>OX297862.1:0-2500000 GCA_946478455.1 Eupithecia vulgata | reverse complement strand
AATATTGCCTATGTCTTGTTGCCAAAAGACGCCATTATAACCGATTTCAAAACAGTTCTGTGTTCGGTTCTCAGTCTGTTTTATAGGGTTTCGTACCCAAAGGGTAAAACGGGACTACTAAGACTCCGCTGTCCGTCCGTCTATCTGTCTGTCTGTCCGTCTGTCACCAGGCTGTATCTCATTAACCGTGATGTTAGACAGTTGAAATTTTCACAGAGAAAATAGAATAAAATAAACATTTAAGGGGGCTCCCATACAACAAACGTGATTTTCTTGCTCGATATTGATAACGGCAACAAGTAGATGCTTGAAATGTTCACAGAATATTTAGTTTATTTTCACTTATCAAAAACAAATTATAAGAAGAAAAAAAAAAAAAAGTTAAGGGGCTCCCATACAACAGACATTATCATTTTGCCGTTTATATAGATAATGGTACGGAACTCTTCGTGCGCGAGTCCGACTCGCGGTTTTTATGCTTGTTCGCCAATTACTTCGTCAATTAAAGAATGATTATTATGTTTCATTTGCTATTGTATAGAGAATGATCCCACTATGGGGCCACAAAATAATTTTACATCAAATTCCCGAGAGATAAAAAATTGTCCCACAAACTTAAAAATTGGTGACAATTATGAGATTCGACGTCAGTTTTTAGTCAAATTAAAACAATTGAAACGGCCAAATCATAAGTGAAAATAAAATTAAAATAAAACAATTTCGCTTTGCTTTTATGAAAAAAAAGAAACTTAATGCAACCACAACGATGTGGTGGAAAATACGTATAAGTTGATCCACGAAACTCGTTTCAAGCCAATTCCATGAATATTGTAACGTCAAAACTTTATATTTCAAACAATGACAAGGCTTTTAAAATATCTTCGCTTACATTATTTTGCTTTCCCATTCAAAATTGCACCTTCACACAACAAGATAGGAATGTTTATCACAATGCAGAGAATGAACAGGTATTCTGGCAATTCCTCGATTCCCGACAGCGCGAGATTGCATCTATTCCGAATTTTATTTAAAAACGTCTTGGAAACTACTCTTGGCAAGAATAAGGATTGTCTCTAACGAAATCATAAATAACAAGTTCTTCATCTTGGTGATAGATTTTTCCTGTGTTGAGGTCTAAGTCGGCAAACGTAATGTAGGACGCCCCCCGACCAGGTGGGATGACGATTTGCGAAAGACTGCTGGCATATTCTAGATGCAGCAATCTGAAGACAGGGCGCTATGGCACTCATTAGGGGAGGCCTATGTCCAGCAGTGGACTAGTATAATAGGCTGATGATGATGATGAGGTCTAAAGTTGGAATTATAAGAGCTTGCTCAGTCATTGATATATGCTTGAGTAACGATTTTCAATATCATAAACGCTTCTATGCGTTTATGATATGGAAAATCGTTATTCGTTAGTAATGGGAGCCGCTGTAAAGATTGCCCCGCACAGCCCTCTCAGAATTTGTAACGGGGAGGTGAGGTTCACTCAAGCATAGATTATGCTTTGGTATCTTGATCATTACGCAGTACGCTGTGTACTGTCACATCTACTGTCTGTGTGGAGAAGCGGTCATTCCTGCAATCTGTGTTATCATATCACGCTGCGGTGTGAAGATTTTATATCCTGTTCATTTCTACCCGCCTGGTACTTTGAGTGAGATAAACGTTGTTTAATAGGATCTATATGGAATCAAAATATTATTGTTAGGTACTTTATCTCCTATGCATTTCTACTTTCCTGGTACTTTGCGTGAGATAGTTAAAAATCGTTGGGAAACAATGGTAATCAAGATTACTTGTACGATAAGTGTGCTACTTTTCTGTTAGAAAATTTAAAATGGGACGAATCAGAAACGTTTTCAGCATAAAATTTGAGTTTATTGACTCGTCCAACTGGATTCGGACCAGAGTGGGACGAGTCAGGAATTACTCGATCAAATGACCGCTTCCCCGCACAGACAGTCGATGTGACAGTAATGACAGACAAGGCTTTAGATGGTGAGCAAGCAGCTTACAGAAGAAGAGCAATAAGATCACCATCAACAAAGATAAACATTATCGTGTGTATAGATAAAAAACCTAAAGAAGTCGAGTACTTGAATAGAATTTTTGAAAATGAACTGGTTTGATTGCTCTAAATTAACAGCGACAACACCAAATTGTTTTTTTTTTTTCGTTTATTTATGTAATAATGTAATCGTGTAGTTTTTCTATTGAATTATTAATAGAAAATAAGCAAAAACTTGATATTTGCACTGACGTTGCTCTGCTCTATCCCGCTCCTTTGAACGCAAAATCCTATGCCTATCCATATCACAAACTTTTGCATTAGGCCCACTCATAACTCCCTGCGACCGCTGCAATATCGTCGGTCAATCGAGTGGAGTGTATCATATTTATTTTCATAGCAATGATCCGCATTCTAGAACGGATCTAAGTCGTCGATGATGAAAAGTATTGCCTCTCAATAGTGTAAATCAGTCACGTTTTATAGTATTTAGTTTTTTTTTGATGTCTTATGGTTGAATCTGTGTATTAGGATACTGTTTTTCCATTTGGGTATGCATATAAGAAGACAGAAGACATCTTCCAAGCAACATTACTTACCGATGTTACTATCTACATTAGCAATTCTTTATTCTTCCATTCTTCTCGAATGTCAAAGACGTCAATATATCCATTTGAGAGATTCAAATAAATCTACTGTTACAAACCTTCCTGCTTGGTGTTGATTTGTTCCCTTGAGCACAGTTTTTATAGCTGCCAGCCGTTCCCAAGCTCTTGGGAACGAAAGTACCTTTTGGATGAAAGTCGCTCGTGAATCTCTACGCTAATTTGTACGGATCAGATTCAAGTTTGTTTTGATTCGCCTGATGAAGATTAAATAGTGTGACGGGAACGAATGTAGGTATAGCTTGACAAGTTAATTTCGATTGCAAATGCTTTAAGTGGATTTTTTCTTATAGATTTTTAAAAGATTGTGTTATTCTTATGTGATTGTGTATCAATAATGAATCTGATGCCTTAGGTAACTACCATCTGCGTGACTACCGGGAAGATTGCAAGTTTTTACTGAACAGCAAAACTCTTTAAAGTAACTTTTGCCACCTGTTGCAGCTGTTAACAATATTTTTTGCATTGGGTCAAAACCCCACTCTCGCTCCCGATAAAAAATAGAAGATTCAACACGTAGGAAGCGAAAGTTCAAACTGATAAGGACATAACCACCTCTAAGTCGACGACGTCAAAGATTAAAAGAGTAAAAAGCACCTTCGTGCCTCCCGAGCTAATGAGATACGGAGGATACGAGAAAATCCCCCAAAATTCCTTGTCACACCATCCGCCGCGTCAACACAGATTAGTCGTCACAGTGACGTTGACATCGTCTCGTTTTCTTTGTCTCTTGAACTGTTTTGGTGTGATTTTTAGGATAAGAAATCGGGTAAATGGGCTCTCTTTATTATAATAGCCATTCACGGGTATTTATGGCGTTATTTACCTATATTCACGACGTTTTAACAGGTATATATACTGTCGTGGTCACTGGATGACTGGAGTACCTACTAGTACTGGCTTTTTTGGGCACTCTATAGTTTCCAACTTCCAACAAACGAACTTAAAACATATACCTACACTTGAACAACAGACTAAAGATTTCGTGGCTTAGTTGGTTAGAGCTTTTGGGAAATTATTTGTTTCTTAGAACTTCAAACAATTCAAAAAGTATATAGATCATCACATTATTATGTAGCTAAAACCTACATATTCAATAAGGTTACTTAACCTTCGATCTAAGATTTTTTAATTGGTCTAGGTTTGAACACCCATCTATTCTCTCATTAGGTTATACTATGCTCTAACTAAAATTTAGATATCAAAGACATTTCTATGCGCCAGAAATCTTCTCAAAAAGTACCTGTTTATAGATAGATTAGACTGATGGATTATATCTATGCACATAAAATAATTAACATAAACTTAATACAGGTAACTACCTACATCTAGTGGTAAAATTGGCAATCTTATCAGGTAACCTTTGTATAATGTATATATTGTATATGTTCTTAAAGTATGAATGTTATCAAAATGTCGAATGGGTAACGAAATTATAACCAACAATTCGCAAACTCGGTTTACCATAGTTTGTTAGGTTTAGACAAGGCCACCATAATCCGAGGGTCGCTTACACCGCAGCGATAAACAATAACAGTGTTATAATTATTATCGGTAGCGTCTTCCATTGTAAGCGGATTATATCAGCGGACACCGCCGCTGGGGTGACCATGTTAGTGAATAAACTGCGTGGACAGTCCCGATAGCGGTTGAAGTACCTACTCGGTGTGTGGCTGATAGCCTTTAAATTACTGTGATCCGTTTTTAATGGTCGAGTGATATTTGAAGTATTACCTCAATAAAAGCAATCATGGTCAAGCTTAACTACTGCTGTATGTATCGTATCGTCAGAAACGATACATACAGCGAAACGAACGAGTAAATGGAACTTGAAAATAGTAGACAAAAGGAAATTTAGAATATTAGAAGTTTTAATTTGAAAAACAATAAACGAAATAACTTTGCGCTTACTAATATTAGAAAAAGATAAATTGAGAAATTAAGTGTAATGTAAAGTCTTCTATCTCTAAACTTCAAATTACTTTAAGCGAGAAATTACAAACGTGCCACTAATAAATCCTAGCCTGTATTTAATAAAAGCTTTTTATCATTGTCTAGACGCTGCCATAAATTATAGAACGAGCCGAATCCTATTTGAATAAGGAATTATCCCTCTAATAAGGCTTAGGGTGGTCACCCCACACGCAGGTGTTGCGGGATACAAATCCGTCATAAATAAATTCATTTGACACTCGCAAACAACGGGGCGATTGGGACACTGTTTGATAAAAATATATTAAATTTTAGGCTTATAATATTATGTTAATTAATTATTTGCTGACACCCTATTAAATTATTAGCAACAATAATAAGTACAAATTTAAAAACAATAGTTACAATTTTTTTTTATTAGAGTCGCATTTACGAAAAGTTAAATGATAATCAATATTTGGAATAGGTGGTCGCTGTCTCTGTTAGACTTGGCGAATATTCCCGTAATGGAATAAGGAATAATAAATAAGAATAATAATTCGTTAATAAGGATTCTTATTTAACGCAAGTATCATAAATTTGGTAATTGATTTGATTGGCCTTAGAAGAAGTTTAAATTCAAGTAGGTAGGCTTTTCCTAAGAATTACCATTTCACTTTGGGCACTAATCAATTCTTGTTTCTGATGTAGATTAATTTGCTAGACGAGATAACAGTTCAGCCTAACAGTTCGTTTATTTCGTTCAATCTAACAAACTAAACGCTTTAGCTGACCTATATTTTGCAAACACAAAACTGTACGCAAAACAATACTACCTATTGCATCGAAAAGAGCATTCAAAATAACAATTTCCGGGGCTCAGTGATCCGTATAACGGGAATTTGCGAATTTTCCGGGAATAATCAGGAATTGTTTGAGGATAGTCAACGGACGTGTGTCTCACCGGGTGACCCCAAAAGTAGCAAATTGGGTTAACTGTCGACGTTAGTGATGTGAGATGTTTTTGTGAACAATAAGAAAGGCCTAGTTTCGTGTCATAAAAGGTTTTTGATTCGGTTTTATGAGAGCCTGGCTAAATATATTTTCTGTTGACTACGTAATATCATGGAGATAATCATCCGTCATCACCAGAACCTGGACAAGTGTCTAGGCCGAAGATTCCATTATTGAAGGATTTGATAATTAATAAAAAAAGCTTTGTTGTAATTTGTATTTTTGTTTACATTTGACAGCATCAGATAGAGCTTTCTATGGAATTTGTCAATACCTACTTTTATCGAAAACTATACCAATATTCAAATATTTAATCTGCCATTAAAAAATCTCAAAAATTGGTGTTGATTGTTGTAACCATGTAAAGATCCCCAAACGTGGTCAAGACAGTATGAATAAGATGCCAACGGATGCCTCTAAATGACCTCTGTCTGTCTATTAAATTCAATGATAAGTTTCTAATAAATAATGCTAAGACGTGACTACATTTTCAAAGTTTCCCATACAGGATAAATGAAGAAAGCGACACCTTAGGGCGTTTTCGGCCTACCCCTTCTAGAAACTTGAGGAAGCGAGTTAATAACAAATTCATAGAACACACTTCAAGTTTAAGTTAAGTTAACACTTTAAATTTCCTTGGGGAACATTATTTTCTCATAAATCAACCCTTAGGGTCGTACCGGACGCAGCTAATGATGAAATGGCTGGTTTATTTTGCGTAGTAACAGCTTTGTTCTTTGTTTCTGCGTGAAAGGACGCGCCACAGCTCCGTCGAAAAGGAACATGACACGTGCGTTAATCGTGGCACAATGTCTAAAATACTGGTGACATACGTACATGATATAAGCAATTGACTGTGCTAAGCAGATGCTGCATATTTAAATTGTCTTAATGTACTTAACACTACATTGTATACTGTATACAATGTAGTGTTAAGTACATTAAGACAATTTAAATATGCAGCATCTACACTGTTATTGTCATTATAGTGGAAGGGATTGGCGGTATCTAATATCAACAAGTTTTGAATAATCGTAACATAAACTGTGTTAATTATTCTAGATAAGTACCTGTATAGATACTGTGATAAGTTTACTGTACATGGCAATTGTGATACTCTCAACAGCCTATATTAGTCCACTGGTGGACGCAAGCCTCATAAGCGCCTTAATGGATTTTATCTCATAGAAGTAATGCCAATAATCACCACGCTGGGCCTGCGGGTTGGTAATCGCAGTTCGGTGATAGATCCATCTGTAAGAGGCGCTGCTGCCCGCCCTCCGGTGTATGTCTCTTAGTCGCCACTTACGACAGCCACGGGAAGAGTTGGGTGGTGTAAATTCTGAGTTATCGGTATTATATCGTATCGGTAGTATACCAGCTGCTTCATAATACTCTGTGCTTCTCCCCTATCATCACAAGACTACCTACAAGCTATCCCAAGTGATTAATTGATTAATCAATGGCTGCTGAATTTTAATGAATCATGGCCGCGGTGTGAGCCAATTATATCTTTACCTGGAATAGGTTTGAGCATGGATATTTGGCTTTTGACTGAATTAGAAAAGCGATTTAATGTTCATGTTGAGACAGTTTAAATTCGCATGAACTTAACCATTATTGATTGAAAGCGGCTAATATACGAACATACCGTATTTGAACATTATCTGAGAACATTTCTGTATAAAAGTGCCAATAACAAAAACAATAAGCCATACAACATCTCGTTACAGAAGAGATTCCAGGATTGGTACTTTCGCGCAAGGACAAATCAGAAGGTCTATCATGATATGGATACGCTAACAACGAAGGAGGCACTACATTATTAAGTAAAAGGCAAAGGTTATTGCAAACCTCATTCGGTTGCTTGAGATCAATTCACAAAGTGACGTATAAAATGAAGAATAAATAAAACTAGAATCAAACCTTGAACAAACAACGTAAAGGTTTGCTGTTTCAGTTGTAATTGTAAAGCAAGCGCAGGTTAACGTTTGTTATTCGTGATAACACATAACACAGTAGGCATAAGAAAAAACAACTTTTCTCGACGAAAGTGAAGTCGTAACATCAAACGTTGTAAGTATTGTTATGTATACTGCGACATTTAAGCTTGTGTATGAACTGTGACGCTTCTTTTGCGAAAAACAAAACTCGGGTAGCTTAGTTTCAGTTCTTATTATTCAGGTCAGTTTCGTTTAAGGCGCATAGTGAGGCAAAAACAAGAAAATTGGGTGTTTTTGAACCCGTTTTCCGACGAAAATATTGATTGTGGAGCTCTGAAATTTATATATCCTGTAACACACATCCTGAAAGGTCCCTTGGAGGTTCCAAATATTTGCTGTTAATCATAGTGTAGTTGTTATACTGTTAGTTGTAGTGTATGTGTAGCGGCTTCGAACCCACTTTTTATCGGCGTCTCAAATTCGATTAGTACCAAATTCAGTATAGTGATTCACATAGTTCATACCTACCGCTTGGAGGTCCATTAGCTTCGAAAAGCAGTCAAATTAATGAAATCAAACGTAAAAACGTATTTGCACCTACAAAATCTGTGATTCAAACCTGACCATTTACACGTCGCCCAACCGCAGAGGATCCTATTATTGGGTTGATTATGGCACTACATAGTATGCTGAACCGAAAACAAGCACTCTTTGCTGCATAAAGGCGCGCGGAAAGGTCCAAGGTCATTTGCTTCACTATTCGTCTTAATAAGCGTTGCTGAAAAGACATAATGGAAAGACGTTAAACGAATAAACAGAAATGGGTTTTAATGAATGAAAAGACAATAGAAAATTTCAGTAAAATTGAGACCTAGACGCTCAGATCTCAAAAAAGGTTTTTAAAAAAATAAATGAAAATTGGCATGTCTACAGCGTCGGGTCTAAGTAAACAGAATCGTTAACAAAAGACCTGTTACAAAGAATCAATTCTAAACCCTTAATTGGCCACCATTTGAAGGTGGAAAGAGATCGATTCCTAAGCTGGGGATTGTTGCTCCCTGACCAGCTCCCGGACTTAAGGAAATAATGGGAGAATTGATGTAGAACGTAATTGATGAAAAACGTCTGGGGAATTCGGATTAAGGGTACCATTTTTGATGTCAAAGATCGCGTGGAATTCCCCTGCATTTTGTTTCATTCCCTTTCTGAGATAAGAGACAGAATGGAGGGAGAGAGGCAGGCACAGTTTGTTTTTGTTTTTTTAAACCAGTGTAAGGTTGAATAGCCGGCTGAGATGGGAAGATGCGAGCTTTCTGCTTGGACTTTATCTCTGCGTCCATCTATAAAGATTCGTTACGGGTCTGCTTGTTGTTGCAAATGGATTGCTATTTTATAGGAGAATCAATATTTATTTGCTTCAAAATACAGCTACAGATCTAATACTTTCATCTTAAGCCTCTAGAAGTCCAATAGCTACGCATGTCTTGCCTTATCTGTGTTGGTTGTAACAAATTACCCCTCGATTGCCATGTGACCATGCTATTTATTTTAATATCTTGCATATTGTAGTCATTTATTTCGTTCAGAAATTGATTGGTATTCTGTAAATCCGTCAGATAATTCATCGTTTATCCGGCACATGGGAGCGGACGTTAATATCATGATGCAATGAAAATAAATGATTCAATGATCCAACTCCGTCCGAAGTGCAGCTCATCTGTTTCAATATCCGATTAACAGATTCCAGTTGGGGAGAGTTTTCGGGTCTAAGACCTGTATTTTGAAAGCTTACTGAGTCATGGATCTATGCTTCCTCACCTCACCTCAACAGTCTATAATGGTCCACTGCTGGACGCAGGCCTCCCCTGATATTCGCCTTATTTGCTTTTATCTCATGCCATGGTAATTCCCATAATCCCCACGCTGAGCATGCGGGTTAGGGATCGCAGTTCGGTGGTTAATCTACATATTCTATATGAGGCGCTGCAGCCCACCTTCAGGTGTATGTCCCTTAGTCGCCTCTTACGACACCGGGAAGAGTTAGGGTTGTACAAATTCTAAGCCGGCACAATGACATAGGCTTAGATAAAGTTTATGCCAAGTGTTACTCAAGCATATGTAGATCGATGACTGAGCAAATTTTCATAATATGGGCCTCACGACTCTGATTATTAATAATTATGAAAATCAGAGCAAACCAGGGATTAATTATGCAGGTATAATAATGCAATTTATAATATCAAGTAGCTGTATTATGGAAATTATTCCGTTGAAAAAGCTTTAAATAATTAAGCTTTATGCTTGTTCGATAAAATAAAACATTTATAAGGAGCATATAAAGGCACATTATTGCTTCTACTATCGAAAGTCAACTTAATTCATCAACGTATTTCCTATTGAATTTTTCAATCTTACCTCTCCATTTTATAAATCTTGATTAAACCACTAAAGGTCCAACTAAACCGAGACACAGAACTTGCAACCCGAGTAAAAGGCTCAAGGTCCGCTCCCAAGGTAAAGCCAACACTGATCTCCCTCATTTCCCCTTATTGTGCCTCGACTATTTCATTTAAAACTTAGCTACCAAAGGGACACGTCTAAAACGTTCGTAATCAAATTTCACTCCAGTCTTTAAGGGTTAAAGCTTCAACTTTGAGCCTCCTAATAAATTATATTGCCGACAAAACTGCTTGAGAGTGCGACACGCTCGTTGGCTCATCTAATTGGTCCAAATTCGTAGACCCAGCTTTATAATTGGGCCGAATTCGGGTAGCAGCAGAAATTAGCCGAATTTGAGTAAGGCCTACTCTCGACGACGCGCGACGGTGTCGAAATGAATGAGCTTATGCTGTAAGCCGCATGATATGGTTTAATAACACAATGCGTTGCGGCTCCTTCAACGACGGAGGGCGAAGCGCCGGAGGAGTATAAAAATGTGAAATTAAAATCTTCATCTTTGATGAGTCGTGTTTTTCCCGTCTTATTCAAAATATGAATTTTAACTTTTCTGTAAGTACAGTGTTTTCTACATATTACTAAATTAGTCACGTCACAATACCTATTGATTTTTGGTTGGGAAAGCTTTGTTTGACTGCAGTTTCTACTAAAGCCTAGCGGAGAATACACCCATCCACTCGGTCATAGAGAATCATTCATCAGTAATACTCATGACTGCAGTTTCCACTGTGAAGTAGCCTGGTGGAGAATGCCGGATTAACAGTTTCATCACTAATACTCAAACTAACTTAATATCCAAAAATTTAAGCCACTTTATAGTAGACCCAAATCAGTATGTAGCTAGTGACGTTTAAGCATACGTAATAAGTCCCAACTCGGAAAGCTAATGAGGAGCCAAAGACGAGAAACAAATTCACCGCTCAAGTTTGTCTGAAACTTTTCGTTTGAATACACAGGATTCTTGCCTAATTAACGTACGTGTTCCTTTGCGACAGCTAGTTAAGATCTCCCGATAAATTTTATATGAGCTAGTGTTTTGAATATTTTAGTTTTGATAGTTTCCGATCTTGGGAAACGAGGCTCTTTGGTAAAGCTTGGAAATTTAGAAACCTTGGAAATTACTGATAATTTGTCTGCGTCGTCAGTTATACTGTGCGTTCAAGTTAATTCAGTTCAACTGTGAAAGAGTGCAGACGGATGCTGAATGCGCAGTCTGAAGACAGGGCGCTATGGCGCTTATTAAGGGAGACCTACGTCCAGCAGTGGACTATGTTTTGTCGATAAACACATCAAGTTCAATCTCATCAAAATCAAGCATCATTATTTCAACGGCAACCGTAAGCGAAAGAAAGCATCGCGTTTTCTCAAAAGCTGTTCTTCGAGAAAAGGCTATCATGCCTACTTCTGTTGCCGAAACGCGACGCAATAACATTCCCTTCGTCCAGGTACTTAATGGAGTACAGTTTAAACCAACACTACCTATACGAACTTCGGGGGACGAAGTTTTCCTTCCCCCCTCGTTTGTACAAATTCTTGACAAAGCGAATTCCTGAAGATTCTCAATTAAAAGCGGCGACACTCCGAGTTGGCAACTTCCAAATCTGGAAACTTTGAAAGAATTCTATAATTAGTATAAGTTTATGCATTCGGAGCTCGGCTTCCACCTAGTTTTGAAGTTGAGACATGCTTGTCACCATCGGAGGAAAAAGGGCTTTGTCATGATGAATTTAGATTCAAATTCAGGTCACGCAGCTATAACATATTATATTTTATTAAGCAATTAGCTCATAAAAAACTTTATATAATAATAATTTATATATTCAGTTCCGTAACCGAAATGTTCCATCTGACCAACCGCAAACGTCTCGTATTCTACAAGGTCTAGGTAAATAAAAACGCAATAAATAATATTACAGCTCCCTATTTCAAGCCAATCAAATCTATAAAACTCTATGATTTACTCACTGGTGGGTCTAAGCCTCTTCATTATACCATTCTTTCAACTAAAAGTGATCCCCAAACTTTTTCTAGAGTACCTACCTACCTACAAGTTAAGGTTTACCTACAGTGAAACTTTGAAGCAGTCCTTAAACATTGTCTGTGCCACTAAAGTTTTAATTGCATCGGCTACAAGCATTCGTCAACTAAAGCGGGCGTAGACTGAAGGCGTTCGTCGACTAAAGCGTTCGTAGACTGAAGGCGTTCGTCGACTAAAGCTACGCGCCCACTGGGTAGGAATTTTAGCGTACGGAGCAAAATTGATTTGTTATTTTGTATTGTTTTCTATGGTTCAGCGTGCAAGTTCGGCACATTTGAAGAGACTGGTATTGCTACCAATAAAGTCCTTCGTAAAAATATCTTCGTTACTACCTCCATAATTGTTAACGTCGAGGCAATCGAATTCGTTATCTATACCTCGGTGGATGCAAACTACAAAAGCGTAAACGCAGGTTGCGTTTACGCTTTTTTTTCATTACATATTATAAGCACTGACGATGACGCCAAGTACGCTCCGATTACAGCCTAGTGGGCGCGTAGCTTTACACGGGTGTAGACTGAAGGCGTTCGTCGACTAAAGCGTCAATCAATTCCGTCCAATCGGTTTTTTCTGAGCGGTTTTCCCGCCATTATTCTGAGATTAACGGCAGCTGCTTGTCTCGGAATTATGTTTTTTCTCAGCAGCGTTGTAGCTTTGGAGTTTGGATACTGGTTTTGAACGTCATTCGTGTGAGTTTGAAGAGGATGAAAGATGAAGACTTTTTTACTTATTGATATTGCTGAAACTAATCTACCTTAAAACTGTTTTTCCTAGCAAATTAGTTGAAATAAGCGTATATTGATTGATTGTTGGTAACAAAGAATGTTTGCGCAGGTTTTTTTCTTTGACGACCATTTAGCTGGGCTAGCATGACTCTCCAGTCTTTTCACGCCTAAATGTAGCCTGAGTGCCTTTTGTAGGTATCGTCTTAGTGGTAGCATAGGTGTATATTTTTGCGTAGATAGTGGAGTATTCTATTCTCGTAGCTAAACTTACTAAATACAAAAGTTTTGGGTGAACGAAGGCGGCTTAATAATATATTAAAATGGTTTTTCGACTGATATACTCTAGGAATCTTGCGAGTTTTTTCCCGATTCAACAAATATTTAGTCCTAGAATCTAACTACACTAGAATTAAATTAAAGAGTTAATAAATTGTTGAAAAAAAGGGTAGTTTTAGCTGAACGATTGCTATGACTTTCTCCGGATATAATTTATAGATATGTTATGTATCAACAACATTAAAAAGGTCGAAGGCATGTGTGTGTAGCCTTATCAGAATAAAGTTCTGTGTCTAATTAAGACGTAGAACACCCAAATTCGCCAATCAATTTTGCCTGATGTTTTGTTGTATTTCATTCATAATTGCTTGATGTAACGAAATACCGGTTGCCTATCGCACTACACAACGATGTTCAGGATAATGAATTTATCGCGAGCCGTCGCGTCGTCCTGTTATTTTGTTTTATGAATCTAAGCCCGTCGTGTTTTGTCGCGATATAAAAACGGTTTTTTGTAGCCAGTCATAATATGACGTTGCTAAATTAAAACGGTGCATGGTAAAAGTTAATTAGAATTTAATATGTCTTTGTAGGTATTATTTTAGTTACGTTTGTAATTAAAAGTTACATAATCATGATCGAAAATTCTACAAAATTTTAGGTTTCATATGAGCAAAACTAAAACGGCAGACCTAACTTTAAAGTAAAATACAACAAAAGTAGATAAAAGAAGACAATTTTAAAACCAAGTTGGTTAGTTAAAAAAACTAAAGAATTTCTCCTAAGTTCCGTAGACAAAGTCTGAAAAAACTTTCGACGAGGTGTGAAAAAGGCTGATTCTAACTTTGCAAGTTAAGCCAGTGTTTCCAAGGTTAAATTTTCGATGTGATTTTATTAGAACTATCTACATCATTCTTGGCCTTTTTGCATGTACAAAATATGATTTAAGTGGCGTCAGTTCGACTAGGAGTATGCCAAGCAGGAGTGAAAGCTCAACGACTTTCACATGAGCTGCTTCTGCAGCATACTGGGCTTGTCCTGAAAGGATAGGGTTACAAACGAGAGAATCTTGAAAATTGCACAGCCAGCCCTGCTGAAGCAAGCGTTTGAGATGACTGGGGCCTATGCACAGGATCACACACCCCTCTTGTTTGCCGAGGAAAACCTTACTTTCAGAAGTATTAATGCAAAACCACCGGTTGGCCGCCCTATGTCGCGATGCAACTATTTTTAAGGTTTTTGTTCTTATAGACCTCGCACTCGAGGTAATATCTAAGAAATTCAATAATATCTACCCCAAAAGAGGACGGTAGGCATGGTTGCGTGTTCAAGGAATGTATTTTAATTTCTTAGAACTTTTTTATTGATAGCAACATTATGATTGTCGTCATAAGAACACGGGAAAATTATAAGAAAACAATGTGAAAGGTGCGGAGGATATTCTCATTTGGAAATATTTTTATTTAATTCAACGGATTCTTTCTGAAACATTCAAACCGTGCTCGCCGCTTACCCCATTACATGCAAATTGTTACTATCTTGCCTCAGTTTTCCCGTTTAGTGGGTAATTCAGGTGACTGTAGTGAAAATCTGGGGAGTTAGAATGTCAACGATCGTGGCAATTTGCGCAAACGCTTTAGTCAGACTCGGCCTTAAACGTGTGTTCAGAAATAAAAGATTTTTGCTGCTTTCTTTTGAATTTTATTGCATTATGTTTTGAAGATATTCCCTACTTTGTAATACAAAGTATATCTGAAAATAATTAATGAGAATATCTTCATTAGCACAATTTCTCTTTAATAAATGTTAAAAGAGAATTTAAAATGACTTAAAGAAAAATAATAATTACTTTTCCCGGGAGCAGTTTACTTCTGCTGTCCTTTTCATTATAATAAGTAATTCCTCACCTAACAAAGAATTCAATTTCTCTAGAGAATCTTTTAATTTCTCGACTCACAAATTAAATCTAGTCACAAAGGCCAAGGGACCATTTCTGTAGATTGTTCTTTTTACAAGTACGAGATTAAATATAAACTTTTCTCCGTGTTTGGTACCGCCAATATCCGCTAGGGGGCCCCAGACGAGTTGCCAGACAATTTGTCTGTTCCCCTGTCGTGCTGTGGGGGATTCAACGGAGACGCAATATATTGCTAGAATATTCTGGCAACATTTTTAAAATCCAAAAGCGGAACGTATGTTATCTTGGGTAAGCGTAGTAATATTTAATTCAAAATTAGAGTGCTCTTTTTGGTTCAGAATGCATCACCAAAATTGTTGGTAAGTCAAATACTAGAAAAGTATATAAATGCGTAGAACGAGACGTACTTTATACGTAACTAGCGGTGCGCCCCAGCTTTGCACAGGTATATTCTATAGCCTATGTTACTCAGTGATAAGATAATGTAGCTCTCTAAAGGCAAAAGAATTTTTGAAATCCGTCCAGTAGTTTTTAAGTTTATTCATTGTTTCAAAAATACAAATCTTTCCTCAATAACCTAGTTATTTATCTAAAACCCGTACGACCTACAAAAATATGAACTGTACGAAAACAATGAAAACAAAACAAAAGACCATTAGCATTTTTGCGGTTGACCGCCGCAGAAAAATAAAACGAAACAAGGTCTGAATAAATGTCATGTTTCCTTCAAATCGTTTTAACCGTATTTGACATGAAACGTCATTTCATTCCCCCACGGGTGAGGAAGTCGACAATTACGACTAATTCTACTTCCGAAACATCCCCTGTTTATGTGAAAGGCAAAATATTGGTAGGTTTTGAGAAACATTACCTAAATTTTAGAATCGATAGTTTTAGTGTAGCTGTGGTAAAATTTTGACTATTCATTGTTTTTGTAAGGTGACATGCTTAGGAAAGGGCTGCAATTTCTTTCCGTGTTTTTTTAATACCACTACTGCGAGCACAAAACGTATACCAAGCTCGTCAAGGCATAACCCATGATTAATTTCAGAGACATATTTCATAGTAGACTCATGTGTTTTTTTTTTGTAAGTTATAAACTTTGTGAGTTTAAGTGAGGATTGATTGTTATTTTTCGTTTGTTTAACGCCTCTGTAAACGGCATTATTTGCAATAGTCGATTATTTCAGCAATCTTCATAGCTAAGATAAATTTGGCTTACATGACAGGAAAACAGTTTTCTCAGAACAAGGCCCTGATGGGCGTGGAGGTAAATAAATAGAAAATTACCTACGGCGGTTTCCTACGAACTATCTTCCTGGCGTCTTTTGCTTACTTCCTTCCTTTTATGCTGTATGGGCTCGTTGTCTGGTATAAGTCAAAAGAGAAATTCTGATGTCTTAGAATATTATTTATTTATTTATTTATTGAGCTAGTACAGAATTATGTTTCCAATAACACTAGTCACAAGTATAAAAAATACATATAAAAATTAAACAAACTGATAATACTTACAATAACTAAGATTACATACATGTCAAAACAATAAAAATAAAAAATAAAATAGGTATTTATTTACAAAGTCGGTCAATTTAGTACTGTAATGAATTATACAAATAGAGATTATAATTAAATGAAATGAGGATCACACTTAGGATGTCTTTTTAGTACCTAACTCACAAAAAGTCAGGCAATTAAATGTCAATAATTTCCACGCATCTGCAAAAACATCGCATTCAGGGTTCGCATCGCATCCAAGAGGGCATTGAGTGATGAAAGTGTACGTGGAATAGGCGATTGCGCGTGAGCAACAGTTCGGCAGTGCGGTGTCGCAAAAAGTCTATGTTTCCTACCACGAAGGTAGCTGTCAGGGACATAAAGTTGCAGAAGCTCCTCGTGGAGATCCGGGGCGTTAATCTTGCCTCGGAGAATCTTGAGCACGGTTATAATTTGGTCGTTGGTTCGTCTGACCTCTAAACTGTTATAACCAAGACAGCCCAACAGGAACTGAGTCGGATACAAGTAAGGATAGTACCCGAAAAGGTGCTTATATAGGAATCGCAGAAAAGCTTTTTGCACCTTTTCAAGAAGAAGAGTATAGGTGCTTTCGTGCGGATGCCATACACATGAACTGGCTTCAAGTTTACTGCGCACTAAGGCACTAAAAATTGATTTTATTGCACTATCACTTTGAAAATCTCGACAGTTTCGCAACACAAAGCCCAACCTCTGGAAGGATTCTTTAGCCACACTATTAATATGGTCATTAAAAGTTAACTTTTGGTCGAAGGTCACGCCTAAATCTTTGATAAGTGTGCACCTGGTGATGGAGTCAGTATTGAGTTTATACAGGAAGCTGATAGGTTGCCTCTTTCGACTGAAAGTCATAGTATAGCATTTAGATGGGTTAAACTCCATTCTATTTGCTACACTCCAGTCATAAACCGCGTTCACATCACTCTGGAGGTTCAGACAGTCATCCACAGACCTTACTTCTGAAATCAATTTCAAATCATCAGCATACAACAAACATTTTGCGCGTTGTACTACAGACGGAATATCGTTTATCATTAAGATGAAAAGCAGAGGGCCAAGGATGGATCCCTGACCAACTCCAGAGTGTGTATGGTACGGGCCCGACTCATACACTCCTAATCTCACAACCTGTTGCCTATTACGAAGGTAATCAGCGATGAGCCTAAGCAATCCTGGCGCAAAACCTACGGCGCTCAATTTTGCAAGTAGCACATCATTATTAACTCTGTCAAAGGCCTTACGAAAGTCAAAATACATGACATCCACCTGGCTTCCTCTATCTATCCGAGCAGATATGTATTGAACAGCTGTTAACAAATTGGTATTAACTGACCTCTTCTTCCGAAAGCCGTGCTGCTCATTGCAGAGAAGTTGGTCCACCTGTTTGTAAATTTCAGTATGCAGCAGACGTTCAAATGCTTTAGCTGGACACGAAAGTATTGCGACGGGCCTATATTCCTCAACAAGAGATTTGTTGCTGTTCTTTGGAATAGGAGTTACTCTAGTAAGTTTCCATTGCGGTGGATACACACCAGTAGCTAAAGCAAGATTAAAAATATGACATAGTGGTTGTGCCAGGGACTTACTGCCCTGCTTAAGGAACCACGTGGGGATGTTATCCGGCCCAATGGATCCGCTATTTTTAAGTCCTCTAATAGCATTAGCCACGTCTCTACAGGTAAATTCAAAAATATTGACCAGGTTACTAGTGGAGGCAGTGTCAAGTTTATTAATTTTATCAGCGTCCAATTCAGGTACTTCAGGATGGAAGACACTTGCAAAAAACTTGGCAAATGCTTCGGAAGCCCCAACACCACTGAAGGTCTCTCCCTCATATCGTACTGAAGGCTCGAAACCACCTTTGGAACGGAGGCCAGAGATATATTGCCAGAAACTACGAGGATTACAGGCGATATTATCCTCTATACCTCTAAGATAGTTTTCATGTGCAGCAGAGATACGGATCTTTAATGAGGCTCTGAGCGTAGAGAAGGTCCTGTAAGAATCTTCACAATTGTGCCGTTTCCATCTAGAGTGCATATTAGATTTTAATTTTATGTCCGTTATTATATCCCCAGTAAACCAAACCGGGTAACGTCTGCTACTGGAACCTTTGTTGCGTTGCGTCTCTTCTTAGGTATACACAAGTCAAAAAGATTATAAATTTTATCGTTAAATAGTTCGGTACACGAGGGTACGTCGTTGGATTCTAGTAATTCACGCCAAGATATTTCAGATAAGGTATCAAAAAGTAATACAAGGTCACCCTTTTTAAAATTCCAGTCTTTCCGCGAACATATATTACTAGGCTCCATGCGCACCGAATGGTTTTCTGCAGTAGCTCTAATTTCTATGTCGAGAGGAGGATGGGGAGGATCAACCTTGACGATTCCATCGGTTATTTGAACATGCGTCTCATTCACATCATTACCCTCCTGAACCAAGACCACATCCAGCATACCACCATAATCGTTCAATACACAATTCTTTTCTGTCAAATTGCAAAATGCGAGAAAATAACAATAATAATTTTTTACGTTGATCGAAGCACTATTCAAATTTAGATCTCCTAATATAATAATAATTCCTTTAATGTCAGTAACAAAACTTTCAACTTTAGTGAACCATTGCATGTAGTCCTCGTCTTTGGCACTTGGCTTAATATAGACAACACAAATGTAAAACATTCTGCCACTCCAAGTAAAACGTGTCCACAAGTCCTCACCGCAGTTAGTCTCTAACTGTGGCAGCCGACCCAGTATGATGGGTAGCCTAGCAGCAAGCAGCACTCCGCCGCATGGTGTACTCCTATCTCGCCGAATCACGTTCCACTCTGCAGTAGTAACCTCCGAATCCATAACAGATCCGTCCAAGAAAGTCTCAGTGGCTGCAACTAGGTTGTGATCTAGTAAGAGGAGTCCCTGCCGCCATGTCTTCAGCTTCGTTTTCAGACCGCGGACATTTTGGTAGAAGACGTTAAGATGTCCCGTTTTTCTACTTTGCATCCGATTTGTCCCGAGAGGACGTGGATCCTTCGGAAGTTGGTCGTTGTGTAGCTGTTGAGTCACGAAAGGGCGGCGAGACTGATGGGCCACGAAAGGAGTGCGAGTTTGAAGAGGTTCTCGGTGTCTCCGTTTGACGAGGCATGCGGTTGCCCGTGGGTACAGTTGGCCTTCTCATGTTATACCAAACTTTGATTCTCGCATTCACCGGCCAGACGTTAGCAGATAGGCATGTTTCGTAGTAGTCCTCAGGGACTCCTATTTTAAAGGACTTGTAGCTTCCCTTCGGAGAGATTTCCTCAACAGTGCACGTCCCTTCGGTGCAGAGCTGCTGCAGGTACTCGCGGACCTCCTCGACCCCAGATGCCATGTTCCAGAGGTGAATATATTTTTTCACTTCTACTGCCTTTAGGGTGGTTACAGAGCGGTTTGCGGTACCGCACTTTGAGGTGTTACGCCGGCTTTTCTTTCTTACCTCAGTCCACTCCTGTTCGTGATGTTTTAGGTGTTGTGGTTGAGCTGTAGAACTAAGCGGCCTATTTACTGCATCAAAGGATGGTCCGGGGGCGGCAACTGACAAGGGAGATTCGCTCGTGGTAAGGGCGACGTCTGTAGCCACTTTGTGCACACATGGCAGAAGGGTGCTAGTTTTACTCAGCGGCTGTGATGCATGTCCAGGACAAGAGATCTCATACTTTGCGAGGCGATCATGTAGTTCTTCCACCTGATGAATTTGCTCTACCATCTTGGATTCGTAACCGCTTATCTTGGCATCATAAAGCTCCAGCTTCGCGTCGTAGGCAGATATCACTGACACTGCACGATCGAGTTGGGCTCTGAGGGTACTTATTTCCTGTCGAAGGCTACGGAACTCCTCAGCCATCTCCTTTGCATCTGCCTGACTCTGTAAGGATCGGTCGGTCACCGGGGGGGTTCGCGCATCACCAAACATTATCGGTTTCAACTGCTGCGCACCTGATCCGTTTGTTGTCTTTTTCCGAAATGTAACGTTAGGATCACGGTAGCTTTTAGATGCTCCCACGGGCGTTAGGCTATTATTCCCACCTCTCTTGGCTGCGCAACAACATTCAGGGCAAACCCAGTCCTTGGCAGGATTTTCACCACCCGCACAGAGGGAGTGATACATTTTCTTACAACTCTCCAAGGAGCATTGCAGGGCCTTTTCCCTTTCGCCGATACCAATGTTACAAGCTGCACATTTTTTTCCCACCTCCATTTTGCAGGGCTGGTTATTCCGAGCGGTGCCGGTAAAAGTTGGCCAAAAGCCCGGAAGCCAAGATTTTGTATGGCTGTGTAGCCTATGGGAAATGTGATAGCTTGGCAATCGCCAGATGACAATGATTGTGTATGGCCGCTGTGGACGGAGAAAATCAAATCTTTTCTACCATGTGTCAGTTCTGTTTACATTCATTACTACCAGTGTCACTTGTCATGTTTAAGTGAGTGTTAAAATTTGAAGCAAAATTCTATAAACATCGAGCTATTTTTGGCGGATGTTTCGTAGGTGGTTTACAAAATGTTTTAGGTGTGCTGTGCAGTCATTGGTTGCTCAACTCCATCAATTCGGTTAGAGTACAAAAGAAGAACCAAATCTTCGTGTGTCCTTGAAAAAACTTTGTGATTGTGTCTCGCGTGCAGTGTCCGTCAGTGTTTATTGTTACATGGAACTTGCTCACCGCATTTAGATCCTCCCTTCGGCGATACACAGGGTCTGGATTGTTCACGATAATCACAGAAACTTCAATTTATATGGCAGATCGCTAATAACACGTCTGGGCAGTTTGACGACCGGAAGTCGAGAAAAAAAAAGAATATGTAGAAAAGAATATGCGTAGCAAAGAATATGTAATGGAACAGATGTCACACTTTTTATTACTCACATACTTCAACCTTATTGGTGCGATAGAAGTTTCTGATCAGTCTAAGAAACAGGATCGGATGGCATAAAAAAGTTTTGGTGCAAGCTACTTATTTTCTTGCAAACAATTTTTTTCTTTCTAATGATATTATAGATATTCTCATAAGTATATTTTTCTGTAGATACAGCGCTGCAGCAGTTAATTCCCCCTTGCTTGTAATTTACTACCCTTTACGCCCGATTTACAGCCCATCCGAAAAAAAATCGCCTGCTTTTGAAACAACCTAGATCTAAGGTACATATAAAATGTACCAACACAAGCTAAATAAATAAATAATCGCTAACTCCTAAACCTTAGACCATCCCTAAAGATTGTTCGAGGCGAGTCCCGAAATAACGCGATTAAGCGAATCAAAGAGCAAACGAACAAAGCAAATGTGATTACCGTGGACTCGGGAAACAAGTAATATTTCTTCTGTATATGCTTCATATCGATCTGTTTTGATCAAATGTTCTAGACTGTCCTTATTTATTTGCTACTAGCTCCTGCCAGCAGCTTTGGACGCTCTTCTGGATAAAAAGTAGCCTATATTAGTCTCCGAGATACCATCTACACCGCTATATTTTATAACGATCCATTCAGCCGTTTAAGAGACTGAGTTGCAAAGGATTACCTTTGCAACTCAGTAACCTGAACGGCGTTCTTCCTCTGTCTTTCTATCTATATAATATAATCTTTCTAACGTTCTGCATCTCTTCGTTCTAAACAGATTACCAGAATTACTTTCGTTTAATTTTAATTAAGGATTTTTATCGTCGTTAGCAAAATAAAGTACATACCAACTCACAAATTAGGAACCAACTTCAAAGTTGTGCAGAGATTCTTACCTGAAACAAAATTCAACATTTTTGAATATAACGCAAACAATACAATATGTTTTTTAAAGGATTCGCAAACTGGATTTTGAGTTTCAAATCTGAATTCCCGCCCACCACCTGCCAATGACATCATCGGATTAGCGTTGCGCCGATTGCTTTTGAATCTAATCGAATATTTCGATTGCGACTTGCTCGCGTGATAAACGCACACAATTCATTCTGAATTATGTGACTTTGTCTCGTTTAGTTTTGTTTATAGGGGGTTCGTGTTATATTATTCGCTGTCAACGCATATTTCATCTTCCGAATTACACGTTCCGTTAGTAGGTACTTATTAACGTTTTCCGTGATTTCATATTTTGCGTGTCCATTATCACGTATTAAATTCACTGTAGTATCTAACTTGTTAAACTAAAGAAGTACCTCTATAGCCGAGTCTAAATCATTATTTTCTGCTTCTACTATAAAAAAGACTTGTGATATAAGACTGCCATTATTCATGACGTCTTGTCGTATGTCCTGCGACAGAATTATCAATATGACGTCACCCAGACGAGACAGTTTTTTGCGGTATGTCTGACTCGATTCCAGCTTATCATTAAATTGTGATGGGGTCGATTCTGCTGTGAGAATTTGAACTCTAATTCCAGGCGTTAACGAAAATGGTGAAGAAATTGTGTGATTCGATTCAGTTGCAGTTAGTGTGACAAATCGAAGGGGAATTAGCGGTCTAGCTATAACTGAGGAAAAACTAATCGGTTTTCTTCTTTTTTCATTCGTACTGCTAAGGTTTAAAACTCGCTGCCAGCCACTGTTTCTCCGGCCAGCAACCACCTGGGTCTCTTCAGTACAAAAGTTCATAGGTAGATGTATTCTACATTTTCGTGCTACACCGTCAACGACATCTTCAGGCGGGGTTATGTTCAAACGCAGGTCTATTCACGATTATATGCGTGATTTGAGTTAATATCATATTGTACATATAGTATTTTAGTATTTATTAGCAAATTCATAAAAAAAAAAATTACGTGTAAAAAAATGTTATTTTTATTTTTTTACTTTTAACTTCATTATAGTTACCAATCAAGAAGGCGTTAGTGACAATCACAGAAGGTCTTGAAAGATATAAAATAAAACAATAGACACAGAAATAATAATAGTTACCAAGAGTCCAACATCTATCTACTTGAAAGGTATTTTAAAATTTATCAATGCAGAAAAGTAAAAATAAATTCCTCGCGTTTAATCCTCAAATAATTGATTTCCAATACACAATTGTAAAGTTGTCAAGAGCTCAATACAATTAATTGATAAATCGTGTGTAATTAATCCGGTTGCAAATTGACGCCGAAATTCACTGCAGTCCGCCCTTTTTTGTTCCCCGAATTATGGAAGGGTCTAGCTCAAAATGGAAACAGCTTGGTCAGTACCTACCTCATTACACAGTTGCATGTATTTCAGTCTCCGAGTAGCTAGTACATACAAGTTTTCAGTGTAAATGATGATGATGATTCTTTACTAATGACAATATGTGTCTGGTTGATACTTTTTGCCAATGTTAAATTATGGAAAATATAATTGTAAATAAAATATGTGAGATCAAATTATGAAGAATGTTGAAAGTTTGAATAAAATAAAATTATTTCCGGAATTCTCTAAATTTCTTCCTTGTGATAAAAAATACCTACCTCTATAATCTAAAAGAATTAAATATGAGGAGCTCGTTCATATAATTATAAAAACAGATAATTAATCCAAATTATCCACTAATCCTTTTAAAAGCTTTCTTTTTGTTCTATCAACCTTTTTTTAACGTGTGAATATGCCAGATGTTCAGTTTTAGCTGTAACTCGAGAACGTATCGTAAAAATGTAAATTAGAGTAAAACTTGTGTGCGTTGTGCAGCACTAACTACGTTACAAAACAAAAGAGATTTTAAGGGTTCCGTACCTCAAAAGGAAATCCGTCTGTCAACCCTTTTTTCTCAGGAGGTTTCCAGTTGATATTGTTAACATCAAATACTCAAGTCCGTCACTTTTTGGACCCGTTATATAAATCAAACTATTATGTCAATGCGATCAAAAGTTACAGACGTTTATGCCCAAATGTTTTGACATTTCCAAGGGAATCACATGCACACAAAACCTATAGGGTACTTGCCAATGACCTAGAATCATAAAATTTAGAGAGAAGCAAGGTTTTATAACATAAGACGACCTCAGTGGCGCAGTGGGCGAGAGTCTGCCTGCGACGCAAGAGGTTGCGGGTTCGATCCCCGCCTCGGAACAAATTTGTGAACGATCTGCAGAAATTTGTTCCGTTGGTCTGGGTGTTTTCTATGTATAATAAAAAATATCTATCTATGTAATGTATAATATTACGTATATCAGTTATCTAGTACCCTTAACACAAGCTCCGCTTACCTTGGGGCTAGATAATGCTGTGTGAATTGTCCAGCATTATTTATTTATTTATTTATAAGTAAATGAAATGGATTATTCACAATAAAAAAATATGATTCTTATCCTGGACCAATACTTATAGAGTACTTCCCGCGTTGGCAAGAAGAAATGAGCTACCCCTGTTGAAATATATGTAGATTGTTTGCAATAGTCTGCAGTAGTGCTCTTGTTTCAATTGTAAATATTAGTTTTAATATAATTATATTATTTAATTGTAATTTTCTTTGTCAATAAAGATCTTTTCTAAGAAACTAGGTCGAATTATACGGAACCCTTGTTGTGAGAGTCGAGCACTTGAAGTTTTGTTTAATATTTTTACATTTAAGGGGACTCCCATACAAGAAACGGGATTTTTGCGGTTTTTATACGTACGGAACACTTCGTGCACGTTTCCGACTCCCACATGGCCGGTTTTATTTTATACCACTAAGGTGGCAAACGAGCACCGCCTGATGCCGCAACCCATGGACGCCTGCAACATCAGAGACTTAACACTCGTAATGCCGAGCCTTTAAATGTCTCAGAAGACCTTTTCTAAAGAACCCCAGGTTGTAGTCCTGAGGGAAAACCTCGGCAGGGAGTTCATTCTACAACCTGAGTGTTTAAGAGCGAATTCCTCACGAACCTTACAGTCCGCGAACTAAAGGGTTCTAAGTTGCGGGGATGATATTTCTGCGGATTTCGAGCGGTGCGATGGAAGATTCTTTCGGAATTTTTACGTCAATCCGGTTCGTAGGCTGTTTTACGCCTGGTTTATTTCGAATATAGGTTGTTATAAGAGTTGTTACCGTTTATAGGTATAAGGAAAAAACGTGAGGTGGTAGATATGAAAAGTAGATTCGTCAAAATTTGTCTATGGCTGTCGCTTCAGCGTTATTTTTTTATACTTTTTGTACGTTTTAATAAGACAATTTAACCGTCATCTATCTTCTTGTACTATTAAGCTGTTTTCTAACTTTTATACCGACTTCAAAAGGAGCAGGTTCTATGTCCGCCTGTAGGTATGTATGTTTCTTTGTCAGTTATGGACTGATTTGTAAATAACTTCCATCTTAAGAATGATCCCAAGGCGATTCGATAAATTTATTATTGTAATTTAATTACTATTCGTCCCGCAAAACTTTAAAAAAAAACCAACAGTGTAAATACTAAGAAATTTGAATTTGCTTCTTCAATTGTAAATACTAGTTCTAATTTATGTTTTTTTTATTTTCTTTGTTAATTATGATGTACATGAATAACATAGATGTTATCATAGCTAATTTAATACATTGTTAAAAAAGTACTTTAAACAGTCTTGTAGTTATATTGAATTTCACATCTTTCTAATTCCGTTTTATAAAGAACCTCCGAAACCTAAATCTCGTGGAACACCTAATCTCGAAGCAATAAATTCAAAGCGTTATTATTGAAAATTTAAGAGGGCTGATTTTATCCAGCCTCAATTTTTTTCTGGCAACATTATTCCAGGGTAAAATTAAACTTTCTTCTTTGTTTTGCGTACATTGTGTTGTTTATTCGTTATTAAAACTTTGCTTTGTGGGTTTATGCGATGTAGCTTTTATCATTTATACGAACCGCCGTAGCCAATTATAAAAATGAAAATCATTTTAATAAATACTCATTATACTTCCTTGTTGGACTATTTCTACTAAATTACCAATAAAAATATCCATAATGAATTGATGAATGTCGGTTAAAATCCCGTTAGCAATGACAATATTTAATTTTAACAAAAACACAAATCTGACCCAATGACATACTTCCAAACGCTTCCACGGCACTATCAATAACGTAACAAAATGCCTGCCCTAGCTAAAACGATCGTGAGTAGCCGTATTTTCATAACAATTATACAATTTAATACCTTTTACTTCACCCGATGTCTGACCCGATACGATATCCTTATAGAAAGGTTGCTGTAGGTAATTGGTTCAATTAAATTGGTTAGTTGAGTTCTATAATTACCAAAATATAAAGTAAGGAAAGATCTTTTATTTTGGACTCAACAGTAGTTTATCTAATTTTATGAAATTACTCCAAAATTCTATATCAAACAGAAGTATCTAGTACTTCTGTTTGATATAAATTTAGGTAATTTCAGAAAGTAAAGAATTACTTTCAACTCTCTAGGTCCTAAAGAGTAGGGAGTTGTTCTTCTTTCTCGTTTCTAAAATAACATGACACTAATCACATAACAGTAAAAAAAAAAAATGCGTAAGTTTGTATATATGGATGGATGTTACTGATTTTCTTACGCTGCGTACAGGTGTGGTACAGGTAGCCTGAAATAAAACATAGACTCTTTTCCCATAAATCAGTTCCCATGAGATAAAAATAACATAAAACTTTTCCAACTTTTTCATAGGAACAACGCGTGCTGAAACTAATTTTATTATCCTTACTCGTCGTAGAAGCGATATTTTGTCAAATGTATAAACAAGTGATTGGTTCAGGCATTCTTTGAGCAGATTCTTTGACATATCGGTCGCTATAAAAGTCCTTTCAGGCATTACCGGTGGTATTTGAGCGTGCCTATTCACCATTCAGCTGAAAACAAAGAGGCATAGCCGACTTTTACCCGGGTTAATTAAAATGTCAACAACACTTATTAATCAAAACGCCGTACGTGATTTTTACTCCAAATAATGTTCTGCGTTTTCTCTTTGGGCTGTGGCCGCTAATGAGGCATTTTGTACTTTTGTAATTAGATTTCCATTGGTTTGGATTGTTCTTAAATGTTGTTTTATTGCTTGTTTCTGTCTAGATTCTATTTGCTGATCAATTAGCGACTGATTTTGGGCCTAGGTAAACTGGATGATGAATTGTAATTTAATAAAAGTTGGGTATGGCTAAGTTGTGTGCCATGTGGTGCTGGCTTAGAATTTGCACCACCCCAACTCTTCCCGCGGGTGACGTAAGAGGCGACTAAGGGACATACACCGAGGGGCGGGCAGCATAACCTCTTGCAGAATTGATCTACCACCGAACTGCGATCTCGCATGCCCAGATTGGAGATTACGGACATTACCTCCCATGAGATAAAAAACCAGGGGGAGG
Source organism: Eupithecia vulgata (assembly GCA_946478455.1). Taxonomy (NCBI): domain Eukaryota; kingdom Metazoa; phylum Arthropoda; class Insecta; order Lepidoptera; family Geometridae; genus Eupithecia; species Eupithecia vulgata. Next base: position 2,472,221 of record OX297862.1, on the reverse strand, counting down.
CCTGCGTCCAGCAGTGGACTATTATCATCAATTAAATGTAATCGTAAAAAAAAAAACTCAATAACTTTATTTCTTTAGGCTTACAAAATAAGCACTTAGACAAGTCAAATTTAATACTATAAACACAGGTTTATAAATAGTCATTATTATCAAATAAGAAATATGATGTTATTGATTTTATTCGCTTCAATTTTTTGTCCACTAGTGGAAGAAGCGAAAAAGAAGCCGTAACCTAGTAAGTTTTATAAAACTTAAAATTAATACATTATCTCAGTCTAAAAATCGAAACTTAATACACTTTAAATACAATTACTACTAGTTTTGATATCCAAAGAATATTACAATCAAATAATAATAACATACTAGAACTAGTATTTACTATTGAAACAATTGAGCCAACTGTAAACTATTGCAAACAATATACAGGTAGCTCAACCGATCTTTATCAACACCAGTCGGAACAGAAGCGCAAAATGATGCGTGACAATAGAGAAGCATCTACAGGAAATTTTATTTCTACTAAAGTATCATAGTATGCCTGTCATTTTTCTCAGGTAACCTTTTGTTTTCTTCAAACTCTGTTCAGTCCAGTAGGTACATCCCGGTCTTCAGTAGCACCTACATTTCAAATTTAATCACAAGACGCGATTTATCAACAAGATATAATACCGATCCGCAATCTTGGATAGTAGCGGTTCCCAGACACAATTCGCTTCGAGACTCAGCGCAACCAAATAAGATTAAATACTGCACCCTCTTCAACGTAAGGATATCTGTGACGCCGCAACCACGTCATCAATCACTGTTGGGGGTTAGGTTAAGGTAGGTACGTGATATTCAATTGTTTATAGTGTGTCTTCTCGGAGATAAGTCAGTGTGTGTCTTCTGAGATAACTCAGTATGACTTATGCCTCCTCGAAAATAGTCCTCACCAGCACATATATGTGTATTGCTGAACGTTACCCCCGTATCCCCCAACTAAGGGGGTTTTGCCATTGGCAGGTGGATTTTTGATCGCAGTCGAGGTGTCAAAATACTCAGAAGCTGCTCTAGTAGGTTGCCTTAGTCGAGTTTTACGATACCGATGGGCCGCATGGGAACGGTCGATTCTAAAGCCTGCGACGGCCAAAAGTCTCAATCTTGAACCATTTTAAAATATTGAAGTTTTAAAAGACTCGGTAGACTTAATTCACCTGGGGTAAATCACCTGGGTGCATTAAGTGCTACGCAGGGTAGACTTAGTGCACCTGGGTGAAATAAGCACAGCTTTCCATATAGCAACGGGTAGACTTAATTCACCTGGAGTAAATCACCTACTCGTAGGTGCATTAATTGCTACGCACGGTAGACTTGGTGAACCTGGGTGGGATATTTTCTCACTGTTTTATAACCATAAAACAAGTTTTTGTGATTTACCCCAGGTGAATTAAGTCTACCGAGCCTTTTAAAATTGTGGAGGTTGATGAAAATAAGAATTTAGAGAAGGATGTTCTAAAATTGACTCCTCCTTCAAAAGAAGATCGAACAGAGCCCTGGAGTCTATTTAACGGTAGTATCGAAACGTGATCGGGTGCAGACAGGATCACAAATCCCATGCAAATATGACCAATTGAGTATGTCTGGCAATCGATAGAGGAGGCCTATTTATACCAGCAGTGGAAGTCAAGGCGTTTATGACGAAGATGTGAAAGTGTGAAATATAAGCATAGTTCGTTATTAACGCATTCACTGCCCAGATTCTGAGCAGGGATACGAAGGCATACGCGAGGAATTGAAGACGGACATTGCTTGCGTCCCGGGCAATTAAAGTGTAGTGCGCACTGTGCCGTGTTGCTATTAGTTAAAATCCTGGCGCTGCTATTGCGGATAATATCACACCAGGTCCTCAAAATAGTTAAAGGGAAGTACGACGAAACCATTTTCTCAAAAATAAAGACAGGATTTCGCGTTCACAGGGCAGAACAACGCAAGCCCAAAGATCAAGTTTTTGCTTATTATCTACGAAATATAACATTATTTAAACTTAATAAGTAAAATGTTCTTTATACTCAATTCTATTACCACACTTATTCTCAAGATCTTAACTTCTGTATTTATTGCGAAATTAAGATTTTTGTAAAAATTTACCTTTGCGATTTATTTCTATACAATTTTTTTTATGGAATTGTATTTTCCAAGCATATGACGGATAGAGTAAAAGTCCTGAACTTTATAAGATATAATTGTCAAAGTTTAATATTCAGGATTTTGGAAGATATGGACATCCGGTGGAGTTGATTTCACATAGTATACACTCTTAAGTGGTTGTAAGCGGATATTAAATCTTACCAGTTAAATCTTACCCGTACCTACCTACTTTGTTGTCGGCTTGCGGTTACCTAGAATATTGGTCCTACCTAGGTATTGGTTATTCGATTAATTATTCATCGAATAACTCAAAACCGAGCGATTAGTCTTGTTAAATAGAAACTTAGAGTAACTATAAAATAATGCTACCTGCATGCTACCACTTATGTTATGGGTATGATGGTAAATAGGAAAAAAAATACAGAAAAATTCAATTAGGTATATGCGACAAAAAAAAACACTAATAAACCAACTATTTTTCTACTAAGTTGAAAAAGAATCTTGTATGAAATGAAAGACACCTAGAGAGGGACTACTACTACCAAACTGAATGTGGTCGTCGAACCCTGACATGGTGCAAAATGTCACTGAATTTATCTAGTTTAGTACAGCCGAATAAAAGTCTTCGCATAAAGGCATGTATCCAGCAACACATCCGCACAGTATCCGTATTTCTTGTCCGCCTCAAATCGTGTTGACCGCATGCTGTCGACGCTTGTCCACGCGGCGACCTATAGCAGTAAGCCCGCTGTCCACGCACGATCGGCAAAAAGACGTATCTATGATCGACAATTTAAGTTGAGCAAAAATTTTGTGCACGCCGCGGCTTTAAGTAAATTTGAAAACACATGGATCATATTATTATGATGTTATAGTGTATAATAGGTTTAGCATTTATTCAGAAAGAAAATAACAATCTAATAACAAATTTAAATTAAAACTAGTATTTACAATAGAAACAATTAAGCTATCTGCAAACTGTTGCAAACAATCTACAGGTAGCTCAACTGATCAATATCAATACCAGTTGGAAGCGTGCCTAAGACACTGGCTGCATTGCCCCGCTGTATAGCAATGCTGATGCGCTGTGCCAGATACTCACCAGCTCTCGGGTCACGCGTCGCTTCGACCAGACGTATAGTGTATAGTATGGCCCTTTAAAATAATTAATAAACTTGTTACACGAAGGTGGCCTGAGTCTCGGCCACTTGCTGCCGTCACTGAAAATGTTGAATGCTCATTTTTGTGCTGTGCGGCAGCGGTGTTGGATTGGATGCATGTTCTGGGTCCCTTATTGGGTTGTTGAGGAAGTTATATAGTACGACTGTGTTCAATGTAGTTTAATGCAGTCAAATATATCTAGCTATATACAAGGTTATTGGTAATACACTGGCAATCCACGAACTGCTGATTTCCTGTCCATTATCACGAATACGTTCGTGAAGACGTCAGCTCTCTGTATAGATAGGTATATGAGTATGTCGGTCCTCCAGCACCGTTCGCAAGTACCAATAGGGCTGATACTTCGCAAACAAGTAACTTTAGCGAGGGATACGAACACCAAAGAAGTTGGCACGTGATTGGACTTAGCTATGGAACCTTCTACTTTTTATTCTCGAACGGTATGAACAACTTGAGGAGTTTCAGGGCGAAGTGTCGAATCATTTTTCAATAATGATTTTTGTGAGGGTTTTTACTGTGGGGCGTTACGAAGAGATGAAGATCTAGGAATGAAAAATTTGGTAAATATAGATAACAGAAATCAGGAACATAAAATCAAATATGATATTAAATTGTTATAAATGTGATATTAAACAGTTTTTTTTTGCCAATATGAAAATTTGTGTGCGTTAATTTCGATTATAAGGTAATTTTTTAATGTCAGCTCATAAAAGTAATTTATGAGCACAGATTAACGGCATTAATTTTTCTTGTATGACGTAGCATCAAAAAGCAAAAAACAAAATAAAAAAAGCTGAATATTTTATTAATTATGTACCTACTTTTTGGGTTGTTCTAATTTAAATTTTATATTATTAAGACATAAGGCAATCATGTATTTTTAGGGTTTCAAAGATCGGTTTTGAAACCCTTATGGTCTCGCTCTGTCCGTCCCCGCTCTTTCTTGAATATCTCAGTAACTACTGCAGCTATTAACTTGAAATTTGAAATAATGATACATTTCGTGCGCCATTACTGATTTTAAGAAAAAAATATATAAATAAATGAAAAATGAAAATGAATATTTTCCGTACAAATTTTGATGTTGAAATTTCAAAAGAGACCTAGGAAGGCAAATGGGGTATCAAATGAAAGGTATCGTTTTGTACATTTCAAAACACTTTTTGAAATTTCTGTAAATTTCATACTTTTTGAAATATTTCAAAAAAAGTCGAAAAATTGACCATACCCCCCCCCCTATCTCCGAAGATTGCACACCGATCCACGTACAATGTATTAGGCGTTTGTAGATATCGATCTATATTTTACAGAAAAAATATAGAGAAGTCGGTAATAATAATAGTTTTTGAAAAATGGTCAAAAAGGGGGAGAATTTTTTTTCAAAAGGGGGGGTACCTACCTATGTGGGATATCAAATGAAAGGTATCGTTTTGACCATTTGAAAACACTTTTTGAAATTTCTGTAAGTTTCATACTTTTTGAAATATTTCAAAAAAAGACGAAAAATTGACCATTCCCCCCCCCCTAGCTCCGAAGATTGCAGACCGATCCATGTACAATGTATAAGGCGTTTGTAGACATCGATCTATATTTTACAGGAAAAATATAGAGAAGTCTGTAATAAACATAGTTTTTGAAAAATGGTCAAAAAGGGGGGGAAATTTTTTTCAAAAGGAAGGGTACCTGCCTATGTGGGGTATCAAATGAAAGGTATCGTTTTGACCATTTCAAAACACTTTTTGAAATTTCTGTAAGTTTCATACTTTTTGAAATATTTCAAAAAAAGACGAAAAATTGACCATTCCCCCCCCCCTATCTCCGAAGATTGCAGACCGATCCACGTACAATGTATTAGGCGTTTGTAGATATCAATCTATATTTTACAGGAAAAATATAGAGAAGTCTGTAATAATAATAGTTTTTGAAAAATGGTCAAAAAGGGGGAGAATTTTTTTTCAAAAGGGGGGGTGCCTACCTATGTGGGATATCAAATGAAAGGTATCATTTTGACCATTTCAAAACACTTTTTGAAATTTCTGTAAGTTTCATACTTTTTGAAATATTTCAAAAAAGACGAAAAATTGACCATTCCCCCCCCCCCCTAGCTCCGAAGATTGCAGACCGATCCACGTACAATGTATTAGGCGTTTGTAGATATTGATCTATATTTTACAGGAAAAATATAGAGAAGTCTGTAATAATAATAGTTTTTGAAAAATGGTCAAAAAGGGAAGGAATTTTTTTTCAAATGGAGGGGTACCTGCCTATGTGGGGTATCAAATGAAAGGTATCGTTTTGACCATTTCAAAACACTTTTTGAAATTTCTGTAAGTTTCATACTTTTTGAAATATTTCAAAAATAGTCGAAAAATTTACCTTTCCCCCCCCCCTATCTCCGAAGATTGCAGACCGATCCACGTACAATGTATTAAACGTTTGTAGATATCGATCTATATTTTACAGGAAAAATATAGAGAAGTCTGTAATAATAATAGTTTTTGAAAAATGGTCAAAAAGGGGGGGAATTTTTTTTCAAAAGGTGGGGTACCTACCTATGTGGGGTATCAAATGAAAGGTATCGTTTTGACCATTTCAAAACATTTTTTGAAATTTCTGTAAGTTTCATACTTTTTGAAATATTTCAAAAAAAGACGAAAAATTGACCATTCCCCCCCCCTAGCTCCGAAGATTGCAGACCGATCCATGTACAATGTATTAGGCGTTTGTAGATATCAATCTATATTTTACAGGAAAAATATAGAGAAGTCTGTAATAATAATAGTTTTTGAAAAATGGTCAAAAAGGGGGGGAATTTTTTTTCAAAAGGAGGGGTACCTGCCTATGTGGGGTATCAAATGAAAGGTATCGTTTTGACCATTTCAAAACACTATTTCTGTAAGTTTCATACTTTTTGAAATATTTCAAAAAAAGACGGAAAATTGACCATTCCCCCCCCCCTAGCTCCGAAGATTGATGACCGATCCATGTACAATGTATTAGGCGTTTGTAGATATCAATCTATATTTTACAGGAAAAATATAGAGAAGTCTGTAATAATAAGTTTTTGAAAAATGGTCAAAAAAGGGGATTTTTTTTCAAAAAGGGGTACCTACCCATGTGGGGTATCAAACGAAAGGTATCGTTTTGACCATTTCAAAACACTTTTTGAAATTTCTGTAAGTTTCATACTTTTTAAAATATTTCAGAAAATTGATTGTCCAAATAATTGGCAAATGTTTGAAACCCTCGGCGCGCGAGTTACACTCGCACTTGGCGAATCTTGTTTTTTACATAACTCAGTGCTCCTTTGTGTTCCTATAGTTGAAAATAAATGAAATTAGGCCACAAGCCATGACGTTTGTCTGTTCCATCATTTCTATCATCGTAGAATGTTACAGTGTTCGGTACTGGGGTTTACACCAATGTAGACAGAAGCTATTCTAAATGTGACTATAACTCCCAGCATAAAATACTATGTCCGTATTATTTTGATGTTTTCATCACGTTGTAAAGTTGGCTGGATCCCAAATCCTGCAGCGCAAACTGCAATTGTTTGTTGAAACTATTTTACGGCCGTATCGCATAAATGTTGCATTCGTGTATGCCAGTGCACTCGTAATACGAGAGTGTTTAATCTCTTCCTCCTCGACGAATAATAAGAAGCTTTGGTTAGGGTAAAAGTTTACAGGCAAGAATATACAAGCTAGGTATCAAAAGTAGTTAATGAAATTCTTCTCTTTATTTCGTTGGAAATTTGAAATTGACTTATTAAAACATAAAGATCCGACGGATACAAGATCCGAACTCATTATGTTTATTTGTAACTAAATTAGTTCTAATTCTTTTCTATGTAATATTCTTTGATTGAAATTTTCTTTGTAATTTTTATTGTAGTTGATGCTAATTGCTAGGTCTGACAGTAGGTCTGCCAGTTTCTGTCTAAATCCGTTATCCCGACTTCACTGTCGGTTGAAAACGTTGTCTCTTGAAACTAAATTCAAGTCTTTTCTGTAAACTCTAACAACTTTAAACTTAAGATCGAGTTTCTATAGTTAGCAGACAGGTATCAGGAGTTGACAATGCAATAGAAGAGCAAAATGCGGCGCTAGCTACATTTTCCACATCCACATAATAGTTGCAACTTATACCATACAGAAGTAGCACTCAAATTACCTGAAATTTCAGCCTAGTTCAGCCTAAATATGAACTGCATAAGTCAAGGGGGCCTATGTCCAGCAGTGGACTATTATAGGATGATGATGATGATGATGACAGGTGACAGATGACGTCACTCTCAATCCCATTCTATACGCATGCAAGTTATATACATACAGATTGTAAGTGAGGTAGAGGGAGACATACTAAAAATCCCAGCAACAAACTGCCTACTCTAACCGAATATTGAATTCACAATTCAATATTCGTAATTCGAAACAATAAGATAGAGAATTTTTTATTACACCATAATAAGTTGTATGGAGTTTATCTTTACCATGGAGTGGAACTAACTACATAAAATCTTTTTATGATTTACTCGCAGAACTAATCGATTATTTTCTTAGGACATTAACCACGGTGTCAACATTTATAGATTCTGGTAGCCACGGGAAATTAATTTCTCCCGTTTTTTACTAAACCACCAAGTGAGACACGCAAGTGAAGCAAAGAAAAAACTATTTATGCGGATAGTTCGGAGCGAGCCTACTGCTGAAGATTATTATTTCGTGCACAAAGATATCCTCGTGCGAACACAGTGAAAATATCTTTCGAAACTAAAACGTTGAATAGGGGGTATGGTGAAGGCTGATGTCTGTGTTTGTTCGTATTGATTTCAATTTACGTAAAAAGTTTCGTTGCAACTTCCGCAACTTAGTGACTACTTTGTGAATTGTCATCATCATCATTGACATTTTTGCATCCACGTAAGATGAATTAAGAGTCGCCAGTTCGGCTGGGAGTCAACCGAGCACTTCAAAACTCAATAGTTTCATGTTTCTATCATCATATACATATAATGTATAAATTTTCAAAGATATTTTTATTGAAATGTCGCTTTGTCGCTTAGCTATTTCTACAATGTAAATTTCAATATACTTACATATTTATCTGACCTTCAAACATACAAGGGTGATTTTTTACCAAAATATATCGCTGAAAAAGCTAAGTAGCTCTTAAGCCTGGGTCAACAATCCTTGACATTAGGTACTTCCTTCCTTCACGATTTTCTACAGAATTCCAGGCTTAAATAAATACAGCTGAATTAATAAAATATATTTAACTACATGAATGGTTCGCGTGATAACACGGTAGGTGATTGCTGGATAGATTGCAGACACGCGAGACGCATGAATAGGTACGGTGGTGTTGCTATTACCGAAAAAGAGGGATGTGTAACATATAAAAGAAATACAGAAAAAGTCCGGATGATAAAAACACAGAAAATAACAAAAATACATTAAAATCTTAAAAAAAATAGATACTTAGTAGTTAATTGTTTAATAGTTTAAATAAATAAATGTGGTAGATTTAATTAAGTACTTAGGTAACTGTAAGAGTATAATATAATAGTAATTAAATAACATATATCGAGTGAAATGTGTTTTTATCCTAGCACACTTTTTTATGACATAAAGGTAAGAAGAAATATTAATATTTTGTGGGTAAGTACCTAACTAAATTTAAAGCTATTTCTCAAAAGCCGGAAATATAAGACCGGACTGGAAGTAATATAGTCAGGTATTTTACAAGTCGGATATATTTGGTTCAACAACCCACACAAAGTTTCGGACACGATGACTGAAGCGTTCATTCTTATCGTTTCTTATCAAGACTTAAACAAGCTACAGCCTGAAATATGCAGAGATAACCTAGTGAGATTGCACAGTGAATGGAATTGGAATTAAAATGTAAATGAGCGGTAAAAAGTGTTACATTTAGAATGCCGTTGGCAGAAAAACGATTATGTACACTTGGGGCTTTTGAATTGAAGCACAACACGCTTTATAGAAACCAAGGTTATCGACATAGCTCAAAGAATTAGCAAGCTGAAGTGGCAGTGGGCTGGCCATATCTCGAGAAGAACCGACAACGAAAGTAATTACCTAAGTTAAAAAGTATTCTATTCTATTCTACAACCGCTGGGGTAAACATGTTCTTGAGTGGAGACCGCGACTCGGCAAACGTGGTGTAGGACGCCCTCCGACCAGGTGGGATGACGATTTGCGAAAGACTGCTGGCAGATGCTGGATGCGGCAAGCTGAAGACAGGGCGCTATGGCGCTCTTTAGGGGAGGCCAATGTCCAGCAGTGGACTGATGTAGGCTGATGATGATGACGCTTTATAGAAAAAAAAGTAAATTCTATTAAAAGTAGGTCACAGGGTTTGAAATTTAAAAATATTAAATAAGAATTGTGAAATAGAACTGAACAATTGTATTTAATACCCTGAAGCTCATATTACCTGAAACATTATTTATATAAAAAGCCGATACAATTTTCTTTTTTTTTATTTTAAAAAACATTTCAATTAAAATCCGCAACTTTACAATAAATGGACGCATATTTCACAACCAAACTGATAAATAACGAGAAAGCTCATTGAACATCGATTACGTCAGTTCTCGTTACACGTAATCAAGTTTTACTGTGATGTGAAGGCACTGCAAAACGTGAAACATCACAGCAAAAACTAAAATCTCGCACGACACTGGTTATTTACTTCATTCATCTCAAAAAGGTTAGGTGTATTCCGATAGTACTTATCAGCGCTTACTTTATAAAATACCTAGATCTCAGTTTCCCAGTCGTTTTTGGAATAAAACTAGTCTGTATTTTATTGTAGGCCAAGATCTTTATGTTCGGAAATGTAGACCGAGCCATTCGATAATTTTAGTTTCTTTTATTTAGTTGTCTCCGTAAGAAAATATTAACAACGACACAATTTTCGCTTTTATAATAGGAATACGATTGGTAGGATCATTGATATACATACTCTTATATAAAAGCAGTGTTAGATACACTTTACGACGACCGCAGATTTAACAGTTTCAAGGTTGTAACAGATTGGAGACGCGTGCTACCACGCAACACAACAATGTGCAATCAGATATGGGCTTTAACTTGCTATCTTTAGATACATTTTTACGGTGACGGCATGAGATGACTGACAGCTCGCAGACCACTCGTTTGGAGCTGGTGGTAATCCATTTTGTTACTGTAGTTAAATCCCATATTTGAATGCACGTTTTTATGCTAGGTGGTAGCAGTGCTGGAATGAGCGCAGAGCTTAATAAATATTTATTTTTGTTAGCCTGTGTATCCCACACTTACAGTGGGATACTTTAAGCTAATCTAAATAAATAAACCTCCTTAGTTTTACACATTTTTTTTTCGTAATCATAATAAAACTTTTAAAACTATCATGGTTATTAACATTAAAGTCATTTATAACGGGATTTATTTACCATGATTAGATTTTTGACTTATCCAATATTTCGGCACAGTTTTGTAATCAAAATCATAGTAAATATTACTTTTATATATCCCTGTTTCGCGAGAGGTAAATAAAAACTAAAATCCAATATATGAATCCGGTGTACTGAACTTGACATAACCCGATTCCTGTGTGAATGTTTCCATAGAGTAGGTTTACGTTGGAATTTAAAAAATTTACACGTACGTATACAGTCCTCCAATTAAATTGTCGTGTACAATTTATTTCGCTTTTTATCTTGCGTTGATTGAGACGGGTCTTGTTTACAGAAGAATTGGTTTAACTTTCATGTGACTGGAGAGGATTTTTTCGGCATTGTATTTATTGTTCAGTCCATTTTCATTTTATCCGACTCGTGGAATAAGTTCATTAGGGCACCCGGATATTTTTTGAGCATATAGCAAAATTTATTTGTAATCAATAGAAAATACCCTGTAGCAGATTGGATTTAAATCTAATTTACTTGCATATACATAATTCCGGTATAAATTGGACTTGCGATTTAAACGTACGTGTGTACGGAGAATGTTCGAGTTGTAGAATATCATCATCTCTATCAGACCCATTTCTAGATATACTCCCCGTAGTTGTGAGTATAATGTTACCTGGTACAGGCTACCGCCGCAATATTGCAGGACTAACAGCCCGAAAAGCAAACATTCTTGCTATGAATGAAAATTACAATCAAATAATAGAAACAATAATAATAGGCCTATGTCCAGCAGTGGACTAGTATAGCTAGTATACTAGCTGATGATGAATAGAAACAAGAAGTAGTACCTATTGACAATTGATCTAACTGCAAACTGTTGCAAAACATCAGTACACAGATAGCTCAACTGTAAAGAAGAGTTAAAGTTTTTTTTATAAATTAACACTTACTGTACGCCGAGTCAAAAGAGAATATTTTATCACAAGATGAAATAGTAAAAGGCTCTCATTTAAGTTTAACTTGATTTTTTCTGTTATAAGTTTATGGTAATTATTTATTTAAAATTTGACTTATCATAGTTTTTAGTTTTTAACAAATAACAAAAAACAATAACGTTATTGATTTATTTATGTGATCATAGTAATGTTTTTTTTTGCGAAAGTTTGGATATTCAAATGTTTGTTACTTGTTCACGCCAAAACCTCTTCTATGACTCATCAGAGTGAAATTTTGCACAGATAGATTCTAGACCTAGTTTTAAATATTAGCTAGGTACTTTTAATACGGGAAAAACAATGCGAAGCTGCGGGCAAAAGCTAGTAATATTCATATATTATTATAGATAGTATTGTGGACTAGCAAGTTTGCTTGCTATTTCCTCTGGTTGCTGTTTCGTACCAAACCCGAACTTAAGCCATTCATCCACTTCCCCATTGACCCAAATACACCGCAATACGTTACGAGCACAACCGTTCATATTTTATGGATAACAATAAAGACGTGTCAAAGGCACGGTATCTGCCAAATGTCATCAATCGACAAGACAAAAGACCTTCTGATTGGGTTTCGAGATTCGGGCTGTTGGGACAATAACATAGCCTTTGTCCTTATTGGCTTTGACAATAAACTAATCTGGTATGGCTGAGGTGTTTTTGCTTGGCCTTGAATGGTTTTGTTTGTTTCTTGTGACCTTGATAAATCGTCTCTAGTTATAATTTTCGACAAAGATATAAAAGCTGGGTTAGATCAACGAATCCTTTCTCGATCTTTGTCTTAAAGCTTTCGCCTTTAGGTAGATTTATAATTTATTGTAGTTGTATGTAGGTACTGTAAGCTTAAACCTATATATAAAAACGTATCTCAAATATTTATCTCTTGACAATCAATATGTACCAAAAGAATGTTTGTGAAAACCTCCCCCTGGGCATCAAATAATAGTCTAAAAGAACGCCAAACCTTTTTTCACAAATCTCTTTGTCTCCGATTCCCTCTGAGTCAATGCCCCTTTACACAATAATTTCTGGGCGATATATCAAAAACAGTCCCCTGACATTCATCTGTCGTCAGCCGGAAACCCGATTTCGATGCACAGCGAATTGTTAGAAAGAAAGCATCCGTACCAAACATTAATAGTCCGGAAAGTCGATGAACAGAACCCTGCCTTATCGAGAATACGTTTAAAATTAATGCCATAAAAATAATATTAAAAAAGTCTAGTCACACCTTGTCAAATACCCAATAAAAGCCATAGGACACACGACTCCTAAAGCAATACTATTACACATTTGTTTCGTCTTAGCTATTTTTCTTTGTATGTTCTCTTCCTCTCGTTATGTTTATGTTGTTAATAACCAATAACAAAGCATTTAGTTTCCTTGCCACTAAAACTTTTTGTGGTACTAGATTATGTAAAGATTTCTACAATCACTCTTCATCTACAACAGGTCCAGATACAAAAGCCTGATATGGATCCCTAAATACGTTAAGAGGGGACAGTACAGGAAATCCATGTGTGATTTTATTGTTCGTATCTTTGGGGACAAAGTATGCAGTAGATGGACCGTGATAGATGGATTTATTTGTGCTGTAATCACAGGATCTGAGGACACCGCTTCGGTTATTTGTCACCGAGATAATTACGCTGCTGATAGTGGTCTTGGATCGTTGCTCGTTTTGATGTTAACATATAGCTTTTAGTTTTGTTTGTGATACTTGGAATGTATGCTGGTTTATGGGCAGCATCAGATTTAATACCAGAATAATTGGGTCTAATAAATATACTATCATCTATCGGCACTCATACGTCAAAAGTGCTGAACGTGCCTCCCCAAAAAAGCCCTCCCCCCCCCTTTATTGCCATAATAAAGGATTAGTGATCGCAGTAAAAGTGTTAAAAATGCACAGAATTCAGCTGTTGCCTTTCTGGAATATTTCTTTGGTCGGCTTTTAGAAATCCTGAGTCCAAGAGGTTATTTGGTCGGCTTTTAGAAATCCTGAGTCCAAGAGGTGAAGGCTAGGCAGCAGATAGGTACCAGGCATCTGTTTTATTCTGTTTCAACAATACGTTTTTAATTCAGCCTTGTTGTACAGATAAGTGGGCTTTATTTAATTTAGACTTGAAGATATTATGACACTTTATAATGATGCATAGTAATAAGTATGGCTTATTTAAAAAAATAGCAATTAAGACTGGTTTAACGACCGTATATTGAGAACTTATTAACAATAACCAATAAAATTAATTTCGATCTCAGTGCTGCTTAATCCTAAAGTCCATATTTGCGTAGCGAACTCTACAAAATAAATAGAAGTCACTTTTTACCATATTCGCCCACGTGTTTTTGCAGACGCATATACCATTAGCGACCCACAAAGTCAATAGAATATCAACACCCAGACTCTCGGCGATTTCGATCGACACACCAATATCGGTAATGGAGGCGACAGAGTACGGCCCGCTCGATTTTCCGAATCGTTTGCCGCGAGATAACGAGAAATGTCGCGACTATCGTTTTATGTGCATCAGAGGAGTCTTCCCAGCATTCGTATCGCTCTGGAATTTCTGATAATACTGGGTATTCTATAATATTCAAATGTAGAGCACAACCTATCTCAAATATCCATCTCACAATTTCTTCACTTTTACCCTCGCAGTTTAGCGTAGCGACTCAGAGCGTTGAAGTATTAGACACGACGTAACATACATATGTTTGACCTTGTTAGCGGAGCATATGGTAGGCGGAGTACAAATATACGAGAGACTACAGTGTTGTTATACCTCGCGTTGTTGGTCAAGTAAACAAAACACATGATGTCCGTTACTATAAGCATAAAAATAAAGTTCTTAGAGTCGATAACAGAATAGCTACATTCAAGAATTTCGTAATTTCTGTTTTAAAACAAAGCGTTTTCCCAAAACACCTTGCATTAAAATTATTCATATCTAACTATGCCTCAAAGGTAGAATATTTCCATCCAGTCTACTTTTAAGAAAAGTAAATTTTTATTCCGTAACTGTAGTACGTACCAGGGTAGCTTGCTCCGGGGCGCTGTCATACCCGTTGTGTCTGTAACAATGGAAAACGTTCGCTGTTATATCGGAGTACCTCAGGGGAGCGTTTTAGGTCTTTTGTTGTTTTTAATTTACAAGAATGTTTCATTCATAAAAGAAGGTCATATAATTATAATGAAGGGAATGTTTTGTGTAAACAAGCATGTTTAGGTACAAGCTCATATGCGAAGAAGGTTGCAAAAAACAAAAAGTAAAACACACCAGAAAGATGTAGGCGGAGGTCTAAGCCGGGAGCACTAACAAGTCATGACATCATCAAGACTGTGTAAACAAAGCGCTAGTATATGTCACAGTGAAATCTAAACGGTCAGTTCAAAGATATAGTAGCTTACGTTCAGGTTAGACTAGAGCGTGATCTAGAATAAAAAGAAATTGCTTAGTAGGCCCCGATTGATTTATCTTCTTATTTTTTAGGATGGAATGAAAGTACCTGCTATCGAATTCCATAATCAACATTGAAATTTTCTTATCTATAAAGATAAACAATGCAAGGATTAAAAACCATATTTCTTACATTCTTAAAAGAATTCTACAAAATCTACAAACAAGGCTTGCGATCTGTGTAATTTGCAGGTTTGTTAAACAAAAATAAAAGAATGTCGATTAGATTTTTTATCAATTTAATTTGGGTATTCTAGAATAATATTGTGTAGAGTAAACTATCTAAACTATTTTAACTACATATTATATCTGCTTCTAGGCGCTGCAAACAGGTTCTCAGCAACAACGTAACTTACATTCTCGACGTATGTACAAAAGATCTCTATTAATCAAGTTACGTATAAAGAAAGAAAAATGTTCCGTCTAGTCTGTTGTTTAACTGAAGTGCTTCAGTTTTTGTTCGTTTGAGAGAAAAAGGCTTTTAAAGATTTGTTTGGGAATGGATCGTGTTAGCTATTGTGTGGCCTATGCCTACAAAAAAATATACTTACTACCTACTGATTATAAGGTACATATAAGTGAGTGTGTGTGTGTGTCCTATTAGCCGAATTTTGACAGTCTCAAAGGAGATCAGCCAGGTGCGAAGGACATATTATTACCTATACTATAATTATGTCCTGCGCACAAGTGCACTCTATATTCCCTCACCTTCCGACAGAACCGGGGAGAGGTACGTATGTATCGTTTTGACAAAGCAAACGTAGATCTACGTTTAACATATTATTGAGTTTACTGTCCAATAGCTGATTAATTGCGTCATACATTTGAATCAGCATTTTATCATAGATGATAAAATAGTCACCTGTAACAATCTAGGTTTGGACTTCCTGTTATGATTCCTAATGCAAGCAAACTATGTTTGCAATATAAAGTGCGGTTACCAAAGAAGGAAAAGACGTGCCTAGAGAAACTAGTTACTTCATTCTTCTATCAATAATCGTTACGAATTACTTTTATATTTTTATGATTAAAAAACCTTCGTTAAGCCACAATCTGATCAGATGTAAATTGACGTGGTTGACGATGTATCAAGAAGGTTAAGAAGACAAGACAACAATTTACTCTTGATTGTATTTTTTAATGTGTTTTAAATTCTATCGACTTGCCAAGAATACAGTTTAAGTCAATACAAATATTAGAAATTCCATAGTTCAGTCCATAGGTCCATAGTTAAGTCAATGGTAATAGGATTCACGATTGTCTAATATGTATAAAACACTGCCTGTAATGGTGATTTTAGAACTCAACTTTTGAAATAGACTTACTTACTTTAGACAAAATTAACTTTAACAAACTAATCATAGAATTGAGCGATAACGTTCGTTCGATGGAATTCGCAATCAACTCCCAACGCAAAACCCCATTCACGAATCCAAAGTACACCAACAACTAATGAAGTAAACTAACTAAACGAACGAGTGTCGCCACACACTAACGAAGACCCTATAAAACATAGCAAATGTTTGCGCGCGCACGGTAATCGTGCCGTTGTAGTATTAGTCATTACTGAGAACATGCAAATTGTGATGCAGAGAGACATTATGCGAGGCCGCGTGCAGATCTACCTGTATGAAGAGTGCGGTCAAGTACGAGTCAAGAGTTTCAGTTCCGTACAACACAAGCTGTACTCGTGAAACCTTAGGCGATGCAATTTTGACTTATGGAATAGTTTTCCGGGGTTATTCCCGTCTGATCATATGATCAGATTGTGGTTGCATGTGATCAAATAAAAAGTTCCCGATGGATCTTAGATCAGATGCAACTTCTTTATTAAATTAATTTTTTTGCCAACGGATCATAATATATATTTTGGCGTATACATTTTTGGGTGTAATAAATATTACTAATCAATAACAATCGTTTCTATACGACTTATTTGTACCTACTAACTATTTATATAGTTCCTGCCAACAGGGCTGAGATAAATAATTAAACAAAAATATTATTATTAAGAAATGATTGTTATAACTGCAAAAGTAGGTAGGTACTTAAAACTTTAACTAAACAAAACCAACAGTAAAACAATACGTAAAACATATTAGATACACAAAAGAATCATAAATGGATATTGAAATTTGGCTTAACTAAAGTACTAATTATTTGCCTACATACTAATAATATTTAATTTTTTTTATGTTATTTAACACCATAATTAAACATTGTAATTTGGCTAATTAGATACTAATTGTTAGGTTAAATCATTACTTTTCCAGGCAGTGTTACTTTACCTACAGTTATGGTTTTATGTTTCAATTGTTGGAGTTGTACCAATTTATCAGTAACCAATATAAATCTGTTACCCGATACATGTTTCATCAATTTTTCATAATGACCGTCTTTTTTCAGCACTTTTAAGAGATGTAGCAATGTAGACTGTTTTTTTTGTTATCTAATTCAGCCTAGCGTTTCATGATTCGACTAGATTATTGGTGCGATGCAGTTCGGTTTGGTAGTTTTGTTTAAGCATCTAACGCTAATCCCTTCTTCTGACATGAGCCACTGCCTCATTATACAATCAATGAACTGGTTGATTTCTTCTTTGGCTTTTTCTAAAGTCGTAGCATCATCTTTAACATAACTTCAGGCATCGAAGATGTGTTCTTTTGGAAGAAGTGGTAAAAAAGAAGTAAGTGATACTATCTCTCTTGTATCAGTACATTTCGTGAGCCCCAGTTGTTTTCCTTTCTTCCTCAATCATTGGAAATAATAAGTAACATCGTTTGATTTTCGCTTCTGAAAACTTTTCCTTTAAAGCTGCCATGGATGTTTTTTTCAAAATCTAGTGTGAATTTTGATGGATTGAAGCTTGGAATGGTCAGGTAACAACTTACTAAATAGGCATACATACATTTTTATATTTTATTTTCCAACCCTATTATATTGACAGGTTGATTTGGTTTAGATAGTTCTAACTACAAGTTAAGTACAAAGAGTACTTATAAAAAAGGTTGTTAGTGCTTATATTAATATTACAGGCAAATTATATATTATGATCCGTGGGCACAAAATTTAATTCAATAAAGCAGTTGCATCTGATCTAAGATCCATCGGGAACTTTTTATTTGATCAGATGCAACCACAATCTGATCATATGATCAGACGGGAATAACCCAAACAAACAAATAAATGGCAAGGAGAGGACGCAACCAAACGTTCAACTCAGAATATTTAAACGTGAACGCAATTATCACCCAAAATAAGTATCTATCATTAAAAATATATTTAAAATATTCTGAAACAATATTAGGGAACTCTAAACCAGTGGCGAAACACCACGCCAAGACCTGCTGTCGACAGGTTGGAACGGTCGGCATAAATTAGAAATAGCTTCTCAATTTTCAATGTCACGTTCGCAAACAAAAAGAAAACGAAGTGATGAGTGAATTTTAAAATTCCTCCACATTTTTAGCTCTGTTATCAAGTATTTTATACTTGCTATGAGTTTTGTGATTAAATTTTCATGAAAAATTGGTATCAAGGTAATTTTAACAGAACTTTGCTAACCATAGATGAAAATAATAAAAACTTACAACAACGATCCAAGCAGTTGAATTTTTGATCTAATTTTCCCAACAGAAACTGGGAGTATAACAAATAAAAACTACCACAAACAAATGAGCCACAACTAAATCCGTACCTTTTACAAGGGAAAATTAGAAAAATCCCCGAGAGGGCAATGCGGTTGGGCTGAGGTGATTAAATTAAATTGTTACGAGATGGTACGAAAAAATACTAGCAGTTAACGTTGTCAGACACTTCCAGACGAATAAGTCGGACTTTTTGAAGCTTGTTCATCCCAATTCATACGATTCTTGGGTGATCAAAACATTCTTCTGTCTTCTGAACATTCACTGATATAATTATATTCAAAACAAGTTCTATGTTGACACTAGGTTTATAAACCGTTTTTTGTGGTAAAGATAAAGATACATTTATTTGGCAAACAGGTACAGGTATATACAGGTTCTGGTTGAAACTTCTTTGCAAAAGTGAGTCGGCTTATATTTATACTCGGATCCATTTATTTCATCGTCATGACCTTCTTTAGCTGATAATGGAAATTTTTGGCCACTGTAAAGTAATACAAGACTACTGAGTTGGGTCTTTGTTTACTAATAAAATACCTTTCAATTTTTTGTTTGCTTTGACTTGCTAAAAAAAAATTATGTTATTAACATCTTTCGGTGAATTTATCAACCCTATCCCAACTCTAGCTCCAACGGTTCTAACAAAATATGTTTCGAGAATTTTTGCGGTTATCCGTCCCTGGAAAGCAAAGGCGATGATTTTCAGTAATGAAATCAAATGTTATGCGTTTCTATCCTCACTCAGAGTATTCTTGTCAGGACTTGTTTTCGTTGAATTGTTGATGAGCCTAGGAGCTACGAAACTTCGGGTAAATTTCTTGGGATAAGGGTTCAATTTTAGTTAGGAGGCCATTTTGCTAGCTAACTGTTGTAGTAGGATCTATGGCATTCATTAAGGATTCCACTAGATTACTCTATGAGTGGCTGAGTATAATGAAAATAATCAGCGAGAGTTTACCTTAGTAGCTAAAACATCTCCTCAGATCCATAATTCAGATTGCACACATTTTTTTTTATTTCTGAAATAGCAGTCAGTAGCTATAGATATTTTCATAATAGGTCAAACGAAAATAAGTTTTTACTCCAAATCTGCCCTATGACACAGTATACAATGATTTGGCCTTTTCCTTACTATTACAATAATTGAAAAAGGAAACGGGTAATATAAAGCACTATGTATCACTCGGAAGAAAGTGTGATTCCTACTTCGTGTGTTTTAAGGGCCTCGGCTGCGCCTCGGGCCCCCAGTGACACACTCGATAGTAATCAGGCACGTTCTCGCCTAGGTGTACAATGTACGCTGCTGTCACTTTCTAAGGCAGGCAAGCAAAATTTTCAAATCTACCTAGTTAAAGATTTCAATGATGATTTACATGATAATGAATGGACATTCATCATTGATGATTAATACAACTTCTATCACATTAAACACAATCTCGCAGCAGGTAAAGCATCAATAGAGAATAGGTTTACCGTGACATTACCTCATCTATGCCTATGTGCCAATCACTCGACTAACTAAGTCAGCTGTATTCATTCATAACAATACCAGTACAGGTCAAATAGGTAGGTGTGCAATCCCTAGCATTGCACAGGTCTCCAACTGGGACGGACGCCCTAAATACTCCGGGACATGCCTCGCTCCTTCAAGGGACAATACGTTTGACGACGCTTTGGCACTAAGGTGAGAGAGGAAGTGTCGATGGGTTTTTAATTGGTATGTCACTAGCTACTAACACTCTGTTAGTAGTTCAGTGGAGAGCCCAACATACCCCTCTAGCCCTCCTCAGACTAGAGGTAATGCGCAACAGCGTTTTCCCATCGTAAAAAAGGTAGGTGTGCAATTTCCACAAGTTATCTAGCCAATTTACAACTTGAGAATCCAAATTAAGGCGATCGTGGATAAATTAGTTCCTTTCCTCGTATGTAGGGATGTGCGATTGGGATGAAATTAATTTTTAAAATTATTAGTTAAAAGTGGTTCGGTTGTAACATAAAACATGTAAGCTGTCAACTTACACAAAAAATTGTCCCTGGGTTATTCATTTTCAGTCCATTAATATATATTTTTATAAATTGAAAGGAGGAGGAGTAATCTATTTTGCGAACGTACTTCAAGTTGTCTGTGACAAGCGCTTTAACTTTAAAGGGATTTATTTACCTAACTAATGTGTTTTCTCACCAAGGAGATAAAATAACCCTGCTAACAACCCCCTGGCTAAAATAATAAAAAGTTCATCCAAATCCAACCCTTTCCATTTCCGAAAACTTTGAACAACATCAAACAATTCCCTTTAAATACATTTAAATCTCCTAAATACCTAATCGTTCGAACTTTGGGCAGTCGGTTCCGGGGCCGGACACGGATATCGGACTAATGTCGCGGCCGGACGGATAAATAGTCCGCGGGTTTAGGCCCTGATTAACTAAGCCGATGTTTAGCTCCTGCTTTGTTATGCACCCCTGGTAGATTGGATGGATTGTTTGTTTTATTGGAGGACATCTTTCCTCTGTCCAACCTACACGGGGATTGGCTGATCACATACATACCTTTATTACTTTGATGACATGTTTGAAAAATGTACCTACTCTTCAAACAATTCCTAACCATACTAATAACTGTCCTGTCTCATATGCGCTCTGCAAGGCCGCTGTACAACATAGTGCTCAAGTAGGTTAGGTATCTATCTTCAAGCCGCCGTCCACCGCCACGCATGGATTTGGTTCGTTTGTTTGACAATCTCGTTATCGTGCGTAGCGTGTGCGTGGGTTATGGTAGACGTTATCAATCACAAACATTATCTCGCAAAACGAAGGAAGCTAGGCACTCGTGCATAGCGGTGGGATAGCGGCTTTAAAATTAACATGTGCATCTTAAGCGCTATATTTTATAACCTCTCGAAATAAATCCTATGCAGTCAATAATTCTGAGGGCGCGGTAAGGACAATAGCTGATGAGCAGAGCATTGTAGCATTTATTAATCTATAGATAGACTATTTCCAATATATTTTTAATAACCAACGATGTACCCCGTCACATAAAACCAAGGGCAATACATGAAGAAGAAGATGATCTTGTTTTTCGAGCATAAAGAGTTCCCACCAAACAAATTGTTTTTGCGGCACTTAGTCACCGACACTCCTCTCTTAATTCATCACGACATCCTTTGTTACACCGGTAAGTACCAGAATAATTCATCAAGCCTGATGAAGAGTCCTCAGGATGTAGGTAATCTGCGATACGGGTGGTTTAATGGGAATTAGGACCAGTTGATATGAGACCCTTACGATTGCGTGCTGGGATGACAATAGTGGGCACGTATCTGATTTGAAGTTTGACGATTTGGCTGGTAGGCTATGAGATACTCTGGTAATTATTAAGGATATTACGACAAAGATCTAAGAGGTTAGTTTGAGTTTGAACAATACCAAAACGGATTTTTTCGTTTCCAACCGCTGACTAGCAAATTTGTCTTTGTGCAAATTTTGATATCTAAAGACGAGTTCGTATTTATTGGATAGTTGTCATACTATGAAAAGTAGTTCCTCTATTATCCGGTAGGGGCGCCGCAGGTCACTAAATTATATGTATGGAAGGGATGAAAGGAAACGATAACTTTAGTGGACATTGTAAGCATAACTTCCTGGTGAATTCTCAATCAGCCCAAATTAGTTCCACGAAGGATGAAAAAAAAAACTAAAACAAATCGGCTGGAAGTGAGATGATACTCAGCTCTGTTATTTTTCTTTGGTACCCAAAAACTTCTTGATGTGTGCGTCATAGGTTGTTTTGAACTAACCACAGTACCTAGACATTGGAGGAAAATGTTACGATGTAGGTATGTGAGAAGAAAACATCACATTACGCAATTTCTGTTCCCACAATGTAGCACATGACTGTAGTAAAAATAAATAATGAAAAAACGTGAAGTAGCTTACACGGACAATGAATGGATGAATAAGATCCCAGCCATTATCTACAATCAAACTATGCATTATTTAGCTCTATTGAATACGTCCCGTTAGTTTCGATGCAACGGTACACAGGCGGATTTCCTGGGTTCGACTCTCAGGCAGCACAAGAATTTAAAGACATGTTTCTGGATGCTAGTGTAGGAAGCTGTTAAAACAGCTCAGGCAAGCTGAGACGTGTATCAGTAATTGTCGGATTCTCACGGGAGAAAAGCTTTTAATTCAATGTTTTTTAAGTTAACTGTGGAATGCAGTCGGATTTCACAGGTTTAGCAATTCCAACTGTGAAGTTGTTTGTTTAGTTTAGAACAAAGGAACGTATTCGCAGTTTAGTTTCTGGAATACTGACGGGTCAGTGTGGTCACTTTTAGTGGATTTACCTAGTTCAGTAACTGTGTTTGTGAAATTTAGAACTTCCGGAAAAACCTAAGCTACTTTGTTACATTCATGACCTGCCTAAGTTGTCTTAGATAAAGGTTAGGTCAAAACTAAGACCCGAGAGAAGCAGATGAATGGTATTTGTTGTATAACCGGGCATTTTGGACCTTTAGGCGATGTCGTTCACTAAAAACATTATATTTTATACTATAAATTACTAACTATTATTTCTTCAGACTGTTGCAGACTTGTTGTTAGTTAAACTATTGTTAAATGTTTAACGTTATTATAATTTCAATGCCAAGCAAAGCAATCTACGTCAATGGAATCAATGAGGCTATCTAAATACCTACCCACAATTCCGCATAAAAGACTAAAAATCAAAGCGAAAACTCCAAAATTTTCGGCCGTTGGATCGGGTCCAAACAGTGTGGCAATAATGCAGTTAGTGTTCCTGTCAAAAATGGCTTTTCTCTAATAAAAGTGTCACTGGCGACACAGCCAAGCCAGTCTGGTTTATGTATGGGGTTAGGTGGGATTGCGTCGACTTCTCTATTCAAAGAAAAACATACGCGTTTACGTTATTTATTATGACATAGTACACTAATATACGTTTTAGTTGTCGAAGAAATTAATATCCAACTTGCAAATGAGAGCAAATCGTTTATAAATAAAACGTTGAGTGAATTCCAAATGTATCTAAATTAATCACGTAAGAATCATCTCATTAATCTGAAAGTAATGACTATTAATAATATTAAATAAATTAAAAAATGGAGAACCAAAAGGTTTTTGTTTTCGTTCCATAACATAACGTTTCAAAGTCTTCACAGAAAATTCCAAAAGAAACGGTTCCACATTGTTAGTCGCATTATATCCGAAACTAATTTCAGTTGGCTTAGAGCCATTAACATCTATTGCAGTGAAGGAATTTTTAATTAATCCTGGAAAATTGCGCCATATATCTTCCCATCTTATTATGGAGAAAAATGGCGAGCATTAAAAAGTAGGGAAAATAACGTGTATAGGGTGTACCAGGACACAAGTATTAATGTTTGTACTACTCGAATATTGAATCTAATCAATTTTGAACATGGTTCCAGTTAAAGATCTTTATTTATTTATTTATTTATTTATTTATTTATTAATCACAATTATAACATTACAGATTATAAAATCCAATGCGTTATTTATGGCACACAATTCACACACTAAAAACCTACATAAAATTATACTTAGTTACATAATATAATAACGAAAACAAATATAATAAAATGTCAACCAATAACAAAAAAAGAAATACATAAACTATGAAAGATAATCGACGACAAAAAACATTATAATGATTTCATGAGCTTCATCGTTATAAGTTATACATAATGACAAGTTTCACCTGGCAATATTATCTAGTGTATCCATGTTATAAAATACTGAAGTTCATAACATTTTTTATACTAAGAAAAGAATGGCATTACATGAGAACTATAAACTTACCAAAGGTTCTCAAAGCAAAGCTCATAAAAACACATTCGGTTACACATACACCGCTTCAACAACATACAATTACAACCGGAACACAAAAATTACTTCAATTAAATGATTGTGAGCTGAGATACGACCAATAAAACTATTCCGACTATCATAAACTTTTCTAACATTCACAGCTCTTTCAAAACTGGCGAGTTTCGTATCCGTATCAAAGTTATCATTCATATTCTTCGAGGCATCACGTTCTGCCGGGGGCTTAATCCAATTTATAATTCATCCTGCCGAGTTAAAAAGCCTAGTAAATTTAAGAAGGAAAAAGAAAACGGAGCCTTCTGTAATTCGACGGGTAGCTTTTTGCTACGTGACGGCGCAATGACCGACCTATTTAGATGAATTAATGGGATTCGATAGATCAACCTACATAACGCGTGAATTGAATCGAATATTTATTGAAGTTCTTACCAAATGCCTTCAGTAAAACTAGTGCTCAGACCAAGTTAACGGCCAAATAAGTTGCCGCGTTTTGGAACACCTCCAGGTTGTGGTACAACATTTGTTTCCAATTCCCAATTTAATCTCTCAAATCGAACTATCTCCGCTCACTATGTCAAATTACTTGTCTCCAAGTTGGCATCACTGATTTCATTGGCGCATCGCAAGCGTTGTCTGAACCGAATATTGCGGGTTGTATTTGTTTTATTGCTGCTTTTAACGGAGTTTCGTAGCTGGGCTTTAGTCCGGGCAGCAATGAATGGTGCTCAGGGGTATTTTATTTTGTCAGGTAGCGGTGTTGTGCGGCTCGCGTCCAGGGCAGGTGTCAGGAAATACACTGTTATGACAATGATAAAAAATTGCCTAAAATTAGTAGCTTTAAAAGGTCATAGAGCAGGATTGCATTGACGTGCGCCTTTGAATTGATTGAGGCGCCAATTTATACGTTATGGTTTTACTAGTTTATCAATGGATTAACTAATTTCCAAGTCGAAAGCACCCTTTAGTTCCAAGTTGATCAAACTTTGAAACCAGTGATCCGAAACATTAACTTGCACTTGGTACAAATACGACTCTGTAACTGATATTGAGTTTCAAGCATTAAGCAGATTGATGTCGGGGCCTCACTTAGTATAATTAAAAACCTTTAAAGATTTACACGGATTTGGTTCGGTTGCGAATTTTGTCCCACCGCTTTGAAGGGCTGACGAGTAGGCTTCACATCACAACTCGGTGTTTATTTTTTTACATTTTTGGCAATAATCACTTTAGTATACTTAATAAATGCAAAAGTTTGGATGGATGTATGGATGTTTCTTACCTCTTTACGCCAATACTACTTAATGGATCGGGCTGAAATTTTGGGAAAGGATGGAGGAGACATAGGATTTCGTGTTCATAGGAGTGGGACAGAGCTAAGCGGCGTAAGCCCAAAAATGAAGTTTTTGCTTATTAATTAAGACATTTATTTTCAAAAGCAAGCCTAAGATTCTATAGGCTTTCTTTTTTAAATTTTGTGATGTCCTTAATTTTTTTTGTCATTGATAGTTTAGGAGAAAAATGGCAATAACTAAGAAAACAGATGGTACTTTGCAGTTATTTGGTTTATTTTCATTTTTGAAAAGAAGAGAATATGCCTTGTATGTTGTATGTGTAAATTATTATGTATTTTTCAAAGCTTTTACGATAATGATTAAGGAGAAAAAAGGTTTAATTGTAACCCAAAATCACCTACTTTACATTTATATCGCCGCCCTATAGAAACATCGCGTGTGAAGCCGCGGGCTGAAACTGGTCAGGAATACAATTGATTGATAATGAAAACTCAAAAAGTGATTGAAAGTTGTGCTTATGACATTCATACACTTACTTGTACTAGTTCGTGTTTCAATTTATGCGGGATTAAAAAAATACTGAATGTTATGTAATGTTGTAAGTTTTAAGTAAATGTTCAAATATACCAAGCTTATTTAGACACGGGTTTTTATTGAGTATTTCAATAAATACTTAACAAGTCCTAAACGTACGATTACTTATACTCATAGAAAATTCTATTTGAAATACAAGTTCTATTTCCAACAATAGGTGAAAGGTGAACCTTTACGGCTTACAGTAGGTATTTATTTTGGTAGCTTTCGGTTAGATCTTCACTGTATGATAAAGTTTAAACAAATGAATGTAAGTACCGGATAAAAGCAAAAATTTTAATTTGAAAATTTTTGAAACGACATCATGGTCTATGACTAATCTCACATGGCGACCTATGTGGCGCGGTGGGCGAAGGTCTTCCTGCGACGCAAGAGGTTGCGGGTTCGATTCCTGCTTCGGGAAAAATGTTTGAACGATTAGCATACTTTACGTGTTCTGGTCATTTTCTATGTATAATAAAAAAACTGTCTATGTATTGTATTATATTATGTACTTTTCTGAGTTATCTAGTACCCATAACACAAGCTCTGCTTAGCATGGAACTAGATAATGCTGTGTGAATTATCCAGTATTATTTATAATTTTTATAATAATCAACATACGATATATCACATCCATAACTTGTGCAAAAAAAAACAACATCCATCCGTAACTCCACCATGACTCGGACAACATAATATTATGTTGTCCGAGTCATGGCGAGTTTTTACTCCCTTTAACTAAAATAGGCTTGTCTGGATTGTTAAATCAACCAAACAAACGGCGATGACTCGACCAACATGCGCACAGACCGTTAAATTTAATAAATAATAAATACAATATTTGTATTGATGCAAGAAGTTTCGAAATTGGTACAACTTTCAACCTATTATACCTAAACAAGCCATATTTTAGGCAACAAAGACCACACAAGTGCGCCCATAAAGCAGATAATATCAATGCGGGTCGGCTTTCAATTGATATTGCTATTATAAAATTGACAAAGTAAACTATTAGAATAAATGTACTGATCCAATATCTTATTTTGAAAAGTGGCTGTCCCGATTAGTTTTATGAACTTGGTATCAGTTTCATTAACTTTTTATAAAACACTTTTATAATTAATTAATAAAAAAGAAAACACTCTTGGAAAACTAAAAACGTATAGGGACGCCGAACGCTTTAGGACGACATTTTAGAATCCAATAGGCCCTTTATATGCGAATAAATGATTCAATGTATTATTTTCAACTATTGCTATTTTTTAAACATTAACAATTAAAGTACAACCAAAAGGAATTGATGACGCTATAATGTAGCTATAAATCTTTTAACACCAGTCCTTTCACGAACGCAAAGCGATTTTATTAAGCTCAACACACAGTGATATTGGCTCAGCAAAGCATAATATCTATATTTTAAAATATAAAAGATTTATTTCGGCCATAATGTTGCGAAAAATCAACGTTGTTAGGAGAAAATAAAAAAAATGGTACTTGGACAGTTGCTTCACAAATCGCAATTTACCAACATTTCGATCAAATTTAGGTGATGGTCTTTCGCTATGAAGATTTCTTAAAATCAATTGTTTTTAGTAGGTTCTCGTAGTAATTTATAGGTTAGTATGTAACAAAGAAATATTTTGTTATAAATTGGAATGATTAAATAGGTAGGTAAGGTACCTACTTTTAAATTGTCAAAGTAAACGAGAGGACTGATAATATTGTTTTATGTTCGATGGCACAGGAAATAGAAAGCCACAATTGGAGAAGAATATACCGTAAAGCAAACACAATTGATCAAAGATAAAAAATAAACCGAGCAGATCATAAAAAAGAAAAGCTTCATAATCAAAGGTAAAGAAGCGGTGAGCAATTTCTTTCATTGATCTTATTGAATGTTCAGACTAGAATTCTTTGATCAAGTTCAACTCAACAAACACGTCACAATACTTGAGTGTATATCTTTTCACACTTTGAACTACAAAGTGGCTTATATTGGGTTTAAACCGTTTCGTTTGTGGCAGATTAATATTTCCTTTCGATATTATTACCAAACTCGACCATTTCAGCTCTATATTCTCTAATTTGAGGTTAATGGCCTTGGTATGGTTATTCTTTGTTCTATGTGTATCGGTGATGGTAATAACATCGTTAAAGGTGGACTTCAAATACTAATGGCTTCAGCTTTTACAACTTCTCCTATAAATTGGTAGATTTTGAAACAGAATAAGGATCCTAATTGAGAAAAAAATTCAAAGTATAGATCTGAGAATATAATGCAAATCCCATAACGCATCGTGTTAAACATACGTAGGGCATTCTTATTTATACATAATGTATAATAAAGTAAGGTAAGTAGGTATGCCACAGGTGATTAGCTAGCTTGTCACTTGACACTGAACATCCGGCGGTAACAAGATCTAATGGCCGAATAATCCACACCTAGTTTTTTGACCGAATCTACCGAGCCATGAAATATATCTAGCTAAGAGTAGCTTATAACATTATATCAACGGTCTTTGTTTTGAATTTTTTTTCTTCTTTAATTTCATATGTACAGATAAATATTGTAATAAATATGTAATTGATGTAAGTACAGTCAGTAACTTAAGTCTCTTATTAGTTACAGTTTTTCAAAGCTTTCTTAAGCCGAAGCTCAAGAAAACCGATTTAAATACGTAGCACTTGAAATATCTGCATAGTAAATTTTTTTTTTATTTGCATAGTAAGCTTAAATTTCATGTAAAAAACAGTTTTCTTTGAGATTTAAAATATAAAACATAAAGCGGCTTTCGTAGCTGACTGTACATTAAAATACTTACCTGATATTATATGAAATTGATTTTTTGAGTTATAACTTTAACATTGAAACCAGATTTCGCCCCACCTTTCGACCTGTTATAAAATAAGATGCACAAGGTACTTATGTGCGCCAGACTCTCGTCAACAGAGTCAGTCATTCGACTCAATTGGTTTGGGTATAAGGTACGACATTTCTAGATATGTGTTATATTAAAGCCATATGTTTAATGCAAATATAGATCAAGTGGGCTGGGTAGTGGATGTCGTGTCAATGAGGTCCCCTGAGTAAGAGCACGCTGACATTGATGTATAGAGATATATCGAATAGCAAGCAATCAGAAATGATATATGCATGATAAAGGCTAACTTTTAACGTAATAACTGTCGTAACCGAACTAGGAAGTACAATGATTGACCCAGATAAAGATTGGGGTCAAGGCTAATATTTTATATTTTGAAAATATCAAATGTTAAAGATCAAACAAAGTAATGATGTCATCTACTATAAAAACTTGACGAATTCATTATGAATATAAGCGGGGCAAGTAATGACGTAATCAAATCATCAAACCACTCTGAACCTATACAAAATAATAAAGTGAATAACGACAAACCCACAAAGCAAATTAACAACATCGTAAAAACAACAAACAATATCGTTTCAACACCAAATTAAAATGACAAAGCAAAAATAATTAAACCAGATCCGTCATCCAATAAAACGAATTATGACTGAAAATTATCCTATTTAATCTGTGGGCATTAACACGTAGAGATCACGAGACGCATCCGCTCTGCCAACAATGGAATTATGTGATTCAATGAAATTCTGATTAGCGTGTGGCAGAAGTGCTCCAGAGAATTGCTCATATCACAGAATATATATTAATAAGGGAGGATTAACGTCCTTACAGTTTACAAAGGATGCCTTTGTTTGATGAAAATACCCTTAAGGCTGATTCGTTTGAAATTGAACGTTGTACAATGCTTGAAAGCCCATAATCGTTTCTTATAAGATTAGAAGAGGGATCCTCTAGTTCTTTCCTTTTCAGTAGGCCTTGCACATAATCCTGTGGTCGCATAATCCACACATGCTTATATTCAAAGATAGTACACCAAAATGTTTGAGAGAAATCATTGAATAGAAACCCAAACCCTAATTTTATCTACTTGTATCAGTTGTATCGTATAGCTAGATGACATACGTACATTACATACACTAGATATGTACATTTAAGTTACGTCAGACAGGATATCTGAGCGATCTCCAAAAATTAAACTTTTTTGAGCCATTGTCATTAACTGTCAATTTTGTGTTATTTTATTAAATTACCTGTATTAGTAGTAAACAGTTTTTAAATTATGATTTAAGTGTTTTATTATTAGGTGTTTGAGAAACACAAATAACAGTTCTATTTCTATTTTAAAAGCATTTAATATAATGTAATTATTATCACATTTATTTTATGTCTCGCAGTAAATGTCCAATAACTTTCGAAGTAAGAACCAGCTCTTGACAGATCTCTATAGCAATCTAGATTTTTGTGTCCAAGACAGAGTCTCAATTCAAAGAACTAAGTCTGAATTGAAGATGAAAATAATTGGTCATTAGAATACGAGATTGAATTCCTTTTCAAAAGTCGCCAAGTAAAACATCAAAAGTGGGTTCAAAAGAAACCGCAATAGAATCTAGTGAATAAGATTGAGCATTGGGGTACCACGGAGTTTATTATAAGATATAAAATAAGATACAAAGCAAAAAGCTCTTTATTTACCTAAAATAACTTTAAATACAAAGAATTTGTATTATTAAACATTTTGTTTATATAATTTGTATTATTAAGAATTTGTATTGTTAATTTATATATTTTTTATATTAACACTCAGTTTGGACAATCATTTACAATACGCAAAGGAACTATATTATGTTTTTGACTTCATAAGTTTATACATACTCGTACTTACTCGTATTTGACCCTGAAACCCATTACCTAAATAAGTTTACTCGTGGATTTACCTTGTTCCTGTCAAATAATATAAAAATTCAGCCTTTCAGCAGTATTAAGTCAAATCTTATCCAATTCCCTCGTTTTCCTCATCCCAAACCTTATACATTAACGAGAAACAAAAAACCCATTCCTCCGTAAATCCAATCCGTGGCTGTCACTAGCAAATCTTAACTGCACTCCATCTTTAGGGATGAGCAAGCCATTTATTAGGCTCCCCGCTATTGCCGTACAGTCATTGTTGTCATTGTCCCGCTCAGCCAGGCTTTGATCTATCCGTGAATCTAAATGCTGATTTTGCTAAACGTTTGGAGCGTTTTTGATGAGATGTTTTTTGATAACCTGTCATTTTACTTTGGCATTTGAGAATACCGCCGCCATAGTTTTTGCCATAAATGGTTATGTGGAAGCATGTCCAAACGTATACGTATATTTGGTGTGCAGCTTCATATCAGCTATGCATAATGCTTAATAGTTTTGGTTTTTTTTCCGGTAACGAGTTGAATTTCGAAAAACTTGAGATATTGGAGAAACCCGGAAGAGTACTGTGAGTTAATTTTTAATTCTGAAAACGGCTACACGATAATAACAAAAGAACTTAAAGCTTAAAGCTAGAATCAAAAGCCATGGAAAGAACAGTGGCAAAGAATCTCAATAAAGCAATCCCAGCATCCGTCACTCTCCAGCAATAAGACAACACAATGGCTTCCGGCGCTCCTTCGGGGCTGTAATCTGCATCGACGATTTGTATCCGTACAATAGAGACGTTTAGGGCTCTTTAGGGTACACAGTAGCTGTAGCTTAGAAGCTCTTTATAGTACACACTTAGATGTTGTAGGTTATTTAAGTGTTATTACTGTATGTACTGATCTATGTATTCTAGTGTATTGTTATATTTTTTGTTAGGTTTTAAAGGTTTTATGGTATAGTTGTGATGCATCAGCGTTGGCGACATTGTCTTTTACCATCAAGTGAGATTGTGGTCATACGAATTCTCGATATAAAAAAGTATACAGTAGCTCTAGCTTTGAGGCTTTACGATACTGAGGAATCGTTTAGCCTGCTGCCTACCTATCTTTTAGCTACCGTGTAACTGAATATAACCAAACCGATCTCTAGTCAACTTATTTTTGTGTTATGTTTTTTATATTTTAAATACATTTTTTATCATAAAATCCTTTCTTAAATATTATGCTAAATATTTTTTAGGTTTCAAACAACTGGCTATAAAATAATATGTTCATAACGAAACGACCAGGTGTCGTCATAACCTAAAAAACAGGTATAAGTATCCAAAATGGTTTTCAAAATTCAAAATGATTTCATAGATTAAATTCATTTCAGAGACCACTAAAACAACAAAGCTGATCCCTTTAATCTCGTCCCAAAGACAAGGGTAACGAGACGTGACAGGCAGAACGGCATTAACCCAAACAATTAAGATGCAAAATAACTAAATAGCGTCAATTTCTCTGCTTTTAAAGCTTCAGAGATCAAGCTTTGTCTGGGAAGACCTTTAATCTACGTCATCAATTCAACCCCCTCCCCTTTCCCCCCTAAGACCTTAGGACTCGTTCACGCATAAAGCAGACTTCTCAAAGTTATTGATGAAAGTAAAATTATAATACCTAGACTAAATAGATAGAATTGTTTTACTAAATAAAGACAAGTCAACCACTGCCAACACAAACAGCTTATTTATAGTTTTCAAAACTTTACTGATTACCAATTTAATTAATTAAATTATGAATTTAATTTATGACTAATCTTAATCTACATTTTTATATTGGCATAACACACACATGACATGAAAGCATGACGGGAACGGGAACTACGCGGTCTTATATAAGTAATAAATATAGAATAGAATATAGAATATTATTATTTCTTACAAAAGTTACACAGAATACAGTTGTAATATAGCAAGTATTGTACATACATTTCTATTGTCTTACAACATTTGAATCAGCCTAGAACTGAGACATCTAAAAAACTATGTTGCCTGCCGTCACGTCACTGATCCGGACGAGTAGATGATCTTCATGGCCATTATCAAATCTACCAATATGGTAACTGCTGAACATAGGTCATTTTATTTCATTGCACGCCTGTCAAACGAAACTGCGCGTGCGTCATCGGAGCGTTGATGACTCGGTTAATTTTTAATGTTTTTATCTATGTTAGTCTCTAAGGTATTTATTATATGGGCCTTAAGTTATTTTTGTACACTTTCTTTGTTACCTGAAATAAAGTATTACTATTTATTATTATTATAGGTCTCCCCCAGATGGCGCCACATATTTAATTGAATATTTTAATACAATTCAGTAGCTAGAAGCAAACATCCATCCCAACAACGACTTTTAAAACCAATGTAACATTTAATTGTGAATGTGCCTTTAATCCGAAACCCCGAAGAATGCTATACAAAGCTATTGAGAGATTAATGCGTCTGTCCTTTGACCGTGCAGTCGTTAGTTTAAGTACTATGGGAGAAATCGTTGCTGGGAAAATAATTCAGTTTGTAGCTTTCACGATACACTCGATATATTGGTCGATATTCTTACAGTAAATATCCCTGAGTTTCGTGATTCAGCGTTGAGGATTTAAAAAAAACATAGTGTTTATTCTCAATAATCCGTTAATTTGTGTACTAAGTAAAGATAACTTATTTTTTTGAATAGGTTTCGAAAAAGTCGTTCTTGTATGACAACTAAACCATAACTGTACCTACTTACCTACTGTACTCAGAACTTTTCTAACTTTCGTCAATTAATAGCACATTTTCGATGTATATAAGAATTCATTGGCAGTTCAATATTTTGCTTGTATCGATTTAGATCAGTTGTGCTATTTCTACAATGTACCTATTCAAAAGTCTGCAGATAGCTTAGTTGTTTCACACGTACATTTTATTAATTCTTGCAACTCATAGTTGTGTTTTTTTTTGTAATATTAATAAGTAATAGTTCAAGCTTTTTACACCAGCCAGTGTCTTGGGTACGCTTCCGACTGGTATTGATATGGATCAGTTGAGCTACCTGTAGATTGTTTGCAACGGTTTGCAGATAGCCCAATTGTTTCAATTGTAAATACTAGTTTTAATTTAATTCTATTATTTGATTGTATTTTTTTTCTTAATAAAGACCTTTTCAAAAAATCTCTTTACGTAATGATAAAATATCTTAATAATATTCGAAGAGGATGTACCTACAGGTACTGGATCCGCAGCGGGTCCATCGTAACCGAATGCCATCATGTCATCACGACTCGACTCGATAATCGATTCCGATGTGTTTGAACTGTATGTTTGCTCGTTTGTGTTCGCTGATTGCGAAACGTCAAATTGAATAAGCATGTTGCAATTATTGCCGTCAACATCAACATTCAATGTTTACGCACATTTGTTAGGGGAAGCATTTGCATAATACATTGGCTTTGCTAAGGTCAATTCTTTGTTTAATTTTTGAACTTCATCCTTATGAAGTTTACACACCATAGATTCCAGTCCGCCGACAAGTTGCATCGTCTATCTTTTCATTCTACCGATAAAGATATGGGTTTTCCAGCCAACTACAACCTGGGTCTCTCTCTTCATCACATGAGTAAATATGTGTATTCTGGACCTTCATAATACATCGTCGAACAACGTCAACTACCAATAGGTGAGTTGATGGTCAACAAATATTTAGTTATAATAATTATGATCTTAGTGCCAGAAGTTAGTTTAGTTTAAATATTATAAAAATAGATTAATTTGTTTCTCATGTACATCTCATTATAAGTGAACCACGTTTGTATGAGAATAAAGTTCTTTAAACCTAAAAAGGTTTATTCATGACTAGTTACTCCCTGCGGCTTGCACACTATTTTTTTAAGAGTAGCTTGAATGTTACTTATTTCAGACTCTCAGATATTTTTGTGGACAAAAGTTCAGCGCAATTTTTTCAGTAGTTTTGGCAAGATCTTTGGCCAAACATCTTCACAACAGCACAAACTTTCGCCTTTATAATATAAGTAGGAGACGCTTGGACTTTCACGAGACGTTGACAATAAGTGCCTTTTCGTGACACGTTGGGAGTAGGGGAGTCTCACGCGAGACGTTGGGAGTACTTTTCGTGAGACGTTGGGAATAAGCACGTCTCGTCCGGGATGTCGGGAAGCAGGATTTAAAAAGAGTTGACAAAACACTGACAGCAGCTTAGACTGAAATGTCTAAACTGAAACCCATCGGACTGTGGTCCATCGGTGACTTTAGTGTGTAGACAGACTCCAATAGGTCGACCGACATGTTGGCAAAGGGTTAGAAGATTTTTATATGGACTAAAAACTCAAATTTGAAAATTCTTTAGGGCAATAGTTATTTCATTTATTAATAATGTCACAGAAACATGACGCTTTAGGACAATACTTTGTGTGATATTTTTTATTTGTATCAGTATCCTTTGTCCAAATGTCCAAATATATAAATTTAATCAGACATCTTCAAACCACTTTCTTTGTTATAAAGATAACTGACTTGAGAGCCTGTGACAAGAATAGGCTCGCCATGACTCTGTCAGCATGTGAAGAAAAGCAAAAGAAGGACATTTTAGTATAAATCTAATCGCAAAACAATCGTTTTTCAATACGGTTCTTACATTTACCCTTACCTTGAATAAAAATGCATTAAGTATAGATAACCCACTATATGAAAAGAAAAATGAAGAAAAAAACATGATTTTTTTTGTTTATCAAGAAAACCACTGCATCTATAACGATTTTTCATTTCCCAGACTTGGTATAGATTCCTCGTTATCAACGGCATTCCTTATTGAATAGTGAAGACCAAAATCATAGTAAAGTAAGATTAATTTCCAAAAACTTCTACCTACCAATACGCTAAATGAGTTGTCAAAAAGTCGTCTCCCCCAGCGCCGGTCACACAATTCAACCGTAAGAACAGTCTCGCTATTTTTCAAAGCTAATTTGCATCGCCAAAATTCTGCGAAAATTCTTTGGCAACCTAAATTTATTTCTACAGACAGGTCTCTAGGCGTATTAAGACTCAGAATTTATGTAATGAGATTCTGCCCAGAAAATAATATTCTGTTTTTATTAAAATAGCGAAAATATCAAAATCTCTAGACTATCAGTTGGCCTTTATTTTCAAATTTGTTATTTACAGCCATTAATTTATTTCTATGTTGGAAACATCACAAGACAAAACAAAGGAAAAGGGCTAAAACAATTGAATCACGGCTCACGTATCTCTCTCGTAAAGTACTCGTTTAACAGGGGAAAAATAACAGATATGGCAGTAAATAAGCCCGGTAAGAGTGGTAACACTGGAGTTTCTCTAATTATAGAGCCTACTACATAACTAGCAACATCAAAGTGAGCAGAGACTTCTGTCTTTGTTTCGCTTGTACGTACCATAACACAACCTCCGTTGTCTTTTACCATGCTTACGAGTTTATTATAATCAATATTATGCAGCGGAAATTTACCATCAGCTAGATAAAGGTCGCATGAAATTTTACCAACCTCCGCACCGCTGGCCGCATTAATACCGTGACTATTTCGTAGATCCAGCTCGCAATTGGGCCCTTAACCAATCCTTTTTGACAAATATTTTGTATGTAGACATAATGCGACGTCCTTTAACTCAAACCTCATACTCACCAGGTGCGCCCGATAATCAGTTATTCAAAGCACGATTCGTATTCACGTAACGTTCGCACACGTCAAAACAGTGAGCTTGCTTGTTTGACGAAGCTAAGTGGGCCCAATCATAATGGAATTTATTATTTAGAACGCTTTTCGGGTCCAGGACGTAATTGCTTGCGGCTGTTTTTCATATTTTTTGTTAGAAATACAGCGGACTAGAGTTTTTCGATGCGTATGATTGTGATATGACAAAACAAACGTCTTTGTTTGTGTTAGTATCATGAAAGGCGCGAGTTTATTATTTCAAATTATACTTGAGCAGCCAACCCAAAAAAAATATCATCACTAATCATATGCTAGCCCACTACTAGACATAGGCCTCCCCTAATGAGCGCCATAGCACCCTGTCTTCAGCTCGATTGCGATAGCTTCGATTGCCTGCAGTCTTTCGTCATCCCACCTGACCATAGGGCGTACTACACTACGTTTACCGCGTCGCGGTCTCCACTCAAGAACAAGTTTACTCCAACGGTTGTCGGTTCTTCGCGATATATGGCCGGCCTACTGCCACTTCAGCTTGCTAATTCTCAGAGCTATGTCGATAACAAAGAAGATGTTAACATTTTATTAACTAGCATGCAATGCAAACCTTTTCTAATATAGGTACCTACACTACATATAGTTGAAACAAAGGTTAATTTTGCTTTAAGTTACGTACATAAGACAAGAAAAAACTTGAATATTAAGGGTCTATAGGATACTACCTCAAATCAACCCCGACAGATCTCCATATCCCTACCTACTACACATATAACTTTGAAATTTATATAGTGGTAAAGTTCAGGAATCGACCATATGTTTCGAAAACAAGAATCCAAAAAAAAATCTCGTTCGAAAGAAATCGTAAAGTTACCTCTAAATTATTTTCTCAATAAATACAGAAGTTAAGATCTGTGAGGATAAACATGGTAATAGAACTAAGTATAAAAAACATTTCAAATATTTCGGTTTATCAAATAAAATCCTAATTAATTGATAATAAATAAGCTAAAACTAGCCGTGTGGTGCCGGCTTAGAATTTGCACCACCCCAACTCTTCCCGTGGGTGTCGTAAGAGGCGACTAAGGGACATACACCGGGGAGCGGGCAGCAGCGCCTCTTGCAGAATAGATCCACCACCGAACTGTGATCCCTAACCCGCATGCACAGCGTGGGGATTATAGGCATTACCCCCGATAAAAAATCAAGGGGAGGCCTGCGTCCAGCAGTAGACTATTATAGGCTGTTGAGGTTGAGGAAGCTAAAACTTGATATTTGGGCTTGCGTTGCGTTGTTTTGGCATGCCCTGTCTCGCTCCTATGAACGCAAAATCTTATGTGATTAAAAAGGACAGCTTTTTAACAAAACTTGAGGTTGTAAAGTAGTAAAGTCGATAAACTATGTATTTAAACCTCAATCGCATCAGAATGCGCGTGACCTTATCACACGCAATCAGCAACGCAAACGCTAAAATGTGTTCAGCAAATATAAACATTCGGGATTACCGAATCTCACCGAATCTGCCCGAATCCGACTCGACCAAACGAACTGCCCAATTAGGAGCATACCAATAATGAGTTGTCAAAACAAGGGGCCTGCTCCTGCACCCAGCATTAAACCTTACCATCACGTAATAAGATAGATTTTAGTCTGGAACGGACGAGGTAATGTTGTAAATTTAATGCCAAAGTTGAATTGTGAAAGTTGAGGTTTCGGTTGAAATTTCAAGCAAATCCGATAATTAGTAGGTTTATTTTTTGGTCGGATGCTATTTTTCGAAACATCCGCGGTAGATGAGAACCAACCGACCCTACATATTTGGCGTTAGGCTCAATTAGATTTCACGATCAGTTGATTCCGTTTAAGGAGATCGTGTTAATTGAAAACCTTATAAATAATTTTGTTGCTGCCTGATCTGATTTCATTAAGAGCCAATTAGCAGGCCGCTTCAAGTTTGAAACTTTGTTAATGGAATAAATATTTTGCTCAAGGAGACTATGATCTCCTGATAGCGGGAAAAAGAAAACCTTAAAATGGTCACAAAATAAGTAAAAATGGTGCACAAACACACAAACACAAATAAAAAAACGGTAACACTTTATCCACCCACGATTGTAAGCATCCGCTATTAATGGTACTATAATATTATATTAATAATGTATTTATTTTCAGATAACATACATACATAGGTATGTAGATCCATATGTTAGTAAAAATAATGTTAGACTATGTAAAAATCTTTATTCAGAAAGAAAATAACAATCAAATAACAAATTAAAATTAGTATTTACAATAGAAACAATTAAGCTATCTGCAAACTGTTGCAAACAATCTACAGGTAGCTCAACTGATCCATATCAATACCAGTTGGAAGACTGACTATGATAGTTTTAATTTAATAAATAATTAGGTCTATTGAATAATAAGAAGATGGATGTTTGTACTATGGTTTCGCTCAACTACGATCAAATTCCCAATGCTACAAGCTGACTTTACCCATCAACCCCATGTTAAGCCCATCGGTATATCACTTCCCAATAACCCAAGAGCCAATAACTGAATCAAGCCGAACATATACGAAGTCACACGATCGTCCAATCCAAACTCCTTGTCGGCTGTCAAACTTCGGGCCGATCTTGCCCGAAGCGTCAACGTCTACTTTAATAGCGTTATTATTAATCTCCAGCGTAATTTCCTTCGCGTGATGGATGGTTACTGATGCGGGAACTTGCATTGAGTGAGGTAAGAACGTAGTAAACATGGTACAGTAAATAAACTTCCAGAATAGTTCTAAATTTACATATATGCCCTTTTACAGCTGTTTTTGTAATAAATTTTCTAATTATTCTGTTTCATTTTATTTTTGACGATGCCGATTTACAACAGACATTATCTCGGTATAATTTTGTTTGTTTTTGTTGATTTAATTATTTATTTTGTCCTAATAGATATCTTTTTATAAGTTAAATATAATAGACGTAACCAAGTGTGCCTTGTGCTCCGAAGGTCAATCATAATTATGCGGTACATGCATCTCCTTCGAAGAAATAATAAGTATCAATAACTCTCAGATCCCAGAGTTAGCATTCAAAAAATAAAATAAATAAAATTTTCGATAGATCCATCATGAATCTAGTCAATGGATCTAGCAGGGAATGATCAGCATCATATGATCTGGGAATGATCCGCACTCACCCTGATGAAGTCTTTCTACATTCAGAATGAATTCATCAAACAATGAAAGTTTTTTTAAAGTAAAAGAGGTTAGCAATAATCATGACACTTGGCAGGTGGATTGGTGAACGCAGTAGATGTGTTAGAAATAGATACAAAGAAGACTACTTCATCTCAGATTCTCTTTGCTCTTATTTCTTGTAATCGTAGTTTTCATAACCTGCTTTTCTACCCGCATCCTCTACTCTGCCACAATCGGTTCGTGGTTAATGACGCGAGAGCTCTATTTTACGAATTGAACGGATTGCGTGCTTTAATTCAGTTGGACCTTCTTTAATTTCATTTGAGTTCGGAATTCCTTTTAGTTTTTAGGAATGAAGAAAACTGTATCCATTGTGAGTGGTGTATTTTTTCATATTGTGTTTTGAAGCCAATTTTGAAGCCAATAAATAATTATCCATGTCTTTGTCTTTTGCTAAAAAAGTTAGTCTTTCATTTTAAGTTCAGAGGATGATCTGGTGTTTACAGTTGCCACACTTACAATTGACACTTGTTGTTTATCGAAAAGTCTA
Organism: Eupithecia vulgata; assembly: GCA_946478455.1. Classification (NCBI taxonomy): domain Eukaryota; kingdom Metazoa; phylum Arthropoda; class Insecta; order Lepidoptera; family Geometridae; genus Eupithecia; species Eupithecia vulgata. The sequence continues at coordinate 2,431,408 of OX297862.1, read as the reverse complement.
AGCCAATCAAAGCTCGCCAAGTCTCGGCCAATCTCGGCCAGTATGCAATTAAAAATAACTTGATTCTCTCCCTAGCTAGGTTAAGTTGGTACCTACGATTAATTTTCACCTTCCAGCCACTTGGTATCTAGCTATTTTCCTTAGAAATGTAAAAGTGCCATGCAAATGCTGCACTTACCAGTCACTACTTATTCATGCATGCCAATTCACCACGAAGACTTACCTGAAAATAAAAACACAACATTAGTACACTTTAGTTAAGGCTTGAGCTTATGAAGAACACTAGAGCTTTCAACATACAGTCCATTTTGCAAAAGATGTGTAAAAATAAAAATACGAAAAAAAGTTCGAAAATCGAAATGAACTATGTCTACAGAGGAAGGCCTGAATCTCCCGAATTTACCTAAATCTCGTTCAAATCATTTAAAGACTTCAATAAAAATATTTATTTTATGCTAGATATGATGGGTGCTTCAAAAGTAGTAAAGAAAAATGAAAAAGGACATTATAGTACTTCGGCTACAATAACCTTCAATAATATCAAAAATTACGCAGAAAACATGCCTTCTATCAGTTTGCAAGCTACAAAAAGACCGTCAAAACACAATTACATTTACATCAATCAAATATATAAATTACCACACTTCCTCAGAAAATCGTGTGATAAAGCCCGTTTAAAACACTGTGACTTGCGTTAGGCAATAAGTGAGTTTTCCATTCAGCGCTTCTTTACACAGCAAGTTGTAAAGGCCTAATGCAAAAAGCTCCGCTTTGGCACTCACACATACAGGGGTGAGGAAGGAGGGGGCGGGAAAGGGGGGTAATGGGGGTGAAGCTTGAGGTTGGGAGTTCGGTGTGCATCTGTTTCTTTTGATATTAGAATGATTCAGGTGGAAAATGCTTGGGAATATGGAATTTTGGGTACTGTTTGTGGATTTTTTCCTTGTAAGAATTACAAACCTCTTTTTAATACTAAAAAATAAATAACTTTAAATATCTACGTGAAATTTTATAGTGTAGTGACGAAATGTGGTAGAATTAAGTAAGATAATATTTTTACTTAAATCCACGCCAAAAGTAAAAAGTCATTGACAAACTTCGATAAAATTGACATAGTCTTCTTTGGAAATGGTTTACAAATGGTAATTTACACTTTCTCTACATAGCTATGTAGAAGGTAGATTAGGTAATAATCTAAAAAAACATTATTTTTGTAAAATCTGTCTGAAAATAGGCCTAAAAATAGCACTCTCTTTAGCAAGACCCACATCGAGGGCAGGGAAACTTTTGAAATGTGGGACTGGCCTATTCAGCTTCAAGCTTTGGTACACGCTGGAAGTTTGCCCCTGTTTTCACAAGATCTGTTGTGTTTCAACTTTTCAAGTCTTTCTAAGGAAGGCGGATAAATCTTTTGGGCACATAATAAATTTATAAAAATTTGTTTAGGTTGTTATCATGGTTGTGACTTTGTGACGATTGGTTACTATATTCAAACTGACGAGGGAAAGATAGAATTGATGGATACAAAAAGAGGTTCTAGAATGCTTTTAAGACGACATCGTCAATAAGCATAGCGAACTATATAAATGAGAACTTGGATGAATCTTTACTAGCCTATACTATTTATACTAATATTATAAATGCGAAAGTGTGTTTGTTTGCCCTTCCTTCACGCCCTAACTAAGCAACCAATCGACTTGTTTTTAGGCGTAGACTTAGTTGAAAGGATGGAGTAACATAGGCTACTTTTTATCCCATAAATCAGTTCCCATGGGATAGAAATAACCTTAAATAACACGTACAAAGTCGCAGGCAGCAGCTAGTACTCTATAAAACCGAACAAAGTTGTGTTTTAAAAAAAATATTTAATAAATGACGTTGGTTTAAATCTAGGTGCAAAAACAGTGGGTGTAGAAATCTATGAATAGATAAACTCTAGACTGTAAGCAGTGTTCGAATGACCTAATAATTCATAAATTCATAATGTATAGATAAAACCGTCTATATCGCATCGAGTGACGTAAGGAGATGATATAAAGTACGGGACGACATACAGGCGCCGATGGGAACACGCTCCGCTTTCAAGTTAATGCGACACAGAATGTGCAAGGGGCAGAAAGAGACTTAGCTTAGAAACGAACGACACATATTAAGTAAGTTAAGACTGTGACTAAATTCTAGTACCTGCATCGATGGTTCAAGAAAATGATTTCCAGTGGCGGCTTGTACTCGACTTGGCAGGGCCAAGCCGTTCCGAACCTGATTATTGTTGGATAAACAAAAGATAAGATTGATCAAACCAAAACTACTACACGGATCAGACTAAAATTTCTCATAAAATGTAGTTCGTAAGAGTGAAGGAGCGGGCAGCTAGTATACAACTAGTAGCTGGAAATTAGTGAAGGTAACAAATATAATAGTGATGATTTTGGTTGCTTTGTGAGCACTGAAACTAACAAACTAACAATTTCGCTGTTTATATCGAACAATTTGGAATTGCAAACACAACTCTGACAATTTGCGTTAATATTTCTGCGAAGTAAGCCGCTTGACAGACCAGTGTGACATTGCATAACTGTTGTATATTGTAACCTAATGAGAACTAATTTTCATATACAAATGACATGATCGTGCCAATGACAAGACAACAGCCTTCAACGAATGCTCGCTTAAGTTTGGCTATATGTTTATTTTACGGTTGTATAGGTTTATTTGATCTTTGTATACATCTAGCTTAAATTTTTATTATTCAATATGAAAATTAAAAAAACCCCTTGCAAAATTGTCGCATCTGTGCGCATATCACCGCCGCAGTGTAATATTACATTCACCGCAGATTTCTGATGCTGAGCGACAGGCGGACTCGGGTTTCAGTCTAGTCAATAAAGGGTCTCAAGCGACGAATCGTGTTTCGAATAAAGAAATGGCTTACTATTGGGGATTGTTTTATTCTTTTGTTACGGCCTTGGTGTTACCTTGAGTTTTTTGCGTTAGTCACTTTGCGTGGGTTGTGCGGTTGTCAGTGTCTACTTTGCTTCCATTAGCTACTTCAGTACTTACATTAACGGTTTTTGTGGAACAAGTTACCCATAATGTGGTTGGTGACAAAAACTATCTCATAAAAAAATAATTAGGATGTTATTAAATGAACACCATTTTGAGATTTACTTATTGATAGTTATTATTATTAGTAATATGGTTTCACAAAATGAAACTAAACTGAAAACTTAAACTAAACTGACTGACTGTAACGTGGATGTGTCGAATGTGTCGATACTTAATAAAAACGACAAGAAATTTCAATGAACAGCAAAATTATACCATGGATGATTTTACGAGAACAATTAAAAATAATTGTATTATCTTTACCATACAGTCACATTTTCTCACACCCGCATCCTAACAACGGCAATTGACGCTGAATCACAGAGTTAATAATTAATAGAAGCGTCAGCCCCAACGGGCTCATTTACGTGATAAACCTGCCACTTTCGGTTGATACAGTCGTTAGCGAGAGGGCGCGCGTGACGTGACACACATGCTAACCAGGTAGATGTACAAAGTATGGAGATGACAGTTTCGTTGATCTTTCTTTTTATAGGTCTGCTACTCTAGATCTATATCAACAACTGCTATCAGTTGTATGGGAAGGATAACATCTAGCTGTCACAGTAGGTTCATGTTATGCAAATGAAAGTACGAATATTTTGTAGGCACGTACTGTATTTCTAATAGTTTCATTTCTTACAACGTAAACATAACTAAGTAGTTGAGTATGATGTCTATTAAATAAACTACAGATACCAAAAGCTCAAAATAATACTAGCATTGTTTATCTAAATAGCTTACCTTTCTAGTCATTACTATATCTACGTCAGGTTTTCACATAAGTGCCTTTTGTTCTTGACGTGTAATCATCATAAAAACCTTAGCATCTGCTGTTCGCTAATAAAGGTACATACATCTTCATCATTTATTTCTATTTGTAAAATACTATCTGTACTCTTCATGATAGTGTTTAAAATTGCTTGACTCAATTATTTATGTCCATCTGCAAGCCATCATAATTGAATAACGATTGTCTTTATTCTATTAGATTATTAGATAGATTAACCTTTTTCGTAATAAGGTTTTTTTTGGTACAAAATATATCTGTAAAATGTAACTGTGTTATGTTAACTTTTGTATTTTAAAATAGACCTAATGATAGATAGAGGTTTCTTTTCGCTGATTATTTGCCTACATAAAATTACATCAGTTAGTCTAAAAATCAAGCTTTATAATGAGCTTTATGAGATTATACTCGATATAGGTTATAAGGTGGTTAAGGTAAGATAGGTACCTACCTTCCATTTGGAAGGAAATTGTGGAATTTAGTTTACCAGAAAAAATAATAATTTCGATCTTGAAAAGACACATCGCTGGTATAAAAATGCTATTATACACATGTATAACCTAGGTAGGTATATTTGGTAAATAGACAATAAACGAATCTAATCCTAATACTAAAAACAATAAACAAACAAACCAATACATAGTTAACTAAGTGCAAAACTCTGTCCCGATCGCACAGTATAAGTATATTCACTATGTAACAGTCCAGACAGTGGCTACACTGTTTTATGCAAATATTTTACATTTAGCGTTTCTTTTAAATAATATTTAACCCTAAAAATAAATCAATTATAAAACTGCTTTGGTGCATTACATAAAAACTTCTCTGAATAGAAGAATAGACAAATCATTTGAATTCGTGGCGCGGACATAAGGAGAAGACGGAAAACAAAATAGGAGACGGTTGGAAAATTGCTTTCAGACGTGACGCATGTGATTTTAATAAAAATAATGTTCTTGATAAAGAGAAGCGGATAATGCAAATCGAAAGGATAAAACGCTCATCGGTTATAATACGTTAAATACAAGAGAAAGGATTCCAACATTTGGTAAAGGTTTTACCGGAATCAGGTCAGAAATCTATTTTATTTTCAATACAGGGCTATTTCGGATTAGTGCGTATATCACGAGTAGGTACCTATATCATTCCTATTTCATCATCTAGGTCATCTTCGATTCAACGATATTGTAATTTGTATATTTTGCCTAAAGGAAATGAATTCCAAGTTTGCTCTAACTATCTTTAAATTGAATATTGTATTTATGGGTCTTTAGTATGTGAAAAGCACCGTTCTGAAGACTTTAAATTCGGCAAGCGAATTCGAAGCGGTAGTCTTCCATAATTCGTGAGACAAAGTTCTCGGCTGAAGGAGTATCCTAGATGATCATTTCGTCGGATATTTCAGGGTTATTATATATATTCTTTCGGCCTAAGAGTTATAGTGAAGCTTGAAATTCAGATCTTAAGAGTCTAGGGAAGTCTCCAGGCTTCTACTAAAGCTCCTACTCTGGGAGGAGAACCTAATAGGAGACGAATGGTGCTAAACTTCACCAGTTTAGTAGTGTTTGATTCCGCAGATAAATTTGGAACTTCACTACTTCTCTGGTTAAGTACAGCTAGGGACCAGATGACTTGACTTATCTAGCTTTTTAGTTAGAGAGATGATGTAAGGAAGAGTTGAATTGCATAATATCTTAACGTAGCTTACCCACTGAAAGGTTTGAATTAAACATCACAAAGTAAACTCCTTCTGAAAGTGTTTCATTTTAGATAGGTAGATTATGACAAGACTTTGAGGCTGGCTTAGGTTGCTAAAAGATAATGCCCTCCTTTCCCGACTGACTCTTTTGTGATATGTCCCAGTACCTTTACCTATATACACAGTAATAGGCATGGAAACCCAGCATGCGGTCTTATCTGTGTTGACGGTGGAGGTCTGTCCAGTCAGGATGTCGAGGATCACAGATGTTGGGCGGAGGCGGTGCCCACATCCTTGCCGTCGTAAGTTCGGTGTGCGAGAGTGAGATTGAAAGTTATTTTAGTCGTTTGTGTAAATGGAGGATTAGGATTTATCAGGTTTAAGTAGGTAGGTATTCGTCAGAATTAGGGTATATTGTAGCTAGTTCGTTTGTCTTAGCTTCTAAAAGTATCTGAGTTACTACAACATAACAGGTGTCCTACCACTAGACGACACTAGACGATCACATTGGCCATTATAATCACTTTTCTGTCATATTCGTTTATCTTCAATAACTATCTCTTTGAAGGACGTTTCTTTGGTATAGGGAGATTTGCAGCTTCTCTCTGAATTTTAAGATAATCATAAATTATCTAATGATCTATGTTTAATAAGTTCTGTAATAAATGTCTTGAATCTTTAATTTTGAAGTTATATTTATTTTATTTATAATAGATAGGTAGGGGTGTTACAATTTGCTTGCCGCATACCAGGATTTAGAATTTAGGGTTTATTTAGAGATGGTTTTGTTATAGAGATTGTTTAGGAAGTTCGTAGGTAGCAGTAGCAGCAGGAGAATAAGCTAGGGAAATTGTTAGATAAGTTATGATAGTTTTAGATTAAGAGTGAGCTAGTATTGCAATTTCCTGTCATAGAGTATAGATAAGTAGGTAGGTACAGTTTCGTTGTAAGGATCTCTCATCAAATCTTTACCTATTCGGGAGTCGTGAGATCGAGACCATGATTTGGATGTTAGATTTTAACTTGTTCAGGGATGATTTTATTATAGGGGTCGTGTAGGAAATTTGTAGATAATATGTGTTTTGCGATTTATTTAGATAGTATCATTGTAGGGGTCGCATTTTATATTAGTTGGATTTAGGTAATTAAATTTAGTTATAAAGTGTGGTTTATTCCACACAATTTGTTGCATGTGAAGTGGAAAGAAGCTAAAGACAAACGAAACCTAAAAATCTAATATTAATATAATGAAATATTTCAGGATAGTTAGTTTTTCCAAAATAGTAGGATATTGGAGAGAAAAAGAATTAATTCGGCGGATCGTGGAAGGAGCGTGAAAGCGGGTCAAAAGGAATATACACGGATGACGGAGGATTTTGGAGCTTAGAACAGTCACTGCAATTCAAAAGAAATCAAGGAATCCAGGATCGAGACTGTGGGTCGACTAAGGATTCACAAAGGAAGGCTCCAGTATAAGAAAAGATAAGTGCACTTTCATAAGATTTACTAAATCTAATCATGACAAAAAATTATGGACTAACATGGACAGATGATAATGATGATTGGTTAAAGGTTCTATAGCAGTGGACTAATGTAGACTGATGATAATAATGATTGTTTAAAGGTTTTGTGGAAGTGGTCTAGCATGGACAGTAGATGATGATTTTATTTGGGTCCGAGCCTAACCATAGCAGTGTAGTGAGACCATCACTGTGACTCAAATGCGTCCATAATTCTTGTTCATTGTTCGAAGCAACCTTGTAATATAGGTAGCGATGTCCACCAAACACCACAACGAATAGTCCATTACTTGAAAAGTTTCAGCGCACACTAGGCATGTTCTTTACGAGTAGACGCAGGGTAAATAGCCAAATTCGGATGAACCATGCTCATCGCGCATGTAGGTACGTACGTGTGTATTTACCATAAGAGGACCAGTAAGTGTCACGTCACTGTCAAGTTCACATCAATAATATGACAAATAATAGTCAGAAGTGACGACTCCTGTGGCATAGTGGCTGGATGGAAAGCAGGAACTGCGGGTTCGACTCTCGTTTTTGAAGGAATATGTTTGTTTGACTTCTAAAGCATAGTGATTGCTTTTCAACCACTTAGGAAAAGGAAGACGCGGGTTCGACTCTCGTTTTGAAGTAAAATGTTTGTGGGAGTTGCGGATGTTTGTTCCGTGGTTTCTGCTCGCCCTCTATAAATATTAAGAAAGTAAAATATTTACACTAAATGCGTAGGTTTGGATAGATGGTTGTTTGTTACTCTTACTCACGCAAGAGCGCCTGAACGGATCTGGATGAAATTTAGCAAAGAGGTAGACTAATATTCCGGAATAGCACATAGGCTAATTTTATCTCGGAATTTCACAGGAACTGCGCAAGTGAAACCGAAAGGTGCTACTAGTTATGCACATGGGTAGTCTGGCGCGTGACACAAGCATTGCTACAGTTGTGGTTGGTTTTAGTTTTAATTATAATCATAATTATAGGAGCAGCGTGTTCAAGATCGTTGAAAATGTTTGAACTACGAGTGTGGCGTACGTGGAGTTCGCGGAGATGCGGTGCTGTGTGGCGAAGCTGTGTGGGCGGTGCTGTCCGGTTCGGCTGGCGATTTGGGATAGCAAAGAAGGGCAGTGAGATTTAATTTGATTTATTTTAAAAAAAAATACAAACTAGGTCTACCTAATGATGATTTTAGAAGTTTCACAACATAAGAATCGAAACATACTGGAATCTTATCTGAGGAAGGCCATGTCAGCAGTTTCCTTCTATGTAGTCTAGTGAGGTTTATAATTACAATAATGAGGTTCGGAGTTGAATGAGCAAGAGAGAATTGAACAAGAATTCATTCATAACATTGCCGCTGCTAAGGACTTGAAGTTGGTACATACAAGCAGAGGGCAAGCGAAGACAGGTCGCTATTAAGGTTTTTCAGGATAAAAATCAAATGATATTTCAGACAACTAAATAAGTAAGCCAGTCCAGAGGGATCTTTAATATTTTAAGAATTTTATTAAATAAATTCTAATAATAAACAACACAGAAAGTTTTACCGAGGTGGTCTTCTTATTTTATTTAATTTAGCTTAATAATTAGCATAAGTCTTGGAGTTTGGAATGGATCTTCAGCTAGGTACTAGGAACTCCCAGCAGCAGGTGATGATGAGGAGATTGGAGATGGACAGAGTTCTTCAAACGGCATCTGAAATAAATAGAAAATAAAAGCTTTTCTTTACAAAATTATCAAGAAATATGCTCCAGTTTCGCAGCAGTATACATGTAGTGTTGGTTTACTTAGGATACTACATCTGCAGCAGTTTGGTTGATGCGACTATAGATGATATGGTTCTACACACATGCTCGGTTTCGTGTTCATGCCTGAACCATCTATATAAAAGGATACCTGATCTAGACATAGATTCGAGATCATAAGAATATTCTTAGCAGTTGGGGGAACGTCTAACAACTGAGTTCATTGAACTTACATGTTGGAATCTTGAAGAAAGACATCAGAGCTAGCTCAGTGGATTAGCTTTCTCTCACAGGTCAGTGGTATCCAGCAGAATAGATAATACAGTTGTACATATTACGTTGTATTTATTGTTCTGTTCCTGAAATAAATAAAAATAATTTTTTATAACCTGACATTTAGCTGTCAATGACAGAGGGAATACAAGAGGCTGTGCATAGTTATGGTCTACGGTCTACAAAACGTTTATCACGGAGGTATTAGTGCCTGAAGAGAGGAATTTTATGGTTCATTATGTAAACAAATTAATAGAAATTCGTACTTACAACTAGATAACCTCTCATTCGACATCGCCGATAGCGGAGGCCCGAACGACATTTGTTTCTTCTTGTGTGGAAAGGCGAGCCCGATACATTGATGCTTTTTGTCATTTTTCAAACGAAGATCTCATTACGTAGAGTGTATCTTCTTTGTGTTCTCAATTTCGGACTTTTCTTGCCAAGACCTCTTGTTCCAGATGTATACGTGGATTTTTACGAGTGAATACCAGTCATACAATTAACAATAAACAACGATGGCAGAGTGGACAGTGGACAACACGGCTTTTAGAAAAAACACTGCTATAACTATAATAACTTCGTAAATTCAAATACTTAGAATACAATGTAAACAAAGAAACGTCCACAGATGAAATAATTTTTACTTTTACAACCAAAGAGAAAGAAACGTCACGTAACCACAGGAAACGTCTATAGATAATTAAACATGTCAACTTCAATTTGCGTTGCGTAATATAAACTCTGCATAAGCTGAGATCAAAATCAATTGAATCTAATAATAATTTCGTAAAATACATTTAAAACAAAAAGCGGAAATAAAGTTAATTCAACCTAAATACAGATACGTGGGGTCGTTTAAAATCAAAACGTTTACGAAATTTAAAACCAAAATTAAAGCATTGCTCTTTATTTAAAAATCAGAACCACTAGATGTTGCCAAAATACAGATACGCGGGGTCGTTTAACATTACAACTCTTACGAAATTTAAATTTAATGCTAAAAATTAAAGCGTTATCACGTGTCCGAAAACTATTGTTGAACATCGGAGTTTTAAATGTTTAGGTTCTTTACAAAACATTACGCAAACCAAAAAAATATTCTTCGTGTCATTTATTTTAGGATTTAGATAGAGTAGTCGTATTTGCCATTTCATTAATTCTTATAGCAACGGTAAATTTCAATATTCTATTTATTCGAGGGGTCGTCATAGACTACTAGTATAAAATTTTGGGAGTTAACTAGGGTAAGTTTCTTTCGTCCAAAATATTTAAAAAAAAAAAACTATTCGTCAAGCCTAAAATAACTCGAGTGCATCTAATTTCTTCCGCCCGAAGTGTCATGGAACTATGAAATTTCCTTTAACTAGACACTGACAGCAAAGTGACAATCAGACACTTAGTGCCAAAAACGTCAGTCAAGTCAATCGGTTTGTTTACTTCGTGTAAATAAATAGAAAATTATGCTTTCAGAAATCAATCATTCTGAATAAAAGCTATAAGTTAACTTATAAATTAACTAAATAATTGTTCAATACAATTCTGAAGTAACAAATTCTAATTGTAATTTGCTGATTTATACTGGGAGAATGACAGAATGTATGAAACCAGTACGAAATCAGTATTTAGAAATAGTATGAAGCTTGAAGGGCCCATGTAAGTTATCTTTTTACAGAATTTGGTACGATTTATTTGAGATTCGAGCCATAAACGCACTACAAATAAGTTCTTGTGAAAGAAAGGTTCTTGGTGTTAGGATAATTAAGATCATTACAGTTTTTTTTTAAAACTGAGATCTGAGCCTCAGCTCTGTCTGATTTCCAAGAATTTACACTTTACCTATTAGGCTATGACTGAGCACACTGCACATACACCGGATTTGAAATGGGTTTAAGATTTGATGGGGTTTTGGGGGTAATTAAGATTGAGTTATCGTCGGTTATTGTACATTGAGTTACCACTGATCTGGTTCCTTTCTAGATCTGAGCTTGGTCATAATGTAAGGCCAGCCTGGTTGAAATCGGTGTCCCACTCGGGGAGGCTTGCCTCACAACCAAGCCCCAGTTAGTCAGTCGTTCTTTCTGTCAATCGTTGATAAATCAATAAGCTTTAATCATATTTAGTTTTGAACATGGAGCTGATCCATTTTGTGATTTTAAATCTGGTTTAAATACACACACAGTAAAAATGTATATGGTTTCGAGTTTCAATGGATTAAGAATTCAATAATTGAATAAATAATGAAAAATAATAATAAACAACTAAAATAAATGCATATATTTGCAACGGTTTTGAATTTTAGGGAAATTTTTAATTCACTTACTATCTTAATAGCCCGCTGCTAAAAAATTTGGGGTCGATTGTAACAGTCCAGACAGTGGCTACACTGTTTTATGCAAATATTTTACATTTAGCGTTTCTTTTAAATAATATTTAACCCTAAAAATAAATCAATTATAAAACTGCTTTGGTGCATTACATAAAAACTTCTCTGAATAGAAGAATAGACAAATCATTTGAATTCGTGGCGCGGACATAAGGAGAAGACGGAAAACAAAATAGGAGACGGTTGGAAAATTGCTTTCAGACGTGACGCATGTGATTTTAATAAAAATAATGTTCTTGATAAAGAGAAGCGGATAATGCAAATCGAAAGGATAAAACGCTCATCGGTTATAATACGTTAAATACAAGAGAAAGGATTCCAACATTTGGTAAAGGTTTTACCGGAATCAGGTCAGAAATCTATTTTATTTTCAATACAGGGCTATTTCGGATTAGTGCGTATATCACGAGTAGGTACCTATATCATTCCTATTTCATCATCTAGGTCATCTTCGATTCAACGATATTGTAATTTGTATATTTTGCCTAAAGGAAATGAATTCCAAGTTTGCTCTAACTATCTTTAAATTGAATATTGTATTTATGGGTCTTTAGTATGTGAAAAGCACCGTTCTGAAGACTTTAAATTCGGCAAGCGAATTCGAAGCGGTAGTCTTCCATAATTCGTGAGACAAAGTTCTCGGCTGAAGGAGTATCCTAGATGATCATTTCGTCGGATATTTCAGGGTTATTATATATATTCTTTCGGCCTAAGAGTTATAGTGAAGCTTGAAATTCAGATCTTAAGAGTCTAGGGAAGTCTCCAGGCTTCTACTAAAGCTCCTACTCTGGGAGGAGAACCTAATAGGAGACGAATGGTGCTAAACTTCACCAGTTTAGTAGTGTTTGATTCCGCAGATAAATTTGGAACTTCACTACTTCTCTGGTTAAGTACAGCTAGGGACCAGATGACTTGACTTATCTAGCTTTTTAGTTAGAGAGATGATGTAAGGAAGAGTTGAATTGCATAATATCTTAACGTAGCTTACCCACTGAAAGGTTTGAATTAAACATCACAAAGTAAACTCCTTCTGAAAGTGTTTCATTTTAGATAGGTAGATTATGACAAGACTTTGAGGCTGGCTTAGGTTGCTAAAAGATAATGCCCTCCTTTCCCGACTGACTCTTTTGTGATATGTCCCAGTACCTTTACCTATATACACAGTAATAGGCATGGAAACCCAGCATGCGGTCTTATCTGTGTTGACGGTGGAGGTCTGTCCAGTCAGGATGTCGAGGATCACAGATGTTGGGCGGAGGCGGTGCCCACATCCTTGCCGTCGTAAGTTCGGTGTGCGAGAGTGAGATTGAAAGTTATTTTAGTCGTTTGTGTAAATGGAGGATTAGGATTTATCAGGTTTAAGTAGGTAGGTATTCGTCAGAATTAGGGTATATTGTAGCTAGTTCGTTTGTCTTAGCTTCTAAAAGTATCTGAGTTACTACAACATAACAGGTGTCCTACCACTAGACGACACTAGACGATCACATTGGCCATTATAATCACTTTTCTGTCATATTCGTTTATCTTCAATAACTATCTCTTTGAAGGACGTTTCTTTGGTATAGGGAGATTTGCAGCTTCTCTCTGAATTTTAAGATAATCATAAATTATCTAATGATCTATGTTTAATAAGTTCTGTAATAAATGTCTTGAATCTTTAATTTTGAAGTTATATTTATTTTATTTATAATAGATAGGTAGGGGTGTTACAACTATCCATGATGCAAAACACCGAAACTTGGCAGTGTTGTAAAAACATATTCACTTGTTCTGTGCTCACGGGAGATTTAGAATGCTGTACGAAATGTTGTTGATTCTAGAAAGCCTGTACCGAGTTGTAGGTACTGGATACCTAATGTATGTTTGTGATACAGCAATAAAATCTATAGTTATATGGCTAAGAACTAGTGATTTGCGATAGGGGCACGAAAGGTTCTTTACAAGATACTTGAACACTATTTTAAGTCTTTTCGATGACCGTAAGCGTACCTTTAGATCCATGTCCATTAGGCATTGATTTATTTAAAGAAATTGTACCAAACAGAATTAAAACCCCCGGGGTCCATAATCTTTCAAACCTTTCCGGTATTCAAGTAAACGTTAGATGAGATATCTAGTGGTTTTGAGTGTTATTTTTTTAAATACTATTTAATTACCTACCTACCTAATTATTTTTGTCGTATCTTTGCTAAATTAAGTTTTTTCTCTATTAAACTACACCTTATTATATTGTTACAAAGCCATTACATTTTTAAGCTGTCTTTACTTCGTACAAGTATTCAAATGTGTTAGTAATATTAAAATCAAAACCATGGGAATCGCGTTAAATAAACATAAATATCGAAATTTTAAAAGGGAAAGCAAGTCTCCGAACTTTACCTCATGTCATGTATAATTTATGATTATAGAATACAATAAATTTGAAGTTGAAATGTGCTACAAACGTAACGATCAATAAAAAAAGGTTTTTGGATTATTGGATGGTGATGATTCAAAGATAACGTAAGATGAGAAGTGAAATAATAATAGCCTTGATAAAAGGTTTGCTGAAATGAAACAAAGTATAATAACATAGTAACTGAACATGATATTAATTTCATATATTCAAAAAAAATCGTTACACTGTGTTGGAACTTGAAATGTTGCATATTATATAGACTAGAATCCATTTAAACAAAATCAATTTACATATAACAGCATAGGATTTTTTTTCGTAAAAAAAAGCATTATCTAATAAAGTAATCGTCCGAACGCTGCATCGTATAGTAGTGAATTTCCGGTACAAGTGTTTCAATTCGACCCTGACACGTTATCACATAAATTTTCTCCTAAATTATCAAACTTTATACATATTTCTTTAAAAATAAAGTCAAATTTTATACAAAATATGATGCAGAACCAGGTTAAGTGCCTCATTCGGTACAACATAAACATTTATAGGAACAGTAATACTCGTAATAGCTTCAAAACGCTCTATGACCTGTAATAAAAGCCGAAACGTAATATTTCGAAAGATAAAGACAATATTTCTCAAGATAAAATGCGATGTGATGTCAGAATGGATGCACACTCTGCCATACACATATTTAATGCAATAAAGATGGATGCTTGAGATGAAAGACGGATTGTTAGCGAATAACAATACTAGCCTACGCACAGCTCGGGGACTATTTACTTCTGCACGCAGCTTCTATTTTATAGTGCGATGAGTAACATAGGAACGTATACTTTTCCAGTCTAAGATAACGTCTTTATAATGTGTCATCATAATCACAGCTACAGAGATAACTACGACTGATTTAAAATTATCTGACAAACATGTTATAGAATCTAGCAATTTCAAATCGTGTAGCATTGAAATCAATTCTTTTTCTATTTTCTTTTCTATTTTCACTAATCGAAACCCTATCTTCAATGTTTCAAATGTAATCGAACCGTTTACTAAACTGTCATATAAACTGACTAGTTATTATCGATAATGTCGCTTTAAAGTGGACGCCAACTTTATTGTTGCTGGTGGAGAAAATTGGAACTACGAATGTTCCATCAAAATACTATACAATGACTTATAAAATGGTCGATGCTAGCGCCATAGTTAACCGAATGGATACGTTGAAGACATTAAACTGAGAGAGTATAAAATAGCAGCAAAGAGTTCAGAGGTGAGACGCGATGCGTTAATGTAATGAATTTCTCCAATTAGTAGCGTTCCTATCAAATTAATACGCCTTGGAGATTACAATGAAAATGAGTAAAGGTAATTTAGATTATAACTAGATTAGATTATAAAGTTCTTTGAAGTATTTACTTCTCTATATTTCCTTTAATTGTTTTTGTTGATTTGATACCAGACACGACACTTAATGAGCAACTGTTATGTTAATGTATGTAAAGGATTTTCAAAATGGTTTTTATTGGAAGTTAAGTTAATAAAACAATTTTTGTTAAGACTTCGCGAATAATGTTATATTAGACATACCCAAGGTAATTTTTAAAGGTTTCATCAGGTACTTACTTATATAATCTGAGAGCGGATAAGAGTATATATCTTATTTCAGTATTTTGCCATCAGTCTTGTCAAGTTTTTACTAAACTTTAGAGTAACCATAACAGAGCTAGTGATACAAACGTACCATCTAGCAGAATTGAAGTTATAACCATTGTCAGTAGAGACGTTTAGTGCTGTAGAGAGTCCGCCAAGTCGTTATTGCGAATTATTGCTTTTACTTGGCCATACATTCTCATATTTAAACTCTGGCGCTATTTGTATTACTTTGAGCTCTATTGGAGTTTTGAGACTCGTTGCTATAATAGTTTTGGGAAGTTTAGTACTTTATTATTTTTACGTAAGATAATTTCAGACTTTCGTCTGTTTAATTTAAATTATATTAAACTAGCTTGTGTCTGTTGATTTGATTGCGCTTCTTCATCTGGGATTGCTATCTGCTATCAGTCTTTCCCATAATATAATCTATACCTATATAAATCCTTGCTATATTTCACTAAGATCCATTCAGCCGTATAGACATGAAGAAATTACAAAGTAAAATTACAAAGGTATTCGACGGCACTCTTAGTTTTTGACCGCATGTATAATAATAATATTATTTTGACCAATAACAGACCTTTGCTTGTTGTTATTAATATTATATAATTTAATAAATAATAAATAATGCTGGACAATTCACACAGCATTATCTAGCCCCAAGCTAAGCAGAGCTTGTGTTATGGGTACTAGATAACTGATATACATAATACAATACATTACATACATAGATATTTTTTACTATACAGAAAACGACCACAACACCCGGAACATACCTACAGATCGTACACATATTTGTCCCTAAGCGGGAATCGAACCCGCAATCTCTTGCGTCGCAGGCGGACCTTCGCCCACCGCGCAACAGATGTCGTCTTTTAACCATATAACGCTTTTCCAATTGAACCTACATTATATTCTTGGATTCAATCTAACTCAGTTTATTTGTGTAGTTAAAGCTTTCCAAGAAGCCATAATAAAATCCCATTTTCAAATCATATAGAAGAAGAATTCTTACTCTTAGATACATAGTACCAACAACACAGTAGTGTATTCTTATCAAATGTTGTATCAGATAAAACGATTGTGTGCACAGAGCAGCCAACTAGCAACATCGTTGAGCTGTACCTTTATACAACTCCCATGAGATCCTGGCTCAAGGTACACTGGCTTATTTTTACTTACGTGTAATACAGGATACGATGACAGTGGCGCTTGCGGCACAGAAAAAACAGTTTGACCAACAGAATACTCACGCAAGTAAGAACACTAGGGAAGCGTATTAACATGATGCAACACAATATGTCCATGAAGTATTGTAAGTTAAAGGCACATTAGTGCTCCTGTTGCAATATTTGAGCGGTCACGCTCCTCCGGGTCGCACCGCTGATTCTGGTCAGTAAATGCATTAAAATGATTAAGTTTACAATAAAAATTTACTTATGAATAGCTACAGTGAAGTAATGACAAGGGGATTGACTTCTTTTGGCAATATGTGTCTGGTTTGTCACTTTTCTACCAGTGTCTAGTTCAAGGAAATTTCATAGTCATGGAATGGAGGCGGGTTTAATATAATAATATGACCGGTAAAACATGAAAAAAAAAACACCAATGAGATTTTACCAATTAACAAAAATCTCTAAACTTAAAATAAGAAAATAAGAGGATAAAAAAAACTATAGGTAATAAAATAAGTAATAATGAGGATTAACTGCGTAAATAAATAAAGTAGTTATTTACAATTTTATTTTATTGTTATAGGGAATAAGAATAGAGAAAGATAACGCCACGAATGAAATTGATTTGAAAAAAAAACACCAATGAGATTTTACCAATTAACAAAAATCTCTAAACTTAAAATAAGAAAATAAGAGGATAAAAAAAACTATAGGTAATAAAATAAGTAATAATGAGGATTAACTGCGTAAATAAATAAAGTAGTTATTTACAATTTTATTTTATTGTTATAGGGAATAAGAATAGAGAAAGATAACGCCACGAATGAAATTGATTCCTTCAACGTCAATAATGTACGCCATGTATTTATAATTACGCGATGTCATGATTGTATATTCTACTCTAGAGAACAATCCCTTTTGGTTTTAAGTTATGACTCGGATGTAGTAGAGGTGTGAAAAAAAGGACAAGAACAAGGAAAACGTAAGACGTAACACAGTATTATAATAATGGTTGTGCTTGTTTGTAGAACACAGAGTATTCTCATTCATGGAAAAATATACCATGTGTGAGAGACGGTAATGGCTTAAATAGGTTAGTCAAATATTAGCTCAACGAAAAATTATTAAGTATTTTGATGTTAAAATATGGTACGATTTAGAAATATAATAAGATGGTCATAACGAAAGAAAGGATTGTTGGTGATAATTTTGGTATTTTCAAGGATGAAATGAAAGCGGCTAATACAAAAAAGGAAAGACGAAAGACAGCAGCCTGCTGTATGTGGGCAGTTGAAGACCTATGTCAAGCAGTGGACTAATATAGGTTGGTGATGTGATGATGAATACAAAACATTACGTTTTTATCATTTTATTGGTCATAATAATTTTTTTTCTTGTAATAATCATATAAGACCTCTCGACCCTTCGATAACTTCACAGAAACAAGACAGTTTCCATTCCCATATAATATTACCACTTAAAATTACTAAAATAAAACTAAATTTACGCCATACTCGCACTAATTAGTTCTAATTACTCTGCACGAATATGATAAGGGCGTTAAAAGTATAAGTGTTATAGCATATTCGGTTTTATGGTAATGACTTTAAGAGCTTTCAGCGTGCAGTGAGCTAAGTATTTTAGTTTTAGTGCTAATTAATAGGTTCGTTAGGTTAATATAGGAGCTGTAAATTTGATTAAACCTGCTTCAATGCTTTTGCAATTACTCTTTACTTATCCGAGTTTGGGTAGAATACTTAAGTTTGATGATTTCAAAACAAATTTTAAAAAGTTAAATAAAACGAATGAAAACTTAAAATGGATGGTTTAAATTTATAAAACCAACCTGAACAATAATATAAATTATAATAATAGAATCAAATTAGAACTAAGCTTACTGCTTAACTGATCTCAATATAATAAAATATAGTTTAAAAATGATATTAATAATGTTGACATAGGTACATTTTCGGTGATCTATGAATGCTACCTTAGAAATGCTAACGGAAAGCTACATTATCAATTTATCACCAAGTATACCAAAAATAAAGCAATCTTCTGTGAGTATTTATAAAACCCTTGATACTATCTATGTAGGTACGACTTCACAAGGCAAGGTACTCTCAGGGTCCACCTTTTACACAGCCGAGCTCACATGAGTTATTTATAAGGTTTCAGAAAAGGCCGGCAACCCTACAAATCTAATATTTGTTCCTAACATACATAATGTAGAGGTAGATATTATATCCACCGATACACAATAAAGTCTATAGATAGGTTTTTCAAGAAATAGTATTTTTTTATGGAAATCATGTTTTTTCGTTAAACTTTTGTACGTTTATCTAAAAACAACTATGTCTATGACTATACATTGAAATAAACTGCACTTTGTTTTAGCCATGATCATTGATCTTGATCATAATTAAAACAAAGTTCATTTACGGAAAATATTTTGTTATTACAGTTTATTATCAAGTTATCATTTCTCACTATATTCTTACAGTAATCTCTAAGCACTTATTACAATAGAGAAGTTTGCTAACGTTATTATAATACTTTCATAGCCCACGATGCACAGGTCAATTTGCGGGTCTACTAACAACAAATCATCTATCAATATATCCTGTACATTATTATCACCAATATCACCTTCAAGGGTTAAAAGATCATTACTTCCAGCAAAGGTACCAACCAGCTTTACTATCGGTTCTGTACATACATATAAAATGAAAATAGGCCAATATTTACCTTCACTGAGTCAGTTTCGCAACAGTTCATTGTTGGTTCTCGTCATATTTTTATCGCATGTTATCGGTATCGACTGGGATGTCTTGTTGTGTCATTTTATTGAGCTGGCACCGGAAAGTGTGTTCTATGTCGAAACGAATAATGATCAGTTCTAGTTAACAAGCAATGTTTTTTATGAAAGCATCGTTTAAAACTATTTTATTGATAGTACTCACTATTCATGTTGAGTTGTGTTTACTGAAAATATCCTGTACTTATTATGCATTTTAAGACTTGTTGACTCTTAATTGCTGTTTAACATATTTGCCTCCCTAGGCTCACCTTACACAATTACAATAAAATACTCTATGAAATCTGCACAAGTTCGATAACCGTTTGCAAAATTGCAACACACACAGTTCGCATTCTCAATTTCAAAAAGTTGTTTACCATAATAGGCTCAGTAAGATTATAAATGAAGTAATGTTATCGAAGTGAGAGTTCTAAATAGATTATTTACTATTCTGTGACATTGACAGGTTATCGGTCGACGCCGCGTGTAATTCTGTGTCACAGATAGATAATATCTTAACATGCTTATGTGTAGGTACATATATAAAATGAAATGTGTAGAATAAGTTCAGTTGTTCTACACATTTCATTTTATTTATGTACTCGGCAAATCAAAAGAATCTCTAGATGCGAAATATAGAGCCCAGTAGAGATTGATTTGGTAGAAGGAGAGGAGAATATTTTGTCAAACTCAAAAACAAAATGCAAAATGGACGCAACAAAATTATTAACATAGAGCTCTTTGATAGCACGTGAGCTGAACTAGCTCATGATGGTGGCTCATAGAGATCAGGCAGAGATTTTTGCAAATAACGGAAAAGTCATTTGCTTCTTTTTTATTTTCTTCCGTCACAATATTTCATTAACAACAAACTTTCGTTCGTCCGTAACCTCGCATGAGGGAAATATACGATGTGGCCGACGATCCATCACGATGGTTTTGAAGACACCTCAGTAATCGCCCTTGTTTTGAAAAGATCCAGGTGTAAATTAATTTATTCAGTTATTTAATTTCAATAAAAATCAACATTACAGTTTTAAAACAGTAGGTGTCAGATTGTAGCATGTAGCTGGAAGATGATTAACTTATCCGAACACCAAAAAAGAGCATCTCAAACAAATAAAATTTAAAATCTTGCTTTCTCAGGCGTGCTCAAAGCAATGCTATATAAAATGCCGATAATGCCTAACAGGCTTTGTGTCCGTGCATACGTGGCACATTGCAGCTTAGACGCAAACAACTGGTACACAAATTGCACAAAGGGATCGAAAGATGCGCGATTCAATTTGTTGTAGGCTGTTTGTGTCTTTTGTGAAAGACTGTGGCGGTTTGAAGATCTTTCGTTTGTTTTGTATAAACATATAAATTTAATAAATAAAAAAAGATGTTGGATAATTCACATAGCGTCATCTAGCCCCAAGCTGAGCAGAGCCCGTGTTAAGGGTAGGTACTAGATTACTAGTATGTGTACATAATATAATACATTAGGTAGATAGATATTTTCTAATTTTACATAGCTACATAGTCTCTACATCTACATACTGAAGTGATGTATATCGTATGTTTTGACAGTTCTAACCTGACCTAGGTTTGAACTGTGTTTTATTTCCTTTAGGTCTTACAAGACTCTTAGGTACATAGTAACATAGTGGTAACATAGTGTAAAATATTGTGCTCAGTTTCCTTCTCACATATTTATTAAAACGTTGAGTTTCTCCTTTTAATTTTTCTTAATGTGGATCCTTCTTTTCTGCAAGAAGACTCTGATATTTTTACAATGTTTGTCTCATCATCAAACAATTTTCTTTTGAAGTCTTTTCCATAGGCACTTAAAGCTCTATGCAGTAGAGAACCAGCTACTTATAGATCGTCTATAGCATGTTGCATATTCCCTGATCTAAGAATAAATCTTTTCAGTTCTGAACCAGTTTATTCCTTTTATAGTGCGTCCGTGATATTGTTTGCGTTGCTTGTAAAACTCACTATATGTAGCGTTTGTGTTGGAACAACATTATTAAAATTTTAAAGGTCTTATTGTTAAAGAATGCTTGGTTAAAGGATGCCTATAGGTTAGTGCCTGGCTCAACTTTTATGAAGAATTCATGTTAGTGGCTTGTGACTGCCTAAGCTATTGTTGGGGTTGTTTGAACTAAACCGTCATCACCATTTTTTGTCAAAACAATAGACGTCGAAATCTTAGATTACAATAGTCCATACTAATATTATTTGAGCCAAAGTAATTCTGTATCTGCTTGCTTGTAGCCTTTTCAAGCATAAACGGCTCAACTGATCTTAATAAAATTTGATAATAAATAAATAAAATAAATAATGCAGGACAATTCACACAGCGCTATCCAGTCCCAAGCTAAGCAGAGCTTGAGTTATGGGTACTAGATAACTGATATACGTAATACATAGATAGATTTTTTATTCTACATAATAAACGGCCAAAACACCCGGATTGAATACCTGCAGATCGTACAAATATTGGTCCCAAGGCGGGAATCGAACCCGCAACCTCCTGCGTCGCAGGCGGACTTTCGCCCACCGCGCCACACAGGTCATACATAAATTATCACATAATATACTTAGAGATGATAATATCTCGGGGAAGGACATGATCTACTTTTAATTTCGGGAAACGCGTCTGAAGCCGCTGGCGAGAGCTACTAATATGTATTCTATAGCTTATCTGCGTTAGCAATCAATTTGATGTAATAGTTCTAAAATACAGATTTAGTGATATAAAAGTCCTTCTTCCTACATATCACTAGAACACCTTAACTTCATCAGCCTATAATGGTTCACTGCTGGATGCAAGCTTCCCCCTGATAATCGCGTTATTGGCTTATAACTTATAGTCACCAGAATAGTCCACTCAAAACTCAAACAAGCAATGTCTAAACTACGTCACTACGTCAACAACGGCACAAAACCCTATGCAGTTCGTTCAATCTATCCGAACACGACGAACATCCGACAGGTTATTGCTACACGTGAAATTTACGGCGTACTAACTGGTTACATATAAAAATAGTTCAAACTAAAAATAACCGGATGGGGTGACTATTTGGCGGCAAATATGGATTTAGAGGGGAATCGAGAAATGTTGGTATTTGTGTAAGAAGTACCCTGATCAATCCTGGTCCTGATCTGATCCTGTTGGGGTATAATATTATGTTAAGTTGTAAATAGCGTTTCCTGCATTATATCCTGTATCATAGTGATGGATTCACTAAAACATAATACAGGAAACGCTATTGATTAATGTTTGTAATAGAAGTGACTAAAGATGAAGACACCATGTGAGCGAAGTAACTTGTAGAACAGAGTCTAGAAGAAGATAAAGATACACCGCATAATTCATTCTAAGCCAAGGGATAAAGGTACAGTTTTAGAAAACGAGAAGAAATATTGGATGTGGGTGTGTTTCTCTCAGTACCTATCATTTCTTGCTTCAGTGAGAGGCCAACCATTTTCTTTGTGTATTAAAAACATAACAGAAAACTCGAGGAAAATAAACATTTTCCTCTTTTTTTATTCAGATTCATTGCCGGTGTTGCCATTTTCACTTATTTCCTGAATGTTAATAACGAATTATTTTCATGATTGCCTCCTAACAAAAACAGAAAGGCTGACCTATTTAGACATGCCTTTTGCATTCGGAAATTGAAATTGTTGCTCTTTCTTAGAAAACGATTTAATTTGTTCATTCCCCTTTCTCAGTGCGCAATGATAAGAATTCGAATTAAGTCAAACTTGGAGGTTATTTCAATTAATGCAGCTGGGTATTTGTAGTAAGAAATTGCCGGAGCAATCCCAGGTGAGCGCTTTTGATGGTTTATAATAAATAAAGATTAAACTATGAACATCAATCACATAGGTATCTATTGATTTTCATTAAAAAAGTAAATTCTGTCATATTTAACTATTATATACTAATATAACCTTTCGAAGAAAACTGTGTCACTATGATCCTCAATAAACAAATGAAACACCTAACTGCAATTCGTTTACAATATAAAATCGTTCCCTAATTAAATTCCCATTCTATTTTCAAAAGCGATGAATTCCTTTCTAAACTCTGCAGAATAATTAAAAGCAATCGCAACCCTAACAGCTAAACCCAATAACTATAACGCGGGATCTCGTTACTAATGATTGGGGGCCATCTGTCGATCGAATGAGTAATCGAGTAATCGATCGATTGACGCACCGTTCGGCTCTACTATTGTACAATTAGTCCATTATATTGATTATTTTTTTCTATGAGTGCTGATTGGAGATTTATGTGACGATTTAGTATCGAGTAAAGTTAGAGGAGCGCAGGCTTTTACATTAATTTTCAATACTAGATTGCAATTTTCATAACAGGCCTTTTTACAATAGAGGACGTTTCTCTCTGTGGACACTATATCCCTTGGATTCTCTTACTTAGTCATTTTTCTACACGAAAGTTAAGAAATCAGATTATAATTTAATAGTTCTGCAATATTTGGTACGCAGTTAGTTAAAAAAATCAAGTATACTTTAATTTAATCCAGAGGAGATTTAAAATTACAATTGAACACGAAAAAACAGTGTTCGATTAAAAGATAACAGACCCCATAATACTGAACCAGATAAACTAGTTCCTGTGACGTCATAGGTGTAAAACGACCGACAATCACACAGGGTGCATAATATTATTCCGCAACTGTTGACTTTGCTCCCCATTATTACTTTTTACGGTTTAACAAGCTCGTATTTTTACTTATCTCGTTATGTGAACGGTTATTATAACATTTGGGAAGGGTGACAGCCCTAAACTTATTCACTCATAAAAAAAAACTATGCAACGATCGCTTGCGAAATTGACACTTTTATCTTTACGGTGACGATTCAAATTTCCTTCAATGGAATGAGATAAACATCGCAGATGGTTGAAGCTATTTTGAGTTTAAAAGCGAACGTAATAAAGTTCATAGTGGAAAGTTTTGCTGGTGAGACAGTGAGTGTAAAAATTGCGAGGGTTGTCACTTTGCGGTCTGGCGGATCTCCGCTTTTCGTTGACGGGTATTAAAACTCAACTTTTATTGTATTTTTACACAAAAGTTGATACAAGTTTTTGCAGTGGATATAAGTTTGTGGACGTTTTGCAGAGGGTGTGAGAAATGGCTACTAAAATGAAAAATACAAGTTTTTTACGAGTAAAGCCTCGAAATGAAAGACTAAAATTATTTTATTTTGATTTTGCTTATTTTATTATCCAAAAGCACTACGTCTAGAATTTTTATTAAAGGACTTTGGGTCAACAGTCATCTCAGTCACCCCTACATGACCTTGTTACATATTTTCAAGTATTTAGTTACTATGGGAATGACGATAGAGCCAAACAAATATTAAGTAACATCACCAACGGTGTGAAAGTGACCCATCCAAATACGATTACAGGGAAGTACCCCATATCTTATCTAGCAATTGGCCAAGCTAAGCCTGTGCTTAGTCAACCGGGGTCGTCGACCTCGGCAATGCTCCACATTCAATTAAATATTCAATCGTGAAGCTCCTGCCGAGGCATTGTGGCCCGCACTACGGTTAATAACTACGGGCCATTCTGGGCCAACAAATTACTGGCTGCAATGCCGACGTCATTCTGTCAAAGATGAAGGCACAGACACACCTTGGTATTAGTTCAAATGATCTGTGGCCTAATTCTGCTAACCAATCGTTTTTATTGGTAATGGTCAAGAGCTTGGCATCCATCTCACTTAAGTAAGTGAAGTTGGTGTCTAAGATGGAGCACACCAAAAGGATCTTGGATTTGAAAACTCCAAGATTGTACGTCTTACAATGATGTCACAGTCTTCGTGTAGAATCCTTAGATGAATGAAAGTCTAGAGAAAATCACTCTAGGCGTGCGGTGCTATTTGCACAGGGAGCTGTGTGATGGATGACGAGCTATTCTTTCTGTTGATCGATTCTAGATCACCTTAAGCATCATAGTAGGCAAGGCTATGGATGGACAGACGACATCTACAATACATCTGGCAAATAGTGGATGATGATGAAATAGACTTGAAAATTAGGTCGCAAATAATGTTATTAAAATAAAATAATCAGTGGAAAAGTTCACAAAGGCTTTGCTACACTATCAATTCATTACACAAGTTAGGTACTTGGATCAAACAAAATTATTTTCAAAACTCCGAAGCAAAATTAACTCAATATCTAAAACAAATAATTTTATCACAAAAGTTATTAAATATGTTACAAGCATATTAATAACTTTTCTGATAACTATTGAAAAAAGTAATATACAAAAAGCATAAGCCTCTTACCACACTAATAAAGACTGATATTTTGATTTGATGCTTGAAATTGGTTGTCCTCTAGCGATTTCAACGAGTTTGCATAAATTTACATTTTACAAAGCAATTTATCTAGCAAAGTTATAATTTAAGCTGATTTAATAAAAGCTTCGGTCAGACTTGACAATGAAAAGTTTGCAAATAAGCTCATTATTTTGATTATTGAAATCTCTGGTTTACTGATTGTGATATTGAGTTTCACTTAGAATTTGAAAACAAAACTCGTAATAATTATATCATCGAACAAATAGAGTTCAAGACTCCAGTTTCACTTCCATCCTTACACACCCTCATTGATGACAATCACGGAGTCAACAAACTTACACTTGACTTTGATTTATCTGACTATTATCTCACCTACTCTATGATCGTCTTACGCAGGTACGGAGATCGCTCTCAAAGCACACAACCTGTCATTACCCTGCCAGTCGGTAGATCCCGGTAATTGCGGCGGATCTCCGATTGAACCTGAGGGCGGGATCCGTATGACAGCTTTTGTTCGGAAAACTAACGGCTCATTCAATTTACTTCCCACTGGTATTTGGAGCTTTTATTTCGTACTGAGATTCGGGTTAAGTCTAGGAGATTACAAAAAAAAAACACACACAAAAAATTGAAAACACTGACTTTCTAGTGCTTTACCAGGAACGTTATCGAATAATTTCTCATGAGGTAGTAAATATTGAAAGAATATTCATCCCATGCCAAGATGAGAGGTACATAAAATTTATTAGATTTCGACATTGCAGTATTTTTTACAGTTGAACCTAACGGTAAAGCAGTCGAATTGTCTCAAATTTTATATTCGCTTGACAAAGTTCTGTACGAATGAAATTCATCAACTCAAATCAAAATTCCTTTCGAGACCTGCGTAATGCGATTTGGTTGTTCGTTATCTCAATCGAGGCTCTTATCCCGAATGTGGCTTGCATCGCATTTTAATGAGAACTTGCTACTATCTTTAATTTATTTTATACTGTTATCTTAATTAAAAATAACTTAAAGGTCATACTGAGTTGAACCGTGCTTGAACCAATTGAACGTGGAGAAACGAAATTGAGGCCTATAATTCTTACGCAACTGTTTCTACTGATTATCACTACACCTGCTCGAAGCTTCTTTTAATGTGACCAAAAGTCGTCAAGTTGCGTCATATCATGTTTAGTCAAGATTATATTACTTGTGTTTACACATTTCATCTCTTCTTGGCGTTGGTGGAAACCAAGGTTAAATTCTTTACTACCAATGTGCTTAACTGCTACAATAACATCAGCGGGAATACCGTGAAAGTGAAGGTAAATCCAGCAATGATGCTGACTTCCCTCCCTACGGGATAGGCCTGTACTTTCTGTTATCAATTTAATTCAAATGAACCAATCCTGAGTTAAATATATGACAACCTACACTATGTACTTACCACTAACTATTACGGTTGAAATATCGTGAAATCCTATATTAAGATTAAACATTCTGATTCAATAAAACTTTGTAGCAATGTAATATTAATTTCGGGATAATAATAAGCCGTGATTATTCATCGTGATTCAACCAAGAAGCCTGCAAAAAGCTACTTTGAGAAGATTGAATGAATATGGGTCAAAAGATCAGTCCACTAAGTCTCACTTTACAACGTGAAATTATATCAAAGATCTCAAAGGGTCAGACTCAAAGGTTTGACATATCAATATAACGAATACTGACAGACACTCAATTATTGATATTAGTGCTGGGCCGATAATTATTGGAAATTAGGCTGACTTGCCACACTCACGAGGCAAGTTTAATCGTCTTACCACAGATTATAAACTTCAAAAGCTTACGTAAGTTGCCATTATAATGCACGTTGCAATGCGGTAAAGGTTAGTTAAATGTTACTTCAGAAAGGGATTGCATGAAAATTACCTTACAAGTTTTATGACGATATTATAAATTAATATAATGTATAACATAAATTTTGAAAATATGCAAGTGCATCTCATACAAGTGTTCAGTTTAGTAAGGACTAAGCTTACAACTTCAATACGAATAAGCGAACTAAAATAAAAAGATAGAGTCCCTAGGTTAGAGGGGTAGCCAGTATCTCCGTTTTTCTGTTCGAAGCGGCATGGGCCGAGAGCTGGTGAGTATCTGACGTAGCGCATCAGCATTGCGGTAAATTTGACGACCTCAGTGGCGCAGCGGGCGAGAGTCTGCCTGCGACGCAAGAGGTTGCGGGTTCGATCCCCGCCTCGGAACAAATTTGTGTACGATCTGCAGAAATTTGTTCCGTTGGTCTGGGTGTTTTCTATGTATAATAAAAAAATATCTATCTATGTAATGTTTAATATTACGTATATCAGTTATCTAGTACCCATAACACAAGCTCTGCTTACCTTAGGGGCTAGATAATGCTGTGTGAATTGTCCAGCATTATTTATTTATTGCAATACAACGGGGCAATGCCAATATCTTGTGGACGCTTCCGACTGGTATTGATCTGGATCAGTTGAGCTACTTGTAGATTGTTCGCAACAGTCTACAAACAGCTCAATTATTTGTAAATGCTTCTTTATTTTATTTTCTATGATTTGATTGTAATTTTCTTTGTTATTATAGATAAAAAAAAAGGTAACCTTATTCATGGAACCACTAATACTATAATAATTTATATGTGACTAATCGTACAATGAATAATATTAGTAATTTTAAAAAAAATTATATAGGTCTCCGTTCCCCAATTCAAATTGACCAATTCTAAGTTAAATATAACACACGAAATTGTTCAGATAAAACACACGCGTAATTAAAAGATACCATTATATTTAACTACCAAACTAATAGTTTGACGCCCAACCGGAAATCTACGAGCTCATTTTTTTATTTGAAGGCGGCATTCCGGTCGTTGGTCTGTGCGGCCAGTGTCTATGGTTTAATGTGTGTGACCGGTTAATATTGAGGTATTAAAGGTTTGTTATACTTTAAGCTGGCTAATGATCAGATTGATTTATTTAAGTGAGCTCATGGCTACTTACTTTTTATTTTATGGATATAGCTTAGTTTGATTACAAACTCACCTGACGGCAAGTAACCCTCTGTATCTCATTGCTCCTACTTACAAAATTACGTGTTACTTTCAAATTAGGTCTTTTTGTTGTTAATAGTGGCAATGATGCACTAAAATATCTTATTTTCAATAATAAGCAGAAGCTTTCGACAGCTTTTAGCTTTATCAGCAATTTTTATCTTATTTTTTCCAAACGTTATGTTATATTTACTTTCTTCCTTTTCTATATTTTCAGACAAAAGGTCACGCAAATTCTCTTTTCGTTGAGTACCTACCACCGTTTTCTTTGTTCTTATTCTGTCACGTATAGAATATTGATAAGTTGCGTGAGCGTGGATTATTTGCATTCTTGGAAGTCCATTACGTACATAGCGTCTATCAGGCACATCTGTGTTTATTAATCTTTGTATTTTCATGGAGTCTTTATCATGGCGTTCTAGAAATTGCTCAACTGTATTTGCAAAAATGTTTGCTAACAGTAAACTGGTTTTTTAGCGCAGCTTTTCTCGTGTTTTACCTGTCGCAACCATATTTGTTTTTTATAAGCTTTTATATGGTACAGTCACTAAGAACTTCAACCATCTCCATTCAGCCTGGAATAAGAGTTCTCTGATTATTTTGGAAATAGATGATGTTGCGTTAATTCTGACCGCATTGTAGCATTGTTTATCTATATTATTTATTCACATTTTTATACGTCTAGGAGCATCCAATTTTATCAGCTGCTACTTACGTTTTCGACATCTTCCTCTGTCTTGAATATTGAGTTTGGCGTAATAATATAACGAGAACTCTACGAGGTAATTATCATTTTTATGGTTATATTATGACTTTCATACACTTAAATTTCAACACATTTGGTCATCCCAGTTAGTTTAAGGAGTCATGTTTCTCTTCTTAAAATACTAATGGTTTCGTCACACACACCTTCCTGAGATGACATAACATGGTTCTGTGAATTACACCTCACACGAAAAGTAGCCGACCTATCTCTTTTCCTCATTATGATTATGAGTGGGATAGAGCATTGCAGCTGTGTTTGTAGCATCGTGATATTACGTATATCAGCTCTATCAAAGCTCGTTAAAAACCACACCTTAATAAGGTGTGGTTTTTAACGAGCTTTGTGTTTATATTCTGGAGTTTTGTTATTGACTCTTTCAAATGAACGGCTTGTAGGTAAGCAGTTCGCACATTTTAAGGACTGACAAGAGAACACATAACCACCAAAATTTAACTTTTAAAGAGGATAAATAAGCCGCGTTGAAAGTTCAAAGCTGACATGACATGCGACTATGAAAAATCTATTTAAATATATTATCTTCAATATGCAATAAAGCATGTGGTTAGATATGATTTTACCGAAAATAGTAATAAACCAAAAAAAGGATGTACCTATCTATAATTTAGAAAAATACTTAAACATTTCAATAAAACTTGCGCGATGATTTCATAGCAGCCTTTATTAGACAATAAATATAATGGAGTGACTCATATGAAGCCAAAATTTCATAGCATTAAAACCGGAGTTCATTAATTTCAACACTAAAACTGAACATTTTAAAACGGGATGCCGTATAATGCCAACTGTAACAGAACAGGCGACAAAATTATTACTTTAAACGAATGTTTATTTTATATTTAGAACTGTCAGACATGACAGCTGTCCTAGCGGCCATTACGGCGCGGCAGCTTATTATTTGGTAGGTAACTAACTATTTGAAATGAAAAGATAAAAATTATGTTTCACCGTGTAACTATTGTATTAATTTTGTTACGTATGCTCAGTTACGGTCGATTAATTTATTCGGGAACACGCCTTTTTTAACTAATAAAAAAGTCAACCATGACACATGGCTGTTTCTCTTGTTATCGTTCCGGCGTTTTGTTTACTCTATGTTGGTAGCACGTGTTAATGTAACGTTCTAAAAAAGTGTGGGTACCGTAACAAAAATATTCAAAAGTCATGATCACACATCCCGCGCCCCACACAAACTGTTTTTTACATTCTAAGAGTTCAAGAACCACACTTTTAGCCACCCCACCTGCCTCTCCGCTTGGAATCGATAAAAGAAACATAAAATTCTCTGTTTTAAGTAAAAACACATTAACAATAACTAAAAAACGTAAATAAAACACGTGAGTGCAAGATGAGTGTTTTTATATACGATTTTTATGGGAAAAATACCCACATAATAGAAATCCGTTATGGCTTTTAATGATTCAATTTTGAGTTTATTAGTAGCTGGAAGCTTTACTTAATTTTAATGGTTTAAATTGAGCCGTTAATTTTTAGTGTGGTGCCGGGGCACAATAAAATAAATAAGAAGTAAAAGAAACGACCAGTTTAAGTTCGTCAACTGCCATTAGAAGAGTCAAGTGTTGATAACTTCGCAACTCTATGTACCATTTCAATGTTATCAAGGACTGAATGAAGATAGTAAAACTGTTACACTGCTGTTACTCCCCAATAGTAATTGTCCTTAGAATTCTCAAAACAAAAGACAAATAATATGAATTTCTAGGTAATATAAGTTAAAATAAAGGACTTCATGTATCCACAGTTCAAGCTACAGTTAGTGTGACGACCTCTGTGGCGTGGTGGGCGAAGGTCTGCCTGCGACCCAGCAGGTTGAAAGAAATAAGAATATTTTTTTTAGACACAACGCACAACTCAAACTTGTACGCAAACATAAATATAAGACGACTATAGTCTAAGATTAGATTACTTAGTGCAAGCAGACGGTTGCGGGTTCGATTCCTGCCTCGAGACAAATGTTTGTACATTTGACATTTGTTGAGGTACCGTTCTGGTCGTTTTCTATGTAGGTACCTATAGTATAATAAAAACTATCCATCATCATAACAATAATGATTGTATTATGTTATGTATAATCAAATCAGTTATCTAGTACCCATAACAGCTTATTATTATATATTATTTTTATTTAATTGATCCATGTGACGGCATAGATTTTTAGAAAATTGGTATAAATGGAAATATTAGTTGTTATTATTTGACTCTGTTATTGTAATTTTCTTAAATAACACACAAATTTAGGTTCAAGTTTGCATACGTTATTTGATAGCTCAACTGTTTTACGAGTGTGTATCAATAAAAAACAAGATATATGTGAAACACCTTGCGTCTAAAGTTCAAAGTTAATCGTCCGGTTAATACCATCAAACATAATATAGCTCTAGCATCAATATTGGTGGACAAGTTAAACAGAAAACCACTAGCCAATAGAAAATTAGCATAAACCACGGTCGGCCTGACCTCGACTGTCCAACAAGTCAGCTTACTACGGAAACGTTTCATGTTTCCAATAGTTTGACTTCCAACGAAATAGCTGTTGTGGTTTGAGATGAGGTGTGGTTGAAATAAAATTATTAACGAAACTTAACATTTTATTTTTAATTTCGCGCATTTTTTATCATTATACATACGAGATAAATGTTTGGCGACCTCTTTGGGGCAGCAGGTGAAAGTCCGCCGGCGGCGCAGCAGGTTGCTGATTCGATTCCCGCCTCGGGACAAATGTTTGTAAAATCTGCAGATTCCGGGTTTGCTGGATGTTTTTTTAATGCCAAATTATATTCATCTAAATATTGTCTATGTTATTATTATTGTATTAAAACATTATTAAGTCTACGATCCAGCATTATTTATTATTATTATTGTTATAAATACAAAACCCTCGATCGATATAAAATTGAGCCTGTGTTATGTATGTATATATGTAATATACATAAAACAAGCTCAATTTTATATCCAGTAGGTACGTAGTCTTGAAATTTATGTCTCTTTTAAATTTCTTGGTATAAACTATAAAATAAATATTTTTCTTCTTCAGTTCTGCTTACTTTATGGCTAGAAGATATGTACAGTGTGATAAGTCCATCATTATTTATTGATTTGTTATAAAACTTACTATTCGTTTGCAAGTTAGGTAAATGAATCAAGAATGCGTTAAAAATAGGTTTACTGTAATATTAAATTACTAAAGTACCTACCTAGGCCTAGCCTACTTCTTAGTTTGCTTTAGATAAAAAAGTAACTTTATTTTTTTATATTTATCCATTTTCAACGTTAAGAACAGACATACATACCGCCATTCTACACTTACTTATTTAAAATCGGATTACACTTAAGTTAAGGTATATTGAACACCAAACTAGTATAATAAATACCATAACTATTCATAAGTGAGAAACAAAGTTGACTGATTTATGAGACAAGTTTTACTCGAGCTACTAATAACACAGTTCTTGGAAGTTATTGATGTTATTGTGTCAAGTATAACATTATTAAAATATTTGATAATAAGAGAAAGCAAGTCGACACAAATATTACTAAAACAGATTAGATTAGACACTAAAACAGACTTGCACCCACAAAAAGTTTGGTACGAAAAATATGGCTTACCAGCAGTGCCTTACGGTTTCAAGCGTGTAGTTTCCGTTCCTGTGGGAATTCCGGGATAAAATATAGCCTATGTGACAATCCAGACTATAATCTATCTGTGTACCGAATTCCATCCAGATCCGTTCAGCCGTTCTGCCGTGATTGAGCAACAATCATGCATCTAAACTTTCTAATTTGTTACATAGTGTGATTTACATTCAACAGGCTTCTGCACGCGGCTCCGCATGTGATTTTCAAGGACCCAGCCTATGTGTCCGTCGACTTTTTCCTCCCTGTCAAAAGTGCCAAAATTGATGTCTGTTTAGGCGTCAAAAAGGTTAAAAGGTAACAGACAGTCAGACTTTTGTTTTAATATTATATATATATATATGTATGTGTGGGGACTGAATTAGAATTTATACCACCCCAACTCTTCCCGTGGGTGCCGTAAGAGGCGACTAAGGGACATACACCGGGGGGCGGGTAGCAGCGCCTCTTGCAGAATAGATCTACCACCAAACTGCGATCTCCAACCCGCATGCCCAGCGTGGGGTTTACGTGTAATGCCTAGGATAAATAAATCAGGGGGAGGCCTGCGTCCAGCAGTGGACTATTATAGGCTGTTGAGGTACGGAGGTGAGGTGAGGTATGGATTAAGACTAGTTTCGAATAATTATACAGTTTTTCTGTGATTACGGAGCATGGAACTGTGAAGAAATATTTTAAAATGTAAAGCAAAACAACATTGTAAATATCCTAAGATAATGTTTATGTTTAGTTAAAATTCTAAGTGACTAGTGGTCCGGCTTTGAACGGGTATATTCTATAATCTATGTTTATCAAGGATAATGTAGGATTATAATGGTGAAAGATTTTTTCAAATCAATCCAGTAGTTTCGAGGAGTCTATTCAATTCAAACAAACAAACAAATCTTTCTTCTTTTAATATTATTGTATAGGTAGAGGGAAACCCTCAAATTTTCCTCCTTTAGTATTTAAAAACAAATTACATAGATAAATACACATCCATAAATTAAGTAGAGTAAGAGTACCTAGATGTAGTAAATTAGACTAGATAACGTTGATTGAAATGCATTTTTAAATGAACGTAAATATTAAAATAATGCTTGAATACGAAAGTTTTCAATGAGTGCGTCATACCTACGGAGCTGAGACGTGGACACTCACGGTAGGGCTGGTCCACCAGATTAAAGTCGCACAGCGAGCTATGGAGAGAGCTATGCTCGGAGTTTCTGTGAAGGATAGGATTCGCAACGAATACATCCGACAAAGAACCAAAGTTATCGACATAGCTCAAAGTATTAGCAAGCTGAAGTGGCAGTGGGCCGGTCATATCTCGAGAAGAACCGAAAACCGGGTAAACGTGTTCTTGAGTGGAGACCGCGACTGGGCAAACGTAGTGTAGGACGCCCTCCAACCAGGTGGGATGACGAAAATAATACTAAGAAGATCAGGTTGCAAATATTATACAGCAATTAAAGTATCTCTAAACATGCACACCTATTTTAAATTATAAATTTGCATACACATAGGAAATATGATATGTAGCCGGAGGCTGCTAAAAGGAGGCATCATTATGACGAAAACACGTTGTCGTAATTAGCTAACGTGTTTGGTATATTTGGAAAATGTTACTGGAATACTATGCTATTTGATGGTCTACATATTATGTAAGATTAAAATAATGAAATGGAATAATCAATTTATTACGAAATAATATAATACCAGAGAATGGAGAACCAAATTAGAACTAGCATTTATAATTAAAACAATTGAGCTGAGTGTAGATTAATTGCAAACAATATATGGGTAGCTCAACTGATC
Source organism: Eupithecia vulgata (assembly GCA_946478455.1). Lineage (NCBI taxonomy): Eukaryota > Metazoa > Arthropoda > Insecta > Lepidoptera > Geometridae > Eupithecia > Eupithecia vulgata. Next base: position 2,396,230 of record OX297862.1, on the reverse strand, counting down.
CATATCAGCATCATAACCATATAATAGTGTTAGTTTAGTTTTATTAATTTTCAAAAAATTCTGAGCGTCTGGTCGAAGCGACACAAAACCCGAGAGCTGGTGAGTATCTGGCACAGCGCATCAGCATTGCCATACAGCGGGGCAATGCAGCCAGTGGCTTGGGCACGCTGCCGACTGGTATTGATATGGACCAGATGAGCTACCTGTAGATTGTTTGCAACAGTTTGCAGATAGCTCGTTTGTTTCTATTGTAAATACTAGTTTTATTTTAATTCTATTATTTGATTGTAATTTTCTTTCTTAGTTTAAATTAATTTATCTTTTCCTGGACCTGAACATTGTATTGGGCAAGTTCGTTTTTGGCATACAAATAAATAATAAATAATGCTGGACAATTCACACAGCATTATCTAGCCCCAAAGTAAGCAGAGCTTGTGTTATGGGTACTAGATAACTGATATACGTAATATTATACATTACATAGATAGATATTTTTTATTGAACATAGAAAACACCCAGACCAACGGAACAAATTTCTGCAGATCGTACACAAATTTGTTCCGAGGCGGTGATCGAACCCGCAACCTCTTGCGTCGCAGGCAGACTCTCGCCCGCTGCGCCACTGAGGTCGTCAAATAAACGCTCTCATGTTTAAAGGCCTAACCAACTTAAAAAATCCCAACACAGTATTTTGCAACGAAAGCTTAACATCGATAGTACCTCGGTAGTTTGATAAGTGCGTAACACAACCACGTATAGCTATCTAAATGCAACCTAACCTTCCTTCCTACCTGTCCGGATTCAGGTAGTTGACTCTGTTACACCGCCCTGCCTCGGAACACGTTCAGCCCTTGTTGGTCCTGCTACAGACCTCACCGTATCTCTTACTGGTCGTATCGACCTGCCATCCCATCGGCTTATGAGTAGAGTAAAATAGTGAGTGCACCTGGTGCGCAGTCATTTTATGTTGACGCAGGAGGTTGCGGGTTCAATTCCCTTCTTGGGATAAATGTTAACGATCTTTAAATATTTGTTCCAGGTGCTCTAGGTATTTCCTGCTATCTTGCTCTGCTTATCTTGGGGCTAGATAATTTCGAGTGGCTTGTTCAGAAAAGGATAATAAAAAAGTCCTACGCACATGGCAAGTTTCCGTAGAAATTCGAAAAAACGGCCGAAAATTCGGCACTATCGACGTGAAGATTAACTAAAAAAGAAAAGAAAATTGTCGAGGAGATTTTAGAAGCTCCAGTCCCAAACATTAATTTCTGCCGAGAATATTTTTAATGCTTACTCAACCCTTAAGCAAGAAAGCTTCACCATAAACAAAATTCGCCGCAAGGCTCTCGAGGGCATTATAACATCTAAAGGGCCAAGATTAAAAGCTATTTTGCTTTTTAACAATGCTTCTGAGGAATGAAATATTAAATCTAATATTGTTGCATCTCGAAACCTTATAACTTCATTCGAAATGAGAATAGTCTTATTAACTTTGATGGTTATTGCTTTTACCAGTTGAGCGTAAGGTTAAGTACGTTGGGTACTGCTTTCTTTATTTGTGTATAAAATAACATTTTATTTAGTTAAGAAAACCACATGTATGGTTGAGAAAAAATGTTAGTAAAAATGAAAATTAAATGTTGAAACTAACGTAGGGCGTAAATATTAATTATATAAATTACAAACAAAAATTTATATAATTACCGGTATAGGAGCATAAATGAGTACTCAATACTCATCAGAAAGGTAAGTAGAAATTAGGTGTTGAAATTAGGTTGTTTTTTTTTTTTTTTTTTTTTTTTTTTTTTATTGTATATATATATTATATTATTTAACAGCCAAAAATAATTACAACTAATATTTACACTTACATCTATTTTCTAAAAATTGATTTATATATTTTTTTGACTCTACTTTTAGCTATGATATTTTTGTTACAATTTTTTTTTTCAGGAGTCGGTTAGAGATGTAAAATAGATGTTTATGAGCCCTGCCAGACACCTCTACTCTACCTAATCGACAATACTTGATAAAGTAATTAAGAATAGTAAGGATCATGTTCTTAGGTAGGTACCAACATCCTTGTATTTTTTAAAATGTCAATCAATTTGTAGAGTTCAAGAACGACAATGGTAGTGATTCTGTTGGCACAAAACCTTAACTAAAATAGCGTAAAAATGTTGCTGTCCCCTTTTGTTCAATCGAAAAAAAAGAGACGTCAACAATTTTAGGCTAGTTTAGGTTAGGTTTTATGCCTACAGAATCGCTACCAATATCGAGTAAAGAGAGCTGCGTAGGTACATTAAATCCAATAAGAACACCAATAAGAGCACTTTTTGAGTACTTCTCTTTGAAATGGCAGAACTTTTTTACGGTTTCGTGTATTTTGCCATTGGAAAATAAAAGTTTGTTTTTGTTCAAAGTGTGCTTGAAACGAGGCAGAGCAGCTGTGAGTGAATTGATATTCTTTTATTTAAACACTAGCTTCTGCCCGCGGCTTCGCATGTGCTTTTCTGGGATAAAAAATCTTTCTCCGGGATACCATCTATACACCTACTACCTCCCTGATCATTGAGATCAGTTCAGCCGTTTAAGCTTGACAAGGTAACAAATAGATATTTTATTAAAAGTCTTTTTTAAAATTGGGGTTTTGGTGATTTTTTTTTTCATTCGTAAGGTACCTACTTAGATGTTTAAAATACATTAAAAAAAAAACAAAAGAAAGAAACGGCAATAAAACTTAAACTCGATGCTCAGATCACACGAATTAATTTAATGAAAAAGACAACGAAGCAAACCTTAAAATTATTAAAACTTTGCGCAGAGTTCTTCGGCCTCAATGTTTACAATATCGTGTTTCAGTTAATGTACCTATCCGAGAGTTGGTCACGAACGCACTGACATAGTGTTCTAAGAAACAAAGATAAACAAAAGCCCGGTTTCAGGTCACAGTTTACCTTTGTTTATAAAAGAGCAGTGTTCCGATCAGAGTGCTTTGATAAAATAGCTAGCAAACAAAAGAAAGCATTTATCAGCATTAAAATTGAGACCACTTACCGAGAACAGCTTATCGATAAAGTCTACAATATTTCGGGAGCAAATAAAATGAACGGTTGTAAAAGAAAAGGCTAAAAACACTAACCAATAAATATAAACATCAAATCAAGAGATCGTTCCTACTTACAAAGTTATTTTGCGAAGTTAGAAGCGAAGAAATAATTTCTTTTCGTTACATTATTTCGTATTCAAATAGTGTTGTTTGAGTTGATTAAGGTATAAGATTGAGTTGATATTCTTGTTGATGAGAATTTGTTTACTCAAATTGTAGTTTACTTATCTAGATAAGTAAACTACAATTCAAATTCCGTAGCAATTAGCCTAGAAATTTCAATGAATTTTCATGATAGCGTTCTGTTTTGCGTATTTGTGATAAATACATTGCTAGATAGCGTCAATACTGCTCCAACTTAGATGGAACTGGGAAGGATGCTGAATGCCGTCAAATATTTGGATCATCGCCAAAATAATCGAGTAAGGAAATACGAAATGTACATCGTTACTTTTGATACGTATTTGGAATGTTTATTGGTCATTCAGATGAAGGCATTCCCAATGCAATCGACCTTCAGTGGAAAATGGAGCGTGATATCAATTTATCGCACTCTCTTCTTTGGCATTCCTTTCGTCTCTACTTTATCAGTTACTGGAACAGTTATCAAATCACCCATTTTAGCGATGACGTCAGTTGATTCATAATAATTGAATCTGCTTACACTTGACTTTGATACAATGTTTGTACTATGTATGCGAGCAATACTCAGAAGACGAATGATCCTATATTTGGTTTATTACTAATAAACGTCTAAGGAGCGTTTATAGGTCTGAAATTTACATTTGCGTTCGGATTAGGTAAATAGTCGTTTGCCTTGAGTTTATTAGTCATTCCGTCTACAAACAACCAACCAGTCTTATCTCTAGCGCGAAACGCGGCACATTTCTCATTTTTCTCACTTACCTGCAAAATTGTGCTCGACGGACCAGAATATTTAGTTTCCAATTCTAAAAACACATTACATCCATCGAGTTCACTTTGAAGCAACGTTACACAGGACGGTACGGTCGTTGAGCACACATAACATCACATTTTGCACTTGCCGGATAAAAACAATAAGAAGGATTTTACAGTCACTGGTTTAAATAAAAAAGGACTGGATATACTTTGAGAGGAAAGGTACTGCTGAAGTTCGACGCGAGCGAGTCACAGTTTATGATGCAGATTAATGTATTCGTCGAAGACTACGTGCGGGGCAATCTTCTGAGCAACATACGTCCGCACGCTACGCGAGCGGGAGAGCGACTGACGGGCCGGCAAAGAGTAGGGGTGATCGGTAACGAATGGTAGCCGAGCGTAGAGCGAACGCATGGGGCGCATCCTATGCTTCCTACAGGATTCTCGAGAGTACAAGGAGTTCTGGCAACCGTCTCCCGCAAACCCTCTCCAAAATGAGTGTTATTAAATATATTTGTATTGTATAGCTGCTTATTTCTCTACTCTATTTTCACCGCATTCTTTGTTTACCTTAGGGAAAGTATTATTGTTTTCTATTCTGACGATAGACAACAAGTTTACCATCATATCTCTCATCGACGAAAAATTTATGTGTCTATGATGCTAAATTTCTAGCTAGTCAATCTCTATCTTTACTAACCAATTTCAATTTACAGAAATACCTACGTTCCTTACCTATATATTAATATATCTTCTAAATTTTTATCAAAATGTTTTTTCTTGTAAACAATGTCAATCACAAACCAAAGCATGCAGGTATTTCAACTGTTTTATTTGCCCATCTTGTTTTCAACAAATAACAATGTTGTGATTCATCTGGAAATAAAATATTTAATGTCTGTCTGGCTGCCTTCATATTCTAAGGCCTTACCTGCACGGGCTTTGATGTGAACCCTCGTGATATTGAAAGATCATAATGTGGATGAAATTGAAGCATTGTTATAAAGGGCAGATGTTATGAATTTGACGATAAATTGTTATGAAAGAATGTTGGTTAGATGGAAATATATAAGTAGATATTGTATACAGGTTCAAATCATGTTCAAGATATTCGCATTCAGATTGTATTGCTTACGAATAGGCAAGCTAGGCAAGGTAGAGAAAAGCATATTTTCTGGTATTTTTTGAGTATCGTCGTTCAACACATAAAATCATTGAAAATGTACAAAAGATAGAAATAGAAAAATATCAAATTTAAATATATGTATGAAGAATTCGAAAAAGTAGGTACAATGTATAAACAAAGCTGCGTACAAGCCCGACCCCAACATAGCGTCCCAAGAGAGCGCTAACGAAGCGTCGGTGTACCATCTGTCGATGGTGACATCCAGAGTTAGTGTACTTGGAAAATAGAAACAAGATTTAGTTTACTAGTATCGTATTTGAAAATTATCTTTTCTTCAGCACTCATAAACTCGCTCAAAGGACTGTTGTAGCCAGAAATCAGATTAAGTTTCTAACAGTAAGAAACTTATCTTTTCACTGAAATCGTTATAGCCTATTCAGGTAATATTTCATCAAAGACAACATTGCCTAATCAGTGCGTGTAATCTTCTGGAAATGTTATAATATTGCTTTATAATTTTATAACCAACTTTCGTTTATAAATAAAATATAGTCAACTTAATTTATTTTACTACTTGATGATTATTGAATCATTTTGTATACAATGATAATACCGTACGTATACTAAACATATTAACGAATAATATTGGAATTTAGTAGTCCATGTGATTGTTCCAACAATTTCGGTATGCACCACGCGATCTGTCGTATATCTAGTGGCTATTTATCAGGCGGAATGGCTTTTGGTTGCAGATATACTAGAGTAGAACAAACAACTACACGGGTAAATTATATTATAAGGTGTTGGCATAGTTCGGATAAAAATGGTCTTACGAGATAAGCTTGATTGATTTATAAAGTTTATTTGGTTTTTCCAATGTCCACTTGTCAATGTACCCAGATTTAGGGCTTTCAGAAGACTAAAATATGTCTATTTTCCTAAACTGAATACGTATGTTAAAACACTTAAATGAAGCACATAATCCACAAGGCATCTAGCCTAGCCCCAAGCTTGAAAGTTTTATCACTTTATTGGATCGTAACAAAGTTGTTGATAATCGCAAATAACTTAGTTAAACAAGAGCGAATTAATATTGTTATCAAGCCAAGTTTGATCAATCTATTGTTCAATTATTTGCTCATTGTGTTTCGTATTAGTTTTCTAATAACGAAGATTTTATTTATATCTCAATACTCTTAAATTCGTAATTCTTTTGTTTGTGGAAATAATAAATATTTGGTCGAACCATTTACTTCAACTCTTTTTATGCTCAATTAAGTTATATTGATATTGCTTGTATTGTTCTAGATTAATTAATTTAAATTGTGCATTAAATTTTTATTGAGTACCTAACATAATTCTAAGAACGCCATGTTTACGTTTTCATTTTGCTGTTATTTAATGCTGTCTGCATCAGTGAACATTACTCTATTCGTTCACTGAGCTGAGTATGGTTTTAACGTGAATGCATTAGCTAGCATAAAATATATTTCATTAATACGGTGATTGATATTCTGCAGAATTATTATGTGGGTATTATTTGAAGAGGTGACCCTAAGCACAAACAAATTGTTATCAACCTTATTCTTGAAAGCTCTATTTGAATTTCATACAAATTACCGTCTGCGGTCAAAGATCGAGGGAATATCAAGTCAACTGATGGACCTTAAATTTTCTTAAATAATATTTTATTTTATTTTGTTGGCGATATCTTCTGAGAAAGCTTTGTCTTGTGAGTTTCACTTTTTTAATAATAATTTAATGACAGCCCAAAAATTGTGTATGTGTGTGTGTGTTGTTTCCAAATTAATAGCATAATTCATAACACTTAAAAAAACAAAATTGCAATGAAATGATAGAATAAAATTAAAACTAGTGTTTACAATTGAAACAATTGAGCTAACTTCAGACTGTTGCAAACAATCTACAATATCTACGGTAACTCAACTGATCCCTATTAAAACCAGTCGGTAGGGTGCCCAAGACGCTGGCTACATTACCCCTCAACCTACCTCAACAGCCTATAATGATCCACTGCTGGACGCAGGCCTCCCCCTGATTTTTTATCTCATGGGGGGTAACGCCCATAATCCCCACGCTGGGCATACGGGTTGAGATCGCAGTTAGGTGGTAAATCTATTCAGCAAGAGGCGCTGCTACCCACCCCCTCACTGTATGGCAATGCTGATGCGCTGTGCCACCAGCTCTCGGGTCACGCGTCGCTTTGGCCAGACGATCAGATTTTTTTTTTTAAATTCGGAGAGCCTCGTTTCCAAACGGCCCTAGGTCCGTTATTAAAAAATAACACAATTAGATACCTAAATATACAGTTAAACTTAACTGGTATGTTGCAAGAATTCCATCATGATTATTAACTTTCATGATGTAATTCTCCCTTTCTTGAAAATTTTAAACTATTCGAGTCCAGAACCCAATATTGTCATGGGAATTTATATCAGGCTCGTGATTTATTGGACCCCATTGTGTGGTCCCGTCATATTATATTTACAAGTACAACACATTTGCTTCGGGAAAATCATTGAGAAAAATGGGAAAACTATACACTGTTTTTTTACCTTACCTCCTTTTTGGTGACAATACCTATTAGTAAGTGACCGATTTTGCTGTATTATTCTTTCTTTTGTAGTTTTTGCTCATACAATGTTTATAACTGAACTCATAAAGTTTAATTATTTTTACCTGTGGATTATAATGTTGATATTTGTATTTTGCTGCCTTCTAATTTAATCGACGATCGAAGACCTAATTATTTGTACTACAAAAAAATTTACAATAGTTTTATACTAAACATAAATTAGGGACCAGGTGGGATGACGATTTGCGAAAGACTGCTGGCTGCAGAGATGCTGGATGCAGAAAGGCTGACGACAGGGCGCTATGGCGTTTATTAGGGGAGGCATATGTCCAACGGTGGACTACTATAGGCTGATGATGATGATGATTTCCTCAAAATGTATTTCTGTGGTATGTACCTACCTATTGTATAAAGCTATTTGTAGATAAGGTCTAGACTAATTTTTAGTATTGTTTTGAATAGTGATGTAAGTATTATATGATGTAGTATGCTAATTTTTATTTTTAATGTTATGTTTAATTAATTTTCAACTGTTTGTGCACTACCAACTCTTATAATGCTTATATCTTTTTATACATCCCTTGGTTGCCTGGGAGAAATCGCTCTCAGCGAGAAAGCTATTGTACTGATCGCTTTGAATTTAGATATAGGGTTTATTTTTGTAATTTTTTTAAGTGTTATGAAGTATTCATTCATTTATGATTATAACAAGATGATGGCCGAAAATACAATATAATATAAAGATACCTTGACTGAAGTAAAGCCCATGACAACGCTAAATAATTTGGTGATGATCTGTACAACGTACACATACTCTACATTCCATTATAACTGTTGACTAATATTCCAGACTCTATCTTGAATACTGTGCGAACGAGTTATTCGATTCAGGTTCCACCAGTCTGTTATCTAGATATAAATCTGAGTCTCCGGATGCATATTTACATATGCAGCTCTGAAATATTCCAATGGATATTGTTGGAATTCTTCTGCAAAATGATTATGCATTTTATTTAATAAATTTCCGGAACTCTGGTCTTTCTATTTCTTTTTCATTTCTTGTAATTAATGTTGTTTTTGAAATAGTGCCATTTAATCTATATTGCATTACTTTTTCACTTAGGTTTATATTCTGTTATAGTTTTTCTTCAAAAAGGTATTTATACAAACTTATTGGTAATTTACTGTAATTGCGAAAACTAAAGGTTCTGGCTATCATCAACAAAGAATAACAAATAACCATGTATAAAAAAATTTGTGTATAAACGTACTATTCCTACAGAGCTGGCATAGAAAATGTTCTGGCTTCTTTTTCCAGTTCTTATATCTTTATTCTGCTTCAGCTCACAATGGTACCGTCCCATTCTGATGGCGTGCGGATGATAATCATCACCTAACTCATAATACTTGTAACCACCTGCGCACAAGTAACCATACCAAATTTATTTCAGTCTCCTTCAAAATTTATACGCACCCAAGGCTAAGTACTAATAAACGCGCAAGCTTCAATAAACAGAAACAAGCGGTAATGTACGCCTTCAATGGCCTGTAACGAACGAATGTATTACCTGGTAGGGGACGTAATGTCTGCAGGGTCTACTACTTCCCATTTGACGATGCGAAATGAGCTTTGTAATTATACAGGATTAAATCTAGAATCATGTGATTCAATTTTAAGCCTGACTTTACTTTTGTTCTACTTACGACAACTTTTAAACCTGATTTCATATATTTATTCGCCGTAGGAGCACAAGGCACAATTGGTTACATCTTACATAAAATAAAGATATCTGTTATAACAAAATATATAATTAAAAATTAACATAAACAAACAAAATTGTACTTATATGTCTGCTGTAAATGGGCATCGTCAAAAATAAAATGAAAAAGAATAAATAAAGAATGAACTAATAAAGCTGATATAAAGGGCATAGTCAAAATTAAGATTCTTATTAAAATATAAATAAAATATCAAAGGTGAAGGTGAGTCTTCGTTACTGAAATCATCAATAAATAAAGACAAGTGTTTAAGATTTTCCAATCTTCTTCCTGTATTTTTAAGATTTTTCTGTGCTATGTTTGTATTAATTGTAGGTAGCTATTCCGTAGAGTAATAATTCGGTTTTGTATTGGTAATTATAATATTAAACAATAATAATAATATTGTAATGATCCAACCTATTTCTTAGATAGAAACAAAAACGTTACAAACTTCCAATATTTGTTCCGTATGATTTCAATAAACGACCACCCTTGGAGCATAAATAATGCATGTCGAATTTTATACGGGCCCCGATAAAGATCGATAATGTTGATACAGCACTAAGCTTAGAACCGCGGATTTCTCACACCACTAAAACCACCTCTATAACTAAAATAGCAGACGTTAAAATCTCTTGAGTCCAATTTATACAAGATGCTCAAGCGAAAGAATTGAAAGAAAGAAAACAGTGTTAGGGCAATGTAAATCTATCCAACAAAGATATAGAATAGAGAATCGTTTGCAGACCAGTGGTCAAGCCAATGAATCAGTCGGTTCGGTAAGTAGGACAAACACATTGAACTTGAAATTTTCGACACCTTGTTCATTCACTGTTTAATCGTTGATTTGAGATAAACAAGTAACGGGATGTTGAATAAACTCACGCTGAGATCTTTGATAAATGGATGTATGAGTAATTATTAGGACAGTCTGATATGAAATCAAAGGCTAACAGTATTTTTATTGGTATTGTTTATTCAAAGGTTATAATTATATATAAGGAATGAAATAGTAGTGTGATAGACAACTCAAGGTGAAAATAAGAGATGTAAAGAGGCAGTATTCGGAACTTCTGATATGGCAGTCATATATATTTACATGTCATGTAGAAAAGAAAAAGTATTATATTTTATTTCTATTTTTCAGAAAGTCTATGCATGAAAGCTAGAATTATGCATGAAAGCTGGAATAAATAGGAAATACCCATGTTTTCTTTAGCAAAGTAAACACTGTAACAAAGACTAGCTGGATCGAAATCGAAAAAATCGGTGACAAGGACCCGTTGTACAAAGTTAGCAATTCCCAAAGTATTTTAATCAAACAAAGCGAACGTTTTTGTAGTAAGTACCTAGGTTACCATTCTTTTTTAAGAGCAGATCGAACGCTTTTACTTCTACTCTCAACTTTAAAGTTTTTATTGTTTTTACTTTTTCAATTTCATCGAAATTAAGTTATGCCCCAGTAAGTTACGCTTGCAGTCTTCAGACTGTATGGATTATACATAGTTAAAGTTTGAAGCCTCGGAGTGGTTAGTTCTTCGAAGAGTTTATTAGAAGTTAGCATTTGTAAGTAAGTAGGTGGGTACTCAATTATTCGCATTATGGGAAAGAAGTTAACTTACTAGAAACAACCAATAAGTAAAGTAACCCATGGCCATACTATAAGAAACGAAGACAGAATATTATGTTTTACAAATCTATAACATACATTAAATTCCTGTATAATGAAAATGGGTTTGTATGTAGTTATAATAATAAATAATAATAATAATGCTGGACAATTCACACAGCATTACCCAAGGTAAGCAGAGCTTGTATTATGGGTACTAGATAACTAATATACGTAAACCCGATAGTGCGATCAAATTTTTCAAATGGCGACATCTAGTCAAAATTTGAATCTAATTTAGGTTGTTTACGCCCGTTGCTTTTGAAATCACTTGTGAAAATGGTGATTGTGAAAATTATCATGTGATGATATTTTAGATACGTTTTACGGCGCGATGCACATATAAATTTCTCAAGATTAAAACTTTTATAAGACCAATTCAAAATCAACTTTTATACAACGAGGAAAGAATTTTCTAAATGTATTGTGAATTGGCGAATATTATCACCCAAATTGTTGTACCTAGTCGTGTTTTTTTTAATAGTATTTATATATTAATCGACAAACGTACATAAAAAATACATGAACGTCCCCTGAACTCGGTTAAAAATAGACGGTGAAACTAACTGAAAATATTAACGAGGAGAGTAACAAACATTAACGGTATATAACCTTGGATAATTCTCATCACAGTTTAATTCATAAATTACAAAGAAGTTATTTTTGTTGTTATTTTTACTTTTCAATTTACCAAACCACTTTAGCTCGCAGACTCGTTGTTAATATCAAAGCGTTAAAAAAAACAATAACGCTTAAACTCCAATACCCGATTCAAACTCCCCGCACCGGATATAAAACCATTCATAGTCCCTTTGGACGCGAGGTTTATGCCAAAACAAGACGTATTGTACTGTACCTAAACAAACTTGATTACTAAAGATTCGAGGTTGTAGTCTGACGGAATAAGATTGAGAATTGCAGAGCAGAAGTAAATGGTTTATTCGCTCATTGCCGCTCAAACCACAGAAGAGTGACATACTATCGTACAGTAGTTTCACTCGAAGACTACAAGAATTAACCGTCGTCGATAGAAATAATAATAAATATAACATTTTATATTATTAATATATATTATTAAAAAAGGGCAGTTTTTATTTATTTTATTAATACTAGACCATTAGCTACTGAACTGAGTGACATGATAACAACGTTGCATCATATTTACTATTAACTTGCTAGAAACAATCAACAATTATAATTTATCTCGAGTGTCTATCTACGGGAAACATCAAAAACACTAAAAGAGACTAAAGTTAAATGACACTGCATCAGATTTTTTTCTTACCGAAGCTCCTATAGTGACAGGGGACCATATCGGACGGAACTCGTAAAATCGAAACAGAACGCCGATATAAAAGGAATGGCAGATGAATATCGAGATGAGAAAACCGCTATTATGCATGTGACATACAGAGCTGAAGATAAACGAGCGAATATGAATGAAACTTATTTCGCCATAAATCATGCTGAGGATGGGAAAATGAAGATTTATAACTCGAGTTTTAATTTCCTACTCCTAGCTTTCGTGACTTTAGACACAGGACTTATTACTGTATACTGTTTTCACGCCAAGAGCATAGATTAGGAATGAAAATTATGCACAGATCTGAGGTATGTATATTACTATCGTCGTGATTTTATGAACTTACAAATTCGCGCCTGTCTGACTTATAATTTGATCCCCAATTCATGACGTTGCACTAACAAAATATCCGTAAAATCATAAAATCTCTGGCTACTAAGAGTTCATTAAATCTAGTATAATAGTTGACATCTGATCAGTCCTACTGACTAGTGCCTAATCATATCTCACAAAGTTTTCTCCCCTGCTCGACATCCAGCAGCCCGTATATCACAAATTTAAAAGACCAACGAAACGCAGTTTTATTCTTCAAAAAAGAATCTCACAATTTCATTCTGTTCTCGGTTCCCTTGCGAAAATTTATTTCAATGGTCTATTCTTGGACCAAGGCCTGGGACACTTAGAATCTGCTTTTAATTTAAAATGTGCTTTATCTCTTTGGCTTTAGTCATCCATTTTACTTTAACACGAATGTCAAAACTCTTCTAACTGCGAAAAAAAAAGTATTGTCTCAAGAAGGTGTACATCTACTCAGTGCTTAACCCATACACTGCCCAGCTTCTGCGGTGCAACCCGAGGCGGTGAGGGAGGGGAGGGGGGGATGCCCCGCATGTAACCATAGAACTAATCAAAAATCAGCATGGGCATTGCATGGGAAACTGTTAGGATTTGTTTCTTGATATTAGTTACTTAAGTACAAGGAAATGCTCTTATCAAACTAGCCACTGTTCTGTGGTTATTTTAGTACCAGTTAAGAAAAGATTTGTTATACATCTTAAGTGATATTAATTCCTTTAGAAGTGGTAGTAGTCTGGCAATTCTTACAATGACCATTTAATGGCTAGCTGAATGTACTATGACTCCTTGAGTGACTTGATAGTGTAAGTAAATTATTGTAATAAATCTTAACAAAACTATTTTTAAAACGTCCTTTCTTACTCCTCGTCATACACTATACGCTCTTTTACGATTGGTGGTCGCAGTGGAGTTGTTATAATACACAGAAAAAATCTGCCTTCCTTTGGTAGGTTCCCTAGGTCGGTTCTTATAACATCCATGAACTGATCTGGAGGCGTTGATAGTTACGCCACGACTGAATCAACAAAACTTCATTTTAATTCAAAATGAAACAAGTGGAATAAGGGCCCTGCTTATTCCACTTGATAAATCCGTTTACAATAGCAATGGTATTGTCTCAAGTCAACACATTTTGGCATTTTACCTTTGATGAAAGAAACTACAGAGGGACGCGTATCAAAAGCGTCAAGATTGAAACAATTCTATCAATATCTCCGTGCGCACTGTCTAGAGTTTGTTTCATCTATGAACGAATCTGCCGTGATACCGTTGATATAGAAAATTGATTGGTATAGCAGAATTTGGCACCTGTGATTATGGTTCACAGTTTTATAGTATCCATTGCCAATAACTGTTTTAACTTGATCAAAGAGCGCAGAGTTACCGTCTGGAAAATTGAAACAGTATTCCATAATTGAAGCTACGATAGCTTTCAGTTCATGACCATAAAAATATGGCGTAAAACTTGGACATCCATTTCCCTGAAATACAAAAATATAAACAGCCATAGCCGCAAACGCGGTAGACCATTAGCCGACCCCAATTCGTCTTCCCTTATTATTTTTCAAGTTCATCCGTGTAATTCTGAGAGCTGGTTGTGTTAATCTTACGTAAGATATCTCGTCTCTGACAAGAGGAGGTAGCTTCTTTGTATTTGGAGACCCACTAGAGTTTGCTGTATCAGCATTTTTGTAAAAACAGTAAAGGTAATATTTTTTATGGTTGTAAGAGATTGGTGACTAACACAAATTGGTAGCAAACATAGTAGATAGGTGAATACCTACTACAGAAGTTTTTAACATAATGATAAAGTTAAAAAATATTTATTTTAGTTAATTTATACTATACTAAGTTAATTCTATGTATATACACAATAGGGTATAATTCTATAACAATAGAGAATACAAATAAAAATAATCATCTTTTTTAAAGACACATGCATACGTTCATATATGTATGTAATGCCTGATTTAGTTTTTACATACTTTGACCACTTTTAGTTAAGACTTTTGTGAGCGAAAATAATCACAAACAAGTAGGCACCTAAATTGACCATGTGCAGTTGACAATGGGTAAAGTCCGGAACAATTATATTAAATACACTTTTGTTCACCAATTTTTAGCTGCGGCTACGTAGTAGGTACTCACCACGTGAGTAAAGTCACCGGCAGAAGCTGTGTTAACTCAAAATGGTCAACAAGCTCCTTCTCTACAGATATTACGCAATCGGAAGAGGAGATGCGGGCCATTTGAAAAGAGTTGTTTATCGTACCGTCTAGAAGGTTTCCAGATATGATAAATTACTTTTTGCTTTTGTTGCTAATATTTTGTGTCTTTTGGCGCGATAGAAGATATTTTTGTAGTGGTCGTTGAGATGTATTTCATTCCATTTTAGATTCATGGTATGAATGATCACACTTTATTTTGGAAACGCGACAATATTTTCTTTAGTATATGCTGGGATTTTTCCTGATGATATTTAATTATGTTAATAACTGCGTGGAACTAAGTATACAAATAAGACATTCCGTTTTAAGTACCTTTTAAATAAGTAGGAGCCTGAAGGTACAGAGCATACGTGAGGGTCTAGAACACCGTCATAAAAAGCTGGTTTGACTCTGTGGTTAAAGTTTATTTTTTCTCTGAGTAGAGTGCTTGAGAGACATTCTTCTGTAAAAGCTGCAGTAGATTTTAGAGAGTGATCGCCAGATTTTGCCCGATGTTAAGTTTTGCTCAAGACAAAATTTGACTGTAGATAATCATCCTGATGTCTGCAAACTCAGTCATACTCAGTATCCTATATCAACACTGTATGTGGTAAACGTACAACTGTTAAAGTAGATTTGACAAAGCTACGCTAACGAACACGCAAACTTGTTGCGGCTTTACTCGTCAAAGCCGTATCGGAGTTGCGCTTAGTGTTGCACTAGTTTCATGCTCATTATGAGCGTAAAGGATTTTCAAATCAGAATGCGTGAGAGGAACACGCTTTGTGGTCAAAGATTAAGCTAGATATATTGATAGTAAGCATTCAAAAACAAATTGGTGAAGATCGTAGACTCCGAAAATGGGAAATATGGCGTTTACCTCATGTTGAAAATTTGTTCAACCAGACTGAAAATAATGTCTATTTTAGTATAAAATTATATGGCATAGACCCTGCACAACGACACTATCGCAACCTTTATTCTTCCGCGAGAGGTCACTGTCATCTGTCGAGGTCTAAGCGATAGGGTATTTTACTCTATGATTAAAAATCTAAAAGTATATTATTGATTGATTATTATTGAGTTCATAATTTAACAATAAAAATATAAAAACACAAATCAAACTTTCATTTTTTAAATCTGTTTATAAACACTATGAAATAGTTGGCGCAATGACATTATGCCATACGGCTGGGTAGGCATATAAATAAGTATCATCAGTGTATTTTATAAGATACCACACAACCACCTGACGTCATAGCCACAGAGGAATATGGCGTCCATTGAAATTCAAAATTCTAATAAACATTCATGTAAAACGGTTTTTTCTTTTTGGAAAACGCCTCTGGAGATAGAACAGAATAGGTTGAGGTCAACAATCAAAACCAATTTCCATGTCAATTCAACCGAGCTATATATCTATTTAGAGGGAACCGATGGATGACGAGACGATAAGATATCCTATTGGTTCAAAGGTTCTTCAAATTACGAACCAAAACAATGTAAACCAGCTCCAAAGTTTCATAATAGTCCTACCCTCATATCCGCTAGATATTACCGCTATCGGAAACACGTCAAGATACTGATAAATTAGTTTACAACGGCACGTGTGAACCATTGTGCAATACATTTTGGGTGTGAACAGGAAGACGACACAACCTTCTTTGTTAAACTTTACTAGAACACCCAAATTGAACATTATGCAGTTAACATAAGCTATCCCAAATGCTAAAGATGGTACAGAGGATCACAGAGGACAATGAAAAGACAGGTAGAATGATGCCTTTGATTTGTTAAACAATGAGATAATGGTTTTACCCGGACGCAGTTTTTTGTAGGTGAGAGTCCAGTGTTGATATCGACACAGATTTGGAACCGTACAGAACAAAATAGCACAACACAAAATTTCACATATCCAAGATGTGTAATGACGACTTCTGTGGCGCCGCGGGCGAAGGTCCGCCTGTGACGCAGGAGGTTGCGGGTTCGATCCCCGCCTCGTGACTCGTAGATGATCTAAGTATGCCTTGTAAAATATATCTACCTATCCTTGTAATATTTACGTAAATCAGTTATCAGCGAGCGGGGCAATGCAACTAGCGTCTTAGGCACGCCACCGACTGGTATTGATATGGATCCGTTAAGCTACATGTACTATATTGTTAGCAACAGTCTGCTGTTAGCTTAATTGTTTTAAATTGAAAGGCCTTGAATACCGAAAAATATCCTTATATATATAACGCTTAAGGGTATGTATGACGCCATAATATTAAATTACGATACTCTTAAATATGACAACAAGGATGGTAATCATCTAAATAGTTACATTTTGTTAAAAGATAAAGCTCAAATAAGTTCATAGTTCCAGCTTGCTTTATCCCAGTTACAAAAAATATAATACTCTTCTCCTGGGATTGTAATAAATCCAGATTTAGACCTCCCTATCTCTACACGGTGTGAAATTGCACTAAACCAGATAAACCTCTGCCTGAAACTAATATTACTTGTCGAAGCAAATCCGGTTATAAAAGCATCAATGAAGAATAGTCTTTTATCAGCGTAAGGTGCAAAAAACGTTACCTGAGTGTGGCACAAAACAAGAGTACAATAGATTTGGGGGAAACGAAGATAAAGTAATTATTGGGGTCATTTTTGAAACCAAATTCCAGCTTTCTTGACCAGTATTTGGAGTTAACTGCGGTTTGCTGGCTTCTATCAATCTAGCTTGAAAGAGACATTTGGAAGATTTGAGCCATTTTGAAAAGGAGCTTTCTTTACTTGACTTGATAATATTTGTACATCTGTTTATACCTATCTTAGCAAAATAATAAATATATTCGTTTGTATCATCTTTTATTATTTGCAGATACTATAGTTATAATTAACAGCTTGGACTGCAGCACTTTTCTGAGATTAAAAGTAGTATCTAGCCTTTAGAATAATCATGGTCTAGTCTAGAACCAATGTATAATTTCTGCCCGATCCTTTCAGCAGTTTTGTTATGAAGGGGTAACAAATAATTCTAAACATTCAAATTTTCGCACTTATAACGTTAGTGGTGATTATGTGCCTATTGTATCTAAGCTACTGTTTCAAATAAGTGTTCGAGAGGCAGCAATTCAAAGCTTTTAAACACCTATTGTTCACTTCACTACTCTTTCTTCAAGTATTCCTTTGTATAAGTTCTGTGTGGGCAAATTATTCATGCTGTTAGTAGATAGCACTGAGAAGATAAAAAAATGCATGTTTCTTTTGTAAGTGCCTATTTTATATTTTGAGGATTTCAACTTATATACTTACATGTTTGTGATTTGTATGTGTATCAACTATACAGTATACCTTAGATGAAGTATTATTATTAGTATATAAGCCAGGTAATACACAATTATATTACAAAAATAATGTTAAAATCTTTATTTATTTGAACCACAAGTGTAGATAATAAAGTTATTATCTACATGTATTTCAGATAAATAAAGATGTTAACTTCTTTGATATTATGAAAGTTCAACTTTTTTGTAAGTTTACTAATAATATTTATTAGGTATTTGTGAGACATGATCTCGGAATAACCAAAGTCAGCTGGAATGAAATATTTATTTCATTCCACTACAACATACAGACGACCAATGTGGCGCGGTGGGCGAAGGTCTGCCTGCGACGCAAAAGGTTGCGGGTTCGATTCCCGCCTCGGGACAAATGTGTGTACGATCTGCAGACATTTGTTCAGAGTGTTCTGGTCGTTTTTTATATATAATAAAAATATCTATCTATGTATTGTATTATAATAAGTATATCAGTTATCTAGTACCCATAACACAAGCTCTGCTTAGCTTGGGGCTAGATAATGCTGTGTGAATTGTCCAGCATTATTTATTTATTATTATTATTTATTTATTTATATATTTCCGTCCAGCTGATATAATTATTTGTATCCTAGATGATATAAAAATTTGTTTTCAACAAGTTCTTTTAATATTATAAAATAATATCTTCTTTACGGTATTTTTTAATATTAAAGCTCAAAGTATCATCTAAAAATCAATCTCCACTTCGCTAACAGCACTGGATCTGTGAAGTCTATAATCTGAGTTGAATAAAACAGTACGCTGTTCAGCTCCCACTCGGCAAAGACGCTTTGGGGGAACTTAAAAGCGGTAAGCCCCTAGCACTTTTGTAATAAATTGTTCGTTAGTTTTAGTTTAGTAAATAAGAGTTTATTGGTCATTTTCTGTGAAATCGTGGACAACTTTAAAGCGCTATGTATTTTCCGTTTAAAAGCATAAGGTGTCTGAAAAAGGAAACCGAGAAAAGGTTTTTCCAGATTATCAGAAATGAACTTCAAAATAATTCTTTATAAAAGATTTTCTCATTTAGCTATAACAGATTTCACTAAATGATTCGAATATGGATGTTTTATAACTTTGGCATACCTAAAGTTTCTTTGTTCACATTGGGCACTTTGGTAAAAGATATACCAGCTAAATGACATATCAAAGTGACAAATAACTTCAAAGCCCGAAGAAAACTTAAACGAAAGCTTACAGCTCAGTTAAACTAGGAAATAGTTGCGCAAATTGTCTAGTTTTCGGTGTACGTATAATCCTGTGATATCGTGCCAGACGCCAGATATTGGCGACACGATCGCCTCAGGCTGGAGCGGCTGAGATGTGCAGACTGTGTCCATTGTCGTACTCCTACATCATCGACTATAATATATGATCAAATGAACTTCACTGACGTGAAATTCGATCATTATTTTATGAGTCGCTTCATTACGAAGATATTAAAATAACACAACGTAGTTTCCATAATCTACAAGGCAAGATCGCACCTTCTTACTAGAAACTCATAGAGTAAGAAGAATTTCCTACGGTACGTCAGACTGACGGATGATCGTTCTGTCTATGGCTCTCATTCTTTAGAGTAGGTAGTTGAAAGCAAAAACTTTCTTTCAGGGTCCCATGGGAGGGAGGGAGTTAATATCTTCGTAATGAAGCGACTCATAAAATAATGATCGAATTTCACGTCAGTGAAGTTCATTTGATCATATATTTTATTTCGTCGCTTCATTACTCGATATTAAAATAACACAACGTAGATGTTTAGAGAGGAAAGTTTTTGTGTAAGGTAAACAATATTATACCTAATTAAATCAAAAAGGGATCCTATACCCTTAACACAAAATATAAACTCAAAAACCTAAGAGTACCATCCCTGGATAGGGAAAAATACAGAGTGGGCAAACCGAGTTTCATCAATAATCGATCTATTATAAAATTTACCAAACGCATTGGATGTACTGGTCCAAGCGGCGGATCTTCGAATGGTCTCTATGGTGAAACCAGCGGCCCTCGCGGCGGAGGTTGAAACATTATGCGTGATGTGTGCACGAAATCTCTCGGAGAGGATCTGTTTTATCCACCGACTTATACTTTGTGCGGTGGCAGCCTTGTGCCACACAAGGCTAAAAGTTAGCAGATGAATTCTTATTGTCTTAGAAATGTATTTGGAGGGAACAGTACCTGAGCATATCGATTTAACCTGATTGAAGTATGGCAGGCACAAGACCGGTTACTCCCGGCCTGGGGATGAGGTCTTGATGATGTCTGGGATGTTAATCTTAATTTCGTTCTGCGAAAGTATATTAAAAAGTATATTTTCCTTAAAAAAAGAAAACGCCTGAACTCTGTGAGCGGTACAGACGGCCAAAAGAATTACTAATATTTTAGTAATACACTCAAGCGAGAGGTGTTCGTTGGCGTACCAGGTGCCGACGAGGTTTAAAACAAGCTATGGGTCCCACGTGCTTGAGTATCTCGGCCGCGGAGGTCTTGTTCTGCGCTCCTTAGTAGCCGTTTTAAGTACTCATCGGAACCAATATTATCGCCCATTAGAGCAGCTATCGTTGGTCAAAATGAATTTAGCTACTATTTGCGCAGCCTTTGCTGAATAAATCAGGTAAAAAAGTCAAGGCAGCAACCTTAGACGGTCCAAAAGGATCTATATGACTGGTTGAACAGAAGTTTTACCAAAGGTTTACAGTGGTGTAATAAGTACTGCTTAATCGTGTTTTCTACAAAAGACTAAACCATTAGATTAGTATTAAATTTGATTTGTCTAAGTGTTTATTTTGTAAAGAAATAAAGTTAGGTATTGAGTTTGATTGGCTGAGTCTGCGGAGGCGCCTCGACCCTTGACCGATTGGCACAGAGTCTCATAACACCCAGCGTAAGGCTACTGTGAAGATACCGTTCGCCTTATCTTCAATAATTTTCTTAATGGTTCTTAAAAAGACACGCATCTACAGAAACTGCCTCCGGGCCCTTCTCCAAGATATGTATCTAGCGTACTTGGCAGTATCTCTAGAAGCAAATAGATCTATTTCAAGTTATTCAAAACGACGTATGAAAAACGTCGTCCTTGAAACCATTATCGGAGAGCGTCCATTCAGTGTCCGGATTATCTACTCTCTATGCGGCGTCCGCGTGGTTCTGCTTAGCGTTTACGTAGGCAACAATCCAAAGACTACGCTATTCACATCAATGCCAAATCGCCCTAGCTAAGTCATTCAGATAAGGATATTGAACGCCCCCATACGGTTTACATAACTAATAGCAGTGGTCTTAACTATTCAAAGTAGAATGACACATACTGATATCGCGTGTTAGCAAAAGTCTTAAGGCCAAGAAACACTGCCGTAGATCATAGTTCTAACCAGTTAATATGGTCCTGCTTCACGGAGTCCTTCCAATGGCCATGGGCGCTGATCCCGTTACAAACGGCACCCCATCCTGTACTAAATGCGTCAGGGCGTTGTTTCGAAACGCTAAGTTTTGATGCTCCAAAATATATACCCTTACCTGACGCGGCAGCCGGGCAAGCAGCCTCTAAGATATTGATAACTTGTGCAAAATCACGGATTCTGTATGTTGATAATTTCATGAACCTTGTAACAAAAGCAGAGATCTTTATGCGTTTATCAGATTGGAGATTGAAAGTTAGGTTGGGCGAATCGAAAATATAATTCATATGTCTGATGTTATGATAAAACATTGCTTGTTATAACTTACTACCAAGCCTTAGCATTGAAGTAAATTCAAAGTTTCTTTCACGTTAAGGGCACATGATTCAAATGTATCGCCTAAGCAGAGAATATCATCGAAGGTGTGCTATCCTCCTTATCTTTGTGGACTCTAGGCACGAAGGTAGAGAATTTAATTCAGAAAGCCTAGTCAGGATCAAATTGAAAACGTAAGTACCTGCGGCCAGACTCACACATAGAAGAAGTAAGTATTAGAAAATATGCGTCCTTCAAGTCGATGGTTGCTAGGTAACCACCATGAGGAATTAATCTACAAGCTGTGCGGTAATCTCCATATTAATGTTCATTATGTACATATATGAAGTTATATAACGGTTAAAGATTAAATATAAACCTCTTCTCGCCATTGGGCTTTGGTATGAGAAAAACTCTCAAAATAAACTGGTTCTCTGTCGCTTTGCATTCTGATATAGCTCCTATGCTTAAAAGTTTACTTATAGCGTCAGCCACTAAGTGCCTTTCAGAATTAAAAAAAAAATGTTTCTTGGAACAACTGCTTGTACAACCGGCTGATTGAACGTTTTACTAAAACCGTTCCTAACTCAATCTAAAACTAAAACGGGGTTTTCAGTAATTTTAAGCCAACAATTATAAAAATAAGAAAACCTTTCGGCATGCACCTCAACTAGTGGCAGCCAGCGCACGGGGCTTCTCCTGAATCCTGATGACGGCCGGCCTGGCGTCTGCCGTGCCACGTAGGGGTGACGCGCTGGGACAGCGGGAGGTGCACACGAAAACAGTATCCTGACACTCCCCCCCCGTGTTTGTCGAGTGACGAGGAGGCCGATAAGTTTCCCGTTACGTCGTTGCCGGCCGAATGTTTGTCTGAGGGCCAGGTCGGGACCTTTTGTTCTTGGCAGGTTTATTCATAAATAGACCTTGCGTCTCAATTACCTTAGCCGCATTTATCTTCTCTGACACAGATGAACCGAATAATATCTCATCCCTAACAGAAGTGAGCCTAGCTACTTGTAAAAAAGTCTTGTCAAGGCTCGGCTTGTAATAAGTTTGACTCGATTCTGTGTGATGTGAATGCATAGTGTGAGTCACACAGTAAACGGCAACCTTTGCTGAGATGCTGCATGGCCTGGATCGTATCATCTATTAATAGCATTTACACCAAGGATGAGCTGTGCTTGGTCGTCTTGTCTCAATATCGGACCATATTAGAAATCACAGCTGATGTTTTTGCATTTAATTTGTGGTCTATAAGTAGGTGGCAGTTTATTTATATTTATTGAAGTTAACAACAATTCTTAGAAATATCTTCTCTTGTAAATATGCAAACCCTTCTTAAGAAGAGGCATCCAAAGCTTTTCCAGGCGGTTGTGAATGTTTCTACCAGAAACCGGGGTGTCATAAATGGACTTCTATAGGGCCGATAAAAAAAACAAGATTCAAACTTAATCTTCAACACTACAAACTTGGCGCTGCCAAGGCGGACATCTCCGCGATGAGGAGCTCGATAGATCGGTTTGTCAACTTCTTCCGGGATATCAGAGACCTCTGCCACAGAAAACGGGAAACAATCTTTTCCTAAAAATACAATCAGTATTTTAGTTTGTGAAACATGACCTGGGCTTATTCGAGGCTTTACAACAACTGGGCAGTTGATTGCAATATTGCAGAGGATGTGAGAACTCTTTGAGTACACATTTTACTGCTATGATGACATCCTTGAAGACTCTCGGTCAACCCAGATGCTAGCAGTTGTACGAAACATGACCTGTGTTTTTTCGAGGCCTTACAACAAGTTGGCAGTTGATTGCAATGTTGCAGAGGATGTGAGAACTCTTTGAGTACACATTTTACTGCTATGATGACATCCTTGAAGACTCTCGGTCAACCCAGATGCTAGCAGTTGTACGAAACATGACCTGTGTTTTTTCGAGGCCTTACAACAAGTTGGCAGTTGTTTGCAAAGTTGCAGAAGATGTGTAAACTCCTTGAGTACACATTTTACTGCTATGATGACATCCTTGAAGACTCTCGGTCAACCCAGATGCTAGCAGTTGTACGATACGTGCTGATAATGCCAAAGTCAGAGACTCTCGGTCAATTCCAATGCATTGTAAAAGTAGTCAAAGACTCTCGGTCAATTCCTATTTATTGTGTAAAATTGGACGTATCGACAGTGATTTATTACTTCGTCATTACCTTCGTCTTCCATCAACGAATGACATTTAGAATGTTTTTTAATTTTCTTCTCATAGTATTTTATATTTTGCTCCGCACTGCGACGCTTCGGCATCGAATATTATCCAAAAAATTAACAATCATTACTAAAAATAATATATAACCGTGCGTACGTGCCTCGCACAAAAATGGAATGAGAGCCATAGACAGAACGATCATCCGTCAGTCTGACGTACCGTAGGAAATTCTTCTTACTCTATGAGTTTCTAGTAAGAAGGTGCGATCTTGCCTTGTAGATTATGGAAACTACGTTGTGTTATTTTAATATCGAGTAATGAAGCGACGAAATAAAATATAGGTACTCTAATTTTGCACATAATTTTGAGTTTGTAGAATCGGTGCAGTAAAAGAAGAAAATACTTTTAGGAAAAAAAAACGGATTAAGTAAAGCTTGATGAAAATACCTTGAAAACCCATACAAGTAGAGTACAGAAATTACCGTCTATAAAAAATACTATCATTAGATTTTCATTTCAGAGCCGAAAACTCTTCATAAGTTTACGTTAGTAGGTTTTTGAGTAACAAAATTGACCAGTAAATAGAGGTTTACAACAGATAAAACATTTAATAACATAAATGAACACTTTTCTGGTTTATTTTGCGCTTTTCTATTTTGTAGTTGTGATCCTTCCTATTGGGCTAGACCCACCCATCCAAAGATGTTATAAAATATACCTACACCATTTCGACTAGATATATCTGATCTACTACCAAACCAAGATTATAATTCTGTCTCATTTTATTTATAAAACGTTTTTATACCTTTTAGCTTAACTGTCACTGAAACCATTAATCAAAGCAGTATCATATTTGCTCTTGACCATCCGTCATCCGTTTATTTCTCATGAGACAATGGTCACCAACCCGACCCATACAGGGTAACGTCACATTGCATCGCCGCTGGCGGAACCCGCATCTCGCATCGTCCCAAAGGCCCGGCACGCCTGCCCTATGCAAATATGCGGACCCCTAAAATTGATCATAATCCTTTTCCCTGTAGAATATATTTCATCTTTGAAGGTTATAAAGTAGGAGTAAAAATATGTAATGGTAAAAGAACGTGCAGAGGTTTGGGAGTAACGGGTCGATTTCAACCGCTTTATGGTAGTTCAACCCGGTTAGTTCTTGGTTCTTTTATGCTTTCAGTTTGTTGGGGATACTATGTTGGGGATTAAACCTTTAGAAAATACCTCCTACAGGGTGGATTTGTGTGGTGAAAATTGACAGTTTTTTGTTTCTTCTTCATTTTTCTTTACGTGTTTCAAAAACCAACACTTTTATCCTTGCTAGTATCTGTTCTAAACTTATTTATTGAATCCATGGTTGCTGTTTTATAGTGTGGAGGAAACTCCAGGCTGAGATCCTCAATGCTTAGACTTACATCAATCAATCAATAGTATCTCTTACAGGTAAAATTATTGTGATAGATATTTAAATAAAATTTTTAACCTACATATTTCATTTCTACAAATTCTTAACAGATTTTAGAAACGATCACGCTTGCCACAATCAGTATTTCATTAGTTACTTTGATACTGAAATCTGTTTCATACAAAATAGCCTTCAGACATGATGGCTCCAGATTCATGACTGCTCGTGATATTCTGTCGTGAGATTGCACTTATGATTCGCGGTGGAAAGTAGATCAATCTATATTTTGTTCTGAACTGTCACGAAATCGTATTTTGCATTTGCTTTCATGACCACTGTGGTAGGAGCTACTGCACCTACAGTTCCTTATCTATGTTTTCTTTTATCTATTCCAATAGGCTATCTTGTTTGTTACTCACGAACATAAAGTTTTAACCATTATTAATGACACCTAAAGCCCGTATCATGAAAGCTTGCTCAGTCATCGATCTATGCTTGAGCAACGATTTTCTATCAATAAACATCCCTCATGCATAGATATACTATGACTGAGCAAGCTTTCATAATACCGGTCTAAATGTATTAAGGGCCTATACAAACTTAATTTTTTGTGAAAAGGATAGACATAGGATTTCGCGTTTATAGGAGCGGGACAGGGCATAGCAACGCATACCAAAAAATCAAGTTTTAGCTTCATCATCATCATCAGCCTATATTTGTCCACTGCTGGACATAGGCCTCCCCTAATGAGCGCCATAGCGCCCTGTCTTCAGCTTGCCGCATCTAGTATCTGCCAGCAGTCTTTCACAAATCGTCATCCCACCTGGTCGGAGGGCGTCCTACACTACGTTTGCCGAGTCGCGGTCCCCACTCAAGAACACGTTTACCCAAGCGGTTGTCGGTTCTTCTCGAGATATGGCCAGCCCACTGCCACTTCAGCTTGCTAATCCTTTGAGTTATGTCGATAACCTTAGTTCTCTGTCGGATGTATTCATAGTTAGGAAACCTATCCTTCAGAGAAACTCCGAGCATAGCTCTCTCCATAGCTCTCTCCATAGCTCGCTGGGCTACTTTAAACTGTCACTGTATAAGTTTTAGCTTATTACCTTTGACTGAGGACTTTAATAGAAAAAAGCGAAACATATAAAATATTTTTATACTTAGTTTTATTACCAAGATCTTAACTTCTGTAATCATTAAGAAATTAAGATTTTACTAAAAATTTTGAGGTAACATTGATATTTTTTCCGTAGAGATTTTTTTTTGATCGATAGAGTAAGTTTTGAACTTTACTATACATAATTTTGAAAGTTAAATATTTAGTAGTTTGGAAAATATGGAGATCTGACGGAATTGGTTTTGAGGTGCAACACTTGTTCGGAGTAGTTCAAGCTACGTTTTTTAATTAGGTACAACTGCGACCCATCTGTTTACTGCGCGACGCCTAGGGGTTAGGTAATTTAATATTTATGAAACCACCGCCACCATAATCAGTGGGCGTTTCTACATCATTTTATATCATCATCAGCAGCCCGTATACGTCCACTGCTGGTCATAGGCCTTTGCAAGACGAGCCCAATTTCGTGGCGTCATTTGGGGAGACATACCTTTTACCCCACTTCGTAAAAAGGGAGGTAGGTTCGGACTATGAATTTTTATGGTGTTGCTGCAGACTGTTAAAAACAATCTACAGGTAGATCAACTGATCCATATCAATACCAGTGGAAAATTTCCAAGACGCTGGCTGCACTGCATTGCTGTATGGCAATGCTGATGCGCTGTGCCAGATAATAGATAAATAGAGAATAAAATATTCATTACCAATTAAAAAAAATAGATTATTTTAAATTTAACAAATAAAATAGAACAGCAATGGATTTGGCGGCCTTATCGCTTAAAGCGATTCCTTCCAGGTGACCAGAATAAATCACCAGCTCTCGGGTCACACGTTGCTTCGACCAGAAGCTCAGGTAATTTTTTTAAAACCTGGAGAGCCTCAGTACCCCACAGACCTAGGGTCTCGACTCCAAGGGTAGCAAATGCGTATATAGGCTCTCACGTTCCTAGGAAGATGGGAAGGCGCGAGTGTGTCGAGGCTTCCCATACTCCCATGGGACTAGAGTCATGCCGTCGGGCCTCTTACCATTGTCACGCAACCGACCAAATATGGTCCTAGATTTGACTATTCCATACTGATCCTGAACACCGTGAATGTGGTCTATGTTTTCACATTGCTATTCCACAATATCCGTTTCCAACTGAGACCGGATAACAATTCAGGTTGAAATGAACGTTCCTAGTTTCGATGTTGTTTTTATTCAGATTCTTACAATATTCCTTTTTTTGTCAATCGTTTTCCGTGCAATTCAATGTCGTTTGAATAAAAACTTATTGACGGCTAAGCTTGAATGGAGCAATGGAAATTGTCTCGAAGTTTTTCAGGGCTGAGGTGTGGATTGTTTCTTTTATGGGAAATCTTTGGGTAAGAAAAAGGATTTTTAATGTTTTTGAAGCTGAATCGTTTTTATTGTCTGTATCCAGACTTAATATTACTAATTCGAAAGTAATTCTGCCTGTTTGTCGGTCTGTCTGTCTGTCTGTTACTTTTTCACGCATAAACAGCTGAACGGATCTTAATGAAATTTGGCAGGCAGGTGAATGGTATCCCGGAGACAGATAAAGTATACTTGAAAATTGCTTGCGAAGCCGTGGGCAGCAGCTAGTTAAATAAAGTCTTTACTTAAAATTGAATCCGATGCGTTTGCCAGATGTGATTTCACAAATTACAATTTGTTAACAATTTACATGACAACTCACTCGGAAAATAAAAATCGAAATTTATGATTTGTTGACAAGAAAAACGTACTATTATGTCACTTACATAATGATAGCATTTATTTAGAAAACAAATTAGGAATTTCGGTTTCGTTTTTACGAGTAGGCCCTCTGAAAATAAGTTCACAATACGGAGGTACCTACGTGATTAACAGATTCTAGTGGAGACGAAGTTGAAAGTTGTAAATATGCATATGGAGGCATTATTTGCTGAATAAATGTTATTCCTGAAGCGCATATAGTTTTTGGACATAGACCAACGCATCAGACTTTCAACCAAATCGTGGGAAAGAAAGAACTAAAGGAGTTAGTGCCTAATACCGACAAGCACACTTCAAATAAATGACCAAAACGCAAATGAGCGTTAATATTTGCAAACTTAACCACACCACTTGCTGCCCCTTAACTTCAAACACCTAAGATACATAATCGTGTGCATCGTCTACCATTAAAACCCCATACATCCAACTGTGTCAAGCAATTGACACCTCTCGAGAGCACAGGAGATTTGGCCGGCCAAGATACCAAACCACCAACACCTATCGAATTCAGGTAACCCTATCAACGGGAACATAAGGTTCAAAGTCGAAAGAGTGAAGGGCAGAGGTGTTGGTCTGAGGTGTTAGCTGTATTCAACTTTGACAACTTAAGCCTTCGCACTTGATACATTGTGCGATGGTGTTCATAGTAAAGAGCATTTGACCTACTTGCGTGGAATGCCTCGGGGAAATTTTGGTGCTTAAAGTGGTTAAGCCGCAGTTTCTGCTTACTAATTTCTGGATTGTTGGCTATTCTCTCAGGGACCAAAGTCATCCTATCTCATCCTGCTACAATATTAGTCGGTTAATATTAATACGATGTGCGAGATGTTATTTACGTGCATGTTTGCTTGTTTAATTATGGTTTTATTAGCTTTTAATTTGCAGCAACAATGGAGTTCAGGTTCAGAAGTAAGTATGAGTTGGGAACTAAGAACACACGTGAAAACATTTCACTGGGTACTTGCACCGACTCTAAGAATTTCCTTTGCGTCCTATGAACGTACAAAATCTACCAAATGAATTTACTTGTACGCAATACATACGCAGGTACGCTTTTCACGTGGTTCTTTTTTCAATTATTATTCTGGATAGTACGGAACAGGCCAAATCATACGGCGGATTCGGAGTAAAAACTTATTAAAAATTCTATGTCTATGGTGTGGATAAACCACACAATAAGTTTTTACTCCGAATCCGCCGTATGATTTGGCCCTTAGACAAAGATTTGGCCTCTTCCGTACTATCCAGAATAATAATTGAAAAAAGATTTGATCTATTATGAGAATAACCATAGCTCCCGCAAAACACGTGAGAAATGAAATTTCATAGAGTTTTTCGTCCCGCTAATGGACAAGTCTAAAAGTATCAACTTCTGTAAGATGACGGAATTTTTGACTGCATGTACCTACGCTCCGGGTGTTCTGGATGTTTTCTACGTACATACAATAAACAATATACTCGTATTATATCTCTATCCATAAAACTTTATTAAGAAAGAAAATTACAATCAAATAACATAATTAAATTAAAACCATGCATTATTATTATATTATTATCTAGGTACGCATTGTATTGCACTTAGTATACATATAGAAAAGCTGAAGACAGGGCGCTATGGCGCTCATTAGGGGAGGCCTATGTCCTGCAATGGACTAATATAGGCTGATGATGATGATACAAATATATTATATAAGTTGTCCAGTCAGTACCCATAACACAAGCCGCTTAGCTTGGACTAGATAATGCTGTGAGAATCATCCAGCATTATTTTATTTATTTATTTACTAACCCTATTGGTAAGTACCATTAGCTCAACTCAGGACGTAGGTACATAATTGCAAAGGATCTCAGTAAAAAAATAAAAACCTAGAGACTCAATATTGCTCAATCAAAAAATAAATTCCAATAAAAGGTTTTGTCAATCACATAAACTTCTACAATGAAAAGTTTCTGAACATTCAGAAGTGATCAAGAGAAAGGTTGAGAAGTTTGCAAAGATGGTTATAGAAACAGGCAATTAAAGTTCTTCTCGAGAAACTAATGAGTATAGTGCATAATCATTACTGTAAGAGATGCGGATGATGATTTGCCCATACAAACGTACTACTAAAATGATTTGTAATTCGAGCATATTTCCACCATATCATGTGGTTTTTCGTATTCGAATAGTATTTATCTAGGTCCCTGGTTATTCTCCGTCGTCCTTGGTTTTTTTTCTTAATAATACATACCAATAATGAAATATAAGCAAAAATATGCAAAGTGCAATTTTGCATAACTTTACGTCGAAAAAAAAAATGTAAGTAAGTAAAGTTTAAAGTCGCCCAGCGAGCTATGGAGAGAGCTATGCTCGGAGTTTCTCTGAAGTATAGGATTCGCAACGAATACATCCGACAGAGAACCAAGGTTATCGACATAGCTCAAAGGATTAGCAAGCTGAAGTGGCAGTGGGCTGGCCATATTTCAAGAAGAACCGACAACCGCTGGGGTAAACGTGTTCTTGAGTGGAGACCGCGACTCGGAAAACGTAGTGTAGGACGCCCTCCGACCAGGTGGGATGACGATTTGCGAAAGACTGCTGGCAGATGCTGGATGCGGCAAGCTGAGGACAGGGCGCTATTTAAATTTAAATTATTTAAATTTATTTATTTATTTACTTTAATTAATACGGTAACACCAATTACATTAATTAAAGGACAAGTTCACAATTACTATGGCGCTCATTAGGGGAGGCCTATGTCCAGCAGTGGACTGGTATAGGCTGATGATGATGATGATGACGTCGAAAATGACTTGTTTTCATCCTATTTGTTTTGTATTAAAAACAACAATACCTTAGGTTTTGTTTGATAAGGAACATAGCTTATACTGTCTAGTTACAAAATAACAACACCACGTCGAATATACAAAATTCAGTCATCATTTTTGTTATTACGGAACACAATAATTTACGAATTGAAGTTGCGAGCAGCTTAGGACCTAGGTACCGTACGCACTACCTAATCTGATGGTATGTTTTTTGGACAATTCACACAGCATTGTAGCCCCAAGCTAATCTGAGCTTATGTTAAGGGTACTAGATGGCTAATATACTCAATCAAAGTTTAAAGTTTCGAAGGATGTTTATTGCTCAATCACGGCAGACCGGCTGAACGGATCTGGATGAAATTTAACGCAGAGATAGATTATAGTCTGGAATGGCACATAGACTATATTTTATCCCGGAATACCCAAAAGAACGGGAACTACGCGGGTGAAAACGCGAGGCGCTGCTAGTACAATTATTTTTAAGATAAATTTATGTATTTCATACATCAATTAGGCGCTTTAAATACGTTGTTTTTATGTACTATTACTATGTAATTTAATTTGTGTTACTTAATTTTATAATGTTCATGCCATGAATAAAGATTTCTTGCACAGATTTTGAACCATACGGAAAAATATAGCCCAACACAGAATTGCATCTATCCAAGATTTGTAATAACGTCCGATTTTGAACAGACGACCTCAGTGGCGCAGTGGGCGAAGGTCTGCCAGCGACGCAGGAGGTTGCGCTTTCGATTCCCGCCTCGGAACAAATGTGTGTACGATCTGCAGACATATTTTGTTTAGGGTGTTCTGGTCGTTTTCTATGTATAATAAAAATATCTATCCATGTATTGGGTTACATTATGTATATCAGTTATCTAGTACCCAAAACACAAGGTCTGCTTACCTTGGGGCTAGGTAATGCTGTGTGAATTGTCCAGCATTATTTATTTATTTATGTTAATAGAACAGCTTTATACATAAAATAGCTACAAATTAAAATATAACAGAGCCACCGGATTTACAAAGCTAATAATAACATCGACCATAGTTAACAAATAATTTATATTTCTTGAATTGAAGAGAAAATAAAAAATTTGAAGGAGGTATTTTCCGCCACAGCTTCCGCTTTAGATAAATTAAATTTTACAATACATCAGCAAATGAGGAATTCTATTACATCCCTTCCTTCCTAAGAAAACGAACAAACGGACTCTAATTTCGCATTGAATTTTTAACTTATCCCGGAGACAGAAGTCTTGCATACATTAAACTTTAAACTAACATTAGACCAGGTGGGATGACGATTTGCGAAAGACTGCTGGCAGATGCTGGATGCGGCAAGCTGAGGACAGGGCGCTATTTAAATTTAAATTATTTAAATTTATTTATTTATTTACTTTAATTAATACGGTAACACCAATTACATTAATTAAAGGACAAGTTCACAATTACTATGGCGCTCATTAGGGGAGGCCTATGTCCAGCAGTGGACTGGTATAGGCTGATGATGATGATGATGACGTCGAAAATGACTTGTTTTCATCCTATTTGTTTTGTATTAAAAACAACAATACCTTAGGTTTTGTTTGATAAGGAACATAGCTTATACTGTCTAGTTACAAAATAACAACACCACGTCGAATATACAAAATTCAGTCATCATTTTTGTTATTACGGAACACAATAATTTACGAATTGAAGTTGCGAGCAGCTTAGGACCTAGGTACCGTACGCACTACCTAATCTGATGGTATGTTTTTTGGACAATTCACACAGCATTGTAGCCCCAAGCTAATCTGAGCTTATGTTAAGGGTACTAGATGGCTAATATACTCAATCAAAGTTTAAAGTTTCGAAGGATGTTTATTGCTCAATCACGGCAGACCGGCTGAACGGATCTGGATGAAATTTAACGCAGAGATAGATTATAGTCTGGAATGGCACATAGACTATATTTTATCCCGGAATACCCAAAAGAACGGGAACTACGCGGGTGAAAACGCGAGGCGCTGCTAGTACAATTATTTTTAAGATAAATTTATGTATTTCATACATCAATTAGGCGCTTTAAATACGTTGTTTTTATGTACTATTACTATGTAATTTAATTTGTGTTACTTAATTTTATAATGTTTATGCCATGAATAAAGATTTCTTGCACAGATTTTGAACCATACGGAAAAATATAGCCCAACACAGAATTGCATCTATCCAAGATTTGTAATAACGTCCGATTTTGAACAGACGACCTCTGTGGCGCAGTGGGCGAAGGTCTGCCAGCGACGCAGGAGGTTGCGCTTTCGATTCCCGCCTCGGAACAAATGTGTGTACGATCTGCAGACATATTTTGTTTAGGGTGTTCTGGTCGTTTTCTATGTATAATAAAAATATCTATCCATGTATTGGGTTACATTATGTATATCAGTTATCTAGTACCCAAAACACAAGGTCTGCTTACCTTGGGGCTAGGTAATGCTGTGTGAATTGTCCCGCATTATTTATTTATTTATGTTAATAGAACAGCTTTATACATATAATAGCTACAAATTAAAATATAACAGAGCCACTGGATTTACAAAGCTAATAATAACATCGACCATAGTTAACAAATAATTTATATTTCTTGAATTGAAGAGAAAATAAAAAATTTGAAGGAGGTAACTTCCGCCACAGCTTCCGCTTTAGATAAATTAAATTTTACAATACATCAGCAAATGAGGAATTCTATTACATCCCTTCCTTCCTAAGAAAACGAACAAACGGACTCTAATTTCGCATTGAATTTTTAACTTATCCCGGAGACAGAAGTCTTGCATACATTAAACTTTAACAAATCTATCCGAGTCTAAGATAACTGTGGTATTATGGCTGCTCGCCATGGCTAGCAACCATAATATCATAGGAAGGTTAATTTGCCTAGTAAGTGTTATAATTTGATAAAAAATGTATTTTCATTTGTATTTTTTGTCTTGGGCAGGCTTCCGACTGGTATTCATCAGCATCAGTTGAACCTATAGATTGTTTACAACATTCTGCAGTTAGCTCAATTGGTTCCATTGTAAATACTACATAGATTTTTAATTCAATTTTTTAATTTTAATTTTCTTTGTTAATAAAGATTTTTAATTGTTCAGAATAACGTTTCAGATTAAAATTGAAAAATCAGAACAAAGAAAAACACAGCAAAAAGTTTCTCACATACCTGAAACTGACTACAAAGGCCTATTTTAACAGAACCGGTTTTGAATATTGTTCTAACATGCAAACATAAAAATAAATCATTTACAAAGTAAATTACAGTAACAGAAGAAAACAACAAGTATTCACACTTATCTATTTCCTAAAAAAGCCGTCACCAGAAGGCAAAGTGCCGAGAATGCTGACAGCATTGCCACGTTGAATGGCAATGCTAATTCGTTGACTGAAATAAAAGCCAGCATTCCGATCGCCTGTGGACTCTATTTAGAAGCTTTGTAAGATCTTTGCATATCGCGTGTACCCCAGAGCCCCAAGGACGGCAATGGTTGGCTCATATTTGTAACCTTGGTCAAGATTAGCGTATTTTCGCCATTTGAGGGACTCCACTGATGTTGCTGCGGGGATGGCCGTTACAGATGTTCCAGGAAGATGAGAAGGCGCTAGGGTATCTAGACACACACGTAGCATCAAGAGTAAAATCAAATCAATCTTCAAAGAATATGTCATAAATTATTGAACTTTGATGCAACATCCTGCACTAGAGACACAGTGCATGGTGACGAAACTTATCAGCAATTTCACCGCACTGGCAACGGTGTACAACTAACTAGGCAAGGAGAACCTTAACGCAAAGACGTTGCCAGTCGAGTTGAGTTACTGTCTCATAGGGTTCCTAGATTTTGGCGACATTCAATAAATAAATAATTCCGGACAATCCACAAATGGCGCCATCCAGGCTCAAAGTAAGCAAACCTTGTATTATTAATACTACAAGTATTAGGTGATATACATAACAAAATAGATAAATTCGATCTTATATAGATAGAACCTGAAAAAAATATCCGCAGATCGTACTAACATTTTGGCGGGAACCTACTGCATCGCAGGCGATCCTTTGTCCACTGTACCAGAAGTCATCAGTCATAATTATAACATACAAGGTTTCAGCATAATAATAATATAAATACAAAAGTTTGAACGTTTGTTTAGATTATGGGACGTTTCGATGTTTGTCAACTCGTTACGCTAAAATTACTGAACGAATCGGGTTGAAATTGGATGTAGAGGTTAAACATACACACATATTATATCCTTCTAATTTTTGTCGAAAAAACGTTTGCAAAGCCACGGGCAGAAGCTAGTTTTAAATAAATACATTACAAACCATGGTATTCAGCCGTATAGTCTTGATTTCACAGTACATCTGCACTTTAAGTTCTTAAGTTCAAATCGAAAATTCCTCCGCTTCCAGCTTGATTGTATTAATAATGATTCATGGTATTGTATTGAAATTGCAATAAATTTCAAGGAGAATTCTGACTTTTTACATTGGATAACAGTTTTTTGATAGAAAAGATAAGACTTCAGCAGACTTCAATAAACGAAGGAGGTACAATCGGCTATATTATTTTATAAGTATTTTCAACAATTTGTTGTTTTGATGATGTTTTTGCTATTGTTTAGCAGAATGATCTAAGATGATCCCATATTTTCTTTTTGTCTTTTCAAAGCAATCCCATTTCAAGAATGCACTCACAAAAAAAGCTAATCTTTTATGAGTGCGTGTAAATGTCTTATTAACACTTAATCATATTTGCTTCTATGATTGTTAGATAATCTGTAAAATTTATATGTAATGTTTTGTCTTTTTGAAATGTCAGCTTTTATGTTGTTCACATTTTTTTGGTATATTTTTTATTATTTTATGTACCTACTACATAATTATTTAACTGAGTTTGTGAGTATCATTTTGTTTTTTATGTGTAATTTATTTATTTTATTATTCATTTATTAACACTTACTTGTACAAAAAAGAGAAAATACATGAATAACATAAAAATCTTATATCTAAAAATAAACTTACAGTACAAAAGGCGGCCTTATCGCTGAGAGCGAATTAAAATCGCGATCGAGCGCAATCGAGCGTGTAATTTTATTATTGTTAAGTTTTATAATTCCTTATACTAGGCGTAACAATTTGAATATTATCTGTTGTCTGGTCTGTGTTATGGTCGTCTTTAAATAAATAATTTAAATTTGAATTTCATAATATTATTTCACACTCATTGATTGAGAAGTTGAAGAACTATTGATTGCTAAATCAATTATCCAACGTACTATATCCCTGATGTATGCAGCACGGGGTCGTATAAATGAATATTTTACTGGCACGTCCTCTACACTGAGGCTCAGAACTAAGTTCTCGCGGGAGAATACTGCGGGAATTGGTTTTAGTGCATTTATTATTACTCAAACTTTTGTTTCGGGCTCATGATTTTTGATCATGCCGTTTTCAGCCAGCATTACGTAATAGTCACCCTCTTTAGCATTATCAGGTCCTCAACTCAATGAAATTATATTACATCCATATTTTTACTTTTATTTTTACTTATACCGGTACACTATATATTCCAGGCCTAGAACTTTTCGGATGCAAAATCAGTCCGAACCGTGCATAAGTCAAATTTATATCTATGTACTGTCTGTCTCAACAAAACGAATAAGTTTTGGCGTAAAGAGGTAACAAACAAGCAAACTTTCGCATTTATCATATTGACGTGATGTGATGTGATTCGAAAATAATTCTGTCTGTCTGTTAACTTATTACGCCTAAACAACTAAACAGATATTCAAATAAATGGCAGAAAGGTTAATGGTGCGAAGACGCGTGCGGCAGCCAGTAATATTATGAATTCGAAATTAATTCTCTCTCTCTCTTTGTCTGTTATCTTTTCACACACAAACAGCTGAACGGATCTTAATGAAACGCTGCAAGGAGGTTGAAGTTATATCAGGGAAGAAGATAGGCTACTTATTATCTCGGAAAAGCGAGCAGAACATGTACAACTTAATGATAATAAAGTTTAGAGAAATTCTCTAGTCCTGAAACAGCATCGAATCATTATCAGCTTTTCTGACGTTTTCACCGGCCATCAATATTTCGAATATAATCTAAACTCATTGCATTTTTTCTTCGCTAGTACTTTGCAGTGCAATCGACTCGTTGCGAAAATTCCGATTGGATTCTGGATTATACAAGATGCTTCGGTCTTGAACAATGCTGTAAATAAAATAGAAATTTATATTTTTCAGGTAATATAGTATTATAATTCGAAGCACGCCTACAAGTGAATTTTGGTAAAACTTTCAATCAAATAAGCTTAAAACAAAAACGTGAACAGATCATAAAAGTAATCCAAACTAATATTATAAATTCGAAAGTATGTATATTTGTCTGTCTGTCTTTGACCTTTTCACAAAACCGCTAGTTGAATTACACAGTGACATAATAAAAAACTAATTCTAAACTATAACCAAAAACTCACTGACAGTGACATTAGATACTTTGTGATCAACGCGCGTCGAAATAAAAGAAAAAACAAAATAAAATAACACCATTATTCATAACAAACATCCCGTTATTATTAATATTATTATTATTACGGCGTTAACCATGATTTAATAAAAGAACACTCAAGTAATAGAAATCAATTTAGAAAATGTATACACAATTGAAACAGTTGAAGTGACTGAAGACTGTTGCATACAATCTACATTTAGCTCAACTGATTTTCTGAGTTGAGCAACTTAAGTTGAGCAATGGGGAACAAAATAAGTTTGATAATGAATGGTTCCGTTGCGCAATTCGCTCAACTAAGTTGCGCAATTTAGTTGCACAAAATGGAACTAGTGGATAGTTTTAAAAGTTTTACCAAAATGTCTATCTGTAGTACCTATTGTATCAAGATATCCTAGTCTCGACCTAGTACATATTGTATCGACGACCTCTGTGGCGCGGTGGGCGAAAGTCCGCCTACGATGCAGGAGGATGCGGGTTCGATTCCCGCCTCAAAACAAATTGTGTACGATCTGCAGACATTTGTTCAGGGTGTTCTGGTCGATTTCTATAGATAATAAAAAATATCTATCTATTATGTATTGTATAATATTATGTATATCAGTTATCTAGTACCCATAACACAAGCTCTGCTTAGCTTGGGGCTAGATAATTCTGAGGGAATTTTCCTGCATTATTTATTTATTTATATTCTTTACTTTTTGAGCTTTACCAACCCTTATTAGACTTGTATCTTTTTCTCCATCCCTAGGTTGTCTGAGAGAAATCGCTCTTAGCGATAAAGCCGCCTATTGTACGTAAAGTATACATTCAGTCATTTTAATTGTAAACAAAGAGTTTTTATTCATCAGTTACCGCTCGCATTTTCCGATATTATTTGGGAATGTTTCGGGTTTCCCGGTGCTCGGACGCTCGTAAAAACCTGGATGATCCCGGCCTATCGATGCTTCACGCCGATATGAGATTCCCGCTTCGGCTCTAAACTTTGGGACAAGTGACAAAAGATAGCTCTAACTTAAATGATTTTTCGCAATTATTTTTATTGGGTAGTATTTTCTTTTACCTACACTGCCGTCCGATCGCTAAAAGGCCGTTAAGTGACATTTGGGCAAATTTAGGTTTTATACACAGCGACAAAGCGGAATTTTCCTTATCTTCCAGTCTGGGACATATATTTCTATTCTTCATAATTACTGCAATATCGAAACCCCGTAACCTGCTAACTAAACGTTTTTTAGACTTAAAAGATTCTTAAATACTAACTGTAACGTGTGCCCACAAGAACTTGTATCACAAAGACTTCCAGTTTTGAGTATATTTAGGTCCACAAAAAGACTCAATCTTCATACGGCTTCGTTATGGATAAATGTTGTCATCTTATACGGCAGAATAGGATATAGGTTTTCCGTAATTAGATGTTCATAACGCAAACCCTGGATGCTGCTCCTCATTGAATCCAATTCTTCAGATTAAACTCTTCGAATAGGATTTTGTTTTTTACTGGATCAAGGAATTCTTTTCTTGTTCTTTTTATGAACCATTACATTACCTACTAGAAAATAATATAAAAATAAGAAATAAGGCCCAACGAGGCCGAGGTTTTGGCTCATTTTTCGCTGAAACCTTAAGTCAATCCTTATATTTTGGCCAAAACTGGCCGAAACCAAAACTGGACCGTACCTTTGGTCGGACACTAATTATTTGACACTTCGTATAGATTTTTATTTTTCTGTTTGTCTCGTATTCCTATCCCATGACTTGCACCATCAAAACTCTCAGAGCAGCGTAATATTTCAAATTTTTAAAGTTCAGTCTAGTGATGCCGGTACGTGAGACGTTGATTGAAACTCATATATTTCAGAATTTAATATTGCAACTTGTTTACGTTGCCAATAAATTGCACAATGTAAAGATTTATAGGTCGAGAAATTGATAGAGTGAGCTCGCTCGGTATTTCATATAATGGTAACTACATGTAGTTAATGTTTACTATCTCAGTGTACATAAATCGAACAAGTTGATTTCCTTTGATTATACCGCCTGATGGTGGCTGGTCCACCAGTTTAAAGTCGCTCAGCGAGCTATGGAGAGAGCTATGCTCGGAGTTTCTCTGAAGGATAGGATTCGCAACGAATACATCCGACAGAGAACCAAGGTTATCGACATAGCTCAAAGGATTAGCAAGCTGAAGTGGCAGTGGGCTGGCCATATCTCGAGAAGAACCGACAACCGCTGGGGTAAAAGTGTTCTTGAGTGGAGACCGCGACTCGGCAAACGTAGTGTAGGACGCCCTCCGACCAGGTGGGATGACGATTTGCGAAAGACTGCTGGCAGATGCTGGATGCGGCAAGCTGAAGACAGGGCGCTATGGCGCTCATTAGGGGAGGCCTATGTCCAGCAGTGGACTGAAAAAGGCTGATGATGATGATGATGATACCGCCTGAACATTATAGAAACTTAATAATATGACAGTATAGTAGTAAGGGTCTGTGAAAGCTAGAACCTATTTTTATGTAACAATATTTATGTATTTACATTAGCGACCCGGCTTCGCACGGGTTCTATGCATATATTATGAATGTTTTATACATTTAAAACTTCCTCTTGAATCACTCTATTTCTTAAAAAAATCGCAGTAGTTGTAGTTTTATAGATCTAAGCAAACATAGGGAGAGACAGACATACAGGGACTTTGTTTTATACTAAGTATGTAGTGATTCCAACGCGTCAGCATTGCCATACAGCGTTTTAAAAGATTCAAAGATTTATTTGCATCAAACATTAGTGATATGGATCAGTTAAACTATCTGTTGATTGTTTGCAACAGTCTGCAGTTAGCTCAATGGTAAATACTACTTTTAATTTAGTTCTATTATTTAATTGCTATTTTTTTTTGTTAAAAGAGGATTATATTATGCTTAATTAGTCTACAGATTCATTTATTAACTTAACGCGTGAGTCTGTATTTGGTGTTCTATATCATAAAATCCGATACGATAAAGCTATTGTATTGCTTGTATAACCTCAATAGACAAAGTCGTGCCCGACTTTGTAAAGAGACATTTTCCGTAGGAATACGAACAAGAAATACGCGAAAATAATGCGTTTATCCCAGTTATCCCCAAATTAATCACAGTTAACGGCTCTTTATGTTGTACATTACAAGTATGTATTAGTAAAATATCCTAATCCTCAAAAACCGGTCAAATGCGAGTTTTCTCACACACGAAAGCTTCCGTCAAATCGTACAAAACTTTAGCAAAAATCTGTACAAAATAAATTTTTGAAAGCAAGCATTGAGTCTCACACACTGACGCGGCTTCCAATGGCGTTCAGTACAATTTGACAACACCTTCTCGTCAAACTGTACTGACCGCCACCGCAGGCCGCGTCAGTCTATGACACCCATAAAGCCAACATGACGCGGTCACCCAAGAACTCACCGCATCTAAAGTTACTTAACTTCGGTGATCGGTACTCAACGGTATGGACGTTGATGACCATATTTCGACGAAAATTAAGACACATCCTGCCAAATTTCTTATTCAAATTCAAATTTCTACTTATTTCACGTTCACGAGATACAGCCCGCTGACGGACGGACCGACAGCGGAGGCTTAGTAATAATGCCAGACAATTCACACAGCATTATCTAGCCCCAAGCTAAGTAGAGCTTGTGTTATGGGTAGGTACTAGATAACTGATATACATATTACAATACATTTACATTGATATTATATTTTTTATTATAGGTACATAGAAAACCGCAACCTCCTGCGTCACAGGCGGACCTTCGCCAACCGCGCCACAGAGGTCTTCGGAGTATAGGGAGCCCATTTCATAGTTTGGCTACGGAACCCTAAAATGAGTTTCTAGTATATTCTACAAAAAAAAAATGCTCTTGAAATTAATAAGCATCACGAATATAATTCACAATGAAGAAGTCGCATGTACGTAAATTTGAAACATTTTTAAAACCACCGAATTCGAAAGAGAAATGTCCAGTTACAAAAAAACATCGTTTGCACAGAATTGAACACTGCAAGACAAGTGTCACAAGAGTATCCGCACGCCGCACCCTGTACCTAATACCTGCTAAATTAGCTGACACACCCGGCACAGGTGTCTTGACTAATAAATTAGTTTCCCGATACAATAGGTTTACGTGACTCGTCGAACAAACAGCAATTTGCGGAAAAACTATATTGTTCAGAAAAAGAAATGCTAGGTGAAATTATATTAACTGAAGGTCCATTTCTTCTAACAACGCGTTGCTTTGGTCACATCCTCACTAACCATTAGGACCTAGTCAGTCTAGGACAAACAAATTTCTACCTAACTTCAAAGATTTAAATCGTTAGATAGGCCCTTATCAGCATTGTGTTGGGCATAATAGAACCTTTATTTTTATATAGAATGTGTGCAATATGATTGCACAATAAATGATAATAATAATTAGGATTTTTGTCAATAACACTATTTTAACTACTCGTTGTGCGTGCGTCGTCCTTTCGACCCACACATTCAAACGTTTTCGATTTCAGGGCATACAGGACCATTTTTTTCATAGAAGTTAGTGCAATATAATTGCACAAGTTATGGTAATAAAAACAGTCAGGTTATTGACAAAATCACAAATATTAACTACTCATTAGTAGTGTGCGTGCGTAGGTATTTTCATAACGCACACATTCAAATACAATGGCATAGTTTTTGGTCTCAGG
Organism: Eupithecia vulgata; assembly: GCA_946478455.1. NCBI lineage: Eukaryota > Metazoa > Arthropoda > Insecta > Lepidoptera > Geometridae > Eupithecia > Eupithecia vulgata. The sequence continues at coordinate 2,353,563 of OX297862.1, read as the reverse complement.
GAGCATCTAACGATTTAAGTCCTTGCTTAACATCTAATTGTGTTTACCTTAATGGTAAAATTTATGTTTAAAATTTAATTATGGGGCGGCTAAAACTGGACCTCACATGATTGCGATGATGTAAATGTTGCCAAATGTAGACGGCATAGGAATTATTTTTTAATGCGAGGCCTTTTAAAAGCTATACAAATATACCGATACAAATACCAGATAAATTTATGTATTCAAACTATTCAAAGTGGTTCAACACCGAGCAGAGAAGAGGCATAACTTATATTATAACTTCTATAACTCTGCGGAGAAAATCCGGTCAAACTAATATTTTACTTTAAAATTAAATTATATCAATGACAACAAAATTTGGTTCTGAAAGTAAATAAATAACGCTGGACAACTCACATAGCATTATCTAGCCCCAAGTTAAGCAGAGCTTGTGTTATGGGTACTAGATAACTGATATACATAATAGAATGCAATACGTAGATAGATATTTTTTATTATACATAGAAAACGACCAGAACACCCTGAACAAATGTCTGCAGATCGTACACACATTTGTCCCGAGGCGGGAATCGAACCCGCAACCTCCTGCGTCGCAGGCGGTAACATGACAACCGAACTACAAAACCTGAAATAACACTTTAATAAAACAGTCGGTGCCTATGGTTGGAGTAGAGATATGAAACTACTGAAGAGCTACTAGCTAACTACGAGCTGAGACCTAACAAGTTTCAGAAGGAATGGAATAGATACCCACTTAAAGTAAGTCACCACTGGAACTCGGCGATAAAAGGCTCTCTACGAGTTTCAGTACCTTCTTTATAAAATGATATTTTCCTTTTTAACAACTAAGTTAAGGGCTTGTACATTCAGCAAGCTTGCTTCAAGTTTTAATTTAAGAAAGTTCAAGCAACATGGTCACACTTTAATTTAAATTCACTAAAGCACTCTTGCTGAATTATATTAGGATAAAACACGACTAAAATATAGCAAAGTTCAGTAACTCATAAAAGTCATCTTAAGTTGCCTCGGGAAGCAATACATTAAAATGTTTATTCTGTTGAAATTACTTCATTTGAATTATCATTTTCATCAGCCTTTATTAGTCCACAGCTGGATATAGGCCTCCCTAATGAGCGCCATAGACCATCCAGCATCTGCCAGCAGTCTTTCGCAAATCGTCATCCAGCCTGGTCAGAGAGCGTCCTACACTACGTTTGCTGAATCGCGGTCTCCATTCAAGAACACGTTTACCATAGTGGTTGCTGGTACTTCTCGAGATATGGCCAGCCTACTGCCACTTCAGCATGTTAATCCTTTGAGCTATGTCGATAGCCTTGGTTCTCTGTTGTATGTATTCTTTGCGAATCTTAACTTTCCCGTTTGAATGAAGAGTTGGATATAGTCTGTTGCACAATTTGGCGAAAAGTAATACTAATAATATTTGTGTAAGTACTTGCTGAGTTCCTGAACCAAAACTGCGCGTAGAGCTGGTGAGTACTTATGTACCTATCTGGCGCAACGCATCAGCCTATTACAGCTGGGAAATGCAGCAAGCGTATTGGGGACGGTTACGATTTGTAGGTATTGTTGACACTTGAGTTATCACTTGATTGTTTGCAAGAGTTTGCAGTTAGTTCAATTGTAATACTATTTCTTTTATAGTTAGAGTTCTTTTTGTTTATCTATACCATTATTATAAATTAGAAAATAACTCTGTCTGTCTGTTATCTTTTCACGCCTAAACTGCTGAACGGATCTAAATAAAATTTGGCAGAGACGTAAATGGTGGAGACGGACTTAGGCTGCTTGAAATAATAAAAACATGAAAAGGACTTAACTACTTTGTAAGGGTGCGTCCAGATTGAGAAAATGTTATTTAGCTTAATATGTTACGCATACATAATGTATTAATGTAGATTATGTAAAACAGTATCTAAGTCACAGTATGAAAATGTTAAACAAAATACGTCCACATTTCGTCAAAATCTGTTATATAACCAATTCTATGTTTTACATAATGTTTTGTTAGTTAATCTGGACTCACTTTTTCTCATCTGGTCAACATAGTGGAAAATACCCGACGAGGTGACGTAAGGCTATCTCATTTATTTATAAATTTTGTCAAACAAATTAATAAATTCGTATTCAAAACTGGACCGTAAATTCGTGCCAAGTAAGTCAGCAATGCCTTCTCTCCTATATCTCCTACAGAATCAAAGTTAAGCCATTCTTCCGCGTTCGACATCAGATGTAGTGTACTAACGTGGTGCAAGTCATTGGAACAAAGTATTTCTAGAATGTGGAAGGCACGTAGCATTTTGATGTTACATCCAGCTCCCAGTGGTGTACGAACTCTATAGAACAACGTACCTTTGTAATCCAGAGATTCATCTCCATAAACGTCGATTTGTACGTGTTTCTAGGAAAGCCAAGGAAATCGATAGAAGAATGGAGAAAACCTGTTGCCTACGATATTATGTATGCATGGCGGATATTTGTCGAGCACAATGCACAGCAGACGTACTTACATTCGAAGTTTTTTATTTGTTAATATATTTTACAATTTTAGGAACGTAACAGCAAGGAAACAGGAATGGTGTGTAACTGACGGCTAATTATACAACACGTTTGTACAAAAAATAACCAAATGAAAATATAATTTATAGTCAAAAAGAGAGAAAGCCGGCACGTTTGGTAAAAAATAAAACGAAGTTAAATATATTTACAAATTATAAACATAATTCTTTATTAACAAAGAAAATAACGATCAAATAATAGAATTAAATTGAAACTAGTATTTACAATTGAAACAATTAAGCTAACTGCAGATGCAAAACGTAAAACGATTAAAACCAAACCCAAAATGGAGAAACGTCTCACAATATCTCCAATTCGCAATAAAAGAAGTATCTAAGTGTATAATGCGTTTTATTTTTTAAAATGTGTTAGTGTTTTATGTTATGTTTTACTTGTCTTATTTTGTACATCCGTGCCGGAAAAATAATGCAGCGATTCTTTACATGTACGATTGTACTTCTACTGTAATTTTTGTTTCGAGAATGTGTTTGTCCCAGTTTCTAGAACTGTATTGGCAAGAATTATAGGAGCGAAGATCAGTTGAGTTCGATTTTTATGTTGATCGCTTCTCCTATGTTATTGACGTTATTGTAGTCGCTGTGTCTTACTATTCTAGAATGATTTGTTTCTGCTTGTGACTTCGCGTAATGACAACCATAGTTTTACATAGCTAATTACTAGCACAAAGATCAAGCAATGTACGTAGGTACCTATGTATCTAGTAAAAGTAAATAATATATTTTTATTTTGCCTGAGCAGAGACGAATATGAATGATAAATAAACCTAAATTTAACAAAAATGTAACAAAATCGGTCTCCACTCAGCATGTGCAGTGGTAGAGCTAATCGTAGGTACTATAGCGTAGGTCTTCCGTATCTCCGAATCTTTCCTAGAGCATGAGTATTTAGAATCTGAATTAGTAGCTTCGGAGATAAACCTTTATAAATAAAGTACCTAACATACAGTCAAGAAGTCCCTAATATGAGGTGGTCTAGATGTTTATAACGTAAGATTGACATTAATAGTCATCATATATATATAAATAATCTTTTATTTTTCCTTGTTAAGGCGGTGGTATGCCTGAAACTAGCGCCGCATCTATTTTATTTTATTATTACTTTGAACAAAGGAACTTTCAAAAAGCCATCGTACTGTTTGTGATACCTATTATAAGATTTTTTTAAGGCATCGCTAATAGTTTTTTTTATTTTAGTTTAGCTAGTACCTAAATTGAAAATAGATGTTGTTGGCCACCAAGGGCAACTTTGATATTCTGCCTAAACCTAATAAAAAAAAATATTATACCTTAAAAATAGCATAATAGTTATAACAAACTATAGGTACGTTGGATTGTTGAAATTTCGTTTGTTCAACGTAGTTATAAAATAAAATAGGTAGCGGCACTAGTTTGACGCATACGACCGCCTTAATAAAGAGATTATAAATATTCAGAATAACACTTCACAAAAGCGTATGATAATAGAATTCCAACCACGACTTGGAACATAACAATGCTAGCCTTGACATTGCGATTGTGACGTCATCCTGATACTCAATCTTGCTATTGTCCTTCGTCAATGTTTATGATGTCAATTACATTAGCTTATTTTACGAGACAGTTATTGGTAGTATTTCCTGGCGGTTGCAGAATTTGCTCACGGTCACTGTTATGCGCGATGTTTATAACTTTACTTGGTACTTTACTTCTGTAGGGGTTCCAACAGTTATAAGTTAATAGAGGGAAGGATAAAATACGAATCAAACCCCCGAGTGCTAGTTTGACACTGATTTAACCATCATCATCATCATCAGCCTATACCAGTCCACTGCTGGACATAGGCCTCCCCTAATAAGCGCAATAGCGCCCTGTGTTCAGCTTGCCGCATCCAGTATCTGCCAGCAGTCTTTCGCAAATCGTCATCCCACCTGGTCGGAGGGCGTCCTGCACTACGTTTGCCGATTTAATACTGATTTAATATTCATTGGTAATTGTGCAATAATACGTAGGTAAGCAAATTGGTGTAAAACATGAGTTTAAGTGGGCAAATCTGCTTAGTTTTTTTTTACCAGAACTTCGATGAGGGAAACCTATGCTTCTTCTTATTTGCCCTAGCCTTATGTATCATGTCTGTTGAGGTCGGCCCAGAACTTCGACAGGAAGGAAACCTACGCGTCCTGTTATAATCATCGTTATCACAATATGACAAAGATACACCAGTGAACCAAAATCGAGGCCTATTGTTAATAGTGTCACAAGCTTTTGCTGTCTAAATAATAGTGGACAAGGATAAGAACTAGGTTTTGTATGAAATAGTTTTAAGGGCGGCCTATGCCTATGTTTTTCACGGCCCATCCTCATTCGCAGGCTTTTGAGTTCTTAGCAGCGAGACAGAACAGAGCGGCGTGAGTAAAAATCAAGTTTTTTTATATTATCTAAAAAATAAAGGTGTGTTTTATGGCGGCGATAGATGTGAAATTGAAATTGGGGCAAATTTGGGTTGCATTAAAACAATTTTTTCTCTGTCATCTTTATTCATAAAGCTTTGAAAAAAATACCTAATAACTTATTGAATACAACGCAGCACCCCATCTTTTCGAAAATGATTAAAAATCTAGTTTAAATATCAGAAATAATTTGTGTATCCATCTGTTTTCTTAGTGTTTACAATTTTTCTCCTAAACTGTCAATAACATTTTTTTTTATCACCATATTAAATTGAAAAAAACTTAGGGCACCTTTAGGTTATTTTTATAAACAAATGTCTTAATTAATAGATAATCAGAAAAAACTTTATTTTTGAGCTTACTCCGCTCTGCTCTGTCCCGCTCCTTTAAGCGAGAAATCTTATGTATCTATTTACAAAATGGCGTCATATATCGCCCCCTTAAATTATAAAACACTCACCATATTTTAAACTATATTCTGTCCGTTTACTGTACAAAGCTTAATTTAAAGTATTTATTGAATAGCGACGAATTATTGTACAGTTTAGAGAGAACCATGGTTTTTAGGTAGGTTTCTAGATTTTTAAAAGACGCCAAATTATTTCCATAACACGTCATCTGAGACCAGAGTAAACCAGGAGGTTTATTAAATTTAAGTTAGCCAGACTACCATACTATTAATAGGTTAATTCAGTGTATCAGTGCGGAACATGGCAACCATTCAGTGTAAAATTTTAATATTCAAACGTTTCTCCCCTATTTTTGCGAGACAATACGGCTGACCTTAGATTAGCTCAATGTTTTATACGTCAGTGGTTACTTTATATCGGTCATTAGGCTCGTAGTCGTTATTTCGGGTCGGTAAAACCCTGCGACATTGTAGGGTTAGTGAGCGTGCTAGAATATTATATATTGTTTTACTTACGTACTTACACTGTTCAAGTTCAAAGTGAAATAAAAACAAACTACAGATATTTTTTTATCAGTTTACGTTTGTTTTTGCCTAGATGTTTTGACCTTTGCACTCAGCATTGGATACGGCAATAAAATAAAGAAGATTAAAGAGAAACTTATCAATTAATAAAGTTATCATTAATAGTTTTTTAACATTGAAGCACAGTTTTTTAGTAAAGTATATTTTTTTCATACATATAAATTTAAATAAATAAATAAATAAATAATGCTGGACAATTCACACAGCATTATCTAGCCCCAAGGTAAGCAGAGCTTGTGTTATGGGTACTAGATAACTGATATACGTAATATTATACATACATAGATAGATATTTTTTATTATACATAGAAAACACCCAGACCAACAATTTAATAAGTAAGTACCTATAAAAATCTAAAAAAACCTTTACATACATAAATAATTATGTTGTTTTTATAAAAATTAAATGCTGTTCATAAAATGTAGTTTTGTCTTCTTTCAAGGTTAAACAGATGAGGTAATGACACTTCCTAAGTATCGTTAAAAAAGAATAACGGCTTGACCGTTTTCAATACATTTTGTTTTTTTTTGTTTGCTATACAGGGTAGTGTTAAAAGAAAAAAAATAGGGAATTGTGATCATTGATAACAGGTTGATGGGCTAACATGGTTGATGGGTTAACAGGCTATGGCGCTCATTAGGGGAGGCCTATGTCCAGCAGTGGACTGGTATAGGCTGATGATGATGATGATGATGATAACAGGTTGATTAGCCAAGCGAACTGTGTAGCGGGTAACAGCTAGTATCTATGGCGCTGCGCAAACGTAGACACTTTTGTGTCTTGTGTCAGACTGTCAGATACAAGCTACCGATGAATATTCGATATCTATGGAACCAGTATGAAATCATCCACTCCCTGCGCAAACGTGTATCCAGTTGCTCCCACTTAACACACACTCATTGACGGTCAAAAAGTGTTCGATGTCGGTAACTATAATAATAATAATAATGCTGGACAATTCACACAGCATTATCTAGCCCCAAGCTAAGCAGAGCTTGTGTTATGGGTACTAGATAATATAACACAATACATTACATAGATAGATATGTTTTTTATTATGCATAGAAACGACCAGAACACCTGGACCAAATACCTAAACATAGTACAAATATTTGTCCCAAGGCGGGAATCGAACCCGCAACCTCATGCGTCGTAGGCGAACCTTCGCCCATTGCGCCACAGAGGTCGTCGTTTGGCGAACCACCATAATTTCTCGAGTCGGTTAAAATATAACTGGATTTAACTATGTACGTTTGAAACAATTTTCATAAATTGGTTTGTCTTGTTTATAAAATAAAGTAGGTAAAAGATAACCCTTTGATCGAGTAAAATCAATATTATACCCGGAAAAACATAGGTTAACATCACATACGATAATAACACTAATCTAAAGTAATATTATAAATGCGAAAGTGTGTTTGTTTGTTTGTTCTTCCTTCACGGCCTAACTAAGCAACCAATCAACTTGATTTTAGAGTTAGTTGAAAGGATGTTGAGTACTTTTTATCCCTTAAATCAGTTCAAATGGGATAGAAATAACCCGTGCAAAGCCGCGGGCAGCATGTACTATTTATTATATATGCGAAAGTTCCATGTTTGGATGTAAAGATGGATGTGTGTTACCCTTCACGCCGATTGGTCTGAAATTTTGCCTATAGGTATTTTTTGGTCTAGAATAAAACATATTCATAGCAAATTTTTAACCCAATAATCAATTCCCATGGGATAGAAATCACCTTCAAACGTTTCCATTCCATAGACACAACGCGAGCGACAGAAACTAGTAAAAAATAAATGTTCAATTGCCTTTATCACTTTTAGTTACTTGGGTATGACGTCAGTTCGCTACTATACTACAGCATCATGTCCAAAACATTTCATCATCAGAGACGATTCCAAACAGAAGATAAAATAATTAGTTCTAGTAGACCATCTAATATGGCAGGGATCTTTCGTAGAAGAATTAAGTTTATTGTAGAAGGTTGATACCTACCTGTGCTTTATGCCATTTACATAATTGCTCAGTCATCGATTTATTCTTGAGTAACGATTTTCTGTGGCGATTGACTGAGCAAGTTTTCATAATACAGACCTAAAACCGCAGTCTTTTAAGTCTGATCGAACTTTTTTAATTTTAAAAGATATAGAACACATAAAATATTTAAAAAAAAGCTCCATTCTATTTCGTAAAACCATTCTGCCCTACTTACCGTATATGAACCTACCTACCAACCTACATCGTGAAGGTTTATTAGCAGTAACAATATACTAACACGTTTTTACCCAAGGGTCGACCACGTCTCTGTTTGGGATTACGTCACTTCGGGTTTACCGTTTTTTACTGCAGAATTTAGGTTTTGAGTTACATATATCATTATTACAGAAATTTTAGGCATTAAAGTATAAATTTCTTATGTGGCTGTTGCATCACAGTGAATATTTGACAGAGCAAAGTAAAACATTAGTTTATTCAGGATGCAATAGGTATAAATTTAGGATAACACAATGTCCAAATACATAATATTTTGCAGGAGTAAAATACGCGATATTGCAGAGAATACAGAACAATTTGGGAACTGGATTCCCAGAACAATTTGTTAGTAGAACCTAATTTGCAATGCACTTCTCCTAAAAGGAACACATATTATAATGCTATATATAATCTACACATATTATAATGCTAACATTCAATTTTTCATCAACAAAACACACAACAGCTTATCCACAGTATCACAGAAAGTAATCTTGCAGAAAGGCTTTACATATGCCTGCGACACATTTTTACTCTGTGGCCAGCAAGTTGGAGTTTCAAAGTGGACTTTTTGTCAAACAGAACTTCACGGACCTATTTTTTCTTTTTCCCTAGGCTTTTACAACATGCTACAAATAGGTCAGTGTCCTTTTTGATTCGCTTACAAAAAATATGCTATTTACGAGTATTTCTTGCGAACTTGATTAGGTCCTTTCAGAATTTCATCATCTCCTACTAGCTGCTAGCTTAAATGTTTTTTTTTGTGTAATATAACCTATCACCATCAATATTAATATAATGAATTCCAGCCTGCTCACACTATATTTTTAATTCATTATTTTAATAACGTTAATTTCTTTAAGCTTACAAAATAAGCACGTAGACAAGTCAAATTTAATACTATGAACAGATTTATAAATATATCTCATTTGATACTAAATTATTATCAAATGAGAAATAAAGGTGTTATCGATTTTGTACACTTCAATTTGCTGGTGCATCTTAGTAGAGTGATCGCAAAACAACTTGAGCTCTGTGAAGTTCACTTCAACGGCCCGCACAGTACACCCTACACACACGGTGTGAGCTGGGGTTGGTCACTAGTTGGTAAAATCACTTTTCTATTTGATTGTACCTGTGGAATTTTGCTGCTGCTTTTGCTAAGATCACAGAGCTCAAGTTGTTTTGCGATCACACTACCTAATTTCATTTCCTGTTCTCAAAAAATTGCCGAAGCGTCTGGTTGTTTGTCAACACGTTGTTGTCGATCGAAAACGACGTTGGACAACTCTGTTTTTGGACAACCAGTGTGTTACTTTCTGCCCGTGGTTTTACCCTCGTTATAAAATAATTTTCGTAAGCTTAGTGGCCCCAACACCACGTGTGTTTGACAAAGAAGGTGCGGAGCTGATGTAGGTAAGTTCATACATTGTGCATGCTCGTATTAAGAACAGCCAATATTTTTTGTTTACTGTTATTAAAAGGAAAGTGCTTTTTGTTGTACTTTCCTTTTTTACTGCTAATTGTTAGGTGGTTAGGTAGTTACTATTTAAGGTTTTTGTAGTATAGGGCGTAAGGCCTCGTACTCTGGCATCTCTCAGAAATTAAACAAGTTCCCAAAAATTTTTGTTTACGGCGGGACTCGAACCTGCGCCCCACCCTCAGTACAGGTGTGCTCTAACCATTAAAGTCATTTATAACGGGATATATTTACCATGATTAGATTTTTGAATTTTGCAAAATTTCAGCACAGTTTCATGCGCCATGATCATGGAGAAACTACCTAGCAGAAGCGGAAGAGCTGTAAGTGCTCTAACCAGCTTATCCACGAAATCCTTAGTCGGTACATCAAAAATCTTTGGGATCTCTTACGGCTGTAGCGCCGGTACCTATAGCGATAGAGCCGTAAGTCCCAAAGATTTCTTATGTTTAGTTAATTACAATTTTTTGTAAAATCATGTACTTAATTGTACATTTTAAATACCTACCCGACAAATCGAGCAGGATTACCTAGTGGAGCTGAACTAATAATAAGGACGAATAAAACTATGTAGCTTTCTTAGCGGCTAAGAAAGCTACATAGTTTTTATTCGTCCTCATCGGCTAAATTAGCCGATGAGCAGCCAATGTATATTTGAACAATAGTGGTTTCTTGTTTGACCACAGAACTTTTAACAAACTATTAATTAGACCATGGGTCAACCTAAAATCAGTTGATTCTACTGTTCATTCCGAATCCATTCATCTATCTTTTTAATTTAGATACTTTTCATTAATGTAAATTTTTAGTATCTACAATAAAATGATAATTGATTCATTGATTCCTGTCCCCAGGGACGAGGAAAATTTCCCTCGTCCCTGCCTGTCCCCTTAAAATTCCAGTCTTAGTTATTTTGAAAGTCGCCAGAATATTTTCTAAATAAATAACAAGAACTTAAGGTACAAGGTACAAGTCATATTGTTACTCAGGTAGCAACCAATTTGTTCCGGCATTTCAATAATTATCATCCACAGTCCCTCATGTCTGGTTTATCATTCGAAACAAAAGTGTAGGTGATTCAAAAGACCCAAAACCAATGTTAGCCAAATTAACGCGTTTAATTCAACATTTGCCTACCTGGCATGGGCGCCATACAAAAACACGACCCTTTTTTAACCGAGAAGACATGAGGATTAAAAAAAAAGTAAATTATCGTTTTGGAACTGGTGTTTTGATCCAATTTGTATGCCTGGTTTGTAAATTGAAAGAGATAACGGTGTTTTGAATGATCTCTTTTTATTCCCTATATCTAATGACTCCGTAATTAATTATATACATATGTAGGTACTATAGATAATTCGAGGGCATTGTTTTTTTTATTAAGATGTGTGTGTGTTTTAATACTTTTGGACGTAACAGTTTATTCCTATGGAACGAAAAATGTATACAAACTCGATTCTGAATTCACTCTTAACCTTAAATCCATGCGATAACTTTCCCACATTATTCATGAAACTAACTTTCGCCCATCAACAAAACTCGCCACAAAACAAATCCGTAATCTTTCCGCTATGAATATTTAACATCAAAACTGTATGGCATTGTCCAAGTTTTTTCTCCACTTGTTTCCCAACGATAAATTAACAAGCTCCCCGTGGGCCCTTTGTCTACGAAAGGGTTTTATGTCGTTTGCATTTATTCGCAAAAACTTTGAGTCGTGAAACTTTGCGCTTAGTTATTTACGAGAACATGAGGGTTGTCAAAACGGAAAATTCTGCAAAATCACTAATGTGCAGATTAACGCTCATTTCTCCTAGCACGAGATTTATTGGAAAACAGAGCTCATTTTGTGTTTATCAGACACAAGTAAATCTATTGTAGAACGTTAAAAAACGAACCGGTTGGAAACACAATAAAATCAAAACTACCTAGTACTAGACTAAGTTTTTGAGGTTTATGTCTAAGTTTTCTAAGTTTCATCTTGCATAATAGGATATTGTTTTATGTATTACCTGGCATAAAATAAAATAATAGCAGTGCAGTTCTTCAATGGAAACCCTATTTACGATTCCCGTGAACGGCGCTACGGCACGGTTTTAATTCAGTAAGTTTTTCATAAAATCCTTTATAGGTGTTTTGTTAGCTATTTTATGAGGTACTTTCATAAACTTACCTATGGCACCGCTGAGATTATAAAAGCGAAAAGATTGTCCTGACTTTATTAGTTACCTTTGTTAAGTACTTCGACGTGTGATCAAAAAAGCTCGAAACAGCAGCAGTTCCTAGTTTCGTTAGTTCCTTTAAAGAGGTTTTTATTTTTATGTAGGTATATAACGATTGGATGCCTAGGAAAATAAATTTTGAAATAAAAAAATAGAATTTGAACGAAAATAGATTTTGGTGGCCACCAAGGGCAACTTCGTATCTCTGCCTAAACTAAATAGAATAAACTATTACAAGCTTATGATAGGTATCACAAACTGGAAGATGGATTTTTGAAAATTCCTTTCTTAAACAGAATAATAACAAAAAGTAGGTGGCGACGCTAGTTTGGGTGGGGTATGCGCTTTAAATACGTTACATTGTTTACCATATAAAATTATATTTAGTACGTACCCATAGTAACACACTCTTTGCTGAGCGTGGGGCTAGAAAATTATGCGTGAATTTAGACGTATCCATACTAATTAGGTATTATAAATTCGAAAGTAACTCTGTCTGTCTGTCTGTTACCTTTTTACGACTAAACGGCTGAACAGATCTTAATGAATTTTAGCTAGAAGGTAAATAATCTAGTAGTGTCTTTGAACATAAGCAACTTAAAAAGCGCGAAGACGCGGTTGTTACTTTTTTTTATTAATAACTAGCGGTCCGCCCCGGCTTCGCACGGGTAGTAAGATTTTCCCGGCAATTATTCGAATTTTTCTCACCTTTTAAACCTTCCCTAGACCTCCACGAATAATTCAAGACCAAGATAAGATAAATCCGTTCAGCCGTTCTCGAGTTTTAGCGAGACTAACGAACAGCAATTGATTTTTATATATATAGACTAGCTGTTGGTTAATTATAAATAAATAAATATTGTAGCAACTTGATGACGACACTATCCAAGCATCTCGTTATTTCGAAATATTAGAATATCCATCAATATTACTTATCACATTTTAAAAGCATTTGACAATTGAATAAAAAGCGGTAACCATTGCTGTCCCATTGTTTAGAACCGGTTCAGTTTATTGGACCTATAAGAATTTGATTGTCTCTAAATTGAGAAAGGTGCTTAGATGTAATAATCTGATATTCTAAAAGATTTATTGCTGTAACTTTACACATTAGATTGCTGGCAGTGGTAGAGCTGGTGAAGAATAATGGATTCCAACTTCCAACAAACCTACTGTTGTATTGGTTAGGTTAGTAAATCTTGTTCTTGAGCGATAATATAGGAAAAATACATGGACAATAAAGACCAACTTCACCGTTGCAATTGAACGCGTTAAGTAAAAGTTAAACTCAGTTTGGCGCTTTTTCGATTTAGTAATATTTGGAGCACGTTTTCTAGCCTTGGCTGGAAAGCCGCGCCTTCCTAAATTTTGCTCGTTGTCGCGCGGGGTGCTGCCTAATTTGCGCTGGTGTTACAGTTTGCTGAGAAAAAACGACTACTCTCCCCGTGACCCTGTGTGCAGACCGCTTTAAAGGAGTTTAGCAGATTTTACTGATAAAATGACAGATAAAATGATAGATAGATAATAATTTATTGTACCACACAAACACAGAAAACAGTACAGAAATAAATGCTATGAGTAGACGAAGTACATAGTCGGCCTTATCGCTATGAGCGATCTCTTCCAGGCAACCTTGGGATGGACTGGACATGTAAGAACAACAAAGACGGTGGCACTTGAAAAAATAAATAAATAGATAATACTTACTCTTAATGATGATCTGGTCCAAGCGCTTAACCGAGTTCAAAAGCACGTGAACTCGATGAAGCTGAACTGGTCCGGTTCTGATAAACTAAAACTTAGCAGTTATCGGTGAAATTAGACCTTAGATTATCTTAACTAGAAATTTAATAATAACTGCTTCTTGTTGAACACGAATAATTATTAAAACTGCTGTTTAAAAATGTATGCGCACGGTCTACAATCGTCCCAACTGTTTTAGATATAAATCCTACAATATTTACATCGTAATTTTCTTTTTTACTGTATGACATTTACGATATAAATTAATAAAAATACATATTCATAACAAATTAAAAATAAATAAACAGGAAGAAATTCAGCCGGAACAGTTCACTCCATAGCAATCAAAAACAAAACTTTCTTCGCCAAACAATTTACTGCAGTTTTACCTGAAACTTGAAAAAGGTTTAAGCGGAAAGTTGGCAGAACTCTTAAAACATAGCAATTTGAAAAACCCCTCCACTTAAAGTTTATTACTTAAAGCTGGAATGAAAGCGTTTTAAGGGGAGGTAGGTATTCGGTGCATTCGTGCGGTCGACTCAAAGGGTCTCGGGGCTGTAGACTGAGGCAAAGGTAGACTAGGTGCTCCAAATCTGATGGACTATTCTGTAGAAGCTCTTATAGTTAGTAATTTCCTTGCTCAGGGCACAGATAAAATAATAGTCGTACTAGGTACTAATACGTGTAATTTTGTTCTTTCAATTACTTTTTCTTTTCTGTTTCTTTACAAAAGGTATCAAGAGTCACAGAAAAATCTTAACAAGGCTTATCATTATCATAAAACAAATAGCATCAAGAAGAATAGGCATAATGACAGATTAGCAATACCTGCAAAAAAAAACAATTGTATAGTCGCAACTGTTACACCATGGCTATCAAAATTTATAACAAATTGCCAAACAATGTAAAAGAACTGAAGGGTCGCTTATTCTATAGAAAGTTATTTAATTTATTTATTGAAAGTTGTTTTTATTCTGTGGAAGATTATCTTAATTTTAAGTTTTGACCTACTGAATTTAACAGAGATTTTAATAATATTTCCAATTATTTATAAATTAATTATTACAATGACATCTAATTTTAATGTCTATAATTGTAGGTTAGACACCTAATATATTCACGTGCCTGTCCTCGGGCGAGATATGCAGCTCTACTGTATTGTTCCACGAATGTTTTTTGTACCATGTCTTATGTGAATAAATATTACTGAATTACTGAAACATAAGTTTTTTTTTGTTATTATAGTGCTCACACCGCACTCTGGGTATCACTAAGAATTTCATTTCTTTTAGAAGAAGCATAAAGAAAGAAAATACTCGTAAGTTTAAAAAAATGGAAGGTAGAGAAAGCCGTTGAAAAAATCTCATTTAAACGTTTTGTTACGTATTACACAGCGACCGTTCTTGCAGTCAGTGTTGGGAAAGAACGTGACAGCAACGTGCAACGAGACGGATGTAACACGGCGTAATGTATCATGTTCGATGTGAATGTTACAATACGTAACGTAACATCGGACAGTACTCGGGTTAACAAAATCACACTCATATTATTATAATAAATGCGAAAGTATAGGTGGATGGATGGATAGATAGATGGAGGTTTGTTCCTCAATCATGCTAGAACAGCTGAACGGATCTGGATGATATTTGACACAGAGATAGATTATAGTCTGTAAACGTATATAGGCTATATTTTATCCCGGAATTCCCACGGGAACGGGAACTATGCAAGTGAAACCGCGAGGCGGTGCTAGTTTAAAAATAAATAAGTAAATTCTAGACCGAACAAATTACCTTCAAAGCTTTTATTGAAGGTAGAGTCACTTATTATTAGGTAGGTAATGTTACTTTGTAACAAATACTTACTGAAAATATGTATAACTTTTTTACATACTTATTACCTTACTTACTCGTTCTCACCAATCAACATTGTGCCTTATGTACGTGGAAATAATCTTCAAAACGCTCTGCTCGCTGTTAGCGAGGCGGCAAGATCAAAGCCACCCCGCCCACCTCTGCAGTCCCCTCAAAGCTGCTGCCGTCGCCGGCCCCGTGGCAAACGCTACGGAATCGGCAGGGTTGACCGTTGACCTAGAGTCTTTGACAAAGTTTATAATACATACCTATTTATCTTTCATAAGCACCTATCTACCTACTTAATAAGTCAATGGACAAAAACAAATGCATTATAAATTACATTTCATTTATTATTGATTACTAACCGTTGTAGTGTGGGCCACCAATGAAATTTAATATTATAATATATTAATATATTAAAATCAAATCTTCTTTCAGTTATTTGAAAGTGTACAAAAAGCAGACGTAGATAATCTCTGTGATTTCCGAGCTAAACGAAACGCATCTTTCATTTGTTCGGCTTGCGTCTGCCCTAGAAAGCAACCCCGTGAGGTAAAAAAACCGTAATTAACTAACTCAAAACACTCTGAACACGAGTGACGAAGCATTGAGATGCCGATGGAGTGTCTTGGAAATTATGGAGACTCAAATTCCGACATTCCCAAGAGATATATTATGGTCACAGCATTCCTAAAGGAATTCAGTGTTTAATGACTGGGCATTGCGGTGTGGTCGGGAGACGCCAGGGTAAGCGGATTTAATGGTAGATTTAATACAGTACACGGTCAGGCAAGAGGGCTGTTGGGGCTGCAAGCACAAGATGCTCCGGAGAGAATGTGAGAGAGGATTAACTGATGCGTGTTACGAGTAATATTTATTAACAAAAAAATAATAATAAATAAATAAACAATGCTGGACAATTCACACAATATTATCTACTAGAAGAGTACAAGATAACTGATATTCATAATATAATACTATACATAGATAGATATTTTTTATTATAAATAGAAAACGACCAGAACACCCTGAACAAATATTTGCAGATCGTACACACATTTCTGCTTAGCTTGGGACTAGGTAATGCTGTGTGAATTGTCCAGTATTATTTATTTATTTGTCCCGAGGCGGGAATCGAACCCGCACCTCTTGCGTCGCCAGCAGACCTTCGGACACCGCGCCACAGAGGTCGTCAAAGAGAAAGATTTTCAACTAGTATTCGCAATTGAAATAGGTGAGCTAACTGCAGACTGTAGCAAAAAATCTAGAGGCACAACTGATTCATATCAATACTAATCAGAAGTGGAAAGAGAATACGTTTACGTTTTTTATTGACCTGTTTCTTCTGGAAACAGAACTCCATATTCAGCTCTTCATTTTTTTAAGGAGAAGTTACTCAAACGCATTATCATGTAAGATGAATTTCGTGTAGAAAAATCTATAGGATTGAAACTTCTTGTGTAAATAAAACAGTTATTTACCGACTTCAGTCCCATAAAAATGTATTCCCAAGGGATTAGTATTTATCCCATCATGTCAATATTTTTGAAAAATAACTAGCTATAACAATTTTGGTCATATCTTCGCCAATTCTTAATAGATTTTCATAATTCTTTCGTTTTTGTATAAAAGTTTATTTTGAGGTGGGCCCATACAATTTCGAGTAATTGAAATGTGCACTGTAAGATGTAAGTACCTTAAACATCATCCATCATATCATGATCTTTTTCACAATCGGTTACAATTAGTTTTCATGGCAACAGGCGTAAACAAGAGGTCTTTTCATTCGTCATTTCATCCATCCATAACTCATAACATCAAAATAAATAAGATTCGAATTTTTGATGCACGCCAAAATTATGTATGTATAATTTGTTATAAATTTATTTTTCTGATAAAATTTATTTTAATTCCATCTAATACTTAGAGAATAAGATTAAATAACCTGCCCCTGATCATTCCTGGTGCAAAGGTGCCCATAATGCTTGCAGCATTCCCTCGCTGAACAGCGACAGCAATCCTTTGCTCCAAGAACGACCCGGAGCGGGAGTCTCCTGTCACTTTGTTCAGCTTACGGCCTAATTCTCCCACTAAACACTTCGCATCCACACTCCAACTACCCAAGGTCTCCACAGCTATAGGAACAAAATGGTAAAGCTGCTCCAAGGAGGCGTACTTTAACCTTTTTTTTGAGCAGGCGACTTCGGCAGCGGCAGATCCAGAGAGTATGGTACGACTTAGGTGACTGAAGACGACAATGATGACGCAAGTTGCATCCCATGTCAGGCAATTCCCATTTTTCCAATTATCAATTAGGTATTATCAGCAATTACCGAACTATGAATTAAAAATTTCATTAACAGATAAAATAATATTTTTGTTTGCAGTAACAAACAAACTAAATGCCGACGCAACGTTACATCAGCGGAACCAAAAGCTAGTTATTAGAAACGCGAAAGTGTGTTTGTTTGTTTGTCCTTCCTTCACGTCCAACCAATCGACTTTGGTAATTGGCATTGAGTTAGTTGAAAGGATGGAGAGTTACATAGGCTACACTTCATCCTTTTATCCCATAAATCAGTTCCCATTGGATATAAATAACCTTAAATGACGCGTGTGAGTTACAAGCTAAAAATACTTTTAATGGTCTTCTCTAAAAACGTAAAAAAAACCGCAAAGTTAATAACTTTAAGCAAGGCAATCAAAAATAAAAACAGTTGATTACAGATTTGGCTATCGTTCGTCTTTTCAAATAACCCAACTTGCCAATAGCCAACACTTTCCAGCATCTTCATCAGACTGAGATCAAAAATTCTAAAGAATTGGCAGCTGCTGTACCAATGGTCTGCGGCTTGGCAGATCACAAACACGTATACTCCGCTCTGGAATCAAAGATATTATTTGTAAGCAAAGTCATTTTTGAAAACTTAAAAATAAATATCAAATCTAAGGTTTTGTCGTTTAGTGCGTAAGCCCTCACAATCAGGGGGTATGAGCTTCTCAAGATTTTCGATGAGGCAAGTATTATATTTCATGGCTTAGTTGGTTAGAGCACCCATACTGAGGGTGGGACGCGGGTTCGAGTCCCGCCGAAATCGAAAATTTATGGGAACTTATTTAATTGAAAACAATAAGGTAAGCACAATTAACCACTAAAACAAAGTCAAAAACTTTATCAATTGCATTCCTGTATTCTTTTTCGATTCAAAAATGAGCGGGAGACAAATGGTATGATGAACAAAATCGACTGATTTTGTTGTACAATCAAAAATTTCATTAAATAAATCTTAGACGGAACTTTCGTAATTTGCTTCGTCGAATTAAACTGCTCAACCACAACCCCAATAGCCTATAATGGTCCCCACCTGGATTCAGGCCTCCCCTTGATTTTTATCCCATAAGGGGTAATTCCCATAATCCCCACGCTGCGGGTTGTGGATCGCAGTTCAGTGGTACATCTATTCTGCAAGAGGCGCTGCTGTTCGCTCCCCGGTGCATGTCCCTTAGTCGCCTCTAACGCCCCACGGGAAGAATTGGAGTGGTGTAAATTCTAAACCGGCACCATACGCGGTCAATTAAGGCGCATACCCCACCCAAACTAGCGCTGCCACCTACTTTATGTTATTATTCTGTTGTCCTTAGTGGCCACCAAAATCTGATTTCGTATCTCTGCCTTAACTAAATAGAATAAAACTATTACAGAGGCATTAAAAAAAGGTTGTGATAGGTATCACAAACTGGACGATGGATTTTTGAAAATTCCTTGGTAAAACGGAATAATAAGATAAATAAGGTGGTGATGCCACTTTGGGTGGGGTATGCGCCTTAAACTACTAGGTACTCAAAAGAAAATAAGGTCCAAAATATATTTTCAACCATCAAGATTATTATTTATTCTTTGGTTCTGACTAGTAAACTGTCTTTAATAAACAAAATAGTAGCCTTTGTTTACTTAAAATATCTAGGGTTTTTGGAACAGAGTATGACGGAGATAGTAGACTTGGCAAGGCTTGCTGTGTTCACTGTATCTATTACATGTATTGGAAGTTATGGACCAACTGTTGTAACTTCACTTTAAAATTGTCGTAGAGGTTTAGAATTTAACAACTCATGTTTCTACGATTTCCCGATATTTTGATTATTTTATTTGGGTTTGAGACGCGTCCGAGTATTTTTTTAAAATCAGTTAATTACCTAAGGCTTAAAACGCATTGCGAAATCTCGCCATGCGATCAATCCGTACTGAAGACTAGAAGATTCGCAGAGCGGGGTAAGCCTAATTCTCATTTTACCACAAAAGGTCTGCTTCTCAGGGCTACATGATGCTGTTTATCATCGTATCAAATACATTGTTTTCTTTTTAATGTTTTCCCATATAAGTAGATTTGATTCTTACACCGCAACGCCACGGCTATGGTGTTAGAATCGACCTCCAACTCAGGCCCTGCATATTAAGACAGAAAGTCTTGAATGTGATCACAAATCTAGAAATAAAAAAATGTTTTGTCAAGCTATGTAATAATACACATATATTTCCGTTCAATCCAACGATCCTATCCATCCACGGCCCTTGAGCGATAAGATCGGCAATTGTCACATGTTCGACGACCTCTGCGGCGCGGTGGGCGAAGGTCTGCCTGCGACGCAGGAGGTTGCGGGTTCGATTCTCGCCTCGAGACAAATGTGTGTACGATCTGCAGACATTTGTTCAGGGTGTTCTGGTCGTTTTCTATATATAATAAAAAACATCTATCTGTGTATTGTATTGTATTATGTATATCAGTTATCTAGTGCCCATAACACAAGCTCTGCTTAGCTTGGGGCTAGGTAATGCTGTGTGAATTGTCCGGCGTTATTTATTTATTTATTTAAAAAATAAATTGTATTATTTTTGTTATTTGTGCAATAACAATGTTCTATCTAACTATCTACCTACCTGCCTGAGAAGAAATCACCTAAATTGTTGTAGTCGTGATTTTTCCCCACTTGGTTAAGCAGCCCCTTTCAATAAAGTTTCCTCGTATTTATCCTTTTTTCAAAAAGTGTTATTTTTATCGACTTTCCTATATTTTTCCTTTAACATAAACATAGATGTTTATCTACAAACGCCAGTACATTTCAGATTGATCGCTCCGCAAACTTCGGAGGTAAAATTTTCACAATATTTCAATAAGTATATAACCTAGACAAATTTCATATACTGTTCTGATATGTACTAACCAATATTTTTTATTTGAAACCCCCCTTGCCCCCGTTGGTCGCAAGGTAGGTTTAAAATTTCAACATTGACAACTTTGTACTGAAAATCTTCATTTTATTTTAATTTTCATTCTTCATTTCTTTTCTTTTAATCAGTAATGGCGCACGATGTATTATTTTTTCAATTTCCAATTAATAGTTGCGGTAGTTAAAGAGACTTCAAGAAAGAAGTTACTTACAGAGTGATAAACCTAAGGGTTCCGAAACCATAAAGATACTCACATCCGAAAATAGAACCTCCTCCTGAATTCGGTAAAAAGGCAACCAAACTAACGACTTCATAGCAGAGGTAAGTTCTTGCTCTCAAATTTTATAGTTGCCATAAAACTTACTATGTCGTATTGAAACAGGCTTCGCGTTCCGAAGAAGGCAAGTTTTAGTGCATTTTGCTAGGGAGAAAATTGTCTATTAGGTATCTATAAGGATCTGGCTTGAAAATCAAGACCGGGTTATCTTATTCATAAACTCGTTTTATATGTAATAATATTTAATGATAGCGGGGCGTTAAGGGGGAAAAAAAGAGGGCTTTTGAAAAACCTTAATTTTTCTTCTTCGTTAATGAAGAAAGGCACTATGGCGCTTATGAGGCCTATGTCCAGCAGTGGACTAATATAGGCTGATGATAATGATAAATGAAGATAATGTGAGTGATTAATTGGTTTTGTGGAGCCTTAAACCTACCTACGTATGATTAAGTCTTTTTAATACAAAAAGTAACATAATACGTCACAAAAGGTCAAAAATTTCTTAAAAATGTACTTACCTACACTAACCTACACTTAGTAACTTTTCCATGATTATGCTATGCATAGGTAAAATTTTAAACCTAGACGACCTACCTTTCTGCCTGATACATCGTCAGACACATCGTCTCTTTCCAACCTGTGAGACTGTGACTTGCTGTCGATTCAGACAAAATGGGGCAATTGGGACGCAATGTCCCAATTGATACTTTTGATTTTATTATTTTAGTTACTGTCGATTCGGACACCATTAAAAATAGCTGATCAAACGAAGGTCAGAAAAACCTCCACTATGTCCTTTTCATAATCACAATTATTTGATTTTCAGATACAATTGTATACAAAAATTAAATTCTAGGTCTTTAGATCTACCAACTGCATTACCTTACAAGCGTGTAAAAAATTATTTTTATGAATAATGTAAAGGTTCTTGTAAAGCAAAATGTTACTTAAAACGATTCGCCTTTGAAAGAAAAACATGACCCACGTATGCGTTATTTATGTAGCCGATTGTATCGGTTTACCGTCCCATCTGATTATGAGAGTGAGATATAGAAAGTGCACCGGTGTTCATGCATACACTTGGACACTGTAATAATGTCTTGCGCGCTTGGCTAGTCTCCATTGAGACTGGGCGCAGTCGTGGAAGATCCTCGTTAAAGAACATACAATACAATACAAATACAATACAAAAATGCTTTATTGTACACCAGAAAAGAACATTACAAAATAAACATTTACATGAGACAAGTACAATGGGCGGCCTTATCGCTTAGAAGCGATCTCTTCCAGACAACCTTTGAATGGAATGAATTATATGAATATAAGATAGGCAGGGGGTGTACAAAAGATAAAATAAACATGAACATAACAGAATATTGAAAAACATAATTACTTATATTAAATAAAAATAACAAATTACCAATGTAATATACAAAAAAAGAATATAATATTTATATAATATACTACTTAAATACATAAATAACATTCACTATTCTGACAGGAGAAACTCCATCATCTTTTGACTTTTATTATTCAAAATGGTACACGTAATCACAAATGCTCAGTGCACGAATGGGTGGTAACCACATTTATCTATCAAATACAGTATCTGACCATTATTATGGCGGTATACGTTGGAACAGACATTGTGGTTGAAAATCACGCGCCATCATTTAGTTCACAATATTGTGTTTGAGATTATGGGGTCGGTGTTATACTCAATCTACAAATTAATGTATCTAGGTAGTGGACTAACATAGGCTTGATAGGGATATCCCCATTTTGTACATCCCTTTGAATTTTTGCGGCAGTTCGTACACTGGCCACCTGGACAGTCAAAGCACAAAGTGTTTTCTATTGATGTTAAGCACAAAGACTGTATTCTTAGTTGAGCGACTGTCCTTAAACAACTTATTACGTACTTATGGCAGAACATCTTGCTCATCTAATGTAAATACTATTAACAGCAAAAACATAAGCCACACTTCCTACTTCTTGTGTACGCGTACTTAAAAGTAGTCTACTTATATTGTATAGCGTTGTGTACTTAGCTACTCATTAGCAGATGCAGCTAGCGACCCTTGAAAGAACAGGCACAGTACAGTTAACAAGAAAAGTATTAAAACTTTTACAATTTTCTTTGTAAATGAAACTGGGAACCTACTTAGAGTATGGAATAATTAATTCTTAGAATTTCGGTTCTTTTTCTCGTAAAATTTGTTGTTATAAAAAGAAATTTCTACCTATTTTATTATTTTGATCATCATTATTGAAATATTAAAAAGGTATGATTATTATGTAATATAATTCTCAGAACAGGGAAAAAATACGACAGAACCTGTTATTGTTATTCTCGCTGAAAATTTACGTGGGAATATTTGAGGATATTGGATAAACGCGTGTAAAATTGTATATTTGTAAATTATTGGAAGAATCGCGCTTTAAAATTAGTGCTCACAAATTAAATTTTACTGTTAAATGTCCATACATTTAACAGTTAATTTTTAGTGGAACCAGTAGAACTATGAAGGCTTGTGTGCTTGGCTGTACAACCAGTGCACACATTGTGTG
The DNA here is from genome assembly GCA_946478455.1 of Eupithecia vulgata. Lineage (NCBI taxonomy): Eukaryota > Metazoa > Arthropoda > Insecta > Lepidoptera > Geometridae > Eupithecia > Eupithecia vulgata. Next base: position 2,329,915 of record OX297862.1, on the reverse strand, counting down.
TCACGTTAGGTGCTTGAAACGGCACCTGAGTCTGAGCTTTTTTAGACTGCAACGTGAGTATAGAAGGGGGAAGGGTAGGTAGAGCTACGAACATTAGATATGTTTATAAAAAAATATTTTATTGCCATCCCTTGAGCTTCTAATAACCTTGGTTTTCTGTCGGATGTATTCGTTGCGAATCCTATCCTTTAGAGAAACTCATACTCTCATACTCTCCATAGCTCGCTGGGCGACTTTAAACTGGTGGACCAGCCCTACCGTGAGTGTCCACGTCTCAGCGGCTCCTTCCCATTTCGTAACTTTCCCATCTCGTAACCATTTTTATAATGAGTGATACAGTCAGCTCGATAAGTGATACTTCAAACATACATGTTCGGCTTATAAGGTAGTATAGGTATATAATATAGGTAGTACCGACAGATGATGCTGAAAAAGAACGACAAATTTTTAAACTATGGGTGGTAGCCCCAAATTAACAGATCATCTAATTTTCCAGCAAAACAACAGGTTCCTATTATACCTCTTTGCCTTGATTGTTGATGAAATTTTTTAACGATTATTTTGTGGGCCAATGGTTGGAGGAAGAAGCGATGGTAGATATTTGGTGTTGCCATGGAGAGAGGCATCGTTCCACCAATATACTGGAATGTTGGAACTCCAGATTCAATAGGAAGCTTGGCAGAAAACCTTTCCTATTATTGTGTTTACAAACAATAATAGAAGACATAAAGTATTTGGAAGAGAAAATAAAAAGGTACGTAGGGGTTATAAATGTTTAATAATAATTAGGTCTTTAGCTATGAAATTGCAGAGAATTTCAAGAAAACTGAATCAATACAAGAAATTTTGTATTTTTTTCTCGAATGTGTAATCCTAATCCGTTAAAATGAGTTTTATAGTTGGACAACATTGTGAAAAATAAGCGTAGCCTCAATTTAAAAAAAAAGAAACGATCAAAGTAACCAATTTTAGCATAAACAACACATGAGAGCGGTTTTCACGTTTTAATTTTGGGGTTGAAACTCCACAAAAATAGTATTTACTAAATTTTAATCTATGATTAAATATACCGTTCAGAATATAAATAAATTTTAAAATAACATTTGTAAAATAGGCAATTACATAATAAACAAATAAGTAACAAATATAAAATTTTATGTAGATATTGTATTGTACAATATGAGTAAATGATTTTTATCAGCCATTTGTAACAGTAACAATTTTTTTTCTAGGTTTTATGAATCTGGGGAAATCATATGCAAGACGAAAAGTAGATCCGTTCGAAATGACTTCGAAATTGCACAACTTACAGGCGCTTTTACAGACAGAACGATAGAAATCGAAGATTTTCTAATAAAAATATGCAGAATTACATATATATCTTGGCAGACCTAACTTATTGGTCACATACGGAATGTAGTCTACTTAGTATCTTTGATTCTGACCTAGACTAGACAAGTCTTACTAGGTTTCTGTTGCAAATATTCTGGAACCTGTAGGTATACTAATTGTTCATAACTTAATCTCTAGATAATAGTTATCTACACTTATAGGGGAAAGATTTGTATTTTTGTATGTTTGCAAAGAATAAACTTAAAAACTACGGTATCGAAACAAATATACAAATATTTACGTTTAAAGTAGGTATGTTTCCGTAATTATCATAAGTTGTATAGGCGATCCGACGCTACACCCCATTTTAATTATTATGTAGTTTGTGGCAAAAACAATCTCTAATTTTCTACATAAACTTTCGGCTTTTATTATAGTACAATGGGTATTCAATAGGTACCATGATCTGTTAAATGACTATCTTCCTCGGTGACTGTACTCAAATACACTATTTCCTGAAATGTATGGAAGATTCAGTTGTTTTAAAATGGTTACGAGATGGGAAAGTTGCCAAATGGGAAGGAGCCGTCTCAGCTCCGTCGGTGATGACAGTTAGGACGCACTGATGACGTGTGACTAAACTAATAATTTAGTGCACACAATATATACGTTATTTTGCCATTGTTGTTATTGGCCAAAACGCATCATGTCAATCTTCACATCTCGGCGAAAGCGCGAAGGGCTAACCTAACCTAACCGAACGCATTCACTGCCTACCATCACGGCGAAAGCGTAAAAGGGGCGCCCTTCGCGCTTTCGCCGTGGTGGTAGGCCGAGAATGCGTTCGCTTAGGATCACACCGCAGAGAGGGCAGCGAATGCGTTAAAAGTCATATCTAAAAACTACTTATCATATAAAAATCACTGACAATGTTGAAAAAAGGAAACTTCTCTTTATAAATCTGATAAAAAGCCTGGAGCTCTTCAATTTCATGACTCAAACAAAACTGAATAAATTATGGAATACCACAATCGTCCGGCGAACTGTCCCGAACATCTGTTTCCATTCCACATTCAGTTTATTATTAACAGAATAACCAGCTTGCCACGCATTGGGCTCAAAAATCTTTATCACAATACAATCGTGTACAATCATCGTGAATCTCTGTGGATTTTTGGCGTTATATCTACATACCAATAATCTAAAGATATTTAATTATCTTGCCTTTATAAATTGTCTAATTTTAAGTGGTAAATATTTGATGTGTAGGTAAGTACTGTTTCGCCTCAAGAGCTACTGAAAACAAAAACTACTGAATGGTATGATAAAGTATTGCTAATATCGACGTTAGTATAAAATATAGTTACCAAACTAGTCAAAGAAAAAGTGCCCTAGTCTAATGATAGGCTAGCTACATGCTATAAAAAAGTGTGCGAAGGCGCTTGCACAAGCTGATACGTCTATTCATCATCATCAGCCTATAGTAGTCCGCAGCTGGACATAGGCCTCCCCTAAAGAGCGCCATAGCGCCCTAATACGTCTATTATTTATTACCCCCCAAATGATACAAGGAATAAGTCTAATTATGCAGTTAGAATAAAAAATCTTGTCAAAAATAAGTTTAAGCAATCGCGAAAAACACACAAAATGATTGCACACCAATCTTTACGGAATATGCTTGCGTTTTAATAATTAGAGTTTTTTTTAGTAACAATTGAATAAAAGCTGTCTGTTTAAATTAGATGTCTAACTAACATTGTCTCTGCTGGCTGTGTCAAGATTAACTCGTGCCACAATTTTGGCTCTTTTAAACAGCAGCGGTTAAAAATGTATTTATAAGATACGATAAAACAATGCTTCCACAAATGGGACGCAGACGCGCCACTTTTAATGGCGTTCATTCATGTTTTCACTGAGGAGTAAGGAGTTATAGTTAGAATATATCTATTTAATAAAGAAATAAGACAATAAAACAATTACCAGTAGAATATATATACCTACATCTATTTTCTAAAAACTTAAGCCGTGCCCAGAATGCTGGCAGCCACGTTGAATAGCAAACAAATTCGTTGACCAAAATAAAAGCCATCGTTCCAATCACCTGTAGACTCTTTTAGAAATTTTGAAAGATCTTTATATGACCAACTTAAAACAAAAATCCCATGAGTTCGATTTGGCAGATTTTAAGATAAGGTTTATAATAAAAAAAATACCGGCTCTGCGAGAGATTTACACTCGAAAATTCGACCCTGTTGCATGATTGATTTATTTCTTTTTAGCCTTAGAAATAACTAACAAGAAAAGAGATCGCTAGTCGACTACGAAATAGTTCTCATTCTCTTTAAATCAATTTGTCATCTAGTACACATAACACAAGCTTGGTTCTTTTGGAGCTATACGGTGCTGTGTTTTTACAGCTATATTGAACAGCTGAGCGAGTGGTTGCCGCACAGTGGCCCGTCTGTGTCCAGCCTAAAACGGTTTTAGGACCACAGCCCGGAAAATTGGAGGCCATTAAGACACTCTAAGCTTTATTTTTTGTCCCCTTCACTCCGGTGGGTAATTAAATGACAATTACCAGAATCTCAAAGAGAAAAGTTTTTTTGTGCCATTTTAAATGGCGCGATTAATTCTGTTTCAGTTGTTATACGATGCTGGATCGGTCTGTCGGGGGAAATTATATTTGATAGGGGATTCTTAAAAATAAAACAAGTCGTTTTAAAGGATTCTACAAATTACGTGTAGCTGAAAATTACTTTTATGACTTATATATCAAGTACAGGTAACAAATCACATGCGTCTATTTTCAGAAATGCTCTTGAGTGAATTTCATGAATTTCGGATCACATTTCGATTATCGCAGTATTTAAATTATTCTGTTATTCAGGATATGAAATTATGCATCAATTTGTTTTTGTTGTGGCTGTTTTGACAAAAGGTGAGCGGCAAATCTAGAGCGAATTCTGTTTTATTAACACTTTCAAGGCCCTCGACGCACTCGTTTAATAGATATCTAGTATCTAGTTATTAGTCAATCAGTTGTTTTACAATTGTTGACTTGTGACTTTGGCATAAAGGTACCCTATAAGCTATTCCTGGATCAGACCTTCGAGCGTGCAAAATTTAAGCCTGATCCGTTCAGCAGATCTGGCAGTGTCTTATTATGACTTTGTGACAAACACACAATTTTTTTTTTCGCCGGGTACCATCATCAGTGTCCTTATAAAACCCTCTATGAATAACTAAAGAAGTTGAATCGCCTTGGCCAGACAGCTTAATGACATAGCACACTCCAAAGGAGCTCGTAATTTATGGAGAGTTCTGGAAACTAAGTTTTGTATTTTATAGTAAAGTAGGGTTATTATCATCAAGGGCCAAGTTGATAAACTTGTGATAACAAGTCATTCAAAGGATTGAAGTTTATTAGCTTTCATTTAAATAAAGTAATAAACAATATCTTTATTAAGAAAGGAAATTACAATTAAATAATAGAATTAAATTAAAACTAGTATTTACAATAGAAACAATTGAGCTAACTACAGACTGTTGCAAATAATCTACAGGTAGCTCAACTGAATCATAAGTAGGTATTAAGGCGCATACCCCACCCAAACTAGCGCCGCCACCTACTTTATGTTACTATTCCGTTTAACTAATTAGTAACAGTTAGTTTGGGTGGGGTATGCGAATTAAGTACTCGAACGAAGTAGTAAGGACTCGAACCCGCGCCCCACCCTCAGTACACGTGTGCTCTAACTACACGTGGTTTTCATAGAGATTACCCGGAGTGCGAGGGCTTACGCACTATAATACAAAAACCTTATCCCTTATGGTGTTTTCTTTTTCCTTTTGTGATAATAACTTGTATTATATGTATTAAACCTACTCAAAATAATAAATAACGACATCAAATGTATAATAAAAAATATCTATCTATGTAATGTATTTCAAACTATTATTTATTTATTTAACAGCAAAAAATAATTACAACTAATATTTACACTTACATCTACGAGTATTTACTAAAAATCTAATCCGTCACCAGAAGGCAGAGTGCCCAGAATGCTGGCAGCATTGCCACGTTGAATGGCAATGCTAATTCGTTGACCGAAATAAAAACCAGCATTCCGATCACCTGTGGACTCTATTAGTAGTTTTGTAAGATCTTTATAGATAACGTGTGCCCCAGGACCCCAAGGACCTAGGGTTTCCACCCCAAACGGCTCAAATAGGTAACCTCTGTCAAGACTAGCGTATTTTCGCCGTTTGAGGAACTCCGCTGATGTTGCTGCGGAGCCTGCCCTTACTGATGTCCCTGCAAGATGAGAAGGTGCTAGGGTATCTACACACGTAGCATCCCAAACTAAAGGCTGACCCATCTTCCAAGGAATCAGAGTCATACCGTCAGGCCTTTTACCATCATCTCGCATTAGGCCACGTGGTTCGAGAGTAGCTGGCACACTGACGCTGGTAAAAGCCCGACGAATGATGTCATTAATTGAACCATGGCGGGACACACGTCCTGCACTAGAGACACATGCCAGTGCATGGTGACCGAACTTATCAACGGTTTCACCGCACTGGCAACGGTGTGGCACTAGGCAAGGAGAACCTAAACGCAAAGAGGTAGCCACCCGAAATGAGTTATTGTCTAAAAGGGTACCTAAATTTTTGGAAGGCAAAACATATAACCAAAGTCCTGATTCCCACTCGGAAACAGCGAGTAGACGAGCGCGTTCTGATGAGCTGGTAGACGTATTAATAAGATTTTTCCGTACCAACTCACATAGGGGCTCATCCCACAGTCTCTGAGAAGAGAGGACTTTGGGCAGATTAGTTTCAGGACAGGCTATTTTCCAAGACGCTAATGCTTGCTCGAAACCTGTTATTTGACAATTTTGTGAACATTTGGCCAAAATTTTATATATAAGATCCTTTGTACCGTGAATTGAAGACATAAAAGCAGGGAGTGAAACACTAGAAATTTCGCGGACACCTAGACCCCCCAATCTAATAGGAAGAGTGGCCTGGTGCCACGCTCTATCATCTAAAGGTATATTAAAAATTTTGATTAATGTGTCGCGCATGATGCTGTCCAACTGCTGTGTAAGTTGAGGATATTTCCAGAGTTGGGAGCATCGTAAATAGTAAGTGAATTTGGGAACAAAAAGACAGAAACGTAAAAATATAATTAATGTAATGTAATTAATTAAATGTAATGTATTATATTATATTATGTATATAAGCTCTGCTTAGCTTGGGGCTAGATAATGCTGTGTGAATTGTACACCATTATTTATTTATTTATTGTATTTATAATAACATACAAGGCAGGCGACATCTTACGGTGAACGTAGTGTATATACGTGAAGACTTTTTAAGCGATTTTGGATGGAGGAAAAACCAGATATACCTACCACCGGTATTTTGCATGTATATTGTATTACAAATTTCTTAGGCAATGATTCACATTATCTGTTCGCAGAATCGAATAAACTTTAAAAGCTCATAAATCTCAGAGTTCGCATGAAGGTTACCGCAAAATATTCAAAAGAACACATTAAAATAGACAAAGCGATAAATCTCTGTGGTCTTAAATCCAGAATGAGTAATCTTGTTCTTTACGAGGATCAGCGGTTCTTGTAGATGTTTTAATTAAAGGAAACAGTAAAAAAGCTTTGTGGGATTGACTGATGAAGCAAAATTTAAAAATGAACTTTAACTTTTCGTAACCTATTCTTTGTTCTAAACGTTTTCATCACAAGAACTTCGTTTATACTGATGAAGAAAAACCAGCCTGAAACTTAACAATTATGGTCATCTCACACCGAGACGAGACGCTACGAGACGCAAGGTGAGGCATCTCGAGACGTAGCGTGACGTAGCGAGACGCAAGTAATACATTTTTAGAGATTTTTGTACTTAGTTTTTATTACAATGAGTCGTATTATGTGTTAAGTCCAATTATTGTCAAAATTAATGTCCTTCTCGCATCGTGCTGCGCCGCGGTGAAAGAAGGAAAGAATTTTTTCCATCATCATCGTGATGAAAAACTACATCAGCCTATATTAGTCCACTGCTGGACATAGGCCTCCCCTAATGAGCGCCATAGCTAGCTGTCTTCAGCTTGTCGTATCTAGCATCTGCCAGCAGTCTTTCGCAAATCGTCATCCCACTTGGTCGTAGTTTTCCATTGACATTTTTAAAACCTAGCTATTACGACCTTTGTCAAATAGCAATAGGTACCTACCTAATTTGTTTTTCACAGACTTTGAACTGATGCATTAGTCTTCCATTTCTATTTCCCTTCGTACTCTTTCTTCGTCGCAGCAAACAGGTCGTCAGTTACCTAAACGTTTGTATCAAACGCTACACAGGCATCTAGTAGGCAATAATCACATAACAGGAATTGCTGCTACGGAGGATTTCCTGAGATAAGGTAATTGACACATAGATTACTAGCAGTTGCTAACGGTTAATCAAATTCTGGCCACAGTATGCTTAGCAGTGCATGTGCTCGTAGAGTAAGATTGTGTTTTGGGTTGACAGCGAGAGCAATAGCGAATAAAATTTTCAGACCACTATTAGATAGGTACTTATCTTATCATCTGAGCGACCTACCAGTACCTGAATGAGCAAATTGAAAATCAGCTCTGGATTTATAGCAGGAAATTGCTGAATTTACCTTTTTTTTTGTTTATGCATAAATTCAATTGCGGATCATAAGGTAAAGAAATGTTGACGTCAATTCTGATGTTAGAAATTTGACCAAATTCGTCCCTAAAATAAACCATTAGGTACCTATACCAACCAATAGGTGCGTACCTAAAATTGTATCTAGAATTACCAAAGATCATGGAAAGAAAGCAGGCTCCACAAACGTTTAATCACAACAGAATTTTATTAATTTCAAATGTAGAGCTTAAAAATTTTCAGACAACTATACCTACATTCCGAATAAAAATATAATAAAAACATATTACTACGTCAAGGTAAAAAACAAATATCGAGCAAAAACGAGAAAAAAACACATTTGTTGTAAGGGAGCTTTTATTTTATTCTGTATTTTAGTATTTGTTGTTATAGCGGCAACAGAAATACATCTGTGAAAATAATTCCTAACAAACTTTCAACTGTCTAACTATCACGGTTCATTAGTTACAGCCTGGTGACGGACGGAGAAACAGATAGACAGACGGACGGACAGCGGTGTCATAGTAATAGAGTCCCGTTTTACCCTTTGCGTACGGAACCCTAATAATTGTAAAAAAACGCTCCCGCTTCCCATCAAAAACGCACCCTAACATTACAGTACAATATCAAAACGTCTTCTAAACTACACAACGTTATCGGCGCGTTGTTTTCTTGACGTCTGTTCTTAGCATTATTTATTGGGAAACTTGTTACTTTGTCGGAGGTTGGGTCGCTACTAACTTGTACTCGATACGTGTTGGTACCCCGTTTGTTCGTAATAAATCGGTTTTTGACTAAGAGCCCTATTTCATTAGGACACCAGGGTGGCGCCACTGGACTCGACACCATGGTGTCTTGAGCTACCAAAACAAACACCACCACCAACTGCTGGTGAACAGTGAGTGAAACGCCGAATAACTCTATTCTTTAATTGTTGCACCACCAGCGCGTGATTTTGTTACGGCAACAAATTTGGTTGCGCAATTAAAGTAATAGAAGGGCAGGTACCCTCCAAACAACTAAACATTTATATGAATAAATAATTATAAATAATGCTGGACAATTCACACAGCATTATTTAGTCCCAAGCTAAGCAGAGCTTGTGTTATGGGTACTAGATATATAAATATAATAGAACATTACATAGATACTTAGATATTTTTTTATACATACAAAATGACTAAAACACCCTGAACAAATATCTCATTTGTCCCGAGGCGGGAATCGAAGCCGCAACCTCCTGCGTCGCAGGCGGACCTTCGCCACAGAGGTCGTCAATTTTGTTCGTGACACGACTGGTGACGCCACCATGGATTCCTGAGATCATGCATTTAGTCTCTCAGGCCTCTTTATTTTTTAATTTTTGGTAGATATAAGATAGGCATTATAGAAAACGTCGAGCAACCTTTTGGTAGAGTCACAGTTAAGGTGCCCTCGCACTGAGCGGAACTGCATTACAACGGAACTGCGTGACACGGAGCGGCCAGTTATTAAATAACTGTCTCATAGGATTTCATACAACAAATTTTGTTGTATGAAATCCTATGAGACTGTTCGCACTGCGCGTCAGCGGAACTGCGCGGCTTTTTTAGTGATTTGTTAATAAACTAAGTAATGGAAAATAATAGTAAAATATGAGTTTTCAAGTTATGAAGAATGTTGATATTTTCACCAGAGCCTAGTTCGTTATCTAGCAGGGTACACCACGTGCAGGTTAGGTTGGTTTGGGAGACAAGATCTTGGAGTCTCCCTTGTGCCCCTATTAATCGATTTATCGCAAACATTTTCTGTGATGACAGATTTGGCAGGCTACAAGATTCTTGGCTCGCCAAGACTCGGCAAATAGTGCACTTGCGCGGGGCACAGACTATAAAAGTAAACCAATATGAATGTGAATTAGGAACAAAATAATTGGTGTAAAGGAACATTCCACGTGTTTTCAATGTTCCTAGTAATACCATAACACGTGGTAGTATTATCAAATTAAAGTAGCAATTTTACCATCAACTCTACATAATTATAGGACACTTTTGTACGCAACCCCAAAATATTTCAATAAAATAAACGGCGCCCCCCGTAGAGACATTGTCGACATTTGAATACGAGAATAGCTCCGCGCCAATAAAAGTCAGCCATAACAATTCAAAAATTATACTAGCAAGAGGGTAGTTGTAAAAAAATCCAACGATTATTTCAAACGTATTATGACAGTGAGCTTTTATGGTTTCTGATTCAATCTGGATGCTAATTTAAATAATGAGTGGAGAGGCACTCTGGTGTAGCGATAACTTAATAGGGAATTGGCTTTTGTTTGACAGCTGGTCGCCATTTTGTATATTAATGGCAGAAGCAAATGGTGTGATGCGGGTCTGAAAGAAGTGCAAAGAATAACTTTATGTAAATAAATGCGACATCAAAGGTCTTCATATCGAAAGACGAGTTTGTTTAATAGGTATAGGATACTTGCCTCATATCTAATTTGGAGCAATAAATTTTCAGTAGAATATGTGACCGATTCCAGATGTTAAAAGTTAAATATGTCTTCACATTTTTTTTAAATCTTATAATGAAATGTTTGACCATGTTGTGACGTCATAGCACTCGAAGCAAATTTCATGTTGGATATGTATGTACGAGCGTACAATTGGTACACTATCTACAAATTTTGATGATGATCCTTAAATGTGTTTAAAACCACAAATTTAGTTGTTACACAATTCGGCAGTCAAACTAATTCTTCCAAACATAGATAAATAAGCCGATTTTTGAAAAATATAGGTGCGTACAAGATGCTAGAAACACTTTTATCGGATTATTTAAAATATTAATATTTGATCACTTGATTGTTTAAAGCTATATTAACTAAATAGACTATTATTCCATGCAACGATTATGTGTACTGTAGCTGAACCTAATGAAGTGAATTCATAAGCAAACGGCTTTCAGCTTTGAACATAGATTTAGATTGATGCCTATTCATGTGAAGCTGGCTAACATACATGTAGGTACTGAATGTAATGATAATCTGGGGAGAACTGGGCAACGTGATAATCAAATCTGCGCGTTAGAGCTTGCCTAATGTCTGTTATAGACAGACGTCACTTTGTCGAAGAGTGAGTTTTCATAACAGAGAACCAAAGCTATCGACAAAAAATTAACAAGCGTCGATTCAGAAATTTTAAATTCGAGATGGTAGGCTGACGACGAGTGGCATGATTATGTTCAACCTCAACCTAAACAGCCTATAACGGTCCACTGCTGGACGCAGGCCTTACCCTGATAATCGCCTTCGGCTTTTATCTCATGGGGGGTAATGCCCATAATACTCATGCTGGGCAGGCGGGTTGGGTATCGCAGTTTGGTGGCAGATTTATTCTGCAAGAGGCGCTGCTGCCCGCCCCCCAGTGTATGTCCCTTAGTCGCCTCTTACGACACCCACGGTAAGAGTTGGGTGGTACAAATTCTAAGCCGGCACCACACGGCCTGATTATCTTGCTTCATATTGAATGTTATGGCTGCCCAAAAAGTATTGCGACTTTTTATAATGGTAGTGATAAAAATGCATGCCTCTCCATCGTTGTACACTTACCTACAAAAAGGTGCATACATATACACGCAAAACATATAAAAGGATTTTCGAAAATCCATTCTTTCTTTTCTTTAATACTACCCTACTATTATGACGTGATGACCTTCGCCCACCTGTGACGAGGTTGCGGGTTTGATTCCCGCCTCGGGACAAATGTTTGTATGATCTACAAATATTTGTCCATGATGTTCTGGTCGTTTTCTATATAAAATAAAAAATATCCATCTATGTAATGTATTGTGTTATGTAAATCAGTTATCTAGTACCTATAACACAAGCTCTGCTTAGATTAGGGCTGGAAAATGCTGTGAATTGTCCAGCATTATTTATTTATTTTTTTAAAAGTGGTAGAGATAAACCATTTTCAAAATGCACGACCCTCCAACATAGTACACTCACATGCAAAAAAGGTGCAAATGTGTTCACGCAATACAAAGAAAGGTTTTTTCGAAAATAAGTTCTTTTCAATAATACTATCCGACTATTATTTTAAAGGCAAATGTTTGTGCTGTTTTTTTAATTTTGTTTGACAGAAGCCAACCCTAAAACTGCTGAATGGATAAGGCTGAAATTTTGCACACATACACATAATCTAACCATTTTGAAATAACCGTTTATTCATGGCAGGTGATTCATCAACATCAGCCTATACTCGTAGTATTAGTCCACAGCTGGACATAGGCCTCCCCTAATGAGCGTCATAGCGATCTGTCTTTAGCTTGCCGCATCCAGCATCTGCCAGCAGTCTTTCGCAAATCGTCATCCCACCTGGTCGGAGGACGTCCTACACAACACATGGTTATATTACTAATTCTAAAGTATTTCTGTATGTCTGTCTGTTACCTTTCACGACAGCTGACAGATTTTAATATGTAGCAGGGAGATTGATGGTATCCCCGGATATGGGCATAGGCTACCTTTTATCCCAATAAAACGCGAGCAGACGATATTTTTCTCAATGTTTCTGTGAAGCGTTCACAAGTGGATTGGTGTTGAGCGTCTCGTTTTAATCCTAACATAACAGAATTATATCCGAGTCATAAAGGCCTTGGGCTAACACGAGTCCAGCATGGTTCGGATGCCTGACAATAGACGGCTAACATACCAACGTTCATCCTACACAGCTCACTCATTCGTGATAAATCTGATTTGTGGATATTATGTGGAGATTTGGGAATATTCTGTTTACTAGTGGAATTTAGTTAACAGTGCCAGGTTTTAGAATCAAAATGGAGTTATTTATAGTGTGTTTTGTTTATGTCATTTGCTAAAAAAACAACGTATGCGAGTTGCGGGCCGAGAGATAAGATTACCTTATATTTTTGCTTATGTTATTATATTTTCATGACGTGTGGTGCCGGTTTAGAATTCGCACCACCCCAACTCTTCACGTGAGTGTCGTAAGAGGCGACTAAGGGACATACACCAGGGGGCGGGCAGCAGCTCCTCTTGCTGAATAGATTTACCACCAATCTGCGATCCCCAACCCGTATACCCAGCGTGGGGATAATGTGCATTACCCCCATGAGATAAAAAAATCAGGGAGAGGCCTGCGTCCAGCAGTGGACTATTATAGGCTGTAGATGGTGAGGTATATATTTTTATTAATATTTTGGCTTATGTACCTATCTCTTCACTGCTTAGCTTCTTCGTGTTGCACCACGAGGATGATAACGTTCATGCAGTACGTTATGGGCAATGAAAGTGTTAAAATCATTCACTGCCACTACTGTGCGACGCGCCGCAGCTGTTGTATCAGGAGGAAGAACATCGTATGCGTCATAGGCAATTAAAGTTTTAATAAAGAGCGCTAATGCATATTGTAGATAGCGTTTTAACCACGGAGGTTTTAACTTTTTGATAAAAACAATTGAAGAAAATTTCTGTTAAAGTTCCATTAAACATTTGTCAAAAATCTGCTGTGTTCTCCACCTTAAAGGCAGCCTCTAAAATAAGAAAACTGCCTCAGAATGGTGAGATTGGAACCATGCATGGTATTGTTTCATAAAGGACAGCATCTGCGCTGACGAGGGTAGACGGATGGAAGGCATATTGCTTGGTAAATGCTACCTTGCTGTCTAAATATTACACTTTTCAATGTTTAAAAGGTTTTCTTTTGATATGTTTACTAAATATCGTATACAACTTAGTTAGTTTATGTCTTATTATCAGTAATATAATGACTCAAGCGGTTTGAATTTCTCCTATTTAGTCATAGTGGTTACAACTCTTAAGTTTTTGTTATAATAATATATAGTGCATTTTATAAGCGCACGCACTCAGCCTAACCTCCATAAGATCCCAAAAAGTTAACTTTTTAAAAAATTTGCTTCATTATGAATTTCATTGAAGCAAATTTCTTTAGAGTATCCATCTCGTCTGTGAACATTTTCTCCAAGATTAAGAACAAGGTCGAAGTGTCCAAAAGTTATCTTTCTTGTTACCTCAACAAACAGTTCACCGGTAAGCATTACTCAATGTTAGGGCCTGACCTCACATCTCCCCTGTCGCCACCGACGACCCTGTGTGTCGCGGGAAGAAAAATCGCGAGTAAGTACAGTACCACACGATTTGAAGGCGCTTTTAAGCTTGCTATTAGCTTGCATTGTTCAACTGCAGGGAATAAGGTCTCTCCCGTTCTTATGTTTTATTCTCTGCCTTGTTATAGGCCAGTTCGGAAGGTAAGTGAGGTACCTACACCATGAAGAGTTTGGAAAAATTATGAAAATCCACTTATTACATTTTGTCATTCATTTATAAGAAGTCACTAGTGTCTTTGCCCTTATTTATGGGTTTATCGTGGTTCAGAGGCTAAGAACCGGCAAAAGATACTACAGATAGCTTTGATTCGACCCGAAAACCTAATATCGGAGGTCAATTCTCGGCCCAGCCTCAGTGCGACCCGCAGGAGCGCGCTGCTACATGTAGCCGGAGCACGACTTCTGCGTCTTGGGCCATGAAAGAATTAGTACATAGCGTGTATGCCCGTGCACAAATGTCATTTGTGAACAGATTGTGTCAACAGATTTCGCAGTCTCTAGGTATAAGTGCATGACCATCTGCAACGAAGAGTACGTCAGAGAAGAAGGTATAAGTGTGGTATAAGTAAACAATTTGTCAAGGCTCGCTATGATTCAACCAAAATTTACCTAGCGGAACATCTGAATTCTGTAGCACTGTACAACACACTGTTTACTTACTTATACACAATTGTATAATATTCTAGCGATAGCTGACAGTGTGGAGAGGTTCTTATCTAGAGGTTATTCGAGGTTAGAGATCCCCATTGGGAGACTGCCTTATTCTTCACCTGTGTCAGAGGGACTTTGTGTTTTCTCCCTTCTGTCTTTATTTTTCTAAGGACAATAAACGATTATGTTTCTAAGTTCTTTGTAAATACAAATATTGATGGTTAGCATTATTGTTTCATCACATTTTTTATAGATCATAATAGAATTTACTCACATTAATAATCGCTATCAAAATAATGTAATTAAATTAAAGCTAGTATTTACAATTGAAACAATTAAGCTAACTGCAGACTGTTTCAAACAATTTACTGGTAGCTCAATTGTTTCATATAAATACCTGTCGTTACTGGCTGCATTGCCCCGCTGTATGGGAATGCTGATAGCGCATCAGCTAGATACTCACCAGCTCTCGGGTCACGTGTCGCTTCGATCAGACGCTCAGATATTTTTTTTTAAACCCGGAGAGTTCGGTCGTTTGCTGATATGAATAGGTTATGTAGCTTCATCAACATCGTGCGTGATCTGATCACCCACAACAAAATCGATTTTTATCTAGTTAGCAAAAACACACTAGATTGATACCTCAATAATGGTTTTTATTGCACGGGTCCCAGACCCAACAGTGTGAAATTTTCTTAAATCACAATCAAAACACCGACCAAAATCTTCAATACACCCACTGAATCACCCAAACGAATCCCCAAGACGTCTGTACCCGTAAATTAACTAATAATGCACAAGTCTGCAAGCGTACCGTAAATAACGTTGACGCGGGTCTGCCCGGAGCCCCGGCCTCCGCGCTTCGAATCCGCATAGTTTCGCCATCAATTAAGCCCCAGATATACGTACCTACGGCATAATGCCGGGCCGGCCACTGTAAATGCTATTGACTTATTCCTTTGTAAGGACGTCGGAAATTCGTTACCTAATGTTCTTTCTTTTATTTATCAACAGTCTATGAAACGCAATTTGATCTTTAAACTAACTGAACAGAGGAATTGGTACTACACTCATTTTCTAAAAGTATCTAAACTAGATTCTATAGTGGTAATAAACCACCAAAAACTAATTAAATTATTGTCATAAAAATGCAAATTAAATTTTGATTTCGAAGTCGAAATCTAATATAATATATAAATACGGCGGCGTTTTCGTCAAATTTTGACGAAAACGCCGCCGTATATTATTGCTTAGTGATCATAACGTTTTTAACTTTGCTGATTTTGCTGATGACAGCTAATACTTTTTAGTTCACTGCATCACACTATATACAGCTGTATGACGTAATACACTGCACCTACAATTTCAGGGTGTTAAAAAACTGAAATCTTTGTATTGAAGCCAATAACTCGCTCACCATGAATCTGCATGCTGAGGGACTCATTGGCTGATAGGTACTAACCAAACAGTGCAAAAAAAATCCTAAAGGTCGATGACCCTTGAACCCTGGTCTCAGAAGTTTACTAACCAGGTGCAAGCCAGCATAAAATTTATCCTATTTTCAATTTCCAAAGCTTAAATGAAATTTAAAAAGGCTTCAACTACACCCGAATGTTTTGGAAGCGTGACTAGAATGCGCTTGTTAAGAGCACTAACCTCTTGGAAAACAACATTGAGAAAATGTAAGGTGTATTTTATCTGCACAGCAAGAGGGTATTTGGTATTTTTGACGGCTTTGGTGTTTACTTTTGTGCGCGGACGGAAACAGTTCAAACAAACGGGTAAGGTCACCAGGATCCCCCTGATTGACCCCCTAGGGAATTCGTCGATATCGTCAAAGGGGATCCTGGTGAACTCATGAGTTCACCAGGACGTAAGTAAAGATGGTGTCATACCTACTGAGTAAGTTCAACTAATTTTACTCTTAATAGGTATTCGGGTAACGTAACCGCAAAAGAATTGATTATGTAAGTATTGTATTCTTTTCCTTTATTAATCAAAATCTTATCCTATTCTTATATTAAAAGAATTAAAAGACACTATAAACCATAGGTTTGTAGTGTTTTTTATACGGTTTTCTACGGTTGCAACACGCATTAGACATGAAGTTTTATATATATAAATAAATAAAATAAATAAATAATGCTGGACAATTCACACAGCATTATCTAGCCCCAAGGTAAGCAGAGCTTGTGTTATGGGTACTAGATAACTGATATACATAATATAATACAATACATAGATAGATATTTTTATTATATATAGAAAACGACCAGAACACCCTGAACAAATGTCTGCAGATCGTACACACATTTGTCCCGAGGCGGGAATCGAACCCGCAACCTTCTGCGTCGCAGGTAGATCTTCGCCCACCGCGCCACATCGGTCGTCATATGTAGGTATTTAAATATAATTATTATGATGATGAATGATGATAAACCTGTTTATACTATTAAATTTGACTGGTCTAAGTGCTTTTTTGTAAACTTAAAGAAAAAAACGTTTTTGAATTGAATTGAATAGTGGAAAGACACTGTCACAATCAAATGTATCTGATGATGAACGAGTTTAAGACCATATATGTAAACACATTATTGTGCTGGGCTATGCGCCTCCGATGTGTCCACCGGTGGGCGGGAAGTACCGCTTCCTATGGAACAGATCCGCCGTCTAACGGCGATTCCCATCCCGCCCGCATGTCCAGCGTGGGGATTTCGGTATTAACTCCTACTAGTTAGAGCCATTGAGTCCCTTATCAAGAGAGGCCTATGTCCACCGGTGGACTGATAAGGCGTCTCGTAATTTGAGAATGTCAAATACTTTTTTACTCTTGCGCTGGCCACAAAAAAGGCTCTCTTTTCTGAGATATAAAGTCCATCACTGGACTGGACTTTCTACACGAGTATCACCTTCACTCAAACAATATAAAGAATCACAAAATCTCCTAAACACCTTACAAACTCACCTACAAAACGTTTTACAGTCAAATCTCTATAAATCCCTTTGTCTTTATACTTTAGCCTATTTCCCGAGTTACTCTCTCAATAGTTTCCTTCCTTCCTATTGTAAACTAAACCTTGCACAAGGGTAAAAGAGTTGAGAGTTCAGTGTTTGGTTTCTAATCGAAGCTTAGGTGGAGGCAGTGATATTTTCTAAGGAGTGTCAAAAGATTCTAGGGAAAGGTGTCGCAGAGTCAAATTATAGAAATTTACAAGATAGCGAGAGAGATTATTATAATCGTGAAGGTGGAGTTACGTAAGACTTATATCAGCTGCATGGCGACTTTTCTCGCGTGGTATTATGCGTAATACGTAGGTACACTAATTATTCCACTCAGGCGTAGTATTATTGTCGTATCATTAAATTTAGCTGTGTGGGACGTTATTATTGTGCACAAACAGAAGTGCACTCTCTGTTACCTCACTTTCAAAAACCCATGAACCGGACGAACCGACACGACCGGGAAGAAGTCAGGCGCATTACCAACGTCTTTATATGCTTCGAGGAACATGGTATAACACAGCCAACTGTCGGACTCTCAGATAATTTAACATAGGTAGCTATTTACTATTAAAATAATTGAGTGCGTCGAGCCAGTAGAGTTAACAATTAAATACATTAAATATTTGGTAAATGCACATAACTTCTGATCTTGTAATCAAAAGGTAGTATTTTATACTAAGGGTGGATTCGACCAAATGCGTAATGAATTTTTGTAATATTTTACTATTTGGACTAACTCTCAGATAGATATTCATCACCAGTACAAGTAAGCTTAGACGCTTACCTATTTATAATTTTTTTAAAGGGTAAACTAAGCATTGTTACCTTTTTTTAATCAATTCTTGTGAACTAATCATTTATTTATAATTATTTTGTATGTTTTGTTTGTGTTATTTCCATCAAGCTTTTTTAAGTTTACCTATCTGCGGAAACTTGTAATTGGCCATCAACATTAAAAGATTCTTTCTTAGAATAAGATTGTTCGTAGAATACAAAGTTCAGAAATTCTACATTAAAATGCGATTTTAATCTCAGGATAAGATATATTACTTTGATCGAATCCACTCTTAGTAGTAATTACATACGTTACGAGTGAGTTCATTAATTTTACCAAGTTAAAATTAAATAATAAGGCTTGTAATAAGCATTAATTACAGAGAAATTATGCTGGGATTTGCTCAACAGTGAAAGTTCTGTTAAAAATGTGCTCTAGATTAATCAGAATGTTCAGTATAAATTGGATTGAAAGTGCAATTTTAAAACCGACTGTATGATCTACATTTTTTTTATCATATAATTATTTTGAATGAGTTGGCCAATTTAACAATTATTTTGCAATTCTACTGGGGGTTTGTGTCCACGGATCCCGGTGGCGTTCGTAGCGGCCTAAGAGTTTGACCACACCAACTCAGTCCGTGGTCCGCGGTCCATGCCGTTAGAGTCGACTAAGGTGCCCATTCCACTCATCCGATTTCTTTGTCCAATGATCAAAGAACTTTGATGACTTTACCAATTTACTCGCAACACCGATATTTGATCAAAGATTTGGATACTAGTTTCTGCCCTCGGCTTCGCACACGTTGTTTTTATGAAAACTTATACAGGTTTATTATTTCCCATGGAAACTGAAATTTTATGAGTTAAATTATAGCCTATGGTTTATTTCAGCATATGGAGCTACGCAATTTTTTATCCTGATCTGTTGAGAAGTTTAACAATCATCCATCTAATACATCCAAACTTTCGCATTTTTAAAATTAGTGTGATGTGATGTAATTTCATTTGAAATCAACTACGCAAGTTACTGAGGAATCTTGGACAAAGATATTGGATCAGTGGCATAGGCCTTCATGCAAGAACTTTGGTCAAATATTGGACAAAGAACTTGGACAAAGATATAGGATGTGTGAAATGGGCACCTTAGGGAAGGGAACTGGGGCCTGAATATGGAATTTGTCGACACAGTCATACAAAAATACGCAGAAGCTCACGAACAAAGGCTTCATCATCATGTGAACGTCGAGGCGATCCAGATCTTCGACAACACGGACATAGAGAGAAGGCTCAAAAGAACTAAACCTTTTGAGTTAGTGTAGTGATAATCATAGTGTATGTGCATAAGAGCTATCATAAAGAACACATGAACCAAGTGTCTCCCCCTTAAGTAAATAGAGACGATAAGAAAAGTGCCAATGGACACGTTCTTAGTAATAATGTTGTTATAAAATTAAGTTAAAACTAAATTACTCATTAGCCAATTCTATGGCTAGATTGTAATTATAATCTAGGGAACTAACCAGAGGGAAGTTGGCAGTTTTCTTTTGTGTATTTTTAACCGATAAAACGAAACAAAAGAGACGATGGTATTATGTATTTTTTTTTGTACGGTTATATGTATTTTGTATTTGTGGTGAAAGAAATAGATAAATAATATAATAAAATAAGAAGATTAATCGTCGGCCAATGTTAACTGCATTAAAAGACCTTTTACCACATAAAATTTATCAACTATGACATAAGTTTAAAGCCTGTGATCCAACGCTAAAGGTTGATCCATAGTTTATCACTCATGGCATTTAAAACAGGTGTTTAATTAAAAGAAATATTTATGATACAGGTCAAATGACACTCAAGCTTGACCAGTTGTGCAACATTGATCTTATCCGTACCAAAGAGTCTTCAGTTACGTTTGCGATCAAAAATATTAGTTTGCCCCAGGCTCTGCTTAGGTGGGGCTAGATGATGCTGTGTGAATCGTCAAACCTTATTTAGTATGATTTTATTATTATTATTTAACGACCCCTGTGGCGCGATTAGTATAGATATAATAAATAAAAAAATAAGGGAAATAAGAGCACTTTTCACTTTGAATCTTACGAATTTTATTTAAAATCAAACAAATATTTCCATAAGTAATTTCAGTTGCACACAAAAGCGCAAAACCGATTTTTACATACATGTTTTTCATTATTACAACAAGCCCGCGGCTTGATTTAGTACAAAAAGTGTACATTCATTCATTTATTTTCAACTTGCCTGCCATTCTCGAGAATCGAATCAATTATCAAAGTCTATCGCTGCATAGCGGAGCGCGTGGACCTAATTCTGCTGCCATATTCTTATAATCTCTCCTTCGTGCGGCCCTGTATTGGGGATGCATAGGGATGCTCTCTGAAAATGGCCGAAGGTGTAAAGAAATTCACGGGGCTTAGCAGTTTTGGAAAATTTAATTATAAATAATGTAGGTGTTCTTCCAACACAAGGTTCGTAGATAACCCGCTTACATCCGTAATGAATTTGTCAAACTACGATAGTTTTTATAGTAAAATAAAAGTATCTGATCAACTAGCTCAGCAATCATTATTCCTTACGTAATATTCTAAATGCGAAAGTTTGTTTGTTTGTCCATACTTCACGCCTTATCTAAGCAACCAATAGACTTGATTTTTAGCTTAAAGTTAGTTGAATGGATGGAGATAAAAATAGACTTTTTGTCCTGGTAACATCAAATTCCTATGGGAGATTTACAGGAATATGCTTCTTTTTATCCCCCTAGAAATACCAAATTCGAATTTAACGCAGTTGAAAACGCGTCGAATAGCTAGATAAGTAATAATACGTTCTATAGTAAAAAGTAGCCTTTGTTTTTCCCTGGGATACCTTCTGTAATACTTCTCTTACTTACCCCATCCCTAGTTGCAATAATTGAATTTTAATCTCGTTGAGTTTCAGTTGGCTTAGAATTATATTATCTCAGTGTCGTTTGGTATGGAGATTGAGGCCGTAGTCCCATGATTCAGTTACTTTTGTTAAAATTTTAAGTTTCTGCGCTACGTGATACGTGTTCTACGAACGAAGATACATATCATCATACAAATTACAATGACGACCTCTGTGGCGCGGTGGGCGAAGGTCTGCCTGCGACGCAGGAGGTTGCGGGTTCGATTCCCGCCTCGGGACAAATGTGTGTACGATCTGCAGACATTTGTTCAGGGTGTTTTAGTCGTTTTCTATGTATAATAAAAAATATCTATCTAATGTATTGTATTATGTTATGTATATCAGTTATCTAGTATCCATAACACAAGCTCTGCTTAGCTTGGGGCTAGATAATGCTGTGTGAATTGTCCAGCATTATTTATATTTATTTATTTAATTGGCTACAGGAATCAAACTCGTAATCTGCAATGATTTGATCCACGTTCGTCTTTTGGTTTTGGCTTGTTTGATTTTTTTTTAGTTTAATACCTCTGTTATAGTTTTGGTTATATTTATTTTAGGCAGTGAATCGAATTTAGGCCACTAAGGGGCCACCAAAATCTATTTTCGACAGAGGCACCAAAAAAAAAGCATAGGTTAAAAGTTATCACAAAATGTGCGATAAGGATTTTTGAAATATAAAATAATAAGATAAAGTAGGTGGCGGCGCTAGCTTAGTAGAAAATTATTAACCTTAGCGCCATCTAGTCAAAGATCCAAAACTGATGAACAATGAAATGCTAAATCGCTACAAGTCCGTCGATTCGAACGTTGCAAATGAAAGCGAAGTGAGTCGATGCAATCTGTTAGTAACTTAATTACCAAGGCTGCTGATTGGAATGACGGGAAATTATTTTCCCGATTAGTCTGGGGAAGGGCGAACGCAGGCATTGTCGAACTGCAAGTCGTGATGGGTATTTTTACCATTTTGATTTTCATGTTGTACCTGTTTGGCATATGTATAGAATAGAATAGAAATACATTTATTTATTACATTTTTTATTTAAACAACAAAATACCTACGTCTTTTGTTTTCTAATTATTTAATTTTGAACATTTTAATTGTATCCTAACAATTTTATTTTGCTGTAGGTAAATATTACTTCTTTTTAGTTAAATATTCCGTTAAGTATTTTATGGAATTCTAAGCTAAGTATTACAGCAGAGACTCTTTTGCGATTCTTAAAACCATCTTTGACATAGAATATACTTTTTAAAAATCTGAGAAATAATAGTCTAGTCAAAATTGCATTCAGTTAGTAATGAACTTCAGTCGTAATAAAAAAAAACAAAACTTATCCGAGTTTTTGAAATGTTTTTTCAATGTTTTATGACGGAACTAATAATATTTTAAATAACAATTTTGTACTTATCTAAACTTAACTAAAGACCCTACATATTTCTAAACCAAGTAGCAGAATATGAATTGATAAAATGATTAACACTATCACACTAATATATTATAAATGATTAACACTATCACACTAATATATTATAAATGATTAACACTATCACACTAATATATTATAAATGATTAACACTATCACACTAATATATTATAAATGATTAACACTATCACACTAATATATTATAAATGATTAACACTATCACACTAATATATTATAAATGATTAACACTATCACACTAATATATTATAAATGATTAACACTATCACACTAATATATTATAAATGATTAACACTATCACACTAATATATTATAAATGATTAACACTATCACACTAATATATTATAAATGATTAACACTATCACACTAATATATTATAAATGATTAACACTATCACACTAATATATTATAAATGATTAACACTATCACACTAATATATTATAAATGATTAACACTATCACACTAATATATTATAAATGATTAACACTATCACACTAATATATTATAAATGATTAACACTATCACACTAATATATTATAAATGATTAACACTATCACACTAATATATTATAAATGATTAACACTATCACACTAATATATTATAAATGATTAACACTATCACACTAATATATTATAAATGCAAAAGTTTAGATGAATCACGCCAGAACGGCTGAACGGATCTGGATGAAATTTGGCACAGATATAGATTATAGTCTGGAATAGCACATAGGCTATATTTTATCCCGGAATATAAAATTCCCACGGTAATGGAAACCACGCAGGTGAAACCGCGAGGCGCTGCTAGTGTTTAAATAAATACAAAATACACAAGCTCTGCTTAGCTTGGGGCTAGATGATGCTGTGTGGATTATCTAGCATTATTTATTTTTTATTTAATAAACCGTGTAGGTAGGTGCTTTTATGGGCGTTACCCCCATGAGA
This sequence comes from Eupithecia vulgata, assembly GCA_946478455.1. Lineage (NCBI taxonomy): Eukaryota > Metazoa > Arthropoda > Insecta > Lepidoptera > Geometridae > Eupithecia > Eupithecia vulgata. The sequence continues at coordinate 2,306,001 of OX297862.1, read as the reverse complement.
TAAAAACCAATAAGGCGATTATCAGGGGGAGGCTTGCGTCCAGCAGTGGACCGTTATAGGCTGTTGAGGTGAGGTGAGGTAGGTGAACGTTGTTTTATCCAAAATCGAAAATAGGCATAATATTGTGAAACTACGACTAGTAAAATTTGTGTAAAATGTAGAAAATAAGAGCAGAAAACTTTTTTGATTTCATCGTCAGCCTATATTAGTCATGTGCCGAACATAGGCCTCCCCTAATGAGCGCCATAGCTTAGGGGATTCCTGATATTGGTTAAATTTTAGTTTAAAAAACCATTTGTTTTCATGTTAGGTTAAAAATTTCGGGAAAGAAGACATATGACAAAGCTAGTTAGTAAGCAATAAACAACACTTTTTTATTACTTTTCATTCAGTTATGTTATGACCAATGTTCTCTTATCGTAAAACAATAAAGAGGAAGCTTGGACAGTTCGTATCTGTACTGTTAGTTATAACTGTCCTATTTTATGAAAATACAACTAAATTAGGTAAAAGGAAAAGGTCACAAGTATAAATGAAGACTTTTAAAGGAAAAGCTGGTGTTGTACCTATTAATCGTCTAGCACAGATCCAGTATAGCTTTTCAAATTATGATTATCTTTTATATGAACTTAAATTCGTTGATGAGGTTTTTCTAGCCAAATTTTATCAATAGCCTTCTGAACACGAGCCTTACGAATATGACCTGCGTACTATGTATGCAGGTCATATTCGTAATATTTTTTTTTCAACATACTTAAATTTTTACATACCACATTACAAAGTCTTATGTGGATTCAACTTAGACATGTTTCCCCTAAAATAAAATTCTCTTCTTTTAATCGATAATGTGATCCATCATGAGCATAACCTCTATTCTTATATGCTTATCAAGTATACTCGTCCTAGCTCTAGGAATATCTAGTAAGTATTTCTGTCACGTGGGTGTCAAGTGTGTGTTACACATTCACTGACTCTTGTAAAGAATCGAGGAATTAAAAAAGCGTTTTTACCGTCACCGCAGTAACTACCTTTGTCTATGTATTTGTAAAAGCAGCTTTTTCTACGGCGTCCCTATAGATCACAATAATTAATTTAAATTTATTTATGATTTTTAATAAATCTAAGTAGGTACGAGTAGGTATATCGAAGCGCTCATTCACATTTGTTTTTAATTTCAGTACCACCTTCATCATGCTTTGAACCCTTCAACGGATTAGACTGCGGTGGCAATCCGATACACATGTTGTACTACTACAAACCCGGATCAAGATGCGAAGTTGCCATTTGGCGAGGATGTCCCACCCAGAACAAATTCAAAGACGAATACGAATGCAGCAACACCTGTATCTTCACAGAACGAGCACGGCCCGAGGAATACCACATCGTCGAGAATGAAGACGATTATCATCTGGAATATGTAGAAGAAGAAAAACATATTGACGAGCCAGCGACGACCACAATTGCTATTGATAGTGGGTATGAGGCAGATGATGATGGAAGAGGCAACAGCACAGGAGAAAAAGACACACAAGAAGCAGACGTTGAAGAAAAAGCAAACGATGAAAATGCAGCAACTGAAAATGCAGACGGTGAAAATGCCGATGAGGGCGAAAACGCAGCCGAAGCAGATGAGGAAAATGCGGAAGAGGAGGCTAATAACAAAACAGGTGAAGGTGAAGAAGAAACAAAGAACGAAGCAACATCAGAGGGAACAATGGAAATTGGTTCAGAAGATATCGGTGCAAATTAGTTTATTGCTTATATTAATTAAATTGTAGTGGTTTTGTATGATTTTTGAAACAACCTTTTCGAACTTATTCTAAGTAATGCGGGATGAATACATAAAGCTGTTATCATTCTCATGTCTATAGTAATTGGCAAATAAATCATTTTGTATTTGTATTGTATTTGTATCTCTGCATTTTTACGAACTAAAAAAATACTAAAATTATTTCGCAATACTTTTCACATCCGATAATCTTCTCTATTTTTATAATTTTAATCTCTGTAAAAAATTTTTTCACTAGTAGACAATGACGTAGATTGAGAAATGCTTAATAATTCAGTTCTGCCTATCTTCACAAACACGTTCGTGAAGACGTTTTTTATGGATTCGCTCTGTTCGTCACCTTTCTTTCTTAAATATCTCAGTAACTACTGCAGCTATTAAATTCAAATTTGAAGTACTTAATAGTACATTTCGTGCACCATTAATGAATGAATCAAGTAAAAAAATATGAAAATAAAAAAAATCCGTACAAATTACGATGTTGAAATTTCAAAAGAGACCCATTTGGGCAAAATACGATATCAAACGAAAGGTATTGGTTTATATTTTTAGGCCTAGTTTAGTTTTGAAATTTCTGTTATCTACTTTTCGAAATATTTTGAAATAATATCAAAGATTATATATTTGTTTTCTTTATAAGGTACTCGATAAATACCACAGAAATAATCTTGAAAATGTAAAAAAACCGCGAAAGTTCAATTTTTATTTTATTTTGAAAAAAGTTTTATTATTTAGCACGTTCTTACAAATAAAATTAATAGTTACGTGAAACCTAGCTAAATAAATCCGCAATGGTTATGCAAAGTGTTGAAAGGTAAATATTTAAAGTGAAAGTTCAACTTAGGATTGAATTAAAAAGAAACTATGAGTGTCTCTGATCTTCCAATTCACTGAAAACTTCTCGAGTTCATGGCTATTCCAATGCAACAAAATGTCTAAACTACATAAAAAATAAGCGTCAAGATGTGGTAAACCCTTAGAGAGATGCCACACGGGCGCTGCCGCTGCGCTGCGGCGTCGCAACGTAGCGACTTCAACACAATGAGTGCCACACGAGCTTCACACCACTCTTCCCGCCTCATCTCACTCACTCTTTGTGCGCTGCGCGTGCGTTGTTTCAGCGCACCGTGTGGCATGCCGGGCAGATTTGAGAACTCGAAAAGTTGCCAATGAATTAGATTTAAGAGCTGTGGATTTTGTATTATAAATAAATAAATTGGAGAAGTTCAGAGATGCACTTCTTTTTTTTTTATTTTTTCCATATATTTTTTTATTCAATCTGAAATCGAACTCTCTGTTTTTAATTCTTACTTTTTATCGCTGCAACACTTTTAATGCCCATAGCTATTGTATTATCATAAATCTCGATGTTAGTGGTTTAACTACGATCCTTATTTGTATTGGAAGAACACCAAAGTTCTCGCGTTCTTTCAACACAAATAAGGTTCGTAGTTAACCCACTAACAGGTTTTATAATAAAATACCAAATGTAATGAGCGTTTTTCGATTTGCATTAAAAAGAAAAAAAATAGTTCCCTGTATCTATCTCAATAGGTAGCAGGGCGTCAACTGGAAATAAGGTATTTCAATTTAAATGAAAACAAAACTCTGAATTTTCCAAATCGGTCCTTTTTGATTTAGGGTAGTTTTCCTTCTATTTCACATTGACATACCCTAATTTGCAGTTGACGCCCCCTGCCACGTATCGAGATATTGGAAACTACTGTTTTCTTTAAAAAAATGCAAATCTAAAACCCCTCATTAAAAAAATTAAGTTTTGTTTGAATTAATAGTTCAAACATCAAAAAATCTTTAAAATAAACGACAGGATTTTCAGGGTTAAAAAGCCGCAAAGTTATTAAACCCCTTTTATATGACAAACTTTATGCCAAACACCTTGTACATGAAGAAGAAATAGTAATCACTGTTCACACTAACATTATAAAAGCGAAAGTTTGGTTTTTATATGGATGTTTGTTTCCTCTTCACACTATAACTGCTGAACAGATGGGGCTGAAATTTATTTATTACAGAATATAGAGGTCTTCTATTTTAACTAAGGTACAGGTAGTTCTAGGCCTGGAATAAAACATAGGCTACTTATTTTTCCATAAATCAGTTTCTATAGACTAGAAATAACCTTAAACAATATTATATGTGAAGCCACGGGCAAATAAATAAATATAATAATAATGCTTTACAATTCACGCAGTATTATCTGGTCCTAAGCAGAGCTTGTGTTATAGGTAATAGATAACTGACATACATAATACAATATTATACAAATAGATATTTTTTATTAAACGTAGAAAACAACCATAACACTCGGTACAAATATCTGCAGATAGTACAAACATTTGCCCGAGGCGGCAATCGAATCCGCAACCTTCTGCGTCACAGGCAGAGCTTCGCCCACCGCGCCACAAAGGTCGTCAAAATATAAGTGATATTCCACACAGCGTCATCTAGCCCCAAGCTAAGCATAGCTTGTGGTAAGGGATAGAATATACGCACGAAGCCGGGGCGGAGCGCAAGTATTTAGCTATATTATTTTATTTTCATATAATTATTATAATGTATTACTTATAGAAATTATAACTAAAAACTATGTATGTGAGAGAGAAATATTTATTAAGAAAATTTCAATAACAGTAAAAAAATTTTTTGTTTATTTATTAAAAAGCCCATCTATTTGCTGACCTAGACAAATCGAGCCTTGAATTACTTCGTCTAATCAAACTACGTTCTTGATGGATGACTCAGCCAAGACCTGTATAGACGGACTATAATCGCGTATTTCATAGTTCTCAGATAATAAATAATAATGGCCCTAGCAAACAATTAACAGAAGATATACTTAAAGCGATAATAATTGTTTTTACATACAATTCGGTTTGTTTGTCATGTCGTATCGAACATAGATCCCCGGAGAAGGAGAAGAGTTTTATAGGATAGAACATTTAAAACAACAATAAAATTAATAGACGACATACGACACGAATAGACAAAAATTCTTAATTTATTGTGTTATTTGAGAGGATCGTAGAAAACATAGAAACTAATTTTTGACGAAACCAAAGGAGAAAACGAGTAAACGATTTTCATTACACCTCATCCAGGCATGACCAATTTTCTGTTATCATAGAACGATAAAGGTTTCAAATTAAACTTTTCTCCTTTTAATCGATTAAAGTGATTCATCATGAGCGTTACCTCTATTCTTATCTGTTTATTTTGTATGATAGCTTTCGGAAATTCGAGTGAGTCGCTCTTTTTTTATAACATAGATCATTATAAAGACATCTTTTGTTGTTACACTAAACCCCATAACAGCTTTATTTTGCAAATCATTCAAGTATTTTAAACTTATGTCTGTATCTATCTGTCCTTGTTTGTCTGTATCTATCTGTCTCGTTTCAGTACCACCCAGTCTATGCTTTGAACCTTTCAACTACGAGGACTGTGGTCGACGTCCTCTGCACGTACTTTACTACTACAAACCTGGGTCCAGATGCGAAGTTGCCATTTGGCGTGGATGTCCCACCCGTAATATGTTCAAAGACGAATATGAATGCATCAATACTTGCATTATGATGGAACGAGCAAAACCCGAGGATTATCATAACTTCGGAATGGAAGACGATTACCAGATGCCACTGGATTATGGAGAGGTCAACGATACCATGGAGGAACTAGAAGGGACAACAGACGCTGGGGGAAATGCAACAGGAACTGACGACGGCGAAGGCGCAACAGAATCAGGCGGCAGTGAGAAAGGTACCGGTGCTGGTGAACCGGATAGCGACAAAGCGGCAGCAACAGATGGAGGTGCAGATTCAGGCAAGGATACAGCAACTGATGCAGGAGCTGATACAGCAGCTGAAGCAGGACCTGATGCACCAGATGCACCACCACCAGATGCACCACCACCAGATGAACCACCACCAGAAGAACCACCGGCAGAAGAAACTTAGACTTCTGATCCTTCTTAACCAACTTAACAAATTTCTGATTCAAGAGTTAAGTTGTGTTTCGCCCCTAAGCAGTTTAACGTTGTTACCAATATTTTACTAAATAATATAAATAAAATCTGAACGTTAAATTTAAAAAGCTTGTTACGTACATACTATAGTAAATATTGGCTTCAAACAATTGGTTTTAATAACTTGTAATCCACTTGTATCATAAAATAGGTCATCGCGCTCTTAAAGTAATCAAATTTATAAAAATTCAGTAGCAAGAAGATGGTAGGTGATCTTTGTTACTGGCGTAGGTAGACCACCTGTAACCAATTCCTCATTCCTCAAAACCTTATGAAATTAAGTTTTTAGTTTGACCAGTAACATTATTTTCATCTGTGGTTCGACCACCTAACAAAGTTGTACCTCGCGAATCTCGCGATCGGACGCAGTAGCCGATAGGAAACTTCTGAAATTGTGAAGTTCACTGCAGGTGGCCCGTTTGATAAATTGGACGTAAAGGAAGTTTTGCAGCGCTTTAGACATTATTATTATTAACAGTTCCTGTTTAAACCAAGTGGTTTCAAACACCCGAAAATTATGGAATTTTTCATTATTAGCCAAACCTTCGTAAACAAAGCTGCGGAAAAGATTCACCAAGATGAACATGATCCTAATTTTAAAAGTACTGTTGGCAGGTTACGTTGGCTTTTCTGCGTTTACTTTTCTCTTTGGTTTTTGTTCGCTGCTGGTAAAGCGGGGTCACTCAGGCCCGTTTATTATTTTGCGAAACAATGGACGTAATAAGCAGGTTTGCTGCAACTGCTAAAGGGTTATCTTGAGCTCCTGAGGCTACTTAGGTGTTTGGGTTAAGTTATGGAATTTAGCACGCGGTTTGGTAGTTTTGCGCGTTTCAAATCGCAAAAAGCCTACTTCAGAAGGAGAATCTATGTTCGGCTTGTATTATTTAGGTATGTTCGTCAATTTCTCTGTCAATTATTAACCGATTTTAAAACTTCTTTACAAGGACGTACAGAACATGATCTGAATCGGTCCCATAAAAAATATTCCCATGGGATTAGTATAATTATCAAGCTTATAAAACAACATACCTACTTTTGAAATATCAGGACTAGCTACAAGAATTTTGTCGATGTCTTCGCTAATTCTTAATTAGATTTTGATGTTTTTGTATTAGGTATAGTTCGTCCCATCGCACTCTGGGTAATCTCTAAGAAATTAAATAAGTTCCCAAAAATTGCGATCTTGGCATGACTCGAACATTCGAAAGTACCCTCAGTACGGGTGTGCTATAACCAACTAAGCCACTACTTACTGAGAGTGGGGCACGGGTTCGAGTTCTGCTAAAATCGAAAATGTTTGAGAACTTATATAATATTTTATCTTATCGAAATCGAAAATGTTGGAATAATGTGCGTCGAAAATTAGCTGTAATTTAGTTGAATCGCAATAGTTATTTATGACTGAAATATTATTTGCCTTTTTTTGTATTTGTAGAATTATTGTTGGACTCGCGCACGTTGGCGTTTTGTGACCCTTTCTAACGAAATGTACTAAGTTACAACACGTCTGAAACTGTGTCGATGTACATTATTGTTCACTGATTCTAATTGAGCGAGCTAAATCTCTTTGCTTGGCAACAACAGGGCGCGGTCTCACTACGGCAAAGGCCTATCTAACGATTAAACTATTTGTGCGTAGGTGCGTACCTTCATACTAGTATCGTCCATATTGACAAATGACATCAGCTACTGCTTTTTTTGCTGAACTGGCAATATATCAAAAGTAAAATGCTAAAATGTGTCATTATGATACGATAAAATTGTTATTGTGAAGCGATTAGTTTACTTGAATTGGCTAATTCAAGTAAACTAATCAATCAATTCAAGTAAACTAATCAATCAAGTCAAGTAAATTATTCAATTAGGGAATTCAAGTAAATCCTTTTACAATATCAATTGTATCTATCAGAATGACACATTTTGGCATATTAATTATGATGAAAGAAAGTACAGATGAAGGGACGTGTGCGCATCAAATAATTTCTTTACACAGCCCGGCTTGCTGGAAATTTTAGTAGGCTGCCGTGTTTTTTCAACCTCCTTACTGACTTAGCTGGTATATATATGTACCTATATAGACAAATCGCGATCAGTCTATGAGTTACACCACCACATAATTGTTGCACCTACTGGCTACTTTCCGGATCATTGTCGGCTGACTCGTGCTGGATCTTTGAATAAACAGAACTTTTGCTCTTTTTGCTCGATGCTTCGACTGCAAGGGATTAGGTATTTTGTCTAGCTTTGATTTTATTCCTTTCAATAGAAAGCTTGTGACTTATACGAGGTGTGCATTTTCTGCTTTCCGAATTCACTGTAGTTTACTTAGGACCAAAACGCTGGTTCCGCTTTGTGTGTTGCTAACTTGAAATGTGAAACAGTTGTGGTATATTTTTGATTTGCTTCTCCATGAGGTGGGTACTCAGTAACGTTACGGGGCGTAATGTAACGTATTACAGAGCGAACATTTGTATAGCTAGTACGGGGAAAAAGGGCACTGACCAGCAGTACCTTGCAGAGACCAAGGTTTAGAGTCTCGAACATCGCCGCAAGGTCGCTTGTCTCTCAATCTATATAGGATACATTTCGGAGAATGCTCACCGGAACTACATGACCTGATCCCACATTCCACTCCAGGACAAGCAGCGCACAGCGCATTACCACCCCTACTTGGTGGAAAATTTCTACTAACTAAGCAGTTTTCCTTCATCTTCATCATTCGTACCGCTGGGGTTTGTAACACGCTCCCTGCTGCTGTTTTTTGAGTCAATTACAATCTTCAAGACAAGAGTGAATAGAATAGCTATTTACTCTGAACTCTTCTGTTTCTTGTTCTTCTGTCGTTACACGTGACGTTACCTGTCGTGAGATAGACCCGTTGGCCAAATTTTCTCTTTCCGGTGAAGCTATCAGGTTAGATTGTGGTTAAACGAAGGCCTTCACAACGAGCAACGAGACTGGTTTTAGCATTATTATGACAACTGGTAGATAGATATATTACGCCCCGTAACAAAGGTCAGTACCCTGTTTTAAATGTTACTAGTACACAACATTCTCTTAGGAGTCCACACCAAAGTCAGTAATAGGCTGCCGACAAGTTAACAAAACACTGTCGGCTTTTCATACACTAAAATGTCGCACCAAACCGCCGGGCTGTGATGTATGTTTGGAGTGCAGACTCCATTACAATGGCATGAAATCCGTCTTCTTATATGGTAATAAACAAGTCATATAGCAATTGATATTCATAACAAAATATACCTTCCTAATATATTCTCCCAAAACAACATGTTCACGCATCCAGTTTACACGGTTGAGTTGCAAAGGAGGCGTTAGGATGAAGGATTACTGTACCGGAGCGATATTTCATTTGGTCGGATTTATCGTTCTTTGGTGTCAAGGAGTTTTCTTCCTTGTATGTTTATTTTTAATGTTTTCACTTTCGCTGCGGGAAGGGTGTTGAATTTTATTGTTGCGAATTGGGAATGATTTAAGGTGAAAACCTATCATTCTGCATTTATTGCGTCATGTAGATTTACAGTGAAAGGGCAACGAAAGTTTGTAAGCACTACCTAAATTTAACAAAGTTTTTTTTAAAAAGTTGCATAAGCTATTACTTTACCTACATTAAACTGTGCTTCAAGAGCTTCAAACTGATTTCATGGCGACATCAAAATATATTCTAAGAATCCTGATTTGATTTTTAAGAAGTAAAATCAATTTGATGGTAGGTTTTACAATAAATTCGAGAGCAATCAAGAAATAGAAGCGAATTCGCTTGATTTTTGTGAGTTTTGGTATTATTATGAATGTAAAGGCGAATTAACAGTCTCGGACAATGTTGACTTGGATTCCAATTTAATTTTGTACACTTTGTCTGGAGAACTCCAAACAGAGAATAAAGTTGACTCAGAGAAACTAGAAGTGACTTGTACTGTATCAACACCAGCTGGGTAAAGGCTTTCAAACACTATACGACGAATAGCATGTAAAAAAATTATCTATAAAATTTAAATTCAAAGCCTAAGAATCTGTCTGAAATCCAGTCTCTCCAACTCAGCTCGTAGGTACATCGTAAGCGTAGACTAAGGGAACCCTTACCAGAGGATAAGAGGAGCAGCTTCATTATGTGTCTCTATTAACGATCACCAATCCAGCTGGCTATGGCTAACGTGGTGAGGGAAAATCCACTTGTGTATTTGCTGCTAAAGTGTCATTTGTGGGGAAAACTAGAGAGATATATTTATTACATTCTTTACTAAATATAATAAAAAATCTATTTAAGTAATGTTTTGAATGAATTGTATCAATCATCTAGTAAGTTCTGCTATATTAGGAAAGAAAAAAAATATATATCTAAGGTATTTATTATATATATGGGCCCTAATTAAGTTACTTTTGTACACTTTCTTTGTTGCCTGAAATAAAGTATTATTATTATTAAAATTACAATCAATCTCTTTCATTCATTCAATTCAATATCAAATAATAGAATAAAATTAAAACTAGTATTTACAATTGAAACAATTGAGGTAACTACAGACTGGGGCTGGATTATGTTGTGTGGATTGTCCAGCTTTTTTTTTTGTAAAGAACCTTTCCATTTCCTGATTAAGTTGGTTCGTTCCATTTGCCTATAGCTCTACGTACTTCCAAATCTTCAAGGAAGCTCTTAGGCAAATTTAATTTGCTGATTCAGTTTGCACTTTAATCCTTATGATTGGTAGACTGTTAATCGAATTTTATATGAATGTAGGTACTCACAGATTATACCTTTTCAACAACTTAAACAAAGAAAATGACAATAAAATAATAGAAACAAATATGAAATAGTTTTTTTAAATAGTTTATTGTTTTACAGTAGTTTAATGTTGGTTACATTTATAGAGTAAAATATTACCCTACATTATTCGAAAAAAAAAAAATATATTGCAAAAAGTAGCCGGAAAACGTTCGTTTTAGTTTGGAAAATAACAAAAAAAAAAAACTATCTATAGCTTGCAGTTTTTTCATCTATTTTTAAACACTATTTTTGTCATACATAATTGTGTAGGCAAACTAAAAAGAAACTATCGTCCACTGTCATCAGCAACATCAGCGCTCTGTTTAGGGCTCACATCCAACTGAGGTCATGACCACAGAACAATATGTAACTTGAAAAACTTGTGAAAATGTATTATTTTAAATGTACCTAGAACTTTCCAACAGCTGAGACAAGTGTTGTATAATTTAATATTAAATAAAAACAGTTTACTATGTACAGCAATTTCTTTCGTTTACTGTATATTTGTTTCAACGTGGCTGGTTCTTTCTGAAACAAATCACAAGATGCTACATACGAGAAGCTTTTCAGACGAAACAGCCAATCTCTTTGGACAAACAGACAGACTGAAGCACGGGTTGAAATATTTGACTTGAACAATCCACTTTTACACGCCAGTCCCATAGTTTGCTTACCTATAGAAGCAAAATAATTATAGTATTTTCTATCTCTATATATAGAGACATATAGAAATAGAAAATACTGTATTTATCCACACAAGAAAGAAAACAATACAAACGAATTTGCGGAAGTACCTACCTTATAAAGGGCAGCCTTATCGAAATTAGCGATCTCTTCCAGGCACCCTTGGGATGGGACGATAATATGAAAGAACAAGATAGACAGTCGGAAACTTCTGTAAATTTAATTTAAATATTTGTTTGATCCGCAAGTATTTGTTCCGGGTGTTCTGGTCGCTTTCTATGTATAATTAAAAATATCTATGTATGTAATGTATTGTATTATGTATATCAGTTATCTAGTACCCTAACACAAGCTCTGCTTAGCTTGGGGTTAGATAATGCTGTGTGATTTGTCCAGCATTATATAAACTATCGTACCTATAGGTAATTAACAAAAAGTAAAAGCTACATTTAAAAAATACTGTCGGAGTTTGTTGACCATCTTAGCCAATAGATGTCTAGCAGGTATTGAACATATGCCTTCCTTAGAGGTCAATGCTGAACATTGTTTTTCATAAATCACATTTGTAAAGTGCTTTAATTCTTTAACAAAACCAATTTTTTCTTTGGTTCAGTGTAATAAGATGTGTTTCACGACACCAAAAAACTGAAACTTCCAAGTGAGAATGGGCAACAAAGGCACGCACTATGTTCTGGCTTAGAACCCACAATGTTAAGAACCTTATTGGCTTAGAACCCACCAGGAATGAAATAAAAGGCAACTTTTCATCTCGAAAGTACCGACACTTGTTCGAAAGTACACTGGGGCAGGACCACGTTTACAAAGTTAAACTCTATACACGTCGTAATTTAAGTAAAACAACACAAATTTAAATTGAAATAGAATAACTAATCTAAATAACAATAAAACGAATAAAAAGATTCTCCGATAACAAGTAGTAGTCGGCCATGTTGGGGCGAGGTGCCCCAACATGGCCGACCAAATTATCATAAAGCTACATTAACATAGGCGCACGCGCCGGCGTTCGAGCGTGCTGATGGAAGATTGTACGGCACGGTGCCCACAGGATTCTATTATTTGATTGTGGAAAATAAAACAGTTTCCTATAAAATAAGAACCTAAATGAAAAATCTTTTGAGCCTAGGACATTTAGAAAAATTAAAATTGGTTCTCGTCACTTTAAATTATGCACTAAATCTACATTTTTAAAAAAATTTATTATATATATATACCATTTGCTTCACACACACTTTTCAAAAAACCAATGTCCGTCCCCGGGACACAGTTTACCTTCCTGCCAAATTTCATTAAGATCTGTTCAGCCATTTAGGAGTGAAAAGCTAACAGACAGACAGATAGACAGGCAGACAGGGTTACTTTAGAATTTATAATATTATATAGTATGGATAATATAGTTTTAACAATGTCAAGCTAATTTATTTAAAAGAAACACAATTTTCACAACCTTAAAGGATTTTACTCAAACAATGGAAAATTAATAACTCAACACAATGAGGATTTCTCATATTCAACTACACTTAGGTACTTATCGCAACGATACAACAATACGCAAGAGAGTGAACGTCCGTTCAGCACGACGACTTGTAGCAGAATGGGCCTCAGTCCCTCGTTCCGTCGGCTAGCGTAACGAGGTGTTGACTCCACGGCGGCGCGCAGCAAAATGAGAGCGAGCGTTGATTTGCGCCAGCTTTTATAGAAAAAGCTATTCTACCCTCGAGTCACAGAAAAAGGTATTTCTACCCTCGAGTCACATCCATCAATAGTATAATACTAGCTGCTGGCCGCGGCTTCGCACTAGCAATGTTCGTCTTCTCCCTGCCAAACTTCATTACGATACGTTCAGCCGTGTAGATAACAGACAGATAGACAGACGACGGAGTTACTTTCGAATTTAAAGTATTATTAAGGATTATGGGTGGTTTATAAATAAAAATAAAGTAGCCGTAAAAGTACCCGAAGAATATTACAATCAAATAATAGAATTAAATTTATACTAGTATTTACAATTGAAACAATTGAGCTTATTGCAGACTGTTGGAATTAATCTACAGGTAGCTCAATTCATGCGCTCGTAGATTATGCCAAACATAATAATAATAATAATAAATAATAATAATAAATTATGAATTTAACTATTAGCATAGAGTGCTTCGTTTGAATAATGAAATTCTTAAATCTGGTTTTAATGCTGAATTTTCAAACCTAATATTTTTACACTTAAATTTAATACAATATTATGATCTGTCATGCATTAAAGCAAAATATGATAAAATTGCGAAAAATATTCATTAAATCCGTAACGAAGCTGTAACCTTTAAAATTTTCATATAAAGTGCAAAAAAACATTTAATAAACCATGCACGTGTTTAAAATTGGAAAAGAATAGAAAGCTGTGATTTTAAACGTGCCGAGACTCGACAAAAGAAAAATATTTTTACTAAAACGTAAAAGTTTCAAAATTTCACATTTGCAATTAGATAACACCAAAAACTGTCCCCGAATGCCATCTCGTCTCCACATTTTCGGAATTAAATTACATGGGTGGGACAGTCGTGAACGAAAGATAAAAACTTTTTACACTTTGCTGAAAAAGGCAAGTTTCAGTCCTACGAGAAAGAAGCATTATTTCACCTGTTAGATCGTAAGTCATCACATCAATTACTTTTAACTCATAGATTCGTTTGAAAACGAATCAGAGCTTTGTTTTACGACTACGGTAGACTCGCATAAGCCCTGATCAGGGTCTACCATAGTCCAACCCCATGTTTTTTTGCTTATACCATATATTTATACTAATGCTGCTAGCATTAGCAGCCAGACCATTATTCTCTTTAGTTTAATATATGCCTTCATCATCATCCTACATTAGTCCACTGCTGGACATAGGCCTCCCCTAATGAACCCTAATGCTAATATATGCCTTGTTAGTATTATTTTCCTTTTTTATGAGTCCATACCCCTAATTCCATGATCCGTCGTTATGATATGTAAGATTATAAATAATTCATGTTTAAAAATATATAATAAAACTTGATATATATTATAAAAATTATTGAGATTGAAAATTTCATGTCTCATGAAACAGTATGACATTTTCAATCACTGTCTTGATCTTCACTACTACTACTACACAATGCAATACCTATAAGTTGCATAAATAGCATAATAAGTTTTCACGCTTCTCTGGCGTTATTTTTTTATAGTTTTTCATTCGGAATCAGAATGAAGCCAATGAGCGGCAAAAACATGATTTATACACTCACAAATACATCTGCACTGACCAACAGTTTTGTGGCCGCCTGTACCACCCAACCCTAGATAACCGTCTACGCATGGTCGACCACTCCGCTATGCTAATACCCCCGTATCAGTGTTACCATCTCCCTTAATAAAACCCTCGGCTATCGGGTGATTCATAAGTAAATATCATTTAATAACTTTTATGATAAATTAACTTTTAAATTTGGGTAGTCGTTTGGAATTGTAACTATTAACGCTTAGGTGAGTTTGGTTGATTTATTATGATGCCGTTTTTAATGACAACATTTTATTCATGATAATAAACTTTGTAAAAATTTCTAGTAATATTATGAAAATAATAGAGGCCAGTAAATTTTTGTTATTTTCCAGTTTTTTAACAATGGCATCTTTTGTATAGTTTTGTCTATTTCTTTTGTTTATTTTCCTCTTATCGTTGGTATGTTGTTTTTATAGTAAAAACATATAAAAACTGTTTACCTACTTTTAAAACATTTAATTATTGAGAACACCACAAAATCTGAATGGAAAATAACAATTTATAAACAAAAAAAGTCATAAAACAAACACTACCTACTTTTAAAATCCTTCCACAATTTCCGCCTTTTCCACGCACAATCTCCCCAACAAATACATGAGTATTTACCCAAAACAAACACATAATTACTAGGACAATAGTCCCGTAAACGAATAAACAACGAATTCAATCCAACGATAGGTACTTATACAACACAGGAACATATGACACATAGTACTGGATGGTTAGTATAAGTCCCATAGCACTGAGGGCTTAGAATAAGTTTTGTATAGCTTACGAAAAAAGTTTTCATTTCCTTGCCTTACAGCGTTCTGATACCTTCTGAGAAGTACTTTCATTTTTATTACAGTCATATCTAGTTTTTTAAAACGATAGTCGATATATTATTAAACCCATCTCTTCTATTCTAATTTTCTAAAGAGGAAAGATTTGTTTGAATTGAATATCCGAAACCACTAGATCGATTTGAAAAATTATTTCACAATTAGTATCCTACATTATCCGCGATGAACATAGGCTATAGAATATACCAGTGCGGCATATAAGCAGGGGCAGACCACTAGTAGTAGTCCGGTTGAATTAGACAACAGAGCTGCTGAGTCGTCGAGCGACTTAGAAGTTCGGTTAACTTAATTGTAACCGAAGTACTGAGACTACACCGAAATGTTATTGTGAGATGAGAAATCTTAATACTACCTCAAACTCATCTACTCGTCGTTTCCGAGTGGAAATCAGGACAGTAAGTGTTTTTAAATAATCGAGGTACACTTTTCGTTAGTAACTCATTTCGGGAGACCCCTCTTTACGTTTAGGTTCTCCTTGCCAGTTTGGTGAAACCGTTCTTTATAAATAAATAAATAATGCTGGACTATTAGCATAATAATAATAATAAGCAGAGCTTGTGTTACTCGATAACTGATATACATAATACATATATAGATATTTTTTTATTATACATAGAAAACGGAGTGAGTAGTACCCTTCACATCTTGCAGGGTCATTGGTAAGAGCTGGCTCAACAGCAACATCAGCGGAGTTTCTCAAACGGCGAAAATACGCTAATCTTTGCCGAGGTTATTTGAGCCGTTTGTAGGAAATTTTCCCGAAATCAAAAAGTTTTGGGACATTATTAAATTTTCATAGTCCATTGGTGACCGGAATGCTGGCTTGCATTGCGGTACATGAATTAGCATTGTCATTCAACGTGGCAATGCTGCCAGCATTCTGGGCACTCTTTTTCCGGTGACGTCTTAGATTTTTAGGATATAAGAACAAATACATATAGTTTTAGTTTGTCGTTTTGCCGTCAATATAATTAATAATAAAATAAATATAATATTATAATCGACTTTCTGTTACCTAAAAGCGTGTAGTGTAGGGTCAAAACCCACCAATGGTTTTAGGCACAACATAGTATTATTTTGAGTGATTTATTACATCATAAAAAATAAAACTAGTGTCTATACTAACTTTTACAAGTTATCAAAGTTAGCAATAGTAAACGACAAATTTTCCGTTTTAGTATCGTGGAAACTCATACTACCCACTCTGGATGGTTCGTATATGCCCCACAAAGGCTTCTGTACCTATAGAAACAGTGTTGTCGCCGTTTGGGACGATTTGCCTAGGACAACACTGTGATTGTTGGGACTGGACGGCTTGTTTCCATTGTTAAACGATAGTTTACAAAGTCCAAATCGGATGGCAATGTAGTATAGCTGAAATGTGAGTTTGAATTTTACGTATATTACCTACATTGGTGTAGTGGCCAAGATTTATCTTATCGAACCCTGTGAAAATTGCACCAATATCAAATGGAAAGACTTCTGTTGACTTTTCCAATTTTTTAATAGCCTTTCTAGATAAGGACCAATAAAGCGCACATCAGAAGAGATCTATATATAAGTCCTACTGTGGACTGGTAATAGGATGTGTGTGTGGATGGAATTAGGATGTTGTGGAGTCAGCCATAGATGTTGATGTGATGATGATATTTTATGACATAATAAATAAATGAAAATAAATACATAATGTATACAAATGTTGCACGGAATAAAGCCTCGATGTAACGTCTCGTGGTCTAGGCCAGAATGTAGTGTAATTAGGTCCCGTAGTCGCGTACCAAGATGGTTTGTCGATGATTGGTCCTTATCATCTTTCTAATACGGTTCAATATTAATCGCCCTACAACCCATTCAAAAAGTGAAGATGAAGGCATATTCCAACAGCAACAGCAGCCATTTATCAAGATCTAAGCGTAACCACAGTCCATGTACTAAGAGTGAAAAACTAAGAGACAAGATCAAATTTGACAAAACTACATAGTTGTTACCAAAAATGCATCATTGCCATATAACAGGGCAATGCAGCCAACGTCTTGGGGACGCTTTCGTTTGGTATTGATATTGATTAGTTGAGCTGCCTCTAGATTGATTGCAACAGTCTGCAACTTATGTGTTAATAAAGAAGTATTTCAATAAATAGGTATTATGATTGTTTTGAAAAATTAAAACCAACTTTAGATTAATTTGTATTAACACAGTTTTTTTAAAGTTTTTTTTGATAAATATGTAATCGGAAGTAAAAATTTAAAATTACGGGACTACTTCGGAATCATTCTCCATACACTATGGAACGATTTTTCCAAATTGATACATAATTTGACGGAGAATTCGATGAACATACCTACAAAAAAAAAATACATACCTACTGAACAACAAAACGTAATAAAACCTTCTCCTCTTTTGTTTCTCGTTTCGTCGATTAAAACCTATATTACTTAGGTACTCACAATTTTCGGTGATAATGATAACTAATGCAAGTGGATAGTGGACACACTTACCGGACATAGTTGCATGTTTGCCCGACTCTATCTACATCAATGAGATTCCACCGTCTCCAGAAGTGCATTGAGTAATTCTAGTCTACCTCACTACCATTAAATGTACGCTAAATTGGAGTTTAAGACAATATTGTTTGAGGCCGATCGCTTTCGAATAAGTATCTTGTTAAAGAAGAATGTTTAACTAAAACAATATAATTAGTCCACTGCTGGACATAGGCCTACCCTAATGAGCGCCATGAATTTTATAGGTTACTTAACTCATTTATTTTGGTAGAGGGTACACCAGATGCTTTTTAAGACTACTTATACATACTTTTGCTGTCAAACCTGTTCCTAAATAGGATCAAGACTATCATTTCTGTTATCATTTACACTTTTACAGTGCATGTCGAGAGTGTGGTCAAACTTATAAAAGACATCGCAGGAGGAAAAACTAAGAAACCTCTTACTGAGGTTCCCTAATAGTGAGTTTGTTGAGTGAATCGAATGAAATCGTGAGTTGACAGTTGAGCGAGTGAAGACTGAATGAAGGAATGACACAGTTAATTTTGAACTGATAGAGATGGGAATTTCAAAGATATTAAGAGGATTTACGAAAGTATCGATTTTTTTTACCTTCGAAATACGTAACGTAACGTAAATACATGTAACGAAGATGATTATAAAGGATATTTCCGTGAAAATAGTAGGCAACAATACCTATAAATATTATATTTTTAGTACCACAGTAATAATAGTCATGGCTAGAGAAAACAAAAAAATAAAAACGTGGACGCATTAAGTATACGTTTAACTTTTATCACAGAACAACCATACTACTTGATCATATTTTAAAATTTAAGTGACAGATGACAGAACTAGCGAAATTAAAAAAATAAACTTATAAAAAATATCAGTCTATTCCAATCGATCAATTATAAAACTAACCCGATTTCTCACAACGCTTTTCAAACTCCCATTTTCATACCAAACACTGGCACCGAAACGAACTCTACGTTTTTATGATAAAGGTCAATTTAGGTTGCGTGGGTATCCGGGTGGTTATGGTAGAGGATACGCATTCTCCCTAAATGTCAAATGCAGGGTTCACCGCAGTCGTGTCATATACACTCCTAAAAGTCATATAGATACACGGTGCGGACTGTTTGCTGTGGAATTTCAATGTATTTTTGTTGGGAGTGGAACTAAATACATTTATGTGCGTAAAATTTTTGTTGTCTACAAATTCCGATATTTTGTAGTAAGCTTTTTTACAACGGATAATGTTTGACAATTTGTTTAAATTTATTCATTGATAATTAAATTTAACAAATGAGTTGTTAATCACTTAATCATAAATCATAATCATAAATCATTTATTTGACACAAATAAACATACATTAATGTTAATGAATCCATAGACTCCCGAACTAGTATAAACTGTGTTTCAGGAGTCAGTGGCTTCTCCCACGTAAAATAAAATGTTGTGTCCTTACAAAAAGACAAGGGTACTTAAAAATGGAAACATAATAATTTACAAGTAAATGGAATGGAGAGAGATGGTAGCTACTCTCTTATACTCTTACTTATTACTATCTTACTTATATACTTACTCTATCTAGTCAATACATACTATAGCCTATCCAAATTACAATAAGCTTAAATAAAAGTGTTGGTTATTAAAATTAAAAATGGGTTTACTTTTGTATGTTATGATAAGAATATACTTAACAATAAAAAATTGGATTTTAAATTTCAAGAGCGAAGGTTGATAAGCATTTCTTCGATATCATCGTAGTCTAAGTCTTTTAACCATGTTTGTACAAACTTTTTGAGTTCATTTGCTCGACTGTTCCGAAGTTCATACTTTCCATTTAGAATGTTATATAAGTGCGGGATAACTACCATATAGTGCCTTTGGACAAAGGTTGATTTGGCCTGTGGTATAGGACATTTTGCTTTGCGTCGGGTCAATTTGTTTGTTTGCTTGTTACTTTTGTTGTAGAAATGTATACATTGCCCTTTAAAAGATACATTAATCTTGTGTATCCTAAACTTACGCTATCTGAACACATAAATACTATAACAATTTCAACGGATATGTATCGCATTTATTTTCCAATTTTTCCAGACGTTTCGAACTTTATTTATACACATTGTCGTGGTCAAAATCATACTACGAATTACATGGTGATAATAGCAAAATCTCCGTCATTTGGGGGAGGCAAGCTCAGCAGGGGACGTAATTTGTACTCATCATTAAGTATGGATGTTAGAATGTTTTTACCCATTCTTTCTCTCTACAAAACCACTGAACGGTTACAATTTTCTTCTCATCTTATTTTAAAACACTGTTGGTAACACTGTTCCAAATAACTAACCTAACTCACGCTCCATTCTCTGTCCCAGCAATTTCGATCGAGTATTTTCTCCGAAAATTATTGGCAATCTTGTATTCACCATCTTGGCAAACAAAGGGAGGTACACAAAGGAGCCCATCTATCTGAGTATTGAATACACGAGCGGTGGTAACAAATTGCATGTAATAAGGCTTGTAACACATACCCTGGGCAGGGTGGGCCATGAGACATGCGTTGTTCCTAGTCTGTCAGAACATAATGGTTTCGCTTCGTGATACGCTGGCGTGTAACAAATAGAAGATAAAATAAGGATGTGTGAAAAACAATGTTTTTTTTTATGGATTGTTATTAAGAATTTCTGCCTTCATTTGGGCATGTAAGTATGCCATTTTAACAGCCAATGTTTGCACACAGTAACAAAAGTATCTTTCTGCTCCTATCTTTGTCAAATGTAAATAATCAAAGCCCCAAAGAGGTCGTTCTTAAAATTAATACATAAGACAGTTTTTATTAGTTAAAGCCGAGCGGTGCCGGCTTCGAACGCGACTAAGGGACATACACCGGGGGGCGAGCAGCAGCGCCTTTTGCAGAATATATCTAACACTGAACTGCGATTCCCAACCCGCATGCCCAGCGTGGAGATTATGGGCATTACCCCCATGAGATAAAAAAAATCAGGGGAAGGCCTGCGTCCAGCAGTGGACCATTATAGGCTGTTGAGGTTGAGGTTATAAGTTTAAAAAGAGCTAAGCTATAAACAACAATGAAATCAACTATAGTAAGCCCTTTGAACTATCACCCGTTTCGTAGCCCCGAAACGGACTGGCTCGATATGGCCAACGATTACAACGTGTCTGTTTACTTTAGTGGGTCACCAGCTTTAAAGATGCAACCATATTTGCAACTGTATTTTTCTGAGCAGCGTCTTGACAACTTTATTATTGTGGTTCAGTCACCCAAAGATTATCTTTTATCCCCAAGACTATGGAGCCAGACTGGGGTAATATAGGAATGCTGATGTGCTGCGTGAAATACTCACCAGCTCTACCAGCACATAGTAGGTGCTGGTAGAGCTGGTACCTATGTACCTACACACCACAATCAATAATGCTGGACCATTCACAGCACCCCGCTAAGCAAGAGTGTGTTATTGATGGTACAAGATATGTGATAATACTTAATAGAATACAGCTGCCAGACATAGCCTCGGGCATTTTCTTCTGATACCCTGGCATGTCTCCATAAATAAATAAATAATGCAGGACAATTCACACATTAACAAGTTCCGAGCTAAGCAGACCATCCATCCATTTTCTTAGACTGAGGAGTAGTCTTCTGGGTCTTTGAACGATTTCGCATACTGCCATGTCTTATAATAATAATTATTCAATGGTTTATAGAGTAAATATTTTTATTTTTAAAAACTTTTATTTACGTATCCTTATATTTATTTTTAATACCCGTGATTCTGATCACGTAACTTTAAAAAAAACTATTATTGTTTATCTAACAACACCATTGCGTATCAACGAAAGGATTATTATCTTTCTCAGTTTCATGTAAATCAAAATGTGCCTTGATATAATGTAAAAAGGAACATCAAAATATTTGATGTGTTGCGAAGCTTGCAAATGTAAAGTGCCCTAAAAGTGGGAGGTTGATGGGAGTTGGTAGGTCACCGGTATAAAGTAGTGGTTCTTGAAGTTCGCCGTCGGCTACAAATTCCTTAGTCATCCAGGAAATTGCCATGATGGATGTTTTATCAGTGGAATTTAGAAACTGTCTTTGTCCGGTCAAAGGTCCAGTCCAGGAAAGTTGAAATGATGTTAAAGTAAAATAATTAGGAAGCCGTGTATTTTTTTTAATCGTGATAGATACTCGTACTAGCGGACGATATTAATCGAAAAGTCTTATTACATTTTGAAAACTGAGATGGCAAAATGGCCAAAAGAAACTTAATCATCCCACGTGGTATTCTACTATTGAGTAGCTGTCCTTTACGTTTTCATCTAGGAAGCTAAACACTGAGACAAATGAGGACATCTGTTTTAGTTTTAAGCCCTCGTTACCCATCGAATTAGAATTCTGAAAGTGTGTGCCATTCATTCTCTATTAGTCTATTGTCAAAATTTATGTATGGTATGTTTGTATTATCAAAAGTGGGATTTATCTATCAATATTACAGATAGATCGATTGCTTCCTAACCGCTTTGCAAAACTAATCTTTAACTCTTCAAGAAGATCAATCGATTTACAGCGAAGATTTACAAGTGATCTAGGACGTCAAGTAGAATGGTCAAGCCAAGCGGCGAGTTGACCAACATGCTCTAAATCCATAAAGGGTGACGTTAATAGGCGTCGTAAGGCAGTCAGACCGTCCGTCCACGTGATGTATGGGTAATGGGGGCTGTAGACTCGGATGGCAGGTGGGGAATTTAATTTAGAAGACCTAAGTCTAAATAAAGTAAACGATTGGTACCGGTTGATAAATTAAAGTAGTAACAACACGTTTTTGAAATACCAGTAGGTTATTTGACACCTACTGGTATTTCAAAAACGTGTTGTTGCAGAAAACATCCAGGCCCCAGTTCTTAGAATCGAACCCAAAATGTTAATTGTTATCCCCTTGTTTTACAACATCATCAAAACATCATCATGATAGGTCAACGACCGATACCTAGCACATAATTATGTGATATTTTGATATTTGGTTCAAATTAATATAAGAATTAATATAACTATATTAGTTCAAATCACGGGGCTGGCCAAATATTGGAATTGGGTTAATCTAGCAAAAATAAACAAAATAACAGCCTGGAGTCAGGTTTATTTGTTACACCCCCAAGCTTTGGAGACCACATTAAGTCGTTGGTCCTGGGCCTGACCTCTCCCCAGTCAGATGATGAGAGAGGGGAACAGAGTGCATCTGTGTTTGCGCATACAATAAATCCTGAGCACCTTGTTGACACTGGCCGTGCCCCACGGCCGAAATTCGGCCACATAAAGGTCCTACTTAGGTAAGTAGGACCTTTATGTGGCCGAATTTCGGTCATAGAAGGTACTATGTAAGGATATTCATCATTTTGATTTTCAAAACAACATCATAGTTCTCGACAAGTAGGTACATTATAACAGCAATGCTAGCTTGTTTTAAACTATCAAAGAAAACCAACAAACTATCCCACAAACGGTTAAACCAAACCTAATTTTGGTTCGTGAACAACCCATTTCCTTTCGTAGAACTAACTTATATCCAACCTTATTCCGTTAGCATCAGAGTTTATGACAAATCAAATAATGCTGAAGAAAATGGTCTTGTCAATGGGATGCTGAAACTGAATTAGTTTGTTAGAAGTTTATAACTTTAGTATAGTTATTGATAGGAATATTAATGTTGATGGAAATATGTTAATTTAATATGGGAAAGTGGTTTATAGTGAACTGAGATCTCGCTAACTCATGTTGTGTTAAGGTGGCTCCGCGGTTTATTGCCCAATTCTAACCTCACCGTTTTAAGGATTACTCAAGTAATAAATTTTTTAAGTATTAGACTAATCACAAAAAATGACGAGTAGTAGGTAACTAGTTTCAACTGTTTCAGCAAAATTCAATAAATTAAATAATCCATCCATCGTATTTATAATGTAAGTATTATTTTAAATTCTAAAGTAAATATGTCTGTCTGTCTCTTATCTTTTCACGCATAGATCGCCGAATGGATAGAATGTATAAAATAACAATAAATAATGAAATTTGGCAGATATATAAAAAAGTGTACACTTGCGACGGACATACGCTACTCGAAAGGTGGTTGCGAAGCCGCGGGTAGCTTGTATTATTTTATTATTACTTTTAATAGATTTTGTAGTGAACTTTTTCGCCTTAATGTGATTTTGACGATGCTCGTTTTAAAATATATAAAAAAAAACCAGCTTACCATGGCCAGTAAGAATTTGTCAAAAAAAATTATTTTTGATATTTACAATATTGTCGAGATGAGCTCTTTCCAACTACAACGTATTGAGCTGACAGATAGTTTTCGAAAAAAAAATGATTTCTTAAAAAAATTATAAAGATCTGATGAGGATTTTCGCCATAACGAGCAAAATAGCTCTAAAAAATGCAATATTAATCATGAGAGCATTTACCGCCACCTATCAGAACATCTTTGTAACACTTCGAGAGTAGGTAGGTATGTGAGTATTGTATTTTTGTGATGTCAGAAAAATTATTTATTGAGATGGATTAAGTATAATGAGTCATTAGTGAAAACTAAAGTGATGATGATGATGAAGAAGAAGCGACCTCAATCGCGCAATCAGTAAATATGAACCCTTTCAACGCCCAAGGACACCAACGCAAGCACAAAATTGCCACGCTCCTCAATTCACATGTAATTTTGAAAAAAGCCTGTAATTTCCTCGTGAAGTCAATTGACCTACTTCCGAGGTACTTCGCAAATATGTCACGTTTTTACATACAACTTGAACGTGAGCGTTTTCTGGATGTAATACCTACTCGTGTCAGAGCAGTTATATTTTGAGGTGGAAGACAATGGGTTTATTTACCGAAATAAATCGCGCAAATCATTTTCATCACCTCAAGCATCTGAGCAAATGCCGTCCACGGCTATACATTAATTAAAATAATCAGGAAATCAACAAATCAATGACACTAATATTCATTACGGATGTAAGCGGGTTAACTACGAACCTTATTTGTGTTGGAAGAACACCAACGATTGCTCGGTTAAGGGATGAAACTTTGGTGTTCTTCCAACACTAATAAGGTCCGCTAAACCGCTAACATCCGCAATGAATTCGTCAAACTACGATAGTTTTTATAGTAAGACAATAATATTATTATAACTAGGTACTAGGTTTTTCCGTGGCTGAGCACGGGTTATTTATATCCCATGGGAACAGATTTATGGGATAAAAAATTGCCTATGTTTTATTTCAGTCTTAGGACTACCTATATGAAAAAAAAACGTCAAGTGCGAGTTAGACTC
Source organism: Eupithecia vulgata (assembly GCA_946478455.1). NCBI lineage: Eukaryota > Metazoa > Arthropoda > Insecta > Lepidoptera > Geometridae > Eupithecia > Eupithecia vulgata. The sequence continues at coordinate 2,280,691 of OX297862.1, read as the reverse complement.
GCGCATCAAGGGTTCCGTACAAACTCCTACTCTTTAACAAAGAAATCAGTCAAATCCAGACGAATAAGGCACAATAATTTTCTGATTTGATAACGATTATGACGTAACTTATTTAGTCCCTCGAACTATTGGCGTCTCGAGACTAAATAAGTTACGTCCAACCCTAGTGTAACAATGTACTATTTTGAATGAATAAACCACAAATTTACGGTTTTCTGATTTTTCCCTTTACTTGTGCTATAAGTCATTGCTTCTTGCCAAATTTCATGGTTCTAGGTCAACGGAAAGTACCCTACAGGTTTTTGGTCCATGGCGAGATTCGAAAATTATTTTTTCTGTGAATATACTAAAAATTTACGGTTTTCGAATTTTTCCCTTTACTTGTGTTATAAGACCTTGCTTCTCACCAATTTTCATGGTTCTAGGTCAACGGGAAGTACCCTAAAGGTTTTTGGTCCATGGCAAGATTAAAAAATTATTTTTTCTGTGAATAAACTACAAATTTACGGTTTTCAGATTTTCCCTTTAATTGTGTTATAAGACCTTGCTTCTCACCAAATTTCATGGTTCTAGGTCAACGGGAAGTACCCTATAGATTTTTGGTTTATGGCAAGATTAAAAAAATATTTTTTCTGTGAATAAATTACAAATTTACGGTTTTCGGATTTTTTCCAATACTTGTACTATAAGACCTTGCTTCTCACCAAATTTCATGGTTCTAGGTCAACGGGAAGTACCCTATAGGTTTTGTGTGCATGTGATTCCCTAGGAAAATTGAAAAAAAATAGACATAAACAGCTGTAACTTTTGATTGCGTTGACTTAGAAGTTTGATTTATATCGAGGCTTCAAGAGGTTACGAGCCTGCGTATATGATGTGAATATCAATTCGATAACTCTACGCGTTTCTGAGAAAAGTGGGTTGACAGACGGACAGACGGACAGACGGACAGACGGACAGACGGACAACAAAGTGATCCTATAAGGGTTCCTTTTTTCCTTTTGAGGTACGGAACCCTAAAAATCAGCCTGTTCTTTAGTAGTAGTACGTTTTAGTAGATTTGGTGTGAAGAGGTAAGAAACATACATCAAAACTTTCGCATTTATATTATTAGTAGGTATGGTGCCACAGATTGCATGTTTGTTTTTCTGTTTATTTGTAACCTCTACTCGACAAAATCCCTTCACTAGCCAGTGAAGGTGACACGAAGAAGCTGTAGTTATAGGCAAGTTATGACCCTGGACAACATTCTAAGCCGCCGGCGGAAGGTAGATTTTACTATTTATTAACCCGATCTGACTCTGATTCACAGAACAAGTACCTGCAGTCATGGATATCATTTACATTTGATTTCATGAAACTTAGAGCAATAGCGCCCTAGAGGCAGGCGTTGCTGGCCGGAGTCGCGGCCAAGCAACGTGCCCAAAAACGAAAAAAAACTAATTTTATATTCAGTGCCACAATATAGGAAACCTGTCGCGGTACCGGGTTAGAAATTCTGGGTTTTCCACGAGTTATTCCTGTCTCGTCCCACTTTGGTCCGAATCCAGAGGGACGAGTCAAGAAACTCTAATTTTATGCTGAAAACTTTCCTGATTCGTATCATTTTGATATTTCTAACAGAAAAGTAGCAAAAGTACTGTCGGCCGCACATTTCTCGCGCACATAGTTTCCGAAGGTTTTTTTAACTATCTCACGCAAAGTACCAGGAAAGTAGAAATGCATAGGAGATAAAGTACCAAACAATAGTATTTTGATTCCTTATGGATCATATTGAATAACGTTTATCTTACTTAAAGTACCAGGCGGGTAGAAATGAACAGGATATAATTCTGGGCAACCACATAATACATTATCCAGTGTTGTGTTTGTTGTTTTTTGTCTACGACGATTGAAAGTCAAATCGTAGTTCGAAGTCCCATTTTCAGCCAATTCACAGACACTCAGAACTATAAGGCTTATTCGCACCGACCCATTAACATAAGCAGCAGTCATAATCGGCCATTCCCCGACGCTGTCCGTGCATTGTCCATTCCCGCTGTAGTTCGCAACCCAACTTTCATATCTTATGCAAATGAGTAGTGTATTCAAAACAGTTAACTTCTATCGCCACCGTCTAACTGGTGGAACTCATTGTATGCATATTTGAATGTGGGGTATGAATATCTGGAGGACAGTTTCGATGTACATTGTTTGGTTGAATCTATAAGCCGTATCTTATTCTAATTCTAATTGTGGGGAACTAGGATCTACACTGACATCTCGCATGGGAGTGTATTGTGCAATTTGTGCATCATCCCCCTGCCTAACCCGGCCCTAACCAGCCCAGTTCCTTGAAGTACCGGAGCTAGACTCTTGGTGATTGACAGCTTCCTTTCAGCTTTTCTGTGGTTGTGGTTGGATTTGATATCTCGATGAGACTCTTTAATCCCGTTTTCCGTCTGGCCTCCTCTGTGGCCGTGCGGCGTGCAGTGTACCACAACGTGTTCCACAGTTTCTTTTTTCTAGAAGCAGCGGCATAGGCTGCTGTCTGTGGTCCAGTCTTGAATCGATGATGGTTCAGTTTGCAGTGACCTGTGATGATGCCCACCATTGTTCTTAAGTCCTTACGGCTCATCTTGAACATCGTATTTGTTGACTTCCCATCTTTGCAAGGGAATATTGATTTAGTATGTTTGCAGTCTGTTCGACGCTCCCATAGTTTTTGGTGATCTTTTTCCGAGTAGCGTTTTAGTCTGTTTTTGACTTCTGCAATAAGAAGTATGGTGTGGTTGTAAGTTTAGTGGGAACGAAAGTGGTTTATTCACACTTTATGCGCCCATCTTTGGCGATATCTTCTTTTACCTCAGTGAGATAGTGGTCAAACGCTCAACCATTGTCAATTTAAAAGACTTTTCTTTACAGTTTTCACGATAGTTGTTCAAAGAGTCCATTTCCTTGTTTGAAAGTTTTTTTAAGGATCCGGCGACGTGTGCTCGCAACTTCAATTTGTGAATGATTATGTTCCGTAATACCAAAAATGAGGACTAAAATCTTTTTGTATTTCTGTTATTATCTGTAACTAGGCAATGTAAACTATATTTCTTATTATTATTATTATTATTATTTTTTATATCTTTATTCAGAAAGAAAATAACAATCAAATAACAAATTTAAATTAAAACTAGTATTTACAATAGAAACAATTAAGTTATCTGCAAACTGTTGCAAACAATCTACAGGTAGCTCAACTGATCCATATCAATACCAGATATTTCTTATTAAACAAAACGTAAGATAAAACAAATAGGACGAAAACATATAATTTTCGACGTAAAGTCGCATTTAGCATATTTTTCACTAAAATTTCATTATAGGTGTGTAATACTACCAGGTACAAAAAAAACAACCAGGTATAAACTAAATAACTACTATAATAATACTAAATATATTCGAAAGTAAAAAACATCATGATTATGGTGGAAACATGTTCGAATTACAAATTATTTTGGTAGTTACGCCTACGTTTGTATGGGCAAATAATCATCCGCAGGCCCCATAACTAAAACAAAAGGCAGAGCAGCCCTGAACGATGTCTTGTTTTGTAGTGCGAAAACGAAACATGTTAATTTTCAAAACATAGAGTCCGAACGTTGCTTACTCCAAGTAACCCGTAACGATGCTTTCTCGAAGTTTGCTAACTATTGAGAAACCAATATTACTTGATCCTTCGCCAAAGTTACCCCACTTCGATAATGAGCGGCTTTGGAAGAAAACCAGAGCTCTAAACTAAGATACCTAGGTATTCATTAGAATAATGTTTGCATTACATTGTAACTTAGAATTACATTATTATTAGTCCGACACGTTCGACTGTTGGGCAAAGGCCTACCCTCCACATTTGACGATCTTGATCTTACAGTTAAAGTTATATCCTAGCCTGTAATACGAATACAAAATCATTTATTTTGATTATGGAACGTCATGTCCCACTATTGGGCCTCCCCCTGATAGGGATCAGGGGGAGGCCTAAAATCAACGGGCTCAAATCGTGTTGCATGGAGGGCCATGCAACACGATTTGAGCCCGTTGATTTTAGATAAAGGAAGTAGAAAAGGGAGACTTCTGCCCTACGGTGGGACCCTATCTCAATCAATATCAGTCCAACAGCCTATACTGATCCACAGCTGGCCTCCCCTTGACAGGCTTGGTATTGAATTGTATCTCATGAGGAGGAATGCCCATATTCCCCACGCTGGGCATGCGATTGTCGTAGTTTAGTGGTAGATCCTACCCGGTGTATGCCCCTTAGTCGCCTCCTACGACACCCACGGGAAGAGTTGGGGTGGTGCAAATTCTAAGACGGCACCACACGGCATAAAAGAAGATACAATTAGAGAATAAGCAGGATATAATAAGGCGGGACCCTATAGGTCTTTTTAATATAAGAAACCACTGATTCCTCTATGCATCACGGTTCTGAGCCGTGTTAAACCGTCCCGATGGTACCTTCAGGTAGGTAAAGTTTGAAGGTTTTGTATTAGTGAGTAGATACTTAATAAAAGTTAAATGTCGACGAAAGCAACAACAAACTGAACCACCGACATCGTCGCGGTGGACAAACTTGATCGCCGTCACGTTACCTAAAACTCGGCCATAACATAACAGCACCTTAACCCACTGGATTTCAAAGCGAGGTGAGACGTTATTGCATGCGCAAAAGGCTTTAATAAGGCTTTAGGCTTTAATTAGGCTTTTTTTTAGATGCTGGATGCGGCATGCTGAAGACAGGGCGCTATGGCGCTTATTAGGGGAGGCCTATGTCCAGCAGTGGACTGATGTAGGCTGATGATGGTGATGATGAATAAGGCTTTAAAATGATGTCATTGTCGGTGACGTCCCGGTGACAGTGAACTAACGATCTAAGTCACGTCATCTTGAACTCGGCCTGTGTCGTTTCGTTGACATCGGCGGTGGACAAACAGCGTACCTAAGTCATAGGAATAAAATATCACTAGCTAATGTTAGTCTGAAATATTATATTTCACACATTTCAATAAGAAAGATCTCGTCATCCATACCGCAATGCTTGAAAACGAAAGTTTTCAATCAGTGCGTCCTACCCGTCATGACCTACGGAGCTGAGACGTGGACACTTACGGTAGGGCTGGTTCACCAGTTTAAAGTCGCTCAGCGAGCTATGGAGAGATCTATGCTCGGAGTTTCTCTGAAGGATAGGATTCGCAACGAATACGTCCGACAGAGAACCAAGGTTATCGACATGGCTCAAAGGATTAGCAAGCTGAAATGGCAGTGGGCTGGCCATATTTCGAGAAGAACCTACAACCGCTGGGGTAAACGTGTTCTTGGGTGGAGACCGCGACTCAGCAAACGTAGTGTAGGGCGCCCTCCGACCAGGTGGGATGACGATTTGCGAAAGACTGTTGGCAGATGCTGGATGCGGCAAGCTGAAGACAGGGCGCTATGGCGCTCATTAGGGAAGACCTATGTCCAGCAGTAGACTGATATTAGGCTGATGATGATGATGATGAATAAGAAAGATAAATCAAAGACCAACTTCCATGCCGTAGTTCGTTCTTCAGGTTACGCTGTTGGTATAGCATCAAAGCCTTTAATCCGATTATCCGATATCCGAGTTAAATAGGTACCTAATTGCCTATTCTAGCTGCGGCCTAATAACTTATTTATATCATCGATTCCTCGGAGGAACGACAGCTAAGCGTATTATTAGGTCGAATGGTATTTAATCGAAACCGAAGCAGACGCTCCGAATAACGTTTTGTCACACAAAAGGTTTAACCACACAATAAAAACACTCGGGAAGTACGTCGAGCCTACCTCCATAGTTCCTCATCATAATCATCATCATCAGCCTACATTAGTCCACTGCTGGCCATAGGCCTCCCGTAATGAGCGCTATAGCGCCCTGTCTTCAGCTTGCCCTATCCAGCATCCAGCCTGGAGTTACACTCCTGTGTGTCGGAAAGCACGTCGAGCCGTTGGTCGTGCTCCTGACTTCTCACCGTTCAAGTCGGCCTTCGGATTATGAGAGAGAGGGAATAGTTAAATACTATTATCTGCCAATGTGTTTAACTGAATTACCTAGCTGGTGTTTATTTATTTATTTAAAGACCAACAGTTTCAATATTTTACAAATAATTTCTTACATTTATACAGCCCTTACAGGTCTTTAAGGCGAGGATTCCCGGATTTCGGAATTTTTAACTGTCCGTACCTCAATAACTATAAGGCTTATAGTTTTGAAATTCATACATATTATAGTTGAGGATATTTTCTAGTGCATCACTAGACAAAAACACGATTGGATTCACCCGATAGAAAAAAATTACAAAGTTACCTCTAAATCAAACTTTGAATGATCAGTGTGAATAGAAAAATGAATAAATTGACACAAAATGTATACCAAAACATTGCAAACGTTATTACGCAGTGCATCACTAGAAAATATTTTAATATGCCATACAAATATTTTTCAAAACACCTAAATACCTACAAAATCGTGCTCTGCTGCCTGCGCATCGTCTTGCTCAGTAGTACTCGCCGAGCTATAGCATCGGCCGCTCGGGAATCCTCGCCTTAAAGAGAGGATAGCTACATAAATAATTATGTTTCTAACGACATCATCTGGCGGGCCTTTACCACCGCTAACGTACCAGCTATTCTCGAACCGAATGGTCTGTTGCGTGACGATGGTAAGAGGCCTGACGGCATGACTCTAGTCCCATCGGAGTTGGGGAAGCCTATTGTGTGGGACGCTACATGTGTCGACACACTCGCGCCTTCCCATCTTCCTAGGACTTCCGTGAGGGCTGGTGCGGCGGCAGATTTAGCCGAAGATCTCAAGAGGCGCAAATATGCAGGTCTCGACAGAGCCTACACATTTGCTCCCCTTGGAGTCGAGACCCTAGGTTCGTGGGGTACCGAGGCTCTCCGGGTTTTCAAAAAATTATCTGAGCGTCTGGTCGAAGCGACGCGTGACCCGAGAGCTGGTGAGTATCTGGCACAGCGCATCAGCATTGCTATACAGCGGGGCAATGCAGCCAGTGTCTTAGGCACGCTTCCAACTGGTATTGATATAGATCAGTTGAGCTACCTGTAGATTGTTTGCAACAGTTTGCAGATAGCTTAATTGTTTCTATTGTAAATACTAGTTTTAATTTAAATTTGTTATTTGATTGTTATTTTCTTTCTGAATAAAAATGTTTCTAACAAAATACTTAATTAATCATTATTTATTTATTACAAAATTGTCAAAACTGCAAAATAATGTGCACAAATTTATGTTGTTAAATAAAGTTAATGAAAATCTAAATAATTATTTTATATGTTATTAATTAACATTAGACATGTGTATAGCAAATGAGCGCATTACTGTTTTACTGTTTATTTCAGGGTATTTACACTTTCCAAATTTGAGCTTGCTAGAATTGAAGATATCTACACTAGAAAAGTTTGTTATAATTTGAGCAAATTCGGTACATACGTACATAGTGGCATTTTTGGCATAATTGGTGGTACGAGTGGGCAATGAGAATAATTTGGTGTGACGAGTTCTTTTTATGAGAGAAATTTTAAGTTGTAGCAATATCAACAATCAGACGCTTATTTTATTCTATTTTTTTATTTCATTGCTGCATATCTCGATTAAGTAATCGAATTCCAACACGAGCGAAGTTTATTCATTTATCATTACATCGATTTATTTGGCCGGACGAAATAAATGGATTTAGTAACGGAATGGATTTTAAGTAGGTGAACGGGGATTTTATTTATTTAAACGGTGGATTTTATTTTTTCATACAAACTTACCTACCACGTTTAAAAACGAAATCAACATCTTTCTGATTGTGTTTGTTATGAGCATTCGAAATCCTCATAAAGCACTCCAAACACTAATCAAAGCCTTCGTATTTGGTTCGTCATCAAGACTTTCCATTTTTGTATGGGATTTTGTGTTGAACAAATTTCTATACAGTAATTAGATTGTTCTGATAAAACCATAACCTAATTTCGACCGCCTAGTTTCAAAATGTTTTGTATAAAAATTTACATACGTACAGTCGAACAAAGAAACTTCTCTTTTTTTGAAGTCGGTTAAAAATGGAACAATTAATGTATAACTAAATAAACCAAACTCAGAGAAATTTTAATCCTTTCCTTTAATCTTCAATCAGTAGTACCTAATTATATAAAAGTTGAGACAACGCCAAAACGCTCCATTCTGATCAAGTGAAACTTTGTAGATTTAAAAAACTGTATTTCTAAACTGAAATAACATGTACCTATAATTATATCCTATTAGGTTTCTTTTTATGCGGGTTGAACCTAGCAAACTCAGGTAAAATTCTAGTAGAGATTAGGAATACGTGATGCCATCACACTTGAGATATTCTGAAAATCTGATACGCGATGCGTAGTTTTGAAATAGGTTTGCGGAATAAGGTGTAAAACTTTTATTTTAGAGCCTGCCATCAGTTTGTGTGGGTAGAAGTTTAATGATGTCGATTTTTATATTATATACTTTGTGCCCAAACTCAAGGTTTTTAGCAAATAGCGACGAGAGGGTACTCCGTTGAACAGGCGATTGGTTTTCTTCTCTGAAGGATAGAATTAGTAATGAATATATAGAGAATCAAGGTTATCGATATAGCTCAAAAGATGAGCAAGCTGAAGTAGCAGTGGGCTGGCCATATCTCGAGAAGAACCGATAAGCGCTGGAGTAATCGTGTTCTTGAGTGGAGACCGTGACTCAGAAAACGTAGTTTAGGATACCCTCCGACCAGGTGGGATGATGATTTGCGAAAGACTGCTTGCTGGCAGATGTTGGATGCAGCATGATGAAGACAAATTCATGCAAAGACCGATGCATTGCGAGGCTGAGGCTAGGACATCCAACATCTGGTCCGGTTTCTCGAACGACTCCGCCATGGCATTAAACTTAATGAAAACCTATATAGAATCAAAGTAAACTGCAGCGTGTGCAAAATGACGCGAGCGGTATTTTGTTTAGGTACCTATGTATGGTGAAACCGTACAAATACTTATGCTGTACGTAGATAAGCTGCTAAATGTGTTAAATACTCCGAATGGAAAACAAGATATACTAGCTAGGAGCTAGTTTCTCTTAGCTCCGGTGGAAAAACACGTATATTATTGTAGGAAAACGCGTAGTGCGTAACGCCAACAACAATGTTTACGTCGGAGTATTGGTAAACAGTTTGTTTGTAAATATTTGAATACACTTAGCATGCGCCGAAATAAATATTTGGTTGGAGCTGAGAAAATGGAACCATACAATAACTAGATCCTTCACGCGGCTTTGCATGCGTTGTCCTAGACTAAACGGTGGCAGTTAGTGTTAATGGAGAGTGACGTACACGAATTTGAAGATTGTATGGCCATTCCCGAAAATAATTTACAAAATTGGACAGCAATTTTCGTGAGAGTAAATCAAACAATGTACCTATATTTTTTTATGAACGAGAAAACAACAATAAATGTGCAAAAACAAACCAGAACCACTTTGTTTCAAATTAAATTATTGAACAATCGAGCACACTGCCCCACAACAATCTAGAGTTGGCTCAACAGACTTCTTAATAATGCCAATCGGAAGCGTCCCTAAGATGCTGGCTGCATTGCCCTCTTAAACTATTGTCATTAATCATTTTAATATCGATACCAGGAAGATCAATAGCTGTAAGCGAGATTTTGTCAAAAACGAAATTATCTTTCTTAACAGTTTATAAGCTCTCTAAGCACCATCAATCGCTTATGAATAACATTGTATCCCATCTCTCAGCTTCATGTAAATCCACATTATGTAAATGTCCATTTGTGTATTGAAGTTATTGAGGTTACATTTACATTGTTGTAAACAAACGATCGTAAATATCTCGCGGTCGTCTAGACTTTAGTGAGTGTTAGGTAAGTTTGAGCTGGGTCTAGAGGCTATAAGTTTGGGTCTTATGTGTTTGGATGATTTATTTCTCACTATAAATATACCAACGCACTAAAATCCAGCTTTTTTATATTTTATGCAGCATAAGTGAATACTAGCTTTATAAAATTTTAATAGGATACAGCAAGTTTAATTTGAACTATAATTTTCGACATAACAAGCTTAGTACCAAGGCCTAGGGAGCCATTTTTAAATTGTTGTCTTTTTCGTGTTCTATTTTGTTTAAAAACTAAAAAAACAATATTTTATATTGATATTCCCGTTTTTTTTTTTGGGTTTAATGTGATTTTTATCTGCGTGACATTTAGCACACGCGGTCTGGAAAAAAGTTGACCAAAAATCACCAATCACCAGTGTAAAACAGTACCTGGTGACGATTAATAGTTGGTTTAATAAAGAAAGCTCGATACTCTAAATATTACAAAAACACATGGAAGGGTAGGGACAATCATTAAAGAAAAGCTGAAAAAATCTTGCTGGTCAGTAACTAAAATTGCAAAAGTTTTTTTTTAATAATTTGCCCCTAAGGGTTTTTCTTATTTTCAAGGTGAATTATAATTATTTAGTTCTTCTCAGTGTCTTATGGATTATGGTATATTAAATACATTTTGATTATTAATTCATTACTTATCCAACTACCCGAAAAATAGGACACTCACATTCAAATCTCATAAAGCGTGCACCTAGATGATACATAGTATTATCTAACCAATTATAGAGATGTGCAATTGTGTATTATGTAGAATACACAGCGCTTCGGACACTGTGTGACTTAGAAGATACACATGGAGCTGAGCGTGTTAAACGACTAGAGTGTACCCGTATCTATCTAATCAAGCAAAATGAGGTGTAATTATATCCGTTGCACTTAACAACCTTTATTTTATATCTAGCAAACCAGTAAAGGTGATTATTTTTTCGTATGAAGTCATTTTACCTATATAGTAACATTACACTTTTAAACCATGTTTTTTTATGTTTTTATTTACACAAAATCACTTTACACTCACAATATTAAATGCAAAAGTTTGGATGGCTGGATAGATGGATGTTTGTTACCTGCTTATTTATGCGGAAACTACTAAACTTGTAATAAAAATAGGATAAGATTTTTTTAAGGTTTTGTTTATTTAGTTTTCCATAGCACAGTGCGTGCAAAGCCACGGGCAGAAACTAGAAAGTGAAAATTGGTGATAGTAACTGACCTTTGGTTCTATTCTTTCTTTCTCTGATATCTCTGATAAACCTTTGCAATTTTCCTTCTTCGTTCAGTACCTATCGAATTCGTTCTCCAAAATCAGCCCAGTGCTATAAATCAGTCCGGCAGCTTGCGAACACGCGGCCAACTTGCAATATATCGCCGTTTGATTGTTATTGACTAATCAGCTGGTTGTTTATGCAGCCCTGGTACCCTTTCCAAGCTGGCGATATAAACTTTATCGAAGTGGCTAAGATCTACTTGGAATTGGAGTTTGAAGCTCAATTTTGAGCTTGAAACTTGAGTTTTTGAGTGTACTAAGGTGTGTATTAAGGTAGATGATACTTTTTCTACTTCTATATATATTATCTAATCGCAGCGACGAAAATAGGGTATGACTACTAGGGTACTATGACTTCAAAAAGCTAATTAATTATATGTGTAATCTCTATTGATATTCTGCATACTTTTTAATGTTTTAATTGTGAAATTTAATCAGAAAAGTAGATAATTTAAGACTCAATTGCAAAATTTCTAAACGTTCTAGTTGCTTCATGACAATACGGTGAACGATGACGTCCATCTTTCACCGTATTGTCATGAAGCTTTATATGGCGATATCTTTTTGAAGGACGAAAAATATTTAAGACACATACAACACTCAAACAATGGTTTTATTCTTAAAATTGTTTCTAATTTTCTTTTGATTGAAGCACTTTGAGTTGACAAACTGAACGGTGACGTAACCGAAAAAGGGCAACGTTTTTATCTCCAGAAACTGAGTGCAGAATTATTTTACGGTGTTTTACTTTAGCAATTAAAAAATTGCGTGGCTTGTTTTCGGTAATGAATTAACTACAACAATTAATTTAAAAATCTATGCTTATGTATACCTTATTATATTTCTACTAACTATATTTTATAAGGTACTATTGAAATTAAATAACATTACACATTTTGATTGAGATCTCGCTCTTCTGATTTCAATCATAAAGTTGGTGGTACATAGGTATTCAACGATCGTAAAGTTTTGGTCAACGTGAGCGTGTCAATCGTCCACCCATCAACCCATCGTCAACAAATTATGGTAATACCTGACCAGATTAAAAATCTCCCTTCGAAAGGGATTGTCAAAGGCTGGATTACACGGAGTATTCAATTATCTCATTGTCGGATGTTGTGTTAACATGCAAATTGGACCATCCGAGTGGACCCTTATAGGGATGGGTGATAGTTTACCCGGCGGTGACTATTCGGCTTTTACTGTTGCCGGACGTGTCGGAGAGACCTTGAAATAACCGTCAAACACCACTTCAAATAAATGGTTGGTAAATATCAATCAATAGGAACTCGAACTATTCTACAGCTGCGTATAAGGAACCCTCCCCTCCCCTCAGTTTACATTAAAGAGGGCGATATAATGACGCCATTTTATGAATAGGATAGGCATAGGATTATGCGTTTAAAGGAGCGGGACCGTGCAGAGCGGCGTAAACTCAAAAATCAAGCTTCTGCTGATTATTTATTTGTTTGCAAATGAAATTATGCATTATGAATTATGAAAAAAAGAAAACAGGTAGTTCTTTGCACAATTATTTCTGGTATATATAATTTTTTTTTATTTTCAAAAAGAAGAGGATCTGCCTTTTACCCCATAGATTATTGGATATTTTTTTAAAATCATTGTCGATAAAGATGACGGAGAAAAATTGTTTTAATATAGGTACCATTTCACATCAATCGCCGCCTTAACACCTCTGTTTCATGCCACTAAGGTAAAATCTACTCTTTTTTATTGCAAGTTTAATTCTTTCTTCCCTTTTCCGCGTTTTCATTCGTTTCCAGTCAATACCTAATTATTTTTTGAAGTTTTCTACACTTCAAGGTTTTGTCGCGAAGAATATAATAAATAGGGATACGAACGAAATCAGAAAACCCGAGATTTTGCAAAATTCATCAGCGAGATGCAGCAAATTTCATCAGACAAACAGCAAGGACTGATACCAACCACAGAACATCCCTAATTCCCTTAATAGGAAATGGGCCTTTTCCGTTATTATTCTCTTTGGTCATCCCTACCCTTTGTTTTGTAGATTTGGGAAATTATTCTGAGCCCTTTTAAATCGACGAGTTTAACTTCGAGTGCTTTTGTCCCGTTTTTATTCTGAAAATGGAGATGGGACTGTGAAAGTTTATTGTGTCTGCTCCCGTTAATGTTTTAATTTTTTTGGAATATTCTGTATTTTCATTTACAAAGGTCCTTTGTAATTTTGGGAAATGACTTTATGTTCTAATTAAGTATTGTGATTCCAGGGTTTCATCATAATCATCATCAGCCTATATTCGTCCATAGCTGGACGCCTCCCCTAATGAGCGACATAGCGCCCTGTCTTCAGCTTGTCGCATCCAGCAACTGCCAGCAGTCTTCGCAAATCGTCATCCTATCTGGTCGGAGGGCATCCTACACTACATTTGTCGAGTCGTGGTCTCCACTCAAGAACACGTTTACCCCAGCTTATTTAAAACCTTTTGCTTTCTTTTCCCCAACGCGGTTGAAACGTTGGGGAAAAGAAAACAAAAGGTACGCGATAAATACCTGATAAATAATCTTTTCAGGATTTAATTTGACTATAAAAACCTATACCTACCAAACCAAAAATAACTATGGTAGGTACCTACATTAAGATATTGGTAAAAGGTTTTTTAACTCAAAGAACGTAGGTCAAGTTAATTAGATTACCTATAACAAACCGTCACCTATAAGTAGAGTATATTAAGATTTATTTAGTAATATTAGAGACTACTTATTACTATCAGTGGGAACATATATAAAATTTGGAAATGTGGAATTGTAAATTTTTACTTTTTATACAATATCATTAGGTACTCATAAAATCTATTAAAAGAATGATGTTTTTCTTAAAGATAAATCAAATAATGATTAATAATGCTATTTAAATATTAACCCCTTCAGACGCTATCAAAGGCTATAACAAAGCAAAAAGGGTTAAAAATAAAAAGGGTGAAAGGGTGAAAATTGCCATAAAAATGAACTATTAATTTAAAATAAACAGTGAGTGTACTTTCCAGACTAATTAATCAGAAATCCAATCAAAAATCATACATTTTTAAAAACAAGGGGAGCGATACAATGCGGCGAGACTGTTAATTTAGCTGAATAGACATCCTTATTGTTTCACACAATTCAACTTATTTTATGCAATATGATAGAAATAATAGGGTAGAAATTTGCCTGAACTTAGAGGTTCTAGAAGGTGCTGTCTGCCGGTGAGGAATGCCTTAATACTGTATAAATAGGTTTTTTATTTTAAAGTGGTGAGCTGATTTCAGCTTTGGTACTAACGTTTTAATTTGCAGCAACGCCGAGCACCGGTGAAATTAGTTGTAAAAGAGAGATTTACACTAATTTGGATAATTTCTTTATTTGTTGGTGGAATGCAGAGAGAGTTTTAATTTTTGCATCGACATTTTACCCAGTAGACTCCTAATACCTATTTATTCGCTATGCAAACAAGTCTGTCAACCAACTGAGGTGTGCGGGCGCGGGGAAGTGAGTGCTTATTGGTCCGTTCAAGGTTACGACAAATCATAAACTTAGTTAGGGATGGGGTACTTAGTTTCTATGAAAACAATTATCGATACTTGTCACAAGGTAGGTATATTTACTAGTAAGTATTTAACGGCACTTTTGCCCGACTGCGCCATGGCAAAGATTTTAACACTAATATTATGGTGTAGGTACATTGCATACAAAATAATAGCCTAAGCATAGTGAAATAAGATGTATGTAGGTAGTCAGGTTAAGCTTCTAAGTTTATGTATTGTTTATTCCCTTGAATCAAGCAAACAGACTATGTACCTATTCTATGAATTATGTAAATCACCCACTGAAACTAAATAAATAACTAGCTTATATCCGCGGATTGGCCCGCATTACTTATAGATGAAAAAATAAGTCTAAATATAATTTGATTGATACCTCCCTTTAATTTTTTGAGGCAATGTATGAAACATTGCCTCAAAAAAACATACCATCATGGAGAACAATTATGTCGATCAGTGAGTCACTATAATAATCGGGTGATAAATATTAGGGTTAACATTTAAGTAGGTACTTTACATATAGATAGATACCATGTAACAATGTAACGGTAAATATTATTCAAATCGATTTTTACAGAATTAATTATAATTAGTCCTGTATTGTAATAAACCCATATCGATATTCTGATCACTACCAGGCCCGGAACGGCACATCACTACTTGCACGCGCCTTGTCAGAGAAGAAAGGAAAGCAAATATAAAATTGGTTATGAAAGAAAGGGATGCACCGTTGGTGACGTCGACCGGCCAACCAAATTAAGTTGATCATTTGATTTCGATTGATGGAAAACTAAATGAATTAGCAAATTTTATTCTGTTTATGAAAGAAATCAGCTTATCTGTGAAATGTTATTCCATCGGTTTTCAAATTTGAGGTCTTGCTCTCTTTTCCACACCATTTTATGCTACAAGGAGCCATTGCAGCTAGGATAATACGATATTTTTCGTAAGCCAGCACAGATGTTTACGGGTCATTAATCTGGTCGTTACTGGCCGAAAGTTAGAGGGCGTGGTTTTATATAAGATCTATTTTCCTGATGTGTTATCTGAAACCGTTCTCCATATATTAGGAGTCTACTGGGTAAAATGTCGATGAATTTTTGTAATCGAGCCTTAATCCAGAGAGAATTTTAGACATGGAACTTTGAATTGTTTGTAAATGCGGAATAAAGCGCTTTTTGGTACTGTTAGTTTTACATAAACCCCTCATTATAAAGGAACTATCCTAAATAGTTGGTAACACAGCAGCTTTTACATCAACTTCCAAGTTGTTCTTTGCCAAGATCACGACAACTTCATCATCATCATCATCATCAGCCTACATCAGTCCACTGCTGGACATAGGCCTCCCCCAATGAGCGCCATAGCGCCCTGTCTTCAGCTTGCCGCATGCAGCATCTGCCAGCAGTCTTTCGCAAATCGTCATCCCACCTGGTCGGAGGGCGTCCTACACTACGTATGCCGAGTCGCGGTCTCCACTCAAGAATACGTTTACCCCAGCGGTTGTCGGTTCTTCTCGACATATGGATAGCCCACTGCCACTTCAGCTTGCTAATCCTTTGAGCTATGTCGATAACCTTGACAACTTAATAAACAAAATTTCATTTGACAGTAGGTACCTAGTTATTAAACAAAAAAAAACAAAACACGATTATTAGTTAAACATAAACGTAAAAAGATATCAATTTAATAACCTCCCGTTTAATTTACAACATCAAAAAGAATTCTAAATCGCGTATGAACCTACATATTACAAGTATTTATGAAAATGCTTAAACAGATATACCGTTTATTTTTCTACCCAGTTTTTTAACCCGCTATTTTAAATGAGCACCTTTATATCTATGCGCCCCTGGTAGCCGACGGGTTAATTCCAAAGCCACTTGGAATTACGAGGTTATTAATGGGCTTGATTTAATTTTTATTTGAAATTATTTTATTAGTCTGGGCTTTATCGAGGGTCGGGGTCGTTGATGGACTGCCTTTGTAGGTAAGTATATAATACTTTAAGAGGGTATGAAAACTATAAGAACCTGGTATAAGCCGTGTCTGTACATAAAGAATGGGACTGAAAAATACCAGCAGGTCACACGCATGCTGTCCCGCTCAGATTATAATTTTATTAAATGTGATTTAGGTGAAACATCATGCTGTCACTCTCACTCAATTCCATTCTTTATCTACTTATCTACACGACTTTTAACTATGGCTACTATCTTCGTAAGATAGGAAGAAACTACGTATCTTCAGAATGAAAATGATAAAAATTATTACCTACATTTATTGCGTCACCTAATTATTGGTTATTATTAATCAGAAGTTAAGTGATTATCGTCATCATCATCATCGGCCTTGTTCCGTCTATAGAGACAAATTAAGTGATTATACTATTTTTAGCAATGTCAAGCTAATTTATTTAAAAGAAACACAATTTTCACAACCTTAAAGGATTTTACTCAAACAATGGAAAATTAATAACTCAACACAATGAGGATTTCTCATATTCAACTACACTTAGGTACTTATCGCAACGATACAACAATACGCAAGAGAGTGAACGTCCGTTCAGCACGACGACTTGTAGCAGAATGGGCCTCAGTCCCTCGTTCCGTCGGCTAGCGTAACGAGGTGTTGACTCCACGGCGGCGCGCAGCAAAATGAGAGCGAGCGTTGGTTTGCGCCGGCTTTTATAGAAAAAGCTACTCTACCCTCGAGTCACATCCATCACGGCCTCTCCTGAAACTTCTGGCGCCTCGACAGATCTAGGGTATTCATGGTGATGCCCAGGCTTAATCAAGCGTAGGCATATTTTAGGCTTGTGTAGGTCCTGGTTCCTAGTGGTCCAGAATGGAAGGTTCCCAGGTTCTCGATCGTGTGGTGCAAAACAATCAGGTTGGTCAACCTGACCAGGTTGCAGCACGTTCGGTCAGTTCCTGTTCTGGGTCATCATCATCACCTCTCGTTGGTCACACAGCGACTGATCGGTGTGCAAAGCCGACCAGCTTCCATGGCCATATGTAGACACCATCCAACGGACTGGTTCTACTGTAGACACCATCCAACGGACTGGTTCTACTGTAGACACCATCCAACGGACTGGTTCTACTGTAGACACCATCCAACGGACTGGTTCTAACGCAGACACCATCCAACGGACTGGTTCTAACGCAGACACCATCCAACGGACTGGTTCTAACGCAGACACCATCCAACGGACTGGTTCTAACGCAGACACCATCCAACGGACTGGTTCTAACGCAGAGACCATCCAACGGACTGGTTCTAACGCAGACATCGCTGGGGCGCGCAGACCGCGCTGGTGCGCGTAGACCGCGCTGGACAGCGAGCAGATCTCGCTGGTGCGCGCAGGCCGCGCTGGACAGCGAGCAGACCTCGCTGATGCGCGCAGATCGCGCTGGACAGCGAGCAGACCTCGCTGGTGCGCGCAGGCCGCGCTGGTGCGCGTAGACCGCGCTGGACAGCGAGCAGATCTCGCCGGTGCGCGCAGGCCGCGCTGGACAGCGAGCAGACCTCGCTGGTGCGCTCAGATCGCGCTGGACAGCGAGCAGATCTCGCTGGTGCGCGCAGGCCGCGCTGGTGCGCGCAGATCGCGCAGATCGCGCTGGTGCGCGCAGATCGCGCTGGACAGCGAGCAGACCTCGCTGGAGTGCGCAGACCGCGTTGGACAGCGAGCAGATCTCGCTGGTGCGCGCAGGCCGCGCTGGACAGCGAGCAGATCTCGCTGGTGCGCGCAGGCCGCGCTGGTGCGCGCAGACCGCTCTGGTGCGCGCAGAACGCGCTGGTGCGCTGGACAGCGAGCAGACCTCGCTGGAGTGCGCAGGCCACGCTGACACGCGTAGGCCGCGCAGGAGCGCGCAAGCCGCTCCGCACAGCGAGCACCCCTCGCTGGAGTGCGCAGGCTACGCCGACACGCGTAGGCCGCGCAGGAGCGCGCAAGCCGCTCCGCACAGCGAGCAGACTTCGCTGGTGCGCGCAGATCGCGCTGGACAGCGAGCAGTCCCCGCTGGTGCGCGCAGGCCACGCTGGACAGCGAGCAGTCCCCGCTGGTGAGCGCAGACCTCGCTGGAGCGCGCAGGCCACGCCGACACGCGTAGGCCGCGCAGGAGCGCACAAGCCGCGCTGGACAGCGAGCAGACCTCGCTGGTGCGCGCAGACCGCGCTGGACAGCGAGCACCCCTCGCTGGAGCACGCAGGCCACGCCGACACGCGTAGGCCGCGCAGGAGCGCGCAAGCCGCTCCGCACAGCGGGCAGACTTCGCTGGTGCGCGCAGATCGCGCTGGACAGCGAGCAGTCCCCGCTGGTGCGCGCAGATCGCGCTGGACAGCGAGCAGACCTCGCTGGAGTGCGCAGGCCACGCCGACACGCGTAGGCCGCGCAGGAGCGCGCAGGCCACGCCGACACGCGTAGGCCGCGCAGGAGCGCGCAAGCCGCTCCGCACAGCGAGCACCCCTCGCTGGAGTGCGCAGGCCGCGCTGGACAGCCAGCAGACCTCGCTGGTGCGCGCAGACCGCGCTGGACAGCGAGCAGACCTCGCTGGAGTGCGCAGACCGCGTTGGACAGCGAGCAGATCTCGCTGGTGCGCGCAGGCCGCGCTGGACAGCGAGCAGATCTCGCTGGTGCGCGCAGGCCGCGCTGGTGCGCGCAGACCGCTCTGGTGCGCGCAGAACGCGCTGGTGCGCTGGACAGCGAGCAGACCTCGCTGGAGTGCGCAGGCCACGCTGACACGCGTAGGCCGCGCAGGAGCGCGCAAGCCGCTCCGCACAGCGAGCACCCCTCGCTGGAGTGCGCAGGCTACGCCGACACGCGTAGGCCGCGCAGGAGCGCGCAAGCCGCTCCGCACAGCGAGCAGACTTCGCTGGTGCGCGCAGATCGCGCTGGACAGCGAGCAGTCCCCGCTGGTGCGCGCAGGCCACGCTGGACAGCGAGCAGTCCCCGCTGGTGAGCGCAGACCTCGCTGGAGCGCGCAGGCCACGCCGACACGCGTAGGCCGCGCAGGAGCGCGCAAGCCGCGCTGGACAGCGAGCAGACCTCGCTGGTGCGCGCAGACCGCGCTGGACAGCGAGCACCCCTCGCTGGAGCACGCAGGCCACGCCGACACGCGTAGGCCGCGCAGGAGCGCGCAAGCCGCTCCGCACAGCGGGCAGACTTCGCTGGTGCGCGCAGATCGCGCTGGACAGCGAGCAGTCCCCGCTGGTGCGCGCAGATCGCGCTGGACAGCGAGCAGACCTCGCTGGAGTGCGCAGGCCACGCCGACACGCGTAGGCCGCGCAGGAGCGCGCAGGCCACGCCGACACGCGTAGGCCGCGCAGGAGCGCGCAAGCCGCTCCGCACAGCGAGCACCCCTCGCTGGAGTGCGCAGGCCGCGCTGGACAGCCAGCAGACCTCGCTGGTGCGCGCAGACCGCGCTGGACAGCGAGCAGACCTCGCTGGTGCGCGCAGACCGCGCTGGACAGCCAGCAGACCTCGCTGGTGCGCGCAGACCGCGCTGGACAGCGAGCAGACCCCGCTGGTGCGCGCAGACCGCGCTGGACAGCGAGCACCCCTCGCTGGAGTGCGCAGGCCACGCCGACACGCGTTGGCCGCGCAGGAGCGCGCAAGCCGCGCAGGAGCGCGCAAGCCGCTCCGCACAGCGAGCAGACCTCGCTGGTGCGCGCAGACCGCGCTGGACAGCGAGCAGACCTCGCTGGTGCGCGCAGACCGCGCTGGACAGCCAGCAGACCTCGCTGGTGCGCGCAGACCGCGCTGGACAGCGAGCAGACCCCGCTGGTGCGCGCAGACCGCGCTGGACAGCGAGCACCCCTCGCTGGAGTGCGCAGGCCACGCCGACACGCGTTGGCCGCGCAGGAGCGCGCAAGCCGCGCAGGAGCGCGCAAGCCGCTCCGCACAGCGAGCAGACCTCGCTGGACAGCGAGCAGACCTCGCTGGTGCGCGCAGGCCGCGCTGGACAGCGAGCAGACGTCGCTGGTGCGCGCTGGACAGCGAGCAGACCTCGCTGGTGCGCGCAGACCGCGCTGAACAGCGAGCAGATCTCGCTGGTGCGCGCGCAGGCCGCGCTGGTGCGCGCAGACCGCGCTGGACAGCGAGCAGACCTCGCTGGTGCGCGCAGGCCGCGCTGGACAGCAAGCAGATCTCGCTGGTGCGCGCAGGCCGCGCTGGACAGCGAGCAGACCTCGCTGGTGCGCGCAGGCTGCGCTGGTGCGCGCAGACCGCGCTGGACAGCGAGCAGACCTCGCTGGTGCGCGCAAGCCGCTCCGCACAGCGAGCAGACCTCGCTGGTGCGCGCAGATCGCGCTGGACAGCGAGCAGACCTCGCTGGAGTGCGCAGGCCACGCCGACACGCGTAGGCCGCGCAGGAGCGCGCAGGCCACGTCGACACGCGTAGGCCACGCAGGAGCGCGCAAGCCGCTCCGCACAGCGAGCACCCCTCGCTGGAGTGCGCAGGCCGCGCTGGACAGCCAGCAGACCTCGCTGGTGCGCGCAGACCGCGCTGGACAGCGAGCAGACCCCGCTGGTGCGCGCAGACCGCGCTGGACAGCGAGCACCCCTCGCTGGAGTGCGCAGGCCACGCCGACACGCGTTGGCCGCGCAGGAGCGCGCAAGCCGCGCAGGAGCGCGCAAGCCGCTCCGCACAGCGAGCAGACCTCGCTGGACAGCGAGCAGACCTCGCTGGTGCGCGCAGGCCGCGCTGGACAGCGAGCAGACGTCGCTGGTGCGCGCTGGACAGCGAGCAGACCTCGCTGGTGCGCGCAGACCGCGCTGAACAGCGAGCAGATCTCGCTGGTGCGCGCGCAGGCCGCGCTGGTGCGCGCAGATCTCGCTGGTGCGCGCGCAGGCCGCGCTGGTGCGCGCAGACCGCGCTGGACAGCGAGCAGACCTCGCTGGTGCGCGCAGGCCGCGCTGGACAGCAAGCAGATCTCGCTGGTGCGCGCAGGCCGCGCTGGACAGCGAGCAGACCTCGCTGGTGCGCGCAGGCTGCGCTGGTGCGCGCAGACCGCGCTGGACAGCGAGCAGACCTCGCTGGTGCGCGCAAGCCGCTCCGCACAGCGAGCAGACCTCGCTGGTGCGCGCAGATCGCGCTGGACAGCGAGCAGACCTCGCTGGAGTGCGCAGGCCACGCCGACACGCGTAGGCCGCGCAGGAGCGCGCAAGCCGCTCCGCACAGCGAGCACACCTCGCTGGAGCGCGCAGGCCACGCTCGAGGCATATGCCGTAGTTGCAGATATGAAAATAAAAATCAACTGTTAAGGAGTTATTCTACTCCTACCCTCAATTTGGAACATAAATAAACAACTGGGCTCGGCCCCACCTGACCATGTTCAATCAGCCCCAAATAATCACTTCTGCGACTAGCTACGTGGGTAGCTATACGCAATCGCTGGCCACGCAAAAGACTGCGCGATCACCGGTCACGAGTGTGACTGCGGGATCGCCAGCCACGAGAATTCCTGTCACGCGAACGGTCGCTCCGCAACCCCGATGGGCGTCTTCTATGACGAGACCGAGAAAGGCTCGTCCTCATGTCTTTGTTTCACTGCAAAAACACAATAAAGGTGCCGGAACGCACCAAAATTAAATAACTTCGTCAAACAACACAAAGCGTGGAATAAAACAAACTACCCACACAACTTTGAACAAGGAAAGAAACACTTCATTTTGCTTTTAAACTTATCAGGATAAATGTGGGAAATGCGAACTATCCCTTACTTCTGATTTTAGCAATGTCAAGCTAATTTATTTAAAAGAAACACAATTTTCACAACCTTAAAGGATTTTACTCAAACAATGGAAAATTAATAACTCAACACAATGAGGATTTCTCATATTCAACTACACTTAGGTACTTATCGCAACGATACAACAATACGCAAGAGAGTGAACGTCCGTTCAGCACGACGACTTGTAGCAGAATGGGCCTCAGTCCCTCGTTCCGTCGGCTAGCGTAACGAGGTGTTGACTCCACGGCGGCGCGCAGCAAAATGAGAGCGAGCGTTGGTTTGCGCCGGCTTTTATAGAAAAAGCTACTCTACCCTCGAGTCACATCCATCACTATAATAATAGAAGAAGAAGAAAAATATTTATTTTAATAGGTACCGTAATAAATTATAATAGGTACCTTTAATTAAATCTATTCGTATACAAAAGCTATTACAGTATTGAACATCAAACAAAAAACACGGCAAACGAAGCCTTAAAAATTAGGTCAACAAATTCCACTTTCACATCGATCAAACAGAAAAACGCAGAACAATTTCAAAAATGGAATACGCGTCATATTTGACGGCTGGCTCTATTGACGGATGACGTAACCTTGGCGGGAGTTTTATTGTCATTTTTGACAGGTTGCCCGAGGACGGGACGCCGCGGCGTCGCCGGCTGTTGTCGATTGGTGATATGATAAGTCGAAGTGAAAAAATATTAGTATTTAATAAAAATGTATTATTTTAATAAGTACCTACCTATTAAAATTAAACGGAAAAAATCGCTGCTTTGCATAGTAAAATAGCGAGGGTTTATTTAATTTATTTTTAGTTTGTTCGATTCCCTGGTGTGACAAGCAATGTTAAGATAATCTTTGAATGCGATTTTTTTTCTTTTAAAAAATAAAGGAATGTTTCTTTTTAGTAAAATGAGCTAACTAAAGGATAACTAAGGTAGTTCCCGTCCAGGACCCATGATTATTTTTCACACTGTTTATCACTATTTGAATTTTTGGGACGTGTTCTTCAAAAGTTAATCTATAAATTACATTTTATGTGATGTTCTTTATAAATGTTTTTTTTATCTATAATGTACCTACGTGTAAGTGTACACTTTTTATGTCAACAGTACAAGTTAAAAACAATAGAAAATATAAGAAAAGAACATCTCATAATTTATCGAAATTGGTCTCTAAGGACCCTGCGGGTTCCTTGGGGGCCTTCAAGGACTACCCCGTTGTATCTAGGTACATTTTAATTTTACGTATAAGACGAAGCTGTTAATTATTTATCCGATCAATTATGTATCTTTCAAGGAACACTACTTTTAGGCTAGACTGTCATTCTTTTACATAGTAAATGTTTGGGTAAATTCGACATCGTCCATTTTTTGTCCTACTTTTAAGTTCCATACTTGGATTGGAGGGTAAAATATACCCTGAATTATTCTTTACTGAAAGTTTGCAAGAGAAGTGCTTTAACTTTTTTATTTTTGCGCTTAAATTTGTGTCCGTTAATGCTGTCCGAATCTCGTCACAATAATTTTCAACCCATTGATCCAAATTATTCTGAACACAATCCCCTTTATTTCACAGTTGGTAACACAGTAACACAAGACAAAATCATGAAGCGCGAACGGTGCACGTATTTCGCGAACTCGTTTTCAGTTGAGAAGAACGATACATTATTCGTGACCTTAATACACTATTACACGAACTGTTGAGAAAAATGTTTCTATTCGTGACCTAAATAGACTATTACGTTAACGGTAGGAATAACAAGCACGTAGTCAGAAAACAGATATCTGTTCTCGTAGACTCGTCTAGACTGCGGCGGTGAATACTACTAGAATCTAGAAAATACATGTTGTTTATATCAGCACTTATGGGTACCTAAAACTTTTTAAACTTTCACGATTTGATAACATATTTAAGATTATTTATCGGGTATTTATCGCGTACCTTTTGCTTTCTTTTCCCCAACGTTTCAACCGCGTTTCAGCGATCGTGGTCACGGGGCGACTCAAATCGATCGTGGTCGCCCCGTGACCACGATCGCTGAAACGCGGTTGAAACATTGGGGAAAAGAAAGCAAAAGGTACGCGATAAATACCCGATAAATAATCTTAAATATCTTATGGGTACCTCATTGCGTAACAGCCTCCTAAAACCAGGGGGTTTTGTCATGTGGATTGGTGATCGCACTGGGGAATGGGATAATTAATTGTCGCATTCTTATTGTAGATTATCTTAGAAAGTGTATACCTAGATTGCCTTATGTGCGCGGCTTTTTGGGTTTTTTCTTATTAAAATAAAGTCTGTCCTTCTTCAAGATACAATACATCAATTTTCCACCTTTTTATATTATTATTGTCATCGTAATTGTAATAATTATTAGTGATATAATTATTACAATTATTAATAATAATAAAGTAATAATTAATTGTAAGAAGCATGTCAGACTCAGATAGAAATTGATTGTTAACTAGAGATTGAACTAGAGTTGAGCTACCTGTAGATTGTTTGCAACAGTTTGCAGATAGCTTAATTGTTTCTATTGTAATTACTAGTTTTAATTTAAATTTGTTATTTGATTGTTATTTCTTTCTGAATAAAGATATGTTTTATGAAAAAGAAAAAAAAAAAACTAGAGATAGGTACTAAATAATAATCATATATGTATTTATACATAAATACTTTTTTGTCAGCTTGTAGTATTTTTTGTGCCAAATGTACGTAAGTTATGAAATTACAGTGTGTTGCAGTCGCAGAAGTAAATACATGTAAAACGACCTGTCTTATTTCAGATTGTTATCATTGTCATAAGCATGACCCTTCAGTTTAGACTTGCGACACGCAATGCTGGGTAGAAGCCCATCATTTCATACCATTTTTCTTGCTTTTCTCATCCAGATGCGCCCGGCGATTTTTCCAATATCTTTGCTTATTCGGACGACCACTTCTTTGTCGGTGTTGGTTATTACTCAATCTTAGCTTTCGTCCACTTGAAATCACGGACAAGTGCTTTCAAGTGAAAAAGAAAGTCAGATTTTCTTCAGTCTTTTTGTTTATTAAACAAAAAGATTTTCCAGAGTTTTTGGAATAGGTACTTTAAAGCTTAAGGTGCATACCCCACCCAAACTAGCGCCGCCACCTACTTTATGTTATTATTCCGTTTAACAAAAGATATTTCAAAAATCCATCTTCCAGTTTGTGATACTTATATAAGCTTTTTTTAATGCCTCTGTAATAGTTTTATTCTATGTAGTTTAGGCAGAGATACGAAGTTACTCTTGGTGGCCACCAAAATCTATTTTCATCAAAATCTATTAGGTAGGTATGCGCCTTAAAAGCGCTGTATAATTTTCAAACAGGTTCATAAAAAACCTCCAAAATTTCTAACAATCGCAAAAAAATTACCTATTAACCCTTCAGTAACTTTCAATCCGAAAATCCTTCCAAAGTTCGCATGACAATCCGTAACCGCCTGTCCGTACCCGGTAACCGAGTTACGGACGGCAATGGCCAGTGATTGGCCCCGGGGGGCCTGTTCGCACTTCAATGTGACCACAATTTCTGTTCCCAATGGTTGGTATTGACAACCCTTTGAAGGTTCTTTTACTTTGTCAAACTCTTTCCCAATATTTTTCTAGGTAGGCACAAAGAAAATTACAATCAAATATAGAAACAAATTAGAACTGAAGTTTTAACAAATTACAACCAGTATTTTACACAACTATTCTCTAAAAATCTAAGCCGGCACCAGAATGATGACTGAAAACTTTTTGTATTTTCGACATGGTGTTGTTATTCTGTAATTAGACAATGTAAGCTATGTTCCTTATCAAACAAAACGTAAGGTATTGTTGTTTTTAATATAAAACAAATAGGATAAAAACATGTCATTTTCGACGTAAAGTTATGCAAAATTGTATGTTGCATATTTTTGCTTACAATTCATTCTAGGTGTGTATTATTAAGAAAAATATAACCAGGGACCCAGATAAATACTATTCGAATACGAAAAACAACATGATATT
Source organism: Eupithecia vulgata (assembly GCA_946478455.1). NCBI lineage: Eukaryota > Metazoa > Arthropoda > Insecta > Lepidoptera > Geometridae > Eupithecia > Eupithecia vulgata. The sequence goes on along the minus strand of OX297862.1, from coordinate 2,254,129 downwards.
ATGGTTGAAATATGCTCGAATTACAAATCATTTTGGTAGTACGTTTGTATGGGCAAATCATCATCCACAGGCCTCTTAAACCAAGACATGAATGAAAACCTCCTCGCTGTAATCCTCACGCAACCTCATTAGTAGAAGCCCTACGTTAGGTACCTACCAACAATCTACATCTTATATTACGCTTGTTGAGTTTCAAGGATTAGTTGTACTAATCTGTACTTTTAAATTGGTTGTAGAGGAAAATAATAGAAAGCTTAAGAAGAGGAAATAATAAAATAAATAGGAAGGATAAGATAAGAATGCATATAGATCCTATTTTGTATTTTATGTGGATGATGTAGATACAGACAGCATTTTTAGTAAACATCGCAGCGGAATTTCGGGTGTTGAAGGAACTATAGAGTCTAAAGGGATATCGCTTAGTGAGACGTAAAACAATAGGCGCTTTTCCGCTGACCACCTGTCATTAAAAATACAACTTATAAAACGAAGAAAAGTGATTTACTAGAGCTACTAAGAAAAGTGATTTACTAGAGCTACTAAGAAAAGTGATTTACTAGAGCTACTAAGAGAGGAATTCACCGATAGTAACCTAAGGGCCTAAACTACCTCAAATCAACTCCGTCGGATAAAAATATCTTCGTTGGTACTAAATGTTTAACTTTGATATTTGTCAACTTACTCTATCGGTCATATTATGTTTTGAAAACATGATTACATAACATTTTCTCGATAAAAATCTAAATTCTTAATACTAAAACCTGAATTTCTCAATAAATACAGAAGTTAAGATCTTGAGAATAAGCATGGTAATAGAACTAGGTATAAAAAACATTTCCCATGTTTCAGTTTTTTTTTTCAAATATAGTCCTAATTAATAGAAATTGAGCTAAAACTTGATTTCTGGGCTTGCGTTGCGTTGTTACGTGTACGTTGAACGCAAAATCCTGTCTTTATCCTTTTCACAAAAACTTGAGGTTGTACAGGTTCATAAAGCGCGTCTAATTAAACGCATTTCCGGGTAACACAAAACAATATGCAACGACATTGACAGTTCTATTATACACGTTTTGTTCATGCTGCTGATGAAATGCCAAATGTACCACTGAAACTCGGTTAAGAGCAGAAACGCGTTTAGTCTTCAACTATGGAACGTAGGATCCTAGGATCTTTGGTCTTCAGTTGAAAGTTTCAACGGTTAATTCCTCTCTAAATACTTAATCTAACGTAGGTAATAAAATATAATTGCATTTCTAAAAAAAATACGAAGATTTCTGAAGGTTTTGTGAATACGCTACGAATGCTACGGCGTAGCAGGGTGCTACGAAGATGAAAAAAAAACTGATGCTATTGTTTTTTCCCTTGTGAAACACTATGGGAGCCTACATTAGATGACAAAATATCTAAAAAGGCGAATCATCAAAGTTGAACTAAGCCTTTTTTGTTTTTTTATTATTATTTAATAAGGATTTTTTTAGTTACCTGAACCCTTGAAATTACACAAAAAAAAAACAAAAAAGAACAATTAAACTATGTAGGGAAACATGGAACAAAATGGCGCGGGTTCGAGTCCCGCCGAAGTGGAAAATTTTTGGGAATTTATTTCATTTCTTAGTGATGCCCAGAGTGCGGGTAAGCACTATAACAAAAATCCTTAAACATGGAACAAAACATTAAGATTCAACATTATGCGTTCTTTAACTGCCTGATTAAAAAGCTTGGACAGTTTCCCAGCCTCCTCCGATAGAAGATAAGCTAAAAAGCTGTTACAGCCCCCTATCTGCCAAAAGCATGGATCCTTGTCACAAACTGTTCGCATAGACCGTCAGCGTCATTCTGGACACATTCCATTAAAATTAAATAAACATCCTCAACTTTAGAACTAATCCTTAACACTTTCATTGCCCATGACGCACATACCCATTTGCAGTTCAGTGGAGCGACGGCCGCACGCCTCTTTTGAGGCACACAGCCGCCGAAACTGGGCAGTAAATGCAAAACACTAAACATAAATAACACTTTTATTGCCCATGACGTACTTACATACCCATCTGCAGCTCAGTTGAATGACAACTGCGCACCTCTGTGGATGGCACAGCATCATTTAGACTAGGGATGAGACGTACTTGTAAAATCAAGTACCAGGGCTTCCAAGTACGTCCTCGTATAAAAACCAGCGCCAAAAACCAGGTATAAAATACTTGCAAGTATTTTGATACTGCGTAGTACGTACGGGCGCTACTCGTTGCGAGTCTAGCTGCGCCACGCACCTTTAGAGTAAAATACTTGCATAGGAAATTGATCCGAGACTCTATGGCAATAAGATTCATAATTGTATTGGCAGAAAAAAATACTTGCAAGCACACGTCTCGTTCAAAAATACTTTCATAGGAAATTGATACGCGCTCTCTTTGTTTTAAGGTTGAAAATAGTGTCAACGAAAATGTAAACTCGAATACGTTGCGGGTCTAGCTGCGCCACGCACCTTTAAAGTAAAATACTTGCAAGCACACGTCTCGGCCAAAAATACTTTCCTAGGAAAATGATCCGCGCTGTCTTTGTTTTAAGGATCAAAATAGTGTCAACGAAATATACTCAAATACTTTAGAGTATTTATCGTGCTGCGCGGGTCCAACAGCGCCTCGCACCTTCTAACAAAAATACTAGTTCTAACTTGTTGTGATAAAAAGGTACAAAATAGTATCAACGAAAAATTACTTACTAAGTAGGTAGGTAGGTATAAAATTTAGTTTTTGAATAATTGCATACATTTATTAGTGTAAGGTGTAGTCATAAGTTTCAGGCCTATTATTACTTACCTAGGTTTCGGTTTCTAGACAAAATGTAGGTAAGGTATGTATTCAAATATTTCGAGTAGGTAGGTATTTTTACCTATTCTATATTAAATGAGATTAAGATCAGTAGAGCCGTGTGGTGCCGGCTTAGAATTTGCACCACCCCAACCCTTCCCGTGGGTGTCGTAAGAGGCGACTAAGGGACATACCACCGGGGGGCGGGCAGCAGCGCCTCTTGCAAAATAGATCTACCAGTCCGCCGCATGCTCCGAATTGTGTCACTGTCGCTGTCAGAAAGCAGTCATCGAGTCCGCCGCACGCCTCGAATGTTACTGTCACTGTCAGTCATCGAGTCAGCCGCACGCCCCGATTTTGTGTCACTGTCGCTGTCAGATGACAGTCATCGAGTCCGTCGCACGCCCCGAATCCGGAATACTTGCAAGACCTTCAAAGTATTTCGACTCGTACCAGGTTTCCGTACTTGCAAGCAAATACCAGGTATAAAAACCAGGTCGAGTAAATACGTCTCATCCCTAATTTAGACCCAAGCTAAGCAGAGCTTGTGTTATTGGTACCTGATAAACTAATACTTATACTGCCTAGATAGATATATCTTACTAGAATTTAAATAAGATCCGTTTGGCCGTTTAAGCCTGACAAGGAAACCGACATACAGAGTTACATTCAAATTTAATATATTAGTATGAATCATTTCATTATAAATACTTAGAAAACACCCAGAGCGCCCCTAACAATCTGTAAATCGTATAAACATTTGTCCCGAGGCGGGAATCAAACCTGCTCCTACGTTGCAGGCGGACTCAATGCGCCACAGACGTCATCGTACACTATAGTAATTTTGTTTGCCAAAAATGAAACTCGCTACCTACATGTATCAAAAAGCCCCCACTTACCGTTAATAACTCAATACGACCTGTTAACGATTTGATATTTTAATTAAACGCGATTTGGAGGCTCCAAACGCTGTTGACATGTAATTAGCCGGTTTTGATTGCTCCTATAAAAATAAATTGTATTTACATGCTGTTAAATATCTTTTTACGGCGACACAATCACGTTGTTTGAAAAGCTTGTGAAAATTAGTTCGATAATTATGTTCCCGTTGTTTTTCGGTTTTTGATTCAAATTAGGGTGTTAATTTCGTGTACTTTTATATCCTGTTTATTTCTACCCGCCTGGTACTTTGAGTGAGATAAAAAATGTTGTTCAATAAGATTCATATGGAATCAAATTACTATTGTAAGGTACCTTAATCTCCTATGCATTTCTACTTTCCTGGTACTTTGCGTAAGATAGTTTGGCATCACTTTCAGTACGTACGCTTTAGCATGACTTTCCTTCGATCAACAATACTACTAGATGTCGGATCGGCACAAAACCTGCGTCTCAGTAAATAAGAGCACACTTGAGACGTGAGTTCTTGTTTTGCTTAGTTACGTTGAAACACCGCTAATGTAATCCCGGCATCTAGTTGTTCGAAGAGACAGCAATATCCGCTACACATTGACACAATCTAACGCAAGCAGTAAGGCACTGCCAGTGATAGGTAACACCTAATTGCACCATGTTTGGGTCCGGGCATGTGTGTTAGACTTCGCAGATTGCCCTTAACCCTTAGAATAGATTGAGGTAGCTATTTTAGAAAGTACATAGAGGTTAAAACTTTTAAAACTATCATGGTTATTAACATTAAAGTCATTTTTAACGGGATATTTACCATGATCGAATAATAAAAAATTGGAAAACTTAAAAATCGAATCATGGTAAATATCCCGTTATAAATGACTTTAAAACATAGAGGTTATTGTCCTGGAATTGTTATTTAAGCCATTATTGATAAAAAAAAATCCTTCGTTACTAAGCTTATTCTAAAAACAAAGACATTTACTAATGTCCCATAAAATTTCGACAGCAAATCCTTTGGTGACTCATAAGCTCTTCCTGTCCTTTCCATTATTTTCTCTTACAGTGTTGCATGTCTTAGAGACAAAGTAGACCATCCTACTTTTTATGCCACCCTCCCATCTTTTGAGCTTTGGTCTACACATTAGACCCGGTTCTGGCATAAAATTGATCAAATTTTCAATAGTTACACTTATTTATAAACTAGCTGTTGCCTGCGGCTTCGAACGTGATTTTTAAGGTAGCCTACGTTCGTCTCCAGGATACTATTTAACTCCCTGGTAAATTTAATTAAGACCAGCCTTTTTTATTTCCTTTTATAAAAACCTAAAAACCTTATCCTGGCAATAACGAACACAAAAAAAAGAATTATCCAATTTTGTGTAGTCGTTTAAAAAATAAGCGCGTACATACATTCAGTGATTAATTTTTACTTATATAGGTGTGAAAGTATGGACTTTTTTACATCTACAGGAAAAAACTACCGTTCGGATCGGGCTGAAACTTTGAATGGTTTTTGTTCTAAACCTGGAGTAATATATTTATAGGCTTTTACTTTTTATCTCCAAAAACACAAAGCTAGTTGATGTGTTGGTAGTTAATAAATAAAAAAATCGTTGTCTCTCTCATTAGTATGAAATTAAGCAAAGATAGCTATACCAAAACCATAGACATAGAATTTTTTCACTCCGTTGCCGAAATCAGCCTGAAGTACCAACTGACTGTACACACCAAAAAATTTACCGTCAGTGGCGCAGTTAATATTTTGTCTGTGCCCGTTAACTAACCAAAAAGTGTGCTATGTTACAAAAACTAGGAACGGAACATTATCCTTACGCCATCAACGTTCCATTTCTCAGAAGTAAGCGAATCGTTATGTTGTCACGTTCCATTAGCGGGCTGTCACTGCTCAAACGAACAAGAGAAAGGAAAAAAATTAAACTGGCAAGGGTGAGATAAAAATGAATTACAGAGTTCTATATTCGGATTTACCAAACCCCCCCCCCACGCGTGGACTGTGGTCGTGTGAGGGCTGTTTTTATTCGCTTTGCTTACTCATCATTATGCACTTTTGATGGCTAAATCTTAGAAGGTACGTAATAAATCGAAGAGAAAACAATTTTTTTTTTGTACCAGAAACCAAAATAAACTGTACCTACTGATTTTAATTTGCATAGCTCTATTACAAAATAAACCAATATTTATGAACCTAGTGCCTTCGTTATCCACATTTGTCAAGACCTACAATTAATTAATATAGGATCCAAATCCGCATAAAACTTCCACCACAAATCCTATACCCTAATTTACATCAGCTGCCCAAACCCTTTAACCAGGGAACCCTAAAAAGTTTGTAGAACACGACGTATGTTTTAGTGATTCCTTCGTGACCCATTTAGGAGTAGGCGGACTGTACAGTGGGTCGAAGTATCTAAGCTACAAACTCAAAGTGGCAACTACTTTCTACCTGATTCTCACCTCACCTCAATAGCCTATAATGGTCCACTGCTGGACGCAGGCCTCACCCTGATTTTTTCATCCCATGATCCCATCGTGGGGGATGGGCATGCGGGTTGAGGATCACAGTTCGGTGGTAGATATATTATGTATATTCTGCGCCCCAGTGTATGTCCCTTAGTCGACTCTTTCGACACCCACGGGAAGAGTTGGGTAGTGCAAGTTCTAACCACACGGCTGATTTAACTACCTGATCATCAGTACTCATACTAAGGTTTTTGTTATCATAATGCGTGCGAGGGTTCGCACTCGGGATAATCTCGGCGCTAGAGTCCGTAGGAAGTCCCAAAGATTTTCGATTCGGATATAACTTGATTTTGCAGTTCAGTAGGTAAGCGTATTCCTGTACGGAGTGAAGGCCACGGGGTCAAGTCCCACCGAAATCGTCTTTTTTTATAAACAAAATCGATTGTCGTAAAAATCGAACTAGCAAAGTATTGAGATATGACTCTTTGAGTGTAGATCGAACCACAGATTAAATATTAATTAGTTCAAACTACCAATTAACTATTATGAGACTGGAATATCTATAGTTACTAAAGTAATGTTAAGTCAGTAAAAATCAACACCAACAAAACATTCCTTCGAGCCGGATTTGAACCAGCGACCTATGGATCACCATTTTAACCATCTACAGTCCACCGCTCTACCAACTGAGCTATCGAAGGCTCATGATATCCGTTTAAATAAAAAAACTGGCTAAGTTTATCAGTACCAAACGACATTCACTTTGTCGATCAACGTCATGTTGATGTGGATTATATAATACACACTGATTATGATAATTTGTAAAGACCTTAACGATTGATTATTACAGGTTATCGGTATAATTAATTCAATTCAAATTTGGTGCTCTCGATTTCCTAAGAAAAGAAAATTCCAAAAACACAAGATTAACTACTATTTATATTACGGTACAGACCTAAAATTTAACAATGTGGTTTGACTATCTATGACCGGGTAGATCATCATTTATATAATTAACATTTATCTAACACAAGCAGCGCCTCGCGGTTTCACCCGCGCTGGACCCGTCCCGGTGGGAATTTAGGAATAAAATATAGCCTAGATGTGCTATTCCAGACTATAATCTATCTCTGTGACAAACATCCATACATCTAATCTTTCGCAAATATAATAATATTGTGATTACAAATAAAACGCCAAGTGTGACTCGCATGCCAAGAGTTCCGTTTGATTAAAAGCTATAAAAGCTTTTTGCTTCTAGCCCAAAGCTATAAGCTATAGCTATGTTTCTAGGTCAACGGGAGTATCCTGTAGATATTGGTCCAAGGCAAGAATTAAATACCTAAATTTTTCAACATCATCATCATAATCAGCCTACATTAGTCCACAGCTGGACATAGGCCTCCCCTAATAAGCGCCAAAGCACCCTGTCTTTAGCTTGCCACATCCAGCATCTTTCGCAAATCGTCATCCCACCTGGTCGGAGGGCGTCCACACTACGTTTGCCGATTCACAGCCGCCACTCAAGAACACGTTTACCCCAGCGGTTGTTGGTTCTTCTCGAGATATGGCCAGCCCACTGGCACTTCAGCTTGCTAATCCTTTGAGCTATGTCGATAACCTTGGTATACAATTTTATTGAGAATAAATTATAAATTTACGGTTAACGGATTGATACCTTTATTTGTCCTTGCTTTCTGCCATATATCATGATTCTAGGTAACCGGGAAGAACCCTTTAATTTTTGTTTGGACGTGATTCGTTTAGTTATTGTTAGTTTTAAAATAATTGGGCATACATGTCTATTGATTGCGTTGACTTATAAATTTGTATTTATATTTCGGTTCATAGAGGTTACCGATTTGAGTATCTGATATTTACTTCAATTCGATACCACCACGCCTTCCTGAGAAGTTTAATAAAGTCTTAGGGTTGATTTTTTTCCTATGGAAGCCAAAACAACCATTTTTTTTATTGTAAGTAGGTACTACGGTATTTGATGACCACCGATCAATTAATTCAAATAAACCACAAATCTAATCAAATCCAGAAAAAATAAGACGCCCATTTATAACAACGGAAACCTGGTATTACTGAAAATCACTTATCTCTTTTCCAAGGACACTAAGTGCGAGATTTGCAAAGCCAGGCCGTGCTGATGAATGGCTGTGTTTTATTCAACCGTAGACCTAATTACGTGAAAGAAGAGTAACTTATGGGTGGTAAGATTTAAAGCTACAGTGGTAATGAAAAAGGCACGATAATTCCGCAGGGGTCGGATAAAGAACGTAGACGTCACGGTAGGTATGACGATGTCAAAGGCGACAAAGTTACAACTATAGCGTACAATTTGCAAAAAATTAATGTATAATGAATCTTGTTTCTGTTAGTAGAACACTAAAGTTTCATCCCTTTATGAGGAACTCCTTTTTTAGTTTTCTATATTGTTTAAGAGACATTGAGTCAATGGTATGAGTATGTCAGTCTCGTATTTTAACCAATTACACAACTAAAAACTAAATTATGTACCTACACCTAAAATTTACCTAAATAATTTTATTCCCCCATCACTCGAATGAAATGAAATTTCATTGTAGTGTGCACCTAGGTTTTTAAAAAGTATTGCGCGTCGACTCTTGTGGGTATCCTGAGATATCACTCATACTATTTTTGCCGCTAATTGCCAAAATTTTGATGACAAATAAAAAACCGATTTAAATGAACTAACGCGCGGTGACACACTCATAAGTAAATCTGCCTGCACCAACTCTGTTTTCAGTCAGTCTTCTATAAGGTATATTAATTTTCAGTAAAACAAAAGAATTTTTAGCCGTAATAGACAGGCTCTCAAAACGAAGAAAACATTGACGGAAATTCCCTACAAAACATAGCCTGCCATTACGTCCTACTTTCCATTAGGGTCCTCACTCGCCCCGTAAATCAGACTCGTCCTGATCGCGTGCTACATTAGTAATCCGAGAGGCCTGAAGTAAATTAGCCTATCTCGGATTGACAGCTCTCTTGACTTTCCATTGGTATTGGCAAAATAAATGGAAGATAAAAATACTAAGTAGATCATCATCACCATCTTCATCATCAGCCTATATTAGTATCGTCGGCTCGTCGTCTATTCTCTTCTACTATCGTCCGTTTTCTAACTCTCATTTTTACCTACTGGTAATGAATGAAATTATTTATTTACATTATTAGCACAGTCCTTTTTAAATAGTAAGTGATACTTTTGATCAAATATACAGATATCGTGATCAATTTCGCAGAGAGCTTATCTTTCGAAGTAACATTTCAAGTTCAATATCGAAAACATTCATACAACTCCACATAATTTGGGAAACCCTTTGAATGGTTGTTAGCTCGAGAGGCTTTTGACAGAAGAGAATTTTTATCGAACTCGTATCGTTCTGATTTTTCCATGAAGGCTTTTAAGGATTCTATTGAGAAAGACTTTTCTTTCGTTCCGTAGAAAAATATATTTAATTTGCAAATTGCGACTGGACAGGCCCTTGGTGATACTTCATTTCACACACAGCTCTCCATGGTTGGACTCGAGATCCAGGGTCTGAGTCTCTAACCTCCGTGGAGTATCGAGGGTCTCTGGGTACGTAAAAAAATATCTGAGCGTCTGGTCAAAGGAACGCGTGACCCGATAGCGTGAGTATCTGGCACAGCGCATCAGCTTTGCTATACGCGGAGCTATGCAGCCAGTGTTTTGGGCACACTTCTGACTGGTATTGAAATGGATTAGTTGAGCTACCTGTAGATTTTTTGCAACAGCCTGCAGTTAGCTTCACTGTTTCAATTTTAAGTACCATTGTAAGTTTCTTACACGTAGATATCTACGAAATTATTTGAATAAATATAAATACGATGTATGGAATATTCCAGTTTGAACTGAATCCGCAGTTTTCGAGACATGAATCTTCGTACAAAATGTAAGATATTAAATTCTTCCAATGTCTCTGTTTCTGTTTATATCGAATATTTTTCCGTCATAGAACTCGCATTGATAACTACGAAATTTAATAGAAATAAACTATACTGTAACAATTTATGATTAAGGCAACCCCCCCCCTTTGTTTGGGGGAGCTAAGATCAGCAGTGGAAGGCCATTCCACCACAAATAGACTACGTTGTTATGTTTTCAGCCAACCAATAAATATATAATCTAAAGGTAGCTCAAATGATCCACATCAATGCAAGTTTAAAGTGTCCCGTCTATGTGTTAGTATTTTTAAGAATTTAATGTTCTCGTTACATCGAAATTAATAAAAAAAGCTTATGTATTGCATTTACCGTAACCTACTTACAATCGTGAGGTTACTTAATTCACAACTCTATTATAAATTTAACTTTTAATATAATTAATGAGATAGTTTAAAAAAATACAGGTTTATTCCCTAGCTGTCCAGCGACACCGATGCTGGACCGCTAGGGAATAAACCTATGTTTAACCTGTCTCATTCAAGCAAAACAATAACAAATTTATTTTTAACAGACCTGTTAGTCCTTTGAAGTAAGAAAAATTACCATTTTCAGAATGATCTATGTTGTAATTAGTGATTTGACGTTATTTATGTACTAGCCCGAGGACATTGATATGCGAGACAGAGATAAATGGATGGCGGACAGGGGACGGAAAGAGACAGTGATGTGTCTCTTTACTTGTGGCAGATTAGATATAGAGTAAGAGCTGTGAGACGTGACAGATACCTGACGTGACTAGTACCTACATAGTGTGTCACAGTTTAATAGCGCTGAGTTTGAATGCGCAGAAGTAGTTTGTTGTTGTTTAGTGAATATACACCTGCGCAAAACCCCCCTCCACTTTCACCGAGCGCTACGTATGGTCCACGGCTGGACGCAGGCCTTCCCCTGATTTTTTTATCTCTTGGGTGTAATGCCCATAATCTCCACGCTAAGCATGCGGGTTGGGGATCGCAGTTTGGTGGTAGATATATTCTGCAAGAGGCGCTGCTGCCCGCCCCCGGCGTGTGTCCCTTAGTTGCCTCATATGACACACACGGGAAGAGTTGGGGTGGTGCAAGTTCTAAGCCAGCACAACACGGTGGCGTACGTGTACCTACATTATAGTGTGTCACTAAATCATACATACCTACAAATCCAAAAAAACTAGGTAGGTACCTACATGAGTGTAACTGTACGTCGATGTTGTTTATAGGTACGTCGATCTAAAACCCTTGAGACATCTGCTTGGCACACCAGTGTGGTAAGAAATGGCCAAGGATTTATTGTACCACCCAAACATAAAACCAATAAAAAAAGAATTTCTGCGAATCAAGGAAGTACAAAGGGCGGCCTTGTCGCTTTCAGAGATCTCTTCCTTGACCTTGGGATGCCTGGAAGTGATCGTCACCTCAAATGCCACTGTCTGATATAGACAGTGGCATGTGAGTAACATACTATAGTAATTTATCTCTCATGCTGGCAACACATCCTCTGCTTAGCTTGGGGGCCCCAAGCCCCAAGTAGGGGCTAGATGATGCTGTGTGGATTGTCCAGCATTATTAAAAATTAAATTTTTGAGTCATGCTACAGCACGATCCGATAAACAATAATCATTTCTTAGAAATTTCCCCTTTTGCGAGGGCTTACGCACTTTAATAACCAAAAACCATTTAAAAGGGCGCATTGCGCACCATTTTGTGACAAAGATAGGCATAAGATTTTGCTTTCATAGGAACGGGATAGAGATTGCGTTATTGGAACAGCGCAAGTGTAAAAATTGATTTTTTTCTTAGGTATACTAGAAAACTACACAACTTAAGAAAAAACTGTCAGAAGGAACTAAATACTAGACTAGACTAATTAGACTACGAATCAAAACATAAGTAATTTCAATAGACCGAACGGTTCCTAATATATCGACCAAATGATGCACATAATTTGTCATGGTTTTTTCTACCGTATTTTTTTTCTAAATCGTGTTTTCACGTAGTAGTAAACAAAGAAAAAACTGAGGAATTTTATATAATTTGTAATTTTAACCTCGGGAATCCCGGTAGTACTAAGATCTAGTCGAAGTTTGACAAACACGCTAGGTTCGCCTCTTAAGTAAACACAAGGTAAGTTTCCAGTCGCCAGCTCTTGCGCTTCCCTTGTATCGCGTCGCCGCGGGCGCTGCCACTCCGACATGTCACTCTTGTTTTGCAGATGATTACGACTTCGTACATACTACGGCCTGCCGCTGGCTTTGCTCGTAAGAGCAACGATGTTGGTTTATTAGGTTCAGTTGCGGTTTTTTTAATTTTATGAATATTAATAGTAGGGTGAACGGGAATATCCGCCGAATTTTACAGCGTAGGTTAAATAAATAAATAAAACTGGACAATTCATACTGCAGACGACCGATGTTGCGCGGTGGGCGAAGGTCTGCCTGCGACGCAGAAGGTTGCGGGTTCGATTCCCGCCTCGGGACAAATGTGTGTACGATCTGCAGGCATTTGTCCTGGTCGTTTTCTATATATAATAAAAAATATCTATCTATGTATTGTGTTGTATTATGTATATCAGTTATCTCGTACCCATAACACAAGCTCTGCTTAGCTTGGGGCTAGATAATGCTGTGTGAATTGTCCAGCATTATTATATTATATTATATTTTCTAGCCCCAATCTAAGCATAGAGCTTGTGTTGTGTGTACTAGTTAATTGATATACATAATACAATAGATACATATAACATAGATAGATATTTTTTACTATACATAAAAAACGACCATAACATCCTGAACACAGACCGTACAAACGTTTGTCAAGAAAATAATTTTGTTTTATCCCTAGTCTCCTTTTTATGAATATGTGAAGTCGCGGACAGAAACTAGTCTCTCATAAATATAGAACAACTATTAAACTTTCGGCTGAGCGTTTGAGACTATAAATTATGTAGTTTGAGTCTAGTGGCTTTCACGCTGAATTACAAAGATGATGGTAAAATTATAGTGTTCTCTGCGTTATTAGTATTATAATGAAAGTACCTAAGCAAGCATATTTAGATAGGCTAATGTATTTTACTATAAAATACTATCGTAACTTGACGAATTCATTACGGATGTAAGCGGGTTAACTACGACCCGATGCTCGAAGGGATGCGGAACGCGCGCGTCTAGAACCGCACTCACCCAGAAGTCCCAGGTTAAGGGATGAAACGTTGGTGTTCTTACAACACAAATAAGGTTCGTAGTTAACCCGCTTACATCCGTATTGAGGTTATGTATACTTACAGAATACAGCTTGTCTGAAAGCGTGACAAAAACTGATATCAGTGGACCATTATAGGTTGAGGATAGGTTTCTTTAGTTAGATCAACTTCGACTCTTATGAAATCCAGGGCACATCCAGTAGAGGGGGCGATTTTTACGTCGCGGTAACCACGGCATACGGTGTTGCATTATCTATAGGGTGTTATAGTTACTTATGTGTCTTATGGTTCACAATTTCAGATAATCTCTATGAATTACACAACAGTGAAAAGTACCTATGTAAGCTAAATTACACCCTCACAAATCCTAACCGGCTAAATGTAATCAACCATTCAGCTATTATTTAAATGTTACCAAAATAGGATCAAGTGCTAACGACCTGTTTCATTCTAAGAAGAGCATCCAAACGGCTCGTTACCTCTGAGTTCAGCCATTTTGCCAACTCAAAGAATAACAGTCTCCACTGGCCGACTACGACAGCAACGATAGCCTTGCACTATTTTTCTGACTAAGAATTACATATTTTTTTACTGCTGTGTAATAATAGTGTTTACTGTAACTTTTACTGTAATATTTATCATCATCATCATCAGCTTATATTAGTCCACAGCTGGACATAGGCCTCCTAATGAGCGCCATATAGCCCTGTCTTCAGCTTGCGGTTTTCGGTTCTTCGCGAGATATGGCCCAGTACCACTTAGCTTGCTATTTCATTGGGCTAGAAACAATTCGGAGAAGGTGGACCGGATCAATGTGGCCATTGATCATAATTTTTAATAGGTGTTTTGAATTCGTTATTGGTACGGATATGTTCTGAATTTTGCATAACTAAATAGGTTATGTATGTAATTGTTAAGGTATGTTAATTGTTCAAGAGGTGATTGAAGGTTCTTGTGGTCATAAGATAAGTAACTATTGTAAAAACGCACTACCACAGATGTTCGTGATATGACCTGCCTTCAACCTGCACTGAAAACCAGAACGAGGTAGACACGAGAGTTTACTCAAAAAGTTGAATTTAGGCCATATTTACGCTAAACATACGTATACTGTGCCTAAACCCTGCTACGCACAGAAATAAGCAGCTAAGCCCAAGAAATAATTTAGTGTAAGGTTATCGTTTAAAATATTCGTTAAAGACTAACGAAAGTTTATATTTTTTTCGAGCCGACAAAGTAGCTATGCAACGAAGATTATTTCTAGATGGTGTTTTCATGAAAAGTTATTGAAAAAGGTAATAACTAAAAAAAAAACAATTATACCACAGTAACTCAATATGTCTAATTTTTTCTCTCGGAAAAACGCGTTTATTACCGCTCTCAGAACCAAGTAGCAAAATAAAAAAAAAACTATTTCATTCTATTGAATAATAAGAAGATTCTAAAAATAAAATTCTTTAGACGTCAGTTCTGTAAAATAATACAAAATGTTAAGCAAAAATAAGAAAATCAAATTTATGAAAAATCAAATAAGATTGTAAAGCACATAATTTACATAGGACATTACTATTTTGTTGTCAGTCGAAATGCCAAATAGCAAATAAGAGAGTGGATCATCATCGTCATTTGGTCGGTAGCCGTTGCCAGTCCCGGCTTAGAAACGAAAACCAAGTAAAATTTGTAGGTCACTCGTAATTCAGAGCTTAGTGTTAAGTAACTTAAATAAGTATCAGGCTGTAAGTTTGTATCGGTTCAGGATTTACAAAATATCGATGTGGTTTACAAAGATAACACTTTAATTAAGATAAGTAATACGCATCTAGAACGATATAGCCTATGTTTGTATTCTGAAATAGAAATTATTTATCGTACCATTTAGGGAGGGTTAAAGTTTACTAAAACGTAGTCAATAGTAGAAAAGATTTGTAGGTCTTTCTCGACTTTCACCTGGAGTCCTAACCACGTTGACGATCTAGTCCGCTCTTCTGTTCGTCTTGTGTCTCAGTTGTTTTTGGTGAAATGAGTCCCAAAAACACGTTTTTATCCATTTTGAGGCAAAAAAAGTTGAATGTTTTCATTATTTTTTTTAACGACATCAAAAGTTTATTATTCTAGTTAGTTAGTTATGAGCTAGTATTATAAATGTTAAAGTTTGGATTTGTAAATGTATTGGTGGATGTTTCTTAATCCTTCAAGTCTTATCGACTAGACAAATAAGGTTGAAATGTTGCATAAATGTAGCTCTAAGCCTGGAATGAAACAAAGGCTTTAACCCACAAATCAGGTCCCATAGTATACAGTAACAATAACGCTTGCGAAGACACGGGCAGAAAGTAGAAAAAAATAAGTAATGCTTTACATTTCTCCTTCATATCCCGTTAACGCATTCAGTGCCCAGCCAATCTGCAAGTTATCCGTCCACCAGCAACTCCAACATGTTAGGTACATGTACGTCATGATGATGATGATGATTCTTTGTTAATGGCAATATGAGTCTGGTTGGACTCTTTTCTGCCAGTGTCAAGTAATGGAAAATAATAGTAAAATATGAGTTTTCAAGTTATGAAGAATGTTGATATTTTCACCAGAGCCTAGTTCGTTATCTAGCAGAGTACACCACGTGCAGGTTAGGTTGGCTTGGGAGACAAGATCTTGGAGTCTCCCTTGTACCCCACATGTACGTCATAGGTTATAGGCATTCAAAAGGTTATTTGACACTTTTCTATGACTTTGAAAAATAAACTACCATGTCTATACATTCCTAGCTCGTTACGAATAAGTACACGCTTTGATTAATAGTCCGCCGTAAGACAAGGGTCTAAGCTGGCTCGGTGACGATGGCTATATTGTGCCAACTCTTTGTTTGCTTTCATTTATACGTCGGTATTAATCTTGGGGTGGTTTAATTAGGTAATAATTTAAAGTTTGTTCGCTGGAAGGAAGTTTGGGAATCCAGATGTTGTACGACAATGCAGGGACGGTAGGGTTTTATATTTTTGGCTACGTTTGTACTATACAAGGTACGTAATTAGATGAAAAGGGGTGACCCTGAATCCCAAGGGGTTAGTTAAACTTGTTAATATCATCATCATCATCAAAACAAACTAAACTTTTAAAAAAAAAAACTTGTAAACTTGTTAATATAGTTTTTTTAACTGAATATTTTTTTCTTCGTTATTTAACATTATAAAATATTTCATATAAATAAATATTTTTTTCTTGTTTTTTCAGCAAAAAAAGTGTTTTGCCATGAAATTATTACCAAAATAAAATTTAAATCCTTTGAAACTTACTATTATATTTATACTCGTGTAAGAATACATACTATAATATAATTTATAATTTTTCATTTTAATAATATACTAGATATCCTTATTATAAATACTTAAATGTAAATAGACGTAAAAGTGACCGCGAATAAATATAATAATGAATATGAATACAAAACTACACGAATATGAAGAAGTCTCTAATTATTATCAATAATGCAAAAAAAGGTAAAAACGGTATGGTATTAATAAAATGGTAGAACAAACGTTGATTCCTTCGGGGTGTTTATCACCCTCATTCGGATAGTACACATGACGTATATTGTATAATAATTCTGTGCTACAACTAAAGCTTAATTTTTTTTGTGTCTTCCAAATGGCTGAAGCACTTTAGTCCAGTTATTATTATTTAATTTCATTTTTGTCTACATTGCTTCGGGCCTGCCGAAATATTCTCATTTTTAAAAGGCCAAGAAAACTTTTCAGAAATTTCAGCAAGAGAACAAGATCTATCTCAGAAAATACATCAACTAAGTAGGTATGTACCGAGGCTGTTAGCCCGCGGCTTTTATAAGGGAAACATAAATCAAGGGCGGAAATATTTAAAAGCTTGCCTCGCCACGTTCTTGGGCGGTTTTGTGTACGACCTGACGGGGCGCTTTGAATTTATTTTATACAAGCTTCTGCCTGGAGCTTTGCTTGTGTTTTGCGAGATAAAAAGACCATAATATCTGTAATATCTTGCCTCAAGCTAAGCAGAGCTTGTGTTATGGGTTACTAGATAACTGATATACATAATACAATACATTACATAGATATACAGAAAACGACCAGAACACCCGGAACAAATACATGTAGATCGTACAAATATTTGTCCCAAGGCGGGAATCGAACCCGCAACCTCCTGCGTCGCAGGCAGGCCTTCGCCCACCGTCTCTCATAATAAAATAAATATAATATTATCCTGGAATTCAATCATTAACATTGAAATATTTCTTTGACATCCATTCAGATGTTATGTTGAGAGAAGGTAACAGACATTGGTAACAGTAAGACCGACTTACTCACCGTAGTATTTTAGTATACAGCGTGAGTTGTTTCAGGGTTACTGAGAGAAAGTCTGACAGTTTTTCGATGAGAGTTATCGAAAAGTCATGTAAGGATTTACGTACTCGCTTTTGATAAAAATAAGTTCTGCATAAAAAAAGTCAGAATTGTTTAATATATTTCTTTTTAGTGTGTACCTTTTTAGTATTGTCATCATCAAGCCTCTCTATGTTCATGCCGTTCGCCTCGGTCTGGACCCAGTGTAGCCTACGGTCTTCCGAATGTCGTCGACACATCGCGCCGGCGGCGAAGGTGCACGTCTGCCTTGTAGTATATTTTCATTTATATTTTTCCATTTTGAATGATTCTTAATACACATTTTGCAAAAAAATAATTATTCTAGAACTACAAATTCAAAATTTAAACTGAATGTTTTGGCGTAGGTACCTAAATAAGAGTGAGTAAAAGTGATAGCATCAAAAATTATTAGCCGTTTTTATGAGTTCGACTTAGAGAAGAGCTAAAATATCTACCTACATCTCAAGATCCTTCATATTACAACAACGATAAATGAAATCAAATTAATCTCTGTGATTTTCGATCTAATTTATTCATTGAAAAGATAAAAATACTGGCAATCTAAACAAAACGGATCAAACAAAACGCTTAACTCATTTGTGAAACTGACAACCCTAACATCAATCTACGTTACCAGGTTAGTAAATCAAAACTACCCTAAGCAGCCATAGAATTGAAGATGGACTTTATGATACCTGTGCTAAACACTAAAATGGTTTGTGCAACTGTTCACTGGATGCATGATAGTGTTATGCTATAAAAATTGGTAGAAGGTAAACTAATAAGCGGCGTAGAAACGCAACTCGTTTTAATTTAATATTTTACAGTTACGTTACTTTTATTCGAACTTAATGGAGCGAGCTGGAATCGTTTGATAAGATCAATTTATTAAGCAAGGCTAATTATTGTATAAAGTTATACTTACCTATAGAAAATTGTTTGGCAATAATAAAATACTTTTAACACCTCTTCTTTGTTGGCATACTAACGGTGTCTATGTCAGAGCTGCTTGGCTAAATCGATAACAATCTTTAAAATAAAGTTCTTTTTTAAAGGCAGTATTTACGCTCAGCTACCAAGCCTTTTGTGTCGTGTGTGGTGTTCCATAAATGAAAAAATATCTTCTAAAACTTAGGCAATGCAAAAGGGTAGAGAGTGGCAGAAGAACGATGAGTCCCAGCAATAGGTGTAGGGATGAAACCGTCCTTATCGTTGCGAAATAAGATGAATATCACATCTATCTACCACTAGTGCTTGACGCGCTCCGCAATTCGATCAATTCATTCGACGATTCCATTCGAATTACTCCTTTGATTCGATTTCGGAACACTCACCGGCTTAACGGAACGTTTTTGGTTTTAATTAATAATAGAGACGACTCGCGGTTCGTTTGTTGGTGACTGTTGCAAGTTCCATTTCGTTACCTACCAGTTCCATTTTGTTATTTACCCGTTCCACTTCGTTACGTTTGCTTTTTAAAAGGTTTTAAAGCGGACACAATGTAACCGCGGAACGTATTAATTAAATTGATTGCTGGTGTGTATATTTTAAAGGACCAATACCATCGCAATCATTATTGGACTGTATTAAACTGCGAATCATTATTGGACTGTATTAAACTGCGAAGCCAATTCTTAATTTTAGTTACAAAATATAAGAGGCTCATTGCCGTGTTTAACGAAGTGTTTACTGAAACAAGAAAATATATGTAGGTAAATATTTTATCCTGGGAATAGACACGGGCTACGTTTTATCTGGTAAATGTTCTAGGAATGAGTTCTAGTAGCTTGTAAATGTATGTTTCATGACAGGCTCCAATGTTATTAAGACTGAAGAGCCAAGTGATTCGATTCCCTTGATTGATGATTCGACGGTAATGGTATTAGGTACGTTACGGTGAAAGTAACGATATAGAAGCGATGTCACGAGGTGGTTATAGTAAGAATGATCCATCATAAACGTAACGCAGTGGAGAAGGTGAAAGAATATAATAATTTGTTCGGTCCATTATCTTTATGAGAGGTAAAATACGTGTTTTGTTTTCCGTCGGAGGTATGAAGCTATATTTTCTGTGGATAGTTCCATTTTAAGAATTTATTTTCTCTATGTTATCGTGTCTCGAAATAACTTCAAAGCACTTATAAATAAATTTAAATTAAAATCTTTTATTTTATGAAAATAAAGCTGAAAGAATACATAAAACAACAAAAATATTTTAGACACATCGAAAAATCTACAATTGAAACTCTTGTTCCAATCGGAGTTGGTTTTGATTTCTTTTTACTCTGTGAAATCCTAAAAGTTTTATATTAAAATAGTTCAAAGAATTCTAAGAACTCTAAAGTCAAGCGCTTAGATCGCTTGCAATCAGCAGACGTAATCCAATGTTCCCTGAAACATAAGCATATTTCCAATCATACCGCATACAGAATCGAGATACATTCTCGATTCTTAATAAAATGCGTTGGTAAATTTCTAACTTGCAACCCTAGCTAACCTAACCTCCAAAAGCTAGCAAAGCCGATTTAGACTGTGTGTGGATGTTCCAAGGTTGATATCAGGTTGGCATGTTCGGTGGTTACGTGTTTTAGGATAGGGCTGGCACAAAATATAGAATCGTAAGGGAACAACGTATAAATAACGTTGCACAATAAACTTGGGCTAAATCAAGGAGCATTGTTAGTTCGTGTGTGACCGCTGATTTTTTATTTGATATCTCAATAAACCCTTGTTTGAAGCCTTGAGGGTTACTGCTTCGATCTGATATATTTCTTCCTGGAGTTTTATTTTTTCTTCCCCGTTGTGATTGTGTGATTTATAAATTTATTTAGAGCTGTGTTTGGATAGGTGAGTGTGATGTTTATGGGGTTGGGATGAACTAGGGTTTTTTGTTGCCTGATTAATACATTTTATCAAAAAAATTATTAAAAAAGTTATTAAAAAAAAAACGTTGGTGTTCTTCCAACATAAATAAGGTTCATAGTTAAGCTTACATCCAGAATGAAAGCAATATTTGTTGAAACAGATTTAAGTTTTAAATGAGTTTTATTATATACCTACATATAGGGCTGAGTGAGAGGGTGTTACGAGCTCGACGCACATTTTCCATTTTTTGGCATTTGTCTCCATCGCGAGGAGGGGAAGAAGAAAAATTAGGCACTTACCCAGCTGTAAACAGAAAACGAGTTAAAATAAAATAAGTAAGTAATTACTTAAAATTAACAAAAAATTACTATTTGTACTTATTATAAAAACCTATTACTAATACATTACGTATATACATACTGCCTTCACTTAGGTACGTCATTTCATGTCTAGGTTAAAGGTCCAAAATCGAACTGTTAGAACAAATAAAAAACGCAACAGAACTTAAACTCGCGTGCAGTAAAGACAAACAACAAGAAAACAGTCACAATGCGCATGAAAACAAGACAGTGTTGCCCACTTTCGCTGCACACCGTATAATCGGGGAGTATCGGGAGCAGTTGTCGGCTCTCAGGTCACGTCGCGCTGCAGTACTGGGGAGTCGGGAAATTATGGAGGTGTTTCGATACTAAACAAAAGGTTACCTAGGATTTTGCTGAGACAAGCTAAGCAGCTTAGTTTAAGCAGGATCGGATAGCTTTTCTTGTTTCACTATTATCTTAAAATCAACAACCGAGAACTTAGGTGACATTATTTTCTTAAATACAAGTAAATACAATATGCCAATGTTGCATGGAATTTAGGTAAGATTTTGGTGGGCAACGGAACAAAAGCGAAAGCCAATCGAAAATGTATACAATAGTAGGTACCAATTCGAAAAAAAACATCATCATCAGCCTATATTAATCCACTGCTGAACAAGGCCTCCTCTAATGAGCGCCATAGCGCCCTGTCTTCGGCTTGCTTCATCCAGCATCTGCCACCAGTCTTTCGCAAATCGTCATCACACCTGGTCGGAGGGCGTCCTGCACTACGTTTGCCGAGTCATATACGAGCATAGCTCTCTCCCTAGCTCGCTGGGCGACTTTAAACTTTACTTAAATTGGTACCAATTCAAAAAAATCGAATAGCAAAAATTGCACCTGTTACTACTTTGAGCACATATTTTGTAACACCTTGTACAAATTATTGTTCGTACCTTCAACAGCGTGCATAGATGCGAAACACACTGTTCAATAGAGGTGTTCAAGTGAAAAACACCCCGTGGGTGTAAAGCTAGCAACCTCACACGTACGGAGTACGTGCTATATTCCTCGTCTCGGCTATTTCTGCAGTTTGTGAATTATTTGCAGACGCTCACAATTTACAGTGCATGTAACGTTTCTTGCTAATTTTGAGTTTCTTGGGGATAAAGTTTTAAAGGAATTATGGTTGAAGCGAGTTCTGTATCTATATTGTAGTTTAGATAAATTGGTATACAAGACTGTTCGTAATTTTTTGTACATTGCCACGTATAAAAAAATTACTACAAGTACCTACCTGCCTAGATACATACTTGCCGTTTGACGTCAAAACAATCACCTCAACAAAATAATATATTAACGTGATGACGTAGTAAGTTTTTATACCTTTTTACTGTATCTAGGCAGGTAGGTACTTGTGTAGTAATATTTTATACATGGCAATGTATAAAAAATTACGACCAGTCTTGTTTACCAATTTATCTGAACTACAACATAGATACAGAACTCGCTTCAACCATAATCTACATCACCATGTCTACACTAAATAATGTATTTTACTAGCATCTCGTTCTCGAAATATATGTTCTGAAAATAAGTATTAGCAGGATACTTATTTATTCGAACGAGCTGCTTGGTATAATTATACTTGAACTTTACTTGGTTAGTTCGTTTAATCATCTAAAAATTACAGAGGAAAGATTTGTTTGTTTGGATTGCGCTTCGAAACTATAGGACCAATCTAAAAAATTCTGTCATCATTAGAATCATTTATTTGAAATGCTTTCAATTATCAGCAACAACACCGCATTATTTTTTAAGAATTACGTAGCTAGACTAATGTTTTATTTAAGAAATCGTTTACTTTTTCTTGGTTGTATTTTAAATAATTCTTAAATAATAGGAAACTGAAATGATGTTGCTCTGCTCTGTCCCGCTCCTATGAACGCGAAATAATATGCCTATCCTTTTCACTCTTTATGTTTATAATAAAGACTTTTTTACTTTGCAAATAGCGACTCTAGCTCGGGTTCCTACCTAACGACGTTATAAAATGAAGCACCCTGTAGTTACGTAGGCACCTACTATGTTTGCGAACTTCCCAATCTCAACCCTTCACTCACCGCTGGTGCTGTTATCAAGATAAACATCTTCGCAACGCACGCACAAACTGTCATATTACTGAACAACAGATTAAACCCGTGTCACGATGAATACCATAAATCACAGCCCAGAATTATTTAAATACCATAATGACTCACGAGTAAAAGTTAAGGGAGCACCCCGTATTTATCACTCGGACCCGGGGATTATGGTAGGGTTAATAAATGCCGGTTGCACGGGCGGCCATTTTGTTTTTTTATCAGCGCTCGAAATTCGAATTATGAACGGCGATTCGTCTTTGTGGGTTTTTAAATTGTGTTCGGATGATCGAATGGTTTTTTCCTTTTTTATGATGGAGGTTGTATAGCGTCTGCTAAGTTTGAGGTTGGTTTATTAATGGGCACATTTTTGCCGCGTGACGGAGTTTCTAAACTTCTTGCTAACTGCTGTTGAAATAAGAAGTGGTTTGCACCAAATTTAAAAAAAACTACCGGTTTCGATATTTCCGGCGTTGATATTTTTTGTTTATTGAATTTTTAAGGATTTTCTTTTTCCATTGAAAGGGAAAGCTGGAAGCTAGGGGCCTTAGCTGTAAGGAGCTTAGGAGGAATAATAAAGATGAAAAATATATATAATATAAGTAATTGTTTTATAATTACATAAATATCTTAAATTTTAGGAAAACAATATTATTTACATTCTCGAAAACAAGTGGGTTTAAGGGGATTTGTGTTATGGAAACAAACAACACCTAGCTTGGATACAAGATCATGACTTCTTTCGTAGATTTAAAAATAGCCAATAAATGGTAAATTTTAAATCATTTACTTACCTGCCTACTCTTATAAATATAATATAATTAATAGGTAAATGTAAAACTGGAACCCAAACTTGTGATTCTCTTTTGAAATAAGGCTTCTAAGGCTTGTTTAGTAAACAAAATTCTATTGATAGGTAAGCTTACCATACCAGAAAAAGGCCCTTACACTTTTTCACGCACTAGGAGAAAGTCTGGCAAAAAGCGGCTTATGTCTGTTAACCCTAAACTAGTGGGAGGAAGGGCGGCCATTTGTTACAATTTACCCGCCCGGCCCGGATACGGGTCGTCTCTAATGGCCAATGCTTTATTTGCCTGCCAAAGATTTTGGTAGATACTCGTACTTGAAAATCTGACTGTAGCTTTTATTTTATTTTTTCGGTGCGCCTACAGAAATAAAAACTTTTTACATAATGCCTGTTTACCTAATATTTTTCGGGCTTATGTAGAGCTACGGCCGCACTGTAAGTTTAAGTGGCTAAGTTTTCTGTTGCTTCGATGATAGTAGCTAGACTTGGTGGCTTGGAGTTCAAAATTAGAAAGAGACGTAGCCGCGTTTGATTAAAAAGTAGACCAATAACGTTTATTCCTATCGGCTTACAAAATAAGGTCATAGACAAGTCGAAGGGGTTAAAAGATTTTTGAATGGACCATTCTATACAAAAATCTTTTAACCCCTAACATCGGTTACCACACTGTTTTCTGATTCGCGGATAAAATAGATTGATAGCTAGAAAGTTCTTTATCGCACACTTAACAAATATATAACAAATTAAATAAAAATTAAAAATATGAGACAATTGGTGGTCTTATCGCTAAAAAGCGATCTCTACGAGATAACTATGCCAGACAACCGTGTAATATTTGGATAGAAGGATATATCAATAAACAATAGTCAAAAACATATGCTCTAAAGTGTCAGATTTTTTTAGATATTCACAAATCAAAATAACTATTTCTCATATGAACTTTTTCTTATACAAAAATTATATTCATGTGTCAATATCATTTTTGTATGAGTATCCTATGCCGAACATAGAACCTTCTTTTTTCGAACACAGGTATAAATTTATTATAGATAACTCAATTGTTTCTATTGTTAATACCAGTTTTAATTTAATTTTATTATTTGATTGTAATTTTTTTTAATAAAATATTTAGTATTTTGAAAAACAAAATTATTATTGTAATTCGATTATCTCGTCATTTAATTTTTTTTGTCTACTAGTGGAAGAAGAACCAGGCGACTAGCTAAGCTAGACAATAGATATTGCAGTGAGGCCGGTTCCGTACATTTGCAAAATGTTTGCTTCACGCATCATCCACGCTACCACCCTGCAGGCGGCCGTAGCCTACAAACTCATTTTGTGCAGCCGGTTTAGTAAGAGTTCATACCTACATAACTGCTTACTTAAATCGAATTGGTTCACAAAAAGGTGGGTCAGTTCTCAAAACGATATAAAATCAAAAGCAATCAACGTTTTAGTATGTCAGCGCCATAGTGCCTGTACACACTAAGCTAATTCACGGTGTGAAGTATTTGGTGAAACAGACAGATATAAAACAAGGTTCAGCCACCTTCTTTTTTCAAAGTTGGTTAGAAATAAAGTGTAAGGTAATTTATAATATTATATTAAAGTATGGATAACGTACATTTTAAAGTACCTAAAGATAAATTGTTTGACGTCCTCTGTTGCGCGGTGGGCGAAGGCCTATATATCTGCAACGCAGGTGGTTACGGGTTTGATTCCCCTCTAGGGACAAATGTTATTTATTTATTTGCTTAAATGTCTGTACGATCTGCAGACATTTGTTCAGGGTGTTCTGGTCGTTTCCTATGCATAATAAAGACATCTATCCATCTATTTGTATTATATTATGTATATTAGTTATCTAGTACCCACAAAACAATCTCTGCTAAGCTTGAAATACAGAATTTATTCATAATACCATTATTACATGTCACTTAAAATATAAAAAATAAAATTATAAATTTATAATACGGGCAAATTAAAAAATTCATTGACATCATATAATACCAATTAAATGAGCCATGCTTGGGGCTAGATAATGCTGTGTGAATTGTCCAGCATTATTTATTATTACTATTATTGTTATGATGTGTTTCTCGTTTCCATGATCTCGGTGTCTATAGTGAGCTGGTCCTTTGTGAGGCATGCGTGGGACCGAGGCCTACATCAGAGAGGCCCTTCATGACAGTGAACCTAAAGGCGAGGGCTACACATAGCGGGTATCATCGTTTGTACAATAATAACATGATACATTGATAATAATATGTTTGATAATATGATACATTTAATTTAATTTTTATTTCCACCGTTGGTATTATAATTTAATATTTTATTTTTATAATATACGATTTTTATAATATACTTATATGTATATATACGACATCAAGTGTATGCATTATACACTTGATGTCGTTAATTCTAACTTGATTATTATTAACTTGTGTAAGTACATATAAAAGGTACACAAGTTATTCATTTATAAAAGGAAACACCATATGGGACAAATCAAGATAAACAGAACGACAGTGATTTCTGTTATTTATAGTACGCTAAACCTATTATTAAATAATAAGAGTTGGCTGTAAAAGGGCCTAGTGCCTATATCCGCTAGATGTAGAAACTATATTGCAAAGGAAAATGAATTATTATTATTAAGTATTTTTAGCTACCTTGACCAGCAGGTTAAAATAAAGCTAACCCAAAAATGAGCAACACCGAACGGTGTACAGACATCAATAAAAGGAATAAAATCGCTTCATAATAGCCCCTATAAAAGACGATTAGCCCTACATTACAGCAATACTCGTAATCGTTGGACGATAAATAAAATTGATTGCCAACACCAGCGGTCGTAAACCACACTGGCTGTTATAAAACTTAAGGCTCTACTGTGTTGTAAAACTGTACAACTTTAAGTTCGTGATGTGAATTGACCATTCTATACTTACAGATCATCTTACTGGCGATTCAAACAAATAAGTAAATCTAAATGGGGCCGCTTAAGGGCCTATTATAATTTAAAATTTTTGTGAAAAAGATGATATTTCGAGCACATGGGAGCGGGACAGGGGATAACAACGTAGGTCCTAATATCATGTTTTAGCTTAAAAAGAAGAAAAAACCGAAGCATGTAAAATGTTCTTTATAATATAATTCTATTACCATAATTCATAATTCTATTCTCAAGATCTTAACTTCTGTATTAGGTAATTGAGAATTTAGAGTTTTAGTAAAAATTCAGAGGTATTTATGTGTTTTTTTTTCTCCCAAGAAAATGTTATGGAATCAAACTTTTTAAACTTTCGCGATTTGATAACATATTTAAGATTATTTATCGGGTATTTATCGCGTACCTTTTGCTTTCTTTCCCCCAACGTTTTAACCGCGTTTCAGCGATCGTGGTCACGGGGCGACTGGATGTACTCGGAGTTACAACCGAGAATATTTTCGGAAATTCTCGGTTGTAACTCCGAGTACATCCATTATGGAATCGTTTTTTAGTAACATGATCGATAGAGTAAGTCCTGAACTGTACCATGTATAAATTACAAAGTTTAGTATTTAATAGTCTGGAAGGTTATGGAGATCTGATGTAGTTAATATGAGGTATTGAATGTGGTTGAGTAGTAAAGACTGCCATTGAAAAATGAGACGAATCTGGAATAAAAAATCTACATTGGATTTGATTTTCCGGATTTGGAATCGCTTGGGCCGAATCGAAGACCGGAATTACTCAAAAGGGTTCTACCTACTTTATATTAACACTAGCATTTAGCAGCGGATTTGCTCACGTCAGATTTAGAAATTAAATTAAAAATGTCTTGTCTACTTATAATCAAATAAAAACAATAAGTGAGTACCATTTATTGGGTCTATTTTTAAACAATGTCATTGACAAGTCCTTTAATTTTATCGGTAACTTATTAACTAAATTAAGGGGTACAATAAGACGCCATTTTAAGAAAAGGATAGGCATAGGATTTTGCGGTTATAGGAAAGGGACAGAGCAGAACGGCGTGTGCAACTCAAAGTAAATGCTTCAGTGTTAAGGATATGATAGCTGACGTTAAGCGTTATTTGAGGTATCATCAACTCTTAATTTCCACGCAAAACGACCTCCTCCTCCTCAACAGCCTATAATGGTCCATTGCGTGCAGCAGCGCAGGCCTCACCCTGATTTTTTTTGTGCCCATAGACCACCTCACGCTGAGCATGCGGGTTAGGAATCGCAGTTCGATGGTAAGTCTATTCTACAAGAGGCGCTGCTGCCCGCCCCCGGTGTATGTCCCTTTGTCGCCTCTTACGACACCCACGGGAAGAGTTGGGGTGGTGCAAATTGTAAGCCGGCACCACACGGTAAAACGACCTGCCTTCAGTATTATCATATCACAGTATTATCCTATAAAATGGAGATTGATGGAGTACGGATGAATGGATATAGATACGGATGAATGGATAGGAATAATGTGATTAGAGCTATTCAAACGCTTGCAGGTATTAATTTTAACACTAAATAGCGAAAATCTTAATTCATTTGATCGAATAAACCAAAACATTACCACTCAAACATCACTTTGTGTGTAAAATCTGTCAAAGGTTGTCCAAATTAGTAGTTTTACTGTGTACACACCCTATGGTAGGTAAGGAACGGAATGTTGCCAGCTTCCAACACCATTGTAGATAATTGCATACAATTATCCATTAACATCATTAGAGGAAAGGATCGCCCGAACTCTAGGGCTATTATTTTATTAAAAGCCCTTTGGAATGATTAATTTGTTCCAGGAAGAGAAGCTGATGGTAGGTACGTGTAAGTACTTAGGGTTATCCACGCGCAATCAGAATGTGATAGAACCTGGTTAAAATAATATGTCATGACGTTGTTGCCAAGAAAAAGTATTCAACCGCGGATAACGCACATGGTGCATAACTCAGTTTCTCAATAAAAATATCGAAAAATCGAATGTTGCACTTAGTTACGCGAAGTTTTTTTTTCAGCGCCAATTTACCCCTGTAGTTTTAAATATTTTTAAAGTATTTGTATTCGTATCAGAAGTTCTTAGACCAAATAACCTGTAGGTCTTGGAATTTTGTAAAATAGCTCTCTAATTCATAAAGTTATAGTCTGTTTTACCAAAAATTATGGAGATCCGAAACACATTTTCTTCATTTCCCAAAAAGTAAATTTTGGATTGAGCCAGTTCAGTGGAGGTGCGATAATGTCAACCATTCATATTTTCATATCAGTTCATAATCATCATAAGCCTATACCAGTCCACGGCTGGACATAGGCGTCCCCTAATGAGCGCCATAGCGCCCTGTCTTCAGCTTGCCGCATCCAGCATCTGCCAGCAGTCTTTCGCAAATCGTCATCCCACCTGGTCGGAGGGCGTTCTACACTACGTTTGCCGAATCGCGGTCTCCACTGAAGAACACGTTTACCCCAGCGGTTGTCGGTTCTTCTTGAAATATGGCCAGCCCACTGCCACTTCAGCTTGCTAATCCTTTGAGCTATGTCGATAACCTTGGTCAGTTCATAATGGACTCTACTTACCTGATCGTGCCTGCTCAGATCACACGTCACACATTTTTATAAAAATCATAAGTTTGATTGTTTAGTTACATATTTGAATAGATGTTTGTCATTTCTATATGCCAATTATACTGAACAAATCGGGCTGAAATTTTGCATAGTGTAACTCCTTGTCGTATTTCGACAGTTCGAGTATTAGACAAATAAATGTTTTTGGACAATTCACACAATTTAGCCCAAAGCAGAACGTGTTCAGTTAAGGAATACCTATTTTTAAGGAATAAAATACTGTACGAAGTATTTACAATGTTCATTTTGTAAAATCTAGATCACCTAAATTCTTACATTTCCTATCGGCCTCGCACGTATTGCCTACTTTGCAATACGTGATGCTGTAATATTGTCATAACTTTCATGCTTACCTAAATCTAAGAAATAAACCAGTTGCGAATCAACATCGTTGGAGTTATCATTTCCCGGTACCTCTAACAATACAATAATTATTTATTTATATTAGTATTGCAGTTAGATCAATTGTGACACAATTTTAATTACTATTTTTAATTGAATTCTATTAGGTATTTGAATGTAATTTTCTTTGTTAATAAAGGCTTCTTTATTGCACCATCAATACATAAAACAAATAACAATTATTTTTCAACTGAAAACCATTTCGTCGCACTCCTTGCAGTACTTAATACTGGCGGCGCCAGCCAATTATAACGCTGTGTTAAGTTTAAGTTGGTCACTAAAGTCTGACTCAGTGACTTGTCGTGTGCCCCTGAACTTAAAACTAAACTTAAACTACGCTATTCCCGAGTTAGAATATGAACCACGGCCATGACAAGTTCACAAAACTTACAAACATAATTTACAGAGCTCCAAACTGTGGTTTACGCCCTCGCAGGGCCGGTGTGCCAACCTTGGACGTATTGTGCATCTGGGGGCCGTTATGCCGTGAAATGTGATTTTAGACCTCGGATTACTGAGGGGTTATGTTTTGTGTTGCTTGTAGAAATGTCGGTAGGTCATGGGTAGGTCGACTTTAGTTCACACTTACGCGTAGACAACTAGATTATATGGTATTCTATATTATAAATGCGAAAGTGTGTTTGTTTGTTTGTCCTTACTTCACGCCCTAAGCAACCAATCGTTCTGATATTTGGCGTAAAATTAGTTGAAAGTATGGAGAGTAACTTAGGCTACTTTTTAGCCCTTTAATCAGTTCCCATGGGATCGAAAAACCGTAAACAACACTAGTTTAGTTTTAATACATAATATATATTTATATAATGAGAAAAAATCATACAAAATATGGCTGATATACTCGTAGTTTAGGCAAAAAGCAGTCGGAAAATGCTCTCTTTAGTTTATAAAACAACAATATAAATATTAAAATTCAACTCGAAGTTTTCAGTTTTTGTTTCTGTTTATAAAAACCATGAAATAGTAAGCGCAATGTTGTTACTTATGTCAAACGGTTCTGTAGGAAAACTAAATAGCTGTTATCAGCTACATCAGCACATTTGTTCAGCCAACTGATACTATATGGCAACATGGCGTCCACGTGTCCAGTGCAACTTGAAAATGTTATTATAAATGTATTTTTAGGGCACTTATCGATTAAATAACTTTTTTGTATTTTTGAGGAGGTGTATCAGCATGGAACTTAATCGAGACACTTCAAAAATGGGCGTTATACCGTATTATGTATGATTATGGTGGTCTATTAGTCTGCCACCATTGAAAAATTTATAAAAAGGCTCTGTTCAGATTTTATCCATTACAAACGTTTATTACTAAAAACTTGTCAATAAGTTGGATTATGGCAAAACCCCCTTGTTTGGAGGTTGTATTACAAATTAACAAATGTATTAGAAACTAATGAAAATCAATCACTAGAATTAATGCTGGACAATTCATAAAGCAATATCTAGCCCCAAGATAAGCAGAGCTTGTGAAGGGTACCTATAACTGACATACATAATCCATATACATTGCATAGATCGGATATTTTTATTATACATAGGAAACGACCAGAACAAACGGAACAAATAATACCTGCAGATGTTACAAATATTAGTTCCAAGCCGGAAATCGAATCCGCAACCTCCTGCGTCGTGCACAGAGGTTGTCAAAATTCTAATAGTCGTCAATTTTCAACAATATCATTTATGTACTTCTTGAAATAAATCTTTTGTACAAAATTTTACCATCAAAATTATGTAATAACTTAATATTACCAATAAATCCCCAGCAACAGGTGCGCCGGCGCAGATGTTCGTTACGAGTGATTTAAAACCGCAAATTGCAGCGTTCGCTTCCGCTCACGAGCGTGAAATGTTAAGCCGGCTACTGATCGGTATTATGGGATGTAATGTTTCAACATTTTCATAGTAAAGAACACATTTCTGTTTTTATTAACTTGCATACCCATGTAAGTAATTTATTATCACTAACATCTCTTTTAAGTTGTGTACCTACTACATATTGTAACGCCTACCATTTGGGGGAGAGCAAGACTTCTTGCCGTAATGCAGTACACAACTAGTACGGAAGACAGTCACTCGACCACGAGTAACAATACCTTAGTTAACACCTAGATACACGAGAATAGAATAAAATATAAGAATAGAATAGAATATAAATTTATTTGTTAAAAAACTTACACATACTAAACTTAGACAAAAATACATTATTAAACATAGATTAAAATACAAAGAGTAAGCCCAGTAACAAAATGCCTGTGCCTCAGCATCTGTTGGTTGACTAGCAAGCTAGCAACCAACGCTGGTATTCCGTGAGAGCCACATGTTGGCTTTACGGACTAACTACTCAAACATACAAGAAAAACAGAAAAATCTATCAATATAAAAATAAAACAAACATGCTCGTATTTGAATAAAGTGCAGTAAGTATTACACAACGTTGATTGTAATCATAACCCACCATGTTTTAGTTCCTATTCGTTATGTATAAACTTTACTTACTATTTAATTTATGTATTTACTGCAATCAATAAATTGATGTCAATTTGATTTACAGGTCAAATGAAGTAATGTAACATTCGCAGCGAGCCTGATAAGTTACGCCGTGTGCTAAATGGCCCGTCTCGTTGCTCGAAGCTAGCGCCATATTTTCCGTACTGACTACACAAAGTTAAACGCTCGCTGTATACCACATCACATTACGCTCCGTAACGTCGGTCAGTAATCTCCTTTACAAAGCAACAGGCATGCCAGGTACAGGGTAAATGGTGTTTTCACTAACGTAGAAACGTTTTGTGATAGGTTTCTACAGAAATTGTGGTATTATAAGTTGCTTGGCAGGCAGTTTAACTATCGCAGTTGAGGTGTTAAAAAACACAACAGACTGAAATTTGCTGCCCTGCCTTTGGTAGATTGGAATTTCTAAATTTAATTCCATAAGTAATAAACAGATTCCATGTCACAGTTATCTTCAGTTATAAATTATTTTACGCATGCATAAGCAGGCAACACCGAATGCAAAAGTTTATGGTCCAATTAAAGAGAACTTATCCCCTCATTTCAAATTGATTAGCCAAGACAAGGATCTCCCATCAAAAAGCTCAACCCTCCGATGTGGTCGGGGGGTCTAAAAGACCCATCAAACTTGATAGTCTCTTAAAACAAGGATACGTCTACCAGACGTATCGACGACGGTGACTTTAATTAAATTAATTAGTTATATTGCCTGGAAGTTTTTATTTGCAAGGGACGCAATAAAAGACCTTTGAGTGTGTTGCGAAGCGAATAAAAGAAACGCAACAATGTCGACTCAGAGACGTTTTTCTACCAACAGACGATCAATAGACAATAAAGAGACAAAATAATATAATAGCTATAAATATATAAATGCGATAGTTTGGATGTTTATATGATATTTAGATGTTTCCTCATCCATCACTATAAAACCACTAAACGGATTAGGGTTTAATTTTGCATACAGGCAGTTCTAGGCCTGAAATAAAGAATAGGCTTTTTATCCCATAGTATAGAAATAACCTAAACGTTTCCAATTTCCAAAGCAATGACACGTGCAAAGCCACGTGTAGAATCTAGTCGGTTAATATTTTTAAACTAAGTAGATAAGGAGTACTATATAAAATAAGTAATCCTGAACCCAACGCCCCATATTTTATGCAAACTAGATTAAATTCGATAAAACTAGAAATCTTAAAAGAACTGAGATGCAAAGACGTGCTGCGACTACCGGCGCGAGGGCGAGGTGTCTGCCAGGCGAGATGTCGCTACACTTAATAACGCTATGATAAAATTGAATTACGTTTAACGTGCTTGAGAGGTACGGTCAGAAAAACAGATGCCAATGTAGGGTTAAAAAACTAAAATATTAATTGTCGCTTTTTTGATGATACCCACTGCCAAAGTATAAGTAGATTAATAGTATAGGTAATTATTATTATTTTCATTAATTTTTGTTCTTCGAGTGCCACCGTCTTTATTGTTCTTTCATGTCCAGGCTATTCTAAGGTTGCCTGGAACTGATCATTCATAGCTATAACGCCGCCTTTGTACCTCATCTACTCTGAGCATTTATTTCTGTAATTACTGTTTTCTTTATTCTGTGGGACAATAAAGTATTATCTATCTATTTAGATTTTTTAACATTCTTGAAATAACTAGAAGCATTATAAATGTACAGCACTGAATCGGAAGGTTACCTTAGAAAGCATTTGCCATAGGTAGCATAAAATACTTACCTACTGATAAAGTATTTGCACTGAACGGTAGGGTTACCTCAGAAAGTAGAGACAAATCACAAAGTAGTATTAATAGTACTACTCTACTTTGTGTTCTGTCTCTACTTTTCTAAGGTAACCTTTCCATTCAGTGCAAATCCTTTATCAGTAGATAAGTATTTTAAGTCATTATTTTAAGAGAGTACGAACACCTTCGAGTACAATGGGTCACAAAGCACAATATTATATGGGATTACACACATTTTTTGCAGGTGTCTTTAACATTATATTTGTGTGTTTTATGAAAGTGATATACTTATACACCACAAAAATAAATCTATTTAAGAAAAATATAAGGATGAAATTATTTAGTAACAATTCCGCAGTCGTCAACTAGTTTCAATCTAAGTTAATCTAAAATGCATTTTAAAGTTAAATTTTTCCGGTTTCGTCAAGTTTGACGAAAATGAAAAAAATATATGAAAATGCTGGACGTAGTGGACGCCATTATTGCCATGCATGTCTGTGTAAAGAAAGAAGAAAGAAAGAAAGAAAAAACATTTATTTGTACCCAGTAACACGGAATACATACATACATTGCAACGTTACATACACACACACAAAACAGGTATAATTATTTAAGTTGAATTATTATGACAATATAGTTACATACAAAGAATAAATATAAAACAAACAAGCAAAGTATTTTATGGGTCCAAATAGGTTCCTGTCTCAGCATTACAGTATTGTGTACATACTCGTACCTAAGTAAATGCGCTGATGTTGTTGATGACAGTTCATACTTTTTAGTTATACTATTTTATGATGTTCTTAAACTGTTAAAAACTGTATACTTTGAATTGAATTAATAAAAATATTATGTTGTTTTATGAAATGTAATTTTTTGACTGCTTATTGTCTAAGATAATATATTTTTAGATTTTTTCATAAAGTGTAAAATACCCTATTGCCGTAATGCATAAGCCTACTTTTTGCCAACATTCACTTATTATCCACAGGCTTATTGGAGGCCTATGTCCAGCTGTGGACTGGCTGCTGGACATAGGCCTCCAGAGTTGATTATTGTGTACCCCAATGATTTGTAACATTGAATCTATAAAGGTACTAAATATAAAAAAAAATCTTTCACTGTTAGAATCTTACATTATCCCTGATGAATATGCGATCAAATATATCACACAGCATACTTAGGAAAGGTCGCGGGTTCGATTCCTGGTGAGAAAGAAAAGTTTTGGGACATTATTTAATTTCTTATCTTAAATACGCTACTCTTGACCGAGGCTGTGACCGAGGTTACCTATTCAAGCCGTTTGAAGTCTACACCCTAGATCATTGAGGTCCTGGGGCCCACGCATTATACAATGATTATTATACAATGTACAAAGACTTACAAAACTCTTAATAGAGTCTACAGATGATCGGAATGCTTTGCCATTTAACGTGGCAATGCTGCCAGCATTCTGAGCACTCTGCCTTCTGGTGATGACTTATATTTATAGAAAATAGATGTAAGTCAAAAAAAACTTACCCTAATGAACCTGCTGGGAAAGGTCATTTAAATAACAACAAAAAATTCTAGCTCGTTGTTTAAAATTCTACCTTGTTTTCTACAATTGTGTTTAGTTTTAAATTTTGCATACCAATAACATGGTGGAACATTATGAACTTACACCTAGATTAAGACCTTATTTTGTATACACATTATGTATCTTGCAAATAAATATATGACTGACTAACTCCTTTGCTAGGCCTATGTCTAGCAAAGGACTAACATAAGCTCATGATGACTAGTTGTAGGTACTTGTTTTATTTCGTTATTTATTGTAATTTTCTTAACAAATCTACGTTCCTTATTTGGTTTTTAATACTAAAAGACATGTATTATTGTACGAAATCTGAATAAGAAGGTACAAATGAAATCAAAGTTTCTCCTCAAACAAAAATATAACGCGCAATACAGTCGGCTACACAATAAATCAAGAACTTGAAACTAATCACTCCAGAAAATTCCATTTCTCTTTGTTCTTTTTCTTTTTTTTTCAACCGACAAAGTTTCCAATTTGTTTCTATTTCTGTTTAAAGTTTTTTAATCATTTACGTCGTTTCACGAATGTTGGAGCAATTGTCGGCTGGTAGAGTGAGTGTTGCCAACATGTGTAATTTTTGCTTTATCTAGCATTTTCTTCGTACTATTTCACGTTCAATGATAGTATGGCGACATACTGTGATAGGGATGTTCTAGTAATAGACCTTGACCCATATCAAAAAGATTTTAATAAGTAGGTTCTTGTTATGTATCAATGTTTAGGTAACGTAATTAAGTATTCGTTTATTGTTAGTTTTAAGTATTTAATTGCACGATCCTAGAATACATTAAAGTTGATAAACTATATAACACTACTTACTCTAATTGTAAGCCTCACAGGGTCTTGTGATCATAATGGTTTCGGCAGAATATCAGCGCCTATCTACTTCAGAGTAGTAAGGCAATCATGCTGAGTCGAGACCTTTTTGCTGCTGTAACACAGCAGTCAGTCTTTTTATTACTATTTTTTTTCTTCAAATTATATTCTTATGTATGTTTTGTACTGCAGCAGCAAATAAATAAATGTCTATGTCTATAAAGTAATGAAAAATAAAATAAAAAAATGTCCTTATATTGTGGTACTCTTGTTGTTTATTTTAACAGCAAGAATACCACAATTTGAGGGCATTTGGTAAATCAAACATTTTAAAACACATGTAAAAACTTAACGCATTGCAGGTTATGGAATTGGAAGATTCACAATTCCTTTTTCCTGCAAGTCACACAATATAACACCAAAACAGCTGGCAACATTCAACACAAAACGTATCGCAAGAAGTTTAATTGTATCTTTCGTGTGGACAAGACAATTACACGGTTCTTTTCTCTTTAATACCCTATTCGTTTGTGGGGTTACCGCTTTTCAAAATAAAACAAAAAAATTGCCAAATGATCATTCAAAGTATGGTAAATTAATTTATAAACAATATTAAGATTGGGGTTTCTTACTTCAATTAGGTTGTAAAATTGGTTTTAGAATACAAGGTATTTGTAAACAAATGGTTAATAAAGCTATAGAATTATTGGTGGAATATACATATTTTACGACACTGGTAACATTGAAACAAATCGCAGGAATTTAATTCTCGTATCAGTTTTTGAATTTGAAAGCTTTTCATTCATCGCTTTGAACTCGAATTTGAAACTTTTGCGCTGCGTATATGCAACTATGCATTGTATGCGTTTTTGATTTTAGAGATACATTGTTGCTCTCCGTTATTGATCAGATCAAAAATGTTTTTGTTGATAAAAAATATCAGGGATTCTTAAAACGAGCCAGTATAGATACTATTGGCTAATCATAACCCTCGTCCGTTGGTAGTCGGGTAAAATTGATCTATCTCTTTCTAGATGATTAGTCAGCAACGCGAATAGCGCATTTTTTCTATACGAAGAAAAACAAAAGAGGACTAATTTCTATGTTCGGATATAGTATTTTTTTCTGTACATTTTCGTCGATTTTTATGTTGAGTATGGATCGATTTGGATAATGCTTTATGGAGAATGATCCCGAGGTCCCATAATAATTTTATTCTTGAGGGATAACTAAGTATTTGTATTAAAAAAAATACACTTTGAATTTGACATTAAATTTTAGTAGGAAATTGGCCCAGTGCGACTTACACACTTTAATAGCAGAAAACCTTAAGACAAGTATTTGTCCCAAAATCTTTAAAAAAAACAGTATAAATACTAAGGAATTCGGAATCGGTTTTTAAATAAAATAATTTTTAATAACAGTAGGTAAACATGTTTTGATCAAATAAGTTCTCCATCATGTTAATATAATAAGCAATTTAAATTGTAAGATCTAAGATTGCCCATAAATCAAGCGAAATTCTCTAAAAGACAATGCGGGTCCAAATAGATCTGGGGCTTAAAATACCCTTAGTAATGCACCTAATCGAGGGGTGTGATACTTAATATAAAATTCAAATTTGAGAACGATATGGCGGAGAAAATGATAATTTTCGCAATCCCATTATAATTTGGGCTTTTATGATACACTACGGCACGAAAGGGTTATTGGAGTTCTGAATTCAAATGTGAAAATTCAAATCAGTTGCTGCTGTTTTCATTTATTTTGGTTATTTTGGCTGTTTTGTTTTATTTTCGTTGGTAAATCTTTGCGTTCAGACCGCATGGCTGTTTACATTATTATTACATTACTACCCGTTATTTTTTTACCGATAATGGTGCGAGCTATGGAGACTATGCTCGGAGTTTCTCTGAAGGCTTTCGCAACGAATACATCCTACAGAGAAACAAGGTTATCGACATAGCTCAAAGGATTAGTAAGCTGGGGTAACCGAGTTCTTGAGTGGAGACCGCGACTCGGCAAACGTTGTGTTGGACGACCTCCGACCAGGCGGGTTAATATTTGCGAAAGGCTGCTGGCAGATGCTGGATGCAGCAAGCTGAATACAGGGCGCAATGGCGCTCATTAGGGGAAGCCAATGTCTATCGTCAATGATGATGATCTGGAACCAAACCACTTTCGTCTTAATTTTGTAGCACCTTGTAGGTGTATGCAGAAATAATGGAACTATAGTAAATTACCAATTACTGACGAGATCAACGATTAACGGGTGGATATCTGGCCGCCGCTGATGATGGCTGAAAACGCAGCTTAGCGTAGGTTCAGGCTATCACAGTGCGGTCTGCATTTCAGCCCTTGATGGACGAGCTGAAGTGAAGGCCGAGACCGAAGATTATAGACTTAATGGCGCGGCCAGCAATTTTTTTCTTTCTTTCTTTCATAGTTTGAGGCCATCATAGCATGAAATTTAATAAAAAGGGCATAAAGTATTTGTGTTATTTATTTAGAAGGTATGTAAGGTAAACACGTATTTACGTAACCAACCGATAACGCATCTCTGGATAAATGGAGTTATTCCCAACGTCTCACGTTAGACGCGTCTATTCCCTACGTCATAAGAGAACGCACTTTGAGGTTAAAAACTGCCATTATTTTCAATGGCATTTTTCTCACATTTCCTAAAGGTAATTCAATGTACTTAATATTCAGTGAGCGTTGCGCAAGATAAGTGCGCCCATATCCATGTTAGGCGTCGGAGTTTTTCATAAGTTATTAGAAGTAATAAAATTATAATTCTTCCAATTCCGTGCACTACGTGATCTGGAGATGTGTCTTTGGCACGGCTTAGAATTGGGCTTTGCAGAAGTGATATCAAATCCATCGAGTAAAAACTTATAATCTGTTTCTTAGAATCTTACAAAATCTTATAATCTGTTTCTTAGAATCTTACAAACAGATTATAAGATTTTGTTTTTCTGAACATAACAGCTCGGTTATTGACATTACCTATAGCAGCAGATGTCATAAATGTTTAGAACGATGACCTCAAAATAAATGACTAAAGTCAATCAAACTGACCTCCAATCCCAAAAATAACTGAAATATACTAGTAATTAGAGTAATGCATTAATTTACCAAATCCGCAATCAAGTGATTACGGCCCGGTGAAACGCAATTAATAGGTAATTAAATAATAAATAGGTAAATAAATAATAAATAATGCTGGACAATTCACACAGCATTGTCTAGCCCCAAGCTAAGCAGGGCTTGTGTTATGGGTACTAGATAACCTGATATACCTACATAATAATATATTACAATACATAGATGGATATTTTTTATTATACATAGAAAACGTCCAGAACACTCTGAACAAAAGTCTGCAGATCGTACTCACATTTGTCCCAAGGCGGGAATCTAACCCGCAACATCCTGCGTCGCAGGCAGATCTTCTCCCACCGCGCCACAGAGGTCGTCATTGTTTCAATTATATAGGAAACTAGGTTTATTGTTTGAAAATGTTATTATTGCTTACTTAAAAAAAATCATTAATATTACAACCAAAACCTTGATGGAGAACCACCATCGATTTTGCTTAGCATGTGTATTTATTATTGTAAAGGCATTCAAGATACACTGAGTTACATTTAAAACAAAAATTGTTTGATCACCGTTTGACAACACATGAGAAATGGAAACCCTATGATCACCAAAGACAAAAGTTTTGTCTCGCTTGACAAAAAACATTAAAGAAAGAAACTTACCTACCCAACGTCTATTGAAGTAATAAAAAATAGGTAACAAAAACAGTACCTTAATAGTCTTTTTTTCTCCATTTAGTCTCGACAAAATCATTATCTATGCTTTAAGCAAGCTGCTTATTGCAAAGTTCATACACCGTCGAATCCATTTTATATTCCGTTGTACTAACAAACTTGTCCCACTTATGCATAAACCAAGCTAGGGCCGTGAATTAAAGGGAGCTTCCCTGGTGCGCCCTTCCCGTCAGTTAAGCAGAACCGATGGCTCCCAGGGGCGCGTGGTGACCCTAGCTTCAAACTTCGTACTCTAAATAGACCAACTAATGTGTGCAGGTGGATCAAATTAGAACTATGTAGTAAAGAGTAACTAGAAATTGTTATGTGATTAAGAAAGAGTATTCACTGATGGAATCTTAGACAATTTAACCCAAAGGATGGAATCGCTGAATAAATGGTGGTATGCTAATGTTATGGTTTTGACAGCTGGACTTCAAAACTTTTCTGTGCAAAAAGGTTTGCTACAAAATATCAGATTATCTAGAAGATAAAAAAGCTTGGGACGGGTTTTTCTCCAACTCAAATAATAACAACTATCAGGCTAAAGGTTTCTTTGTCGCTTCTTTACTTTAGTCTATATAAGCGACATAAATGAAAAATATCTTTTTATTTCCGTGTCAGTGTTTTATTTTAAGAATTTGAAATTTCTAAGTGTACATATTTATGGAAATAAAGCATTTTTGATTACATGACAGATTCTGGATCTTAGGTAGACCTTGTCTCTTTATAGCCTAACTTGAACCTAACCGAGTTTAATGGGAAAAGTGATCACATCATGAAAATTGCGTTTACTCCAAACACTTACTTGTAACGTATAATCTATTAGAAATCTAGGATTGCGAAATGCATTAGGCTTCTACTAACTCATATCCTTGACGAGATTGCTTTTCGGCTCAAGATCTTCTACGTAGATGCAGAGGACTTACTACATCAAATGAATCAAATTACTAGTTTTAAATTTAGTTTGTATCCATTATTTTTTCACTTGACTGAATTCTGACGACTTGAAAGGGTGGTGATTAGACAAAGCTATGTACTATTTGAAAATCTGACCATTTGAAAGTCTGAGCGCCATAGCGTTCTGTCTTCAGCTTACCTGTCTTGCTTCTTCTTCTTCTTGAACTATTTCATTGACTTTGTCGAATTATACTTACGTTTGTTTTGTCAACTTGGCATCCGCAGACATATACTGATGATGCTACGGCAAGCAGCAGCCTGTGTCAGGGCCCCGCAGATTGTGGTAACACAATGTAGACTCCGTTACTTTCATCATCATCAGCCTATATTAATCCACTGTTGGACAAAGGCTTCCCCAAATGAGCGCCATAGCGCCCAGTCTTCAGCTTACCGCATCCCACCAAGTCGTAAGGCGTCCTACACTACGTTGCCGAGTCGCGGTCTCCACTCAAGAACACGTTTACCCCAGCGGGTGTCGGTTCTTCGTGAAACATGGCCAGCCCAAATATTTTTAAAATATTGACTAGCTGCACCCCGCGGCTTCGTCCGCGTGGAAATTTATGTCAAATGGAGAACAGAATTTTCACACTCTTACACTTTTTTCTTTTAATGGAAGATATTATATATCACCGAACACAGCCCCTGCAACCGCTTCTCCGCTCAGGTAAATCCGCTTAGCATGCACACTCGAATAGTGTAATGCAATCGAATCGTAAAGGTAAACTTAGTTTGGTAACAACATTCGATTGATGCGAATCGGCAATTTTACCGACGTGAGCACTTACTATCAATTAAATTCGGGGCCCGTATTCGCGGAGATTTGCTGACTCCATGTCAACATGTCTAAATTGCACTCACTGTACCTACGCGAAGGAAAACGTAACATGACGCGTAAAATAAGATTCGTAGTTTGTGACTAAGACCCAATCGCGAAGTGATCACGTCCAGTCCAGACCAAGACTTCCATGATTTTAGTGTCCCCTTTTCATTGGTAACTTTTATATGGCTATCTCAATTTGATCGGTATGAATAATTAAATGACAGTAATGAATAATAGTTCTTATATACCTTTCTATTCTAATTGTCTGTCTTTTATAATATTATCAGCAGGCATCGCCATTTAACATTTGGTGGTAGGTGTTCCCAAAAATTTCACCACGCATAGATTGATAGATAATGCTTTATTTCAATGTTTTTTACATTTAAATTTTGTACCTATAAACTCGAATATGGACACTTTAATTTATTTTTGTACCTATTTTAAATTAATGTTGTCTGAAATAAACGAATTGAATTGAGTTTCATAACTCATAAACAAAAAACATTAAGTACTTATCCTAAAAAAAGGCAATGCAATCGGCGGCCTAATCGCTTAAAGCGATTTCTTCCAGGCAACCAATGTGCACGGAGATTATCATAGGATTACAGTATAGATTATACTGTGATAGGATGGCAGTGTTAATAACTAAGCAATGTACGAAATTTTCTATTAGTAATCCTAGACAAAAGCTTGTCTAGGTTGTCTATGCTAGTAGGAGAATAGGACAAGCGTAGGGGCAGAAGTCCAAAATAAACTCCATACACTCTTTGCTGCATGTGACCTGCAAGTCGATTAGGATATTTACACTTCTATGAATATTTTCTATTGTTTTTTCTAGTAGTTGATAAAATGAAACCAATGAGCGAATAAAATGGTATGAATCGACCAGCAGCTCAGCTTGGGCGTGGTCAAGTCACTCGTGGTCGAAGTAGAAATCAGTTCACGTCGAGCTTTATGCTCCCTAGGTTGCCTGGAAGAGTTCGCTCAAAGCGATAAGGCCGCCATTGTACTTCCTTTATTCTATGTATTTTCTTTTGTATTGTATTTTGTGTTTGTGTGGTACAATAAAGAGATATCTGGCCGGCCATATCTCACGAATAACCTTTTCGGTTATTCGTCCGTGGGGTTAACGTGCTTTAGAATGGGACCGCGGCTCGCCAAACGTAGTGTAGGACACCCTTTGACCAGGTGGGATGACGACCTGCAAAAGATTGCAGGCTGTAGGATGTTGGATGCAGAAGCTCAGGACAGGGCACTATGGCGCTTAAGATCTATGTCCGGCTGAGGAGCCTGATGCCTGATGCTGACAATACTGTTGTCAGCGATTACAAATCGACATTAGCGAATAAGGATTCAGCTTCAAACCCACCGATAGGCTTCGCGAGTGCTCAGACAAATATAAAGTAATAAATTGAATTTTCAATCGGAATAGCAAAACAGTTTTTGTTGCGAAATGTTTGGAAGGTTGGTACTCGTGCGCGTAACGTAATTTGGGTTTAGGTTTTATCTGTTTTTAAATATTCATAGCTAAGGTACGCTAATACACTATAACATAGTCATCAAAAGAAGAATTTAGATATATTTATAGCACTGGCTGGTCTCCATTTGGTTAGAGCATTGTCTCGGCTTTAGGCATACATGCTTTTTCAAGTCCGATAGTTTTATTTTAGTCTTTAAAATCATTATCATACGTAATCTGGTCATCATTTTGACACAGACAATCTTCTTTGAGTAAAGTCGGACTTTCCGACCTACTCGAAAAGGTGCCAACAATTTGCAATAAGTATCGTGTTTTGAGCTTGGTAATTCTTTTTGAAAAAGGAATGTTAGTAAACTGTTATAGACTCAATTTGGACATCAACCAAAAAGCGCATGCGAGTTTGATGTAGGTATAAAACCTCTTTAAGCCAGTAGTAAAGTAGACTTTTTGAGGAGGTTGGTTTAGTACAAGTGCTCCTCTTTTTTTTTTTGTTGACGAACAAAAGCTTATTTCTTAACGTAAGAAAATCTTTATTTGTTGCTAAAAAACAGTAACTTAATTTTAACTCTGCTAAAATGATTCCCGTCGCGTAACGAACCACTAAAGTAAAATTAACGTAAAATAGGACCTCGCGCTTGCGAGGCAGATGATGATAATAATAAACTAGAAGGTGTGAACCAAGATATAATTCAATAATTACCTACGCCGTTCGTTACTTATGACATAAGCGACAGAGTAGGGAGCGAATTATGAATTATTCCTCGCCGCCTCTAGCGTGTTAACGCACACGTGCCTATAATTAGTGGGATGTACAAAAACTACCGGTAGTGGATGGAGAGACTGTGGACTTAGGGAAAAAAAATTCAGCTCTTTTTTGATATTTTTGCGCATACCTTACTCATACTGGGGCAATTTCGGTCTCGTGGTGCAATTGGCAGCGCATCCTGCTGAGGGCTGAGGGTTGCGGGTTTTCGTGGAAGTCATGCAGGTATGGGACATTTTTAAAATTTTCGTAGAAGATTGATTGAAAGTTAAAATAATAATTGAAAATTGCTAAAGCAGAGTTGTGGCTGTGGTGGTGGTCAGTAAAGCATATTCCTACGGTACGAGTAAACAATTCGTGGTTTTTGACTTCCTTCCCAGTAATAATATTTGCACACCCACTTGCGGGTCGAATACAATGTCATCACATAGCTTTAAGATCTTGGCATGTACATAATTATTGTATTCTGCAAATAAACGATTGATTCTGATTCTGATTCTAAAATCTTTTGCACATTTGTAACGTTTAACGTACAAATTATAAGAGTTCAACTTCTTC
Organism: Eupithecia vulgata; assembly: GCA_946478455.1. NCBI lineage: Eukaryota > Metazoa > Arthropoda > Insecta > Lepidoptera > Geometridae > Eupithecia > Eupithecia vulgata. Next base: position 2,209,162 of record OX297862.1, on the reverse strand, counting down.
CTTATATTGTATTATGTTTATCAATTACCATGACATAAACTCTGCTTAGGGTTTTTTTTTTTTGCTTTCTTGGGATTGGACAATGCTGTGTGTGTTAAAGATTAATTTACTTATAATTTATATTTGACTTATATTTGATTTAACATAGCTGAGTTTACCGAGTGCTTGAGTGAAATTAGTGCGGTAATTGAAAGCTGTTGTGTAGATTCAGTGTTTATAATGGGAGATTTTAACGCTCACCCGAGTGCCCCGTTCGGTAAGCAGCTTGTGAACTTTTGTAGAGACCAAAGTTGGACTTGTGCGGACATTGAACACCTGGGAAGGTTATCGGACTCGTACACATACATTAGTGATGCGCATGGAACTAGGTCATGGTTAGATCACATAATTACTACGGAAGCTGCTAAAAAGACTATAATTGACATTAAAGTAAAATATAACATCTCGTGGTCTGACCATTTTCCACTACAAATAGAATGTAATTTAAACATGGTTCTGCCTAAACTTAACCCAAATAATTTTGTTCCCAATCCGGTTACTTGGGAAGAGAGGGACAGCGCCCAAATTAAAAAGTACACTCAGCTGTGTACAGCTAAGTTGAGAGAGATAAGTTTTCCGCCGGAATTTAGAGAATGTGGTGATACTACTTGTAATGACGCAGGACATAAGCTTATATTGGATAATTTGTATGGTAAAATAGTTGAAATTTTAAGAAATTCCGCCACGATTTGTAATAAAAAAGCTATTTATAGGAATAAAAAAAAAGTACATATCGTAGGTTGGAATAAATATGTTAAGGAAGCCCATAGGGATGCTCGGCTGTGGTTTCAGGAATGGGTTTCGCACGGGAAACCATCCACTGGACCCATATACAAGAGAATGCAAAATTCGCGATCATATTTTAAATCGAAGCTCAAATGGTGCCAAAATAATCAAACACAGATAAAAATGGATATTATTGCATCACTCCATACATCTAAGGACTTTGGAAAATTTTGGAAACAAACAAATAAATTGAACCCGAAGCCGAGTGTTCCTGTGAGTGTGGAGGGTATTAGTGATCCCGCTCAGATCGCCAACCGGTTTAAGGAGCATTTTTGTGTACGCTCACCACTGGGGCCGGCGTCCGAGGGGGCGGAGCAGGACGGAAGGCGTGGGGGCGAGCTTATTGCGCAGATAACAGCGAAGGAGGTGGCGCGGGTGGTGGGGAACATGAAGAGAGGTAAGTCCCCAGGACACGACGCGTTGAGCATTGAGCACTTAAAGCATGCGGGGTTCCACTTACCGGGCGTGCTCGCCATGTTCTTCACCCTCTGCGTCGGGCACTCGTACCTGCCAGCGGCGATGATGCGGACTGTGGTTGTTCCTATCCTTAAGAACAAGACTGGCGACGCATCCAGCCTGAACAACTACAGGCCGATATCACTCGCCACGGTCTTGGCTAAGGTGCTGGACGGTGTAATTGACAGGCATTTAGAAAAACACCTTAAACTGCACGATGCACAGTTCGGCTTTAGAGCTGGACTGTCCACTGAGACTGCAGTGTTAACCCTCAAACACACCGTCCAGTACTACACGAGCAGAAGCACACCTGTCTACGCCTGCTTCTTAGATCTATCAAAAGCTTTTGATCTTGTTTCGTATGACAGGCTGTGGAGAAAGCTCGGGACCGAGACTCAAATTCCTCCAGAGCTAATTTCGCTGTTTAGGTACTGGTATGGCAATCAGGACAACAATGTAAGCTGGGCGGGATCATTATTGGATGTGTATAGGCTGGAATGCGGAGTGAGGCAGGGTGGGGGGACTTCACCGAGGCTTTTCTGCCTATACATAGATCGTCTGATCCGTGAGCTCAGCAGCACCCAAATAGGTTGTTCGATTAACGGGGTCACCGTGAACAACATTAGCTATGCTGATGATATGGTGCTGCTGAGCCCATCGATCAGTGCTCTCAGAAGGCTAGTAGGCATCTGTGAGTGTTATGCGGAGGCCCACGGGCTCAGGTATAACGCGGCCAAGAGTGAACTGCTGGTCTTCAAGGCGGGTTCAAAAACTAATGCCACAGTCCCACCAGTTACACTCAATGGCAGGCAGCTGAAGCGCGTGTCCGAGTTTAAGTACCTGGGCCACTGGGTCACCGAGGCACTTACGGATGATGCAGACATGGAGAGGGAGCGAAGGGCGTTAACGGTCCGAGCTAACATGTTGGCCCGTAGGTTTGCGCGTTGCAGTGCTCAGGTCAAAACGACACTGTTTAGAGCGTACTGCCAGTCTTTCTACACGTGCAGCCTATGGATCAAGCATACGCAGAAGACCTGGAACGCCCTTCGCGTCCAATATAACAATGCCTTCAGGTGGCTGATGGGGCTGCCTCGCTTCTGTAGCGCATCAGGCATGTTCGCGGACGCGCGGGTCGATGGGTTCGCTGCGATCCTGCGCAAAAGAACGGCATCACTGATGCGCAGGGTGCGAGGCAGCGCCAACGGCTACCTGCAGGTCATTGCAGGAAGGTTGGACACAGCCTCTCTCTTCATGCAGCACTGGACGAAGGCTCATGTTTTCTGTTAGGTTCTTGTTAATATAATTATGTGATGTCTATAGTCTTCAATTTAACTATATTGTATTTTTTTTTTTGTGATTTTGTATTGTAAAGTTTAATGTTAAAATTAGTGTATTATTAGTATAATTTTTCTGCGTATTTCTGATTTTTATTATTGTTTTATGGACTATGTATGTGTAACTTACTGTGTCTGAAATAAATGTGATTTTATTTTTATTTTTTATTTGAATAAAAATATTACCTACTGAGATACTGAGATATTTTCATGAACGTATTATGGGAATATGAGCGGAACCCGGCAGGTTCCCATCATATTTGGAATTTCAGATATCGTTCAGTGAATCCAACTCAAACTGGTGGGCGCACCACTTCAAAATGATCCTAAGTTCGAACTTTACGTAGTTCCACGCACTCCGAGTTGTCAGCATCTCGAATTAGATGTCGACAAATATTTTCCCGGTTGTAACAGGATCTGAAGTAGGTACTTACGGGACGAAGGAGGGGGATATTGGTTTGAGAACCTAGCTAGTGGGATTAATAACTTACAGGTTTATAAAATCAGTTGATTGCCATAGGCAGGCAATCAACTGATTTAAGCTGGATATTTAAGCTGGTTTCTTGGCGGTCGCAGCGTAACCTATTAAGTCTTAGACATAGTGAAAAAATCCATCGCACAGCTTATGATACCTAATTATAAGCTTTTTTAATGCCTCTGTAATAGTTTTATTCTATTTAGTTTAGGCAGTGAATCGAAAATAGATTTTGGTGGCCACCAAGGGCAACTTCGATTCACTGCTTAAATTAAATAGAATAAAACTATTTCAGAGGCAATAATAAGACAAAGTAGATGACGACGCTAGTTTGGGTGCCGTATGCGCCTTAAGGATCGGCCCCGCTAACTCAGCCCGTTAATATATATATTGTTCAAGGCAAATAATGCAATCTACTTCCTTATGAGCATTTTTAGCACCTTTGATGCAATCAGTAATCCGAATGACTAGCGTGGTGATTTTGGCAAATGTGAGTGAAACAACACTTCTGTGAGAAAGCCACGTTCAGCAGTGGACGAGTCCTGATCGATAGGTTAAATCTTCTTTGGACAGAAGAAGAACGTTGCATTGGAAACTGAAACATCAGCTGCATTAATTTGCTTGCAAAATTGTGTCCTTCTTTATACATATGTGAAGGTAAGAAAGTGTTAAGTAAATATTAATTTGACTTGTTCAATTAGCTAGATATCAAAAAATATTTCGATCAAAATTTTTGGTCTACGTGTTCACCACATTGTTGGAAGTTGGTACTAAAATTTTGTTTAATAAATGGCAGGTACCTTGGCACTTGGCTACTTGAGTGGGTGCTAAAACATAACTTTAACGTTACTTCCTAAATTTAGCAACATATTATTTGTGATTAGTAAATTGTAGCAGCTATACAAAGTAACTAAACATTAACATTGTAAGTTTCGGCTGTAAACCAGAGCAGTTAAAGTTTAACGAGCACAATAAAACCGTGTAAAATGCGAGACGTAACTGATTTTTTGTTGCAAGGCTTGCAAGAATGCTGTATCTGCAGCATTATTTCAGAAAGATTTCAGGCTTATTTCAGTGATTCTTTTAGTCTCTGTGGCTGAAGTAATTTTATCGGTCTGTATTACCTTTTCAAGCCTTAAAGTCTGAACAGAATCTGAAGAGATGTGACAATGGGATAGATGGAGAATGATAGGGAACGTTAATGTTTCACTAAGAAAATGCGTGCGAAGCCGCAAGCTCCTGCTTGCGGCTTCGCACGCATTTTCTGCACATAGTGAAACTAATTACACTAATATTATAAATGCAAACATTTGGATGTTTGTTACTATTTCACGTCAAAACTACTCAGCGGATCAGGTTGTAATTACATAGATGTAGCTCGAAGATTGGAATCAAAGTATAGGCCAATTTTTTACTAATTTTTGAACCAGTTGCCATGGGACTTAACCTTCAACAACGCGTGCAAAGCACGAGTAAACTAATTTTATTATTGCCATGGTTTTTAACGATAATCCTTGCTAGAGCTTAAAACGTCACTAGCGCACCTCTTTCCAAGTTAAACTGTGATAAAAATTAACATAGACATTTTAGTCGCAGAATAATTTCCATTCCTTTTATATGATTTCCGCAATATCCAAAATTAAAGTGTCATTGTGGAAAAGATCCACAATGACACTTTAATTTTCTTTACGGGCTTTAATTTTAACCCAAATATACTTCTAAAATGGCAAGAGACTGCTTCTAATAAAACAAGTAAAACTTTGGTTTAATTCCCCATTCGCGTTACGCCGCACGGGTTCTTTTTATATGCAACTAGTTGTACCCCGCGACTTCGTTTGACGGGTAAGCAGGATACCAAACCCGAGACATTGCCTTCCCAATTTCGTTTTTATTAACGAGTTAGAGCTAAAAATAAAATAAAAAGCAATCGGTCAGCCCGTTTTTTAGATTTAGCGTTACTAACAGCAGTTGACAGAATAACGCTGTTGATTGTTATATTACCGAAGACACACGTGATAGACCAGAATAGTGAATGAAGAAGCTGAGCACTTAGAAAGCTCATCTTCCATGGTAAAGGGCACATCCAGAAAAGCTTTAGAAATAGGACAAGCATGCCTGTGAGTAAACAACACGGCATGTTCCATTTTGAAAAATTGGTGTACATAACAGTTAACTTATAAGCAATTAACGTGCCTCTGTCAATGTAAGTTTTGCTATAATCACCATGCTTGGTGGCCGGATAAGTGATCGCAGTAGAGGTGTTAAAAATACACGGAAAGAAGCTGATGCCCTTCCTCTGTTAGGTTCCCATTGTTGGCTATTACAACATCCACGGCTGCGGGCTGCGTTGGAGTGGTCGATTTTTAACAACCACAACGACACCGTTTGTGTTTACTTGTGAAATCTCAAAAAATCGCGTCTGGTTAAATGTAATCAAATTAAATCAAAATCAGAATTCATAAAAACTACACTCATAGAGAATTTTAGCCAGGCTGTACCCATACTAGCTTAAACTGGCTTAACGTTTTTATGAACAACGTCGACACACACAACCGTATTCCACCCCGTTTTCATAACACATTATTACCTAAATTAGGAAGAAGAAACCGTAATAAAACGACAAATTATTTCAAATAAAAAATAAAGGGCCCACAATTTATGGTTGGGCTAGCTCGTCCGGCCTAAAGGAATTTTATTATGTGTCATTACTTCATATTTTAACGTTTAAAATACAGAGATCCTATTTTGTACGCAGCAGGAACCTAGGTGTGGCCAGATTCTTTTACATTGAAGAGTTATAGGGTTGGGAACGATACTCGGTTATTTTATAAAGGACCGTGATGGCCTAAGTCAAAAAAAAAAAAGATTAATGATATAATGTGATTCTTAAATTTTTTTTAAAGATAATATCTTTATTCAGAAAGAAATAACAATCAAATAACAAATTTAAATTAAAACTAGTAATTACAATAGAAACAATTAAGCTATCTGCAAACTGTTGCAAACAATCTACAGGTAGCTCAACTGATCCATATCAATACCAGTTGTGATTCTTGGTTTTATGACTTTATCTTTGCCTTGTATTTTTTTGGAAACCCTATACTAACCCCTTGATAGTGAAACTTTATCAGTATATGCGTATACGTGCATACATTCCAGAAGCATCTTTATGATTCTTAATGAATTATTTTTTTTTGTTTAGTGTATTAGACTAGAGCTACTTTCTCGCTAGGACTCTGAGTGCCCTGTAATTAATTTTGCATCTCAGTAAAGCTAATTTTGCGCGTATATCAAAGGCCATGTTAAATATGCTCTCAAGTCAACGTACCGTGGTGTATAGCTGATCAATATACTAACACTTTCATGGCCCACGACGCAGATATTCCTCCAGTAGCGCCGTGAGGCTTCGACGTTGGCGGCGCGCTGCTGCGGGTCGCACCGTCGTCGTCGTAGCCAGGTAGTTAATGCGTTAAGCTTGCAAGACGAAGACCATAAATTCCCATTTTACCCCATCCCTAACAACGTGCGTAGATAACCTTGCATTAAAAGCAAGCTGTGAATCGAATTGCTATCGTGTTAAGAGCGTAATGAATTCGTTATGAAACTGTAATATTTCCTATTTGTGTTGTTATAGCCTGTAATGAGAATTATTAAATAAGTGGAACGATTTAAATTTTTCGTGTTTTATCGCGTTCATTGAATAGTTTAATATTTATGAGGCATTAACATAATTTCAATGATTTATAAAGCGTTACCAATTCTCCTCCTTGTTAAAGCATTCACTGTCCAGCCTCGGCGGTGCGATCCGCAGGGGCACGTAGCCGGACCACGGCTTCTGCGTCTTGGACCATGAAAGTGTTAGTTTTACTCGTGTTAGTTAAAATTTGGAAACCATTTATTAATTACCGGAGTGTAAAGAAAGGTCTAAGTAAATCTCCGTTCAGAATATTGATAAAGGCTCACCTACCGTCTTAAATAAAGGACATTGATCCTGATTGTTACGAGAAAAAGACAAAGGACAAGAACGGTCGTTTCTTACTTTCTTATTTTTATGTAGATAAAAATAAGTAAGAAACAGCCGTTCTTATAAGATAGTTTTTGTCTCTTGTGTAGACAAGAGACAAAACATGTCGATGTCCATGCTCCTGATTGACAGCATGAGCTCGGTATGCTTCGGCCAACATGTGAACTAACCATTAAGACGTGGATTACATGTACACATGTTGTGTCGATGGATGGAGGCGGCTCAGGACCGCTCTTTGTGGCGGTGGGGAGGCCTATGTCCAGCAGTGGACGTATATATAGCCTGATATGATGATGATGACGTGTACATTTTCTCTGCAATCTGTATCATTATAAAATTAATTATCTAAGCGATACAGGGCCCGCCGAAGGGTCGTCGTCTTCGTTTTTTAAATTTTATGAAAAAATACTATTAACATCAAAAATAATTGAGTAAAGCATCATCTTTTTTCTTAGTTACACATCTGAGTTAGGTACCTTTTGCTCCTAAACACACAATCACAAGATTTTTTATAATCATCAACGCATTATATAATACAATACCAAAGAAACCTTTGGTATAAATGTCCTAGTAAATAGATAATTAACAAAAACTTGATTTTTACGCTTATGCCGCTCTGCTCTGTCCTGCTCCTATGAAAGCGAAATCCTATGCCTATCCCACATCACAAAATGGCGTCCCCTTAAGTAGGAGAGCTTACATAAATCTCGTGAACACATCAAATTATGAGAGTGAGGGAATAGAAAATACACACATATTCAGGCCGCCGACATCAAAAATTTTGCTAGGAGGACATCACTAATTAGTTAACTTCAAGTAGACCAGAAGCTTCCTACTGGCGTCGGTTAAAAGATACATAAACAAGATGTTAAAAATATACAGATAAAAGAAAAGTAAATAAATACTCAGGCACATAACAAAAGCCTGTTTGTCCTTTAGCAAAGAATAAGAACAAGTGCAGAATTTACCGGAAAACAGATTAAAACGGCTCCAGGCAAGGACTCAGTTGTGAAGGCATGCAGATTAAAAACACTGTAAAACTTTAGGCTCACCATGGCTTGGTACGTGGTCCTGGCCTTTTAAAAAGGAGAAAAGAATGGATGACAGATGTTATAGTGAGTAGAAAGGAGAGAAGTCAAGTAGGTCTTCCAGATTGCTCTCAATCTCTTTTGGATCTAAAACTTCTTAATCTTAAACTTTCGTGATTTGTTAACAGAAAAAATTAAGTCATAGTTTAAATAAAGTTTATTTATCGGGTAAGTTTATTGCGTCAGTTATTTATTGTTTCCGGGGGGGACGGAAACACGACCGCTATAACGCAATAAAAAGTAGGGGAAAATAAAACAAAAGGTACGCGATGTACTCGAAAAATAATCTTTCTGATTTTGCCTAGGGAGAACTGGTTCATGTGCTACGAGTCGCCCCACTTGCACAACAATATTTAAAAGTCTAATTTTGATTAACTTTGACGTATTTGTATGGTTTGACAACTCACTAATCAAAATTAAGGAAGTTAATTATCGTTGTGCATGCGGTTCTAAGTCATATGACTAGGTTATCTTATTATGGTTTCTCATGAAAATTTTAATAATGTCCCAAAAAATCGATTTCGGCAGGATTATCATGGTTTGTCCATTTCACACGAGTTTTACCTATCTATAGATTGTATTGATATTCTTCATCTATGACAAGAAAATTATTAGTAAGCTCTTCAGATTTCTTTTCGCTCATTTTCCGTTCCGCTTCTTATAAATAGCATAGCCCTCGCAAAACAGTTATAAATGTATAATACTCGACATTGTACATATTTTTGGCTTCAGTTTTGCATTATCCAGTTTTTCATGTTTCACCCCTTTACATCAAACTACGAACGTTTTTATAGTAACAAATGTAGTTACCCACCTAGTCTCGGACTCTAGCACAAAGCCATCTGTGTCAGTCTCAACACAAAGTGCACAATCTCGCTTTGGCGAGTGTTTCATAGGCTTCGTTTATTTCAGCAGAATGAGCTTTTAATCTGTTTGCTTAGAATATGTAAATAAATAATATCAGGTAAGTGACAAGATTGTATTTATCATGGTGTAACTTGTTCTGTAAAGCAATAGAAAATATGGTTTTGAGTGCTTAAAAACCATGATTTGTTAAGTTTTACCATAGTGGATAATGGTTATTTCACTAAAATCTTAAGAGGCCTGCAGATGATGATTTGCCCATACAAACGTACTACCAAAATGATTTGTAATTCAAGCATATTTCCACCATATAAATAAATAAATAAATAATGCTGGACAATTCACACAGCATTATCTAGCCCCAAGCTAAGCAGAAAATGCGATTTTGCATAACGACATGTTTTCGTCCTATTTGTTTTGTATTAAAAACAAAAATATCTTACGTTTTGTTTTAAAAGGAACATAGCTTACATTGTCTAGTTACAGAATAACAACAGATTGTCGAAAATACAAAAAGTTTATAGTTTGGTATTACGGAACACAAAAATTCACGAATTGAAGTTGCGTGCATCTGTCGCCGAAGCCTTAAGGTGGGGGCTAGTATCTCCCATACAAATGAACTTTCCGATTCATTTGGAAACTACACCCTTTACGAGCATAGATTCCCCCTTAGAGGTACATCTCAAGATTTAATGACTTTTTTAACAAAACTTAATTGATTGGTCATGTTTAGACAATAGACAGACGCCTCAGAAACAAATTAAATTTTGAAAAGAATAGAAGTTTGGTCCCAGTTGTGAGATCCAATAAGGTCATAATGGGCATTTGGTCTTGGAAAATACCAAAATATCTAGTCTTGCTAACATTTCTATGTCTCAAGGAAACTACTACGAGTAATGCCATGGTAAGTGCATGACAAAATCAACTCTATCGAGGACCACAAGATCTGTGAAATCGGTTAAATCATCCGAAAACCGTAGAAGGCCTAATCCCCAGGTCAGGGATCACCAGCAGGTTAACGCGATCACTGCGATGTGGGAACAGTAGGTAGAGCCATTCTCACGACACCACTCTAATTCATTTGCATTTGGCTGGTATTGCGCGATTGCGGTCGGTGGTAGGATCAACGTCGTGATCATTTTCGAGCTTTGATCAAAAATTTCTGTTATCACGTCGCAGTTCATTTGGGAAACTTTTTTTTTGACACTAATTTGGTTTAATGGATACCAATTCTGCAAGTTATTTTTAATTTCTAATTTGCAATAAACTTTAGAAGCCTTTTAGGTCAATTATGAATTATTATGAGTTACTCATTATTAAACGATAAAATGCAGTGTTGGTGGTAATAACGTATTATGCGTTAGTATAGTTGAGAATGCAGTTTAGGAAAAACCTCTTTTACTGACCGTTGAGCAGCAAGTGCATACAAACTCTACCATAAATCTAATGGCTAACAAGTTACACCTTACTTTTCGTCTCAATTCGTCATAGAAGTAAAGTTCTACCAAAAATCAATCGACGTTGAACAACCCGACGTACGTTGAACAGTAATAGCACTTTCCAACAATAATATCGGTGGATCGGACCACGATTTATGTTCCAGCGAAACAATGTGCTCTGTTTATGCTGATGAGAAGATCTGGAACACACCCTAGAAACAATTGAATAAGTTTTATACTAGAAATTCGTGAATATGCTTGGTAGATGAAAATTTAGATGACTTTATGAACTTAGCCGTATCAACGTCTGCTTTATCTGTTAGTCAACTGTAAGTTGCTGTAGGTTATATTTTGGGGTTTTTTCCGTCACAACCTGGATCTCTTCAAGACAAGAGTGAATAGGTATCTTCTAAACCTTCCTGTTACATCATCGGCCACATCTTCACTTTCCATCAGGAGAGATTGTGGTCAAACTAAGACTTAAAAAAAAAAAGTATTTTTTTACTTCTGTGACGTCACTAAACGGCTCTGTCGGAAAACCAGCGTTGGTTGTAACGTGTTTACAACTAGCTCATGCTGAGACCGAAACCGTTTTTTGGCTCTTATCGACAGAAGCTTTGTCTAATAATTTCAAGTCATGTTTGTTTTTGTTGATAAAGTTACAAAAAAATATTCTTATTCTATTCTCTTCTAGCCCTAAATTTGGTTTGTCAATAGTACCGAATCGTCATCGAGTCGTTGTGGTCGTGGGTACATAATATTCATAATCATCATTGCAGCTTATATTAGATCACTGCTGGACATAGGCCTTCCCTAATGAGCGCCATAGCGCCCTGTCTTTAGCTTGCCGCATTCAGCATCTGCCAGCAGTCTTTCGCAAATCGTCATCCCACCTGTTCGGAGGGAGGACAATACGTTTGCCGAGTCACGGTCTCCACTCATGGACACGTTTACCCCAGCAGTGGTCGGTCCTTCTCGAGATATGGCCAGCTCACTGCTACTTCAGCTTGCTAATCCTTTGAGCTATGTCGATAACCTTGGTTCTCTGTCGGATGTATTCGTTGCGAATCCTATCCTTCATTACAGTGACTGAAATAACTTTTTGAGTTATATGCATATAATTATTTTGTATACTATCCCGCTCTACCACATTTATAATATTGACATCGTCGGCGCCATAGAGGTTTTTTATCAGCACCAAGAGAGGTGATAGCTGCGCTCACGTATCAAGTTGGTAATATACACCTACGAAGGTACGCATAATGCTATATCTTGATCATCGTGAGTTATGAGTGTTTACTGAACGTATTTTGAGTAGGTTTTACTATGGTTATTATTATTTCCTTGTTTTTGCTCGCGTTGTTTCGGGATGTAAAGTTGTCGAATGTTATTGCAGTTCTAGAAATATATTTATGCAAATAACAGCTGTTCAGAAGTTTTGGTGTATAGAAGCTGCAAACATTCTTACATACATTAAATCTCCAATAGTGAGTAGAGTACATAACATCTCATTGCCTACTGGAAATAGAAAAAGTAGTAAATAATGGCTTCAAATTGATAGACTATTGATTATTTTCTCGGCGATGTAACCTCACACCGAAATTATTATGAACAACGAAGACAATTTTTCCTCTCAAAAGATATGAAAATGAGATTTCGCCTCGTCTATTACTATAAAAATTCTATTTGCGTGGTTCCCGATAACTTCACGCCTTCAGGGCCAAAAAACCCTTCGTTTTCTTTACTCAAAGTTTTTGCGAAATTATTTTTACAAGTATAGGGTTCGAGGAAAAATGGTCCCTTGGGTATTGGAGTTAGAGTTCAACAATATAGTTGGTCGTGAATTTGTTTTTGTGATGTGAATGTAAAGAAGAACTTGGTAGGTATTGTTCAGTTGACGTGTACCTACTACGTGTTTCTGGGATCCATTGAACTGGAGACATATGTGACAGTGAGGTCAGCTTCGTTGGTCTAGTGGTTGAGTAACCGTTGATAATGATTTCCCAGGTTCAAATCCCGGGTCGGTCCCAAATTGCTATTAGGATGTTTCCAGTTAGAAAAATGTCACAGTACACAGCTGCCTGGTGCCAGGAAGCTGGTGTGCACCCTCGGTAAACCGTAGGTCCTGCGTCTGACCTCTTCCCGGCCGTGACGATCTGCCACCATCCCATCGAATGTAGAATGCACCTATGTTGGCGTACATACTGTATGTATGACGTGCGCATTTGGCTAGTCTCCAAAGATTGACCAGAGCCGTGAAGAAAACTGGACTGGAAAGACTTTCAACATCATTATCAAGGAGACAAATTAAATTTTAAAGCTTATATCAGGGAAACTAAGTTATCGATTTCAGACATCATTGATGGGGATCTACCGAAAAGTGATCAATCAATGATTTTTCAAGTGGATCAATTTTCCAATCATATTATTTTCGTAGTTCTAAATAAATTGTATGAATTCGTATTTACCAACCCCCATATACTGTGTTTTTATGCACACAGACACTGGTCGACGCAAAGTTGGGTGAATTATGATAACATTCGTTTTACGCTTGTAGAACTCTAAAAGATGTGTGAGCGTTTAGATCCCTATCATACCTAATATCTACCTTGGTAACTTCCCGGACTCATATTAAACTTAAGCACAATTTCCCCTGTATTTACTATATTACTCTACCTTTACATTTCTAGTTACGGTGGTCTAGAGCTAACAGTGTTCCCCTGTACTTATACTACCCTACCTTCAAATTTCTAGTTACGGTAGTATAGCCAACAACGTTCCGACCTGGCCCCGGGCGGACATGCTCTTCGGCCAGATCTTGGGTTAAACCTAATGATGCCTGTTCTAAAAGCTTTTTAAGGCTATATATTAATAGGTTTCTGGAATACTTACTTCGAGGTACGTTAGTCAGGATTTCTCCAAGGTAACATGTTTATTTTTTCAGGCGTATCTGCCCCAGGCTTTACTGGTTATATTCAAGAATAACAAGTACCCAATTAATTCAAAACTTTAAAAAAACCTGATAATATTCCCTCTTATTTTTCAAATGTCTATGCTGACCTACAATGATGTAAAGAAATAGCACTGTCGGAGTTTAGACGAGCGAGTGACTGCTTTATTTTCTAGAATCGGTTATTTCGTTACTTTGGGCTAAAAAGAACCACTTGATTAATTCATTTAAAAATTTAACATTTTAAAATTCAATACCTGTTCGTTCATATAAATTGTAGGTAATTGGTACATTCATTTACGCTCGGAGAACACGAGTTTTTTTATGTATAATTTTTTTGCCTTATTATAATTTTGCACAAAATTAGCAACTTCGTCGGGTTACTATAAAATTTATGACAACTTTGGTCAAAGACGTCAATTCTGAACTAGTGCAATTATCTACATTTTCTAAGAACACATTATTAATAAAACAATCTAGAACGAAACACATTATACAACAAAATAATCGATCTACCACCAAACTGCGATCCCCAACCTGCATGCCCAGCCTGGGGATTATGGGCTTTATCCCTCATGAGATAAAAAAAATTAGGAGACCTGCGCCCGGCAGTGGGCCATTGTAGGCTTTTGGCAAAGGTTGAGGTGAGGTTATGTCCTTTTGTTGTATTTGTGTCACTGTTGATATTATGAATATTTAAATATTATAATAATTATATTAAATATTTAATATTTTTTATAACTGTACATAGTAGTAAAATACCCAGTATACCCGGAACAAATTTGCAGATCGTACAAACATTTGTCGCAAATCGGGAATAGAACCCGTAACCTCCTGCGTCGCAGGCGGACCTTCACCCGCCGCGCCACATATGTGACTTTTTATTACTTGACTTTTATTAGTTTCTAATTTGACTATCCATATGGATAGTCAAATTAGAAACTAATTACCACAGACTTTATACTGGCGGTTGCGCCCTCATATTACACCTAAGACATTTATTACAATTCATTAATGTGATAGCTGCAGACTGTTGCAAACAATCTAAAAGTAGCTGAACGAAACATGTAATAAAAGCGACCGATCTACTTTTGTCCTAAGGTTCTCTCCACAATAATTCATTTATTTATGGTAGGTAATATTGTCGAGCGCCGTGTAAGCGCTTGATGCTGCATAATCCTCGCTTGAAAGCGCTTTATTTTATTTGATGTGCGCTTTGTTTATTGCCGTACTGCTGCTTATTTTCTTACGTTTTGAGCTTCGAGATGAGGGATTTAGTTGTTGTAATATAAGCTTTACTTGTCTAATGTTATATGGTAGGGTTTTTATACGAATTTTGGGAACGTTTAAGGTTTGTTTTCAGTTGACCGAGTTTTGTCCAGATAATTATTGAACAGATCATTGGGCTTAGCCAATGAAGGTCTTACCTTCCTCTCTATAATTATATACAATACAATGTATTATATTAAGTACCTTTATCAGTTACCTGCCTTGGCAAAGCCCATACAATCAAATCAAAATATATAGATTGTTTGCGACAAACAATCTACAGCTCATTTGATTCATATCAATAGCAGTCGGAAGTGTGCCCAAGACGCTGGCTGCATTGCCCCGCTGTATAGCAATGCTGATGCGCTGTGCCAGACTCACCAGCTCTCGGGTCACGCGTCGTCGCGACGCTTCAACCAGAAGACAGTACAATTGTTTAAACCTGCTGAACCTCGGTACCCTACAGAGCGAGGGTCTCGACCTCACTCTGTGGTCTCGACCCCAAGGGACAACAAGGACATTTACCATGATAGATTTTTGAGTTTTCCAATACAAAAATTGCCGAAATATTGGTAAACTCAAAAATCAAGTCGTGGCAATTATCCCGTTATAAATGACTTTCAAGTCATCAATTGCTTTGAAGATCAAGAAAATCTTTCAAAGTCCCCCAGTCAGCACAACACAAACACAAAACATTAATAAATCACTACATTCCCAATAATGTTGCCAGCTCCGCCAGCAGAAGGGACTGGAAATGATATAATTATTATAAATTACGGTTATATTTTGCTGGCTTTAACCGTTCGGCACACTGTTTGCTTTGTCATTGGGAATTAGTGAAACGAACTTCGAAACAGGGAAGTTCTATACAGCTTTATTTATAGTCGCACTTTCAACAAACTAATGTTGAAAATCCTTATTTAAAATGTCTTCTCAAGTTGTTCTTGATTTAAAACTAATTTCAATTCTTTTGTTCCAATTTCGAAGTATTTACAACCATTAAACAACCAATCAGACTAAGGTATTTATACAACATTAAACAATAAAGGAGCCGTCAAGAATCCGACCACTCATGCACCCAATTTTAAGGACATGCTGGTCTTATCTTGAAGTCATCTGATACATGGAGTACGTAGGGGGATAAAGGAGCGAACACACTGCGGACGTGTCCCAAGAACACAATTTAGAAAGGGATCAAACGTGGTATTCTTAGAATTGTTTTCTGCCTATTTTCAACCACGAATGAGTTCTGTTTTTTTAACACACACAAAAAGATGAAGATATTTTTATGATAAATTGATGGCGTATCTAAACAGGGTGTTTCCGAACGCATTTTTATTGAATAAATTAAAAAATAAAACATAAAAATATATGTACCTATTTATTTGCAGCAAAAACACATTAATGTAGGTATATAAGGCACTTAATGGTAGACAATTTCAAAATTCATTATACATTTATTCATTTCTTGGAATCTTTAATTTTGGCAACACCTGGAAAGTAGCCGAACCACCTTTCTTGTGGATTTAGCCTGAAATTCGTCCCGGACTGATAAATTAAGTATAAAAAAGATGTATTATAAAACTAATTACACATCATCCAAATCAGCTAGTTACTGTGAACATAGTACCAACTTGTACCTATCTATGCCCGTGCCCGGTGAGTCGGCTCCTTTACCCTTAATGAAATCGTCATGATGAAGCAAATTCATTTAATTATCCTGCATGGCTGCATCGAACAGTTTTGTTCTTGCGATCTTATCGAATGTAGACATACTTTTAGAATTTAGATATTAAAAAAAATACATGGGTCTACAAAAAGGGTAGCTACAGGTATGAGATTGATATGGGGATTGGTATCCCCATCCTTAGGTAGGTACCCTTATCTAAAGTACCAGCTTATAATGAAATCTTATTTCATTTCAGTAATAAAAGAATTGGCAAAAAAAAAGCTAGCTCAAAGGATTAACAAGCTGAAGTGGCAGTGGGCTGGCCATATCTCGAGAAGAACCGACAACCGCTGGGGTAAACGTGTTCTTGAGTGGGGACCGCGACTCGGCAAACGTAGTGTAGGACGCCCTCCGACCAGGTGGGATGACGATTTGCGAAAGACTGCTGGCAGATGCTGGATGCGGCAAGCTGAAGACAGGGCGCTATGGCGCTCATTAGGGGAGGCCTATGTCCAGCAGTGGACAAATATAGGCTGATGATGATGATGAATAAAAGAATTAAGTTTTTTTTTTTTTAATAAAAATTGGTAGTGATAAAAGATAGCAAAGTTTTAAGCGACATCTACCCACGTGTTATTTTTAAATAGGTATCCAAAAAGGAAATCAATTGCTTTCCAAAAAACGCCTGTTTACCTTCGAGCTCGTCAGATGGTGCTGGACAATTCACACAGCATTATCTAGGCCCAAGCTAAGCAGAGCTTGTGTTATGGGCACTCGATAACTAATAAAGGTATAGATTCTAAATTACAATAAACTACATAGATTCCTATAGATTATTTGCAACTGCAGACTGTTGCAAATAATCTATAGGTATCTATGTAGTTAGCTCAATTGTTTCAATTGTAATTTGTTTCTATATTTTAATTGTAGGTAATTTTCTTTCTTTATACGTTTGTTACTTCACGTGTAGAATTTTTGCCATTTAGTGTTAGATATCTACTTTTCAATAATTAAATTTCAAAACAAATCATCTAAAAATAAATAATGCTGATAACTTATATATCAATAGAGAATGCAAATAACAATACTCACCTTTTTTAAAGTCACATGCATAATACCGCATTAAAAAACATCTTGTGTACCGCCAAGTGAAACCCGTAAAGCCAAAGACATAGACTGAGACATAACGAGACAGCAGTGTATAAAAATATCCAAGATTTCATTACGATTACCCTACGGAACCCTAACTGACATGTCAGCAGACCCAAGCCTGACTTGCTCTTTCAAAACAGAATAATTTAATCAAAAATGACACAGCCGGATGTTGCCTATTTGCGATCATGGAGATAATTTTAATAAATGAAATAAGGAAAAGCGCTGATGACTTGCTTTTAAAGTAATTAATTACTGTGCCTTTTCAATATTAATGTGTTTTATGATTGCTATTTCTGAAGAAACGTGTTGGCTAAGGGATTACGCCTTTCTACCGACGCGATAGCGGGTTCAATTCCAGACTTTGAAATTTGTTAAAGTGTACAAGTGTTTGCGGACATGACCGGCGGGAAGTTAGCTGCATGACCAACAGCATAACGTGTTTTCTTTGGCACAAGAGTGTAACACTGCCAAAATTCCCGACCATTCAGCTTGTGTAAAGTTTTGCTAGAAAATTGAGGGGTCAGTCCTGGAATTGGCAAACAAATTACCTATGCTTAGAGGAGATATGGGTAAATGTGATTCTAATTATTAAGCTTACTTTAAACTATTTTCAGACAGCGGCTTTGCAAACTTTTTCCGGGAGAAAAATAAGCCTGTTGATACGTTATTTCAAATCTATAAAAATCTGATTCCAAAGAAACGTTTTAAAGTTAGGTATTTCTATCATAATGGAAACTGATTTATGGGATAAAATGTAGCCTATAGTGATAGTACACATTAAAGTTGTTATCTCTCTACAGATCTATGTGTTTTTAATATCAAGGTACTATATCTATCAAGGCTGCAGCCCAATCTGTTCTGCAGTTTTGGCGTAAAGAAAGAACAAACATCCATCCATCTATCCACCTATCCATCCAAACTAACATTTATACTATTGATGTGATTGCATTTAGATATTTTTTCTTTATTTTAAAGCAGGTGTTAACTTGGTCCTGTTCTTAATACCCTTGAAAATGATGAATCCCGCCAAACGATATAACAAGACTGTGGGTTGATTAATCCTATTCTTCCGATAAAATAAATATCAACAACAAAAATAAATATCGGAGGTCGTTGAAAGCCAACCAGCGTTATGACAGGTTACGGGCAATCAAATATGTGGGGGTTACCATCATGTTTCTTTACACTCATACATACAAATTTAAGTGATTTAAAGTCAATATCTTATTTGATAATAATTTACAGTTTAAGATTAGACTTGTCCAAGAGCTTATTTTGTAATCATAAAGAAATAAAATTTACTAGTATCTGATTTCTTACACGCTTGAACTTTATAAATGTAATTTTAATATGTGTTTAATTTATTGTAAAACCCACATACTAACAAACACACCCTCGCACATACATACACTTGATCTGGTAGCCGGGCCTTGTCTCTTAAGAGACCGGTGTCCTCGGGACTACCAAACTAACTACACAGTTTATAAACACGTGTTTACACTACATTTAACATCACGTCCAAGCACAGAATAAAATTTAGTTGTCTTTTGTATTTTTTAATATTAATTTCTGTATGTAGTACCGAAACTAATGGTAAGAACATCGGGGTTTTATAATACAAGCATAATAATAATTATGCTTAAAAAGAAACCCCAACCCATGTTATTGTAACCCACCTTTGTACAAACTAAACCATTTTTCATTTTTATTCATTTTCAACTGGTAGATCCGATAAGTTATATTAATATTTTAAACCCAGCGCCAAACTTTTATTTATTTTTTTAACACATCTTAGATAAAGCAAAGAGTAGCCCTCCATCCCTAGAAATGGCCAGTCATCGCCAAATGATTATCGGCCAACTTGACGTGAGATCAATTCCTTATAGGCCGGGCCGTGATACGACTTGACGTCGACTTCTTTATAGCCCGGACCAACAAAGAATTCCGAACAGGCTTTGGTTAAAAATGATAGTGTGGCCGTCGCTTTAGATTGTCATTTATTGGTTATTTCGGATCTTGGATGATATATTGTTTTTTTGAACTAACAACGCTATTGGCCGCCATAGATGAAGATAGACTTTTCATCCATTACTTACGTCTGCTATAACCCCAATAAATGATGATCTTTACGTATCCTTGCATGGAGCAAAGCGCACGGTCTTTTGGTGAACCCTAAGAAGACTCAAGTCATTTTTTTGGGTAGTTCAAGGATGATTGCTAAAATTGATGTGAAATCCCTATCTCCTATCTCCTTTGATGGTGTTACAATTCCTGTAAGTAAAACTGTCAAAACCTAGGTCTGATCATAGACAACAAGGTTGTCCTGGGGCCCGCAATTGACTGAACTTAGCCGAAGTATGTTTGCATCTGCCGGCTCACTGCGGAAATTTCCTTCCGACTTCCACTAAAGTTACACTCGCCCAGTCCCTTTTGCTCCCTATCCTTGACTACGCCGACGCCTGCTATCCGGACCTCACTGACGATCAACTAAATAAGCTTGAGCGACTCTAGAATTTCAGCATCAGGTTCATATTTGGCCTTCGCAAATATGACCACGTATCCGAGTATCGCGCTAAACTCAAGTGGTTGCCCATCCGACTTCGCAGGAATACTCACATACTATCCCTCTTGTACAGCATCTTGTTCTATCCTCCCAGCTCATCTTATCTCAACGAGAGCTTTGAATTCCTGTCCGACTCTCACTATCCCAGTTCAACATAGATTGATTACAGAAAAGACTTCAAAAAAAAAACACACTGGAAAACTGGATACTAGCACCGAATCTAAGTATTTCCTTTGCGTTCTAAGAGCGTACCAAGTCTAACCCAAACACGTCAATCAAAGAGGTAACAATACTTAACAATTATCGTGTCAAATCTCTGTAAAAATTTCACATAGTTATAGGGAAGGTTACACAGGCAACTTTTGGTCCCATAAATCGGTCTTCATGGGATAGAAATAATCTTTAAACGTTTTCATACAAAAAACGCAAGCAAATCCACAGGCAGAAATTTTAGTTGTCCATATTAATAACAATACATTTGGAAGGAAGACCTTTTGCGAATATTATTCGCAAAATGTGGAATAGGACAACGATAATATTATTATCGTTGTCCTATTCCACTTTGACCCACTGAGATAATCCATAAATGGGTTTGGTTACATTTTTTTCAGATCTTATTGCACCATTGGACTAGATTCGACACTTTGTTCCAATAACCACCAATGAGATTTGAGAGACATTTTCGCATTTTTTTGTATGTGATATATCTCGAGATGGTTATTTTAATTTTGATTCTGATATTTAAATATTACAATAGTATTGAATTGTATTAATAATTTAAATTTTATACATAAAGTTTGAGTAAGAAGCTTTAAAGTAACCTTTCCTAAGAGACTTATCATTATAACCATCCCTTAATTCAGTAAACTTCAAAACCAAACTTTCTAATTAATGATTAAACCAAAATAATTAAACCCTTTAAAATTAGTCGACCTTTCAGAACCTTGCCTTTGTCCTCCACCTTATTTACACCTCGCCCTTAAGTCCCTTTAGGTTGAACCTTATAATGTGTTCCTTTCGCACGAGCCCTATATAAAAATATGACGCATACCCAACGGTTTTCTAATAATATGAGATCTACATATATTATATTAAATAATATAATTAAATGAAAACTATTAATGTATTTACAATTAAAACTTGCTTACTGCACACTGTTAGAAATAATCTACAGCACAACTGATCCATATCAATACCATTGGGAAGCGTGCCCAAGACGCTGCTGGCTGCATTGCCCCGCTGAATGGTAATGCTGATGCGCTGCGCACAGGCGCAGCATTGCAATACTCACCTGCTCTCGGGTCGCTTTGATCTGGCTTAGTTAGTTAACCATGATAGTAGATAGTAAAGTTTATATTTTTATATTTATTTCAAATTTGTTGACATTGTGTGAAGTTTTGTGGCAAATTACTTCTACGAAAATTTCGGCAGGTGTCCAGTGCGGGTTCCGCACTAAGAAGCAAAAATCTAAAAATTAATGATGTCTGAGTGATTAAAACAAGCATAACAACAAAATTTAAACGTAAGTCGTTTAAATTTTCAGTTTCGCTATCATCATCATCCATAACCCCACTTCACCCTCTGCTGGGATGTGGTTAGGTAACCACGTCTGATTTGAATATCACAGCACCTTCATAGAAAATTAAAAAAAACTCCGTTAGAAAAGACTAATGATTTATTGATTATCGGAGAGAGATCGAATAAGAAATAACCCTTAATCTCAATCAGCTAGTCAATTTTAACGCATTCATGAGTATAATATCAAGCATTATACTTTCGACACTCATTGGCTGTATTTTGAAAACCTACATAAAAAGAGGAATATTTACCAATAGGTGCTGAAAATAATAATGCATGTAACAATCACGAATGCATCTCAATTTACCAGCAGACTCTGCAGACTTTAAAGCTACTCGTCGACCAGGAATCGGGGGAACGCAGCGTACGTGGCGTCGGTATTTACAATTTGCCTTGGTATCAGCAGTATGCTGATCACGCTATACCAAGGAAATCGAATAAATATGCTTCGACTCCGATCCTGTCGCCCCACCTTATGATTTCGCGTTCATAGGAGCAGACAGCAAAGTCAATTGCAAAAATGACGAATTCTACTAATTAAAAGAGGACAACTATTTGTTTTGGAGAGTCTGTACCCTACCTTTGCTTTATTTTTCCAAATAAAAATCAAGTTAGTAAGTCATATTGGTTCGGAGAAGAAGGCAAATTATATGTACTTATCAAAATTGACATATATTAGATATTTTTTCAACTGATCATAAAACTATCTTAGCACTTTCCTACAGAAAATTTGATTAACTTTGTGCAAGCGGTTCTAGGTGTAAGAGTATAAAGATTTCATATTTGAGCAGCAGTAGGATCTCATAGATCAAAAAAGATTTTTTCATAAGACCAGCCTTAGGGAAGTTTTCAAAAGTCCGCTGTGATGCTTATAGCTATTTCTCAACCCCAAGATAAGGCCTTCTCAAAGGACATTGAGTTTTCAGTCGACTGCAGCCCTGAATCGACTTTTTAATAGAAAACATTGTTGAGAAAATTAAGCTACTTTAGTCACAACATGAAAGGGAAAGGTGGGTTCTTAAATTGGCTAAGAACGTTTAAATAATTTTCGTCTGAGGTAGAATATTTTAGAAAGAAAATTTATTGAGTCGGAAGAAAGTTCTTCCAAGTTCGTCCACTATATATATTTACAAATGAAATGACACCTACATTCAGTCTTATTTTAGATAGTATCTTTTCGGAAACCCAGCCGTGGGTAGTCATTTCAATACGTACGAACAATACTAACACCTCTTTTAGAGGTGATCTGGGCGCCTGATCGAAGTGACGCGTGACCCGAGAGCTGGTGAGTATCTGGCACAGAGCATCAGCATTGCCATACAGCGGGGCAATGCAGCCAGTGTCTTGGGCACGCGCGCGACTGGTATTGATTATGGATCAGTTGAGCTACCTGTAGATTGTTTGCGGCGGTCTGCAGTTAGCTTAAATGTTTCACTTGTAAATACTAGTTTTGATTTAATTTTATTATTTGATTGTATAATATTCTTTATTTTTCATAATAATTTCTCGCAAATTGTTGGAAAACGTCATGGAATACGACAATATTGGAAATTGCTGGTACCTTTTCAGTAAGCCAGAAAAGCTGACTTTGCTCAAAGAAGGTTATCAAACTAATGACCAGATTAAATAAATAAGTTTTAGGCACTTTTACTTTTATATGAAAATCCACAGGCTTTCACTCTTAAATCAAAGAGAGTTGATGTTCAGAATTGCTCGTCCTCATAAAATAGGCAGCAACTAAGCATTCCCATTCAGACCAAAACTAGACTACCTAAGCCAATCTATTATCCCAAACTAGTCCATAATCAATAGCGAGCGCCAAATCCTTAAACAATCAAACTGCTCGGTGGCTTGGACTTCACCCAACTTGTCTGAATTATAGCCTGCTAGTGTAAGGGCACGAGAGAGTTAAGGAAACAGAAGCATAGGTTATTGTTTTTTGGTGTTTGTCAAGAGTTTGGCCACCACTTGAATAAGTCTAAGATGGAGCACATTTTTCCAAAAAGAATTTATTCACCCTGGATTTGAAGACTTCAAGATTGTACTCTGGCGGGAAAATAGACACTGGAAGCTCATTCCACTCTTTGGCCGTGCTTATTAAGCCGCATACCCCACCCAAACTAGCGCTGCCACCTACTTTTTGTTATTATTCTGTTTAACAAAGGAATTTTCAAAAATCCATCTTCCAGTTTGCAAATGCCTTCCATAAGCTTTTTTTTAATGCCTCTGTAATAGTTTTATTCTATTTAGTTTAGGCAGAGATACGAAGTTGCCCTTGGTAGCCATCAAAATCTATTTTCGTATCTCTGCCTAAACTAAATAGAATAAAACTATTACAGAGGCATTAAAAAAAAGCTTATGTTAGGTATCACAAACGGAATAATAAGATAAATTAGGTGGCGCGCCACTTTGGCTGGGGTATGCGCCTTAAGAAGGTGGAGCAGAAGTTTTTGATTAGAAGGATATATTTATGTTGCCGTTGTACACATACATAATACTAAAAAACAGAATAAAATAAATATTTAAGGGGGCTCCCATACAACTAACTTGATGTTTTTGCAGTTTTTATAGGCGTTTTTTACGGAACCCTTCGTGCGAGAGTCCGACTAGCACTTGACTGGTTTTATTATTGATACTATCATAATACTCGTTATAATTAAATAACAACTTACACAAATTAATGCTTTATCCAGTTAATCACAAACGAGTTCCTGAAACAAACTAAAACGAATGGTTTCTGTATTGTGAGTTAAATTCAACCGTAAAACAAATACGTACCGCTTAAAAACGTTACAAACTCAATTCTTCGTCTAAGCAAAATATCCTCAATTAAAAAAAATGCTACTTATACAAAGCGAAATGACTTTGCTGTCAATAGTATTTTCTATAGACCTAACCTTCTGTTCAGCGTCTCTACACACACACATAGTCTACTCAATAGTTTAAATCCCTGTCAAAACCGCTCACCTATGATTTGCTGGACTTGACAGGGATATTGAAGTTCGGAAGAAGCGCATTTTAGTTTGCCTAAGGATTTTTGATCTAAGTTTTCTGATGTGGTAAAGCGAAGAAACTTTATAAGATCTGGTTGTGATAGATGTAGAGAAAATTGACAAAGATAATATTAGTTTTGATGTTTATCTAAGAACTACATTGTACCTACTTCGTTTAGACTATTTGAAGGTATTCGGTGTATGTCTCCTTTTGAAAAGTGAATATTGATTGAACAAGTCAATTTGTCATCAGCCTATATTAGTCTATACCTAAACATAGGTTTCCATAAGTCAAATGTTAAGTAAAAATTCGCTAAGGGTCTACCTCAAATCAACTCCATCAGATATAATATAATGATCTTCCAAACTACTGAATATTTAAATTTGAAATTCGTATTATATAGGATATTCTATCGATATACAGGATCTATCGATCTTTATTGACGACCTATATGTGGCGCGGTGGGCGAAGGTCTGTCAGAAGGTTGCGGTTTAGATTCCCGCCTCGGGACAAATGTGTGTACGATCTGCAGACATAATTTGTTCAGGGTGTTCTGGTCGTTTTCTATATTAATAAAAAATATCTATCTATGTATTGTATAATATTATGTATATCAGTTATCTAGTACCCATAACACAAGCTCTGCTTAGCTTGGGGCTAGATAATGCTGTGTGAATTGTCCAGCTTTTATTTGTTTTTGTTATATAGGACTTATTATATCGATCCTATGTTTTGAAAACACGATTCCATTAAATAGAAACCATAATCGCAAAGTTACCTCCAAATTCTTCCTAAAACCGGTCATAGAACTAAGTATAAAGAACATTTCATACTCGTATGTTTCGATTTTTTCAAATAAAGTCCTAATTAATAAATAATATGCTACAACTTGATTTTTGGGCTTGCGTTGCGTTGTTGTGGCATGCCCTGTCCCGCTTCTATGAAGACAAAATCCTATGTCTATCCTTTTCTCAAAAAATTGAGGTTGTATAGACTCTTAAATCCCTGTGTGAAATTCATTAAATTAAATTTATTTATTCCTAATTAAATGATATTTACTTAGGTACTGTAATAGATTAACGATAGCATTTGTTTTCAGTTTTTTTTAACTTTATTTACGAGTAATGTTATGTTTCATCATCTCTGCAAGAAATTCAATGAAAAAAGGCATTTCATTGGCTCAGTCGTGAAATATCAGTTTTCCTAAAATGTACAATTCTAAAAACGTCTGCGTTTTCACAATGACAGTACTTCTGTTTTGTCAGCTTTCTCAAAATGTCTGCTATTTAAAATGTGTACAATTTCAGGAAGTCCATTCATAATGTCTACATTCCTATAATATTAGTAATACCATAAGATTTTCTTATTCGTTATGATCACTTCTTAAATTATAGGATTCTTTTTATTACAAATATTATTAATAAAAAAAACCCTCTTAATTTTCCTAAAATTGTAAAATAAATAAATATTTAGGTGCGATGGGGCGCGGGTTCGTGTCCGAAATCGAAATTTTTTGGAAACTTATTTAATTTCTTAGAGATACCCAAAGTGCGGGTAAACGCTATAACAAAAATCCTTTATAAATATATTTAGTTCGTTTTGTAATTGTTCAAACCGCTAACTGAATATAGGTAACTTATTGCTTATTGTAACTACGTACGCATTCTATGACATCATAGATCGGAAGATGTTTCAAACTTAGTTGTGTTATTTCGGCGCCCCCTTCATGGCCTCCGTGGCGCAATTGGTTAGCGCGTTCGGCTGTTAACCGAAAGGTTGGTGGTTCAAGCCCACCCGGGGGCGACTTTTTGTTACTTGCTGCTATTCGTAGCTAGTATGAAAGACAGTAAAGTGAGTTCCTTTTTAAAATAAATTCGCTGAAGACTAAAAATTCTTTGCCTGAAACATAAAGCTTACAGGCGAAAAATATAGTTTATTTTAACTCGGAGGTAGTTCGGTAACTAGGTGGGGTCGCAAACATTTTCAATGGGTTCATTAATGCTTTCACCGGCGCGCGGCGACGGAAACTGGGTCTTACGCGCCCCTGCCTGCCGGTATTATTATTGTAACTATGATAAAATGTTACTTACCTCTGTTTACTGAAAATGTTTTAGCGGAATAAGGCTAGGGCTTGTTTACGTTATAATGTAAAGAGGTGCTGCTTGTGTAGTTATTAGTTTCTTTTTTTTACATTTAGCCGATAGGTACCTACTGTCCCATTTCTGCCCTTCTGGGGCACTGCCTCTATTTTATTTTCTTCTGTCTGCAATTGGACGTAGTTATGCAAAAAGGAACCAACCCTCAAGATGTTACTTTCGAGATAATTGAGTTTAAAGAATAAAGTTGTGTAGAAATGTCTAGGTAGCTTTTATTACCTTTATTGTTTTACAGTCTTGTGTAGGGTAATGAGGGCTTTATACAGAGCCTAAAAAGTTAAGATTTTTTTGGGCACAAGTAGTTGTTTTTATATTAAATTGCAGTTGGTTCCAATGCAAAATGCAGTTTTTGTGGGATGGTTCCCTGTTACAAAAAGAAATGAAAGCAAATTATTAGGTTTATTCATGTTTTATTAAAAAAAAATGCTTAACTACTAAACAAACTAAATATTGAACACAGCTAAGTAAAGTGGCACAAACAATCTTCTAATTCAGGTACATGCTAAACATGTTTTCTTATTTTTACGTTATTCAAAGTTAAAATATAGTTAAGTTAAATAGTTTAGGCTTTTTTTAATATCTTTATAAATTCGGATACTGACCGGCGTTGTTATTTACTATATTATATAACGCCGGTTGTATTGTGACATTGTTATATACCATATGCTATGGTTCCATTTAACATATTAAATCAGCTCATTATAGTAAATCACGCAGCATGGTTCTAGATTGTAAAATATGAAATGTCGAAATGTGGGTTAGTTCCCTTGTGACATACTCATATCTTTGCTAAGAGCCGTTAGATGGCCAGGATCTTTTTTGAACATATAGAATACATGCTTAGGAACCTCCCTGTGCACTTAACTCCATTTTGACCGAGTTGTGGGTTGGTTCCTTTTTGCATAACTACGTCCAATTTACGCTTGTGTGTGTGTTATTTAGACTTGTGGAGGATTATGTCCAGCTGTGGACTAATATAAGCCAATGATAGATGATACCTATATAATAATTATGTTGGTAACTCAATTATTTAAACCTTAGGCCCGTATATTGAAAGACTGCTTTTTCATAGATCTATGTTTGAGTGACGTTTATGATTCAAAAGACAAACTTTCATAACACGAGCCATATATTCGCTTATTTCCAGTAGTTATGTGATGTAGTTCTGTACAGAATTACCTACTGGGTCCACTTTCAGAACTACTAGGACATCTTTAGTCAAATTAACTTTAGATCCAAAATTAATTATGTACTCTAGCTGCTGTCCGCGGCTTCGTACGCGTTGTTGAGGGTTATTTCTATTCCATGGGAGCTGATTTATGGGATAAAAAGTAGCCTATGTTACTCTCCATCATTTCAACTAAGTCTACGCCTAAAAACAAGTCGTCTGGTTGCCTAATTAGGGCTTATACCTACAAAACAAACACACATTCGCATTTATAATTTTAGTAGGTATTGATCTTAGCACACAAAACTATGGTTATCAGAAATGTGACGTTAGTAGCTTCATTATTGCATAAGGAATTATTTATTTATTTTTATTTTAATGTTCAAAAAGTGTCAAAGTGTTTATGTCAAAAAACTAAATAATTTATTCTACTGTGAGAAATCTAAAAATGGGACGAATTAGGAAAGTTTTCAGCATAAATTTTGAGTTTCTTGACTGGTCCCACTGGATTCGGACCAAAGTGGGACGAGTCAGGAATAACTATATTTTTAAAAAGGACAGAACAAAAACTTTCCTAAATGCATTATTTTATACTTTTCTGTATTTTTCTTTTAACAATCATGTTCTTATCAAGAAGTGAGACAAATCAAGCTAGGTACCCAATACAAAAAAAAAATGTGTTCTTCACAGCAGATCCAATATTTCAATTATCTATTGATAAATTAAAATGGACCTTTAATTTAAAAATCACCTGCTGTGAGTATATTACATCGCTTTGATCCAATCTTTAAATTAATTACATTTTAATAACTCATTAAAATATAAAATATGGCGTCCAAAATGAACAGCAAATTAATAATACGCAGCTACTGAGATAATCTTTTAATGCTTACGGTAGAATTCGGAACTATTTTAAATTCAAACTAAATTTCAAATACGACGAAGACAGTGGCGCCATCCTTAGCTGTTCCGATAAAAAATAACCTTACGATCTTAATAATGTACGACCATGGGAAGTATCTTTCGTCTTGCTTTGTCGCATAAGAGTGAAAGAGCGACGAGATGTTTTTATTGAGATATTAATTAGACCACCCGCTGTCGATTCCTAATTACTGAGTTAATTATACAGAATTTCTTGTCCTTTTATTATGGAAAAATCAACATCTTGAAACACTTTCGTGAATAAATTATAGTGTGACTAGAAAACGCTTAGGGAATTACCAGTGTCACATTTTTAAAGATGATTTTTTTGTGGATTTTTACATCAACGGTTCCGTGGTATTTATCTCTGGTCGTCTCGTGGTTTCTATCATCATCATCATCAGCCTTTATTAGTCCACTGCTGGACATAGGCCTTTCCTAATGAGCGCCAAAGCTCCTTCAGCTTGACGCATCCAGCATCTGCTAGCAGTCTTTTGAAAATCGTCATTCCACCCACCCACCTGGTCGGAGGGCGTCCTACACTACGCTTGCCGAGTCGCGGTCTCAACTCAAAAACACTTTTTCCCCAACGGTTGTCGGTTCTTCTCAAGATATGGCCAGCCCACTGCCACTTCAACTTGCCAATCCTTTGAGCTATGTCGATAACCTTAGTTCTCTGTCGGATGTATTCGTTACGAATCCTATCCTTCAGAAAAACTCCGAGCATAGCTCTCTCCATAGCTCGCTGGGCGACTTTAAACTGGTGGACCAGCTCTACCGTGTTGTAAGCCATGCAGATTCGTTATATACATTTTTATTTTGTTTCCAAACCTAGTGCTTAGTGTATGGTTGGTTCTTTAAATTATTGAAGTAATGTTTAAAAGTAGAAACATAGTAAACCTTTGGGTGAGTTACTGAGAACTGGCGCGATTATCTTTTTTATTTTCATATAATTAAAAGCGCTGACGTCACAAATCTGTTGTTACTGGAAACTATGGATAAAAAGAACTAGAAAAATCTAGTTCTTTTTATGCACAGTACGGTCGCAAAACTTAACGCTACGTTGAATTCTCTCTTTCGTTTGCTTTCGAAAAAATCGTTTTAAGCGAGTTTTATTAGTAGGTACCTATTATCTACTTTTCAATATAAATTTTCAATACAAATAATTTCTGTGTCAAATAGAACGAAAAGTAAGATATATTCCCAACCACCCCATTGACTTCCCCATCAATGGGGTGGTTGGGAAAAAAAAATCCCATCCACCCCATTACAAAAGTCAATGGGGTGGATGGGAATTTTCACCCCATTGACTTGATTAAAATAAACCTGACTTTTTTACTATGGAAATATTAAATCTCACTATTAACTATTTACATAATTGAGTATAAGTAGTAATAGTCGGAAATAAAAAAACCAACTCTTTTGAGCAAATCAAGTTCTGGTTTATTGTCAATAACATTTTTCGTAAAATAATCACTACGCAAATTTGTAAATCAAATAATAATCGTAAGAAAAACAGTGAGTAATCACAGCATCATACGCAATTAGTTTTCTAGTAAATAATATCTTAAGTACAGTATTCAAATACTTTTTATCACAATGTAGTCATCACATTTTTACAATAATTCTCTACTTAAAACTAAGGCCTCTAAGGTACAAGAGCCTCATAAAAAGTTAAACAAAAATATCTATCACTTATTTCACAATCATCTTTGAAAATAAAAACTATCTATCATCAAATTTTACAAACCTGGTTATTTAATAACTAATATTTATTTATTATTTATAAAATAACCATATAAAATCATTGTAAAATACCTATAGAGTGATTACTGGCACCATATTTTTACAATTAGTTTTCTTACAAATGATATCTAAAGTGCAGCATTCAAATATTTTTATCACAGTGTAATCAGGACTTCTTTACACTAATTCTCTATATAAAACTAAGGCTTCTTAGGTACAACAGCCACATAAAAAGGTAAACATAAAATATCTATTACAATAATCACTATTTTACAATCAACTAAAAAATCAACAAAATTAACAATCATTTACTAATCACACTATATTTTACAATTATTTTTATATAGTTATTTTATAAATAATAAAAAAATTATGAGTTACAAAATAACTATATCATTTCATTAATTGTCAATTTTTATTTTCATATTTGATTGTGAAATCACTTATTTCACAATCATTTATATGAAAATAAAAAACAAAGTTTTTTAGGGAAGCAAAATGATTGTTGATTTTTTAGTTTTATTTTTCATTTATGATTGTAAAATAGTGATTATTGTGATAGATATTTTATGTTTACTTTTTTATGTGGCTGTTGTACCTTAGAAGCCTTAATTTTATATGGTTATTTTATAAATAATAAAAAAAGTATTAGTTATAAAATAACCAGGTTTGTAAAATTTGATGATAGATAGTTTTTATTTTCAAAGATGATTGTGAAATAAGTGATAGATATTTTTGTTTAATTTTTTATGAGGCGCTTGTACCTTAGAGGCCTTAGTTTTAAGTAGAGAATTATTGTAAAATGTGATGATTACACTGTGATAAAAAGTATTTGAATACTGTACTTAAGATATTATTTACTAGAAAACTAATTGCGTATGATGCTGTGATTACTCACTGTTTTTCTTACGATTATTATTTGATTTACAAATTTGCGTAGTGATTATTTTACGAAAAATGTTATTGACAATAAACCAGAACTTGATTTGCTCAAAAGAGTTGGTTTTTTTATTTCCGACTATTCCTACTTAATACTTATACTCAATTATGTAAATAGTAAATAGTGAGATTTAATATTTACATAGTAAAAAAGTCAGGTTTATTTTAATCAAGTCAATGGGGTGAAAATTCCCATCCACCCCATTGACTTTTGTAATGGGGTGGATGGGAACTTTTTCTCCCAACCACCCCATTGATGGGGAAGTCAATGGGGTGGTTGGGAATATATTAAAAGTAATACTTACTTTTATAGTTGCATAAAAAGCAGCTCAATATTGTAAAAAACTTAGTTTTTTCTCGAGTAGAGTAATGGTCTAACGAAACGAAACGAACATTTAGTTGTAAAAATAATAATTTACTTATTAATTTACCTAGGTAATTTTTAAAAGCTGGTGCGATATCCTTTTGCTTTTCGTATAGGTACTGGAAGCGTGGTGGATTCGTGACGTCGATCGTCAGTCGTCAGCTTGAAATATATTTTGAAAACCGACGTCCTTTTAAAAATTTATACGATCAATTTTTCTACCTCATCCTTCCAGCAATTTCGTGAGACAGAATAAGTTCAGCAATTCTTTTGTTTTTCCGCAGAATCATTAGAAACTCAGAAGCTTAGAGGTGCTTAGATCTCCAGAGCTTTTCGATGCTAAATCCCATTCTAAAAGCACCTGTCTCTGCAAAAAGCTCTCTTTGTTACCAAGTTATAGCGGTAAAAACCTGGACACAACGCCATCTGCCGGTGACAATGCGAAGATTTATCGCCTACTCTCGACTCAAGTAGACTGCGATGCTGTTTGGAGGAAGTGAAGAGCTTTGAGAGAGTCAAATTGGTGTCCAAAGATAGCTTATTGTCTGAGATAGGCGCTTCAAAAGCG
This sequence comes from Eupithecia vulgata, assembly GCA_946478455.1. Classification (NCBI taxonomy): domain Eukaryota; kingdom Metazoa; phylum Arthropoda; class Insecta; order Lepidoptera; family Geometridae; genus Eupithecia; species Eupithecia vulgata. Next base: position 2,176,617 of record OX297862.1, on the reverse strand, counting down.
AAGCTTAGTTGTACCATATCTGTCATTTAGGCACAAAACAGACGTCAAGTATAATTTTTGGCATTGGCTGTCATTTTGGACGTTATGAGTCACTAGAATTAAATTAAAATCTCATTTGAGGTGAGTGAATGCCGTTTTGTTTTTATGAATATAGTTTTGCTCCAACTTTTTTCCTTCTTTCATCGCTGTATTTCCTTGTTTTAGATATCTTTGTAATTTTTTAAATACATATTTGTAAATCTTACGTGTTCAAGAGTTGTTTTCTTTTTGATTTTTATTCTTTTACATTGTTTTTGGGTCACTTAAAATTTTGTGTTATGTTTGGATTTTTATTTTGTCTTGAACTCTGAAAGAAACAGGAAAACACACGGTAGATCGGTAACATCAAATCATATCTTGGTACTATGGTACATAGGCTTGGTAAAAACTGCTTTATTTCATAAAAATAGCGGGATATCACGCTTCTAGCTCATAACTTGAACAGAATCCGTATAACCGTCTCCAAGATTAAAATCCTGGGTATATACCAATGAAGTCTTCTTGTATTATAGCAAGAGCACATAAAATATCTTTTCTCTGTAGGAGTAGAGAGCATTTTGTGTTCTAAGCAATGATATTATTGGGTAGGTTGATAAGCCTACGGCATAGATCCCTAAGGCTAAAGCCACGCTACAAAGAGCCTCGCTTATTGCTAATAACCAAGCGACTCGCTTAGTGACTGATCTTAGCGAACAGCAACAGTGCCTGTAGCTAAGTGGGTCGCTCGCAGTGTGGCCACTGCTATAGTACTTATGTGTTGCGGACACGACTCCAGACAAAATGTCAACGTCATGTCTCACAAATGTCAAATTCAGAATTATTGTACTTACGCGATCCTAGGATCTTTGACTAACGCTAATTGACCTTTTGAGTCTGACAATTCATTATATTCTACTTTCTTTTCCTTCTTTCTTACGTCGTTACTCTGTACCTTTGCAACATTTGTAAAACGTTAAATTCAGTCATCTACACATAGTTTTTAATTATAATAACCTGCATGTAGGGCTGCTGCACATCCCTGGCGTCACTCTGTGCAATGCGTCGTTTGATAGGACCAGGCAGCGAGTCGCTTGGCTTTTAGCAATAAGTGTGGCTCTTTAAGGACATGTCGCCCCGTACGCTGTAGAAAATAGTTTATTGGAAATCAAGGTTAAATTCGTTAGATTTCAAAGGTCATCTACTTAGCCCCACTTGCACAACAATATTTAAAATCTAACTTTGATTAACTTTGACGTTTTTGTATGGTTCGACAACTCATTAATCAAAATTAAGCAAGTTAATTATCATTGCGCAAGCGGTTATTAGTTAGGTACCTGAACTCTGGTTATTGCATGGTTCCGATAAAATAAAATTGTCAATGCCACTTCTCATTCTAGAAATATTTTGACTGTGGACGATATTAACAGCAGCAAAACAATACTTTAAATTACTACGTACTGTTTTTAAAGGAGATCATAATTTTGCCTTAAAAAATATACGGAGCTGTAAAGCTAGAAGATGTTCTTAACTGTTTAGTCGTTTTTTTATCTACCCTTTTTTCTGGTGCTCTGGGCACATTCATATTTTTTTGTAAAATAATAATAGGGACCAACATGAAAAAAGTCAAATGTTTGGTTGACATCAAGAGGGGATTCTCGGAAAGTAAAAGAAGATACAGAAAGATTTACTTAATTTTACTTTTAGCGCTAGGGGCGCCCCGCTTGATTATTACTTATTGATCAAAAGTAGGTAACCTTTGAGTCAATCCGGACATAACCCATTCTATTACCAAATATAACTTACAACATCATGAACGCGCTTCATTTCCTTTAGACCGTATAGGACTCTTGGACACGTCACTAAAATTAAAAACAAACTCAGCCTGTAAAAAAGCTTGTGTGTGACTGACTGCATTGACTATACTTTTATTGGTATAATAATAATAATAATATTAAGCTTTTATTTCAGGGACAAAACCCACATACAATTACATTTTATGGAATAAAAATACACAATACAATTAAAAAGAAATAAAATAAAAATATTTACCTACCCATAAACTCAGTATTCTAGCTCCATCCATATTTTGTATTATTTCATATTTTGATTAATCGACTGCCAGACAAGATAAAATACTATTTATACAAAACTGTAAAAATAGTAATCCTTTACAAGAATTTCGCGATACGGGTTCTTTGGATGGCCTCAAAGGAGCTTACATAAAGAACATCCATAATGCAATTGCATTGATCCCATTGATAACCGTCAATATTCACCGACTCTTGCTGCCTACCAAAATTTAAACGAAATATTTTTGTAACCTCAACACCATCTGACAGTTTTACCAACGAAAACTCCGTAAGTGTGTATAAAGGACGAGGAACAGCGGGCTGCCATACCGTTGCGTCCTTTTTATAGTTTGCCTTATAAATGTACGTTTTAAAAGAATTTATGTTTAACATCTGCAAGATACCATTAGTACTGTTTATGAATAAATAATAAGGTTTCCATTATGGCTCAGGTTTTAGCGCGAAGGTCTTAAAAAATATTTGAAAAAGCGCGAAGCGCGCAAACAAATGTTTTCTGCCAACATGATATTGTTAGCAGAAAAACATTTTTATTGTTTAAATTCATTTTATCAAAACTTTAAAATTCCCATAGGTTGACGTCACGGTAAACACAGACGGTTGCGATGTATTTTTAAAATCCACCTTTACCCAAACATTTGCTTTTTTACCCCAGCAAGAACTTTTTACCCCAAACCGCTGGACGTGTTATAAAAACAGCTGCAGAATAAACAGTTTAGGGCAATTAAAAAGTTTTTTGACTGGACTGTGCCATGTTTACCTAGTATGCATGCAATGCACACTAACGGCAAAAAAAAAAATTTTTTTTAAGGGTTTTTTTTTGCGTTCTACAAACAAATAAAATTACTGAAAAAGTAATTTGTCGCAAATCGTACAACCATTTTCTATGAATTCACTATGAGCATTTGGAAAAATATGAGATTTTGTGATAAAACTCAACATTTTTCCAAAAGCTCCCAAAAAGCAAATGAATCATAATATGTTTTTCGATAAGCGGCAAATTACTTTTCTGTTAGTTTTATTGCTTGCATTGAAAGAAGATAAAAATAAAACCCGCGTCGAATCACCTTAACCCACCATTGGTGAAACATAGATGTATATTCTGTGAGACAATTGTTTGAAAATGTCGAGTAACTTATTTACCCGCCATTGATCTGTGTTTGTGATTTCCAGACTTCTTCACTTGACATCTTCTGTCGTTAATTCATCCGATAGCTACAACTTGTGCTCTCACTTCAGAGCTTCGGAACTCATTTCTTTGCCAAGTACCTATTTTATCAGTTTTTTATTAGTTAGATAAGCTTTTTTAGTAGGATACTTTTTAAATTCGTAAAAACGTCCCAAAGCAGCCCATAATTAGGATTAACAAGGTATAACTATTAAAATTTTAGGTTGTAAATGCGATACGAGGCAGCGTGGATAGTGTATGTGTCTTGACGTCACCAATGGCGGGTTAAAAACTGGAACCACATAACGCTTTTGTTGTTGTTAGTGACTTTGTCTGCACTGCACCTAAATGGGAGTATTTTGCAATATAAAGAGCCTATACTAAAAAGCCATTTTCTGAAAAGGATAGGCAGGCATAGGATTTCGCGTTCATACATTGTCTGAAAAAAAAACGCAACATATAAAATGTTATTTTTTCTTCTTTATACTTAGGTAGGTCAATTTTCATGCTTATTCTCAAGATCGTAACCTATGTATTTATAGAAAGTTGTAGAAAAATTATTATCATTTATATTTAAAATATAATTAAGGCGGCGACGCGTACCCTACGCGTCGCCGCCGCCGCGCCGCCGCTTAGCAGTCACGTGCATCTGGGGCCATGGAAGTGTTAAATGATGAGTGGTGGCTTTCAAAACTAAAAAAAAAGTTTCGTGTTTCCTCTTGCTTTGCTTCGAAGATTAACAATACCTTATTATATTTCCCATCAATATTCCTTGGGTCTTTGTATACAAAATATATCCAGGTTTTTGAATTTTAGTACTGGTACAGGTACTTGAACTTAATTTTTACAATCTATCAATAGCATCTCCAAATTTATGATAACAATATGACTTTTTATCCCACGCTTCTCAATATGTTGAAAACTCCGCTAAAATATCTCTTCAATATAGTCAGTTAGGTACTTGAAAGAGAGTATTTATCAACCCAATTTTTGATATTAACAAAGTACCAGACAGATGGGGCAAACCATCACAAAAGATTTAACCCTCGATCTACTAAAATATAAAGCATAACCACGAGTTCCAGTGGAACACCAAAATGCAGAGCGGATGCGGCGCGGTCCTTCGAAAACCATTATCGCTCAAAACGAAGCCACTCTATGCGAAACTTTGCAACGAATGTAGGGTGCGGCCATAGTGGCAACGGGTGGTCTTTTTAAACCAGTTATATATAATAGTTTTTTTCCAACAGCTTTTTGAACATCTATCGAATGTTGAAATTTAAAACACCGTGTTAGAGAGAGTTCAGTGTCAGAGTCTATATCCTAAGTGACTTTCGATTTTTAGTAGGTACGTTTAATAAACGTACCTACTAAAAATCGAAAGTCACTTAGGTAATTACATGTTTGTTAAAACAATATCTTACGTGCATTTTGTTTTCAAACACTAAACACTCCAAATGACGACGATAGAGTCCAACGCACTTGAGCTCTATCTCATGTTTTTAGCTTAGCACCCGAGAAATCCTGCTGGATTCGTGGCTTACAATTTTTTGTTGAACCTATTTAACTCTTGAGGAACGAAAATTCGGATCACCCTTCAGAAATCTTAAAAATTATTAAGTAGGTAAGTAACATGATTTCATCAAAATTGCGAACTTGTTTGAAGGTTGTCTGGAACGTAAAGGTATGTCTTTAAATGTTGTTTTTTCGACTATTGGTTTCAAGGCTAGGCTATTTAATGTAGGTAATCAAATCATATCTTATTGTTATTATCATCTTTATTATACATCTTTTTCAGTCACCCCGGACCCCGTGACCACGATCGCTACTACGCGATTGAAACGTAGGGAAAATAAAACACTAATAAATAATCAATAACAGATTAACGACACATTAATCAAAAATTTAATATACCTTTAGATGACTGAGCGTGGCACCAGGCCGCTCTTCCTATTATATTGGGGGGTCTAGTTTCCGCGAAATTTCTAGTGTTTCACTCCCAGCATTTTGTGTATGTTTTCAATTCATGGTACAAAAGATGTTATTTATAAAATTTTGGCTAAATGTTCACAAAATTGTCAAATATCAGGTTTCGAGGAAGTATTAGCGACTTGGAAAATAGCCTGTCCTGACACTAATCTGCCCAAAGTCCTCTCTTCTTAGAGACTGTGGGATGAGCAGCTATGCGAGTTGGTACGGAAAAATCTTATTATTATATCTACCAGCTCATCAGAACGCGCTCGTCTACTCGCGTATTTAGACAATAACTCATTTCGGGTGGCCACTTCTTTGCGTTTAGGTTCTCCTTGCCTAGTGCCACACCGTTGCCAGTGCGGTGAAACCGTTGATAAGTTCGGTCACCAAGCACTGGTATGTGTTTCTAGTGCAGGACGTGTGTCCCGTCATAGTGCAATTAATGACATCATCAGTCGGGCTTTTAACAGCGTCAGTGTGGCCAGCTACTCTCGAACCACGTGGCCTAATGCGAGATGATGGTAAAAGGCCTGACTCTGATTCCTTGGAAGATGGGTCGGCCTTTAGTTTGGGATGCTACTAGTGTAGATACCCTAGTACCTTCTCATCTTGTAGGGACATCAGTTAGGGCCGGTTCCGCAGCAACACCAGCGGAGTCCCTCAAACGGCGAAAATACACGAATCTTGACAGAAGTTACCTATTCGAGCCATTTGGGGTGGAAACCCTAGGTCCTTGGGGTCCTGGGGTACACGCTATATACAAAGATCTTACAAAACTACTAATAGAGTCCACAGGTGATCGAAATGCTGGTTTTTATTTTAGTTAACGAATTAGCATTGCCAGCATTCTGGGCACTCAGCCTTCTGTTGACGGCTTAGATTTTTAGAAAATATGAGATGTAAGTGTAAATATTAGTTTTAATTATTTTTTAATGTTAAATAAAGGGTATTATTACCGATACTTCTGTTCCAAAAGTTGCACCCCGGCTCTCTGACAGACTCAATAAGCCAAAAAGTGTAAGAAATCTAATCAATACCAACTGGATAATTTTGGACTGCACATTTTGTCGTCATCCCATGCATAGGTATTAATTGAACCCGCTTACAAACCGACCACCCCACGAATTAATAGCAAAGAGCAATTCAATAATGCTCGAATGATTTTTAATATTCGAACAACTCTGCGTCGATGTATTGACCATTCGTCAACCAATTTTCGGGATAACAGCTCCACCCCAAAACCAATCTTATACAGTCAGATCAGGGTAGGATTTGGGTTGTAGTAGGAAAATCCCCTTAAATCCGACATGGGGGGAATAATTACGTACTGGCGTGGACCAATTCTTCACAGCTGATTGACCCACTTCATAAGGTTATTGAAATTTTAATATGTGAATAGATTTTGACCTGTCCGGCCATCTAATCTAAGAATGAGTTTTATTTTTAGCACGAACTTTTTTAATATTTTTTAGACCAAACAAAATTTATAAAATCTCACATTGGTTTAATACATAAGTAGAACATTGGCAAACTTATAAAACAATAACCGCTGTTTTTTTGAAGGTTCTTCATATTGTATACTGTTTATATTAAACTGAGTTAAACAGAATATAGCATTGGAAGATAAACCAGTTAAAGACATTTATGTAATAATTATACCTGCTTTTCTCTGATTTTTTAGTTTATTTAGAGATAGTCTACTTGTGATATACCTAATAAAATGTAAATCCTTTATTGGCTGTAGGTTAAGATAGTATGTTACATTAAGTTTTACTCTAAGAGCTGTGGATTTTGTTAATAAATAAATAAATAGACTAGCTAGGCTTTGGTAATAATTTATGCCAATAAGTTGGAATAGAGGAAACATACCTATATTTTAAAATAAAAGTATGTTTAGCTGAATTCATAGAACTTTAAAAATCTTTTGCAGGGATTTGAACTGGGTTAAGTATTTCAGGTTTCCCTCTGAAATTCCCTTAAGGGAGTCAATTTGAATTAAAAAATCTCAAAATAACATCCTGTTGTTTAACCATACCGATCGGGGATCAAATCAAATCAATCATAAGAATCAAATCTGTCTAATAACATGTAGGGTTTTGGGAAGACTATGAAAAATATACCTGTTAATTGTACTTAATGTTTTTTAAATAAGTAAGCGGCATTTCAGAGAGGAGATAGTCATTTTATGGGTAAATTTAAAAAAAAAAAATTTTACAAGACTAACATCACAATTTTCTGTCAAAAAAAATCTCGACCCTGTCGTACGCCCTCTCGATGAGCCATATATTGGGTGCGGTGATAACATGCTCCGGTAGGCGGTTGTAGACACCTGGTCCCAGCACATGAGTGAGCCTGTCAGATTTGTCCACCCAGTGCTAGACTGAAGCGAGCTTGTCAGTTCCGCTGGTCTTGTACCGATGGGCGTGTCCATCTCCACGTGTTGCGAATGCATCATGGAGAAATGAGAGGTTACATTACTTGGCGTGTTTTAAAAAACTACAAACCAACTTCTAACTCTCAAATAATGAAAATGGGTTCGGAAGTAGTTTGACTTCGATAGCACGATCAAATTTTTCAAGGGGCGACATCTAATTCAAATTTGATTCTCTTGTTTACGCCCGTAGCCACAGAAACCATTTGTTACCAGTGATCGTGAATTAATATTCTGTATTATGTCTGCCGTAAAACGCATCTAATACATCACATGATAATTCATGTGATGTAGGTATTAGATGCGTTTTACGGCAGACATATCAATTCTTCTACGATCAAACTTATAATGGGACCACTTCAAAATCAACCTTTATAAAACAACGAAATAATTATCAAAATCTTTTAAGAATTGGCGAAAATATCACCAAAATTGTGGCTAGTCGTCCTGAAATCGGTTATAAATAAGTACAAAACTTACCAAACTTATTTTTTTATAACCCTATATTATTAATTACTCATATAATACTATGATAGTTACTATCAATTATTCCCGCCACAAAGGCAGACTTTCTTGAAACTTTCCTTGTAGCAATTAAATATTTCCGCTTCCGATAATTTAAAAAAGTTAAGTCTAGATTCTTCCCTTGCCTTTGGCTACATCGAACTCTGTTTGATGCCTTTATTTCTGTAGAAATTTTCAATGTAGTTATATAAATTTAAAGCTTTTTATTAATAGTTGTGGAGGGTAAGCAGGTTTTTGAGTGGAGACCACGACTCGGCAAACGTTGTCTCTGGCCTGGCCAGGGATGACGAGCTGTGCAAAACTCTTAGCAGATGCTTGTCAATACTACAGTATTGACAAGCATGGCTTGATGTTGTGATAAAGACCATTCCTTCTACTCCACTACCAACTTAAACTGTGATTTTTCTAACCCACGAAACGAAAAACAAAAGATGAAGAGGTTCTATGTTCGGCGTATGTATTTTTTTTAGGGTTTCAAAGATCGGTTTTGAAACCCTTATGGTCTCGCTCTGTCCGTCCCCGCTCTTTCTTGAATATCTCAGTAACTACTGCAGCTATTAACTTGAAATTTGAAAAAATGATACATTTCGTGCGCCATTACTGAAAAAACATTTTAAGAAAAAAATATATAAATAAATAAAAAATGAAAATGAATATTTTCAGTACAAATTCTGATGTTGAAATTTCAAAAGAGACCTAGGAAGGCAAATGGGGTATCAAATGAAAGGTATTGTTTTGTACATTTCAAAACACTTTTTGAAATTTCTGTAAATTTCATACTTTTTGAAATATTTTAAAAAAAGTCGAAAAATTGACCATACCCCCCCCCCCCCCCTATCTCCGAAGATTGCACACCGATCCACGTACAATGTATTAGGTGTTTGTAGATATCGATCTATATTTTACAGGAAAAATATAGAGAAGTCTGTAATAATAATAGTTTTTGAAAAATGGTCAAAAAGGGGGAGAATTTTTTTTCAAAAGGGGGGTACCTACCTATGTGGGGTATCAAATGAAAGGTATTGTAGGGGGGACCCTGTCGTACGCCCTCTCGATGAGCCATATATTGGGTGCGGTGATAACATGCTCCGGTAGGCGGTTGTAGACACCTGGTCCCAGCACATGAGTGAGCCTGTCAGATTTGTCCACCCAGTGCTAGACTGAAGCGAGCTTGTCAGTTCCGCTGGTCTTGTACCGATGGGCGTGTCCATCTCCACGTGTTGCGAATGCATCATGGAGAAATGAGAGGTTACATTACTTGGCGTGTTTTAAAAAACTACAAACCAACTTCTAACTCTCAAATAATGAAAATGGGTTCGGAAGTAGTTTGACTTCGATAGCACGATCAAATTTTTCAAGGGGCGACATCTAATTCAAATTTGATTCTCTTGTTTACGCCCGTAGCCACAGAAACCATTTGTTACCAGTGATCGTGAATTAATATTCTGTATTATGTCTGCCGTAAAACGCATCTAATACATCACATGATAATTCATGTGATGTAGGTATTAGATGCGTTTTACGGCAGACATATCAATTCTTCTACGATCAAACTTATAATGGGACCACTTCAAAATCAACCTTTATAAAACAACGAAATAATTATCAAAATCTTTTAAGAATTGGCGAAAATATCACCAAAATTGTGGCTAGTCGTCCTGAAATCGGTTATAAATAAGTACAAAACTTACCAAACTTATTTTTTTATAACCCTATATTATTAATTACTCATATAATACTATGATAGTTACTATCAATTATTCCCGCCACAAAGGCAGACTTTCTTGAAACTTTCCTTGTAGCAATTAAATATTTCCGCTTCCGATAATTTAAAAAAGTTAAGTCTAGATTCTTCCCTTGCCTTTGGCTACATCGAACTCTGTTTGATGCCTTTATTTCTGTAGAAATTTTCAATGTAGTTATATAAATTTAAAGCTTTTTATTAATAGTTGTGGAGGGTAAGCAGGTTTTTGAGTGGAGACCACGACTCGGCAAACGTTGTCTCTGGCCTGGCCAGGGATGACGAGCTGTGCAAAACTCTTAGCAGATGCTTGTCAATACTACAGTATTGACAAGCATGGCTTGATGTTGTGATAAAGACCATTCCTTCTACTCCACTACCAACTTAAACTGTGATTTTTCTAACCCACGAAACGAAAAACAAAAGATGAAGAGGTTCTATGTTCGGCGTATGTATTTTTTTTAGGGTTTCAAAGATCGGTTTTGAAACCCTTATGGTCTCGCTCTGTCCGTCCCCGCTCTTTCTTGAATATCTCAGTAACTACTGCAGCTATTAACTTGAAATTTGAAAAAATGATACATTTCGTGCGCCATTACTGAAAAAACATTTTAAGAAAAAAATATATAAATAAATAAAAAATGAAAATGAATATTTTCAGTACAAATTCTGATGTTGAAATTTCAAAAGAGACCTAGGAAGGCAAATGGGGTATCAAATGAAAGGTATTGTTTTGTACATTTCAAAACACTTTTTGAAATTTCTGTAAATTTCATACTTTTTGAAATATTTTAAAAAAAGTCGAAAAATTGACCATACCCCCCCCCCCTATCTCCGAAGATTGCACACCGATCCACGTACAATGTATTAGGTGTTTGTAGATATCGATCTATATTTTACAGGAAAAATATAGAGAAGTCTGTAATAATAATAGTTTTTGAAAAATGGTCAAAAAGGGGGAGAATTTTTTTTCAAAAGGGGGGTACCTACCTATGTGGGGTATCAAATGAAAGGTATTGTTTTGACCATATCAAAACACTTTTTGAAATTTCTGCAAGTTTCATACTTTTTGAAATATTTCAAAAAAATACGAAAAATTGACAATTCCCCCCCCCCCTAGCTCCGAAGATTGCAAACCGATCCATGTACAATGTACTAGGCGTTTGTAGACATCGATCTATATTTTACAGGAAAAATATAGAGAAGTCGGTAATAATAATAGTTTTTGAAAAATGGTCAAAAAGGAGGGGATTTTTTTTTCAAAAGTAGGGGTACCTACCCAAATGGGATATCAAATGAAAGGTATCGTTTTGACCATTTCAAAACACTTTTTGAAATTTCTGTAAGTTTCATACTTTTTGAAATATTTCAAAAAAAGACGAAAAATTGACCATTCCCCCCCCCTAGCTCCGAAGATTGCAGACCGATCCACGTACAATGTATTAGGCGTTTGTAGATATCGATCTATATTTTACAGGAAAAATATAGAGAAGTCTGTAATAATAATAGTTTTTGAAAAATGGTCAAAAAGGGGGGGAATTTTTTTTCAAAAGGAGAGGTACCTGCCTATGTGGGGTATCAAATGAAAGGTATCGTTTTGACTATTTCAAAACACTTTTTGAAATTTCTGTGAGTTTCATACTTTTTGAAATATTTCAAAAAAAGACGAAAAATTGACCATTCCCCCCCCCCCCCCCCTAGCTCCGAAGATTGCAGACCGATCCACGTACAATGTATTAGGCGTTTGTAGATATCGATCTATATTTTACAGGAAAATATAGAGAAGTCTGTAATAATAATAGTTTTTGAAAAATGGTCAAAAAAGGGGATTTTTTTTCAAAAAGGGGTACCTACCCATGTGGGGTATCAAATGAAAGGTATCGTTTTGACCATTTCAAAACACTTTTTGAAATTTCTGTAAGTTTCATACTTTTTAAAATATTTCAGAAAATTGATTGTCCAAATAATTGGCAAATGTTTGAAACCCTCGGCGGGCGAGTTACACTCGCACTTGGCGAATCTTGTTTGTACATTCGTTGATTTCTCTGTCAATAGGTCCATATGAGCCGATTTGTAAAAAATAATCGCTATTGTATGGAAAATGATCCTGAAAATTGTATTCCCAAGGGATAAATGAGTATTTGTCCCCAAAAACTTAAAAAAACAGTGTAAGTTTGCAGGAAAATTTAAACTCGGTTTTAAGTTTTTTCATAGCAATGAAATTATAATAAGTAAATAATAAAGCCTGCAGTTAGCTCTATTGTAATTTCCAAAATTATGAAGATTTCGTTATACAAGTTTTTAACGATCGCTTATAGGTAACAAACCATAACGTAAGAGCCATAGATGCCTCATATGCCTGCAATTTTACTGGTAAGGTAACTAAGTAGGAAACCGTTATCTAGCCCAGTTTAGCCAAAACATTTATAACGAAAAAACGTTTTTAATATTTTAGCAACTCTCAAAGGGTGGGACTTAAAATCTTGTTAAAGTTAATGAACATGCCGACGTCTCACTTAAACTGGAGTCACTTTGCTCCCCCTGTACATTGAAAGCCTGCGAAACTACTGCGATAATGCTTTTGAATATTCTTCAGAAGAAGGCTCGAGTACGGCCATACAACCATTTTCAGTCTCGTTCTCCAAAAGGCATAAATCTTAAAACAGTTTTTTTTGACAGATACAACAATACCGGAAGAAAGTTATAGAAGCATATTGAAATGGACGACCTCTGTGGCGGAATCGACGAAGTACTGTCTGCGACGCAGGAGGTTGCGGGTTCGATTCCCGCCTCGGGACAAATGTGTGTAGGATTTGCAGACACTTGTTCAGCGTATTCTGGTCGTTTTCTATAATATACAATAATCATAAAAACTGTCTATGTAGGTATTGTATTATATTTTATGTAGGTATATCAGCTACTACCTATGTAGTACCCATAACACAAGGACTGCTTAGCTTGGGGCTAGATAATGCTGTGTGAATTGTCCAGATTCTTTACTTATTTATTTAAAAAAAGTTGTAAGTACTTAATGCTTTATGATTCACACAGCTCGGAATAAATTTGTGTACGATCTGCAGAAATTTGTTCCGTTGGTCTGGGTGTTTTCTATGTATAATAAAAAATATCTATTTATGTAATGTATAATATTACGTATATCAGTTATCTAGTACCCATAACACAAGCTCTGCTTACCTTGGGGCTAGATAATGCTGTGTGAATTGTCCAGCATTATTATTATTATCTGAAAATCCTTCAAGAGTTTGTCCCGTGGCGGGAAGCGTACCCGCAACTTCCTGCATCACACGCAGACTTTCGCCCGTTGCGCCACTAAAAGGTCGACATTGCTACACACCTACCTCAATCTTTATAAGTTACGTTACGTTACGTTTCTTTTCAGTGTGTCGTGAACCATACAGCCGCCCGTGTGGACCCCGTTCTTGAATAGGGGGAAGGAGTAAGGAAGTGAGTCTCCTTTGAAACCTTTATTTTAGGACTAATAACTAGTTCGCGACAATAATTATACATTGAGACAAGACTGAGAACCGTTTGAGACTGAATTTTGTGTATTTCCTACTTAATATTCCTTACCAGGTTTACTGTCGCTTATAAAAATGTACCTACAGTTGCTATAAATTATCTCAACAGGCTTTAACGGTCCACTGCTGGGCACAAGTCTCACCCTGATAATCGCCTTATTGGCTTTTATCTCATGGGGGGTAGTGCCCATAATCTGCACGCTGGGCAGGCGGGTTGGGGATCGCAGTTCGGTGGTAGATCTATTCTGCAAGAGGCGCTGCTGCCCGTCCCCCGTATGTCCCTTCTTACGAAACCCACGGGACGAGCAAATTCTAAACCGGCACCAGACAACTGCTATAAATAAGGTATTTTGTTAATTGTACCATCTAAGTAGCTACAAAATAGATTCAGGCGTTACTTTGTGAAAATGTAGTCAGCGTCATATCGTCTCTCCTCTAGAGACGAAACTAGGTGAAGTCTTGTTTTGATAGATTTCTTTTAATTTTATAGTTGGTGTGTTTTTTTCTTCTACAACGCTGACTACATTTTGTTAGAGCTTATAGGAGAAGGTTTTGCGCGGAATTGTTGCTAAATATTTTCATCTTTATCTAAGTAGCTGTTTTTTCAACATAGATTTTATGAAATTTTCTTAATAAATACTAGAATTAGAATATAGTTTTGAACAAAATACCTACACTCAAAACACGCAATTGCGTATTTTGGAGACATAAAATAGGCCTCGTAAACGAACATAAACGTTTAAATTCACTGGTAGGTCAAGATCAGACAGTGGCTATTGACATAAAAAGGCTGAAACTCAAACTAAACCTTAGTTACCTATTCGAAAAACTATCCTTCTCGAGCCGCAGCTGTTAGAAGGCATGAAGTTACAACTTTTGTGTTTTATTTTACACATTTCTAATAGATACACCCATTCTTTTTGTCGGCCGACATCCTTCAGAAGTTTTACTTTATGCTAAAACTTGTTTCATATTTCTTAGTCAAAGTTTCGTGAAATACTGAAAAAGACGAGAAAAGGACTTGGGCTCGAAAAGCTTGTTATAAGAACCTTTGGTCACGTTGCTTTAGGATAGGATCTCGATTGGTTTAGAAGTGGTTGGGTCAAGATCGCATGCAGAGAAGGATCTCGATGGGACAAGATAACAATCCGCGTGACAGCACAGAGTGGAATTACGCGGTATTGGGTAAATCATTTTCCCAGTAACTCCACTAATATTATAAATGTGAAAGTTTGGATATTTACTCAATCACACCAGAACGGCTGAACGGCCATAACGAATGAACCGATCGGGCTGAATTTTGCATAGATAATAATAATTTATAATAATAATAATAATGCTGGACGATTCACAGCATTACCTACCCCTAAGCTAAGCAGAGCTTGTGTTATGGGTACTAGATAACTGATATACATAATATAACACAATACATAGATAGATATTTTTTATTATACATAGAAAACGACCAGAACACCCGGAACAACCTGCAGATCGTACACACATTTGTTCTGCGGCGGGAATCGAACCCGCAACCTCCTGTGTCGCAAGCAGACCTTCGCCCACCGTGCCACAGAGGTCGTCATAGATGTAGCTCTAAGTACAAACACCTATTTTATTTGGGTATCACGGACAGCGCCCTTAGCAGGGGATGCATGAATGCAGAGGAGACGGCCGTGCATGTGCTTGTAGAGTGCGAAAGCGTAGCTTCTCTAAGCTTGCAACACCTTGGGACACCGAGGACGCCTGGGGAGGCATGCACCGGCTTCGGCGAGCTACTGGTTTTCCTGGAGAACATCGGGTGGTTGGAACAGCAGCCACCCACCCGACACGCAAAAAGGGCCCACCTGTGGCCTCGTTTCAGAAACCAGTCGAACAAATTCACATGGTACTTATGCAAAAAGAAATGAAAAACCAATCTCACTTTATACCTACAATAACACATTTTTTTTTTATATTTATTAATTAAATAAAAAATATATTTTATTTTTTTATTCTTTATTAAGGGCTTTGTCGCATATGCGATTATGACGCCCTGGTGAGAAAATAGGTATACCAAATTGACTAAAACCAACCGACTGTAATAGCAAGTCATTGTATACAATTTAATATTTACCTATATGACTAAAGGTCAATTTAATCACACCAATACCTTTATGAGTATTATTACAGTTTTAAAACGAACAAGAGAATATTAATTTGAATAAAAGATACATTTACGATTCATGTATGAAATTACAATAAAAATATACTTATTCATGAAGCGAGCTATCAGATATTCAATTAAGTGTATAAATGGAATAACGTAGGTATTTAAATTTAATTTAATAAAGTGGGCAATGTTTACTTTGTGTTTTGGAGTTTTTTCACTTTTTGACTTAGTTATGTGTCATATTTGGACGTTAGATCGCAAGAGATATCGTTTAAGCTATTATTTTTCGAAAAGTAAGCTATGGTATGCTTATTTTAATCTTGATACACGTGGGTAAACATTTAATTCTTACTCTTATAAAAAACAACAAATTCATGGATCTGATGGTTTCTAAGTTATGGGCTTTTTACTGAAAATCAAAAATTATCTGCCAGTGCTTTGACTATAGATATATATAAATAAATAATTCTGAACAATTCAATAACAAGCCCCAAGCTAAGTAGAGCTTGTGTTAAGGGGGTGTTATGGGGGTGTATTACAGTATACTTACATAATAATTTTTGTGCGATATAAAACATAATGCTTAGAGTTTAAAAATATATAAAAATAGTTCTACTTGTGCATGAATCATTTTCAATAGGTTCACTTTGACTCTTCATTGTGTTATCTGGGTCGTCACGTTTCTTCCGTTTTCGGCTTGACGTTAAATTTCAGGACACTGTATTAACAAATACAATTGGGTTTTGTCTTTGAGTATTTCTCAGAAAAGTACGAAACCTAACTAAACGTATTTGCAAAAGCGATTCATAAATCATAACCAGATAATGATCCTCCATAATTGCACTTTTCCGTTCCATTTCACCCGTTTTCTGTCGATCGAGCGATTACTTTGTTAAGGATCTTAAAAGGTCGGAACACGTTGAAGTCTTAATTCAGGAAAATGGAGATTGCTTTTATCCGGCTTTTTTCCCGTGATATATAAACCTAATTTTTTTGTGAAAAGGATAGACATAGGATTACGCGTTCATGAGAGCGGGACAGGGCATAGCAACGCAAGCCAAATGTCAAGTTTTAGCTTATTATCTATTAATTACAATATTATTTAAAAACTGAAACATACATTATGAAATATTTCTCTTACTTAGGTAGTTCTATTCCCATGATTATTCTGAAGATCTTAAATTCTGAAATTAAAGCTTTAGTAAAAATTAAGAGGTAACAATAATATTTTTAATGAGAAAATTTTATGGAATCGTTTTTTCCAAACATATTTATGATCGATTGAATAAGTCCTGAAGTTTACCATAAGTATTATAAATTTCAAAGTTAAGTATGGAAGATATGGAAATCGGTCGGAGTTGATTTGAGGTAGTATAGATAGCCCTTAATCAAACTACGTAAAATAAAAAAATCTATTTAACCTGTTTCATGATTCATGGTCATCGACCTATGCTTAAGTAACGATTTCCTATGGCATAAGCGTTACTTAGGAATAGGTCGATGACTGAGCAAGCTTTCATAATACGAAACTATGTCGGACAAATCTTGTAACTTACTTTTAGACAAGATAACCTCAATCGATTGAGCTGAATTTTGTTATACTTATGTCAGTTTGGTGACAGTACCTACAATGTTATGATACCATCGAACTGATCTGATGATGGATACTAAAGATATTATGGTTACGAGTTATACGAGTTATGAATATGATGGATGAATAAAAAACATTTATAATTTTATGTTTTATATCAAACATAATCTACAAAGTGGCTTTTCGAACGCTTTTCAGAATACGGCCTCTTGGCAACACTATTCAAGTGAAGAATGGAACGGAATGACTTCGACTGCAATTTAAAACAAAGTTTCGATAATGGAACGTTACGAGATTCTTAATTGAAATAGTTGTTTTTTCTTCGTGATTTGACTTGTAGCGTTTTGCTTCCTACTTTCTTCAATTGTGGTTCAGTTAAGCTACTTCTCGATTGTTTGCAACAGTCTGCAGTTAGCTCTTACGTTTTTAGTGAGTTATTATTTGTTCTCGGAAAACGTAGTGTAGGACGCCCTCCTACCAGGTGGGACGACGATTTGCGAAAGACTGCTGGCAGATGCTGGATGCGGCAAGCTGAAGACAGGGCGCTATGGCGCTCATTAGGGGAGGTCTATGTCCAGCAGTGGACTGGTATAGGCTGATGATGATGATGATTATTTGTTTATTTATAGAACTGTAATTTTCTTAATAATTTAATTTAAAGTGTTAATTTATATTCGTTTTATTGCTCACGGTTTTAAATTACCTAATCACTAAAGACTTTCTTAATTATAGTCTCTATAGGAGTCTACCAGTATCTGTCAAGCGTGCTCTCAATAGACTCATTATCGCCTGTAATCAAGTTATTATTTCAAGTTGTTCGACGTTGGACCAATTTATTGCAAGCCCTAGATACTAGAACATAAAGTTTCTTTACTCTGGATTGGGATCAATACTGACGACGCGGAAAGCACGAAATAACATTACCGTAGTGGTGTCAACTTAGATGCCGCCAAAACTAAACTATATTTCGGAGTTAAATTGATGGTTTACCTAACACTCTGTGAATGTGTTAAGAAACTGCAATGCGCCTATTTTGTCTACGCGGATCGCTAAGGTCTATTGTTTCTTTGACGTTGGACAAATTCTACAAGAAGATGACAAAAAGAAAATGGAAGGGTTCCTTAGACAATTTAACCCAAGGGATCAGATAAGTGAAATCTTATTTTAGTGGCTGTAGCGGAAAGTCATAGAAACCATGTAGAACTGGTATCGCGATTTATGTAGTTTAGCCTTAGTCTTTGGTTAGTGTTTCAGAGCTGTATTTCCAGCTGGTATACCTAACTACAATCGCAAGTTAACTTATTCTTAATTCTTTATTGCACAAAAAAAAAAACCTTATTTAAATCTTATTACAAGAGAGGTGGTGAGCTTAACCCTAAAAAGACTTATAAAGTACCTACTCCGTTATGTTTTTTTTAATAACAATATTTTTATCAAGAAAATTGAAACAGGGTCCAACGTAAACGCATATTTTTCCCACACTGTCCAAAACAACAAAAGATTTCAATAAGACAAACCGTCATTCCCGGAAAACCCGCAAGATTCCCTTGTTAATAATTCCGAAGTGAATTCGTCTCCTTCATACATTATAAATGATGTGATATAGTCTGAAAGGCTGGTTTGGTTTACTATCATCATGACCAGTCTATACTAGTCCACTGCTGGACATAGGCCTCCTTGACCCCCTATTTGTATCAATCAAGAAAAAAATATCTATCTATCTTATCTGTATGAATCCCTGCGCGAGAAATTCAAAGAAATTAACATAATGACATTTCCCTGTCAATATATTTATGAAAACTTGTTGTACACTCATAAAAATATCAAAAGCTTTCCTAAAAATAGCGATATACATCATATAAATACTAGAAATAAACATAAACTTGCTGTGCCCACAACTAGGCTTCACAAAATTAATGTATGTATGTATGTATATGCTTCTACAACAAAATTCCTAGTGAGTTGCAAAATCTATCAGTAACTAAATTCAAACAAATTGTAAAAACCTTTCAGTGAAAAAATGCTTATTACAAAATATCAGATTATCTAGAAGATAAAAAAGCTTGGGACGGGTTTTGCTCCAACTCGAAAAATAACAACTAACAGGCTAAAGGTTTCTTCGTCGCTTCTTTACTTTAGTCTACATACAGAAGCGACTGAAATCAAAAATATCACTTTATTTCGGTGTCAATGTTTTATTTTATGAATTTGACCTTTTCTAAGTGTACATTTTTGTATATATGGAAATAAAGACTTTTTGATTTAATTTGATTTGTAGCTCTTTTACATGGGACTAAACCACCCAATTCCATGCGAGACTGTTTTACACCCAAGCAGTAGCAAAAGAAGATGACAAGAAAAAAGTTATAATGGAAAGCCAAATCATCCTTTTCACTTCGATCGCGACAAAATAAAACAATCAAAATTTACCTTCAGTAAAATATTGAAACCTATTTTCACTTCACTACTTTACAAATTTTGTAATAGTTTTTAAATACATTGCACCGCAACGAAAAGGAAAATAAAATTGTATCTCTGTCTTGTTCCTCGTTCTTTTTGTGTGAAAGTGCGTCCTGAACAAAATATGGCATATTTGCTTTAATTTTATGTGGCATCAGCGTGCGGTTAACATTTTCGCGTTTTTCCTATTCTTAATTCTATTATTTGATTGTAATTTTCTTTCTTAATAAAGATGTTTCTTCACTTTACATGATATGTCATGAGATAATATGGTCAGTGTTTATATGAACTGTATTCAATAGTAATCTCCTAAATGAGTACCTAGGTACTTACCTAACCCCCGAATTCCCAACTCGGATTAAAGCACGTCTGAGGTCAATATTTTTAAAACTGTAAAAAAACGAGACTTGAGACGTATAGTCACACATCAGCCCCAGTTTTTGATGAGGTATAGCTGTCTCCATTCATCTCCTCATCTACAGCGTTATTTACGTCCTGCAGCGGTACACGTTTTATTCTTTCAAACGTTAGAAAGAGAAATGAACAAAGTTGCCACATAAATAAAAGTTTTACCTCGAGAGTTGCGATGACGCGAACACATTTTCTGCATAGCTGTTTTGTTTTCTTCGATGACAAGCGTTTTCTGAACAGAACGCAACAAGCCAAGCTTAATTCTAAAATATGTCTTAAAAATTAACCCTTATGCAAGTCAAGGTCACCATTAAAATGGTTTATATTTTAAGTACCTATAGGCAGCCTTAACTGAGAGTACATAAGTCAATTAAAGCATTATAATATAATAAAGCCAGACAGTACCTACTCGATGGACCGACGACATCGTAGCGGTCGCAGGGAGTTGATGGATAGAGGCGGCTCAGGACGATCTTTACGGCGCAGCTGTGGACGTGTTGGGTTGATATGATGATGATGATGATGCTAATCACTGTTAAGACGGCGATAGATGTGAAATGGGCAAATTTGGGTGACATTAAAACAATAATTGTTTTAATGACGGAGAATAATTATTATTCTCCGTCATCTTTATCGATAAAGCTTTGAAAAAAATACCTAATAATCTATCTATGGGATACAAGGCAGATCCCCTTCCTTTCGAAAATGAAGAAAACGATTTTAAATACCACAAATAATTGGGCAAAGTGGTACCTAGGTACTTTCTGTCTTCTTAGTTTTTACATGTTTTTTTGTAAACTATCAATCATAAGATTTTTTATGTTCATCACCATTATTATATACAAAAATATTCAGTGCACCTTCAGCTTATGTTTGCAAACAAATGTCTTTATTAATAGAAAATCAGTAAAATCTTGATTTTTTAGTTTACGCCACTCTGCTATTCCTATGCCAATCCTATGCACAAAATGGCGTCATATAATCGCCCTTTAAGGGGTATATTTTTGTTCACTTATACCTAACTAGATACTGTCCGCAGCTTTGCCCGCGCTTTTCAGCTATCCCATTTTTCAGGTTTAACATATGCCTACGACACTTACAAATAACGTGTAAAGATTTCTATTGGTAAAAGAATTTTTAAAATCGGTTTAGTATATCCAGAGATTACTTTATAACCTCACAAATTCACAAACATTACATCTTTAGAATATTAAGGTATATACACACATACACACACACCCTCACACACACCTGATCAAATATTGTCATTACAACCTAGGTACATTTCCGAAAAAGCGCTAATAACGCTTCTAGAAGATGTTTTGTTTCGTTCAGAGAATCTTCTTGTTGACTGTACCTACTACCTTTCATTCAAGGAAAGTTGTTATAATGTTGACGCAATTACTTGAATAGATGAAACTAATAAAAGTAACAGAGACGCTTAGACAAAACTCTTGTAAAAACTAGAAAAAATGCCATCTTGGTTTCTTTGTCTCTCGCGTGACCTCTCGACGCCACTAATTTTAAAACTTTCTTCATTAGAAATTTCACTAAAGTCCACTTGGTCTTTTAATTTCGTTTCTTTTTAATTTTCGCCAAGTGAATGTAGAAACTTTTTCTCTGAAAAGTTTTATAAAATGTTTGTTTCTTTCTCTGAAATTCGATTCTTGCAACGGACTCGGTGTAAACAGTTTTTCTTTGGGACTGTTAAGCTTTTTATAACAACGAAGAAATTCAGTCCTGGTAGTTTATAAATATTTAAAAAAGTATCGCCTTTAACGATAAAGTCACTTATTGTGTTTTCTTCTTTATAATAATTTCTACCTAATAAGAAGACACCTAGGAACACCATGCATTTTGGCTTTTCATCAATTTTCTAAATCCTTTGAAAATTACGTGATGTCCTTCGTCCCAACAAGATTCGTTCCACTAATAGGGCGAATTTGATTATAATAGGTCAAATTAAAATTATGTCCCGTTCGTCCCACCAATCGTCATCGATGCATGTTGGTGGGACGAACGAGATATCAAATAATATATATTACACAACACCCGCATGCAAAAAGATAGACATTGACATTCCACTGAGTAAGTACACCAACAAACATATACCATCGCCCCAAAAGACGTAAAACAAAGTCAATAAGGATTCCTTAAAACAGTTTTCACTTTGATTACGATGGAACTTCGCAGGCTGTGTCAACGAAAGTTCTGGAATCCACTTCGCAGTGCCAACTCCGAGTTTCAGCGTTTGTTTGTTTCATTGGATGGGGGATTTTAAAGTATGTGAAAAGAGCATGTGTTTTATTTACATTTTAACTGTAATTTTTATTAAATTTTAATTTATTTTATTTAATTTTCCATACCACCTCACATAGCGGCTCATCCCATAGTCTCTGAGAAGAAAGGACTTTGGGCAGATTAGTGTGAGGACAGGCTATTTTCCAAGACACTAATGATTTATCGAAATGTGTTATTTGACAGTTTTATGAACATACCCAACGTGTTATGAATATGATCATTTGTACTATGATCTGAAGACAAAAAGGGTGGGAGTGAAATACTAGAAATTTCACGGACACCTAGACCTCCTAATCTAATAGGAAGATTGACCTGGTGCCACGCTCTGTCATTTTAAGATTTATTGCAAATTTTAATTAATGTGTCGCGCATGATGCTATCCATCTGCTGTGTATGTTCAGGATATTTCCAGAATTGCGTGCATCGTAAAAAGTAAATGAATTTGGGAACAATAAGACAGGAACGTTAAATAACAAAAGCCTCGTGAACATAGATGTTTTGCAATTTATCGGAAAACGAAAGGAAATTATGATTTTTTATTTATAAAATTAGGCAAAGAGTCATCCATAATCGGAGATCCTAATAGGCAAAGCGAAACTTATCTATCTACTTTAGGTTTTGGGGTTAAACTTTTAAAGCAACTCTTTATAATTCAAATATTAGGAGAAGCCGTTGCCGTTTCTGGAATATTAAGTTAACATGTTGGACTAAACGCTTTTCTTTAGATAGTTAAATAGACAACTATTTATTGTACCACACAGACACAAAATACCATACAAAAAGAAATAATTACATAGAATAAAGGAAGTACAAAGGGTGGCCTTATCGCTTTGAGTGATCTCTTGCAGCAACCGTGGGATGGACTGGACATGAAAAAACAATATAGACGGTGGGTGGCATTTGAGTCATATGAAAAGAAAAGAATAACATTATACAAAAAGAATAACATAGACTTATGTGCAAGTTTATCATTAGTAACGTTTTATTTTACTATACGAACTAAAAATGACAGATTCATCAATGGCCTTTACGTCTACGAAGGATGATTTATGTAGTGTTCGTTCTTCGGCAATTACATTGATGTCTTGTTAGGCCCATGCGGGAACGACAGATGCGGCCGAAGCGTGGTTCTAAAAGTTGCCTGACAAGTGCTGAGGCATCAAAGGTTTGCAGCGGCTGCCACGGAACAAGTAGGTAACATTAACGAATGTCAAAAAATTACTGTAAAAAATCACACATTAATAATAAAGTTCAGACAATCATCATTGTCACGCTGCGAAAATCGAACCCAAAACCATTCCACCTCGCATCCGGCTCGCTACGCCACTGAGGTGTCATTATCCTTATTACTTAAAATGCAATCTTTACCTGCTAACCTTTAACCGTTGGTCATTTTACGCTATAGACTATACATTTATGAGTTCAGACTCGCTCAACAAACTTTTTAGTTTCTCTACGTGACCGACGATATTATAGCGGTCCTGGGGAGTCATTTTCAATTCAATAATAAAATAATATTTAATTATTTCAAAATAAAATTGATTATGGTCATCATCACCATCAACTCTTATACGTCCACAGTTGAACATAGGCCTCCTCCAAAAGACGACAGTAGTAGCGGTCCTGTGCCGCCTCCATCCATCGATTCCCCGGAACCGGTTTGTGTCGTTGGTCCATTGCTGGGGTGGCCGTTTGATGTCTTGAAGATTCTGAACCAAATGCGCCGACGCCGCCGCTGCCTGTACGCCGAATTAAATAAACCTAGGATAAGAAATCATAATTAAAAACTAAGATTTTTTTCCTAAAATTAATTTCCTTTTGTTGAGCCCGTCCATTTTGAAAAGTTTTTTATACGTAGAGCTACATTGTCCTTAATAATTCCTAAGCTAGAATACTTCCAGTATGTATAAAATGTTCTAAACACAGATAAAAATTTGATGACTAAGCCGTTACAAACGTGGACGGGTACTAACAACTGGACAACATACGTATAATACACGTACAATACACAGAACATAAAGTAGGTACTTATAACAAAAGCTCTTGTTAAAAGTAGAAGAGGTGTTCAAAAGCTTTTACACGTATAATGTTTGTATCAGAAGTTAAGCCGAGTTTAAGACAACATAAAACAGAACTTTGGAAATAGGCTTGTCGTTGCGAGAGGGTTGTGTGTGATGGTTCAAAGGTTGCTTTCAGTTTCAAGGACAAGAGACAAAAGCATGTGAGTATGTTGGTAAATGTTTTTCAAGGTGAGAGGACCTGAAAAGGCGCCAACGGGACTTTATTACCAAGCCTAAGCCCGCCGTCTATCTGTCAGCATGCCTCTGTTTCTGTGGGTTAGGGTACATCTCATATGCAAAAAAAACTCACTTTATTAAACAAGATCCGTCAAGTGCGAGTGAAACTCGCACGCCGAGGGTTTCGAACATTTTGTACTAATATATACGTTATACAAATATACTAAAATTAAAACTATTATTTACAATATAAACAGTTAAGCTACCTGCAGACTGTTGCAAACAATATAGAGATAGCTCAACTGATCCATATCAATACCAGCCGGAAGGTACGTACACCAAAACCAGCTTCTCGCTGATATTATTTTATCTACAGAGTATCTGCAGAATTCACAGAAAGCATCCCAGAGAACCGTAACTTGCAGTTAAACTGAGTTAAAGGCTTTTGCTTCGAGTTGTCTTACTAACGAACGTAGCACGCATAGCCTCGGCTTTGCTCATCATTTCTCGCTAGGAGACGCCGGCTGGTCTATTCAGATGTATTCGTGAATATAACAATCATCAAATGATGATTGTTATATTCACGAAGATGAACGACGAATGATGAGATTTTCATAAATGATATAATTTTAAATAAAATAATTTTTATGGAATGTTAGATTTCATATTATGTACTTTAAGGTTATACTTTACGGTTGTACGTTTACTTTACGGTTATGTAATAAGGGTTTGTTTCGTAAAAGAAATATTATTCTTATTTTTTAAATAAGAATAATATTATTATGACATACTCACCCATCTAAGAATGAAATCTATTTTTTTTAATCTTTTATAAAATGGTAAACATCACAGAAACATAAACAAATTATCAAGCTCGAAAACATTCCATACAATTTCTACCTATTTCACCTACTTACTTAATACCTTCTTATATCTACCACGTGCACATCAAATAGCATCCACTTTCGCATCGCAACTTTCCGCTTCCGTTTTTCCACTTCGTGACATAACGGTATCCCATTACTCGGTGACGTCACATCCCGTTCAACTCGTCATCCGTATCAGCCAATCTCGTTTCGACTGAAACGCCCTTGACCTACCGTAGCGGGTGATTGGGAAAAAGATTTGGAATCGAAGTTTCGTTTTTAGCTTTTTTTATGCAGCCAGTGTCTTGTGCACGCTTCTGACTGGTTTAGTTATGAATCAGTTGAGCTACCTGTAGATTGTTTGCAACAGTCTGCAGTTAGCTTAATTGTTTAAATTGTAAATACTAGTTTTAATTTAATTATATTATTTGATTGTAATTTTCTTTCTTAATAAAGAAGTTTTTAGTTTAAGTTTAGATGTATAGTGTAGATTGAAAAGGTTAGTCCTTCAACCGATTATTGGCTATGAATTCGGTTTTAAAATTACAATTGATGCTTAAAAAATTGATCTGTAATTGAATGTTTAGGTACAATGTTCTTAGAAAAATAAATGTTAGTAAATAGTAGGTATAGTAATATAATATTATATTCCATAACCGTCTGTTCTGTGCTAAAATATTCAGCTGTCTTCATAGGCTTCCAAACTAAGAAAACTGCCCCAGCAGTTGACAGTATCAAGCTCACATAATACTATCCACATCCTGTATATGATAAACTAAAGCTATCAATCATACCAAAGTCGCGGTTATATCTTCCGTCGCCTTTGAAATATGACGCTAAATATTAACAGTGGACGTGTGCACCGGCCTTTAAGTAACAGATGGCGCTGATATTAATCATTATGTGGTTATTTGTACACATCAAGGAGGGGGTTTTAGGGGGAGGAGAGGAAGGTTGGCTTAGATTCTGTGAGAATCGATGTCGAATTTATAAAACGGTATTTGTAAATGTCTTGGGGTCTGTTTTCCTTCGCACCTAAAACAATAGTAACGCCGCCGTATTGTTATGAGGCTTTGGCGGGATATACCTTTTTCGAAAGAAAGAAAAATAATTATTTATAAGACACAACATACAAACAACAAATATGATGGTTTTTATCATTTTTATTTGTTTCTTATTGTATTTTGATTGATAGAATAGAACAGAAGGACTTTGGGTTGACAAGCTGAACGATGACGTAATAGAAAAAGGGCAGCGTTTTTATCACTCGAAACGGAGTTCAGTTTTCTTCCTTAATGATTTAAAAAGTTGTGGTATATTTTTACGGTAGTAAACTGAATAATTGAATAAAAATATGAAATAAAATTGATGCATGTACTATAATGTCATTTCTTCAAGAAAAGTAGAAAGTACAGTTATACGTTTAGCTGTATGTTCGCCGATTTTCCCGTCAGCTGCTAACAGATTTTGAGGATTCTTTTTCTATTGAATAGACCAGACGATCCCAAAATTATAATCAGGGGGTATTGTCCCCAAATCTTATAAAATATTGTAAAATTAAGGAATTTGAGGTGTCTGTCAGTCTGCAGTTAGCTTAGTTGTTATAATTGTAAATGTTAGTTGGTTATTTCATTCTATCATTTGATTGTAATTCTATTTGTTAATAAGAGTAGTTACTATTTTTTTCATAACAATCGAATTAATATTAATTTATATTATGTTCAGATGTTATTTTAATATAATATACCTACAATGTAATCAGCTTCTATCAGCCAACGAACTATTTTTCTACTCCTTTTCAGTTTCAACGGTTTAGGTCACGCCGAAACATTATGTTCCTATTGAATCGAAATAATATTTCTACCCGTGCTTCCATTGAAAATACCACCAATCATTTTCACGTAGAAAATTCCCCTACGATTTGTCCACGCGATTGCGAGCGAGCATGTACCTAACTTCATAAAGTCGACCACATTGGCCATGTGATTGGCAATTTCCTACCGCGCAGAGGGCACCTGCTGCCGCGGTCATTTCGTGTGAATAAGGCCTTATTACACCTTCTGCGGTGAAATCTTGACGAGGTGGTCAAGCTATTTGATTTTTTTTTTTTTATTTTTTTTTTTAAATATGTAATTATCCTTCTTAATTCCCAACAGCCTATTATGGTCCTCAGCTGGACGCAGGCCTCCCCTGATCATCGCCTTTTTTGGCTTTTATCTTATGGGGTAATGCTCATAATACCCACGCTGGGCATGTAGGTTGGGAATCGCAGTTGGGTAGTAAATCTATTCTGTAATAGGCGCTGCTGCCTGCCCCCCGGTGTACGTCCCTTAGTCGCCTCTTAAGACTCCCGCGGGAAGAGTTGGGGTGGTGCGAATTCTAAGCCGGCACACGGCTAACTTCAAGCGTTTTTCATAAACGTTCATATCATTATTATTTGTGAGTGTATCACTCATATTATTTTCACTGGTCTTTGGTTGCATTTTGATTACTAATTACCTACACAATATAAATTTGATTATATCGAAAAACCCGCCGAAGTCGAAAGTTTTTGGGAACTTATTTCATTTCTTATTTGAAAAATTTTAAACTGACGAAATAATTCGAATCCCTTAGTTTTAAACTGCTTTTTTAAGTTTTGCGGGATAAAATCTAATCCCTCAGTAATAGTTTTTTTTTAGGCTGACTTCAAGATCCTTTTCTTTAAAACCGCAAATGAAAATATACAAATCGGTACATAAATGAAGGAGAAAGTGACGATCATCAAACATGTAGGATGTTTGCTACGCGGTATTTCAGAGTCGGAGTCAATAACTTTATTTCTTTAGGCTTACAAAATAAACAACAAAACATTTGCCAACTGCGTTAGTCTTTCTGGATCCGAATCAGTTCGTATAATGAATTTTCTTATTGACATAACACAAATCTGGAACTTTGAGCTGTAGATCCAAGCGGGTCAGATAAATATACTCAGCTTAAAGTTACTCGGCAAAGTTGTCATCTTGTAATTGCAGGAGTTTCATGAAACATTTTAGATGAAATTCAGTAAGTAGGTGGAAAAATACGACGAAAACGCAAATGTTTATTTTATATTATACGAGCATAATATGTATATCACAAAATTTAATTTAGTTTTTTTTTACAATTTTTTAATATTACAATACCAAAGTTTAAAGTGCTTTGATTATTTGTCCATATTTAAACTAAAGCAGACTGGCATATCAAAAGCCAGGATTTCAAGGATATTCCTTAATTATTTTGGAGTAAAGAAATCCAAAAAATCACTCTCTAAATTGGTGTGATAATAACTTTTATAAAACCAGTCAGTTATCCGATTATCAGAAGAAAAACTCCGCATTCATCATATCGATGTGCGATGCGTTAAGGGATGAAACGTTGGTGTTTTTCCAACACAAACTTGGTTCGTACTTAACCCGCTGATATTGATAATGAGATAGAAAACATCCTAAACTAAAACGTCGAAGAATGCTACAATGTTCATAAGATAGGCCAGCTCTACCCTTACCTCAAAACATGAAGGATGCAAGGCTCCTGCCAGTAGTACCAATACCTTTTTTTACGATAGGATAATGACATTTTCATTATCCTCTTTGCTCATTACTGATGATTATGGGAAGTCTGTATAAACAATAACGTTTTCAGGGTGATATTGCGAATTCCTTGCTTTATTAGCGCATCAGAAATGTTTGCTGAATATACCAATCTGATGGCTTAAAACTGCCTCCCTGATCCGCAGAATACGGGACAGTTGCAACAGCATTCTGAGGACTTTATCTGATAGATGTTCCTAATCGTTCTGGGTAAGCCGTATCCGGAATGCGATCTAGAGAGCATTATACTTATATGTTAATACTTTATACTAACAGCTCGGTTAATTATTCTTATTTTATTTTTATCTGCTACTAACACTATGGAATGTAAATTGTCCGAAATAAACAAATTTAATTGTATTTTTTACTAGTGGTCCGCCCCGGCTTCGCACGGTTATATTCTATAGCCTATGTTCATCATAGAAGATCATCATCATCATCATCAAATATTTCCTCTTTATAATAATAGTATACATTTATTATTTCTTGCCTACTAAAACCCATAGATACTTCCTCTCTCACCTTACGGTCCTATCCCACTCCCTGGTGAAGCCACCGGTCGCGCCACTAACCAAATAATAAGTACAGTTGTATGAAGGGTACTTCACCTGGTATCAGCTGAACCGCAACCAAATCACCCGCTGTTGGCGCAACCATTTTTATGTAAAGAGCTATTTGGCGTCTCACTTACTCCACCACCAGTTGGTGATGATCTTTGTTTTGTTGTTTCTTGCTTGGTAGCTCAATACACCACAATGGCACGACCAGTGGCACCGTCATGTCTTAATGAAATAGGATCCTCAGTGCCAGAGCATCGTCGAACCACTCGTCACCAGAAGATTCATTCGACGGCGAACTGGCGCTTTACATGGTTTTCTATCGGACTCGACAGCTCTCTGTCGGTAATTATCCTTCTTCGACGGATTCTTCTTGTTGTCCCTTGAAAGGGCGAGGCATGTCCCGGAGTATTTAGGGCATCCCTCCCATCAGTACCGATACCTACCTAATCTGTGGCTCTACTTAGTCAAATTTAGACCAACAAAATTTTACTACAAACTGAGTACCCGCCAGCATGTTATTC
The DNA here is from genome assembly GCA_946478455.1 of Eupithecia vulgata. Taxonomy (NCBI): domain Eukaryota; kingdom Metazoa; phylum Arthropoda; class Insecta; order Lepidoptera; family Geometridae; genus Eupithecia; species Eupithecia vulgata. The sequence continues at coordinate 2,146,430 of OX297862.1, read as the reverse complement.
CCTATGAGTCAACTTTACAGCGTGTTGTAAAACTTGCGTGTATGCGTGACGTCACTGAAAGAGAAAGGGGAACGGCGCCCGGGGGACCGATAATACCTACAAGTTTATAGCAGTAGGTTAAAACGGGGGAGTAAGGGCTCGTAGAAGTGACACTGAATATCCGACAGACATACATCCGACAGAGAACCAAGGTTATCGGCATTACTCAAAGAATTAGGAAGCTGAAGTGGCAATGGGCCGGCCTGGGCCGGCCATATCTCAAGAAGAACTGAATACCGCTGCGGTAAACGTGTTCTTGAGTGGAGACTGCAACTCGGCAAACGTGGTGTAGGACGCCCTCCAACCAGGTGGAATGACGATTTGCGAAAGACTGCTGGCAGATGCTGGATACGGCAAGCTGAAAACAGGGCGCTATGGCGCCCATTATGGGAAGCCTTTGTCAAGTAGTGGACTAATACAGATGATAATGATAATGATGAGACTTTTTTGATGCAAATCAGTGGAAACGCAATATATACAGATCTAACAAAACTTCTCATAGAGTCCACAGGTGATCGGAATGCTGGCTTGAATTTTCAGTCAACGAATTAGCTGCGAGCATTCTAGGCACTCTGCCTTCTGGTCAATCAAAACCAGATTCTGGTGGCCACCAAGGGCAACTTCGATTAACTGCCTAAACTAAATAGAATAAGACTATTAAAGAGGCATTAAAAAAAGCTTATAATAGGTATCAGAAACTGAGCGATGGATTTTTGAAATTTCCTTTGTAAAGTAGGTGGCAGCGCTAGTTTGGGTGGAGTATGAGCCTTAAACAACGCGTGCGACGCCGCGGGCAGAAGCTAGTTATCCATTATGTGGGTTCAAATGAATTTCATATCTATTTAATTTATTACTATCAGAAAGTAGGATAATGTTGTTTTCAACAATGCGTGCTGTTCACTGATAAAACTATTAAGATTTTTATGCCTATTTTGCGACAAAAACTTTGCAATCTCCTAATGGTTCAAACTTTTCATGTTTAAGTAGGTACTCGAAAATTCAGAATAATGGCTTTGATATTAAATTTGCTTGTTGTGAATACAGATGTAAAATAATAAAAGCTTTATTTATTTGAAAAGCTTTATTCAGTTCAGTTGGTTTTACCAACTGAACTGAAAAAAGCTTTTCTTATTATAAAGTAGAATTTATTACAAAAATACAAAATACAAGTTTATTTATATCCACATTTTCTGAGACGTTACCGTTCAATTTATCAATTTATAGTACTTTTGTTCTGTAGTTGATTTTCAATAAAAAAATAAATTAGAAACAAACAAAATGCTACATACCATCATGTTTGATGTTTGTATGTTGTCTAATAAACAATGTTCTTTCTTTCAAAAAAGATATCCCGTTAATACTTTATGACTAAACAATGAACGGTGACGTCACGTTCTGAAATTTTGCAATTTATTCATAAAATCTACTTTTCAAAGATACAATTTCAATAAAAACATCAAAATATACAAAAATAAATCTGTAGACATGTCTACATCAATAGAAAACACAAATAAAAATAGTCAGCTTTTTTGAGAGAGGTCACATGCATATGCCCTAATAAGGAAAATAAAAACGAATGAATACATCCGACAGAGAACTAAGGTTATCGACATAGCTCAAAGCCGAAGTAAATAAAAAAATTAAATAAGTGGCAGCGGGCTGGCCATATCTCGAGAAGAACCGACAACGTGTTCTTGAGTGGAGACTGGGGGGCCTATGTCCAGCAGTGGACTGATATAGGCTGATGATGATGATGATGTTACAAAAAATGGCAAAGTTAAACAAACACCGTAAAACCATTTAACATAATTCCGGCAAAACCGTAAAACTAATTCAGACATTGTACCGCTACCTCAATCCATCACAGAACAATCGCCAGATAACGCCGGTCAAACAACTGACGAGCGAGTACAAATTCAGGCCCAAACGGGCCATATATCAACCACACCGTAAACCCACAGAGAGAGGGTTAACAGCTGGTGCTGTTACCCGGTTGAAGCTAACAAACGCAACAGTAAAAATATAAATTCGTTTGTTCATGAAGAGTCTGTTTAAACTGTAAATAGTTTTTTACTTCTCTTGCTCAAAAAGTATGTCATTATAGCGGGACTTAGCGGGCGTAAAACTCGAGTAGGCCTTGGGAATAAAAAGTATTTATTCTTTTAATTTTTTTTCTAATATTCATTGATCAGCCTCTGGCTGAGGCTGATAAAGACATCATCTCATAAAGACTCGACTTTCTGGTGTTTTAAAAAGAACATATATTTAATTTGAATTTACTTTAGAAAATGGAACTGACAGCGCCTTTTTGGTCGTTTGGATGTTTTGTAGGATGACTTTTCATCCATGGTAGAACGCATAGCATGCGTAGGTAGTAAATTTCGTTGCGCGTACGGCGTAACGAAGACACAGTTCACAATCGAAGTGAAAAGATATCGTTTTTCACTCGGGCCAAAACCACCCAATATAACCCGGTCTTGGCATCCTTCAGTAAAAACAACCTAGTGTAAATTGGGGTGGTTTAGTCCCTAGTTAAAAAATATTCTAATTCTTCGCCATGGGTGCGAAATTGTTTGTCTTTTTGTTGGTCTGTTACATTTTTACGAATAATTTGAGAAGGATACAATATCTTAGCCAAATTAGTCGTAAATTTATTTTGAAGATAGTCGTATTGGTCACGGCTCATTTTTATTAGGGACAGATGCTAGCATAGCTGATAGCAGGAAGTAGTTCTTTTTTCAGTTAGTTAGAAAAAACTAACGGAAGTCGATCCTTTTTGCTCTTATATCAAGTTTTTCTTCTGAGATAGCAAAAACCTAAATTTATTTTTGTACCCGCTGTTTGCAAAATTACTGTGACAAAGGGTTAAAAATCACTTCGCATAAATTCTCAGTTCTGGCGTTATCTGCTCAAATAACCTGCGGCTCTATTGTCGTCTGGCACGAGCTAGAGATTGATGTAGCCACTATTTTAGGACTGTGTGAAATGCATTGCATTAAATTACAGATTTTGAGGTAACCTTCTTGGTTGAGCAAGAAATGGCCACTCCTTACCAAAAGATTTATATTTTGAACTCTTTAGATTAGAACGACTACGCTAGTTAAGTCTCCAAAATATATCGCTGAAAATTTGAAATTGGAACAAAAACCTATTTGAACCTAGAACGCACAAACGTTCCATTATTTTCAAAAATCGAGCAAGTCATCAATTAAATAACTTGAGCCATTGTGATGTTCTAAACTTAAACTTCGATAACATTTTTATTTTATTCTCTGACCATTTGAAACTCAACTCTACGACCATACATCTACAGTTTATTGTTTGCGAAAATTGAATATTGGTATAGGGTGAGCCGGGGGATGTTGGCATGGCACGAAATTCTCCAGAATTTCTTGCGAAGGGGCTCTTTATGGGGTCCCAAGGGGGTCGTAGTGGATGCAGCCGAGCCCTGCCTTGCATTTTGAACGGCTGTTTGTTTTCTTAGGGGTTCAAACTGTTTTGATCGGGTAAGTACTTACTATATTGTTTGGCATTCTACAATATTGTAACGCATGTTTTATGTTGAGATGAAATGGTATAGAAACATCCATTAGTAAATTGGTCCATACAAAAAATGTCCCTGTGGGCTGTGGTAATTTTAAAAGTAACTCTACGCATAATGTCTAGAGTGGAAATGATTACGTATTTATGTTTAGCCTGCCTTCATTGATTAGAAAAGTGTGGTTACCCGGAAAAATGAAGATTCATAGAACAGGTAATGCGTCACCTTTAGAATTTTGCTCACAAGGTCATCTTAATAAACATTGGTTTTATGTCAGAACTTGTGACGTGTAAAATCTCAAATAAAACCAATTTTTTGAACCTCGAGAATATTTAAACTAAAATTTTATTCGAAACGGAAGCATAATCATTTAAGTTCCTTCATCCTACAGTTTCGGTCACTTATATCATCGTAAAACGATTTTCTGTCAAATCATCCGAGAGGGGACGCTGATGGCTCACTCAACACTAAGTGATGATAAAATCCAGTGAGATTGACCCTGTGGGGAGGATAGTAAAAAGCAACCATTTTGGGACACCCTTGAAAAGAAACAAAATAGTCTGAGGGACACCCCATGTAGTCTGGGACGCCCTTGTTGTGTTGTGCAAATACTGATAAATCACGTTCGAATTTTAAACTTATTCTTAAGGTGACGTATTGTTCGATACAAACGATACATTACCAAAACGCCGTGTCGTCGACTAGCTAACAAAAACGCTCGAGTAAAAATTGGGCGTTTTTAAAAATCAAACATGAAGGTGATTGTTTATTTTGTTTTAGACCTTACAGGACTCTTGGACTTTTAAATTTAATGACCTTGGATGCAGTTTAAGTTTTACACAACACGTTTTCGCAATAATGATTTACGTTTTAAGTTTTTATATTTTACGAGTGAGTATTATGTTAGTTTTAAGGTATCTCTTCTTCCTCCAAGAAACCACCCTGAAGGTTTATTTTGAAGAAATTTGGATAATTATGCTACGTCTTATAAATTTACTTTGGTCCAAAAACCGTCAATTAAATTAAATATAAATAAATAAGCAGAGCTTTTGTTATGCATACTAGATAACTGATAGACATAAATACAATACATTACATAAATATATATTTTTATCATACATAGAAAACGACCAGAACACCATGAACAAATATTTGCCGATCGTACAAACATGGCCTGAGGCGGGAATCGAACCTGCAACCTCCTGCATCGCAGACAGACCTTCACCCACCGCGCCACCGAGGTCATCTCAATATCTAATTATATTTATGGAGAACACATGCCTTGATGTGGCCACATATATTAATCAAAAGTCCTTGTGCTGTAGCCTACCTCCCCAATCAGTCTTAACTTAGCAAAATGTACCCAAACCTTCCACGAAAAGAAAACCAGCAACCTGCTCGGCCCAGCTAAGCATTCAAATCAAATGAAGCTACCATAAAGCTTAGCCAACTAATGATCCGCTAAGACCCGGCCAAAGTTTTAAATTAGCTCCCGAATTCCTGAGTTATCGCTCGGAAAATTGACGTGCTAGGAAAAACTGAGGAACTTACTAAAACAGCTTGGCGGTTGGAAACTTATTCCTTCTAAAACTGCCCTGATAATTTTGTTCAGAAGCAATGAGACGTAAATTATGTTGAAAAACCGAAATAAAATAAAATTGAATTGAATTGTAAATATTATAATATCAGTAAGAACTGTCAAAGTAGGTGTGACCAAGAATAAAATTACTAACAGTTTTGTATTTTAAGCCACAATTTACTTTAAGGCCCGTATTACTAAAGCTTGCTCAGTGATCAGTATTTGCTTAAGTAACACTTTTCTATAGTATATACGTCACTCAAGCATAAATCTATGACCGAGCAAGTTTTCATAATACGGGTTTTAGTAGTTTTGAGTCATTGGAATTACTGGACAAACTATACCTGTCATATTATATACTACGTTCAGTTAAAAGTGGATGTCTACCATTTGACGATGGCAGCTGTCAGTTTAAGCGTTTTTAGCGAATAGTGAAGATGAGTCTTAAAACAATAAGCCGTCCGTCACAATCTCAGACCAAGTTGCAGTCACGCCGAACTACTTAGTTCTTTGGGGTTCGGATGACGGCGCTGGGGTGACGTGCGTTCGGTGGACAAGCAGCCATAGTAAATACACGTAAATGTATAAACCGCTAACTTCAGCGCCGTCATCTCGATAATTGACGTTCCGTTGTCGTGACGGTGGACAAGCTGCGTAACACTATTTTCGATTCTAGTTGACAGACGCTCACACCACTCGTCACCTTGCTTCTTGAATAAGATCATCTAGAATCATTATCTATCTACTCAGCCCGTAAGCAGTCGAGTACCCACAGCTCGACATTAGGCCTCTTTTATATTATGCCGCTCTGTCCGGTCGTCGTCAGTAAAAACTTAACAAAACCTAAAAATGGTCGGACCGAATGAACACACCGTTTATACATCCTTCCTTTAGCGCTGTAAGTGCAAGTTTTAAACCTCGCGGGTTTAAAATGAAGGCTTGTAAAGTTATGTTTAGCCTGTGTACAGCGTTACTTTGCACTATTTATGAACTAGCTGAATTATGACGGCAAAGTTAGTTCTAAGCTATTTTATTTAACTATTAATACCAACTTCATCATCATCATCATCAGCCTATATTTGTCCACTGCTGGACATAGGCCTCCCCTAATGAGCGCCATAGCGCCCTGTCTTCAGCTTGTCGCTTCCAGCATCTGCCAGTAGTCTTTCGCAAATCGTCATCCCACCTGGTCGGAGGGCGTCCTACACTACTTTTGCCGAGTTGCGGTCTCCACTCAAGAACACGTTTACCCCAGCGGTTGTCGGTTCTTCTCGAGATATGGCCAGCCCACTGCCACTTCAGCTTGCTAATCCTTTGAGCTATGTCGATAACCTTAGTTCTCTGTCGGATACCTACTCATGATTTTGTATTAGAGGAGACTGGATAGAGACCGAAAATCATCAGCACACATATTCCCACTGTTGAACATGGCTCTCATAATCAAGAAGGGAAGACTTTGCTGTAAACACCACGCTTGGCAGGCGAATTCGGTGATTTGATTATCGCAGTAGAGGTGTTAAAAATACAAAGAAAGAAGATATTGCCCTTCCTTGGGTAGGTTTCCTTATTCAACATCCACAGGCTGAGATGGGGCGTCAATTTTTACGCCGCTACAGTCAAGGAAGACTTAAACGTAGAACTTAGACTTGAAGTTACAACGTACTACCTAAGTATATTTAGTATTCATTTCCAAGCGTCGAAAGTAATTTTCTCTCTAATTGCTGACCTAACGAGTTGTCGGCTGATTCTGACCGGCCTTAAAATAATACAGGGTGTAATATAAATGAAGGACCATACTTTCAGGTCGTTTCAGCTTCGATCACGAACACACATCATCAGAACATACGGGTCGTTGATCACGGCGGTCCCGCAAACTCGTCGGAGCTGGCGACGCGCCTTAGACGCGGCAGTTGGTCTTTCCTCGGTTCTATGACATTAAAGCACATGCATCAGTTATTGCCTAGACTAATAATAATTTTGCTTTTTATAATTTTTATCGAAAACGGGAAAAAGAAGTCGGGAATTTTTGAAACATTTTTCCGTGTTCTGTTGTCAGAGCTAAACCCCGAAAGACCCTGAAAGTTTGGTCCTTCATTTTTGTTCATTCTGTATAAAACTAGCTTAGAGTTTAAGCTGATCAAAAGAAATTAATCCTTTTTAAAAAGGGCTTAGTTAATTACATTAAAATTTTAAGGATTTTATATTTTTTACCGACATCTTCAAAGTCGTGAAGGGTATTTCAATGCCATGCTCACAGGTCAAGCCAAAAGCAAATTCATAATTGTTTATTTTGCAGGAATGTACATGGGGTCTTAAGAGTACAGCTTACCCTATACATTCTGCCTCGGCATGCAGCCTTGCAATACAACCTCTAATAATGACGTTAAATTCAAGTACAAACATATTATCCTTCTGCCCCGTCACGACATAACAGGACACAAAAGTGTGTCTACCATCATGGTTGACGGTCAGCACTATCCCAGGAGCACTCTATAACAAGTTTCTTAGTTTGACGAATTGGTTATTTATGTAAGCGGGTTAACTACTAACAAAAAATATGCAGGTCTCGACAGAGCCTACACATTTGCTCCCCTTGGAGTCGAGACCCTAGGTTCGTGGGGTACCGAGACTCTCTGGGTTTTCAAAAAAATTATCTGAGCGTCTGGTCGAAGCGACGCGTGACCCGAGAGCTGGTGAGTATCTGGCACAGCGCATCAGCATTGCTATACAGCGGGGCAATGCAGCCAGTGTCTTAGGCACGCTTCCAACTGGTATTGATATGGATCAGTTGAGCTACCTGTAGATTGTTTGCAACAGTTTGCAGATAGCTTAATTGTTTCTATTGTAAATACTAGTTTTAATTTAAATTTGTTATTTGATTGTTATTTTCTTTCTGAATAAAGTATTTATATTAAAAAAAAAACTACTAACAAATGTTTTATTTACTAAGACTAACTTTATTACGATGTAAGTACTTACAACACACATTAATATTACAACATACTAGCGGTGTATATAGCCTGTGTTACTCAGTAATAAAGTAATTTTTTAACGGCAAAAGAATTTTTGAATTCAGTCCAGTAGTTTTTAAGTTTATTTGTTACATACAAAAATGCAAATCTAGGGCATCGACCCCTTCGTTTCTTTTGTTTTTAAACGTAGCCAATGTACCTCAAGAGATACACTCGCGAAAACACCTCAGCTGGAATGATACAGGCCTTATAATTCCCGCACGTAGAAGGAATCGAACCTGCAACCTTTTGCATCCCAGGCAGACTTTCACCTAGGCACCACAGAGGTCGTTAGAAACTGTCAAGAATCATACATCAAAGTGTATCATAATCATTAGTTATGATTTTGAGGGCTATGATTCATAACCCTGGCCATTAATCATTAGCCACTTATTATATAACACTAGCAAACATTCTTACCAATTTACATACCCTGCAGCCCTTCATGCGTATTAGGGGCGCCCTCTGTAATGCATTTTATAAGTCATAAATCTTACGGGAATTCAGGTATGTCGCTATTTTGGTACCATAGATGCTTCCACGACACACTTTTGTTATGTTGTATTTATTTTTTCTTTGTATACCTAGTTTTAACTGTAGTTATTAGTACCTAGTATGTAAGTCTTTTTTATTAAGTATGTATTTTTGGGGAAAAAAAAATTCTCTCTCTCTCACGAATTATTTGATGCTCAACTGTGAATACTTGAGCAATGGGGCCCTTCTATTGAGATTCAACGATTCTATCCATCCACGGTTGGGTAGAGATCGCTCTTGGACGATAAGACCGCCTCAATGGTCGCTTTTTTTTAAAGTTTTGTATGTTATATTTTTGCTAAGTGTGCTTGTGTGATTTTCTATCTATCCAAAATGTATGGAAGTTAAAATAGTATTTCGATAGTTTATTCCCTAAATATTGTCCCAATGGGCTGACATCCATCAGACCGTGAGTAGCACGTTGCACGTTCCCCAATCTGTCGCAAAGCGATAGGGGATTGCAAGCAATTAGGTCTACCCCAGCTGTAGGGCTGATCAGGTCCTATACGATAAAGAAGCTAGTTTTTGAAGATGGAGCATGTAGGTATCCCTCATGGGGCATTTACCCGGAATTCACCCTACACCTTACATTGCGGCAAAGCTCATAAACTCAGCTAACACACTGGAAAGTCTAAATATAAATCATTGTGGAAATCCTGATGCTTTGCTTCGCGCGTAGACAGAACCATAAAACACGTCGTCGTGTGCAAGGTCTTTAGAAAAATCTAAACTTTCTAAGTAAAACCCAAATAAAAGTAGCGTTAAGTACTTAGAACCCAGTTTTTTATGTGATCGCGTGCGAATCTATCGATTAGAGTCGTAAAAGTTATGATTCAGACACGGTAACGGAAATAATTATATAAATAGGGTGAGGGTTGCTAGTTGATATGTCATAAGCAAATAAAGGAGTTCGTTAGTAAAACAATGGCAATACTGTGGCGGGAATGTGGGAAAATCATGCGATATCGCCACAAATATACTAGGTGTGCTCAAAGGTATAGGTAGTATCTACCTAATGTAATAAGGATAAAAAATATTACCTGGGGAATATTTATATAAAAAGCTAGCTGTTGAAAAAAAGGCAGTGATTATCATTCGTTATTTCTTTTTGTTTTGTATTTGTATCATGTAAAGAAATAATTGTAATACGTTTTGTGGTGCACATAATTATCAATTCGTCAGCAAAATATTGTTTTTTTAACATGGGCGGGATAAATCTTTATTATCTAAGAAAATTACAATCATAATAATAGAATTTAATTAAAACTAGCATTTACAATTGAAATAATTATGTTAACTGCAGACTGTTGCAATCTACATGTAGATCAAGTGATCCATATATGTGACGAACTTACAACAACCATAAATAATAAAACAGAAGTGTGGCGAACTTACACATACTTTTTCTCGTGACGAATTTACTTTGTGGCAAATGTACAACAACCCATTAATACCAGTCGCGCGCGTGCCCAAGACGCTGGCTGCATTGCCCCGCTGACGCTGTATCGCAATGCTAATTTCACGGAATAAATACCTCGTAAATATTTTTTATGGGACCATATCGTGTATGTTCGTCTATTTCTCCGCCAACCAAAGACTAATTTTAAAAACTATTTCGCTATTGTATGATGATGATGAATGATCTCGTAAAAATTGTGTAAAAACTTAAAAAATTGAGAAGGAATTTGCATGCAATTTGTATACTGTGTTTTTATTTCGTTACCAAAATGCAACCAGCAGAAAATAGAATGAGGAATACACTCAAAAATCTAAATTGAACTCCTGCAGCCGAAGCACTCATATTCCAATTCCATTATAAAAAAAATCATCATATTATAATATAAAGCATCTTGACGCATCGAGTTTTTCTAAACATTTTACGTCATTCTACAATCTAAACTTGACCCTCTCCCCCAGGGATAGGGATCGTGTTTGCTTTCAACTTGAACGGCCCGGAGTTAAAGTAATTGCTAGCATTTTATTTTGATACGTTTCTGTTATCTGTGAACTTATACCTTTTATAATTTCGCTGAAATGGAATAACGAGATGAATCTGAATTTTGCAGCTTTTACACAGCCTCAAGGGCAGGGCTTCTGTTTATAGATTAATACTTACCAGCCTGCTGATAGGTATAAGTTAATTTATCTATGGTATAAGATACTGTGGTAAAAGTAAATACTCATATACCAGCAACGCACCCAAATTAACAAATAGTCAAATTAGTATGAGTTTACAGACCACACCTTCATTTTGGTTGGTAACGGGATTCAAACCCACAAGACCCTGCTACAAATCCATCCATTCATCCATACATCATTGATATGTGGCGATGCCGAAATCACAGAAGAGCTTAAAATAGAGCTTTAAATTGCAAGAAAAGTTAAGCAAAAATCGTTTTAATTTCTAAAAGTTACGTGACAGATCCGATAGTAGAAACTTATTTAACCATCCAAAAAAACAATTTTTTTTACAAGCTACGGCAAACTGCGTGCCAATATTCAAAGAGAAAGTAATTCCGGAAAATTCATATTTTGATTATTTTGGCATTTTTATATCTTAGTAGTCCTTACGTACAGTGTAGTACAGTCCGCAGTAAATAATAGTCCCCTCAAACGCTTAACCATTCATCACGTTGACGCTCGAAGTAAGGACCAACCGAATCCAAAAATCACTTAACTCTACTCTATCAATCACGGCTCGGAATAAAGAAGGCCCTATCAATTATACGAAGCATTAAAATGTCGCAGAAAACATAAAAGAGTGCTATTTTTACTAAATTAAATTGAACAGTATTTGGAAGAAACAGTAGCAACACAAAAGATGTCGACGGCCTTATCACCCGAGACCACGACTCGGTAAACGTAGTATAGGACGCCCTCCGGTCAGGCCAGGTGCGAAATACTGCAGGCAGATGCTGGATGCGCCAAGCTGTACAGGGCGCTATGGCACTTATTAGGGAAGGCTTATGTCCAGCTGTGGACAAGCATAGGCTGATGATGATCTCAGCCTGTGGATATCGTAAGAGGAGGACTGAGGAAACCTACCTGGGGAAAGGCAGCAGCTTCCTTGTGTATTTGTAACACCATTCAATCACCAACCAGCCGCCAAGCGTGTTGATTATGGCAAAACCTTTTTTGTGGTAGAAAAACGGGTGCATAACGAAGAACATATTTTTTTAAGTAGGTATTTATTTATTGATAATTTTAATCTGCACGCCTTGACGGGGCAGAATGTATGGAATAAGCTGGAACCAGAGGTTTGTAAACCTGCATTCTCATAGATTATACGATATTCTTGAACGATGAAAAGCTGCCTTCATCGAATCGAAGTAACACTACTGTTTACTCTACCATATTGTGCAATGTTGCCACTTGCATCCCGCTGAGATGGGCGAATCCAATGAAAACATTGAGATATTTCCACTTGATCAGCTTGCACCCTTTACGTGTTAGTTTAATGATCCTGATACACCCTTTACGATGAAACTTTGTATGGGAGTTTAGTCAACTAATGGTTAGGTGGCACGATGATGTCTGTGTTATTTGGAATTATTTGTTATTGAAGACGTTTGTAGCGTAGTGAGTGTGTCTGCCAAAACCGGAGAAGGTAGAGCTGGATTTCCTTCGCAGGTTTTTGTATAAACTCCAAAATGAGTTTTACTATTCACACTTCTTCTCTTAATTTAAATAGATAGATAACTCTTTATTATACCACACAAACACAAAAGACAGTAAAAAAGGAAATACGGGACAGAAATAAAGAAAATCTATAGGCAAAGAAATATTAGTAGAAAATACAGTAAGGCACTGAGTATCATTGGAGCAACGTTAAAAATAACGCGAGTTCCCTTTTGCGCAACTCAGTTGACCAAATTGCGCATCGGGACCATTCCTTATCAAACTTATTTTATTCCCCATTGCTGAACTCAAGTTGCTCAAGTCAGAAAACCAACAAGGTATAAATCAGTTGAGCTAAATGTAGATTGTTTACAACATTCTTCAGTCAGTTCAACTGTTTTAATTAAAATGCTGGTTTTGAAAACGATCGACAGACAAATGAAATGATTAATCATTGAATTATATATTATTAATTTTACCATGTTTCTTGCAATAAATAAAATGAATCAAAAACAAATGAATGATTCTATTCATAATTTTATTTATCTGGCATCCGTCTTCGAACTTATATTTGAACCTTTTTCTTGTGAAAATCATGCGGTGTTGTAGTTTGTGATTAAATTTTTATTGTTTATTTTGCGACTATTTTAGCGATTATTGTTCTCGTTGTTATTATAGTGAACTTTTCTTTCATATGCCTTTGTTAATATAAAATCTCTTCTATTTGCAAACTTAGAATATTATCTTATAAAAGGACTCTAATCTGTATAAACCAACATCCCTTAAATAATTTACCGTCAATAACACAAAAGATAATTGACCGTGTCCTTTGAAGTTGAACTTAATTACGAGGGGTGAGGGGCAAGTTTAGTTTGGAACAACAAATTTGATAATAAGTTACGTTACAGGTCTTAACATGAGCCTTTGTGTTCCCTCACCAGCTCATTTTAGAAAGAGTTATGCTTGTATGGATACGACATTGACACTTCTCAATCTCTCAATTAATTCACTAGAAATAATTAAATGAATAGCACTGTTTTCTGTTTCCGATCCGCAGTAGATTAACATAGACTGAAATTTACCTATTGTTTTAGGACTTAGACGTTTTTAATTATAAGTGGAAGGCCGTGGTGGAAACAGAACGGCCTTACAAGGGTGTACAGCGTACATGAGGTAATCTACCTAATAAAGAAGGATTGGAAGGAGAAAACGGAGCTTTTTTTATTAATTAGCCCAGTAGTGTGGACTAAAATAATAATTTTACTCTTCAAGAGGACCTCTGTGCTATGAATATAAGAAAATGACCAGTGCGAGTCAGACTGGCGCAACGAGGGTTCCGTATTTTTATAATAATGTATTAATAAGAGTTTATTTCTTGCCAATTGTCATGATTTCAGGTCAACGGGAAGTACTCTAGTACAAGTCAGGTCCAGGTAATTAAAATATCATTGACATCATCACTTTCCATCACGTGAGATTGTGGTCAAACAATTATATATTGAGTGTGAAACTTAAAGCCACAAAATATACCAAAAATCCTTAAACAATAGGTAAATACGATATCATTATCGATATTATAACGATATCGTTTCCAAGATAATAATCAAGTCTTTGTCCGTCTTTGTCATCTACCCTCCCTGCCAAATTTCATCAAATTTTGTTCAGGATAGAAATGGTAACAGACAGGCGGAATGACATATTTTCGCGGTTGTAAGTAAAATTATTTTGGACTATTATTAATAATTGTCTCTTCCAGCGAACTTAGCTCTACGTACCTATCTGTCGGATATTCCCTGAGGTAATTTGGATGCAGAACGATGAAGAACTTCTGTGCATACCGCTACCGCTAGGGGAACTATTCTGAATGTACGCTTGTATAACATAATAGCCACCTTGAGGGCATCTGCGGAAACAGGCGCGGCGCTTCAACTACACAGGCTCCATACTGGAAGTCATTGTGTGAGCCAAGGAAGTGTTAGATGCATTTTGGTGATTTGGCTTGAAAGACTTCGAAATGTTTAATGAAACTATTAATTTTATGGTTGTGTAAATTAGTAAAGAGATAGATACAATTTAAGGTGTTTTAAAAAATAAGTAACGATTAAAATTCCTAAATGGTGGAAATAGGTTTGAAAGCAATAGCGAGGTCTTAGGAGTGGCGACTCCTGCGTACTGTGACAATTACTAACCATGACAGCCCCCCCCCCCCCCCCGACAAGGCGGGAACCTGGGATCTATGATGACCGCTCGAAGGCCCTAGAAACAAAGACTGCGTCTACGCGTTTGAAGTCTGTCCACATAAAGTAAGTTTTAATAGTCAAGTAATATAATTAAATTAAAACTAGTACATACAATTGCACTGCACCAGCTGATATATTTTATTTTAAGAATTTGACCTTTTCTAAGTGTACATTTTTGTATTTATGGAAATAAAGACTTTTTGATTTGATTTGATTTGATACTCACCAGCTCACGGGTCACGCTCGCTTTGACCAGACGCTCAGATAGTTTTTTGAAAACCCGGAGTGCCTCGGTACCCCATGGATCTAGGGTCTCGGCTCCAAGGGGAGCAAATGCGTAGTATCAATATTTATTTAAGTTTTAATAATATTTGATTTTTTTGCAGTTCTGGTGCATATGAGATTTGCCATGTCCGTTATTTACTGCCTGTTGATGATAACCTATTCAAAAATACTCAAAATTGAATTCTATGTCTTAATTCGAATGTCTCCGTTTAAACACCCAAGTATTTTGCAACGTTGAATATCGAGAGGGTAAAATTGTGAGGATTAAAGATTTATACG
This sequence comes from Eupithecia vulgata, assembly GCA_946478455.1. Taxonomy (NCBI): domain Eukaryota; kingdom Metazoa; phylum Arthropoda; class Insecta; order Lepidoptera; family Geometridae; genus Eupithecia; species Eupithecia vulgata. Next base: position 2,131,304 of record OX297862.1, on the reverse strand, counting down.
AGTCGAGGTAAATAAGCTTATTCGAATTGAGATGCTAATTCGGGATCGTTCAATGTGGGAGTTGTCTCATGCATACATAATGTGAAACTGTATTTGTTGGGGTAGACAATGAGTGTACCAGGGTGGCATAAACAAGAAGAAGATTATTTTTGTCACTGAAATGGTTGATGATTCTTTGTTAATGGCAATATGAGTCTGGTTGGACTCTTTTCTGCCAGTGTCAAGTAATGGAAAATAATAGTAAAATATGAGTTATCAAGTTATGAAGAATGTTGATATTTTCACCAGAGCCTAGTTCGTTATCTAGCAGGGTACACCACGTGCAGGTTAGGTTGGCTTGGGGGACAAGATCTTGGAGTCTCCCTTGTTTGTAGCGACTGATTTTGAGAGAGGTTGGCAATACAGAAGGTTTGAAATTAGAATTCACTTTTATTAATCGCAATACTAAGACATTACAGGTTATTTATTCGAATACCTACGTTATTTTTAACACACTACTTACTTATTCTACTAATATTATAAACGCGAAAGTTTGTAACTATGGATGGAAGAAGAAAAAGAAGAAGAAGAAGAATAATATTTATAAGACACAACTCAGCACAACACACAAATAAAACTTTAGTACATAGATATAAACATAAGACTACTTAAGTACCTAATTAATAGTTTAGGAGAAAATTGTAAAAACCAAGAAAACAGAGGGTAGGTACTTTGCAGAATTATTTCTGGTATTTAAAATGTTTTTTTTTTATTTTCGAAAAGAAATTGATCTGCCTTGTACGCCATAGATAATTAGGTATTTTTGAAGCTTTAGCTTAATCAATAAAGATGACAGTGAAAAATTGTAGTATTACAGGATATAAGCTTCTTGAATGTTACCCAAATTTGCCTATTTGATATGCATCGCCACCTCACACCGCCTCCACAAGCCGTATCGTAGAAAGCACTACCAGTCCACAGATACATTTAGTAACCACGTACCATCTACCTGGTCTGTGGTAACCACTTGTGGACCCGCCGGGTCCTTGGAGAATGAAGACTTCAGTTCGACCAAGAAATAGATACTTTACAGGCCATTCAATTTCGACAAAAAACGTGGACGGAAGATTTCATTCCCCGCCCCTCCCCCTTCAAAAACACCTGTGTGTCCGAGCGTTTATAACCATAGGAGATCTCTTTTTTCATTTTGTATAACTATGAGCAACCTTTTTGTCCTTTCCTGACACCAACAAGTATGACCTCTTTCAGCTTCACAAACTTTGCTTCAAAAAAGTTTTGACAACCCGAAATTTTGACAGTCCAAGAGCTTGACAACCTCATTTCTCAGTTCAAAATCCATCAGTGTCAGTCTACAAGCATAAGAATCAGAAAAATTAATGTTTCTATCGTTTTTCCTGGTGTAAATGGAGGGATATGGGTATCCTTATGGGCCTGGATACCAGGGGATGGTATCCCCTGAGCCACAGTACTTGGACCATGGGGATGGGTATCCGGAGTACTATGGCATGTCTCCCATGGCTGAGAGTGTAGCAGCCAGGTAAGCTCACCTTCTAACCTAGTCTTATCTTCTAATAAGGACTAAGGCCCGTATGAAAGCTCAGTCATTGATCTATACTTGAGTAATGCTTTTCTATGCCATAAGCAAGCTGAAGTGGCAGTGGGCTGGCCATATTTCAAGAAGAACCAACATCCGCTGGGATAAACGTGTTCTTGAGTGGAGACCGCGAGAAGGCAATCATAGTGCAGGACGCCCTTCGACCAGGTGGGATGAAAATTTGCGAAAGACTGCTGGCAGATGCTGGATGCGGCAAGCTGAAGACAGGGGGCTATGGCGTTCATTAGGGGAGGCCTATGTCCAGCAGTGAACTAATATTGGCTGATGATGATGATGCCAGAAGCGTTACTCAAGCATAGATCGATAACTGAGTAAGCTTTCATAATAATAAATAGAGTACATTAAGCGGCACTTACGTAGATGTCTCTGTATGGTGGTAGTTTTCTTTGTAAGGCTTTTAAGGTAACAGCAAGCTATGACTTCGTTATAATAGGCAATATTCATCCCACCAGTTCCATCACTAAGTCTACTTCTACATCTATGTGGAAGACCGCATTATAGGCAACATTCTTCCCACCAGTTCCATCACCAAGTCTACTTCCACCTCTATGTGGAAGACCGCATTATAGGCAACATACTTCCCACCAGTTCCATCACTAAGTCTACTTCCACAGGACTGAACTGGTGGGAAAAATGTTGCCTATAATGCGGTCATAGCAGATATATTTGACAACCTGAGTGGCGTATTGAACGGAATTTACTTGTGACGCTGACAGTTGCTGGTTTGATACGCAGACGCAGATAATTTCAGGGTGCGTGATGTTATTATGCTCTACAATTACCTATGTATGTAGATATTGGACCACCACCGATGAGGCGAAGGTCCGCCAGTGAAGCCGGAGGTTGCGGGTTCGTTCCCTTGAAATATAAACAAATCTAATATTATTTATTACACAACAAACTACAAACTACCATTAACAAATTACTTCCTTGCACACTCACCTGAAGAATCTTCGGTTGGTCGTCGCCGCTGTCCCGGTGTCGTGTCGGACCGAGTTAAGAAGCCCCTAACACGAGAGAAGAAAGGAATCACCTACGTAAGCTGCCTACCGCGCGCGGCCTGCATGCGCCCGTGCACCAGCAGTCAGACGCACGCCACCGCCTCAAACGCACGCCCGCTTACCTCTGACTAGCGCCCGCGCATTCACCCATACGTGTTCCTGTTTGCACCTACTACTCCTGAAATATATATTGTTGTGTATGTACTAAATAAACTGTGCCTACAAAGTACCTGTGCCTATCATTCGAGAAGACTCCAAGCTAGAGAAGACCAGGTCGGCAGGCAGGCTCACATCCATAACGCAACCTACACCACCAGGTGATTTGGTTACCGGTAACAAATTTGGTTGACAAGCTGATACCGGGTCCGGTACCCTCCATACAACTGTAAACATTTCGTTGGTGGCGCGACCGGTGGAGCCTCCATAGTGTCCTAATGAGACAGGGCTGTAAGTTTGGGGAAAATGTTTACAAAGATTCTATATTCAATTTAGCTAGAGTATAAGTATCATTATTTATTCAATTGAAAGCTTATTTTTTTATTCCAGGCCTAGCAGATCGAAGCAACGCCTGCACAAGAGGAGATCACAATCGAGAAGCGTGACTAGCTCCAAGTCAAGATCTCGTTCACGCTCCCGATCTCGGTCTATAACCCGGTCTCGGACTCGGTCTCGGTCTCGGTCCCGGTCCCATTCCGGATCTCGGTCCAAGTCCAACAGTCGAAGTGCTAAGGAAATCAACATCAAGGAACCATCGTTTATGGATGCTTTTAGAATTCTATATCTAACCCGTAAGTACGTTTATTGAAAAGAAAATATCAAATAATGAATGGAAACAAACAATTTCATAGGTAAAGAAAAGACCTATTAGATGTAATTAATGAGCTATTTGCAAACTGTTGCGAACAACCTACAGGTATCTTATCTGGTCCATATCAATACCAAACTTCTTACTAAAATCTTATAGACAAATGTGAATAGGTGTCTTCTAGACCTTTTTGATAGGTACATCATTGACCACATCTTCAGTTACCATCAAGCGAGTTCTGTGATTTGTATGATTGTCTATCAAACTATTATAAGTGGGTAATCTAAGAACTCCAGAGTGCGAGGGCTTACGCATTATTATCCAAAAACCTTGGAAATAAATAGCCCGCATATTTGAAGAACTGTCTATGTCAATTTTAGTTCGGCACGTTAAAGATTTTCACGTTATCGTGGCCTAAACATCTCACAACTTGACAAAACATGGCCTATAAAATGTAACAGATATAATAATCATTTCAGTCCATACACGTCCACCGCTGGAGATAGGCCTTCCCTATATAAGCCGCCACCAAATTGTGTTCCTGAGCCGCCTCCATCAATCGACTTCTACCAATTTTCGATTGGAAGCAAGCTTTTTCTTTTTACAGCTAGCAAGCATAGAAAGAACACATCAAAATTCCTAGCGACGAAGAAGCGTCAAGACAGAGTACAAGAGTACCTGAAGAGCGACGGACTTGGCTCCAAGCGCTGGATGTTCTACCCGCGCTCTTTCAAGAGCGAAATTGCCTTGGCTGCAGAAGCAGGTAATTTAAATAATTATTTGTTTGATTTAAAAGTGTTAAAAAACAGTCCACCATTAGACCCATATTGTGAAAGCTTGCACAGTCATAGATATGCTTGAATTAATTTTTTCTCAAGCATGGATAAATAGCTGAGTAAGCATTCGTAGAACGGGCCCTAATTCTTTAAGATTAAGGTACGTCTATTCAGGTGGTTAACACAGTGGTGCAATTGAAAACTCAGTCCATTCCTGTACAGAAAGGTTTTGGGTTCAAGTACAGCCTGATTCGTAAAATTATAATATTTCAAAACTTATGGGCTCCTAAAAGTAAACGATTACGTAAGAAATCTTTCTAAGAATTGAGACAAATTGGTTGTGCCATTATAGGAGGCCAATAATAATGGCACCACTAATTTGCTCCCGCATAACGTAGTGTAGGCAGTCTTTCGCAAATCGTCATCCCACTTGGTCGGAGGGTGTCTGTCCTACACTACATAGGCTTATGATGATGAAGATTATTGGAAGCGTTAGGATACACAGGAAGGAAACTGCTGTCCTTCTCTTACAACTTCTACGGGAGAGCTGGAGGGATCAATTCTTGCACCACGACCGCCACATTCAAACTCTCCCTTTGAAACTGTCAAAACTCCCGCTGTCTCATCAATCAAACCGCCATTTTGTACTATACTGTGTAGCAAGTGAAATCTGCAAAATGACATTGAACTTTATTTCCAGGTCGTTCGGTCGCGTCTCGCAACTCTTGTGACCAGCGAGTCAAGATAGATGGTGACTTCTTCCACAAGTACAAGAGAAGCAAGAAGGTTGACGAGGATGCACCTATTCGTAAGCTGAAGAGGTGGGAGCTGGTGTTTTATAAGAAGCTAGGTTTTATTCAGGCTGTTTGATTTTCGATTCATATTATAGATTTACTCGTATAAAGGTTGCAGTGTTTTTCTTTTTCTTTTCTTTATTCTCAACTAGTTTCTGCCTACAGCTTCGCACGTGTTGTTTCTATGGAAACGTTTTAAGGTTGGTGCGAACTTCTAGGCTCCCAAACAAACATACTTTCCGGTTAACTTAGAAACTACACCATTTAATCCAATCAATGCAATTTTGCATACATAATCATAAAAGGTACCGTACCATTTTAGAATAGACGATGATCGAAAAATAAATAGCTATGTATAAACCGTTTTAGTTTTTGCATACGTTAACATACGTTATCATCATTAAATGAAAGCAAAAATTTATTTCAGATCATTTTCAAGCGATTTTATACCTTTCGCTTTCATTTAAAAATGAATAAGTACATTTTTTGAAAAACTGAAACTTTTTTTTATCCGATTATTTATGCAAAATTTCATTAAAATCGGGGACGTAGTTACACCTGAGTAACTTTAAGGCTATTTCTAAACTGACTTATGGGATAAAAAGTAGCCTGTGTTTTATTTCAGGTTTAGAACTACTGTAAGCAAAATTTCAGCCCAATGCTAGTTAACTTGTAACTTTAAAATATCACTAACAGCATTTAGCAGCCCACTGCTGGACAAAGGCCAACCCAAATAAGCACTTTATTTACTCGTGCATTTGGGGTAATTCAATAATCCTCACGCTGGGCGTGCAGGTTAAGGGATCGAAGTTTGGTAGGGATCTGTTCTGCAGAAGGCGCTGCCACTCACTTTCCGGTACATCAGAAAAAGATTGAATGCTGGGTTTGGTCTAAAATAATTATATAACGAATAGATAAATAATAAGAACAAGTAGGAATGAGTGGAATAAACGTTCAACATGTCTAGTCCAATATCTACGTACATATTTCGTAAATTATTTATTTTTAGAAATAAAAAAAGTATTCTGATTATTCAAAGATGCGAGACGATTCGGGCTTCGCCCTTATCGTTAGAAAATTCAAATAAATCTCAGTAATTATCAGAAAGATTTACGGCTGCCCTAAATTGGAACCGATTGGAATCGACTTTGAAAGGTCCGAAGTTACCATTGGTACGAACAATTAAAGAAGTAAGATAAATTAGGAATCGATGAATGCCTAATGGCTTTCTCCATTAGAGGGTTTTCAGTTTTCAGAATACTTTTTTAAAGAAAAAATCTACTCTGGTTAAAGTTTGAGCGGAAACAATGCTATACACCTAATGGAAATGAAAGTCCGAAAGAAAGAATTTATTTGGTAAGGATCTTAATTTCTCTTTTTTTATTAATAAAAAAAAACAATTACGAAATTTTAAGTTTGTGTCACTGAGAGATTCAGGGTGACAAAATTCCAGCTATCAAATTGATAGGACAATCAGTTACTGGCCAACCTAGTCTCTCTAGAATATGAACTGAAAACATTAAAGCGTATTATAGACGACGATATTGTAGATGCTATAAATATTTCGTCTTATGATAAAATCTCGCTCGCCATACAATCACTATGAGCCATCTCAGACTGTTAATATAATATAAATTTTCATATTACGGTATCTTAAAATACTGAGCGACAATGCGATTGTAACTAAATACGTGTACCTAACAATATCGCCATTATTCAAGAGAATGAGACCATAATTTATGTTTTCGTGTGTGATACCTTAAGATCCTATAATATTTTATCGTAAAGAATCCCGTGTGAGACGACCTTAACAGCACGAAGATCTTAATTGCACAGTGGGTAAGTGGAAGTCTTTGGTGAAAGTCCAGCGCGAGACGCAGAAACTTGCAGCCAATTCTCGCTGCAGATCTTATTAGGCTTTCATAAATATTTGTTTTGAGTAAACATAGGTACTTATCATAAATAAATAACATTTACTCTATGAATATACAAATGGTTGAAGTTAGATGACGTTTTAAAGGACCTCTAGACTCACGTATAATTTTTTATTAATTCACGGCCAAGGCTCTTCCATGAAACCCAATTCCATAACTAGCGCTGGTGTTCGGTGGTCTACTCCGACTTACTTTTTAATATGCGCGAGTTTTCAGCTCATTTACACTTCGCGCCGAGCACACTTTGTTATACCAGCCGATGCTGTTCCTTAATTAAACTAACATTTTCACTTTTTATCGGTTTCAAGCTCATTATACTAAAGAATGTCAGCTAAGCAAGCCTTTTTTTCATGCATTCGTTTACGTAGTATAAGGCCTTACTAGTTACTTACTACATTGTGTTTGCGGCGTTATTCATTTAAGACTAAGTAACAGCTTTGACCCTATACCGCAATGCTTGAAAACGAGAGTTTTCAATCTGTGCCTACCCGTCATGACCTACGGAAAGAGCTAATATGGTCGGAAGTTTTTCTGAAGGATACGCTTTCAACCATACGTAAGCCTAGCGAGGGGCTGGGGCTAAGGCGGGCGCGGAGACGGGCGCGGAGGCGGGCGCAGAAGCGGGCGCGGAAGCGGGCGCGTGCGGTGATTTTACTAGACAGCTCGATCCGGAAATGTGTTGAACACAAGAGATCGTGTGCACGAAATAAATAAAGTTGGACACAAATTAAATTTAATTGCATAATGCAAAAGGGTGAATCGATATTAACATAAGATATTAAATAAGTTCCCAAATAATTTCGATTTCGGCAGGACTCGAACTAGCGCCCCATTGTCAGTACGGGTGTGCTCTAACCAACTAAGCCACGAAATCTTTGCCGGTTTCGTCAAAAATCTTTGGGACCTCTTACGGCTCTAGCGCCGTTAGTCCTGAGTTTGTCAGTGAGTCCTATAAAAATCGATTTTTTTTTGGGAACTTATTTAATTTCTTAGAGATTGTGCGAGGGCTCACGCAATATAATACAAAAACCTTAGATTCGATGTTTTTATGTTTCTTACCTCTTGACGCCAAAACTACTGAATGGATCGCGCTGAATCTTGAAAGTTCTTGATCAGAAACCACTTACATAGACTATTCTCGATAACGCCCTCCGGCCTGGTGAGATGAGGACCTGTGAAAGACTGTAGGCAGATGCTGGATGCGTCAAGCTAAAGACAGGGCGCTATGGCATTAAGGGAGACCTATGTGGGCATAGGCCTCCATAAATCCTCCATGAATTCGTCGATGATGATGACAGCTTAGATATCTCAGTGTCACAGAGGATGAAAGTCCATCTGAGACGAGAAGGTTTCGGGTTCGATTCTAACTACGTAAAATATGGGTTTGACCCATATAGAAAGAAGTAAGTATTCTCAAAATAAATGCCTGATATCTAGGTATACTAATATTATAAATTCGAAAGTAACTCTGTCTGTCTGTCTGTTACCTTTTCACGCCTAAATGGCTGAACGGATTTTAATAAAATTTGACATAGAGGTAAATGATGTCCCGGGGACGGACATAGGCCCTAATTAAAAAGTGCGTGCGAAGCCGCGGCCAGCAGCTAGCACCTGATATATAAAAAAATAAAATGAAGAAAAAACTACAAAACTCCTAACAGAGTCCACAGGTGATCGGAATGCTGGCTTTTATTTCGGTCAACGTTTTAACATTGTCATTCAACTTCAACGTGGCAATGCTATCAGCATTCTGGGCACTCCTGCTCCTTTTCCTCTCCTTCTGGGACGCCTTCTGGGACGCCTTCTGGTGACGACTACGATGTTTTCATATCATAACATAAAATTAAATCTAAATAAACAAAATTTGATCAAAGTCGTGGGTGAATTTCGTATATTTATTGAGTAGGTTACTAGGTAGGTACTGTAGTTAATTTGACACGATTCACATAACATACAAAAAGCGCTGCGTACTATTTTAGATATAATGCATTTTCCCAAAACCAGTATTTTTCCAGATACCTAACCTCATTTCAAGTTGGCGCACGTTATTCAGTCTGAGTGTTTTTCAAATAAAATTAAATAAAAATCCTGAATACAGGAGCTCTCACGGACGATGGCAAAAAGTACTAACCCAAATTTTATTAAAAGAAATCTTTTCAAACGAAGATGTGAGTGTAATTAGAGAATCTTCACTTCGCTTCGGTTTGAAAAGCGTGAAAAATATAAACAAATTTCTCGCAGTTAGAAATTAAGCCTTATGTGAAGCTTTTACGGTTGAAATTACAGGCGGTGGCTTTAGAATAGGTGTTTCAGAGTGTACAGTCATAAACAGAACACTGTTAACCAATAAGTTTTTTGTTAATTATGAGTAATCCACTATTAACCGTTATACTTCACTTTTTAAATTATTTTTTGTAGAATAAAAATATGACTGTTTGGTTCTTTACCGATCATGATTAGTAAAACGATGACACGGAATTGTTACGTAGGCGTAGGTATTAGAGGAGGCCTACGTCCAGTAGTGGACTAGTAATAGTAAGGCTAATACTGATGTGTTGTTGGATAAGTTAGCTCCTAGGAATCGTCAAATAAAATCAAAGTCTGTAAATTTCGGTACCCAAGCTGTATAACGGGATCCTATTATTAAGACTCCGCTGTCCGTCCTTCTGTCTGTCTATCCGTCTGTCACAAAGCTGTATCTCATGAACCGAGACAGTTAGCTGAAATTTTCATACATGCTGTTGCCGCTACAACAACAAATACAAAAAAAAACAGAATGAAATAAATATTATTGGCTCCCAACAAACGTAATGTTTTTTACCTTTTTATAGATAATGGTACGGAACCCTTCGTTAGCGAGTCCGACTCGCACATGACCGGTTTTATTTTATTAGTAACATGACAATAAAGTAGAGACTTACCTCCTGGGCAATAGCGAAAATAACTTCATCACGTCGTCGTCGCGCCGTCATTGAACACGGAAATTTACGCAATGTATGACGATACGATGATTTTATCTATTAGTTCCCTAGACTCGACTAGAATCGCTGTTTGGCCTACGGGGTCGTTCTAATGTCACTAATCAGTAAGAAAACGTCACTATGTTCACGACTGTACATTCAGGATGAAAAGTTGGTACATTCGTACAATGGGGGAGTCATTATAGCGGACGGGAAGTGGCAAGTTCGTATGTTCGTACACAAAGGGGATTGTTTTAGTTTTAAAGCGCCTTAGTCCTAGGTACTCCTAACTTAGACCTAGTTTTACGGTAGGGTATGTCGAAATTGTACTTATTTTAGTTATTTGTTACTATTATGGTGTACGTTTGAGTCTAGCACACTCCATGAAAGCGGAGGCGAGAGTGGCGGCGAAGAATTGTGTTTTAAACGTCCAATTAAAGTCATTAATAACACATCTCGTCTTCGCTCAGCATCAGTAGATACCACCGAGTGGAGATGTATCATATTTTGTATGCGAAGAAAACAAAAAAAGGTCGAAGCGGAGATGTGAGCTGTGCCTCGCAAGTTGGTGACGTCACGCAGCGGAGAAGAGAAGAGATTGTGAGTGGCGCCGCTAATGCATTGTCGTTTTTTAGCAAGGGTGTCTCCACCGAAGCTGTGCGGGGAAGAGCACATCCAAATCTATCAAATTATCAATTTTCATAACTTTCCTCAAAATTTGCCAGGTAACCTATTCCTATTTTCGAACCAAATGACCAGTCAGTTGGTCATTTAGTCAAGAATAAACGGCTCAGCTAACTATCCTATCAACTTTATTCGATTCCAACTCAAATCAACTTTAGTTTTAAACTCTAGCATCATATAATGGGGCTAGATAATGCTGTGTGAATTGTCCAGCATTATTATTATTATTATTATATACCTACCTGGAAACGTATTCGTTTAGTTTAATTAAAAGTTGTTAAAATGCAACTTTTTCGTAAGTATGTTTATAAGTTGTGCACAAATTGTAAAAGTAACAAAAAAAAATCTGCATGGTACCTGCAGTATCACATTGAATTTATGAAAACTTTTGCTGTAATAACGTTATGAGTTTGTTATTTAGTTATGTGTAAGGGAAACCAGGTTGCGGTGACAAGTTGGAAGCACCCCCCCCCCCCCCCCCCACTTCCCCTACTTCCATTTAATTAGCACGAATGAAGAGTTTTTCGTTTTAATTTTTTCCCTTTGAAGCGATGCTCATAAACATTAATTTTCTACTTTTACTAAGTAACCTACGTTTGAATGTTGAAATAGAAATTTTAAAGATGAATTTATTACTTAAAAGCATAGACATAGAATTTTTTCACTAATTCTAAGCCTATGCTTAAAAGCGAATATATTTCTTTGAAGCTTTACTGATAAATTTTTTGTTTTTTTAAAACTTAAAGTAGATTTCATCCTTTACCCCCCGAATCTGGTAACGGGTCATATGAGTTTTTCTACCATTGTTTGATTTATAGTTAACAAGCTGTTGCCTATGGCTTCGCACGCGCTTTCCAAGTAGCCTATATCCGTCCCCGGGATACCATTTACTTCCCTGCCAACTTTCATTAAGATGTGTTCTGCTGCTTAGTCTTGAAAAGTTACCAGACTGACAGACAGAGTTATTATAATATACAAATATTAATTATGAATAGGGATAGACCTTTGTTGGGCCATAATCTCACCTGATGGAAAGTGAAGATTTGGCCGACGATGTATCACGAAGGTCTAGAAGAGGTGTGTGTATCTAGGTGCTAGCAACACTGGGAAATATATCGGTCCATATAGCATGTACTGTACTGACCCTGTAGCGATTGACAAAAAGATTTTTTTTAATTTTAACAAAGGAAAGGAAAAGTAACTAAAACCATGAACAAAACTCCGGTTCTGTATGCGGCCGAAGACGACTGATAGAATCGAATGATTGAACTCATACGAATTAATAATCAATAAATATCATAATAATCTCGTGCAAATTGGTAAATCATCACCTATAAAGCCAAGATGAAAATGTTTAGGTACCAATTTTAATAATAATAAGTCTATTCAAATTAAAAGTGAAAATTAATACAAATGTATTCTTTGATATGGAAATAAATATAAATTTAGTTCACTGAATATTGATAATAAGTGCACTAAATCTATAAATACTGGATCTAACGAACTAGCCTCTGGTGAAAATATCACTCAATATTCTTAATTTAATTTCTAATATTTTAGAAGTATTTTCCATTATTTAACACGGCAAAAAGTGTCCATCCAGACTCATATTGCCATTAACAAAGAATTAAAATCATAGTTTTTTTTTGCTTTACTGTGCGTTACTCGCACTGGGGAAATTTTATAGGAAAATTTATTAATGTCCCAAAAATTTTCGATTTCGGCAGGATTCGAACCTACGTCTCACTCTCAATACGTGTACTTAAACTGAAACGTAGGATCCTAAGATCTTTGGCTTTAACCAACTAAGCCACAAAATCTTAGTCAGTACCTATTCGTCGAAAATTTTGGGACATTATAAAATTTTCGTAGAATCATCATCACCGCAAATGACTTCTCAGCAGTAGTGACAGTACTTACATAAATGCTTATTTCATCGAAGTCTGCACATGTTTCTTATTATACCTAAAATAGTCCCAGTTCCACCCATTACATAAGATATGTGTGAGTTACTGAAACCCAGATACCCCATAATCAAAACGTAAAGAAAAACTTCACTGTCAACTAAACACCCACTCGTTTCCTCATCTCATTACCTATTCCACAAGGGTTCGGTCCCAGATGTCTGGGAACGATGATATTTGTACTGAACCCACGTCAATCGTAACGAGGCAACGGGTATCAATTCTTGTTTCGATTCAGTAAGGTGGCCAATGGGGCGCGCAGGTTTCTGAGGATGTTTTTCATTTGAAAAGGTTACGTTTCTGAGTCAATTGTTTGAATCGGTTCGTCAATCAACTGCATCTCTCATCGGGCTAAAATTTAATCCGAAAAATAAAATCCGTAAGAGGTCCCAAAGATTTTCGACGAAAACCGACAGAGACTTCGTGGCTTAGTTGGTTAGAGCACACCCGTACTAAGGGTGGGGCGCGGGTTCGAGTCCCGCCGAAGTCGAACATTTTTGGGAACTTATTTCATTTCTTAGAGATGCCCAGAGTGCGGGTATAGCAAAAATCTATAGAAATAATAACAAGAAAAGATAATTGTTACTCCGGATCTTGACCATTTATGTATATATAAAGGTTATAACCAAATTGGCAAATCGGTGTTAATAATAATCAGCAAAAACTTTGAATTTTGAGCTTACGCCGCTCTGCTCTGTCCTGCTCCTATGCCTACCCTATTCACAAAATGGCATCATATACCGCCCCCTTAAATAATTCTCATACAAACACGTGGTGCACTTAAAATAAGATACATGAGAAACAAATTAATCAAGGTTTTTTTTTAGTTTTTAGGTCGTCATTCCACCTGGCCAAAACGCGTTGGATGGGGTATGCCCTGTACATCTCCAACAGTGGACTAACATCGGCGGATGATGATGATGAAGCTTATTAAGTATACAAAGTGTTATTGTCAATTCAATTCGCAAGTTTCTTATATAATTCGATTCAGAAGATATACCTTAAAATAATTATTTTATCTTGTTATCAGCATAGAAACAATTATTTTTCAGTTAGTAGAAAGAAACCGTTATTTTCTCGAGAAATAAACAAACAAGCAATTTCCCTAATCACGCGATATTCGATTACATTACTCACTTCATTAGGGATTTTGAGGAAAACGAAGATATTGTTTTATTTATTTGCGCATCTGTTATTCTATTCAGGTACCTACTGTAGTTTTATTAATTTCCCGCTTATGAGCCTATACAATCTAAAATTTTAGGGAAAAGGATAAACATAGGGTTTGCGTTCAATACAAGGCATGCCAAACAACGCAACGCTAGCCCGAAAATCTATTTTAGCTTATTATCTATTAATTTGAGAAAACCCTAACATAATAATAATGAAAAATGTTCTTTAATCTTAGTTTTATTACCATGCTTATTCTCAAGATCTTAACTTCGGTATTTATTGAGAAATTAAGGTTTTAGTAAGAATTTAGAGGTAACTGCTACGAATAAATACTTATTATTTTATTCGTAGGGTAACTGCGATTTTTCTTATCGAGAAAATTTAATGGAATCGTGTTTTCGAAACATATGATCGATAGAATAACTCCTGAACTTTACCATGTATAAATTTCAAAGTTAAATCTTATTTTTCATGGAGCTGTGCTGTTGTCAATAAAAAAATCATTCAAAAATGTCAATGTCATTGAAAAACTCTCAAAAAACAAGAACCGTTTATGGTACTCCACCACCAACAAAATCATTTATGTACGGAACCCTTAAGATAAATCTGTCTAACGTTGCCTCAGCCCCAAAAGCCTGTAATGGTCCACAGCTGGACGCAGGCCTCCCCTGATAATCGCTTATTAACACGTTACGGTTTTTCTTAATTCTCACAATTTCCTAGAAAACTCTCGCAAAAGATTAATTAGTGGAGAGATGCCAAAAGCAACAGGTCCCGGATAAAATTTGAAAAGGCGAATTGAGTTATTAGTTTTCCTTATTAGCTTGATAATCATTTAGACATTATTATGTGACTCTCTTATTAATGTTTCCCGTGTATTTAGCCGTGTTGTGCCGACTTAGAATTTGCACCACCCCCCAACTCTTCCCACGGGTGTCGTAAGAGGCGGGGTGCCTCTTGCAGAATAAATCTACCACTGAACTGCGATCCCCATCCCGCATGCCCACCGTGGGGATTATGGGCTAATGCCTATAATGGCTTTTATCGCATGGGAGTAATCCCCTCATGAGATAAAAGCGAAAAATAAGGCGATTATCAGGGGGATGCCTGCGTCCAGCAGTGGACCATTAAAAGCTGTTGAGGTGGAGGTTATTATACTATCTGGACATAAGAAGAAGAAGAAACATTTATTTGACTTAACAAGAACAGCACAGACAGACATACACACACAAGGTAGAATACAATATTTGAGGATATGTTTGGTAGGTACATACTTATGTGGATACATGATTTTACTAAATATTAGGTATAATAATACAGCTTACACTTTAGGTACCTACATAACATTAAATCGTACCTAAACTCAAAAATATCGGACATAAAACATCTTCTGTTTTTTTGTTAGTCTTAGTGCCGCTTGCACAACGATAATTAACTTTCTTAATTTTGATTAGTGAGTTGTCAAACCATAAATATTGTTGTGCAAGTGGGGCTTAAAGTATGTTTACATATTTTAGGCGCAAACCCAACATCGGTATCCTACTCATAGATCTCCACTCATAATTTGTAGAATTTGGCCTTATTTTAAACCGACATCGCAAAAAGAGGAGGTTCTATGTGTGGATATATATAAAATGCTGTTTTTGCCAATTTATGGACAGATTTGGATAAATCTTTTGCAGTTGTTTAAAGGATGATTAAGAAGTGAATTTTTTTTTTATTTGTAAACTGATTAAAACTAAAAGATTTGAAGTCAGTTCTTAGTATTTTCAAAACAATCAAATTACTTTATGAACTAGTGGTCCGTCCCGGCTTTGCACGGATATATTCTATAGCCTATGTTCATCAGGGATAACGTAGTATTCTAATTTTTCAAATTGGTCCAGTAGTTTCAGAGAGAGCCTATTCTTTTCAAAAAAATTAATCTTTCCTTATTAAAGTAACACACAATAACAATTTTTAGTAGTTACCTAATTGCGGAAACTCCATCCACTCTTTCAACATCATCATATTTTATACCATTCATTTCCTATCATTCAGCCTATGTTAGCCCACTGCTGGACATGTCTTCTCTTGTTCACTCGTTAGTTTTGCCTAAAATTTGATTTTGTGCGGTCTTGTAGCCGCACGCGGTTCTAATGAAAGGACTTTACCTTGGTTTATTTTGGATTGACCATCAGCTACATTTTGATTTGGCGTTTTGAAGTACCCAAAACCCTATTCATTCAAGCTTTCAAAATTCAAATAAAAGTGTACAACTCTCCAGTGAAAATGAATAATACTTTGGCAGCTTCTCTTACTCACTATGCCATAGAGGTCGTCAATAAATAACGAGCTCCTAATCCACCATTCTCCTAACTCAGTCCCGCAATCTTATGAAACAGAACTTCGCCGAGGAAATTTGAATAAAATCAATTTATTTTAACGCAGCCACGTTTATCGCCTTTAATAGATTACTCTTCGGTAAAAATAAATGAATGGAACCCCACTTTTAGAAGTTTTGTGAAACTTATTAAGTGAACAGCGTGTGATGGGGGCCTTAAAGGGCATTTAGGTTCATACGATACTATTTTTGGTCGTAGCGGTCGCGGCGAGGTAAGAAACGACAGCTACTCAGCCGGTAGATGTCGTTAGAGCCAACTAAGAGGAACTACCAGTAGGCATACGGATTATTCTCTAGGGTAGAATAAAGAAAAATGACAACGCATCGTCATACATTAAATAAAATAAATAAATAAATATTGCTGGACAATTCACACAGCATTATCTAGCCCCAAGGTAAGCAGAGCTTGTGTTATGGGTACTAGATAACTGATATACGTAATATTATACATTACTTAGATAGATATTTTTTATTATACATAGAAAACACCCAGACCAACGGAACAAATTTCTGCAGATCGTACACAAATTTGTTCCGAGGCGGGGATCGAACCCGTAACCTCTTGCGTCGCAGGCAGACTCTCGCCCGCTGCGCCACTGAGGTCGTCAAATACATTGCGTGAATTATTAAACTTCAAAGAAAAAGTTTCAAATATTTTACGCATAGACATAGACAATAATACCCGTGCTTGACCTACTGACTAGCGGTCCGCCCTGGCTTCACACGAGTATATTCTATCGCCTTTTTTCATCAAGAATAATGTAGGATTCTAACGATTCAAAATTTTTTCAAATCTCTCCAATATTTTTGGAGCCTATTCAATTCAAACAAATCTTTCCTCTTTAATATAGGCGTCTCTTATCCGCGTGGTGAATTTGGCAACCCACGTTTCTTTGGGAGAGGCATGTTTAGGTATGGCAGTTGTTATATGTGCGTTGAAGACGGCACGACATTCCGAAGTCGGCGCAGACTGTACTGCAATCGGACACGGTCAGTATTGTACACGTATGATAACATACTATTTTCCTCGAGTCTACAAGTCTATACTTAGTTAGAGCGATGATTCAATGTCTCACTACACATAGGTTTTATAAAGAAGTAGTTAAATTTACTTGTGAAATGTACATAGAAAACACCCAGAACAAATATCTTCAGATCGTACAAACATCTACCCTGAGGCGGGAATCGAACTCGCAACCTCCTGCGTCGCAGGACATGGACATTATTAATTCCGAAGAATTAAGGGCAGCTGTGGAAACCCCCATTAATTTACGGCGGTAACACGGAGTATCAGTCACCTCGTCCCCATAATTACAACGTGATTTATATACTACGTTATTTTTGAGAACGTAGACTACATTTTCTTCTAGGCAAAGTCACAGTCAAAAGCCATTCAATTATAAAACTTATGATGTCGTATCGTGTCATGTAAATTGTTTCTAAAGTGAACAGCAAGTGACTTTTGTGGGATATTCTAAAGAAATTGATTGTTTCGCGATGAAAAGAACGGCTAAAAATGGGGGTTATTACGAACACAAATAATTAATGTTTTTTTTTGTCGAAGTACATTTTTTTTATAACAATTCTCTCTGTAACTTTATAGACAGAATGAGACCTTAAAGGATTCAAAACCGATCTCGAAACCCTGAACATACAGGACTATAACATACAATATAATAAACCGCGAATTCCAGTAAACACTTCCTCGTTCACTCCACAATTCATATAAAAAAAACAACCCAGCAGCTCATTTTCTGCCGTCCGTTGCTAGGACCAGCCAATGCAATGTGCTTAAGCTTATATTTATTAATATTACCTACTGGTTTCCTAGTTTCTGCCCGCGGCTTCGTCCGTATTTTTCTATGGAAAGTTAATAAGGTTATTAAAATCCCATGGAAACTGATTTATGGGATAAAAAGTATCCTATGTCTTATTCCAGGCCTAAAACTACCTGTAGGCAATTTTGAATTTCAGCCCAATCCATTTAGTTCAGATTTTATATTCATTTGGCAACCCTGTATAATGTATATTATGCAAATAGGTTTGCCAAATGAATATAAACACAAGAATCCAAAATCGAAATGAAGTCATTAAATTCTCACTGTAAGAACACAACAATTAAGGAAATAGTTTATTTAAGTTTGATGTAGTACTGTTTAGTTAAATTTACTTTAGCACAGAAACAAACAGCTGTTGTAAACGCAATTTAGATAATCGTTTTCGTAAATAAGTAGCTGTCAGAACTCAATTAGGGTCCCGTTGTTCGGTTCCCGGGTTCTGTAGTTCGATGCAAACCGCCTCTAGGCTTGCATGGGAAGGAAACTTTAGGAAGCAGCTGTTGTAATTTATATGTTCTTGTAATAATCGACCGCCTTCGCATTGGGGATTTTTAAGTAGTGTTAATGTTATTGGTTTAGGGGATAAAATGTGTCAAAGATATCAAATAACAGAGGTTGAGTTGTTATTATACGTCAAAAATTGGGCTTAGATCTAGAACACCAAATACATCAATCGAAGTTATTTAGAACACAATACCGACAAACTCGGAATCGAACTTGCTACTACGAATCCTGCTCGCCAATCACCTATGCGGTCACTAAGCTATAGACTACTGACAAATAAAATTTTCAATAAAAGTTATGCTATAACCGTAGTTCTACCTCAGTTCTACGGGTTAAAACCTTGACATGGATTCTAGAGCTGCGGCGTAGCCCATCATAGACCTCAATTCTACTGCGTAGACCTTTGACGTGGACTCTCCACCTACGGCGTAGCCCATCATAGAGCTTAATTCTACGACGTAGGCCTTTCTCGTAGACACTAAACCTACGGCGTAGCCCATCATAGAGCTAAATTCTAAGGCGTAGGCCTTTCTCGTAGACCTTAGACCTACGGCGTAGACCTTTTTCGTAGAGAAGATAAGTCTAAGTAACTAAGATAGCCTATAATATAAGTAGGTTTATCTATGCACAAGGCCTAGGCTTAATACAGTATTTCCCCATCTGCATAGACCTGTAAGGGAAGTGTTTAACATGCTCCCTGCTGCTGGTTTACCCGTCAATTACCACCTGTCTCTTCAAGACGAGGGTGAATTTGTATCTTCTAGATCTTCGAGATACATGGTCGGCCACATCTTCACTATCCATCAGGTGAGATTGTGGTCAAACGAAGGCCTACAGACTATATAAAAAAAGCGTGTTGCCATCAACAAAAACCTGCCCGGTCACGTACCTACATCATATTATATCGTAACCGCAAAGTATCATATATCAGCAGCGTAATTTCTCCCAAATACCAGAGCCCCTTGCAGCCCTGCATAAGAGTTATTGCTTCTGAAGGGTCACTTTATTGCATCTAAGGTCGGCAATGGGCGGTGTTTTATGTTATTTTTATAGTTATTTAAGTGCTATCGCTTATATTTTTATTCTGAGACTATTCGCAGACAAACATGTTCGTAAAAGTATTAGTTTATGGTAATAGCAGTAATAGATAAAAGATATTTGCGGGGGAATGTGGAATTATGTATTTTGTGGTGGTAAATTCCACTGTTTTTGTGAGTATTTAGTACTATTTACCGGAATGAGTGTCTTTGTCTACCTGACTTAGCAATCTACGACGGCCTATAGTAAATTTGGATTCTGATACTTTTTATGAGCGGCATTTTTTTTTGTTGCCATATTTGCTCTTTGATTGTCTTGCACACTTGGCTAATCTACATACGTTGATAATGGCGGCCGTGGTCGAAATTAGATAAGAAGGATATTTAAACGAGAAGTTCAGTCTCTGAAATTCTGTTATATCCATGTTTATTTTATCTTTTGTACACCCCCTGCCTTTCTTATATTCATATAGTTCTTTCCATCCAGAGGTTGCCTGGAAGAGATCGCTTCTAAGCGATAAGGCCGCCCATTGTACTTGTCTCATGTAATATGTCTTTTTTGTAATGTTCTTTTTTTGTGGTGTACAATAAAGTGTTTTGTATTGTATTGTATTGTATTGTCTCGGCCTCCACGGAAGACCAGCGCTGCATGGCAGGATAAATCCTGTCATAGCATTTCTGAAACTTTACCAATTTTGTTAATGGATTATGTAGTATCTATAAGTATTTTTACTTTGATGTTTTACTAAAATTCTACAAAACTTACTGTAGTTATGATCTCAATGTCAGTCAGTTCTGTTCTTTGATAGATTTTTTATTTCTCGGGGAAAAAGTAGAACCGAGGTAGGTAGCTGCCATAATTTCTGCACGTGTGTTATCATAAAAATAAAGTTTGATTTTTTATCAATTTTGTCGACATTTATTATTTTGGGCATTACCTACTCTAACAAATTGTCAATTACACTTCAGTGCAATAAAACCGCACATTTTGTAAATTACAAAATCTTTCACACATTCATTTCGGCAAATTCTTACACTGTCGTGCACATAAGCGCTCCACTTATTTGTCTCTGGCGATCACGTGCCGATTTTATGGCATCGGCTCTCGTAAATTGAAATTGCGGACCGTCCACATGCTCGGCAGTGTATGGACATTGTTTCTTATATTATTTAGCGTGTTGTTGGGGTAAATAGTAGGGTAAATAACATTATTTAAAATACGACTTCACTAACTCCTGCGAACGGCTTTGAGTTGTACGTATTATGCAACTTAGCCTATTATAGTTCAAGGGCAATATAGCTACGTCATAAAAATGAACTGAGTATTTTTTTTAATTTATTTTTTTCTATTGTTGTTTATTACTTTCACCTCAACAGCCTATAATGGTTCACTGCTGGACGCAGACCTCCCCTTGATTTTTTATCTTGTTGCTGGTTTGGCCAATAATCCCCACGCTGGGCCTGGGTTGGATATCGCAGTTCGGTGGTAAATCTATTCTGCAAGAGGCGCTGCTGCCCGCCCCCTTTATTACTATAAATGAAAAAAATTCTAAGAAAAGTAATAATCACTAATATATTTTCATAAAATTTAAAAAACGCGATGTTATGCAAAGCTCTAGCAAGCTCTCTCGTCCTTAAGTTGTACATAAGTATACTACATAAAAAAGCTCTGGACAAAATCCAAATAAACAAAGTATTCTAAGAAATTAAATGAATTTTACAATTTTAGTCTTAAACTAAACCAAAATGTTACAATATACTAACACATTGTCACACCGCCGAAGCTGGGCAGTGAATGCGTTAAATATCTTAAATGTCCATACACTATAGGTACGTCCATAAACATCTTTGTTTTTAATACCTACTATAAAAATGTATGTAGACAACATCAAATATCTGACGCAAATTAAACTGACGCCTACTCAAGGCAAAAGTCAAACCATGAAAAACGGCTCCAAATTACAAAGCTTATTAACAAGAAAATCACCTCCGTCTGTCGTCTGAACATAAATTTATAGCCAGCGTCACATCGAATTTTATCGAGGAAAAATACATCTTTTTCATCCCAACTGTTTGTCAACGTCCGTCGACGATTCGGAGGGAATGAGACCCATTTTATATAATACTAAACGACTCGAAGCTTTCGATCGACTTTCGATCCGATTCTGTCAAATGATTTTTTCTCGCAGTATACCGCTTAGGGGCGGGGCGGAGCCGTATTTGTCATTTTCGATAAACGTTCTCGAATTTTCGTATCTTTACGAATATAGTTTTAGTGCGCGTGTACTTGATTTTAGTTTACAGAGCAATTTTCTGGATCTCGTCTGCAGTATTTCTAGAATACATCAAACGTAATTTGGTCTGGGAGGTTATCAGGCGTTTGTATTTTAAGTGACAGTTTTATTTATGGACCGGGGTTCATTTATTATGTTTTATTCTATTATCGTCTCTCGGGTCAGGCATGAACTGGCAAGAATTTCTCGAATGTTGGCGTGAATTAAAGAAAAAAACGTATCTGATTGATGTTCTATTAAATCACTACCAACAGTAACACTAAGTCATTGAGGCAATAATCATACCTACTATTCGTATTTCTCCAGACATAAAACAAACCCACAGTAAAACTCTGGTCCATTTATTAATCAAATTTAATATAACGGAGTCTCTCTCTCTCCAGTCAATTTCCGCACATGGCATATAAATCTCTTAGACGCGGCGCGCTCATCTATCCGCGGAAATGCAGACCCGACCGCTGCTAGAGTTATAGTCTGTTTTAACATAGGAAATGTTGTAGTTTTTCACTTGTCGCAACGCCATTTTATATAGATTATGTGGTCTGTTACAAAGTTTGGTTTGAGTAGGGTTTGAATACAACAATTTGGGTGCTTTATGAAGTCAAGTTT
The DNA here is from genome assembly GCA_946478455.1 of Eupithecia vulgata. NCBI lineage: Eukaryota > Metazoa > Arthropoda > Insecta > Lepidoptera > Geometridae > Eupithecia > Eupithecia vulgata. The sequence continues at coordinate 2,108,933 of OX297862.1, read as the reverse complement.
TTATTTTAAGCACATGAAAGCGTTTCTATACTAAAGTTTCTTCACAACCTCACTGGACTTGATGGAGTTTGAGAGAAAATCGAATGGAACTCATAGAACCAAAACTTTTGTTGCTGAAAAAATTATTACATGCCAAAACAAAAGCAAAATTTCCTCGAATTTAAATAAAAAGCCGGTACACATCGCACATAATGCAAGTGACACGGCACAATGCGGCGGGTTCCTATTTCACGCACAAATGGACGCCGCGCCGTTATTTATGCACGCCCGCGTCTGTTCCGCCCGCTCTACACGTATGTAGCTCTGTATATGCAAAGAATAACGTAAATTTCTAGTTTTCTTGTTCCGGAGGCAAATGGAAAAAAATGCAAAGGCAAGCTAGAATTGATAAGTTAAAAAGTTGGCTTTTACTGCACCATGCTCACGTGTTACTTACGTTCTCGAAGCGCTTGGCCATGATATGCAGAAATACGTTGTTTGTTTCCCCGACCGAACTCGTGATATCCATTTCATAAGTTCATAATAATTCAAGCTCATAGCTTGGGGCTAGATAATGCTTTGTGAATTGTCCAGCATTACAATTATTATTATTTTTGCCAAAGTTTTTTAGAACTATAGAACTCTCTAAACAGTTGAATAATACCAAAATTATCTACAATTTTACACCAAATCTTTCCAAAAACGGCAGAAACTCAAGCAATCCTACATCAAGGTTCGACAAAACAATGCCAAGACTTGCGGAGTGTAATTTTATCGAAGTTCAACTCCGATCGTCTCGCTAAGTGACCGAGTTTCGACAAGTTCCAACATAAATTACGTTAGATAAGCGAAAATATTGTCTTTGCGGCATATTCTGTAAGTCTACGATGTTAGATAATAAAGTTTTGCCAAACAATTGGGATCCGTGTCTATTGATGCGTCTGGCAGCTGGAGCTTTTGATAATTTACTTATTGTCAATATAAATAGATAAGGATATGTTATATATTCGACATATGATGCCTTTTTATTATTAGATTTAAATTTTATTTTGCTTCATTTTAATTTAATGTAATTTAATTCAATTCTATTTAATTCTAATTACATTAAGAATACTAACACAAACATAAGGTCACTTTAGCATACAAAATTACAAACAAATTATGGATAATTGTAGTTCGAAATAAAAGAATTTGATTTAATTTATTAATGTCATATTTTTTTGAAACTTTGTTATTTTTGTAAAACACTTACCCTCAGGTTAATGAAAAGACTTCTTGTCTCAGCTTTGTGCACTAGAATCTTTAATAACCTAAATATTATCGCTTATATGTACTTGTGTTTATTATAGTAAGATATGCATATTTACATTTCAAATCCGTCATTAGTTTACAAACCAAGAATATTTATCAATTATTTATTGTTTATTTTGTTGAACGATTTCAAGATATTCAGTTGAAATAATAATAATAAATAAATAAATAATGCTGGACAATTCACACAGCATTATCTAGCCCCAAGCTAAGCAGAGCTTGTGTTATGGGTACTAGATAACATATATACATAATATAATACATAGATAGATATTTTTTATAATATATAGAAAACGACCAGAACACCCTGAACAAATGTCTGCAGATCGTACACACATTTGTCCCTTGCGGGTTCGATTTCCGCCTTCTGCGTCGCAGGCAGACCTTCGCCCACCGCGCCACATCGGTCGTCGTCGTGAAAATCGTATCTTTTTCATAAATATGTGTAAAAACCTTTCCATAAAAGCTGCACTTAATGTTTCCACTTACTTTAATTAGATAGGCACTTATTACTTTTTCTAATTAATACTTAACTTATAATTAGATGAAAGATGCGACTTCGTGGAATATCAGCCCGGGGTTTGTAAATAGAGATGTCTCTCAGACATGCAAAAATTGAATTTCTCTTTCATTCAAAATTCTTTTCAATGTGTCCCCTTTCCAATTATAATATCCCTCAGAATGTTAACACTCCAAGTTTCTAAAGGTTTGCTTCTTGTATAATAATTATAGGTATACCATACGCATTATTCAACTGGAATTTCCGTCCGTAATTTAATATTAATAACCTTTATTTTCCCGTGGCACTTTTATAATATACGTGGTGCAATGCAACATGAGGGTAACTTAACTCATATAGAGATGTTTTTCCAATAATGTAGTGATAATATTGCAAGCGTTTTTTGCGGATAAGAGAAGGTTTTATCTTTTTTTAGAAAAGGGTCTTAGTTTTTGCCAAATTCGTTAAGATTCCAGTCTTTTAGTCTTAAGAATATAACAGACAGCTGATTCGGATAGTACTTACCGAGAAGTGATGGTGACGGCTCATATTTGTATAATATGATTTGCGTAGTTGCCTGTCCACACGATATACCTAAGGCGCGTTACAATAACTTATGGGAAAATGAGACATCGAGAATAGACTCGGGACTTATGATCTATTTATGACGTTTTTTGTCACCCATGGGCCGAGTTATAAATACGCGACGAAATAATCAAGGATCGTCAATAACATCAGTCATTCGCTAAGTGCCATGAACCGATGAGCAGATACAACTTGCTATACTAATATGTTGACGACCAATGTGGCGTGATGGGTGAAAATCCGCCTGCGACGCAGGACGTTGCGGGTTCGAATCCCGTCTTGGGACCAATATTTGTACGACCTGCAGGTAATAAAACACAATCAAACACAATCAAACACAAACTCAATAACTTTACTTCTTTAGGCTTACAAAATAAGCACTTAGACAAGTCAAATTTAATACTATAAACAGGTTTATAAATAGTCATTATTATCAAATAAGAAATATGATGTTATTGATTTTATTCGCTTCAATTTTTTGTCCACTAGTGGAAGAAGCGAAAAAGAAACCACTAGTAAGTTTTATAAAACTTAAAATTAATACATTATCTCTGTCTATTTTTAAAATGTATATTTTTATGTACTGTATCAGTTATCTCGTACCCACAACACAAGCTCTGCTTAGCTTTAGGCTAGATAATGCTGTGAGAATTGTCCAGCATTATTTATTTATTTATTATTTCAGTTCTTTCAAATTAGCATAAGTGTAGGAGCTTGCGCATTAAAATGTCAAAAAATAAGATTCTTTTGGGTTTGGTTTTTATTTTCAGCCCGCATGATCCAACAGTTGGACAAGGCCATCCTATTCTTCTTATCTCTGGATATTATGGGCCGCTCTGGAAGATGCACATCTAGATCGTCCCGCCATCTCAACGATACTACGATAATATTGGTTTTGAATGTTTGGATTTCGAATGTGATTCTTAGAATCCGCAGAGAATTGATTTGAATTTCGAGACTGTTTTGAAACAATCCACCTGAATGTTTGGAAAATGGATTTGAATTTATAGGTGACTCCACATTTGAAAAGTAGGCTCAATAACCAAGGTCTCAGTAGAGATTGGTTTTCTTTTAGTGTTCTATGAGCATTATTCTGTTATTAATCAAATGAAACCTTAGAGTTTTTCATCAAGCATTTTTATTTCGATCAAAGCTAGGTACCTTATGAAAATGAAAAAAAGGATTAGGATAGGTAAGAATAGATAAAGCCCAAAAGACAGCTTTTCGCAAATAAGTCAGTGATATAAGTCATATTAAAATGAGCATATTTTCATATTTTAGCTAGAATGGTTGTTTATGCTTCTACAACAAAACTCCAAGTGAGTTGCAAAAATTATCGAATAAATTCAAACAAATTGCCAAATGTTTCTTTCGTAAAAAGGCTTACTACAAATTGACAGATTATCTAGACGATAAAAAATCGTGGGACGAACTTTGCTCCAGCTCGAGAACTAACATTCTAACAAGGTAAAGGTTTCTTGTTCGCTTATTTACTTTACCTTAAAAAGATTGAAGTGAACAATCAAAGTGATCACTTTATATTCTAGTTCTTACTAATGTAATTTGATTTTTTGTGTTCTGTAAGGTCTGAAAGAAATAAAGAACTTTGATGTTAGATGGTTGTTAATACTGTCACACTAAATTCTTATATGTCACACTCGAACCAACTCTTTAAGACCCCTAATCGCATTGTACCCCAAGCAGGGGTGACAAACATAACCTTCATAATCGTTCGTAGCAGACACGTTAAACACAGAGAGCTATAAAAATTGCGCAAAATCCATAAATTTCGTAGAAATATTCAATTATACGCGCCTGTCGTAAAAATAGGGGTGGTTCCGGATGCATGAAATAGAATTGATTGTTAATAGTAGTCTGGCTGCAGCGGGTGATGGAGAATTTACTGCCTGTACGTCGTTTATGACTTCTGCCTAATAGGGTACCTACTCTACTCATATCGTAGTGGCATTATCACAGAATCACTATATAAAAAGTAAATCCTGTATTGGCCTTATGTTTAGTCAATAAGTACCTATGTTAATTTTAGATTATAAGGGCTGTGGATTTTGTTGAATAAATGTATAAATAAATATACGTATACCTAAATACTTTGTCATATTTTAATGCAGAACTTTTATTTTTCAAAATCGAGCATGTAACTCCTAACATGACTTTTCGATACTCTCACGGTTACAGATTTCCCCTCAGTGGCCCTGAAAACAAAACTCACCCTGTATAGTACTAGCTTCTACTCGTGGCTTTGTATGCGATTTTCCCTGTTAAAAAGTATCATACTAACTTTAGAAATTATAATATTATTCTATAAAATATTGAATATCTTATTTCTTTATGCCAAAAATGGTATTTAAATCGCACAATGATCACACATTAAAAAATCTGAATACCTGAAAATTGACCATTTTTTCTTGTTATTTTTTCGTTAAGTTTTTAGTTTTAGTTTATAAAATAACAAAATAAATGTTAAAATTCAATTCAATGTTTCAGTTTTTTTTATCTGCATTTAAAAACCATGAAATAATAGGCTGTGTGAGCAAACCAAAAGTATCAACTGTCGTCACATCAGCGCATTTGGTTATGTACCATACACCCACCCGACGTAATAACCACAAAACAAAATTTGCCGTTCACTGCGTCCAGCGTTTTCGTCAAGTTACGCTTGAAAATGAAAATTGTAAATGCGTTTTTATGGCCCTTATTTTTTGAATATAAAAATTGAATTTTTTAAATGAGGGGCCAATGGGACGGACTGTTACTAAAGAATCAAATTGAGACACTTTGCAAAAATGGCTGTAATACACTATTGGGGTTGCGTAACGTTACTCTAAAGGGAGATATTCCTGACTCGTCCCCCCCACTTTGGTCCAAATCCAGGGGCATAAATCAAATTACTCAAATTTTATCCTGAAAACGTTCCTGATTCGTCACATTTTGAGATTTCTATCAGAAACAGCAAAAACTGTACTAAAAAACTGTGTCTACAGACTGTCGGCCGTACACTAAACTTCTCGTGAAAGTAATCTTGATTACCATTGTTTCCGAAGGATTTTTTGACTATCTTACGCAAAGTACCAAAACCGTACCACTTAGGTACATAATATGTACCTACATGTAACAAAAGAAAATTAGCAAAAACAAAAGCAAAATCATTTCCCTCACAACATCCTTTTATCATATCAAGCACGATACTCCAAGAATCGCACAAGAAACGTCCGCGCGACGCACACGCCGCATTTGTCACGCAGCTCAACCGCACTCGGACGCCATCTGTCATAAAGCTCAAGTACGAGAGAACTCATAGATGAGTTACTAGTCAAATGGTTCAATCTAGATTCGTGAACAACAAGTTTTGCTTTAATCGCTCCAGTTATACAAATAATATACATAATAACTATGTGACGAAAGATGTGTCGCGGTTGGCGAAGGTCTGCCTGTGATGCAGGAGGTTGCTGGTTCGATTCCCGCCCTGGGACAATTGTTTGTACGAACTGCAAATGTTTTTTTGTTGGTTAGAGCACACCCGTACTGACGGTCCCCCACCCGCAGGTTCGAGTCCTGCCCAAATTTTTGGGAATTTATTATATTCTCTGAGAAATTACCCAGAGTGCGAGGGCTTACGCACTATAATACAAAATCCTTAGAACATGAAAATGTGTTCCATCTACACACTCGTCGCTCTTTGCCAGCATCTGCTAGGTATCCGATTATTGCCGTCGGTAAGTGCGGTGAAATATCGGCGTGAATTAGCAACGCGTGTCGAATATTACACGATATTGCGTGTAATGCCCTCTCGCTAGAGTAGCTTTTTGTTTACCACTTCACTTGGCTCGTACTAAGGTTGACTACTTAACATTTTATTTTCTTATTTCGCTTCTTGTATTGTGGTTTTTTACGGTTTTCTGTTTAATAATTTTGCTGGCTGTCTTTTTGCTTGTAATATTTTTAAGTATGTAGGTACTCTTCTTCCTAGTAAAAAAAAATTTAATCAGTAGATAGTTCAACATGATAGATAAGGTTATGATCTTACTTATTAAATGTTCTAGAATGTAATCATTTTTTCTCTTCAACGTTCAGTAAATTACTGTTGACTATCTGCGTACTTAGCTTATCTCTTTTTTAAATTTGTCTCCAGAAATATGTCAACCAATCAAAAAACACTCATCCTCAAATTATTCACCCCTGCATAAACTCACGAGCATTATCATAGCAAAACCGGATTATTATAAACGCATAAACGCCCGGCACGGCGTATCTATGAAAATTGAATTTGCTTTGTTTTTGTCCAGCGGACGAGCAGTTGTATTTGCATGCTGAAACCAATTTACATTGCAAACTGGCTTGTGTAATACGCCGAGGTAGTAGATTCTGGTACGTGATAGTGGCCTGAAGTGTATTAGAATTAATTACAATTTTGTATGCAGCGGACAGTGTAATTGTTGGGATCAGCGCCATCTATGTTATCTAAGTTGAACTGTCGTGTCAGGTTGTGTTTTGTTTTGAAGTTACGAGGAGGTATTCTTTACGTTATATATTTAGCTGCCGCCCGCGACTTCGCACGCTTTTTCTGGAATAAAAAGTAGCCCATGTCAGTCCCTGGGATAGAATCTACCTTCTTGCCAAGTTTTATTGAGATCAGTTCAGCCGATAAGGCGTTAAAAGGTTAAAAAGTAGGCAGATTTATTTTCTAATACCTAGGTATATAATATTATAGTATGGATGCAAAGAAGTTCAAAGTTAAGTTTAGGTTGTTGCAGTTCAATAAAATAGAAGCACAACAACACACAAGAATGTACCTCAAGAATCCAATATGGCGGCTTTAATCCAGCAGCCATTTTAGAGGCAATCCAAATATGATTAAAATTAATTTGATCAGTTCACGTGCTCCCCTGGGACAAGATTTAATTATAATAATGCTGCAAGGAGTTATTATTATTTGGTGAAGTTGAAAGGTATCGTTTGATATGGCAAGAATGTCAATAAAGGGCGGTAATGTTAAGTAAGTACCTATTGTTGCCACTTTTGGCCCCAAAATAAACCGCTGTTGGACTCTACTCCAAAACAAACCATTAGTGAAAATAAGCGCATGTTTGTAAAATGCAATTGAATACAACATTGTTGTGTATGTCAATAAAATTAGTATATATATTACTTTTTTTTTCCTACCCTAATTTTTTGGCATATTTTTAGTTTTTCTTTCATCTAGCAGTATAGTAGGTCCTGATAATAATAATAATAAGTCTTTATTGCAGTCTTTATGATCCTTATTTTAACTGACGAACGTACAAAAAATATATTTAACAATACAAAAGCATAGAGATTGGTACTTTAAAAAGTCGCATTTGAAATATATTTTTAGGTGGAAATATACACCCAAATTCTAAATGTAATTGTGTGAATAAGTCTTTCAGCCAGACTTCTGATAATCGAAATATCGCACGAGTCAACTCTGGACATAAAAGACGCAATCCTTTTCCGTTGAATAGCGTTGAAGGAGTTTTCATAGGCCTGTGTTAGCATTTCAGAAGCACTACAGAAGCGCTTCAAACGCATCAGTTGCCTGAAAATGTTATTATAGGCGACGCGTCCAGAGATGACAGGTGTAAATGTTACATCTGAATTTCTTGTAATTTCTGATGGAATTATCTGAAATGTAAATATTATTTGCGACTAATATTTCCATGGAAAATCTAAAATGTTAACTCACTTGGAACTCACTCGACGGTGCAGAAGGCTTGAATTACAGATTGATGATCTTCTTCTTCTTCTTTTTCTCAACAGCATTTAACGGTCCAGTGCTGGACGCAGGCCTCCATTGATGATTAATGGTAAAAGGTATTTATTTATTTATCACTTTTTCTTAGCAAAAAAAATGAATTAAGCCAACAAGCCTAGACTATCTCACACTGGCGATTTTCAGCGAGCTCGTTGCGTACCTACCCGTCTTACTGAACCTGCTGCTCTGTCATCAATCGACGCTTGAGTAACACTTTTCTACGCCATAAACGTCATTCAAGTCTGTGCCTTAGTCAATTCGGTTCGGCAATTTTTTCAAGTTTTCGGCCCGCCATGACACCTGTCGAGCTAAATAAAAGACGTGTGAATATTCCGAAACTCGGGTACAATCCAATACTAGCATAGCCTTATATTTTTCCAATGCTATCTCCTTCCCCAGCCGTATTCTGAATTCGCATAATGCAAGCTTGCATTAGGAATTCGCATACGATTAAGAAGATCAAGCGGATTAACGAACTTTGTGCAAACACCAGCTTGCGATTGGCTGGTTTGTTTGCTAAAAATTAAGTTCGATTTGATTAGGGTTTGAATTTGGAGCGGATTTGATTAGTCTAGTCTGGCTGCTTCTGTTTGAAGGATGTCTGGTAGGTAAGTTAATTGGTTCCTTGTTTTGGAAGGTGACTTTTGTGGTGTGTATTTTTACGTCATTTAAAAAAAAGGATTAGCAAGCTGAAGTGGCAGTGGGTTGGCCATATCTCGAGAAGAACCTACAACCACTGGAGTAAACGTGTTCTTGAGTGTAAACCGCGAATCGGCAAACGTAGTGTAGGACGCCCTTCCACCAGGTAGGATGAGGAAATTCGACAGATTACAGGCAGACGCTGGATGCGGCAAGCTAAAGACAGGGCGCTGTGGTGGTCATTATTGGAGGCCTATGTCCACCTGTGGTCTAACAGGCTGATGATACATTCTTAAAGTAGTAGGTATAGTTTGTGATCTATTCTAGTTGATATCATTAAGATTTTGTTTGTTGTAATGGGTATAGTCTCCGGAAGTATTGAAACTGGTTCTTTTTTACGTACGGTACGGTACGGTTCTACGAAATGTCAAAACGTGATTCCATAATATGTGAGTATGTATTTATGAAAGCCTAATAGTAAATTACTGTATAAGTTACAAAATAAAACGTTTTTGTAAATAAAGCAAGCAAAACTTTATTAATATTTGAATGACAGTTCAACAAGTTAAATCAAAATAGTCTATATAATAATATCAGTACCATAACATAACGGATTCAAGCGAACGGTTCGATATTCACTGACGGAATACATAACTAGATGGTTTGCTACAAAATTAAAGGCGTTGTCTGCATTGGTGCTGCAAAAAAGTGAGCGCGTTTTATCTCCTAGTAACGTTATTACAGTATCGCCAATCTAATGGTTGATAAAATAGATAATTATATTAATTCTAAATATAAATTTTAATTTACACAGCATCATCTAGACCCAAATTAAGTTGAGCTTGTGTTTTGGGAAACTACACAACTTATGAGAAAATATCTGAAGGATCTAAGAATTAATAATTTGATAAGATCTACGTCTCAAAACATAAATTATTTCAAAAAACCGAGGTTCAGAAGATCTCGAAAACAGTGTAATTTCATGTATTTTCTATCGGTTTTTTTTTTCTTTTTCGTGTTTTCAATTTGTAGGAACCAAAGAAAAACTGTAGAATTTTATGTGATTCGTGTTTTTACTGAGGTCTTTACTTTACCTACACTGAGGTTTTTACTAGTTTGACTAGCAAAAACAAGCTCTTACTTAATTGTTATTTATTTTTTCCTTAAAGATGTAGATAGAAAATACTTTACTTTACACTTAGGCAAAAATCAATTTTTAAATGAAACACACAAACAATAGGTGACAATTGGCGGTCTTATCGCTCAAGAGCGGTCTCTGCCAGACAACCTGTTATGGATAGTATCATCGGATATACATGGGGTAAGATTTCTGTGCATCCAATGGTACTACATAAGAATACTATATTATGAACGTTTATTTGAAATCAGCAGAGTTGTTAATTTTCATCTTGACAACACCAACCAAGATGGACTATGCTCTCTGTTAAACATAGCTACAACATTACTGTGTCGATAAAAGTACCGTCAAGTAGGCCTAAGTGCTGACCGAAGTACAAAAAGATTTTCAAAGCCGGATATTTCCCGCGCCCTGAAACTTGCTCAAGTGGCAACACTGAATGTAGCGAGATGAAAAAAGTTCATTCATTCGCGGAGATTTCAAGTGGGGGTAAGAGAAGGTGGAGGGGGTTCAAGATGTTGGCAGAACACTCGAAATGGGAGGTCAAGGTTTCGTAAGTATTTTGTGTTATTTAAAAAAAGGTTATTGATATTTTTAACTAGGTATCGGTTTTTTTATTACCTACTTCCTATTAAATCTGTAGCCAAAAACCATACCTTTTTTTTAAATGATTGATATATCAATTAAGGTAAATAAAGGTTAATACCGTGTATCTAAATAGTTCCTGCTGTTAAAGAAAATAACTCCCGAATCATTTTATGTATGCATGTACCCTGTTTGATTTTGCACTTACTTTGAGGCAGAATGGAGTGACACTATTTAATGTAAGACCATGATAATGTACTGTACCTACATTTCAGCAAATAAAAGAATATGATTATGAAACACTTGCTTACGAGCCCTAAAGTAAAAAAAATATTCGTACTTCAAAATTTGAATCCAAAGCAAGCTTCCATACATTATTGCTTTACTGCGGTTAATGTCGAAAAGCTCGGGCAAGCTAAAAACTTGCTACTAAAAGCCCGGGATAATGGCAACTCCATTAAATATATGAGATAGTCCGAAAAAATGTTTAAAAACATACGCCAGAGACCCTGAATAATAGCTTTTGAATAAAATAAAAAGAGTTATAAATAATGCAGGGTTTTAGTTATTTGAATAATTACTTAAAACATAAAGGATAGTAAGGCTTTTGATATGAAAATAATAAAAACTTGATGAGAAAACTTTCACGCTACAAGATTTTTAGGAGTCTGTGGAGTACCTAGTAGCAAAAATGACAAAAAATTGTAAAGATATGAGCTTCCCATTTACTTTTTTATCAATAAATCGGAATATTGATAACAAGCTTCGAAAACGATACTAGTTTCTGTCGTTTTCACTACATAGTAAGTATAAAAAAGTCGTGGAAAAAAGTGGCTGTCTGTTCCTATGTATGTTTAGATCAGGATGCGGTTTTTTAAATAGCTAAAGTGATTCAAAGGGAAGGATTTATTAGTCTATAGTAAAAAGTAGCCTAAATGCCTGAAAACCATCTATCGATTTGCCAAATCTCACTAAGTTCCGCCGTTTAGATGTAAAAAGGTAATAGGAAGTTACTTTTGCATTTGACAGAATGAAGAAGACATAAAAAAAAGAAAGGCTGTCTTTCCACCAGAGATGTGCTGCGTTGCTATGTTTCCAACGACTAATAGGATCGCTGCATTATCGCGTCATCATCAGCAACTCGTACGAAGTTTTCGTTGAAGTTGGGATATACATATAAAACTCAAAAAAAATATGGGACCACTTCCAAATTTTATTCCATACAATAAAAGAAAGAATTTTCAAAATCAGTCCGTAATGATGAAAAATCCAACGAACATACAAAAAAATATGTACGTACCTCCGAACATAGAACCTCCACCTCTATTGTTAAAAACATACATACAGCGGAAAAAAGAACCCTATCTGTTATCTAAACTAATCCAATTCATAATCATCAGCGACATAGGCCTCCTCTAATGAGCGCCATAGCGCTTTGTAAGCTTTTTAAGCTGAAGAGCTTGACCGAATTATAATCCAATTATAATAGGTAATCTTTTTTAATTTTTTATTGGTTAATTTTCAGCTATTGTAATCCAAATAAAATAGGTTAATTTTTCACTCAAGGGCTATTCTGCCAATATCATTTCTGCTAGACAGATACTATACGGACCAAGGTCCATCGACATAGCTCATAGATTAGCAAGCTGAAGTGGCAGTGGGCTGGGCATATCTCGAATCTTCGATTTGATTTGATTTTAAGAACTGACAACCGCTGGGGTAAACGTAGACTTGAGTGGAGAGTGCGACTCGGCAAACGTAGCGTAGGACACCCTTTGACGATTTGCGAAAGACTGCGAAAGATCAGCATCTTTCGCAGTCTTTCGCTGAGCTGAAGACAGGGCGCTATGGCGCTCATTAGGTGAGGCCTATGTCCAGCAGTGGACTAATATATTATAGTCTGATGATGATGAGATACAGCCGGCCTGTTTATTTTGAGGACTAAATTTTATCTACTTTCGTAGCTTTTAAGTAAACTCATCTCAAAGTTGTTATGTTAGGAACAATACCCTAAGTACTAAAGAACTAAGTTCCCTCTTTTAGCGTTTACTTTATCATTTCCAAAATGCAGCCTCCGTGATAAGACGGACGTTATAAAGTCAACATTTATGAATATTGTGGGACCTAAATTTCTTGCCTCTTCGGAAGGTGCCAGTAATGTGTATCTCTGGGCATATAAATCATTTTTTTGTTGGTCAGTAGGTACTTTGTTGGATGTAAAACATTTTCATAATTTATTTGGTTTTATGTATTCACTATTAATTAATCTATAATATAAAAATGAATCGCAAAATGTGTTGGTAAGCGCATAACTCAACAACGCCTGGACCAATTTCGCTAATTCTTTCTTTGTTGTGTTTGTTATTGTCAGGAGAAGGTTCTTATGAAAGAAAAAATTAAGAAAGTTGGAAACATAAATTTCCACGGGGGCGAAGCCGCGGTTCGCAGCTAGTATTAGATACAATCAAATAATAGAAACGAGTTAGAACTAGTATTTACAATTGAAACAATTGGATTAACTGCAGACTGATGCAAACAAAACAATTACAGTTAGCTCAGCTGATCCAAACTAATAAATAACAGTCAAGACGCTGGCTGTATTGTCTTGCTCGCTGTATGGCAATGCTGATGCGTCAGACACCAGCTCTCGGGTGACGCGCCGCTTCGACCAGACGCCATTTTGAAGGTTTTTTTTTACAACACAGCGAGGTCACAAATCCCTAATTTTGGTTTTTGTTGTAACTTTCATTTTGTTTTGCTACTATTTAAAATTTTATTTTTGCATCTCGGCAGTTTCTTGGGGGGTTGGATGAACACTAGAACATGGAAGGAACAGGGCTAAGAAACTATTCCTTCCATCCATGTTCCAGTGCTCATGGAATATGTTCAGTTTAAAGCGGTGGCCGTTTCTCATGAAAACCTAACTTTAGCCCAACGTTTTTAGAGGGAATATAGCAGTGATGTTTTGAGAAATTATATTCATAAGTTTTCAAAATGCAAAGTTTAAAGTAATGTGGGGAAATTGCTGAGTGCCCCAGACGTAGGTGATGAATTGCGGGAACGTGTTAACGTGCATTACGTAATAGCATAATGCTTTGGGAGGTTTAACAGTTAAGGCTGCGATCTACAACGACATTTTTTTAAAACGATATGCATGCATAGAATTTCGCGTTTATAGGAGTAGGATAGAGCAGAGCAACGTCACTGCAAATATCAAGTTTTTGCTTATTATCTATTCAAGATATAAGCATGAAATAGAAAACTAAATGATTACTCAAAAAAAAACATTAGTATGTAATTCGAAAAAATAACGTTCTCGAGTGGAGACTACGACTCTGTAAACGTGGTGTGGGACGCCCTCTGGTCAGGTGGGATGACGACTTGCGAAAAACTATTGATGTTTGTCGGTTTTCGTGGGATATGGCCGGCCCACTGCTACTTCAGCTTGCTAAGAATTAGCAAGCTGAAGTAGCAGTGGGCTATATATTGTTATATTGTTATATATATTGTTAGAGCTATAATATATCCAGGAATTTTTAGTTTCTCGTAATTTTGCGATAATTACCGAACTTTTGGGTGAATTTAAGAATAAGTAACAATAATTTTACTAATAATTTGTCAGTCAGACATTTAACTCGATTTTTTCAGTCCAAGTTAAAACATAAGTTTAAGTAACTTAATTTGTTTCGGGGTGTTCTGGTCGTTTTCATAATATAAAAAAAAATCAATCTAAGTATTGTATTAGGTATATTATGTATATCAGTTATCTAGTACCCATAACACAAGCTCTGCTTAGCATGGGGCTTGATAATATCTACTGTGTGAATTGTCCAGCATTATTTATTTATTTAAGTGAATTAATCGTTTAATTAGATCGTGTGAATTATAGACTTAAGTGTTGTAGTTTCTTCTTTTTTCTTCTCCTGGTCCTTAACCAACGCTTAGGTGGGCTCGGCACAACAGACAACAAGTATTTTTCTTCCTCTCTCCTCTATCAGCCATCATCTCCGATGAATATTTGTTGCAATATTTGTGCACAAACCAACTGATGACAGTTGGTTTGTGAACAAATATTGCAGCCTTGTTTTGGCTGGAGTATAGGTGAGAATGCATCAGTCTTCCCGTGTCGCACGTAAAAACGGTGAAGCCTCAAACTCCATCTAAATTCCGTTAATGCAGTGCATTAATTGTGCGCATACGTCCCACGTCACCGTAACCCATTTACACCGCTCCATAAATCATAGCTGCATGTCAACACGCATGCTGTGAACTTGGGACTTATCTTTGCGTGAAGCCACATGGCCGTATTGCGGGGTGATTGCAAGGCGGCTAGGTTGGCTGTTGTTTCTTGATGGTAGCTAGCGTATAGTAAGGGTGATCACTGATCAGATCAGACATCGTCTCGCTACATACTATATTCGCAGTCGTAAGAGAAATTCATTTATTTATAACAACATTATAAAATAAGACATTTATTTTCCACTCACAAAAGTTTATAACTGTTTGATACAAATAGTTAAAATCAAGACATACTAATAGAATAGAAATAGTCATGTATAATTCCTATTAATATAATATTATAAATGTGAAAGTTTGGATGTATGGATGGATGTTTGTTACTCAATCAGACCAGAACATCTGAAGGGATCTGGATGATATTTGGAACAGAGAAAAAAAGTAACCTACATACATTCCAGACTTGTAAGTCTGGAATGTATGTAGGCTACTTTTTATTTTTCATTTTATTGTTCAAACAATATTTTATTGTTCTTTGGGGAAAAAGATTATGAGAATTGTTACTAAAGGTCCCTGACCTATGGACACTCGAGAAGGCAGGTCAGTTTGAAGTTCCTCAGCCAGGTATTAAAATAAATAAATAATGCTGGACAATTCACACAGCATTATCTAGCCCCAAGCTAAGCAGAGCTTGTGTTATGGGTACTAGGTAACTGATATACATAATACAATACATTACATAGATAGATATTTTTTATTATACATAGAAAATGACCAGAACACCCAGAACAAATACCTGCAGATCGTGCAAATATTTGTCCCAAGGCGGGAATCGAACCCGCAACCTCTTGCGTCGCAGGCAGACCTTCGCCCACCGCGCCACAGAGGTCGTCAATGAAAGATTATACTATAATAGAGTTATACTAGCAGTTTTTCTAAAGAACTCTGCATTAACATTTATCCAATCGTTTCGTCAATTGCTTATTATTCCGTTTAACAAAGTAATTTTAGAGATACGAAGTTGCCCTTGGTGGCTACCAAGGGCAACTTCGTATCTCTGCCTAAACTAAATATTACAGAGGCATTAAAAAAAGCTTATGATACACACATTATGATATACACACATATGATGACAAACTGGAAGATGGATTTTTCAAAAATTCCTTTGTTAAACAGAATAATAACATAAAGTAGGTGGCGGCGCTAGTTTAGGTGGTGTATGCGCCTTAACAAATAAATTGGAAAGCTGACGAATGCGAACAAATAGTGCCCGACAAAGAAAATCAAAACCTTCTCTGACTCATTCATCACATATTTTTTACTGCACTGATTTATTACTGCTATAACAAAAATCATTCTAACCATCTATGGAGCAAAAACCTAAAAATGCCGCAAGTTCACAGTTATCGCAGTTCAAAGCAATCCGGCCAGATATGGGGCAGATTTTAAAATGGATGACAAGTCGCGCCTCGCTTTGTACCGCTGAGTGACTCCGCAATTTGCGCATCTCTTCGGATGATGGATCCTGTTGTTTGGCGAGTAACGTTAGCCTAGTTTTGGAAATTGAACGAGTTAAAAGGTTTTTGGGAGGTACATTTTCATGACAATTCCCGTTTGTTTTGAGTTTATTTGGTTGCAAAAAGGCCCGTCGCAAATAGGCAAACAATTAGAATGACTTTCTGATTCTTTCTCTCTTCCATCTGGTCATGGATATAGAAGAGCCGTGGAAGGACAGGACCTCCTGATGTGTATAACTGAACACCATCACTGGCATCACCAAACCGCCTGCCAAGCTTGTTGATTATGCCTAACACCCTTTATTTTTCAGAATAGAAACACAAGTAAAACTTGGTAGTTTGGGCTCTACGTGATACTGGCGACACGTAGCAAGCTCTACGTAGCTCGTAGCGATGTCTACGACGCGTAGGCTTTCCATCTAATCAATATTATGCATTTTAAGAGTGCTGGTAGATGCTGGATGCGGCAAGCTGAAGACAGGGCGCTAAGCGCTCATTAGGTTAGGCCTATGTCCAGCAGTGGTCTAATAAAGGCTGATGATGATGGTGATGAATATTATGCATTTAATTTACCTTGTTGAACCCTGTAATCTTTTCGGTACATAAATAATAATAATAATAATGCTGGATAATTCACACAGCATTATCTAGCCCCAAGGTAAGCAGAGCTTAAATGATTTTGTTTTCGTATTTAATTTGAAAGTATTTCGTATTGTTCTCTGTTTGCCAACGAAATTTAGCGTAAGTATGGATTTCTTCGTTGAGTTTAATTTTCACAAGGAATAACCACAGGTAAGAACAGTTAACGAAGTTTTTAAGTCCCGCAACAACTTTTTAATAAGTTCCTTTTTTTACAAATTAAAACGCATCAACAACATCTTTGAGATTATTTAAGTTTGCTAGTAGTGAAATGGAAAAACAACGTTTATCTCTAAAATTCGACGGATATTTTATTTCTTACGTATTATTATTCTTTATTATTTTGCAACTTGCTTACCAACTGTATTTCATACAATATTTCATTTTATCTATTTTTATTTAATATCAAGTAACATTTGAGAATTTTCATACCATGGCATAGTTCCAAAATAACTTAACACCAGGATTGGTCCCTTATCTTCTGAATTTTATCCGCATCTCGACGCGAGCAGCCGGCAAAATCAGCCAACGGAGCGAGTGAAACATTCTGAGTTCCCTGTGTCTTGGAGATGTCCCTCAAGGTGTCACGATTCTGGCGCTCAAGGTGCTATTCTAAGAGGAATGAGGAGGTGGATCCAGTGTCCTTTGTAGAGGGTATGAGCAGACAGCTAGGTAAGCTAAATCAAACGAAAACCTATCCATCTTGATGGTGTAATGAGGTGAAATATTCTGCCTAGGTAAAATATTCTATAGCGGTTTCAGTTATTTGAATATTAACAGCAGACAATATGTGAGCTTCAGTTTTTATTGGTAGGGTGGTTTTCATATCACTCCCCTCAGTTTTTTAAATAATTAAAGTCGGATTGAAGTAAACAAAATCAAAAATAGCTCTTTATCCTAACTTGAATTTTTCCGGTTCCAAAAATTAATTACTCAATAACCTTTAAACCTATCATCGTTATTTTTATAAATGCTCTAGATCCCTTTACACAGGTACTCAAAATCTTTATCCCTTCGAAACAAAGCATTCCGTTTTAAAAATAGTGTTGCCAGCATTGAGAAACTTGATGAATTTGTGAATATATACCTTCTTTGTACAAAATTGCGACTCCTAGGTGTCACTCGTCTCGCTCGGAGGGCGTCACACGTGCACTCTTTATCTCAAGCATTTGCGAGGAATGGGATTTTTATCTCCTTCTCCGTTAGCTAGACTTTACTTGGATGTGTTTAGCTATTTTAACTTTATATACGAAATTTTCAGATCAAGCTTTGGAAAAGCATCTGGAGCTATTCTTTGCCAATCGCATTTTCTTCTCTAGGTATCTGCAGACCAAAATTGGCAGGCTTGCAAAAAGTTGACAAAACACTAGCTGGTTATATTAGTTTGAAATATCGCACCAACCCGCCGCGCCAAGGTGTTGTGTTGTGGATTTTGGTGTGTAAACTACATAATGCTTCGTTCATCAAGAATTAGCAAAAAAGTCTCCTTTTCTGGGTGACAGGAACCTTCCGACAGTGAGTCAATGATGCAGTTAGGGTGCTGTTGGTTATCAAACATAATTTTTACAAAATATCCTCGATAACCTACAGCACAGCACCCACTACTGACTAAAGAGAGAGAGAGAGCAACGTATCTGGATAGACAATTTTGCCAGTGTCAAGGAATGGAAAATAATTATAAATTGTATGAGTTAACAAATTATGAAGATTGAACGATATTTTCACCAGAGCCTAGTGCGTTATCCAGCAGGGTACACCACGTGCAGGTTAGGTTGGCTTGGGAGACGAGATGTTGGAGTCGATTCTCCCTTGTACCCCAACTTTAGATTGTCATGTGGTATTCAAAGTTTTTACAAGTTGACATTCTGTCAATGACTCGTAACAACAGACTTACTGCATCATTCACTCCCTGCCAGCTATTCAAGTCGCCCAGTAAGAAGACTTTTAATGCGAATCTTTATCTGATAGAAATGATTGAAACATTTAGATAATGCTGTGTGAATTGCCCAGCAATATTAACATAATTATTTATGGAGTCTACACACCACACCGGTACCAATCGGTAACACCCAGAGACCAAGACAACAGCCCGGCGAGATAAACGGGATAATTTAAGTTGGTGCTATTTTTAAGTTAAGGCAGTATTTTTTTTAAGAATTACGCTATTTCGATATTTTACCTACATGAAAATGTTTCAGGTACATGCACATTGCACAATAATCATACTCCGCATTAAAGCCAACCTATTCACGCTAAAAATATCCCAGAGCCGTACAAGTTGGTATCTCCCCTCAGGGACGCTGTGACCGGAATAATCCTACTCCGTGTGAAGAATACCTTATTTATATTACTGGTTCGTTTGGATCATAATTCTGCTTTTTAAATTGCTCAATTGGATTATTTTTGGTTAGGGAGTGGAGCAAAGTTGTTGTTTGCTAACGAAGTTCTGCCTGCTGTTTCATGTATACGTATCTAGTACATATCTAGGTTTTAAGCTAATAATATACCTACATCTAAACCCATCCCAACATTACCATACTTATTACATAATACTTTTGGCAAAATAGTTAATTTTTATTCGACAAAGCCAAAATCGAACACCGATTCAATATAGAGATATTACTATTCAGAAAGAAAATAACAATCAAATAACAAATTTAAATTAAAACTAGTATTTACAATAGAAACAATCAAGCTATCTGCAAACTGTGGCAAACAATCTACAGGTAGCTCAACTGATCCATATCAATACCAGTTGGAAGCGTGCCTAAGACACTGGCTGCATTGCCCCGCTGTATAGCAATGCTGATGCGCTGTGCCAGATACTCACCAGCTCTCGGGTCACGCGTCGCTTCGACCAGACGCTCAGATAATTTTTTGAAAACCCGGAGAGCCTCGGTACCCCACGAACCTAGGGTCTCGACTCCAAGGGGAGCAAATGTGTAGGCTCTGTCGAGACCTGCATATTTGCGCCTCTTGAGATCTTCGGCTAAATCTGCCGCCGCACCAGCCCTCACTGTGTCTCCACAGCATCTAAAAGATCTACTTTCTGGCGGGTCTGGCCATGCAGGTGAAGTCCTTCTGGAGGCCTTGACCTCTCTAATCAACCTGATGTTGTCAGGCCGAGTCCACAGCGAGATCACAGAACTCCTGTACGGTGCAAATCTTTGCGCACTAAAAAAGAAGGATGGCGGCATAAGACCCATAGCCGTGGGCACCACTTACCGCCGCCTTGCGGCTAAAGTCTGCTGTCGAAAAGAAGCCGACTACCTAGGCGACTATTTCCGACCAATTCAGTTAGGCTTTGGTTCGCGAGGCGGATGCGAGGCCGCAGTACATTCCCTTCGTACATTTTTGAACCAAAATTATGGGGAGGTAGTTCTGAAGGTAGACGTCAAAAATGCCTTCAATTCCGTAGACAGGGGCGCCTTGTTAAAAGAAATTAAAGACAAAATTCCAGAAATTTACCCTTTTCTCTGGCAGTGTTATGGTTCACCCTCAAAATTAATTTACAGGCACAATGTCATTTCATCCGCTGTTGGCTGTCAGCAGGGCGACCCTCTTGGTCCGGCCATTTTTAGCCTTGCGATCCAACCAATTATTCAACGTCTCCAATCCAAGCTAAATGTTTGGTATTTGGATGACGGAACTCTGGGTGGAGAGGTGAACACAGTTTTTGATGATTTAAAAACCATCACTGATGAATTTCAAAAAATTGGTTTGGCACTAAATTTTTCAAAATGCGAGCTGTTTATTTCGGACTCTTGTGTAGATAAAAACAATATCATTGGTAAATTTAATAGTTTGGCCCCCAACATTTCAATTGTAGATAAATGTTCACTTCGACTCCTTGGGTCACCAATTCTTGATGAGTCTTTTCAGCCATTTGTAGATGAGAAAATTCAAAATTTTAACAGAACTTCAGACAGACTTCTCAAAATTAATAGCCATATGGCTTTTACAATTATTCGGTTTTGCCTGTTTGTACCTAAATTTACATATTCTTTGAGATGTTGTCAACTGTGGAAACACAGCGAGCTCTTGGAAGGCTTAGACAACATAATAAAGAATACTTTATCATCGGTTTTGAATATATATTTGGATGACAAGGCATGGTCGCAGGCCTCCCTGCCTGTAAAATTGGGAGGCTTAGGTATACGCAAAATTTCAAGTGTAGCCCTACCAGCGTTCTTGTCTTCTGTCTACAGCACTAGTTCCTTAGTTGAAAAATTTTTAAAGCCCTCTCATTTGGTTATACCTGGAATTTCATTCAAAATTTCATTTTTAGACGAAGCTCGATCTGCTTGGCATAGTGCTTGCCCCGATGCTGCTCCCCCAAAATCTCTTTTGTCCCAACGGCAATGGGACGGGCCTCTGTGTGAGTTGACACGGAATTGTTTGTTACAAACGTGCTCCAGCTCTGCAGATCGTGCCCGTCTTCTAGCCGTTTCTAAATGGGAGTCAGGACATTGGTTGCAAGCACTTCCTTCATATAACACTGGCACTTTATTGGATCCCGTAACTTTCCGTGTCGCAACTTGTCTTCGGTTGGGTGCAAGGTGTTGCGCGCCTCATCAATGCCAGTGCGGTACTGCTGTCGAACAGCTCGGTCATCACGGATTATCGTGTACTAGGGCTGCCGGTCGGATATCTCGTCATGCCAGCCTGAACGACATCATCCGGCGGGCCTTTACCACCGCTAACGTACCAGCTATTCTCGAACCGAATGGTCTGTTGCGTGACGATGGTAAGAGGCCTGACGGCATGACTCTAGTCCCATGGGAGTTGGGGAGGCCTATTGTGTGGGACGCTACATGTGTCGACACACTCGCGCCTTCCCATCTTCCTAGGACTTCCGTGAGGGCTGGTGCGGCGGCAGATTTAGCCGAAGATCTCAAGAGGAGATATTACTGAACTTAGTCTTTATTCAAAAAGAAAATAATAATCAAATAATAAATTTAAATTAAAACTTGTATTTACAATAGAAACAATTAAGCTCTCTGAAAACTGTTGCAAACAATCTACAGGTAGCTCAACTGATCCATATTCCATATCAATACCAGTTGAAAAAATAAAAAATAAATCTGCCGCCGCACCAGCCCTCACAGAAGACCTAGGAAGACGGGAAGGCGCGAGTGTGTCGACGCATATAGCGTCCCACACAATAGGCCTCCCCAACTCCCATGGGACCAGAGTCATGCCGTCGGGCCTCTTACCATCGTCACGCAACAGACCATTCGGTTCGAGAATAGAGATATTACTTACATTGTTAATATTTAAAATCTTTAAGAATTTTAATATATTTTCAGCTCTATTGTTTTGTTAGAAATTTTATTTATTTTGGGTGGTTGACGTTTTCTACGAAATCTGTTCATGTTGTTTTCTCTGGAAATTTTAAGGTTGAAGGTAAAAAAATCGCAAAAAGTCACCTCATAAAATATTAATACCTAATTACCTACGTCGCCCTGCAGACACAACAAGAGTTATTTAATATTCCATTGTACATTTTACGAAGAAATATTTAAGATCGTGGCTATACTCTATAATTTATGGTAACTGCCACACAGCTGAGAAAGTTCTCATGCATTTCTAATGAAATTTCTTGTACATATTTCTTATGAAGAAACGCTGCACCAATAATTAATAAACTTAGATGAAGGTTCATATAGCTACAGTTGCCCAAAATAAAAATGAAAATACTTGAAAATTCTTGGCAAAAATACTGGATACTTTCAACATTTTAAGTAAACATTCTAAAAGGGATTATTATAGCACTGACGAAGTTAGTCTATTTTATAATAATAATAAAGGATATTGTACTGATAGATCGGTTAGAACGGAGGGCGGTGCTTGCTGATGTCACCATACCACATGATGTTAACCTCGTTAAAGCTGAGAAAGAAAAACTTCGATGTTATATTATATATAACTTGATGTTAACCTCCTTAAAGCTGATAAAGAAAAATCAAATATCTTGACTTGGCTAACGAGGTTGCCAGCATGTGGGATGTAGATTCAGCGACCATTGTTCCTATAGTTGTTTCGGGTAACGGCGTAATAGCGAAGAGCCTCGATCAACATCTCAAGAGACTCTCACTAGGAAGTTGGATCAAAGGCCAGATCCAAAAGGCGGGTACTCCTGGACTCGGAGCGTATCTTCAGGAAGTTCCTCTCTTTGCAGCCCTAGTCACCGGTTGCTTGAGCCTAGCTTCGCAGCCGGTGATCTACCGTTTTGATATATATCTTTTACTGTAGAATAGTTTTATAATATAATATTTTCTATAGTAAAAAATGTATTTTTTAACGAGATTTAAAATAAATGAAGTGTCATAATAATAATAATGCTGGACAATTCACACAGCATTATCTAGCCCCAAGCTAAGCAGAGCTTGTGTCAATGCGTACTAAATAACTGATACACATAATACAATACATTACATAGATAGATATTTTACAATATACATAGAAAACGACCAGAACACCCGAAACAAATACCTGCAGATCGTACAATTATTTGTCCCGAGGCGGGAATCGAACCTGCAACCTCCTGCGTCGCAGGCGGACCTTCGCCCACCGCGCCACAGAGGTCGTCTTTCTCTATTTTAGCGTTAGTAATGAAACGTGAGCGTGAGATTTGCAATAACACATACTAAAAATAAACGTCACGATCACCACTCGTTACTAACGTACAACGCTCACGCCCTAGATAAGACTGGAAAACATTTCAAATGAAATAAATAAATAATGCTGGACAACCCTCACACCATCATCTAGCATCCTATTAAATATCATATCATCATAGTAAATACCCAGGACACAGATATTTGCAGGTTGGACAAACATCGAACCCGCAACCTACTCCGTCGCAGGCGGTCATTCTCCAGCCGTGCCACATCGGTCAATGTCGAAATCACATCAATGGTATTTACCAGTCTGCTGCTGGACCTTCCCTGATAGCCAATAGAGCTATTGGGTCTTGTTATTTTGGGGTAATGTCATATTTCCCACGCTGGGGCTGAGCACGTGGATCTATGCTCCAGGAAGCGCTGCTGCCCGCTTCCGGTGTATATTTAAGTTCCCCTCACGCACCAAACACTGAAAACCAAGCACAAAACAAAACAAACATACAGGGTTATTGGTAAATTAGTAATACTAAGTGAACTGGAGTTTCTAAAAAATGTACAATTACTATGTTAATAATAGATAAAAGCCAATAAGGCGATTATCAGGAGAAGGCCTGCGCCCAGCAGTGGGCCACTCAAGGATGTTGAAGATGAAAATGAGAACAATGTTCCGAAATCAAGTTCTAGGCCTGGAATAAATAATAAATATGATGCAGAATGTAGTTAGACATAATTTTGTGTCTCTAATATTCCTTAATTGGTACGAGTTATCATATTAATGTAAGTTTATTGTTTATTGTGTGTGATTTAATGTATTAAAAATTAATTATGTTATGGTAACTACCTCAGGTATAAACTACCTGAGGTAGTTACCATAACATAATTAATTTTTTACCATAACATACTTTCGTTTTTTTTCTATGTTTTCCATGCATACCTCTAATAGTAATCAGGGTAACTGAGTAAAATATTGGAAGGGCTATGAAATTTGATGCCATATTCTGTAACTAGATGGCGCCACTAGAAAAATTAGAAGGCGCTATCGAAGCGTTTCGGGTTCGCAGAGGGATGGGAACCTTATTTAGGGTGCGAGTGATTCATTACTACCCTAGTCAATGGGTAAGATCTCCCTTAAAATAATGTTTTTAGCTTGTTCACACTTCTTGTGCTGAACGCATAAATTATCAAATACCCACCTAAATATTAGCTATTCGGTTTGGCAAAATTTTTATTTTGCCAATAGTTAGTTAGTAGCATAATACCAAAACGACGGATAATTAGTTAGTGCCTACTAATCGAAAACGGTAGAAATATTTTTTTGCAAAACCCCGACTAAATGGAATTAAGAAAGAGAAATAAATATTATTTACTAATCTAGTAGCTTCATAAATAATTATTCACGGTAGGTGAAAAAATTATTCTTTCTCTCTTAAATCAGAAATGCTTTGTTTACATAAATACAAAAATGTACCTTGACATATAAAACGTCAAATTCCTAAAATAAACACTGACTGACACGGAAATAAAGTGATATTTTTTATTTCTGTCGCTTCGGTATGTAGACGTAAAAAAGATGTAGAAAGTATAGAAGCGACAAAGAAACCTTTAGCCTGTTAATTTTTGTGAAGCCTGGTTGTGGGCACAGCAAGTTTATATCTATTTCTAGTATTTATATTAAGTACATCGCTATTTTTAGGGAAGCTTTTGATATTTTTATGAGTGTACAAGTTTTCATAAATATAAATTTAATGACTGTAAGTCCCTCTTGTCTCCAGTCTTTCGTTGAGTGACGTTTACTGCATAGAAAAGCGTTACTCAATCATAGATCGATGACTGAGCAGATTTTATAATATCTATGGACCTAAAGGTTCATATAATGGCAATTGCAGCCCCCGATTTTTTGGTAGTACCTAATGGGTAGGTGAAAAATTTAGGAAGCTAAAATTATAAATTTACGCTCAGCGTGGGACATCACAGCGCAGTCAGCATTGCAGCCCTTGATGGATATGCTGAAATGAAACGGCTTTATAGCGCGGAAGCGGACAGCATGGGCTGCAATGACGGTCAAGCTTGAAAGCAGAGACCGTATTAAGCTTAGCATGAGGCCATAACAGCAGCGCAACCAATACAAAGGATTGTATAAAGTGCTTTCATCATCATCATCATCAGCCTATATTATTCCACTGCTGGACATAGGCCTCCCCTAATAAGTGCCCTGTCTTCAGCTTGCCGCATCCAGAATCTGTCACCAGTCTTTCACAAATCGTCATCCCACCTGGTCGGAGGGCGTCCTACACTACGTTTTCCGAGTCGCACTCTCCACTCAAGAACACGTTTACCCCAGCAGTTGTCGGTTCTTCTCGAGAGCCAGCCCACTGCCACATCAGCTTGCTAATCCTTAGCTATGTCGATAACCTTGGTTTACTGTCGGATGTATTCGTTGCAAATCCTATCTCGCTCTCTCCATAACTCGCTGGGCGACTTTAAGCTGGTGGACCAGCCCTATCATGAGTGTCCACGTCTAAGCTCCGTAAGTCATGAGTAAGACGCAATGGACTAACTGTCTTAATGCATGAGCAATGGTGGTTGCAGGGTCGTCAAAACAGGTCGACAAGTCAGGCGTCTTCAAAAAAGGAGGAAGTTATATGTTCGGTATGTATTTTTAATGTATGTACCTACGTCGATTTCTCGATCAGTTATGGACCGACTTGGGAAATTCTATCGCTAATGTATGAAGACGGTTTTAATTTTTTATTAAAAAAAAATGCTTTTATATACAAACTGCGTAGGTCACACACGTTTACATTGAACCTAAGCCATATCTGCTTTATTGTCCCTAAAACAACTTTCACCCTAAGTATCGGCAAGTTAACCACACGTCTGCCAGGGCCATAAATTCCCCAACTTGCAGGCAAATTAGCTATCGTCTGGCAAACATTTTCTACTTGAGTTACGAGTTGTTCTATTCGCATGCAAACTTGCGTATCAGATTAGATGAGAGGTGTTTCTGTTCAAACTTTACAGAGGTGAGTGTACTTTCGATTCTGCTAGCTTTTATTGCAGCTTTGTTCATATTTTTAAGCATAACAATTGATCGTTTTGAAATATATGTTTGAAATTTTTATAGGATCATTATTTTAAAAGAATCATCTAAATCGGTCTACAATTGACAGCGTACATACATTAGAGAATACATAGAACATTCTATTTTTTTCGAATCGGTTAATGAGATGTCAATCATCATCAGGATCATCATCAGCCTAGTCCACCCTTAACGAGCGCCATAGAGCCCTGTCATCAGCTTGACGATACCAGCATCTGCTTACAGTCTTTCGCAGGTCGTCACCCTACCTGGCCGGAGGACGTCCTACACTACGTTTACCGAGTCGTAGTCTCCACTTGAGAACACGTTTACCCCAGCGGTTATCGGTTCTTCTCGAGACTTGACCGGCCCACTGCCACTTCAGCTTGCTAATTCTTAGCGCTATGTCGATGACTTTGGTTCTCTGTCGGATGTATTATTTACGAATCTTATCCTTCAGAGAAACTTTGAGCATAGCTCTTTCCATAGCTCGCTGGGCAACTTTAAACTGGTGAACCACCCTACTTTGAGTATCCACGTCTCAGCTTCGTAAGCCATGACGGTAGGACGCACTGATTAAAAACGTTTGTTTTCAAACATTGCGGTATGGATGACGATGCGTGTGCAACGGAAGCGCGTTTTTGACGATATCTTAATCTACTTTTTTGAAAAGAAGTATTATACGATTGTGTACGATAGGTGTACGATAGGTGTGTAACGCGGCGCTCGCTGCTCGTGCGCAGCGAGCGGTAGCGCGCAGTGATCGGGGGTAAAAAGAAGTCTCTCGTTAAGAGATCAAACGTTGGTGTTCTTCCAACACAAATAAGATTCGTAGTTAACCCGTTTACATTCGTAATGAATTCATCAAACTACGATAGATTTCACAGTAAAATAAAATAACTCCATGGTCTATCCATCCAGCTAACAGGAAAATAATGAAAGAAACTAAGTTAAAGAATTTATTGTCTAGGTAAAACCTCTGAAAAAGTCTGTAGCTCAGCAAACGACAAGCGTCTGTAAAAATCAAGCCACTTTTTCCCGCCAGCCAGTAAACCTTACCTTTTTAGGGTTCCGTATCCCACAACACGACCTCCATATTCAAAGTGGCACGTTCACTATAAACGAGCCTTGTATCTCGTGAATATTTCTAGAAAAATCCAAATGTTTCTAGAAAATTCCCTGCTTCCCGAGTTTCTACAATTCTTTCTAGCACTGGGAGATAAATTCTGGGTTCCGTACAAGTTTTGAGTGCGCCATTATTCTGTGTTGATGCTCGTGTTGAAGCTGGCGTTTTGTTCTTGCACCAAATAAACGGTTACAAAAGTACGAAACTTTGCAAGCTGAATGTGGGCCTTATCAACTAAGTAAGAGGGATATGTCGCGAAAACACATTTTCCTTAGCGGACAGAAGTACACATTTTCCGGCGCCGAGTCGAAGGAAAAGTCACAAGTCATATTATTTCGATTAGGTGATTTATTTTGAATCACACAGTTTTGGTTCAGATTGAATGTGCGCTAAGCTATACAAACTTCCCAAGATGCAAAAGGATGATAAGAAAAAATCCACACCTCACATCTTGTTAACAAAACACTGGCAATTTGAGTCACGTACGCTGTTTTTTAAAGAACTCTATTTAGAGTTTGGAAATCATTTAAAATTAGAATCTGGACTGTTATTCGGATAGCATTCCGAACAAACCTGCCAGTACCAAACAACCTGCCAACTACAGTCAATGTCTGAAAACATCAGAATTTCCTGGTAATTTTGCTAAACACAGCCTTTGCCGGAGCGAGCCGACCGCAGGTCAGCCGGGCTTTTAGCGAGCTTTTAGCAAAAATCAGCCTGATCATTTTAGAAGCATAGCATTAGGTGCTTTGCTGAAGTGAAGAGTGTTTTTGTACATCCTATTATACGAAACCGGATGTGAGAACGGAGTTTATGTATCATTTTTTAAGGAGTTTTAATAATAATAATAAGCCTTTTATTTCCAAAATAATCTACATTAATTTAAGAATGCATGATAAATATACCTAATATTTATCATGCATTCTTAATTAAAATTTGATAATCTATTAGATAAACACGCTTCACTAATATCATGCATTGTTATTGTCTATTTGGGCACCCATATTTTTGGGTGAAGGCCTCCTCCATCCATCTCCACATAGTCCTGTCTGCGGCGCGACGCGACGTGTCCAAGTGACTCCGGCCACGGAAGGAGTTTTATATTCCAGTAATTAAAGATTACTCATTGAATCTAATTTTTACATTAACACATCTTTCCTTTATTGAAATCGCTTTCTATTGGCCTGGATTTGGACCAAAGTGGGTGGAGTCAGGAATAACTCCGCTGTTCGAAACACAGGTGCTATTAAAAAAAATTACAATCACAAAACAGGATTCTTTACCGATCTAGTAGATAATTTACTTTAAATTAAGACAGATAAAGTCCTGCGTTTTCTAACTTAAAACCCAACTCGATCAAGTTGAAAGTATTTAGTAATAAATCTTCGCTTCACCTGCTTTAAGCCTGGCTTTGCTAGAAGCTGTGCTTTGGCCAATCATGAAATCTTAAGATTAAACTCAGTGTTAATACCTAAAGATAGTCGGACATTTGGTTATTCCACGTCTACAATATTTTACTCCTTTGCAAGTTTACAGCTAGAAGTGCCTCTCCTAGCAAGTGTCTTAATGTCTTTATCATTTGGGGGTTTGCCTTAATTTGCCATAATCCCCACGCTGGCGCTGAGCATGCGGGTTGGGGATCGCACTTCGTAGGTGGTTCTGTCCTGCAGGGGGCTGTTAGTTACTACCCGCCCCGGTGAATTAGCTACATAATGTAATTAATTATCATTTCTCTGAAAAATAAAAGTAGTTAGGTAACTACTTACAAACATTAAACTTATGGTAATAAAGATTAATCCAATCATTTTCTTTATTATAGTCAACTGCTGAAAATGAGGTTCTCCGCATTTGTCCCGTTTTTGCCTGTCCTGTTTCCATTTTGTCCCATCCAGCTTTTTCCAGCGATGTTCCGCAAATGTCAGTCCAGATTTGCAATGTTGTGTTAGAAAAACGTTGCAACTATTATATTTAAAAATGCATTAGCCAAAATCATGCCAGCTATCCTCAGTTTAAAAAGACACTAAAAACTTCAATAAAAATTCGCTCACAAGCAAATTTCCTTGTCCCCAGGTTCAAGTAACTTAACCCTCGAAAGCCCCCCAACCCAATGCAACCGAATATCCAATAAAGACTGGCATCCATACCCAATGAACGTCTACCATCATTGTTAAGACAGCGGGTACTTGGGAATAATGAGCAGTTTGCGGGCAGCCTTATTAATATCTAATGAACGTAGCCTTGGAATATTGGATGCATTTTATGGACGTAAAATGACGTTAAACCCGTCTTTTGAGAATGGGTTTTTATGTTTATATACCACTTGGTTGTGAGGGTTAGAAGTTATTAAAATGCATCGTAACCTTTTAAGTGCAAAGCTTAAAGTAAAATTAGAATTAAACTGTTTGTGTTAAGTGTTTGGTCGCGGATTGGTTTAATCTGATAGCTTTTTTATGATGTCATCCTTTCTCTGAAATTGTATGCGATAAGCTTAGGATTTCTTTTATGAGCGAGACAGAGCAGAGCGGCGTGAGCGCAAAAATAAAGTGTCTTACTGTTTATCTAATAATAGGACATTTATTTGCAAAAAGAAGCCAAAGGTGCCCTCGTTCTACCTCTATTAAATTTGATGATGACAATATAAAAAATCTTATCATTAATAGTTTAGGAGAATTTTTTTAAAAACTGAGAAAACAGATTTGCACAATTATTTCTCATACTTAAAATAGTTTAGATGACGGAGAAAAATTGTTTTAATGTTACCAAAATTAGCCCAATTCATATTTGTCGAGAATAAGAAACATGTAATCAAAGACTAAGAAGTGACGCGGCTGGCATAGGTCCGAATGCGACGCGTTGCGATGCGTTGCGGTTTCGATTCCAACCTTAGGGCATATGTTTGTACGATGTGCAAATATTCTTTTCGCGTATTCTGGGTGTTTTCTATGTAAAAACATAATATATGTATGTAAAACATAATATGTACCTACGTGATGTAGTAAGTATCTATATTATGTGTCTTGTACTCTTAATACAAGATCTGCTTAATTTGGTGCTAGATGGCGCTGTGTGAATTCATCATCATCATCATCAGCCTATATTAGACTTGGGCCTCCCCTAGTGAGCAGACTAACAACCTGTGTGAATTGTTTTAAAACTAGGAATCGCTACCTATCTCAATAGGTACCACAACCTTTCTAGGCTACACATCAATGTCAGGATCGGATTAAAGGATTCCACTAAACCATGAATAAAATATGTCAATCAAACGATTACGTCAACGATTTGGATACATATAACATAAAACATTCCGTTTTCAGAGAGCACTGGTGGGGCTTGGCCTGAGGTATAGGGTTAAGAGCCTTGTCTGTTATATCTATAAAGCTCTCTTACCATAGAGGTAACTCTTTGGAAAAAGAGGTTGAAGTTTAAACCACCTCTTTTCGTGTCTAAGACAATCTAAGCTTAGTAGGTAGTCAAACTTCTAAGCTGAACGCGCTGATAGAGTCAAAGGAACTTTGGGATTCCTTTTTTGAAATCTTTCTTTCGTTTTCAACGATGTATTGATTCATTCGTTTTTATGAGATTCCTTCAACTTCTTTGGTGCGTTCTGATCGAGCAGTTTATTGTTTGATTATCTGTGAAAGATTGAGAAATCATCATAATCATATCAGCCCATAATACTGTTACGCCGTTGGATTAGACCATAAACTTCAGACGGCAATTTCAGTGCTTTAGAAGCGTTTTCAGCAGGCTGAAAAGTCATTTCGGACCGTTTCAGGAGTAGCTCTATCACATACTGGAAAATCGAAAATTCACCCATGTTGCCGTCGTTTTCAGGCGCCTGAAACATGTTTTCAGTCCGTTTCAGGCCACCCTCTATCCGATGACGCAATAACCTGAAAACCCGTTTTCAGGCGTTTTCAGGACCACTTATGGGCCTTTGAAGAACTTTTCAGTATATGGCGAAATTTGCAATAGGAGTGAAAGAGAGCACTATTAGAAAGAGATAGCCATACTTAGAACATTCGAGACGTCACCAGTGACAAGGACAGCACCATTAGAAAGAGATAGCTATACTCAGAACATTCGAGACGTCATCAGTGACAAAGATAGCACCATCAGAAAGAGATAGCTATACTCAGAACATTCGGGAAAGTTCGTGATGGGTCCTTTAGAGACAGCAATGGACGAGAATGTTCGAGAAAGTTCTTCGGAGTATAAAAGGCAGCTGACGGCCGGCACGGGGTTAGTTCAGTGGTAACCGCGATAGAGTTAGTTGAGTTTTAACCGTGATACAGTTCAGTTCGAAGTGCGATATAGTGAGTTGTGTTTTAACCGCGTTACAGTGAGTTGTGTAGTGAGTGTGATACAGTGCGTTCAAAGTGATACTCGGAAGAAGGATTGTATAAGTGCTTAGTGTAACTAGTGGATTTTTCAAGTACAGTTTGTGTTAATTCTGTGTTAAATTTGAATTAAAGTGTTTGTTTTAATTAGTGGATTAATTAGTGCATTTTTCTATTAAACCCGAACCCCACGCTCGTAACATTTGGTGTCAGAAGTGGGATAGAAAAATGCCATTAACGCCACGAGAAACCGAGCCGAAGGGAGTGACAACGCGAAGCCAGACATCTGGAGACTCGACGCCTGGTACATCGGATTCACTGGCTTCAACCGCACATGGAGTGGACCTCAACGCCATCTTACTTCTCCTGAAGGAACAGGCAAAAAAACAGGATGAACAGGCAAAAAAACAGGATGAACAGGCGAAACAACAGAAAGAATACCAGGTGGAACAGGCGAAAAAACAGCAGGAACAGGCGAAAAAACAGGATGAACAGGCCAGAAAACTGGAGGAACAGCTTCGGGAACAGAAAGAACACCAGGTGGAACAGGCGAGAAAACTGGAGGAACAGAAGGAACACCAGGAGGAACAGCAGGAGGTACAGCTTAAAATGCTCCGTGAGATACACGAGTCCATGACTGAATGGAAGAAAGAAATGTTTGAGGTTCAGGAAAAACTGGCCAACATGGATATAAAATTGGAAAGTCGAATCCATGAGGTTAATGACAAGGTGGAAACTGTCAAGGCGGATATTGACACCTATAAAAACCGTCTTCAAAAATTAGAAGTTAAAGTGGCTAGTGGTACTACAAGTACCTGTGTACCTGACACATTGGTGGCGGCATGCGGTAGATTCAAGGTACCACCTTTCGATGGCAGCTCATCGTGGACCGCCTATAAGCTACAGTTCGAGTCTGTTTCTAAGGCTAATGGCTGGAGTAAGGAGCAAGCCAGGACAGCACTAACGTTGGCACTACGTGACGAGGCCCTTACCATACTCGAAGCTCTGAGAAACGACCTGACGTACGACCGCCTTCTGGAAGCCTTAGAAACCCGATACGGTGACAGTCACCTGGAGCACGTGTACCGAGCTCAGTTAAAGGACAGGACGCAAGGACGTAACGAGTCCTTACAACAGTGGGCCCTGGAAATCGAAAAGTTGGTCAGAAAGGCTTATCAACGTACATCAGCACCCTTCGTAGACTTTTTGCTGGTGCAGGCCTTCATCGATGGGATCCGGGATATGGAAGTGAGGGCAGCTGTGCGTTTGGGACATCATGGAAGCCTGAAAGATGCAGTAGCTCACGCCCTCGAGGTAGAAGCTGTACGGCAGGACTCATCTAGGCCTTTCAGAGTACGAGAAGAGTCGACTCCTAAACCGGTAGCTCCCCGCCGCGAATTCGGGCCACGTTGTTACCGATGTGGAGAACGTGGACACATACAGTTAAGCTGCCCGGAAAGGAATAAGAGGGACCCATCAGCTCCAATAGCGAGGGTTATAGGCTCCGGGAGGTCAGAGCCACAACATGGAAGACAACATGAAAACGCTGACGCTCTATCACGAAGACCTTGCGTGGATGACTGTAAGAATTGCTTAAAACAAGAAGAAAAGGAATGTGTGCGAATGTTAAGAACGGATACAGTTAGCGATGATCGGAAGTCTTATCAAGTCGGTTATGAGGAAGGTTCATTGGTGTGGCTACATAACCCTATGCGACGAATAGGAAAGTCTCCGAAACTGTCTCCAAGTTGGGAAGGACCTTATAAGGTAGTCACTAAAATAAACGACGTCACGTATCGAATTCAGCGGAATCCTCGTAGTCCCAGCAAGATTGTTCATGTAGACCGGCTGGCCAGATACCACGGAAATAATGATGCTCGGGACGAGCATGTCTAAGGAGGGGGTAGTGTTACGCCGTTGGATTAGACCATAAACTTCAGACGGCAATTTCAGTGCTTTAGAAGCGTTTTCAGCAGGCTGAAAAGTCATTTCGGACCGTTTCAGGAGTAGCTCTATCACATACTGGAAAATCGAAAATTCACCCATGTTGCCGTCGTTTTCAGGCGCCTGAAACATGTTTTCAGTCCGTTTCAGGCCACCCTCTATCCGATGACGCAATAACCTGAAAACCCGTTTTCAGGCGTTTTCAGGACCACTTATGGGCCTTTGAAGAACTTTTCAGTATATGGCGAAATGTGCAATAGGAGTGAAAGAGAGCACTATTAGAAAGAGATAGCCATACTTAGAACATTCGAGACGTCACCAGTGACAAGGACAGCACCATTAGAAAGAGATAGCTATACTCAGAACATTCGAGACGTCATCAGTGACAAAGATAGCACCATCAGAAAGAGATAGCTATACTCAGAACATTCGGGAAAGTTCGTGATGGGTCCTTTAGAGACAGCAATGGACGAGAATGTTCGAGAAAGTTCTTCGGAGTATAAAAGGCAGCTGACGGCCGGCACGGGGTTAGTTCAGTGGTAACCGCGATAGAGTTAGTTGAGTTTTAACCGTGATACAGTTCAGTTCGAAGTGCGATATAGTGAGTTGTGTTTTAACCGCGTTACAGTGAGTTGTGTAGTGAGTGTGATACAGTGCGTTCAAAGTGATACTCGGAAGAAGGATTGTATAAGTGCTTAGTGTAACTAGTGGATTTTTCAAGTACAGTTTGTGTTAATTCTGTGTTAAATTTGAATTAAAGTGTTTGTTTTAATTAGTGGATTAATTAGTGCATTTTTCTATTAAACCCGAACCCCACGCTCGTAACAATACGTTCATTGCTGAAATAGGCCTCTCCAATATACGACGACGCCACAAGACCATCAACTCGATGGACCGACGACATCGTAGCGGTCGCAGGGAGTCGATGGATGGAGGCGGCCCAGAACTGCTCTATGTGATCAAGAAATATAACTAAAACCCGAAATTATTTGAAGTTGATTCAAAATAGCCAATATGATACCAAAATCACGTCACAATCAAGTCATTTACTCGAGATCCTATTGGCTAACCAGCTCGCATAGGCTCGCTCCATATCGTCATCTACTCTAGATCTGATTGGTTCGTAATCCGCTACAGCTTCTCTCCGACGACGTGGCGCACGCATCTGCGTAGCACCCAGCTCCGGACGCGCATAACGAATGTCCAAACACTGAATAGCTGATGAACAATTTGCATACGTGAATCACGAAGTGGGGTGGCCATGAGGCTCCGGGTTGAAAGGATTGTTATTGGCTAGAACACACACAAACAGAATAGCAGAGGATGGAGAAACAAGATCCGTGAAGTGCGAGTGTAACTCGCGGGTTTCGAACATTTGCCAATTACACAGATAATTAGGATAAACTATTAAAGGTACCTACCGGATAGAGATCGGATCTCTGCAAACTGAGGAAATAAGGGGGTAATGGTATTTTTTCTATTATCAAAATATAAATGTATGAAACCTTCAGAAATTTTAAAATCTATTTTGAAATGTACAAACCGATACCTTTTATTTAATACCCTACTTGCCCTGTTTCTTATTTGAAATTTTAACTTCACAATTTGTACTGAAAATTAACATTTTTTTTTTTTTTTGTTTAGGTCATTAATGGTACACGAAATGTTTTTTTGTCTCAAATCTCATTTTAATAGCTGCAGTAGTTACTGAGATATTCAAGAAATATCAGGAACGGATAGAGCGAGACCATGAGGGTTTCCAAACCGATCTAGAAACCCTAAAAAGGACTAACTAAAAAGGCGTTTAGGGTGTTCCATTCATAGAAGATCAAACAAAGGGTTTTAACTTGGGGTTTTAATTTGTACTAAATAGATTTTCGACCTAGCAAGTAAGCTCTAACTTGAAGTCTTTGAGAGTCAATTTGTTGCCCATAATTTTTGTCTGCTAAAAATTTTACACCCTATATTATAAATTCAAAAGTTTGGATGTTAAGATGTATTTAACTATGTATGTTACCTCGTCGCGCCAAAACTATCCAACGAGTGCTAAAATTTCCAATAGAAAATTTTAATACTTGTAGTTTAAGGCCTGGAATAAAACTTACCTACCTATGCCACTTTTTATCCAATAAAATTTATTGGACTGATTTAATCAGTCCACAGATAGAAATAACCTTAAACAATGCGTGCGAAGCCGCGGACAGAAACTAATTATTAATAAACGATTTACTTAGCAACTATTCTCCGGAAGTTTGCTACGAATACTTAGAGTTGATATTTGAATGCTCAATTTTTTGTTGTGCGGCAGCGCTGTTGGACTTGTGAGCGCCAACCTTTAGTACCTATTGTTAAATAAGTCTTATTATTCTTTGAAAATCAACCGCTGCCACTAGCTATACTAATATTTTTTGATTTATGTTTCAAACAGTTTGGCCACCCTACATTAGATTCGACGTTAGTACGATTTCATTGATTGAAATGTCGTGTCCGAATGTTTCGTGACATCCAATACCGAAATACAACCGGTGTTTTTACAAAAATAAATAAAACACAAGGCTTGCCGAACCCCGGAGTGCAAATAGGGCATCAAATGTGTAGATTTTCCATAAATTGTCAGAGTTCAAATCAATTCTGGATAATAAATAAATAAGAGAGCAATAGATTTTCAAAAAAACTATCCCTTAAGCGGAGCTTGTTTATACATTTTACTTTAGTAAATGTTGTGCCTGCCATGCCAAGCATAATATTCTATACTAAAAAGTTTATAATTGTGTTCATTGGTAATGTTTCATTAGGTACCTACCTATATTAAATAAGTCCCAAAATTATTCGAATTCGGCAGGGTTCGAACCTGCGTGCGCCTCACCCTTACTTATTTAATTTCTTAGAGATTACGCAGAGTGCAATGGCTTACGCACTAAAGGTATACAAAAACCTTAGAACTATTATGTGTTATGTTGGCATTGCCTCATAAATAAATACATGTTTTTTCTAGATAGACCTATTTCGCTTGGCGCTAATCGCGCAAAATTGCATAAGCCGATGGCTAACCTCCAGTTGAAAAGAGCCACCATTTGAAGAAGACTATAATAAATAACTGATATACTGAGTAGTAATATAGACAAACAATGCTTTATCTATGGTATTAGCAAAGATTTTTTACTAATCCATACTATGAATCCATATCATTATTATAAATTCGAAAGAAACTCTGTCTGTCTGTTCATCATCATCATCATCATCAACCTTTTTCAGTCCACTGCTGGACATAGGCCTCCCCTAATGAGCGCCATAGCGCCCTGTCTTCAGCTTGCCGCATCCAGCATCTGCCAGCAGTCTTTCGCAAATCGTCATCCCACCTGGTCTGTCTGTTACCTTTGATTAACCACGCAATTTTGTAAAAAAGATACGCATATAGTTTCGCGTTTATAGGAGCGGGATAGAACAGAGTGGTGTAAGCGCAAAAATAAAGTTTTTGCTGATTATCTAATAAGACATTTGTTTGCAAAAATAAGCTAGTAAGTTCAACTGATCCCTAAAACTAATGATTACAAAAGAGGTACCGTTTTTGAAGAGCTTTTTGTCCCTCTGTGGTTTCCGTGCTAATATAATCAGTTCCTCACGAGCGAACTCATATGCAGAAATAATTATGGAATAAATTTAGCAACAGCTACTAGAGGGCTTTAAAAGGTAAAAAGTAAAGAACTAGATTTTTTACCTTTACCTCGCAGAAAAAAAACAGAATATAAGATTTACTACATTTTTATGGTATGAGTAAGCCAGGGTGAAGGGATTTCGGCATTATACGCGGATTTAGTGGACAAGACCCCAAGGGATTATGGTCATAAAGTAAAAAGCCGTTCGCTTATAATTTCAAATTGAATGGACTGGTGTTACGGGTTGGATTACTTTGCACATGATGAAGACGTCCTGACGACTGAAGGTTTTAAGGATGACATGACAGTTGGAAGTTGTCAAATCCGACCAATATAGTCCTTGCCCGACGCCGTGCGATAAGGTAAAATATAAGGTAAATATTTAGTACCATATTCGTAACCAAAATCGTTTATGATCATTCTCCCGTGGCCCATTTAATAGGAATGCATGGGTTATTTTACTGTAATCGCAATGACGTAGCGTAACTAACTGACATTTATACAACCGGCCCAATTATGCTAACCAAATGCTTAACTGTGACAATGGTATCTTCGTAGAATCGTCACGTAGAATCCTTAGATTAAAGAAACTATAGATACCTACTGCGCGCGTGCTATTTGTGCGCAGAGATCGATATAATGATTTCTGACCTAACCTTGACACTTTTGACGCGCGTCATCCATCCGAAATTTCTGTCATCTATAGAACTTATAATTTTGACAATACCATTGTTATAGGCGCATACCCCACACAAACTAGCGCCACCACCTACTTTATCTTATTATTCTGTTTAACAAAGGAAATTTAAAAAATCCATTGCACAGTTTGTTATAACTCAATATAAGCTTTTTTAATGCCTCTGCCTATTTATCTTAGCTAGGCTGAATCGAAAATAAATATCGGGTGCCTATTGAAATCTTTTGACAAAGCTTACGTTACTCTTAAGAGTCTTCGAGCTAACAATACCAAATTACCAAAAACACGTGGCATGAAAATTGGACCCAGATTTCGCTTCCATGTATTTAGATTGTCTGGTCCCTCATCTACCACCGTTTCATCCTAATCGTCCACGCAAATTACAACCGTAAAACTTTTAGTGGGATAATGGCAGTCCAAAATGCTTATTTGCCACATTTCCCAAACCGCAGTTCACTCAGAATATCGATAGAAATCATAAATAACATCAGGATGACTTGTCAAAACAGCACTGTGAGATTTGATGAAATTTCCTGTTCCTACAAGCCGGATATTGCGGCCGGACGAAATGGGTCATCGAATCGCGCTTGACCTTTATAAGTACAGTTGGTATCTTCGATGGATTGGAAAAACTAGGACGATTGACAGGAACTTTCGAGAATACGATTTCCTTTTTTTTACATTGTTGTCAATTCGTACACAGCACTGAGCACTGTCAATCCAGACTATCACGAATGGGATTTTCCCGATTTTCCTGTACACAAATAGATTTTGACAGCAGATGACATTTCAGGGGAACTTTATTATGGGTTACTTAGACAATTTAACCCGTGATGAATAAAATATTATCTACCTATCTACTAGTGCATGGCATTTTGTCTATATCTATAAGGAGCCCCCTCCCTGTGGTATGGTTGATATGGCAAATATTTCACGGTAAGTATGAAAAATAATTTATTTAAAATGCGTAAAAGAAAAATACACTCGTCTGTGGCAAGTATGGTAGACATAAAAAATGTGAACCAATTTCACTCGCCCACAGACTGTCATGAATATTAACCATTTTGCAGCGTCCTCACTGAGGACCATCCAAAGATTACTACTACTATCAGTGCAGAAAGGATACATTTTGAATAGAATCTTCATATAATATCCGAGCCGAACATCATAGGAAAATCAAATCCTCGAAACTCCAATGGCTCGGGTATGTAGTCCGAGTAGGAGAGGATCGAGCAGCCAGAAGAGAGTACATGGGTCGCCCGAATGGCTGAAGGCCAATTGGTCGTCCGTGGTAACGCCGGAGCGACGAAGTAAGAACTTCGTACCGTCGTCGACTGAAACGGCAAGGGACCGAGACAACTGGCAATCTCCAATCTCCTATTCTAGGGATAGTTTTATTTTTATTCTTATTTCATTTTATTTGGGAAATAAACAGTTCTTTTCAACTAAGTAATAAAAATACTTGTGTAAAATAAAAAAT
Source organism: Eupithecia vulgata (assembly GCA_946478455.1). Lineage (NCBI taxonomy): Eukaryota > Metazoa > Arthropoda > Insecta > Lepidoptera > Geometridae > Eupithecia > Eupithecia vulgata. The sequence continues at coordinate 2,069,063 of OX297862.1, read as the reverse complement.
ACGTGATTCATTATTTACTTTTCAATTTATTTATACCTCTTTTTGAGTGAATTGAACCAAGGAATAATAATTTTCCATGGAAACTTTATTACCATTTTAACCACTTCAGAGGTTAATTTTTCAAAATAGAATAGCTTTCTAAAAACTAAACTATCTACATTATATAATACATTTCTTATAAGTTAATGAGTTACGGAGATACGGGTTAGATACGGACATTCCCACACACTTACATTTATTATAATAAATATAATAGTAAATTGATAAAAAATAACATTTTGTTTTTATTTTGAAGCCGTTAGTTTCATGGCATGCATGGTATGGGTTAGCTTCTGCATGCAGTTTTCCTCACGTAGTACGTTTTAATTACATAGTTATATTATCTTCGTTTGAACACAATCTCACCTGATGGATGGTGACGATGTGGCCGACGATGCAACTATCACGAAGGTTTAGAAGACATAATGTCTCCAACTCTTGTTTTGAGAAGACCCAGATTTCAATAAACCGGAACATTAGCAGAAAACGTATTTCCTTAAATTTCACGAGCCGACTGAACTAAACAATTTATTAAAACATTTATAAATAAATCTCATATAATATTCGACTAGCACTTAGGTGAGGAAAAAGCAAGCTGCTACGTACCTACCTATCTGTTCTAATCACAACTCTTTGAAAGAAAACAGTACCTAACAAAGCAAGGGCGTCGATTGCGCCATAGCCACGCAACAGTTAGTATGCCACCACGGCCGTTTTTCAACGAAACTGCCTGATACAGATTACGTCCAATTTTCCGACGGAGTACATTGAATACGCTTCTATTGGAGCCAGGGGAATGTACGAATACGACTATGTTTTGAAGTTGGAACGCGGCTTGTATAACTATGACGTTGTAGTTAAAACGTAGTTATTGTATTCTCTTTGGTTGTAGTCTATTGTCGATGGAAATTGTAATGAGGTAAACGTAAGTAAACGTCGAGTTAAGTTTTAGAAACTGTAAACGCATATTGACCAATACGTGACTAATGAAAATAACATCATGAATACGCAAACTGACCAATACTTGAAATGACTAAAAGGTATGCTAATGACCAAGAATTTCCATAGAAGTCTAAAATACTCTGATTTTTTATCGAATACTTAGATCCTAAAGGTGCGGTATTTGTATTTATATTTTGTTGGTTTTCTTACCGTAACGAGCGATCAAGAAACATTTTCGTAGAATTATGTGAACGATAGTAGAACGTACACATAATGCTGCGAAAAAGTTTTCATGAAAACTTGAAAATTAATTTTCAGATTTATTGATATTATCGTTAATAGCCGATCGTATGCTATTGATCTCTTTAATTAAGCTAAGCAGAGCTTGTATTATGGGTACTAGATAACTGATATACATAATACAATACAATACACAGAGAGATTTTTTTTACTATACATAGAAAACGACCAGAGCACCCTGAACAAAATGTCTGCAGATCGTACACACATTTGTTCCGAGGCGGGAATCGAACCCGCAACCTCCTGCGTCGCAGGCAGACCTTCGCCCACCGCGCCACAGAGGTCGTCAATGCCAAGCCGGGGCGGGCCGCTAGTTTATTGCTAAGTTTATCAGCGTGTGAACAACCGGCTGTTTGTTAATCTAGGATCAAGAGTATTATATCCAGTCCAATAAATAAACTAATTGCAACACTCTTAAATGTATAAAAATAGGGCTACTTCCCATTTGGCAACCTTTTATTAAGTTCTCTAAAACTGAGCTAGTGTTGCGCTGGCCTATTTGGAAGTGATATGTTATGTGAGAGACTGATTTTATTTTAAGAGAAAAGGTTATTTCTCCAGAGTTCCTGTGAACAATATCTTTAAAAGGGAGAAGCCCTGGATCCTGAAATACAGCCTAGGCTAGTTTAGGACCCTACGGATTCAATATTAGAATATATCATTGTAATTGTGTCTAATGATGATGATTCTTTGTTAATGGCAATATGAGTCTGGTTGGACTCTTTTCTGCCGGTGTCAAGTAATGGAAAATAATAGTAAAATATGAGTTATCAAGTTATGAGAATGTTGATATTTTCACCAGAGCCTAGTTCGTTATCTAGCAGGGTTAGCAACCGGAAGTCTTTTTACGTCAACCACGGAAACAGAACTACTCAATTCCGTAAAGAATTGACAGAGAATGTGGCATAGACATTAAATATTCACAGTTAAGAAAGTGTCGATATAATAGACAATTTTGTTGGATGCCAACAGCTAGAACCATTCTTTACCTAATCCACACAGCAAACAGTGAAACAGTCGCAAATTCCGCCCCTCAGCGAGGTGCGTAAGTAAAAAGCCATGATTTCTCAAAGGGATGTTCGCCTCGAGTAACGCACGACTTAACTTTTTGACCGGGATACCTTCGGAGACGTGATGAGAATTGGTGCCAATTGGGATCAAGTTACTAGTTGAGAGCGTTTAAGCTAATAATGAATTAATTCTGTGAATATCTGGCGCAGCGCATCAACATTGTCATACAGCGGGGCAATACAGCCAGCTTCTTGGAGACGCTTCCGATATTGATATGGATCAGTTGAGCTACCTGTAGCTTGTTTGCAATAGTCTGCAGTTAGCGCTTTATGTAATCCAGAACCAATGGCTTAGAATGGTAGTAGACACTAACGAGGTGTAGGTACCTAGCCAAAAAATACGACAAATACGTCTCATTTTCCTATTTGTATTCGTGCGCTCCTATGCATAAGCTTGTCAACACACGCGTAAAATAAACAGTATTAACCTGTTAAATAATGGACCGAAAATATCGTAACTGTCACCAGGAGTAAATGGCTGGAGGCGGCTCAGGATCACCTGTCATTGCGTCTTCGTATGGTGTAGGTCTATGTCCAGCATTGGACGTGTACAGGCTGATTAGGATGAACCTGTTAAAACCTTATGAAATGCTTACTACGGAGCTTGTCACTTGTGCCACCTCATAACCACAGAATCCGGTGTTTTTTCGCTCCGATGATTTCCAGCCGATCTCTTGTTGATCTGAGAAAGGCGAATTTTTGCAGATACGTGAGCAAGTTCCGTAATACGAGGGGTTACTAGTTTGTACGATATTCATTGTTGAAAGTGGATTTGTATCGTCAGTATTTACTTAGGACTTGTTAGGTTGAAGCATCAGCGTTTTTGGATGTAATCTTGAATTTTGTATCACTGTCGAATTTTGAGGATCAAAAAATAAAATTCTGTTTCTGCGGTCAAATTACTATATTTCACGTGATAGAATAAAAATAAAAATGAATAAAAGGCAATCGACAAAGCATCATCTAGCCAACGTAGTGAAAAATTCTATGTCTATGGTCTAGCCAGATCTAGACCCAAGCTAAGCAATTCTTGTGTTAAAGGTACTAGGTGTCTGATACATAATCTTAGACAATTTAACCCGCTGTCAATACATAATACAATATTTTAAACAGTTATAGATATTTTTTTATTGAAGTACCCAGATCACCCGAAACAAATAGTAAAAAAAAAGTAAAGTAAAAAAATATATTCGCAGATCATTAATCCTAAGGCGGGAATTAAGCCTGCAACCTTCTGCGTCGCATGTAGTCCCTCGCCGCACCACATTGTTAGATTAGCACCTTATAAATAGTAATAACAATAATAATAAACTTGTCTCGAAACGAGACGTGAAATGTTAACCAGTGTCCGCCCAATATGCCTCAACGGCCACCATTATTAACTCTTGAAAAGTCAACCTCATATAAAACAAGTCAATAAAACTAACTCCAGATTTAACCTTATAATAAAATAAACAATTTAACACCGATCGGAACCACTAATTTAAAACACGAACTAAATAAATGAGGGTAGTCGCAATAACTAAGCAGCGCGGTCGGTAGCGCGCCCGAAAACCATCAGTCTAGCATCGACCGCCAAAGCGCGCGGACCTGCGAAGACGGCCGAATTAAAAATTAACTACCGTAAGGCTTGGGCGTCGAATTTATCGGTGGGTCCGGTTTGTTTATGGTCGGAGGTTGCTTTTAGACGATTAGTAGCAGGTGATTGAGTATGCTTAGTCAGATTATCATGCGAGGTCAGAAAAGGTTGCGAGAAAATGTAGAAAGATTTCCTTAAGCTTATAAACTCAGATTTTTTACAAATCTTAAAGTCCAAACCATGCCACGCTCACAAATAAGTATAATTTATAATATCTAAAGGCGACGAATAATGCCTTTGTTTTTTTACTAACTCAGAATCTATTCCTGTAAATCTATGTAAGAAATTCAAATTCATGACAGCTTGAAAGAGTGCCATTTTTCTTTTCAGTAATTTAAGAACCTCTGTATTCCATGTAAGAAACTAGAGCAGCTGTTTATAATTCATAAGCAGCACAGCAAGCGTACTTGCTGTAAATCTGGTGGGTTATTAGTTTGCAGAACTCTGCCAAGGATGCTTGAAGCAGGTAACCTCGTTTCCTTCCTTTCGGTTAGGTTACCAGAAATTAATTAACACAACGTGAGACAGACTGTGAATCAGATTTTTTTATTATATTGGCAACTACCACTTTATACCATTAAATAGGCTATAAGCTTTGTTTCTGATATCTGTGGCTATTACGTATGTTAATTTAGGTCTAGAATTGCATCTATTAAATATTTCAGACTGTTCCGTTCAGTAATTCTGTCGTTAAGACCCGGAATAAAGCCTAGGCAAGTTTTTATTCCATTAATCAGTTCCCGTGTATAAGCTTCAAATGTTTCAATAAAAAAACGTGCGAAGACGCGGATAGAAACTATTTCATAATATTAGTAGGGATACCTACTAATATTATGAAATAGTTTCGATCGATGAAATAGTTAATAGCAGATTGTACCTACAAACATTTGTTCTGAGGCGGGAATCGAACCCGCAACCTCCTGCGTCGCAGGTTAGCTTAGGTAGACAGTTAACTGGCATGCCCGCTTCTCTTTCGTGTTACGGTATTTCCGACGCATTCACTGCCCAGTATTAACGGTGCGACCCTTAGGCACATAACATGGATCTGCTGATGAACGAGTGTTTGGAGAGACATGAAAGTGTTAGTTGAGAGCATGCTTAACACTTTCATGGCCCAAGACGCAGCAGCCGTGTCTGGCTACGATGTAACGAGGCGGCGGCGGCGCGCCCCTGCGGGTCGCACCGTCGAGGCTGGGCAGCTTAGTGAATGCGTTAATAAGGTCACTAAATTAATACTAGAGTAAAAATTCAGTGCCTTTTTGACTGAACAGTACAATAACTCATATGCATATTTTTAACCGTAGAATAAATTAAGGTTTTACGGTTTAACTTTATAACACGCATAGGAATAAGACCGTAATTTTATTCATAAGAAAAGTGTTGTGCAAAAACTCGCGGCCCAATGGCATAATTTTGCATGACATTAGTATCACGTGAGATCACATTTGCGACTTTGAAACAAATTGTAGGCACCCTCGTAATGTTCTTTGAAAGTAATTTTGGTAAAGTACTGTCGTTACCAAAAATACTACGGCCTTAGTATGAAAATACTAGCCTACTAATATTATAAAGGCGAAAGTTTGTGCAGTTGTGAAGACGTTTGGCCGAAGATAACGCAAAAACTGTTGAATGGATCGTCCTGAAATTTTACACACATTAAGATTTGAACCTCCTATGTATACATAGGTTAATATAGGTTATATACATAAAGGCTAGGTACTAAATATTCCTAAAAACGCGTGCGAAGCCGCGGAAAGAAGCTAGTTGTCTATAAGAAGATATACTGAAATGAAATTCTTTCTTTCTGTTTTCACTCCTTTTTTACAATACTGAACTATTTTCGAATAATCAAAAAATTTTATACGCGTTCGTTAATAAAACTGCATTATTTAGAAACAGTCACAAAATACAGAATCAGAAAAATTCTTACTGAATTTTAATTATTATTATTTTTTTTTTTTTTTATTATTTTTATTTATAAAAATAATTCGCGAAACAATTTGACCGCCATTCACAAACACCAGATAATCACTAAAAAATTCACCCTTGTGTACACGAATCACGTACAAATTCCATGGAAGACGCAAATTGCTAGTAGCAACCAGAAATAATTTCGTGTTTGTGATATGAACTTGCACAATTCATTCACAAAGAGTGATGTTGAAAGCCGCCAGTGAGGCATTTTTGCGAATTATGATAATATTATGACTGTCTTGTTGGTTACACGCGATTAAATTTCGCATATTCAAATCATTCGTCGGGCTTTTACCAGCATCAGTGTGCCAGCTACTCTCGAACCACGTAGCCTAATGCGAGATGATGGTACCTTGGAAGATGGGTCGGCCTTTAGTTTGGAATGCTACGTGTGTAGATACCCTAGCACCTTCTCATCTTGCAGGGACATCAGTAAGGGCCGGCTCCGCAGCAACATCAACGGAGTTCCTCAAACGGCGAAAATACGCTAATCTTGACAGAGGTTACCTATTTGAGCCGTTTGGGGTGGAAACCCTAGGTCCATGGGGTCCTGGGGCACACGTTATCTATAAAGATCTTACAAAACTACTAACAGATTCCACAGGTGATCGGAATGCTGGTTTTTGTTTCGGTCAACGAATTAGCATTGCCATTCAACGTGGCAATGCTGTCAGCATTCTGGGCACTCTGCCTTCTGGTGACGGCTTAGATTTTTAGAAAATAGATGTCAGTGTAAATATTAGTTGTAATTATTTTTTGTTATTCAAATTATGCAGAAAAGTCGATTTTGAGATTTTTCGACACAATTCCTTGTTCTAGGGATGCGACATGCTTTCCAAATTTCCTTGAGAACTACCAGAGAATACAAACAATAACCATAATTCCCTCAAGCGCCCCCTAGCGGCAAAACTGATGACTACACTCAACGAGAAGCGATGTCGTGTTGAACGAGCTCGATTATAACTCGAATAACTTTATACTAGCTGTTAACCGTGACTTCGTTCGTAGTTCAGTGTCTATTATTGTTTTATGATGCGTGTGTGGTGTGTTCTAGGTTCTAAGGCTTTTAATCATAGATTAGTATAGTTGTAGTATTAGTAATATAGTTGGTAGGTATGTGGATTTATGTATGTTTAAATGTACTTATGTTAGAATAGAACTAACTCCCTGGGTCTATTTTTCTGGTAAAGTACATTCTGGGAGTCTTCGAAGTAAATTTGTGCCTTTAAAAGCTTGCTTCCATAATAAATAAAATAAATGAAAAAATATTGCTGGATAATCCACACAACATTATCTACCCTCAAGCTAAGAAGAGTTTGTGTATTTTACTATAAAAACTATCGTAGTTTGACGAATTCATTACGGATGTAAACGGGTTAACTACGAACCCTATTTGTGTTTTTTTGTCTTATTTGTGTAACCTTTCTCACAAATAAGGTTCGTAGTTAACCCGTTTACATCCGTAATGTAGAGTTTGTGTGTTATGGGTACTAGATGACTGATACCACAATACAATAACACATAAATATTATTTTTTTATTATGCGTAGGTACGTATAAAATACCCAGAACATCCTATTGATTCCTTTAGGCCGTAACTTCACTTATTCAAACATACAATTAGCAAAGCTTAAAAAAAAGATTCTCCTCACCATTCGAGAGTCCCAGGCCTCTTGTCAGTGGAGTCATTGAGCCACCTTATGAGGCCCAAAAGTAAGACACGTTTCTTTCTGTACTTACCTTATTATGTTATCACTAGCTATATAATCACGCCTGGAGAAAGCTTCCCAAACGCTGCACTGCTTGTACAAACTAGATTTAAGTTTTTTTCGCCGAAATTCTCAATTTTCTTTTAAGGCGCATACAGCACCTAAACTAGCGCCACCACCTACTTTATGTTATTATTCTGTTTAACAAAGGAATTTTCAAAAATCCTTCTTCCAGTTTGTGATACCTATCATAAGCTTTTTTTTAATGCCTCTGTAATAGTTTTATTCTATTTAGTTTAGGAAGAGATACGAAGTTGCACTTGGTGGCCACCAAAATCTATTTTCGTATCTCTTCCTAAACTAAATAGAATAAAACTATTACAGAGGCATTAAAAAAAAGCTTATGATAGGTATCACAAACTGGAAGAAGGATTTTTGAAAATTCTTTTGTTAAACGGAATAATAACATAAATTAGGTGGCGGCGCCACTTTGGGTCCGGTATGGGCCTTAACATGACCGAAAACTAACCCTAAAAACAAAACACTGCCATTTGCATAGCTAAACCCAATAAACAGACAAATAATATCCACAAAACACACAAAAAGGTCCAAACATAAAGAAATTTCGCACCATTTGTACACAAACTGTACTATTTAGGAGCATTCGTCGGGCAACGGGCATAAAAACGTATAAAATACCGGTCCAACCCTTTCTAATACCGGTATTAAGTATGTGATACCGCTATAAAGTTCCATCGTTTTGACCGGAACGTAGACGCTATTCAATGATTCAAAATCTAAAGGTTTAATATGGGCTCGCTGGCACTAAAGTCTAAAGGTTATTGCCACAACAACCTTTTTAAGCTTTTGTGCGTACTAAACGTAAAGATTTACCAACGATGTAGTACGAGTGTCTATGTGTGTAGCAACTTTTCCAAGTTTGTAGCAACAAACAACAAATTCTAATAAAATATTTACAGAAAGAAAATGACAATCAAATAATATAATTAAATTTAAACTAGCATTTACAATTGAGCTAACTGCAGACTATTGCAAAGAATATTACGGGTAGCTCAATTGATCCATTTCAATAGCAGTCGGAAGCGTGCCCAAGACACTGGCTGCATTGCCCCGCTGTATGGCAATGCTGATGCGCTGTGCCAGATACTCACTAGCTCCGAAAACCCGGAGAGCCTCGGTAACTCGAATTTTGTTTAACGGTTGCGGGATCGATTCCCGCCTTAGGACAATGGTTGCCTAAGGTAAATGGACCTTGTGCTTTAAATTTTCTATGTATAATAATAATAACATATGTGGAGCAATAACAATAAGTGGAGATTGGGGCTAGATGATGCTGTGTGGATTGTCCAGCATCATTATATTATTTTATTTTTAAAATATTCCTAATTGATAATGTTTACAAGATGTTATTAGATAGACTCTATATTATCTCAGCTTGTTTTATTTTGCGAGTCCGGCGCCTCAAAAAGTTAAAGAAACCTGGTTTAACGCATTCACTGCCTAGCTTCTGCGGTGCGTGAAAAAAGGACATAATAACCGGCACAGATCGGTTACGGTTCCATAAGAGCTGTTTCCAATAAATCGCCGGGTGTAACCAAGTCATAAAACATGCCCGGGTTAGCCGGATATGAACGCCTTTTGACCGGTCGCGTCCGGATCGCCGCTTTCTGTGCGTCTACACGATTTACTTCCAAATAAATGACGAGGATTTCGAGGTTCTGGTTCTATAGACTTGATAACGTCTCAACTTCAATTGAATTTTTAAAAAGTACGTACCTAGTAGGTACCTAAGTCTGTGAACGGAAAAACCTAGGTGTAGGTAAAACACAATTTTAAGACAGTATGTTGTAGAATTAAATTACCCAACACGTTTGTTTATGTTTGGTATTAGAAGACTTCCATTTTTAGGGTATTCGTTATTTTACACTTAAATTCAAACTGTATTTACAAAAAAGTCAAGATTGAGATGTAAAAAAAACGTGAACTGTTTCGGTGATATGACATCCCCTTGTCTCACTCCTCTGCGCAGTTGGATGAGCTAGTCATCACTAACATTTTGTCAACTTATTAATAACTAAGTGTACCTATTAATAATTCCGGGATAAAGTAAAGCCTATATGCAATTCCATTCTATAATCTATCTCTGTGCCAAATTCCATCTAGATCCGTTAACCCGTTCTGGCGTGATTGAGCAACAAACATCCATCCATCCATCCATCTATCGAAACTCTCGCATTTATAATATTAATTTTATATAAGCACACTGAAACAGCATAGAGTTTGTACTCTATGTAAGCACATTTCAAAATTCGAATGATAGCATTCCAAATAGGGTTGCGATCGTAGGACCGTAAGCGAGAGAAATAGGTATCCGTAAAACGCAAAATATCAACTTTATGCTCCAAATAACAGTCGAGCGGATTTGCCCGTTTATTTATCGTGCGATTTTATTTTATTCCGATTATGTGAGAAACGATTGGCTGGTTTGGAGGGTGAAAGGACTGGGGGATCTAGTGAGGATTGTAATACAAATGATTTGGTTGAGATATAAAATAAAATAATTTATTATATTATTTATTAACTTATAGGATACAATTGCCGCTTTGAATGGTAAGTATCCTATTTTTTATTAATCATAGAAGGTATCTTTAGTTACCTACCTACCATACCTTATACTATCTGTAGTGAAAGTCCCCCCAAAATCAGACCAGCCGATTTGGAGATTATATCAAACACATAAGCTGTCACACTGAGCGTGTATAGATTTATTTAGAAACAGAAACACCGTTATTACCTAAAGAAAGGTACTCATAAACAGCTAACAGTACAGACAGACAGACAAAAAGTACCTATTACTTAGAATCAGAAACCAATTGTAAAGTCCAGTCTACACGGATGTCTATCCGATATATCACCCGGATATGAGATGTGCGTGCCCTTTGACCGACCAACTTATATACGGACCGTTAAGCGCCCCGGGTGTACTAAACAGACGTTGTGCTTTGAATTTTGCGATTGTGTGTGAGTTGAGTGCTCTGTGTTTGTTTTAAGTAGTTTGACCAAATATGAAACGGTGAAAAACGTGATAAATGGTATATTTTTACAATTATAATCGTGGTTTTTATACTCGCGAGCGTAGCGAGATAGAATGAAAAGTACCTAACGTAATTAAGTAATCGGTGTTTTTACCATGAAAGAAAAATTATATTTTTCACTTATAATTCGAAACACTAAAACAATCAAAACTCACTTTTAGCAAAATATTGCATGTATTTAAGTCATTCTCCTCGTTGAGGGCACTCCAGTTAAAGAACTTAAGTTTGTAGTAATATAATAAAACGAAACTACTTTCTATATTAATATATAGATAGTGGTTTATTTAACTATAATCTTTATATTTATTATTTTGAGATGACTATAATCTTTAGATTTATTAATTTGAGCCGCAACATAATTAAGTTCTGGTTGGTAGTACGTAAAGACTAAAGAGACACACGTCACGTGGAAAAGGTTTTGTTGCGACCTTTATTTTTTTTGTGATTCTGCTATATGAGCGATATTGGCTCGTCACATATTTTTTCATTATTTCGACCTCAATAATATTATAAGTACTTCAATCATAATATTTGTTAAAATCTTCATAACTATAAATAATACGCCAGCTTTTGCCTACGTCTTTATTTCTCTTTTCTGAGAGATCATCATAAACACTCGAGTGTAACAATTCAGACAGATACCTACTAAAATATTCAATCTAGATCGATCATTCTAGATGTCATTTTCAATTAAATAAGCCACGTCAATTCACTTCATATCAATTTGTAGTGAAAGAAATTCCAGAGATAACATTGTATGGAAAAACTTACGCATTAGGCACCTCCAGTGAGAAAGAATCAAACTTCCTATTGAACATTCGGCAATATCAAAATGAGCTTTCAGTTCTTTTTAAAAAAACAAATAAATTAATAGCAAACGAATTGGAATTTCATTCAAAATTTCATTTTTAGACGAAGCTCGATCGGCTTGGTATGGCTTGCCCCTCTAGTCTGCTGCACCCCCGAACACGAGATAAAAAACAAAACGCTTCTTCCACTATTTATTGCAGATTTGAGAGTTGGACAAACGGGAATAATGATCTACCTAGAACCAGGTTAGGCGCAATCCGAGCTCTTGGCGTGGAGTTGGCCTTCTGTACGTTAGTTCTAATTTTAGTTATTCTGTACTAGAATAGAACTAAGATTAACTATTTAGTCGATATAACGTCATCTCGCGGAAAATACCTGAACAAAGTAAGAAAACATTAACTTCAACCATCTTCAAAATTTTGGACCATCCATCATAGTCAGGTACAGCATCGCATTATCTAGTCCCACACCTCACTGTGAGATGGCGCTTTAGGCAATGATACTAGGAGGGCCACTTACTCTGAACGTATAATTGCTTCAGAAATGATTAAAATTCCTATGTGCCTGTTTTATTGTTTAACAATTAGTACCTAATAAAATATAAAAAAGGAGGTCGAAAAAAGAATGCCTTTGACGTATTAATAAGAGTGTTATGAGTTTACTTAAAATAAACTCTTCTTATTATAATAATATAATGTACTGTTCTGTTAGTAGGATAATGAATAAGTTATATGACTAGTTCTTAAAATAAAGGGAAATACTATGAAAACTAAAATAAATGAAATCAGAGAAACAAAAATAAAAGTCGATCCATTATAATTATTTGTACCTAGAAATATACCAATTTATTAGATTTATTTAACAGCAAAAAATAATTACAACTAATATTTACACTTACATCTATTTACTAAAAATCTAAGCCGTCACCAGAAGGCAGAGTGCCCAGAATGCTGGCAGCATTGCCACGTTGAATGGCAATGCTAATTCGTTGACCGAAATAAAAACCAGCATTCCGATCACCTGTGGACTCTATTAGTAGTTTTGTAAGATCTTTATAGATAACGTGTGCCCCAGGACCCCAAGGACCTAGGGTTTCCACCCCAAACGGCTCAAATAGGTAACCTCTGTCAAGACTAACGTATTTTCGCCGTTTGAGGAACTCCGCTGATGTTGCTGCGGAGCCTGCCCTTACCTACTGATGTCCCTGCAAGATGAGAAGGTGCTAGGGTATCTACACACGTAGCATCCCAAACTAAAGGCTGACCCATCTTCCAAGGAATCAGAGTCATACCGTCAGGCCTTTTTCCATCATCTCGCATTAGGCCACGTGGTTCGAGAGTAGCTGGCACACTGACGCTGGTAAAAGCCCGACGAATGATGTCATTAATTGAACCATGGCGGGACACACGTCCTGCACTAGAGACACATGCCAGTGCATGGTGACCGAACTTATCAACGGTTTCACCGCACTGGCAACGGTGTGGCACTAGGCAAGGAGAACCTAAACGCAAAGAGGTAGCCACCCGAAATGAGTTATTGTCTAAAAGGGTACCTAAATTTTTGGAAGGCAAAACATATAACCAAAGTCCTGATTCCCACTCGGAAACAGCGAGTAGACGAGCGCGTTCTGATGAGCTGGTAGACGTATTAATAAGATTTTTCCGTACCAACTCACATAGCGGCTCATCCCACAGTCTCTGAGAAAAAAAAAAAAAAAACTGAAATAAAACTTTGTACCTAGTAGTTTAATTTTTAATTACCAAATTGACTTCAAGTGCCGCGAAGCAGCTTGACCTTAGTACTAGCTACTCGACTTCAGCAAAACCAGGCGCGAGGACCCTTCCTAAAGATAATTTGTCCAAGCTAAAGAGTAAAGGTTTAAGTTCCATCATAATAATCGATAACACTTTGATACTTTTTAATAATTTCGACTACTCCATCAGCGACCGTGTGGCCTAATGGATAAGGCGTCGGACTTCGGATCCGAAGATTGCAGGTTCGAGTCCTGTCACGGTCGAATTTATTTTTAGATTTCAATTTGAAATCTTTTTTATTTATTTTATAAAAACAACGTCTTTTATTTTTTAATCTACTAATAATTAAATTAACAATTTAGTTTCTTTTTAAAACCTGTTTTTATTACATCTATTATTTATACAATCTCTACCACCTTGCAGCTAAAATAGCAAAATATTTACAAACTAAATGTTTTTTGCCGTTACATTAATTAATTATTCCATGCCGTTACTTGTTAGTATTGACACCATCTAGGAAAAATGCTTATTACTCGATCATAAATAACGTCAGTGAAAATATAGAGTCGTGTCACCCGTTTAACGTTCACATGCTAATCAAAGAAACAGTTTAGAACTTTTACGTTAGATGTCGCGGTAAACTAACTATCGCAGCGCCATCTAGAGAAAGTTTATGGAATCTCATAGAAGTCAGCTCTGCCTACCCTGTCTCGCTGTTTTATCTTATGTTTACTCCCCAGATGGCAGCATGATTCGAAAAAGACACGTTTTTCTCTATAGATCATGATTTAATGATACTTCTCTACATAGCACGCGGCTTGTTTGACTGAATTATTGTAAATTGTTATTATATTCTAATCGGTCAGCCATAAGTTATGATTTTTGAAACATTTATAATTTTCAAGTTATCCAAATAAAACTGTACTCACACAAAAAAAACAAGTCTATTATTCTTATTGGACTTTTCCTAAATTAATTTTGATAACAATTTTAATAACTACACACATCAACATTGTCTATTCAACATTTTGTTGATTTTTACAAAAACTGAAAATATTTGTTCTACAACGGAACAACACTTGCTTTGTTCTTAATTTATTGTTAGGATTAGGAATATTTTTTGTTATAAATAATCATTATTAATGACTCTACATTTTTTCTTGTCTATATTGCTCTACTTATAAATTTTTAAAGTCGATCCACCAATGCCTACCGAACTTATTCATGCTCCGCTAAATGTAGAAATCCCCGGTACACTTCTGGCCACAATCATTAGCCTCGACTTCAGCCTAGCGGGGTCGGTCGTCTTGAGTGCCAATTTGTCGCAGCGTCCCGAAACACTCAGGCGAATGTGTTTGCCCCTTTAGATGGTAACGACTTGGCAATTTTGCCAATTCGAGTGGTGGTTCACTCGCACTTGGCCTGTAGTGTACGTTTGGGCTATTTTCAAATGGTAGAAAAGGTCACGTAGGAGTAATACATTTCCATACATTAGGTAGGTACTACGTACCACCGACCAGTTTCTACGTACTTACTACTCAACTTCTAACATGTTCATGTACGAATATAATTGCCAAAATTATTTCTTTAGGAATTGGTATTATCAGAAACAAAAGTGTTAAACACACAGTCAACACAGAAATTTTGGACCCCTTATTCCACTGTAGGCGTCCCAACCCCGCGAAGCGGGGAGGGTATTCGAGTCAGTGACTGAAAGTTTTGAATTTGTCCAGTAAGTAGTAAGTAACACATTTACAAATTCAAAAAATCTTGTAACAGTAACAAGAAAGACACTATTGTCACCATACAGTAACATCTTTTATCTGTGACCATACTATGATTTTCCCATGAGTTCAAGTCAAGTAACCTAACCTTACTTATTTTAGCTTAAATATCAAACAAATCGATCTGACAAATCTGAAAAAGAAGTTTGTCCCAAAATTTTCACATTTTGGATTCGAACCTGCGCCCCACCCTAACCAGGGTGGTTTTGAAATTTTTTGGGACCTATTTTTTTTCTTAGAGATTACCCAGACTGCGAGGGCTTACACACTATAGTAATACAAAAACCTTACATCGATCTAAGATAAAAATGCAGGTTAAACATAAGATATTAAAATATAAAAAATTTAATATAAGACATTCTTCTTTAAAAAAACTGTTACATACTGTAATTAACTCTAAATAATCTACCACCCTCAAGCCCACGTCCAACCGTCATAATCGATAGGGGTACAAGGGGTACGCACAGGTGTGCATTGTCATGACAATGGGACATAACATAAGCCTACCCTACGAACGCTGCCTGTAGACGAATATTAGAAAATTAATGCCCATCGGGAATTTAAGGGAGAATTTTGTCGACGTATATTTATAATTAAAAGTTATTAAAAGTATTCTTAGGAATTACCTTAGATAGTAAACTTCAATGGGGCCCGCACATAGATAAGCTATCGAAGAGACTAAGTTCTGCAGCATATGCAGTCAAAAAAATCCGTCATCTTACAGACGTTGATACTTCTAGACTAGTATATTTCAGCTACTTCCATAGTATTATGTCTTATGGTATACTGCTGTGGGGGAACGCTGCAGATATTAACACCGTATTTGTGCTGCAGAAGAGGGCTGTTCGTGCAATCTATGATATGGGTCCCAGAGAGTCCCTACGTGATATATTTAAAGAAATAAACATAATGACAGTACCGTGTCAATATATTTATGAAAACTTGTTGTACACTCATAAGAATATCAATCGATTCCCCAAAAATAGCGATATACATAATTTAAATACTAGAAATAAGAATAAACTCGCTGTGCCCACAACTAGGCTACACAAGATTAATGTATCTTTTAAAGGACAATGTATACGCTTCTACAACAAAACTCCAAGTGAGTTGCAAAAATTATCAATAAATAAATTCAAACAAATTGTCAAACATATCCTTTGTAAAAAGGCTTACTATAAAATATCAGATTATCTAGACGATAAAAAAGCTTGGGACGAGTTTTGCTCCAACTCGAAAACTAACATTCTAACAAGGTAAAGGTTTCTTGTTCGCTTCTTTACTTTACCTTAAAAAGATTGAAGTGGACAAAAAATCAAAGTGATCACTTTATTTCCTAGTTTTACTTATGTAATCTGAGTTTTTGTTACGTGTCCAAGAGTCCTGTAAGGTCTAAAGGAAATAAAGCACTTTGAATTTTGAATTTTTGAATTTTGAATTTCCTACTTGAAACTGGTTTTCGCCACGCTGCGTCCCGTCGTAGCTAGACCCAGCCGCAGCTGACATGGCAATGAAAGTGTTTTTTTAGCTTTTCTGACCTGCTTTTGGGACTAAAGCACTAAGTTTAAATCTACTCTAGCCTCAGTTATCTTATATTTTTTAACGTTATTAAAGAAATTGTGAAACTGCTACTTATACCCTAGATTTCGTTATTTACGCCAATAAACATATTTTGGTAATGAACCACAAAAAAAATTGTACAACACAAAACAATCAATCAACAAGAACATCTTGAACTTGGAGATATCTTGTTGAACTATTTAAGACTAAAACGGGTAAAACTCCTTGTGGTAGCAAAGTCAAGTTTTTTGAGGTCCGTAAATAGGACAATCATCGGATCGTGTCATCATGTCATCTGATAGAAACTTAAATAATTATACTACGAAAGTGTCATCGTTGATTAAATTGGTTTTGTATTTTTGCAAAAGTGTAAAGTTTCCATGATATTTTAAGGGGTCTGCGGATAATGATTTGTCCATACAAATGTACTACTACCAAAATGATTTGTAATTCGAGCCATAATAACATGTTGTTTTTTTGTATTCAAACATAGTATTAACCAGGTCTCTGGTTTTTTTTCTCCTATAATGAAATGTAAGGTAAGCAAAAATATGCGAAATGCCATTTTGTTTTGTTTTGTATTAAAACATATCTTACGTTTTGCTTAATATGGAACATAGCTTAGCATTGTCTAATTACAAAATAACAGTACAATGTCGAAAATACCAAAGTTTTCAGTCACTATTTTTGGTATTACGGAACACAATAATTTACGAATTGAAGTTGCTTATCTGTAGCCAAGTCCATATACTTAATATTAAAGTCATTTTGACGACCGATGTGGCGCGGTGGGCGAAGGTCTGCCTGCGACGCAGAAGGTTGCGGGTTCGATTCCCGCATCGGGACAAATGTCTGTACCTACAGCCATTTGTTCAGGGTGTTCTGGTCGTTTTCTATATTATAATAAAAATATCTATGTATGTATTATATTATATTATGTATATCAGTTATCTAGTACGACTAGTACCCATAACACAAGCTCTGCTTAGCTTGGGGCTAGATAATGCTGTGTGAATTGTCCAGCATTATTTACATATTTATTATTAGGTATTTATAACGGGATATTTATCATGATTCCATTTTTGAGTGTTAATAACCATGATAGTTTTAAAAGTTTTATCATATACTTAAATTAACCCTTATCCAATGTAAAGCCTCATTCCCAAAAACCTGAAGCTTGTTCCGTGTCGTGCGATGTCGCTCGATCGATAACAATGTCTGGCACTCGCGCATTGTGCGATATTTTATTGTACGCTGGTTTCGATGCCCGATTCACCTGCCTTCAAGTGTAAACCTCAACTTGTATTCGAAAACTTGATGACGTTTTCCAGCGGCAGGGTTCTTCTTGACATATCTGCTCGTTATTAGGTAAAGATTAATCTAAACAGTGTATTAATTATCATTGTTGAATTTTGATACAAATAATTATCATTAAGTGTGCAGGACAACCTCTTGCTAATAGCTAGGATAATTCATAAAATTAAGTTTTTAGAATAGAGTTCAAAATCGAACATTACTTTAGGTAAACAGAATAGATAATAGTACCTTTTTCCCGACAACAATAGGCCACAGATTACTTTATAGTTGTTATGCATAATATACCTACCTATCTATTTAAGTACCTACAGATTGTTGTCTCGAAGGAATCGAAAGGGAACGTTCTAGAATAAGGAAAGAGATGGATAGTTCTCTAGTTTTTTCTAGAAAGTTTTGAAGGTTACAACTGAGGTATAAATACCGAACTTGTCGGCCGATTTATTCATTCAGTTTATGGATACGAACAAGTGAACAGTGTAATAGTAAACCAATAGCAATAGTAATCCAGTACTGCAGCAAGGAAATATAGAAGCTCTTCTCATAGAACAGTCTTTCAATTCTACGCCATCTTCGTCTTCAACTGAGGAGTTCTCCAATCCAGCAATAGCAAGTGTGCACCCGCTCATTCGTGATAGGCCCTTCTAGTGGGAACGCACATTAAGAGTAGGTATACCTCTATATTGTGCTGACGACGCTGCTTTCAATGAGAGGAGACTGAGATGGATGAATGAATGCGTTGTAAATTAATAGTTTTATCTTTTTAATTGTAAGAAACTAGCGAATTAAATTTCATAAAAATCGGTTCAGCCGTATAGGCATGAAAAGTAAACAGACAGAGACATTATAATTACTTTCGAATATATAATAATATATAGTATGGAATTGTGGATGTTGGTATGGGCAAAAAATGTAGTATTAGAGTAAAATAAGTTCCTATCCGATAAAATATTCAAGTAGAGTAGGTAAATCTGAGCTACCTGTACTTAGAAAGACTAAGCATATTTAGGCAACTGAGGGAAATCAAAAAGTAATACAAGATTAATCAGTCGCCTATCTACGTTACATTGTTTTCATACATCACTAAACAAATCAAACCACCAACAAGTAGCTACCGTTTCACCAATAGCTTTCTATGTAAAAACGTTTCAGCGAAAACCACACCTCCAAGACGACATTCACCACCCATGCAGCACAATGGCCAAACAATAACCTCACAATGGGTACAATGGGAGTCTCTGTCTTCCCATTGTGCGCCACAATGTAAGCCCCGCCCCCAACAAAGGCGGCATTGTTTCATCTCTATACACCAATCTGATTGGTCCAAATAAAATGCTACTGACTTGACCACCCGCGGCTTAAGAATGCATCAAAAAACTCACTTAACTTTTTACTTGATATCGAACTTTTGAATTTTTTGTGATGGTTACGATAGGGAGGAACAGATGGGTCGAATC
Source organism: Eupithecia vulgata (assembly GCA_946478455.1). NCBI lineage: Eukaryota > Metazoa > Arthropoda > Insecta > Lepidoptera > Geometridae > Eupithecia > Eupithecia vulgata. The sequence goes on along the minus strand of OX297862.1, from coordinate 2,049,596 downwards.
GACCGCTTTGATAGTTAAATTGACAGATCGATATAAATAGCTGGAGTGTGTAGGAGTGCGTGTGTTGTGGTGATGTGGCGGCTCTTCAGACCCTCTTTGTACGTGTAGGGTTAAAAGTTTAAAACTCCCACGACCTAAGAACGCTTTCCTTTGTTAAACACCCAAAGAAAACTCAAGCGTTCTAAAAGTAGACCCTAAAAAAGGAAAATTGACATAAATCCTTTGCTATAATACTTTTGGTTAAGTTGTCTTGCCAAACGAACTTCTATAGCTATCAAAATCACCCACAAACTAAGAACAATTCAATTAATTAAAAAGCTAAGTTCCACTGAGGTTTTAATTATCGGCCCATTGAGCAAGCCTGGCTGTGACGCTGGTCTCGGCACAATCAAACTTGGTCCCGCTCAATCGGTATTCAATAATAATTGGCCTCTATTCTGGCTTGGCCTCTATTCTGCCTTGGCTCAAGCCAATCAAAGTTTTCTGCGCGACAATAAACCACTGCGGTACCTAATTGGCAGTCGATGATTGATTTAAAATGAGAACCCGGTAAGGGTTGGCTTTCTTGTGGTTTTGTATTTAATTTAATATTGTGCAGTAAATTGTTCACTAGTCGCAGTACACTGGCAGCATCCATTATATTTAATTGTGTTGTTAGTTTCCTAGGTACTACGTACAATTCTATGTTTTGTTGTAAACCAAAAGAGAGAGTAATAAGGTGTCTAATGAAAGAGTACATTGATAATAATTGAAAAAGACATCATGGAGAAAGAAACTATCTTTATGATGCGCCTGACAGTACCTAACTATCTTTTGCGCCTGACAGTACCTTCGAAGATTCTGTTCCATTTTCGTGACGTCATGTTAACCCTTAATAGGGCGATGATGAAAATTATTGAAAAAACAAGTTTTGTGTTATTATTTATACGTTTATTAGGGCCCTTTTAAACATTATTCATGAAAATCTAAAAATATATTATTAAAAGTACGCGAAAAATTGGTGGTAATCATTTTACCATGGCCCGTTTTCGTTTAGGTGTTGGTGGTTATTATTTGACCTTAGCCCGTTACTGTAAAGAGAGAGGAGGTACTAGAGGTGCTACAGTTCATAGCTTCTCCTTCTTCTGGAGCTATGTGGAAGCTTTTGAAGCACGGTGTGGCACATAAAGCTACTTTGCAGACATCGCAAATGATCCTAGAACGTTTTTGCGTATTTTTCGTGCTGCAAAATCGGCATCTCGTAAATTTTCCTTGGTCTTCTGGATAATGTGAAACAGAAGAGAGTCTGATTTCAGCAGGTACTCCGAAATTTCCACCTTGTTTGTTCCTGAAAATAATACTAGTGGTTCTTTTTTTGCCTGTGAATCCATCTATTAGACTGCGAGCCAAACGAAGTCTAAAATCTCGATGTGTGTGAACCGTTTGCTTGTGAATTTGTATGTAGGCTATGTACGCGTTGATGATAGCTGCATCAAACATGAAATAAAATAGGCGCAACCAGTTGCGTCTCGATTTTCGGCCGATTGGGTACGAGGCACGGAAGTGATCAAAATGATCCACACCTCCCATGTTCACAGTATATTCGGCAATAGCAGTGGGGATAGTAATATCTTTCTTGGTACCATCCTTCTGTCTTCGTTTGACCGTAGAAACAGATTTTGGGTTGTGTGCTGTTGTCAAAACATTCACCAGTTGAGTATCCATCCACTGTATAGCAGAAACGGGAGCTTTGGTTTTGTACATGAACTCATGCCTTGCAAGCTTTTCCTTCTTGAGTTTATTTTTGGGCAGCAACTTCTCTAGTAAACCTTTTCGGTTCAAACGAACGGTTCCGACGGCATATATTCCTTTCTTTATCAGCAAATCATTCATTAGAGGAATGCTAGTGAAGAAGTTGTCGAAAGCTACAAGAGTATTGCGTGGAACACCTTCACATAGTTTCATTATGACATTATATCCTAAGCCTTCTTCACTTTATGCATTTTCGTCTGCTTTGCCGATATAGATATCGAAGACATAGATGTATCCGGTCTTAGCATCACACCGAGCCCATACCTTATAACCCCTCTTTATGGGTTTTTTGGGCATGTATTGTTTTAGTGTGCTTTTACCCTTGAACTTTACCATGCTTTCGTCCACCGATTGGGTGCTTGATTGAGAACATTGAGTCTGAAATACTTCGTTTAGTTTTGTTATCATAGGACGTATTTTATAAAGCCTATCGTGATCTGGCGTATCTCTTGCGGGTTCTTTGGTATTATCATTCAAGTGAATGTTTTCAGTCAGTTTTTTGAATCTCTTTTGAGTAAAAGTTTGGGCAATATCAGGATTTCTATAAAAAGTATCAGTTGACCAATACAGATTGACATCAGGTAAGGGGTGAAGACCCATCAGTATCAAGATACCAAGATATGCACGCATTTCAGATACAAATGTTGGACTCCAGTGAAGCGTTTGCCTTTGTGCCGCATAAATGTTTGTTTGTTCTACCAGCAACTCTACGAGATCAGGAGGGAAGTAACTGTCGAAAAATTCTATGGGCGGTGTTTTATGAGTGACGCGCATGTTGACAGTCAGTTGTTTATCGAACTTTGGTATGCTATGCTTTGGAACCTTATCTGACCAGTTTTGTGCCACACGAATAGGCCTACTTACTATGTTTGTGCTCGCAGTTTCATTAGACTGTGCTAAGTCAGACTGAGTTAGAGTCGGGTGGCTTGGTTCCGGGTGGCTTGGTTCAGAAAGAGCACCAAAAAAGACATTCCTATCACATTCATTTCGCGTACTTACTTCCATCACCGGTTCTTCAATCACTGGTTCAACACTTTCTAGATATTCTACCGAAACACGTGGCCCGGGAGGGTCTTGAAAATAATCTAATCCTCTCGTCTCCAACTCAGGCTCTTCACCAAATATTCTTGAAAGACCTCGCGAAACTTCATCATCGTAATCCAGTACGCAATCGCCCAAATGTGGTTCTTCCGAGATACTTTCGTCGCTACTTTCAATAGCAGAGAGATCATCTTCTAGAATACCGGCGATAATACTATCAGATATCTTCTTTTTCTTCGACATTCTCCTGAAATAACAAGTACGCTAATGGGTAAAGGTAACTATATTACCACCAAATACTACTATGTTGATGTAACCGGGCAATGGTAAGAGTTTTACCACCGAGTTTACGAAGATTTTCCAATTAGTACAAGTTTCATTTTAAAAGTTATTCTACGAGTCATGCAGGATAATTTAATCAATTACCCTACCAAATATCATAAAACCACTTACCGGAATCTTGTTAGAACAAAATTTCAATTTATTTGCGCCAAACACCTCTGATTTTTAAAATTCTTCGATATTTTTTTTTGAATGTTGGTAGTTCATAAACTTTCACAGTTAGCGTAGTTGCCAGTACTAATAAAGTTTTAAGGGTCTTCACACATTATAAATATTGAATATGAGAATGTGCACATAGAACGACTCATGCTCTATGGTCAAAAAGCTGAGGTGGTAAGCAATTGTCCTTTGCCCTATTAAGGGTCCTCTTGTCTTGTCCATAAAAGCTTTTGCTTTTTGCCGTAAAAATCTACGGTTCATTGGCCTACAACACACGATGAAAAGACGGTATAAACATAGCTATGTATATCTTATCCGATTACGTATGCAAAATTTCATCGCAATAAAGGGTGTAGTTTCCAAATGAATCTGAAAATACGTTTGTATAAGAGCTTAGAGGTTCACATTCGAACCCACCTTAAGAAAATCTCGCGTGAGAACAAAATGTTCTGGCGAGTGTTTTTTTGCATGCAAGTTTCAATAAGGTTTAATCCAACTTAGTTTCATATTGCTTATCAAACAAAAATAGTATCATCAATCTAAAAAAAAAATACGCTACCCTTAACTACCGACCCCATGAATGACCAACCATTTAAAACATGGCGGCCCAAAATATCATTGACAAAGCCGTTTTCCTAATGATTGGGTGCGACTTTACACCTGCCGTTTATAACAGCAATAATAAAAAAAATCAAAAGGGAGGAAGTGATAAAAAGTCTTCAGTAACACTATAAAGTTCTGGCCGTTTGAGTTTTTTAGGTTCATTCATAAAATAGGATTATTGTGTCGAGAATCAAAATGGATGGGGTCAAGAATGGATGAGTTATTGTTGGTTGGGAAAAAAACAAGATAATTGATATAGTTAGTATAATTCGATATAAGGGAATTTCGCTTTTTGATAAGATCTCGCATCGCCACCTAGCTGTTAGCAAATCATAGGGATTTGTTAACATTTTGAACTTGATTTTACGTAGCTGCATACAGTTTTTGGACCATTAATTACCACAAAACTAGACTAGTACTTAATTGAAAAATACAAAATCTCGATTTTTCATAAAACACCTCTATGCACCATATTGCTTTTTTCTCAAAAATCGTTTATTTCACTTCATTTATTTGCTTAAGACGAAGATATGTAGTTTATGCAGAGACGCGAAAATAGAGTTTGGTGGACACAAAGTGCAACATCGTACTCTGGCTAAACTACATAAAATAAAACTATTATAAAAGCATTAAAAAAAGCTTTTAAGAGGTATCATAAACTGCCTATTGAATATTTTGAAATTACTGTTGTTTAACAAAATAATAAGATAAAATAGGCGGCGCTAGTTTGGCTCGGGGTATCGTCTTAACACTGCATCTCGTCAAACTAAAAGCCAAAAGATCATTGAAATCCGAGTTAAGCCTGTATAAGCCTGTTAAACTTTAACCAATCCCTACCTATATTATAGTGGAACTAAACCAGGTCAACTTGGTCAGAAGTTAAGCCGTATTAGCGGATGTCCACTTGGCTATACACCCTCGCCCTAAGCCACAGGTCAAGCCGGACGAAAAAGGACGAAGGAAGAAACTTTGAACTTTATATACGAATGAAATATCGGTACTGGCATACCGGCTATTGCTAAATTAAATTATGCCAGTATGTAGGTACCTAACTACACACTAGTAGTATGTATTAGAACTATCAGGTAGTCTACGATAGCTTGACGAAGTGGCGCGGCAGGCAGTTGCGGGTTCGATTCCCGCCTTGGGATAAATGCTTGGGACAATGCGCTTATACGTGTTAAAATAGCCATCTAAGTAATGTATTGTAATAAGTAAATCAGTCTTTTAATACCGACACGTTAGCTAAACTCTTTGTAGAATTTTTGTAAACAAATCACGATTTAAAAACCTAAAACTCACTTGCTTAAAATTCAAAGTTATTATGTGAACAACTAATGACATATTCACCAAGCCATCCACGAATACAAATCTTTTGCAAGTAAGTGCCGGGAGTGGGACGTGTCTAATTATTTGTAAAAAACTTTAATAACAAAGAATATAACAATCAAATAAATAAATAATGCTGGACAATTCACACAGCATTATCTAGCCCCAAGTTAAGCAGAGCTTGTGTTATGGGTACTAGATGACTGATAAATATAATATAATACATTACATAGATAGATTTTTTTATGCATAGAAAACGACCAGAACACCCGGAACAAATACCTGCAGATCGTACAAATATTTGCCCCAAGGCGGGAATCGAACCCACAACCTCTTGCGTCGTAGGCGGACCTTCGCCCACCGCGCCACAGAGGTCGTCGAATCAAATAATTGAAATCTAATTTTTTGAAAAATGATCTGAGCGTAGGTACTCGTATTTGTTATTTATGTTACACACTTAGGCCCGTATTATGAAAGCTTGCTAAAAAGTGGTTGTTGCTTGTCAGTCATGCATGATCTACGCTTGAGTGACGTTTTTCAATGACACAAACGTCACTGTATAGATCAGGACTGAGCAAGCTTCATAATACGAGCTTATAAGTTCAGAACAAATATAGGAAAATTATAACTTAAGACAAACTACTTACATACAAGTTAGTATTTCCAAAATAGGTACTTACGTACATAGGTAACTTCCGTAAATAGGTAAGTACCTACTGATTATTTTAACGCCATGAAAGAAGATGTTGAAGAAGTTTTTGTTTTTAAAGCTTCGGTAGTAACCCAATTTACAATGATTTGGTTTCATAGATCCCACCATAATTAAGTGTTTTAGCGCAGCTTCCCTCTGACACTGTTAAAATTGTCACCACTTTATAAGTATATATAAGCATTATTTTAGTATTGTATCTCATTTTAAAAGAACTTCTGTTTTTATGAGAAATAAATATCTTTAACCCCCACTTAACAAAAAAGCGAGTCATCCTATAATGTCATTTAGTTATGGCTGACTAAAACACTAAAAAAACACCATGGGAGCGGAGCGGCGCGGTAACTATGCCAAGTTACCGCGTGTCGATGTGAATGGACTCTTTGTTCCATCTTTTACCGATCAGCAGGGTTTTATTATTCTGTTTTAAGAATTTCAGTTTTGCTTTAACATATAATAAAGAAATATTGGATTATAGAAAATTCTTTACTGCACACTTAGCGATACAATTACCAAATATTGTAAAATAATTCGAAATATATGATAAGGTGGTCGTATCGCTCAAGAGCGATCTTTATCAGTCAACCGTGGATGAATACGATCATTATTGAGTATCGGGATCTATGTACATTATTATGTATCAAATCAAATCAAATCAAAAAGTCTTTATTTCCATAAATACAAAAATGTACACTTAGAAAAGGTCAAATTCTTACAATAAAACATTAACATGGAAATAAAGAGATATTTTTGATTTCGGTCGCTTCTGTAATGTAGACTAAAGAAGCGACGAAGAAACCTATAGCCTGTTAGTTGTTATTTTTCGAATTGGAGCAAAACCCGTCCCAAGCTTTTTTGTCTTCTAGATAATCTGATATTTTTTAGTAAGCATTTTTACACAGAAAGGTTTCTACAATTTCTTTGCATTTTTTACTGATAGATTTTTCAACTCACTAGGAGTTTTGTTGTAGAATCGTATACATTGCCTTGCCCTTTAAAAGATACATTAATTTTGTGAAGCCTGGTTGTAGTGTAGCTTATAGCATTAGCTTATATTTTTTTAATAAATAATAAAGATTATAAATTTTCATAGGGTAGATTCCACCAAATACCCAATTAAACGAGTATAACTAACCCTAGCATAAATCTACTTTCAGAAGATGTGGCCGACGATGTAACAAAGGTCTAGAATCGTAAAGATTTATTCGTATTTATTCTTGTCTTGAAGAGACCACTTTAAATTTGTTTTTGTACTACTTTGGTCGAATACAGTCAACTATAATATATATATTATTTTTATTATAATCCGTCACTTACTAAACATCATTTAATGCCAAACTTCAGCGTCTTGTAGGTATTTACGTAGAAAGACCCTTGTGCCTTAAAATTAGATTTTTTTACTTTTCGCCAATTGTTGTTTTTTTCCCGAAATACAAAAGAAGTCTCGCGTCGTCTATTTATATTTCGGAAACTTTTCTTAATACTTACTTCAGCTAAATATGAGTACGTAGGTTTGTAACCCGAGGTATTTTTATTAACAATAAAAAATAAAAGACGTTATTTTCGTCTCGCATTAGACGAAAATAACGTCTTTTATTCGAAATTCTTTAGTGAACACATTTATTTGCTACTAGCAGCGCCTCGCGGTTTCACCCGCTTAGTTCCCGTTCCCGTTCCCGTGGGGATTCCGGTATAAAACATGAAAGCCCCTGAAAAGTAAGCTTTCTAATGGTAAAAGAATTTTTGAAATCGCACTGTGCGCAGCTCGTTGGCACAGAGATTTATCATAATCAGCATCAGTCTATTTATATTAGTCCACAGCTGGACATAAGCCTCCCCGAATTAGCCGTCTTCAGCTTGCTGCATCTAGTAGGTATCTATCTGCAGTCTTGTGCAGGTAATCATGCCAGTCATGCCACTCGGTCGGAGACCTACACTAAGTTTGCTGACAAGCTGTCTTCACTCCAAGAATTCGTTACCCCAGGGTTTGTCGGTTGTTTGAAGTTAATATAGGATTAAGTATTGTTTTTAAGTAGGTACTTAATACGCCAACGTCCAAACGTTTACTATTGCTCCGTGTCAATTCCGAGGTTGGCTGGAATAGATCGCTCTTAGCAATTAGGCTGCCTATTGTGGAGCTCAGTTATGGGTCTTGCTTTTCCTGTATTTTATATTTTTTTGGTTTGCCATAAAGAGTAATTACCTATACAATTTTGTATTGTATTGTACGTAGTACAGTCACAAATTACAGAATCACACTAATTATAATTTAGATGGATGGATCGATAGATGGATGTTTGTTGCTCAATCACGTCAGAACTGCTGAATAGATCTGGATGAATTCATTACGAATGTAAGCTGGTTAACTACGAACCCTAATTTTGTGTTGGAAGAAATGATCTAGACGAAATTTAGCACAGAGATAGATTATAGTCTGGAATAGCTCATAGGCTATATTTTATCCCGGAATCCTCACGGGAACGGGAACTAGTATGTAGTATCTGGGAACAATTCAGAGAATGTTATAATATTTATTTAATGTAAATGAGACAACACCCTCCCACACAAAACTTGCCAAAGAAAATAAACAGTCGCGTCGCACAATGGCGAGGACTCAAATGAAAATTTTAAATTTAATTAATAGCAAGTGCCGTCGTCGTGCCGATTATATTATAAAGCGGGCATTGTGCCTGCCGCCCCCGGTGGGGGCTGGGGGCAGCCATCCACCCCCGGTATACCCTTTAAGGTTATGTTACTATGGTACTGTCTGTCACCTACAGAAAAAAAGCACGTAAATGGCAAGGTGATTACTGAAATCAGGTGTTTTTTTGAGCCCTCTGGATTCTTATGCGCCTCAGGCTGACCATTCGTCATCCAACCTTACTCTAATGAAGTCGTATGTATAAGTATTAATACATTTTAAATATATATACTACTATATGTATACTATACTATATATACTTATGTATATACAAGTTAAATTAATTAACACTCTGAATTACCTACTATGGAGACCTGTACGTCGAACCTTAATAACGATATCTCAATGCGCCTATTCAATATATTCTCTACTATAGGGTTGCCGTTAGACCATAATCTACAGAATGATGGGACAGAAGAAAATGGAGAATTCAAATAAGTGGAACTCTGAGATCAGTTACCGTAGCGAATTGTACTAGAAAAGGTCATAGAAACCATGTAGAATTGGTCTCGCGATTCGTGTAGAGTACTTAGAAGCCCTAATTTTCTTTCAGAGCTCTATTTCTACGTTATATTTAACTCTACTCTAAAGTAGGTATTCTATTCTAAATCCTCTGTCTTGACCAGAAAGAAAACAAAAATGACTAAGGCCCGTATTATCAAAGCTTGCTCATGGATCTATGCTTGAGTGACGTTTATAACATAGAAAAGTTACTCAAGCATAGATCGATGACTGAGCAAGCTTTCATATTAAGGCTATATGATTAGAAGTGTATTTTAAGTTCTAAGTACTTACATATTCTAAAGTATGGAATATAATACAAGTTTATATTGAAACGAACGAAGCCGATGCCACAATCAGACAAAACTTCCATTATGATGCTCGTTATTATATCATGATGTAGGTATTTTGGTTGTAGAGATAATGGATACGCCTAATGTAGGTACTCCTAAGTAACTATTTTTTGGAATAACAATGATGATTTTAAAAATTTCTTTTTAAATTTATAAAAACTTACAATTGCATGATTACGTAAAAAAAATGTTCCCTAAAAGGTATGCAATAAAGAAAGTAATAATTATCATACAGGGTGGAACGGGATGAAATGGAAGGGGTACCGAAGTGATTACATTCCATATGTAATGGCTAGAAATGATTGATATAAAGAAAACAAAAAGTTAAAATCAGTCATGTGACGACCTTTGTGGCGCGGTAGGCGATGGTCCTCCTGCGACGCAAGAGGTTGCGGGTTCGATTCCCGCCTTGGAACAAATATTTGTACGATCTGCAGGTATTTGTCCCGGACGTTCTGATCGTTTTCTATGTATAAAAAAACCTTTCTATGTAATGTATTGTATTATGTATATCAGTTATCTAGTACCCATAACACAAGGCTAGATAATGCTTTGTGAATTGTCCAGCATTATTTATTTATTTTTATTTATTTATGTTTAATATTGGTGACAACTCTATGTACTACATGTCCTAGCACGTGTAAGGAGAAAAGAAGACCTGTTATTTTAGAGATCTACTACAGCCCAAGTTCAAATATTCCTCCACGTCCAATAATGCAGGCAGTAACTCGTGCCAGAATGACGTGGCGATGCACCTTCGATAATGTATTTTCTTCACGATTTTTTAACATTGCAAAAAATAAAATGTCATCGCACCTAGGTAGTTTATGTCATCCATCAATAACATCACTAAGTGATTGTTTACTAGTCAGGTTCATCATCATCATCATCATCAGCCTATATTTGTCCACTGCTGGACATAGGCCTCCCCTAATGAGCGCCATAGCGCCCTGTCTTCAGCTTGCCGCATCCAGCATCTGCCAGCAGTCTTTCGCAAATCGTCATCCCACCTGGTCGGAGGGCGTCCTACACTACGTTTGCCGAGTCGCGGTCTCCACTCAAGAACACGTTTACCCCAGCGGTTGTCGGTTCTTCTCGAGATATGGCCAGCCCACTGCCACTTCAGCTTGCTAATCCTTTGAGCTATGTCGATAACCTTAGTTCTCTGTCGGATGTACTCGTTACGAATCCTATCCTTCAGAGAAACTCCGAGCATAGCTCTCTCCATAGCTCGCTGAGCGACTTTAAACTGGTGGACCAGCCCTACCGTGAGTGTCCACGTCTCAGCTCCGTAGGTCATGACGGGTAGAACGCACTGATTGAAAACTTTCGTTTTCAAGCATTGGGGTATGGATGACGACAAGACTCGACGTAGTTTGCCAAACGCGGCCCAACCCAGCTGGATCCTCCTCCTGGCCTCCTTCTCGAAATTGTTTTTACCCAACTGCAGAATCTGCCCAAGGTAAGTATACTCGGAAACAATTTCGAGAAGGTGACCATGTACGACCACCGGTCCCGGATCAATGTGACCATTGATCATGACCTTGGTTTTATCCAAGTTAATGCCAAGACCGATGCGTCTCGAGGCTGAAGCTAGGTCGGTCAGCATCCGGTTTAGCTCCTCAAGCGACTCCGCCATTAAGACTATGTCATCAGCGAATCGCAGGTGTGAGATGTAATCGCCGTTTATGTTGATGCCCTTACCTTTCCAGTCCAGCGTCTTAAACACATCTTCCAACGCGCTTGTGAACAGTTTCGGAGATATAACATCCCCCTGTCTCACTCCTCTGCGCAGTTGAATAGGTTTAGACTGCTGGCCCTGTACTTGGATACTCATGGTGGCGGCATCATAAAGACATCTCAGCACCTCGATATAACGATAGTCTACTTGGCATCGCTGTAAGGATTCCAGAACAGCCCAGGTTTCGCCAGAGTCAAAGGCCTTTTCATAGTCCACAAAGGCCAGACACAGGGGCTGATTATACTCTTCGGACTTCTGTATAATCTGCCTCACCGTGTGTATGTGGTCTATGGTGCCATATCCTCCGCGAAACCCGGCCTGTTCCGGTGGCTGGAACTCGTCGAGTCTTCTGGCGAGACGATTCGTGACCACTCGTGAGAACAACTTATAGACATGGCTCAGGAGCGATATGGGCCTGTAATTTTTAAGGAGGGTTTTGTCGCCCTTCTTAAAAAAGAGCACCACCAAACTCCCGCTCCATGCCTTTGGAGTTCTCCCACTGAAGGACGGCATTGAAGAGGTTCTGTAATTCCTGTAAAACAGGGGTTCCTCCAGCTTTCAAAAGCTCTGATAAAATTCCGTCTTCACCGGGGGCTTTTCCATTTTTAAGCTGCCTCAGAGCTAACACGATCTCGTCTTGACTGATGTCCGGCAGTTCGTGGGTGTAGTGGCGTGTCAGGGTGGCTCTAGAATCGTGGTCATTTCGTTGGGCATGAGGGGCATGTGCAGCGTATAAACGGCCATAGAAATCCTCGATCTCGGCTAAGATCTCCGGCTTTGACAATACGGTCCTCCCATCGAGCGTTTTAAGCTTCGTCAGGTGGCTCCTGCCAAGTTGCTGAGTGAATACTTTGGACCCTCGGTTTCGCTCTATCGCCTCTTCAATGAGGCGTGTGTTGGAGCTCCGAAGGTCGCGCCGTACCATCTTCGCAATTCGCTTGTTCAGGTCTGACCTCTCTGTCGAAGTCGCCTGGGTGGTTTCCCGTCTTTTTGTCATCAGTCCTAAAGTCTCATCCGAGAGTTTAGACTTCCTGCCAGTGCGCTGCATTTTGCAGAACTTGATGCCCTCGTCTCTTAACGTTTCGACCAGATTATGTAGGGTCTCGTCAGCGTCATCAGTGGGTTCCAAGGCAACAAATCTATTCCTGAGAAGCTGCTGAAACTTCTCAGTGCCCGCCATGATTTGGATTGGGTTAGGTCGGAGCGTGGACTTCATCAGAAGATTTCTCTCAAGCTTCAGGTTGATATTCAGAGAGCCTCGGAGGAGTCGGTGACTAGTCAGGTTAAGGTGAGGTTATTGACCTTAACAGCTGTTATGGTTGAAACTATACGTTTTTCGTATAAAACATGAACTAGTTGAAATTCGAAAACGGCTAAAAATATTAGCATAGTTTCTTGAAGAACTAAAGATACATAATCTCGAATTTCCGGGAAGGGCCGAGACGACGGCCCTACCAACCCTTTCCACCGCGTAACTATTAACATAGGAAACGTTGATCTACACTTAGGACACACCTGTGTCGTGTACACCAATACAACATCAGGGTAGATAAATCAACTCACTAACAGTGTTCTCGTTTCCATCTTAATTTAACAATGAAACTAAATCTATGATGTGTGTAAGTGTGGATAAATAAGTTTTGTACAGTTTTATCAGAGCTTAGGTATCTGCAGCCTTATTATCTAACTCGAAGTCCATTACCAGTGAACTTGAAATCGATTACCAGTTGTCAACCCAGTCAGAATGTTTTCGGTATTGTGTAAGGTATTCAACTGATCATCGGCGTCGGAATGAATGATTTTTTATTTGTATGGAGATTTCACCAACACTTTTTTAAAACAAGACTCGAATGAGCTCCCTTCTTCATTTGACGTTTCACATGGGCTTGGATTTGCTACTGAAATTCATTTCGGCATTACACAATACCAAAATCAGTCAAAATATGAAGTTTCCATTCATTCACTGGGTTTGAATTTCGCTGGTAATGGTGTTGCATGTGTCAGATAGTTACACAATACGAAAGTGACAATCGAAATCCAGGCTAGGTTTCAAATGCCAAAAATGAAGCCGAAGTCGATTACCAGTTGGCTTAGACAATAAGGCTGCCGGGCTCTTCTTCAAATGATTAATTCAAGACTTTATTTCCATAAAATCGGTTATCACAATTGGATACCTCCAATTGTCTTTGTAAAATAATGATCACATGTATAAACTCTACATCCCTGTTTTCCGCTATCATACATCAAATTCATAATATCACAAAACTGACAATAGCACAGACGTGTGTCCCCACACAATGCTGAATGTCGACTGAACTAAAAGCTCCAATATTTAAACCGAGTAGAGAAAAATAGCTCTTATTCCCACCACCAAAAGTTCAAAAAATAAGACAGACATTGTATTTTTAAAATCACGGCAAAGTAAACCAGCCCTTACTGGAAATAATCTTTTGGAAATCACAAATACGTACCTGAAGAATATTTTCTCTGGTAATATGTGAAAATCTTTCGGTAGGTGTCTAGTTTTACTGGTTTTATATTACCTATATTTAAGGTAGGTAATAAAAGTAAAAACGAATTTACCTACAAAAAAAGACAGTGAAAAATGTTTCGGACTTAAAGAATTTTTAACTTTTTTCCCACCTGCTTTAGCTGTAGTCAGCTATAGTATAAAATTGGGGAACATAGAAGAATAATTTCCATGACTTTAGTCTGAATACGGCGTAGTAGAAATAATTTTGGTAATTGACGCCACTACGTATTAATTTTGATCACCTGAACAAACAAAGTATCTTCTTTGAAAGAAAAGTGAATAATTAATATTAAACACACATGTATAGTGAAGAATAATTAGGTTTTAGGCAGGCAAAGAAGCATTATTGTTAAAGTGTACCTACTTATCAATCCAATCAATCTATAAATTAAAACATCATAAATCCAAACCCATCTGTCTAACTCATTCTGACATTAACCCTTACAAACCTCAGACTTAAAACTAAACAGAAAGAAACATAAATAACCAAAAAGTTTGCAACTCGCTCCGTAAACACATAATTTAGAACTGTCAGTGGCGACGTACATTGTATTGAAGCTATAGGAAAATGTTGTCTATGAGAAAAATACCTTTTGTCCCTTTGTCCCTCTTTGTCCCTCTTTGTAGACCCTCAGGAGTTTAAAACCTCCCTATTTCTTGAGATTACCCTCCGATTCCGATATTGATTGAATGCTTGAATTGACAGCGTTATTGTCTAAAATTCATCAATTCAACAAAGGCTTTATCAATGTTTTTATTTCAATAGAAGCAAATAGGTACCTACCTCTTAGTTTAACTTCATGTAAAGACGAACATGCAACGAATCTATTAACAAAATAAAAAGCGAGCGTCTTAAAGTGACAAAATAAAAGTGTTACAAATTTTAAAACCAATTTACCTTTAGTGAGTTCCAAAGTATTAAATGAAAATATTTCAAGCATGCTTAGCTTTAGTCCCTGAAACGTTTGAAAAGACTGTCTATTCTCATCAGAAAGACCATCATTTTAAACCTCACTTTGTAACAAGAAGGTTGACTATCAGTCGGGCCAGACAGTCGGACGCCCATCCTATTATTTATGTATAGAGATTCGTATCTCACGCGTGCGCTGACTAACATTTAATTATGGAACGTTTTTATCACGCCTTCTGTTTAGTAACCTACACAGTGGATGTTTTGTAACTTTTGAAATTGGAATAGCGATGATGCTTCTGTTTTGTTTTTAATTCTAAAGAGAAAAGACTATAGTTTGAATAGGTAAGAATACTGAATAGAAAAAAAAACTTCTTTCACATTTATAAACATTTGGTTTCGAATTTGTAATTTTTTATCGCTTGACCGGTCAATCAACCGGTCAAAAGATAATTTTCCAAACAATACGCTGACTGACCGCTTCCCGCCTTTTCTTCGGAAACTTTGACAGCTTTCAACCTGACATGTCAACTGTCAAGTGCCACGTGCCGACGCGTGCAGTTTAAACTGCTATTCCAGATTTGACAGGAGTCTGTCAAAATTAAAGATTATAGGGTGTTGAGACTTGTGGGTGACAGTGTGTGATAATGGCAGTATAGTGCGGTTTTCAATTGTTCAATTTTAATTGAATATTTAAGTGGCTTCGGGAGCTTTCTATTGGCGCAAAAGATTTGCTAGATACCGTATCGTATCAGATTTAGTCGTGTTCCAAACCTGTAAAAAAAACTATTGTAAGGAACGCGAAATACCTGCATGTTAAAAATCCTTTAATTTTGATGGCTGCTAGGAAGTCGAACCTGCACCTACAACAAGCAAAATTAAGGAATTCTGTACGTCATGGAAAACTATATTTACGATAATTATGAATGTATTAGTTATATTATGTAGGTACCCACTACAATCTAGCTCAGAAATACTAGTTCTGGTAGTAGGTACAATGAGAGTGAAATTGCCAGGTAGGCGTAATTATTGTTTTCACATGGCAATTCTAATAATTGTATGTGGTGTTGAGGCGTGGAGTATTTTATGATAACCCATAATTTTAAGCCGGCCTTGCCTACCCATGTTTTACCGTAGATATCTAAATAGTAGCAATTAGATATGCACCTACTTGGAAACGATTCAAATAACATGCTCATGACATAAATGACTTACGACTTTTAATATTGGCGTAATTCAAAATGCTACTCAAAACTTTATTTCTATTTTTCATGCTTTTTGTATGGCTTTTTGTATGTTGTTTTAAGTATCGTCGCTCGTATTCGTAGGTATATTGCAGTCGTAAGGGACAAGGTTTAAGGCCAGCGGTGGACATGTGTGGGCTTGATGTGATGACGATGATGATAAGTATTAGTCTATAAACGGGAACGCTATAGCCAGAAAAAAAACACTGTTGGACCACGCGCTTTTCTATACTCAATAAGCTTTGCACCACCAACCCTGAAAAACGGCAGAGAAAAACTCTGTCAAAAAGAGACAACTCTACAACTTTCTTCTACTCTGTAACTAAGAATTATGATTAAATACACAACTACAGACAGACAGACCCATTTCAATAGAGCCGTGCATTATTATGAAGTTGTTGTGAATGAAAACAATCTGCGTCCGACTGCGATTTTGTTTATTTTGCCGCGTTTTGTACTAATAAAGAGGGTAGGTAGGTGTAACGTTATACAGGCTGATTTTGAACGTTTCTTTTTCGAATTTCTTATATCCAATGACGTCATCCCTTTTTACTTTGACTCTATTATAAGTCATAATAGTGTTAAAGTAAAAAATTACCTCTACTATCGTACTATATACATTTTTTATTTTTCAAATTTTGTAAGAAAATACAGCGACTAAATTATTAATTAACAGATATTATTCTAAGTTTCCACAGGTACTGCACTTTATTTTGGACTTATGCTAGACTTTTACCCGGATATTTTTTTTACGTAACTTTGTTATCGATTCTTTTGTCACCTAACCAACTGGTATCATTCCTTTTTTTAGATCATTGAAGAAGGGACGGTTTGTCTGTTGTGTTTTATTAGTACATTTTGGATGATATTCTATTCTATTCATAAAAATAATGTGTAGGTACCTATGGCATAAATGCAATTATTATAGAAACATGTTTCTGTGCATATACTCACTCAGCTATCAATATTGTCTTGCAATCTCCACTCCCACGTCGCATTTTCGGAGCATCCTGTACAACACCTTGCCATTAGGGTTGCCATTGTTTATGTTATTCCACCGTATTTTGCGTACAAAAGCCCTGTTTATTTTACGCCAAATCACTCTGGCAATGATATCTATCATGAACATATTTTATATAAAAACATAGGGGAGTGCTCATTAAACTCAAAAAATCAGACTGAATTTAACCTTGTATTTTTTTAATAAAGAGTGTTATATTTTTTACGAGTATTATAGCATACGTACCTACTTGAAAGTGATATTATTGTGCAATTTGAATTATTACTTTATTTGAAGGCACCTAAAATTACAGCTTAAAATATTATACACGCGCTCACTGCTGGTCTCACCGCAGCGCAGTGAATGGGTTAAGTGCCTAAAACATTAAATATAACTTAAGATGATAAACAGTATTAATTACCTACTAAATACCTAATTAATACTGGTTTAAAAAAATAATCCAAGAATCAAGATCGTGGTGGCCATGTCAATAGAAATAAAAGAAAAACTGAATTTTGAAGGTTTTATTTCGCATATAATATTTTAATCAAGATCTAGTTATCTTTACATAGTAATCATTTACATAGGGAATAGCTTACACCGTTAATATAAATTACAACTAGTTAAAGTACTGTAAATGAAGGAACAAAAAGTTTTTAAGGCGGCTATTATTAACACAAAACCGGTCAAAAAAGTCATATTTAGTAGAAATCATTTTAGACGTTTATGGCAACATTAATAAATGCAACATTTATGGCAATTTGTTGATTTTGTTAATAGGTAGTTAAATCATAAAAAATGTGCAAAAAAAATTACGGTGGTTGGGAAAATATGAAATATATGGGTATGTCACAAAACTAGTATTTAGCAATGGATAAACATTATGAATAGTGTTGCGAAAACGATGAAATAAAAAATGCAATGTTTTTAAAATTTCTGTAGCGATATGATATAATAAATTTTGTATTTACAGATTTGTAATTAAATTTTCTTAAATTAAGTAAAATATTTACATTATGTAGCATTTAAGTCGTTGTAACATTAAAACTAGATAGTCTGAAGCAAACTTCGCGTCATACAAAATATGGCTTAAATTTTAAATAATTTTGACTTTGACAGAACAGTCATAACGCCCAAAAAATAATCATGAGTAAAATTGAATTTCTGGTAATTTTTTTACATAAAAATTGATATAGAAAGAGTATTCAGTATCTACAGAAATTCAAAAACACCAACAATTATTTCGGATCTAGATTTATGTAACATTGTTTAATTTTTACTCGACTATAACAAATCTAGCTTACATTAAGATAATTAAATATTACCATCTATTATTTACAATTTCCTAAACAATAATATTAAATTCAAATTAACCTACAAAGTGGGAAGGAACTTTGGGAAATCACCAACAACAAAAATAAAAACGAGGAATCAACAACACAAAAATAATACCTCGCGGTATCGCAAACTTAGATTGATTTTCTAGGAATGCATAACTTCGAAAAAAAAAAACTTTTGACAAAACTTGACTACCGTAAACACGGCCAAACAACTGACACAACAAATCGCGAACAAAAGCTCCAATATAACAACAAATTTTACCCTTCTGGTCAGAATATAACTGTCAACGGCCTCCTGAACTCCGCACCGCCTTGGCTTCCCTGTGTGTACGGGCCAGGGTACTGCGGCATCAGAAGACTTGGAGAACCCTGGTAGTACGGCAAAGATGGCGACGGATTAGAACCCGAGGAAGTACTGCCCTCAGTTCTATCTTGAGCCTTTGGAGTCATATCTGGAGACTCAGTCGGGGATCTGGGAGACAGCGATGGGGCTGAGTTGACGGCTGAACTCAAGCCTGCCATGGCCGCAGCGGACGCTTCGCTATACATCTTGCTGATGTCCATCGGGTAAGACCGTTGTTGTTGTTGGTCCATGTACATGTACGCTTTGGAGAGCGCAGCGGAGTCGAGGTAGCTTCGAGATGGATCAGAGTACATGCTGTAGCTTCTGTACTTTTCGGCCTCGAGAGAGTATTTTGACATGTCCATTGATGAGCCAACCTAGAACAAAGAAAAATCACGTTAGACTAAAGATTTGATAGCCAGCTTTCGGGATTTCAGTATCGGAATATTATACTAATTTTATTGCACTAAGGCACAAAGGGTGGTGGTATTTTGTTTATGTTATAGGCTATAAGCTTTATAAGCTGGTCCGATCCCCTTTTTTTCGTATACTGGAGACATGGATTTGTGACGTCGTCAGCGTGTACAAAAAAAAAGGCATCGCGCCTGCTAAAAATCCACAATATAATGTAGTTATATTATTGTAGATTTTTAATTGAAGAGCTCTATTATATAATTGACAAATCTATTCTCTCCCTGCAGGTGGCACACAGACAAGTGACAAATATATACAGAGCTTGTTATAATAAATAATGTTAATTCTGACATTATTCACAAGAATATAATTTTCCGATTAAATGCTACGTATGAAATTGATAGCACACATTGTCCGGACGCATAAATTCCAAACATTGAATATTTACAAATCATCGCTTCAAAAGCATTTTACAGAAACCTTTACATAATCTATCTTTATGGGAATTATTCACGAATAACTGAAAATTAAACATGACTTCTGTGTGAATGGTCCAGTCTTTTATTTATTGCAATTGAACTTTAACTGTTGGATATAAAGCTGTGATTCCTTTGTATGTAATGTAGTATTGTATTTTCCATGGTCAGACGCACAAATCAAACACAACAAAGCCTCGAATTTTAATTTTTTAATGAAGTGCGTCCAACACAATATTGTGAGGAAAATATCGCCTCGGGCGATACACACTGCACTGGGATAACGAAATGGATACTTTCATTGACATTTTATGACTGTTTGAATTTTGTGATCACATTATTATTGACTATGTGTGCGTAGCTACTTGTGGATGTTGTCAAAATACCATGACACCAATCAAACTAATGGGGTGTAAAGGGGACTCCAATATCTCGTCTCCCAAGACACCTAACCTGCACGTGGTGCACACTGCTAGAAAACAAGCAAGGCTCTGGTGAAAATATGAAACAATTTTCTGATTTTGGCTCATCTTTACAATTTTATTATTCTCCACTAGGGCGCGAAGGAAGGACAAACAAATTTTTTTTTTTTAAAAGATAAAATAGAATTTGCACCACCCCAACTCTTCCCTTGGGCGTCGCAAGAGGCGACTAAAGGACATACTCCGGGGGCTGGCAGCAGCGCCTCTTGCTGAATAGATCTACCACCAAACTGCGTTCCCCAACCCGCATGCACAGCGTGGAGATTATGGGCATTACCACCCCCCCCCCCCATGAGATAAAAGCCAATAAGGCGATTATCAGGGAGATGCCTGGGTCCAGCAGTGGACCATTATCGGCTGTTTAGGTGAGGTGGAGGTAGATCAGTAACAAAACGAGTAACTTGACCCTTCGGAGTAAGCGAAGCTCTTTATAGTTTGGTATTAGTCAAACTAGCCCATACAATAACAACGACCATCCGATTTTCTATTATGTTGTATGAATGTTTTATCAAGCACTGTTTTCAAGTGAGTCAATATCCTCATCAGCGTAAATAATACGTCCACTGCTGAACAAGTCTCCCTCAAAAAGAGAAAAAGAAGGGGTCTTAAGCACCACACTTGGCAGGCGGATAGGTGACCGCAGCAGAGGAGTTAAAATAAGTAGAAGGAAACAAGGAAAAGGTTTATTTTATTTATTTGAAAATAGCTTAATTAGCAGTGAGTGGTTGGTAATTTAAGCCTAATAGTTTCCACTAGGTAAACAATAATGTTGTATTCTTTAAAAAAAATATTAAGAGCAAACTTAAACGTAACAAAAATTGAGAAACAAACATTTGAAACAAAGAATATTCATGAAAAAAAACATAAAATAACTGGTGTATTTAACATAAGTCAATGGATATACATACATATAACATAATTATATAACATGTTGCCCTTTCTCTTATATGCTTCCTTTAGTCAGCTCTTATGAGACTCACAGGTGGTGGTGTGATGTATGGTCGATTCTTACGCCACGTCCAGCGATTCAATGTATTTTATAGAAACTTGTCGCTCATCCCAGCTGACCGTATGTCCCGACGACGCTACGTTAACCGGGCGACTGCGAGCGCTAAATCAGGATTAGTGAGACCGGCCACGGTTTACTGCCAGCCCTTACGACGACACTATTTCATGCCGCTTGTAAATGGGTACAGGGAGGCGCGGAATTGATCCAGATTCGGTGATTATTGTTTTGGAAATTTCCTCGTGTCCCATTGCTTTCAGTTTCCTTCGAAGCCCATTGTTTGGACGGTTGTTATTAAAAAAAAATCTAAATAAATATAGTATAGTAATATAATAGGGTATCTCTGGCATAATTGCAGCAGAAAAACCAAGAAAAAAAATTTAGACATCGTGAAGAAAATCCGATGATCACAATTAGAAATTTGAATCTGTCTAATCTAACGTGTTAAGAAGAAAATAACTAAAAAAATAGTGATTTCGAAATTAAAGAAGGAGTTCAACATGGGAATTGAGAAGCAATCCCAATACACCTTGTATTTATGTCTCTTGTAAATGTAAATGGGCCGACATTTTTTCTTCGCGTGTTTGTCAATATATTCCGATTCGAAAGGTTTAGTAGCGAAAGGTGTGAGGTATGCAAATTGGAGGTGCTTGTGCAGTAATTGCATGTTAACGCGCCTATTGCAATTGCAATTAATTTATACCTGTGCTTTTACACCTTATGCTAACTCTCTCGTAAAGTTGTAATGAATTGGAGAAATTATTTTACGGTTTAGTTATTTTATGTTTTCATTTTAGTAAAATTTATTTTAATGATAACAATTTTTGACTTCACTTAAATTAACAGTTTCATGGCCTACGCGCACTTTTCCCTCGGGACCAGACTAGCGCCGCTGAGGCAGTGAATGTGTTAACTTGCGGACGCATTTTCGGCGGACAACAGAAGACTATATTCGATGATTTTCAAAGGAATAATTTCTAATTTCTGACTGTTAGAAATCCCGTATAATTTATAACAGTCAGAAATTAGCTCTTGTATCGCTCCTGACCTGACTGAAAACGCATTTAAGGTCTGTTAATTTTGTTAAATTTAATTTTGTTTAATTTTTAATTTTGGCTTTTAAGGTAGATAATACACACATACCTAAAAACATCTACTGTTGAACGTATCTGTACTAATTTATAATTTTAAGCGCAATTGTAAATTGTTATTGATAAAATGATTATTGTACTCTACAAACAAGGCGGGGTATTTGCCACAATCACCGCTTGGCAAGCGGATTGGAGACCGCAGTTGAGGTGTTAAGAAAAAAGACAGAAGGAAGACGATTTCCATCCTCTGGTCATAATTTTATACTGTATCTGAATTCCTCAATTAACTATCGAAATTGACATAATAAAATTCACTGAAATTCTAAGATTAATTCATTTTTGTATAACATTGTTAAAATTTTATTTCCATTCATTTTATAAATATTTTGCTCAATTTAAAAGTATTTATAGATTTCTTGTGTCTATTTTGCATAATTATCGAATAATTGGGTGAATTATGTGGAACTAATTTTAAGCCTATCCTTATAAAACCATATTTCATGCAATAAAGTTATAATGATTATGATTATTAAGGTAGGTCTCCTTAGCCGACTGTTACGGCGTGACCGCCATGGTTTGCATCATTGCA
Organism: Eupithecia vulgata; assembly: GCA_946478455.1. Taxonomy (NCBI): domain Eukaryota; kingdom Metazoa; phylum Arthropoda; class Insecta; order Lepidoptera; family Geometridae; genus Eupithecia; species Eupithecia vulgata. The sequence goes on along the minus strand of OX297862.1, from coordinate 2,026,898 downwards.
AACATTTGTTCGTGTTTCATCAAAAGGTATCAAAACCCAGTCAAAATAAGATTAAATGATTTTTACTACAAAATTACTCAGTAATACAAACTTATATCCCAAAAAATATTTGTAACTCAAGAAGGTCCGCATTTAATTAACCCGAAAGTTTCAGTAGCGAAGGTCGAGCCCGATCCATCACCCATTGTGCTACCTAAATAGACCCCGAACTATCGGATGAAAACGCATGTTTTTCGATTAACGTGTCGAATCGGACCCTAAACTCGGTAGGAACAATATAATCAGCTACTATTCAACGCTTACCTGTATTAAAAATAGTGATTGGGCGATTTTCGAAAACATCTAATGAACCATTGTGATTTTTGGTATTCGATTATGTTGATAATGATTTATGTTTGGTCGATTTATGTGAATTCGGAGGTGTTGGTCGATTTTGGGGGTTGATTAGAGTGTGCCTCATTAGAAGGTGGTGAATCGGTAATGTGCTGTGAAATTGTAGATGCTTTTTGATTTCGCTAATATTGTGGAGAGAATCTTATCGGAGACGAACAACTGACTTCTAAAGAAATAATTTCGAGATCCGTGTTTTTCGTAGTGGTTGTGTGTCCAAAAAAGTTAAATTGTAGATTTTTTTTAAATAATCTTTCGAGTCAACGATCTAACCAAGAAAATAAATAATTAAAAACAAATTAGAACTAGTAGGTACTTACAATTGAAATAATTGAGTTAACGGCAGACAAACTACAGGTAGCTTAACTGATAAAATTTATGTCACACGCTAATTTGATCAGTGGAAAGGTGCCAATGATTCTATACAAAAAATTGGGATAAAAATTCCATAACACCTCAAAACTTGACAAGTCCAAAGATTATTTGATAAAAGTAAAAGTTATGAACATGATGAACTGCTTTGTTTGGCTTTAATTCAATTATTTGTTTCGTAACTCTTAAGTAATTCTTACACATTGCTATTCAGACATTTAGATTATAATCAGCCATTATTATGGTTAAAGAGTAAATTGTATAGCTCGTTTGGTAAGAAGAGGTTTTGTTTGGTTATGAATTGAAATGAAGAAGTCTTTGTAATTGAATGTCCGAGTAATTGAATAGGGTCTATTTTATCAATTTTATCAATGTCAAATCGATGTCGTTATCTTTAAAAAAAATACTAACTACTTAGCTTTTGGCCTATATTTAATATTATATGCGTAAAACCACATTTTTATTCAGAAACTGTTAATGATTATCGTTTCATTAGGGTTATTTTGGGTCAGCCAACTCTAGGCCTAGGCATTTAACAGAATGCCGCTGTTTTGTAAAACGCCTAGCCGTTCCACAAATGGACTGATTTAACGACCCAGAATATTGGCATAAGGCAATATTGTTAATGTTTAATGACCTGTGTATTCATAAATTTTTAATTTGTAAGTACCTATACAAACTCTAACTAGAAACTGCATTGGTAAATAAAATAAAAATAGCGAATTTACTGAAGGCCAAAACACAAATCAGGTCTTTTGTAACTAAGTTTCTATATAAAACCCAATTCACATCCACAATAAAGTTTTCTCCTACCAGCCAATTCTTCAAACAAACAATCCTATTTGTCAAAACAAATAGATTTATAAACCCCATTTCCTTAATCCAATAGAGCAGAAACAAAATCCACTAATACGCCCTCGACACCCCACGTGTTTAAACGCATCTACGTCACATCCACCAGATTAAACGTCGAATGTAGTGGGGAGCAAGATTGAGGAGTTTTTAAATCGGAGGGTTCAAGATTAGGGATGCCAGCGCGATGGGTTCAGAACATAAGAGGTTCAAAACTTACTTGAGGTTATTCCAGAACCTAAAACTTGTTTTACAACGTTTTGTTGTTTTTCCCACAGGAATCAGAAATTCACTTGATGGATCTATTGATTTCTGAAACTACGTGTATATATTAGTTTAAGAGTAAACAAAAAGAATGTCAAGCGTGAGGTCTATAAATATAGTCTGTAAAGGTCTAATAACATCATAATCACCATAACAATTTCTGGTATCGAGCAACATTATTGTTGCTCAAAGATCACATATACCTTAACAGTATATGTGATCTTCGAAATGAAAATATTTTTTTATTAATTTTATCCTATTTCCGTCTTAGTTTTTATTTTCTTCAAAGCTTTTTTTTTTTATTTCTGTTAATCAATGGCAAGTGTGTGGCAACCCTAGGTCTGCGATCGCGCGATAATTGCTCGAGTTGTGTCAAGTAGTGTAAACGGCTTGGCTGTTCGGGGGCCTGTCTGTAGTGTTTGTTCATGCAGTTTGGATAATTAAAGTTTAAGTTTGACGAGTGTTAGGTACAACTTATGGAACTTAACTATTTTTATTCGTTCAGCAGAATAATGTTTTTGGTCATATTCAATCAAACTGTGGTCTCTCTTGGACCGTGTTTAATAGTTTAAACAAAGTTTACGAAAACTTTTAAAAGAATCAAACAAAACAGGCGCTTTTTATGAACGCAAACCACCATGAATGAAACAACATTTTTGGATGGCGCAGGAAGGAACACTAATTTTTTTGGCCTAAAGCTGTCATGGCAAAAATGACTAGGTTATTAGGTATCTACTCAGTAAAAGATAACAAGTTCCTACCAGTAGGGTTCTGATTCTCATTCTTAGTGGTTAGGATCTGCACTGACATCTCGTATGGGAGTGTATTGTGCATTGTCCCCCTGCCTAACCAACCCTAACTAGCCTACCGGACCAGGACTTTTGGTGATTTACAGCTTCGTTTCAGCTTGTCTGTGGTTGGGTTAGGTAAAGAATTTTTTGTTCAAAAACTAATAACACGTAGAACCGATACTCTCCCGTTAATTTCACGCATTATCGCTACTCCTTGGCACATTATCATTTTAACATCATTCATCAGCTATTTAGTTTTTTAGCTCTGCCAATTTTATTCCCTTAACCTTTTTGTGCATTTTTTTAGTTTTTAAATCAATTTACTTAAATTTTCTTCGCACGATGTGGTGGTTTAACGGTTGTAAGTGGGTTATCTAACGCCTGGCAATTTAACACCCCATCTGCGATTAGGGTTGTTTGATGCAATCATTAGTGTCTTGTTGAGATGGGGGAGGATCATCATTATTTCTGTCCCTTTTTTGTTATTTCTTTTTAAAGTTTTCTTGAGTTTGATCTAGTTTTGATAGGTAAGATTCAGATACTTATAAATTCAAATAAATTCCAATAAGTTCAGATTGACTTTGATACATTTTTTCCCCAAAAATAATTAGAGTTTTTTACCTACCAATGTTATTTTAGCATCTGTCGTCGATATAGCTTGTAGGTATATGAATGACACTGAGAAAATGATAAGAAGGGGAAAGAGTACTTTGCAGCTTTGCAGTAGCACTTAAGGTATAAGTTTACTAAGAACATACAGGTATCCAATAAGGCGATTATCAGGGGAAGCCTGCGTCCAACAGTAGACCCTTATAGGCTGTTGAGGATACAGGTATCATCACTGCAGTACAAGTCCAAAAGAAATTGAAGAAAAGAAAATCTGCCTTCGTCTTGCCTTTTCCTTGGCGTTACGTCTGTGAAACGATAATAACTGAAGCTACATAAAAACTCCTACCTGAGCATTCGGCTGCAGGGCCGCACTAAGTGCGTTCTGCTGGGCGGCAGCCGCCGCAGCCGCTGCCATGCTGGCCCCCAGTGGGCCGTATGTGCCGTAGTAGCCACCCATTGCTTGGCCCATACCACCGCCCATACCTGTAGACAACGGACAAAATAGGTTAACGAAAGAAATAATTTTTAATATTTTATCTATGCAAGACATCAGATATTTGTCTGAAAATATCCTAATAAAGTAGATAAGATGGAAAAAAAACATTGGAACATCCCTTCCGTGTCTCCAACAAATATTTCGGTAAGAAAACAGGAAAATTAAAATAGCTATAATGAAGGAAACAAATTCAAATTGCCACATCCCACACAAATCATAGTAAAGATATTAATTCATGTTATATATGCCAAGATACAAGGTATCATTAGACATCAAGCGTATTGTCCAAGTGTTAGCGCATTACCCGTGAATAGCATTACTCACTAGGCTCACATTCAACAATGAACATCATCACAGAAGCATACCAGACACTATCCTACGTTCCCAGCATTCCAATTCAATGTCAAGTGGCAACGGACAGCTTGAATACAGCATGGGGCCAGTTGAATACCGCACTAAATACGGTGATCCTGAATACGGCACGGGGCATAATGCCCGGGACTGATTCGAGCCTCTATTAATTATTGCATTGTGTTGCCAGAGTGCTGTTAATAAGCGGTCAGTTCCTTGGTTTATTAAACGCCTTAGTTTGGGTCTACTATTATTGTGTAGGGGTGGGTTCATGACCGGTACGTACAGTAAGAATGAGCTATTAATTGACTCGGTACAAAATTTATGCCACAAATTGTCAGAGTAAAGATAGATAGATCGAATTTATGTAGTAGTCTATTATTTGAGTAGGTTAACAAAGTTAACATTTAATTTTTTGCCCTGTATTTATGCACATGTCGCCACATTTATAACTTTGTCTCATTATCCTAATAAGGTTTGCTGGAAGAGAACTCTTTTTAGGGTTAAGCTCGCCTTTGACATTGTTTTTCTAGTTAAATGTTTTATTATTGTAATTTGTATCGTGCACTAGTAGAATAAATAATTTACTAATTAAAAAGTGCGTCATGTTATTATTGTGTCCTAAATCCTATGTTAGGTTTGTCTAAGCACAGGATTGTCATATATTTTTCTTAGAATTTATTTAATCTGCTTTAGTGAATTTATTTAATCATGCCTCAATAGGTTACTAACTAGTCCAAATTTTAATTGAATATATTATAATATTGTAAATTTTTTTTTTTTGTGATTGAAACATGTTTATTCAGAAAGAAAATAACAATCAAATAACAAATTTAAATTAAAACTAGTAATTACAATAGAAACAATTAAGCTATCTGCAAACTGTTGCAAACAATCTACAGGTAGCTCAACTGATCCATATCAATACCAGTTGGAAGCGTGCCTAAGACACTGGCTGCATTGCCCCGCTGTATAGCAATGCTGATGCGCTGTGCCAGATACTCACCAGCACTCGGGTCACGCGTCGCTTCGACCAAACGCTCAGATAATTTTTTGAAAACCCGGAGAGCCTCGGTACCCCACGAACCTAGGGTCTCGACTCCAAGGGGAGCAAATGTGTAGGCTCTGTCGAGACCTGCATATTTGCGCCTCTTGAGATCTTCGGCTAAATCTGCCGCCGCACCAGCCCTCACGGAAGTCCTAGGAAGATGGGAAGGCGCGAGTGTGTCGACACATGTAGCGTCCCACACAATAGGCCTCCCCAACTCCCATGGGACTAGAGTCATGCCGTCAGGCCTCTTACCATCGTCACGCAACAGACCATTCGGTTCGAGAATAGCTGGTACGTTAGCGGTGGTAAAGGCCCGCCGGATGATGTCGTTCAGGCTGGCATGACGAGATATCCGACCGGCAGCCCTAGTACACGATAATCCGTGATGACCGAGCTGTTCGACAGCAGTACCGCACTGGCATTGATGAGGCGCGCAACACCTTGCACCCAACCGAAGACAAGTTGCGACACGGAAAGTTACGGGATCCAATAAAGTGCCAGTGTTATATGAAGGAAGTGCTTGCAACCAATGTCCTGACTCCCATTTAGAAACGGCTAGAAGACGGGCACGATCTGCAGAGCTGGAGCACGTTTGTAACAAACAATTCCGTGTCAACTCACACAGAGGCCCGTCCCATTGCCGTTGGGACAAAAGAGATTTTGGGGGAGCAGCATCGGGGCAAGCACTATGCCAAGCAGATCGAGCTTCGTCTAAAAATGAAATTTTGAATGAAATTCCAGGTATAACCAAATGAGAGGGCTTTAAAATTTTTTCAACTAAGGAACTAGTGCTGTAGACAGAAGACAAGAACGCTGGTAGGGCTACACTTGAAATTTTGCGTATACCTAAGCCTCCCAATTTTACAGGCAGGGAGGCCTGCGACCATGCCTTGTCATCCAAATATATATTCAAAACCGATGATAAAGTATTCTTTATTATGTTGTCTAAGCCTTCCAAGAGCTCGCTGTGGTTCCACAGTTGACAACATCTCAAAGAATATGTAAATTGAGGTACAAACAGGCAAAACCGAATAATTGTAAAAGCCATATGGCTATTAATTTTGAGAAGTCTGTCTGAAGTTCTGTTAAAATTTTGAATTTTTTCATCTACAAATGGCTGAAAAGACTCATCAAGAATTGGTGACCCAAGGAGTCGAAGTGAACATTTATCTACAATTGAAATGTTGGGGCCAAACTATTAAATTTAAAATAAATTTAAATAAATTGATATAAATATCTTAGGACTTATAATTATGACAGATATGGACAATCTGTGGATTGTCCATCCATGCATCATTATTTATTTATTGTTTCCAAACAATAGAACTTAATTAAAACTAGTATTTATAATAGAAACAATTGAGCTAACTGAAGACTGTAGCAAACAATCTACAGGTAGCTCAACTGATCCATATCAATACCAGTCGCGCGCGTCCCCAAGACAATGGCTGCATTGCCATCCAAGGGGACGCTTTCATTTTTTACTCATCAGTCTTTATTTTATTTTGCGTTTTATTTTTTCTGCTAAACACCTCTAAATCCCAATCTACGCACACTCATGTCGACATTATCCGAAACGTCAAAATAACATCAGTCAAATTAAATTGTCAGTTGAAGCGACTCATCTAGACCCTTCTAGCGCTATTACACGCAAATCGAACGCACTTCATCTCTTCCGTACGAAATATTCCCAAATAGAATTTAAATAAAAATAAATATGAGACACCCCTATTGTGGTGACGTCACTCTACAATATATTATGAACACGACACTGCAGACCATTGTCAACGTAAACGCCTGTATGCCGCAGATATTAGAAATGAAAATCGCTTGGGATTTTCTCTTTTTAAATATGATGGGTTTTGGATAGGGACTTTTTTTATTATATTTAATTAAATTTTCTGTCATCTCTGAATATTATGAAGGCTGTGTCTGTCTGGTATTGGCATTTGATGGAAAATCTCATCGAAGTTTGTTGAGAATTATTTGTGAGGATTTTAAGATGGTCTGCGACAGGTCCTTAATTAAAAGATCCTTAATGTTCTCATAGTTTAAATCTATGATCATCATCACCAGAAGTGATTTATATTAATAATGCTGGACAATTCACGCAGCATTATTAGCCCCAAACTAAGCGTAGCTTGTGTTATGAGTACTAGATAATTGATGTACATAATATCTACACTACATTTCTTACATAGAGATATATTTTATTTAATATATATAGAAAATACCCAGCCGGAACAATTATTTACAAATCAATGATAATAATAGCAATACACTAGTCAAACTCGATGTTTATAAACAAGCTATTAAACTAAAATACACAGCAATTGACATTACTGTCTTTTGAGATTTTTTAATACATATTGCTTTATATCTATATAATGTAGAACAAAGTCGTGTTAGTTACACCATTTATTAATCAAGAACGACAGGACCGATTTTCATTAAGTTTGTATTGTTGAATTTCTCTTAGTCCGGAATAGGATAAGACGTATTAAAACATTGAAAGATTGACGAAAAAATAACTACACGGGCGAAGCCGGGACGGACCGCTAGTTCCCTATAACTAAAAGTCGAGGCCAAGCAAGTGAGTTTTAGTTATATGTGTCGTGGTCAAGTCGTGGTTTTTTTTTCAAATATTATACATTGAGTTTGGCCTGTGTATAGGATTGCCAACGAGACCAGCTGGTTAATTCAGATGTAAGTGCTTATTCTTGTTTTATTCATACGTATTTCGTCGTTTATTGGCAACATTTTGTTGTTTAATGGGTGTTCTGTTCGTTTTCTAAGTACAATAAAAAATATCTATCTATGTAGGTAATTGTATTGTATTATGTATATAGTATTGTATTATGTATGTAGCTGAAGTGGCAGTGGTCTGGCCATATCTCGAGAAGAACCAGCAACCGCTGGAATAAACGTGTTCTTGAGTGGAGACCGCGACTCGGCAAACGTAGTGTAGGACGCCTCCGACCAGGTGGGACGACGATTTGCGAAAGACTGCTGGCAGATGCTGGATGCGGCAAGCTGAAGACAGGGCGCTATGGCACTCTTTAGGGGAAGCCTTTGTCCAGCTGTGCACCAGTATAGGCCGATGATGATGATGATGATGTATATCAGATAACTAGTACCAATAACATAAGCTCTGCTTAGCTTGGGACTAGATAATGCAGTGTGAATTGTCCACCATTATTTATTTATTTTTATGACGAATAAAATCAACTAATGAGCGGCGAAAATACGATGATGCAGTACGTATACTGTCCAGCCTCTTTTTAATGTCATTTATACCAACACGAAATAAATAAAAATATGTAGTAATGTTAAATACAAACTGCTATCAATAGTAACGTTAGACCTACATTACACCGACACAATAAATCCACAACTCTCAAGAAAGAAAAATACGTTGGCTTGGAAAATACTTTTCCCTTCGTATGCAAATAGGAGACCTTTGCTCTATCGATCGAACGAAGGTCATCCTATATAAATCTCCTATTCAAGCAACGGTTCCTATTCTCGACGTATTGTCGAAGGAAATTGTTAGTTTTGCTTTGGTTTTTGAATAAATTTATCACTAGATAGGAATATTCATTTAAATAGAAAAAGAAACTATGAATGATAATGCGCATAACGAACAAGTCAGGTCGGAACTCAATGCAAAACTTACCTACTATTTAACCTACACATTTTTCATAGTATCTTTCTTCCTTATCATTCTTGAAAACACTAAACTTAAAGAATAATTTCTTTATTCCAAACAATTATCTTGATTCGAGGTCGAGAACATAGTAAGTGTCTGAGAATATCGGGATGATAAAACAAAACTGATAAAGTTCGTATTCTGAATATTATGAGTGTCACTAAAATAAAAACCCTTGTAAGTACAACAGAAATGGAGCCCCGACATACAAAATAACCATTTTCCGTGAAATTTAACACATTGAAAAAACGGACTGAATTGAAAGGAAGCCCCGCAAAAATCCCATTTGGACCCATGTCGGACCTTTTCTCGGACCACAATAGAACGCTATATTTACGTATTAACATATTATATTGGTAGGAAGATGGTCATTATGGATATGAATGGAATGGACGAATATGGATTGTGCAGGGGAGAATGGTTTGTGAAATAATCGGCTCCATTTATAAATGGAAAACATTTTTCATCTGTTCAGTTTAATGCTCTGGTTTTGTAAAATCATGTTGCTATCAGGTGGTAGGATTCCAAGAGTTTTTAAATGTGTTTTAACCCGTAGACCAAGTTTGAAATCTAAGTGAATTCTTCAAGACATACAGTTATAATGATAGTAATGTTATAGAAATAGTAAACCGGATTGACTTATAAGGCGCAAAATTTCCAATAAGGTGGGGGCAAACCTCTAAGCTCCCATACAAACGTATTTTTCGATTCATTTGATGAAATTTTGCATGCATAATCAGAAAAGAAATAGCTGTTTGTATCGTTTTAGTTTTTCAAAATACATAAACATCATTTCGTTCATTTTCAAGCGATTTTATCACTTTTGATCTCATTTAATGATGATTATGTATTTTGAAAAACTAAAACGATACAAATATGGCTATTTCTTATCCAAATATCTATGCAAAATTTCACTAAAATCGGGGAAGTAAATGAATCCAAAAGTACGTTTTTATGGAAGCTTAAAGGTTCGCCTTAAACTAGAAATAAAAGAAAATAGTGTCATTAGTATGAGTACGCAAGCAATAAAGAGGTTAAGCGTAAACTAATTTCATTTGAGGAGTTCTATCTTCTTTCTATACATTTGGTTTTTAAAAAAGACTTTTATATTATTATGCCAGCATGGTTTCAATAATTGTAAAATACAATGGTAGTATTTCACAAAAAATACTATTTTTGTTTGTTTACTATTGTTCTTTTGAAGAAATTTATTAATTAATAATTGTTTATTTAAAATTAAATAATATGACGACCTTTTAACTTCATAATTAAAGTTCCGTCACGTTTGCCTTCTGACGTCTCGCTTCGATCAATTCTCTTTCATAAGTTGTTTGAAACTTTTCTTTTATTTCCAACAAAGCGACAAAGTGCAACAGAAAATAAAACTTTGTTTGTGTTTTTTTTATAAAAATAAAATAAGAACGTTTCTTTTGCATTTAACAGGATTCATTTGAACCCTAACTGAGAGGTCAAGTATTTTTTTAGTCTATTGTCGCCGGTCTTATAAGGTTATTATAATTAAAGTTACCTTCAGGTAACATAGGCTCATAGTTTTGCACGCCTTGACGAGGCAGAATGTATTGGAGTGTTATTTTTTATTATTAAGACCTTTTTATTGTACCTACATTCCTGCAAATAAATGATTATTATTATTATTCTTTTTTTTTATTACAAACAGAATTTTTTGGTCAAAAATAGGATGGTTCTATGTTCAGCTATATAGACGTCTTTTTATCTTAATATCAAACTAATATTATCAATGCAAAAGTTTATATGGATGGATAGATGAATGTTTGCTGTTCAATCAGGTAAGAACAGATGTACGGATCTGGATGAAATTTGGCACAGAGATAGATAATATAAATCTCTCTGGAATAGCACATAAGCATATTTTATCCCGGAATTCCCACGGGAACGGGAACTACGCGGGCGAAACCGCGCAAATTTTTTTTTCTCACTATTTTGTATCTTTTTGTTGATGATTTATAAAGAACAGATAAAGGATAACTCGAGCGAGCTGGTCAGAGCGGTCGCAGGGAGTCGATGGTATGAGGCGGTTCAGGACCTCACTTTGTGGCGTCGAATGGGGAGGCCTATGTCCAGCAGTGGACGTGTATGGGCTGATATAACGATGATGATGAGCTGGTCAAAACAAATACTTCTTACTAGCACCTGTATGTATCCATACTAATATTAGAAAATCGAAAGTTACTCTGTCTGTCTGTTAACTTTTCACACCTAAACGGCTGAACGAATATTAATGAAAATTTACAGAAAGGTAAGTAATATAACGGGGACGGACACAGGATATTAAAAAAAATGTGTGCAAAGCCGCGGGAAGCAGATAGTTATATTTTAATTATAAAGATAAACATAATGGTAAACGTAGGACGATGATACACGTGCGTATTGGTGTTTTTTAGATTACGAAGGTGTTAAGCTAGAACCATACTTTTAAGGTAAGGTAATTTGCAGTGTTACTACGCGTCTGCAAAAGCATACCTATCGGTTCCATAATGATTTTGGCTACAGATATGGCGGGGTGGGACCGAAGATCAGCTAAGACGCAGGAGGTTGCATATTCGATTCCCATCTGGGTATTTAACATGTTTGTATAATATTATCAGTCATCCAATAAGTACGACTTGACTTGTCGACACACTCGCACCTTCCCATCTTCCTAGGACTTTCGTGAGAGCTTGTGTTATTGGTACCATTGGATACCAAAAACACAATCTCTGCGTAGCTTGTAGCTAGGTTATGTTTTGTGGATTGTCTAGCATTATTATTTATAATTAATGGTTGGAGACACATTATAGCGTACACAACACACAGCAATAATGTGTTCATGTATGAAACTTTAACTGATATATTTCTTACGCGACATAATTTATAAAGCACACCACATAGTACCACTATAATGTTCTGGATTTACTTTCTGCCTAACACGTTATGAGAGAAACAACGTGACCGTATTAATATTTATTGTACTGAGAACATAAATTAATATACAGCATTAAACAATGTGCATTTCAATTGAATTGCTTTGTTGTTCTCGGTATGCAAAGCTAAATTTTAGGTAAGTCTGCTCTATTGTACAAATTCCTTTGGCACTGAACTGAAATCACTCAGACTTAGCTAACTTTGTTTAGTTCCATTTTCTTTCAAAGGCTTTACTTCATTGAATGATTGAATGTTAATCGATGTAACTCAGACGCCGCTGAAAACCAGCGATGCACTCGTGTCATGTCAATAGAAATCTAAATAAAGTGTTAAAAAAAAAATCTAAAGTGCTTGGGATGATATATCTAACGAACCCAAACTCTACCAACAAACCGGATCAAAGCAATGCTGTTTAGAGGCAGATAATGGCTTGGTGCTAACACTAACATGTTTCCTAAACTTCCACATTATAGTTAATGTAGGATAGGTAAACTGGTCGTCAAGAGCAGGTTCTTATATCTAAAATAATGAGACTCACATTAATTTTATAATCAAGGTCGGTACAGTATGTAGTGCAATATGATAGTGGATCCAAGTAATGGATCAATAGACCCGTTGATACATCCCAACTATCAAAAATGCAACTCATCAAATAACAAATCGGAACCAAAGACAATGATGATTCGCAAAAAGCACGGCCAATCTATCAATTTATACACGGTTTGTTAGGTTCGAGACAAGTTGGGGGAGATGCGATTTTGCCTGTCATTTGACAGGATGAGATACGATTTGATTATGTTGAATGACGCAAGAACCTTGAGTGAAAAACTCAGTAATACTAGGTATTTAGACAATTCTAAGTATTCAATAGACTGCTGGCAGATGCTGGATGCGGCAAGCTGAAGACAGTGCGCTATGGCGCTCATTAGGGGAGGCCTATGTCCAGCAGTGGACTGATGTAGGCTGATGATGAAGTATTCAATTACTACAGAGTATGAACTACGTTTTTCAACATAATAATGATGTGCAGATCTTTATTAATAAAGGATATTTACAATAAATAATCCTCTAAAGATATATCCACAAAAAGCAATTATAATCTACTATTCCTTTCAAATCCATTCCCGCAATCAGTATGCAAAAAACATGTGTTTAAATTAAAGCCTCGAATAATCCTTAATTAACAAATTATGCTAACCATTGTCCGATGAATATTTCCAAACATTCTAAAAGCAACAATAACAAAAAAACATAAACAAAACGACGAGTCATATCCCGTCGCCATAAACCAAAAGCCGTCCGCTTCTCTCGGCGTCCCGCCACCAACTGTCATGTAAATGACGTCACGTGACCGGAAGCAGTTTGGCGGGGGGAGGGGCTTCCGGCGGCGCACGCGATTGGACACTTCCGGTGCGTAACAAACTTCAGGCATATAATATGCTAATCATGATAAAGCGTTTATTGGATTATTGTCAGGATTATTGATGTTAATTTGCCTTCTTTATCTTCAACAACAAAAAGTGTAAGGAAATGCATGAAATAAATAAATAGTCAAGACAATAGGACATTTTTTCATAGCTTCTTTATTCGTCATAGGTAATTAAGGTGAGTAAGAAACACAACATCTTTCCTTGTTGGAATAGTAAACATTAACCATGTCAATGTCAGTTTAAGAACCGTCACCGACACTAGAATTATTGTTGTGTCGTTCGGACATAGGCTCTCTCTCTTGCACTCTAATGGCTGTTCGGTGTACAACTTGAAATAAAAACTTCATCCGTTTTAATCTAACAATAGCTTTCATTTCGGACATAACCCATCAGGTTATGGGCCCAGAGTCGTATTCTGCGTTCTGCGACGATAATATTTTAAAACGATTCGCGATTTGTAAAATCAACTCAATACAAATCATAACCTGCGCAAGGCGAACCCTACACGAGGACGGCGGATGGCGGCGCCTTCTACTCACACCATGGCTGCAACATCAATTGGTCTCCCAGTGGAGAAGCTGAGAGGTATCGAAGACTACAACCAATGGAAGTTTTTGATGAAGATGATTCTCATGCACGAGGACCTATACGTGTGTATTGAAGATGAGAAAGGCGGCAACGATGAGAAGAAAAAGCAGAAAGCATTGGCAAAAATATGCTTGTCTGTTGGAGCGACAGCATTACAACATGTACGGAACGCGAAGACACCTTTCGAGGCATGGACCAATCTACAGCGTGCCTACGAGGACAAGGGATTATGTCGGCGTTTGGGGCTGTTGCGGTCACTCTTCGGCGTCAAATTACAGGAGGCAGAGAGCATGCAAAGCTACATTTCTAAAATATTGGAGCTTGGACAACAATTGGAAGACATTGGTTCTAAGATGGAAGATGAATTCTTGGCCGTTATAATGCTAAGTGGTCTTACACCTGACTTCGACCCACTGATCATGGCACTAGAAAACTCTACTTTGTCATTAACAAGTCAAAATGTCAAAACAAAGCTATTGCAGGAACAGCAACGTCGAGATGACAAGTCTGAGCATACGGAGATGAATGCGATGGCAGTAAAGAAGGTTATAAAATGCTTCAAGTGTAAGAGGGCAGGTCATATGAAGAAAGATTGTCCAAGGAATCAGAAGGCTGATGACAAGACTGATGTCAAGAAGAAGATGACTACTTCTACAAAGGACAAGTCGTTGTTGACTGCATTGTCTGTGAATGTGCGGAATGATGTGTGGTATATAGACTCAGGTGCTACAAATCATATGTGCAACAATAGAAATATGATGTCAGACTTTCAGTGTTCGAAACCATTAGAAGTGAATGTTGCCAACGGGGACACAGTGATGACTGGAGGACACGGTAATGTGTTAGTAAAGCTTAAAAATGGTGTAAAAACTATAAGTAATGTCCATTATATTTCTAAGCTTTCCACTAACTTACTATCAGTGAGTGAACTAAATAGAAAAGGTTATACAGTAACTTTTAAACCTGAGGGGTGTAAAATTTATGATAAAACTGAAATAATAGCTACAGGTACTTGTCATAATGGTATCTATCAGTTAGATACATCTAAGGATATTAAAATAAGTGAGGTTAGGTCGGAAAGTGCCATGTATTCAGGATGTAAAGGTTCTAGGGCTGCTGTATCGTTGCAAGAAGATGAAGGTAATCTAGTTTCAGTGATGTCAGCAGAGACCCAGATATCACAAGAGGTCTGGCACAGACGGTTGGGTCATTTGAACTCGAGAAGTATGAACCTCATGAAGGATAAACTAGCTACAGGTATGAATTTTCAAACCAATACATTCAGTCCCTGTGTTGCATGTATTTTAGGAAAACAGACAAAATTACCTTTTCCTAAGAAAAGTAAAAGTAGAGCTAAAGAATTGTTAGGCCTAGTACACACGGATGTGTGTGGCCCACTGCAGGTAGCATCACACAATGGGGCTCGTTATTTTGTCATTTTTGTAGATGATTTTTCAAGAAAAACATTTATTTATTTTTTGAAAAACAAAAATGAAGTATTTGAGAAGTTTAAAATTTTCAAAGCTCTTGTGGAAAACCAAACAAATAAGAAAATCAAAATATTGCGAAGTGACAATGGAGGAGAATATATAAATGGTGTTTTTCAGGATTACATGAAAACCTGTGGAATAAAACGTCAAACTACAGTTCCGCATTGTAGTCAACAAAATGGTGTGGCGGAAAGAGCTAACCGGACTATAATGGATAAGGCTCGTTCCATGCTGGAAGATGCTGGTCTCAAGAAACAGTTTTGGGCTGAAGCTGCTAACACAGCAGTCTACCTGAAAAACTGTTCACCAACAAAGGCTGTAAAGGGAGCGACTCCAGAAGAACTGTGGACTTCTCAGAAAGTTGATGTGAGTCATTTGCGCATTTTTGGTTGCACCGCTTATGCACTAATCGAAAATTGTCGAAAACTTGAATCAAGAAGTAAGAAATATATATTTGTAGGCTACTGTGATAACAGTAAAGGCTATAGGCTGATTGATCCAGCATTTCCAAAGAAATGTGTCAGTGCACGGCATGTAACATTTTTAGAAAAAGATTTTATGGGTAGAAAAGTGCCACATGATGATAAAAAGGAGCAAAATATCACAATTTTGCTAGGTAACTCATATAATGAGAATGATAGAACATATTCAGAGGTTAACTCTCCAGAGTCCATTCCATCTCTAGATGAAAATGATCAATCTGATGGCACAATAAACCGACGTAGACAATGTATGTTTGAACTGCAAAATGAAGATTCATTGACACCAACAATTAGTCTTGATGACTCAGAGATTACTGAAAACACAGATGATCCGTTGGACTATACTTATGTTCCAGGACAAACCAGCATGGAAAATGAAGAATCCACCATATCATCCTATGAGGACGCTACTGACAGTGAGAGCTTCGAGTTCGCTGGGCTAGCAGGGATGATGAATGAAGATGACATGCCAAGTACGGTACGTGAGGCATTGAATGGTGATGAGGCAAATCAATGGAGGGAAGCCATATCAGATGAGTATAACTCCTTTATTACCAACAAATGCTGGACTTTGGTGGACTTACCAGAGGGGCACAAGCCAATAAAATGTAAATGGGTATTTTGCAAAAAGAGAGGACTAAATGGTGAATTGCTGAAATACAAAGCACGTCTCGTAGCAAAAGGGTATACTCAAAAGCCTGGAATAGATTATCATGAAACATTTGCACCGGTAGTAAGATATTCAACCATAAGAATATTGCTGGCCCTAGCTGCTCAACATGACATGACTATAGAGCATTTGGATGTCAAGACTGCATTTTTAAATGGTAATTTATCAGAAACTGTTTACATGGAACAACCGGAAGGATTTATTTCAGCAGAAAATAAAAATAAAGTTTATAGGCTCAATAAAGCAATTTATGGCCTAAAACAGGCGGCAAAAGCTTGGTATGAAAGAATAAATGAAGTTTTAACCAATAAATTGCAATTCAAGCGGTTATCTTCAGAACCATGTGTTTATATATATAACCATGATAGTGAAATCATGTTTATTGCATTATATGTTGATGACATAATATTATTCACAACAAAAACATCTCAGAAAAGAAATAAAGTAAAGAAAAATCTTATGAATGAATTTGAAATTAAGGATTTGGGTCCAGCCAATCACATTTTGGGCATGAGAATCACCAGTATGGATGATGGAAAAATTACATTGGACCAGACAAGTTACATCAAAAGAATATTGGAAAAATTCAAGATGACAGACTGTAAACCTATGAAGACGCCTATGGAAGTTGGCTTAAAATTACAAAAGGAAGAAAATTCACATTGTAATTTTGACTATAGAAGTCTTATTGGATATTTGATGTATTTGGCGGTATGTTCCAGACCTGTCAAAGCACACAGTGTTAGCTATTTGAGCCAGTTTAACAACTACTATGGAGAAAGCCACTGGAAAGCTGCTAAAAGGGTTCTTCGTTATCTACAAGGTACAATGAATCACTGTCTTGTTTTTGAAAAAGGTAAACTTGAAATTACAGGTTTTACGGATGCGGATTGGGGTGGAGATCAGCTGAATCGCAGATCATACACTGGGTATGTCTTTAGCCTTGGTAAATCTATAATATCGTGGGAAAGTCGTAAGCAACGTACGGTAGCTCTCTCTAGTACAGAGGCTGAATACATGGCAATTTCTGATGCCTGTAAGGAATCATTATTCTTGAAAACATTTGTTCAGGAATACACTGGTATTGATTGTAAAATAACATTATTTAATGATAATCAATCTGCTCAGAAAATTTGTAATAATTCTGTGTCACATTCTAGAACGAAACATATTGACATTCGTCACCATTTTGTTAAAGATCTGGTAACAAGAAAAATTGTTGAGCTATGTTACATTCCTACTGATAAGATGTTAGCTGATGTTTTAACAAAATCATTAACAAAAGAAAAACATTCAATGTATGTATCCCAATTGTTAAAATTGAATGAAATGTAGAGCTATACTGTCATATTAATACCTAGTTTTATGTATTTCTTAGTTGTTAAAAATGTTATGAAAAATTGTGTAACTTGTATGCATGATTAGGTAGTGAAACTTATGTTATTGTAGTGTTAAGTAAACTTGGTAAAAAACTGTAATAATTTTTTTTGAGGCCTAGTTTGTAATAACAAGATTAATAGGTTAAGTTTAAGGCCTAGTGTTGGAATAGTAAACATTAACCATGTCAATGTCAGTTTAAGAACCGTCACCGACACTAGAATTATTGTTGTGTCGTTCGGACATAGGCTCTCTCTCTTGCACTCTAATGGCTGTTCGGTGTACAACTTGAAATAAAAACTTCATCCGTTTTAATCTAACAATAGCTTTCATTTCGGACATAACCCATCATTCCTAAGATTATTTTTCATCTGATATCCATTTAAAAGAGACGCGTTTCAAAAACTGATCCAACTAAAAGTATAACTGTTTTTTTAAAACAATAAAGAGACAAAAAGGAGTCTAGTACGTTTATAAGAACCTATTGTTTTAAATAATAGCCCAACGAAACAATAATAATTTATTATCATACTTAATATGAAAACATGTTGAAACTATAACAATGTGAACACGCAAATCCACTGAAAACCACCATTCAAAAGAAAATTTGCATAAATTGAATCGTCAGATGGAATGAAACCGTGGTCTGAGGCAAACACGTTAATGGGCAAAAGACACATTGAAATCTGTGCAAATCCTTAAAATGTTCTTGTAAATGGCTCTGCGTATGATTAAAACGCATTTTGTAGAACGTGCTTTTGAAAGAAACTTTGCCTTTATTCCCACATGAGCTTTTCTCCTAAAGCCTAAAGTTTTGTTCGTTAAATATTTTCCGTACTAAAACTCTTCTAAAACAACCCTTATTTATCATTCATTTGTTAGTTTTCGGCTATCATCGCCATACTACGGTATAAGTACTACACCATGCCACGGTATGGCGTAGTATAATACCGTAGCATGGGGTTTTTAGCCTTTGTGGTCATTTAGAAGCCTAAAATTTTGTTCATCAAATATTTCTCGTTCTAAAATCTCAAACAAAAAAGCTCTTACTTATAATTTAATCATGAAATGAAATGAAAAATGAAATGAAATGAAAGTAATTTTATTTATCCTAAATCTACTACACAAAAACACATATTATCTTAGGATGCAACATTATACCTAGGTTTTGCTGCTTATTTTGTGCGCAGCAGGGTTTAGGACAAATATGGCCTACACTCAGCATTATACTGGATAGACACTGATGTGTCTACCCAGCGCTGGTTTTCAGTGCATGCCAGAGAAGGCAGGTCACGTCACGAACATCTGTGGTAGTGCGCTATTTTACAAACTACAAATTACAATTAAATTAATTCATAACAATAAACTCTAAAATGTTACTAAAAATAAAAATAAAACCAGTGAAGTGTGAATTACAATAATTATACAGTGATACTATGTAGACACCATATACCTACATAAAATTAGAATGAAATCATTGTTAGTTTTTAGCTAGATTGTCTTACTACGGTAAGTACTACGTTACTAGAGTATTTATTTATTCACACTTGACTTACAGAATACCATACATTCCAAAACGTCAATAATTATTTTATAAACCTAGTAGGTATTTATTTTATTTATTTATTTTACCATTGTATGCCGTGTAGCCATTGTGGTCGTTTATGACCACGGCACCAAGCCATCTTCCACACATTTTACAATCAATTCAGTTTGACTATAACATTTGTATAAAGCCGTTTTAAAACAATGAACTAATTTATGTAGCACTGTTTCATTTATTCTGTGACTCCAGCTTACAGTATGTTACTGAGCACTTGTCTAAACCTGTGTTGTCTGATGGTTGGACAACAGCTAGGTATACGCACCATAACTAGATTCCTTTCATTGCCCCATGGTCCACAGGAAACTCATCATTAGAATGCTATAATTTTGTCATTTAGCTTGATCTTTAGAACATGTTGCTTTGATTTTACCAAATCTGTGAAATTGTTAAAAATGTAGAGATAAGTGTTGGTAATGAGTAAGTGTGAGAGACCAAAGTGTTTTGTGACACGTTGTAATGTTTATTTCATAGAAGTATAAAACCTGTCCAGGTTTCGCCCGGGTATCACAGTAGTATCTTATATCTTGATTTCCGTAAAACAATAAACAATTTACTGAATGTGACATATTTTTGTGCTCTAAGAATAACTTTCAATAATATGTTTTAAAAAACTGTACCGACTTGGAATTCTGCAACACTGATAAAATTCAGCCCGCTGACAGACGGACGGACAGACAGACAGAAGGCTTAGAATTAGGATTTATGTTGGGACCCTTTGCGTACAAAACCCTAACAAAATCATCAGTCTAGGATCGGTCGTCTTTTAGGGGATCTGCCCTCCGTCAACTTAGTCTTCTCGCCCGGTACCATGGAAACCAATAGACCATCGATTTTATAGGACCATCTTAAATCAACCATCATCAACATTATAGACAACAACGAAAAACACGTCAAAATCTATTGAGAATTGGCAAAGATGACAAAAAAATTGTTGTAGCTAGTCGTGATTTTTCACAATTAGGTATTACGTTGTTTTTAAGCTTCACGGAATATATAATAAATACTAATCCTGTTGATTTATAGTATTTTAAACACCCTTAATTATTGTAAATTATGTTTCAATGTGTGGCATCTTGATTTGTGTATTACATAGCTTACACTTGCTTGCTATACATACCTATAGTATTTTATATACCTACTGTTGATTATATGATATTATCCACTGTTTCTGTTCTAATTAAGGAAAATAAAATAAATAACATTATGTATTGGTTTCAGCAATGCAGCATGCCAGAAAAACTCAATTTCTCCATTAACGTAAGAATGAGCATTTTCTTTAAGTTATAAATGATTGTGCTTTAATAAAAGTCGTCGCCAGAAACTAGCATAAATAAAACACAAGAATAACAAACATAATATAAATAACAATGGACCCATTATGTTTTTAACAATACGCACCTGTGCAAAGTTGGCAGCGGCGGCTAACTACGAGTCTTTACAATGGTAACATTCTTTCTGTTAGTTTTTCATCAGAATGCCTACTAAGATATCCGTGTAGTGCTATGGTATGTAGTGTTTATA
Source organism: Eupithecia vulgata (assembly GCA_946478455.1). NCBI lineage: Eukaryota > Metazoa > Arthropoda > Insecta > Lepidoptera > Geometridae > Eupithecia > Eupithecia vulgata. Next base: position 2,005,906 of record OX297862.1, on the reverse strand, counting down.
TAGGCGAGTCCTAAGGGACTCCACCATCCCATAGTCCTCCGAAACCTTGAGAAATGAGCCACTCGGGTAGCTCTAGCCTCTACAAAGTAGTCCTAGGGAACTGTTTAGGATGTCTTGTTGGTATTGACGACGTCTGGGGCGCGACGGGCGAAGGTCCGTCTGCAGGAGGTTGCGGGTTCGATTCCCGCCTTTCTGGTTTTCTAGGTATTTTCTATGTATAATAAAAATACCTATTGATGTCGCATCGCAGAATCTTGCAGCGATTGTATTACCTATATATAATTTTTCTACATCAATTCTGTAGCCAACTTTGCTCCTTTAATGATCATTTTGGCCAATTTACCCGTAAATTTTGGTTAAATTACCACCAGTGGGCGGAAAAATCTCGCTGTAGTAAGTACTTCGAAGTACCCTTGTTTGTGTGTCCCCGGCCTTATAAAAGACACGTGCGTGTCGCGTGTGTAATGGCCCTTTTTATTGGGCTTTTAGTTAATGTCGTATACTGTACTCTTCGATTTCATTGGGGCGTTAGTTTTAGCGCATTTTAAAAACAGAAGTAGAATTGGAATAGTCTTAGCTAAAATGGGTCGAAAACTTAAAACCAATCCGGCTTTTTTACTTTAATAATTATATAATATTAATTCTGTAATTCTTTATTGTACACACAAAAAATAATACATAAAAAGAGCTTAACTAATAGATTATGTACAAAGGCGAGCTTAACCCTTAATAAGAGTTTTCTTCCAGCAAACCTAATGTAATAATTAATGTAGATAAATGGGAGAAAAAGTTTCTTGATGATAACCCTGCGTTGATTACTTAGCACCAATCAAAATGTTTTGCCTTGAGCTAAATACCACAGACATAGGTGCCTCAGTAAACGTAGTGTAGGACGCCCTCCGAACAGGTGGGATGATATACTTGCGAAAGACTGCAGATGCTGGATGCGTCAAGCACACATGGCGCTATGGTGCTCATTAGGGGACGCCTATGTCCAGCAGTGGAGTAACATAGGCTGATGATGATAGGTCTCTAAACATTGCTGAAAAATCGTTTACTTTAGCACCTTTACGTAGACGTATATATAGAACCGTTTCATTCATGATTACATAAGTCGTGTATTTTGAAAAACTGGTATTATAATTATGCGTTATGAGACGTTTAAAATCAATTTCCTATTTACACCTATTACAAGAAAATTAAGTCACAGTACTTGTTATTCAATTCCCATAATAATCCAAGAAAATATTTACCCCAACACTCTCAAGCAGCAAACCTTGTAATTATTCACCCCAATTCTATCCCAACATAAATTCCCAACTGCAATTAGCTTAAAAGCCATGTTCGACCGCGGTGTGTCACAACCCTTAAATAAGGGTCGCGACACACGTGGCGTGTCCGCCCACGCTTAGCCCGGAGACCGCTAGAGACGCCTGCTAATTTTGTCAAATCGTTCTGTAGGAAATATTTATTATTCTTATTATTTCACTCATTACAATTTTTTTATATATCGCATAGGTGTTTCTGCACGGATCATCGCCATTAATATCAGCCCACTATCGTCCACTGTTGGACATAGGTCGGCCTCTCGCGCCACAAATGGCGGTCCTGCGACCACGATAATGTCCGAGTGGATGGTCTCGTATAAAAGTCAAACAAAACTGCCAAAATGTATTAAATTACCTTTTGATCAAATTACAAGCAATCAGGCTTTTGGCCAATATGGACTTAATCGACTTTAAGTAGATAGTACCTAACGTGTTTATAGATGTTAATAAGTTGATATATGCCTAGGCTTATTAGCCTAGCCATAGAAATAAGGATCACTATTGTGCCCCGTCAGATATATTATTAAGATAATAAACTTATCTACTTATTTATTCCTTATGTAACTCAGCAATGTCTGCAGTAAATTTCCAATTCTGTCCTCACCATTTTAAGATTTCCCTAAAACTAATTTAATAAAAATTATGAAACTAAACAAAAAGTATGACCAATATTAAGTTTATTAATTATTAATATTAATCTGCGCAGTAAAATATTTTATTTTACAATATTTTTTGGAGTTTTATAAAAAATATTGTAGAAAATACACAAAATGTTCGCGAGGTTTAACCCTCACAGGAAACAGAAAACACAAAATGAATTAATAAACATTACAACAACTAATTCAAAATCATATCTGTCCTCTAAAATATTAAGATTTTTTAAAAATTATTGGATAAAATACAATTATTATATAAAACCCAAAAAAAAAATTGTATAAGCTTTTCAAAATAATTAGAGCAAAACTACATGTTTCCAGAACAATATCAACCATAGTGGTAATATTTTTATATGATATTAGTTACATTTTGTTTTAATAATTATATTAGATTGGTTGTAGAAAAATATTTCCCGCGGAACATTAATGGAATTTTAAGAGTTCATTAATATCTTCACTTTTACCTAAAATTTTTATAAACTGCATTGGTTATTATAGTTTGTTAGGTTGGTATCTAATAATTTGCAATATTTTCGACCATTCTAACCAAAGAACCCTTAGGAAAGTAAAGCTTAGTCCACACGTTGCTTCCTCGCGCAAAAATCGCCCGTCGAGCGCACACAATACATCTACAGAATGCATAGTTTAGACTTTTAAGCCGTCTTGCTGCTTTTGACAGTTGACAGTTTTCGCTGTCAATGTGGAAGGGACAATGGGGGTTAGTAGGGGTGCGTCGCGGGTGCGTGGGGTCAGGCTATTGACACGGGTTTAAAGTTATTGAAAAATCTTGGGGATGTTTTAAAGGGTTGATGTTCTCGGGTTTCGGTCAAACGGTGTTTTATTTATATTTTGTTTGATGTTTTATGCAATCCCTTTTTATATTTCATTTGTAGTTTTATGTTTTCATCATGAAAAGTTAGAAATGGTTATGGTAGTTTATTGTTACAGGGTTTTTGTGTACCTAGGTACATACCTGCGTGTGTTTGGTGTCTATTATGTTGATGTTATAATTTAATATATAAAAAAAATATAAAAAACCGTTAATAGCAGCTCAAAAGCGCACAATAAGAAACCGTTAAGCGTTCATTTTGGCTATTAAAAGCATTTTCTTATAAACAAGTTGGTACGAACAAAGTTTATTTTGGAAGTCACGAGAAAAAATCGTGACTATAGGCGTAGTTTTTGTTTAAAAGGCGACTGACCCAGTCTATGCTGCGTTTACTAGTCAATGTACTGGCGCATTAACATGAGTCAGTGTGTAAAATCCCACTTGCCGATAGTAAATAAGCTAATGCATAAAATTAACAATCTGTGTGGGGCTTCATTTTCTTCTTTATGATTAGGTTAATTTAACAAATACATACCTATAATGATTGTGTTGATTATTTAACACACCCCTTAGATCTCCGTTTAAAACTAAAATGAGGGTTGTTTGTGACAAAAAATACTTACTATCAAGGAAACCATATTTCCATAAAGGCATAATAGGTTAACTTGAACTAAAAAGAGTAGGCACCTTATCTACGTACTGCCAGTCATATCTGAAATAAATGTTCGATGATTCAGTAGAATTCATAATGCACGAAATGAGTGTATCAACACAAACTAGGTTTGTAGTAAACCCACTAAGGTACGTAAGTACATTATTAATTCGTCAAACTACGAAAGTTTTTCATAGTTTCAGTAGAAGCTTGGTATTCTTTGTAGGTATTATATACTTGGTAATTAATGCATCCGAACCTACAAGATCCATGAAGTCAAATGCGAGTTAGGTTTATACCTAAATCCGCTAAAGTTTAGCGGATTTAGGTATAAACTTAAATTTCGGATGAATATTTATATAGTTTAGCGGCTAAACTATATAAATATTCATCCGAAATTTTATGAGAAATATATTCGATTTTTATGCAACTAACTCCCACGAAACACATCTTAAATCACGATTTTTCACAGCTTTCAGTGAAAAACTGTCAAAAATTTGTCACATGTCTGAGTTGTGTTTGAGTATTCGGGCGTAAAACAACCCAACTATCACAAAGTAAACGCAGCACCTCAGTTGTGTAATTCTCGGATCGGACGCGATGACGTCCTCTGAATAGGCTGATAACGTCAGGCTCATTGTGTCTCTTTCCTACCCATTTGTACTGTTTTGTACTGTTATAGCTCTATGTTGGAGTATTTTATATCAGTAACGGAGTTTTTTGTGCTTGGGTAACCGATGTTTACGTTGCAATTGTGGCAATCAAATTGGGAAAAGGCTTAGTACTGCAACGTGCTGGCTGAAGCAGGAACCTTTATATTATACCCATTACGTTTACTTTACGAAGCCGTGGGCAGAAACTAGTTCTATCATAATTCATAATGTTTATTCATTAACAATATTAAATTGTATCTGAAATTTTATAAATAATTACATGCAGTCAAATAATTAATAAAATATAACAACACGTCATACAAAAACAAAAAAATAATTAAAATCAAAGTAGTTACATACAAGTTTACAAAGAATCAATAACAATAAAATAACAAACATTTGTGAATTCAGAGAATAACAATAATAATAACAGCAGTATTGGATCAGTACATAAAAAAAAACGATGTGAGAAAAAAAAAATTATAATACAATGTCAGCAGTCATCTATAGAGTAGTAACACCCCTTTAACAAAATTTCCTTTAATTTCAATTTAAATAAATTTGTATTGTCCATAGTTTTTAAGTCAGTAGGTAATGCATTGAACAGTTTTACAGCTTGATATCTACAGCAATGTTTTGAAACCTCAAGGGTAGGTCGATAGGGAGTGCTCATATCTTTCCTCCTTATGGTAAGGCGTTCTACTTTTAGCTCCATATCATCCGTATCATTAACGACCTTTGTGGCGCGGTGGGCAAAAGTCCGCCAGCGACGCAGGAGGTTACGGGTTCGATTCCCGCCTTGGAACAAATATTTGTACGATCTGCAGGTATTTGATCCGGGTGTTCTGGTCGTATTCTATGTTATAGTATGTAATGTAATGTATTTTAATATGTATATCAGTTATCTAGTACACATAACAAAAGCTCTGCTTAGCTTGGGGCTTGCACGGTATTTATCACGTACCTTTTGCTTTCTTTTTCTATCATTCAACCGCGTTACAGCGATCGTGGTCACGAGGGGTAATTTTTCACACATAGAGGTTATGTGTGCATGCTAAAAAATTAAAACTTCTTTTATATCCTATATTTCAGATTTTTTATTGAGAACTGTGTGTCGATTTCTTTGCTCACGAGTACAAGTTTGTACGGAACCCTTGATGCGCGAGCCCTACTCGCATTAGACATTTTTTTCATAAACTTTTTAAAACGTATTTTCATTTAAAATGCCTTGTACACCAGACCCAAGTATTAGGTCATAGTAAGCAAACAATGTGGTCGGCGTAACAGCTTGTAATCATAGCCCTATGGCACACATCGGTGCGTTTAATCGTAATAAAACCTTTTTACAACGGATAATGACACTGACACAAGCGGTTTTAGATTTTTAAGAATACTTAATGTCTTTATTTAAGTCAACGTTATTATAAGGCAAAAGTAAGTTTGTTCTAAAGAACCACATTTAAAAATTTGCGATCATGGTCAGCGTCGTTTCTGGAAGTCTGATCTATCAAGATCATCTATAATGACACTAATATAGGCTGCTGATGATGATGGTGAGGGTTAGTTCTCGAATCCCATAAACTGGCCCAGCAGTACCTGTCTGGTAACTATAATCTATAACTGTAGATTATAGTCAGGTGGCCCAGTTTAGAGAACTAACCCTGACCATTATCATTAGCAGCTTACATTAGTCCATAGGCCTCCCGTAATCATGATATATCTTATCAATAACAAGATCAGAGTTGCTTGCTTATAAAAACAGTCTGAAACTGCCATGAATTTTCTCCAACGATTAAATTCCATAAAAATACTTTCCTGCCCACTCACATGGTAAGTCAAGTGTGTTTAAGTACCTACTGTAATTGTGTCATTGTTGCTACATCATTTATTGTCTGGCAAACCACAAATTACACGTCAGTTAGACAATAATGTAAGGTTAAGGGAAGCTGTAACTACCTATGAATAAGGGGTCACAACTGGTAATGAATGATGTGGCCATTTTTGCGTTTATCGATGTATCCTGTTGGTAGTTCTCAATGAATAAATAAATGAACGAAATCAATACACAATGATAGTTGAATGATGAATAGATGACCATACATATATTCTCCACATATAATATATGAAAGTAAAACCAACGCGGGATCAAAACACTAGTTGAAATGGTACTAGTTCTAAAAAGAAATACGCCCAAGTGGAACAAAAATCGTGTAAAAAGTTGCAAACATTTTTGGCCGCTAGTCTGGCTTGGTTTAATAATTGTGTTATGAAAGGGCTGTGGATGTTGTTAAACCAGTAAATAATATATTTTGCTAAAAGTTGAAGTTTATCCTCCACACAACAGATGTATAACTCCTTAGTCAAAATTCACTTACCAGCCCTCAAGGCATCCATCGGCACGCTAGGATACGGTATCGAGTATGGATACCCTTCCTTTCGCAAAGTCTTGGGCTTCCTCCTCGGCCGGTACTTGTAGTCGGGGTGCTCCTTCATGTGCATGGCTCGGAGGCGTTTGGCCTCATCGATGAACGGTCTCTTGGCGTCTTCGGAGAGGAGCTTCCATTCTGCACCTGGGGAAGACAGTTGAAAGGTTATTAGGTTTAAAGGTGCTTTTGATCGTTTCTTTGTTCTAAGAATATTATCTATCAAAAACTTCATTTTCCAATGATTTTCAATCAGACTATGAATTTTCTTTTTCTAAAACCTGATCCAAGAGTAAAAATTAAAACTCTTTTTTGTTGGTTATGGTGACGATTTCAAAATCGTTACCTAAATACCTACAAACTCAAGTCACAAGAAAAAAAAATCCCCCGTAAACTGTTATTTTACCATAAAAACCTAATCAGCAAAAGATTATTAGCTTCGGCACAAAAACTCATTAACAGACTTGTAAAAAAGCTGAAAAGTAATTTGCCCTAACCATCGTTCATTGCGGGAGACAATACCATTGAATCGATACAATATAATCGAACGACCCGTCTCCCGATTCAAGAGACCAACCCTTTTGTCTCCCCCCATTTATAGAAGGCTGTATTCATTCATCGTGGAGGGGCGCCATCGACCATTGAAATAGACAAGACAATCCCAATTCAGACGAGCATAAAAGCGAAAACAATGTCGCTAACATAGAAAGGAACAATCCGGCTCGAAGGACCAACTTTTGTCTCGCTCGCGCTAGTACTTTCCCCGCTTAGAGAGAGAGAGACGGGGACAACAATGGCGGAAAACGCCGCCTAATGACGAATTTGCGCTTTTCATTCCGCAACAGAAGTTTTTCCCGGTTCCTCATTATTTTGTCGATACTTTGGGGTGGTCGTCTATTTGGCCTTTATTGCGAAACAGATAGAATCGTATATTCAGTGACAATAGTTACAAAAGCTACTGGGTTTTTATTCGGAGCAGCAGGAATGGAGCTGTTTAGTTGTGTTGATTGTCCGGGGATTTGGGGATAGAGAAGATACCTTAAGAGCATTTGACTTAACGAAATACATTTGCAAACTTCTTTAATACTAATATCACCAAAGTATTTGTCAGGAAAACTAAAGCACTAATAACATTAGTTACTTAAGCACTATTCAAGGTCTTTTAAACAGAATGCATTGGCAACTCAATTTCCATACGACATCAGACAGTGGTGTAAAGACAACAGAACAAAAACAAATATATTCTGCTAAAACAACAGCGGACTGATATAGTATGAGCGCAGAACGAAATGCTAGTTCTATAGTTTTTACTAGGAGCTGTACACGGTTGTCTGTTTATCATGGTATTCATTGCAAGCAATTAATTTTAGTAGTGCTGGGGTAGCGCGGTCTTGCTAGGTTTTTCTCTTCTATCTTTTTTTGTATATGTAACAATTATATGTGGACCCCTGCTAGATATTTGACAGTTTCTGTGTTTCCTCTTGTATTTTTTGCATTTTAAAGATCAAGAATAAGTTATCAAGGTCAAAGTAAAGTCTCTTAATTGAGTTTTATTGAATATGATATTGTAGTTACCTCAAGAAGCAATCATAAAGCAAGCGCATTTTCGAACTTTACACTTGGAGTAAGGCTTGGAGGATCTGTTTCTCTTGTCTTATTTCCGTACATATCGTTTTCTTCACTTTTCCCATCTCTATAACCAAAGACACTGTGTCGTCTACAATAGCGGAGCGTTTTTCATTCACTGCTTTGTCATTTAACACAATAATAACATAATTGTAATGTAAATACATGTCGTGTTCAAACGACATTGAGAGTAATTAATGCGTTTGACTCTTCTGTTTTATTATTCTGTGGTTCTCATTATGCCAAAGATAAGTTATTGCACAGTTTTTGTTGTGTAGTGCTTACAATGTGGTTAATCGATTCATTTAGTTTTATTTGTAAGTTATTGGTAATTGTTGTCACACTAATATTATAAAAGCGAATGTTTGGATGTTTGTAATTTTTTACGCCAAACCTATTAAACGGATCAGGATAGATTTTTGCATGCGGGTAGTTCTATGAATCAAACTTAGGCTATTTTTTATCCCATAGAACAATTCCCAAGTGAAACAAATAACCTTTAAACGTTTCCATAGAAAGAACACGTGCGAAGCCGCAGGCAAAACCCAGTAGCTCAATAGAGAGTTACCCAAAATTAATTTAATTTTACCTTTATGTATTTAATGAATGCAAAATTAAACCATGACACCCACCCCTGCGTATTTTTGGTTAGTAAATCCTCACACTTTAAATTTGGAAAGTACTTAATACAGATGCAAAAGTGCTTTTTATTAAGGCCGGTCTTTCGAAAAAATCAACATTTTCATGATATTTGAGATCCTACTCCTCTTCAAATATGAAACCTAGGATTCTTAGACTCCTACACCTAATATTACATTTCAGTCTGTACAAAAGCGCCAAGATAGTTTTTTGATTATTGGCATGTGTTTGAAGAAAAAAAACATCTAAAATATCTCAATTTTGACACATATTTTCCTTCTTCTCCGAATCAATATGAATTACTGACTTGATTTTTATATTGAAAAATAAAGCAAAAGAAGGGTAACAGATTCGCCAAAATAATTTTTTGATTACTAGAACAGTTTTCTTTTAATTAGAAGAAATGTATTTGGCGCTTACGACTTTAACTTCCGAGTATCTGCGGGGCCCTTGCGCGGTGCGAGGGACGAGCCGTCAGTGCCGCTCAGGCTTTCCTGGACGACGGACCTATGCTGCTCGTGATCCTACTAAAATATTATAATTATTTTCTAGTAACGTGACATAAAAATATAGCGTTTATAGATTTAAAAAAAGATGACCATGCCATGCCACGAATAAAAGGGCGATATTTGCGTGAGCTTGCCGTAAATTGTGAAATATTTATTACGTAGAACAATTACAACTAGTACCTATATAGGTACACGTATAAAACTAATATTTACACTTACTTACATCTAATTCTAAATGATTATTATAAATTTTTCTTGTCTATATTTATTATTTAGTTTTATCGCCGTAAGTCTCTCATATCACCTTTCGTTCATAGAAGTACCTATGTATAAAAATAAAAAATAAATCGAATAAGTACCTATATTCTACCTACCTACCTTCCTACTTACTAGCAAATTTTAGAAAGTCGAATGTTGTAAATTTCGTGTAAAAAGACGCGGCAACAAAGTGAATTTTAGGGGCCGTTTGTGTACCTACAAACATTCTACATCAATATTGGCTAGTGTATAATATGTCTGGGTACCTACTAGTGGGCAGTACCTACCTACAGACAGTAAGTACAGTGTACGCGCTAAGGTCGATGACCGCAGAGTCGGACTACGTCACTCCGCCGACGACCTTCCTTCCCCGGGCCCCCCATTCTAACGATAAACAACCGAGCAGAACATTACCAACCTTACTTTTTTGGTTTCGTTACCAAATCTGTCGACTTCAGATTCGATGCACAACACCAGGCATAACACATACAACATACCTACATCAACACTTGATTATAGGCTTAGGTCATAATCATAACCCGAAATGATGTTGCTACATGCAGAACACTAATTCTTGCATAATGAATCAATCCCTAAAAGAACTCGCCCATCAAATCAAAAAAGATACATTTCGGATGTATTCCCGTTGTCCCCATTGACTCCGTCCCCATTTAATGGGGACAACGGAACTTAATTAAAATTTATGCCCGTTGTCCCCATTGACGGTTTACCTGTTAATGGGGACATCGGAACTCGATAAAATAACTAAAATGTATGCCTGTTGTCCCCATTGACGGTTTACCTGTTAACGTGGACAGTGAAACTCAATGAAATAGTTACATCGAGTGATGTTAAAAGGAATTTATACTGGTATAATCTATATATATATTAAGGAAAAGAGAAAACAGGGTGACATATCAAGAAATCTCTGAAACTACAAGAGCTACGAAGCTGAAATTTTGCATGGAGATTCCTTTTAGGACGTAGGCACGCTAAGAACGGATTTTTGATAATTCTTATTCTAAGGTGGTTAAAATGGGGTCAATAATCATTTTTATAATAACTGCAGAACCGTAACTTTTGGAACGTCAAAATTTGGAGCGTAAAGAAACAGATACGTGTTTCAGTGTTTTTTGAAATTCACACCCTAAAGGTGGTGTGGACTCAAAGTCAGGCCAATTACTAACTTATCAAGTAATCTCAGGAACTAGAAGAGCTATGTAGTCTAGTAGTTTACATGGAAACAATATTACTTGAAGTATTACTAAAGTCCACGTGAATGAAATCGTGGGCGGGTCAGCTAGTAATAATATACTCTATTAAGAAATCGCTGTTTCTTTTGTTTAAAAATACACAATGTTAATGTAACTGTGTAAAATAATGTAGTTTATTATTTCAAAATGTCCTTGAAAAGGATGCGCCGGCGGTGGTCGGCTTGCACGGCGCTGCAGCTAGGGAATAAAAGCGTACAAATACCATTGTTTTAACAAAGTTCTCATTGGCTTATGTTAAACCTCACTTCAGAAAATAATCAAAATAAAAGAAACTTGTAACTCACTCTGAGTACTTAGTTGTGCAGATTGTGCTGCATTTATAAGTGGTGCATGTGGTGTTGTAAGTGAAGGAGTAAAAGAACTCTTGTGTCTGAGTACATTTCTTACACAAACTACCTAGAACTTTAATTAATTAATTTTTCGCCTACAATAAGTAGTTTATGTATGTTGATTTTATTGTAGCATTGTATTCAGCTGAAGAAAAAATCAGTTTAGAACAAAAAAAGCGAATCCGTGGTCTTGTTATTCTTTCTCAGTATTTTATTAGCCACTTACAATAAACTGTAATTAAAAAATGTTTCGTTTTATGTGACCAACAATGTCACAAAAGCCTCTTGGCCCTTCGGGAGGAAGTAGTGAATTGAAATACTTAGATTAAAATAGCGACACAATAATTTTGCATGCTGGACAACAGTTTACGAAAAGGACAACAGTTTACGAAAAGGACAACATGTGGAGCAGATTTGTGAAAATGCTACTTGCGAAAAAAGGCAAGTGTACAATAAACCTTCAAGTGAGAATTTCAAAAAGTACTTTTTACGTATTTTGGTAGACACGCGCGACTTCGCTGCGTATGTTTCAATCTTTTTAAATGCTATTATTGTTTAAAGAGCTGTATTTTATCATAGTATCATGAATATTTTAGTGAAATTTAGTGTATTATAATTTATTTGTACCTTCGGTAGATCATTTATTTTAATTTCATTTATTTACAGGAAGGTGCCATTTTGAAGAAGACCTCATATACTTGTACACCGGATTCCAATAAAGACCCGCTCGACACTTATATGGAGGATTACAAAGAAAAAAATCGTCAAAGTCGATGTACCTGCCATACTAACAGCTTACAATACATGATATCTGAAATTATTACATTATCATCAACATTTGCTACGTTTAAGTATTTTTTTTATGTTGGTTTACTTAATTTTTTCAAATTATTTATGCATATTAAGTGTTTTCATTTAGGTATTATGTTGATACTGTGATATAATTAATACTATTTAGTTGTGTTTTTATAAGTTTTTAAGCTTTTGTGAGTTTTTTATAAATCTTTTTTATATGTACTAGGTACAAAAAATATCTTTTCTGTATTCTTTACTTAAAATTATAAGGAAATTAAAAAAATGTGATTTTGTTTAACGGTGCGGTGTTAACTATGTGAGTACATAATACCTACTTGTTTTTAACCATAACAACATCACAATAATTAATTTATACCTATAAATTAATACCTATAAATCTAGCAACAATGCTGATTGTGTGATATAAATTAATTATTGTGATGTTGTTATGTAAATATACAATGTTGATTCTACGATCCAAAAAAAATATAGTGAGGTTTTGTAATCTGTGTAGCTTTTTAAATCGATTTTTTGTCATTTGGTTAAACTCTAACTACGCTTATATCAATTATTTCATTTGTATGTATATAAACTATGCTTACATCAAAGGAGATATAAGGATAAGGATATTTTATATGTTCTCATTGGCCCATAACGGGAAACCGTCAATGGGGACAACGGTAAGCAAAGTTATGACTTCCCGCTGTCCCCGTGACGAGAAAACGTCCATGGGGACAACGGTAAGGAAATTTTATGACTTCCCGTTGTCCCCATAATGGGGACAGCGTCAATGGGGACAACGGGAATACATCCCAATATACACCCCGTTCCGTTGTGGTGGCAGATGGGGGGCAAATCTGAAAAAGTCGGAATTTCTCGAGGTCCCCCAGACCCCCTACACGTTTCCGCAAAAAAAAAACTAGACCTCCCCATCCACCATCAAGGAGAACAATAATGTCAATCATTGAGTCAATGGTAATCCATCTTTATTTATATTTGTATACATATATGAAATCTGTGCAAAATACCTCTGTTGAAATTACACGCTGAGTAAAATTCTATAATTTAGTGTAGTGTTCTCAAGTAGCACCTACCTACGCGAGAAACCTGCACACCTAAGCTAATAACAATATCTAATAATAGGTACTAGAATAGTTTTAGCATATTATGATGTAGCAGTAGGTAAGTCCTTATTTCGATATGACGGAAGCCTCGATGCGATGCGCGACCGCTTGCCATGAGCGGAGGCCGCAGTCTGCGTGCGTAAAAATGTAGCGGGGGTATGCGGTTGGCGCGGGGAAAATTTTTGACTCCGCCCGAATCCTCAAGGCTCTTGGCCTATACACCCACCTTAACAAAAAGTAACATAAAAACGTAAAACCTACCCGTTCATTTGTCATTGTAAAATACATTGTTCATTTATATTACCCCCGAGCTGAAGCACTTACGCTGGTTATTAGAACAAAGTTACAAAGGCCACGTGTCGATACAACAGTGCTACCACCATAATTATTTCCTACAGCGTTCGGGAAACAATGCCGATTGCTAGCAACAGTGGCAACACTGAACAATGATGGTCCGGCAGCGGCGGAATTAGGTACTTTAATTAGTGTTTATTATTTACGGAGCCATTTTTAATTTCTTGTAATATACTATTGTTGGATATTTCAGTTCGTTTAAAAAAAATTGCAAGAAGACTGAAAACTATCCATTAAATACTAACAACGGCATTAACCTTTCATTATAGGTATGCTTCAAACGACACGTTTATATAAATAAGCACACCATTGTGGAACAAACAATATCTGGGGCCTAATTTTGCTAACCAGTGGTACTGTCGCAAAATTGACCAAAGATAAAAGAAACTCAGATAGTGCGTGCGGTGCTATTTTTTAGATTGATAGATTGGTTTCAACCTTGACTCGCGTAGTTACCCCTCCAACTGTAGTTTCTTTCATCAAAGGTAAAATATCAAATGTGTCTGAAACGATACCATTGTTAATGTGAAGCTTTTAATCAAATGGAATTAAGCCCAAGAACCTAAAACGAAACAATATCAAAGCGAACAATCGAATATAATGATCCCAAGCGGCCATAGAAAATATGAACGTACATCTATATCGCAAAACAAGAGACACAAGACACAGATCTTTCACATAGCATAGAGGTATTGTCAACAACAATTGCAAAAACAATCTACAGTACGAAACACACGTTAGGCACAATGCTGTTCACAACAAAGCTCACTCCTCTCTACGTTGTATTAAAGCTCCTATTGTGCCGAGAATCGGACGAAAATGCTCTTCATTACTCTGAAAGCTTGTGTGCCGTGCGACAATGGTGAAAAGACCCCCCTTTCGAGGGTGGGGGGACAAAGACGCATGCCGAAGGAGCTACACCCGCTTTCCCCTTTCGTCCGTAAAATTGAAATGGTAAGAAACTCTATTTAGGTCATGATTTTATTAAATGTGTTAATAGATTTCTGTTAATAATGGCGGCTGTTTGGGGTCTGAAAAAGAGGAAGTGAAGAAATTAAATACTTGAAAAGAGCAGGGGTGAATTTGATGGGATGTCAAAAATTGTTTTGAAGAAGATTGAATGAATTGATACGAGAGTTTTCAATTTTCCCATTTTATGCCCATGGTTCACAACATTGTTTGTTCGTAAATAACCGTATTTTTCCCATCGCCCCACCATATGTCGTGTCGATCACCAATTTATCCTGATTATGCTCGGTCCTATGTACTCGCAACATCGTCCGTTTTTTCCCAAGTTTTTTGTTTCGCTCCCGTTTTTTCGTAATTAAACCGCATCTCTATGCGATTGGTGTTCTTCCATCGAAGGCATGGCCAATGAGTCCGTGGCGAATTGCTCAAAGAAATTCTAAAAAGAAAATGAAGTGAAAAGAAGTATGCAGTGAATAATAGTGAATCTATTAAAGACGTAGCGAGGTAAATTCGAACAGAATGACTTACACTTTGACGATGGTTAGTTTTGTTCAAATTTTGTTACAATCAACTTTTTAAGCTGGTTCTCTTTGAACCTTTTTTACTTATTAGCTAAGCTTATGGAACTGCTGGTTGAATCAAACACTATATAATTATGTCGCTTAGTTATATTTTATAATATCTTATTTTTTGAATTCGTAATCAAATGCAGGCAATGAGAGGCGAGAATATTGTAACTGTTGCTCTCACGAATAACATCTGAATAGACCAGCTGTTCGTTCATTACGACGACTGATGTGGCGGATATAGTGGGTTCGATTTCCGCTTTTTGCCACAAATGTTTGTTGTTTGTACGATCTACAAACATTTATTCCGGGTGCTATGGGCAAAATAAAATTGATCTATGCCTATTAAAAAAATGTATTATATTATGTATTAGTCGTCTACATATTAGACTTTTGAAGTTTCTCTATTATTTAGAATTTTAAATTTATCCGCTTACTAGAAGGAACTTATGGACTTAAAAACGCTCCGGTAGTTCTAAATATAAAACAGATCAATACTGCCAAGCAGCAATATGATAACATTCCCTTGACACCTAAAGCCTTCATTTAGTACATAAGGGTGCGTTATCGCACCAGAACAGGCTCATGGGGTGAGCGACAAAAATACCGTTGTAACATTGTTGCCATATTGTAGACACTACGTGGTAACTGGTAGTCAAGGGCCTTTGACGTTTAATTACTGCGTTCTTGTGGTTGGAGCGTGATGGTTCGCATTTTGGATTATAATGGAATTGTCAGCTTTGTTTGAGGGTTTTTGTAGAGTAACATTTCTGTAGGACAAGCGTTTATATGACAAACCAGAATGAAATCAAACTTTTGTAAGGTCAAGTCCAGTAAAATAAGGAAAGTGGATTTTTCATGTTTCTGTAAGTACTCGATTGACAGATCTTTATCAACAATAGCAAAGAAATAAATATAATGCTGGACAATTCACACAGCATCATCTAGCCCCAAGCTAATCAGAGCTTGTGTTATGGATACTAGATAACTGATATACATAATTATATTAATAATATACAATACATAGATAGATATTTTTTTATTATATAATTATGTATAATAGAAAACGACCAGAACACCCTGTGCAAATGTCTGCAGATCGTATACACATTTGTCCCAAGGCGGGAACCGAACCCGCAACCTCCTGCGTCGCAGGCAGACTTTCGCCCACGCACCACAGAGGTCGTCAAAAGAAAATAGTCTTTGTAGAAACTTTTTATGCCGACTATACTAAAATTATTTTAAATTATTTTTAAAATTAAATACAAAGCAATGAAAGTACAGACTGTTCGGCCGGGTACCAAGTCATTATATAAATACATATTTTCATTATTATTCTTTTTCTAATAAGTAGTTATATTCTACAAAATTTCAACGATTTCTTTATAAGCATTTAATAGATTACTCATGATCATGAGTTTATGAATTCTTACGATTTTAAAAGAAAACAATCTCTTGTAGTAGAAACACAGAATGAACCTGCGTTTAAACTGTTTAACAAATTCAGAATGTAAAAAGGAAAGCCATGTGAAAAATAACGCCTTGGTTACTACCACAGAGTTGTAGTCACAAATGAATAACAAGACATCCAACACCCTAACTCAAGATTACCGCAACAGTGTTCTCACTAACAGGACTTACAGCAAACAGATATACAACACCTTCACTAGTCGAAAGCTATTAAACCTTGTTTGCACTTAGCAAGTATATTAGTCGAGCAGCGAGTACTTTAGTGAGTACTTTTTGACGACCTCAGTGGCGCAGCGGGCGAGAGTCTGCCTGCGACGCAAGAGGTTGCGGGTTCGATCCCCGCCTCGGAACAAATTTGTGTACGATCTGCAGAAATTTGTTCCGTTGGTCTGGGTGTTTTCTATTTATAATAAAAAAATATCTATCTATGTAATGTATAATATTACGTATATCAGTTATCTAGTACCCATAACACAAGCTCTGCTTACCTTGGGGCTAGATAATGCTGTGTGAATTGTCCAGCATTATTTATTTATTTATTTATTTAGTAATGCGAAAAGTGCGAAAATACTAATACAAATTATTTATTTATTACTAAAAATAATACATTTAGGCATACATGTACTAAGAAAAAACAACCTAGGAGTTAACTGTAATAGGTAGTAGGTATGTCTAATACATTGGCGACGGCCCCACACTAGGCTCATGGCTCGTGTCGTGGAGGGAAAACCATAATAGATTTCATAAACCGAATATTTTACTGTGTAAAACGTTGCTCAATCATAACATTCACCCGAAAAGATCATGGACATACCTATTACGCGCAATAAAATTATAACATAATTTAAAAAGTTACGAAGAAAAATATGTTACAATTATTAGCCAACACGACAATCTTCTGAAAAATGTAATTACGTTCAACAATGTACCTTTTTTATATTTATTGTGTGAATAATAATAGTCTTAGAGAAGAAAGAAAATACTCGCCACTCGACTAATCTACTAGCCAAGTGCAAACAGGGCATTACACTACGCACAATGATCGACCCCACCTTGATTAATATTAACTGAGTAAGCGTACGCCCCGACAGTTGGCTGATAGAAATTATTGAGGGTGCATCAGACACTGAAAACAAACATGGGACATACGGCTCTGATTTGTACTGGATTTGTAATTAACGCCGGTTTCCTACCAATTGTTGACGAACTCTTTGGCGCGGTGAGTGAAGGTCTGCCTGCGACGCGGGAGGTTGCGGGTTTGATTCTCGCCTTGGGATAAATATTGATACAATCTGCAGGTATTTGATCTGAAGGTTCTGGTCGTTTTCTATCATCATCATCAGCCTACATTTGTCCACTGCTGGACATTGGCCTCCCCTAATGAGCGCCATAGCGCTCTGTCTTCAGCTTGCCGCATCCAGTATCTGCCAGCAGTCTTTCGCAAATCGTCATCCCACCTGGTCGGAGGGCGTAATACACAACGTGTGCCGAGTCACGGTCTCCACTCAAGAACACGTTTACCCCAGCGGTTGTCGGTTCTTCTCAAGATATGGCCAGCCCACTGCTACTTCAGCTTACTAATCCTTTGAGCTATGTCGATAACCTTGGTCGTTTTCTATGTATCATATAAAATACCTAATGTAATGTAGCTATGTATTGTATTATGTATATCAGTTATCTGGTACCTTTTACAGTATTTTTGATAAAATTATAAACCACTAACAATATTTTATAATGTGAAAGTTTAAATGGATGTTACTTTATCTTACAAAAAACTGAAAGAATCGGGTCAAATTTATCATGGATTTAGGACTTGCTATGTTACTTTTATCCTATACTAGCTGCGAACCGCGGCTTCGCCCCCGTGGAAATTTATGTTTCCAACTTTCTTATTTTTTTCTTTCATAAGAACCTTCTCCTGACAATAACAAACACAACAAAGAAAGAATTAGCGAAATTGGTCCAGGCGTTGTTGAGTTATGCGCTTACCAACACATTTTGCGATTCATTTTTATATTATAGAAGATATCAGTTTCATACCATATGATGGACATGCCATGAACATTTCCATAGAACAATAATTACATAGCTAGGTCCTTTGAGCCTTTGAATCAGGTATTTTTAGGCTTTTTATAACCCCAATGACAAGGTGTGAGAAGCCACGAGCAGAAATTAGTTCTAAATAAGTACCAGTAAATAAGTAAGTAGTAGTAATAACTTGGATCGGAGATTTGTGACTAGAGCATCAAAGTAATGTGGTGTTACTGAAAGGTGAGACCGGATAGCATAACTAGTCTTTTTATCGGACTTCTAAAGGAGGAAGTTGAGGATCTGTGGCTGCATTTATCTATGTTTTTTTTTGTATGTTCGTAGATTTCTCCATGAATCATGAACTGGTTTGTGTTATGAATGGTGGCCCAATGAAAATTGTACAAGTATCCGATGGAATCTTTCCCAAAATTTAAAAAATAGTGCAATTTGTACTTGGTAAAAACCGGGTTTTTAATGCCAGTCAGTCTAAAAAACTGACTGGCATTTTATTATTTTAATTTTAACATACAAATTTGATATGATTTTCGAAAATACTGGGTTCATATCTTGAGAGAGAAAAAAATTGCCGAAAAAAAAATCAGTTTTACCACGTTAGCTACCGTGTGTCCCAACTAAAAACTACGCGATCCATTGTGCAGCGAATACCTTTGTTATGCGCATCGACATTTGTCGAGCGACATTTCGATTGATTTCGTAAACAAAACCCGTGTTTTGTTGTCGATTTATTAGCGCCGATACGCACAATGCTGTAGGTAAATGACAGGTTGTTTTGTAGAATGTTGTACGTAATGTTTTATGATTAGAGATGGAATAGATAGAGCTTCTCTTGTTGTGTGGGTACGTATTATTTATTTCAAAAAAGCTGTGTGGCTTCGTCCTATTTGTTTGACAGCTATTCTGCTATTCGAGGGTCATAAAAATCGGTTCAGCGGGTTTTGTAGGTGTAACCAACCCGAATTTGTCTTATAAAGCCTCTCGACGGTCGGGCGCCGCGCGCGCGCTATAGCAGTTGACGGTCGGCTGGGTGGCGGGACGTTTTCGCGTTCCGCGCGCCGGGTGGGAGTGTTGGGGTTCTTTCGCAGATTTCTCCATGTTAAATGGAGATTACCTACCTAAATGTATATATATTAAAATTCTCCATGAAATTTCCTACCACTTAGCATGTAAATAATCTGAAATTGGTTAGAAATACCTACCTGATGTTCATGTAAAGTTAAAGGAAAGGGAAAATTGCCAAAAAAACGCCGGCCAGCACCAAAACACCGAAAATGTTTATTTTCTGATGAAATTTCATGTTCAAATACACACAAACACACAATAAACAATTGTACAAGCAATAAAACTTACCCTGGCATCGTAAAAACGTAGTTTTATTACAAAAACACTTGTCGGCACTGTCGCTTGCATTAGCAGAAAAAATGAATGACGCAAACAATCCTTGGAAAAAAAAAATTTCTTCCGGAAGGTCTAGAATTGTTGCCACTATGGAAAGATTAGGCTGCCCGCACACGATCAAGCCATTCGCACTTCGGGTAGGTAGGGTATTGTCTATGTAATCGAGTAAAAAGTAGGACTCTAAAAAGTGTCATGAATCACGACAGTCGACCGTCAACGGACAAAGTTTTGGTGTCATGAATCATGACGTATGACCGTCGAGAGGATCAAACTATGCAATAAGAACGAACTTTAAAAGGAACTAAGGAAGAAACTATTTATGACACAAAAATTTTTTTTAATTATACATATTCCTTCCACTTTCCAGCCGTAAATGCGTGGAACTCCACAAACTGGCATTTTTTTTAAAGATTCAGGTTCACCATTTCAGTTCCCAAAACTTTGAACTGAAACTATTCACAGGCCGATACGCTAGAAGCTTATGAGAAAAGCCGCTTCAATATCTTGTAAGTCTAGGCTTAAGATATTAAATGGGGCTCACCTTATGGGTTGAACAGCACATGCAAGACCTAACAAACCGAACAGCCACAACCAAAACTTTTTCCAAAGCATTATTCACCAAAACACACGAAAAGGTAATTGCAAATTCGGGACCTAGTCTTTTTATCCGACAGCGTGGCGACGACGGGGAGTGGCGCCGCCGGCGACAAAGCTACGCTTACGTAAAAGTACCGGCATTGTCGCAAAGACTACCTTCCTACCCCATACATTATTCATGCTTTTACCGAAAACGCTGTTTGTTTGATAAAATTATTATACCTACTAACATCTGGCAACACTTGGATTTGGATACACAACTAGGCTTAAGGTGAAATGTGTCCCAAACGCCACTTTTGGCTGTACGGATTTTTTAAGGCAATAAAACACTATTATTTTTAATATTTTTAATGAGCGTCTAAATTATAGGATTTTAGTTGGTAAGTTATGGGAGTCGAAACACGATTAACTCTACTTGACTCGAAACTTACTTGAAATTTTAATTTTTACTATTATATACATATTTTAATGAAAATAATGTCGATAAACACTTTAGACGATTATGTTTTTATTTTTTGCGTAAGAGTATTATTTTAGAGCAATTACAAATGTATTAATAAAAACCAGTGAAGTTGACTTTCTTGCCTGTTCGCTCGTCCTTGAATAGCGAATTTATTTCGCCTTAAGCTATATTATTATACGGTATTGAGACATTTTAGGTAGTTTAATTATGATCGCGATTAGCCTTTAAAAATTGGATAGATAGACTGACGACATTGCAACGATCGCAAGTCGATGCATGGCGGTTCAGGCTCATTCTATAAACTCCCTTGGAATCTTAGTTTAGTATTCTGTAAAATTCGATAATGCTTGTAGCGCCTCGGGATGACGACCGTGGTCATGAAATGAACAAACTTGAGTGAGATTTTAACATTACGCTAAAGAATGACGTACAATTGGCATTCTATAAGGGAATTCACATATCATCTCGATACTTGAAACTCGAACTAACGTATCAATAAAAGGTTGCAAAGGAGCGATCGTATTTGGAGATCGAATTTGAAAGTTCGAATTCGAACTCGAATAGGTACCTACACTCAAGTGGAGTTCGAATTCGAACTTTTACAGAATGAGTCAACAGGACCACTATTTGTGGCATCATATTAGGGAGGCCTATGTCCAGCAGTGGTCGTGCGTGATATGATGACGACATTTCCGGTCGTTTTCTATGTATAATTAAAATATGTCATCTAATGTACCTAATGTATTATTTTATGTATATCAGTTATCTAGTACCCGTAACACAAGCTCTGCTTGGGTAGGTTGTTTGGGGCTAAATAATGCCGATTAGTCCAGCATTTTTTTTTATTTATTAGTTTGTTAAAGAGCCATTATTCCGGCTATTAGGTAGCAGGAAGCCAGAAAAGTTTGAATGATGAACACTGTAGGTTGTGATTTTGTTGCAGTAGCGCTAAAAAACTAAAAATTTACTAATCTAAAGTGACGGTTTCCTATCAGATCAGTTTTAATTAGAAGGAGAAGAAGAACAATCATGATAAAACATAGCAAACAAATACAAAAGCTTCAATAACAGATGCTCCAAATGTCTGCTTCCCTTTGATAGCGGTAACTACCTACCGCGCTCAGTTCGGAGTTAAAAAAGGACGGAAAAATAGAAAATGGCGTTTCCTCTCTCCGTCACCGGCAGAATGGCGGCCACGGCAGGTTTTATTCTGTCTATTTTTCCATACTCTTCCGCCTGTCTGTGTACTCTGTAAGGGTGAGTTTCTAGGCACTGTTGGAAATGCACGTATGCATAAAACAGTTATTTCGTGATTTTGAAAATTACACGTGATTACTTCTGGGAACAAAACATACAAACGTAGGTATAAAAAATTGCTTAAAAAGGTTTGCGAAGAGTAGGTTTGTGAGTTACGAACGGCGCCGAAAGGTATCGAACGTAAATATAATATACGAAGACGTCCACTCTAAAAATGACTCCAATCTTAAATATTATTATAAATTAAATGTCTTTAGGCTAGTAAAAAATTCTAATCGTTCAATTGTATAGTCTGAAAAATAATATTGAGTCCATCCAGCCAAAACCATCAACACATTTTTCGTTAAAAATATACAGAAAGAGAGCACGAATTCTATTTACCTCATGGACTCTCGGCCATATTCCCCGTTACCGAGTTCGGTTACTCCTGTTGATTATTTCGGTGGCCGACGACGTCCCGCTGCGTCGCTTCTGTACGTTGATTGCGCATTATTTTTTAATCTATTTCTTTTGCGCGAACGAAGTTCGGTGATTTTTTACAATCGACTCTTTTTAATACGTTGTCAGGTTTAATATTAAGTTTTTGTGGTCGTAAACTACAGTGGCTTTTACGAAATCAGGATTGCGGTGCTTATTAATTTTGATTGAGACATTCTTCGTAATATTTACAGTATTATTTTTACCAAAGCTAAAACTAAGCATAAACTCATGTTTGGCAAAAAAAATTCTATGTAGGTACATTTAACTAGCAAAATTAATAATGAAAACGAATCACATAAAATGTGTTAAGATCGATATTATTAATACAAATAACAATTCGACGTAAAATTGTTCATCTTGTTAATTTTCAGATAAACGTGAATATTCAATTATTTAAAACACTTAAATATTTTAATGATGAAAACATTAAATCCATAACAGGTAAGACCACTACCGACTCGACAGTCTTAATAATAATCAAATTCCACTTGACGAAAGATCAATTTGCAATCAAATGAGACCTTTTGATCCGAGGACGTATTAATGGAGTGTAGAATCACCACTTTGCATAATACTAGCTCACCTGACGCTCTTCACTTTGAATAGAACAATATAGACTATAGCGTACGTAAGGTGCTTTGATATGTCTTTGGTATAATTATTTGATGTCTCTATAGATAAGGATATACCATCAGTTAGGAATAGTTTTCGAGGTTGAGGCGAGTAGACACGAGAGTACAGAACAGTTGTAGGTTTAGTTACTATTGAGTGAATTGTGTCCTTTGTTGGGTCGATATTATTTGATAAACTGTGTGGTGTAGTAGATGATCCAGAAGGGAGGTACAAGTCTGCTGGTTAGGTTCCCGCCGAAAGGAATGGAAGTTTTTGTATGATCGAATTTGAACTGATTTTGGGTGTTAGGTCGGTAATTGAGACTTTATCAGATTTTCATAATGTTATAAATGCAAAAGATTGAAAGTTTAGATTACACATTTGTTACCTCTTTACCTACGCTAAAACTACTGAACAAATCGAGCTGTTAATTTTTTGCAAAGGCGTAGTTTTAGGCCTGGAATTTTATATATAAGTAGCCTACTCACCTACTGTAACATGGGGCTTTTTATCGCGATTAAAAACCTACATAAAGATCGACATACCCAATCTCTTCGAAATCTCTGAATTATGCATCTTTGGATTCTCCTGCGCGATTTTCCGTCTCTGGAGCCTCGACCACACCATGAAAGCGTTCATTGGCCGCTTGATGTGTTCTTCGGGGCTCTTCTTCTGCTGGTTCATGGACAGGCTGCCCATAGACCCGATGGACATCGCAGACATGCCCATCGGGAATGGACCCATGGAGCTCCCGAAGCTTGTGCGATCACACATCGCGCCAGCGGCACTGTTGGAGAGAAAACTTAGTCAATTGAGGAATGTTATGATCAAGTTGTTAGTAACTTAAAAGCGTTTTAGTGAATTGATGCTAGGCGAGAGACAGTTTAAAACCGAGATGCCTGAGGAAGTCTTTCTGTCGGAAGCCATGTTCCAGTTTTGGTTGCTAATGACGTAATGACAGAAAGAGTAATGTAATAAAGTACCTATATTGTGAACGTGTTTGGAAAACAATAATTGATTCGCATCGCAATAAAAACTATATATACTTAAAACTACTAAAGACTGAAAGTTTATACGATGTTTGTTTGCTTATTTTCGTAGATGGTTTGTTAAGCACGACATACAGCAACGATAGAATTTATATATTAGTCAAATAATTATATGATTAAGTAAGGTATGTTACGATCTTCGGGTACGGTAAGGTAATTGCCAGGTTGTATGTTTTATACATAAGAACGGTAACAAGCAAAGATTCAAAAAGTGTGGATGTATCAAATTAATGACTTTGGAATTTTTCATCGCCCCTACCAGCAAGTTTAAAATATGAATACCCTCCCCACGGTGGCCATTGTGTGCCCACGTGCCCCACGTGTTATATTGCGACAATTACAACGCGCAAGAACGCGTGAAATATTAATATTAAGAGGAGCAATATACAAGTATGTTTTTTATATTTTGCAAGAAATTATGAGTCGTTAAAAGCTAAAAGCATCTCCTTCCTGACCTGTCTCTATTGCACCACGAATTTTAAAACGTTGTCTTTCAGGGGTATATAGAATATCTTTGTTGTTTTAACCGGCTTCGAAAAGGGTCAGTTAATTCAGGAATTGAGTAGCCTAAGGTTTTTGTTTTAGGTATACCTAGTGCGTAAGCCCTCGCACTCTGGGTTAATTAATCTCTTAGAAGAATTCGAATCAAATGTCTAAGAAACCGACTAAGATTTCGTGGCTAGACTAGCTTCGTGGATTAGAGAACTGAGCCGTAGATTGAGCCGTACTGAGGGCCCCACTCTGCAGCAGGTTCGAGTACTATCGAAATCGAATTTTTTTGGGAACTTATTTAATTTCATTGAGTAGCCTGTTTCAGGAAAAAAATATCTCTTGCACTGCTATGGAGTGTTTTATTTTTTTATTCATTGAAGAAATTTGTACTAAAACATTAAATTTCATTGTTTAAAACATTGTAAAATAAACAATCTTGTCTATCTCATGATATTACTTTCATTTTTAGGTTTATTTTTAATGATGTAGTTACTGAAGGAAGATCGTGGTTATTTATATATATTTTAATTAAGTAAGAATCGTTTAAACATTTTGAAGTTGTAACCTAACACGAAGCCATAAAATTATGAAATGTGTTGTTTTCAAATATTAAATTGTGGTTCATTAATATATTGGAT
Organism: Eupithecia vulgata; assembly: GCA_946478455.1. Classification (NCBI taxonomy): domain Eukaryota; kingdom Metazoa; phylum Arthropoda; class Insecta; order Lepidoptera; family Geometridae; genus Eupithecia; species Eupithecia vulgata. The sequence goes on along the minus strand of OX297862.1, from coordinate 1,980,417 downwards.
CCTGTTAACGCTCCCAATAAATCACTATGCCACACAAAGTAACATAAGTACGTACGTACATGTTAACTAATCTACCACTTGTTAATTACACGTTCTAATTTTGAAACTGAATTTCAAATTCCGAACGCTAATAAATTGGTGTCGACCGCGAATCACGGCTAAATAGTCTGTGGAATAAATTATTGCCATATACACACATACATAAACACAACGACATTCATGTAGATTGTAGACGAAGTACCTCTTTTATGTAGTTTATGAGAAGGTAAATTGATTTTGGAAACATAATCTTTGATCTACGAGTAGAAGATTAAACAAATCACAAACTAAGTAGGTAGGTAATTAATTACAGACAAAACTGGTTTGATTGTTTTTAACAATTTATATAAGCAATTAGTTTAACCTATACAACACAACCTCATTTTTTTTTAAAAGGATAGATACCATTTCGCTTTCATAAGAGCGAGACAGGGCATAGCAACCCGTGCCCAAAAATCAAGTTTTAGTTTAGGTATTATCTATTAATTAGGACTTTATTTGAAAATACCAAAACATAAGCAATGTTTTTATAATTAGTTCTATTACTATGCTTATTTTCAAAATCTTAACTTCTGTAGTTATTGAGAAATTAAGGTTTTAGTAAAAATTTTGACGTAACTTTGGGCTTTTTTTCTGTTGAAAAACTTTATGGAATCGTATGAAGAAGCATAATCGATAGAGTACCTAAGTCTTGAACTTTACCATATATATATTTAAAAATTAAACTTTTCGTTGTTTGGAAGATATTTTAGGTCTGATTTAGTTAATTTGAGGTGGTATAGGCCCTTAAATTTACAACTTTACAAAGTCATATAATTTCAACACTGTATTGGCATGTCTTCTGGTACTATGAATGATTTTTTCCATTACCATTAAGTTTATAGTTCCACTTTGTTCCCCTCTTGGTTACAGCAATGTTACCCGCAAAACCAGACAATTTGTTACACCCAAATTCCCTAAAACATATGCTTCGAGATTGTCACCCTAGTTAGGGCGCGACCCTATCTTGTCTATGGTTTGATTAATTTTAAGTCGATTTTCATGATTCTATTAAATTTAGGACAGCAAATAGAAAAGCACTCCTTTAATGTATTATTTTTGTTTTATTTATCCAAAACTTAGCCACACTCTTATTTATAAACCTTGATATTTATAGAATAGTTATTAGAAATTACGACATTGCCATTATTGAAGCAAAGCACAGAAGCTCGAAACAATTCATTCATAATTTAATTAATCTCTCGTTAGTTTTCGAATTTAAATTTAAGCATTTTTAACTGCACTTGTGCAATTATACATAGTTGAAGTTTGTGTTATTGTTATCAGTTTTTGTAAAGTTTTTCTTCATAAACGACACTGTTGACATAAAATATTTCGGATTTTAAATCGGAGTACAGGTCACACGTGTTTTTTCAGGCAGGCAGAAGTTCTATAGTACGGGCAGTTAAATATTTGTATGCTAGTTTAAAGCTTCTATAAGATTATCAAACGTTACGATATCCAATTACTTCAATAATTGTTATGATCTAACAAAAGTTTTGTCAATACTCATAGGATCACCAAGAAATACCACCATAATGGCCAGTCAACCAGTGTCTAATAGAAAAATAAGGGAGCATTTTACCGACAGAATAACACAAAAGACAAACACACTCTGGGTTGCCAGGCGACAAATATTGACACATACCTACAGAACTCCCTTTTTGACCCAAATAACTACTTCTCGGAATAACAAGACGAGACGTCAAGTTTTCGTGTTAAAAAGTTACTTAACGATGGTAATCCCGGGAGCTGAATTTAATTAGAGACATCCTAGTTACCACACATGTGTACACTCACGCACACATTGAAATGATACGCTATAGGTGGGTAGGTAATACGAAGTTTATAGCTGTTACGTTCGAAAAGGTGGAAGTTTTGGAGTCATTAAAAACATGTTTCGTCTTTTTGTAGATGTTTAATAGATCGTTATTTGTAGATTGAAAAATATTCTTGTCTGGAAATATTCTTGTATGTACAGGGTGTTCGGCAGACCGTGTGTCATATCATCATAATATGATAACTGGGGTCAGGTGGAACCAATTTCAATAGCTTGGTAGTTTTTTAACCCTGAAAAGCCGCACGGCTATTGTTAAGATTTTTTTAAGATTATTCAATTTTTTAACTGTAACTTTTTTGTACAAAATATCATGGCATTACATTTTTTTCAACCACGTCTAGCATGTTAGCTCTTACTATTAAAATATCTAGGTAAATACGGCAGCTATGGTCATTCATAGTGTTGAAAAGTGAAAATAAGAAACTGAGAGTCCAACTTTGGACTGAATTAAAAAAAAGTCTGGTCTTCCTATTGAAAACTTCACTGTTTCATGCCCATTCCAACGATATACCACATGTATCAAAATTTCGTAAAAAACAAAACAAAATAAGCTAAAGTCAGGTTCTTATATTTGTAGAAAATTAGCTGTGCTTATACCATCTTCCAAATTTACAAATATATATTTTGTAAGAACCAGTTCGGCAATGAAGGCGCTTAGCACAGGACCGTGGTTGATGGCACAAACTGAGGGAGGCCTATAAACCAGCAGTGGGTAAAATCCGGCTGTGGATGATGATGATGATGAAGAAACAGTTCGTAAATATTCTAATTTTTTTTTATATCATATCAGTATTCTTGAAATCTTTATATGAAACTTTTGAAAATCAACTTCCGTTATCCACCAAAAATAAACCCTAGGGTAGGTGCGTAGGTAGACTATTGCATGCGTTACAAGTCAGCATAGTCTCCAATGTTAAAAGATGATTGCATTTACATGAAAAATATCAAAACCAACAGTAATAAGGCCAAACAGTACAGACATACAAACATTTGTTTTAAGACGCCGCCGCTGTGACGCCATAATGATTTGACAGTAGCCCGTGAACTACAAATATTTGAACACAATCCACTGAGATCACAACCTCACTCAAAATGGTAGAAATATCATGAGATAGTCAAGATTGTAGATACCTCCTACATAATTATTGGGTATTTGTCACGTTTGTTCCTTTAGTTTTATATGCCAAAGTTTCGCGTTGCAACGATCCTGGACACGGGTTGACCGATTAACTGAGATTCACTCTATAAAAAAATTACGACTACCCTCATTTCAATTCATTTTTAGATTAAAGAATGTGCGTGTGTATAGTAGAAGAAACAAAATTATTTATGCACAAAGGCAAACTTATATAAAAGTTATTTCAGAATTATCTTAAACACTACCATAAATAACAAACCCTGCCCAGTGAACCAATATTTCCCGCCACAGCTTAGGTAGTGTTGAGCAACGCTGGTTTTCTAGCAGGACCCTCGGCGCGTGTGGACCCTAACCACAGACGACAAAAAGACAGGATTAAATTTCCGATAACTAACATATAGGTCGGTACATTTTTATAAGAATATAATTGTACATAAAAGACCAAAACACCCGGAATAAATATCTGCAGATCGTACACACATTTGTCCCGAGGCAGGAATCGAACCCGCAACCTTCTGCGTCGCAGGCAGAGCTTCCCCCACCGCGCCACATCGGTCGTCAAAAATCGTACACATGCCATAGAATTTCGTACAGTGCCTCTATCGTGCGGATAGGGAACTAAGCTAAAACCATACAATAATGATACGACACGATAACGTGTCGAAACTATCGTCAACCGGACTAAGGGCTCAGAAATTATATAAATTATGCACTATCTAGTCCCAAGCTAAACAGAGCTTGTGTTGTGGATAACCGATAAACATGATAATATAATACAATACATAGATATATATTTTTTTACTATACATAGAAAACGACTACAACACCTAAACGAAATATCTATAGAACATCATTTGTCCCGAAGCGAGAAGCGAACCCACAACCTCCTGCGTCGCAGGCGGACCTACACCCACCGCGCCACATTGGTCGTCAATTAATAACAGCTTGCAAAATAATACTTAAAGGTGAGTCAAATTTTAAGTATGTACTTAACTTTGGTAAGGATTTATAAAGAAAATTTTAACAACAGAACAAAATAATTAGATCTAATATAAAAACTTAAATCTATTTTCTGAAAATCTATATATAAATCGTCACCAGAAGGCAGAGTGCCCAGAATGCTGGCAGCGTTGCCTCGTTGAATGGCGATGAATACAGCAGACAGTTTAGTCTTTGACTTTGACTGGTATTTATACCTAACTACCAATTAATTTCAAATAAGAAAAAATGTAATAATTTTCTCTTCCATTCAATTTCTGCTAGATCAGTCGGACGCCTGTCAGTTTCTACTGTACAAACTGAGACCCTGAAGAATGTGTTCTAAGAAATTAATTAAATTAACAAAGAAAAGATATTTACCTTTTCTAACACAACTAACGCCAGAGGTTTCACGTGTGTTTCACGCATTCTATTTGCAACAATTGGTGGGCAATAGAAAACGCCAATGCGATTTCTTAGAATCCGCCTTTGACGAGTTCTCAATAGAAAATAATAATGTCTTTCCTTATTTTTCGGATTAATTCTAAATATAAAATCCTTTATAGATTTTCAATCGGAATCCCTTATAAAGTAACAATTCAGTATTGAGCGTCTATTAAGATATTTATAAGAACCACAAAAAGATCTCCAGTAAGAAAGTTATGGCGTTTTCTGGGAAAGCTTAGTTGTGAGTACTACTTACTCCATCGTCAATATAATCATGGGAATATTTCAAGCTCAGACGACATAGGCTGGTTTAATAAAAAAATTAAAGGTTAAAAAAATAAGTAGGTTAGCCCTAAATATAATAAAATAAATGTAAAGGCGAAAGTTCGTGACGTTATGAAGATATTTGGCCGAAAACGACTGAATGGAACGAGCTGAAATTTTGCACACTTATATATATTATCTAGATCTGGAAAAATTAACATAAAATAGGTATGTACCTGTCGGATAGTCTTTAGGTAACCTTTATATGTGGTGAACTTGAGCGAACGTTTGGAGTGGCAAATTTTACAGCCTGTTGAAACAAAAACAAGTCAAGACTTGCCATGACTTGGCCAAAGTGAAACCCAACCTTCGAAATTTAAATCAAAATTCGAAAATAAGGAAAATCACGCTCCAAATTCAAATTCTTTGTCTTCGAAAAAACTAAGCGTCACGGAGAAATCGTGAAGGCAACGAGTCGCTAATACCCTGCGTAAACGCAACGCAACGATTGTTTGCGTCGGCAAGAACAGAGACGTCAATACAATGTTGTATGATGGATGTATGTCTTACATGCGGTTGTTTTAGAACATGTTCGCAAATAGTTTCAAGGTGCTTTCGTATAAGGCTCTTTGGAAAGTGCTAACTTGTTTTGATTTTTAGTAGTTTGTTTAATTACTTTCATTAACCTACCATACCAAATCTGTGATTGTTGATATTTCATATTTTATACTTAGTTGATTTAGCATGTATATATTTTAATTTAAAAAAAAATTAGACACTAATAAAACTTGTCATTGAAATAGTCAAATTGAGCTGTAATTTTTCTTTATAAATTTGATTTTACTTTATATCTTAGTAAAACTGTAAAAAAAAAATTGTAAGAGCTACTTTTTATTTATGTTTCATTGTACCTGTGATTAAAAATATTTAAAAAATATATGTGACAATATTATCATCAGTTTCGTGTTTGATTTTTTACTTGACTGTACCCATTTCAATTAAAAGTTTACCAAATGGGAAACAATACAAGTCATTACTTAAATGTTTACGAAATGGGACTGAATGTATGACATATAAAATGTTTACCAAACGCAACTTTTTAGTAGGTACAGTTTGAGGTTTACCAAATGGGAAGCTTACCAAATGGGAAGTAGCCCTATCCATACCTAAGTGCTTAATTTATCTACGCTAATATAAATAAATAAATAATGCTGGATAATTCACACAGCATTATTTAGCCCCAAGCTAAGCAGAGCTTGTGTTATGGGTACTAGTTAATTGATATACACATATAGGTCGGTACATTTTTATAAGAATATAATTGTACATAAAAGACCAAAACACCCGGAATATCTGCAGATCGTACAAAAATTTATCCTGAGGCGGGAATAGAATCCGCAACCTCCTGAGTCGCAGGCGGACCTACACAGAGGTCGTCAATAAAATAAGAAGTATAAATAAGATTCTGATATTCGTGTATAATCGTGAATAATTTTAAATACGTATAATCTAAATGCTGGTCAACTGACACATGTTTTTTTTTAATTGATTTGATATAAAGTGAATGGTACAAACAAGAGGTAAGTACAACTTGACTGAAAACGCACAAAATCTTCTATTTCTTTATTTGCCGTTTCTTGCTTTCAACGCAAAAAACACAAAAACTTTAAAGTTTCGAGAAGACAAAACCCATTAACACATCGCGACGTCGAACAATAAAATACTTGTGATATTTGTATTACCCCTGATCTACAAGGTCAGGTCAGGCTAGGTCGTACGTCAGACATTTATGTCCCACAACACTAGGTATTTTAGAACAAGAATTTTAGAGCCTCCTTGGACGAAAATGTCTAATCTAAAGAGAGATTTAGAAATAGTCTAAATATAGTCTAGATAAGTACTACGTGCCTACTTAAACTAAAAAAAAAAACAAAGATAAAGTTACCTTTACAGAAACGAATGACAAGGATGTAACTTTTTTGTGTAGATATTCTATTTTTGTTGTTCCGGTTCATTATTCCTTGTTTAAATGTTAAAAGACAAAAAAGTTGGTAAAAGAAAGTTGTGAAAAAAAAATGTAACATTAAAAATATGGACATTATTTAAGTAAAAGTATTGGACAAACTACGTAAAAGAGAATCACAATGTTGTCGAACCGATTATTGGACTATTATTTAGCTTATGAATCCTTGAGGAACCGCTTATTGGACATATCTTGTTTTGGACGAGGTGCGTTCAAATTGAGGTTAGTACTTCTTCATAAGGACGTATCGACATTTAGTCACTTTTCAGGAGCAACAAAAACAGTCTAACTTCATTCAAAGATGACACATATAAAATATTTTTTTGTAACTTAATAATCAGAATATAGAGCGAATACACTTAATGATAACACAAAATACTTCTAAGTTATTTCCTGGTTAAGGGTCCTAGCAGGCTCCATTAAAACAAATTAACTCGAATGAGATCATGAGGTACCAAGGTTGTGCCTATCCTAATTACTACTGAAAATACCTTACTAGATTGATACAAAAACTAATAATTTAAGAATACCTACGTCACTTTAATGTAACGACATCATGTTAACATTTTGATCATATGTTTTGAAATATTTTTATTAATAAATAAATAAAAGACAAATACTAATAGATATGAGTGTATCATTAGATTTTGCAGCCTGACCTTTTTTAAGGTTGAAATAAAAAATAAAATTGCATTTTGTCGATACGTCCCTATGAAATTAATGATGACCCCGAAAACTTTTTCGCAATATTTGCACGGGTAGTTGTGTCTCCAACCAAACCAATACGACTCCTATAAGCCAATGTTCAGCTTTTTATGGCAGCGTAGTTTCAGTAGAAAGACATTCGTCAGATCGCGAGGCGGCATCAACAAAGGGATCCATTGTAAGGTAAGGATGTAAATATCTTTCTTTTTGAGTTAAGGGCCGGTCTCTGTGGTCAGTTTACCCGCAAGATTTACTTTAAAAATAAAAATGTTGGAAGTAATTAATTGCTGGGTGTTTATAATAAGTATTTCGATTTTTTCGCTCAGTACTATATCTGCCTACACATTGATGATGATGATTCTTTATGAATGGTTCGACATGAAACACGTTTTTTTATGGTTTGTATTTTTTTCTGTATTCCACAAGCAAAAAAAGTAATTCTTGATAAAACCAACTTTGATGAACTGATATTTTTGGAGTATTTGGGAAAATAAGAGATTTTGTGCTATAAATCAACTTTTTTTAATAATCACCTCAACAACCTATAATAGTCCTACTGACAGACTGCTGGACGCAGGCCTCAGCCTGATTTTTTTCTCATGGGGGGTAATGCCCATAATCCCCACGCTGATCAGGCGGGTTCGGTGGAAGATCTATTCTGCAAAAAGCGCTGCTGCCCAACCCCAGTGTGTGTACTTTAGTCGCCTACTACGACAACCACGGGAAGAGTCGGGGTGGTGCAAATTCTAAGCCGGCACCCTGGCACCATACGGCTTTTTACTTTTCCCAAATACTCCCAAAATACAAATAAAATTTTAATCTCGCGCCAATCTGCGGTGAATCACTTGAATGGCAATATGGTGTCTGGTTAAACACTTTTCTGCCAGTATCAAGTAAAGGCACTAAATGGGTACATACTGTGAACATTTTATTAACACACATAATCACTAAGACCTGATGACTGTATGAATGTAATAAACAAAAATACTGAAGGAAAATGATTGAATTGTCATTTTAATCAGAGCATACCTATCGTTCACACAGTAGTTCGTTAACGAGCAGAGTTTACCACGTGCAGCTTAGGTTACCTTGGGAGAAGAGATGTCGGAGTTCCCCTTACCCTACTTTATAGGTATGTCTTTTCCTCGATACAAGACAATGTAACAAACAATAAACAAAGCAACATCTATAAGCCCGGTTCCACACTAACCGAGCCTTAAGGTTTACAGCTACAATAAACCCAAGGCATTTGTACCTTCATTAGTCTTTGAGGGATCCTAATTGGTCTTTATTTGAGCCAATTCACTATCCTGTTAGCTTTGTGCTGGTGTTATGTTGTGTTATTGGCCATAATAAGTTGCATAGTCTTTATTGTGGTCAGTTTCAATAATTGATGAACTTTTGTGCGAGGTGCAAGCTAAATTTTAGTACATATTGCGTACCTACATACCTATTACGTGATACCGACATTATAAAAAGAGCGGTGGACATTTTTATAAGGTATTATCTAGCACTAAAAATAAAATGTGATCGAACCCCCGACTTGACCAAATCTTGACTCAATGTGCCTCAGAGGTCATCCATCATCAGCCTATACAGACTGGATTTTTTTGGACAGGTGGTGTTGTTACAGGAAAATGTTCTTAGAAGGTAAGGAAAAGTTTTTTTGCGATTTCTGACTAACATATGTAGATCCAACCTTCATTGGGATCATAGAAGTTTTAAATCAGTAAAAGAAATGGGATAGATTGGCATCAAAAATAGTTTCGTTAAAACTACAAACCTTTTGTTAATATCAATTTATTTTTGATAATGGAGATGAAATTTTCTTTAAAACATAAATCCTACCTAACCTCTTAATAGCGTTTTCCTGCAGTTACAAAGGTTTAGGTATGTCCCCGTCCAAAATATCGACTCTGTATATCCACAGCGCCATAGATCATAAGCTTCATAGATGAAGACATCCATAGATCAAATAAACTTTTCCAAGTACAAATTTTAATCATTTTGAATGTTCCATCAGTAGCGTGTGCTTCACAGACCTTACTTAAATTTCTGTGGTGTGAAGAAGAATAAGAAGAAGAACATTTATTTGAAACCAAAACTGCATAACACACACATTACATCAATAACATTATAACTAATAGAAATGTGTGCTTCTTTGTTTCCGCAAATTGTAGCATGGTGTCATGACATTTAAGCTGCCAGCACACGTAAGATTCGAACATCGGGAAACCGTACGCGACGTTCCATTGCGGTCCGAAAAGTAAGTGGGGCTGACAGTTGGATTCTAAAGCAAAACTTTTAAAATGTATACCTAATGTTCCACCGCCAGTTAAAACTGCAGTCAAAACTGTTGAAAATAAATTTACACGCACAGTTCGGATTGTTTGTTGAAATACGTCTACGAATTGGAACTCCGGTAAATCTTGAAAGATTTTTTCGCTCCAATTCGTGGACACATTTTTAATCGTAATTAGCACGACAATTTGATCCGGAGTCGAAACCGCACGGATCCATCTGCGGTTTGGAAGGCAGTCCCAGATGCGCGGTCCGAACCTTACCACCGCCGCTATTGTCAACCTTCCTATTACAGAATATTTTTATTATTGGTTGTTTTACTTTAGGTTCCTGTCTAGCTACCTACACATCTCTCCGCTTTTATAAAACCGGCCGTTACAATGGACGCACACCAGACAAAACAAAAGAAACATTAAAGTAGCAACACAAGCGTCAATTGTCATCGATCTAAAAGCAAAACCAATCGAGGAATCGATTTGTTCTCGAGGTTCATTGACATTGAAACCGACGACCTTTGCCGACGGACTCGGAACAATCTTAGAAATAGAACAGTTTTGAATTTTAAAGGATGGTTTATGCAGAATGTAGGAAGTCGATTATTTAGTCCACGATTACTTATATATTTGCGGGAAACCAATCGGAAATAGTAGTAGGTACAAAACATTATTTGTTTGTCTTATTAGTAGTGATCGCTGATGATGATGAAATACACACTCATTAGAAATCTAGTAGGTACTTATTAAAGTACCTACGAGATTTCTAAAGTTCTTATTTTATTCTTACACGATCCATAACAAATATTTTTCTTGTAAGTAGGTACCTCTACCCTGTACTTTACTTACCTAGTAGGTAGGTACTTAAACTACCTAAGTACCTACCTATCACAGCACAGATGCACGCCGTACACTCACCCACAATTAAATTTGAAAGGAACACTTCTAAAATTTATACGGAGATTCCTTGATAGATAGGTGGGTAGGTACTTAATTGCCATACCAGCATACACCAACAAATACCTATGTAGGTAGGAGCATACAGCTATACAATATTTAAAAAAAAAACTACCTGCCTCGTATGTTGTTCGACTACAATCGGCGGCCTTATAGCTAAAAGCAACCTCTGTTGATTGGCCTAGGTAACCTATCCAATGAAAATAAACACGAATACGAGATATTTTCAAGACAACTTTCCGTAAGGTTATGCACGTGCGTTTCTATTTTTAGCATTCTCTCCGGTGCCTTTTTTCTGCCGCTGATCCTATGAATATTTATTACAAATTTAGTAATTTCAGCTTCAGTAAGCAGATAATGTTTTTATTTAGGTACCTCATAAAGTGGCCGCTGGCCCGTTGATGCAAATCCAGCTCCGTTTTGACGTTTTAAAATCACGTGCGGGAAAGTCCGTCGGCACAACACAACTTTTTCAACAAATTCAAAAACTTCAGTAAACTGCTTATATTAACATTACAGCTGTTTCATTGTTTATGTAACCGATTATTACACGATCGATTTATTCGGTAATCGTATCGTAAGAGACACCACGCGTCCGTAGCTCGCTACACACAATGGCGACAATTCCACAATCGCGCACGACCAGACTGCGGCGACGGCACTACCAACAAATCGACTGATAAATCCAGCCGGCTCGGCCAATGAGACGGCTGCGGTCCGCCCCCGAGCGCCGTCCGCGCGCGCTGATTGGCCAAGCAACTGCCATTGCCTTACGGATGTTATTATGCAGAACGGGACCAACATAAGAATTTCAACGTTTACTAGCTGGCCGTACAATGCAAATTGGCTGCGCGCGTGAACGTGGTCTCTTTCTCGGCGCGTCTTCGTTTTGTTCACGGATGGTGCAAGAATAAGCATGACAGTTTCTGGTCGTTCCATTCGAAGCATTGTACGGCCACTTAGCGTTGTGCCATCACAATGCTTATGAATTATGTTAAAATGAAGCGAATAATTTATTTATTGCCACGTTTAATGTACGATTCTGTACATCGAGGTATTTAATAAATTACTTGAAGTGACATGTTTTTGTTATTTATATTAAATGTTAAGTATTTTATATTTTACACCCCATAGTCTTCCTGAAAATAGTTTTTAGTATGCAGACACTGGTAAATCAAGAAAATAATATCAGACACATTCTACCTCAGATAAAAAAAGTTAAGAAGAACCCTTGAAGAGACCTGATTATTCGAGTAGAATAGAAGAAGGGAAGTTCGGATCTGGTTCAGTAAAATAAATTACCTATGTAATTAACTAGGTACCTACTAGGTTAACTAGGTAATATACTAGGTATTTTCGGATTTATCTAGATAAATCCGAAAATTTAAGTAGGTAGTTATTTCTTTATGTAGGTAAGTGTTTAAACAAAACATTTTATATTTATAACATTATTTTATATTATAATTTGTATTTGTATTATGCAACTAAAAAAAGGAATCACACTGTTTTCCAAAACCTTTTAGTTTTGGAAAACAGTGTGAATTTCTTAGCTTTTTGCTTTATAGGCGTTACTGGGCAAATCTTCCACGAAAATTTAATAATGTCCCAAAAAATTTAGGTAGGTCTAACCAACTAAGCTACGAAACCGTTTCGTGGCTTAGTTGGTTAGAGTACACCCGTACCTACTGAGGGTGGGGCGCGGGTTTGAATCCTACATTATTAAATTTTAGTTAATAGAGTTACAAAATAAATTTATTTAAAATATAGCCCGCTACGTTGAACTCAAATATGACAATCAGATAATCAATATTTAAAGTCACAGGTGCTGACTCTAAAATATAACTAGGTAATTTATATGAAACCATAGATAAATTAAACACATGAACAAAATCTTATTAGATAGGTACCTACTAAAACAAAACAACAGTAAAATTAATTTAAAAAAAACAGTAAGTACTTTCCTGTTTTCTTCACGAATATGTCAATGTCTATAAATTTTACATTGTAGGATTCTATTATTCGGCGGAATAGACACACGAAGACCCGCGTTGGTGCGACAAGTAAATGGTTTATCTGCCTGATTTGAGAACAAAATACTTAAAGAATACTTTTAATTAATACAATTAAATGTTGTGCTATATACCAATAATTTGTATACAATAATTAGCTGTTCCATTTTTCTGGTTAATATATAGCAATATTTAGAATAATGAAACTCACAAATAACGTGGCTTTTCATTATCAAAAGAATTTTCAAAATCAGTTCAATAGATCCAGAGATTACCCCGTACAAACTCACAAACTGTACCTATATATAAAATTCTAGCTGATGCCTGCAGCTTCGCCAGCGAAGTTCCCGTTCCCGTATGAATTCCGGGATAAAACATAACCCATGTTACTCACTGAAAAGTAAGCTTTCTTGAGGTGAAAGAATTTTCAAAATCGGTTCAGTAGATCCAGAGATTACTTACCCCTACAACGTCACAAACAATTCACAAACTTTACATCTTTATAATATTAGTTAGTATAGATAATAAATATAATATAATATTAGTATAGATTTAGAGGTACAATTTTGAGATGGTAATAAGTAGGTATACGTAGAAGGAAGACACTCATAAATAACGTGGATTGCTATTGGTAAAAGAATTTTCAAAATCGATTCAGTATATCCAGATATTACCTCCTAAAACCTCACAAACCCACAAACTTTACCTATTTATTATATAATAATATTAGTATAGATTTAGTTTTAAAAATTTAAGGGGTTAATATGTATATACCTAGAACGAAGTTCTAGTCTAGTCAATTATGAAAACTTTAACTATTATAAAGCTAGTATTATCCCTGAAAGACATAGGCTTGTTCGTGGGCTTGTTTCATAGATAGAGGTTTTTACCACGTGAGCGAAGCTGGGAGAAAATGCTTGTCTTACATACCTTAACTATCATATGAACTAAAAAAACTTACCCACAAAATTAAAAAGGTGCATTGCATATCTTCTCATTGAAGTTCAAAGTTCACACGCTTTGTAGTTTAAACGTTACATATCTACATTCGCCAACGTTTATTCCATTTCAATAACTTATTTCATTAAATTCCAACAACACTTGTGTTATCCTTCAAATCACAATACATATCGATTTCTTGAGCAAAAGACCGTTAGAATATTTTAAGGTCAAGAGGGAACTAAGAATCAAAAATTTTCACATCAATAGAAATCATAACGGAAGCTAGATCGAAGAATAACATCCATTGAACAAAAATCGCAATAACTAAAGATATCAAGGATTTCTATAAGAAATTACCATACGTCTATCATCCAAGATATGATTCGCTACAATGCGATGTACTTACATGCTAATTTTGAAAACGATACGAAAATAAATTCAAATTTCGAAATGTCACTCAATCAGTTCAAATTCAAATGAGGTTTTGTTCGGAAATCGACATGGCCACCGAAAAATGCATTGCCATTTAAAGTTATGTTTATGAATATGTTTGAATGGAGGCGTTCGATAATTGAATTGTGCCGGTGACACGGGGGCAGTGGGTCGCGCCCTGCCAGTGCTGCCACCCTAGGGCGCCGCAACGTGCGGTCACAATGCAACATACGCAAATTAACTTACGCATACAATTTTTATTGCCAATAAAAAAATCTTTTCACATATTTCTACGCACCACGATAAAGAATCTTTAAGCGTCGATAAATGATTTTTGCATATGACGAGGGCGCCTGTATACAAATGTAGATTTTGGAACATGTGTACGCAGGTAGTTTATAATTCTTTATTGCTAGCCACTGTGATTCAAATTAGTTCCAAATTGAATTTAACAGACCGTTACAAATTCGTTTATTGGCAAGTGCTATAAATACTTAAATTAGATAATGGTAAATGGAGTTACATGCTGAAATGGCTTTTAATGCTAATACTTAACGTCTCACTAAGCTTGTTATTAAATTAGGGTTATTTAGTAAACCATGAATATCACAATATCGCGTATTATTACCGTTTCAAAGGCTTCAAATGGTTTCTATTTCATTGATAAAACACTGCCAAATTAAAATTAATTATAAGGATCCTATTCTACTAAGAAGTAGCAAGCCGAAGTGGCAGTCGACCGGCTATATCTCGAGAAGAACCGACAACCGTTGGGGTAAACGTGTTCTTGAGTGGAGACCAAGACTTGGTAAACGTAGTGTAGGACGCCCTCTAGTAAAGGTGGGATGACGACCTGCGAAAGACTGCATGTAGATGCTAGATGTGTCATCAAGCTGAAGACAGGACGCTATGGCGCTCATTAGGGGAGGCCTATGTCCAGCTGTACTGCACTAGCTGGACTAGCATAGGTGATGATGATGGATGATACTGTTAGCTTAGCTCCTGTTCACAGCCTGATGTATGACCAGGTTTATATATCCATGTTTTCCTAGCGTGACTTCGCTCACCTGATAGGCACGTGAGGAAGGCCACGTCACGTCAAAATTTGTGTAAGTACATTATTTCCTTTGACTGGTAGCTACTTCAACATTTTCTTTGTTTTGTTCAAAAAGATTTAAACGCGCTTTGACCTCTACGAAAGTGTTACGAAAATTAGTTAGTTGCATTGCAATGGTTGCAATAGATAATGTAGCTACTTAGCGTATCAAAGATATCATTTTACTGGTTCACACTTGAGTAGGTATTTGTGATAACAATTACTGAGTATACAAAATAAAAGTAATGGATAAAACAGTTTGTTGTAAAATTTACAAAATAATAACTGTGACGACCTCTGTGGCGCGTTGGGCGAAGGTCTGCCTGCGACGCAGGAGTTTGCGGGTTCGATTCCCGCCTCGGGACAAATGTGTGTACGATCTGCAGACATTTGTTCAGGGTGTTCTGGTCGTTTTAAATGTAAATTAAAAAAAATATCTAATATGATATAAATATTAATTATGTCTAACAGTTATCTAGTACCCATAACACAAGCTCTGCTTAGCTAGGGGCTAGATAATGCTGTGTGAATTGTCCACCATTATTTATTTATTTATTTATTTAATTTAATATTTTTTACCTGAACATTGGCTTTGTACATTAATGAATTAGTCAACATACGTCCCCACAATCACATTACTCCTACCAAAGATTTTCTGCAAAATCGACTCAACAAATAAATCGATCGATTCGATTCAACACGCCCATCACAATAAACGTAAAGTAACATTAGCATACGATATAAAGCAAAATTCACAATACTGTCATATGGTAATGCAATTGATGTTCGCTATGGATACCGATTCGAGAATTTGTCTCGCATTGTGCCTAGTTTTGTTACTTTTGTTATCATTTTTGTTACATTTGCACCGTTGCATAATCCTATCCAAATTTTAATGATAATTTTTAAATTCTAAATCCAAATTCGTTACTCGTTCTATTGTTGGTAATGGGCGTTCTAAATTTGAAAGGGATTAATAAATGACGATTCGATTGATGGTGTTCGAATTTTGAATTTGTGCAGGTATCTTTGATGGATGATTGACAATGCATTCTGATACAAAAATAAACTTACAAAGCTGATTGTGATAAGATTATGCGCGTTTTACATTCTTATCATTATATATCACGTTCGCTTTTTCCATTAGCATTCTCATCAGATGTACACAGATGTAAGTACGTCTAGGTACTGTTGAATAACCTTCCCAACAAAAAGGTTTTGCCGTTATCACTACGCTTGCCAGGCGGATGGGTGATCGCAGTGGGGGTGTTAAAATACACAGAATGAAGCTGCAGCACTTCCTCAAGTTATTAGTAGTTTCATGTAGTCGACTTTAACGATATCTACGGGCTGAGTTTGAAGGGTCGATTCTTACGACTCAATCGCAATGACAACGGCCTCCTTTTTTAAGGATCTTCTCAATCAAAGTTCAAGGTAAGTATTTTAAGTTAACAATATATTTCATCTAAAATAAGAAACACATAAAAGCAAAGTACCAACATACGAACTTCAATACAAAGATTCTGCAATGGAAGCCGCCCAATGATGTCCACCCAACCACGTCAAATTGACAAAGCAAACAAAGCCAAATGACATTGAGATAAAGATGCTATTTACATTTCCCACATGTGTAGAGATGGGTTCTGTCGATGGCTACTTATCGATAATTGTACTTATCGATATATGCGTTTGGCGTGAAGAGGGCTGCCGGTGATCGGTGAAAAGGGATGGTCTTTTTATATTCCTATTTGTTTCACCAAACTTAAGTCAATAATCTTGTATGGTGTTGTGGAACCGGCAAAGAATAACAATGTTGTAATTTTTTAATTTTATACGTTTTCTGTGCAACTTTTTACTCAAATTTTTATCACATCGTTGTGAATAAATAGTAGCAAATAAAAAAGCATCAGTGCTATTAATCCAATCTTAATCTTAAATTCAGCGTCTGATAACTCAATATTGTCTGACATACGATCAAGACTTGAAATTCGAAACAAAATGTAGATCGTAGATTAGTTTTAAAGGTTTTATTGCTTTCGAATAAAGGTCATTTTAATTTGTCATGACACAGACAAACTTGATGGGTAAGCAACCATTCATACAGTATCAATTGAGTGCACCGCGAAATCTGCATTGAGATCATTATCTCTTAACCGTTCTTACTATATCTATATCCGGCTCAGAGTTGTCTATAGCCTTTATTCTCTAGTCAATAGAATTGAGAACTCGTAAAGCATTCTTTAATGAAGTACCGGCTTAATCTGAGTAATTGAATAAGCATTTGCTACCGATTTACTCACGAAGATACATCTGGTACTTATTGTTGTATCAGCTCTATAAAGATCGTTTTGTGGTGGTATTAACCGCTTTATAAAGGTATTTAAGTTTATCAGTGTCGTGTGTTTGCTTTTCAGTTTTTTTGCGTACTTTGGTCATTTCATTCGTTTTATTGATGCAGGTAATTCGTGTGGAATTGCATTTTAAGGCTTTTGAAGTCTGTCTGGGAATTTGTCTGTAAAAGTCTGTGGGAATTAAGTTTAAGCGTAACTTAATGTTACAGTTAAAAGTTAAAGTTTTTTATGTTGCAGTTTAAAGTCGCTCAGCAAGCTATGGAGAGAGCTATGCTCGGAGTTTCTCTGAAAGATACGATTCGCAACGAATACATCTGACAGAGAACCAAGGTTATCGACATAGCTCAAAGGATTAGCAAGCTAAAGTGGCAGTGGGCATATCTCGAGAAGAAAAGACAACCGCTGAGCTAAACGTGTTCTTGAGTGGAGACCGCGACTCGGCAAACGTAGTGTAGGACTCCCTCCGACCAGGTGGGATGACGATTTGCGAAAGACTGCTGGCAGATGCTGGATGCGGCAAGCTGAAGACAGGGTGCTATGGCGCTCATTAGGGGAGGTCTATGTCCAGCAGTGGACTGGTATAGGCTTATGATGATGATGATGTAACTTAATGTTTACTTGATTAATACAAACTAAAGTCACCGTAAAAATAAAAGTGTTTGAGTGAAGTTCCTCATTCGGTCTTAGTAGGGTCGTAGGGACTCCTCACACTAATCAAACTAATATTATAAATTAGAATGTTTGGATGGATGTTTGTTACTCCTTCACGCTAACTACTGAACGAATTGGGCTGATATTTCGCATAATAAATTATATTTCTAGGCCTGGAATAAAACACAGACTTTTTTATCCCCTTTATTAGCTGGGATGTCGATGGGATAAAAATAACATTTAACAACGCGTGCGCAGCAATAGAAACTATTTAATAATAGAAATAAAATAATAACAATATTTCAAGCACATTACATTTAATAACAAGATATTGAACAAAGTACAACAAGTTAAGTAAGTAAAAAAATGCACTAATAATTCAACTAGCTTCTAACTATTCAGACTAACAAGAAATGTTAAAATTTCAAATAGTAAAATTTTCTATGTTTAAAACTTATTTCGTAATTTATTTATCAGTCGCCTCGTCTCTGCCAAAATTTTAGTACGTGCTTTAATTTTATTTTGTATGCGGTTTGCAAAGTTCAAGTACTTTATAATCCTTTCCTGTTACAAAACTGTTGTTACAAACAAACAGATCGACAGATGTCTGGAGATTCCTTATCTAAAGCCTATGAACAAGAGTCTGGAGATCTAAGGGTTTTCGAGTTTTTTTTTAATAATGTCTGTTTTGTGAGAATCTTGTGGTGTAAGAGATTACAGTAGCCACTAGACCGAATTGAGACACAATGTGACAGATTGAAAGAAACATGGCGGTCAAGTGCGCGTTCGTAGCTGCGTGTTCCGTAGATTGTTGGTCGAATTTCGAATTGGAAATTTATTTTGTTTTTGATTTCACAGATATTTCGAATTACGCATTTTAAACAATCTTTGTTTTAGTAGGTAACATAATTGTGTTTAGGCGACCATCACATATGTTTCGACCCTAGTCGTACATTTGTCCTTACTTAGTAGGATGCTTTGATACTTATTAGGTACCTTTGTTGTACAGCAATAAAAATGAAGGTTCTTGTCTATCAAGGATCCCTAAAAACCTCCAGTAGCCCAACAATCAAGCCATGAATGAGTAACTCACACACGCTCGGACTTAGTATTTACTCTATTTCATTGTGTCAATTTCTCGACACTTCCGTTCACGGGACATCACTAATCTTGCCTACAATGACACTTCTAGTTAAGCCTTGCCGAAAGAGCTTCCACCTACGCAGTAATTTCAACCTAAATTAGCTCGCGACAAAGTTGTTTTCTCAATAAAGGGCTTCAGATTCCTATTTTGAAAATCTCGATAACTGGACATTCAAAATTCGAATGAGTTCCAAGTTGAAAAGTTTGGTTTTAGATTGAAGAGGTAAAAAGGATCAATGATGGTGTTAAAATAGAATATCCGCTTTAGGACATTTCTGTAAGTTACACAGTGGTTGAGTAATCTGCTAGTTACATTAACGTGGTTGATGTAACCGACTTCATTGAGGGCACTTGGTGGTTCTTTGAAAGGCTGAGGATACATTGAAGTTAAGTGGTCAATGAAATTGACATTTATTGATCTTTTCTATATTCTTTGAATAGGAATGAACACTATTTTAATCAGAAATAGTTTTAAGTGTGTGAAATAATCCACGTAGTCAGTCATCATCATCAACTGATCTCACTCGTTCTAATCTATAGTAAACACGAGTAGTATCCTACAAAAACGGAGATATGTTTCGTTGTGAACAATCTAAGAAGAATAGGAAGGTAGGTACCTGAATGAAAATAAAATAAATAATGCTGGACAATTCACACAGCATTATCTAGCCCGAAGCTAAGCAGAGCTTGTGTTATGGGTACTAGATAACTGATATACAATATATAATATAATACAATACATAGATAGATATTTTTTTATTATACATAGAAAACGACCAGAACACCCTGAACAAATGTCTGCCGATCGTACACACATTTGTCCCGAGGCGGGAATCGAACCCGCAACCTCCTGCAAAAAGGGCGACGACCTAATATAAATCTTGTTTAATCTACTGCTGCTGGTTCATTCTGATGAATCTTTTTATAAGTTAATTACTAATACATAGGTACCTACTGTTTTGGTCGCTCCTTGACTCCATTTTGATTACGAATTAAAAGTAATGAACCATTTAGCGATGAATATAGTGTTACTATTATTAAGTGATACATCACTTACGAATAAAATAATAAACTGCAGGTCAATTCAAATTTAATCGTACTAGTCGTACGGGTCGCTAGCGACCCACCCCGGCTTCGCTCGGGTCCTATATTATGCAATTATTATACATATAAACCTTCCTCTTGAATCATTTATTTATTTAAAAAACCGCATCAAAAACCGTATAGTTTTAAAGATCTAAGCATACATAGGGTAGGGACAGACAGACAGCGGGAAGCGGCTTTGTTTTATACTATGTAGTGAAAGTGTAAATATTTTTGCAGACAAAAATTTAGTCCAAACATCAAACAAACATAATACCTATTATTACAATCATTGATTCGGTTGTCATCGGTTCGTTTCAGATTTCGATTGTCAGCTGCTCTCGTGGATGATTGTATGGATGTATGGAATGGATGTGCGGATGTATTCTCACGAAACTTACGTGCCCTGTGACCTGCCTTGCCGTGTCCTTGGTGTTTGCTAGGGTTGTCAATAGGGAAAAGAGATAACAGTAAAAAAAATAATTTTAATTTTTCAAGTGATGGAATGATTTTCATATTTTGCGTCATATTATTTAAATCGATTGCATTTTACTAGTGGTTTAAATGTTTTTTGACTTGTAATGATTATTATGACTTTCGTCAATAATATTACTATTATGACGAGTTTTATAGATATTTATACCTAATTGTGTTATTAAAAAATGTAAAAAAGTGACATGCGTGAAGGAATAAATTTCTTAAATCTGTTATTGTTAAAAAACTTTTTTTGATCCATAAATAAATAAGACACAAAGACGACATAAGTTATTCAAAATTATTCAAGCTCTACATTTGAATGGCGAACTTGTTCATATTATAGGGGATTACTGTTTTCTCCTAATAAATAATATTATCATAGGCATTATTTTAATATGCTTATTTATTTAAATATAGATTTCCAAACACTAAAACCTTTTCTAGATTTGAATGTTTCGAATCAACAAATCGGTTAGATTGATTTTATTTGTTTGACAGCCCTGATTCAATACGTACAGGAAGTACAGGGGTGTGAGTAAGTATGACCTCAAGTTACCCATCAGGAACCCTCAAAGCCCTTTTGATTTTTTTAAGAGATCTGGAGCATTACACGG
The DNA here is from genome assembly GCA_946478455.1 of Eupithecia vulgata. Taxonomy (NCBI): domain Eukaryota; kingdom Metazoa; phylum Arthropoda; class Insecta; order Lepidoptera; family Geometridae; genus Eupithecia; species Eupithecia vulgata. Next base: position 1,958,895 of record OX297862.1, on the reverse strand, counting down.
TAGTAAAAAGAAATCGATTGCAAAAAAACTTTGCAATAAATAATAAATATCATTCGATTGTGCTTAAAGGGGTTTGAATTTAATATAGCTTCAATTGGGGTGCAATTGTTGGGTTAGACAAGAGTAAAAAACTTTTCTTTTAATTTTTTTATGTTTCTTTCGACATTTTCATAGACATTTCGTTGACAGTGCTTCTTATTGCTTCTATCGGATATGCCTTTGATCATTCTACTTTGAAATAAATAAAAATTGATAAAAGATGTACAATTTTCACCCCATTTTGAACTCGCACCATCTCTGTTTCTACTTTTATAAAAAAAACAGTGAATTTCGTAGATTGGAAGGAGTAATTTCATAACTTTTGTTCCCTCTAACTAATACATACAATAAGCAAAATTTTACACTTTACTTACTAACTAACTTCTCAATAGTTCTTTCCCAACGTACAGTTTTACAAATTATTCCTTTTATATATTTACATACGCCTTTCTAGTACCAATTATTATTTCAACAAAATAGATTTACAAAACCACTTTCAGAAAGTCACTTCTGAAAAATCTTATACTTATTTTAGAATTTTTTTAAGAAAGTGACATTTCCCATTGTAATCGTTTCTGAACAAATCCATGCAAATTGTTCGTAACCATATATCTGAATCTTCCCCATAAAACAGGCTTTTAATCCTGACAACCAGTTCTCCGGTAATCCTTAGTAATGTTGGCTCGTTAATAAAACGAAAGTTTGCAGTGTTATGGTAGTATGGTACTTGAAACAGTTTTAGACTCGGTTCTTTGCAGATAATGATGGGTCAACCTAGTTAAGCCTAATGGGCCTTCTTGTGAAAATAGCAGGAAGTAGCAACATACAAATTGACAGAATACAATAGGCACTTACTTGTCCAAACTGAGATTAACTTTATTTACTTACTTTTTTCTTGTGGTCAGATTATTAAAATAATTATTTCCAGATTGGATGATCATCATTAGCCTTTATTAGTCCTCGGCTGAAAATATGCCTCTCCTGATGAGTGCCATAGAGCCCTGCCTTCGGCTAGGTGTTATGCAGCATCTGCCTGCAGTCCATCATCGGCATCTGCACCCCCTGGCCCTGGTGGTACGACGAGTTACATCGATTTGTATAGTTCCATTTCGTAAAGTGAGTGACGCAAAGAAAAAATACAAAAGAGGAAAAAACAAATGAATTAAGATAAAACTTTTAACTATGAAAATGATCACGGAAGAACTATTTTTTTACACTGGTGCATGAAACATTGGAAATATTGGAAAACTCAAAAATCGAATCATGGTAAATATCCCGTTTTAAATGACTTTAATATACAAATCCCATATAAAAATGAGACGTCACCATCACGTCTCAAACGTCGTCGTCAAATGGAGTTGGGGCTCTGGTCGGGCGTCCTACACTATGTTGGCCGAGTGTCTAGGTATCCACTCAAAAAATTGTTAACCCTTCGGTTTTCAGTTCTTCGTGAGATATATCCGGCCCACTGGCACTTCAGCTTGCTTCTTTCGTAGACCTATCTAACGTCAAAACCTAAAATTACAACATAAGTTTCTAGGTCTATAGTTCTAAAAGTAAATGGTTATAGAGATTCTATAGCCCGATCATAAATTCTTATGGTTTATTGATCAACTTCCTCATGTTTTTATGACTTTTAAACTAATTTATACGTAGATATGAAAATAACAGTTTTATTAGATTGAGCCAATTAATATGCATAATTACTATCCAATGCGTGTTTTTTTATTTTTCTATGAATATTGATGGGTGCTACTAGTTGTGTTTTTATGGTTAGATGTAATTTTTGTTATTACAGTAGCGCCTTTCTTTTTATACGTTTTGTTTTCTGTATGTGTAATTTAATAAATTTTTAGCAATATCTAAACGTACTGGTGTTTACACAATGCCTACAAAGACTTACACAGTCTTTGTAAGTTTGTAACTTCTATTCCCGATGAAAGACAAATACAGGTACTAGATGTTTGTTTTAAGAATTCGATATATTTTTTATGAATCGCAGTTTCTCGTAAAACGATCGTGCTGCATACTTTAGGTACGGCCACGTTTTACCATAACAATTCTTTAGCTACGCCAAATTACATCGAGCAGTAACGAGATGAGTTGCCAGCTATTAGCAAACAGCTTCGGCATAATTCTGCAATAAAATGTCAAACACAGTATACTTTGTTGACAATTTTATTACCATGGGGAAACTTTTGTCCTTTATTTCTTACGTCAAAAGAGAGAGACAAAAAGGGACAAAAAGGGGTGAAATAATGACTGTGTTAGGGTTAAGTAGGCGTTTCTCTAATGACACATTTAATAAATCGCTCGGAAGATAATGGGTACATGTCTTTATACTTGCTTAGAGTTAAATGTATCATGGCTTTATATGTATCATTATTTAACTTTGACAAGTTAATTGACGAACATATCGTTTAGTTTAGTTTCCTATTACTTTTGTAATTTTACTGTGTTTAACGAAACAAAAATTGCATCAGTTTTTGTGACATCAGTTATTTTCAGTACAAAAAAAATATGGAACATTGTTCAAGTAATATTAAGTTTATAACAATGAAAATTACATTATGATAAAACAAACAAATAAGAACTAGAATCTAGAATTCAGATAACTGCAGCCAGTAATAATATTAGGTATTTCTGTCAACAATCTAAAATCTAGTCCTGGTTTCGTTTATATAAAATTAAGTACCTTTCAAGTTTTTATCCTAAACTAATAAAATGTTTTATAACATGAGCACAATATAATAGTAATAAATACGTATTACAATTTAGCTTTTTGAATTGTAGTGCGTTACTCGCGCTGGGCAAATTTTCCACAAAAATTTAATAAAGTCCCAAAAATACCCATTACAATATCCAAACTAAGAACAAATACCTAGTAAACCGAACGAACCTTCTGCATCGTAGGCGTACCTCCACCCACTACGCCACCGAGGTAGTTGAAACAGACAAGTCTCATTATTCCATTACGTACTAGTACAAGAAAACTCTTGTAAGTATCGACGAGTAAGAATAATTTAAATGGTATTGAATGTTTGTTAAAAACCAATAAGAACTTCGTAGTTTAAAAATGTTTAGGTGCCTGAATACTGAAGACATAAGCTAAAATTGGAGTAGATACCACGGTGGAACAAAAACCGGGGAGACGGCAACAAATGAGATGGAGCAACGACATCATAAGGATAGAGGACTGGACCTTAATTGCCCAAAGTAGAAGGGAATGGATTTCCTTTTCTTTTTCTTTTACTTCCTTTTCTTTTCGTCTTTTTAGCCTTTGTCAACCAGTAGACTCACCAGTCTACTGGTTGACGAATTGCCTCCAAGACGAATTGCGTCCAAGGCGCAATTCTGCAAGTATAATATCATCGTGAGTGCATTTTCTTGGGAAAGTTGGAGCAGAAGCTTAAATACTTAGGCAAATAAAAGTAACTAAATTTAAAAGAAATACACAGGTAATTAAAGTTTTGTAATAATATTCGTAAATCTATGATTTACTGCAGTTCCGGTTACTTTTACGACTATCTATTGGAAGTTTTGATTTGCATTTAGCAGGCTTTAGATATTGTGAAATGGGCTAAATACACTCGTTTGGTGATAAGTTAATATAGGATTATCTTAGAGTATCTTCGCAGGACATACCTAGGAAATATAAATAAACTAAGAAATTAAATAAGTTCCTAAAATTTTTCGATTTTGCCAAGACTTGAACCTGTTTGAACTCCTTGGACTTATTTAATTTCTTAGAGATTACACTACACTATAATACAAAAAACCTTATAAATAAACTACCAAGTCATTACAAAATAAACTTATGTACATCATTTATATGACTAGCTGTTTATTAAATAACTAGATAGTCTGTTTATATTTTCATACATCCACTAAGTATACGCCTTACGAATTAGTTTTTAGGAAGTAATAAAGGAAGAATTTGAGCCTTTGTATGTGTACGATGATTATCCACTAGAATTAGAATATCGACTTCAGAAATGTAATGTTGAAGCTAGAAATAATCTTACTCTTTCTACATTTTTGAAATAAATTCATTCTTATTCTTATCTTATTATAGCGTGTAAATCTTTAAGAAAAAAATAGAAACGAATAAAAATCTGTATTTACCTGTCTCTAAACGAGTGCACTTAAATATTTTATTGAAAATATAATTCTAAAACTATGATCCAGTTCCATGTATAAAACTGTTGAAATGTCGATCCTGCTTCCGCTTTTCTGAAGACCAATGCTTGTAAACAGGACATTACTTCGTCAAACAGGACATTAAGTCGTCATCCCAACTGGCCAGAGAGAGTCCTATACTACGTTTACCGAGTCGAGACTAGAGTCTAGCTAGAGATGCTACAACGTATCTCTAGATAGACTATACTACAATGCTTGCTAGGCTATATACTATACACGTAACTAAAGATTTTAAGTGGAAATATCTTTTTGATAGCTATAATCGATTAAATTTTAATCGATGATGATAAATACCCGTTAGACACTTCACCGCTCATTTATGAGGAAAATTATTGAGCTTTACAAATATTCCTACGTAAACTACCTATGACAATACAAAAATAGGGCGGCGACACTGACCGAGTCTAATTAAATTGCTTCATACAATTTCATACAACTCATACAATTTAATACAAAATGAACAATAAATATTAGACAAAGTTTATTTATAGGCCGTGTTTTAAATCTTATTTTATGGGAACTGTGGTCGAAAAGCTTAACGGTAATTTAGCAGGTGAGGACAATGTTGATACAGGGTGTTACGAGCTGACATTGACCAGTTAGATACTACAGGGGGTTTCTATTCTATAGGGATAAGAAAAATATGGACAAACTCAAATAATATTTTATTTATTTATTAATTAATAGACGAGCAGCCATGTGGCAGATATATTATGGTTGATGTATCTTGTCTATATCACAGTTTCGAATTATTAAAACTAAAATTTATTTTATTATTATATGACATCCCATGTTGCACCGTGTTTTAAAATAGGATTAAGATTTTCTGAGAGGGAATAAATTTAAGCAAATTTTAATTAGGTTGAACTAAAAAGTTTACTTCGAAAATAAATCAAATTCAAATTACACTCTGGTGTTCCTCTCTAATGTAAATTGTATTTTTGTGTGTCTTATGTCAGTGTTGGCATAAATATATTTCTATTCTATTCTAGTGTTAGCTTGATTTTGACATTCTAAATTGATATTTTTTTGTACAAAAGTGATACTACTGAAGTGTTTTCTCTTCTATTTAGGTTACAGTAATTAAAAATATAAAACGTTAAAGTAATTTATAAATGCAAAAAAGTCAACTTAAGTGGAAATTCCAAGCCGCCAAAGTTTTGTCCGACGATCCACCCTGATAGCACACCCTGTATATCTAATAGATAATACCTACACTATTGTCCAGTATAAACTGGTATTGTCCGGAATAGATAAATCATTATTACTGGTTGTTTTACGCCAGGTCATTTTTGAGTGTTGGGGATTAGGGGGAAGACACGACGTTGAGTTGTTTTGCGAGTTTTTTACGTGTTTAGTTGAGTTGTAAAAGCTTCCTCTGGCGTCTTACCGAAAAGTTTCAATGGAAAAATATTTTTGCCCAGCAATGGGAATTGATCAGGTATAAAATCAAAGAAGAGTGTGGACCGCGCCGAGCTTGGCCATGATGAGCTTGGGTGCACGACTCTTGACAAAATCTCGTATTATTTAATAATGTTCCAGTTTTTTTAGATTTCAGCAGGATTCGAACTCGCGCCTCCTTACCCTCAGTACGGGTGCACTCTAACCAACTAAGCAACGAGATAGAACACTAGCTTTGTCAAAAATCTTTGGGACCTCTTACGAGTCTAGCGACGGTAGCTGGTTCGAATCCAGCCATAAAAAATCTCGTATAGATTATAATTTGATTTATGTTGCAGTAAATTATTGACGATGTAAAATAATTCGCTTTCAGAAATACTAGATTCGTTTAAATTCTTCCACTGGCGGAAAACTATTGAAATAAATAAATAAACAACATTTTTTATTTCTTATTTGACAACAATTACTATTTATAAAGCTGTTTAAAGTATATGTACATAAAGGTAAATTTGATTTGCCTAGTAAGGAATAATAAATAATGCTGGACAATTCACACAGCATTATCTAGCCCCATACTACGCAGAGCTTGTGTTTGGTACTAGATGACTGAAATACATAATACAATACATTACATAGATAGATATTTTTTGTATATATGGAAAACAACCAGAACACTCGGAACAAATACGTGCAGATCGTACAAATAGTCCTAAGGCGGGAATTGAACCCGCAACCTTCTGCTTCGCAGGCGAACTATCGCCCACCGCGCCACAGAGGTCGTCACCGCCCTTCTGATTAATAGCTTCATCATCAATGAACCTCAAGAAGAGGTTATCATTGACCGTGCATATACCTATATGATATATTTAAATGCCTTACTTTCTACCATGACCAACAAAAATATTTACGTATAAAGTAATTTAACGATTATTACCAAGGTTATCGACATAGCTCAAAGGATTAGCAAGCTGTAGTGGCAGAGGGCTGGCCATATTTCAAGAAGAACCGACAACCGCTGGGTAAACGTGTTCTTGAGTGGAGGACGATTTGCGAAAGACTGCTGGTAGATGCTGGATGCGGCAAGCTGAAGACAGGGCGCTATGGTGCTCATTAGGGGAGGCCTATGTCTAGCAGTGGACTGGTATAGGCTGATGATGATGATGATGATGAGACGATGATTTGTATTTCGTTCTCACTACCCCGTTGCGTGTATGCCTTACCACTGTCCCCAAAATCTGAAGAATAAACAGCCCAAAGAATATTTGAAGTGACAATGAAAACGTAGAGTCACTCCACTACCTGTTCCCACGTCACCTACAGGAGGAAATAAAAATGCCAGAGTTCGTAGGTACATTAATAAAACCCTTAATAAAAACGCGAAGCGCGGTGCGCGGGCGCTGCGTAGTATAAACAGGGATTTTAGACAAATTTTGATTATGCTCTTAGAAATTCTATTAAATCCAGATAATGTGTGTTTCTTAGTAGTGAATCATATGAATCTCATTTTTAAGTAAAATATCTGATACTATTATTGATTAAAATAGTTTTTAGGCAGTATATGACAACTTTATAGTTTTAAGGTAAATAAAAATAGTATCTATCTATTTTATTTTCTTTCTTAGTAGGTAATTTAGCTACTAATTTTTTAAATAGTCCTCTCAAAAGTGTTTCCGATCAACATAGGACTGCATTTTGAAACTGAATTAGAACAATATCAAATGCTTCAAGACAGGACTTATTCAGTCCATACCACTAAAAACCAAAGACGATTCTCAAAAACCAAGCAATACTACATCGTTATTCTCAATATATTCATAAATATCATTCCTTACACATTGAAAAACGTAAAAAAGGGCATTAAAAATATATCTCTCATCGAAGATAACAGTCCATAATGACGTGGGTCAGCGAAGGCGGTTAGAACAAACAGGCTTGCACGCGAGCCATGTTTTTTCAATCCCATTCTGAAGGTTCTACTCATACCTGTCTCTTTTCAACCAGGTTATCGCTATAGAGAGTGAGGGTGATGGAAGAGGGAAGCAGGTAGGTGCCAAGGTGTCTGCTGTGCCAGACATGAAGGCACCAGAGGAATATATTCGTGTTCGCTATGATTTGGGGATGATGCGCATCTTTGTTAATTGATTCTGGGATTCCGATGTAGCTGATAGTGAAAATGAAAGTGATTTTTTGGTTTATGAGAGCCAAATCGAGGTAGAACGTTTATTTTATCATTTACATCAGTTTTTTGTAATAATTTCATGTCAAAACACTGGTTATGTTAAAAAAACGGGCGAAAACTTTTGTGAAATAATTAATTTGTTAAAAAAAATTAATAAGAAGAAAAAAAGCTTTTACCCCTCGGGGTCCAGAATCGCCCACTTTTTGCTAAGTACGCTTGTTACGTGATGGTAGAATTAATACAGAATCCTAAGTAGTTTGACCAAAAAACATTTAAACAAGAACGTTATACATAGACATTATAGTAAATATTGCTTCAAAATTAACAAATAGAAATACTGTAGTTATCTGAGATTGTTCACCAGCTATCCCACAGCTTCACCACCTTATCTATAGTAGAATATAAGTGTTATCTATAGGAGAATACGAATACGACCGGCCCTTATGCCTTGCCTTCGTCGATTACGAAAAGGCCTTCGACAGTATCGAGCACTGGGCCATGTTTCATTCTCTCCATCGTTGCGGCGTTGACAAGCGATACGTGGCTATCCTCCGGGAACTGTACAGGAACGCGACAATGCAAGTGCGTATGCATGAACCCTCAGGCCCCGTCTCTATCCATCGCGGTGTGAGGCAAGGAGATACCATCTCACCCAAACTCTTCACAAATGTGTTAGAAGACATCATGAAAACACTGAATTGGGATGAACGTGGTGTTAACATCAATGGCCGCCGCATGTCGCATTTGCGTTTTGCAGATGACCTCATTCTTCTGGCTGAAAACCCTGCTGATCTCCAGACTATGCTTCAAGACCTGCACGAGGCTTCATTAACTATCGGCCTTAAGATGAACAAGTCCAAAACCAAGATCATGTCCAACGGTCCAGGTCCAAAACCCTCTATCTTAGTTGGGAATACACAGATAGATGTAGTGGACGAGTATGTATATCTTGGGCACTGTTTATCTTTTGGCCGATCTTCTCAAGCCAAGGAGATCGCGAGAAGGATACAATTAGGATGGGCCGCCTTTGTAAAACTTGAGGACGTCTTTAAATCAAAAATTCCGCAAAGCCTGAAAACCAAGGTTTATAATCAATGCGTCCTGCCCATTCTCACTTACGGGGCTGAGACATGGCCGCTCACAAAGGAATACATGCACAAGATCAGAGTAGCTCAAAGGGCAATGGAGCGCGCCATGCTCGGCATATCCCTCGTCGATCGAATACCCAACGTGGAGATACGACAACGCACAAAAGTTGTAGACGTAGGTATGCGGATCGCGAGCCTAAAGTGGAGATGGGCAGGACACGTTGCAAGGCGGGATGACGGCCGATGGACCAAGGCGGTCACAGAGTGGTACCCGGTAGGCGCGAAGCGCCCTCGAGGTAGACCACCTGCCAGATGGTCGGACGACATCGTCAGGGTGGCCGGAAGACTGTGGATGAGGTTCGCACAGGATCGAGTTAACTGGCGTGTAAAAGAGGAGGCCTATACCCAGCAGTGGGTGCCAACGGGCTGATGATGATGATGATGATAGGAGAATATAAGTGTTATCTATAGAAGCAGTAAGTTTCCAATTCTTGGAGGACATGAACTCTCTCGTGTAGAAAATGAATTAAAATAAAACAGATGTTCGTTTTAATTGTATAAGCGATTCAACACTTCACCGGATGTTGGACGCATGGGCACGAGCAATTACGACCAAATCAAATCGAGTTAGGGTGGGATGACACTGCTGACCCGCCGTATGGCAATGTTTGGACACTTGGATCACCACAATTACAAATTTAATTTGACGTCCTATAGTAATTTTGTGTTGAACAGTTACATGCAAGGTACCAAACGGAAAAAAAGTGTTGAGAAATACACAAAACGCAAATTCTACATCCATCAAAGACCACAATCCATATTTCTCTCTCCTGGTTAACTTTTGTACAGAATATTCTATCTTTGGCCTTTTGGATCCAGGTATTCAGGATTATTCACCATTTCCAGCTTTAAAAATCCCTCAAAACTAAACTAACTACCTGTAAAATGACCAAAGAAAATTATATACTCCACAGTACAGCATAGGCACAAAGAAATTCGCTTCCTTTAAACAGCAAACCAATAGCCCAGTGAACATTGCAAATCAACCTAATTTCCATTCACTATCAAAGAACACCAAGTGCCGCCGTTCAAGTCAAGTATCCCTTTTGATCCCACACAGAGTTTTGAAGTCAAAGCGGCGCGTAGGACCCTTCAATATGTGACCGTGAGCCATTGCTTTGGTGTCCAGGACTTGAAGACTCACCGGACCGGAGACTCGGCCCAAAGGCCGAAAGACTCGCTGATTCGACCTTTGGTCATTCATTGCTTTGCAGTTGAAAACGATACAGCTAATGGCTCTCTAAATGGTCTTTGAATAACGTGCCCGTTTATTTTTCAGTTGTTGCTGTACTTGGTTGTTTGTGCGTGTTTTTTCTGGAATCGATAAATAATGGATCGTGTTATGTGATTTGACATTTTACATATCTATCCATTTTCTTTTAAACTCTCACTAGTCCTAAATAGGTTTATTCATTATTTACCAATCACAAGCAAGCTGAAGACAGTTCGCTATGGCGCTCATCACGGGAGGCCTATGTCCAGCTGTGGACATATGGTATAGGCCGATGATGACCAATCACATATGAGTAACAGATTTGAGGAGAAAACTTTGAAATTAGTACCTATTGTATGTGTAGATTATGTTTGTAATTCAAGAGCCGTCTACAACAAAAATCCAAGTGAGTTGCAAAATATCAATGAATAAATTGAAACAAATCGCCAAAACCTTTCTGCGCAAAGGCTTACTACAAAATATCAGATTATCTAGAAGATAAAAAAGCTTGGGACGGGTTTGGTCCAACTCGAAAAATAACAACTAGCATGCTAGATTTCTTCATCGCTTCTTTACTATAGTCTAAATACCGAAGCGACATACATTTTAAATTTCACTTTATTTTCGTGCCAGTGTTTAATTTTAGCTTTTGATCTTTTCTAAGTTTACAGTTAATGTATTTATAGAAACAAAGAATTTTTGATTTGATTTGATTCGTCACAGTTGTTGTTTTTAAACCAATATCTGAAAACCCTCAAAACGTTCCACAAATCAATACATAGTAGCGTTACACCCGGTTTTAAGGGTTATTCAGTTTAAATAATCAAAACCCCTACAGCACCATCAAAAGACGCAACAAGTACACTGGCATAATTGTTATAATTTATAACACCACACCGACACATAAATCCCATCTACAATAAAGCATGAAGTCACAACTCACCCACGTATAGAAACCTGTCGAACTGCATGCCAAACCTGAATCCACCCTGTAGCTATAACCATCTCTGTCTCGCAGCGTATTGTTAGACAAAGACAGCCGATCTGGTTTCCTAATCCTGGCCTCAGGTCGTTTGGTTAGGATCCGTCATGCTCCAACGCCTAGGGGTTGGAAGACATTGACAAATATGATGAGCCCCTTTTTAAAAGTCCTTGTTTCTGATATAAGCCGAATTTCAAAGTTTACTTTGAGGAAGAATCACACGGTATTGTGTAATAGAAAAGATTGTTTATCATAACTGCGTGACAATGGGTTTTTAAGCTTTTATGTGAATCACGTTTTGGTCATCATAGTCCGACTAGCTAGACTTATTTTTCGGCCCGTTTTGAATGAACTGTAGTTACCTAAATCAATACATTATACATTATCTATAAATAGGGTTTTCTTAGCTCCGTGTCTTAGCTTTAGTATCTTGATCGTAGAGACCAAGTGTTTAAGCTTTAGTCTCTATGTCACCATGCAGTATGCTGCGTACTGTCGTTGGGTGTCTGTGCGGTTATGCGGTCATTTAGTTTTCACATTATTTTCACAGGATTGCAGAATAAATGACTGCTTCTCCGCACAGACAGTAGACGTGACAGGAGGAGCAAATAACATAGGTGATGATCAAGAGACTAAAACTTTATCGTTGGCGGTACTAAAAACAAATGAAGCAAATTGTCAAACGATGAACTTGAACACGAGCAGCTTCCTTCTGTGAATTTTTAACACGTCGCCATACAGAATATGGTGTAAAGAGAATTCAAGCCTTTGCCTACGTATGTAGGAGCATCATACCTGTTCAGAAAAAAAAATTATACCCAAAAAATTGTATCCCAAGGCGGTTTTGGAGTTATTGGACATTTACAAAATTTTAATTTTTGGTTACATATCTGTTATATCAAAAGCTAACTGCCAGTTTGTGAAAAAGTAACGTTCTTTAACAAAAAAAATATTTTTCTAACTTTTTCCAAAGTCTGTCTTCCTGTGGTGGAACCACAGTTTTTAACAGTGGTCACCTGAGTGATCGACTAAATAACTTGCCCATTTCATTGAGATTCTGAAAATATGTTATACATTATAATGGTTGCAATGAATCCTTTTATGATGGATGACATGTCATGACATGTAGGATTAAAATTCGATAATTTAGTTGGAATTTCGGAAACAAAATTTATTGCACATATTGCAAGGAAATTTAGTAAAACTCAGAAATTAAAGCTAATTGAAATATCAATATCATTGATGGGAATTTGGCCAATGATCATGGGGATCATTGGCCAAATTCCTGATATTGATATTTTATATTTTTTGAGCATTCAAAATCAAAATCCCCATCCCCATTACAATGGAGATTTTCTACAAGTGATGCTCTAAAATAGCTACATCACATCCCAGGTTATTATCATATCAGTTTACGTTAGGTGTTACTCCTATTGTATGGGAATTGAAACCATAAACATTTTTTTGGCCTATAGTGGGCGTCCACCGGATGCAATGGTGTCTATGGTAATACGAGCTATGGATCTCAATAAGAGATATAGTTTTGCAGGAAGATACGCGTATGAACCGAAAGCAAACATACAAAGTTTTGCAAATTCGTACTATAATTTGCCAACAATAATGAAATGATGAAAGAAAATAATACCGCAAAGGAAACATTATCTTTTCAAGAACCACGTGCGCCTTTATGCATGCCCCAGACGAGGGATGTTTCGCTATAATCACCACGCATGGCAATTGGTGATCGCAGTTTAGGTGTTGAAATACCCAAAAGGAAGCTAATTTTCTTCTTTCGGTAGATTCCCATGTTTGACTCCAAAGATGACATAATTATCCTGTCATCTATGGTGTACACTTACGACGGGCTGAGTTAGAGGGGTCAATTCCCCCGCAACCACCATGGCCATATGCTACATCAAGAGCTACATTATAGTAAGTAGGTATATGTCGCAGTGCGTCAATGAATACAGCTAGCGGCTGTGGTGGGTAGCACAATCTTCAGAAATTTTAGGATTCTTATATTTGACTGCCACCACACATTTAGCTTTCTTCGGACGTTAGACGTTCCCAGACCCAAGACCGAGTCTTTAAGTGAAGTTTGTTAGCTAACGTGAAGATTATAATGGTAAACAAAAAAAAATATGTTACATATTTTGGACATTGCGGTGTGTACTCCTAGTACTGATATAAAATTAAATAAATAAATAAACTCAAATAAAACGAACCTGCAACGCAAACCACCAACCTACGTCGCAGGCGTCATCGCTCACTGCAACATAGAGGTCGTCAAATTATTATTATTGACTTCGAAACGACGTTCTTCTTCGTTAGCCAAATTGTTTGTTTTTACTCTGCGGTTCACACCCTCGACGGCATCCAGGCTTTGATTGCTGGATCAAATATCTTTTGAATCGTGAAAAGGACCTTTGTCACAATAATGCGCTAGGTGTAGGTGCGTCATCTGAATGGTATTGAAATCTATTCTTTGGCTGGTGGCAGCTTAAACGAGCACTTGTGTGCTTATGAACCATTTAGTTTGAGCTTTAGTCCGTACGTTCTCTGATACCCGAAGAAAGTGTGTTTTTCATAACCACCTGCAATCTTGTTTACGCACCCACTCTTGACTCTCATATATCGCTAGACATGACTAGCTGTCTCACGTAAGCATTTTTCTTAGCTTTGCGTACTGCTTCAATTTGCTTGCTAAGAATTTAAAAAGTCAAAAGTCAATAAGTCTTTATTTCCATAAATACAAAATCTAAACTTATAAAATGTGAAATAAAGTGATATTTTTGATTTCGGTCGCTTCGGTATGATGAAGATGTTGAGGCGAACCATGTCACAATTGGCAATCGCCGTCTTTCTAATTAATAATAAATAAATGACAAAAATGACTAAATCCCGTAGAAATTTCGGGATAAAATATAGTCTATGTGCTTTTCCAGACTATAATCTATCTCTGTGCCAAATTTCATCCAGATCCGTTCAGCCGTTCTGGCGTGATTGAGCAACAAACATCCATCTTTCTATCCATCAATCTAAACTTTCGCATTTATAATATTAGTGTTATGGACAGGGTTAAATTCCTGCTGTACGTAGTGGATGATGCAGAACTTGATACAAACTACATTACCACCAATATATAGCTCCAAATCTTCTATAATAACGAGTACATGTTTATTCAGAAAGAAAATAACAATCAAATAACAAATTTAAATTAAAACTAGTATTTACAATAGAAACAATTAAGCTATCTGCAAACTGTTGCAAACAATCTACAGGTAGCTCAACTGATCCATATCAATACCAGTTGGAAGCGTGCCTAAGACACTGGCTGCATTGCCCCGCTGTATAGCAATGCCGATGCGCTGTGCCAGATACTCACCAGCTCTCGGGTCACGCGTCGCTTCGACCAGACGCTCAGATAATTTTTTGAAAACCCGGAGAGCCTCGGTACCCCACGAACCTAGGGTCTGTAGTAGTCTGTAGTGACGAGTACATTATTATATTATAATGTAATGTACTCATTATTTAGTAGGTTTAGAGCTATTATGTAGTAGGTATACCTCGTCGTATATTCAGCACAAAGGCTACTCCATTCTAAAATGAAAGCTTCCAAAATGAAAATTATATTATCGAACAATACACAAAACCACGTTCTATTTAAATTGTCCCAAAGAGCATTGTCCCGCTGTATGACGAATATATTCAACCATCCAAAGGTGAATGGAAACCATCTTTACCACAGAGTATTAAGGAGTGAGCAGAAAGGCCAGACATTCTGGAACCTTATGGCGATAGATAGAACGGTGGTTTAGATGTAGCCGATATGACGACGTAAGGAATGCAAGGTGGAATAGTGTTGCGTTTATTTTAAACGAGCGATCTGCCCCGGCTTCGCACGGGTACTATATTATGCATGTTTTAGGTAGGTATACATTTATACCTTCCTCTTGAATCATTTCTATCTATAAAAAATTGCATCAAAATCCGTTGCACAGTTTTAAAGATCTCAGCATACATAGGAACAGACAGACAGCGAAAAGCGACTTTGTTTTGTACTATGTAGTGATTAAATCATCTATCATATCCTAAACTGCAAACTTAGAATGTGTGAAACGGTAATAGATTAGTATACAAATTAAAAACAATTAAAAAAGTTTTTAGAAAATAGATGTTAGTGTAAATAATACTTGTAATTATTTAATGCTGTTGAATAAATGTACGCTACAAACAAAAAAAAATTATAAAGTTACAAATTGATAAAATATTGCTAATTGCTAGGAACAGAATAACATGGTTTGTAACAAAGACACATCAAAATAACTTTCTAAATGATAGCAAAGCCCGGATCGATCCCGTTACGTTGAAACATAAATGAAAGCTAAACATTATTTATCCACACCGATTTAGTCGTGTGTTTGGTAAGACATTAAAATACAAAATACAATGACACTTCATTGGAGACAAAAAAATACAACGAAATATATCTTTTAAATAACAATAGCTTGCGGAGAGCGTTTAAAAAAACCATCAATGAATCTCTACTGACAAAGAATTCGGGATGTTTGAAAGTAAGCTCAAAGGTTTGTGGATTGTGCTGGTCAATTATTGTTAAAGGCTTATACAACCAAAATTTTTTGTAAAAGGGATAGACATAGGATTTCGCGTTCAAAGGAGCGGGACAGGGCATAGCAACGCAAGCCCAAAAATCAAGTTTTAGCATATTGCCTATCAATTAGAGCATTATACTTAGTTCTATAATATTACCATGCTTATAATAATTCTCAAGATCTTAACTTCTGTGTTCTGTCAGCAAAATGAAGGTTATATTAAAAATTAAGAGGTGACTTAACGATTTTTTTCTATCGAGAAAATTTTATGGAATCGTGTTTTCGAAATATAGGATCGATAGAGTAAGTCTACCATAACTTTACCATAATAATTTCAAAGAATATTTAGTATTTTGGAATATATGGAGTTCTGAAGGCGTTGATTTGATGTAGACGTGCAATTTTGTACATGTATGACATTATTATTATGATTTGTTTGCTCTTTTAAGGCGTATACCCCACCCAAAGTAGCGCCGCCATCTAATTTATCTTATTATTCCGTTTAACAAAGGAAATTTCAGCAATCCATCGCACAGTTTGTGATACCTCCTACAAGCTTTTTTTTAATATCTCTGTAATAGTTTTATTCTATTTAGTTTAGGCAGAGATACAAAAACGGATTTTGGTGACCACCAAGGGCAATTTCGATTCACTGCCTAAACTAAATAGAATAAAACTAGGTATTTAGAGGCATTAAAAAAAAACTTTTTTTTAATTTTAAGTACTGTACGATGGATTTTTACAATTATCTTTGTTAAACGGAATAATAAGATTAAGTAGGTGGCGGCGCTAGTTTGAGTGGGGGTATTTTTATTCGTTTCTGTGTCAGTACGTAGGAGTATTTTTAAGAATTTCGGGGCGTCTTCCCAGCTGTGGGCGAAGTCAGGTTGCTAATGAAGATGTGTCATTATCGTCATGCCATGAATATCGACATAATTATTTTTATTTCGCAAAATTTCCGATATTGAAAATTTTAAAAACAAATTCCAACATACTTTTGATTTAAAAAATATCATAATGTATGCATGGTATGGCAAAAGAATGCAAAACTCTGAGGTATATAAGTTATGTAAATTTTATGTTATTCTTCTTTTATGTGGCTATTTTTTTACAATGTTCGGTCTTTACGTTATTTTTCTAATATGTTTTGGTCTTTACATTGGAGAAAAGGTGTTTTACAACTTAAATGAATCAGTAGACCTTTTTGAGTCATTTATAATTTCTCATAATAGATCGTATATGAACGAAGCTGAAAAAAATAAAAGGTATAATATTTTCAAAGACAACATTGCTGAAGCTAACGAATTGAATCAAATGTATCCCGATGGAAATTATGGTAAGTATATAACTTTTTCTCCAGATAATTAGCTATACTGATTCACTGACGAACAGAGGCGTGCGTGGCTATGGCTATGCCCTTACCATTAGGGGGGAGGGAGGGGGTCAATCTATGAGATTTTTTTTAAAGTTAAACGTACTTTTATTTCTTAAGGAAATTACAACAACAGAAAAAAATAATCACAACTAATATTTACACTTAATAAATCTATTTTCTAAAAACCTTAGCACTTACCAGACGGCAGAGTGTCTAGAATGCTGGCAGCATTGCCATGTTGAATGGCAATGCTTGTTCGTTGATCGAAATTATAACCAGCATTCCCATCACCTGTGGACTCTATTAGGAGTTTATATAGCGTGGGCCCCCAGGACCCTAAGGACCTAGAGTTAATACATGTTATTTCAAAATGTTTTTTTTAATTATGAAACCTTGTAAAGCCATCCTTTCGATGAGGAATGTCCTACTTATACTCATCTCTATAATTTTCCCGTGTGAAACATCTAAGGATAATCTACAAACGCTACACATTTTTAAATGTATTGCTCTGGAAACTCTAATGGTGTTCTAGGATATTGTGTCAATAAAATTTGTATCTTATAGATGTAATCACTTAAAACCACTTGGTTTTACACTGCAAACTTTCTGGGTCTGAGGTAGTCTCACTCAGTTTGCATATTGTAGAAATAAATGTCCTCGATTTCGACGCAATAAGACTTCATTGCTTTTGGAATCTTAGAAGTATTTTTCCAGCCCCAGAAAGATAAACTTATGTATTTTGGCCATTACTGCAATCATCTTTCACCGAACCAACTTATTTTAACAAGCTGCAGCCTGCGGCTTCGTCCGCGCTTTCCAAGTATCCCATTTTTCCCAAATAACGTGGCTTTTTTTTATTTTTTTTTCTTTGCGAAACATGCCTAGCCTAGTGCGGGGACCACGTGCGGGTAACAATGTTTTTCACTTAATTATCTATAATCTGTATTATTTAAGTATCTCATAATGTAACATCTGTAATGGTAGATAAATTATTTTGTATTTTTTTTTGTATTTTTTAAAAACCGGTTCAGTAGATCCGAATATCACCCTCTACAACCTCACAAACTTTACTTCTTTATAATACCTATTATTATTAAGTTTAGATTGTCATACCTACATTTAAACCCTTTATTTTTTTCAAATTTCTCTTTAACATGTGGTTTTGAAGTCCACAATTTGGCTTCTAGCAAGTCTTTTTCACTGTCTTATCTTCTACAGGTATCAATCAGTTCGCCGACCTGACCAACGAAGAATTCCTTAAGACATACGCTGGGTTGGCTCCCGGAGACCCTGGTGGCTGGTGCAGAGAAATCACAGATTATGACCTAAACTTCAAAGTACCCGCTGCCCATGACTGGAGAGAACATATTCAGATTGCAATTAAGCATCAGCAATCGTGTATGTCCTGTTGGGCCTTTGCTGCTACTGGTCAGGTCTTTCAGTTAATTTATCCTATCAGCGTTTTTACGTCCACTTCTAAACGAGCCTGCCTCAAACAACTTTGACAACTTTGGCTTTGACATAGTCACTACGCGGATTGGTGACTGCAATAGGTGTTAAAAATATGCAGAAGAAAACTGCAGCCCTTCTTCTGATAGGTTCAGCAGCAGTAGCCCTTTTTGTTACCACTCCACGGCTAATTCTGCTGTTATTCTATGTAACTATGTAAGATACAAATCAAGCCAATTTATTGAATTCACTCGCTCACTACCTTTAAATTTTGTTGCTCATTAGATAATTTTCTTTGCACATTTAAGATGCAGCCATCGAGCATCGAAAAGACTTAGTCTGAGCATAGAGATACAATATCTGAACATAGAAAATCGTCTGCGTGAGTCATTGAAAGTCATAAATTGGCTACCGTTTTGTGAGCACCTACAGGGTAATGCTTCCTCTGTAGTCTTTGCAGTCCTGTGCCATTAATATTTTCTTTGTTGTTCTGAGTGTGACTCTCTATTCCACTCTTTGTCTCTTTTTGTGAAAAATTAAATTGTTTCATTCAGAAAATATTGTATACTTAATGTTTTTTAGTTTCTAATTGCTTAGTAATAGGAGTTTAAAGTCAAATATCTAAACAATTTTTTTTATTTTAGGAAGTGTGGAAGCAGCGTACCATATAAGATACAAAACATTCATTACACTGTCGGAGCAACAACTTGTGGATTGTGACTCAAGAGGCTGTCAATTCCGAGGATACCCTACTCAAGCGTTAAGGTACCGATATTTTGTTTTATAAATATTGAGTAAAAATGCTAAAACTTCAAAAAACTTCGAATATATTCAAAAATAGACTTAAGAATGTACTCATACTCATTGAAAAATGTTATTATAGCGTTAATGATTTTCTGCTTGACAAATTTTGATTTAATATACCTATCTATCTACCAATTAAAATGTATGATTAATTTAAAGTTTATTTGATATTTTTTTGTAATGTAATGATTGAATGAAATTTTAGAAGAAAAGACATATCACATTAGTGACAAATCTGCAGTGTGCCCTCTCCTATTTGAACGCCAGTAGTGGCAAAACATGTAGGTCATTTAATTTAATTTATTACATAATAACACCATGTTAATACTCATGTTTTAAGCAAATAAATTATTCTTATTCTTATTCTTCTTCTTATTCAGTGAATAACCTTGCACTAACAGATTTATCTTGGTTTTTTCAGACATTTGATACAAGTTGGCGGCCAAGAACCAGACTCCGTTTACCCATATAGAGGCATTTCCCAACCATGCCAGTTAGATAGATCCAAAGTACAAGTAAGAGTGACCGATTGTCGATCATTCAATCTGCGAAACGAGGAGTTGATTAAACAAGCGGTGTACAAGTTCGGACCTTTAACCGCTGGTAAATGTCATTGCAGAAGTACGCTGATATAAGTAATTTTTTCGAGTTAGAGCGAACATTGTCAGGAAACGCCAAAAAGGGACTCAAAAAATCTACACATACTTTGCTGTGAAGTAATAATTAATAAAGTCTCTTGTTTTTTTATTGGTATCAAACCTTTGTCCAATATCATCACACGTGGAGTAAAGATATGGCCATCTTACCTTCACTAAAGTAAGTAAAGGTTAAGGGTAGCAAGCTTTCTCATAATGAACTTATTCACTCTGGATATGAAGACTTCGAGATGTTACTCTAGTGGGAAAACAGACGTAGAAAGCTCATTCCATTCTCTGGCTGTGCTTATTATATAATAAAACAATCATATTTCCAGCTGTTGACGCTTCGAGTTTTCCCCGATACAACGGTGGAATCATGAGAAATTGCAGACAAGGCCAAGTAAACCATGCCGTCATGATCGTCGGATATGGCACAGACACAGGTAATAAAGCTGAAAGTTAGATCATCTTCCGTTGCTAACAGTCCTGGTAGGTCTTGGTAGGACCCAAACTTGGTCTCCTTCTCAAAAATTTTTCTACTCAACTGCAACATCAACTTACGTTAAGAGTTCACCTACCTTGGGCAGATGATGCCTGCCATGTACAACGCCGGGTTTTGGATCATCTGGTAAATGATCATGATTTTGGTTATCAATCCTATCTCGGCATGTATTGAGACCCAATTCATGCCAAGACGGTAAGACTTAAGCATCGCACAGCAGAAGCTAGGACATCCAGCAGCAACATTATTATGATATCATTTATTCATATTTGTTTGCTTGTTTGCGGAACTTCTAGACCGATCTGAATTAGTAGACTCATTAGCCTATTTGTACCTTAATGTTTTTACACTGTTCAGCGCGTCCACTACTTTCCTAGGTTTTTCAATTTGCACAAAGTAGAAAGAAATGCTTTCCAAGTGTTTTTGTCAAAAAATTTGAAATAATAACCACGCTTTGCAGGCAGATTGGTGAACGCTCAAATTACAACTGTTCAAATTACACTGAAGGAAGTTGATGCCTTTCCTTTGCTAAACTAACTCTTTAATAAATCAATTCCTATATCTAGTAATAAAAATAAATTCGTTTTTTCAGCTTCGGGAACTGACTACTGGATTGTGAAGAACTCGTATGGAACCGCATTCGGAGAGAATGGATACGCCCTCTTACCGAGAGGCCAGAACGCGTGTAACATATTGAACAACAACCTCGGGGTCCCCTTCATTGCCTAAGTTTGAGGAACTAGAACAAGGGATAACTTGGATTGAGGCTGTGTTGATATAATAAATCTGATGAAATATATTAAATTGTTTTGTTATTTGATTTAATTCGTCTCTTTTTTTATTTGTGGATTTTATGCCTGTTATGGATGGTAACAAATGCGAGAAAATAGGATTGACGCTAACGTTACTATTTATCGTACTTGACATAAGATTCGAACCATCATATAATTTGGTCAAAATTCTATAAAAAAAATATTCTTTTGAAATGAATGAAACACATTTTGTTCGATGTTTCATGAAACAAGGGTCCTTTTTGTCTATATTTTGTTACGCCAACAACGATTCTGGAAATAACAAGAATGCTCAGAAACCTAGAGTCAACTACTGCCTCAATACTAATGCTTCTATTCTATAATATATCTAGTTCGTGAGTCATCATCATCATCAGCAGTCCACTGCTGGACATAGGCCTCCCCTAATGAGCGCCATAGTTCGTGTTCGTGAGTTCGTGAGTGTATCACTCATATCTGCTATTTTTGCCGCTATAAACAATAAAATACATAAATAATGCAATCCACTCAGCATCATCTAGTTTCAAAGTAAGCTGCTGAAACGATTTTGAAGAACGTGGCTTCCTATTGGTAAAATATTTACCACGTTTTTTATAAGTGTATATATGCTTTATATTAATATAATATTATATATATCAATCTACCCGTGTGAAGCCAAGGCGATCAGCTAGTACTAGATATTGAGAAAAGAAAATCAACCAAAAGTGATGAAAATAGTGTGTGATAAACTCGCAAATACATGATGCTAAAACAAACAATGAATTAATGGTCGTTTTGGAGTCTATTGCCATTGTACCTAACAAGAATATTCATTATTAAGCCGGGTTTCGCGGGGGATATGGCACCATAGACCACATTCACACAGTGAGTCAGATTATACAGAAATCCGAAGAGTTCAGAGATCAGTTGGTGTGTCTGGCCTTTGTGAACTATGAAAAAGCCTTTAAATCTGTCGAAACCTGGGCTGTTCTGGAATCCTTACAGCGATTCCAAGTAGACTATCGTTATATCTTGGCATGAACTTGCATAAAACCAAGGTGATCAATGGCCACATTGATCCGGGACCGGTCGTACATGGTCACCTTCTCGAAATTGTTTCCGAGTACACTTACCTTGGGTAGACTCTACAGTTAGGTAAAAACAACTTCGAGGAGGAGGCCAAAAGGAGGCCTAGATCATTTTTTGTACATACTGGAATAATGAAACAAAATTGGCTATATTGATGGAAGCAATACAGATAAGGTACCAAATGTACCGTACAGTGTGTCCTCTCTTGGTTACTAAGAGTGGACGCTTTAAATGTAATAAGTTTAAAGCTATAAATTAATGTTTCGTATATATGCTGTCCGGGACGTTAATGTTGTCGATAACATAATAAAATACAATCGGGCTTATTTAAATAACCAAATTATGAGTTATTTTTAAGTTGATTGTCTAAAAGAAGGAGGTCTATAGAATATTTTTTAAAAAATCTGTATACCTAATGAGAAGAAAATTGAAAACACATCAATTTTGAATGATTATTTTTATTCGATAGTAGCGGTCGTGGTGTCAAAAGCATATACACAATCAATTAAAATCTAGTCTTAAGTAAGCTTAGCCTATGCCTTTTTATTGAAAACGGTAGAGCGTGTCACCAAATCTCACTTGAAAGTTAAGATGTGGCCCAAAGCTTTGGTCGTTTGATCACTACACTACGCAGTACGCTGCGTATTGTCACGTCATCACGAAAAAATCTAGACGTTTCTAATTTCTTTATTCTAGATTTTTGGAATCCGAGATTGTATTCTTCCGGGAAAATACAGTAAGGCACGCAAGTTAGGCCACTATAGGCGCTCCTAATTCTGGATTAACGATGTTACATGCGTTTTGTCCTCGTGGTAGGTGGACATATCCCTTCATGCCCCAACCTTCTCCCCAAGAGTTCTTGATAATCCAGTAATCACCTGAAGAAAAATATATTATGTTTAAGTTCAGGTAAATATTTGATAGGCTATCAGCACCAGTATAAAAAGTAGCCAAGGCCTTTCTCCGTGGTATTATCTATCTCCATGTTTCTATTCTATAATTTTGATTTCTTTGCCTAACATTGTTCAGCGAAACTCTGCTTGACTTATGATTATGATTGAAGTCTAATTATCTAGGTCCCCGAATGTGCTAACTTTTACAGAGCGTAAGTAGTCTTTATGGTAGTATCTTTAAGGTTTTTTTTTTAGTACAGTACGTAAGCCCTCGCACTCGGGGTAATAAATGTAAGTAATGAAATAATAAGCTAAAAATTGATTTCGGCGGGACCTTCCTTCAGTAGATACGGATTTTTTTCCAACTGCGCCACGAAATCAAATACCTAACCGACGATTCGAACATGTTTGCGACTACGTAATGGATAAACTTCAATATTTCCACTGTAGTTGAAAAGTCCGAAGAGGTCTCAAAGATTTTCGACTCGGCAGGTGCTTGATTTTGTGAGTCAGTTGGTTAGCACATTCTCGTACTGAGGGAAGATTACGTGTTTGAACCCGTAACACGTCCCGCCAAAATCGTTTTTTTTTAGGATATTATTTAACTTCTGTTTTCATACTGCATCAAACTATTTAGGCCTATTAATTATAATAACCTAAGCAATAACCTCCCTAATAAATATTTAAATTAGGTAGGTTATTGCTTAGATCATTTATAAGTACTGAAGTACCTTCATCATTTGTTCCATAACCAACAATCAGCACTACATGGTTTGTTGGTCCTTGTTCGCAGTTTTTCATAATTCCACTACTGTATTGTTGCCAAGTTCTAGCATCAACCGCTGAAAATGTATTAATTTTTTTAACTACAGCATACAATGCGATCAAACGAGTGATAGTTTTAGCCGCCCCAAACAAATTTTAAACGAACTTTGAGCTTCTGCTCAAAGTCAATTGAACAGTATCTTTTTTATAGTATTTTCTTGTTACAATGGCATTTATTTTGAAAATTACAATAAAAGATATATAATCTAAAATTCTTGACCGTTACCAGAAGGCAGAGTGCTCAGAATGCTGGCAGCATTGGTTGAAAAATAGTGTTATTCCAGAAATCCTTGACAAATCCTGGAATGGCCTTTTTTAGAAGTCAAGAATTCCCCCTCGTTGTTTTACCTTATTCCAATTTTCCCTAAGTCAGCATTTCGATCACCGTACAGTGGAGTACAGTGGAGTTTTGTACAATCTTTTTTTATTGCGTCCGTTTGGTGCACACCAAAAGGCTCAAATAGGTGTAGGTAACTTCGGTCAAGATTAGCGTATTTTCGTCGTTTGAGGAATTCCGCTGATGTTGCTGCGGAGGCGGACATACTGATGTTCTTGCAAACAAGAAAGTGCTAGGGTATCTACACACGTTGCATCCCAAACTAAAGGCCGACCCATCTTACAAAGAATCTTCAGAGTCACAACCGTCATGTCTGTTACCATAATCTTACATGGCCACGTGGTTTGAGAGTAGCTGACACAATGAAGGTGGTAAAAGCCCAATGGATGATGCAGTCCTGCACTAGGGAAACATGCCACTGTATGGTGACCGAACTTATCAATGATTTCACGGTACTGGCAGCGGTAAGCCACTAGACAAGAAGAACCTAAACGCACGTTATAGGTACACATTAACTAATTGATTTTTGGAAAAATAATCAAAGTCCTGCTTTCCACTCGGTAACGGCGAGAGTGTTCTAATGAGCAGAGAGTATACGTATTTATTAAAGTTTTTCCGTATCAAATCACATGGCGGCTCATCTCAGCCTCTGAAAAGAGACTGGTCGAAAGGACTTTGGGCAGATTAGTGTCCACGACACTAATACTTCATTAAACCTATTATTAAACGATTTTGTGAATAATCCAAAATGTTATGAATAGAAGACCCTTTTTATGAACTATGAATTTAATAAAAAAAAGATGGGAGTGAGACACTAAATAATAAAAAATATTTTTTTTCGAAACATTGTCTGAAACAATTGTTTTTTTAATATAAGGTTGAGATACATACTAGCAAAAAGAGCTCCGTAGGTATAAAGAGCTTCTTTTATTAAGTCTTCATTTTGTAGCTCGAAGGATACACAGTCGGATAATTTCACTTGTACTTTATTAACGTCGAACTGGCAGGTTTGGAATGCGTCTACATAGGGATACACAGAGTCTGGCTCTTGGCCGCCAGCGTCTATCAAATATCTGAAAATAAATACCATGTTGAATTCCTAGCTTTTCTCCATTTCATTCCAAATAGATCCAAGAACTTACCCACGTATCTATAAGTAAATAAATACTGCTGGACGATTCACACAGCATTATCTAGACCCAAGTTAAGCAGAGCTTAAGTACCTACTAGATAACTGATATACATAATACAATACAATAAACAGACAGATGTTTTTTTTATACATAGAAAACGACCAGAACTCCCAGAACAAATACTTGCAGATAGTACAAACATTTGTACCAAGGCGGGAATTGAACCCGCAATCTGCGTCGCAGGCGGACCTTCGCCCATCGCGACCATTGCGCAAAGAGCGTCATACTTTTGTTATAGAACTGAGGTCTATGTTCGAAGCAGGTGAGGAACTCAATCGGTGTTATTAAAATCTATGGTGATGGATGGACAGGAACTGGATGTTTATTAACATTTGAACAGGGCTCAATTAATGTTGATTGTGAGAATGAAAATGGTACTTTACTTCACCGCTTCGCGTGAGTTTCCACCTTCTTGACAGCTTTTGCCGTCACAATCTAAAAGCTGTTGCTCCGAAAGTGACACAAAGCTGTTGTATTTGATGTGGTATGCTGCTTCCACGCTCCCTAAAAAGTTATACGGTATTAGTTTAAGAAGCAACCCCTAACGATTACATTTTTATGATCTGCCCTTTTCTGGTTTTCTTGGAGCCAAAATGCGAAACAATAATGAGACTTTTAAATACTATCATCATCATCGGCCTATGTTAGTCCACAGCCGGACATAGGCCTCCCAAAATATAAAATAAAATGTAATATAAACAAAATATAAAATAATGAGCGCCATAGCACGCTGTCTTTAGCTTGCCGCATCCAGCATATGCCTGCAGTCTTTCGCATGTCGGCACCACATGACCAAAAGGCATATTACAATACGTTTGCTGAGTTGCTACTCAAGAACACGTTTACCCCAGCCAACAAGCATTTGCCCCCTGTGATTCTTAACATCATACACATGAGAGACCATGCAAAACTATTCAGGATTAATTGCCTATGTGGGTCCCCTGCCTTTAAAAAGTCATGCCACCCTGGGATGTTTTATCACCCCCGCGAGAGTAGATAAGATGGCCTGAGTCTAGGGTTATCCTATATGCTGGTACTCTGAGACATGCAGAGTGCGTCTATTCAACGTTGCCATGGTCAGTTTGTGTAATGATTGGTACCCCTGAATTAGTCGGTGATTTCTAGCGCTGTAGCGCCCGCCGTAACCATGGCGGCTCCCAGGGTTAGGACTATCGAGGAGACTGTTAACTCGAGGGCATATTTTGGCTTCAATTATCATGCGAGGGTAATGCCGACAATATATCCATCAATACAGCCATCTTTTTTATTTTGAATAACAGTGTGATTAGTATGATGTGATTGTGATATTTGGAACACAAAAACGAACCGGTAGCAGCAAAGGCCCAGCACGATGAGCAAGTTTTCTGATTTTTAACTTGTACCCTGATTTTTTCCCTCAAATCAAACGTAGCTGGTGCCTTTCCTGGCGTAAGGTCAGCATCAGTAAGAACCCTGCAATATTCTGAAGGATCTTTCGAAACATGCCCGGTGTGAGTCTTGATAAACTCTTCGGTGGTCAAGTCCGTGAATTCATTGATAGCTGCAAAAGAGATAGATAAATTTAGACAGTGACCTGTGAGTGACATGAGCATCCACGAAAGGGAGGGGGGAGGGGGTAGAGTTATAACATAAATGAAAAATGTACTTGTAAATGTAATCAATCCAGGATTTTTAGAATTATGTTACCTAACAGAGCCGTACCTCGCAATGTATAATTTTTTGTTTGTCCTGTAATTTACAGGTAGGTAAGGTTCAGATTAACGGGTATATGGGAGTGTTTTGGGGGCGCCTGCCTAGTATGTGTGCCCTACGAGGTATTGCTCCGATAGCTATTGGCAATAGATTAATAGGTCAGTAGAAATCTCCTCTAGTTATATCCAAATTATTAGCATTACTATAGTTTATATTACCGAGTGTGTTGGTGATAACCGGCAACCAAACTCTACAACAAGAATACAGCTAATGCTGCTTTACTGGTAGAATCTTCTGCAGACGAGTCTTTACTCTCCTATAATTTGGAACATGCCTAATCTGGAGAAAATAGAGGAAATGTAGACTTACCGTACGAAGTAGTCGGGTACATTTCATTCAATTCGATGACGTTGATTAAATTATCTTTGAAAATTTTAAATCTTTCATTTTTTTCAGTTTCGTTCACATAAACTTTATCATAGGATATCACAAAAGACTCGAAAAGAGTTTCTGCGTCTTCTATATTGTAGATGACCTTATCACCCAACACTGCGTGGAACAAAATGAAAACGTAAAGAACCAGCATGGTGAAGAAGTAAGCACTGATATGAAGAAATATGACACTGATGCCTTTTATATATTATGTAGGTACATGAATTTTACCAAAACATTTGAAATGTGCGGTATGTATGTGGAAATGTACACTTGATATTTTTATATTAATATTTGCGCTAAAAAAGGTAGAAAGTGAATGGCATTTATGGCATAAACAAAATGCTACCTATTTTTTTATCTTTAAGGTATTGTTATTTAAAAAAAAAATCTATTTAAAACATAAAAGTGTGCCATATTTAAATCAAAGTCGGGTTGCATCTTCAACAGATGCAACCCGACTTTGATTTAAATATGGCATGCCCCTAATGAGCGCTATAGTTGGTCAGGGTCTTCAGCTTGCCGCATCCAGCATCTGCCAGCAGTACAAAATTGTATTAAGGGTCTTAAAATTCTGCACAGTTGCAGAAATGGATATATAAATATTCAAGTGAGATTGTGATTAAAATGAACGTTTATTGACCATTAAATAAAAATTTGGTTTAAGATGTTTACATGAACCTTAATTTTTTCCAAGAGCAAGAAGGAAAAAATTAAGGTTCATGTAAACATCTTAAACCAAATTTTTATTTAATGGTCAATAAACGTTCATTTTAATCACAATCTCACTTGAATATTTATATATCCATTTCTGCAACTGTGCAGAATTTTAAGACCCTTAATACAATTTTGTACTGCTGGCAGATGCTGGATGCGGCAAGCTGAAGACCCTGACCAACTATAGCGCTCATTAGGGGAGGCCTATGTCCAACAGTGGACTACCTACTACTGATGATGATGATCAACACAATCAAGGCAAGCTTGTGTTGTTTGTAAGTTTGGTTTATGACGCAAACTTTCCCTCCCTCTTATATTCCATCCTTTTCTTCCCTTTTCATCCTTCGGAACGATTTGAGTACGTCCACCAAACCCAGTCCGTTCACTTCGTTCCACCGACACCCTCCAACTGACAATCCGCTCCTTCATTTCCCATAGCTCTTCCTTCACCGTGCGTGCCACAAAGCTGTGGAATGCCCTACCTACTACTGTCAGACACACATGTCTCTCCGTATTTAAGAACATGATCTACGAACACTATCTTTCTACAGTCGAAAATTGCTAGTTTTTTTTAGTTCTTTATCTGTTGTTGGTAAGTATGTATTATTGTGTATTTTATATTATACATATATGTATTTTAGTATGTTTAGGGGAGAAGGAGGCACATTAGGACACTTTTGACATAATACGTCCTAGATTTTCTTGTTTATAAGTTTTTTTTGCGTTTTTTGCAGTAAAACTTATGTTAGTATTTTACCTTTAGAATTCAATAATAAAAATAACATATTTATTAAGTAGAATATTTAAAGTTTTATTTTTAGTAAGCCATTGACAATGTCCCAAACTGACCCCTAGGGGGGTAGTTTGGGACGCTACTGGGGCAGCTTAGGACTTGTGATTTAAAAGGCCATAATAGTAATTAAAACGTATATATTTATTTGAAACATGCTTATTATTATTAAAATGTATTTTTTAGGAACTATAAATTCTTCAATTATCACAATAAAATTCGTACAGATCAATGAAACTTAAAAACTATATAAAACGCAATTACTCAAACACGCAATCATTAACATTTAGATTATCAGATCAATCAAACTTATAAACTATGTAAAATGCAATCATTAACATTTAGGATATAATCCGTCATTTCTTATTTTCTTAGTGGGATAAATTATCCGAGTTTAAATCTTGAAAAATCGTATCTAAAAGTAAGCATCCCAGCAGTTCTGGAAGTGCTACCAGCTTCATTGGGTGATGGGAGCTTTGCCAAGATGTCCAATATTGATATCGTCCACTTATCTTCTTTTTCAGGAAAGAAAAACTTATTGAACCCTGCCTTTTTCTTCATAAAATTAACTGTCAGTGTATTTTCATATTTTTCTTCCATTTTGCCAACAAAAGCCAAAGCTCTGTCCATATTTTTTGATGCGCATTTAATTAAGTAAAAATCGCCAGGTTTAATGAGTTCCATTCTGACTTCTGGTGCTATGTCCATACTAATGTCTTCTTCGTCAGTTAAGGCACAATCAGTGTCACTGTGGACAGAGTAGTTAGTTTGGTCGGAATCCGAGTCAAAAACTTCTTTTATTCTTTTAGCTTTCTTTGTTTTCAGTTTCGGCACATTTTTTTTCGATTTTCGTAGTCCTGATTTTTCTAATCTTTTCTGTCTTTCCAAATAAGCTGCTTCGACTTCATTCTTTTCTGGTGTTTCTGTTAAAATTCGCGATTTTCCTTTCTTTCTACCCTTTGTTGATGTCTGTCTAGGTGGCGCTTGCGGATATGGCATTATCATTTCAGGTGTCATGACTGAGTCCGTTATAAGACTTGTGTTAGATTGTTCATTTTCAGGT
Organism: Eupithecia vulgata; assembly: GCA_946478455.1. Classification (NCBI taxonomy): domain Eukaryota; kingdom Metazoa; phylum Arthropoda; class Insecta; order Lepidoptera; family Geometridae; genus Eupithecia; species Eupithecia vulgata. The sequence continues at coordinate 1,928,551 of OX297862.1, read as the reverse complement.
GTCACATTCGGTGGTTTATCTGTCATAGATTGAGAAACCTCACCAGCAGCAGGCGGCATCCCTGTGTAGATTTCAGATTCGGCAGGTAATATTGCGTTTGTGATAGGGTCCATATGAGCTTCAAGGTTGTTGATGTCAATAATAGTATCGTCTATATTTTCTTGTCCCGGAGCATTTGTTTGATGAATCTCTGAAGAATGAGTCTGTTCTAAAGGGCGATTAGTCACTTCAGCACAAGCAAAGTCATCATCAGAGAACGCATACTTTGAAAATGGGTATATGCCTGGCTTTCTAAACCCTGCAGTGATATTATTTGGGGTGAATGCAGCATTATATGCTGGAGTTACTATACCAGCTAAATAATGTATTGATATTGTTTTTCCTGGGTGATTCAGCAACCAATCAGCGACAGCGCGACAGAAAGTTTTTGTTTAAATGGTCCCATCACTGAAACATCAAGAGGTTGAAGTCGATGCGTGCAATGAGGCGGGAACGTAAGTAAAACAATTCCGTTTTCTCTGCAAAAGTTTATGCAGTCTATAGTGCAATGACTCTCGTGGTTGTCAAGTAAAAGCAGTATCATGTCATCTTTGGTGCATCCTGTTATTTTTTGCAGATGTTCTAGCACTTTTATAAACAGTGTTCCTGTCATCCATCCACTGGTAGGGCTGTTAGCATAGCCAATGCAACCATTAGGTCCTCCTGTTATCATTTGTTCCTGAAATCTTGCTCTTGGGTATATGAACACTGGTGGTAACGCATTCCCCGCGGCATTGACAATTGCACACATGGTTATCAGTTGTCCTCTTTCAGCAGAAACACTTTGTCCAACTTGTTTTTGTCCACGCTGGGCTATAACATTGGGAGCTTGGACGACAGTCATAATATTTGTTTCATCAATGTTGTATATTCTGTCTGGTGTAAACGCTTGTTTTTGAAAAACTGTTTCTAAATTGTTTTGGAACTCCGTTACGTTGTGGCGGTTAAAGCTGGTTGCTCTTGATAAACTCGTGTTTTCAGGTTTGCGTAGGGATAGGCTTCTGTGCCTCCCCATAAAACCCTTCAACCACTCAATTCCAGCAATTTTATTCAGTTCCCATGCCTCAGGACATTTTTTTAAAGCTTTAGCATATTGGTACGCCAACAACCTAGTTTTATTGTAGGTTAAACCATAATTCATCTGCGATGATTTTAAAATATACTTTTGCAGCATAACTTCTTCTTCTTTTGTAAATACTTGATTGACGCTATATTTGGTTGAAAACTCTTCACTTTTTGACTTTTTATCGTTTTTTAATAGTTTAATTCGGTATCCTAGAGTGCTTTTCGTAATACCAAATATAGCGGCAGCTCCTCTTAATGTCATGGTTTGATTTTGAACACAATCTATTGCCTTCTTAATATCCTCTTCATTGACTATAGTTTCCCTCTTTTTCTTATACTTGCGAACCATTTTTGCACCGGTGTTATGCAACTGAAATAAATGACTATTTGAATATTACTAAAGGGGCACATTAGGACATGTCCTAAAGTGCCCCCTTACATGTGTCCCAACCTACCCCAAGGCGCCATTTAAAAAACTTTGTGTCATAAAACAAATTTTATTACTTTTGAAACGAATACGTATCGCTCTATCCATACATAGATTAGATACCCAAACTTGACAGAAACTATGAAAAACATATAATTTATGCTAATAATGAGCAAATAAACACTTACGTACTCCAAATGAAAAATTTACACCAGCCACCAAGAAACCCGACGTGCGAATTAGTCAGTTTGACAGCTGACAGCGCGGCGAATGGCATGTGATGGTTTGTAGTAGTAGTGTTGCCATACTAAAAATTCATTTACTACCAACAAAATGTGTATGGTTTTGGAGAAATCTCCAATGTCCCAAGGTACCCCTGTCCTAAGCTACCTCCTTCTCCCCTATATTGTGTATATATATATATATATAGTAATACCAACTTGGGCACTAAGTTGATCCAGCCCGATTTCCCTGCATTCCGGACTCCACCTTTCCCCCCTTATTACTCGACTCCGGTTGCATAGATCTTGCCCGGAGTGGCAACGGCGCAAATTTGAAAGCGACGTTGCCAAACGTATTCATCGAGAAAGTGATGTACTCGACATTTTTATCGTTACGATCTCGAACTCAATCGACTCCGTAACGGTCAAAATTCTGAAACGCTCAAACACTTGTTGGCTCCAATTTATATTCCAAAACCAAAGTCTTAAGTTGATCTGATCCGTTTTTAAATCAAAATTAGAGCTTTATTTGATCCGACAAAGCAAAACTGAATATAAAGTAAAATAGGTAACTTTTTCGAATACACTTCAGTATTTGTTTGCTCCGTTTATATCATATTTGCAGAGCTCCATACATTGCTAAATCCGCCTAGAGTAGACGAACTTAAACGACTCCGTAACGTTCAAAATTTTGAAATGCTCAAACACTTGTTGACTGAGTTTTATATACCAAATCCAAAGTCGTATGTTGATCTGATCCATTTATATTATCAAAATTAGAGCTTTATTTGATCCGACATAGGAAACTATCCTATGTAAGGTAAGTATATTTTTTCGCATAAACTTCAGTATTTGTTGGCTCTGTATGTATAATATTTTCTGTGCTGCATACATTGCTGCATCCACCTTCACATGTGAAGACCGTAGAGGCCGGGGCCGTCATTGTTTTCATTATGACTCTAGAAGTCGAGTTGTGTGCGCACGTCATCATTATCATCATCATCAGCCTATACCAGTCCGCAGCTGGACATAGGCCTCCCCTAATGAGTGCCATAGCGCCCTGTCTTCAGCTTGCCCGCATCCAGCATCTGCCAGCAGTCTTTCGCAAATCAACATCCCACCTGGTCGAAGGGCGTCCTACACTACGTTTGCCGAGTCGCGGTCTCCACTCAAGAACAAGTTTACCCCAGCAGTTGTCTGTTCTTCTTGAAATATGGCCAGCCCACTGTCACTTCAGCTTGCTAATCCTTTGAGCTATGTCGATAACTTTGGGTATCTGTCGGAATTATTCGTTGCGAATCCTATCCTTCAGAGAAACTCCGAGCATAGCTCTCTCCATAGCTCGCTGGGCGACTTTAAACTGGTGGACCAGCCCTACCGCGAGTGTCCTCGGTTTCGCTCTATCGCCTCTTAAATGAGGCGTGTGTTGGAGCTCCGAAGGTCGCACCGTACCATCTTCGCAATTCGCTTGTTCAGGTCTGACCTCTCAGACGAAATCGCTTGGGTGGTTTCCCGTCATCTTGTCATCAACCCGAGTGTCTCGGCCGAGAGTTTGGATTTCTTGCCAGTACGCTGTTTTTTTACAAAACTTGATGCCCTCGTTTCTTAGCGTTTGGACCAGGTTGTGTAGGGTCTTGTCAACGTCATCAGTGGGTTCCAAGCAGGTGCGCACTGCGCACGTATCTTGTGATAAATAATACAAGGTGTTTGTTGTTTTGGCTGTGTGGTGTCCGCCTAGAATTGCACCACCTCAACTCTTCCCGTGGGTGTGTGGTGTTAGATATACACCGGGGGGTGGCAGCAGCGCCCCCTGAAGAATTGCCTCTAAGGAAGTGGACATGGCGAAACCCCGACACTGTGACAAAAATGAGATCGACTTCATCATGACGGATAGCAAGCACATATTTATTTTATTATTTATTTATTTCTATCTGATCACCTCCGATTCTCTTTGAGTACCATGAAGACTTGAACCATGAAAGAAACCGTCTGATGAAGTCCACGTTCCGACCTAACCCTGTCCATTATCATGGCGGGCACCGAGAAGTTTCAGCAGCTTCTCGAGGAGAGTTTTGCTGCCTTGGAACCCACTGATGACGCTGACGAGACCCTACATAATGTGATCGAAGAGGGCATCAAGTTCTGCAATAAGCAGCGCACTGGAAATAAGTCCAAACTCTCAGATGAGACTCTCGGTCTGATGGCAAAAAGACGGGAAACTATCCAAACAACTTTGTCAGAGCGGTCAGACCTGAATAAGCTAATTGCGAATATGGTACGGCGTGACCTTCGGAGCTCTAACATACACCGCAAACCAAGGGTCCAAAGTATTCACTTAGCAACATGGCAAGAGCCACCTGACGAAGCTTAAAACGCATGATGGGAGGACCGAATTGTCGAAGCCGGAGACCTCTGCCGAGATAGATAATTTCTATGGCCGTTTATACGCTGCACATGCCCCTCGTGCCCAACGAGACGACTACGATTCCAGAGCCACCCTGACATGCCACTACACCAACAAACTGCCAGAAATCAGTCAAGACGAAAGCGTGATGGCTCTAAGGCTGCTTAAAAATGGAAAAGCCCCCGGGAAGACGGCATTACTCCAGAGCTTCTGAAGGCAGGAGCAGCCCGTGTTATACAGGAGCTACAGAACCTGTTCAACACCTTCCATCACAGTGGAATAACTCCCAACTCAAAGCGTGGGGCGGCAGCTTGGTGGTGCTCTTTTTTGTGAAGGGATCGTCTCACCAGGAGATTCTACGAGTTCCAGCCACCGGAACAGACTGGGTTTCGCGGAGGATATGACACCAGAGACCACATACACACAGTGCGGCAGATTATACAGAAGTCCGAAAAGTATAATCAGCCCCTATGTCTGGCCTTTGTGTACTATGAAAAGGCCTTTGAGTCTGTCGAAAACTGGGCTGATCTGGAATTCTTACAGCGAAGCCTAGTAGACTATCGTTATATCGAGGTGCTAAGATGTTTGTATGATGCCGCCACCATGAGTATCCAAGTACACGGTCAGCAGTTTAAACACAAGCTCGGCGATTACATCTCACACCTGCTATTCGCTGATGACATAAGTCTTGATGGCGGAGTCGCTAGAGGAGCTGAACCTGGATGGCTGGACGGCCAAGCTTCAGCCTCACGAAGCATCGGTCTTGGCATGATCTTGGATAAAACCAAGGTCATGATCAATGACCACATTGATCCGGGAGCGGTCGTCGTACATAGCTTCTCGAAATTGTTGCCGAGTACACTTACCTTGGGCAGAATTTGCAGTTGGATAAAAAAAATTCTAGAAGGCCAAGAGGAGGATCCAGCTATGTTGGGCAGCGTTCGGGAAATTACGTCGAGTCTTCTCGTCATCCATTCCGCAATGCTTGAAAACGAAAGTTTTCAATCAGTGCGTCCTACCCGTCATGATCTAAGGAGCTGAGACGTGGACACTCACGGTAAGACTGAGAACCAAGGTTATCGACATAGCATTAGCAAGCTGAAGTGGCAGTGGGCTGGCCATATCTCTAGAAGAACCGACAACCGCTAGGATAAACGTGTCTTGACCTTGTGTAGACCGCGACTCGGCAAACGTAGTGTAGGACGCCCCCAATGACGATTTGCAAAAGACTGCTGCCAGATGCTGGATGCGGCCAGCTGAAGACAGGGCGCTATGGTGCTCATTAGGGGAGGCCTATGTCCAACAGTGGACTAACATTTTACCAACCTTTGAAATTTCCTTTGTAATTTTGAAAAATCAGAGCCGGTATTCGCGCTTTATTTGTTCTGCTTAAAATGTGTCAAACAAAACTGCTATAAACAAATCTGCTAAGGTGTTTTATAAAAATCAGCAAAGAATCAAACTGATAATTTAAAATGTTAGATTTAGGTGAAACGAAGCTTAGGGCGCAAGCAACCAATGGCTGAGCTCGGTGGGCTCTGATTGGCTCATTTGAATCGGATCAACTAGTGCTAAAACGCCAAAAAGGTGGATTTGTATAAAACACACGTAATTATTATTATTTCTGATGGTGACACTTGTGGCTCCGTTCGGATCCACGTACGTACGGGTGGTGCGGCATTGGATCAACTTATACCACCCGGATCAACAAGTGAAAACGGATCAAATAAATACTACCTATTTTTTTTTTATTTGCTCCTGGTGGCTTTCGTGTCACTGCGGCCATGATGGGCCTATTGTGATCGCCACTTTATGTGTTCTCCCCTAAAGCTGTGGCGTTCAGAGTTCGCCACTTACCCTTGCAGCTGCTAGGAACTGAAGGATTTTCTTCGGGGAGAGGTCTCGTAGCTCGTCTGGGCCGAGCAGGTGCTTTCCCAGATAAGTACAACGTTTTTGCATCAGTGCTCCACACTCTCCTAGCAGATGGAGAGGCGTTTCGTCCGCCTCCTCACAGAATCTACAGGATTTTGTGTCGCATAGCCCCAATTTAAACATGTGCTTGTTGAGGCGACAGTGTCCAGTTAGGGCTCTTGTTAAGATGCGAAGGTTCTCTCTGTTTAGCGCTAAGATATGGTTAGTGTACCGTTTATCGAAGGCTTTTAACAGTGATTTTGAGTGATCCATGCCAGAGGAGTTTTTCCAGAGCTTGGTTGATTCCTCGTAGCAGGAATTTAAGAGGGTTCTTAGAGCCAGACTTTTGGGAATGCCACAAAACGGCTCGGGGCCAAATTGAGTCCCCTTTGCCCCGGAGCGCGCAAGTTCGTCAGCACACTCATTGCCGTTGATACCCGCGTGACCCGGTACCCATCTTAGAATAACTCTGTTGTACGAGCCTAGAGCGTTCAGGCGATACAAACAATCCTCAACTAACCTGGACGTGATAACCTTCGAATCCAGTGCTAGGAGGGCCGCCTGGCTGTCAGAGTTGATAAATATAGTTTGGTTGGTGTAGCGCTTTAGCAGATTTATGTCAGCACATTCGAGAATGGCGAATACCTCTGCTTGGAAGACGGAGGCGTAACTACCTAGGTTTATGCTACTGCTAAGCCTGGGTCGCTCTCCATACACTCCACAGCCTACTTCCAGTCCCATTTTGGAACCATCCGTGTACCAGTTAAGGCACCCGTCCTTACAGAGAAGCTGGCTGTTCGACCAGTCTTCTCTGGAGGGCAGTTCCACTGTGTAGTGTTTATCAAACACGTGGCGTGGAAGCATGACATCAGTTGTCATGCTCAGTATGGGTGATTCCAGAGTAGAGTCTTGCAGAGATCTCAGTTTCTGGGAGAGCCAATTCCTTCGGCCCAGGGTGTTGGACCTATACATGCTGGTCTTTGCCTCCTTATGTATGTATAAGTGAAGTGGAGGTAGTCCCAGCAATGCGTTTAGTGCCAGCCCCGGGGAGGTGGACATGGCTCCCGTAGCCATAAGGCAAGCAGTCCTTTGTAAGCTATTTAATTTGGTGATTGCGGTCGACTGAAGGGCTTTGTCGTACCATACAATGGAAGCGTATGTAATTATCGGCCTCACAATGGCAGTGTACAGCCACAGGGCAATCCTGGGGTTAACACCCCAGTTGTCGCCCATTAGTCTGCCGCTAGCTCCTAGAGCCATCTTTGCTTTTTGCAAGACGTTGGCTAGGTGAGTGTTCCACGTCAGTTTCTGGTCGAAGGTAACGCCCAGGTATTTTACTTCAGTGGAAAATGTTATGATTTTACCGTTAAGATTGGGATAAACAAGCTTGTCAAGCCTTCGTTTGTTTGTAAATGGTATAATCACAGTTTTGTCAGCGTTGACTGCGAGTTCACTGTTTCTGCACCAGTCGCTGACAGCGTTGAGAGCTCGCTGCATGATGTAGGAGATGGTGGATTGGCAGAATCCTCGTACGACGATCACAAGGTCATCTGCATAACCTTGCGCATCGATATTGAGGTCCGCCAGTCTACACAGGAGCTGATCAACAGCTAGGGTCCATAAAACAGGCGACAGCACTCCGCCTTGGGGACAGCCCCTAGCTGTGGATATCTCAATTGTTGTTTGGTGAAGGGCTATTTTTGCTCCCCTGTGTGAGAGCATATTCCTAACCCATCGGGTGGTGGTCGGGTCGACATTCTTGTTGATCAACCCGTTCACCAGCAGAGAGATAGGGGAGTTATCAAAAGCACCTTCAATGTCAAGGAATGCACAGAGAGCTATTTCCTTGTCCTCCATAGCCTTTTCCACTCTGTCAATCAGACTGCTCAGTGCCGTCTCTGTGGATTTACCTTTACGATAGGCATGTTGGCTATGGTGGATGGGAGATGCGACGAGCGCTACATCTCTTATATATCTATCTACCACCTTCTCCATAGTCTTGAGAAGAAATGAAGATAGGCTAATGGGTCTGAAGGACTTTGGCTGGCTGTAGTCCTTCTTACCAGCCTTAGGTATAAAGATAACTTTGACATTAGTCCATTGTTCTGGCACATATCCCCAGGCGAGGCTCGCCCTGAAGATTTTTACCAGATATGGAGTGAGGACGTCGATTCCTTGCTGTAGAAAAACAGGGAGAATCCCATCCTCACCACATGCTTTGTTTGTCTTGAATGAGTTTACGGCCCACCTCACCTGGCCCGGTCTTATGATCCTGGCCACTCTGTTCCAGTCCTCGTTCCGAGGCTTATGGGGGTTGACAGGTGCCGGTACGTGCGTGTTTTTATGTCGCGAACCAGGGAAGTGGGTCGAGGCCAGCAACTCTAGGGTTTCCTTTTCGTTACTTGTAAAGGAACCGTCCCCTCTCTTGAGGAGACCTATTTGATTAGTTTTGGCTTTGGAGAGCAGTTTGTGGAGTCTAGCACTTTGAGGCAAGCTTTTAATTTCCTCGCAGAGTTTCCTCCAAGATGCTCTCTTAGCCTTCCTAATTTCCATGTTATATTCCGTTAAGGCTTTTTGATAGGCCTCCCATACGCGAGTCCTTTTAGCCTTATTGAATAATTTCCTGGTTTTGCTCCTTAGCTTGCCTAGCGAGGAGTTCCACCATGTGACTTGTCGCTTAGTGGTCTTGGTCTTTTGCGGGCAACTCTCCTCATAGGCCATGCAAATGCCTTTTGAGAGGATAGTCACCGCTAACTCAAGGCTATCGCGAGTCCTAATACTTTTAGGGCATTCTTCGAGCGTTTGCCTCAGTTTGTCGTTAAAGACATCCCAGGCAGTTGCCCTAGGGTCCCTATAAGTTATGATTTGAGAGTCCAGGGAGGCCTTTATCTCAAAGCAAATGTGCTTGTGGTCGGACATGGAGTTTTCATTACTAACATGCCAGTCATTGATGTGCCTGGCAAGGTTGTTAGTAGCGAATGTTATGTCCAGGACCTCTTGTCTAACCCTGGTTACAAAGGTCGGTTCGCGTCCTATGTTAAGAGTGGTTAGTTTGTTAGTTAGAAGAAAGTCAAAGAGTAACTCACCTCTAGCGTTGACGTCCGTGCTCCCCCAAGCAGTGTGGTGTGCGTTGGCGTCGCATCCAACGAGAAGCTCGGCGTTGTTCTGGGCGGCGTAGTCGACCACCCTCGCCAAGTCACCCGTTGGGTTGTCTCTCTCTCCGGGTAAGTAGGCAGAGCACACAATTACCCTCGCCCCACTCCACCCTTTGAGATCGACAAAAGCGGCTACCAGGTCGTCGTTACATACCTCTGTGATAGGCAAAAAGTTAACATAATTTTGAAATATAATGCAAGCTCTGGGCCTGGTGCCATTATTATAAACTAATAACTTACCGGCAGCGTCGAGACCCAGAACCTCAGAGTTGGCTACCCAAGGCTCCTGGATCAAGGCGAGGCTAGCTTGTCCTTCAGACAGGCAACACTCCATTACCGCGGACGCTGCCGCAGCATGGTGGAGGTTGGCCTGGAGGATCCTCGCCGTTCCCGCCCGGGTAGCCGCTATAAGTTTCCCCGTTGGTAACGAGGCTTGGACCTGGTTAGCTTCGGACGCGCTCCGCGTCCTCGGCTGGTTTCGGTCGGCCTGTCACCCATTGTTCCTCCACGGGAACCCCCATTGCCGTGTCTCTCCCTGTCCATTGGGCCTGGCCTTCTCTGAGGCGTTACATTGGAGGGCCTTGCCACGACATGTCGCGGCCTTGGACCTCCTGTGCTTCGCCCAGATGGGCCCGATCCACTGGACGTGGATGGCTGCGGACCACTTACGCCCTGTATCGTCGGACCAGACCTACCAAGGGGCGGTACATTGGAGCCCCTAGCCACGACAGGTCGCGGCTTTGGTTCTCCTGTGCTTCGCCCCGAGGAGCCCGTTCCACTGGACGTAGACGGCTGCGGTCCTTTGTCAGCCGTTGACGCCGGCTTTGTGTCAGGGCTGCTTTTGATCTTGAAGGCTATCTTTTTGAAGCCTAAGGCAGCCTGAAAATTGGCGGCTCTGAGGGCATCAACAGACAGATCGTCTAGGGCGAAGGTTACGACGAACCCGTTCCCCTCGGATCTGCTGTGCAGCACCTTCCAAAGCTCCGTGCGAAGTCCCTCGTTCTGTGTCCGTAGAAGCTGAACGGCCTCATCGACCGATGCTGCCTCGATACTGGGCACAAACGTGACCACAACCACAGGCTTAGGCAACTCGCTCTCAGGGATAACCAAGAGTTCTGCCCCAGCCCATGGCTTGATTTTGGGGACCTCGCTTACGAGCCACTCCTGACTCTCCTGGTTCTCACAGGTTACGAGAATCCACCCAGGTTTGTGAGAGAAACTGGCAAACCTAGGCCCCTTTCCACTGTTGGCTATTTTCAGTATCGCCAGGGTCAGGGAACGATGGACCTGCTTCATCTGTTCGTCGCTCATGGAGGCGATGTCGCGAATACCCACTCGCTTCGCCTCCGCAACCTGCTTGAAGCTAGGTCTGACTTCTGACACCTGGGACACCTCTAGCTTTGGGGCCTTTTTGGGTTGCTCCTTGGGTGATTCTTCCTCCGATCTTGCCCTTTTGGGCACCTTTGGATCGGGGGGAGCGTTTAGCACAGGGATTTGGCTCCAAGGCTTTGCCGCCAATGGACGAGCTTCTTCGAAGCTTAAATTGGCAGCCATCAGCCTTCGGAGCCGTTTCCGAGCTGCTCCGCTCAGTTTACGAGTGCGATTTCCTGGAGACGTTACCATGGCAGGGGCCGCAGCTTCGGAGCCGCCGACCTCTGTAGGGACATCTGCCAAGCAAGGCACCGTACACATAGGCTCTGGAGAGGCCAGTAGGGCCTCCTCCAGCCTATTGGAGGTTTCTCCCGAAAGGGGAGAAGAGGGTTCTCCAGAAGGAGAAGAAGATTTGTTGGGTGTTTTTAAATGCTCCATACAAATCCCACGAGAAGCTAGGGAAATAAAGCTACCCGCCAGCAGAGCCCCGCATGCCCACGGGTGGGCTTAAATACTGCTCCGATTCGCCCTTTTTTCGGAGAGCCACCGTTAACAACTGAATAACCGTCAGCCATTCATCACGGTACGACTGACACCTTGGATTGGTTGTCGGATTATTGGCCGCCGCTAACAATATCCCCCGATGGAAGAAATTATTAGCGGTGGGAACCGGGGTGCACCGGCCCGCCACCTGCTACCGTTCCCCAAGGACGAATCCCCAAGGACAGGTAGCAGTACGGGCTCACGAGGAGGTTATCCGACCACGACACCCCAAATAATATACCTAATACTACCTATATGGCACGTTTGATCAACTAAGTGCCCATGGGGATATTTATAGTAATACACCACCGTCTAAACGTGTACAACTGATACGGGTTCATCCCAAGGTCATCTGTAAGAGATCGCTATTGTGCAACTCTGTTTTCTATGTTTTCCTATATTCTTTTTTTGTATTTTCTATTTTTTTTGTATTATTATGCTTTAACTGTTTTCTGAATGGTAAACACTCGTCTCTTTTTAAACCGACTTCGTAAATAGGATGAGGTTCTGTATGTTCTGTGTGTGTTTACGTATGTCTGTCGATTTCTCCGTTATATCTGGATAATCTTGAGATGGTCACATACTTCCAACTGATATGAAATTGGATCAGCTGAGCTACCTGTAGATTTTTTGTAACTGTCTGCAGTTAACTCAATTGTTTTCATTGTAAATACTAGTTCTAATTGTTTCTAATATTTGATTGAATTATTTTTGTTAACTTTCAATTTGTATTGATAAAAAAAACTTGTACATATGTACAAATGTACCTACGCTTACATTATGAATTGAATAATTGCTCAGGGCTTTTTGATACTAAAGCTGCTTATTTCTAATAAATTAATCATTCATATCATTTGTTTTTCCTTTAGCTCAAACCAGAAATTGAGCGGACAAGTACTTACCTACCAAAGAGTATCATCATTATCAATCTTCAATATCATCATTATCATCTTTAGCATGTCCACTACTGGTTATAGACATATTATAATGTAGTTTAACCTCTCTTACTCGTACCTGTGGCAACTTACCAATGTACCAGGTAATAAGGTAGGGCAGATGACTTATTCCAGATATCCATAAATCGAGAAAAAAACCAAGGGATTCCTTGACAATAAATGTAGAAAACATATAATGCTGGTGGGATCATGAAGTGCCTATCTAATTAGATCCTAATTCACTTTGACAAAAGTATCAAAAAAACTTTGTAAAATGTACTGTGATCAACGACTTATCAATAAATTTGATCTGTTTCATTCAAACTCAAAGCTAAGCAAGCTGAAGTGGCAGGGGGCGGCACTATCTCGGTGGTTGATGCGGCAGCGTCTCCAGTTACTTGCAGGTCATTGCAGGAAGGCTTCACGTGGACACAGCCTATCCTTATCCTAGCTTTCATGCAGCACTGGACGAAGGCTTACATTTTCTGTTAGTTTTTAGTGTGTTAGTCTCAGTTATATTTATTATCTTTCATTTTATTTATTTATTTAATTTATTTTAATTTTAAATTTTTGTAAGAGGTCTCAATGATTTTCGGTTGAACCGACTAGGGTTTCGTGGCTTAGTTGGTTAGAACACACCCGAACCCCAACCCACCCGAGGGTGAGGCGCGGGTTCGAATCCTGCCGAAACCGAAAATTTTTGGGACATTATTAAATTTTCATGGTAAATTTGCCCAGTGCGAGTAACGTGTGTGGTGCCTGCTTAGAATTTGCACCACCCCAACTTTTCCCGTGGGTGTCGTAAGAGGCGACTAAGGGACATACACCGGGGGGCGGGCAGCAGATCTTGCAGATTAGATCTACCACCGAACTGCGATCCCAAACTCGCATTTCCAGCGTGGAGATAATGGGCATTACCCCCATGAGATAAAAAAATAAGGGTTAGGCCTGCGTCCAGCAGTGGACTATTATAGGCTGTTGAGGTTTGAGAAGGTTTGCACTATAAAGCAAAAATAGCTATGTTTAAAAAGCAATGCGACACCTCTCGTCAATTGTACTAAACTATCTTTAGTCGTTGAACAGGTTTGGATAACTTTCAACGTTGTGGCGCTAACGGCGCCTTAGCGCTATACATTTTTGGGTTTTCGTGGAAAATTTGCCCAGATTATAGTGCGTTACTCGCAGCACTATAAAGCAAAATAAACTAAGTTTATTGTTATTTGTTGCTATGTAAGCGATATCAATGATTCTCGTGATTATGGTCTATGTATGTAAACTGCGCCATGTTTGAAATAAAAGTGATTTGATTGAAAAAGTCAAATATCGTTCATTTCTAATGCCTCGAAAGAGGTTAGCAACGATTTTGGTACCTGTAGAATTTTCTGTTTCTTCCCTTCTATGAAGTTAGATGATTTACCATCATGCTACATTGTAACTTAGTTTAACTAGTGTACTAATTTAGGTTTTTGATGAGTCAGTTGTTGTATAAATTATAAATGACTTAAATTGGATATTTGAAAAATTGTTCTGTCTTCACGCCAAAACTACGAGTACTGAACGAATGGCACTGAAATTTCACACACAAGTAGTTCTAGACTTAGAAAACATAGGCTACTTTTTATCCCATCACTTCCCATGGGATGGAAATAACCTTAAACAACGCGTGCGAAACTGTGGGTTAAAACTAGTGTTTTACATAAAATTGTATGCATAGATTTAAGTAGACATGCAAAATCTGAGATTGAAAAGGTCTGAGATATAAACGGTACCAAAATAGTATGCGCAATGGTAAAGATACTGCTATTGCATTGCCCGTTCCTTTCCGAATTTGGCTCTCACTCTAGCGTGCATCTCAATAAACACAGGTGTGAATTAGAGGTCTGGATTAACAATTATTTTTTTTATTTAGTAAAAGATATAAGAAAGAACACAACAAGAAAAAGGACGCAAATAAATAACTCTACAATTATTCTATTTCAGAGCTTGAAAGAGCATTGTTATGGATGCCACAAGCGTTGACCCCTCTTCGCACTCTGACGTATCCTGCTTCGCCCCAATCTGCACTCCAAGAGTTTTTGATTGTCCAGTATTTTTCACCTGTGCCTGTTAACAAGAAAATAATTAGGGAGTACTAGTTTTAAGGAATCAGGACTGGTTATGACTTAATTAAGCAGATGACCGGCCGTTTGGTGCCGTCTAAGAATTTGTAAAATAGTATTGCTATGTGCAAAAAGATGATGCGGGCCGAGACTAACTATGAGATATTGCGTCAACAGAGTAGTAAGTAGAAAAAGACATGAATGATTGGCTACTAGAGCTAACTTTGGAATAAGGTTCTTACCTTCATCTGTTCCATAGCCAACAATCAAAATAGAATGGTCGAGTTTCGCGAATGTACAGTTTTTTATAACATATCCTCCCCTGTACCATCTCCAAGAGTCAGCGTCCACGGCTGAAAACGTAAAAGAATTAGGAAATCCTGTGGGAGTACCTGTTTATCTATCGATACGACTTGATAGAAAAAAAACTTTTACGACGTCATCACCATTATATCAGCCCTCAAACTGCTGGACAGTTAAGGACCAGTGCTAGACCTCCGCCACCCATAAGACGCCAGAAATAGGGACCCATCCGTCAACTCAATGTCGTCAGTCAATGGAGTGGATTATTTTGGTGGACTGCTTATTTACTGCATCGCGAAAAGCCTTTTTTTCTTCAACGAGAAAAGTTCATCTCAGTTATTTTCTCAGAAACCCATCGCAAAGAATCTAACCAACGATTGACTAAAAAGAACTTGATTATGGTAGGTTAGGTATTGCTGCGGTTATGCTACCCGTATACCTAACCTACTAAGTGTATAGGTATGTAGTGGAACTTTATTAGTAAGAAACCATCATCATTTCATCAGCATCATCATCAACCTTGTGATTCTACTACTGGATATAGGCCTTCCCTAATGAGTATCATAGCGCCCTGTCTTCAGCCTGACTCCAGCATCTGCCTGCAATCTTTCACAGGTCATACATCCCACCTGGCCAGAGAGTGTCATTCACTACGTTTACCGAGTCGTGATCTCCACTCAACTTTTACCTCAGCGGT
Source organism: Eupithecia vulgata (assembly GCA_946478455.1). Lineage (NCBI taxonomy): Eukaryota > Metazoa > Arthropoda > Insecta > Lepidoptera > Geometridae > Eupithecia > Eupithecia vulgata. Next base: position 1,913,381 of record OX297862.1, on the reverse strand, counting down.
TGTTGGTTCTTCCCGAGCTATGGCCGGCCCACTGCCACTTCAGCTTGCGAAAGCTTCTTAGAGCTATGTCGATTACTTTGGTTTCTGTCAGATGTACGACGAATCTTATCCATCAGAGAAACTCCAAGCATATAACTTTCCATAGCTCGTTGAGCTACTTCCATCATCACTTACTTATTTCTTTTTTTGCCATCGATTTGCCATATTTAGGTGCTATATTTAAATTATAAAATTATAAAAATGACGTACCTCCTGCCAAAGGGCCATATTTCACCAAAGCATGTCTTATCTTATCCTCGCTTTTCAGTTCGAAGGAAAAACATTCATTCACCCTCACCCTCATCTTGCCCCACTCTTCTACACATTTTTGTTGCTGCCCAACATAGGGATAAAACTCTTCGAGCTCTTGGCCTCCTGCTTGAATTAAATGTCTGAAACAATATTCAAATGGCGTGTTATTTATCTTTTGTTTTTGTACACACTACACGATCTTTATTTGTTCAATTATTTTCGGTGGTAACTGTGCCCTGTACATGAGGTTGCCATAAAATAATGTGAAGTTAGTCCAGCGTTTTGATATCTTTTATAACAGATTGAGAGACATTATTTCGTACCTTATTGCTATTGCTGGGTGTCCACCTTTACAACCGTTATTATTTTCGTCACAGTCAAGAAGTTGTTGCTCTGATAGGATTATGTTTCTTTTGTATCGAATGGCATGTTGTGCTTCGACGTTTCCTTAAATTATTATACAATACATTTTCGACATGATGCCACGGAACCGAAAAAAACATCTGTAACATGTTTTTCTGTTCCGTGCATAATACCTATACATTTTTCAGCGTTATATTTCCAAATGATAAATTTTACTTTTTATTCAAACATTTTGTGTATTTTAAAATCTACATAGGTATTTAATCTATATCAAATAGTATTCATTAATGTTCAATATTTTTTTATTAGCTTACCAGTTGCAGCAAAAGCCCAGCAAGACTGGCAATCCAACTGGTCCTTAACATTTAGTTCGATTTGGTCTCTCCAATCAAAAGCATCTGGCACATTCTCAAAGTTCAGATCACCGTCATTTATTACTTTACAAACATTTGAAACATCAACGTCTGTGCGGAGTCCGGTATATCTTCTGCGGAACTCTTCATGTGACAAGTCGGCAAATTTGTTGATGGCTGGAATATAGAATATCGATAAAAATATAACAAATATAATAACTTCATGTGTTTCTCATTGCCATGATCTCGGCCCATATACTAGTCAGCTTTGACCATCGGCTCGGCTTTCATAAAAACAAAATAAAAATTATAATTAAGTAAAGCATAACACAAGTTAGTCTGCTGATGGATGGGCCTTCCCAATAAGAGTAAAACTGTTGACCTTAATTTCCGCCGTTTTTCGTGATACAAAATAGATTTTGCGTCTTATAAGAATGTTTCACATAATTATACTTATAACTTTTGTGAAAACTTTCGAATTCATAATATTATTACAAATGCAGAATTTGGTATTTTTGTGATTATAGTGCGTAGCCCTCGCACTCGGCGTAATTTCTAAAGTTTCCCATAAGTTTGGATGGATAGTTGTTTGTTACTTCTTGAGGTCAAGCCACTGAACGGGTCAGGTTGAATTTTGGCATTAAATAAGGCCAAGCTTGACATACCTATGTAATAAAAAAACACATAATGTCGTAAGTGCTGTTCGCCGTTTTTTGTTACAGTGTTGGCTTAGTTCTGTTAAAATCATGAAATTAATAATATATACTACTAACATAACGAACCCTTAAACTTTTTCATGGAAACAGCGCGTGCGAAGCCGTGGGCAGTAACTAGTTCACCTTTTAAGATGTTTAGGTACTCACCATAGACGCTATCTTGTTTGTTCCTTTCGTCGATTTCAAAAATATTCTCTTTGAATATTTCAAATCTTCTGGCCTTTTCTATTTCACTGTATGTTTTATTATACTTGTTTATGAACCAATCGAAACGGGACTTGGCATCATCGTCGCAAAGCCTCTCCCTCGGGTGAACAATAGAAAATACTGTGGGAAAAAATACAAAAATAAACAAGATATACATTTTTACTCAGTAAATGTCCAAAAGTAAATTATTGAATTTAAAAGCAGCGGTTATATATTAAAATAGTTATGCAAAGTATTTTTTGCTAAGTACTTTACTTAACAAGGTTAACTTCTTGCACATAAAAATATTTTACGTTCTACCTGTCTGTCCTATCAATAATGTAATGAAATGTTATCTCTATGGTAAATTGTAATAAAATAAATTATTTCTTAATAGAAAAAATGTCTTTTCAAGGATATGTTCCTACAAGACATATTTTGTAGTCTTGTTTTAGAAGCTTACTCCAATTTATTATGTTGTTTATTTAATATTATACACATAACGCCGTTCCCAGCGAATAATATCGTAATCGAAAAAATAAAATTTTACAGGAAAAATAAAAAACCGTTTTTTGCCAATAACTGCTAAACTATTATACTTATCGGCCTCATATTTATACCAAAAGATAGCTGTTTTTTTTTACATATAAGTGATATAATTTAAAATATTACTACGTTTACGAATGTAGAGTTGTGAATTAAAGTATGTTTTACCGGAATCAAAGACATAACTTTACACCGTAAAGCAACATTACGATTTTATTCGCGGAAATTGCCGATAATGGCCTATACAGTAATAGGTAATCGCGATCTTATTGAAATCAAAATAGTGATGTAGGTTGTATCGGTAATGCAATGTTACCATTTTGTTCGGTACTAAATTAAGCTTTAATGAATAAGGTAAGTTTGAATTACGTTTATATTCTACGGAGAGTAGAATATGTTTAGTAAATGTGAAAATAGGTTACTGTCAAACTCTCTTTGCATTTTGAGAATCGGTATTGAATGAAAATCTAAGAAAACATACAAAATTAACGCTTTAATTGTAGATTTTAATAGATCTTTATTAAAATCTTTAAATCTTTATCCAGTCGTATACTAGACACGAATCAGGGACTCGCCCTCGCGAAGGTTTTGCCAAGGAAGTGTTAGGCACTGTGGAGCGATTAAATGTACCTAATCGAGGGTAGTTTTACAAGAGAACGGACGGCGTAACTCGTTGTTACCATCCTCTATCCCGCAAACACCGTTCCTACCCGGTATTTGAGCCAAACAAACCTCAACGCGTGTTCTTAGAATTGCATTTTTTGCCATAAATAGGGTGAAAACGAAAAGTTATTAGGAAAGTGCCCAATTGTGATCCACCCGCTAATATCTTTCGAGTTCTGTCTGATTTACCCACCTAACGAGGTAGTGAGTGGGTATGTGCTAAGTTGCAAATAGTGAGGAAGATTCAGTGTTTTCGTTGATGTATTTTTGGTCAACAAGACAGCGCAACCGTGAGCATCTAGGCGAGAACAAACTCTTAAGTAGTGCGGAAATAGCTGCGTTATGATTCTTACGATTCATCGCGATCCACAGCAAAGGATTCATGATGATGAAAAAATTACAAACAGGTCTGGCTATTGTTATGTTTTGCAGGATATTTACGTAGAGGTACTTACATTACACGCTACGAGTTTGGACTGCACTTATAGGCAAGCTAACGAGCAGCAATGTGGAGTTCCAATGGCGTAACTTGCACGAGAGTGCACGTAAGTACCTCCCTCATCAAGTGTTTCATGAGTGAGCCATTATTATTATATTTGACTTGCCTATCGACCTTAGCTGCCTACAGTACTACTACTGCAGGCTGACGCCAGTTATATCGGATACGGCGTGTTTAGCCTAGTAATTGCACTTGTTGTTGATTTTTGACAATTAACAATTTGTTGTTGATTTTTGACAAATTAACACTACTTGTCGAATTGAAGATTTTTGTGTTGTGAGTTGTTTACATCCTCGGCACGACTGCTGATTGAACGCACCTGACAACACGGTCAGGTGCGGCTGAGCCAAGTTGTTGATGTATGTTCCAAATAAGGTTAGAAGTAGAATAACTCCTTAATATTTTTTATTTGCAATCAGCAAATACGACATACGCCTCGAGCGTGGACTGCGCGACTTGGGTGCTGTTCGGCGCGGCCTACGCGCTTCTGTGCGGTCTGCCTGCACCAGCGAGGGGTGCTCGCTGTCCAGCGTGGTCTGCGCGCACCAGCGAGGTGTGCTCGCTGTCCAGCGCGGCCTGCGCGCACCTGCGAGATCTGCTCGCTGTCCAGCGCGGTCTGCGCGCCCCAGCGAGGTCTGCTCGCTGTTCAGCGCGGCCTACGCGTGTTGGCGTGGCCTGCGCACTCCAGCGAGGGATGCTCGCTGTCCAGAGCGGCTTGCGCGCTCCTACGCAGCCTGCGCGTGTCGGCGTGGCCATGCGCACTCCAACGAGATGTGCTTGCTGTCTGGTGTGATCCGCGCGCTGTCTGGCCCTATCCGCGTGCTGTGTGGCGCGATCCGTGTGCTGTCGCTGTGGCGGCGTGGCGCAATCTGCGTGCTTTGTGGCGCGATCGGCGCGCGTGTGCGGCTTGGACGTGTCAGCGTGGTCTGCTTGGCTGCCAGGCGTAGGGGTTACGGCTATGCCCAGCAGACGTGTCTCTGACGCGTAGGGGCTCTGCCCTAGCAGACGTGTCTCTGACGCGTGGGGGCTCTGCCTCGCAGACGTGTCTCTGACGCGTAAGGGCTCTGCCCTAGCAGACGTGTCTCTGACGCGTGGGGGCTCTGCCTCGCAGACGTGTCTCTGACGCGTGGAGGCTTCTCAAACGCTTTTAGCGTGTTAGAGCTCTCGGAGCCCTAGCTCCGTAGGAAGTGGCCCTGTCCACTTAGACGCGTTCCTAACGTGTGTACTTAATCGTTTAGGCACAAGTCAGAAAAGACGAGCGAATCTGTGACTGGCGATGTATGTTACTGCAGAGTTGATGAATGTCTGTGTAAAAATTAGGGAAAACAGCTTAGTGTGCTTGTTTGAATGAAGGCCTTGGATGATTCATGGCCTCTGACGATGACAGTGATGACTGCACAGCTGGTCCCTACTGCGCCGCTGCTCGCTTCGATAGTGCTCCCGATGTCGACGGGCACACATCGGGCACAAAAATTCCTACGTTATTTTCCTTTACCATTAGTACCTAGGCAGGTACCAGCTTACCTGGATCGCGGAGGCCTGGTTGTAGTAAATTCAGCATTTTTCTGGCACGCGGGTTCCGTAAGACTTGTTTATTCATTCTTCAAAATAATTAAACACTGACTTAAACACAATAGGCACAGAAAAACTTGTCATCTAACTCCAGAAAAAAGCACTCAAAATCAATAGACAGGTACCTATCAATGCGCGTCACTTCACATTGTAAACAAATGGGCGACTAATTGGAGTAAATATTATCATCGTTGAAATTTAGCACGTGCTGGGTGGGTGGCATGTGCTATCACTTTCTTATACCTGAGGACGAAATGAGAGCGACGACTTTTGATTGCCAAAGCAACGTCTCGGGATCTCGTAACCTGTCATTACGTGAGTGAATCAACGCAACCTATTATCGCTACATAGATTGCGATTGTTTTATTTATTGGTAAAATACAATAATCGATGTAACCATTCCAGATTTTTTGAATAATATATTGTAATAAACTTTATTGAAATAAAAGGCTTAAATTTTAACCGGAATATGAGGGTTTTATACCTTACATAAAATAAGTTTTATCTTTTTTACCCGAATAAAATCGCAATGGCATCTTACAAGAAAAAGCGAAACACCGAGGAGTGAGTAGTGACCTGTTACGATGTTGTTCGGATCTAAGTGTTGTTTTTATTTTTCGATTAATATTCAAGTAAAATCCATTGCAAAAAGCCTAACTCGAGAACTACTCGTACGATTAGCCTGAAAAAAATTCACAAGGTGTAATCACACCTCGGCAACAATTATTTCAAATAAAAGCACTTGTATCGTTATAGTCGGTTACCATTTTATTCGGTTGGAGCGGCGATAATTGTTTTCAATTGTTTACTAGGTATGTAAGAAAATTATAAAAATAGTCATCAAACAGTATGAGACTATTTTATGAATGCATGTGTACAGATTCCCTCAATGAGGATTTAAGAACAAAATAATGAAGCCCAATAAAGCTGGTATTGTCACCACATAATCCGAGTGGTCCTTCGAGCCGTATTCGCGGCCGCTCATCCGTGATATCCTTATTACTGGATGCACGATGAAATTAATTGATTAAACCCACCACAATGGAAGACATACAAGGACAATATTTGGGAATCAGGGATTAAAACTGGGTTCACATACAATGTGTTCGGTTCGGAGTGATGCTTCGTTGAGTTTTGTTTGATGAGGTTATTGTGAATTCATGATTTTGTTTTCATTGTAGCAATAAATATCACGTCCAATGTTATTAATGTTATATCGACTAGCACTCTGATTTGAGGCCTTGTATTCGTTAATATTCAAATCAAATCTATTCTATTATTTGATTGTAATTTTCTTTCTTAATAAAGATAATATTCAAGGTGTGTTAAATAATAAGTTGCAGTTCAACTTGAAGAATTCATTAAAAATTTGCACCTTTTACCAATAAAACCATTTCAAAAATCATCGGCAAATCAAAGCTAACTGTTCAAACAAATTCCGTCATAATCCTAATCCAAAACTTTACAAAAAGTTTACACTTCACATCACAAAAGTCCTTTGAGCAACATCCTCGGTAGAGAAAGGGAGATAATCCGGTGCCTGGCTGTCTGGGGGCTCAAGGTAGCCGCTACTGGAGAATACCGAGCCAATTGTTATCAAATTCTAGCAATTCTTTACGAAAGTGATCAATGCTCATCCAAAAATTAAAGAATTGAGCACATAAATGAAGAAATTCTCATGAATGACAAATTATCAATGAATGAAGCACTGAATTTGAATGTGATAGAAAGAGTTTTAAAATGACGCTCTTGGAAAAGGTAGAGACGGATAATGAAGTAGCCAAGATGTTCATAAGTTTATCATTGTAAAATCAACTGAAAGAAATTCTAACGGAGATTTGGATGAGTCTATTTTATGTGCTAATAAAGTGGTCATTGAAGTGTTTCCTTCCGCTCGTGTGGTATGTGGTAGAGAATTAGTAACGGAACTTATTAACAATAACTAGTTTACTCCTATTTCATAAGTGTGTAGTACTTAGTGGAATTCGTATTCAAATCCTGTTTTGCAATGTGAAAAGGGTTGTAGCATTGTTTGGAATGTTCAAGATTCTTCCGAAATGATTTTATTCAGACAACCAATTCAGGTAATAAAGGTATATTAAAACTGCGACAGTTTGGGACAGGATGGATTTATGTATGTTTGTTACTTTTTCTGCCAGAAGCACTGATGAGATCAGACTGTTTTGCAAAGATGGAGGTGTGTGGTGGCCTAGAATACATCGGCTACTTTTATTCCATAAATACCATAATAACGTTTAACGAAAATTTTGTTCACTTGGAATAAACAGGCAGAATAAGTGTCTAAAAATTAAGATGTACTTACGTTGGTGCCATTTTGGTAAATGTATTTTCCTTGTACTTTAAGGAAAGTTGCAACTAAAAGTCAAATCAGCTATATACCTAACTGCTTGAATTTAATAGAAAATTTATCATATTGAAGTACCTAACCTACCTACCTAAGTTCTTTTGTTAACTGGAATTCGAATGCAGTATCTTTTTACGAGCGAAAGGTAAGTAAAACCTTGCTTTAGTGTAGATAAAGCGTATAGAAGAACAATTGTATTCTCCTATTAAAATAGCAAAATCAATATGAAATAAGCTGCCTAGGAAGGTTGCCGCCAAAAACGGCAATTTTATGAATGAACTTCTGGACAAAGTCGGGATTAAACATGGCTTAGAAGAGCTTAAGCACTGGACAAATATCAATGAAACTGATGAATGAGAGTAAGGGTACCGCCATTTTTGAAGTTCTAATGCCAGTTGTAAATATTTGTCAATGAGGGTAGTTTTGAAAAGCACGGATGTAGATCTGTATCTTAGTTTTCTTAAAACTAACGTAGACACTGTCGTTATTCAAGTTATCCTGTATTGTTGAATTCTATGTCCATAATGTTTGCAAATAGACAATGTGATTCAACTCAACAACTGTAATCTAGTCAGAGGTAGACTATATTTATTCGTACTTCACTAATACAAAATCGGATGAATTGATAGATTCTAGAATTTAATAACTTAGAGCGCACTTCCTATGCCGTGAGAGTTGCCATTGCATTATAGGAAAAAGCCGTGTTCTTTATTATTATATGTTACCATCACCACCGAGTATCTTAATTACATTATATCGATCTCAAATCATTGCTTCCTTCTTTTTTCTAAGAGCCCTCACATCATTAATGATTGACATAGTTTCAATATGTTAAGATCCACTTATATTCAAAATGAAGAGAATAAATAAATAATTAATACTGGACAAACCATACAGCATCATCTGGCCCCAAAGTAAGCAGAGCTTGTGATACCTACTAGATGACTAATATATTACATATACATACATTACATACACAGATCTCACCGGCGGCCTGGTGATATGACAATCTGCGAAAGACTGCAGGCAAATGCTGGATACGCCAGGCTGAAAATATCATTAGGCGAGGCCTATGTCCAGCTGTGGACTGATATATAATGATGATAATACGCACAATTTTTTTTTATTATACATAGAAAACACCCGGAACACCCGAATAAGGATGTATTCATTATTCTTTTACTTCCTGTTGCACCTTGAAAAGCATCCGGTTAGACATATCAATTGTGCAATACTAGTACATTGACCAGCAGTCAATCGTCACACATAGCACAATTTGTGAGAAATATCATCAACGTTATTTCTTGACAATAAGGTTGAGTTGAGATTTCTAGATTTTTTTCACTGGCAACCACTCAAAATTGTAACACCTTGATGAATGTCGCAATTTGCGGACAAAAGTTTTATGATACCGAGAATGTATGGTTGTTTGAAAGTCTTGTATGAGTTGTATGGGCCGGATGCTTCGTGCCGCGTATTTGTTTGTGAAATGGAAGAGCTGAATGCATGTGGGGACAGTTTCAGATTGCAATAAATCGTGAGTGGGTGGAAAACGACGTATGTAGAGACTTCGATCATGTTAAAAAATTATGTGAACATTATGAACACACACTATCTTATTTAAATTTTATCAAAAGTTTGATTACTTTTAAAAATGAATATAATATTTTATTTATTTCAAGGATATCTAGCAGCACATACTTACAAATGAGAATAAAGAAGATAATTTGGTCTTCACACTTTCGTTCTTGTCTCATTAGACTATTTTCCATGTTGATATCTCTACAAAAATCCCCCTATAGACTGCTAAAGTAGCTCTAAAACTTTACTAATAAAATAAAACTGTGTAAAAGTAGACATTTCGCATTGACTACTCGTCTAATCTCTAATGAGTCCAGCGGTAAATAACTTCGCATCGATTCGCTCCACAGATTACTCTGTGTTTCGCGCCTTGCCTTAACCATAAGAATAGATAAAAACCGGGTTTTGTCTATTCTTATATGCCGTAACCTTCTAATCTAACATATACATAGTATCTATGACAATTCTAAGTTGTAGTATGATCCACTATCATTTTAGAAGAACTATTTCAGTCAAATTGTTATAGTCGAATTTTTGTAGACGAAGTCTCCACTATAACTCTTGTTCCTAGAAATTACGGAAGACGTTTATAATTTCATAATATTAAAATGTTTCGCATTGATCTCACTACAATGCAGTGGGAACAATCAATACAAAAGGTATATGTAACAATGACAACTATGGCAAACATGTGAGATGCCTTTAGTAACCCAAAAGCAAAAAGACCTAAAAACCATAAACAAAAAAAGATATTCTGATCTTTACAACACCAGCTTTAAAGTTTAAATTTCAATGATAAAAACAATGAACAGGGTCGTTTCAAAGATGAGGTTGGGGGTTTATAGTCAATGAGCAAAGTAGTATTGTTGGGAATAAAAGAGTAGCTAAGGATGGGCTATTGTAGTGGGTGTGTGGACACAATGGGACTGATCACGTTCGGGAATTTTGGACAATTCCTGGCTTTTTGCAACGGGTTGCACCTTGATGGGCAGGGGCGGATTTTAAAATTTCAGTTACAGTTTATTTTCTACACAACTTTAATTAAAACGACTGTATTCGGGGTTTTTTATCTATCGTATTTAAAACAGAGTTACTTCTTCCCGTAGCATAACACGCGTAGTAGTCGACGACCTCTGTGGCGCGGTGGGCGAAGGTCTGCGTGCGACGCAGGAGGTTGCGGGTTCGATTTTCGCCACGTGAAAAATGTTTGTACGATCTGCAGACATTTGTTCAGGATGTTCTGGTCGTTTTCTATGTATGATTAAAAAACTATGTATGTATTGTATGTATATCAGTTATCTAGTACCCGTAGTACCTCTAGTACACAAGCTCTGCTTAAATTGGGGCTAGACAATGCTGACAATGCTGTGTGAACTGTCCAGAATTATTTATTTATTTTATTTTTAGTAAGGCCGTATTATATATTCTTGCTCAGTCATCGATCTATGCTAGAGTGACGTTAATGTCATAGAAAAGCGTTACTTATGACTTAAATCAATGACTGAGAAAGCTTTCATAATACGGGCCTTAGTTAGAACTATACCATACCATATTTTCACCTGATTCGTTCAGTAGTTTTGCCTATACCTAGCTGTACATAAAATCAGTTGTTTCGCTTATCCCTATACATTTAAACATCCAAACCAATAATTGATTAGTGTATTGCATATAAAAAAAAATTAATAGATTTTTTAAAATTATTTTAGTCAATTTACCTACTTAATTAATTATTTTGGTGCTTTACTACATAATTGTCAAGAGATTAAAATAGTTTTGTGATGAATTAAAAAACTGACCTAGTGCGGCTCTGTGCAAATTAGTACCACCTACAGAGTGGTGTAGTTTTCCGAAACTACTTGTCAGGACACAATGTGACAATTCAAGCGAATCCACCCGCTCATTGGGACAAAATGGGGGCAAAAGTGCGCGAAATGTGGGTCCAATGGGCCCATACAGTGGTCTGTAGGTCCTTTTTATCAGTGCTGTTGGTTTACCGACTATTTGCAATATTTTCCGGCATATTTTGACAATTTAACAACTTCAGAAGATAACAATACATACTTTGTCCACAACTAGTCCACGACGACGTCAGTGGCGCAGCGGGCGAGAGTCTGCCTGCGACGCAAGAGGTTGCGGGTTCGATCCCCGCCTCGGAACAAATTTGTGTACGATCTGCAGAAATTTGTTCCGTTGGTCTGGGTGTTTTCTATGTATAATAAAAAATATCTATCTATGTAATGTATAATATTACGTATATCAGTTATCTAGTACCCATAACACAAGCTCTGCTTACCTTGGGGCTAGATAATGCTGTGTGAATTGTCCAGCATTATTATTATATATTATTATATTAACTAGGCCACAGGTGGACCTTTTTTGCGTAACGGGTGGTGGGCTGTTGGTCTAACCACCCGTCTATTTCCTTCAGCAAAAGGGGGTGAGGGGGTACCCATCCACCCTTATATCAAAATGACGATGAATATAAAGATATTTAAATAACTAAATAGACAGATTAATCCGCTAACATCCGAAATGACGTAGATACAGGTCCTCAATTAAATTCCTGGCGTAGCGCATCAGTTTTGCCATACAGCAGGTCGATGCAGCCAACGCGCGTCTTGGGGAACCTTCCGACTGGTATTGATATAAATAAATAATGCTGGACAATTCACACAACATTATCTAGCCCCAAGGTAAGCAGAGCTTGTGTTATGGGTACTAGATAACTGATATACGTCATATTACACATTACATAGATAGATATTTTTTAATTATACATAGAAAACACCCAGACCAACGGAACAAATTTCTGCAGATCGTACACAAATTTGTTCCGAGGCGGGGATCGAACCCGCAACCTCTTGCGTCGCAGGCAGACTCTCGCCCGCTGCGCCACTGAGGTCGTCAATATGGATCACTTGCTACTTTTGAGCTACCAGTGCATTGTTTGCGACAGTCTACAGTTAGCATAATTATTTAAATATTGTAAATATTTAAATAATTATGCTAACTGTTCTAATTTGTTTCTATCATTTGATTGAAATTTTCTGTTATTAACCCCCTAAAAGAATTATCATCTCATTTTGTCAAACTGCTGAACAAATGCCGTCTTCCATTACTTTAGCCCTTGAGGGAGTAATGCTAGTGCAGCCAAGAATTTTGAATCTGTCGCCATTTTGTCCACACTTTTATTCCGATTCCGATTTCTGTCATCAATTGGCCGACCTTCTTCCCATCCCTAGTCCGCCGCCATCGGACAATGGACATATAGTTTTGAGAATTGCGTTTAGAAAGAAATGTGTTGACTTTCTCCTTTGTCCAGTTTATGAATGAAGTGCTTTTATAAATTTCGCTCGCTCATTCAAGTTTTTAGGCTACCGTTCAGGTAATTTGGCTATAAAGCAGCGGCAAGACTTTGTAAAATGTTTGCAAATATAGAAATAAAGCCTAAAAAGAGTTCAACCAACACAAAGTCGGTTCGTAGTTAGCTTGCTTACAATTCATAATGAAACCTTAGATTCCTCTTTGTATAAAACAATCTTGGAAATATGCTTAAGGTTTTTGTATTATAGTACGTAAGCCCTCGCACTCTAGGTAATCTCTAAGAAATTAAATAAGTTCCCAAAAAATTTCGATTTCGGCAGGAGTCGAGCCCGCGCCCCACCCTAAGAAATGCCTGATCAAAGTGATGAACTTTGGGGCGCTTTCTACTGAAAATGAAAAGACATTTTCTCATCTTAGAAATAAAAATAACCTATTTGTAAGTAAGAGAATGAGTGTGGATTCGGAAGAAGGTTATATAAGGTAAGGTAACCCGTTGTATTTGAAAAGTAGACTACGTAAAATTATATTGTCCTCGTTTACGGACGAAGTAAAACTAAACTAATCATCGTAATCTTAGGTTCATGCAAGCAAAGTCGCGGACAAACCCATGTTTTAAAGCTTGAGAGACTAAAAACACTCGCTGTAACTTTTTGTTATAAATATTGCAAAATAATAATGAGAGCATTTCCCTTGAATTTCATTGTTTGTTATTTCAAAAAGACGAAATGGGTTATTCGTGTTTACAATTAAAGTTAACAGCACATGCATAATGGTGTTATTTTCAATATGATATTGTCTATTTATAGTATTATCTGGATGTGCCATGTGCAGTGCCCCGGGCTATCTACGGGTGGTGCAAGTGACAGGGTTCCGCCGATGACTGTAATGTCGATGTGAGAGGACGCGTACTAGCAAAATGTTTTTTATTACAAAGTGACGGAACTAACTGGAGGCTTAATAACATCTCACTGGTGAATGTTTGGATGGATGGATAGATGATTGTTACTTCCTTGCGCCAAAACTACTGAACGGATAGGGCTCAAATTTTACATCGCTGTTGGAGCAGCCCTGGAAAACTACTTTGTTTCAAATATATCAAGTTTTCACGGGATAGAAATCACCTTTATACGTTTTTATAGAAACTTAGATGAAATTAGAGCGAATGGGATATGGGAAAATTATGAAATGGAAAGAATGTTGAAATGGGTATAAAATATATCGAATGGTTTCCAATTTTATGAAATGGGATATACCTATAGGAACATTTTTTGAGAAGATGGCGCACTTAAGGGTTATCCCATCTTTTTCTACATACCCACTAATATCGTGGCTTTGGCCGTACTAGTGCCTTTGGCATCATAATGATGTCTTTATTTACTAAATATCTAAGATTTATTTATGCAACGTAAGTATCCAAACGAACAGTTGTAACATTACTTTTAAAATAATTGTAAACCAAAATTCAAATAGGCCCTCTGAGTATTGTAATTTATAACCAGTAATAGAGAAGGAAAGGCTGATGATGATTGTCAAGATACCCGCTCACAGCTTGTACCAAAACTCTCCTCAGTCAATACCCAACAATAGTTTTACAGCAATTTACAGAACAATAAACAATCAGGACAGGACTACGTAACGCCATATGTATTTTTGTCTGACTAATTCCTGCTTCAGGCGGTTGCCGTTACAACCAACTTGGAAGAAAGGAGGCTTTTATGGCTATTATCGTAAGTGTTCTGAAAATTGAGTGCTTAAACGTATTGTGTTTATGTATGGTTTTTAAGGCCCGTGTTTTCGATTGTAAAAAGCCAACAACGAACGGCTTTTGAATTTGAAATAAAGTCTTAACTTTATAATTGCTTTTGCCCGCGGCTTCGCACGCTTTTTGTATGATACAAGGTACTGACCTAGACTTTATTGTGTCAAATGTCTTGTACTACATCTATGCAACTCAGTCTGCTTCATTCTGCAGTTTTGAAGAAAAGTAGTACCAATGAGGCAATGAATGATGCAATCACCAATCCGACTCACAAGCGTGGTGATTAAGAAAAAGCCCGCCTTGTTTAGAGGAAAACACGTTCAGCTGTGGACGTAGATAGATAGAAAACACTTTATTACCTATATACCCACAAAATAGGAAACAATATCATCATCATCATCATGATTTGTCCACTGCTGGACATAGGCCCCTCCCCCATGAGCGCCATAGCACCCTGTCTTCAGCTTGCCGCATCCAGCATCTGCCAGCAGTCTTTCGCAAATCGTCATCCCACCTGGTCGGAGGGCATCCTACAATACGTTTGCCGAGTCGCGGTCTCCATTCAAGAACAAGGAAATAATATAGAAATAAGTAATTAGGACCGTGTTATGAAATCTGCTCAGTCGTCGATCTATGCTTGAGTAACGCTTTTCTATATAACAAGTCACTCAAGCATAGACTTACGAAGATTTCATAATACGGGCCTTAGATAAGAGGAAGTTTAAAGTACCTAGTGCCGAGGAGGTAATAACAAAACAAACCTTTATCCATCCGAACTTTCGCATGTTTGTATGTATTTATATCAGAGCGATAATATTATTATTAAGAATACACCAACGTTTGTCCACAATTTAAGTGACTTCGCCCTATTTGTGGCTTCTATAAAATGGTAGCACAACAACTCCCACTAAAACTCACTACTTACTAGAATTTAATAAAGTTTCTTGATATTTTCAACTTTACGATCAACAATAAACGCATGAAATCAAAACTTTTTCCCACAATGAAATAACAGTCATAAAACCTATAAAAATACCATCGAATACGTTTTAGCTGTGTGCTACGGGGGGATTTAGTTTATAAATAAGGTATAAATGAGGCTCGTTGGCCGCGGTGCTAAGCCTGATTTACCGATGGCGAGGGACCGCGAGCTTGAACCAGTATCACCGATATAGGCACACCTACCCACCTTCGGGGTAGGTCACATTGGAAATTATGAAAGTAGTAAATTTAATATTTACAATCAATGGCAAAAACGTTATTTCTCGAAATTCGTAAAAAAGTAGACTAAGGTAAAAACGCACTTTTAATTGGGAGACCTATGACTGAGACCTAGACTGGCGTTGCGGACGCGGTACGGTGCGCTTACGGATGTGCCAACTTTTCGTTCCTAAAAAAGTTACAAGCGATACTCAGTTGAAATCTAACTATAATCGTGTTAGTCGTTACCTAAATTAGTACAGTGAGCGTTATCTAGTGCTGATAATACGGAGAAAGTGAATAAAACTGTGATCAAAAATCAAAATCTTATCTGCGCATCTTTGTTTTTGTTTTTTTTTTATTATTTCTTCACCGAATTGCTGTCCGTTTCGTCAGTCAGATTTAAGGTCTTTGGCTGAAAAACAGCGCTGAGCAAAAACAATTTTTTTTTTTTTTGTTCAGCACACGCTGAGCCAACCCCTATTTCGGCGCAGGGTCATGGAGGCAGAGTCACTTACCACCCTTTTTTTATTTTTTTGTATCACGTACCTCCATGTTAAATTGTTATTGTTTTCTGTCTGTTTATTTTATTTTATACTTTTGTGTACCTGTGTCTAAATAAATGTATTTCTATCTATCTATTTCTATCTATGACGCTATTTTGTAAATACAAAAATACAAAATCGTTTATTAAATTTTTTTTTGTATCAAATAAAGTTAGAACTCTGTCTCCCGTAGTAGCTACAATGTAGCTGTAAAAAGTATATGTCTAGGAGTTTTCTTATTATTTATCAAGTGATTTGTAAAAATAAGCAGTAGGTTTTCGTGGTATTCTGTTACTAAATACGGTGATGACAATAAAACTAATCTTGGATCTAGTTTAGAAGAAAAACGGCAGTACCAAGGAAAAGGACGGCAGGTAATTTGCACAAATATTTCTAAAATAGTTTTTTTTTTTCAATTCTCACGAAGGGGCCTTGTATTCCATAGATTACTGTGTATTGTTTTCGAAGCTTTTTCGGTGATGATGATAGATGAGTGAAAGAAATATAATAAACAAAAGAATGCGATGCGATGCTCTAAATTAGTCTAATTAGACATTAATCAAAGCTTGCAGTTATGCGCAACATTTAGGAACAAATTGTACCAATGTATCCAATCTGTCTTCCAAGCGTGATGAAGATGATTATGGCAAAACTCTCAACGTAGGAGGCATGTTCAGCAGTGGACATATGAATACCTTAAGAGATAAGAAATAGCAATCAGACATTCATTAAGAAAATTACAATAACAGAATAACATTCCGCAGCAACATCAGTGGAGTTCCTCAAACGGCAATAATACGCTTACCTTGATCGAGGTTACCTATTTGAGCCCTTTAGGGTGGAAACCCCAGGTCCTTGTGGTCCTGATGCACACACCATATACAAAGATCCACAGGTGATCGGAATGTTTTTTATTTCGTTCAATGAATTAGCTTTGCCATTCAACGTGACAACACTGCCAGCATTCTGGACATTCAGCCTTCTGGACATTCAGCATTCTGCCTTCTGGGGACGCCTTAGATTTTTAGGAAATAGGTATGAATGTAAATACTATTTGCAATCGTTTTATTTAATAGGACAATATTGTAAGTGAAGTTTGCTCTGGTGATGAAATTGCTTACTGCTCACAACGAGACTACTCGACACATTGAGCTGAAAACATTTACCTCCTATAAATCTACACCCTGTTGATTTGTTTTTATTCAAGAATACTGGCTGAAGTCTGTAGGTTTTTTTTCTTTTTCCTGCCGTCAGGACGTTCTCTGTGTCCAAGTCCTTACAACCAGATTACAGAGCATGTTATAGAATTAAGTTTCAATTCCTATAGGCCGCGCATTAACATAGGGTCGACACTATACACAGTTCATGATTTGAAAAGCGCGTTGACTGAGCTCTTACTATTGATAAATGTGGCAGCCCTGGCAATTAAAGATGGCTATAAATAATATTGACCAGAGTTAATGTAAATATGAGCCAGGATTTGATTCGAAAGTAACCTTTTATTTAAAAGGTTGGGTAGAAATGTTGGTAACCTTCATATCATTGATAAAAATATCGTCTACATTATTAGTAATTCTAAATGCACACAATTATGTGGGTAATAGTTTTGTAAATATTTGATACATCCATGGACTTAGCTTATAGACTTATTAAAAACTGAGTCACAAAAGCCCGGTGAAGACAAGGGTTGAAGAGAAAAAAACCGTCAGGTTTTAGTATGGGTTTTTTGATTAACAAAATAGAGCCCAAAAGCGCAAGCTCACTTCTGAATATTAAAACTCAAAAGTGTTGTAAAACTAATTTAAAAACACTTCTCCACGTTATAAGGAAACCAAGAGAATCCACTCCCGGCCACTTGAACTAATGTAATCTCAACCGGCCACATATTCTCATGACCACCGTAATATTTCACTATTAAATTATACATTCCTCACAATGTAAACATAATGCATTGTCAGATGCTCTATTTTGTCTATGGCATAGAAGTGTAAATAGAATACAGTGCCCACCGTGCAAACTACATTATAATACGGCTAATTATGCTTTATGTTAATTTTATGACGGAATCTCACTATTTTTGAGAGGGGTGTATTAATTTTAGTGCACGTCAGTGTACTTGTATGGGAATTTGAATGGGTTTGAATGGATTTGTGTGATGGTGATGGAATTAGTGGTGGGATTATCGTTGGTTTTTTGTTCGAATGACATAACTTCGGACTTAGGTATTGTTGACGATGATTCAGCGTTATAAGCCCTGTTTTATGGCCTAGCTAATTGTCTGAGACGTTTTTAATTTTATGGGATTTATTTTGTCATTCGGTTTTGTTGGAATAGTTCTCAATAATTTATTTTCTATTCATATTTTCTGTTTTTTGATGTATAGTAGAGTTTACAGGAGTTACTGGGTATTTGACTCACGGAGGTAAAAGAAACTCAAATGGTTTTACAGAGGTTTTGCTCTTAAAAAGTCCGGGTAATTCTGAGGCTAATTAACTAAACGAAAATCAACTACATATAAGTTAATATGGACTAATAAAGTGCCTACGTTATAGTTTTGCGGCACTTATGGCGTTCCAAAAGTAATATTCTTATAACTCTCCGATCTTCTGCAGCTCCTTTTTCTAAGTCATACGATTTTATTCCAACCAGATGTATTAAAATTGTCACACGAAAAATAAGTAACTAAAACACACAGCAAAAGTGTCAAAGTCACCACCTCTTCGACACCTTTCCTCCAGTTCCCATAAGAACCGAGCGACCACTCCCTCGCGGCGTGAGGTGCGCCAGCGCAGGGCGGGCGTCGTGCTGGGCGGCCCGCCCTGTAGTAGCGGAATGTAGCCGAGTGTAGCTGGTCGTGACTTCACACGGTGGGTGAATGGAATGGTCTTGGTGAAATAATACATTATTGTTGCGGATGTAAAAAACTGTAGAAACAATTGCATGGTATAGTGTAACAATTTTTAGGTTTTAGAGAATGTCGAATGCCAACAACCTAAATAAATAAATAATAAATAAATTAATGGTCAAATAATTTGGCAAGAACAAGAACTATTTGACAAGATATTTGATCACATTAAAAGTTACAAATTCTAAGGAACGAGGTAACTAATCATATACATTGACAGTTGATTAAAACTACTTTTAATACCCCTAAATGAGTTATACACTTCGAAAATGTCATACATAGAAACACCATGTCGCTTTTTCCGCATAAATTTCGAAGTAATCTACATTTTCCCTAATCCAACGTGTACTCAATAAATTAAACTCTCATACAACTAATAACATACAACGAAGTCGCTCTTGACTTCGCCGCGGGGTATCACCAACCCCTCAGACGACCCCACTAACTAAAACATATTCTACAACTCTTAGCGGGCAGGTCCAAGCAGGCAAGTGGGCTGTACAATCACGCTGAGAAAATTGAAGACAAGAAAACTTATTGAAGTTAAGTATTTTACAATGAGTCTCATGAGAAAAATGGGCGTTACAGATTGAGTAAAAAGTTTTAACATTAACTTTTGGTTAGTCAAATTAATGGTTTATTGTGGGAATGTCATAATAATTTCCGATGGAACTCCCATCAGAAAATATTATCAAATAAATAATTCTTTTCATTTTATTATGAATTTCGCAAGTGTTGTCGAAAACTCTTTGAAATATACGTTAAAAGTTTTAGTTACAGAATTTGGTAATAATGGGTTTATTGCGGATTTAACAGACTCTTTACTTTATTCTAGCTTTGGAATTTAAAATAATTAAAACGGGTACCATAGACGTAGATTTTATGTGGTGGGATAATATAAAAGGCAATCAATAAACCAAGTTTTCGATCATTTAGGTTGTAGTGTGTTGAAATCGAACTCATTTCGGGAAGGTATATTCAGGTGTAGACGGAGGCAGTAGAGTTTGTATGCTGATGCACCGTAATGAAAGCATAGCGACCACCAAGTCATTAGATATAATCACCACGATGACATTGTACCTGAAGTCACGTTCATAGAGTTAAAAGAAACAGATACCCTTAGTAAGCGAAATTATGCATCCCATATCCGCTTCAAAAATCTTCAAAGACAAAAAACATGACGACAAAAGAAATCGACCAGATTCTACAGTTTAATCTTAACTTAAAGGATAGCAACTTCAGGTGTGATCTAAAAAACAACATAAAAAGTCATTCAAGAAATCAGTCAACGTATCAAATCTCTTAAAAAGATATTTAATAATAATGGATTGCGTACGCAATCTCAGAATCCAATATGGTGGCACAATGGAAGCTGTTATTTTAGGTTCGAGAGTCTGTGGGATAGAACATCTATAGAATCAGCCATTCAGAGGCGCAGTTACAATTATAATAGAGATTTGATTGATTCTAAATGTAATCTTTAAGATTGATGTGGAATGAATTTGCTATTTTGTTGTTACGAAGCAAAATAATCCTGGGTTAAAGCTAACGGTGGCTGAATCACATTAAACTTTTTATTACACAAGGGTGTAATGTTGTTCTAGTAGACAGATACTAATTTAAATTGTAAAACTGCTAAAAAAGAACTAGCTTCGGTTTCGTTTCTTGGTTCACAGCTCGCAATCACAAAATGCAAATTAAAACTTGTTATACAGTGGCAGTAAAAAGAAAGAACCCTATCATCTAACAGTTAATTAAACAGGAGAACAGATAACAAGTCAATGTATATAACGTTAGTTAGGAAATATCTGGAGTTAGATAAATAATAGAAGTGAAGAAGCACGGAACAACTAATTTACTTCACTAAAATTTAACAAAATTACAAATTCAATAGTATTCTTGTAGGCGGCAACTCACGCGCCGCGATCCAACATGGCGTGCCGGTGACAGCGTGCATTGTTCAAACAGAAACGACAATCTTTTTTCCTTTCTTTTATTCCTTCTTTTATCTTTTATTTCTTCTTTTATTCTATTCCATGGACAATGGCGGCACACTGTGCCCGTGGCATTTTAGTTAAACCACGTTTTTAGACTTTGTTTTTGCTGTTGATACTTTTGTATTTCCTTCTTCTGTTTGCGACAATGGTGGGTTTGTAATTTTACAGTCGCTTAGTAATTTACGACACCTTCAAATAGGATCTTCTTTTGTTGTCAGCGAGTTTTCTGCCAAGGTCATTCTGCTTCCATCTTCCCATAGCTTTCAACCGAAAACATGGTATTAGGATTAGTCCTATCCATCAAGCGTTCTTAGGAACGCTTGATGCTGAATCAAATCAAGTTCCGTGGGTATCTAACCTGAATTAATGTATCCATTGTAATCCAAATTTTAATATTCAGGCCTCAAGGACAAGGGACAAGGACTGGATAATAATGGTTCAATTATAATACAATCATATCATAACATGTTTTATTAGTGTTAACGTTTGTACCATTGTCGTCTTAGGTCCTAAAAGGGGTCAGCCATCTGGGTTCTTCGGTCCTTTGGATTGTCTAATCTCGATTGTGCAAGCTCAAGGTTCCTCGACAATAGCGACAATGCCCCGCATATTATCCATTCATATCATATTTATAAATACGTTTCACGGTGGCATTGTAGTCCCGGGGTCTGCGAACAAAGAATCTGCAATAATGCCAGAAGTTCGGCTGCTACAAAGCTGGTAACCCATTTACGTACCTATTGGCTATTTGTAACAATGACTCTTTGTCGAGGGACGGATTGTGAGACGAGTATTGTGTCAGAATTCGCGAAACTGGAATTGTCTCAGTTTGCTAACGAACGTCGCTTCGGGCGATCAATTTTCACGTCCAGGCCCTTTTGCACAAGTAAGCTGTGAAATAAAGAAGAGGTACTTTATTTAGTTCAAGTGAAATGGGTGGTAGGGTGGAGAAAGCATGTGTTTCTCACAGATTTGATCATGCGTCAAAACTTATATTTAACTGGATTTCTAGGTAGAAAAACCATGTCATTCTAAAACCCGTAGATTCTGCAAAAAAGAGTCCGTTATTTCAAGTTCCTTTTTTTCGAAATGTACCGCCCTGCAAAAGACCGTCTTGAGCACCTTGGTGTAACGCTCATACCAACTCTATACTTTGGAGACTTCATCGAGTCAAAGACTAAAACAGCAGCCATAAAGGTTAAGTGATCATTCACACCGGGACAGCTTTTATCCCTTTATTGAGCTCAGGTCTGGTCTGGTTCGGAGTATTGCTGCCATGTTTGGAACAGTTGAGCAGTTGAGGTGGCAGCCTTAGACTCGATCAAACGAAGAGCCTTCAGACTCATGACTAGCAGTACCTTGCAGAGACTAAGACAAAGTCTCGAACACTGTCGTAAGGTCGTTTGTCTGGCGATATTTTATAGGAAACATGACGTAAATGCTTACAGGAAATACAGATGACCTGATTCCACCATCCTCCTTCTGCTCCAGGACGCACAGCGCATTACCACCGCTACTTGGTGGACTACTTGGTCCACTAGCATTAAGCAGTTTTCCTCCACTTTTATCATTCGTATCGCTAGGGTTTGGAACACGCTCCGTGCTGCTATTTTCCCCGTCAATTTCAATCTCAAGACAAGAGAGAATAGGTATTTTCTAGACTAGACCTTCGTGATACATCGTCGTGGCCGACGATGTATCTTCACTTTCCATCAGGTGAATTTGTGGTCAAACGAAGGTCTATAGACTGCGTCCTTACTTTTACATAAAAAATCTCTAAACGTTAACACAATTCCGTCTATCCCTATAGTGTATTGCATTTGCCGAAAAAACAAAGATATGTAGTTATCTACATTCAGTTGCAGCATTCAAAATAAACACAGGACACATACCATTACCACCATAATCAACTCAATGCGGATGGTGCGTAATCTTATTTGGTTTCTTTCAAATACCACAGATTACGTGACTGTCGATCATCACCTATGCTAAAAAAAAGTTTCTGATTCTTAATTCTTCTAACTTTTGCTACTTTTCTGTTAGAAATCTCAAACTGGGACGAATCAGGAACGCTTTCAGCATTAAATTTGTGTTTCTCAACTCGTCCCAATGTATTGGGACCAATGTGGGACGAGTCAGGAATAACTCATTTTTATGTTAACTCAAACAGAGTTAGATACATACTACTTTGTCTCTAGGTACCACTACCAGAGATCAAAATCTCGACTCCTTAGTATTCAGATAGCTATTATTTAGTCTTTTATTTACATATTGTGCCGATAATTTTTGTACGTTATGTTATGATCGAGACCCTATGTTATGGTAGCCAAATGGGTACCATTAAAACAGGCAGGAAAAAAGGAATATATATGATTCGATTTATTAGTAAACGAATTGACATCAGATATGAAATACAGATCACTTACCAAAAACAGTTTTAGGTAAATCTTCCTTCTGAACTTGTGGTTTGTGCTTTATTTACCACAAGTAGCAATTACCTTCTGTAGTGTTGCATTGCAAAGACAATGTGCATCTAAGGCGAAAGGTATAAGGTACATTTTACCATTAATCTGATTCAGAGTGAACTTTAAGCGCAAGTCTGTCCACTTGAGCTCTAGGTACACACGAGAAATTCATTATTTGTCCAAAATCTTTCGGCTTCTGTGAGTTTGTGAATGGCCGCTGTTGTGTCAATACACCAATTATGATTGTTTGTTCGTTGCTCCCCGTTCTATCACATATTGTAGACTTTTAGCGTCTGTGGAGCGAGAATACTGTCCAAACTGTGGGTTTTGACATTCGAAACCATGACAGGAAGGCAATTGATTTGCCGACTAGGATTTGAAGACCATGAATATGTTTAGGTCACTGGAAAAGAAAGCCAATGAGCTAAAAGTCCCTTCCAGACTCGACTATGGTAGAAATTTAACATAGTCGAAGCAGGAAGACAGCATCTTGGTTTTTATCATCAAAGATTTTTATACCTTTATCTGAGACTACGATGAACTCTTTTTACTGAGAAAATGGTCCCCTCATATATGTATAGCAAGCACACTTTTCGTTTGTATAATACCTATGTAAGTAAGTAAGGCTTATTTAGATATTTTTTAACCTAGCTAGAATCTAGAACTAGCGCTACAATTGTCATTAGAAACTCCACTAAGCCTAAGTTTCTTTATTTTTGCTGTACAAAAAGCGTGTGAAACAATTTCTCATATCAACCAGTAGGCATTCACTAGAGGCACGACACCGGAAAAATTAACCGATTGTATATCTCTTCTATCATTTTTATTATTTTAAACTGTAGCATCTATCCCTTCTTAATAAAGTTTATTTTTGTGTTTGTATTTTAGTTATTTTTTCTATTGTATGAACCCCTTTGCTTTTATAGAATTAGCGGCTCTTGTCTTTCCCGATTGTGGTAAGATAGCGGTGTCAATGGGCTTTTGATTCGATTGAGGTGGGACTTTACGCCATCGATGAAGACGTGATTTAGTACCGGGAAGATGTCGTTTTTTTAACTTTGTTTCGATTTTCACAACAGTTACAATTTATACTTGTTTGTGAGTTTTTATCACTCAGTGTGGATGATAATGATGTTGATGTCTCCCAGCCGATTTCGACTACGGTGACTGCATTACTGGGCAAGCATATTAACTCACACAGTACTCAAGTTGTAAAACTCTTCTTCTTTGGTAGGCTCGTTTTACTTATATTGCTGATAGGTACTTATGTACTCTTACATGTACTCGCGTTATTATGTCATGTAACATAATAATGATACTACTCGCAGAAGGTTTAATCGGTACGATAATTACTTGTTTTTCGTTCTTAGTCAAATGTGTATAACGGGAAGATATATTTACTAAATCATCACTTTGTTCATCTTTCTTTTATCATCAATAGTATTCTTTAGTTTCTCCAGGACCTATGCCACTAATATCACAATTCTTCCTTTATCACCTGTTGTTGTCCTTTCTTTGCTATTTTTTTCTGTATTCAGTTTTTTTTTACAAATAATTAAATAAGTTTTAATAACAATTCCATCAATGGCCACAATCATGGTACTACACGGTACAATAATGGTACAATGAATAACTTCTTTCAAACAACAAATCGTTCAGTCATCTAATAAGAAACGTAAAGTGTTCTGCTGTCGACTTCCAATTTGTACTGTTTCAAGTGTCATTATATTCACAATAAAACTTTGTGGCAACATGGTTTGAATTCGTGGTTAGTGACTTTTCTTACGTTATGATGACGTCTCTTGATAAGGATAAAATTGTTAGTGTTCTTCAAACAATAACAAGGTTCGTAGTTAACCTCTACCGTCTACTTCTACTAACATTCACAATGAGTATCATTATTTCCATACCAATAATTATTATATCTACACATTCCGTCCTTCTACACTAAAAACTATATCAACATAGGTAGTATTTTTAATTCAAAAATTAAGCGAAAATCTATGCAGCAAAACGCAGTCACATATCGAATAGATGATAGAAACAAAATCTCAGCTGAATGGTCGTAGACCACGGAGAAGAACCACCTAGAGCTGATAATTGTACAATTATTTTTAACTATTGTACATCAACGGTAGTTACTGGTTCAAGAGGCACGTGGTAAGCACTTCTTAAACCACTCATTATAGTTTAATGGTCCTACAAAGAAAAAAACTGACTTCTGCAGTGGCTGGCGAGATTCTTGACCTTCTTCAAATGAATTTAAACTTTGTGTAACCGTGATAAGGTTTACGAATTTGGTGGATATTTTAAACGGTAGAGTTCATTTGTTGTGAGTATTCATAGTGAGTAATTACAAGATTTAGAATTTTAATTTGAAGCGTTTTTCTGTTATATATGGATGATGGTGTGGTTTTGGTTATAGGATGGTTAGAACAAACAGATCGAAAAATATGCGAGTGAAAATGCTATCGCAATAGAATTGTGTTAAGGCTCAGGTATTCCAGCAGAGGCCGCACTTCATTGATGATGTGATTTTTAAAACCATCTGACTCATAGAATACCTATTGTTTTTATAAATCATAAAATAAAATATGTACCTATAAGTTATGGATATAAATAAATAATACTGGACAATTCACACAGCATTATCTAGCCCCAAGCTAAGCACAGCTTATGTTATGGGTACTAGATAACTGATATACATAATATAACACAATACATAGATAGATAAATTTTATTATACATAGAAATCGACCAGAACACCCTGAACAAATGTCTGCAGATCGTACACACATTTGTCCCGAGGCGGAAAACAAATCTGCAACCTCCTGCGTCGCAGGCAGACCTTCGCCCACCGCGGCACAGAGGTCGTCACAGTTACAACTTTGTTGGGTAGGTAGGTAAATAACAGGGGTCTCAGTAGCTCTTCCAACGATTTATAAAAACTGCTGTATCATTTTAATCAGGTCCCCGTATTCATCCCAAAGAAATCATTTCTAAAATAAACAAGAAGAATGGTGTTCTGAAGAATGCGTTACAAAAATAACTAAAGGATTTTTGAGCGTTCTTTTAACAGGTGTACAAGTTTCAACTGGAACAAAAACGTTCCAAGTCACAATGCCTGACTTTCTATTAACACTCGTAGATTGTGGAACATAGAGTCGATTTTCTATATTTTTTTTATTCAAATAGGTTCTTTAGAATGTCTGTGGTGTCCAAAGCAAGGCTTACTCAATGAACTTTTTTGAATGTCTACTTAATGCCATTTTGTTTTTATTGGTCGGCAACATATGTTATTTTTGTGACGTGCGGCTCTCGTTTGATAAATACACTCATTTTGAAACTATTATTGAGGTTAGAGAAGGAATAGTTTGTTAATAACCCTGTATGTGACTTGATGACACAATATTTAAAAAGGTACTTAAGTTGTCTAATGACAGAAATATAATGACTTTAAAATGGATTTCAAAATATATGGAACTAAATAAAATGATCATTTTCCTACTGACAAAATAATTCATGGATGTAATTAAAAGTAAAAAAATAATACCAGCGTAATACATCTCAGAAGTATGATAATAATAATTATTGATTCTCAACGCCATAATCAACCAAAAACGTATATTGATAATAATATAACAAATTCGAAAGTATGTCTGTACATCTGTCTGTCTGTCTGTTACCATTTCGCACCTAAACGGCTAAACAGATTTAAATGAAATTTGCTAGGAAGGTAAATGGTATTACGGGAATAAGATAAGATACTTGAAAAGTGGTTGCGAAGCCGTGGGCAGCTGCGAGTTTTTAATATTTGTAAGGTAAATGGAATACAAAAAAGTGTTTTATAGCCTAAATTGAATCCTACCAATATTAAAATAAGAGTTATTTAATTTTAGACCCTTGGAGATAAAATTGAAAGTGCCGATAATCAAATTTTGTGGTATTTGTCGATAAATGTCCTGCTGAGTTGTTTCGTGATTTATTAAAATACCTAAATTGGGATTCATTCAAGTTAAGCTTCAATTTATGTGTCATCGAGAATTTTAGTTATTAGTAGATCTATAGCGAAATACCACAGCGACTGTGCTCTTGAGGACATGGCACAGCGGGTGAAGGTCCGCCTGTGACGCAGGAGGTTTGCGGGTTTGCGGGTTCGATTCCCACTTAATGACAAATGTTTGTACGATCTGCAGACTTCCGATCTAGATTGTCTGGGTGCTTGTTATATGTAAATAAAAAACCTATCTATGTAATGTATCAATATATTGATGATCTAATACACGAAACAGAAGCTCTGCTAAGCTTAGGGCTAGATGATGCTTTCTAATATCTTTTTATTTATATTTTGTAATTTTTCCGGTCTTTAATCGGTCCGGTTTTTAAGTTTATTCGTTACATACAAAAATACAAATCTTTCCTCTTTATAATATTATTAGTGTAAATACATATTTATTTGCTCTCTTAGGGCTCGATGACGCTGTGTGTCACATTTTCAGTAGGTAATAGTTATTTACGAGTACATTAGTACAAAATGCCACTATACGCAGCATAAACATCCCTCTTCTTTAAAAAAAATATCTTCACGAGCGAGCTAGCCTAACAAACATGGTAGGTAGTTAAATGATAAGTCAATCCGTGACTTACGATACCTGATACCCTGGTATCTGATACCTTCACAGCTTGAGGAGCTACCGTATCACACATGACGTCATCACGCAATCCCGCTGGAGATATTTTTATTTGGGGCTTGAAGGCTTGTGATTGTATCTTAAGTTAAATAAGTCAGGCTAAGTTTAAATCAAGTACTAGAGCTTACTGCAACAGTAAATGGTTAATATGGTTTAATTATTTTTATAGTAATATAATCATTTTTTCAGATTCTTGACGACCATTTTTAATGACCCTGTAAAGGATAATTTTTGCGGTCCTCAATACTGTGTTTTTGGTTTCTGTTGTTGGTTTAAGTTGTGTAGTGACGTTTGGATAAACTTGAATTATTAACATTGCACTGATCCTAGATGATGGTGATTATTTGTTAATGGCAATATGGTCTGTATACACATAATTCTACCAGGAGTTATCAAATTATGAAAATAGTTTGATATTTTCACCAGAGCCCAGTTCGTTTAGCAGGGTAATGAGCACCACGTGTAGGTGAGGTTGGCTAGGGAGACGAGATGTTGGAATTATGGAGGTTGACGGTTGAGACTTGGTGTAAGGGGTACACCAAGTCTCAACCGTCAACCTTAACCGACTACGGTGACAGTTGACAACAAACCCTAATAACACCAACAGTAAAACTATAAAATCCATTACACAGGTGTCCAAATCAGTACTAAAACATTAACTTTAACACATCGCCTACATCGCCTATCTATACCTATAGGTAAACATATAATCCGACACCTATTCCATTCATAATTTGTAATGATTCCGAGCTAAAAGGTCAGTATCCACCGTCCTTAGTCCGACGCAGACGCAGCGGGGCGCCCGAGCCACCACAATCGCATAAATTCAACATTTGTCACGGTATTAACACTCCAAAAAGGGTTTTTTATCATGTCACCCTCGTATCCGGTAATCGGACCGAATTCATATGAATATTTTTGCTTTTAAAAAACGTTAGCTTTGTTGTTCGCCGTGGTCGGGAGTGAATGATATAGTTCTGTTATGGTAGCACGAGAATTTTATTTAAAGTACGAAAACGACTTGTGGAATAAATAAAATGGAGAAATGCGATATGCAATGGAAAAGTAATATCTGCCTATTAGTTGTAGGCATGTATTTTATATAAAACTACGTTATGTTAAATCACGCATATTTGCCTTTAAGATCAGAGACAACAGACGCGCACAAGGCTTATAACGGACTTGAATACAGGGACGCAAAAATGACATCAAAAAGTCCGTAACTCACAAAAATATCAATTCTCAATGGTCTTAATAACAAACAACAATACGTATCAATGATTTATAGAAATCACGTAAACATCTGCACAACAAAACTAATCAAATTTCCACGCGAGTACACAACAAAACACGCAGAACATTATCTCATGAACAATGCAATAAAAGTGTTGCGAAAACTGCAATAAGTCTAAAAAAACTGACGATCGAGTAAAGAATAATTGTTGTGTAAACTCGGCATTGGATCCGGTTTAATGGGCCGGACTTAAACGAGGCTAGAGGGTTCTATGTGAACCATGCCTAATGATTTAGAAGTAACACATTAGGAAAGTAAGCTATATCTCTACTTAGCTAGCTTTTATTTTTGCATTGTGAGCTTTGTGGCAGTTCTTAAAATCATTACAAGAATGTAGACTATATTTTTCACTTTGGTACTATATTTTCTTTTGTAGTTATTGAACCATTTTGAATGGCATTGGATACTTGAAAAAATCATATTTTGTGTTTTTTCTAAAAACTTTGATCCCTTGCGCAAATCAACTCATGCGCAACTGAAGTGGGAAGTTATTGAGGATTATAATAGTTTCAGGATATGATATGGTATTTCCGTTTTGAGTTACTGGCGGTACCTTTAGTTAGATAATGGTTTATATCCTATTTTTTCTAAATAAGTAGGCACTTACCTATTTCGAGCGGTGTTTCTTTCATATCTTGTGATCTATAGATATTATTTCAAGTGTCGGAAAAGGTACCGTTTGTTAATCTTTTCTTATTTGTTAGTTTTGCAACCAATACACTTTACTTTCACACAGCTTTTTTGTACTATTATTTGCACGTAAGCTCTGTCTTGGAGATACTACATTATAATAAAGAGTTCCTATATTTAATTTAAAAAAGAAATGAAAGTAAGAAAGAAACGCCTAAAAACTAAAAACAATATTCACCAAGCAACTCCTGTGGAAATCCTCACCAATTACTGGATTACCTGTCCTACCACATATAAAATATATAATACACACACAAAATAAAACAACAGTAGGTAGGTAGCTATAACCTTAATCCCTATCAACTGGAGCTGGCACAAAAATGGCATTTTGACATCGCCGGAAGCCTCTGGAATGTTAATCGAATGATGCTGCCGATCTTATCTGAAATAAGACATTGTATGGCTTTATCTTTGGCTTCTGGGCTTGGTCGGTTCAGCAGCTTAATGTTTTAAATGATTAATCTTAAACAATGGAATGAAGTGATGGCTTAACACTTGGTGGGGATTATAGGAATTACCCCCCACGATAGATAAAAGTCAATAAGGCGATTATCAGGGGGAGGTCTGTGTCCAGCAGTGGACTATTATATAGGCTGCATTGCCCAGCCTCAGAGGTACGACGGAACACGGAACTGTAGACGGACCCGAGCGTCGTCGTGGCCCATAAGAGTGTTAAAATAAGTTTTTTTTTCTTAGTCTGTATAAACCCGCTGCTCTGCAAAAGTCTCTTTAAATATGTAATTTAAATTAAATACAGAAATTCAAATTAAAAGTTACACAGGACCTAAGCTTTTAGAGCTTTTTTAACCTAACCTTTGACGTTAGAAATGTTTAGAAAACTCTAAAGCTTGCAATCTCGTTAACTATTGTTATTCATAATAAAACTACACTTAGGTAAAATTGGTAAAAAATTAAAATTATAGGTTAAAATTGAAATCAATTGATATTTTTGATTTCTGATGCTTCGTTATGCAAAAAATATAAGAATTAAACGTAAAGTAAAGAAAATAAAAAGAAAAATAAAGAATCTATGAAGTAACCATAAGCTGGTCAAAAGTTTAGACAAACTTGATTGATCTTATTTAACTATTTAGATAAAATCTCTTCCGATAGCTTTTTTTCTTGAGAGATACTCTACTAGGTCGTCTAATTTACGAACGTACTTGAAAGTAATTTGGTAACTCTACCGTTCAACATAATTGTCTCAACACTTCAACTAAACGAGAGACCTCATTATTTTCAAAAATAATTTAAGAACGTTCGAACAATTCTATTTAATCACCATCCCAACAATAAATACAATAAAGATGAAGAAAACCCAGTAATTACT
Organism: Eupithecia vulgata; assembly: GCA_946478455.1. Taxonomy (NCBI): domain Eukaryota; kingdom Metazoa; phylum Arthropoda; class Insecta; order Lepidoptera; family Geometridae; genus Eupithecia; species Eupithecia vulgata. The sequence continues at coordinate 1,882,046 of OX297862.1, read as the reverse complement.
CTAAGTATGATGTTACGACGTTGTGTGCTAATTGGTAGGTAAAAACGGACATACGTTAAAACATATCACTCCAAAATTTTCAACCGAAAATAACCTTTATTTCTATACAATAACATTTTTATTCGAAAGTCCAGTGCATGTCTTTGAGAATCCATAGAGCCATAAATTTACCGTAGGCGGCACGATGATCGTGTTTTGGATCCTTAATTAAAAACTTTTATGAGGCTGTAAAAGTGCCCAACGATAAGTAGATTTATGAACACTATCACTTATTAGAATGGACCTGGATATGACCTACATTCCAGCTGTCTTTTTTTCACCTTCAACGCAATGCTCAGTGTCCAGTTCACTATAATTAGGTGAAATGTGTGATGAAAATCTAGGTTTATGCTGTGAAGGTTTTTGGCACTAGAAAACATCCGTTAGACATTCCACGTTGATAAAAAGACTAGCAAAGCATCAAGCTTCTGCTTCTGCTTGATGCTTTTAAGATGAGGGAAAGTAAGAAAGAACCTGGAATTTGCAAATTTAACCTACACAGTCATACAGGGTCCTTGCAAGGAAACACTTTCATATTTATGCAAGACCAGCAATTGGCGAAATGTCTTTCAATAACGCCTTCAAAAGTCTTGTCCTGTCTACAATTTCTAAGCGCTACCGCGGACCGCCAGTAGCCATCATTAGGAATCAGCTACGAGTTTAATTGGTCACTATATATCACCGTCCGTCCGACTGTCCGCAACACCTGAACGTTTTACAACACGGTAGCGACCATAAACTGGTGAAACACGATTATTTTACGTTGTAAATGTATTGTTCGGGAAATAGGAAACTTGCTTGTGTAGGCAAATGACAGGGGAAACGTTTATGGTATTTTATAAGGTATAAATAAACTACGTCTTATAGCATGGGGCGTGTACGCATAATTTTCTAGAGTCGAATACTGGTCTTTCCATTATATAAGAGGAAGTCTAAATAAAATAAAACACTTAATATCGCTCAAGAGCTGCAAAAAGTAGTGGTGTACACTATTGGGAATAAGCGGCTATTAGCAGTCAAAAACATCATACCTACCTGACTGAGTAAATGTTTTTAATAATATGCCATTTCCTTATTTCTTGCCACTTCTATCTGTAATCTGCTATCTCCTATCATTGTTTTCAATTTTTTTTGCGAGTGTTTTATTTGTTGGAAGTGGGAACATCACTATAAATTCTATAAGTCCGATTCTCTATCAAAGTTAAATTATATTATGGTTAAAGTAATATTTTGAATAGATATACCGACCTACATAGACTATTTTAACGCTATAACGACCACAAACCACAAATTTGTGTCGCCTATAAAAATTAATTGTTCAAAATAAGGTATCAACGGTCGGAAATTCCAATCATTCCAACGCCTTATGCCTGCGGCGCGAGTAAACAAAGTCCTTATTCTGGATCTGACAGTAATCGAAAGGAATGAAGTGAAAGAACCATGGACGCGTGGTTCCACTTTTCAAAATTTGTCGCACTGTGATGAAATGTATGTCATTTGAAAGCTCTTGGGTACTTTATAATATTTTATGCTAAAGCATGTCGCGGTGTGGTGCCGGATTAGAATTTGCACCACCCCCAACTCTTCCCGTGGGTGTCGTAAGAGGCGACTGAGGGACATACACCGAAGGGCGGGCAGCAGCAGAATAGATCTACCAACGAACTCGATCCCCAACCCGCATGCCCAGCGTAGGGATTTATTTTAGGCATTGTACCTTAATAATGTAATGCCCAAAGCGGTAAGCAGTGGATGATTATAGGCTGTTGAGTTGAGGTGAGGGATGATAAAGATAAGTTAAGTAAAGTTAAGTTATGTTTAAATCGAGCGCAAATATTTTATAGTTTCTTTGTTTCTAAACTTATGACTTCACCAAACGAACAGGAAAATCGTCTCCCTGATGCTTTGAGGTTATTATCCTAACAAGTTATTGCAAGACACACATTCTCTCTCTCTCTCCTTTGGCTCAGCGATCCGAAGTGTGTCTTGGCCTCCGATACGAGAAGTCGCCATTTTACCCTGTCCTGCGCAGTTGTCCGCCAGTCTTCCGCTTGTAGCTCACGCAGGTCCGCTTCCACCACATCTTTCCAGCGGTACCTACCGCGGGCGTCCCACCCACGGGTCTTCGGCCGACGGGGCAACCGAGATAGGCATTACAGACGTTCCGGACACACATTGCCAATCTAAATTTTACCAGCCACCGACTTTTAATATAAAATTGCAACGCTTGGGATATACATTACTCATATACAGACCTCCTCTGAACACATACTACCTCCTCAAACAAGAGGGTGATTGTTGATCGCAGTTGAGGTGTTAAAAATGTAAAGAAAAAACCTGCTACTCTTTCTCTGGTACTTACGTTCCGTAAGTAGACTCTTAGGACATCGATGGGCTGAGTTGAAGGGGTCGATTCTAACGCCGAAATCGCCACAGCTGATAAATATCTAATCTATACTATTTATTCTACTCTGTACTAAAATTATAAATGCGAAAGTATGTTCGTTTGTTTTTCCTTCCTTTACGCAAGCAACCAATCGACTTGATTTTTGGCATAGAGTTAGTTGAAAGATGGAAAGAGTAGCATAGCATAGGCTTTTTATCCCATAGATCAGTTCTCATGGGGTAGATATAACCATAAACAACGCGTGCGAATCCGCGGGCAGGTAGTACAATATAAATATAATAATAGAATGGGCTGGTTCTAAGATCTATGTTGAACACCATGGTGCATGGTAGTCAGTAGCCAAAACATCTCCAGAATAACAGCATTCGCAATAAAAATCGCTTGTCGTAAACATCGATACCACGACAACCGGACAACTCGTAAATTTTACAGTCCCCGGATTCGAATTATGAATGTTTAATTTTCGAATATTAGAACTCAAGGGCGTTTCGCGGTTTGTTTTTGCAGGCTACATCAAAAAACTATGAAAAGGGTTGTCATTTTTATGTTGGCAATAATCAATTCGATGCACAATAAATAATGGCGTTAGGATTATTCCATGTTGGTTTCTGCCCGCGGCTTCGCACGCGTTGTGTCTTTATACACGTTTAAAGGTTATTTCTATCCCATATGAACTGTGATATGGAATATAAGTATTGATTCCAATTGTAGAGCTGTATATGCAAATTTTAGCCTGATCGGCTCAGTAGTTTTGGCGTGAATAATTAACAAACAACCATCCATTCATCCATCCAAACCTCTAATAAGGATATTAGTGTGATTCTCTGCTGCAATTTCAGTTCCAGTCCAAATAACATTTTAAATACTTACCTAATGTTGGCAAGTTTGGCAAGAGTAAGGCTCTTGCCCGAGCCGTGTTCAAAGGAAATGTAAAACATAAAATAACAAACAATTTCTTAAACTTCCGGTTTTGAAAAAGTTTTTTTAATTACTAATGTTATGGAGTAGCACGTTTTAATCAAAAGTTTGTTTGAATTTTCTAGTGAAATTTGTTTGTGGTGAAAGATTAGTCATTCATTACAAACAAAATCTACCAGATACCAGCACTGCTATGGATTGATATGGTTGCTATCAGTTGAGCTTCCTGTAGATTATTTTCAACAGTCTGCAGTTAGTTCAATTGTTTCAGTTTTAAATACTAGTAATTTAATTCTAATAATTGATTGTAATTTTCTTTCTTAACAAAGATTTCTTTAATGTAATTGGTATATACCAGATGTCTAAATTGAATTATATATTTGTACCCAGGTTCCGCGCGAGCGAAGCTGCACGCTTAAGGAGGTTTATAATATTTATGATAAAAAATAAAGATGCTCACATGATTATTCATACAAAATGACGGTATTCCGTGACGTATTGCCTGTCACGGCGCGATCTGACCGCGGCAAAGACAAAGATGGGCCAGGCAAGGGGGAACTTCCAGAACGAATACAACGGGTTCCGTAGGTAATTGATTACTATCGACACGAAGGAGAGAATCACCGGAAGTCATTTAGGGCCCCACACAGGCCGTCAAACGACGTGAGACTGTGTAGTGTTTCTATGTAGAGGCTACGCTTTTTGGAAATCCAATAGACAGGCTTTAACCGATTTTGCGTTTAAAGGAGCGGGACAGAGCAGAGCGGCGTAAGCTCAAAAATCTAATTGTTTCTGATTAACTATTAATTTAAAAAAAACAGTGAAGCCTATGCCTGTACCTGGGCTAACTTTTGATGATGATGAGGTTCTGATATGACGACCTTCGTGGCGCGGTGGGCGAAGGTCTGCCTGTGACACAGGAGGTTACGGGTTCTAATAAAATAAACTATGTATGTATTGTGTTATATTATGTATATAAGTTATCCACCCATAACACAAGCTCTGCTTAGCTTGGCGCTAGATAATGCTGAGTGAATTGTCCAGCATTGTAATAATATCCTATGTCCAGCAATGGACTGGTATACTGGTAGACTGGATGATGATGATGATGATAATAATATCTAATAATAATAATATCTAATAATAATAATATAATATATCGGCTATTCCGTTACGGATCTCTAAAATATGATAAAACGCGGTCCGGCCGCGAGTTCTTTTGTCAACATCAGGGTGTGTTATCGAGATGATCTTAAAAGCCCCGATCGAGAACAATAAGTGAATCTTAAACGTTGTTCTTATCATTTGTATCGGTTAAGGTGCCGCTCCGGAGAGGCGATTTGTTTGTTATGATTTTGTCGCATTAAATAATGGAAAATCTAATAGCCTTTGTACGCAAACAGACTATTAGACTGTGTGTAGTTACGGTGCTTTATAGGAAAGTATTTTCTAGCTAGTTAATGAAATGTAACTTCGTGAAAGCACTTAAAACGAAACTCTTTTTTGGTTGATGTTACTTAATGAAAATACTGGTAAAAATTGTTAAAAAGTTTTGGATGAGTTAACCACTAAAGTCGCTTGCTCTATAAGTCAATTCTCCTACCGACCTATACGTATATTTGCTTACCCTAGATTTATGAAACAAAAATGAAAGGTACTTACTACCTATTATTATTCTTCCATCTCCTGTGTTTACAAATAAAGAATTTGGAATTTAAACATTTTGGATTGACCAACTCATCCAAACTGGATGAACTTAAGTAGATTAGATGACCACTTACTCGGATTTATTAAGCCTTTAAACCTGATATTTAAGAGAACTACCTACTGTTTTCGTCAGTAATTTTGATGGTAAAACACTATTAACTAAAATGGATTGTGTCACTCTTGATTGCGATATTGAATCAGCTTGTGTTGAAGACTCCACATAAACTATTTTCTTGTAATGGAACCAGAGATGAGTTGCTATTACCGTTATCATTGTTGACCTAAATTCTATTCCAGTTTATCCAGACTTTAGTTTAACAAAGATCAAACACTAACCGCGCCAATCAAAGAACTAAAAACTAACAATAAAATAGTATCTTCAGTATCACTATACTGAACCCGAATAGATTTCTGTAAATATTTTGCGTCACCGATCGATTGAATGCGAGTCTTGGAATCGATTATGATCGGGTTCACAATCGGTTAGAGAAGAATGGCACAATAAAGTTGACTACAGTAGGGACACCAGAAAAGTCTTGTTTAGATGTATGTAACCCAACAGGATATTTTCACAGAATAAAAATGTCATTTTTTTTCCGACCTCTGTGGTGCGGTGGGCGAAGGTCTGCCTGCGGCGCAAGAGGTTGCGGGTTCGATTCCCGCCTTGGGACAAATATTTGTACGATCTGCAGGTATTTGTTCTGGGTGTTCTGGTCGTTTTCTATGTATGATAAAAAATATCTATCTATGTAATGTATTGTATTATGTATATCAGTTATCTAGTACCCATAACACAAGCTCTGCTTAGCTTGAGGCTAGATAATGCTGTGTAGAGGTGGTCGTTTTTACTAACATCGTTGTTGACCAACGATGTCAGTGTACGTTGTTCCCATCGGATGGCGAATAGGTGAACAACGGATGCCGGCGACAACGAGATGCCGAACCGAGTAATGCCGATCGCCACCGACAACAAACGAACGTCACACCGACATCGGAAGAGCGGGGAGGTTAGTGGCGCGGCATCGGATGGCGAACAACGAAGTCAGCCGAGTAATGCCGATTGCGAAACCTAAGCAACGAACGTCCATCCATACCTCACCGTCCGCATGCCTGTGTGTGTGTGAGCGAGAGGAGAGGACGCTAGAACATAGAACTGAACGTTTTATTATATCTAACTAGATATGGCATGAACCTGTACCAATGTTATTTATTATTAAAAAAATACGATATCTAATTTTTTTATCAAATGTCTCGTTTTAATATAAGTACTTATTATGATATTTTAGATTTACCCTACTACTAGGAACCAAGTTAGATATTGAATTATTTTTATTTGTTCAAATTCCGTAATTTAGGACCTACCCGTCTAAAACGCTCATGTCACTTCCAGTAAGTTTCATATGCTCAGTGTTGTGTTAGCAACCCGGCCGACATCGTTGGCGGCAACATCGACACCCTAGTGTCAGTGTTGTGTTAGCAACCCGGCCGACATCGTTGGCGGCAACATCGTTGTTCACAACGGATGTCATTCTGACAAAAACGATGCGCATCGTTGTGGAAATTCAACGACAACGCCCATCTCTAATGCTGTGTGAATTCACACAAATGGCCCACTGCTGGATGCAGGCCTCCCCTGGTTTTTTTATCTCATGGGGTAATGTCCATAATCCCCACGCTTGGGGATCGCAGTTCGGTGGTAGATCTATTCTTCAAGAGGCGCTGCTGCCCACCCTCCGGTGTATGTCCCTTCGTCGCCTCTTACGACACCCACGGGAAGAGTTGGGTGGGGTGGTGCAAATTATAAGCCATCACCTCACGGCATTTTAATAATAGGAGTAGCTATTGCTAATACTAAAATGCTATAAACAAAGTTATGACAAAGTTTGTTATCTTTAAACTACCTAACTTTTGACAAAGTTATATTTTATCGAAGTTCAGCTAAAACCGATAGATAAATAATGTCTTTAGTTGGTGCTATTTTACATTCAATTGGTGTCTAAACAACCAATAACAAATTCAAATAAAAAAAAATGTATTAACAGGCTTTTTCAGTTTCGTTTCTGGTATGCAATACTAAATATACTGTTTAATATTTATAGTGTCGTAAGAGAACAAAGCATAGTTCTAGTGACACGATTCCCATTGTCAGTTTATCGCACCTTTAGGGAACTTTTGATCATCTTAATAGTCGGCGATCAAAGCTGCTGGAGCCTTCTTAAATGTTTCTTCAGTTTGCTTTAAAACATCTGCACATTTTGAAAGCTGTTTTATGTTATCTTTGCTTTGTCTTCTCTGTCACTTCTCTGGAAGTGTGAAGAAAGCGAAGATAATAGAAGAAAACAAAAACAAATGACTATCTCATTACCTCTTGAAATCAGAACATCATTAGAAATCCTCTTTCATTATTTGAACCTTAGACAATTTAACCCGCTGTTTGAAACAGAACTGTTCGTTCAGAATTCAAATCTTGGAATGATTTTAAAGAAAAACAAATACCTCTTTGGTAACTGTCTTTCTTGGTTAAAGACTCAAAGTTGACAGCGGGTTTGAATTGTCTAAGACTAAAAGGCATTGTGTATTTCGGTCAGTAATCAAGCGACATAGATGTTTGAAAATATACTCTAAACTAAAATGCTCCCTTTCTCTCTCGATAAAAAGCATAAGCCTTTATGTTGATAAGATAAGGTTTAATTTACACGGCTTTTATTCGATGATTTGTGTGTATTGTAAATATATGTAGGTTCACATAATAATGTTATTATTTGAGGCTTAGGAGCGAGTGGGTCGGTGATCATAGCCTATTCTATCGGTAAAGAAGCAGCCATAGAGGTTTTATAATTTTGTGCGGTCAAGTGCGAGTCACGATCTGATTTGAATCTTTGAAATTACAGGAGTATTTTATTAAATAGATACATATTTTTGTCTTTTACATTGTCTTTTACCCGGTCCTCTAAAAGTCTTATCAGCGACTACCTTCTTTGCTGTGAAAATATCCCTAGATGTTCTACAGTAAAAGATCTCGGCGTAGAATTTGACCCACAACTTAATTTCCATAACCATATTCGGTCGCTCACCGTCACTTGTTATAAAAGGCTAGGTTTTGTGTCCCGCACATGTAAGGACTTCACTAATATAAATGCCATAAGAACTTTATACACATCACTGATCCGTTCAAAGATAGAGGCTAGTGCGTGCGTATGGAATCCGTACGAAGTAACTTATTCGCTCATGGTAGAAAAGGTACAAAAGAGATTTCTTAGATTTTTATACAAAAAATGTCATGGTTATTATCCTTTCATGTACCCTAATAAGTATCTACAGGGAACACTAGGCTTTAACTCTTTAGAAACCAGGCGCCTAAAGGACCAACTTCTAAGTCTCTGCCGTATTTTGCGTGGTACAACAGATTGCCCTGCTCTATTGACTGAAGGAAGCAGGCTCTGCGTCCCACAAAATCGCACACGGTTCCGCGCAGGCTGTGTACGTCTTTTCGAGCCCCATCGTGCACGCACTCTGCATCGTCAGCAGTCTCCCATCTCCCGTGCGCAGCGCAATCTCAATGCGCTCATCGCCAGCCACCCTCAGTTTGATGTGTTTGCGGATGGCTGGGAGATGATTGAAAGAGTGTGCCTCGAGTTTTGTGAGCGCGTGTAAATGTCTTAGTTATATCTACTTTTATTATTTTTAGCTTGTATGATGGTTATCCTGTAAAAACTATTTTTGGTTCGTGTTTTTGAAGTTTTAGATTGTTTTGTTTTTCAAGATTTTTTATTTGTTCTAATTCTGTTATTTTATTCTTGTGATTGTCTTTTCTTGTTTTTAATTTCATTGTTTTTGTAGTTGTTTTTATAATTCATGTACTGTACTAGTCATAACGATTTAGATATAAGTATCTGTAATGTTATGGTCTTGTTTAATAAATAAATAAATAAATAAATATTTTGGAGAAACTTTGGAGTTTTTATGGAGAAAACTTATCGACTGTTAAAAATAAAATACATATTTACAAAAAAAAAATATCTCAGGATATATCAAAAATTGAGACGTGCTTAAATTAGAGCTTCGTTTCTTTGATTATATGCTACTCCTATAATTACTATTTGGGGTCAATATTATCTGTTTTTAAACTGAATAATTCAGAAGAGTATATTTTAAAAGCATGCTTGCTCCCATTTCTAAGGGAACCCTAAATTAGAACAGTTAAAGCTATACAAATGTTATTCATCTAATATCAGATCAGAGCTGTAACACAGGATGATGGTGAAGTAGCCACTGTCGATGAACAGACACAAAGAGCGTTATTTACTGACTTGAAAGAAAACGCTTGACTTGAATAGAGTAATCTTTATTTATGGAAAACATATATAACATATATAGGAAGAGGTAAGTATTTATTGAACCTTTGGAGTGGCTTGGCACAAGCTGAAAATGAATTAATGAATGATGAAAGTTATAAGAGACAGTAACAAATAATTATTCTAAGCTAGTAATAGGTATCTATCATTAATTGTTTTTGGGAAACTATAAACCTAAAGATGTGAATCATTTTAGTCACACTTTTATTATAAATGCGAATGTTGAGATGGATGGTTGTTTGTTGCTCAATCTCGCCAGAACGGCTAAACGGATCTAGATAAAATTTGGCATAGAGATAGATTATAGTCTGGAATAGTCTATAGGCAAAATTTTATTGCGGAATTATCACGGGTACGGGAATTGCGCGGGTTAAACCGCGAGGCGCTGCTACGAAATAATAATATCAAATCAAATATCAATAACGTTTATTTCTTTAAGCTTACAAAATAAGCACTTAGACAAGTCAAATTTTATACTATAAACAGGTTTATAAATAGTCATTATTATCAAATAAGAAATATGATGTTATTGATTTTATTCGCTTCAATTTTGAAAAGTGTGCTCGCTTCAAATATAAACAAAGACTCGTATCATAGGATCCACAACAGCAAGAGATTGTGAACCCTACATTGTAAATAAGACCTTTGCCTCATTTTATAACTTAGTACTATTTTTTTAAAGTAATTAGATATGTATCTAAAGCTTGTTTAACATTTGCATTCACCATAAGCATCCACAATTTCACAACTATTGATTTATCACCTTATTTCTTATTTCATGATAATTATACTATTTATAAAGCTGTTTATATTATCAAATTATACATGTCTTGGTGTTTATTTTGTAGGTAAACCTAAAGAAATAAAGTTATTGAGGTTATCTTTATTCATACTTTTTTATAGTCCTAATTTGCGCATAGTATAGCGCGCACATTTCCCATCCCTATTTGTTTCTATCATATTTGTCAATTCTCGGAAACAACCGAGATGGTAAGCGACCGAAACGTACCCAAATATCCAGTCCCACATTTTTTCAAACCGATTTATCCAAATTGGGTCATCAAAGGTTTCGATTGGTATCCAATAAGGTCCGTTGCGACGAGGCGGGCAGACCGCATTCCTGAGCCTACTAGACGAGGCGTCGCCACGCACACATACACGTATTATAAAGGACTCACAGGTACAATGGGCCTACTTATATTTCTATAGAACTCAGTGTATAGGAGTAGATCTGACTAATAAGTAGTTTTTAATTTTGGAAGGCTCCACTAAATAAGGCCAACTATAAACAAAAAAAGTTAGATAGAAAATGCTGTATTTGCAACCTCAACCTTAACGGCCTATAATCGTCCACTGCTGGACGCAAGCCTCCCCCTGAAAATCGCCTTTTTGGCTATTATCTCATGGGTGGTAATGCCTATAATCGCCACGATGGGCATGCGGGTTGGGGATCGCAGTTCGGTGGTAGATCTATTCTGCAAGAGGTGGCCCCCGGTGTATGTCCCTTAGTCGCCTCCTACGACACCCACACGAAGAGTTGGGATAGTGCAAATTCTAAGCCGGCACCACACGGTGCTTATTTGCAAACGCACAATCAAATAGAAATAATTTACAACGATAAAACAATTTAAAAACTAAGTGACAATCGGCGGTCTTATTCTTTTTACCCAAGAGCGATGTCTAACTGTCTATGATCTGTCTAATTACAATTTCAAAATTATTTAAAATTTGATAACTTTTTGTAGTTTTATGGTAGATTTATATACATATGTTAAACAACGTGCTATATAATTTTTAGTTAATTGATTAGACACACAATGGAAACGAAAAAATTACAGAGCTTTAGCTGCTGTAGGCAGGACAATTTTATCCAAGGAAAATATACATGTTATTAAAATGCCAATCGGCATAGGTATAATAGAGTTTTAAAGTATTCATATCTTGAAAATATAAATACGCCAGTCTACAATTATTTTTGAAAAAAGAAGCACTAGTCTTTTTCATGGCACGAATCTTAAATTAAAAATAGCTTCACGGCAATCTTAAATAATATTGGGATACACGAAATAAATACTTTATTAGAAGCCACACGCGCAGGCGTCGCCACGTCTGCTGTGCCCCTCGGAATGCGGTTCACTTCATGGTATTCCGGTTGAAGGCCATATGTGGTGTTTTTAGTGGTACGAGATATATTTATGGAAAGTAAAGTAAATTATTAAGTATATTTTGTAGATTTTTTTTGTATTTTGCGATTTTACTTATTTCTTTCTTGCTGATAAGTTGTTTTTAGCAAGAAATTTTACCAAAATAGTTAATTAGTTAGTTAACTAATTGAGTTACCTCTAAATTGTAGGCAACAGTCTGCAGTTAGCTCAACTGTTTCAATACTATTTTCAAAAAATACGAAAACTTTCTAAATTCAATACTAATGTGTAGTAAATACTAGTTCTAATTTTATTTTATTCTTCAGCTATGTAATGACAAATTAACGCCTATATTCTGCAAACAATACCTACCTGGTATGGTATCAGTACCTGGCAAAAAAGAGAGTAAGTAAGCTACCGAATATTTGATAAAGTATCGGAATACAAAAAGTGTATAATTTAAATCCAAACTATTCAAGTCTACGTCAAACAAATTCACACATCACCCACGCGACCTGTGCATAAAATATGCACTCACACGCATAATATTCTAACTTGGCGTGCTTTCAACACGGAATATGCATTACTACATTGTGCCCCGCGTATATTAGCTAAGCTGTGTGTGACGTCTGGTCTGGGGCTTTGCATGCATAATATCTCAAATTAGAGACTCAAATCTTGAAAGAAGACATTCGTATTCATAGTAAATAGGTATTTGTAGAATATTAACCGAGTATCAATGCGGCGAGAGTCAATAATGCAGCATCAATAAATAATAAGGTATTATATGAAAGTTTCTTAGACACGAATAAAGATATTGACGACGCAGACCCCCTCTCTGATTTACGATGTGATTACAGGCTATTTCTTTTGCAACTTTTGTTTTATCGGAAAGAAAGAAAAGTGTCAATCAAATTAACAAAAGAACTGATAATCAACAAAAGCTCTGGAATAACAGAACAAAAAGACAACCATATAAACAAGGAACAATTTGTGGCCAAAATTGGTCCCCGTGGCGACACCCGAATCCTCATAGCTTTCACCACAAAACTGTGTAACTAAGCAGAAGTCAATTCTTTGTACAATTCACATTAAAGCGTATATTTTGTATTGTAAAATACAATCGGTACAATGAACCGTATCCTAAAAATTTGGAAAACAATATCGAAAGCCCCCTGTGGATTAAAATTTGTAATGACAACGAAAGGTGTGGAAAATATTCTTATTTGTCCACTTTTTGTTAACATAATGTAAACCTTACTCCACTTAGTATAAGAATCGATGGTAAATCAAAACCTGCACTAGAATTTGTTTAGAAATCACAGTTACCGATGCCGTAAACGTACCGTCGCTACGGAAATAAAGCATAATGACTTGTGATAAGGCTGTAAATCCTTTGAAATGCTTCACAAAAGATAGTGGTCCCACTAAGTTGTATATTTATTTTTATTTTTTCGCCTGCAAAGGATCATTACCGTGTATTGTTGTGTAATTTCACACGTTTGGCGACACTGCAGGCGTTTTGAAGGGAATTTAGCGAGAAATCCGCGAAGAATGGGTGATATGAATAAAGAAAGGCTTTGTTGGTCACCATACTCACCATTTTGGTCGACAGTGGCTGGTTACTGTTGAATTTGCAAAGAAACAATTGGAGTACCCCAGGGTTCGATTCTTGGACTACTTTGGTTTACAAGACAATGAAGAAATTACCTTTTTTTGCTGGTGAAATATGATTCTTGCTTAATTTTTGGATTGTGGTCAAAAGCTGATAAATGTAGGTATTGTGTCCCTACGTTTGTCTCGTTTTTTTTTGAGACTTTTGCTGTTGTCATAACAAAGAACTTACCTAACTCGTGATTTCAGTACTTTTTGAGTGTCTTTAGTATTTTTTCCAAATCACATTTCATTGTACGGAGACATAATTGTAAATTGTAACGCCTAATCAGATCAAGTTTTAGGTCTCGTGAGAACCTGCCTTATTTTGATTTCTTTAATAAAATTTGCAGATATTTCTACAACTCCATCCCCGCCTACATCTGCATTCATCAGATCTATGTCTAAATCTTCTTTTGAATCAAAGGTTTCTATTGATGCCAGGCAGGTGTGTGTTTTGTCCCCCAAAATAATAAATCTCTAGCAATTTATTAACAATAGACGCGAGCGCAGCATCAAGGTGTGTTAGATCCGGCGTTTGTATTATTGACCATAATTGTGCAACATTTCCCATTCGCTCAAACCAAATCCAGGATTCGTTCTTTGTGCAAGACTGACGATTTGGGTTTCACTTTCTTTTATCTTATTGTCTTGTCTCAGCTTGATTGGTCCACCAGCAATTGCCACCACCATGTACTTCGTGATATTTTGTTCACTATATACATATATGTATATTCGATACTACTAATAAAATGGTCATGTTTACCAATAAGTTTTAGGAATTTTGATTCAGCCATAACATCTTTATTGAAAAATACCTAAGGTCGGTCGCAATAACAAAACGGTAAATAGTATAACCCGAATTTTCCCATAACCGAAACCTTACTAATGTAATCATAACAATATCAATGTAAATAAAAAACTCGTAACCGTCCAAAATCGTATAAAGCTAGAATTATACCCGATATTCAAATAACCTCTCAATGAGGTTTAACAAGCAAGAATAAAATATCGACTACGAGGCTGGCTGTAATACACGACAACCGCTCAAACCTGAGCTCTGGGTATACCTACGAAAATGAAAGAGCATTCAGGGATATTGGTTCGGTTAGGTTCAGGTTATGCTGGTCAGGTATTATGCCTATTTGGACTAAGGTTTTCGTACAATCGAAAGCGGCCGATTCGAATTGAAAATGTAGGAAGTCTCGGGGGAAAATTGTAGGGAATAAGAAGGGTGACAATGTTGTATTGAAAAGACTTCGAACAGAATAATAAAATTTGGTTTTAAAAGTTGTGTTGTGTTCGATAGACGAAATAGTGTAGCAAAAGGTTACCGTCATTACTAATTATCAACCGGAACTGACATTTTAGATGACAGCAATAGTAAAAATTGAGCAATATAAAATCGTAGATAGTCGAATAGACAGAAAAATTAAACAAAATAATTTGGCATGTGTTAGGTAAACAAACTTACTATAAACCGACTTCTAATTCCTTAATGGCGAAAATGGGTTTGAAATAATCTCTGCCCACTTTTAACTTTTTCATAGGTGTGACGACAAAAATTGAGTTTTCTCACTGTTTTTGAGTAACTAACACACCGTTTCCGAGGGAGAGTGGTAAAAAAATATAATTTTTATTGATGTGTTTGCATAGGTAGTTTGATTTTGAGTTCATTCAACATCATAGTTTATTACTATTGCAGTAGAAATGGACCCATCCAAACTTTTTACACCATAGTAGCTCAAATCTGCATGATGAAATGTAAAACGGTACTCCTGTCTCCAAGTTTAGCTTTTTGCTTTATAGTGCGTAACTCGCACTGGGCCAATTTTCTACGAAAATTAAATAATGTCTAATAAATTTGTTATAATTTCAGGATCAGGTATGTTTTTTCATTGTTTGGCTTTCCCGCACCTTCAAGGTTATCCACGAATTATAGGATAGCCTGTATATTATGTAGTTTGCTTGCAGTACAAGTTTATGTCCTAAATATTTTTTAAAAAAAAAATTTTCAAAAAATTTTTGCTGACACCGCACTCTTTAAAGCGAACAATCAATCGTCGAGTACATTTTGATAGAATCAACAGTTCGATAATACCCTCCGTGGTGAATGTTAACTTAAACTCAGTTTGCCAAAGTTCTTTCAACTCAACACCCGCAAGGAAAGTTATAGATTGTTTAGAAGGGTTCCGAATTTGGTTACGGAATTTATATTCTTCTACTATCAGATTCTCGATACGTTTAAAAGAAAATGTGTTTGTGTAACGCTATGACGAGAGCTTTTAAAACTTCAGCTTCGCACAAAACAGGTTCAATTGATATTTGATCATGATACACCTGAAGAATCCCTGAGAGAAAAATCTCACAGGATGTAACATGTTACGAGCTGTAGAAATTATTTTATCGTAGTCTATTGTATATTTTGAAATCAGAGAAATCGCGTTGGAAGAGTTAACAAGTTACCTCTACTTGAATCATTATTTTAGTGCTAAAGAACAAAGCAGTAGGTACTTCCTTTCAAATCATATTTATGACCATGTCATTGTTTAAGTACCACATTTAATATGTCACTAAAAGACATTCCCAGTACCGTAAATCAAGAGTTCAATTTTAAACTGGTTTTAATTGTATTGCCGTTGTCTCAACCTTTAGTGGTACATAAACTTTATTGTAACAATAGACACTTGACTTTGAATCCAAGCGAACCACACGCGAAGATATTAACCAGTTTCACAGACCTCCTCACAAATCTCATTGCTTTACAACCCATAGTTCACCGTATAATGGTTAACGACCAAAGGATTTCATAGAACAAAATTTATTACAGAGATATTGTTATCACGTAGGCTGAGACGTCGTTACAAACAATAAAAGTAATTTTTACGAGTGGCAACCCTGCGTTAATAAATTAAAAGTAAAAGGATAGGGTTGGGAAACAATGCCACTTTACCCCGGTGCCGCCGTCGGTGCCCGAAGATCTAAGTTTTGTCACCCTTAATAAGAAAACGAGTTAGGGCTCCCACTTAAACTCCAGACAGTTTAATGTGTTAGGTATACATAATTTATATATTTCTATTATTTTTCTGTTGATATCTGCATAAGGTTTCAAATCATCATGGACAACAACTAATACCTATCTAATTGATATTAAATAATGTCAAAACCATACTTAGAACCAGGTAGTAGAACCAGGTATTTTGCTTGAAGTACCACTATGCAGTAGAAAATATAAGTTTAGCGAAGAATAATCGAAAGGAGTATCATCATAACTGAAATTACTTCGCCCGCATCAACAGAATACACAATAAAGTAACAGCCCTAGCACAAGGGTTACGTCTGATTGGGTGCGTACACAACTACTGTTTTGTCGAGTACCCCAAATTAATTT
The DNA here is from genome assembly GCA_946478455.1 of Eupithecia vulgata. NCBI lineage: Eukaryota > Metazoa > Arthropoda > Insecta > Lepidoptera > Geometridae > Eupithecia > Eupithecia vulgata. Next base: position 1,865,435 of record OX297862.1, on the reverse strand, counting down.
TTGAGAACAAAATCCATTAGCGAATGAAGCTTTTTTACTCATTGTTTAGGGTTCCATAATTTACGCGCGAAACCCGATTGAAGTCGCTTTTAAACGACGGGGCGGCAAATGCATGGTGTATACCAAAGCATTGTTCATTTAAAAAAAATGTATTCGTCTTTATTACACCGCGAAAGAGCTCACATTTGACGTTTGATGATAGAAAAATTGGTATTGCTATGTTGGTCGCAATGTGTTTTCTTGTCAACTCTATGATTTATATCGTCCAATTGTCTATAGATCGATGCGAGTAAAGAGTTTCTATTTGCTGCAATGTACTTTTTGTGTTTTTTTATGTGCGGGCTTACTTTTAATTTGGCATTGTCGGTGGTGGCATTTATGGTTCATATTTATGGCTAAAAGGGGACTTGGTTTGGGAAACTATAATGGTAGGTTTGTTGGATCACAATCATGTACGAGCATGAGTATAAGACTACCATGTTTTTACAGTAAACAATAATATTTGTGTTGGATTAATATTTCTTTGCGTAGCTATATAGGTAAGCTATGCTCGGAGTTTCTCTGAAGGATAGGATTCGCAACGAATACATCCGACAGAGAACTAAGGTTATCGACATAGCTCATAGGATTAGCAAGCTGAAGTGGCAGTGGGCTGGCCATATTTCAAGAAGAACCGACAACCGCTGGGGTAAACGTGTTCTTGAGTGGAGACCGCGACTCGGAAAACGTAGTGTAGGACGCCCTCCAACCAGGTGGGATGACGATTTGCGAAAGTCTGCTGGCAGATGCTGGATGCGGCAAGCTGAAGACAGGGCGCTATGGCGCTCATTAGGGGAGGCCTATGTCCAGCAGTGAACTAGTATAGGCTGATGATGATGATGATAGGTAAGTACATAAGTACCTACTTAAAGTTTTTGTACCGACTTATTACTTAGGTACCTAACGTTTTTTTGTTCATGGTAAAGTCTTTACCATGAGCAAAGAATAAAAATACCCCACCGTCTGTGAATTATTATGCAAAACAGAAAATACTCCGGAAAAGTAATTGTCTTGCAACGAAAGCTGACAATGAGCTTTATAAAAATAATATACCAGAATGCTTATAATCATAATGTCTGTACGTGCTAGGTATGGTAGGGTACTGCGGGCTGTCGGTGCGGAGAGACGTGGCGCTGGTGAAGTACATGGTGCGCGTGCTGGGCGGGGAGCTGCACCACCCGGCAGTGCTGGCGGCGCTGCGGCTGCGCGCGCCCAACGACTACTTGGGCGCGCGCCGCCGCCCCGCCATGCTTGAGGTGCCCAATTTTAGGACCAACCTACTTTAGTTTGCCCCCATGTGCCCCCGCTATCTATATGCTCAATATTAATTTATTATTCATTTCATTTATTCCAAAAGAAACAAAATACATTGTGTGCGGAAAACTTAAATCTTAAACTCATGGTACCTACACAATATTCTAATTGGACAATAATCAAGTCACTTATATAAACAATTCAATAAAGTAAACACAAAACATAACACCATAGTAAAAAATATTTTTAAAACTACCTAGTAAAACATAATTAAGATAAAGTAAATAAAGACATGCTGCAAATGATTGACGACCTCAGTGGCGCAGCGGGCGAGAGTCTGCCTGCGACGCAAGAGGTTGCGGGTTCGATCCCCGCCTCGGAACAAATTTGTGTACGATCTGCAGAAATTTGTTCCGTTGGTCTGGGTGTTTTCTATGTATAATAAAAAATATCTATCTATGAAATGTATAATATTATGTATATCAGTTATCTAGTACCATAACACAAGCTCTGCTTACCTTGGGGCTAGATAATACTGTGTGAATTGTCCAGCATTATTTATAATGATATCATTATTTGGATTCAGTGTCAATTTGATATTAAAATTAAAGTTAAAATGTCAGCCCAAATATTATAATTTTATCCCATATTTTACAATGTCAGCCCAAATATTATAATGTCAACTAGAAAATAAATACCTTTGTAGGTATAATATATAGGTTATATTGTTATAACCTATATATTATACCTATAATATAATTCATTTATGTCGTAGAGACACTTCTCCAGAAGAAAAGTTTTTTATTTGTTTCTTACAAGTGGTATTGTCTACGAGTAGCGCGGATATTTTTTACAAAAACCTGCGAAACTTCTACAAATAGCACAGATAGTTATAGTAACATTACTAAATCTGTGGTTATAAAAAAAAATTAGATTAATACCTACTTATATATACCATCCGGGTAAAAAAAACCTGTTATGATGTTATTAATTTTTGATAGGTGTATTAGAATAGTGTCATGTATTAGGTATAATAGAATTCAATTGAGAAAATTCATATTGAATGAGATTAAATTTGGAATAAAATTAGATATCTAAGTGTATAAGTAATATCGATGCAACAACATACAACTTTTACAGCCAACTCTGATTATTTATTATTAAGTTATTATGTTTAACTTTACATAACAGAAATCACAGTCATTCTGTTTTTCTTGATTTATAAAGTCCCTGATGGTGTTTCGTTTTAGAAATGAATAACTTGTGTACCTTTTATATGTAAGTACACAACTAATCACGTTACAAGTTACATTACTACTCAAGTTAGAATTAACGACATCAAGTGTATAATGTATAACACCTACGGTGGAAATAAACTCAAAATAAAAATAAAAGCTTTACCAGCGATTTGCAAACATCTCTCTATTGTTCCAACATCAGCTGTGCATATCAAACACGATACATGATTCCCCATTCTATATGCATGTGTTGATCGCAAACAATGCCTGCTATCAAAATAACTATAAAAATACAATAAGCGGCTTATACGTGTACACGTTATATAATACACTAAAGCGCGCGGTACAAATTAAACATTATACGGTTATGATATTTACTTTGCAAAGTTTTGGTCCATATGTTCTAAGTTTTACACTTTTCTTTCCTAAGCTGGTTTAATTTTTAGGGTTCCGTGCCCAAAGGGTAAAATGGGACCCTTTTACTAAGACTCCGTTGTCCGTCCGTCTGTCTGTGTCTCCGTCTGTCACAAAACATGTCATAAATCTGTATCTCATAAACTGTGATAGTTAGACTGTTGTTTTTTTTTATACAGATAATGTATTTCTGTTGCCGCTATAGCAAGACATACTAAAAAACATAATAAAATAAATATTTAAGGGGGCTCCCATGCAACAAATGTGATGTTTTTGCCGTTTTTATTGAATGGTACGGAACTCTTTGTTTGCGAGTTCGGCTCGCACTTGGCCGGTTTAATTTTCTTTTTTATGCTATTACAATTTTTATTTTTGTAATTTTGATTCAAATAAAACACAATACATTTATCTGTTACTTAATGATAACTGATATCAGATTCCCCCGAATACGCAACTTACTCGTACCTACGTGTTTTTTGGCAGTTTTCAATGAAAACTTGTCAATAATTCACTTGAGTGTTGTGTTTAGTTTAGTTTAGTTTAAAGCGTTTATTTGTAACTAAAACTTATAATAAATCTACAATTACAAAGACTTAAAAAATATACACAAAATATAAATGATGAAACAATGAATATACATATTAACGTCTTAGCTACAAAATGATCCCAACTCAGCTTATGCAGGTATTTCATAGAAAAAAAAACCTGCGCTGGTTTTCTGCTGGGGCCGGTGGGACTGAGGAATTACAAATAAAAATATATATAAAAGCGAAGTATTACAGTTACAAAACAAAATGAAACGTAGTACCTAGGTCATATAATTTTCGGTAGGTGTAAAATCCTTCGATAGGTACGAATTTAAATTTGAACAAATGCCGCCTACAATAGGCATTCTATTTGAATTTTCAAATAAATGTACCTAATCCAAAATGGCGGACTTTTGTTAGCAATTAAGTGAAGTGTACCGGCGATATAATCCTATTGGCACGGTATTTGGCCGCTTGTGGGCACAATAAAGTTACGTTTTATTGTGCTTTGAATGTTTATAAAGTGTATTGTGAACGCACCTTTAATTTTTTACTGTTAGGATAAATTGGGTCAATTTTTTTATGGTAAACAATGGAAGAATAACTGAAAAGCAAATGCTCTTGCACATTTTTACTTAGAGGCTGTTGATATTTATCATGCTAAAACTAGTACAAATCGGTCATGCGTTGGAAATGCATTAGCTTAATTTCTCTGTTCATCAGGGATAATATAAGAATCGAATGATGAAAGACTTTGTCAAATCGATCCAGTAGTTTCAGAGCCTATTCAATTTTAACAAATAAATCTTTCCTCTTTATAATATTAGTACTAGATAAATTTAAAATATTGAAATTCTTTAGTAGGTACTTCTTAAGTCGCGTATTTCTTTCTTATTAGTAATTTCATTGTAAACTTATTGTCGATGATGAAGAGTGACCTTATCACGCTTTTGCAAATACCTACGATATTTCCAGTTTTCAACACCAACAAACTTTTTTTAAATAGAAAGTTTTACAAAATGGGACAGGAATATAATGTGGACCTACGTAAGTTTGTACCAATGTTCTTTGTATCAGCTTAAACCTAGATGGTAAAAAGCCGTCCTTCCGATAGGATGTCACATTAGGACCGCCACACACAGCTGTCCCCTATCATCTACCGATCTTAAGCCGATGTTGTACTTGCAAAAATACTCATTTTTATCTCAAATACGATCTGGATCTTCCCTAATCTGCCTTTTGTGTTTGTATGTTTGTTTGTGTGATAAAGTGGGGATGTTTTGTGCAATTAGACGGATTGGGGTGTGAATGCGATCGGAGCTATTAGGGATTTCGTAAATTGTTTCTTTTTGTTCCCGTGGCTTTTTTATTCTGTTGGTTGTGGACAGATTTGTTTGAACGATAAAAACTGTGGTAATATTGATAAGGGATTGTTTGTTCCTACCTACTAACTCATCATGTAAGTATAAGTAAGTACTTTACGTAACTATGTACTTAGGTAACAATACAATAGGTGGTCCTGAAGAAGCTACTGACTGGCTGACCATCTTAAGAGATAGGCTTAAAGAAACATAAAAATTTACAATTCCTTTAATATGCAGATCAGTTTTCTCATTAAAAACGATCTCTTCTGTGCTGAGAAATACCACTCGCGGTATAAATAATAATAAATAATGCTGGACAAGTCACACAGCATTATCTAGTCCCAAGCTAAGCAGAGCTTGTGTTATGGGTGATAACTGATATACATAATACGATACAATACACAGATAGATATTTTTTATTATATATAGAAAACGACCAGAACACCCTGAACAAATGTCTGCAATTCGTACACACATTTGTCCCGAGGCGGGAATCGAACCCGCAACCTCCTGCGTCGCAGGCAGACCTTCGCCCACCGCGCCACAGAGGTCGTCTAATTTAAATTAATGCAGCTGCTTAGGCTCATTCACTATCGAGAGCAAAATAAATAATCAAACTCACTTTTATAACATTATCTGTAGGTTGGTACCTATTTTGGTTTTCAACAAAGAGTATTAATATTGAACTTCATAAATAAGAAGAAGCAGTTCATAAGGAAATCAATACTCTATGATCGGAATCGCCCTGTCTCTTTTGTCCACCACCCTTCCCCGCCTGCGACCGACAGTTCCTCTAATTGTTTATTTTTTTTAAACTCGAAGACGCGGTCCGAAGTTGGAATTGGTAATTCAGCTAGTCGAGATTGGAAATGCAAATCTTCAGAAGTTTAAGTTAGTTTAAATTGCTGTACTGTACATCTGGGTTTTCAATATTCAGCTAGGTGCTATCTACCTATCTGCAATTTAAAAAATAAAATGCATAATATACCGATACATAAAAAAATTGCACACAGAAACTCAACAACAAATGGCGAACACAAATGAATTCTATATAAAATAAATACGTAAGAACCGAAACCAACAAACAAAATATATCAACAAAATTGATTGCATTCTAAGAAACAAATCATGATTCTCCATATTTTCAAAATATAATGTAAGAAAAAAATTACCGAAGTACCTACTTAGCAATTATCTTAAACAATAAGACTACTCTGAATATTGTGATGGCTGATGTTATTATTAACTAACATTAACATAGAAGTCAATAACGGTCTTTAACAAACAGTTTTTGCATCATAACGGTTCAAAGGGATTGACCATAAAATTTTCTAGAACGAAATAATTATCCACTTTGTTTGGTGTTTTGTTCTTTAAGAAACCCATTATTTGTATATTAGCGGTGCCGAAACAGCGGGACATCTTTAAAAATGAACTTTTCAGTGATGTGATAAAGGAAAAATTCCATTAAGCCGTCCCAAATGGTCAGTCTTGCGGCCTACTCAAGCTGTGCTTTACTAAGAAACAATCAGACATTGCCGAAAATCAAAAGAAATGTCCACAAACATATAAACAAAGGACCCAACGCGGTTATAACTTATAACCGTAAGATGTTTCATAACGAAGGACTAAGAGTTTTGTTTTAATGTTGAAACATAGGAATAGACACTAAGGAATGTCTTTTCTTCTATAATACATCTCTATTGTTAAGAGATGTCATAAAAATTTACTTTAGAACTATCGGCAAAAGCTTTGATGGTAAAAGAATCTACTTCAAAACATAACATCCCAACCGTTTATTCAACAACTTCAAATTACATCTCTATGTCTTCCTCTGTAGGTTTAAATTTATATATTTTATCATTATTACTTCGACCATAGCTATCGGCACATGATCCTTTTGTCTAAACAATTACATCGTGTATTGTAACAGGCATTCATTTGTGTTTCTTGTTCTATTGAAACATGTTTTTGTTACTTAGGTGTCCGAACCACATCATAAATCAGTTTTACAGACGTATGAACAGTGATTAACAAGTATTCTGTTCGGTCCTCCAAGGTATTTTCAACTTTATCAACTTGGTTTTTGAGTGCTTTCGACAGTATTGTTAATTTGGTTTCTGAGATCAATGCTAAATGAAGTTTTAAAGTAATGATGGTTCAATTCAATGTGTGCGAAGTTTGATGGGCTCGTGTAATACTTTTAAGATATGTTATGGATACTTTATGAGGTGAAAGAGTTTTTTACTCATTTATGTACGAATTTTATAACCTATAGGATTACCTATAGGTGATATTTTATGGTTTATTTAAAAGAAAGATACATTAACAAAATTACAAAGATTCAAATTCAGAGTTTTTATTCCTAAATGTCATTACAAGTCACTAAACTAATACCTACTAAATAAAATATAAAATCCAATCAACCATTCTTATAAATCATGTTAATTCGCTAAAAAGACATTTTAAATATAAAATTTAAAATTACAATAAATTAATTAAAAAATAGAGACTTAGAAGAGAGAAAAGAGACAAACATAATAAAGTAAGTGCATCTTACATTGTACAGGGATATATTCACTAGGGACATAGGGGTTTAAAAACAGAGATTTAAATAATAAGGAAATGTCAAAGCAGTCAAATACAGGGATGACTATATAGACTTAGAAGGCATTGGCTTAGTAGGGGTGAAGGTGTAGATCGATAAGAAGCTAAAATGAAAACTGATTAAGGTATTGTTTGCCTTGTAGAAGTCGGTGCTGGTTACAGATTCTATTCCTCATTTTGTTTTAATTGTTTGTAGTTTAAGTAATTCTACTATTCTTCTTTTAACTCTACTACCTGTGTGTAAGCCGAGCGTAAACATTCCGTATTTACGAACATAGTCTGGCTTCCTCGATACAGGCCAAGTCTAGTGAGGAAACCGACAAAAATCACTGTTCAAATTAGATCAGAAAATTACGTAGGCACCTACGTACATAGGTTTAGTTTGGGTCCTTATTTTGTATTATTTTTGCAATTAATATTTCTTACTTTTACTTTACTTTACCTAACTGAAGCTGCAAAGGCATTACCTTCATTGCTTATTGTGAGTAAATAAGATATGAAAGACCAAGTAAGAGGTCTCATTCAAAACAGTTCAACAAACTTTCCTACACACTATTGTGAAATTGGATATTACCACCACCAAGACGATAACAGTAGCATTTAAAGAAACTTCAACTCTATGAACATAAGGCTCAAATCTAGGATACACTTCAAAGAGAGATCAATAACCATGCTGTTCAGTAGAAGTCTTCAAAAAATACACGATATAGACGTCAAGTCAAAGCACGGAAGTAAATTGACTATTCATCCGACAATGCGGAGTGATGATGAAACCACCGATATGACCGTGTATGTGGTCTGGAGCTATACCAATGCTCTACTAGTCTGAGACCGTCATATGGCGAAGGCAGAAATAGTTATAAGTAGCCGTCTATTAATCAATTTCTAAGACAACTTCACTGAGACAACTTTCTGGTGCTATATCCCCGCCACGCAACCAAAGTTTGTATCATTTACAAATATATGCTTGTATATATCAGAGAAAGTTTATGTTTTGGCTGTTAGTAGCATCTAGCAGTACCTAACAGTGATCCTGGTGGTAACCAGCAAATGATTACCACCAGGATGACGGTTTTGTAACTGATGTATTAGGACAGCATATTGCTCTGGTATTCCCTACAGCTAACTTCTGGATACTTATGATCTTCTCAATAAATACGACTAATAGATAGATAGATGATATAAGACTTATAGTACATATTATAAAGCACACTTAACTTAAAATAATTTAGAAAGAAAGAAAGAAAGAAAAGAAAAATATTTATTAGACACAACACAGCACAACACACAAATAAAACTTTAGAACATAGATATAAACATAAGACTACTTAAGTACCTACTAGATAATGAAGTAGGTACATACTTAAACTAAGAAAATGAATTATTTATAAACTAGGTAACACAATCCATTGGGTTGGTACTGGTACTAAGTAGCCCACTCAGCAAGTAGAAAAGCGCGCGTGTGTGTGTCGGTCCAACTGGTCGTGACTCAGCTTATTGCTCTAACACAAAAAGTAATTTGTGCAAGAGCGCTGGTTTTCAGTCAGAACCAGGTAGGATAAGTGACAGACACGATCACAGATCCAGCACGACAGAAGACAGTTTTTTACTCCATAAAGCGGAAACAAGGTGGCAACACTGGTTATTTAAAATTATCGAAAAGTGAGTGAAAATATGAAATAAAATAGGGTGAGTATATATATTATTTTAAGATTGATTTATGTAGTTGTAAATGTATTTTGTTCGTTCAAGGTTAGGTACAACAGTCATGCCGCGAAACTGTCATTCTTGAAACTGACAGTAGCATAAGTTTTTCCAAAGAGAATACAATAGCTATGCTTTTCTTTCATTGGAATTGGAATGGAAGGATTTTTTTTAGCTAGTTGTGATAAGTTTGTTGGATATTTATGTTCTACCTTCGTCAAAAATCATTTGCTTGGTTCGCGTAAGGCTCGAACGGGCACGTTCGGAGAAATCGTACCGTAGAGTAGAGTCGAGCAAGGCCCTTGGCTTGACTTGGCTGCTCGATGGCTTCCAACCACAATCAGTTGTTGTGAAGAACAACTGCCTTCTCAAAAGGAGAAACCATCATAGAAACGAATAATTAGGTATAGGATAAGCGACAATTACCATCTTATCGTTCAAGAACGCTTACTGGTATCTATCAATTTGTAACTCTGTGTATAAAAGCTTCTGGTTTTCCATCAAATAAATAAATAAATAAAAACCTCCCTTCAACACTTTCGGACACTATTTATAAGATACAGCGAGGCAATGCAGCCAGTGACTTGGGCACGCTTCCGACTGGTATTGATGGATCAGTTGAGCTACCTGTAGATTGTTTGCAACAGTCTGCAGTTAGCTCAATTGTTTCTATTGTAAATACTAGTTTTAATTTTATTACATAATTTAAAGATATATTTATAAAATTAATTATAAAGTAGCTTGACGACCATCAAAAAACGGTCACCGTAATCTTTGAAAAGTTACCGTCACACAGTACAGTAACGTATCAGATGTTTACTCGTGTAATTATACCTATTCATGCATTTTGAATTGACCGATCAAAGGCAAAAATGGATGTAAAAAGAGTCAACTCTGAATATCGCCTCGAAATGATGGATTGCCTACCTGTTACTTCTGAGTTATCATCATCGTCATCATCAGCCTACGTTTGTCCACTGCTGTACTGGACATAGACCTCCCCTTATGAGCGCCATAGCGCTCTGTCTTCAGCTTGACGCATCCAGCATCTGCCTGCAGTCTTTTGTAGGTCGTAGCCCACCTGGATGAAGAGTCGAGAGTCATGATTTCCACTCAAGAACACTTTTACCCCAGTGGTAATCGGTTCTTCGCCAGCTATATTGATTACTCTATTTCTCTGACGGGTCTATTCATTACGAATCCTATCCTTCTGGTATCAGAGTAAGGTGAGAGCCTTTTTACCTATTAAGGGTGAATATACACAGCATCCGTTTTACAGGTACTTTTTTCCGCGATGGCGTATGTAGTTGTAGGGGCGAGCTCACACCCAACAGTGTTCCGTATCCAGTAAACGATAGTTTCCAATAGCGAATTATCCGTAAAAAACGGTCCTGTAATAACGGATCAACTGTGTGAAAGTATCTTTAAATGTTGGTGGGTATTTACAAGATTTAATCTTTTTCTTTCAGGTTCATGGCATCCCATTAAGACGTTAGATTGAAGATGGAAAAGGATGAGCTCGCTCGCACCTCACCTCAACAGCCTTTAATGGTCCACTGCTGGACGCAGGCCTCCCCCTGATTCTTTATCTCTTGGGGAGTAGTGCACATAATCCCCACTCTGGGCATGCGGGTCGGTGCTCGCAGTTCGGTGGTAGATCTATTATGCAAGTGTATGTCCCTTAGTCGCCTCTTACGCCCACGGAATGAGTTGGGGTGAAGAAGGCTGCAAAACAATAGGTGTCCCACCACTTCGATACGAGTAAGCATTGTAAGCATTGCCCTCCAACCATGCAGCATTCTAAGGGTCAGACTCCACCAAAGCTGAGCTGAGATGAGCGGAGAAGAGATAATATTGATTATATAAATATTGAATTGTAAGTTTTATATAAACTTACTAGTGGTTTATTTTTCGATTCTTCCAATAGTGTTCAAAAATTTTTAGCGAATAAAATCAATAATATCTGATTTCTTAATTGATAATAATGACTATTTATACAGCTTTTTATGTATTAAATTTGACTTGTCTAAGTGCCAATACAACCAACCAATACAAAGTCTTTATTCACACATCTAATCTCCCCTCAACTTCAGTGGAGACCATCGAGCAGAAATGTATCAAATTTTTATACGAAGAAATAAAGAAAAATCGAAGCAGGGACGTGAGCTGTTGATCGCAAGATGGCGACGTCGCGCAGCGGAGACGAGAAGAGATGAGCGGAGATGTGAGTTTTCCGCTGTCCTCGCTAGAGCATTCATCTCAACAAACATCCGATGCTCGCCGCACGCAGCTCAGCTGGTTTAATCAGCACACATCTACGCTTTAGCCAGCAGACGTCCGCTCCAGTCTAGGCTGTACGCATCTCCGCATAGCTTCGGTGTAGACAACCTATAGCTGAAAAACGTCTCTTCTCGTCTCCGCTACGGACATTTCCGCACATTTCCGCTTTAGTGAAGTATGGGCCTAAAGACACAGCCATTTTGTGATTTCATAACTAGTACTAACTTCCCTACTACATACATCTACTAAATAACAAACCAATTAGGTAGGTAACGACCAATTTTCCTTAGAAACGTAAAAGTATTATGTAAGTAATCGTTTGATCCGCAAAGAAAGATTTAGTATTAAATGAAAAGGCAAAAACTTGGGTTTCTTCGAGTTTTTAATTATGTTTTTTGTTTTGGCTTCTTTCTCAAAAATATCAGCCAAGTTTGTGACATAATTGTTGTAATACGTTGAAACAATAAGAAAACATGACTCAGAATTATTACCTCACAGTTAAAATAATAATTCGGTTTTGCTTGTTTTAGGGATCCGTAGATACTATAAAAACAGTGAAGATAGAATGGTTTTTAGAATACATCAGATTATTTATTTACCTATTGGCTAATATTTGAAGCCTAATGAGTAGCAGCCTATTAATTTTTGAATGTTGGCGCGATTGCATTTTTTTTCGTTTACCGGAATTGGTGACGTCAGCGTGGATGATTTTTTTAAAAGACAAAAGCGAATCGATGCCTACTGACAAGTGCCTTGTTGGTTTTGATTACTAGGGGGAAAGCCGTAATCCAAACGCTGAGCATGCGGCTCAGGGATCGCAGTTTGATGGTTATTATTTTAGTGGATTTCCCCTACGATATCCTTTGTGTTCTCGAACTACCCTTGAACCTACCCTTGAAAACCTTCGATAAGCTTACTGGTATCTATCAATTTTTAACTCTGTGTATAAAAGCTTCTGGTTTTCCATCAAATAAATAAATAAATAAAAACTTCAAGCGCGGTGGTTTGGGCGAGCGAGCTCGTGTTCTAGATGACTGATATACATATTTGACGACCTCTGTGGCGCGGTAGCCGCAGGTCTGGAATCGAGCCCGCAATCTCCTGCGTCCAGCGGACCTTCGCCCACCGCGCTACATCGGGTAAGGAACAGCTTCTTTGTTTTATTGTTACCGATCCAACAATTTGAATTCATGTTTCCATATTATGAATTCGGAAGTAACTCTGTCTAAACGGCTAAATTTATATTACAATTTCAGTTAATTTAAATTTTATTTAGTTTTATTTTATGTTAGTTATTTGTAGTTTTTCCTACAAAATTCATTAAAGTTGTCTTATTGTTGTTTTGATTAAAGTATCGTAATTTTTATGTGTCCTGTGATCTTTCAAATGTAATTAAATCTTTTTGAAGTTGAATTTTATATCACTGAGACACGAGGGGCAAGCAAATTCTGCATAAATCAAATATACCTATGTACTAATAACGATAATTTTGTTGCCTGACAAAATTAAATGACCTAACATACATAGGCTACTTTTTATATCGGAAAAGCGCACCCGAAGCTGCGGGCTGAAGCAAGTAAGTATAGTATAATAATTACTTAATATTACACAGTAAATAAAGAGTTTACAATATAACATTGAGCCAAATTCAAAGTTTTAATTGTTGTTGTTTTAAAAGAAAACTTGTGAGTTTATATTTTATTTCTTTCGTTGTTTTCTGACATAATATGACATTTAATAAACTTTAACTAATTCAAGTTTCGGTTGCAATCGGATTTTTCTTTTCATGTTTTCTTGTTTTGGTAAGTATTATTTCATAAATGGTAATTATTATGTTGTAATATGACATTTCATAAATTTTAACTGAACTCGCTTTTGTTTTCAGAGTTTTTCTTTTTCAAAGTGAATTCTCAGAAAGTTGATTAAAGAAATTACCCGAATGATTAATGTTTATTTTTTTACTATTCTAATAACTTGTGTGAATTGTGGTCATGTGTGTAAGAACTCGGGGGTGTAGCACCGACAACTTCCCGACTCCAGGTTGTTAGATCGGTTACGAATTTCGGGAAGCCTCGAAACTCTTTGAATTATTTCGCAATTAAAGCCTTTGAAAAATTAACAGAGATTGCCATTTCGTGGCTTTATGCAAACGTACCAGGCTTCTTATTAATTCATAATCCCTATGGTAGAGGAAATAAAGACTATTTTGCAAAGTTTTGTGACACAGACTCAAGAGACGCATAATTAGAAACAGAGATTCTACTTTGTAACAAAATCGTTTAGATGTTTTTCGTCGTTTTTTGGTTGTTAGTTTTAATTAAGAAAGCCTTTGCTCATTAAAACACCATGAGTCTACACTCCACAAAATAAAGTTATTAAAGATCTATTATTTTACTGATAATATTATTGAAACTAACCGGTCGGTTAATCCAAACGATCCATTGCTAATTACTAGCACAATAAATTGGCACTAACCAGAGTTTAAAGTTTACTAACTAACTGAAAATTAAACGACTGAAAAGCTTAATTAACGCGCTGCGGTTATATCAATAATTTGTAGTTTGAGACACCCTCTATGGGACGTGGATGCAAGAAATTTAATGGAGGTTCTAACGTCTACAAAAAATCAACAATAAGCTCAAAAGCTTTTGAAAGATACTCGATATAAAATAAAAGGTGAGATTCGAGCTTTCTAACTCATTTCGTGCATACCTAGATTTAAAAGTTAAATATTGTAGTCCATAATTAATGGGTAAACTATTTTTCCACCTTGCGTTTTAAAATCTTTTTTGTTTTCAGTAAAATATTGACTTATATGTACTTTTCTCGATGGTTTAATTTTATTGCGGGAGTATTATTTTAGAGTAATAACAAATTTATAAATAAAAACCAGTGAAATTGCGCGCGGGCCTTCCTTTTTCGCCTTTTTGCGAAAAAGCGAGCCCATTTCGTCTAAAGTTAGAAAAGGTTAGTTGTTAGCCGTCTGGTGCCGGCTTAGAATTTGTACCCCCAACTCTTCCCGCGAGTGTCGTAAGAGGCGACTAAGACCTACAACTGGGCGGGCAGCAGCGCCTCTTGCAGAATATATCTACCACCGTACTGCGATCCCCAACCATGCCCATCGTGGGTATTATGGACATCACCTCCCGTTAGATAAAAGCCGATTATCGGGGGAGGCCTTCGTCCAGTGGACTATTATAGGGTGTTGAGGTAAGGTGAGAAAAGGTTTGGCGCATCCATAGTTTCCTGTGTCCGCACTTCTCCCGGCATAATTGCAGGTGGCGCGGCGGGCACCAACTAATTGCCATTGAAAAAAGGCGAAAGCGCGTCTAAAACATTTTCCTACAACCTTTGATGTTTTTTCAAAAACCCCGCTTTACTCTCAAAGCTTGATAAGCTACGTATAACCAGTAATAAGGCACTTTGAAAGACTTTCAAAGGTGTGAGTTTGATGTTGTAAGGATGAGTGTGAAATACCTTTATGCGTTCATCTTGTGAAATAAGTTTCTTTAGGGCGTTGTGGGGGAGTGAGTTACGCGTGTGTGCACTCCCCTTTGAAGCTAATTTTTATTTTTTTCTTTGATTAGGTGTGATTTGGTGTTCTAGGTAGTGTTTGCAGGTATTTTAATCAAGACCTAGAAGAACTAGATGAGTAGGTAGTGATTTGACGTCTAGGGACAGATTTATATAGGTTTTCATCTCATCGTTCAACTAGACAATTCACCGCCGTAGTCGGGATTTTGACTCACAACCTTAAAAAGACGAATCAAAGGATTTGTAGTAAATATTGAAAACGTTACAATATTGAGAATTATTATAAAATTAATTCAAATAAAGTTTATGTACTAATCAAACCTTCTATGATTATTATTTATTACACATGAATTCAATAAACCATAGCACTAAGTTCTTGTTTAAAAACCTATGAGGTAATCAATTTATAGATTACAATTATATCTAAGCAATAAGAGCAACGAGTGCTTTTCTCAGGATCTCTGAACTGAGATCGCGGTGAAAATGAGTCAATCAGGTCACTCACAAGTCATAGAGCCTTGCCAAAACCCTGCAAACTAATCCCCGCCTTGTAATTAGCTTTGTAAAGTTGATTATTCCTAGAATAAACCTGAGTGATGCTGTAATCATTTGTTAAGGCTCGGTCATTAGCACCGCGACCATCGACCCACAGAGGTCACGTAAGTTCACACAACTTAAGTAAATAACTAAGAATCCATACAATTTGTTTGAAAATTGAGTGGCGCCTTATTGTTTTGAGTTAAAACCAATTTAACGGTGAAAGGCATAAATAACTTCGATGGGGTGTCGACATTTCTGAGTTAATTGAATCAATTTCGTTCGATTCCGATCCAATGCAGAATTTCGATTAAGAGCTAAATTGGTTGATTTTGATTAGTTAAAATTTCCACAGGAATAATGTTTGTTTTGACTAATATTATTGTAAAATTAAATTGCGCGCTCCGGTGCTTCATTTGGTAAAATTCCACCAAGCAGCTTTAATCAAACAAAACCGAAATAATGAAGTTATTGTATGAGTGTTTAGCTGTCTGCTTATTAAGCAGTCTGCTTGCTTAAAACGACAGCAAATAATAGAGACCTTTGAGCAACCATTATACACATTGGTGTCACCTACGGTAGCGCAAGAAGAAACAATATCAGCAAAAGACAATGCTCAATAAAAAAGCCTCAGGCCAGTATTATAAAAGCTTGGTCCGGCATATATCTATACTTGAGTGACGTTTATGCCATAGAGAAGCGTCACTCAAGCGTAGATCGATGACTGATCAAGCTTTCACGATTCGGGTCAAAACACCCTCAAACTCACAGAAACCAACAACATACTGATCAAGATCTCAGAAAACCGCTGGAGCCATAGCGGCGATCTATGAACGAATCATAAACCGCTGGAGTCATAGCGGCGATCTATGAACGAAGCATAAACCGCTGGAGCCATAGCGGCGATCTATGAACGAATCATAAACCGCTGGAGTCATAGCGGCGATCTATGAACGAAGCATAAACCGCTGGAGCCATAGCGGCGATCTATGAACGAAGCATAAACCGCTGGAGTCATAGCGGCGATCTATGAACGAAGCATAAACCGCTGGAGCCATAGCGGCGATCTATGAACGAATCATAAACCGCTGGAGTCATAGCGGCGATCTATGAACGAAGCATAAACCGCTGGAGCCATAGCGGCGATCTATGAACGAAGCATAAACCGCTGGAGTCATAGCGGCGATCTATGAACGAAGCATAAACCGCTGGAGCCATAGCGGCGATCTATGAACGAAGCATATACCGCTGGAGCCATAGCGGCGATCTATGAACGAAGCATTATGCCTGGGTGTGAACGTCGCTCGTCTGCGATGATGATAATGAAAGAACCAATAAAACAACACTTGTTAAGGACGACCACGACATAGAATACAGTTGTAATAATACATACCTACATATTTTCCTATTCTTTTCAAAACAATTTGAATAATAGTTTTAACTCACCAAGAACGGATGTTGTCACACCTCTGATGCTGCTTCTAAATAAGATACCGCCTACGGTACCCTAATTATTATAATACTTGTTCTGGCTACTCGGTAGGGTCACCAAAATTAAGTTATATTATTTAGTATATTATATAGTTATATTATTATATATTACCAAACATATTAGATGTATACCTAACAAAAAAGAAATGGAGATACCTATAATTAGTTGATAGAAAGATAGATAATACTTTGGTAGGTAGGCTAAAATCGGGGAGCACAAAGCTCACTTCCTCAACCTCAACAGCCTATATTGGTCCACTGCTGGACGCAGGCCTCCCCCTGAAAAGCGCCTCATTGGCTTTTATCTCCTGGAAGGAAATGACCATAATCCCCACGCTGAGGATGCGGGTTGGGGATCACAGTTCGGTGGTATTTATTGTTCTGCAAGAGGCGCTGCTGCCCGCCCCCCGGTGTATGTCTCTTAGTCGCCTCTTACGACACCCGCGGGAAGAGTTGGGGTTGATGCAAATTCTGAGCCGGCTTCAGGCTTAGAATTTGCACCACAAGGCTCACTTGGTTACGTCAATATAAATACATTTTTCTTACAGTAAAAACATATTGTACTTCGTAGTTCAAAGCCACAAAGCAACACAAAACAAATAAAATTTATACCTAGAAATGAGTATCGTTAAAAGTCAAGGTAAACCGAATAATGTCAAATAATAGAGTATTTTACTGTGTATCAGTAAATGTTCATATCAAGTACTATTAATAATAATAATAATAATAATGCTGGACAATTCACACAGCATTATCTAGCCCCAAGGTAAGCAGAGCTTGTGTTATGGGTACTAGATAACTGATATACGTAATATTATACATTACATAGATAGATATTTTTTATTATACATAGAAAACACCCAGACCAACATATACTTAAACAATATTGAGATAGCTTAGGCAAAAAGCAGTCGGAAAATGAGAGTTAAGTTCATAAACACCATTAAATATTAGTCGTCGGTAATGTTATTATGGCATATGGCTGTGTATTGGCAAATAACAACGCGTTTCGTTAGGTAGGTACCACACAGCCAACTGACGTCATTACCACATAGCAATATGGCGTCCAATGCGTCCAACGTTTTCGTCAAGTTACGCGCGCAATTTTAAAATGTAAATTAAAATGCAATTTATTGGCACTTACCTATCGATAAAATAAATTTTTTGTAGGATTTTTTAAGTAATTCATTAGAACCATAGAGGGTATCACTGATTGAGACACTTTTCAAAAATCGATGTACTATATTTGTGATATAATATTGATCAAAGCAGCCAGCTATTGTCTAACTAAACAAACTAACCAGCTTACTGCGGTTTATACTAGTTTTATTTTAATTATATTCATCATCATCATCGGCCTATACTGGTCGACTGCTGGACATGATTTCTATTAATTTACTGTAATTTTATTTGTTAATAACAACAAAGCTTTTTGTAATTAGGAAATTCAACATGCTATCTGTCGTTATGAGTTTTCAATAATATTTCGAAAATACTAAAGTTTTATTTGAGCGCACGTTTCAGTTGACAGATCTATCGCAGAATAGTGCTGTACCTAGTCCAGTAACGTATGGTAACCCTACTATTCCAGTTCCAACAATGTCTCATTGTCTGGACAAACTTCTGTCGAACATCGTTCCGGCGAGTTGAATAATTACTTGCTGTTGTTGCTACCGTTGATATCGAGAACGAGAATATTAATTCATATAGTTTATACACACAAAAAATCAGATTTTAGAAATATGCACTTTTATCACATATTGTATAATATAATACTTATGTAAATATTTTCAGTTGTGTTTTGAGCCTTAGAAAATGCCTGAGATTTCTACTCTAAATTTCCAAAAACGAGATGTATACAAAATTAAAACATAACACCAATATGCCACATTAATCATTCAACGGTTCAAAAAAAAACCTCTAAAAACTAGTTGCATGAGTTGCGTTACCAACCTCTTTTGACTCACCGACCGCCATTGTTTTCGATTCATTTTTCGAATGGTAACAGATCCAGTTCCGCCACTGGAAGACTCCGCATTAATTACACGTAATTGAATTTAGAATTGGAAGGATGACATTTGAATTTTGGCGGGCTCCGCTCAGTAGTGATGTGCAACAAAGAGGCCGATTCGACCGCCCGCAGTTTTACATAATGGTACATTAGAATCGACCGACAACATCGAACAGTGAACTGTGTGTAATGAGAATTATCTGTTTTGCTTCCGTTGTTGGAGGCGCTTCTATTAGCGACGTGAATAGCATTCTTTAGCGCCCTTCTATTAAAAAAGGATTCATTGTGTCCGCTTCAAAGGAAAATAGTAATCAGTTATTTTATTGAGGGCGTTACTTGCAACTTTGATACCTACAAGTCAAAGCAACAAAGCAAAAACGAAAATTTGTATTCCATTCTGAAAAGGAAATTAAATAAATAGAAAAATGTAACTAAACCAGAACCCATATTAATCTAATCTATCAGCAGGTGAAGGGAAGACATAATAATTAGAAACGGTATTTTGTATCTAAATAACAAGTAGGCGCAATAATAAAGTGACGATTATTATTGAGAAAATGACATGTTTCCGAAAAGGTAAGACTTATTAAATTAAAATTTATCACAGCAGGAGGGAATAAAGCTTGGTATTAGTATCATAATTAGCGGAAAACTGCGTACTGTGTGCACTCATCTTCAAAACGATCAACATTCTTCCAAACCCAATTTCAACTTAATATTCGAGGAACAGGGCCTGTTTTGGGTTGCTGTATAAAGTTCTTGACAATCAGTGGATTTTCTCGCGTCGATGAGCTCGTCCCTACTCGAGGCACAGTATAATGTATAGTTGGTAGGGACACGTGGGACTCCCTGCAGGGAGGCTGATTGTCGAGTGTCGCTTCACGCCGATATGGGCAACACTAGTTCTAAATTCGAAATTAGACGTGATTTGAATTGAGATGTATTCATCAGAGGTCCATCCACTTGAATGTAGAAACACGTGGATTTTGATGAAAGGGTCAGAAATGGGTCAAGTGGTCAAGATAGTCATTTTAAAACGCAATAACTCGATTTATATTTTCTTTTAACTTACGAAACAAACAGAATAATGACCCCACGACTGTATAAATAACACCGAGAGTTGATAATCTTGTTTTTTGAATTATTGCATCCAGACAGCGTTTTAAAAAGCGACATTTCCTACCTATTGTAAATTTATTAGTTCTTCATATCTCAAAAATGCACTTACCTACCAATTTTGGCTCTCCTTTTAAATGGCGCTCACCCTTGTCATTAATAAGTTTATAATTCGCGTGAAATTACACATTTCACTGTATCACCTTCTAATTAAAGCGTCTAAACAAAAGAACAGAATCATCAAAAACGGGTCAGCCTTTGCTGAGTCACGGAGGACGGCCTGCTAATGAATTTTAATATTAATGTGTTAATTTTAGGAGTCATTTATTTTGTTTTTCGAAATGCTACTTATGAAAGCTTTTGTGTTACTAGTTTAGGACACACTAAAAGCTCTCAAAAGTTGCATTTAGAAAAACAAAGTAAATGAAAAGTAAAAGATAACATTTTTTATTTCATTATTTCTGTGATCAGCATTAATCCATTCCTTAAACCATTATTCTCTTCTATCTGGTTGAACATTCAAAATTCGATCCACCCAATCAAACTGTGTTCTGAAATCAAACCTGCCATTTCGTATAGAACGTAATCTGGAACGCAGCTATCTCCGAAAACATTGTTCTCTAGTCGCTGAAAGACGACGTTTGATTCGAACATGGAATGATGGAACAGTGCTATGCAATATGGTACCAATTTGCGTTCATAATCTTTCAGGGATGAGTACCTAACATCATCGGACTATATTCATGAAAGCACAAATAAACCATTTTACTTATTTTCATTGGTACTTACATAATTTGATAGCTTTCAAATGAGTGTAGGTACCAATATAATAAAAAAAAAATCTTAAATAAAGTTAAGTTAATACTAAAACATTTTTTTAGACTCACTTTCGTTTCTTTTAACCTATTGAAGGTTTTCGAGACATCTAGAACACACAAATATTGAGAATGCAACTTTTGTACGTATTCCTAAGTATTTGTTTTTTTATTTATTTGGTATTGATTTCAGACTCTCTTTAAATTGTAATATCTAGCAACATTTTGAAATTTCTAGCGTTTAGTAAGTCGTGCAAGGTTTTCGTTACTGCCTCCATTCCGTGCAACACCATCCCACCACCCGCCACATACAAACATCCAAACCTAATTTCCTGTCTGAGATACACGGCTCTCAGCCTAAAGACAAATGCACTGCACCTGAACCACTGTACCCTGACCCCCCGCCCGGGCACCACCTCGCGACAACACTGGAATGCGGCATGTATGTGCAGCTCATGTTATAGTGGATGCCTCATAAACTGTTCTAGGGAGAACTACCATTGTGTGGGAGGAAAACTATGTTGTACATGAAAATGTATTTTGATGTAACGAAACGTCTATTTTGGTGTGGACACGGTATTTAGAGCTTAGTTTATACAAAAGAATAGCTTTATTTAATTGTGATGTTATTTATTGTTGCTGTAAAGTCGACCGATCTGACGCGACGCGCGAAGGTCCGCCTGCGACGCAGAAGGTTGCGGGTTCGATTCCCGCCTTGGGATAAATATTTGTATTTATAATATTATATTTGCTAAAAATTTGCTATGTATAAAAATACATGTAATAAATAAATAATAAATAATGCTGGACAAATTGGACAATTCACACATCATTACCTATGTAATGTAATGTATTATACAAGTATTCGAAACACAAGCTTTGCTTAGCTTGCTAGATGATGCTGTGTGGATTGTCCAGCATTATTTATTTATTCGAGTCGGGGGGCGGCAATGGAGGCGGTTAGCACAGGACCGTGGTGGATGGCACAAACTGAGGGAGGCCTATACCCAGCAGTGGGTAAAATCCGGCTGTGGATGATGATGATGATTTATTTATTCATTTGTAAAATATAAAAATAAATAACACAATGACAATGATGTATATAACCTATATATTTACTAGTAGTAGCAACAGACCTTCCCACTTTCTATTCAATTTGTTTATATTTCCAAGATAAAAAATTATGCCTATTGCAAACAAATCTACAGGTAGCTGACCATATCAATACCAGTCGGAAGTATGCCCAGACACTGGCTGCATTGCCCCGCTGTATGGCAATGCTGATGCGCTAGGCCAGATACGCACCAGCTCTTGGGTCTTGCGTCGCTTTGACCAGACGCTCAGATAATTTATTGAAAACCCGGAGAGCCTCCGGGTACCCACATGATTTTTTAGTTTTTTTGTAATTAACTGCGCAAGCTTCAGAGTTTATTTTCTCAAACGAGACATCACGCTAGCTGGTAATTCTTATAGGATACCTTCCAAGTGACTTCCGAAACAAGTCCCTGAAGTTCCGCCATCTCCACCCGGCTACATCAAACGGAAACATTAAAAAAACAACAACTTCAACCCGAAAGAACAACAACTCTTCCGTGTTGCGGTAACATTTTTTCTACATTTTTTGTTAGGCACTTCGAAGTTTCTCGAAGTAATTTCACGGAAACAATAGTTGTTTCTGCTAGAAAAAAATGTGTTTTAAGTTCGACTTTATTTGTGATTTTGTAAGTTATCCTTCCGCAAGGAAGTGGGAACAAAGCCAGATGCTGAAACTTTGTCGACCATTCAGAGAAATACGATGGAAAACTCGTGTTTGTATACTTTACGGTAATTATTTAATTATCCTAAGTATCTTTAATAAATTAATTGTTCTGAGTTTGAATCAAGAAGCTGCTTTACAATCACAAAACACGTCCTACCTTTTAACTAAAACCTACTTGCGTAAGATATTTATTAAAACTTCCATGACAATCAGAAGAAAAGACTGCAAAATCCGTAGCGTATCATAAGCTTTCTTTAGGTGTTTTTATAAACTTACCTGAAGGAAGAATAATATTTATCATCCAATTAACTATGAAATGCGTAACAATGTGAGAATCCCAAGCCCAAAAACAACAACCAAGACCAGAAAATAAACAGCTAATTCATTTGTCACTCGGCAATTTAGATTATTCATTCCACAGCCAACCACATCGAATGCCACACAATGCTTTCACATTTTCTTCGACCATCTATTTAACTCTTAGAATTCTGGTCGATTCTCTCCACGTCTATAAATAAGTCATTACACTCCGCGACCAATCTCACATTATCGACCAAAGGAGGGGGCTTTCACGCATCTCTTCAGTCTTCCACTCGGTACGATTCTAGTCGAACATTACAATGACAATGTGCCAGAGTAAACTTACGTTCAGTAAAGCAACCAGTACCTTACCTACCTAGTTATTAAGTATCTTTTAAAGCAGCTTGTGTTCCTATCAAAATATACCTATAACCTGCCTATAGCTTTTCGTTTAATGTACCTACCCAAAGTCAAAATCAGAAGGTAAACTAAAAGTTGAATTTTTGTTTTACAATTTCAGTGATTGGTATTTTCCCGAAAACTGTGTTAGAACGAAATTAAAGTAAGACAGAAGAATGCTACATTCAAATACAAATAAATAAAATAGTTATTTGAAATATCAAAATAATAATTTTAGCACTATCTTTGGCAGGACCAATACCTAAGCCAAAGACCATTTCGAGTTCTAGATTATTCTCTTTCATTCCCTCGTTTCTCGTCTTCATATATGACTCATATATGTGCTGATACAATTCCTGTGGACGGTCCAACCACGTTTCACGAGAGCGTATCGCTGATCTCTTTGTAAGTCTGTGTGTGTCGCCGTCAAAGACATCACATCACTCACTGCATCGTCTACTCTGGCGTCGTGAGCGTATAACATGTCGCTTGGATCTTTTGTCATTCCGAATAGTCTGGTCAGCCTTTGGAATCTCGCCTTTTGTTTCACCAGCTACCAGAGTTAGCGAACGGTTACCAACTTTGAAAATTAATGACCTGTAGACAATTATATTTGTTATGAATGCAGGTCTTTGTAAGAACTGCTGCTTCTTGTCTTGTGACAATGTGTGTTTGAGTAAGTTTGGTGGTGTCTACGTGACGGCTTCATTTGGGGAATGGAAGATTCGACGACATCTGTCGGGACGATATTTGAGGCTATATTAAGGATTCATTTAATAAAATAGATCCTTAGATAAAACCAGCAAACTGTTCTTCAACTATTTTAATAAGCTTTGTTGGAAACCGGTACCCGAACATATGTATGTCAGGTGCCTACTGCCTGATAATATAGTGCCTGATAATACCTATAGAAGGTTAAGGTGTATTTTATGGCCATTAATTGTAGAAAAGACATACAAAATGCTTAACAATGTATTTTACCCTTTACTGATATGCAATTATTTGTCTATTAGAAAGAAGAATGAAAGAAAGTACATTTATTTGAAACCAAACATTACATACAATAGAATAATGAGAAAAACACTTTCATTAATATTTTAGAGTATGGAATCAATGAATGTTAATAGAAAACAGTTACTAAAGTTATTTTAGTATTAAAAATATATATATACTTATTTGAGAACATTCTGTATAGGTTTTGCAGAAAGGATTTTCTTCAGCGTTCTCTGAAACATCGCTGCTTTTGAGCGATATTTTGTTATACATTGATGATGACATTGGTTGGTGAGAGAGATCTGATAGAGACATCAAAATAACTCTGCTGATGTGAACGATAGCCTTCTAATAACTAAATGAATTACTAGTAAATGACCTGGCTTACAAAATTTAATTTCATTATTTTGTGTTAATACTATTCAATACTTAGTGAATTCCAGCGAATGAGATTACAAACTATAATACTATATTGATTGCAGCCATGAAAAAACATCGCATTGACTCTTGTGCAAATGAGGACGGTTGGACTGATCAAATAACGTGGATTGAGAGGTTTCAAGAGATACAATAAATACCAGTGTTTAGGAGTGGTGGGTGAAACATCGGAGGGCCATCCAAATCAGTTGCGATTGAATTTTCACCCCTTGATGGGGATTTGAATCCATAGGATTAAAAGCGGTGCTAACGAATTGTGGAACAACCATTGCTGGCTTATCTTAGTTTTATGTACTGATTGGCATCAGTTTTGATTAGAAATGTAGAGCATATCGGAAACAGTTTTAAAAACTGACTAGGTAAGTTATAGAAGTATGAAGTGCTCTACATTTTTTAGGCAAATAAAGATTAGGTTAGTACCATCGAGTTAGAATATTATAGAGTCCCAATCTCTAACTGACAGCACTCAAAAAATGTCCGAGCGCCGTTCTACATACCTATACATTTGTTGTTATATAGCTCACAATGACATTTACGCGAATTAAGACGTTATCTCGGTTGAATAATGTTCAATGTCGCTTGTACGCAATGTCATAATAATGCACCGAAGACATTCCGAAGATTTCCGAAGATGACCGACGGCCATGCGCGTACGAACAGGGAACAGGGCGAGTGGAGACGCTATTTGTACTAAATAATATTATAGGTCGTATTTGTGATATCATTAATGTGTGTGAGTTTGTGAGTTTATAATGTACCTAAGAGGACTCCGAAACTAAACATCTGATTAAAAAAATATGTTAACCAATACTTAGAATGAATCTAGGTTTCAGGATGGACATAGACTATAATTATATTATTTAGCCAGGAGGAGCCGGGGCGGGGCAGCTAGTCACACTTATAATATGAAGATAGCTTATACTCTGGACTAACACTTATGCTAGGTACCTACTTTTTATCCCGGAAAACACGGGGGTGCAAATAATTTTAAATAAAACAAATTAATCTGTATGTATTACGAGTTTTATTAGGTACTATTTTTAACCTACTGAAAAAATAAAGCATTTATCAACATGGTAATATTATTAAGTATAATAATTAATTTAAAATTCGTATAAATATTAAGTATCAAGGATCTCCACAGTTTTGTCGTTGGAACACAGTGTGCTCGTCACAAGCTCACGCGAGACTTTGTTTCTCTTTTACTCTTACATATTTGTTTAACGTGTGAAAGAGATACGCCTACGAAGTGCCAAGGTCAAGCTGTGAGCATTTTATTTTGCAGAAAATATTTAAAATTATTGAAATTAACATGAAAATACGTACTGTGGATACATAAATTCATAAAATTGTTATGATACTTACCTAAAATACGAAACACCATCCTTTTTTTGCACGTAGTTGCTGTTATTTGGGCAGGAAATCACCGAACACTTTGGCATCGCAAACGTTGTACGAGGACTGCGGTCGCCGTACAACTAAACAAAAACTCTGCACGTAGCGTAGGTTGTGCAGAGTTTTGGCGCGGACATTTTATTTCTGTGATTGTTACTCTATAGTATTCTAACTCGATGGTTAGTACTTATGAATAACACAACAAGAAGATTAAGAGATTTAGAAGATTAATTAGAAAGTTTTCTAATTAATCTTGAATCGAAGCTAAAAAAACAATGGAAACCTAGCAATTAAAGTTTCAATGAACACCGATCAACTCAATAAACTCTTTTTTAAAAAGTAAATCGAATGATCGCGAAAGATAGGGTGGCTTCTATTATTTATGGTAACTTAAACTATGGCAATACAAACAATATGGTTCGAGGTTCGTTGCGTTTAGAGCTCTATAGTCTATCTATGGGGTGTCGAGGATTATGGTGTCGTGTCACAGATAATGTTGCCGTCGTTAAAAATGACCCGTATGTTTTGGTATGAGGCGAATTGGTGTTGTTGTGGGGTTTTAATTTATTTTTCTTAGTTTTAAAAGTTTTGGTTTATTTGTAGGTAACTAAGTTACTGGTTTTTTATTTTTATTTTAATATCATCTTAATCAGCCTATATTAGTCCATTGCTGAACTAGAGTTCACCTAATGAGCGTCATAGCGCCATGCCATCAGCTTGCCGCATACAATATCTGCCAGTAGTCTTTCGGAAATCGTCATCCCACCTGGTCGGAGGTCGTTCTACACTATGTTTGCTGAGTCGCGGTCTCCACTCAAGAACACGTTTACCCCAGCGGTTGTCAGTTCTTCTCGAGCTATGGCCAGCCCACTACCACTTCAGCTGGCTAATCCTTTGAGCTATGTCGATAACCTTAGTTCTCTGTCGGATGTATTCGTTGCGAATCCTGTCCTTCAGAGAAACTCCGAGCATAGCTCTCTCCATAGCTCGCTGGGCGACCTTAAACTGGTGGACCAGTCCCATCGTGAGTTTTCACGTCTCAGCTCCGTAGGTCGTGACGGGTAGGACGCTCTGATTACGGTACTAAAATATTATGATTAGATTATTATTCATCATGAGAAACGTACGTTGCTTTGCTATTATGTATTTTAGTGAGAAAAATTGGACAGTTTATGAAATTAAACATGAAAAGCTTATCAACAGTAAATCAGTTATACCACTGACGATTATTGCTGTAGATTGTACAAATATCAGGTTTCGAGGAAGTCTACTTGCCGCTTCCGAGTGGGAATCAGGACTTTGGTTATATGTTTTGCCTTCCAAAAATTTAGGTACCCTTTTAAACAATAACTCATATCGGGTGGCTACTTCTTTGCGTTTAGGTTCTCCTTGCCTAGTGCCACACCGTTGCCAGTGCGGTGAATCCGTTGATTAGTTCGGTCACCATGCACTGGCATGTGTCTCTAGTGCAGGACGTGTGTCCCGCTATGGTTCAATTAATGACATCATTAGTCGGGCTTTTACCAGCAGCGTCAGTGTGCCAGCTACTCTCGAACCACGTGGCCTAATGCGAGATGATGGTAAAAGGCCTGACGGTATGTCTCTGATTCCTTGGAAGATGGGTCGGCCTTTAGTTTGGGATGCTACGTGTGTAGATACCCTAGCACCTTCTCATCTTGCAGGGACATCAGTAAGGGCCGGCTCCGCAGCAACATCAGCGGAGTTCCTCAAACGGCGAAAATACGCTAATCTTGACAGAGGTTACCTATTTGAGCCGTTTGGGGTGGAAACCCTAGGTCCTTGGGGTCCTGGAGCACACGCTATCTATAAAGATCTTACAAAACTACTAATTGAGTCCACTGGTGATCGGAATGCTGGTTTTTATTTCGGTCAACGAATTAGTATTGCCATTTAACGTGGCAATGCTGCCAGCATTCTGGGCACTCTGCCTTCTGGTGACGGCTTAGATTTTTAGAAAATAGATGTAAGTGTAAGTATTAGTTGTAATTATTTTATACATTTGCATTTACATACATTTAATAGAACGTCAATAATACAAAGTGAAATATTATTAAAAAAATAAATTACGATTGTATTGTACCGAAATATCGATCGCATCAAATTATTTTTTTACAAACACTTCCCTGAACGGTAATTCTAAAACTTGATCCGACACTAATCCCCACGCATGAATAAAATCAAACGATCAGACAAAGCGTCGAACAAAGCGTTCATTTTACATTCATTACCCCTCCTTTTAGCGAAGTCGCGTAAAAACCAGAATCGCGAACCCAGGGTCTATTGTCTGGGGATTATCCTCTCTGAAGTGTACTGTTTAATTTTATTGGCGAATTAATTGTCCGGCAGTGTACAGTACAGTGCGTGGCAAATAAACCGGGCTGGAGTGCACTTGGGAGCGGAGGCTGTTGGCTGTTATTACTTTGTTGATTTGATAAATTTTACCGTTTTGGTTTGTTTGTGTTCTTCCTTGTTCATCCACTTCCACGAAAATAGGATTATATCAATTAGTTTTAAGCCTTCCCAGTACGTTTTTGCATAATTATATTAAGTATGTTTATAACATTTATATGATCGGTGACCGGGTGATGACGAAATCGACGATGTCTTGCGTTTAGATTATTTGAAACCAGGAATTTAAGTAGTTCATTAACTACGTTAGGAAGAGTACCTTAAATCTATATCAGGTCCTAGGTTTTATTTGAAACAATTAAATCGATACCTAAAAAGTCGCTCAAGATGGTTCAAGCAAAGGGTTCTAGGGGGCGACCTTCTACTCGAGTTGGTAGGGCCAATGCCGCGGCCCCTGGACTTTGTTATTATAGTAACCAGTAACCTCATATTTATTTGAACCGTGTAGGTATACACTTGATGTCGTTAATTCTAAGCAATTTGAGTAGGTCTACTACTATATAATAGGTTTACAAGTTGTTCATATTATAAAAAGAAAAATAAATAAAGGAATTTACAAAACAAGTAAACAGAACGATGATGATTTATATTGTAGGTACTTACAATAAAATAAAAAATAATTATTATTTGGAATAGGCTGTAAAGTAGCCTAGTGTTAATAAAAATTACAAAAATTTATTGGAATAATGTCAGAAATTAAATACAATTAAGATGCATGTCAAGAAATGTATGAGTAGTTACTATCTCTATCTTATGAAATATTTGTTCGTTCAAATAGAATAATTAATTTTAAGGAAATTACGATAACCATGTAAATACCTACTTCGTAACCTTTTTCTGAAATAAACTTATTATTATTTTATCAAAAATGACTTAAAAGCTGCATAGGGACTTCAAGTAAGATAAGAAAGATAAAGTGAAAACTATTAGTAAAGTTGTGCCATTCACGATAAAATCTCAAGAACCAAAGACAACAATAACATAGCTAATTGAAAAGAAAGATATGACAAGACAATATTACCTGCAAATGACGCAACTGCTCCAGTTCTATCTGACATTGGACAATATAACAAACCTTTATATCTATAGAGCCAAGGTCCTAATTTCTTTAATAAAGATGCTTATAGTTACTAAAAAACACATCTCATCGAACAATAGTTCGTTAGCAACCCTTCTAGGACTATCACCTTCTGTCTCACGTAGGTTAGTTGTTTACATATATAAATCTTAGATAACTACAATAGAATAGCCATCTCTATGTTAATTTGCGTTTAATGAATTCGTGAGTGAAGCCACGGTAAGGCTGAGGACACATGCGACAATGGAACGGGGTACAATCGCGCTAATCCATTTTATTGCGTGTCACGAGCAGGACAGTCGCGTTAGAAAGGTTATGGCTTTTAGTTTTTGTTTGTTGACCAAAGTTATGAAGATAGTTAGAAGAGATATGTTTTAATCTAGTACTTTTCGATTGATCGCTATAAATTCAGCTCGTGATAGAAGTCATTAGCAAAATTTAAATACTCGTATTAATCAAGAATATTCTGACGTGATGCTGTTTCAAAAGATCTATCATGGCAATTAAATCTAAATTTAGTTCTTATGTCAACAGTTTGTCCTACTTTATTAATTTCTTGAAACATATTTAATTAAATATCAAACACTATTTATAAGCAAAACTTTTTAGGATATTTATAGCAACGTCAGTAAACTTAAAACAATTGTTTAAAATACATTTTTTATCATCTACTATGTACTTACTTTCTTTCGCTACGCGCCTCATCGCATAAGTACTACCGACTATGAGTTACTCACACGACTGTACCGGTTGGTCCATCCGCATCCACCGGCGGCTTTTCCCCTAAATCAAACCAACAAAAAACTATGCTAATTTTAGAATAGCCATCTCAAGATTAGTGCACTATGAATACTTTTAATTAGGAGATTTATATGCAAAGCACTTTGTGGTCCACATTATTAGTTCATAATAATTCCATTCCATTTGTAAGTATACATAATTCCATTGCTAGTGTAGCCATAGCCTAATGTTAAAGTAGCTCACTCCTTTGTACTAGATTTATGAGTTGGAATGATTTAATAAGTGTGTGATAACGAATATTATTTATTGCCTAGGCTTTCCCAGGGCGGTTGGTCAGCATCTGCTTAGAAGACAAATAGGAAGAAGACCGCAGGAACAGGGCGTTATAATAACGCCCGTTACAATAACGTTTTCGCGTTAGCATCTAAATTCATGGCTTCTAAACTAGATAAATAAATTATGTAACTCGTATTTTTTATGCTCGTATTTTTCACAAATTCTGATATTTAAAATAAAAGAAGTTATGTTTTGTTTCGATCATTTTTTATTAAATATTTTGTAATCACAGGGTCCTGTGATTGTTCTTGTTCTGGTCAAGGCAGAATAACAGCCTCTTCTGTTCATAACAGTTGGCATTATGCTGAGCCTGGATCCATTTGCTACTGCAGCACACACTGATAACCTAATCATGCCGTATTCCTATTAATTTTCTACATAGTAGTTTTTTCCACTCGCAATACTGTTCTTAATTTTTTTTTAATGTGTTTTATTTTATTTCAGTAATGTAAATTTAACTTATGTCTAAATGTAGTAGCAAATAAATGATATGTCTATGTCTATCTCAAAATTTCAAGTTTAGTTCATTAGGTTTAGGCACAAGTGTTTATATAGGTATGCAGCCGTGTGGTGCAGAGGCTTAGAATTTGCACCACCCCAACTCTTCCCGTGGGTGTTGTAAGAGGCGACTAAGGAACATACACCGGGGGGCGGGCAGCAGCGCCTCTTGCAAAATAGATCTACCAACGAACTGCGATCTCCAACCCGCATACTCAACGTGGGGATTACGGGCATTAGACCCCATGAGAAAAAAAATCAGGACCATTATAGGCTGGTGAGGTGAGGTTTAGTTGTGAACACAAGTTAGTCAAAAGGAACGATTGAGGACAGACTACCGCAAAAGTTAACAACTACAAGTTTTGAAAAGCGGTTTTGTTTGTGGGTCGGCAGTCGGTTGTTGTCACTATAACGATTCACTTTGTTTTTTTTTATATTCGCGCGATATGAAGTCCGTTACAATTTACAACTGACCCAAATCTTAATCAAATGTTTTGTGAACCTTTTCTCTGACTTCAAATATCAAACATCTTTCTTAGCAACAATAGCAGAATGTACACTAGCAAAATGTCCATTGTTTATGAAAGGGCGACATTTTAAACACGACCTATGAACTTGGATTGTTCGTGTAATGCATGAATAGGAATGTCTGTGTCAGTCAGAATAATCCTTGTCATATTTTTTTGTACTTTTGGCCTATGTTATTGCTAAGGTGGTGCCGCTTTCGATACAATATTGAAACCGCTTTTAGTGAGCAGTTTACAGTTATTCAGTGAAAAATTGTCTTATAAATATAAGTCAATTTTTCACTGAATAGATGAAGCGTGGATAAAGCTACGATAAATTGTTTTAACATTGTCTTCCAGGCAAATGTATTTTTGTTTAATGTTTTCAGAGTAGTATGCATAAATATATAAGTTATAGAAAAAAATCAATCGTAGTACGATGGTAGTACGAGAACGAGACCTATGTAGATAATGTTTATTGTAAAAAATAATAATATCATCTAAAAACACTTAACAACTCTGTTTTTGGCAGTGGCACCACATTTACCCTAAGAGCACCATGTAACTTTTCGCTAACGCATACACTGTTCCACGTGTGGGAACACCTCGGGAGATTATTCTGATGCTGTAATAAAAGATGAATAAAAAATGTCACGGGGAAGGTCAAAGACCACGTCGTCAAATGTACGTTGACCGTTATGTCACAGTTGTCAATCGAACAAGGTCGTGCTGATGATGTGTCAATGTCCGATGAAGCTGTCAACATTTTTGAATATCGAATTTTGCTTAACATTTCATTTGCTTGTAATGAGAGCTTGTCCCACAGACTATAAAGGGAATAGCACAGCTAGTATTATGTCAGTGGCTCGTCCTGAGAATAAGTTAAATGTAGTCGGTCCACTTCAAACGTAATGCAACGAGGAAACTATCATCATCATCCTATCAGCCAATACACGTCCACTGCTGGACGTTGGCTTTCCCATTCGATGCCACAAATAGCGTTCCTAAGCCTCCTTCATCTATCAATTAAACTAATAATAATAATATTTTTTATTGACCAAAAACAAGCATAATCACTGTGGAGATACATTAAGAAATTACAATTACAGACAGACTAGCTTGGTATATTAAAGTTTTGTTCCATGGTATCTACACTAAGTCAGAGACTTGTGCTGTAGATACCACGTCCCTTCCAGGTAAGTTAGTAAGAAGTTCAATCAAGTTAGCTCAAAAATTATCGATAAGCTTACAATAGTATGCGCATAGAGCTGAAAATTTGTATGAAAGTTAGGAACCTGACTGAATTTTAGTACTTTTTTCAACAAGTTAAATATTATTCCACATGTGATGTGAGCAAATTTTGCTCACATAAACTCGATTTAGCTCACATCACACTTGTTTTGGAGCAAAAAAAGTCACCATTTTTGAGCGGGCGTGGTGTAAAATGTATTTTTCTTCATAAATAAATTTAATATTTTTTAACCCAACAACGCCATTATCACATCTTCATCACCAACAACAACACCTGCTTTTGATGTCAAATAACGAATATATCCGTCACGACCTAAGACTTTTCATACATTTTGACTTTTTTATTTACATTACCTATTCCATTTAAATCTCTGATCGCCTAGGCGTGCGAAACTTCCTTCCTTCCTTGCGAATCCAATCGATCTTAATTCCTCCATCTGAAGTTACGCCACACAATAGCCCCTCTGTTTTGCCGTCACTCAAACTTAGATCAACAATGTGGATGCGCCTGCTCACAATACGTGGACGTTGAGCCAAGGTACGTAGATAAGGGTGATTGCAACTGAGGTAGCGTGCGCAGAAAAAATTGCACTAACTTTATAATGAATTGAATAAATAGTAATGGTGGCGTCACATAAAAAAACTGAAAGAAATGTGAAAAAGGTGTGTTTGCGCATAAGTACACTCGCGCACGATAGTACTAGGCCTATTGTTTTATTTTTGAACTAGAATTTCGCATCTTGGCACCATAAATTGGTTATTGGTAGATACTTTGAACCTCATACCACCAAACCGGCCGATGAATTGCCTAACGCGAAGCTTGTCTGCCAGGGTTCTTTTTACATGGATCTTGTATAAACAATAACACATTATTTTTGCCATTGTTAATAACAGCAAAGTACGCCACACTATAAAAATGCTTATGAGGACTAAAATAGTAAGACTAATATTTCAAAGAAGTAAACAATAAAAATACATTATTTTGAAATATTAATTTGATATGCAGCCGAGTGGGTTTGTTCACGATTTTTAATTAAAAGACTGTAAAAGGTAATGGTAATCAGGTAAAAAAAATCTTTTAAAAAATCAGCTCTTATCGTAATAAAGCTTGAAGAAGTAACAAATATCCAACCAACTGTAATTCTTTATTGTACACACAAAAAATAATACATAAAAAGAACTTAACTAATAGGTTATGTACAAAGGCGAGCTTAACCCTTAATAAGAGTTTTCTTCCAGCAAACCTTAGAGTTATAGGAGAGGCGCTGGAACAGGTAAAGAAAGTGTACACAAATAAAATAAATAAATAATAATAATTAAATAAATAATGCTGGACAATTCACACAGCATTATCTAGCCCCAAGGTAAGCAGAGCTTGTGTTATGGGTACTAGATAACTGATATACGTAATATTATACATTACATAGATAGATATTTTTTATTATACATAGAAAACACCCAGACCAACGGAACAAATTTCTGCAGATCGTACACAAATTTGTTCCGAGGCGGGGATCGAACCCCGAAAAATAACAAACATCGGATATTACAGATAATTAAACTAATAGTAGGAAGCTTTATACAAGACTTACACATACATGATTATAATAAAATACATAAATTAAAATAATAACTACATAAACCTAATAAATGTAAAATAATAGACTACATTGAAATATATATTTATACTAATACATATTAACTACCAACCTTCCTCTAGTTCATTTGAGTGATATTTAATCAATAATCACAGTAAGTTTTCGCTTTTTCTACGAACCCTACCGCATATGGGAAGAGGATTAGCGAACGCTGACGTCATGAATATAAAATTAAAACCTTCGGGACGTAACGCGAAGCGACAGAGTCGATTGTACGGAACACTTCGGAGGCAGGTGGTGTACAGATGTAAACAGAAGATACGCTGTAATTGAGGTTTTATTTACTTACACTTTAGGGTAAGTATTACTACCTCAAGATAAACTTCAGTGTTTGACATTTCGCAAGAATAGGGTTTTACATCCATTTTCGAAAAGTGTCTCAAGTAGGGTCTATGAAATTAATTTAATGAACTACTAAAAAAAGAAAAATCAACAATTTTTTATATAATCGGTAAGTGCCCTAAAAATGCATTTAAAATTTGCATTTTAATGATTCGCGCGTAACTTGATAAAAATGCTGGACGCAGTGGACGCCATATTGTTCTGTGGTCATAACGTCAGTCGGATGCGAGACCTGAACAAATACGCTGATGACAACGTTGGTATTCATCCAACACAAATAAGGTTCGTAGTTAACCCCCTTACATCCGTAATGAAATTCCTGACGGCGGCAGTTGATACTTTTTAGTTGCCCTTCACAGCCATTAACAACATTGCGCCTAGTATTTCATGAAACACATTAAAAACTAATAATTTAATTTTTCCGATTGCGTTTTACTTAGCTATCTCAATAATTAATTTTTAGATTTTTCTCTTATAGATCTAAAGACCCTTTTCATACATGGACTTAGGGTTTTGATTTAGGATAGCATGTAAAAATCGGTTCGAAAATTTTGCAAGCATGTTGAAATAGAAATGAGTTTTGTGTTCCCAACTGATTTCATTTGATTAAAAGAATTATAATTGTAATGCTGGATATTTCACAAAGAATAATAAGGAATAATGGATAGATATTCCCCTTGATATCTCAGGCGACATGAAAAGTTACAAGGTATCGTGATAGCCGAAGGCTCTATTTGCATTTCACAATATATCGGGGGCTATCACGCAGGTCTAAAATAAATCAAATTTAACAATAGAATGGTTGTAAAGCGCTTTTACTGTATCAAATATAAGTATTTTACATTGGACGAAACGATACTGACATCCAGTCAACACGACACGAGAGTCACCTTTATTGTAGCAATTGTCTGTCTGGCATCTTTACATTGAACGACACGATAGCAGTGATATAGGTGGTTGCAAGAAAGAACTGAATAGGACGAAGTTGCAAAAATTACCACAAGACCTACCTATACAATCGGTCCAAAACCGACATGAAGGGCACGGATTGCAGAAAACTTATACCTGCTGTTGGTGTTTACTTGATAATGGTGATCCGGAAGCTAGAATTTTATCACACGACGACGCTTGTTTCAGACACAACCCAAGGCGTCAAATAAAAGAAGACATTTTTTGTCGTATCGCATGGATGTAATTTAGCTCTGCCCAAAGAAACGTTTATTGTAGACGACACAGCTCTTGCGGCGCTTAGTCCGAAAACGGATATCACGATACTTTTCTAATAACGTTTACCGGTGACATGATTATTGGTCAATAAAGACGTTAAAAATATCCCTTGAAGGCTAAAAACTTTCTAACTAAGTAAGCATTTCAAAAGTTACTAAAATCTTCATTGATTTCAAATGGATATTATTTCGCAATTTCCATGACGTGTTTCATGGAAATTGCGACGCGGGGTAGCCACACTAGTAAAGTGTCCATTTGAAAAGCTTTTAGTAAAAATATTTAAATATTTTTTTCAACATAATACAATACAATACTGAGGGCTTACGCACTATATAAATACAAAGTTTTTCTAAATCGGAGCTTATACAGTGTTCAAAACAAACACAGTTGAATCCATCGATGCATACAATGAAGACTAGAATGCGGCCCTTTAGGCCTTACATCGTTAAGCTCGTAAAAATAATCAAAAGGCGAAGCTAAGCAACCACCTCGCCATAACCTGCACTGTTTATGGCAAACCTTATTTATCTGAGAAGCTATAATTGGGAGAACAATAGGAAATAAATAATAAAAGTTATCGAGCTCAGTGACTTTGCAATATAAAGTGTCTCTGGGCACTTTGTAAGTTCCAGAGAGTTGGCAATAATTTTTAATCATTGTAATAAAACTATAGTATTTAAGTTCAAAGATCGTGAGGTAAGGAGAGGCTGTAGACGGAAATTAATTGATAATAAATTAAATTGTAAAGCATCAGAGACGTTCGGAAGAGAATGACGATACAGCTAGGACTAGACTAAAAGTCGTATAACCATACAAAGAATATGCGAGTCGAAGTCGTAAAACAGGTAACAGAGAGAAAAATTAGAGACATCGTAATGAAGTACAAGAAGAATACCTTGAAATCTACTACTAAGGAATCAAAAGGCTTGGAAAATTGCTGTAAAGCAAGTTAACAGTCTGGAATATCTATTAAATACTTTCTAAGTTTTCAGGTAACAGTAAATTAAAGTTAAAGCCATTTATAACGGGATATTTACCATGATTCGATTTTTGAGTTTTCCAATATTTCGGCACAGTTTCATGACTACAATGACTTTAATGTTAATAACCATTATAGTTTTAAAAGTAAAAGTTGTTTATGAAATGAAATAAATGTTCAAATTAATTCGGCACTTTTGAAAAACTCTACAAATGTTGCACAAATATGCATATTTCTTCTTAGATGGGTACTTGGGCACGTCTCTTTATGGAGAACTCGATTGGTTTTTAGGGGTTTATTACAGGTTATATCATTAAAAGATATCCTCGAAACAAATCTTGGAGGCGGCAGAACATTTGATATTCTGATACCTATGCAAAACTGCATTAACATCATGACTTTCCCTTGATAAGTAGGTGTGTTAAGTAATTTTACACCACCTATTATTGTTAGGTATGTCTTTGTAATGTATTTTTGTTGGTGTATATAAAGCATAGTATTGTAATTTTAGTAATAGTTTTTGCACTTTTACAGCTTATGTATAAGATCCAAACAATTTCTCAACCAATAATATGTGCAGATGGAATTTGGAAATGAAACTCGCTATTTCAAACCGTGTCCAATCGAACTACGCGTCGTTAAAATTAATAATCGAGGCTTGCATCGCTATTTATGGCTTTGTCGTCTATTTGTAGACATTTATTGCGATTTTAAGGGAATTTATGTCTGTTTATAGTCTTTGACAGCGCGGCTTGCATTCACCCGGGTTTATAAGCCGTTGTCGACTCCAGCATAACAATAACAGAATGGATTTATGACGGCATTGAATGTTTTTCTCGGTACGATTCGCGCGGACGGTTCCAACGGTGGAAATAATTAGTGGACGTGCTAAACTCGGCTTACTAATCGCGACTTTCCTGAGGATTGCGCTTGTGCCAGTATCATCAGTTAACTGATATACATAAATGGGCTGTCAAAAGTAGGATTAAGATTAGAACCGACCCAATCTACCGTTTGCACCTACGTAGACATATTTAATAATAGTAGCGAGCCGAGCACATTGCCCGCGCGCGCTTTATTAGAATATCCAAAGGATATAGTTGGCCAATACGAATGCAAAAGCATTATATTTTGTTAAGAAACAAAGAATAATCTTAGTATTTGCAATGGGAATTATGTTTTAATTCGAAAAGCGTTTTAACTGTGTGTGCGAGCGTGTGGTGCAACAGGCCCCAAAGTTTCGTTTTATCCTGTTTATGTGAACACAAAAGGTGGTGTTTGTGAGGCTGTCACGGATTAGTGCCTGATTTAGTGCCCATTCGGTTCTGGACTTCGACAGGTCTGGCTGTTGGCAACACCTTTTACAAAGACAAAGGTCTTAGACAGCGTTGCGTTAACAGTACACACACAGTAAAAGCCTATGTATAGCATTGTTTTAGGTATCTTTACAGTTTAATAAATCTATTATTTTTTCGTTTTATTTAAATCTCCGGTATGAAACAAACGGCACTCGATCTGATTGTACTCAAATTCAGTATTAATTTGTGATCTTGATGTTTTTAATTTTATGAAAAGAGTTTTATTTGGAGATGAGATTATTTTCAGGCGATATGGACTATATACGATACTGGAACCATCACAATTTTTTGAAATAATTCAAAGACATTTTCCTTCTTGGTGAAAACCACGAACAGGATTTCCAGCTTTTGATCTAGTACCTCCTCTCCATCGTTCAGATTCGCTATCCGCACCAAAAGCTCTACATGCCTTTTTCCCACTTCGCGAAACTAAAGGCATAGCTTTGTATTACCATTTACCAGCAAGCAATTTGGTCCATTCTAACCGCATCACCCTCGTAAGCATATTGAAATATCGACTCGTAAATGTCTGAGAGTCTCGTTCGGTTAACCGACCCCGAGATTGACGCAAAAGACGTATGACTTCATTTGTCTGACTTCGATATACCTCTGCCAAGAAGTTTTGCAGCTACTAAAGCACAACGGGAACCCTAAGGTCCCAGAAATAAGGTTGATGAGGGAAATTTTGGACGGTGGTGCAGCGATTTTGAGTGCATCTTTGTAACCACAGCATTATGAGATCTTCCATCGTTTGGGAAAACAAAGATTGAGTCGATGGCTTTTGTGTGATTTAGTGATTTCGGATAAGTTGAGGTGAGGAAGAATTGCCTATAAATAAGTTTTGTAGTCTGAAGCCCTGAGATTGCATGGTATTGTTGGCAGAGTCTGTATTGTGGGTATAGTCTACATCTTTTTGTATGTGCACTCGGCGCTCAACTACCTAGATATAGAATGTGTTTGAGATATTACACCTATAATATTTCAAGTTCTATTCATACAAGAGAACAAAAGAAACCGGGGAAGACAGTCGACCTGCATCGATTTGACCCTCATATTTTATAATCAACGAGTTTTAAAAAGTAAAACTCCTGGTTCCTGTAAATACAGCCTAGGCTGGTTTAGGTAGGATGGAAATAGCTTAAATTTTTTTAAAGTTGCAAGTACTTCCTTCATATAACACTGGCACTTTATTGGATCACGTAACTTTCCGTGTCGTAACTAACTTGTCTTCGGTTGATTGCAAGGTGATGCGCACCTCATCATAGCCAGTGGTACTGCTGTCGAACAGCTTGGTCCTCAAGGATTATTGTGTACCAGGGCTGCCAGTCGGATATCACGCCATGCCACCCTGAACGACATCATCCGGCGGACCTTTCACCGCTAACGAACCAGCTATTCTCGAACCGAATGGTCTGTTGCGTGACGATGGTAAGAGGCCCGACGGTATGACTCTAGTCCCATGGGAGTTGAGGTGGCCTATTGGGTGGGACTCTACATGCGTCGACACACTCGCGAATTTCCATCTTCCTAGGACTTCCGAGAGGGCTGGTGCGGCCGCAGATTTGGCCGAAGATCTCAAGAGACGGAAATATGCAGGTTTTGACAGAGCCTACGCCTTCTCTCCTCTTGGAGCCAAGACCCTAGGTCCGCGTTTTCATAAAATTATCTGAGCGTCTGGTCGAAGCGACGCGTGACCCAAGAACTGATAAGTATCTGGCACAACGCATCAGCATTGCTATACAGCGACGCAATGCAGCCAGCGTCTTGGGCACGCTTCCGACTGATAATGATATAGATCAGTTGAGCTAACTATAGATTGTTTGCAACAGTCTGCAGTTAGCTCAATTGTTTCAATTATAAATACTATTTTTAATTTAATTCTATTACTTGATTGTAATTTTCGTTGTTAATGAAGTTTTTTTTTATGTTTTTTTACCCCTACCGTGCCAACAAAGTCGACGAAAAAGCATTTTACACAATATTTGAGCAGTTTTTTCTCACTAAAGAATTTAAAACCGTAGACAGTTGACTTAATCCACACATACTTTATCCATACATTATAATAAAAAGCCTAGCAACAAAGAGAACATCCAAGCCCTGGGGTCTGGCAGACTATCCCGGTGCGTGTGGGTGTAAAGTGGAGGCACTACACACAAGCCCCGGTTTGTTTAAGTAATGGACTATGCCAGGAGCATTGCTGGAGATGACGGAAGGTGTGGAGATTCTGTTTAATGTTTTTCGTTAGGTAGGGTTCAACATACATTTAAACTAGATCGATCGAGATGAGTTGGAGTATCTTTGGAGGTTTTTTAACCAGTGGAATTACGACTTGCGCCTGGGATATATAAAAAATATAATTAAATAAAAAATCGGCCAGGTGCGAGACGGACATGCGCACGAAGGGTTCCGTGTTATTATCTATAAAAACGACAAAAAAATCACTGTTGTTTTATGGGAGCCTCTTTAAAAAATTATTTTATTCTGTTTTTTAGTGTTCATTTTTATAATAATCAGAAATATCATCATCTGTAAAAATTTCAACTGTCTAACTGTCACGGTTCATGAGATACAGCAGTGACAGACGGAGAGACAGACGGACGGACATTCAGACGGAGTCTTAGTAATAGGGTCCCGTTTTTCACTTTGTTTACGGAACCCTAAAAATCAGATAATCTTTCCTTCTTTATAGGTGCATAAAATCTTCAAGTATCTATAAAAAATAGACATTTATAGAAATATAAACAAATTAGTAAGTAACCATGAAAAAACTAAATTTTGTGACTGATGGATATGAAAAAGTCAAAATTGATGACCACTCCAAGCATTTCTCTGTCCCGCAACACCGCGTACTACAGAAGTCCAGCTTTATTTTCGTAAACTACCTACAATGTCCTTCTTAGAAGCGTCGCATCCTCTAAGTGGGGTTATGATCTGTGTTTGACCGAATTAACACGTAGTCTGCTCCGGTGGACCAGTTTCCTGTCTTATTTCTAAGTGTCAAATGAGGTTTTTATTGCACTGCACTGGTTGTTTCGGTTTCGTGACCGCAATTTTGAATTTGGAAGTATAGGGAAGTTTCATTTGTTTTTTTTTTATCATATCAACGTTTTGTTGAGAGTGAAGAGCGGCCGATGCCGGACTGTTGATCTCTTCCCTAGCCGCATCAAACGGATTTTAGTACTCTCTGTATGTTTAGCCTTAGAAGTGCGTCCACTGATCCGCACCAAACGGACCGGACGCATCGGACTGTCGGCAATGCCAGTTATCTGTTTTATGCGGATGACGTCAGTTATTTACAATCGATTTACAATCGAATCAGTGGATGCTCTCGTACGCCTGCTCTATTCACCTTTCCTCCCCTACCTTGCTCCGCGCAGCCAAGTCTTTATTTTATTCGTACAGAATTCGTACGCTTGCTACGAAATTCCCGATGTGAATGTGGAAAATTGCGGTTACAGTGGACACACCATCCTGCGTAACGCTCAAAAAACCATCTGATACGATTAGCGCGCATCGTTCAAAGCCGGCCTATTGATGCTAGCTTTTAATTTGCTCTCGCTTCAGCTTTCTACAGAAAATGCTCCCGTTTTAAAAATCAGTTTGCAATGGAACGTTTGCCAGCCATTATGTACTTTGAAATTGGTAACCGTTATACATCAAACATACGCTTCAGTATGCCCATTACGAAAATTGGCATAACTCGAGAGAATGAACAAAACATTGTGCCTACAAACACATAATACCTAATTTACGTATCTCAACTGCTGACTTTTGAATTGTTCAACACCGTTATTACGATCGCTAACATAGCTTACATTTTGTTTTGACGTATTGACATTTAGATGACATCTGTCCGTCTGTTTGTAGTCCGAAAACCTGAGCCAAAAACAGACGTGGGTATCAAATGCGCATTCTTTGATAGCGTACCGACAAAAAGCCTTATTTGCTTATGGAGTATTAGCCTTGTTTACTCATAGTCTTTACTATCCTGTAATACCACAGATAATTATAAATATAACTAAATAAATAATGCTGGACAAATCACACAGCGTTACACAGCCCCAATAAGCAGAGCTTGTAAAATGGGTACTAGATAACTAATATACCTACATATAAGTTGAAAAGCTTCAAATGTATATCTGTAAAACTTTATGATAAAATACCAATCGACCTACGACAAAAACCTGACATTGAAAAAATATGTTAAAACAATTTATGTATATATTTATATACCCAGCTATGCTATGGCGGAT
Organism: Eupithecia vulgata; assembly: GCA_946478455.1. Classification (NCBI taxonomy): domain Eukaryota; kingdom Metazoa; phylum Arthropoda; class Insecta; order Lepidoptera; family Geometridae; genus Eupithecia; species Eupithecia vulgata. Next base: position 1,822,563 of record OX297862.1, on the reverse strand, counting down.
TCATCTTTATTTTGCGAAAATAACTCAGATGTTGAATAAGTGTCACCTACATTGTACACAATATTTTACGTGTCTAAGTGCTTAGTATAAGTTTAAAGATGAAATTAATGACTTTAATACAATACATAGATAGTTTTTTTTTATACATAAAAAATGACCAAAACACCCGGAACAAACACCTGCAGATCGTACAAATATTTGTCCCAAGGTGGGAATCGAACCCGCAACCTTCTGCGTCGCAGGTGGACTTTCGCCCACCACGCCACAGAGGTCGTCAATTGTGTACAACTATAAGAAACACATAACCAAAATATCTCTTGCATGATCTACTTATTACCCATCAATAAATGTTAGTAAAAAAGTAAATATTAAAAACGTAATCGGAGGCCTCTGGAGGCTGGAGGCCTCTGGAGGCTGGAGGCCTAGCATAGTATAAGTTTAGTATACATCATAAGTATAGTATAATGCATGTTAAGTATTATAGTAAGTAGTGTGTTTATAATAATAATTCATTGTTTTTCCTATTACTCAAACGCCACCGTCTTTATTGTTCTCTTATGTCTAATCCATACCAATATTGCCTGGAAGAGATCGCTCAAAGCGACAAGGCCGCCCTTTGTACTTCCTTGATTCTATCCAATTCCATTTGTAATATATTTTGTGTTTGTGTGGTACAATAAAGAGTTATATATCTATAGTTTCATTCGATAATTATTATTGTTCATGTGAAGTTTTATTGTTATTGTATATAAAAACTTCATAATCACTTTAACCACATCGTACATAATCCATAGGACTAGTTACACATCAAATACAACCTTCCTAGAAGACAATACCCCTACTAAGCTACTACACTACACAAGACGAAACGTTTAATGTTTACTTTCGTTTTAGCACCGGTCGTTAAGGCATTATTCCGTAAACAAGCCTCGAAGAATCCAGGAGCTTGTGTCACTCCAAATGGCATGTCATGAAACACGTGTATACGTGAATAAATCATCTTAGACCATTTAGCTGTTCATTTGCTGCATTCCGATTACGATTTTCATTTCATTTCATTTCTTCCCTACAGAGCATCATAGTACCATGTCTTCAGCTTGCCACATCTTGCATCTGCCTGCTTGCAGTTTTTCACAGGTCATCATCCCATGGCTGGAGGGCCGTCGTGGTCTCCACGTTTACCCCAGTGGTTGTCGGTTCTTCGCTAAATATCCACTGTCACTTCAGCTTGCTAATTCTTACAATCTTCTGGAAAAAATTGTTAGTTATGCAGTCACGAATACATGAAAAGACTAATGAATTGATGAATTTAATGTTAGGTACATAAGTACCTAGACAACTAACTACTTATCTCCCTTCCTTGTCTAGACTAGATATTCATCATACTGAATTTTAAAAATTAATAAACTATTTAGACGCTTATTAACTTGTCTGGTGTAATTTTATGGCGTACGTTTTATTAATTATCAAACAAGCGTAGAACATTTTTTTATTACAGCTAAATTTGGTTATTTGAGAGATGTCACAAGTAAAACATCCAAACGTAAAACAAATGCTTAATCTATGGCCCAAGCCCATGGTTCTATAGTTTCCAAAGTGATAATTGACGAATAAAGAGAGGAATTAGATCGGCTGCAGTGGTTTAGCACTTGTTATGCCCCTGTTAGAATTTCACGTTTGCCCGTCAAATTTCAGAGTGGATTGGGATTTTTTGGAACAGTTTTATAGATTGTTTTGACAGTATTTATTTAAGATGCTACTGAGCATTGTGAAGGCAAACATAAATCACTAAGAATTGATATTGTTAAAATCAAGAGTCTATGATGTTTCTCATCGAGGTGTGAATATGATATAAGATAGCAGAATCAGACGAAAGTTTGAATCACAGCTCTTTCAATCATCAGTACTAGAACCAATTCAAATTACCAAAGCTAAAGCTTGGTTTAACGAGTCAGTACAATTAATGAGATTGACAATAGTTCAACGGTTCATTGAAACTCACAGAGACGGTTACGCGGTGCTTTATTTACACATTGTTGTGAACACAATGATAGGCTAGGTACAATGTTCTACAAAATAGCCTGATTAGTGATTAATAATGGTTGTGCAATCTTCTTTGATATAAATGAAAGTTGAATACGGTCCAGAATCAACAGAAAGGTATTTGTTTAATATACTTTAATAACACACAGTATTTGTGGATCGATAAATACAACGACTCTTAACTAGAAAGCTTCAGTTTTTGTAATAGTGCACAAATAGGTGCTGGAACATTCACGACTATAAAAAAGGTAACGAAAAACCTTGAAAAACTCGCTCGAAAAGTGGTAAACCAATATTTTTACTGTAGTTAAGAATCTGTGGGATCCAGTTGTAATCCCTTGCCCAAACGCGAGTACCTCTTGTTCCTTTTTCAAACGACTGCTGACCAACGTCACCGGTCGTCAATCAACGCACGAAAATAATAATAAAAACTGACATATGCCCGTCAAAAGTTGTCTCAAATCGCATCGGACCCGATGACCCGAACTAACGACTCAGACCAAAATCCCTAGCAATTTGTGAGGGACGTCTCGTCACTTCCAAACTTGCTGCACACAATAGTCCGAATGTTTTCTAAGACGTCAGGACACAATAGCTTCTAAAATAAACTATCATATAATATCAATAATGTTCCGTACGTGGACACATGTATTTTAAATACGTATTATTCGGAACCAGTTGATGGTTCTGAAGGGTGGTGGGTATTGTTGCCTGATTGAGATTCCCATAACTTCCCATGCTTCTTCGTCATTGTTACAATAGAACTGTTTCGTTTGTGGGGTGGGTGAGACAGAGGGAAGAACATTGAAGGTAAATCGTTGTGACGTTGTTTCCATAGTTATGACGCGAGCGTGACATGTATTTGAATTTAAATACATTTGGATGGATGGGTGATAGAATATGACATTTTGACATAATAGGAACACCTAAGATCTCTTTCTCAGTCATAAGCTGCACCAAAAATGGAAAATATATGTTTTTTTTTTTAATCTCGATCAAATTCATATTCTACTTACCAACCATATTTTCTGTGTTAACACTTTTAAAAGTTAGCATTTTCTTGCTTAGCTTTATTATTTACAGATATAACTCACACTTTGCGAGTAGGTATCAATATCTAGAACCCCACTGTTCTCTTCCATCACATACCTGTCTATGTTTGAGTACACGTCATAAAGCTCATCTCCGATCCCAATAAGTCCTTCCATTGTGACCAGGGCATAAACGGTCTTTCAATCAACTTTTACGACGCACGTCGCATAAAAATATTTAACTATTTGTTTGCAGATAATATTAACTACAAGCATTATAAAGACTGCATCACTCCTAATATCACCTTTATTACTATAGACGTAAAGTGCAATAGTTTCGTGAAAGGCCGTTCGCGAATGACCCTCGTTGTAGATAATTAATGCCAATATTAGTTTTGTATGAATTGCAAAGTTGTAAAAGTGATTGTAAACAGTGTGATATAATTTCCATTAATATATGAGGCCTTTAATTGTTGATGTAACAAGTTGCTAAGGGTAACTCTACAAAGGTAATCTGCAATCTAAAATTTGCCTTAATTAAATACTCGAGGGATTAGAAGATAGGTACCAAAGAGCATATATATTTATTCTTTTAGAGAGCCGGTAACTTTAATGGACTTAGGCTGCTGCTGATGATGATGATAGGCTAGGTACTTAGGGTTGTGCATTCTTTATCTGATAAACTAGGAATGTTTCATCACTTTGACAGATTCTTACATAATATGGAGTAAAAGGAAAGATTTACTCGAATGAAATGTACATATATGTATTCACTATAAACCTAACTAATAAGACTAAGCTGTACGTTGAGCAACATATATAAAAGAAATTAAACACGGAAGTCCTAGGCAATGTGTTAAGCTTCAACAACTCTTATTTCCAGTATTCCATTGATGTGCTACTTTTTGTCCGTTCTTTCAAGCAATAAAACCCAGTCTATTGTCCATTGTGCGAAAGATAAAAGCAATACGTTTGATTGTCGTCGAAGTTCAAAGTTCAAATAACAAATGAACTTTCTCAGAGCTTAAAGCTATTGTAAAATCTTTAATCTCATGCTTCTTTGATGAACTTCTGCCCGTGGGTTTGTGTCCTAACTGAAGATGAAATAAACATCCTTCTGCAGACCTTTTTCGGATACTTAAGCAAGCTTTATTCCGAATATTGTTTTGAACACGGTGATGACGTATAGGTAATGCTGGCATCACGTGAGGTACCTAACTCGCACAAATCACTCTACACTTACGTAAGAACATGCGACAGTACAAAAATCGAGTTAGTAGTAGTGCGTTAAGTGACATTGTCGTTTGTGTGCTTTTATGGCAAACAACCCTATTGTGGGCAGTGGCGCAAACTGACGGATAATGCCGGAGGCTCCGTTGGACACGACTAGACAGGTGCTCCAAGTTATTGACAAAGTAACTAGAATTATAAGAACATACACGTCTAGTATACGAACCGAGGAGCCTGATTAATCAATTTCACAAGTCTCCTGTAGCCTCAAACTGCCGCTAGATCTGCAGATGGACATGTGCGTCGTGGGCCGTGAAAGTGTTGATTTCCTACGACAATTCCTGCAGGGAGCCGATCCAATAGCGGATTAGGTTTGGAAAAAGATAGATAATACTTTATTGTACGACACAAACACAGAAAACAGTGCAGAAATAAATGCTACGAGAAGACGAAGAAAAAAGGCGGCCTTATCGCTATGAGTGGTAAGTTTAACTATGGAGCATTACATACATAGCGTATGGCTTCACCTCACCAATGGAAACACCATAGAAACTTCGTCTGCAATCATCAACAAACGGGGGAAAATGTATACCATTCTAGGTGTGAAAATTTCCCGGGTTCGTATTTGTGTTTGTATTTCGGTATTATAATGCTGAAGAGGACAATTTATTATAAGTTTCAAAAAACTCTTCAGCTTCTAAAATATACCGTACACCGATCGAGAAATTAAATTTGTCTCATATTGACACATCGTGGTCATTAACAAAGAACTCCAAAACCTATAGTTAGCACATTTTGTTGACTGACTAGGATATACGACAACGCTATTGTGGACAATGTTACCGACGTAGTATGTCTTTCACAAAAATGGTACGTCTAAATAATGTTAGTAATGGATAATGCTTTCGGAGTGGCTTTGTGAATTTTGAATGAGTTTTTGTGGAATTCAGAAACGTGAAGTACCGAAGCTTGGTTTTAGTAGGTACCATACATGTAATAATGGCGTATAATAGACATGTTCAGCAGTGGGTGACGCCTCCTCTAATACGCTAGGCTGAGTAGATAGATACATAGAAAAGTACTAATTTGCTAGATTTGTTACGTCTGATTTTGATGTAAATCCAAATATTTGGGTGTTTATTAAGTTGAACACTTCATAACTTTTCAGACACATTATTTAACACTCCATTAATTTCTGGCTTATTATTTGCAAATTATGTGAGTAGGTATGTTACATGACTTTCTGTAAATAAGATGACTGGGATATTTTGTTCCCAACTTATTCAAGTCACTCTCAATTCACGCAAAAATAAGTAGATTACACAAAGTTTTCCAAACAAATTATTTGATCGCAACGAAGCTCAAAATTACCTTGATTCTGAACATGTTCGTTCAAATCTCAACTCTAGCTCAATGCAATAAAGTTCTTAATATTTATGTAAAGTAATTATAGGTACCAGTGTTAAGTTATTAGGTAATTAATACTCTAACTCGATTCACACGACTCTCATTGTTGTATTGTGACATTCGTTTTGAGATTTTGAATAATATGTTAGTCGTTTGTATTTTTGTCATTAATATTCAGAAAAATTGATATTAAACCGTAAAAGGTAAAAAATATGACTTACCTAGACAGCTATAGCCTGGCTATGAAATGGAAAAGGATCGATGCAGGATAGCCAAAGTGTGGTACCTAGGTGTTATAAATACACAATACATAAGAGACACATTTTTGAGTGGTCGTAATAGCAATGCCTTTATGTTTTTCACTTCAATATCATCTATTTTTAAAACCTTAAAGCAAGAAACAAACGGTCTGTAACCCTCGCTGATAAGAAATGCAATAACACTCGTAAAAAGCCTGAATGGTCTTATAGCTTCTATTAAGTAAATTTCTGTTAAATCCTTATCAATTCTATCTAATCAAAAGAACGTTAATCTAAATTTTTCTACTTCTAAAGATTTCAAGACTTAGACTAGAATTACTTTAAGAAAGAAAATTATAATCAAATGGTAGAATTAAATTAAAATTAGTATTTACAATTTAAACAATTGAGCTTACTGCAGACTGTTGCAAACAATCCACAGGTTGCTCAACTGATCCATATCAATACCAGTCGAAAGCGTGCCCAAGACGCTGGCACTGGACACTGCATTGCCCCGCTGTATATAGCAATGCTGATGCGTTGTGCCAGAATCACCAGATCTCGGGTCACGCGTCGCTTCGAACAGTCGCTCAGATAATTTTTTGAAAACCCGTAGAGCCTCGGTGCTCAAAATTAAATCTCTATCATCAAGATTCTCGTAGATGAATCTGTCGAATCACTTCCCTTTCAAGTCGGATGCTGACCGGGGCCCCGGGCTTGGGAGCTCTCAGGAGTAAATAGTGTGCGCGTTATTCAAAACTATTAGACAATCAATCTTGAACGTGACCCTTTTTGCATAGGGTTCGGGCACAGTGTGAGTGATAGATAGAGAATACTTTATTCATGACCATTAATGAAAATAACAGATTGTTACTTATTAAATAGAACAGCAATGGATTTGGCGGCCTAATCGCTTGAAGCGATTTCTTCTAGGCAACCAGAACAATTGTGGAAAAAATAAAGGATAGCGGTGCTTTACAACATGCATAATCTAAAACTATAAAAACAGAGTCAGAAGAAAACATTTTCTTTTGACTCTGTTTGCATTCATTTATTATTTATTTGTGGTGTTTTTCGGCTGTATGTTGTTTATGGATCCATCAAATCCAAATCACAGTACGTTCATCGATTTCTCCATCAATAATTTTTAGATTTTTAATTGATTTTATTCGATGTTATTTACGAAATGATCCCGAATATAAGTACATAAAAAATATATTCCCGACGGATTATTATTTTTTCCATCAAAATTTTGATAAATCACGACTAGCTACATAAATTTTTTTATATTTTCAATTCAATTTTCTTTAGGAAAGGGTAAGATAACACACATGTTACTTTTATACAAACTTAATAGCTTTACCGACTAGACTATTTTAGAGCAAAGATATTGAAGTTTGCCTTCTAAAATTTCCTCCACTGTATCCAAATGCTAGGTCCAAAGCTGCGAGTCACGAGTCCAGTCTCTGGGGAAGGGCTCGTTTAATGCATACTTGGAGATTGTCGGGTGCACGTCGATTAGGATCCGCGATAGGGCGGCTATTGTTTGCGCTGACAAGTGAAAACTTACGGAAAATTGGACACTGGAAACACGGTGTTCTGTTGAGGAGTTGTCGTATGAAATTATATGCTAGGTATACCAAAAAAGGGACTTCTATGACACGAGACTGTCCCGCTAGATGTCTAGGATTAATCCTTCCGTTGATACCAAGGTTGCCTGGGGGAAATCTTTAATAATAAATAAATACCTAATGCTGGACAATTCACACAGCATTATCTAGCCCCAAGCTAAGCAGAGCTTGTCTTATGGGTACTAGATAACTGATATACATAAAACAATACATTACATAGATATTTTTTCTATACATAGAAAACGACCATAACACCCGGAACAAATACTTGCAGATCGTACAAACATTTGTCCCAAGTCTGGAATCGAACCCGCAACCTCGTGCGTCGCAGGCGGACCTACGCCCACCGTGCCGCTCCTATCCTGGAAGGTTGCTCTCCGGCCGCCTGTTTTTTTTAATTAATTTATAAGATTTTAAATTTTTAGTACCACAAAGTGTTCATTTATTCATTCATTCAGTACCATAGTGGTAAGACGTAGGTATACTAGGATCCCCCCCGAGGGGTTCCCGCCTTGCCCCCCCCGAGGGGTTCCCGCCTTGCCGGGGCGGGGGGGCTTAGTAATCGCGGACTGGTCACCCGCGGTGAAGCTAAGAGGAACCCATGGGGCCGTGCCAACGCAGAGGGCGAAATGGCCGGCCCCGGGATGGACCGCTCCTCTGGGTTTTGCGCTCTAAGCCCAGTTGGAGTGGTAGTAGGTTGCGGTGCTGTATGGGCAGTGCCGTGACTGAGGCGGGCGGCTGTGCTGTATGGGCGGCATGGCCGCAGGGAGATGGAGGCCGCGGCGGGAGAGGAGTGCCGGTATTGCGGTGCGCCGCTTTCCCTGCCTTCCGCGGCCTTGGCGGGGTCGCCACCGTTTGATGGCGGACGCGGTGGGGTCGCAGGGGAGGAGGAGTGTCGGTGTTACGAGGGCCGCTCTCCCTATCCTCTGCGACCGTGTGGCAGGCGACGGGGCCACTTGACTGACCCGTCGCATGGGGACCTGGGGCGTCTGGACACGGGGTCGTTCGGCGCCCTTTTGGCGGGTAAGGTCCCCGAGGTGGTCGCGGCACGTTTGTTTCTGGCGTGTTGCGAAGGGGGGTGCTTCACACCCCCCATTGAGGGGGGGCCCGATATCGGGCAGCCGTGGTGGGTTCGTGGATGAGGTAATAAAACGTTCCCATGTTCCCACCACAAGCGGCAGAGACGGAAACACCCTGAGGGTTTTAGTGGGTTGGAGTCCCACATAATCGTACTGTCTCCCCGTGGCAGTGCGATATGCGTGCGCATTTCCCTCAGGATAATAAAAAAAAAAAAAAAAAAAAAAAAAAAAAAAAAAGGTATACTAGGATAAGATTTAGCTAAACGTAACTTTCATAATACAGCACACTACGAGCAGTTTAAAGGTTCTTTTTACGGCGGTTTCTTGACAGTCTGTAAGTATTTATAAATGAAACTTAGTAATATAAGTGTGTATAAGTTACGATTTTAAATTTTCACTCAGGCTATAAATCAAAAACTGTATTAGTTTCTATTTGTACAAATAATATTAGCTATAGAAAAGCCCACGTGGTCTGTATCGCTTACAACTTACAATAGCTTATTATTTCTACACGACCACTCCAAAAATCATTCACACATCCTTTCTACTATAATATAATCATTGTTCCATACATATCATTCATAATATACATTATGATATTATTAAAAACTTATACAAAGTACATTAAGGTGCGTTTCGCGTTCAGTCATTCGCGAAAATTGTTCGGAGCTATCCGGTTTTCAAGAGGCACTTCTCTTTGTGGTCTTTTCTCTTTGGAATAAGGTTTAAAATGCAAGGGGATTTATTATTTTCGGGCAACAAAGGTGTTTTTTTATTATTTGAAGTGGCCACATCCGTTTTATATGAGCCGCTGTATGAGAAAATGGAATAGAGCGGGGTAGAGCAAAAGACTATGTATTGAACATACTCGTCGGTTCTTTCAGTTCTTGAATAGAAAGTTGAACTCCACTGCTTGCTTATTATTGGTCATTTATCATCATTATTTACCCACAACACACTCTGTTCAGTTAGGGGCAAGACGATGACCATATTTATTTCTTATCAAGGCAGCCGAAGATAACACGATCCAATTGCAAACGTGGAATGGACAATTCAATAAATTGTTGTAGAGATACATATTATCTCTTTACTAGTGTTAACCCCAAAATTATCAAACATGCAAAAAATCGCCTCTAAACTCTTACTAAAACCTTCATTTCTTTAGAAATACACAAGTAAATATCTTGAGAATAAGCATGGTAATAGAACTAAGTATAAAGAACATTTCACTTGTTTCGATTTTTTCAAATGAAGTTCTAATTAATAGAAAATAAGCTAAAGCTTGATGTTTCGGCTTGCGTTGCGTTGCGTTGTTTTGTCATGCCCTGTCTCGCTCCTATGAACGCAAAATCCTATGTCTATTCTTTTCACAAAAACTTGAGGTTGTATAGTCTACAACCATCGCCCGCTGCGACACACAGATTATTTCAATGAGTTGTACATTTAGCTGGCATCACTCCCAATTAATCAATGTTTTTCCCGCAATCCCCGGTCATTATGATCCAGTGGCACTTGTGGTACTCAGCGACAAGCCGGAGCACCCCGTGAGGACCCTCCCGCCCCCCTGCGTCGTTAGCGCCCCGGTAATGCGTATTGTTAGTGATTGTTCGTAATGAGATCACTATAAGTTTCAGGGTAGTACATATACCGATAGACGACTGATGTGGCGCGGTGGGTGAAGCTCCGTCTGCGATGCAGAAGGTTGCGGTTTCAATTCCCGCCTTGAAACAGATATTTGTACGATTTACAAACATTAAGTCCGGGTTTTCTGAGTAATTCCTTTGCTTATTAAAAAATATCTTTAGATAGATAGATACAAACACAAAATACAATACAAAAGGAAATACATGGAATAAAGGAAGTACAAAGGGTGGCCTTATCGCTTTTTAGCGATCTCTACCAGGCAACCTTGGGATGGACTGGACATACCTAAAAGAACAATATATCTTTATCTTTATCTATGTAATACAATATTCTATTAAGTATATCAGTCGTCTAGTATCTAACCTACCCATAATTGGTATGCTGTGTGGATTGTTCAGCATTATTTATTCTATATTTTATGGAGTCTCCAAATAAAGGTTATAAAATTAAATCAAGAAAGAAGCAATACTGATTCCATGTTATTGATTTAGACTTGTTGAAACTTAGGTAGGTACCTACTGTGTTTTCCGTAGTGAGTAGGTACGTTTCACGACGCGCATGGCAAGAGGATATCAGAGCAGAGGAAGGCGCGGATGACTCTGATCACTCGCACTAGATCAGATTAAACATACGAGTGTCTTTATTTTTATCGAATTGACTTTGGCGTTAGCGTCGTTGTTGGCATCAGTTTTTTACCCGACTTTGACTTTCTGAAAAAAATCCTTTCGAAGAAGATTCAGAAATGTTATTTAACTTTTATATTTTATAACACAACTTCCCGAGATATGGCCATTAACGTATGGAAGATTTTATTTTTACTATAAACATAACTAAACGTGTTTGTTTAGTTCATTAAACATACTTTGTCAGTATTTCAGTATTTTATTTATTGCATTCATACAGTCATCAGGTCTTAGTGATTATGTGATTGTTAATAAAATGTTCACAATATGTACCCATTTAGGGTGTTGCAATGGAAGACTGGCCAGGTATCATGCCTTTCTAATTATGATAAACTATATATTATATACCTATTATGAAATATTACGAGTCGCTAAAATTATCATTGAAGAATTCGTCAAGTTCGTAAAATCATTTTTTTATGAGTATCGCCTTTAGTTTGTATTCGAAAATGTTATTTTTTTCTATACATTTGATGTTTTCTGGTATTTTATTATAAATTTTGACTGCCATCAAGTTGGCGGAGGATTGGTGGATTTTTAATTTTGATGCGGGCATGACAAGGTTGAGTTTGTATCGATTTTGGTATCGGCGAGGTTGGTCATTTATTTTTTGGAAAAAGATTGGATTATTTCTTACAAATTTACATATTTCTAGAATGTATATACAAACTAGGGTAAGGATTCCCAATTGAATAAAGTGGGGCTTACATGGTTCTGGTATTCTAATATTTGCTATGGTACGGACGCATCTTTTCTGAGAGATGAACAGTTCACTTGCATCTACGCTATTTCCCCATAGTATAATTCCGTAGCGGATCCAAGAATATGCGTATGCATAGTACGCGGACAGGCACGTTTTAAGGCCTGTTGCTTTTCTAAGTTCAGTTAAAGCATATGAGAAAGACGACAGTTTGGATTTTTTTTTATATGGCTTTTCCAGTTTTATCACTCTTGCTCGAAATTCATTACTTTGCTGCTAAAAAAACAATTGGAAAAAAATTGCTCATTGTAGGTACTTACACCTAGGCGAGAACGTAAATACGCTAGTAGGCTACATTTAGGTACAAAAAGTTGAGAGGTGTCAAAGGACACCCGGATGGAACGAAGTTCCTTTCTATAAGAGAGAGAGAGAGACAGACAGAGAAAAATGCAAAATAGCTTACTATAGCAAAAAGTGTCGTTACAACTTTTCGTGAGATTTTTTTCCGTCCAACCCCCTTTCACAACGCGCGATAAGGAACTTAGTTCCAAAAAAAGATGTGAGTCTATTTATTACCGAGCTAACGTTTGTTGTAAGAAATCGGCACGGTAGCAGTATGAGTTAACGCGACAGTAACCCATAGTGGGCCTGATGACCAGTGGATGGGCATCCACTGGAGCGGTTATCTAACAGTTAGGTACCTATCTGATTAACTTGCCTACATGCTAGATTCCTGAAAACGTATTGAATGTCTCAAAAAATAACGCAAAATAGCCCTTCTGCAAATGCACCGTAAAACTGCATAAACATTCACCACGCTTGGTCTTATTCACAAGCAATAAAACTCTTTATCTAACAGATAAAACAATCAGAAACTGGTTCTAACGCGCCGACGAACGCAATTCACCAAATAAACAAACTTTATTTACACGAGGGATTTATGCAAATTAATTTATAAGGGAATAAAGGACGAGGGTGAACCCGTCGAGCTCACGAGATAGATTTCACACTTTATCTAATTTAATTACTGGAGGATAAACTTTGGTCGTAAACTGTGGTTGGAGTAGAATCCTGGTGAACCATGTGCTTTTTAACGGACTTCAAATGAGGAGGTTTTATCATGAATTCATTATATTTTTAGAAATTTCCTGTGGGTATTGACACTTTCTGTCACATTTGCTGTGACATTTGGAATTGGCTGTCACTTGATCAAAAGAAATTATTTCGTTAAGAATAATAAGTCAGCAATGTATTAGCAACACCAATAAAACTATGTATTAACAAAAAAGACTCAAGTCCGGTTGAATTAAGCAACGGAACTACTGAGTCTTCGAGCGACTCAGAAGTCCCGTTGACTTAACTCTAACCGGACTACTGAGACTACACCAATTTTTTAGGTACTATGTCTGCCGATTTCTTCGTCAATTCTGGTCCAATTTTGATGTGACCTCAGGATGGAGTCCAATAAATTTTATTGTGTAAATTGACAGGAATTCGAAGTCGATTATCGTAGATTGGCGTCTCACTCACTCCACACCAGTTGGTGGAGGTGTTTGTTTGAGCTCGGCTTGAGCTTGAGCAAAACACCACACATGTATGTAAGTGTATGTCAACATACACACATCATCAGCCCATATCAGTCCACTGCTGGACATAGGCCTCTCCTAATGAGAACCATAGCGCCCTGTCTTCAACTTGCCGCATCCAGCATCTGCCAGCAGTCTTTCGCAAATAGTCATCCCACCAGGAAGTCCTATACTAGGTTTCTCGAGTCGTGGTCTCCACATAAGAACACGTACTCCAGCGGCTGTCAGTTCTTCTCGAGATATAGCCAGCCCACTACCACTTCATCATAAAGGCGTTATACTAGTTAAGGTTGTCCTACCTAGTATTGGAAACCGACGTGTTAATGAACGGTTCCAACATTCCTTTGAAAAGGCATTGTATGCAAAACTGCATTCACAAAATCAAAGAGTCAATTATTAATTTCCAACATTAGATCTGAACAATAAATAATCACAGTTATTGTAAGCCACACCACTCCGGAACACAAAGCGGAACATAGATTCTTTATAATTATGTTTTTAGCCACAACTCGAACACTCGAAACACATTAACTTTGAATTCATTGAAAAGAAAAACAAAATTAATGATTGCTGCTAAATCCGCAATAAAAATGCCACATGCGAGCAAATATGAGATGGGGGACAATTATAACAAATTAATAACGCACACTACCCTTAAAACTCGAGGAGAGATTTGCATTCAATGCTATTCACGTTTTGTTGCTTATTCTTTACCCTTACCAGCAAAAACGAAACTTCCCTCAAACCCGTACAACACAATTTCATTGAGCAACATATCAGCTGTTACTTCCTTTTGGTCTTGCATAGATCCTGAAGGGTCATCTCCTGATTCCAACCAAACCTCACCTTTATCAACCAAGGAACAGGATTCAGATTCGCCTACTGTTTGCTGTTGGAAATCACTTGAATATTAAAAGTCTTGGTAATTATTCAGGAATCCATCCATCATTAATCACACGAGGGTGGCTGGAAACATGTAAAAATGATTGTTGAAAAGATAAATTGCTGAAGACACGGCATTTGACATATTCGCGGACATAGAGACGCACGCGAATACTTCTTTGTTGGATATATTTATTGCTGACATAATGAAGGGTAATTGTAATATTGTGGTGGTAATTGTGAATATTTATTTGGAACGGATTGGACAAAGGAAACTGGATTAACATATTGCATTAATGGGGTGGGTGTAACGAGCATCTGCATGAGATAAAGCTGGGTCATGTTGGGAGAATGACCATAGCATGCAACAATGAGGATTGTCAAAGGATTGTCATCAGTCAAAGGGTTGCAGGTTTAAAACCAAATTTATTGCAAAAACGGAAAAAGTCTATTGTTGCTGATTACAAAATTAAATTTAGATAACGGCTGAATAGTCAATATAATACAAATCCAACTTTTTAAACCTTCGCGATTTGATAACATATTTAAGATTTTTTATCGGATATTACCCGTAACCACGATCGCTGAAACGCGGTTGAAACGTTGGGGAAAAGAAAGCAAAAGGTACGCGATAAATACCCGATAAAAAATCTTAAATATAATACAAATCCATTAAAGAATGCGGTCTTAAGTTTAATGATCCAATCACGACAAAACTTAGTCTCCGTCCTCCATCTTCTTTACGAAAGGTCACCAAGCCCTTCATAGGTCTCTAACCCATAAGTTCACACGTAAGTAACTAACAGACTACTCAACTACTCACATTATAATACACCATGAACACCCCATTCTCTAAACTAGAGTAATTTTACGTTAACAAACAATAAACCAAAACAACCTTTGCGACCTAGAGAGAGAGAGAGAGTCTCCAAGGGTCAGCAACATTTGATAATAGACCAGAGTCTATCCAACTTACTTTCATCCCAAAACGCCTCGACAATGAACCTTGACTACAAATAACCATTCAGAGATTCAAACACAGTATAGCCATTAACTAAACTTTAACAATTAATACACTCAATAATAGAAACTAAGGGAGAATGGTCGACGCTACAAATTAATATGCTCAAAGACACTGAGAAAGTAGCAGATGATAATACACTCAACAATGGTGTAAGTAAGGCTCAGTTTTGAATGGTTGTAAGTTGTTTATGTATTTATTTTGTTGATAAAGAATATAGAAAACAGAAGCGTTGGTTAAGTTTAAATCTAAATTGGTTATTGAGTGTTTGTGAAATGTGATAGAGTGTTTTAACTGAATAAGATGATACTGTTTTAGGTAAAACGTAGAATATACCAGTAACAAATTTAATTTCAAAAATTAATTTTAATGCTACAAAGAAAATAACAATCAAATAATATACTTTAATTAGAACTTGTATTTACAATTGAAACAATTAAATGAACTGCAAACAGTTGCAAAAAATCTACAGGTAGCTCAACTGATACATATCAATACCAGACAGAAGCATCCGCAAGACACGTAGATAGACGTGTGTACGTGTAAAGCAAGTAGTCTTGAAAGCTGTTAAAAAAACTATTTGCTTCGCGATTTTTAACTTTTTATCTCAAAAGGGCCAACTGCCTTCAAAATGTAGCTAATATCTAGTTATAGGAGTCCAACCAAACCATTTATACCATATACCACTCTCATATTATATCAAAATTTCTACAGCCGTTTGGATGCGTCGAAATAATATGCTTTGCAAAGAGTATCAGAATTTTACATCATCATCATCATCATCATCATCATCATCAGCCTTTTTCAGTCCACTGCTGGACATAGGCCTCCCCTAATGAGCGCCATAGCGCCCTGTCTTCAGCTTGCCGCATCCAGCATCTGCCAGCAGTCTTTCGCAAATCGTCATCCCACCTGGTCGGAGGGCGTCCTACACTACGTTTGCCGAGTCGCGGTCTCCACTCAGAATTTTACATAGCAAAACATAATCAAGACAATAAAATCTAGTCTTTGTATTAAAAAACACCAAGAAGGCAAATACAATGAATGTGGCCCACCTGATGAAAAGCAGTTCCCACACCCTGTCTTCTCTTGATCTCATATAATTATATCATATTCTGAAGTGGAAAGTATCCAAGTCAACGTAAGCCTATATGTAATATTCTTCATATTGTTAATATTCCACATACATAATATCTACATAAACACAACAGTAGGAGGGAAAATCGATAGCATTAAATTCACCCGTCTCGATATAAGGCTAGGAATACACAATGTCGTATGCCTTATTTGTATTATTCAATAGCTATTTTATTTTCTTTTTACGATTCTTGTTGGGGAGTAAGCAAGGGTGGAATATTGGAGTTCGAATTTTACGGATTACCGTGTTTATGGTTTTAATTTGGAGGGTTTATGTTGTTTCATGTTGGTGGTGGGTAGCAAAATATAACAATAAACAACTCATCATGTAGCCAATAGCCACTTCAAGCATCATGGTGGCAACCATGATGCTGAGGTTGGCTACTAATGATACTGAGGTTTTTTTGTATTATAGTGCGTAAGCCCTCACACATATTTAAGAAACGAAATAAATCCCATTTTATTCTTTTATCCAGTCGAAAATTTTTGGTATTTATTTGGTCTCTTAATGATAATGAGTCGTGGCCGAATTATACCTAATTATTTGGTTTGTAGTTTGTATATTTTGTCAAAATATGTTATCGTACCCCAGATTTTTTTTCTGTTAAAATCAGTATGTATATGTAGATAGTGTTTTTAACAGACATCGAAAAAGGAAGGAGGTTCTATATTCGACTGTATGCATGTAGCTTCATCGATTTCTCCGTCATTCATGGACCGATTTGGATGACACTTTTGCAGTGGTCCATAAAAAACGAGGGATTCGTTTTTATCCCGACAAACTTAAATCCAGTTAAAAACTAAGGAATTCAAAGTCGGTGTCGTATTTTAACTTTATTCAGAACAATCAAATAACTAAATTTATAAAAATGAATTTATTTGTGACCTTATCTATTAAAGGAAATGATTCACCAGATAAACATCACTCAATCAAAGAACAAGTCAATCAATTGATCCAATGACTTTCATGATTTTATCCATTCAGCAAAACTAAATGCGCAATCATTAAAATTGTTATTAACAAAATAGAAAGCTGCCAAGGCCCTGACTATTGATCCTATAGAAGCCAAGGCAAATGCATCTGAATTTATACAAAAGATCTCGTTCTTTGCCTAACTAACTATTTAGGCAACAACTTTACCTTTAATTACATTGTAAGAATCATTTATCATTTTCCAACTCCGAAAATGATACTCATCGACAAGAAATACCATATACGCACTTTATACGCCTGGCAACACAGAGCCGGATTATTGTATTGCGTGCTTTTGTCTTTACTATGTTTTGTTCCGATGTCGCATTGTGAACTTTTCAGTTTCAATTTTGGAATATTGTCGATTATAAGTGACCCTAATATTATACAATAAACTTTCCTGATAAAGACCAAATATGTTTTTTTTTTGCTGTAGATATATCAATAGACTATTTAAATTAATAAGAATCGGGAAACTATAATTCACAGATTACCTACCTCGCTGTTTTGTATGAAACGCCTTAGTTGCGAGACGAGATTTCTTCTCCATTGGGAAGTCCATTTACCAATCCTAATAACGGCTGTTCAATTATTTGTTTTTCAATACCTACTACCAGCACGCTCGATTGGCCTCAGTCTGGTAGCGAGATGGAATAGAACCAGATCTACATCTAAAAATAATACAGATTCTTTTAATGCCACCTCCATACAAAATAATGTTTCTTTTCAACCACAATGCCAGCGTTTGGAATCGGGGAAAACGGGACACACTCGCAAGAAAAGTATCTGTATTGGGAACTAGACTTAATTCGTGAATATTTGCAATTTTTGGAGTATTTTGGTGCGGGCAATGCGCCAATAATATTAAAGGGGCATTTGGAGTTGAATGCTTGGATTTTTGCATCATTTGGTAGTTATTGAGAGCAATAATAATGTATGTAGTGCCTTGCGATAGTGCTTGGAACTGAGGATCATAATGGGTTGAGGAAAGACTGAGGATATAGAAGATTGATTGAAAAAATCATATGTTCCCAACATATTTAACTGTTACGAAGTCTCAATTATTATAATAAGTACAAAAAATCACCAATAGCTAGAAATGCACAAAAATATATAAATAAATAAATAATGCTAGACAATTCACACAGCATTATCTAGCCCCAAGTTAAACAGAGCATGTGTTATGGGTAGATAACTAACATACATAATTTAATACTACAATAAATAGATAAGTAAATATGTTTTATTTTTATTATATATGTAAAAAACGACCAGAAAACCCTGATCAAATGTCTGCAGATCGTACAAACATTTGTTCCGAGGCGGGAATCGAACCTGCAACCTCCTGCGTCGTAGGCAGACCTTCGCCCAACGCGCCACAGAGGTCGTCGAAATAAATGCCATTCCTGAAAGTAAATACTTACTCAATATTAACTTGAATCAATCTAAAGTTAAATCTTAATGTAGCCCTTAAAATAACTAACAAAGACAGACACAGAAACAAGTAAGAACATAGACACATAATTTTTATGTGTACCTAGAGTAAATTTTTATTTACTTTTTATTTATTCATAGATATACAAAACAGCAAAACAATCAAAAATGTGATCCAAAATATGCTTAAACCACATGATAAGATAATAAAGCTTCTGGTATTTTACATGTATGCGTGATATCAGAAGATTAGAATATAAAAAGTAAAAAAAAGATTGGCGTTGTTTGGTCTCTGGCTTCTAGGCCGACTCAATCATACACTGCCTTTGCTGCCGTTCTAACCAGGTAGGTACTTAACCATATATCACTTACAAAAACAATCAACCATCTATACCTACATGATACCTACATATAAAAAGTTTATTACTCCTTTTTTGCACCGGCAAAGAAAAGCTAGGTTTGAAATAAATCAATTGGATTGAAAAACCTCCCTCGGAGGGCCGTTAATTATTAAATTGAAAACCGTGTTCTTCCCACAATGGTGGGGTTGACAGAATAGGCCTCCAGCAAATCCATCTCGAACTAATCTTGCATTGAGGCAGAAGTCTTTAGAATAGGTATAGACGTTGTTTTGTTTTAATTGGGTACTTACAAATTTGATTGAAGTTATTACTAGTACTTCTAGATTGATTGCAGTTAGACCAACTGTTTCAACAGTAATATAATCTTGTTCGATTCAATTCTTTAGTTGTAATTTTCTTTGTTAAAAATGGAACTTGATTTCGTAATCATAGGTTATACCTACCAATATGTATTTATATACCTAGTTTATACTAATTAAATGTAAGTTGCAAAGCCTCCTATGCTCTGCTTAATCATTCTTCATTATTTTTTTAATTGCCTGAAAAATAATTACTTTAGGCTATAAGTCTATTACTGATAAACAGCATTAAGATAAATAAAGCCCAACCTTTTTTTTAAAGATGAAATAAAAGCACTGTTTTTACTATCATTACTCACATATTTAAATTCCCTTCTTTGTCCTTTAACAGTTAATTGATTGAATGACTATAAAAAATGTTTAAAATTATTTATATTGAGAAATCATTCAAAAACATTATTTTATATTTAGAAATATTTTTACTACCCCTCATTAACTATCTCTTTATACTTAGCTGTTTTCGATGTCAACCTACATAAATTACTCAAGGAATAAATTACTTTAACACCTATAGAAACCATATTGAATGTCATCGTTGGCCGTCGGCAAACGTGCTCCAGTTCCAAAAAAAAGCTTTTGCCACCCCATTAAAAATCTGTAAATTCAATTTCCTTCTTCCAAAAACGTAGCAAAGTCTCAAATTAATTTGAACAAATGAACAACTCCAAACTTTCTGTATAATTAGCAACATGAATAAAGCTCAACTTTCAAGGGCCTCGCTCATTTCGTAAGGGATTGAAACAAAAACGATAAAGTAAAATAAAAACAATTTGTTTATTTATATGGCATTTAACAAAGTTTCTTTTCAATACTATTATAATACATCGTTGGTACTGACATCGATACTCAATTAATGCTAACTATTTACACTTCGATAAACATACATCGAGATTTCTAGTGCATTACCTACACGTCACCTACACAGGGCATCAATAAATAAATTACATAGTACATTATAAAGCAAGAGACTCCTAGATGACTAAAGTACTTAAACAACCAAACTCAACAAACAGACAGGTCACTAAACAAGCCGGATTTACAATTACACGAGACTAACCTATTCATCAGCTAAAAGTAGAGACACCTACTGAAAATAATCTCTTTTTGGTTTCGATCTCACTTCTCACATCTAAAATCTTCCGCTACACCTTAAATATTTCAAGATGCATTAAAACAAAATCACAGTTAAAACTTAATTTTCCTCTTCTAACTCTAACCCCAACATATTTACAAGCCACTTGATATGAGCTTCACTTCTTTTACAATAAATATAGAATCCTTTCACTGTCACTCGAAACCGAAAGTTCACAAAGGCCGATCCTCAAATGCGTATTCAAGGAGGGCAGAACGGTCTTCAATATATGACGGAGACGGGCCGCCTGAGCTGGTCGTCGTGGGGGCTGTGCTGCGTCGGCGTGACGGGAGACACAGGGGAGCCCGGTGCCATGCCGTGGTACTGGGGGAACAGCGCCGACGAGAAGTGCTTCGGCGGCGCCGACGGAGACGTGTACAGCGAAGAGTAGAACGACGACACCACAGCCGCCGCCGACGACGACACCGTCGGTAGCTTCTCGGTCGGTGACATCAGCTTAGAGAACTGCAGGTGCTCCAACTGATGAGGGAAGTATGCTGGCACTGGTGGGTACGAACCACCGAAAGCTTCGAGATGTGCAACTGAGGGAGCCGGTCCGGCGAAGTACGGCAGAGGGAAGCTGGGGAAAGCGCCACCTCCAGGCGCTCCGCCTGAGACGGACTTGGGCTTCCTGCGCGGGCGGTACTTGTAGTCAGGGTGCTCCTTCATGTGCAGAGCGCGCAGCCTCTTGGCCTCGTCGATGAACGGCCGCTTCTGCATCTCCGAAAGCAGCTTCCACTCCGCGCCGAGTCTCTTAGAGATCTCAGAGTTGTGCATCTTCGGGTTGTCCTTGGCGATCTGCCTCCGCTGGAGTCGCGACCACACCATGAAGGCGTTCATCGGCCGCTTGATGTGGCCCTCAGAGCTGGGCGAGCTGGCCGGCAGCGGCTGCGGCGCGGTGGCATACTCCGGCATCATGCTGTGATGCATCGAGAACGCGTACGGGTGGTGACTCAAAGTAGACATGATTGGTCTAAGTTTAACTGATCGAAATCAACAACTCACAGAGCAGTAACTATGTTGTATGGCAGTACAGTGAAAAAGCACAGGTGAGAGACGATTGTGTCGCGTCGGAGACGGGCGATAGACTGACGAGCTGTTGGCGCGGTCGTGTGGGCCTGGGTGCGCGGGGGGCGCGGCTTGGAGGCGGCTGTGGCTCTGCCAATCAGCCCGCGGCGAGCGGAGCCTTCGCCCTCCCTGTACTAACACTTGCTCTCTTTCTCTCTTACAATGGTTGTTGTATCGCCGTCTCGCGGTAACAATAGGGCATGGTGTGGCGCGTAACATTCGTACAGCTGTTGGGGCCGCGTGTCGCCCAGCAATGCCAATGCATGATGTAATGTAATGTAACTTTGGTGATACAACACACACTCTTTTTGATTATTTCTAGGGCATTGATGTCACAAAAGTTATATTGCCTAATAATGTTTTATTATATACATATTTGAAAACTAGATGTCAGTGCAATAAAACGTCGTTTCCGTCATAAAATCTGATAGAGGAATAATATTACGGATCATAAGAGTTGCTATAATGATGACATCGTCTAAATAGAAATACATAGGTGCCTGTGCCTACACAGGTACTTAATTTTGCTCTGGTGCTAGTTATGGTGCCAGAAGTCAGAAGTGGCAATCGTACAATATTAAAACTATGAAAGATAATATGTGTAAGTTAAAAAATTAGGGGTAGGTAGAGTACCTACCTTCTATTAGTTTTAGGTAATAGGTTAATACTTAGACATAGGTACTAATTGTTTTTCAATTTATGACAAAGGTAAAAAAGGTAGGTACTTACCTACTTGGTCATAAATTAAAAAACAATTAGTACCAGTATATTGTAAGTACATACTTCTCGTTTTTTGATTTGATTTTTTATATTAATAACTTATGACATATTAGTTTATTCATGCCAAACTTGGTAAAAGCATAAATAAGTACCTAATTTAGAGAAATTGAATTTAGATTTTAAACGAGTAGGTAGTTACCTAGCCGCAGTCAAGAGTGACCTAGGTATCTAGCAAACGAATTTGCACCAATAAACTGTATTACTACAACTTAGGTTTACCTAACTAGGTAGTTATTGCTGTTCTCCAGTCCCTACCTACTCCTTACTCTTAGCTTCAAGTTACTCTGTGATTACCTTCCTCATTGTCTACAAAGGAACTTATTATCGCTTCTTTTTTCCTTTATTCTTCTCTGCCAAATTGGTACGGCTGTTATTTAACGGTTTACCACCATAAAACTATGTGACCACCATAAAATTTTTCAATTACAAACAATGAACAAACGGACTGAACCGTTTTTAAACTTGAACACAATGGATTCACAAACAAAATGAAACAATAAAATAACAATTTTAGGACTAAAGTGTGCCGCGTGCCGATTCTTGGAACCTATCTGTTTATTGTTTGCGATACTTACCTACCTACGTCAGTACGTAAGTATCGCCTATTTCGAATAAGATAAATTAATATCATAACCTTTCATAATATATTCGAGTGTGTCGAGAAATCATAAAACAACTAATTTTAATATTAATAAGTCATAAACAAAAGCTAGTCTAGACACCCAACGCTATCTACTGTCAACAGTCGTGAACCGTAATTCCATCGAGCTTAAAATTAAGAATTGCGCGAAAATAGTACTTAGTTAGTTTAGTCAATAGAAGTAAACAATAAATACTAAAAGGAATTATAATCATACTAATTTTAGTTTATTTTGATGTAATCTGAGCCGATCTATTTATTACATTTTTGTTAATATATTACATTAAACTAGCTTCTACTATGAATGTGTTTTCTTTATGGTTTTAGTCAAGAAATGTTAGTCACCTCATTATGTTATGTTATGACGCAAATATGCATTTCTTATAAAATAATAGTATTATGGTTAGTTTGTGTACAAAAATTCAAGGTACACAAATTCCTAGTTCGGGCGATTTTTAAAATAAGGTTGCAATTACAAGGCACGCTTAGCAAACAATAGATATACCCCAATAAAAATATTAACTTCGATAGATGGCACCACAATAGAATAAGAAAGGTCTCAGTATATTTTATATTACACCAACAAAAGACGGATTATTACACTTAAATTATGCTTATTCAGAGAAGAAATTAAATTCTACCTTGTTTTTGCCGACAGTTTAGATCTAAATAACTTTGTAAAGTTTCACGGATAACTGTTAATTGTTGTATAAATAATCATTCAGGTATGCTTACAAGGTTGAGAAATAGTTATCATATTACAGCGTTGCGACTACAAATGGACTCATAGCCAATAGATACACAGAGTCCGCCACGGAACAGTCTGTAACTAGGTACTACATAGTTAGTCTATGGTACTACTGACTTTTATAATAACTAGCTTAATAATGGGTACCTTACGTGCCTGGAAGATTTTTGTAGTTCAGAATTCACAGACAACTATGATAGATATTTTTTAACATAAGGCGTATTTTATAGTTGGGTACAGTTGCCTCTACATATTTCACGCATCCAACCAAAACAAACCCCTCCACGCATTAAAAAAATTACACCAACGCAACCTTATTAATTAAAACATTACGCCTACGAAAAGCGCATTCACCATTTTATAAAAAAATATGGACAAAATGGCGTTGCACCTAATTACTTATTTCGCGACGCCACAAAGAGTCGTGCCTCCAGTCATGTGGACTGAGCTGGCGACTTCAGGAGTCAGGATGTTAGGCTCTCTTTTTCTCGTTATGGGTGGAACAGTGACGGAATATAGAGACGGGGATGCCAGCTTGAATTTTTCTTACCCCATATTATCATACGTCAAAATTATTCCTCAGCAAAAATTGACTGATCTGTAACCTATTAATTTTTCCAATTAGAATCTTTGTCGTGAAATAATTCTTAAACGATTGAAGAGATGTCAAAATTCAGTGAGAAATGTTTAGTGAATTATTAAGCTAGAATGTTGACTTTGAACCATGCATGTAACAAACATTTTTATTTCTCGTAACGTCCTAGTGTAGCTTAGGTGGGGGCGAACCTCTAAGCTTCCATACAAACGTAGGTACTTTTCGATTCATTTGGAAACTATGTACCGATTATAATGAAATTTCGAATATATACCTAATAGGAAAAGAAATACCTATGTTTGTATCGTTTTAGTTCTGCAAAATAAATATTGATCATTTAATTAGAGCGAAAATTCTGTCTTTTTTTTTAATTTTCAAGCGATTTTATTACTTTCGCTCTCATTTAATGATGATTATGTATTTTGAAAAACTAAAAAGATACAAACATGGCTATTTCTTATTCAATTATCCTTGCAAAATTTCACTATAATCGGGGACTTAGTTACCAAATGAATCGAAAAGTACGTTTGTATGGGAGCTTAGAGGTTCGCCCCCACCTTATGATGCGTAGAAAGATATGAAAAAGATACAGAAGAGAAATTTATTGTTAACTGATAACCAATAAAATAAGTGGTTGTTTTCTCCGCGACCGCGCTCACCTCCAACTTCAAGAGTGTCACCCCAAACAATGAGAACTCTCCAAAAGACAATACTAACACTTCATAAAAGAGAAAACTTCCTTAAAGTAGGGAAATTCCAGAACCCAGCAACCCACCCCTACTAGCTAGTTACAGCGCGCTGCCAATAGCAACAAAAGATAGGTTGCACAATATAGGCGGCCTTAATGCCTATTCGCTCATCTTCCTATTTTAATTTACTCAAATTTCCCATGACACCTCACCCGACTCACCCGACATACCATTGTGATGGGGGTTTCCTTTTTAGGGTGAACTTCACCATGGGTTTTACGGCTAGTTAAGAAAATCTTTACGCTGTTAGTTGGACAATGTTTTTGCTTATTTTGTGGATGAAAGTCTGATTTGAGATTTGTGACGGTTCTAGTAGGAAATTAGCGAATTACTTATCCGAGTATTAAGTCCAAGCCGAATTTTGATATTTCATTACTCCTTGGCTAAAAGAACAGGCTGGAAGCCAAACAACAGTACAGTCAAACAATACATTTAAAACTTTTTAATGTTCAGAATTAATTACTTCCCTTTCCTTTTCCTACATAAAAATAATGAGAGAAAAATTGGTTTGTTTTTGTTTGATTACCTTGTTGCTCCAGTGCTTTGCCGTTTCATTGTCTGGTACGATTTGTATTAACCTCCTCAACAGCCTATAATGATCCACTGCTGGACGCAGGCCTTCCCCTGATTTTTCAACTCCTGAGGGGTACCTAATGCCTATAATCCCTACGCTGGGCATGCGGGTTCTAGCGGTAGATCTATTCTACAAGAGGCGCTGCTGCCCGCCCCCCGATGAATGTCCCTTAGTCGCCTCTTACGACTCCCGCGGGAAGATTTGGGTGGTTCAAATTGTAAGCCGGCACCACACGGCACGATTTTTTTTAACTGGCAGCTTAATCTCCATACGTCTGATTAATACTCGAGGACACCGACCCCCTGCCCCCTGCCCCCTGCCCCCTATATCCCGTGGAGGTTCTATTATTTTTCACATGTAAGAGCGCAGGCAATCCCATAATGCTGCTTTTCATACTCATATGTTTTAATATACTAACGAGAGTTCTTTTATTTTTAATATCACACCTCGTAGCTAAGAAATAATTTGCTGTGAAACTATTTAAAACTATGCTATAAGGTGTGCCATATACCTAGTGTTTTAAAAACATTATAATTTCGAAAATTAATAAGGACGTCTATAGTATTTTATTATCTTTTGTCTTCATGTGCCGAAAACATGTGAAAATGGTTGTGTGGATATACATATATTAAACTATTTACACACGAGAATTAAAAAACTTAGTAGTAACAACCAATATTAACATAAATAAATAAATAAATAATGCTGGACAATTCACAAAGCATTATCTAGCCCCAAGCTAAGCAGAGCTTGTGTTATGGGTACTAGATGACTGAAATACTTAAGGCGCATACAGCACCTAAACTAGCGCCACCACCTACTTTATGTTATTATTCTGTTTAACAAAGGAATGTGGATTGTCCAGCATTCACTTCACCTCACCTCGACAGCCTATAATGGTCCGCTGCAGGACGCAGGCCTCCCCTGATTTTTTATCTCATGGGGGTAATTCCCATAATCCCCACGCGGGGCATGCGGATTGGGGATCGCAATTCGGTGGGAGATCTATTCTGCAAGAGGCACTGCGGCCTGCGGTGTGTATTCCTTAGTCGCCTCTTACGACACCCGCGGGAAGAGTTAGAGTGGTACAATTTCTAAGCCTGCACCACACGGTTATCCAGCATTATAATTTATTTATTATGATAGGTATTTTTTTTAACTTAGGTAAAGTAAACAAGTCAACTCTGTAAGTTCGTGTCGCTGGAGAGCCATTATATGAGTTACCATATTAGGGTTCCCTCTGATCGAATAACTACTTTCATTTTTTCTTCGTTTCTAAAAATAAATTACGAAACAATACAATCTTCAAAATATCATCATCACCATTATCAGCCTATATTTGTCCACTGCTGGACATAGGCCTCCCCTAATGAGCGCCATAGCGCCCTGTCTTCAGCTTGCCGCATCCAGCATCTGCCAGCAGTCTTTCGCAAATCTTCATTCCACCTGGTTGGAGAGCGTCTTACACTACGTTTTCCGAGTCGCGGTCTCCACTCAAGAACACGTTCACCCCAGCGGTTGTCGGTTCTTCTCGAGATATGGCCAGTCCACTGCCACTTCTTCTTGCAAACCCTTTGAGCTATGTCGATAATCTTAGTTCTCTGTCGGATGTATTTGTTGCGAATCCATCTTTCAGAGAAACTCCGAGCATAGCTCTCTCCATAGCTCGCTGGGTGACGACTAAATTGGTGGACCAGCCCTACCGCGAGTGTCCATCGTCTCAGCTCCGTAAGTCATGACGAAAGTTTTCAATCAGTGCGTCCTACCACGCACTGGATGGATGACGAGAAGACTCGACGTAGTTTCTCAAACGCTGCCCAACCTAGCCTTAGTCTATCTACAACTACAACTATCCAAAATTTTTGACCGATTCTTTCAGTAATTTTGACATAAAGTTGTTACAAAGGTCCAAACATCTAAACATCCAGTTTTCATTTATTATTAAAAGTTTGAAATATTTCCTTGACAGTTCTTAACCTTTATTACTTGAGCAATCGTATCACGTTGACTTTCTTAAAAGTATATAAAAACACGTTTCCAGGAACTTTACAAACGAAAAAATCCACGAAATCAAAGTTTCTGTTTCGCGAAATTAGGTAACTTATCGTTGAGCAACACCAAAGTACACGCGAACTTTTCCTGTAACCTTTCCAACGTAAAATTAATTAGATTTCCATCACCAGAAGTTTCATTCACATTTTTTATGCGCGAAAACTTATTAATTAACCTACACAACAATGCCATATGAAAGAGCGGTGTGACAAGATGCCAATGTTACTCACTACTCCTACCACAAGGGAAAATTAGTCTTATTTTAAGGTGTGGAACGTTAAAATTATCTTAATAATAGAACTTCAGCGTGCTAGAACAAACGAAATTTAACCTTAAGATATTGCAATAAAGTTCCGTTATAGGCTAAAGATAAAGTCTCGTAGGGTTGGCACTAACAAGTTCATTATGCACTTAGACAATTAGTGTAGGCCTAAGGGTTTGTCAACCCTAGCCTGGTGTTGAGATTTCGCCGCCGGGAGCCCTTCCTTTGCCCTCCCTTCCGTTTGCCTTTACACCCCGACGGCCGTTCTCTGCTTATTATGAAGAAACAAGTTTATAATCTTTCTTGGAAATAATTGAAGCTAAAATCACCCTTTATTATTTGAGTCATAGAAAAAAAAACAGTTCAATAGACTATAGCAATATTTCTTCTGATGGTTTCAATCGTTTTTGGAAATTCATATAGTTTCAAAACTTAGTTGCTTTTAAGTGTTATATAGGTATACCTATAATAAATATCTTTTTTCAAAATCATCAGAGACAAGAAACAATCGTTTTCTTTACATCGTTCCAGTTTCCGAGTAATTCAAAAACCATGCTACACTGTATTTTTGTTTACATAAAATGTATTTTAACTCTTATTTTTCCAATAATTTAGTTTATTAGTGCTTTATTAAATATTATTTGCTTTTCAAATCAAATAAACTTAATCAAATTCTACAAATCATAGACACAAAATTCTTAACAACGCAATCCCTGTGAACTTATGAATTCCTAGAAATGTGATCATAATGAGCGTGCAAATTTACGCTACAACTGTTTAATTTGTTCGTTATCGCACCTCGTGTGCTAATCAACTATTTACAGTCGTGTTTACATCACAAAGCCATAGAACTTCACGTGTGCGATTTAATTCGCATGTTTCTAGTGTTCAAGGCAACATTTTTGGTATTGACAAGCATTAACCACCCATTTACTTAGTGTTTCACTGAATATAATGTAATATTGTAAGTTTCTTATCAAAATCAACGCCTATAGTCATGGATTGAAAGGCTGTATTTGAATTCTTTACTTTAGCTTACATACCGAAGCGACCAAAAAAAATTCACTTTATTTCCGAGTGTTTTCTTTTAAGAGTTTTACCTATTCTAGGGGCACTTTATGTATTTATGGAAATAAAGACTTTGACTTTGCAAAATGAATTAAAATATTATCTGTAACATTTGAAGATGTGCAGACTTTGTAGAATCTTTGGATGCAATTTCTAAAAGATTATACGAACAACACAAATAAATCAGGTCATCCAACCAACGAAAATCTTTGTTAATATTTTTCGTATGTCATGCACAGCTATAATTGTTGCCTAGAGTTTTAGACCATAATGACATTATCGAAAAATCTGGCCAAGGGCATTTTCAACTCCAAGCTTTAAAAACGCATCTCTATCCGCACCGCGTTTGTGTACAACACATATTTGTAAATCTGTCGAAATTCTAATTCTATCTAAAACTACCGGGAGTTAGAAATGTGGTCGCAACCGGTGCCTATCCGGGCGGATTCCGGATAGCCTGGCACAGGCCGTGTGTGTCCGGGTACTGCGCAGGGTAGGTAGAAGAGGCAGGTCAAATGTAGATTCTGTAAAACTATAGGTATGCTATCAAAAGAATTGGATCTTTTGCAATAATTATATTATAGAATATATAATAATAATAATGAGTCTAGATTTCTCTCAGCATATTTCTTATACGTAACATGTCCTCATAGTCGAATTTTATGATATGACGGCTTGCATGTGACCTAATATGGTGCACTAGTGTGCAACCACTGATGCACACTCTATGAGTGAGGGAATAGGGCGTAGGACCCAGGCTTAGCGGTCTACCTACCGGCTAAATAAAACTACACTATCAAATGAAGTCTTTCTTGTTTTGTTACACTATGACACCATCAGACGAGAATATGATACGTACAGATGTATCTAGGGCAGTACGTATATTGTACGTACAGTTTAGATATAAAATATATATTCACGATGACGTCATTGAGGTCCGAAGTGTGGTTTGTACCAGCTAATTGCAATTAATACCTAAGTACTCTAGGGAGCTAACACGCAATATTCCAGCTCAAAGATTTTGATACTTAAGGTTGCGTTATGAATTATCGAAAATTTTGACTAACTATAAGATAACCCTAAAGTGACTGTAAATTTAGATTAGGTTTATTATTAGACCGCGTTTTAAAACAGAGTTTCAGGTGCATTTGTTTCCCCGAATTTTATTTTAAAATGGATGTTTAATGATTTTTTTATAATTTCACCTTCTTCCTTCGTTGCATTTCCATTGAATAGATGTAAAAAATTTGAGGTATGGTCGAGAAGTCCGTAAGCGTATTTTGAGTTCTGGTAGATAAAACTATGCTATGTTTTGTCTATATATATATATATATATATATTTCCATTTGACCTCCAATTTTTATTAAGACAAAGATAAATACAACGGTGCGAATACGTGCAAAAACGTTCCGTAATATTGGAAAACTCAAAAATCTAATCATGATAAATATCGTTATAAACCATTTTATCTTAATAACCATGATAGTTTTAAAAGTTTTAAAACGAAAAACTTTAAACCAAAGTAGCTGAGAATATGTAGTGAAAGTAAAACAGACATAGATCGCTAACCTTCGCAGCAAACAAACTCCAAAACTGAGTAACCTGAAACCCAGCATTAAGCTAACCACACACTTCGGATAAAGGCCCGCGCACACAAAGGCGCGGGAAACAAACGGGCCAATTTGCGGCTCGCGAGTGTAGTTACTGTGTCTAGTGTACGCCCACGGTTTTAGTCCATTGTTGCAATTTGGGAGTAGTTCCCACTAAACGTATCGAAATCTTAATAAAAAACAGATTGTTTTGAATAAACTAAAATTCGATTTCGAATCCCTTAATTTAAAACTGTTTTTAAGTTTTGCGGGAAATACTTATCACTCGTAAATATTTATGGTATCATTTCGGGGCCATCCTCTATAGAATTGCAAAAGAATCAACAAAATAAGTTCATAATTGGGCAGGAAAACCGACGAACATACGTAGAGTTCATTAAACAAACATACACAAAACCGACCTGTAGGGTCGGTTTTGTGTATGTTTGTTGACCTAAGAAATTAAATAAGTTCCAAAAAAATTATTTTGCTCTAACCATTCTTTGCACGCCTGTACTAAGGGAGGGGCGCAGGTTTGAATCCTGCCGAAACCGAAATTTTCTGAGGCTTATTATCGATTTATGTCTGTTTTACTTTCATAGAGATTACCCAGAGTTCGAGGGCTTATACAGCTTTTATCAGGGCTGGACGCAGGCCACCCTGATTTTTTTATCTCATCGGGGTTAACCCCCAATAAATAAAAAAAAACAGAATCAAATCAGAAGGAGTTGGGGATTGCAGTTCGGTGATAGATCTATTCTGCAGGAGGCGCTGCTGCCCGCCCCCCGGTGTATGTCCCTTAGTCGCCTCTTACGACACCCACGGGAAGAGTTGGGGTGGTGCAAGTTCTAAGTCGGCACCGCTCGAGTAAATTTTCAGTCTAGGGTTTTAATCAAATTTGTAATAAAAAAATGAAAATCATAGCAACTCTAGAAAAAATATTTTTATATGTCTACGAATAGGTAAAAACCTTTCACCATCAATGCCTCGACACGCACTGGGCAGTTTCATTCCCAGCCAATAATAAAACACGCGCCCAAATAGTTAAATACAGTAACCAAACGATTACAACACCGTGTGAATACAACCAATTCTCCACACGTGTAAGTGGTACAACATTCTATGTAATTTGCAGGACTAATTATTGTATATTCCATGTAGTTTGCAGTACTTACTGTTTTGTATTCCATGTTATTTTTATAGTAACTAGTAAATTTACTGTGCAGTGTATTTTGTGTGTTGATTGGTAGGCGGTAATTATATATTTGTATTAAAAATATGTGTTTGGTTTCGACATTGGCTGTGGTCGTGTGAAATTGGAAGGAAGGACTGATTGATGTAATTTTGATTGGACAAATAAAATTTCGGAAGAATGCTTTAAAATTTGAAATCACTGTGAAATAATTTTTTATAATATTCTTTGAAAGATTAATTTTATTTGATAGTTTGCACCTATGCGAAAAATGCGTTAAATGAGATAGATTTGACCCAAAAACCTATATTTATTTGTGTTACAAATGCGAAAGGTCGTAGATACCTAATCAAACTGTTAATTAAAAATAACTACTAATAACAAATAAGTTGTCTAATGTACTTTTCAATAGATACTAAGAAAACCACAATTCTCTGTAAGAGAATGTTATATTATGTTTTTAGGGTTTCAAACATCGGTTTTGAAACCCTTATGGTCTCGCTCTGTCCGTCCCCGCTCTTTCTTGAATATCTCAGTAACTACTGCAGCTATTAACTTGAAATTTAAAATAATGATACATTTCGTGCGCCATTACTGATTTCAAGAAAAAAATATATAAATAAATGAAAAATGAAAATGAATATTTTCAGTACAAATTTTGGTGTTGAAATTTCAAAAGAGACCTAGGAAGGCAAATGGGGTATCAAATGAAAGATATCGTTTTGTACATTTCAAAACACTTTTTGAAATTTCTGTAAATTTCATACTTTTTGAAATATTTCAAAAAAAATCGAAAAATTGACCATACCCCTCCCCCCCCTATCTCCGAAGATTGCAGACCGATCCACGTACAATGTATTAGGCGTTTGTAGATATAGATCTATATTTTACAGGAAAAATATAGAGAAGTCTGTAATAATAATAGTTTTTGAAAAATGGTCAAAAAGGGGGGGAAAATTTTTTCAAAAGGAGGGGTACCTACCTATGTGGGGTATCAAATGAAAGGTATCGTTTTGACCATATCAAAACACTTTTTGAAATTTCTGTAAGTTTCATACTTTTTGAAATATTTCAAAAAAAGACGAAAAATTGACCATTCCCCCCCCCCCCTATCTCCGAAGATTGCAGACCGATCCACGTACAATGTATGAGGCGTTTGTAGATATCGATCTATATTTTACAGGAAAAATATAGAGAAGTCTGTAATAATAATAGTTTTTGAAAAATGGTAAAAAAGGGGGGGAATTTTTTTTCAAAAGGGGGGTACCTACCTATGTGGGGTATCAAATGAAAGGTATCGTTTTGACCATTTCAAAACACTTTTTGAAATTTCTGTGAGTTTCATACTTTTTGAAATATTTCAAAAAAAGACGAAAAATTGACCATTCCCCCCCCCCCCTAGCTCCGAAGATTGCAGACCGATCCATGTACAATGTATTAGGCGTTTGTAGATATTAATCTATATTTTACAGGAAAAATATAGAGAAGTCTGTAATAATAATAGTTTTTAAAAAATGGTCAAAAAGGGGGGGAATTTTTTTTCAAAAGGAGGGGTACCTGCCTATGTGGGGTATCAAATGAAAGGTATCGTTTTGACCATTTCAAAACACTTTTTGAAATTTCTGTAAGTTTCATACTTTTTAAAATATTTCAAAAAAAGACGAAAAATTGACCTTTCCCCCCCCCCCTATCTCCGAAGATTGCAGACCGATTCACGTACAATGTATTAGGCGTTTGTAGATATCGATCTATATTTTACAGGAAAAATATAGAGAAGTCTGTAATAATAATAGTTTTTGAAAAATGGTCAAAAAAGGGGGGAATTTTTTTTCAAAAGGGGGGTACCTACCCATGTTGGGTATCAAATGAAAGGTATCGTTTTGACCATTTCAAAACACTTTTTGAAATTTCTGTAAGTTTCATACTTTTTGAAATATTTTAAAAAAAGATGAAAAATTGACCATTCCCCCCCCCTATCTCCGAAGATTGCAGACCGATCCACGTACAATGTATAAGGCGTTTGTAGATATCGATCTATATTTTACAGAAAAAATATAGAGAAGTCTGTAATAATAATAGTTTTTGAAAAATGGTAAAAAAGGGGGGGAATTTTTTTTCAAAAGGGGGTACCTACCCATGTGGGGTATCAAATGAAAGGTATCGTTTCGGCCTTTTTAAAACACTATTTGAAATTTCTGTAAGTTTCATACTTTTTAAAATATTTCAGAAAATTGATTGTCCAAATAATTGGCAAATGTTTGAAACCCTCGGCGCGCGAGTTACACTCGCACTTGGCGAATCTTGTTTGAGAAATAAATGTCTTTAACCACATAACCGCCATAACTGATCAGCTTAATGCTAACGGGTAACTACTTGTACTATCAGTACTTACCGCTACCTCTACTGAATTTGACTGCTCCAAACAACCTTCCTGCTTGGACTGGAGTATTTTAGATCGCAGTAAAGATGTTTAAAATACACAGAAAGCAGCTGTCCTTCTTAGGTTGTGTCAGCTCTCTCAACATTCGCGGGCTGAGTTAGGGGGTCGAATCTTTCGCCGCGACCCGCTCGGCAACTAATCAGAATCACAAAATATTTTCAGAATAACACACAACAAACTCATACTACCAACATAAAAACTGCTTATATTAAGATAATATTATCTTTGATTACGCTTTTTTATTGTTAATTTTTTTTGTTAACTGCAAGCAAATAAACGTTACTTTTCATTTCAACAGGTAAGTTGTTACAAATACCTCAATGAAATAAACAAAAACCAGTTAGAAACAATAAACAAACAAATAAAATCAGTTATACGTTTGTACAATGTTATCTGATCGACGTATTTACAGACTTACAATGTTATCTGAACGGGGTAAGTAATATTTTACAATGGTTCCGTACACAATAGTACTTGGCTCGTTCTCATGTAATGCAGACCACTTGAAACGAGTGGACTCGAGTGAAACCGATAGTTATGATTATGATTATTTTTTAAATTAATATTAGATTTTACGGATCAAGTAGGGGCTGAAGTATTGTGCTGAGAAATAAATCTTAAGTGGGCTTTTACCTATTGACATTTGGCATACTAAGTACTTTACGTACTGTATAATGACTAAGAAAAAGTAATCAAAGAATATTGTAAGAATTATTGTATTGCAACAGAATTCGTTGTTTTCGTCGTAGCCTGCTACGAAGTTCGTAGACCCTCTACGAAGTCTCGTAGATTCTCTACGAAGACTATAGTCGATTGTAATTAAAAATAGTTTTATTCATGGTTGATTTTGAAGCAATATAGGTTTCTTGGTCACATTAGTTATAGCTTCTGGCAGCGGCTTTGCCCCCTTTATATTCCACCAATACCTTTTACACTACCTAGCTTACCTACTTGTACGGGACCTACCATGTAGGCTTGATTAGGTAAAAACTACCTATATAGAGAAAAAGATAAAATTTTGTTTATGATTTTGATTTGGATTGATGACATATACATGTGTTATTCGGTGCTATTTTATTCCGATTGGCAAAGTTTCTCTAGCAACCCTTTTTTGGCTTTGGCTTTGCATGGGTAGTAAATAGAGCAGTTTCTTTTACAATTAGTTCACTAATATTTAGTTCTTGCTTTTAGCTAAAATACATTGATTAGTTAATTAGGACCTAACTTAACCTTTCGGTCAACCAAAAAACCAAACAACATAAATTTATATTATAATATACAACCCATTTGGGAAAAAAATCCACTATTAACCACATAGTTTTCAAGTAATAATTAGTTTTTTAATATTTATTATTATCTATTTGACATTTAGCACAAAGAGAAATATCTATTTCAAAACGCAAAAAGGTATATTTAATGAATATTTAATACGTATTTCAACTTTATTTCTGGTAAAATTATCAAAATTATGTTTTGAGTACAAACATCGATTGTAAACGTTTAAGATATAAGAAACTAGAAGTTTTGGTCCTTCGCACCAGATCACGGTCAGCGGAGCGCGTTTGGGGCACAAATCGAATCACGCGCCAAATTGAGCGCTAATTCGCACCCGTGGGAGCCGCGATACAACGCCACTTAGCGGGGGGTGACCATGACGTTGAGAACTAAAGGATTTTGGAATTAAAGTTTTTCAATTATTTAATTTTATATATCATCACAAACTTTAAGGCCCGATCAAATAATATAATTTGTAATTTACCTCTTGCAAGACGGTGATAATTTATTTTACTCAGAAACACGTGTAATATAGTATGTTTTCAACTAAAATATTTAATTCCATTAGCGCAATATGGTTTACGAATACCTGCACGCAGTGCATTGTTTTAAAAACATTTTTGGAAACTGGAATTATTTCTATTTTTTTTTTAATCGATTTTATTAGAAATTGTTTATTGTATTGACATTTATGACATTAATGCAAATCTTAGTGAAAATCAAATTATATTTGTAATTCCTAAGATTTGCACACCTTAAGAAGTAGTTTGTGCTTGGTTTTATTTAAAATGGAGAACTGTTGTATGCAAGGATTATGATAATGAATTATTTTCAAATATTTCTATAGAATAAAAGAGTTCCTTCGTCTTTCATGCAAGATCTACTCAGAAATAAAATGTTATCCGAACCATTTCTGATATAATTATCATTAAAAAAATCCGGGCCGTGAAAAAAAACACTCGTCACATTTTTATATCGGCCACCTGAAATTATTATGACATTTATTAACATTAACTTGTAAAGTTCACAAAGCACAGACACTCTGCCACCGTGGCTCCCTCTAGCGTTGTACCAAAACATATCCCCATGAGAAACCGCGGGCACTAGCCACTTGAAGATCTAATCGCGCCATTTTTTGTTTTCTCTTTGGAATTTCAAACTCCAATTGTTTTCTATAGCGGCCAGTATTTATAAAGAAATAACAAAGAGACTTGAAGTGTTTTTTCGAGTGTCGATGTTATTGAGAACCTCTTTGGTTATTTTTATGAGGGGTGGAATGCATTGACTTTAGGTGCAAATCTGGTGTAGAAAAATTTCACATCAGTATATAATTATTATACAGTAGCTTAGAATATCGCAAAAAATCGCTTTTCATCAATATTATCATTAGATCATATTTCTTCGTTAATTTAACCAAAATAAAAATATTTCAATGAAATGTTATAACTTCTAATATTTTCATTATGATGAAATATCATTTCATTCTTAGAACAAAGTAAATAGTGATTGTTTTACCTGGCTTATACGCCTTAGTTACAAACAACAAACAGCATCCAGCTTTGCTCTCGCAACTTCCAAAGGCACAAAGCTGAATTCGATTTTAATATAAATGACAGACAAAAGATACCAGCTCAATGTTTTTTACAATACACATTAAAGAGATAACAAAAACGACACTTTTATCCCCCTGCCACCCCCAACATTGACAGCGTGAATATAAGTACCTGCCGTGGAGCAGAGATTGTGGTAGGTAGGTAGGTACTAGAAAGGGAAAGCGGATAAGCCTGAGTGAACTATTAAATACTTAGGTGATGATAGTAAGTGAGGTAAATTAGAGTATGATCGGATAAAGGTACAGACCGTTTAAAGTAATTTTTTGACGAATCAAACCAAATTTCGACATATTTAACGAAACTATCGTTGAATAATGTTGGTAGCATTAACGTGATCAAAAATATCAATGGCGTGAAATAAATTATATGATCAATCAAAATCAATAACTATTATTTCTTGAAGCTTAGGTACATACTAAGCAATTAGACATTTTATACTATAAGCTATCATCAAACTAGAAATAAAGCGTAAACTGATTTCCACATTTTTTTTTTCTGATGTTGATTTTTGCTACTTTTACAGCACATATTTTAAGTCTTTGTCTTACTGACAACGTAACCAGCTACGTTTATATTTGTCTTGACTTTTTAACCCCGTTTTTAAACAAATGGTGTAATTTTGGGTTGTGTTCGATATTTCTATGGTCGAGCTATATGGGGGATTTCCGGAATTTTTTTTCCTGAAATCCCCCATGAGACTGATCGATTCGATTTGGGGGATTTCCGGAATTTTTTTCCGGAAATCCCCCACGTGGGGGATGGACGTGGGGGATTTCCGGAATAAACCTTTCTCTCTATGTTTGCAAGGGTCAGTCTTGCTCTACGGCACAGCTGCAAAACTTGGCTTATCTCATGCCGACGTCAGTTCAGTGTCCACTCTCATTTCATTTCATACTTTTGTTTTCGAACTGTCTTTTATATGACACTTTTCATTTTGAACCGGCAGCTCTGTGATATTAACTCTATTTTAACACTGTCAATGGTTTAACGATGTAATTATTTATTTATTTAATTTTAGAATAAGTATAAGTTAGTGACAATCTCCAGAACCACAGCTCAATTCTGAAAATTACTTCACTATTTGAAAGCTAGATTAATCGAAGTATTCCCGTTTCCTTCAGCGAGATATTGTCCATCATCATCATCAGCCTATATTAGTCCACGGCTGGACCTAGTCCTCCCCTAATGAGCGTCGTAGCACCCTATCTTCAGATTGCCGAATCCAGCATCTGCCAGCAGCCTTTCGCAAATCGTCATCCCACTTGGTCGGAGGGTGACCTACACTACGTTTGCCGAGTCGCGGTCTCCACTCAAGATCACGTTTATCCCAGCGGTTGTCGGTTCTTCTCGAGATATGACCAGCCTACTGCCACTTCAGCTTGGTAATCCTTTGAGCTATGTCGATAACCTTAGTTCTCTGTCGGATGTATTCGTTGCGAATCCTATCCTTCAGAGAAACTCCGAGCATAGCTCTATCTCTATAGCTCGCCGGGCGACATTAAACTGGTGGACAAATCTTACTGTGAGTGTCCACATCTCAACTCCCCACTGGGAGATAAATCTTTTGTGATATAAATTCGTACCCGATTATATAAGTTCTTCTTGATTTAAAAATAAGATAAATACAAATGTCAACTCATACTGCCTTACTGATTTTTTTGGGGTTAGGTTAGGTTAGATAAACACACACACACACACGCACACACAGAAACACATTAATAAAACGAGGTGTTTCCACAGACAACTTTTATTATATTTTAGGAGGTACATACACGGGACAATCTATCATAGAAAACTAAGGATCGACACACACCTTAAATAGTTTGTTATAATATTTCTACACACATTTGTTTAAAAATAAATGAAGGTTTGCAATATAATAATGATAAAAAAAATTGCAGTTACGAATTTTCCAAACTTTTTTAAATCGAATAAGTCGGACTAGGAAATACCACAAAGCCATTTTTAACTCCAAAAATCTTTTATTCTTTCACACAACTTTTGTGGAGAATTGTTGCATTTTCGACTTTGTTCCGTTATGCTAGGGTGTAACTAACGGAGAATGTGTTTTGACAATGACCGCTTTCACTGGGCGGATGTAGGTTTTTTGATAAATGGCCGGCTGGGCGATTTGTCTCGTGTAGGGCGGCGGGCAAAGATTATCTGACAAGGGCAATCATCATCATTTCAGCTATGTGAACCCACTGTTGGGTTTGACCTCCTCTTTTCCAAGTTAAATAACTTGAAAAAAGTACCTAATCGGTTCTCTGCCTCCCAGTCTCTGTTAATAACAAAGTTTTAAGCTCTGCTTACTTCAGAACCAGAAGATGCTGCGTAAAACGTTATTTTCCTTACTTCGTCTTCGTCCACATCGTCTGACCGTCTACCAAGAAGACACCTCGTTGTTTGGCTGAAAAAATATATATTATCTACTTTTCGGTACGTAAATGGGACTTAATGACATCTAGTCAGGGTAGGGTCAGTGGTTGTGTTATTAGGATTTTTAACAATTGAAAACATTACAGCAAAGTTCTTTCCTGACTTTGCATAATTAAAAATACTTGATTTTCGGCAGATGATAATATTAATTTATTGCACCACCAATACCTACATTAAAAACAACAATTA
The DNA here is from genome assembly GCA_946478455.1 of Eupithecia vulgata. NCBI lineage: Eukaryota > Metazoa > Arthropoda > Insecta > Lepidoptera > Geometridae > Eupithecia > Eupithecia vulgata. Next base: position 1,782,717 of record OX297862.1, on the reverse strand, counting down.
AACATGAACTTAACATCAAACAATATCAGTAGGTATACCACTTAAAACCTCAAAACTTCACTTAGTAATATGATTCGTAGTAAAACTCGGACTGCCTCATAGAATACTTTCTACCGTAGGCAAAAAACATCCAAGTAATCTTTGCCCCAGGGCGGGCAAGCCCAGTAACGGCCACAAAAGATGTTATGATATTATATCATTTTTCCTCGAGCACAATACTGAATGTGTACGCTGCCATTTCCTGCCTTCTAATGCGTTCTGCGGCATTAATATAATGTCCTTTCTGCTTTATATTCTGTGACTCTTTGTGCCTACTTTATTTGGAAATTGATGGAAATATTAAGTCGTTGAAGCATTCGAAATTAATCATCGCCGAGATTATGACTCTTGTGATAATTTGTGAACGGCTGGAAATTTCATCGCGCCTTTTTATTAATAAATGAATAAAATCCGTTTATCTCAAGTACAAAATTAAGGACACATACTACAAAACATAAACTTTAAAACAATATTCACAAAAATTAAAGACAAAATACACAATGTAATTAAACAGTTAGTACCTAGAGCAAAATGCTGCTGGTTCGCTTTTTTGTATCACTAACTAGCGGTCCGCCGGTAGTAATTTTATCGTAAATTTTACAATTTTTTTTACAAAAAAATAAAAAAATAAAATGTTTTTAATACTTTTCATCCTATTCCGGACTAAGAGAAATCCAATAAATCAAAAACCATGAAAATCGGTCCCGTCGTTCTTGAGTTATAAATGGTGTCATGTTAGTTAGACTTTGTTTTATATATTCTTATATAGATGATATCCGATGCTGCGGTAAATTTGTTTGTTGTACACCGATCAGATTTCTCAGTATATACTGTTACCCGAGCACCTCAGCCTACTCCAGAAAGACGACACTCGAGATCGGATGATGCCAAAGAAGTCCGAAACTCTCGTCTCAGAGAACATGCTCGACGCACTGAAGCACCTCAGTAGCCTCGTAAGAGTCCGGTAAGCATCAATGTGGATTATAAAACCTCCAAACCTTCCAGCTGGTGTCTTAAGATCCTATTAAGGGACCTATACCAAGGGCAGCAGCGCCTCTTGCAGAATAGATCTACCACCGAACTACGATCCGCACGCCCAGCGTGGGGATTATGGGCGCTACCCCCCATGAGATAAAAGTCAATAAGGCGATTATCACGGGGAAGTCTTCGTCCAGCAGAGGACCATTATAAGATGTTGAGGAAGCGTCATTGTGCTGAACTTTTATGGTATTTATCCTTTACAGATGTTCGTTTGACAACAATCTCACCTGATGGTAAGTGGCGATGTATCACGAAGGTCTAGAAGACACCTATTCACTGTTGAAGAGACCTAGCAAAAATCCGAATGAACGCCCCAAAAGGATTCGTGTCCCACTACCTATAACCCAATATCTGAGAATTGCAATTAATTTCTCTTCTCTAGCCAGCAATACTTGATTGTAACTTTCAGAAGTAAGGTTTTCATCAGTGAGGTAGTTAAGTTCCACCACCACTGAACACCATGAGGCGAATGTCTCTACTTTATCTTTTTACTAGTTTGGCCTGACTATGTATACAGCTGAGTTTTTCTATGAAGCAAGCCTATCTAAAATAGTATCGTACCTATGTACCTACTAAATATTTACATAACTAACGTGTTCCTATCATGTCAACCTTGCGGATAAAAATAATTAAAAAAAGGTTAATAACTATTCACTCTACAAATAACACATCTTAAAAGTCCTTCGCATCTCCTTTAATTCATTAGGTATCGACGGGAGAGACACATAAACCACTAAGTGTTAATCAAGCTGAAATACGTTTTATTAGCAATTCCAAGAGGATTCTATTGAGAATGGTATTCAGACGAGATTGAAACAAAGTTGCATCTTCAAACTCAATCACTTTGTCTCTATGACTTTGTTATTTTGTACAGTCGGAGTTTAAAGCATTGGTATTTATTTGAATTATCTACTTACTAATAAAGTCAATAATGTAATGTTGAAAAATTCAGAGCAATAAAATATGAAATAGAAATATTATTAGCATTACAATTGATTTAAAAAGGTGAGTGATAAGATAAAAAATCTAGAAAACATATTATAATATTTAACCCTTTACTCATACAAGGACTTTTAAAACGTGATACTTTAATACTAGTCCAATTACATCTCGAGAAAATTAGGAATTTCTACGTGATGTGTTTACTAAGAAATACATCGTCATCATTCCAGTAGAAAGGCGTGCACTGCATCGTTTAGTACCTTGATACCTTTTTACTTAATTAATAATGAACGTCGAACTTACAACGACGGAGGTTCGGAGTTTTTTTTTTTAATTCTGTATAACTTTGTTTAGGTTAAGCAATGTCAGGCAATAGACGTATTTATTCAAGTACATATTTTCAGTTAAACTTTATTCGGTCCTAAACCCTTTTAATAACGACCAACTCCACACAAGCCGACTAGGCAGCGTCTTATCCACTTTGCCCGGAATGGATCCTCCGAAGCCGCCATAAAGTGGCCATTGACGACGCCCCCGGGATTATTGAGATAGCATTGTCCATTCTACAGATAATACGTTTGTAGGTCTATAGAGAATATATAGTAAGAGACTGTATTAATGCCTACCTATAGACAGAGAAGTAGGTAGAACTCACTATACAATAAATGGTATGTTCTCGAAAAATGAGTCATAAAGTTTTAAACTATGATCGCTTAAACGCTGTCAAAACGTCATACGTCAGGGCAAAAAATCCAAATTCTTAATATTACATACCTTTACGCAGCTCCACGTACTTGAATAAAGCAATTCTAGCAGAAACATGCAAAGATTCAGCTGGACCGCAGCTGGACTCAAACTAGCAATTTGCAGCATCATCGCTGGAACCTCTGTGCCATGACCTTACTTGAAAGATAACAATAGTTAAAATTACAAAAAAAAGTTAAAAGGCAAGTAATTAAACGTAAAAAGCAATGAATCAAAAAACATAATCGTCAATTTCAATAAAATCGGACAATTACGCTTTTTGGATCACAACACGATTGCGGGCGTCAAATAAATATTTTAACACGGGCTAATTGAAAACATACGATGTATTTTTTACTAGTGGTGGGAAAGAGAATTGGTCCGGATATCCGACATTACACACAAAAAACGAACTACGCAAAGTGACTTTTAAATACAAATCATAGTTTTTAAAAGGCGTGTACATTTACCGTACGTAATTACAAATTAAACTTAAAAGTATTGTAAATAGAAAAAATGTAAATAAAAATTTTAAAAATCCAAGAATTTCACCACCCACCACCCACTATTTTAGAGGCAAAGGTAGAACAAAATAGAACTCTCTGGAGTACCTTAATAAAAATCTTGTGTTATTGTGATTTTGTGAAGCTTACAGTTTTGCATGTCTAGTGATATGATATCCATGAGTAGAAGAGGAATACTTAATAAAGGATTTTATACAACTGGCTCATGAAAAATCTACATCCAGATAACCTAGGAAGTGGAAATTTGGCATGAAGGTAAATAATCAAACTCTATCGAAAGAATTATGATAAAACCAAAAAAAGCTAATTTTGAGGTTGTGATATCTGTGAATTTTGTGTAAGTCCAACCAACATTGAAACAAATGCTTTGGATATAAGGTTGCCAAGATTCTAATTTAAAAAAAAACATAGCAAATTAAGATAAGATAAGAAACTGCTATGAAACTTGGCGACTTTCTATAATGAACTTACCTCTTTTATCAATGGAGCCACTATCTGACAGAATTCGGCTAGTTTTTACATATAAATTATTATTTTGTACAAACGGCGTACGATACGTCTGTAAAAAATAATCTAATCCGAGCTTGTTTTATAAAACTCCGGCTATTCACTTTGAGATTTTTCCGGCTTTTTACAGCAACATTTTCCATGACTGATAGAATTAAATTTTGTTTGAACATCTGCCGCGATGAGTGTTTAATTTAATTGTGTATATTTGTTTGATCTGACTTCATTCCGGGGGTGTGAGCTGTTTACTTATGACTTGTAGGAGTTGTAGGGTAGTAATTCACTTGTAAAGTTTAGAAAGTTTGATTAGAAAATTAAGATTCAAAAAAGTTTTTCTATAGTTATCATTTGTATAATATCTGAATAAAATTAAATGTCCGCTTACGTAAGGATATTTGAGTGGCTAAAATGTGAGTTGTCTAACCATACTTATTTTAATAAGATTAGATATTTAATTATAATGGTGCAAGCGGAGCTTAGTCTACATGAAACAATTTTCAGAATCGAAGTTAACGTAGTTCAGCAATTTCGTGTAAGCAGACCTGTTGTAAAGAGAAAATGAATTCTATTTTTATTAAAGTACTTCCTGAGTATGAGAAACTTGGACAATACAATAATGACCTCTGTGTATTAGTAGATATTTATCGGAAGTATTAATCGCTAAAGCACAAATTTGCCAATAAATCTCCGCGTACAGTCACCCCAGTAAACACATAAACAAAACTGGAGACACCACTCCGGCCATAGTTCCGGGTCATTTCACGCGCTGGGCCGCTTCCGGGCACAATTCATTTGTGCCATTTATTCCAAACATTATGCCATTTATGTCATTTATGCCATTTGTGTCGTTTATGCCGCAACTTGAACCATTGTGTCACGCAGGGGAGTGCTTAGATTCAATAAAATGTTGAAAAATTGTTATAAAAGATTTAGAAAGAAAGACACTTTTTTCTTTGTGTTTAGAAAAAGCGTTGAAACCTGTTTAAAAAGAAAAAAAATCGAATAACACCTAGATATGGATAACTTTTTTGACGATTTTTGTGGCGCGGTAGGCGCAGGTCCGCTTGCGGCGCAAGAGGTTGCGGGTTCGATTCCTACCTTGGGACAAATATTTATACAACCTGCTTGTATTTCAGTTCCAGGCGTTCTGGACGTTTTCTATGCATAGTAAAAATATTTATCTATGTAATGTATTGTATTATATATTTCAGTTATCTAACACCCATAACATAAGCTCTGCTTAGCTTGGGTCTAGATAATGCTGTGTAAATCCCAGTCTCTCCCAAAATTGCAGCATTATTTATTTATTTATTATTTTACCAATTATAACGTTTACTCCTTTCAAACCAGTGAAAAATTTACGTACTCTGTCCATCCAAATAAATCTGGCAGGTTGGACCTGATATCATACAAAAGAAAATTACGTAGCTTTTTGAAAAAACGAACTAAAAATCAATTCTACCGTTCCTAATTCCTGCAGAATACTATCGCACAGTTGTAATAAATAAACAGTTGACTATTCGGAGCTTCAAAACAAATTATAAACGAGTGTTTTATGTAAATTAATTGCTTTTCATACTTTTCGAGAATGGGAGAGCCAAAGTGGTTTTTCTTGACTTTTCCATTAGTGTGTTGTTGTTGTTTGTTCTGTTATAGGTATCGGATACTAGCTTACCCGCTGCCCGAGTCTTTGCATGTGTTTCTCCGGGACAAAAGGAGACTGTCCTTTTTCCGGTATAACTATAGGTATATAGCTTTCTTTATCTCAGTCTAAAATTTAATTACAATTACAATAAATCACCTTACATAATATGCAAGGAAACCAAATATTATGAATTTCACTCATACAAATAACATATAGTCCTAAAACGACAGGTTTCTGAGATTTTCGCAGATGTAAACAACAATTTCAAATCAATAAAAAAAATCTTTTTTTTTTTCTTGAATGTCATCTCATCTCGTGAATATCTCAGAAACCTTACGCTTCAGGACAATATGTTATAGGATACTTTTTATTTATATGAGTATCCTTTACCTAAATATTATAACTAAATAATATAATGTGCATTAAAACTTTCTTGTTTACGAGTAAGTATTGTTGAATATACATTATTTAGCCGCCAATATTATTCAAAGGGGCAGATTTTGACGCAGATCGGTTACCAAACTTTTTTTTTAATCGCGCTGCATAAAAAGTTAATATTAATAATTATAGTATTAAATTAGTAGGTAATGTTAATAATATAATTTTTTCATTCGTCCTGTAAACTGTTTTTTTGAAGAAAAAAAACAGACGTCGAGTGCATTTACCATATTAGTAGGGATAGAGGAATGGATGAAGTAAAAATAGTTCCCTTGGCGTGACTTATGGCAGTAGAGTTTTTATAGCAATGCGTGCTTTAAGACATAATTCATTATTTACCAGAATAAGGTGGATAATGCCTCACAGCATTTACGAAGCATGCTTGTATTTTGTTTGGCACACCTTATTCTTCAAATTCTTGCTCCACCAAAACCACTCAAAAACTCAAAACACCCTTATAAAGCTTAAGGATCCATATCTCAATCAAAAATCAATAAGTACTATTGTTATCCTGGTACTTTGCGTAAGTTAGTTAAAAAATCCTTCGGAAACAATGGTAATCAAGATTACTCACACACAATCACTACACTTTGACAGTACACTTGCTACTTTTCTGTTAGAAATCACAAAATGAGACGAATCAGGAACGTTTCCAGTTTAAAATTAGAGTTTCTTGACTCGTCCCACTGGATTCGGACCAAAGTGATGTTCACAAAGTAAATACAAGAAACAAGAACAAACTGCTCATCCCATCATAAAGATTACGAAAGGTAGGGAAATCATTTATGGGAAATTGCGTACGCTTCTATAACAAGCTTCCATCTGAAGCAACTGAGCTCCCTATTCGTAAATTTAAACAGTACATAAAACGAAATCTTATAAAGAAAGCCTATTACTCCATAGATGATTACATCAATGATGTAAATGCTTGGCCAGATGTCGCTCAGTTCCACACCGATAATGGTATATAAGGGATATAATGTTAAGCTTAGTTAGTTTTATATAAATATTGAGTTATATACAAATTAGATTATATTTAGACTGAGATTATGTATTAATTTTAAGTTTTATAAAACTTACTAGTGGTTTCTTTTTCGCTTCTTCCACTAGTGGACAAAAAATTGAAGCGAATAAAATCAATAACATCATATTTCTTATTTGATAATAATGACTATTTATAAACCTGTTTATAGTATAAAATTTGACTTGTCTAAGTGCTTATTTTGTAAGCTTAAAGAAATAAACGTTATTGATATTGATATATTGAGTGGGACAAGTCAGGTATAACTTGTTTAATCGTTTAAAGTTTAAATGACGGCAGCACAATGATTGTTACGTCTCGGAATAATTCAAATGTGAATATATGCATATTCTAGAAAGGAGTAAAATATATGTTTTTCTATTGACAAAAGGAATGGCACGATGCATGTTATAACGATCATGTAAAAAATCCGTAGCCAACACACTTTTCAAGTTTAAAAAGGTAAAGTTTCAAACGTTTGCTTTTGGCCCATTTGCGCCTGATATGAATGAACGTACATATACTTATTGTGAGATATGTTCCTTATATATCCATGTTTAACACCTCTATGACTGAAGAAATAAGGTTGAAAATTACGCTTTTACGTGCGGAAAATTCTGTGAAAAAAGCTTGAATTCATCCATCATTCTCCGTGTGTGAAAGACGATTGATGAGCTGGAGAGAGACAGCCAGACGTCGCTCTTAATCCTTTGTATCAAAACCCTTTTTAGATTGTGCCAAGTTTGCCAGCTTAACCGGGTTTTGTAGGTAGTGTGAAGACTGGATTCTATTGTCTCGAAACATCCGCACTATCACTCAAAATTCAATCCTAGCTCCTTAGTATACGGTTCTGATTCCTTAACTCTGAAAAGTTATACATCTCTTTGAAAACGCTGAATTACAGTTACGCCTAGATAATGCCTGCAGTTTGCAAGGATTTCAAAGTGTTAGTGGAAAGAGAACTTTACGTAGAGGTGTTAAGGTATTTTCGTATGGAGGTGTATGAATTGTTGAGTTCTGTATAGTTAGGGTAGCTGGTGTGCTATCTTTTGATGTTAAGAAACAAATTTATTCAGAAAGAAAATAACAATCAAATAACAAATTTAAATTAAAACTAGTATTTACAATAGAAACAATCAAGCTATCTGCAAACTGTGGCAAACAATCTACAGGTAGCTCAACTGATCCATATCAATACCAGTTGGAAACCAGTTAAGAAACAGATTTACATTATTGTAAAACATTCGGCAGCATTATGGCAACAAACTTAACGGTGCGGACCACAGCATCTGTTCGAGGTCCGCTATAATATGCCGCAGTGGTGGATGTCTGTCTCAAACACATAAAATAGTGTCTTAAACACATAAGATAGTGTCTCAAATACATAAGATAGTGTCTTAAACACATAAGATAGTGTCTCAAATACATACGATAGCCTTACAGGAATGGTGGTGCGGGAAAAATGTTTGTGCGACTTGCAAATAATTGTTCCGGATCTGGATATTTTTCCGTTTATATGTAAAGCGTTTATACAAGAGATAACTTCAAGAGGTTAAGATATGAATCATCATTTTCAGCTCGTCAACGTTTACAGCTGAACAAAAGAGATTTAAATTAAAATTGTTCAACTCGACGTAACGAAATTTCAACTTTACAATCACATACGGAAATCGAGTCTCGATCACATAAATAGTAATTAATTATAGAAGCCTTACATCTCGATACAAATTGCCGTTTTGTCGACATAATTACTCATTTGTTATAACTTAGGCTGACTGTACCTGGGGCTGTTTCTTCAAAGCCTTTAAACTACTGAGTAATTTGCTACAGTTCGATTTTAATCTATTATCGAATCAAATTCTAAGTTTAGCATTGATTTAGTTCTTACTAGCTCCTGTCTGCGACCTTAGACACGCTTTTCATTTAAAAAGTAGACAGAATTAATTTATAGTTTTTATTTAGAATCAATACAGACAAGTTCGTCAGACGACGTATTGAAATCATCAACAGAAATCAGAAAAAGAGTAAACCTTATCCACGTTTTATTTATTCAGGATTACAATTAAAGAATAAAAAAAAATATTCTCTTTACTCAATTTTTTTTTAACTAATGGAAGAAATGAAAAGTAAAGCACTTAATGTGTTGAGAATGCCAGCAACCTCCTGCTTTTTACTCATCTACATCATAATTACTATTTTTAAACTTACACTATCATGATTACTATTATAACAGGTATTAATCGCGATTGTTTAACTAATTTTACGCAATAAATATACATTAAATGATAGGTACTAATAATTACTTAATTACCATCTATAGTAACAAATAGCCACTTTGGTCATCGTAGGTGTTTCTTTTCGATAAAATGTTCCAAATCGTTTCCCAAAAAAACTGAAAATCAGTTCATCTCAATCATTAGAATCCGGCCCCTCGCAAACACCCAAATCAATTACAAAATGACAAGCAATCAATCTAGACAACCCCAACTTAACAGTACCGGTGGATAAACTTGGAACTAAATAAATTTCAACAAAAAATCTGTCAAACACTCGACACTAGCGCCACCATCAGGTGAATAGATAAGTTGGCCGTTGTAAGGAACTGATTCGTCATGAGTTGTACATTATTCTACTTCTTCAGACAGTTTTCTGTTACAGGGAGCGGAAAATATGTTGTGATTGAAAGCGGAAATGGGTGGAATGATCTAGTTTCTTTTCTACAACTTGTGAATTACATGAGCCATTTTCAACCTTATTTTAAAAGCAATGTAACAATGTAATAGCAATGTAGTAATGTAATAAGGTTTTTTTTTCTATCATTGTTGAGGCCCTAAACCCTAGAGGTACTTAACTACGGTTCAGTGAGGCCTTTTTTCGAACAAAGACTGGTAATGGCGCTGCTAATGCTCAGCAATTTCCGTCTATCATATCTACTAAGTGTTAATCATTTTGTACGTAGATCTATAACTTGGCCCCCGATAAACAACATTGAAACAGTTATAATGGCAACGTTTATTCTACAAATCTACTTAGCTCTACACAACTGATTATATTTACTGGACTCCATACGGGTGGTAATACGAGATCCGAGCCACTTCACCAGGCGCGTAATGCAGGTCCTGGTACGCTTTCACCATCATCTGCTGATTCACAACTGCGAAAGGCCGAGGGGAGATGCTTTCTATAGACGGAAGGGGTCTCAGCTCTAAGCTGGGAAGGGTCTCCTCCTTTGGCCGTAGAGACGTTGTTGGCACATAACTGGCTTGAGGTATCGACGGGACGCTGTAGCTAATCATATTGTTATACATCATGTGTTCAGGGTAGCTGGGCATTTGGTAACTTGTCTCCTGCCTCGGTTCCATCTCCAGAAAGGTCTCTCTGGTCGTATAAATAGCTGGGCTGAACGAATCCATCCTGTTCTTTCTTCTCGGTCGGTATTTGTAGTCAGGGTAATCTTGCATGTGTTTGATTCTCAACCTTTTGGCTTCGTCTATGAAGGGTCGTTTTTCCGTGTCGCCTAGGCTTTTCCATTCCAATCCGAGTCGTTTGGAGATCTCCGAGTTGTGTAGTTTCGGATTCATCAGGGATATCTTCTTCCGCTGGAGTCGCGACCACACCATGAACGCGTTCATTGGTCGTTTTATGTGATACGGGCTTGCGCGGAGCTTCTGGGTTTGTTTTGGTGGCTCTATTTGATATGCCATTATGAGTTGGAACTTTAATCACTGTGCAGTAAAGTCATTTTTAGCGAGTGCTGTTTCGAAGCAACAATACTGGCAACCGCCGGCCGCTGACTGATGTCCAGCATCATCGCCAACTAAATCTGAATGCTGTCATTAGCGGACAATGGTCGGCCCACAATGGATGGCCATTTTCCACGTATTATTTGCAGCTGAATAAAGAGCGGTGACAATGCTCTGATTGCTCTCAAATTGTCAGATGATACTGGTGTATGTTTTGTGAGGCGCGCCTCGCGACCGTCTATTAAAAGTGGTACCGTTGGCAGAGTGCTGGATGGTTGGCGTCGAAAGTGAAACTGGAGATAACAAAACACCGACCGATATTAACTGTACTGTAACTTTTAGTGCATTTATGGGATGGGTTGGACAAATGACTAATGGCAGAAAAGACAGCTGTTGTGGCTTAGGCTGAAATGCAAATATACAAAATTGGATACTTTCGATTCTTCAAAAACCGTAGGATCTGAAATGAATACGGAGGGTAATGATAGGTATCATTGAAAAACCTTGATAAACGGAAGCGAATCGATTTTTCAAGGCTTCGGAGACAAAAGCCATTCAGATTGCTTCATCGGGCACTCCTTTCCAGCAACAATCACAAAATAGGCGAATTGCAATGAATGTACTAAACAAGTACTTATTGTAAGTATTGTGCATTAGAATCCAGGAGCGGTTGTAGTTCACTACAATGCCTACAATGGTGGAGTGGCTTGCTAAACCGCCTGAACGAATAGACGGGATTATGTCGAATAGGTCATTTCTCTGCTCTGCTATTTAGTGAAAATCGATACCTCAACAGCCCAATAATAGTCCACTGCTGGACGCAAGCCTCCCTCTGATAGTCGCCTTATTGGCTTTCGTTTATATCATGGAGGGTAATGCCCATAATCTCCAGAAAACGATACGCATTACGAAAATTTTAGATTTTTTCTAAAAACTTTATAAATTGTCTTGAGAGTCTTGTCAGTTTTGTCTTGTATAAAAGTCGCCAAAGTAACAACAAACATTAAGATTTTGCGAAAAAATATATGATAAATAGATACATTTATAATAATTGTTTTATGATTTAAGTAACTCACCTACTAAGACTCCTTTGAAGAGTGCAAAAGAACTGAGAATAGAACTAGTGCGAAAAATTCAAATTGTGCATTATGTAATATGATAAAAACAAAATGCCTAATACACTGCCCTCTCTTATACCTCTTTTAAACTAAAATGAACGCTCGCTGAGCAAAATAGCTCCCAACCTTTATCCTCCGTTGCGTTCGGCCTGCGTAGTGAACAGTTGAGTAACGTAGTACCATAGCAGCTGGCAGGTGGCGCGCCGAGCTACTTACGAACACGACAGATGTCGCTAGTTGTACAGAAAGTAAAATCTCGATGTAAAATGACACAAACATTTTACATCATTTACCAAAAGAAGATCCTGTACCGGTACTTCATGTTTGTAAAAAGATGTTCTTGTTAGGTTGAAAAAAAAAATTACATTCGAAGAAATGCAAAAAGGTCTGTAGAACCACAGACCAGTTTATATCAAGGTAGAACTGACCTGCGTCTGACGTTGCTTAATTTCGATTTTCGGACGAGTACCGGTATACCGGTATGGTATGTGGTATGGACGTAGTATATGCCGGTCACAAACTAGCTGAAATAAATCAACATTATCACTATGGTTATCTGATATAATATTTATAAGACATTTGCTCGTAAAGGGTCTCTTATTTCACCAATTTCAATACCGTAATGTGTCTCATTACGTACTAGTGCGGTAATGTAATGTAAAACACACGGCTAAAAAAATTCTATGTATATGGTTTATCAAGATGCTCCGTCTAAAACGAACGGTACTTTTTTAAATCTTAGCAGAGTTTTTATGCCAGAGAAGTTGTCAACATATTATGAAAAAAATTCACTTAAGGAGGTTTAGGAGATAAAATATAATAAATAAACATTTAATTTAATTAATATTGACCATAAATTACAACCTGTAACAAAACACAAAAATATTAATTTACTTTATATTTTTTTTTTTTTTTTTTGAATAATTTATTTATTTAACAGCAAAAAATAATTACAACTAATATTTACACTTACATCTATTTACTAAAAATCTAAGCCGTCACCAGAAGGCAGAGTGCCCAGAATGCTGGCAGCATTGCCACGTTGAATGGCAATGCTAATTCGTTGACCGAAATAAAAACCAGCATTCCGATCACCTGTGGACTCTATTAGTAGTTTTGTAAGATCTTTATAGATAACAATACAATACAATACAATACAATACAATACAATACAATACACTTTATTGCACACCAAGAAAAACAGAGAATAATACAAAAAAAGGATATAAAAACAGTGTTGCACAATGGGCGGCCTTATCGCTAAAAGCGATCTCTTCCAGACAACCTTGGGATGGACACGAAGCAGTTGTACACGTATAGACGGTGGCGTATTAATGAAATATACAATACATACACTCTATACCTAATATTATAATACACATACATATATGTATATACCTATATATATATAAATATATAAAATACATATTAATACATATCATCATTATAAAATTAATGCAAAAATAAAAATAAAAGAACTAGCAATTTATGACTGAAGAAAGATAGTGTTCATAGACCATATTCTTAAATACAGGAAGAGATTTTGCGTGTCTTGTAGCAGTAGGTAGGGCATTCCACAGCTTTGTGGCACGCACGGTGAAGGAAGAGCCATGGGCATGGGGGGAGCGGGTTGTCAGTTTGAGGGTGTCGGTGGAACGAAGTGAACGGGAATGGGTTTGGTGGACGTACTCAAATCGTTCCTTAAGGTAAAGCGGAGTGTTAGGGATGAAAAGGATGGAGTATAAGAGTGAAAGAAAGTGTGCATCCCGGCGAAGGCGGATCGGCAACCATTTAAGCTTATTGCGGTACTCAGTAATGTGGTCATACTTACGCAGACCGAAGATGAAGCGAATGCAGAAGTTTTGAAGCCGCTCAAGCTTGTCAAGCTGCAGTTGGGTAAGATCGGGATAGCTGGCATCGGCGTAGTCGAGAATGGGAAGCAGGAGTGACTGGGCGAGCGCAATTTTAGTAGACGTAGGCAAGAAATTACGTAGCCGCTTAAGGGAAGCAGCCGATGCAAAAATTTTACGGCTTACCTCTGCCAATTGTGTTTCCCAAGAAAACTGTCTGTCCATAAGAATGCCTATGTTTTTTACGCTCTTGCTTATTTCGATTGGTGTGTTACCAAAAAGAACTTGTGGAAGGGTGAGCCAATCTATCCTTGCTATCATTCTCGAGCTCCCAATGATAATGACCTGGGTTTTAGAGGGGTTTATCTTCAACCCATGCGAAGTACTCCACTCGAGAATAGTTTTCAGGTCGGAGTTGGTTCTGTCGATGGCTTCACATAGCTGTTCTACAGGAGCCTGCGTATAAATTTGTAAGTCATCTGCATAAAGGTGGTAGGAAGAAGATAGCTGTTTGGAGATAGAATTTATAAATATAGAAAAAAGAAGAGGAGATAGAACGCCGCCTTGTGGTACACCGGCACTCAGTTGACACCATGAGGAGTATTTGTCGTCAATGGTAACCCGTTGCCGGCGACCGAAAAGATAACTATGGAACCAGTGAACTACTGATGGAGATAAGTTAAGGGTGCGCAGGATACCTAGCAAGACTTCGAAGTCGACGTTGTTGAAGGCACTACTAAAATCTAGAAGGGAGAGGATAGTCACGAGGCGATTTTCAATACCATCTCTTAAGTCGTCGCTAATTTTAACGAGAGCAGTGGTAGTGCTGTGGCCTGGACGAAAACCGGACTGGAAGGGATTAAGGAGGTTATTGGTATTAAGGAAAAAGCTAAGTTGGTGGTGAACAAGACGTTCTAAGACTTTGGAGAGGAACGGAAGAATGGATATTGGTCGGAAATCGGAAAAGGAAGAGGGTTTAAATTTTTTACGAAGTGGCATTACTTGCGCTTCTTTCCACGCGCTTGGAAACACTCCGCTGTTTAGGGAAAAGTTAAGCAGATAAGTGATTACAGGGACAATATCATCAAGAACGGGCATAATCATTTTCTTACTGATGGAATCAGTGCCTACAGCATTGGAAGAGATGGAGGAAACGCACTTCTTAACTTCACCGTCAGTAAATTCACGAAAGATGAAAGGAGGAAAATCAGGAGTTTTTATAAGAGAAAGAAAGTTAAGAGTTTGAGCTTTGATAGTTCCCTCAAACTTTGAAGAAGCAGAGAAATGTTGATTAAGAGAATAGATAACGTGTGCCCCAGGACCCCAAGGACCTAGGGTTTCCACCCCAAACGGCTCAAATAGGTAACCTCTGTCAAGACTAGCGTATTTTCGCCGTTTGAGGAACTCCGCTGATGTTGCTGCGGAGCCTGCCCTTACTGATGTCCCTGCAAGATGAGAAGGTGCTAGGGTATCTACACACGTAGCACATTTACTTTATTAGTAATAATAGCTGTTTTTGTGCATTTGCCTTAAAAATAGCGCTGATGCGCGCGCATCGCTAATTTGTGGACAAGTAAAAATTATTCCGCGGGCTTTTTCTTTTCGCTGTATTGTTTTTACTTGAAAATGTCGTCAAGTAATGATGAATTTATTAATTCAACACCGCCAAAAGTCTCAGAGGCAGCGAAAAAGGCTACTTTAAGCCTCTTGCCCGAAAAATCGACCGATAGATACTTACAAGCGTATCAAAATTTATTCGAAAGATCGAGTTTTATTTATTTCCTCGCAGATAATTATGTTATAAAACGTCGTATGACATAGGTACGTGCGCTTTGATAATTACTGCCTCTGCTTTATTGTAGCAATAATCGCCTCGGCTGTAATTTTCAACTTACCGCACGTGTATCATAATGTACTATTACAGTTCCTAAGTACCTCATTATCATGATCACAGATAACACATTAGTAGTATCACCTCGTACCGAGCTTCATAAAATGCCGATTTAAAATACTTTTTATTCCCACAAAGAATACTAAAGTGGTATACGAGTATTATATTGCGATAACGGCACAACACAGACAGTTTGTAAATCACCAAACCGTACATAAAGGGAGTATTTAAACCGCTATATTTATGAAAATAAGACGGTATAAAGCCATAATGGAAAATACAAAAAGCGCCCGCCCTGACGTCGTAAGGCGGCGGGCGGAGGGACCTTTATACGATGCGATTTTGATATCGGAGAGGGACATAAAGCTATTTCCCTTTCTGGTATTAAGTTTAGAATTTTATTTAGTAAGAAAGTTTTTGGAATCCTTACCTAATTAGGTAGGTATGCAAGTAGGACATGATGACTTGAAGATTCTTCTGGCTAAATGCCTTTATTATGAAGTAAAAAATATTAATTAATATTTTAACAACCTGATTTAAAAACAATCTTTTACCAAAGTGTTCGGGAAGAACTCCAAGAGCCCAAGCTCGACTGGGTCACATCGTTTCATTTGTGCCAAATTGCCACCTTCTGTCTCCATCATCAGACCAGCTCCATGGTACCATGAATCGCTTGAGGATAACTATTCTAAAATTAAGTTGCAAGATTTGTCCTACACATACGTACATGATGATGATGTAATACGTACCTACACACACTTATTAAAAGGGCTATTTTATTATGATGATGGCAATGTCACAATTCTGTCAGTGTCATCCAATTAATGGAAATTGTAAAATAACGAGTTATCAAAACATGAAGATTGTTTGATACTTTCACCAGAGCCTAGTTCGTTATCTAGCAGGCTGCACCACGTCACACCACGTGCCGGTTCGGTTGGCTTGGGAGGCGAGATGTTGGAGTCCCCCTAATACCCCAAGGGCTAGTTAAATAAAAAGTTGTAAATTATGGTATATTCCTAAAGGACTTTGACAATCAACTTTCTTTCAAAAAATCAGTCAAAAAAGCAAAAGCCAGCATCACGCGGTGTTCCCAGGCGGTCACCCATCCAAGTACTAACCGCGCCCGACGTTGCTTAACTTCGGTGATCGGACGAGAACCGGTGTATTCAACGTGGTATGGACGTTGGCAAATTTTTATTCGAAATTATACAATATTTTACATTACATTATTATCAGTTCATTATTTTTCACAATAGAGCAAGGTGATTACAATTTCATTCAACGTTATTTATGAATATGATCCAACCATAAATGTTCACAGTAAAATCGGTTGCTGTAAACACAGCCTAAGTCTTAACTTATTGTTATTGCTCGTTTAAGCCTCAGTTTTATGTGCGCGCCGCTAGGTGGCGTAGTGGTGCATGTTTATGTTTATAACGATTTATGGCTACTTGTAAAGAAGTAGTCTATCTAACAGACATTTTGATTGTAGCTCTGCAACGATAAATGCAAAATAATGACGAATGATGAATTGACGACCGATGTGGCGTGGTGGGCGAAGGTCCGCCTGCGACGCAGAAGTTTGCAGGTTCGATTCCCGCCTCGGGACAAATGTGTGTACGATCTGCAGACATTTGTTCAGGGTGTTCTGGTCGTTTTCTATATTATAATAAAAAAATATCTATCTATGCATTATATTATATTATGTATATCAGTTATCTAGTACCCATAACACAAGCTCTGCTTAGCTTGGGGCTAGATAATGCTGTGTAAATTGTCCAGCATTATTTATTTATTATTAAAATAACAAAAAAATATAAGTTCAAAGAAATCAATATCACTAGCCAAAGTTTTCGGAAAGGTCACTTGAATGATTATTGAGTGTAAGGTTTTTAAACTGCGTTCTTCAGAGGTGACTGACCGGCGCGGCGTCACGGGCGTTATGTAACGTGTTACACAACGAGCATTCGTGCAGTGAGTACGACGCTCGCAACGAGCATCGATGGATATAGATCACGAACGACGTAACGTATCATCTCGCTGCGAATGATAGGTACATTACGCACGGTAAAGCTCTGCGACCATTGATCCGATACAACTACCAGCACAAAAATGTGCGTTCGAATATGGGCTTTAAAACGTTATGATTCGATACATTTAGTGTCAAAATGGTTTCCCACAAGCACAAGTGGCCGCGAGCGGTCTGTCATTTGATGCCGTCGATATGAAATAGAATAGAATAGAATAAACTTTATTTAGCATACACACAAAAAACAATAGGGAAAGTTCTTAAGTAATAAGTATTAAAAAAAAATAAAAAACTTACACTAAACACTACAATAAATGAACGAAACAATCAAACACATATTTAAAAAAGAAATACTATGATGTTAAAATTATTGGTCTTTCCCTAGTGCGCAGCTAAACCAGGTCCAGCCTCAGCATAATGTCGCTACCGCCCGAAGACGGTAATGACGCTGGTTTTCAGTCTGAACCTCTGAGGTGGCGGATGACGTTACATTACGAATTCATAGTTTACAAAAACCAGAGAGAACGGGAGTTTAGTTATGTACCTATACTAAATGGTAGGAGGTATGTAAATTAGGTGCAAAATAATAAAATATTAATAGTAAACATGCAAAACATGGACGCCATTTCAAGAAAAAATTAGAATAGCATTCATAGATATAGAAATAAAAATATAATATACGCTACTAACTACAGCAAATATATAAAATCGTCTAGAGTTTGTGGTTTTTAAGAATTTTTTTGGGTTGATATTAGTTTTTTTTTTAACCTAGTTTTAAACGTATGCAATGATTTGGTTTTTCGCAGAGGAGGCGGTATATCATTCCAACAACGAGAAGCTGCAAAACAGAATAAACCTCGAAAAGCCATAGTCTCGAAATGCATCTGAAGCCCATATTTAAATGCATAATCAACGATATCTTCCGATACTCGTATTGTACACATTAACATCAAATACAATACCAGATCCAAACAAAAATAAACATTTTAAATTACAATTATATTACTTTTAATTACCAAAATCCTAATTTTATTTATTTACATACTGGGTACATGTAAGTTCAAAGCCAATTATAAATTTCCACCTATAGGTTACTAATTAGATGAAAACAACCCCACCACTAGACCCTTCCTTGTTATGGGTGCGCAACGAGGAATAAAAACTTAATATTTATACCGACTGAATGAAATAAACGGGTGCGCTATGTGGAAGTACTTTGGTGCGGTTCATCTGGGTGCGCTACGAGGAATACCTCATTATTATTGTGCTGATCCGCTGCAACCTTATCACGTTCGGTCAAAGATTCTAACAGAACGTATTATCCTAGGATCTTTGCGGTCGGTACCCACCTTAACATTGTTACTGCTCAGTTGTGTTTTGTCTGCCAACATGTCAACAGACAGAGCGCAACTACGCACTGGCTACGCACCGGCTGGTATTTCGAAAAAATATACATTTCCATGATCTTTGAGATCCTTCTGCTGTTCAAGTATGAAATATTGGATCCTTATGTAATATTCCATTTCATTCTGTAGAAAAGCGACAAGATAGTTTTTTGATTAGATGCATTTTACCTTACTAATATGTTTGATGAACAAAAATATCTAAAATGTCATAAATTTTATACGTGATTTGCCTTCTTTCCGAACCAATATGACTTAGGTACTGACTTGATTTTTACATTGAAAAATAAAACAAAGGCAGGGTAACAGATTCGCCAAAATAAATGTTTGATTTCTTGAACAGTACTCTTTTAATGTAAAGATATCTTGATTTTTGCACACGCGCTCTGCTCTGTCCCGCTCCTATTAACGCGAAATCCTATGTCTATCCTTTTCAGAAAATGGCGTCGTATACGGGGGATGAAGGTGCTTAGTTAAGGTAATTTTAAAAACAGGACACTCAAAGCTTCTGTACTTAAAAGAATATAAGATATCCTATTATGGCAAACGAACAAACACAAATAAAGCTATTCAATACACTGAGATGTCAACCTCTGTGCAATATAATACTGGAGCCAGGCCACACGGGACACGAGCCAAAGATATATCTGCGGATATTATTGGCAGTGTTGCCAGTTGGGTCTTGTCAAAAGCAACCCGAAAGAAATAAAAAAGTAACCTTTTAGACTGAAAAGTTACCTTTTATTTTTTTTTCCACTAAAAGTTTATATAAACATATAAGTTGTTAATAGTCAATAGACCTTCGTTTGATCACAATCTCACCCAGTGGAAAGTGAAGATGTAGCCGACAATGTATCGTGACGGTCTGGAAGATACCTATTCACTTTTGTTTTGAAGAAACCCAGTTTGTAATTGGCTGAAAAAACAGCAGTACCTAGTTTCAAACCGCTTCAAACGCTTAGTGCGAGTGGACGGTAAGTAAAAACAAGTAGGGGTAATAATGTAAGACATTATATAAAAAAAATCATATTGAAAACTTTCTTCCTTTTCACTTTAACGAGTCATATTTTGTGACCATATCAAGGATCTTATACATTAGTGCGAGAGAGATAGACATAGGTACTTTCAGGAGTTGCGCACACCATAATTATGTACAAACTATCGAAACATAAGAGCAGAGAACGTGTTGCCATAATTATTTTAATGTACTCTGTAGAGTTGCCTAGCCAGCGCTGCAAATAAAAAAAATGACAATTTCCAAAATATAACCTAAAAGTAACCTTTGAAGTCGTGTTACCTAAAAGTAACCGCACGTAGTGAAAAATCACCAAAAAGGTAACAAAAGTTACCTTCTGGCAACGCTGATTATTGGTATTTTCTTGTCCATATCGCATTAAAAATGTTTTAGCCAAGTTCTTTAATATCACTACAGATCGTATAAAAAACACGTACCTAAATAAATTATGCCAAGTCTCGTCTCGTAATATTCCACCAAAAAAAGTTTTGATGCCACGAGAAGAGCCAAAGCAGCCATTTTATTATCTTCGACAATCATCATTCATCATCATCCTATATCAGTCAGCTGGACATGGCCTCCCCTAATGAGCGCCATAGCGCCCTGTCTTCAGCTTGTCGCATCCAGCATCTGAAAATAATTAAATAGGAAAATTAGCTACTATTTCTATTATGTACTTACGTACGTACGTTACAACTGTACGTTTACCCGAGGTCATTCGTCAACTTTTTAGTTGAAAATAATAAAATGGCATGACTTGGCTCTTCTCGTGATCTCCATACTTTTTAAGGGTAAGTATTACGAGACAAGCCTTGGCATAGTTTTACATTTATGTTTTTGTTCGGATCTCACCACTCTTTGTTGTTACATACCTACCTATTTAATGAGAAAGAAAACTTAACTAGTTTTTTTTGCGGTATAATAGATTTTAGTATGTCCCCGATTTTTCGTATTTCAAATTTTAAGACTATGCATACTTAACGTTAAAACGAGGCAGAAAATGTTGACTTCTTTTTTCGACGACGGAACCCTAATAATAAATATATAATAGTAATATAATAGTAATTGTAAAATTAAAATCGAGGAAGAAGCTCTTCTAGGGTTTCGTCGAAAAAAAACATGAGTTTACGATTACCCTATTTTTTATCCCTAATAAGAACATGTAAATACTTCAAATTTCAAGACTTGTGGTCTAGTTGGAATAAATAAAATAAGTTCCCAAAAGTTCTCAGTTTCGGCAGGCGCGGGTTCGAGATCCGCGCCCCACCGTCAACACGGGTGTGTAACAAGCAACTTTGCTTTGTTTGCTTAGCTCAAAGACTATAATATAAAGCTCACATCACACGCACAGATCTTAAAATACATCCCTGGGTTTGTATCCCCTGTGCATCACAACTCTTTTACGTCGCCATTGATACGATATTTTTATTTCCCGTTCAATACTCGCGCTTTGTGCTTCTATCCCACTTCTGAAGTTTTATTCTTATGCCGATATAAAAGGAGGGAATAGAGATTTGATACAGTCAGTGCTATAAAACATAAATATTATTTTAACGTTATAAGAGTTTAGAATAGCGTATAGTTGTTTCGTTTTTTTTTTTATTATTTTGAGAGCAAAACTAAGTTTAGCTGGCTCGAGTTCAAATTCGTAATACTGTTTGTTTGACATGACAGCTCTTGAACTCGGTTCAAGCACTAAATTGAGTTTATGATAAATTGAACGCGTTCAATTGCAATGCTGAAATTGGACCTAGGACAGATACCGCTGATAGGAAATAAACACATTCACTGTTTGGATAATGAGAGTGTAAACCATAAATTTTGTTCCATAATACATATAAAAGATTTTAAGAATCAAGAGCCTGAATCGCGTTTACAGAGTTTTGTAAACCGCTTTCATGGTGTTAGAAGGATAGGTTGAAAAAAATCCTTTTATATTTTTTTTTATTAATAGGTTTAGTTTTAAACGTCCAAGAAGGTTGAAATACCTCACCATAGATGCTGGCCGCAAGCACATTTTAAATTCAAATCACTACGAACAAACAAACCATTGATAGTCTATTGTTTTCAGTCCTTCTAATTTTGGAAATATGTAGAGGAGATTTTGGTATAACAGGCACGCTTGCCAGAGTAAGATCAGTTTTATACTCGGACGCAAACAAGAAAACCTGAAGAAGTAAATAAAAATAAGAGAAAAATGTTTGTAAAACTGAGTGTAAAACTGGAAAACTCAAGAAGATACAGTCCACAACAATAATATATCGGTTTCATTTCAACAACATTAAAGCGAGAAATGCCTAATCGTAAATAATCTTTAATTGTAAAAAAAACACGAAATTTTAAGTTTCAATATTATTCTCAGATCAATACTATACCTATTATAAATATCACCGCCGGATCACTGAATCAGCTCGCTTGTAAAACGGTTTGGCAGTTTATAAAAATATGGCAACGGCATTCAGATAAATGTCTAGGTCGATTGTCGAAATCGTTCTCGACATTTCGACACAACGTTAAACTAATTGGCTGCAGCTGATCGCTAGGCCGAATTAAAAGGTTAACCTCACAGATATCAGAAACAAAGGTTAACCTTGAAGCCATTCAAAGTTTTATTGGCACCTTCTCCACTGCTTGGTTCAGACAATTTTCAGTCTATTTGTTAGTAAACTTAGGGCTATGGGAGTTAGTAGGTACATAATATTAAACACAGATTTTGATTTTTGATGATGGTTCTTTGAGGATTTTTTTCCTTTTTCTTTGTCATCAGAGGACAATCGAATTTGTAGCTATATGACATTCATATATTCCTCTTGCTGCTCTCGCAGCTTCTGTTTATTAGGAGGCTGTCTTTTTGAGCACTTCTACATCGAAGAAGTCGGTACCAGCCTCGGCGAACATAAATGACGCGCTGCAGAACCGCGGCAGCGGCAACAGTGACCTATCTGCATCATCCTTCAGGTCTTCCGTGACATGACCCTTTGAAGTTCTGTGCCATTTTGATGACCTCCTGTGGCGCGGTGGGCGAAGGTCTGCCTGCAACGCAGGATATTGCGGGTTCGATTCCCGCCTCGCGATAAATGTATCGGTTTACAAATTAAACGCATTTTTACTAAACTTACTTTTACTTACTACATAGAAAACTGAACTCAATGATATTACGAGTATCATTGTCTTTCATACATTCATCTCACCCACTTCTTTTCCACCAAACAGAACCAAATAATAGAAAACGAATTCTGCGTAGAAAGAATGAACTGAAACTATTCTATTATCACAAAGGATACTGTTCTTAATATGACAAAGGTTTATTTACGGAAGGGTAGCGCGTAGCTCGTAGCACGTACGCACGTAGCTCGTAGCCGTGATATTGTAGCCGCCGGCTGCGGGGCTACGCCGTAGCACGTGCTACGAATCGTTTTGTTTACGGCTATGTAATTAACACATTTACACTCGGTTTCAAGTGCTCATGTAGTTTATTTTGAACAAAGATTACTTGATCAGTCTGTCATTGATCAGAATCTTTTGTCTTAAAAATATCTTGTCAATCTGCATTTTGGGTTTTTTAAGACCGCGTATATACCTTTTTCTGTGACCGAACGGCTTTTAAAGCCAACAATAATTTGTACATTTACCCACAGACTTAGTACTATCTGTAACATTTGGCGATATGACACAGGTAACTTCGTTTTTCTCGATCGTCAAAATCAAAACACTCAGCAGTACTAAAAATACGTGGATGTTGTAAATACTAGTCACACGTTAACGTCACGTAACTAAGTTGTGTGCGAGCCGTGGAGTGAGTCAACGTGGTCGTCACATTCGACCAAACCTTCACGTTTGTTAATTTGTAAAATCGATTTGTAACCATCAATCATTTCCTTGCTCTGGTGCAATTGTAAATACATATGTACTTAAGTCTTAATTAGGCCTTCAAATATCAAAAAATAGTTAGTATGTATATTAAGTAATAGTTAGTAATTGGTAGTAATAGTTTTTTGCTAATTTCTTCTTGTTATCAGCCGATTTTTCGGACGTCGGAGTTGATCAAATTACTAATAGGTAGTCAAATATCTTATCAGATGTTTATTTGGTTGGTTTCAAACGGGCAAGTCTACCACATCAATTAATTTATCAAACGCTTTTTTTTATCAACATTTAAGTTTTTCAGGAGCACTAATTAGGCATTATTCATTTACGCTAATCAGCGTTGTAGAAACTAAAAGCTAGGCTTGTCTAGCCTCTCATAACTGGCAACCCCAATCTCTTCAGCTAACTCCACCATGTAAATGAATGTGTACCTGCTTTGGTTTAACGTGTTATGTTGTGTGTGCTGTGTTGAACAACATAACGTATTCAGGCGGTGATAGGAACTGTGTCGCTCCGCCGCGGGCGGCGCGGCGGAGCGGCAAAACGGTACATAACAATGTACACTCGATCTCACAGAGCTTATGGGCATGAGCTTCGAAATACAACCTATCTAAAACCAAAACCCACTTCGGATCGATGCAATAGGACCCAAACTTTGGACCCTATTTTGTTTTTCGTTATTTGGTACTTTTTACTTTAAAGTAACAAATAACGAAAAACAAAAGTGCTAAACGGTCCCACCCAGTTGAAATATCAACTCGTCTTTGTATTAATCAGCAGCATGGACCTCACGAAATGACACAGACTCAGCCTAGTGCGAGATCCATCGGTAAAACAGGACGTAATCTCTAAGCCCTCAGCAATAACTTTTTTATCAGCCTATTTAGCTTAAAACCTTCTTATCACCTCTATCTAAATTCACTTTGTTCTTTTCAAAGAAATTTCAGTTAGGGCCTACAGACTTGCTTACCATATGCCTGGTGGAATGCTGACAAAATTCTGTTACAAGTCACTTGTGAGCACAAGTGTACCTCTCCGGTACAGGTAAGTGGATCATTCGCGGACGCTCTGTTTCAATTTCACGCGCGCGCGCCTCTCGTATGGCGGCGGCGCGGCGTGTCGCCGGGGGCCCCCCCCCGGCGACACGCCGCGCCGCCGGCTTGGGAAATTGTAAATGGTTCGAAAACTAAAACGTTTTATGATGAGTTTTGTTTTATTATGATGGGAAGTTTAAGTTGTATTTTATAATATTAATATTGGCTGTATGGAATGTTGGGTAGATAAGTATATTATTTTAATTAAGTGAAAAGTCGTCTGATACCCAAAACAAGTCTTAACTTTCATAAAGCAGAGGGTTCCGTAAAATTAAGAGTTTTTTCTTGCCAAATAGCATGATTCTAGTTCAACGGAAAGTAGTGCTTAACAAATTTTGGTCACAAGCAAGATAAAAAAATCTTTAATTTTGTCTACAAATTTTTAGGTTTTCAGATTTTTCCTTTTACTTGTGCTATAAGACCTTGCTTCTTCGTGATTCTAGGTCAATGGGAAGTACCCTATAGGTTTTGTGTGGATGTGATTCCCTAGGAAATTATAAAAATTTGGGCATTAACGTCTGTAACTTTTGATTACGTTGACTTAGAAGTTTGATTTATACCGCGGCTCCAAGAAGTTACGAACCTGAGTATATGGTGTGAATTTAAACTCGATACCTCCACGCGTTTCTGAGAAAAGAGGGTTCACAGACAGACAACAAAGTGATCCTATAAGTGTTCCTGTTTTCCTTTTGAGGTACGGAACCCTGAAAAGTATAAAAAGCCTAACCTACCTTACCTAACTAAGTAGTAGTGAAGTAAGCTACTTTTTATCCCTTTTTTGGAAAACATCGTGTAACCTTGGTAAAAACATGTACTCAGTTATTTCGTTACTTGCTCGGTATTCACCTAGCTAGGTGAACCCACCCCTTCCCACATTCTAAGCCCACACAGCCTTAATTGCAAGAGTCCAAACTCAGTAATTATGAATAGGAGTCCATTAGTGGGCATTCAGGTCGGATTGTTGCGGTCCAGTCTCATGCAAATATGATGCATGTAGGTGCTTGTGTGTAGATTGGACGTAGTTACCGAGACATAGGATTCTTGGTTGGATTGACACGAGCATTTCCTGAGTACAAAGAATATTTTTTGCTGAAAAAAAAATGGTATGTCGGTGTTGCAAAAGTCAACGTGGGATATGAATAATACTGGATAATCAACAAAAAAACCTGAGGAAGACCAACGTTGTGTATGAAAAGTGTTCGATTCGATCAGAGCAAAGACAAAGAGAGACTGTGGAGAGAGATATACTGTATAGAGAGACGACGAGAGACAAATTTTGTGGTATTTACTTAAAAGGTTTAATAATTTTAAAGACTCTTATGTAGAAAAGAGAGAAATGAATTTCTATCAGGATTGCATATATTTTTTTTTATTTTATTGAATATATTACAGCAAGAAAGTATGCACCTAATTTTTATTTAGTCCTTAAGTTAGGCACCTAGCTAGGTACATATTTTGTTATTAAATATTACAAATATCTTAATTTGATTAGCTTAATCTAACATAATAATCCAAAGACAAATACTTGCAGTATGCACCTAGGGCATCTACCTACATAACTTTCTTAAATGTGCGTTGTGCGGTGAATCTACAACTCGGAGCAAATAAGCGATTTGCAGCGTCGCGCCTCAGCTCGCCGATTACGGACGAGCGCGTTCTTTCCCTCCAAGATTGCGGTTTAAAAAGAAATCTAATCGTCCTAATAAACATGCAAACAAGAACTCACCGGCTAGCGGCTACCTGTTGCAAGCGCGCGAGACACACGATGTCTCAGCCAATCGGCGCCCAGCGGCCGCCCACGACGCCTTCTCATTGGCCGAGCTGGCGGGGAGCAAGGGGGGAGGCCAGAGGTCTCGCTTGAACATGACACTAGCAAGAAAAGCACCGCATTGAGCTTTCAGAGCTTTTCACAACGCGCGCGGAAAACTCTAATCGCTGAAGGAATAATTGTTGTTTAAATTGTTTATTTGCATGTATTACAATAATAATCGTTCCAAAATTCTTTTAAAAATAATAATGATAAACGAGACTAGTGTTTTAATAAAAGTTTAAATTTAAAAAGTTAATTATTAATTCAAAAATGTCGTTGGGAAAACCACCAAACGAGCACATCAAGCGACCAATGAATGCCTTCATGGTGTGGTCGAGGGGTCAGCGCCGGAAGATGGCACAGGATAACCCGAAAATGCACAACTCCGAGATCTCCAAGAGACTAGGGGCCGAGTGGAAGCTGCTGACGGAGATGGAGAAAAGACCATTCATTGATGAAGCGAAGAGATTAAGGTTAGTATGTCGTCTGTAAAAAGAATTAAGCCGCAAACAAACAATTGACTTTCTTTGTATTTTATGTAGATGTTTTACGATTTGATTAAACTCAAGCCACACCGTCATTTCGTCGAGTTGCATGGCGAGCCGATAGTGAGCCTTTACCTATTGCAGATATATTAATAATAGAACATCTAGATAAAATACAAAGAAAGGTTATAAAAATTCTATGATATAAAATTATAATGTATGCCTGGGTAATCGTCTGAAAATTGACGAGCCTCGCTTACATATAATTATACTTATTGTTGCATCATCTAAAAATATATTATTTCACACTAGGTATAAAAATAATCGTTAATAAATTACTAAAAGATGGTTCGTGTGGAAAAATGTTAAAGAAATAACATTCTTAGCTTTAAATGTAGATAAGACCAAGAAAGAAATGACTAACAACGTCTATTTGTCATTCACACTGTAAAACTTTTAATTATACATTATTTAATCAAGATAATCCTAACCTCCCACACTGAATTAATCTCCACTAAATAAATAACTACCCAAAACACTGTTTGATTAAAAAATCTTTTCATTATCTCTTTTAATTTAGTATCGCTGTGTAAACATACCCCTAAACAACACTACACCTGTCAAGGTTTTTTTGTTTTTAGGATGCTTTTATCAGTGAAATAAAAAACAGTTTTTGGGTTGGATGGTTGTCGTTCTTGAGGTGAGACACAGTGGTTTGATTGTAATGTAAATAATTGACAAAGCCGCCGGATGTTTGATGAACTAATCTGTCATTAATAAGGGATGGTGAATATTGTAAAACAAAAACCATTTGTTAGTTCTCCATAGTAAACACTGAAACAGGTAAATATTTGGATCAAGTACAATTTTTTTCTTTTAATTACTATCATAAAATTTCCCTTTAACATTAATTGATAAGATAATCGTGAGATTTATGAGTTTGTAAAGTATCTAGCAAGAATGGTATACATCTGAAAACTTTTTCACTGATAGGGCCTTTAGATTACGTTTTAAGAAAAGTACTACGTGAGTGAAGCTGCCGTAGTAGCTACTCAATAAAACTACCTA
This sequence comes from Eupithecia vulgata, assembly GCA_946478455.1. NCBI lineage: Eukaryota > Metazoa > Arthropoda > Insecta > Lepidoptera > Geometridae > Eupithecia > Eupithecia vulgata. Next base: position 1,754,440 of record OX297862.1, on the reverse strand, counting down.
ATAAAAACTACTGTGTGAATAAACCAAAATCACAGAAAAATCTTTGTGGCGAATCTATCAAACTCTCTCGTCACAACCCTATTTGTTACTACATTTGTCCAGCATTATTATTATTATTTCTAGTCGGGTGACAGACGAAAACTATTATCTTGGGTTTTCTCCATTTGTACACCATAATCAATTTTTACGTTTTAAAGTTCATAAACCATGATTAATTGTGTAATAACTGTACGCCAATAAATCTCATTGACCTAAGCAAATCTTTTAGTTAGGTGGGAACAGTTTCCTCACCACATGAGGAGTTTCCCCACAACTATGCCGCCGTACCTAGTAAGTAGTAGTGTGTAAAAATAAATCCATGAAAAGTCCGTAAACCCCCAGTTTTTTACCGGAAATCAGCTCTTTGTTGATTACAGCTTCCTATAACTTTTAGAGATAGGTATTTTCGGTATTGACGGTTTGTAAAACTGAAGATGGTGTATTATCTGTGAACCTAATACTTCGATTGTTTTTAAAAAGACTAAAAGCGACTTGTAATTCCTTAGTATTCAAGTTTTTCGGTACAAATACGTGTTTTATGGGACACACTCGGGATCAATCTGCAAACAATAACAAAATTACCATCTATCACCAAATATCTGTTTATATGACGGAAAAATCGACGAACATACATATTAAACCGGCCAAGTGAGAGTCGACTTGCACACGGAGAGTTTCCTACCATCGTTCAAAAGTAACTCGGTAAAGGAACCCTAAAAAATGATTTCGTGAAGAGAAACAAGTCAACAATCTCATTCAATATGCAATGCGTTATTTTTAATATTTGTTGTTATAACAGTATCCAATGTGTTAGGTACTTACTTTTAAAAAATTTAATGCGTTCATGTGTACTATTGCGGTTCACGAGATACAGCCTCGTCAAAAGTAGAGCAAACATAGCCAAAAAAAGACCTTTTTTGTTTAGGACCTTTCAACTGTCTAACTTTTACGGGTTATAGGACACAGCCCGCAGACGGACAGACAGCGGAGGCTTAGCAATATGTTTTCGTTTTCACCATGTGGTTACGGAACCCTAAAAGTACATACAACCGAACATAGAACCTCTTTTGTTTTGTGTTTAGTCGGTTAAAAAGGAACTAAACAACAGGTCACCCGCCCGCACGCCGATTAGTTGAAAAATCTTCAATTTAAATTCTATCGTCTGCGTACAATGTTCATATTCGGATGTTACATTATTAAAAACAATTAAAGTTTTTATTTATTATTAAATTCATAAACTGAAATGTCAAACCAACCCAACTAGTATCATTCGATATGGTTCATTCAGTGATAGTGAACGCCCGCGCCGCCGCCGCCGCCGCTCTGTCAGCTAAACGCAGGTCACCTCTAACCCCATTCTCCTCGGCTCATCACATCGTAATCATCAGCAAATCGCTACAAATCAATTTAATCTGGCTATTGTGAGGGGGCAGACAATTATCTGGTAGCTGTAATAATATCTTGCATTGTTGGGGGCTGCGCGTTATCGAGGGTCGCCAGGGCTATAAAAATAAGCTTATGCCTCCAGTCTAACTCATTGAAAGATCAGCCAAACATAGAGCTGGTACAATTCACCACTTATTTTCCTGTTTTCGCGCAAAGGTATTTATTTATTATTTCTTTGTTATTTTGTTAGTAAAATATTCCATTGTGAATAAAAGCAACCTTGACGACGTGAGGATTGATAACATAAGATCTAGTTGTATAATATATAACTATATAATTTGTTATTTTTATTTAATATAAGTAATTATGTTTTCCAATATTCTGTTTTGTTCTTGTTTATTTTATTTTTTGTACACCTCCTGCCTTTCTTATATTCATATAATTCATTCCATGCAAAGGTTGCCTGGAAGAGATCGCTTCTAAGCGATAAGGCCGCCCATTGTACTTGTCTCATGTAAATGTTTTTTGTAATGTTCTTTTCTGGTGTACAATAAAGCATTTTTGTATTTGTATTGTATTGTATATAACTAGCGCGTACCTAATTTACAACAAAATAAACCACTTGATTGTGATAGAATTATTTAACTTGATTTCTGCTTATGTTATTGGCTACTTTTGTCTGATTTGTTACTTTGCTGCCTTGCCTGGTTAATGGAAACTTTGGTATTTCAGTTCGGTTTACTGAGGTATTTCAGCTCATTATCGTTCAGTTCGCTGTTAGATTTAAAAAAAAAGTTTATTGAAAACGCGTTTGTTTCAACAAAGAGCAAAAACCGACAGACCAAACGGATTGTATCAGCTCTACATCAATCCAGCTCAGCACGTAACTGAGAATTAATTTGGAAGGGTTGGATTTACACGCGCGCTCACTACTTCACGTCACATCGCATTTGTTATATATATAATTATCCCTTTGTGGGCCGGAGAGCTAGTGCTTTTTAACTTTTGGGCTTTTCATAGATTTAAAAGAAACATGCTGGTTTCTCGAAATCAACTGACCAATCCCCAACCTCTACCTCGACAGCCTATAATGGTCCACAGCTGAACGCAGGCCTCCCCTGATTTTTTTATCTCATTGGGTAATGCCCGTAATACCCACGCTGGGTATGCGGGTTGTGTCACAGTTTGACATAAACTGTCACAAAATGGTCGTTCATACGTAAGATCTTCCGTGTCTGTGGTGTGATGCTCCTCCGTAATAATCCGTAAATCGATGAGCCATACAAAGAGCAAGGTGTTATGGTAGCTTCATTGATTATCATTTATCACAATAATATTAGAAAGTTTAGATGGATGGATGTTTGTTGCTCAATCACGCCAGAACGGCTGAACGGATCTGGATGAAATTTACCACAGAGATAGATTATAGTCTGGAATAGCACATAGGCTATATTTCATCTCGTAATTCTTACGGGAACGGGAATTTCCTACTTTCGTATCTGGTATGCCATTTTTGTGCCAGAATCCGGTTCTTGGATATTACATAGTCATTGAAGGAGGCCTGGATTAGGTAAGTACCTACCTACTCTGATTTTGACCAGAGCCATACCCGTCCGCACCAAAATCTCTTCTCGGCAGTCAAACATTTCCTTAATTCATCATCATCATATTAGTCTACTTCTGGGCAAAGGCTTTCCCTAATGAGTGCCATAGCGCCCTGTCTTAAATAATTGCATACGTGATAGTTGTAGATTGTCGAAAGTCAAAAATACTTTAGTGGTCCTGTTAGTATTCCATAATATGTCCCATACTGAGTGGATAACTCTAAAGGTGCTTGTTCAAAGCCAATCAGACACAAAAAGAAAAATCAGAAAGCTCTGCTCACTTTGAAACTAGAATATTAATTTATTCTTTTGAATTTTTTCATGTTAGGGTTAAGATCATTCAAAGAGCAAAAATGGAATTTGCTTACTGTTTTTAAGTAGTATAGAAACCGTTTTCAATCGAGAGTGGTATAAAAATAAGTGATGTGTTTGCTATTACTATTAAGTATCGTAGTTTTTTACCATTAAGAATTCTTTTGAAATGGACATTGTAAGTACATTAGTATTCATACATTTTTTTACTCCACAGCTGCTCCAACTTTGCAAGATAAAATGTAAAATATTTTTTTAAATAATGTGTTGAAAATTACTACTACTAAAATCTTTTGAAAAGTCCTAAAGGACCACTCTTCTTTTATATATTCAAAACTATATTGTTCAAATTGTGGGTATAATGGCCAAAAATGTGAAAAAAGGTACGAATTTCTCCAAGTTGAATAATTACCAAAAGCATCCATTTTGTTAATTGTTGTTTTTGTGTCGGATTGGCGCCGCCCTCCGTACAACCTTCAAGGTTTTTAAACTCATTATGGGCCACCCTGTACTCGTGCGTATGTGTGGGATAAGTTTTGCAACTGCAATTTAAACCCAACCGATTTAGCTGAAATTTTGCATACTGTATCAAAGGTCGGTGACAAATGTAGTGAAAAAATTCAATGTCTATGGTGACAATGCAATTTTATGGAACTTACCATCGAACTGGTCCACCTTCTGTCTCTATTCATTAGATAGTTTGATTTTACTAGTTTAGTAGTAGTCGTTTTAGTAGTAGGTACTAAGAGCTACAAAACGACGTAACTCCGTCGAGTTTGGGTTCGTTGGATTTGTGTTCCCAGGCGGTTTAGTAAAATCTTGATTACAAAAGAGATTTTTTTGATATTTTTAAAATGATGAAGGTGGCTTTATAAGTTATTCTTTTAAATAATTATAAAGAAACAAGCGGTTTTTTGAAGACAACGCCCAGCCCGATCCGCTGAAGCTAGAATGCTGAAATTTGGTGGGTACATTTTACTATACAACCTCCCTAAGTTAACTAGGGATTTTTGGAAATTTCGCCCCTCAACTGGTAAAGGTCAACTGGTGTTTTAATCTTTTGTGACTATTTTAAATAGTCACAAAAGACTAAAAAACTGTAGTGTTCTCGTGTGCGTTCGAAATCCTCCATTCGATTTTACTAAATAAAGTGCTGTGTCGATTTTTTGACAATCTGCGTTCGAGAACAGAATATTTATCGACTTTTATGTCATTGGCCTGTCATTCAAGGTATCTCTCTAATCTGAAGGTATTTGCCTCGGTGACACAGGGTCGCTTTACAAATACAATGCGGTCTTTGTCCCCTATTTTGTTTAACATCGATAATTCTGGCACACCCTGTGATAGCATTGTTTGCATTACAAGGCGCCAGTGAAAGGTGACACTGTAGGACTGGTGACTTTTGTTTGCTGCACAATTTAAGATGATAATATTTTTAATCAACTTGTAAAAAGGAGGAGGTTCGGCTGTATGAATTGTATTGATGTAAGTATTTATAATGTTGAATGTTTTGCTTTTGTATACAAATAGGTGAGTGATCCCAATATCCCAAAACCCACACAAAGATAAAGTGGTTTCGAGGCTTAGTTGTTTAGAGCACACCCGTACTAAGGCCCCACTCGTAGGTTCGAATCCTGCCGAAATCGAAAATTATTGGGACTTAGTTAAATTTTCGTGGAAAATTTGCCCAGTGCGATTAACGCACTATAAACCACAAAGCTAAGACAAAAAACCTTTTTAAAACCACTGGTAATGATACATTCAATTCAAGAGTCAACTAGAACAGCACAGACATAGAAGTTTATGGTTTATAGGTAACATACAAAATTGTAGAGTTGATACTTACGACGATGACAGGTATAGAAAAAGAAAGAAATTAAGTAGGTAGTAAAAATTATAGGTATACAAAACAGATATGAAATAAAATAATAATAATAAAGCTGGAGAAAAAAAAATATATGTATATTCAGGTACCTTTCTGCTTATCAGAATACGAACAGAGCTACATAATATATTCTAGAAACCTACAGTGAATACAAAAATAACAAAATCCACTAACAGGCTATTGCTATTTACTAACTCACTTCAAACAAATTTCATTATAAGAACTCTGATGTACCCTAACCAAAAACCCACAGCTTTTCATTCAAATTCGATATGATATCTATTTCTCAATTCTTTATTTATTCTTATTGCTTATCGGTCAACAATGGTCAAAAGGCGCTCCTCTGTTTGGATTGATATCTTTTTATCGTTGTATTTGATCGTTGGTGTCGATGTATAGGTGTTTGCTTAGCTGAGCATAACGGACAGACCGAAATTGTATTCGAGTGTCCTTCCTTGATCGTTTTCAATAAGAAGTATAAAAAATAACCACGAAAACAATATAAAAATTGTTTTTGTGGCTATATTCCGTCTTTCGCGATTCAGCTTGGAGATTAACCTTGATCCAAACTTCACTATTTTGAAACGTAACGAAAGTTTCATGGGTAAATCATAATATTCACCTTATTATTTTGAAATATTCTCTGATTAAGGGCTGTATTTTAAGTGGAGAAGGAACCAATTGCGAGCAGATGCCAAAGACAATATAATTAAACCTACATTAAAAACCACTAAACTCATCTTTAAAAACAATTGACAATACCATTACGAATTGCAATAATTAATAATAGGAATTGCTGACTATTTTTCCTTGTAATCTTCAAAGAATGTAGTAATCATTATTTTAAGTTTCGATCACACGTAAACCAGACAGCCAGGCTTCATAAGAAGTTATTGAACTCCAAATTACCCAGAACTGTTCAATATCCTGTTGTATCAAGCTTCTCTTTATTCCCTTTTTATTTGTCACTCGTTAACCAAACATTTGATATCGATATTTACCGAATTCGATTAACTAAGCGCAAAGAAAAATATCGCACCAAAAAACTTATCGGATACAGTTTTTTCTCCGCCAAGATATTGTGTTTTCCTTACGTTATCGTATTTATTTTGATGGCGAAGTAATTGATAGCAGGTCGGTGAACCCATCTTTTTGTATTTTTGGGTATTCATTCATGGTATCTTTTAGTTTCGTATCGATGTATTTGGATATTTTAGAACTGCTACGTTAGAACATATTAAAATGCAACGTAGGTACCTCATAGGTGCTTCATAACAAAGGTTGCAGTTTCGATAACCGCCGCGGAACGTACGTAAGTTTAAAAAATAGTAGCTAAACTTAATATCCACAACTTTTATCATAGTTTTGTGTATACAGCAGAGCTACTGGAACTAAGCGTTGGCAGGCTACATACATTTGCAATTTCAGATTTGAAAGTTATTCCTATTTGTAGTTCATATGTAATTCGTCTTCTTAGCTCGTTAAGAAGTTTGGTGAGAATGTTTATGTTTAGAATCTAACGGTGTACATCTCGTCCTTTATCAATCATAGTTATATCGATTCGTAAACAATCAGTCATCGAAAACCTCAGCCTCAGCGTCCACTCGAATAATTACAATCGTCTCGCTGACAATCGCGATTCGCTCACAATACGCGCATAATCGGACGCAGTGTCGCACCCCTGCCCATCACTATACGACATAACTGCCTTCCAGACCACGAGATTCTCGACCTTGTGTGGATTCAGGGTAGGCTGTTTTCCGAGTGAGGGTTCTGGGACATAGTGATGGGGCAAATGATACGGGATTGTGACCAACACAATGCAATAATCCGCACATTGTTGAGTCGACATTGTTGTTTTAAGGGCGGCAGTGCTCGACAATTGCGCGCTTTATTGCATAAATAATAATGTTATATCGCACTGTAGCGGACCATTCACGCGTTTTGTTCGCAGTTATCGGATTTGTTTTGGAATTGCTCATTTGCATGATTTTATTTAGACAGTTCTTATGGAATCATTTCATAGTTTATTTCATCATTCCTCTGAAGCTACTACTAAAACTTTTTCGTCTCAGTATATAGTTCCAATTATTTAAAGAAACTGGGTAGGACCAGGTTTTTTTGTTTTGAAGTATAATCAATGCTGTTTCGAAACCTTGAAACTGCGTTGACGATTACATGCATCGTGGTTTTTTCTAGCGCCGCGGCGGTAACACTAAGTGTTGTCTAATTTTAATTGTCTCTCTCTTTTGCCTATACCGACTCCACAAAACTGTCAATAAGCACTTGACAACAGCAATAGAGTTGCTTTAATAACAGCTCGGTTTCTCCACAGGGCACTCCATATGAAAGAGCATCCCGACTACAAATACCGTCCTCGCCGAAAGCCCAAAGCGCTCGTCAAGAAAGAGCCGAAATTCGGCTTCGGCATTGGCAGCCTCATGGCCCCAGTACCTAGGCTGGTAACGCCTCAAATGCCGCCGATGCATCAGCTGCACATGCCTCATATGATGGACAAGCCGGACCTGGGGCGGGCGCTGTTTCCTCCGCTGCCATACCCTTTCTATCCATTCGCGAAGCTGCCAAGTGATGATGGCAAACTGGCAGCTGAGCTGGCGCATCTACAGGTAAACTATATGCAGGTACTTGCACTTTAGACTTGATCACCATAATACTCGCTTAACTTTGTTTGGTTATAGAGCAGTAACCATTCAATGCTTTTGATTTTGATTTTAGGAGGATCCACATTTTTATGATACTCTGTTCACTCTCCCTCCAACTCTGTCCCCTCATCATATTAATATACTCAGATTTTTAAGGGTCTCCGGCTGGTGATAATTTTATAAAGCACGATCTCATATCCTCTTTCCTTCTAGGCCCTTTACGGCGGAGCGCTCTACAGCAGTGCCCTCTACAACAGCGCACTGTCCCCTTGCGGCTGCCCCCCACGCCGCACTCCATCTCCCCCCGCTGACGTCAAGCGTCCCGTAGCCTACGTCCTCATGAAGAGCGATGAGGAACCCCCTCAGCACGTCATATGAAGGCCGCTGGCGCTCCCGGCACGCGCTTGGCCACCGCCACCGCAGCACTGGGAGCGCCCGTCCACTTCTCTGCAGGATGAAAGAGAGTGCAATACCCCGGATAGTGTGTGAGACTAAGACAGATATAAGTTTACCATGTTATAGTTTTTACAGCATGTGATACGAGCATCACTGGTGCTGTTATTCAGGTTTATCCGTTCATCACAGATAAAGGAAGTGGAAACTACTTGAGTGCTTTTCCATCTCATAGGAAACAATTGATCGAGTGTGAGACTAAGCAGATGTCAGTGTAGTGAACAAGTGGACAACAGCGACTCTCAATCTGCTTTGAACTGAACTCTATTAAGTTAAAAAATAATACGATAGTGAAATGAAGAGTGATTGTTGTGGAACAATCTGCAGAGGCATTTCCAGACATTTTAAAGACTGAAAAGGGAAAGTGCGACAGTTGAATTTATCAATCTAATGATTAAATATTATCATTGACGAATCAGAAACCACGATGTGTTTTATGATTGTATGTATGTACCTTCATTTGGCAGGAAAGTATATTAAAAAATGCACATATCAAATTTAGATGGAATTTTTGTGCAATGTTAAAATGTAGGTATTGTTATGAGGGCCGTCTCCTAGGAATAAGTCACATATCATAGAAATTACACTTGATAATATAACCATAACATAAATTTGTAGGTAAATTTTCAGATCAATTTTGCACCAATCAAATAAAATGCATTAGGTATATGTCAAAGTCCTTTCATATGTAATTCCGAGGCTCTCCGGGTTTTCAAAAAATTATCTGAGCGTCTGGTCGAAGCGACGCGTGACCCGAGAGCTGGTGAGTATCTGGCACAGCGCATCAGCATTGCTATACAGCGGGGCAATGCAGCCAGTGTCTTAGGCACGCTTCCAACTGGTATTGATATGGATCAGTTGAGCTACCTGTAGATTGTTTGCCACAGTTTGCAGATAGCTTGATTGTTTCTATTGTAAATACTAGTTTTAATTTAAATTTGTTATTTGATTGTTATTTTCTTTCTGAATAAATGTATTTGGAAATAAAAAAAAAAAAAAAAAAATGTAATTCTCTACTGTAAACATTGTTATACGACTTACAATAGATTCACTAGCTTTTTTCTTATATTGTAATCATAAAATGAATAATCAAATGTAAATACTAATGTAATGTCTTAAGTAACTATTGTAACTCTATTTACAGAATAAATATTGGCAATACCTTTATTTTGTTTCCGGTTATGTTAAATTAATTTTGTAAATAAATACTATAAGTTTTGTTTCATTTTTGAGAGCCGTTTATGACGTCATGATTTGCTCTTTATCAATATAGGGCGGTTTTTTTCCTGGTTATGTTCTATTGTTATTTGTTTGTTATTATTAGCCATATGAAATTGTTCAATCAATTAGATCAATTAAATTGTATTAACCATTCGTAAGCTTCCACCGATCAGCAAGTTATTATAATTTTCAATCAGTGATATAGGTACCTATTAAAATTGTTTGTTCTTTTTAAAGGTGCGAATTTATTGTTGAACTGATTTACGATTATTGTTGTAATTAAGGATTTTGTTTAGCTGTAAAATATTTGTTTTATACTTCAGATTATTTTGAATTAAAAGTGATACATTACCTGAACAAAACATTTATTTATTACGACCATTTCCTGAAAACCTATCACAAAAAAATAGTTTCGTTTGCATCCTCTCCGAGCATCTCCTTTTTCTATACCTACTACTGGCTAGCTAAATGATGCAATGAGGATTGTCCAGGATCATTTATTTATTTTATGAAACCCCATATGATTAAAAACTTATTCAAAAGTCAGATGTAAGGGAGATGAGATGACGACATGTGTTCAAAACCCTCGAAAAGGTAGTGAAGCGACACTTTAAAAACAGGGGTAGTTTAATCCGAACCACTCGATTATCGGCGAATAAACACTTGATGCAATGGGACAGATGGCGTTGCTGAATTGACTTATGTAGTAAACGAATCATAGACGTTTGGCAATCTAGTAAAATCTAGCAGTAGGTATACATGACAAATTAAATAACTGGTCTGTGTCCTATATTTAAAACCCGATGCATACTTACGTCTCAATCAACTCTTTTTAGAGCTTATAATAAAAGAATTAGATGCGCGTGTAGCTCGTCTCTCGATCGATGATCTTAGATCTCTCAATCTTGAATCCAACATTAGTTTCAATAATTTTAAAACTTTTATCACCCTTGAAAGATATATGACAATTAAATAGAGAAGATCGGAGTAACTTTGGACAAGATTAAACAATGAAAAACAACTTTCGCTCATCCGGTTTAAGTACCTAACCTACTCTAGTATCCACAAAAACACAGAAGAAGACTTGCTAGTTTTGCTCGTACCTAAGTAAATTAAGATACCTTGTCAAGTTAAAGATGACTTGCTCAACGATTGCATCCCATCTGTTTTTATTGACAAGGTACTAAAAGGGTACATTTAACTTTCTTATCACTGCGAAGAAAATAAACAAAGTAATAAGATATGTAGCTTTAACTTCAAAAAAATTACGATCAGAAAATAAATTCGCTATCATCGTTTTATTCTCTACCAATAAATATGTAGAATTAAAGCTTATAAAAAGCTTTAATGTCAGTTTATGTATGAAATCGCTCCCGTTTAGAGATTTAGATGGACCCTGCGACGGCTGTGTTTGGCTCTGTAGGGTGACTACGGTAAGACATGGTTTCAGGACTACGGTACATTCCTCTAGCGTCGACACTCAGCGACCGCGGTAGGACATGCCAAGGTTTGCATTTACTGTAACTAGGACCATCACTCACTTTCCTCCCCTAGGTGTTTTGAATGCATAGGCACATGAGCAGGTAAAGCTTTATGCGCACAGTGTGTTTTGTCGACACACTTTTAAATTTATTTCTAAACGAATTTGCAGAGCAAAATGAGTAATTCCTTTAGTTATGAACCGACTTGTCTGGTCGTATTCGTTTCCAAAATTAGTTTTAGAGTGTTAATTGATTAATTCTACTAAAGAAACCATTAATGTACGAAATTAAGATAGCAACATAATCTGAATCAGAACAATACGTTATTTTTATCACATTTTCCTTTCCTGCTACTTCTCAGTTATTCTCCCATTCTCTCACCATTCTGAAGCCCATGGACACCCGATTCAACCCCCTATAAACAAACACCCTTTAGCCACTAATTGTGGAGGTGGCGACATCGCTTACTGCACCATAAATACGCCATCTCAGAACCACCCCGATTTGTTCCGATAATGGCTCTTATCTTCTTCTCTATTGCTTTTTAAACCACGAATAGAGTTTATTCTACCTACAGAAACAATCAGGTTTGTTGATAATTTATAACTGGTCTATTTATACAAGTTTGAGTAAAGGTTTATTCAGGTATAGAAATAACAAGGTAGAACTTACTTTCATGGGAGAGGTTTCATGTTTTCTCGCGCTTGTCGAGACGTCTCGACGAGCGACCAAGACATGAACGAGAGCCTACGAGTGTGTAATACCAGCATAATATTTCTGATATCTGTGAGCATAATACACTAACTAACGATACAAAATAAAAATAAAAAACTAGTAGACGAAAAAACAGATATTAAGATGATGTAAGTAAGTAGCAGCTAATGAAATTAATTTTGGCGAAAAGAGGCAGTTTTTAGTATAAGTTATTGTTTAATGATTTTGTCCAACAAAAATCAGTTCCTTTCAAAAATTGGCATAACTCCATTTCCACTCTTATAATAAATACGTAAGTACCTCATAATATCAAATAGCTGTTAATAAACATTTCAACTTTATTCAGAAAGAAAATAACAATCAAATAACAAATTTAAATTAAAACTAGTAATTACAATAGAAACAATTAAGCTATCTGCAAACTGTTGCAAACAATCTACAGGTAGCTCAACTGATCCATATCAATACCAGTTGGAAGCGTGCCTAAGACACTGGCTGCATTGCCCCGCTGTATAGCAATGCTGATGCGATAAACTGTTAATAAACTAGTTCTTATTTATATTTAGTATGTAGTAAGTTTTTGTTAATAAAGTAGAATGCATCTAATAAAACAACAAAACAGACACGAAACTTGTCAGGTGAATTAGCTGTCGATGCAGCTGACAGTCCGTACCTACCCTGTAGCTACAGCAATGTTAGTTAAACACGGTTAAGCTCGGCCGAGATTGAAAAATAGACGGTCACGGCTTGGAAAAACGAGAAAACCTAAAAACAGTAAAAACAAAAACGTAAACGCGGCGTCGCTCGTCGTCGTCGCCGCCGGTGCGGTGGCAGCCCCGCGGCGACAGACAGACAGATTGAAAATTATACATCAATTTATGGAGTAATTTTCTAAGGTAATTTTATTATTTCATAAACAACGTTTATGGCGTTATAAACGTTGTTAATCGACACTGTGTTTTTGTTGTAGGTTGTATTGAAATAAAGTACCTACCTAAGCATTTTTTTAGTTACATGCAAAGAAATAAATTCTGGCAACTAACTCTACTTTTGTGGTTTAGTTTTTGTTTTAAGTAGGTAGGTAATTATGCAATTTTATTTTATTGTAATTATAAATTGAAATGAAACAAAGCACGGAATTTGTTTCTGCCATTTCCCTGTAGCCGTTACGTATATGCATAGACTTTTTTATTTTTTTAAATCAATTTATTTATGGTATATAACCGACAAAAAAATATATTATGCACTTGGTCGGTTTTAATTAAAATACTTGCGCCAAATTTTGTCCACACACGTTCATCCCCAAAAACAATCGAAACATCAGCATCCATAAACAAAAACCCGCCAAAAATAACTTTGTATCGTCACAATGGCGGGTGTCATGGCGGGTGGGTCCATAATGGCAATTTTTCGTATACAGGCCTGAATATGAATGAATGAATGCCGCGTAAACGGAGAACGACGTGCAAATTTGACGCCTTTGTGTAGCGCGCGTCGCGCGTGATCCGCATTCTAGGCAGGGAGCAATAAGTGTGCTGGTTGGTTGGAAGGAGTAGTGGTTGCTGTCGCTTTGTGAAGTTGCCGTTATAACCAACAGAATCATCATAATGATACTATCTTACCCATTGAGTAGAGTTTTCTGATCACCGACCTCGTATTGTTTTCTGATCACCGACCTCGTATTATTTTCTGATCACCGACCTCGTATTGTTTTCTGATCACCGACCTCGTATTGTTTTCTTTGAATGCTGTCAATAATCCCATATTGCTGTCCAGCCCAATCAGTTTAGTAAGAAGTTTAATGCATTCTCTTTGCATTATTATTGTAGTTACTACATTTATTTTATATTATTTGTTACATAATGGTTCATTAATTGATAAAACATAGTATTACACGTCAAAAAGTAGGTAAATAGTACAAGTCTAAATATACTATAGTATAAAATAGTAGGTACCATTAATAATAATTAATAACCATTAATGTATATAGCACATCCGCAATAATCCGCACTAATAATCTACGAGTTTCTGCCGGCGGAACTCAGCTAGAGTTGATTGATGGGATAAAATGAAGCCTATGTTTTATTCCAGGTTACCTGTATGCAAAATTTCAGCCCCATCCGTTCAGTGGTTTTGACGTGCAGACGTAACAAACATCCACCCAACCATCCAAACTTTCGCATTCATAATATTAGTGTGATATCGTGGTAAATAAAATAAATATGACGTGCTGTAACATTGGGCTTTCTGTCTGTCTGTCTGTCTTTCGTCTGTTAGACCAATCCAACAGAGGAGAAAGCCCAACATCACCTAGTATAGTATTATATTATCTGTGACGTTACAATCACATGTTTGAGTGTCGCCTTCAATTGTTTAGTTTGGTATTTTTTAAATATAAATAATAAAAGTGTTATTTTTTTCTCCTAAAGGTACTTAATCTAGCTTAAATGGTAGGCAGGCGCTTAGACTAGGTAGTCCTATCGGTGGTTGTGTAATTACGTATAAATACTAAACTCTATCATTGCCCATGTCCCATACGGCACGCACCTTCGGGTATACACCTGCGTAATGGCTAATAAAGAATAATCTAATTTCAACTTTAGAATAAAGTCATATGCCTAGCTCTAAAGATGTTACATATTATGTGGATAAGACGATAGCAACCAACTCCATGCCAACAATACACGTAATAGCATCCAGCTTTCAATCACAGCGATTTCTGTAGTCACACTAGCGCAGTGGTTCCTAACCTGGGGGTAATTACCCCTCCGGGGGTAAAACAGCCTTTTTGCGGGGGTAATCATGCTGATTAACTGCAGTACGATTACCCCCGCAAAAAAATAAACTGCACACAAAAACTACACTCAAGTGTGCAGTTTTTGTGTGCAGTTCACACAACATGAGCGTCGAGCGTGCCCAGAGCCCAATAGACGACGAGCTGCGCCTCCCTGACAACCAATCGCGTACAGCGCTCACGCGTTCGAAGTCTCTTTCCGTGAACCCGACCAATGATGCTAACGACTCCGGCGGGTACTAAATAATAATTTTAAACGTGTTGGATACGAACGAAGACGCACGACTCTGTTTACTTGAATTCACAACAAATAAATTCGAGTATTTTGTTTGATTTGCAATTTAGCATTGTATTGTATGTAGGTTACTTAGAAACAATCGAGCTGTACTTTTGTGTTATACAAGATCCTACGCCCGTTCTAAAAATAGTGTTTATGAAGGTAAGTAAACTAACAATAATGGTTTTATATAGGTAACTTTTGATGTGTTTTTAATATTCTTAAAAAACTAGTAATTATTTCGTGTCATGATGAGAAATTATTTTCTGTGCAACATAATGAACAATTGAATGCCAGTCCCGTAGGTACCTACTGGTTGACGACTTAATGTATTCTATCGTAGCTACGTACTTAGGTACCTATCTAGTTCTATTCTCCGTTCATTTCATAACAGTATTTATGATTGTTTTAGGTGACATGGCTTCTACATCCGGAAAAAAGCGCTCGTATAAAGAAGCATTTCTACAATGGGGTTTCACGAATATTGTTGACAGAAATACAGAAAAACCACAATGCGTTTTATGCAATAAAGTTCTTAGTGCAGAAAGTATGAAACCGAGCAAGTTAAAAGAACATTTCGAGAAAGTTCATAAGGAGTTCGTAGGTAAAGACATTGATTTTTTTAAGAGAAAAGAGAGCGTCTTGAAGTCTTCGCGATTGGATTCGACCGGAAATGTTCAAAAGGCAACTGATGCGTGCCTCCAAGCTTCGTACCAGATTGCGTATCGCATTGCTATGAACAAAAAATCGCATACTATAGGAGAGGAACTCATCAAACCTTGTTTGTGTGATGC
Source organism: Eupithecia vulgata (assembly GCA_946478455.1). Classification (NCBI taxonomy): domain Eukaryota; kingdom Metazoa; phylum Arthropoda; class Insecta; order Lepidoptera; family Geometridae; genus Eupithecia; species Eupithecia vulgata. The sequence goes on along the minus strand of OX297862.1, from coordinate 1,738,817 downwards.
GGTGTCGCTTGTAATTGGCGAGCAACATGTAGCTAAGATTAATCAAATATCACTCTCCAATACAACAGTTCAAAGTCGCATTTCGGATATTAGTAACGACATTTTGGCAACCGTTATTTCTGAAATACAAGAAAGTTCTATGTTTGCGCTGCAATTGGACGAGTCAACCGATGTGGCTTCGTGTTCGCAATTACTAGTATTTACTCGGTACATTAAAGATGACCGCGTTAAAGAGGAATACTTATTCTGCAAGTCTTTGCCCACCACTACTCGCGGCGAAGATGTATTCAAAACGCTAGAACAGTTTATTGAGGAAAACGGACTCGACTGGTCAAAGCTAGTTGGCATATTATGTACAGACGGGGCACCTTCTATGATGGGTATTCGTTCGGGATTTCAAGCTCCCGTGAAACAAGTTGCCCCTCAAGTTTTATGTTATCACTGCATGATACACCGTTACGCTTTGGCTGTGAAGACGCTTCCTCCAGATTTACTGAGTGCGTTGAGTGACGCAGTAAAAATTGTAAATCATATTCGTGGTAGCGCTACGAATTCCAGGTTGTTCAAAGTTTTGTGCAATGAAGTTGGTGCCAAATTTAATGCTCTTTTGTACCACACAGAGGTTCGCTGGTTGTCGAGAGGGAAAGTTTTGAACAGGGTTTATGAGCTTCGTGAAGAAATAGGATTGTTTCTTGAAAACCAAAGAACGCAAAAAGAAAAAGAATTGTTCTCAAAAATAAAAGATAAAATATTTATCGAAATGCTGGCGTATCTTGCTGATTTTTTCAGTGAGATTAACAGTCTGAATATTTCATTACAAGGAAATATGACGAACATTTTGACAGCACAGGATAAAGTTGCAAGTTTTCTGCGTAAATTGGAACTTTACCAGCGCAGAGTTCAAGTTGGCGATATATCGATGTTTACACAACTGTGTGAGCAATTGGTAAATGATGAAACTGAAAGAATCACCTTTGAAAATTCCGTGATTCAACATTTATCTTCAGTCATAGATTCAATGAAGGAATATTTTCCAGACATGGACCGCCGTCAGTCCAATTCTTGGATTTTAAGACCATTTTCTACTGATGATGAAATTTTCATAGATGAAGACGTGTCTGCCAAAGTTGAATTTCTCGGGCTACGCGAAAATAGCGCATTCAAAGTGGATTTTCAAAATGATGACCTCGGTACGTTTTGGCGAAAAGTAGGTACTGAATATCCTATTATAGCAGACAGGGCATTAAGAATGTTAATACCTTTTGCGACCACATATAGATGCGAGAGTGGTTTTTCAACGTTAGTGACGGTAAAAACAAAGGCTAGAAACCGTCTCAATGTAGAGCACGATTTGCGATGCGCATTAAGTGAAACTAAGCCCAACATAAAAAAACTTGCGAATGCAAAACAATTTCAACCTTCACATTAACATTTTTCATTATTAAAAGTTATTTATAAGTATGTATGTGTTGTTTTCTTTGATAACATTTTAAAGGGGGTGAAAACAGTTTTCCTGATAGGTCATAGGGGTAGCCAGACCAAAAAGGTTAGGTACCACTGCACTAGCGGGTTATTTGTTTGTGCCCGGAGCGGCCGGCGATGCCCCCGGAATCTGAATCGAAGGGTACCGGTTCGATTCCCGATCGGTAGATACTATATCGGTCACAACTTAATAATAGTAAGATGTTGTGTTTACTATTTTCGCGCAATAATAAATATTCAGGAAGGAAATAAGTACCTACATAGTATTTCGATAAGTCAGTAGTTACAGCTGTACTTACGTAAGTAAACACGACATCCTTAGCTATACGTGGTAGGTATCTAGAGGTAAGAACAAGTTATAATAAAAAATATATAAAAAAAATTATATTTTTGACTTACATGCTGAAAAAGTGTGTCATTAGAGCGTAGCTTAGCAGGCGTAAAATTCCAGTTTACGCCATAGAACCTAAAGTATTTTTTATTTTTTAATTTTTGTCTAATCTCGTCGTCCGCAATTACAATACATTCGTCCTCGTACTTAAAATAGACTCGACTTTTTGGTGTTCCATTTACGAAGAACATACATTTCATTTGAATTTATTTTTAGAGTTTCAGAGTTTTGATATATTTTTATATTACCTTTAAACACAGCTTTAAATTTGAAATAAACTATTATTTCAATTTTTTTTTGTTTTTTTTATCATTCTAATGAATAATAAAAAAAAACTAAAGGGTTCTACTTCTACCTATCCGAGTACCTATCAAATGAAAGGTATTGGTTTGCACACTGGAACTGAAGGTGAACGTGGCGGTGACGTATTTAATTGAAAATGTCATCAGCATAAATTAAGTTAATAATATAATACATATTCAAAATGTACAACTTTACTGTGTAAATTCTGAATTTTTTGTTTACGTTTAATGGAATTCAGAAAATTATTATAGGCAAACACAAGGACTCTTGTCGTCACAGAACTCGTAAAATAATGCCGCGGAAACGAAACCCGAATTTTTCGATGCCACGGCATAATTTTAAAACATAGCAATTTATGTCGTATTTCTATTTAGATATGTTTGAATGTCCAATCGTAAAAAAATAATACTTTGCCATCCCGTCCACCGAGACAAACGCACGCGACGCAGACCGCTGCGTCGCGTGGAGTCTCAATAGTGTGTTTCTGGCTTTACCATGATCCACTTTGAGTCGTTGAGCCACGTGGTAAAAGTCCCTAGGAAATTCATAAAACTATAAGGTAAGTGTCACTTTCCAATAAAACTTGCTATAAGACCAATCGTTGACCGCGATTTCAAACAAAGGGGCCAATAAACTACACTTTAGCCAACTCTATTGAATATAATCTGGTATCATAGCTGTAGTGCTACAAACATATCTGTCATGGTTAGAGCTATGACAAGCATAGTCCGTGTAGGTAGGCTTAATTTCCGAGCGAGCGCAGCGTCTCTGCATCAACTACTAGCAAAAGTATGGATTCTGTCAGAATTACCTCCTCTACAGGACGAGCCCCCCTAGAACTTTTGCCATGACTATCAAAACTTAGCTCTTAGCTCTGCAAAAATGCAATATTAAGTATAAGAGCATTTTCCGTACAGCGCCACTTATTAGTACCTACTCTACGCCTACCTCGGCACTATGTAATAAGTCGGCCACTTGTTTCGTCTTCGTATGCCTGCAGTTTGCGCAGGTAAGAAATCAATTTTATAGATGGCGCTAATGCATCTCGGATTATAAGATTTTATTTCGACAATTTTTTTTTTAGTGCCTAGTAGTAAAAATAAGTGCTCGCGAGTTATACTATTCGTAGAACTACTAGTAGTAACTTAGAAAGAAAGAAGAAGAATAAGTTACTACTAACAAAAATAAAATAAAAACTATACTACACACTTACAGACACACGTTTACAGATGTTGGCAGGTAGCGGATGCGTGCACCTTGAATTATGTAGGTATATCACTTTATTTTAATTTCTTGTAAATCTTGGTAAATAGTTAGATCGACCAATCCGTGCTGGCCCTAGCCAAGTGCACATTTTGTTGATCATTAAAGAACTAGGAAGTGCAGTGCAAAAGCATTTTCCAATGAAATGCTTGAATAGAGCAGAACAGATAAGTGGTCAGCACTGATACGTCAGTTGGGTGGGCGTCATTTTCACCATAGAATGGGCAATGGTCGGGTAAATCAGTGAAATGACACGGGAGGCTCAAATTGCTAGAATTGAGAAGTTCTAGGGTGTCGCCGAAATTGGCCATAGCAGCCCTATTGCATTGTGGCGTACCTACGCGCCACTTGATCGCCGATCCGAAATGTGTGTTCTTATATATATTTATATATATCTCAAAAACTTAATAATTTTCATTTCGCTACAATCTTTGAACTTGGGCCATACCCTAGTGAACTGAACATACACTTCGGACCGGTCTGGCTCGGTCACTCACGCGCAGCCGCTCATTCATTCCGCGACTGACCACCTTGCTTACTTCACGCGCTCACATTGCTTTGTTATTTGTTTACGTAATTTAGTTTTCTTTCTGCTTGTAATTCATGTAATCTGTCATTAAATCAATCGTTCTTCCGTAAATAACATTCTTCATTTCTTCCGCTTCGCTATCATTCTTCCTCTATCAACCTCCGGAATTCCAAGAACATTCTACAAACAGGTGTGGTTGTAGGAACACCTAGGCTGAACACCCATACCTATAAATTGGTGACCCCCGACGTGCCAACATTATATTGGTGACTCCAGACGTGCCAAAATACATCGGTGAGTCTTTCAATTGTGTTGGACAATCTTGGAAAACCTTCCGGAACATTCGAGAATTCTCGCCGAACAAGCGGATTTTGGTGTGTGGTACAAGCGAAGAGCGGTGAGCGATTTATTTTTTCTCTAATAAGTGAAGATGTCTTCAGACGAGTTTGATGATGCTCGTGCTCAGCCCGCTGGTAGCGCAGGTGCTGAAGTTCTCCGAGTCGGCGTGAGAGTTCCGCCATTTTGGCCTGAAGAGCCGGCAGTATGGTTTGCGCAGGTAGAGAGCCAGTTTATCCTATCTAAAATAACGACGGACGAGACGAAATTCTGCTACCTCGTTTCCCAGCTCGACAACCGCTATGCTGCCGAGGTCAAGGACATCATCACGAATCCACCCACAACAGACAAGTACACAAAATTAAAACAAGAGCTAATTAAACGCCTTTCAGCATCAAAGGAGAAGCGTGTCAAGCAGCTGTTAATCCATGAGGAGCTCGGTGACAGAACTCCTTCTCAGTTCCTTCGCCACTTGCAAGGTCTCGCTGGTCCAGCAGTTCCCCAGGACTTCCTGACCACCATTTGGTCGAGCCGATTGCCTGCTAACATCCAGACGGTAATCGCAACTCAGGTAGACTTACCTCTAGAGAAATTGGCAGATTTAGCAGACAAGGTGCACGAGATAGCTCCTACCAGTCCACAGGTGGCTAGTACTTCTAAATTGGAACCTCCATCATCTCAGGATGATCTGGCCAGGCAAGTTTGCGAACTAACAAAGCAGGTTGCGATGCTAGCTCAGCAAGTTTCTAGCGGTGGACGATCGCGATCGCAGCAGCAGAATAGGCGTGACCACTATAACTCACGCTCACGCTCTCGCTCTCGCCCACGCTTCCAGCAACCTCCTGCAGACTGTCCTCACTGTTTTTACCACTTCAACTACGGAGCACAGGCCAAGAAGTGCAAGGAGCCCTGCACTTTCAAGTCGGCGGAAAACGGTCAGGGCGGTCGCAAGTAGCGGCCAACGACTGCCCTTCTTCTTCTTCAACAGGCCGTATTTTTGTCACCGATCGCGCATCAAAAATGCAGTTCCTCGTGGACACTGGTTCCGACCTGTGTGTTTTTCCGCGATCGGCTATCAAAACGCCTTGTACTAAATCGAAATTCACCTTAACTGCTGCAAACAACTCTCTTATACATACCTACGGTCTCAAGCAGATGCAGCTGGATCTAGGCCTTCGCCGTGCTTTCACCTGGAGTTTCACAATCGCTGATATCTGTAGACCTATCATAGGAATCGACTTCTTGAGATTCTATGGTTTGCTGGTTGACTGTAAGAACAAGCGTCTCATCGATGGCATCACTTCACTCTCAGTAAGTGCCCTTTCCTCCAGATTACCTGACGACACAGCATCGATCAAGGCTGTGACAGGTGAATCGGAATTTCACATGCTGTTACGAGAGTTTCCTGAGATTACCAGACCTGCAGGTATACCGACATCTCCTAAGCACAACACTCTACACCATATCAGGACTACACCTGGTCCTCCCGTCGCTTGCAAGCCACGACGTCTTGATCCTATCCGACTTCAAGCTGCTAAGAAAGAGTTCGAGAATATGGTAGCCAGTGGAGTAGCTCGACGTTCTGAGAGTCCATGGTCTTCTGCCTTACACCTAGTGAGGAAGAAAGACGATGGATGGCGACCTTGTGGTGACTACCGTTCTCTCAACGCTAGAACCATACCTGATAGGTATCCTATACGTCACATCCAAGACTTCGCCCAACAACTTTCAGGATGTACCATTTTCTCAACAGTGGACCTCGTGAAAGCATATAACCAGATCAAGGTGAACCCTGATGACGTCCAGAAGACGGCCCTGACGACTCCATTTGGTCTCTTTGAATTTAATTGTATGGCGTTCGGTCTTCGCAATGCCGCACAAACGTTCCAGAGATTCATTGACGAAGTTCTCCTAGGTCTGGATTTCTGCTACGGCTACATCGATGACATCCTTATCTTTTCAAAGAGCCTTTCTGAGCACAAAATGCACTTACGTCAGCTTTTTGAGCGCCTGAAGCAGTATGGAGTGCTGATCAACACTTCAAAGTGTGTACTGGGCGAGTCGAAAGTAACATTCTTGGGATACCACGTTTCAGCCAAAGGAACTCGACCGCTGAACGTCAAGGTAGAAGCTATCCAGAATTTTCCTGCTCCCAAGACCATTAAGGACCTCCGACGCTTTCTGGGAATGCTTAACTTCTATCGCCGCTTTATTCCCAACGCTGCTAAGCTTCATGCGCCGTTAAATGCCTTACTAGCTGGCCCTAAGGTGAAAGGTACAGATCCAGTGGAGATGACTGCAGACCTGATGCGTGCTTTCGAAGACTGCAAAACCTCACTTTCCCAGGCTACCCTATTAGCTCATCCTGACGTTTCAGCAGATCTCGCTGTCGTTACAGACGCATCTGACTCCTCCATTGGCGCTGTTCTGCAGCAACGTAAGAAGAACACCTCTGACTGGGAACCTCTTGGATTCTTCTCTCACAAACTTTCCAGCTCCCAGGTCAAGTATAGTCCTTACGATCGAGAACTACTCGCCGTGTACGAAGCCATCAAATACTTTCGGCATATGATCGAAGCGAGGACTTTCGCCATCTTCACCGATCACAAGCCTTTGGTCTTCGCCTTCTCACGCTGTAAAGATAAATGTTCTCCGCGTCAGTTTCGACACCTAGACTTTATAGCCCAATTCTCCACTGACATCAGATACATACCTGGCAAGGAGAATGTTGTTGCTGACGCTCTGTCTCGTGTTGACGGAATAACAGGTATCGACTATCAAGCTCTTGCACGATATCAGGAATCAGATCCAGAACTGCAGGACTTGATCAAGAATGGCTCCAGCTTAAAACTTCATAAGGTGAAATCTGCACATTGCGTCGAACCTATCTTCTGTGACATTTCTAGTGGACAACCACGACCATACATCACTCCACAGCTACGAAAACAGGTTTTTGCTATGATGCACGAACTCCATCATCCCGGTAACGCAGCTACAGTGCGACTGGTTACGCAAAGATTTGTGTGGCCAGGGATTCGTAGTGATTGTAGAGAGTGGTCTAGGCAATGCTTGCAATGCCAACAATCAAAAATCACCCGTCACACAAAATCTCCTCTTTCCTCTTTCCTTACCCCGTCCGCGAGGTTTTCCCATATCCACTTGGACCTCGTGGGCCCTCTTCCTCTGTCTTCTGATTACAGGTACTGCCTTACCGTCATCGACCGATTTACTCGATGGCCTGAGGCGGTTCCACTCAAAGATATCACTGCCGAGACATGCGCAGCCGCCCTGGTATCAACTTGGATCTCCAGATTTGGTTGTCCTGCACGCGTGACTACAGACCGTGGTCGCCAGTTCGAGAGCCAGCTCTTCAAATCTCTCGCCGCGTTGGTTGGTGCGCGCCACTTCCGTACCACTGCTTACCATCCTGCAGCGAATGGCATCGTCGAACGTCTACACAGGCAACTCAAGGCAGCAATCATGTGCCATACTACCTCGCAGTGGACAGAAGCCCTCCCGCTCGTGCTACTTGGTATACGCAGCGCCTGGAAGGATGATCTTCAGACTTCAGCAGCCGAGCTTGTCTACGGTGAACCCCTACGTTTACCTGGACAGTTTCTTTCTCCGTCAGATACTTTCAGTTCTGACGACATCACTCAATACTCAACCCGTCTTCGAGCTCATGTACAAAAGCTCGCTCCTCGTCCTACTTCATGGCATACTACTTCGCCATTTTACTTTCCGCGTGATCTTCAATCTTCTTCTCACGTGTTTCTACGTCAAGATCACGTGCGCCGTTCCCTTGAACCTCCTTACGCTGGTCCCTACCTTGTCATCGAGAGGCAGCCGAAGTTCTTCACCATCGACGTGAAAGGCAAGAAGACCAACGTCAGTGTCGACCGACTGAAACCAGCGTACACGACGAGAGACGCCCGAGAACCAGCGTATCCTACCTTAAAAAACGCTGACGAAACTACACCTACTGCTGTGATCACCCCTGATGAACCCGTTCCCGCTGCAGAGCCCGCTGTCGAAGAGAAGAGGACCCGCAGCGGCAGAAGAGTCCGGTTTCCAGATTTTTATCGACCGTAGTCACGGTCTGGCCGGGGGGAATATGTGGCGTACCTACGCGCCACTTGATCGCCGATCCGAAATGTGTGTTCTTATATATATTTATATATATCTCAAAAACTTAATAATTTTCATTTCGCTACAATCTTTGAACTTGGGCCATACCCTAGTGAACTGAACATACACTTCGGACCGGTCTGGCTCGGTCACTCACGCGCAGCCGCTCATTCATTCCGCGACTGACCACCTTGCTTACTTCACGCGCTCACATTGCTTTGTTATTTGTTTACGTAATTTAGTTTTCTTTCTGCTTGTAATTCATGTAATCTGTCATTAAATCAATCGTTCTTCCGTAAATAACATTCTTCATTTCTTCCGCTTCGCTATCATTCTTCCTCTATCAACCTCCGGAATTCCAAGAACATTCTACAAACAGGTGTGGTTGTAGGAACACCTAGGCTGAACACCCATACCTATAGCATAGTCAAACAGGAAGGTGGTTATTCTGTTGGGATGTCATATCGAGATTTAGTGTCCAATAGTTGGTTAGGAACTTACCTGCCCTCCTACTAATATTAAAAAAGACAAATTTTGTGCCGCGTTGTAAAGATATTTGGCCGGTTAGGTTCTTTAATCTATAATAACAATAAAGTAGAGTGCCAAAAATTGCTGAACAGCTGATCAATTCAGAGGTATTCGGAAGTGTCACTCATACTATATTTTTTATTTATTTCTATTTATATTTCCACCGCACATTGACCGCACACTAATGTCATAAATGCAAAACTATGGATGGATGGATGTTTGTTACTTCTTCACGCGAAAACGGATCGAAGTGATCCTACCGAACGGATCGGGCTGTATATTTGCAGATTAAATTTAGCTCTCAGACTGGAATCAAACATAGGCTACTTTCAATCCCATAAAACCTTACCCATGGGATAGAATTTACCAAGTAATACCTTAAACACAAAGAAACTGAACACAACAACAAAGAAAATGAATGCACGTCGAAAATGATTCACTCAAGAATAAATCTGATCAGAATTGACTAGCAGGACAATCTACAAACGTGTCTTAGGTAGGTACTACAACTGCGAAGAACAAGGGAGATGTATTAAAATTGTAAACTACCAACCTCGGATCGAAATCACCAAAGTAACTAATAACTACAGTTGGTTATTAACTTAACTTAACGAGCTAAAATAAAGAGTTACGTCGCAAAAATAGCTGAACTGGTTTGTCAGACTTTTTTAGAGCATAATGTAGTCTACACTACAATGCGTTCCGAAAGACGTAGGTACATTTTTTTAAAATTATCAATTTTAACTTGCATTAAAAAAATAAACCGAACTTTTTTCTCAAATCAGCAAATTGCCTACTTACTCACTACCTAACCTAAGTACAAGAAAATTGTTACAAATACAAAGTAAATACAATGTACTGTACCAAACACCTAAACCCCAAAGACGATGAGAGATAACTTTTATTTGCTCCTACGTCTACAATAATCTGTAAAAAGGAAGCGGTTCACGATACGACGCCATAGTGTCGCACAAAGAAACTTATTTCCGCTGTAACTCTACTATAGCACCAACAATACCCTCCACCCTTTAGGACCACACACACAAACTTCAACTTTATTCCGAGCACTACAAGCATCAAAATGGAAAAGGTTGGTATTGGTTTGTTTGTCTATGTATCGAAGAAATAAAAACTGAACAAATATAGAGATAAGGTTCTGTAAGGGCGAGAGGTCGACACTCAATGACGGCTGTGAATTGTTATGATTATTCATTTTTGTAAAATGTTGCTAGATATTGCTTACTTTAGGAGAGCATCTATGAGGCAAATGGTTTAGGAATCGATTATGACTTGTACTAGTAAACTTCCCTATCAGCATAATATCAATAACGCTGACAACATTCAAATTTGAATTGAAAAGCTCAACTTTTAGGTTCCTACCTAACACATGATTACTTTTCTAGTAGTTCTATCTCTATTTTTCGATTAAATAACTCTTTCTTCAAATAATAATTATAGATTTAGGTGTAGCTTTGCAGAAATATTAGGTTAAAAATATTTCCACGCAAAACCGTCTCTGATGAGATCAACAAATACCATGCAATCAGAGAAAGTAAAAAACAGACTTAAGTAAAAAAAAATACCATGTTACTCATCCTCCAACTTCAAACACACACTTCTTTCGAACGTTTTTGTATTGGCATAAATTATGCTTAGTTTTAAATTTCAGTTGCCTTTTCTGCACACTTATCTATGGATACGGAACGGAAGAGCGCGGCAAAAACCGACGTGGAGCGATAACACAGACAATGGCACCTAGTGTATTTAACAATGGTTCGTTTGTGACGATTCTTCGCATAATAGAGCGGGTAATTCGATAGAGGGCTTTTATTGCGAATTGTGGGCGCGTAACTTAGTTAGTGTGGACCTTCTGTTTTGGTGTTTGCTCTTTGGTCGTTTTAATTAGCTTTTTGTTCAGCTGTTTTGTTTGTAATGTATGTTTAGCAAATAAGAACACAAAGACGTTCTATTCGAGATTCAAACAAATCAAACAATAAACTCAATCCACACTCAATCATATAAATCGAAATCACTCGTAGGAAAATATTCGATTTGAAGCAAAGAGGATGTACATAAACAAAAAGAAGTTATTGAAAATTAAAGGCAGAGAGAATGATGATGATGTATCCCTTTGAACCAGGCTAGACTGATTTACCTACCATTAGAAAAATAGATCATTTTTAATAACCGTAGTTACATAAAATCTACAAAATAAAAATATTGTCGCCACACATAAGAATCGAAAAATTCTTTATACTTTTCCATTGAGCCCCCGAAAGCGTCTCCTAAGCCTTCCACGCGAAGGCCCGCGAGCCTCACAGAGGCGCACAAAAGGCTCATAAGCATGCACGGGCCTAATCGGATGACGTATAAAAGAGTACGCGGCTCGCGTTTTGTATATCGGCGCTTTGGCGAGGATGTAGAGAACGTGGAATGAACTAGATATCAATAATATGTTTTGAAACCTCTTTTAAGATCAAATTTTTAAAACTATCATGGTTAATAACATTGTAGTCATTTATAACGGGATATTTACCATGATTAAATTTTTGAGCTATCCAATATTTCGGCACAGTTTCATGCGCCATGATCACGGAAGAACTCTTTTAAGATCGGCCGTTTTAGACACAACGGTTACTAATTTGGACACTATTTGGACTATATTTAAAATTTTCTTGCCAGCGGAAAAGATAACGGTGGACACACCAGTATTTTATCTGCTCGTATTTTTTCGATGGACAGATGTAGCGTGAGTAGATTTAAAAATTATTGTTGTTCATCTATGGAATAACAGTTCAATGTTTGTTTTGGTTTGGTAGTTGGTTTAAGGTTATTTCTATCCCATGGGAACTGATTTATGTAAAAAAAAGTCTAAGTTACTCTCCATCCTTTCAACTAACTCTATGCCAAAAATCAAGTCGATTGCTTGCTTGGCGTGAAGGAAGGGCAAACAAACACACTTTCGCATTTATATAATATAAGTATAGATTCTTTCTCTTTTTATATGTTTCTCAAATGCCGCTTCCACTCCCGCTTCTATTTACCGAAAATGCACCCGCAGACATCCAGTTTTAAAACAGTTTATTAAAAAAACAACTTAGTAGCCACATCCAGTCAGTCTCTAGTGCCTCACTCGATAGAAACACAACAGCGTCCCCCAAAGTGACCAAGTCACGGCGGACTGCGCTTCAAAAGGACCATCTGAACAAAATCTGAATAGGCTGGAGCCAACGCTTAGCTTTTGAAGATTTAGGCGCGATTATTTTGGTGAAATATATTACTTTGGCACGTACTTACTTATCACTTATAATATAACAGTACGAAAATATTTGAGGACGCCACAAAAGATGGCCTCTTGTTGAAAAAGTTAAAACATTGTGTAAACACTGTCAAAATAATTGCTTAGTTAATTAACGGTTAATCCGATAAGTAGTAAACCCCATGTTGGGTGCCAAAATCTTCAACACGGGATACTTCGACCAAAACAATGAATAGAATAACACTGATAGTTATTTTGAGATCCAATAGCTACAGCTAGATATAAAACACTGCAAAGAAGGTTTCCCAAACTGTTTTTTTATGGCACCCAACATCAGTTCAATTCAATTCAGTCAAGTATTTAGAAGATATTGAGAACAAAAACAAATTCCCCACATTCACCACAACAAAGAAGTAACGAAACAGAATCCGAGAGAACATGATTTGGATTCCGCGAGAAGAATGCCCGACATAAATAATAGCAGTAAATAAGAGTAAAATATTGAAAAGTGTCGGCGGGTAAAAGGCGCGCGAAACTTTATATCCTGGTGTTTCCGGCCGCCAGCGCACCAAATGGCAGAACCATGGCAGAACGGATATTCGTGTATCGGGATTGGAAAAGAGAGCGATCCTAACCCCCAAATAAAGGACTGTAGACAATGTACAGTTGATAACTTTGAAGTATCTTGAACTCTATTGACTTTGAAAATGGAAAAACAGTTGGAATGGGCACAATGGTGGTGAACAAAGGGTGATTAAAGACTATTTGACTACTATTGGGAAATAAACGTATTTTCTGTTGAAAATAATGGAAATGTGACGTATATTTCTTAGAGACACACATTTGTTGATTAAAAAAATAAGAGTTGAATAAAATAATAGCGCGCCAAAACGCTACCCACGTCATGGCTCCGGTGACATGATTTGATGACGACCTAACAATTTTGTCGAAATAGGTAGTCAACTAAATCAAAGAGAATACAATGACTAAATATTGTTATGTTGAGCTTTAAAACTGAAAAATAAGGTACAATTCGTGTATTGTGCCAGAATGTGAAAGTACCACCGCCCGAAAAACTATTTCGGTAACTATTTCAAAAAGTGTGATTTATTTTATTTAAACTATTTTTAAAAAAAGTTATTGTTACTTATTGAATGACTTTTTTTATTGTTTTTAGTGGTTCATTAGCTAATTGAGACACTTTTTAAAATTGGGTGTACATAATACCAAATACCCTATTTGCAACTTCTTTTCACCATTCAACCCAGCATAATTATTTGTTGTGTCCGATATAAGCATAAGTTAAAATCGAAACCAAAATTAGATGCAATAAATTCTGTTTTATTTCTACCTAAGTAGGAAAGTGTTATCAAAATGTTTATCTAATGCTCAGTAAACTGATTGTGCAACTGAACGGTAGAGTAGAGTCTCATTCAAAACACATAAAAACAAAACTCAGATAGTCGTCGGCATGCTCGCGGCTTAGTACTTACTCTGTTTCGAGCATATTGATTTCTTTCATTTTCTTTTCCAGCCCAAAGCGAAACATTTTTATTCCTATTTGTCTCGTATTCACCAACCGTTGCTATCCAAATTTCATTTGGATGATACTCTTACGTTACACGGTTTATCCTGAAATACTAAAAGAAAATAAAGATTTTAATTAAAACCGAAACTAAAACCCAACGACGTTACAAATATTGCTGGCCGTAAAAGTGTTTACAAAACAAAACGCTATTATCTATGTTCGATTCGATGTCCGGAACCGCAGGGGAGCGCGCGGAAGATTTGAAATTGGAACCAAATAGGCGTTAAATGGCGGCGTGCGCTGTCATAACGTCATTTGGCGTTCATCAGCGGGCGAAACAGCATCTCCATTTGGTGCACGTTTTATTAGCGTAAGGAATAGCGGGGCACAGTGACTCGGAAATTCAGATTTGCATCGGATATACCGGGCGGTGATTGCATTTTCTTTGCTGCTGCAGCATCATTTAATTTCGCTGGGAGACTGAGACTGGGGCGCTTGGTTTAGCTAAATTTGTGTCCTGTCTGTTCGTAATTTTGCTGACTAGAGCGTTATTAGCCATTACTTAGGTTTCAGAGACGTAGAGCAAAATAGAGCTTAAATTTGTAATTTTCTCAATTTCAGAGTCTTTATCAAACCTTTTCACATTCTAAGTGAGATAGCGAATAAATCGCGGCTTTCGAAATAAAAATTCAAGCAAATCAAATTGAGAATAGAATCACAATTCGGGTGATAAAGGCGAATTCTCTGGCAGCCATCAGCCAACCTCATTACTTTTCATATAAAACGTGACGCGGTGAGGTTTTCTTATAAATTTCATTATGGCCGATCGATTCGTCTCGAAAGAAGTGTTGGAATGTATGGTGTAAAAAAACAAATATAGGCTAGGTAGGTAAGTCGAAATTATGCAGGGAATGGGGGGTTTTCGTGAATATAACAAATGTTATAACTGGCTGGGAATAGGTTTCTTTCAAATTAAAGTGGCACATCCTTTAGACAACCTATAGTTTCTGTCTAATAAAAATCCACACCACATTTGACGTCAAAGGTAAATAGGTTTTTAGGGTTTCAAACATCGGTTTTGAAACCCTTATGGTCTCGCTCTGTCCGTCCCCGCTCTTTCTTGAATATCTCAGTAACTACTGCAGCTATTAACTTGAAATTTGAAATAATGATACATTTCGTGCGCCATTACTGATTTTAAGAAAAAAATATATAAATAAATGAAAAATGAAAATGAATATTTTCAGTACAAATTTTGATGTTGAAATTTCTAAAGAGACCTAGGAAGGCAAATGGGGTATCAAATGAAAGGTATTGTTTTGTACATTTCAAAACACTTTTTGAAATTTCTGTAAATTTCATACTTTTTGAAATATTTCAAAAAAAGTCGAAAAATTGACCATACCCCCCCCCTATCTCCGAAGATTGCACACCGATCCACGTACAATGTATTAGGCGTTTGTAGATATCAATCTATATTTTACAGGAAAAATATAGAGAAGTCTGTAATAATAATAGTTTTTGAAAAATGGTCAAAAAAGGGGAGAATTTTTTTTCAAAAGGGGGGGTACCTGCCTATGTGGGGTATCAAATGAAAGGTATCGTTTAGACCATTTCAAAACACTTTTTGAAATTTCTGTAAGTTTCATACTTTTTGAAATATTTCAAAAAAAGACGAAAAATTGACCATTCCCCCCCCCCCTAGCTCCGAAGATTGCAGACCGATCCATGTACAATGTACTAGGCGTTTGTAGACATCAATCTATATTTTACAGGAAAAATATAGAGAAGTCGGTAATAATAGTAGTTTTTGAAAAATGGTCAAAAAGGAGGGAATTTTTTTTTCAAAAGTAGGGGTACCTACCCAAGTGGGATATCAAATGAAAGGTATCGTTTTGACCATTTCAAAACACTTTTTGAAATTTCTGTGAGTTTCATACTTTTTGAAATATTTCAAAAAAAGACGAAAAATTGACCATTCCCCCCCCCCTAGCTCCGAAGATTGCAGACCGATCCATGTACAATGTATTAGGCGTTTGTAGACATCGATCTATATTTTACAGGAAAAATATAGAGAAGTCTGTAATAATAATAGTTTTTGAAAAATGGTCAAAAAGGGGGGGAATTTTTTTTCAAAAGGAGGGGTACCTGCCTATGTGGGGTATCAAATGAAAGGTATCGTTTTGACCATTTCAAAACACTTTTTGAAATTTCTGTAAGTTTCATACTTTTTGAAATATTTCAAAAATAGTCGAAAAATTTACCTTTCCCCCCCCCCCTATCTCCGAAGATTGCAGACCGATCCACGTACAATGTATTAGGCGTTTGTAGATATCGATCTATATTTTAAAGGAAAAATATAGAGAAGTCTGTAATAATAATAGTTTCTGAAAAATGATCAAAAAGGGGGGGAATTTTTTTTCAAAAGGGGGGGTACCTACCTATGTGGGGTATCAAATGAAAGGTATCGTTTTGACCATTTCAAAACACATTTTGAAATTTCTGTGAGTTTCATACTTTTTGAAATATTTCAAAAAAAGACGAAAAATTGACCTTTCCCCCCCCCCTATCTCCGAAGATTGCAGATCGATCCACGTACAATGTATTAGGCGTTTGTAGATATCGATCTATATTTTACAGGAAAAATATAGAGAAGTCTGTAATAATAATAGTTTCTGAAAAATGGTCAAAAAGGGGGGGAATTTATTTTCAAAAGGGGGGGTACCTACCTATGTGGGGTATCAAATGAAAGATATCGTTTTGACCATTTCAAAACACTTTTTGAAATTTCTGTGAGTTTCATACTTTTTGAAATATTTCAAAAAAAGACGAAAAATTGACCATTCCCCCCCCCTAGCTCCGAAGATTGCAGACCGATCCATGTACAATGTATTAGGCGTTTGTAGATATCGATCTATATTTTACAGGAAAAATATAGAGAAGTCTGTAATAATAATAGTTTTTGAAAAATGGTCAAAAAGGGGGGGAATTTTTTTTCAAAAGGAGGGGTACCTGCCTATGTGGGGTATCAAATGAAAGGTATCGTTTTGACCATTTCAAAACACTTTTTGAAATTTCTGTAAGTTTCATACTTTTTGAAATATTTCAAAAAAAGACGGAAAATTGACCATTCCCCCCCCCCCTAGCTCCGAAGATTGATGACCGATCCATGTACAATGTAGTAGGCGTTTGTAGATATCAATCTATATTTTACAGGAAAAATATAGAGAAGTCTGTAATAATAATAGTTTTTTAAAAATGGTCAATAAAGGGGAATTTTTTTAAAAAGGGGTACCTACCCATGTGGGGTATCAAATGAAAGGTATCGTTTTGACCATTTCAAAACACTTTTTGAAATTTCTGTAAGTTTCATACTTTTTAAAATATTTCAGAAAATTGATTGTCCAAATAATTGGCAAATGTTTGAAACCCTCGGCGCGCGAGTTACACTCGCACTTGGCGAATCTTGTTTTTTATGAAAACGCCTCATTGAGACGTCCATAAGGTTTCTGTTTTAGGTACTACCAGGTCTACAGGACTTACAGTGTGCTACAAAACATGTGTACGAATCCGAAAGTGGGTGATTCTGGACCCGTGGAGATCAACTTTAGTGTTAGGATATTTTATATATCGAAAGAAGAACAGACACAACAGTAAGAAAAACAGACGTACCTACATGTCCAGTAGTTTTTGTTTTTACTACTCCAAACATTAGTGCATGAACGTGAACGGTAGGTATGTAGATGAACGGTGCTCCTAAGTGCCAAGTGTAAGCAGTATGTAATATTTAGCTATGTATGCGATTCTAGACTAGACTAGGTTCTAGAACCGCAATTACCCTGAAGAACTCCATCGTTAAGGGATGAAACGTTGGTGTTTTTCGAAAACAAATGCGGTTCGTAGTTAACTCGCTTACATCCGTAATGAATTCGTCAAACCACGATAGTTTTTATAGTAATATTATTTTAAATTCAAAAAATCGTATATCACAGTTTAATCCCCGGGAGTCAAGAATCTTTTCGACTTACAAATTTAAATCAATACAATATTATCTATACTATTTTTTAGCAACGTGTCTTTGTCATGAGAAAATCAAAAGTTAAAAGCACACATTAACTTCGAAATGGAAGGCCTATCCTATGGCCAATAATAGACCAAATGACCTGACGATTGAGAGACGAGCAAATTCACCTACGACTTACAACGCTATCTACAACGGGAGGTGTGAAGTTCGTGCTACTGTACACTTGATCTAATAGCTGAACATGTGAAATGTGAATATATTTTATTTTGTACAAATTAGATTGTCTTCTACCCGTCGCCGCCGTCGGAAACCAAATGCTCATTCGCCGTGAACTATTGAACACAAATTGAAGTTTGAAAATCGAAGCGATTTGCGAATGTGGAATGTAAATTAATGTGGGTATGAGCCGAGAGTGAAAAGTTATGGTTTTATTTTATACTCTATGGTTTTAAATTCTATTTGTTATTCGATTTCATTTCAAATATTTAAGTGGTTACATTTGATATATCTACCTACTTAAAACAACCTAGGTCAAAAAATACTAATATTTATTCGTATTTTTTACAAATTATAATAGAAAGTCTATTTTTTCCTGTAAAGGGCAGAATTAAGTAACAATTTCCCCGCCATAATTATGTAGAAGTACTTCACGTAGTTTCAGTATCACGCTAATGGTATTAAAATTGTTATTTACAAGTACCTATGGGTAAGTCAAATAATAAGTTGATTACAAATATGTTGACAGTACGTGAGCGCTTCAGCCATCAGTCTGTTAAATTAAAGTGAAGAATGAGTAATTTGTCTATTCCGACAAAAAAAGATGTCACATTATAATAAACCGGCAAGTGCGAGGTGGACTCGCGCACTAACGGTTCCGTACGGTAACGGGTCATAGTACTGAGTGGATAAAATAACAAGTAAAAAATAGCAAATGCGTACTAAGCTATTTTCTACGAAAATTCAATAGTGTCCCGTAAACATTTGATTTCGACAGGATACGAACCCGCGCCTCACCCTCAGTACGGGTGTGCCTTAACCAACTAAACAACGAGATCGAATACAAGTTTCATCGAAAATCTCTGGGACCTCTTACGATGCATACGTCTTTATTAATTAATGTTACAAAGAAGCCTATCCTGTTGTGCAGACAGATACTTAGCGCAGATTTGTTATTGGGTCGCACTGAAACCCTCTGAGTACGGTACCCTAAAACCCTTGTAACGCCTACGTGTTAATTGAAATTTCACCTCACAACACTTAAATAAAAAACCTTTCCATTTAAATGTAAGTATATTTCCCATGAAAGCCAACAATTATCGTCCAATTTCAAAGAAGTCAACTGAAAAATTGTCCTCAGTTGAAGGCACCTTAATTCCCCTTCACAAGATCACTGTATTGTACAGTTACTCAAGTTGGATAGGGCTGTCACTTCAATGATTTTATAAAAAAAGACTGATGGAATAACGGTGACTGCAAAATTAATAACATTTCATCAGTTTTTACTAGTCCACAAGGTGGACAATCTGGACATAGAACTTGAAAAATCAATTATAGGAGGTACTTTTGAGTTTTGGCGAAAATAACACTGTAAGAACATCACACATATATTAGAAATTCGATAGTTTGGGTGTTTAAATGGATGGATGGATGGATGTTAGTTACTTCTTTACGCCACTAAAACTAAAACCACAAGACGTATCAGGCTGAAATTTTGCGTAGACGTAGCTCTAAGCTTGGATTCAAAACAGTTCCCATGGGTTAGAAATAAACCTTTAAAGGGTTCCTAGACATAGTTATAGACACATAGCGTGCGAAGCCGCGGGCAGAAGCTAATTATGAACAAATAACAAAATATTTTTAATATCTGTCTCCCGGACGGTGTCTATATTTCTTGTTTTCTGATGGTGGATGGTGGGTCTATCATTGTTGAAGCTAGTTTATTTTCGCACCTTACAAATAAAGCTCAGACACGTCAAATTTTAAACTCAAATATAATAATTTAAAAAAATATATAGTAATTTTTAAATTGCTGTTACATTTTTTTTTTTTAGTATATGAATTCGAGATTTGTTGTCTTCAAAATGAAAGAGATGAAACGAGAAATGATGTCGTGAGATTAGTTCCACCTTGATGTATTTTCTTGAAAAGTACATGTTACGTTACGTTACATGCAGTGCTACTGTTGTGCGTTCGGCTTGACCTACTTACCATCTTTGCTATCTTCTTAGCTTCCTCAGCGCACCTCAAAATTAATTTTCACAGTCCAATTTCACAAAGGTGGCAACCCTACCGCAGACGTATAATTTTCTCCGACTGTTTGCGTAACACCGAACTCAGATTAAACGACGATAAATAAATACTTAGCGTTAATCCATTTGCTGGAGATCTAATTCTGTGATAATAACGAACCTGAAGAATGGACAATATACACCGGATGAAGACATGCTATTTTTAATCTTGATGCTTTTTGATAAGGTTTATTTGGTACCTACATACTTACAATTGTTTTGCAACCAACCTATATCATATATGTATTTATCCGCTCAAATAGAAGGACAAAACTAAATTTTAATAATCAAAGTGTACAGAAAATGATAACACTGTAAAACCCCTACCTATCTATTATAAATAAAATAAATATAACTTCAAAATTAAAGATTCAAGACATTTATTACAGAACTTATTAAACATAGATCATTAGATAATTTATGATTATCTTAAAATTCAGAGAGAAGCTGCAAATCTTCCTAAACCAAAGAAACGTCCTCCAAAGAGATAGTTATTGAAGATAAACGAATATATAGAAAAGTGATTTATAATGGCCAATGTGATCGTCTAGTGTCGTCTAGTGGTAGGACACCCGTTATGTTGTAGTAACTCAGATCCTTTTAGAAGCTAAGACAAACGAACTAGCTACAATATACCCTAATTCTGACGAATACCTACCTACTTAAACCTGATAAATCCTAACCCTCCATTTACACAAACGACTAAAATAACTTTCAATCTCACTCTCGCACACCGAACTTACGACGGCAAGGATGAGGGCACCGCCTCCGCCCAACATCTGTGATCCTCGACATCCTGACTGGACAGACCTCCACCGTCAACACAGATAAGACCGCATGCTGGGTTTCCATGCCTATTACTGTGTATATAGGTAAAGGTACTGGGACATATCACAAAAGAGTCAGTCGGGAAAGGAGGGCATTATCTTTTAGCAACCTAAGCCAGCCTCAAAGTCTTGTCATAATCTACCTATCTAAATTGAAACACTTTCAGAAGGAGTTTACTTTGTGATGTTTAATTCAAACCTTTCAGTGGGTAAGCTACGTTAAGATATTATGCAATTCAACTCTTCCATACATCATCTCTCTAACTAAAAAGCTAGATAAGTCAAGTCATCTGGTCCCTAGCTGTACTTAACCAGAGAAGTAATGAAGTTCCAAATTTATCTGCGGAATCAAACACTACTAAACTGGTGAAGTTTAGCACCATTCGTCTCCTATTAGGTTCTCCTCCCAGAGTAGGAGCTTTAGTAGAAGCCTGGAGACTTCCCTAGAATCTTAAGATCTGAATTTCAAGCTTCACTATAACTCTTAGGCCGAAAGAATATATATAATAACCCTGAAATATCCGACGAAATGATCATCTAGGATACTCCTTCAGCCGAGAACTTTGTCTCACGGATAATGGGAGACTACCGCCCCCTACCCGCTTGCCGAATTTAAAGTCTTCAGTAAGGTTGATTTTCACATACTAAAGACCCATAAATACAATATTCAATTTAAAGATAGTTAGAGCAAACTTGGAATTCATTTCCTTTAGGCAAAATATACAAATTACAATATCGTTGAATCGAAGATGACCTAGATGATGAAATAGGAATGATATAGGTACCTACTCGTGATATACGCACTAATCCGAAATAGCCCTGTATTGAAAATAAAATAGATTTCTGACCTGATTCGGGTAAAACCTTTACCAAACGTTGGAATCCTTTCTCTTGTATTTAACGTATTATAACCGATGAGCGTTTTATCCTTTCGATTTGCATTATCCGCTTCTCTTTATCAAGAACATTATTTTTATTAAAATCACATGCGTCACGTCTGAAAGCAATTTTCCAACCCTCTCCTATTTTGTTTTCCGTCTTCTCCTTATGTCCGCGCCACGAATTCAAATGATTTGTCTATTCTCCTATTCAGAGTAGTTTAAAGAAGTTTTTATGTAATGCACCAAAGCAGTTTCATAATTGATTTATTTTTAGGGTTAAATATTATTTAAAAGAAACGCTTAATGTAAAATATTTGCATAAAACAGTGTAGCCACTGTCTGGACTGTTACAACACGTCTTAAAATTCTTGCTACGCCGTAGAGGTGCTACGATGCTACGCAATGTCTACGAGCTACGAATGTCTACGACGCATAGACTATTCATAGATGGACCGAACCAAGCATTTTTGTCAAAAAAATTTAGCTTGTGTGTGTGTGTCCATGAGTGAAGGAGCCTGCTATGTCGCACTATATAACAAATGCTAGTCTTCCTAAATTCACACATCCATTCTCTAGTTATTAATAAAAAACTAAGAAAGAATAAGAATAATAAAAAGTAAAAAGTCACCGACCTTGAGGGAAAGTAAAGCATTTTCTTAAAACTCTTTATACCAAAACTTACGGTTCTAAGCCGGTACCAGATGATAATGAGAAACACTAAGCCGGAACTCAAATGAAGCTCGTGCTTTCAGTTTTTAAAAAGATTTTTTTTCCTTGAAGAATAAGAAGTAATAAGCAGTTTTCTTGTGCGCCAAAATTGTCTCCCATAATAGCGTCGGCGAGATAGCGCCCGCCATAAAAAGAGATAAACGACCATTCTCTCTATTATTTTTGCACTTTAACAAAGGCAATGTGTGCAACAGCCTTTGTCTCTTTCTAACCCGTTGGGTGGATACCTCTACTTCGTTCGCGAGTGAAAAACAAAAATCTGTCGTCCCCTCCCCTCTGCTAATGTTCTTGAGGCAGTCACGTATAATTTACTTGAGAAACTTAATACACGTCAATTAAAATTTTATTAAACTCTCAAATTGAGCGTACTCGAACGTGTATGAGGGTTTTATTAGTATTTTAATATTGCAGCTTCATTATTACTTCTTCTTACCTTATTATAAGTACAATTTTCTCGACGTCATGTCAAGAGAATGCTTGGGTATCTTTACCTAAGCGGCTTCAGAAATATAGCTTTTAGAAATATAGTAAGTTAATTACCAATGAACCAAGTATGACGTACGTACAAGCTTTTATTAAATAATGCGGAATCACCTACGACCTGTGTGGGTGAAGATGAAACAACAGATTTTGCGTTCGATTCAAATATCAATAACGTTTATTTCTTTAGGCTTACAGAATAAGCACTTAGACAAATCAAATTTTAATGATTTGCACCACAAGTCAAGTTAGAATGTTCTGCCTAACCAGGTACTTTAGGGTATACATTTCATTTATTTATTGCATCATATTATGGTAGACTACGAAGCTGAGAAGTCTAAATTGTTTAGTTTTATCTAGAAAAGTATTTCATATTCAATTATAAAAATTTCAAACGCCTAGAAGAATAAACAAAAATCCCTGAAATTGATTCAACCATAAACCCCGCATAAAAGCGTGAAAAAGCAACAAAAAATTTATTGGTCGCAGTGCGAGTGCGACCTCTTTGTTGTCATTGTGCGGCGTTCCGCGTCGACAATGGCGCTGTGTTGGCGGGAGAAAAAGGCGGGAACCGTTATCGTCGCCGCCATTACGCCGGCTTATCAGCGCGACTTCCGTGCAAGACTGGCAAGACCGCCGTTTTTCTTTTACGGTCACGTCTCTCAGGTGAAGATTGCAGCGTGCTGGATTTTTGTTTTAGGTTTCTTTTGAATGGCCATTTTATCTTTTAATATTGGTAAGGGTCTTAACTACAGGGAGCGAGAAAATGTGAGGTACTTAGTCCAATAAAAATTCAAAGCATTCACAACTTTAAATTCTTCAGTGGCTTAAAAAAAGTCTATAAATAGCTATAAAAAATACCTACTTACTGTAAACAAAATATTTGGCTTAAACTTATTGGGGAAGGGGAGATACACCATCGTTCGTAGTAGGTAGGTAAGTCCCTACCTCTCTACTTAGGTAGGTAGGTATTTGTTTTTCTTAAATCCTCAGACTCTGTAGATAATAAGAAACGTAAAATATTTAAAACTCAATACTTACCTAATAAAGTAAGTACGTAGGTACATAAGTGAACAACTAATGCTGAAAATGAAACATAGGTACAAAACAGTCAAGAAATTATACCAAACGCCTCTACGAGAAAAAAGCTGCTCAATAGAGTTGAAAATGAAATATAAAAGTGCTTTCAATAAACAAGATCATTAGGGTGAGGCCATGGTGAGGCGCGCTGAATGAGCTAATTAAGGTGAAAGAAAACGCCAAGAAAAGCTGAGAAAACTCCGCGAAAACAAGAATATTCCGGGCGCGAAGCAGGGCCGGACTTAGTACATTTAACGCAGGTAACTTAGTGAATCATACATCACATCACAAAAACAAACGCGGCATTCGAGCAAAATTTTGTGTCCTAGATGGTGGTGGGAGAAGCACAAGCGTATTGTGACTGAATATTCTGGACATCGTCTACATTTAGATATTTGCAAATTGAACTAAGTATTTTGTAAAAGTAGGTGCGATCTATCGTTCTTATGCGCAGGACCGGCCACTGTTGCGATCTTTGTTTTAAGCATGACATGTGTCCAGAAGTGGACGTCTTACAACTGAAATGTGGATGATTATAACACCTTCCATTTGTATTAGGGGTCGGATATAAATTAATTTCGACTTCGTGTGGCGCTTCCCGTATATCCTTCGTGACACAACTGCTTGACACAAAAAATAGTTTCAAAGGAAAAGTTTATTTCATTAGTAATAACTAATAAGCTATTTGTGTAATAGTAAATTTGAATTCCGTGACACTACTTAGGCTTACAATAAATTACTTCCTTTTCCTTACTTACCCAAGAGTGTAGCTACCCCATGATGAGGTAGGTATATAGGATCCCCATAGTGTACATTCCTGGGTTAGAACAGAGTAGACCGTCCTGAGTCCGTCCCGCGCCTAGCGTCCGCGTTGACTCTGAATGGTCGACTAACAAACTCTTTCACAAAAACACAATAATTACTTTATACCGAATAAAAACGCTTTCTTCGCGAACTCCGGACACAAGGGCCTTAATTCTTGGAACCCACTTTATTATCAGGGTTCCGTAGACAAAGAGCGCAGACAGATGGTTCCTGTATCTTGTATTATCTACCAGCCTTAGTAAGATAATACCATTACTTATGTAGGTAAGTAAAGAAGAATGTGATGGTAAGTACTATTAGATAGATCCTAGATAGATTAATAAAATTAATAAATCATAAATAATTAATAAATAATGCTGGACAATTCACACAGCATTATCTAGACCCAAGCTAAGCAGAGCTTGTGTTATGGGTACTAGATAACTGACTGATATACATAATGTAATACAATACATAGATAGACATTTTTTATTATATATAGAAAACGACCAGAACACCCTGAACAACTATCTGCAGATCGTACACACATTTGTCCCGAGGCGGGAATCGAACCCGCAACCTTCTGCGTCGCAGGCAGAGCTTCGCCCACCGCGCCACAGAGGTCGTAGATATCTCTTTACTGTATGTATACTACACAAAATACAATATAGAAGGAAATGATGAGAATTAAGGCAAGTACAAAGAGCGGCCTTATCACTCTGAGATTGAGATCTCTTTCAGGCAACCTTAGGATTAAGTACCTACCTAGGTATAATGACATGGTAAGCCTGATTATTTTCTACCGTGTTGGCTTTTCTAATTTTACTGTAAAACGCACTATTTGAGGAGTAGTTTACGTCGTTAACTTGTGTCTTCTAAAAAGTTACTCCTTTTAACTCTTTGAGTGCCCACGACGCACATGCCCAAGTAATTAGACCTAGAGGCAACTACCTAGAGGCTGACCCCTTGTCAGCCTCTACCTACCCTAAGTCTGCTTAAAGTTCCGTACCTAAAAAAGAAAAAAGGAACGTCTGTTTTTCAAGACCTTTTTAGGGTTTCAAACATCGGTTTTGAAACCCTTATGGTCTCGCTCTGTCCGTCCCCGCTCTTTCTTGAATATCTCGGTAACTACTGCAGCTATTAACTTGAAATTTAAAATAATGATACATTTCGTGCGCCATTACTGATTTCAAGAAAAAAATATATAAATAAATGAAAAATGAAAATGAATAATTTCAATACAAATTTTGATGTTGAAATTTCAAAAGAGACATAGGAAGGCAAATGGGGTATCAAATGAAAGGTATCGTTTTGTACATTTCAAAACACTTTTTGAAATTTCTGTAAGTTTTATACTTTTTGAAATATTTCAAAAAAAGTCGAAAAATTGACCATTCCCCCCCCCCCCCCCCCCTATCTCCGAAGATTGCAGACCGATCCATGTACAATGTATTAGGCGTTTGTAGATATCGATCTATATTTTACAGGAAAAATATAGAGAAGTCTGTAATAATAATAGTTTTTGAAAAATGGTCAAAAAGGGGATGATTTTTTTTTCAAATGGGAGGGTACCTACCCATGTGGGGTATCAAATGAAAGGTATCGTTTTGACCATTTCAAAACACTTTTTGAAATTTCTGTAAGTTTCATACTTTTTGAAATATTTCAAAAAAAGTCGAAAAATTGCCCTTTCCCCCCCCCCCCTATCTCCGAAGATTGCAGACCGATTCATGTACAATGTATTAGGCGTTTGTAGATATGGATCTATATTTTACAGGAAAAATATAGAGAAGTCTGTAATAATAATAGTTTTTGAAAAATGGTCAAAAGGGGGGGGAATTTTTTTTCAAAAGGGCGGGTACCTACCCATTTTGGGTATCAAATGAAAGGTATCGTTTTGACCATTTCAAAACACTTTTTGAAATTTCTGTAAGTGTCATACTTTTTGAAATATTTCAAAAAAAGTCGAAAAATTGACCATTCCCCCCCCCCTAGCTCCGAAGATTGCAGACCGATCCATGTACAATGTATCAGGCGTTTGTAGACATCAATCTATATTTTACAGGAAAAATATAGAGAAGTCTGTAATAATAATAGTTTTTGAAAAATGGTCAAAAAAGGGGGGAATTTTTTTTCAAAAGGGGGGGTACCTCCCCATGTGGGGTATCAAATGAAAGGTATCGTTTTGACCATTTCAAAACACTTTTTGAAATTTCTGTAAGTTTCATACTTTTTGAAATATTTCAAAAAAAGTCGAAAAATTGCCCTTTCCCCCCCCCCCCTATCTCCGAAGATTGCAGACCGATTCATGTACAATGTATTAGGCGTTTGTAGATATGGATCTATATTTTACAGGAAAAATATAGAGAAGTCTGTAATAATAATAGTTTTTGAAAAATGGTCAAAAAGGGGGGGAATTTTTTTTCAAAAGGGGGGGTACCTACCCATGTTGGGTATCAAATGAAAGGTATTGTTTTGACCATTTCAAAACACTTTTTGAAATTTCTGTAAGTTTCATACTTTTTGAAATATTTCAAAAAAAGTCGAAAAATTGACCATTCCCCCCCCCCCTAGCTCCGAAGATTGCAGACCGATCCATGTACAATGTATTAGGCGTTTGTAGACATCAATCTATATTTTACAGGAAAAATATAGAGAAGTCTGTTATAATAATAGTTTTTGAAAAATTGTCAAAAAAGGGGGGATTTTTTTTTCAAAAGGGGGGGTACTTCCCCATGTGGGGTATCAAATGAAAGGTATCGTTTTGACTATTTCAAAACACTTTTTGAAATTTCTGTAAGTTTCATACTTTTTGAAATATTTCAAAAAAAGTCGAAAAATCGCCCTTTCCCCCCCCCCCTATCTCCGAAGATTGCAGACCGATTCATGTACAATATATTAGGCGTTTGTAGATATGAATCTATATTTTACAGGAAAAATATAGAGAAGTCTGTAATAATAATAGTTTTTGAAAAATGGTCAAAAAGGGGGGAAATTTTTTTCAAAAGGGGGGGTACCTACCCATGTAGGGTATCAAATGAAAGGTATCGTTTTGACCATTTTAAAACACTTTTTGAAATTTTTGTAAGTTTCATACTTTTTGAAATATTTCAAAAATAGTCGAAAAATTGACCATTCCCCCCCCCCTAGCTCCGAAGATTGCAGACCGATCCATGTACAATGTATTAGGCGTTTGTAGACATCAATCTATATTTTACAGGAAAAATATAGAGAAGTCTGTAATAATAATAGATTTTGAAAAATGGTCAAAAAAGGGGGGAATTTTTTTTCAAAAGGGGGGGTACCTTTCCATGTGGGGTATCAAATGAAAGGTATCGTTTTGACTATTTCAAAACACTTTTTGAAATTTCTGTAAGTTTCATACTTTTTGAAATATTTCAAAAAAAGTCGAAAAATTGCCCTTTCCCCCCCCCCCTATCTCCGAAGATTGCAGACCGATTCATGTACAATATATTAGGCGTTTGTAGATATGAATCTATATTTTACAGGAAAAATATAGAGAAGTCTGTAATAATAATAGTTTTTGAAAAATGGTCAAAAAGGGGGATTTTTTTTTTAAAAGGGGGTACCTACCCATGTGGCATATCAAATGAAAGGTATCGTTTTGACCATTTTAAAACACTTTTTGAAATTTCTGTAAGTTTCATACTTTTTAAAATATTTCAGAAAATTGATTGTACAAATAATTGGCAAATGTTTGAAACCCTCGGCGCGCGAGTTACACTCGCACTTGGCGAATCTTGTTTTAGGTGGCATTGATATAAAAATCCAAGAAAATAAATAACCCTCAATACGTTGCTCCAGACTCACACTTGACCGAGTTGTTATTAAGTTTTTCTTAGAGAGAAAGAGCTTTTATTTCTCTTTATTTACTTGTGAATAAGAGGTGATTTGCGAGTCAAGATTTATTTTCCTATAAAATATTATTTAGGGTAGATACCTAACAGACCTTCCTAAGTTCACTTGTTAGATCTTTCGATAAATAAATCCTATCATTTATAATTTATCGAGTGGGATCTAATTGACAGGGTGGATTTTTAGATAGGGCTGTAAGGGGAGGTAGGTACTTTAACCGGTGTTGCTACCGGAAAATTATCTTAGGAGACTGTCCGTTTTCATCTCCATTCTCAAGTTTCGTAAAATTGGTATTTGACTCAAAACTTTTTTATTGTCAATCGATACTATTTCATAAGCTATGGATGTTTGTTTTAAGTTTAGTTTAGTTTAAAGCGTTTATTTGTAACTAAAACTTATAATAAATCTACAATTACAAAGACATAAAAAATATACACAAAATATAAATGATGAAACAATGAAGATACATATCGTCTTAGCTACAAAATGGTCCCAACTCAGCTTATGCAGGTATTTCACAGAAAAAAACCTGCGCTGGTTTTCTGCTGGGGCCGGTGGGACCGAGGAATTACAAATAAAAATATATATAAAAGCGAAGTATTACAGTTATTTATAAAACAATATGAAACGAGAAAAAATTAAACAAAGAAGAGTATTTACCATTGAAAAAACTAAAAACATACAAAACAAGAAGAAAAAAATGTATAAAAAATTATGAAATAGAAAATAAAACTGCTTTTGTACACATATTACAATGTTAAATAGCACTCGTATCGTGTCTGAGAGGTTCCTGCTCCTTTTGCCAGGTAAGCAAAAATTTTTTTAACTTTAATTTAAAAGTAAACAGACATTTTAGGTTCCTTATGGGCGGTGGTATGTTGTTCCAGCATTTCGATGCAGCATAGCGGAAGCTCCCTCTAAAGGCCATTGTCTTATGATACTGGGTTAAGAGCTGCATTGAAAGCTGGCGACGTTCGCAGGATCTCAAACTAGAGGCTTCATCAAACTTAGCGTGTAAATAGATAGGGGCATTGTACTTCATTATTCCAAACATAAGACAAGCTAAATGAAGTTTTCGCCTATGTCTCATTTTGAGAAGTGATCTTTTATTCAGGAAGCTCGAAACATGACCTCTATGCGGAATGTTAAAACAAAACCTGGCACACGAGTTTTGAACTCTTTGTATTAATTTGGCCGTTTTTTGTAAAAATTCGTGGACCAAAGACTATGTCCGTGTAATTTAACTTTGATAGAATAAGCGACTCTACTAGTTGGATACGTAATTCTTCCGTTAGGTTAGGTTAAGTAAGTACACGTTGCTCCCAACAGTTTATAACTAATTTGCATTAGGAAGATTGCCTACCAAATACAAGCATCTTGCAAATAATTATCCGCTTATTTAGTGCGAGACAGATAAGCGTGGTTTATTGAAAAACTTCGCGTGCACTTGATTAAGATTAGTTCGCAAGTTGCACAATAACTCAGATTGAGCGGTGATTCGCGAGGCGCGCGAATTCGTGGTACAGCCGCGTAGCTAGGATGCTGGAAGGGGCAAGATAAGTACCTAATACATTTTGGCGTAACTTTGCAGAAAACAATCAAAAACCACAGTAGTTTATACATAACAACTTAGGGGCAGAGAAATTTATTGGATACAAACTAGCGCCACCGATTTGTCTTTTCGCTACGTCTGCAGGTATTTGTTGCAGGTGTTCTGGTCGTTTTCTATGTACCTACGATAAAAATATATATCTATGTAGGTAATGTATTGTATTATGTATATCAGTTATCTAGTACCCATAACACAAGCTTTGCGTAGCTTGGAGCTAGATAATGCTGTGTGAATTCTCCAGTATTATTTATTTATTTATTTTTATTGTGTTCTTCTTATAGAGATAATATTCATCAGAAGCTTTGAATTTGTACTCTAAACTTCTCTTGAGTCTGCAATCAGAATTTAAACCTTCTGGTGAATGGCGTTGTCTGCCGTGCAATAAATATTTTTAATGAATTTTGTAAAAAATGCATGTAAAAATATTCATAATGTATGCATACTATTTGTATTTGTTTGTGTGTAAGTACAATTTAATTTTAAATATTTTTTTCTAAAAGAAAAATAGAATAGAATAGAATATATATTTATTTCTTACAAAACTTACACAGAATACAGATGTTAACCTAAGAAATAGAACTTAAACAAATAAAATAAATTAAAATAAGTGAAACAATGTAGTCTTAAAAATTTAATAAACAAATAACAATATATATAAATGTATTATGTGTACCTACTTACACCAATGATGTAGTAGGTAGGTACCTATAATTATGTAAAACCTCATTGCATAATACCTACTGATTAAATTATGTAAGGCTCCGATGATGGGGCTCATGCTACCATTACGTGTCACTTCCAGCACCAGCACAAATCAGTGTTCACATCTTGTAAAGCTAATATCTTACACGCGGTAGCGTTGGTAATGAATTAAGCGGTATTTTCTGGTTACTTGGTGTTCCGCTGAGATAACTTGTAAATTAGGTAGGCACCTACAAGCGAGATGCGAGAGTAAGTACCTAGGTACATGCCTGAAGTTAGAGGAGGTACGTAGCTAAGAAGTACGAGTCGTACTCGCACTTGACGTTTTATTATTAGGTGTTATTTTGATACTTATAGTATATATTATCAAGAACCTTGTTTTTTCATTTACATGTTAGTAAATACCAAAACTACTTCAAATTAAAGTTAGGCGGGCGTTATAATCACCCACTGTAGGTAGGTACTTTATTTACATGTACGTAGGCACCTACTTTATATCAGTACTCCGCAGGGTTTTTGTTAAAGGGTCACGCTCCTCACAGAACAATATAGTGCCCTATCTTAACACAAGCTCAGTGTAGCTTGGGGCTAGTTGATGCTGTGTGAATTTTCCAGCATTAGGTATTAATTACGTATTTTAATTTGAATAATTCATTTCATTCAAACGTTGTGCCGAACATCCTGTATATTGTCTGGTAATAGCGGTAGAGCCTGTAAAGTAAGGGCCCATGCCAAACGTGTTATCTATCCACGGGACTGATAATATAGGTAAGTACCTGGATTAAAATAACTATGATTTAAATAAATTTCCCTCGTCCCTGTTAAATACGATCTAAGTGCATAGACCTCACTCTACTAGATTCAAATTGAAACTGAGCTATCCACGTTACAACCGAATACAGCTTCCCATAATACCTAATACCGTGTCCGTGATGGTAGCGTACACATAACCGAATTCACGTTTGTTGTTATGCCTAATATATAGCGTGTATATAGACTATAATTAGTGTAAAAGTAAAATAAATAGCGCCTCCTTGGTTTAAGAAATAATGACCATTGTTTGTGGGTACGCCAGCATAACGTTATGCTAGCGTACACACGACCGTTCTCAAAAACGGCTTATACTATAGCAACAAAATTTATATACAATTTAGAGTATAAATAGCGTTTCAGCTATGCAAAATTTCATAATGATTGCTCTCATAGGAACAGAGATATGGAACAAGACTATAAAATAACACCTGAGCTGGCGTTATGCTAGCGTACCCATTAAAAACCGAAATACCTAGTTCCTATAGAAAACGAGGTTCTCTTAATGTAAATGTTATATTTATAAATAATGTGTGAAATCCTCCTTCTCCCAGTAGTCATACTTTATGGAAATTCGTAATCAAACACTATAAAAAGTTGATGTAAAGTTCTAGGAACAAATTTTGTTGTGGTACCTACTGTCGCAAACAAAAAATAAGTTATTATTGAATCAATACACCGAACAATGTAGTAGATAGTAATAATTAGTCGTTTTGTTACTATAAATGAGCTGTCACGAGTATTTTTATCTATATTTAGCTTTATTTAAAGCATTTTGTAAGGTTTTGTTAATTTACCTATTTGTTCAGAAGTCACGTTTATGCGCCATCTAGCAGACCACGGCGGAACTACATTGCAACGAAGAGCAATATCCCATAATCTTCGATTTTTATTTTTAACTACTTCTACTTACATACCTATATTTTCGGATGAGATTCTTTGATTAGTTGTACGAATGGAATTGCGTTTCGTTATTCCTAGATCTTGTTTGGACTCTGAGCAGTAAGCAATGTAGGTATTGGTCACAATGAAAGATAGAGAAAGATGCATGTGAATTATCCATGGAAGTGAAAGAGATAGAGATAATGCGTCGTCATGGTCGGGGCAGCAGTGCTCCGTCACTCGCGTTATTTACCTACAGTTTTCGCTCTTTCTGGGGGTTAGCGCTGCGAAGGGCCGCTCGCTGCCACAGATTATTATGATAAATTGATAATACATATACGAGTAGGTAGGTATGTCTTCTATCTGGTTGTATGATAATATAATAGAGTTCAAAGATGCCCGGGAAAACGCATTGTGCAGTGGATAAATGGATTAATAAAAAAAAGATATTAGAGATTTAGCCTTTTTAAACGGCGGCCTAAGGACGAAGAAAGTAGGTACGTTAGGTACCTACGTACTTCCTCCACCTAGCCATATTTTACAATAGGTAAATTGGTACCTTACCTACCTACCTAAATTATACTAATATATAGATATTACAAATGCGAAAGTTTAGATAGATGATGTTTGTTACGTCTTCACGATTAAAATAGGTACTATTTCGGTTTTTAATGGGTACGCTAGCATAACGCCAGCTCAGGTGTTATTTTATAGTCTTGTTCCATATCTCTGTTCCTATGAGAGCAATCATTATGAAATTTTGCATAGCTGAAACGCTATTTATACTCTAAATTGTGTATAAATTTTGTTGCTATAGTATAAGCCGTTTTTGAGAACGGTCGTGTGTACGCTAGCATAACGTTATGCTGGCGTACCCACAAACAATGGTCATTATTTCTTAAACCAAGGAGGCGCTATTTATTTTACTTTTACACTAATTATAGTCTATATACACGCTATATATTAGGCATAACAACAAACGTGAATTCGGTTATGTGTACGCTACCATCACGGACACCCTAATACCCATACTTGAAACACAAGAAGGTAATATTCACTAAGATATGATCGATATTCAATCTCCGCTCCTCGCTAATCGCCGCTTGACGCGATGCAGATAAAAGTTTGCCCATCAGCGTTAATTACCAAGTTTCGCGGTTCTAATCTCGAATGCAAGGGAAATCGCACGATAGGTATTTATATGAAAGTATATCACTTTGCGAATAGAACCCTCGTTTTTCGACCAGCTTGTGATCACTTAATGAAGTATATAGATAGGTATAGGTACCTACCTACCAAAAAAAACGCCCAACTGCGAGTCAGACTCGCGCACGAAGGGTTTCGTACCATTATTGACGACCTCTGTGGCGCGGTGGGCGAAGGTCTGCCTGCGACGCAGAAGGTTGCGGGTTTGATTCCCGCCTCGAGACAAATATTATATGTGTGTACGATCTGCAGACATTTGCTTAGGGTGTTCTGGTCGTTTTCTTTATAATGATGGGCAAAACCTGCAGTTCACGTAGTGTTACTAATTTACCAATAACCCTGTATAATAAAAAATATCTATCTACGTATTGTATTATAGTATGTATATCAGTTATCTACTTAGTACCCATAACACAAGCACTGCTTAGTTTGGGGCTAGATGCTGTGTGAATTGTCCAGCATTATTTATTTATTATCTATAAAAATGGCAAAAAAATCACGATTGTTTTATGGGAGAATACTTTAAAAAAAAACTATTAGTTTTTTTTTAAGTATTTATTTTTAAAGCGAATAATAATATAAGTAATTAAGCGTCTAGGTTACCTGTTGCCGTTATCAATATCGAACAAAAACTAGGAAAAAAAACCGCCACCACCTATTTTATATTATTATTATTACCTATGAAGAACAATAGAAATTTCAAAAACACGCAGTTTGTTATACCTATTGATATTAAGAAATTGATATGAAGATCTGTAATCGTTTTATTCTGTATAGGTACATACATAGTTTAGACAGAGATTCAAAAATAGATTTTAGTAGCCACCAAGGGCAACTTGTAAGTAGGTAATTGCTTTCTAAACTAAACAAAATAAAACTATTACAATGGTATTAAAAAAGCTCATAATATACTCATCACAAACTGTGCGGTGGATTTTTGAAATTTTATATGCTCGTCGTATTAATAAGATAAAACAGGTTGGCGGCGCCAGTTTAAGTCGGGGTAGCGCCTTAAAAATGCTTAGTTGTTGATAGCTGACAGTCTTACCAGGATGAAAGCATTATTAACAAATAACATGTATTGAGGCTATAAAATAAAACAAGAATGATTTGACACCACCAGAATGTATTTTAATATAGCTTTTAAAACATAGATTTCATAATATTATTCTAACATTCAATACCAAGATAACACAGATAGATAAAGGTAAAAACATCGATAGGATACATTCACTACATTTTTAGGGTTCCGTTACAGCCGTTTATGCGCAGTTTTTTTTTTATTTTCCAAGGAAATATGTGATTTCTTTGCACACAAAACCAGTAGGGTAATTCCCAGGGAAGGTCTTATAGCACATGTAAAGTAAGTGATCTAAAAACCGGATTTTTTATATACCTACCGTTTATGTAGGTAATTGTGCTCAAAAAGATTTTTTGTAAACTGTGCGTCTGGGTTGAATTCTTTGCTTACGAGCATAAGTGTACGGAACCCTTGACGTGCGAGTCCAACTCGTACATGACTTTTTCATATATTTTTATTTTTGTTTCTGTTTCAACCACACATATAATTGATAATTCAGTATCGATTAATTTTTGTGAAGATCTTCTTCATCAAAATTCTTAACCCTTTTACCGTTATAGTCCATTCCATTTGCTTTTCTCAAGTCAATTCTAAGCTCGATAAGTTTCATTGATAGCTAAACTTATGAGGCTATAATAACTATGTATAATGGCGTAGCCCAGAAACTCTATGGGTTTCATAGGCTTACAAAATTTTGAACCTAACAGCAGGCAGAAAAACCTTGAAATGTATTTTTATGTTGTTAGAAAACGTAAGGTTTTTAAAGTACCTACCGTCTGGGTCACTATTTGATAAACTACAATCGAACTATGTATATAAAATATAATAGAACTATATGTATGTTTAAAGTTCTATGAGAACAAGCATCTTATTTAAATACCTACTTAATAAGACGGAACAACATCGATAGTACAACACTACCTTAGATAGTATATGCAACAAACAAAATGATGCACCTTCTAAGCATGTTTTAATTTATTAGTGGATAGAAGGTAACATATATTGGCATTTATAATAAAATCACTGAATCAGGCGGTTCTGTAAAAAGTTTAAATATCTATTTGTTATGCACATGTACATAGCAAATAGATACACTAAAATAAAAAAAACTATCTCCCATCAACAATAATTTATAAATAATTATAAAACATCCATCTTATAATAATAAAAACAACGTCATAAAATAATAACAACAACAACATAAAAAATTAACAATTAGGTACCTACAAAGCGTTTTTTTTAAATATTTATACGACTTTTGTATCCACTAAATCCAAAATAAACCATACCTTATACCATAGATAAGGTTTTGTTTCCTTTGTAACATTATATTAAATAGTATAAAATGTATGATCCCAAATTGTAGAGCTTACTCGAAAAATTAGGAATGATTATTTCATCTGGCTTATTCTTCCATTGACAATCCCCTCAGGGGCATATTGATTTTTGAGACAGTACAAGTTCAAAAATATGAGGTAACAATTTAAAAATATATATTCTGAGCAAGATTGTTCTTTACTACTTTGTACGACAATAAAATTGTACTCACGACATTTACTTAATCTTAAAAACTAATTTGATTACATCATACTGAGCTACACAGACATTCACTACATTTTTTAAACATTTATTTAATTTTAATCTAGAAAAATAGCTTAGGAAAGGTTTCTACCTGCAACTGAATACGGACTAACATTCGGTTTTTACAAAAACAAGGTATAGCAGATATGTGTAAAAATAACCAATAACATAATGTCCAAATAGTCACATAAGCACGCTGTGTATTCAAGATCAACGAGTATATTGCATCGGCCTAGAGAAAAATATGTTATTGATTCCTGATCCTATGGCCTATTCTTAGCACATCGCTTTTCTTCGTACCTACACGATACTACAATAGATAAACTTAGCTATTTAAGAGCCTATACAAAACAACCATAAGTTTTTGTGAAAAAATAACACATAGGATTTTGCATTCATAGGAGCGGGACAGGGTATGACAAAACAACGCAAGCCCAAAAATCAAGTTTTAGCTTTTTATCTTATCTTATATAGTGGATTAATTAGGAGTTTATTTGAAAAAAAAAACGAAACATATGAAATGTTCTAATATACGTTCTAATACTTAGTTCTATTACCATGCTTATTCTCAAGGTCTTAACTCCTGTATTTATTGAGAAATTAAAGTAAACATTTAGAGGTAACTTTGCGATTATTATTTTTTAGAAAATTTTATGGAATCGTGTTTTTGAAAAATATGATCGATAGAGTAAGTCCTGAACTTTACCATAGGTATATACATTTCAAAGTTAAATATTAGTAATTTGGAAGATATGGAGATCTGACGGAGTTGATTTCAGGTAGTATAGGCCCCTTTAATAGATCAGGAATAAACATCAGAACGTAAACAATGATTAGGTCTGATTTAGAAAAACATGCTCAGTCAGCAATCTGTGCTTGAGTAACGATTTTGTATATGCGTTACTCTAGCAAAGATCGATGACTGTGCAAGCTTTCATTCTACGGGGCTTAGAATAGGGCCAAAAATATAAATAATATTGGCGGACTATTCACACAAGCAATAGTTTCCGCGTTTACCCGTCACCGACTTTACTTCTTTACAAACAATTTAATTTAAATGCTCAACGTTTTACTGCAATTTTTGTCTACACCTGTGATGACCACAACTCACCCATTCCTAAACTTCCCAACCGTTTCTAAGTTACATCACAACTTTTTCGACAGTCTTTCCTTCTCAGCCTCTTCACATAAATTTATAATAACCTGCTGCGTAATTAAAGAAAGGAATAGAGAATCGTCATCTCTCATGCTGTCCTGCTCAGATCGGATTAGAACTGAGCAGGACACAGCATGTCTGAGATGACGACCATCATCTCAATTCTATTCTATACGCTGGTGGGTACTTCAGGTGTTTATGAACCCTGCGGATGTCGCCGCTCGCAACTTCAATTCAAGGCGCCAAAAATCGGCCCGAATATCGCTGTCTTTGTTTAGCTGACACGGGAGCGCGTGCGGCGTGCGAGCGCGATAGCAGTATAGCCGTTAAAATTTGGTAATTATTTGGTTGTGTTCCGTAATACCAAAAACGATATCTGAAAATTTGTTTATATTTTTTTTAATTTTGCTATTCTGTAATTACCTAACTAGGCAATATACGCTATGTTCCTCAAACAAAACGTAATATATTGTTGTTTATAATACGAAACAATGAGAGACCTATATAAATACAATTTAAATCCAAAAAATAAGATAAAATGGTGGAAATATGCTTAAGGAAATAATTTTGCCCATACAAATGTAATAACGTTTGTATGGGCAATTCATCTTCCGATGAGACCTAAAGCGAAGCAAGTTTTAGGCAACTAATATTACATACATAAATGACATAACCGTCAATGTGATAAACGGCTTACTTACCTATATCCATCAATAGGATGGTTTCGTTCTAAACTATGCACAACAACGAACAAGCTACTTTGATAAACAATCAAGACAAATTATGAATATGGGTCTCATTCTCGAGTCATAACAATTATTTATCGAAACTCACAACCCATATTCATTTGTTTCATAATATCGCACTAACAGTGGACTAATAAAGGCTGGTGATGATGATCCAGCAACCAGCACTAACTCAGTAGTCAATTTATTACTCGCATTTTTAGGCCGATTATTCCGTCCAATCATTACTCGGAAATACTAGGTTGCTCGATGCTATTGGGTGATGGCTGCGCGCAAGATGGCGCCGCGATCTCGACATTTGTGTCGTATTTTGAATGGGATACAAATGAAAATACGTTGGTCCTTTTTTGTCTTCCCGTATACATATCATATGAGCGAGATTGCTTGAGCATCTGTTTTTATGAGCGAGATAGCACGAGCCTATGTTTTTGTTAAATTAAAAGCTTAACGCAACGCAATAAAGTCTATTATTTCGACGGCATAGGCATTCGTATTTAATTGGACTGAAATGTTCTCTTCTGTGCAGTCAAATTTTGCCGATACGACTTATTGAAATGGTCGACCGGTACCGTGGTCAACAGTCCACGACTCTCGTGCTCAGGCGAGCGTCACTCTCTGCCTTCTTTGGCCCACGAAGTGGATTCTCGGGTCCACCTCTGGCGGGTCCTCGTCTCTGAAGCGACGGTACCTGGAATCATTTTATGAAAGATAAATAATAGGTTCTGCAAGCGGCTTTGTTCATATGTTGAAGGGAGGTAAATCGATAGGTTAACCTACGGTAAAGGTCAACAAAGGTCATCACGCGTGAAAAACAACAGAACTTTACTATTTGCTAGGTTCTACAAGTCATTTAGATAGCAGACAAAAAGTTTTGCGCATATTTGCTTTACTTGCCAGATGGCTCGGCATTATAGGTCTTCGTATGACGTACGTCTCCTCCACGAAATCAAAATGGGGCACGACTTAAAATTTTGCAGTTTTAGGTTTACTTAAACAATTCATTGAAAATTTACATCAAATGATGGACCTTCTACGTGTAGTTTCTGCCCGTGGCTTCGCGCGCATTGTTCCTATGGAAACGTTTAAAAGATATTATCGCTCACTGACATGTACGTCTTGGACCATAAAAGCTATGAAAGTGTAAAGGATGAAGCCAATTCAACATTTTTACACAACATCGTCTGCAGTGGAATTGCGATAAAACCATATTATTTTGACGTTTAAAATGGCCATTACGGGCCATGAAAATATCACAAATGTCAAATTCAATTGTAATGTTTTTATTTATATGATGAACATTATGCTCATAGGTACTAATGTTACTCACACTTGACTTTGTCTTGCTCGGCTACGTTTTAATACTGCAATGTCTCTGTTGTTTGTCTAAATCTGTTTGTAAATTTGAAACAGAATTGATAAAATAGAGCGAAAAAAGGGCAAGTGTGAGTAATCTAACAATTGACTTTTAGGTAGGTCAACTATATACATAGACGTTGATGTTAAAAACTCCGTCATCGATCGACTCCATCCCGCCAGAAAGTTGTTTGCAATTTTAGTAACATATTATATACAAAAGTTTATAGAAACTAGCGAACAAAGCAAATAACGAAAATATAAGTAACTAGCTGTCCGCCCCCGCCCCTTCGTACGGGTCTATTCTAAACCCTATATTTATCAGGGATAATGTAGGCTTCCTATGGTGAAAGAATTTTTTAAATTGGTCCAGTAGTTTCGGAGCCTATTCACTTCAAACAAACAAATCTTTCCTCTTTATAATATTAGTATATTTAATATTGTTCTAAAAAATTTCGTGGAAAATTTGCCCAGTGCGAACAACGCACTATAAAGCAAAAAGCTAATATTAATATAGATAAAGGTCAAGCTGACTTACACGACATCATAGAATGACCGCTGACTCTCACTCAGAGACGGCTTGGTCTCGGACAAGGCGTAATCTATGTCCTCGCAGTCGATCACCACCGTCTCTAGGGTCGGCTCTTTTTCCTCCGTCTGTAAATAAACACCATTTTTTCTTTGTTATTGACGACCTGTGTTGTAGTCTAATGGCGAGGAGATTGTGAGTTCGATTCCCATCGTAGCACGAATTACAGGTAGCTCAACTGATCCATATCAATACCAGTCGGAGGCGTGCCCAAGACACTGGCTGCATTGCCCCGCTGTATGGCAATGCTGATGCGATATTATATTATTTGATTGTCATTTTCTTTCCTAATAAAGACTTGCTTTATATAATTATTTATTAATAAATTAAATTAATATTATTTATTTTATGCAGAAGACCGACCCCGATGGAGACACATCGTGAAAGAACACCAACGCAGTGCACGGAGGGATATGTAACCCGCGCGTCTAGTACCACACTCACCCTGAAGAAGTCCCTAGTTTAGGGATGAAATTTGGTGTTCTTCTAACACAAAATTAAATAAGGTTCGTAGTTAACCCGCTTACATCCGTAATGACTACAATAGTTTTAATAGTAAAATTAGTTTACCTACTAGATACATCTATTAAACAATGCAGGACCTTTTACACATTATAT
Source organism: Eupithecia vulgata (assembly GCA_946478455.1). Lineage (NCBI taxonomy): Eukaryota > Metazoa > Arthropoda > Insecta > Lepidoptera > Geometridae > Eupithecia > Eupithecia vulgata. Next base: position 1,697,745 of record OX297862.1, on the reverse strand, counting down.
CTAGTCTCAAACACTCTCGGTTTATTTCAATGGAGACTAGCCACGTGCGCGGGAGATATCATAGTGCACAAGTGACTGAGCGCAAACACTAGTGCACTCTTTTATTCCCCCACTCTCATCAAGATGGGACCACAGACCAACTTAACCGGGGAGAAGTCAGTGGGTGTAACACCGCCAACTACCTGCCACTGAGAATTTTATTTATTTATTTAATAAGAATATAAATAGGACTTAAATATATAACACTCTTTAAACCCGTAGGGGTTTGACCCGAATGTTACATTCCTCGGGTTTTTAAATTAAAAAGAAGTGTTCCTATCTTCGTTAGCAGGTACGAGTGAGTAAAACTCTTAATATCTTAATGATCTAAAGACAAGTAAGATGGTACTCAATCATTACATAACATATTATAAGCACAGTTAATTCTACTCGGTGCTTACAATAACTTATCTAAAAAGGTAAAAACAGGTAGGTGCTATTAACAAAACAATCAGTGCAGAACAATAACAAAACAATAGTTGCCGTAGTGTTCGGGCATCCTCGGTTGGTGGGTCCACCCGAGTTTGCACGAACACTGGCGTAATGCACCGACTTCGCTCCAGTACAGCGTGCACCAACACTGATTCCCATATTGTTTATTAACTATGGACTACTTACAAATCGTAGCCCGACCATTTCTATGTCTAGCCGATTGAGTTGCGCGTTGACCAGCAGCGCTTTCAGGTCGGCCGGAGAGTAGTTGTCGGTCTTCTCGGCGACCAGCCGCAGGTCCACGCTCGGACGCAGGTTAAAGTCCTTAGCTAGAGTACGTAGGACTTCGTAGCGTCCGTCCTGGACAATACAGTAATTATAATTGTTATAAAAGTTTAAAAAAATCGCCGATAATGGCCTTAAGGCAGTGGTATACGTGAAACTAGCGCTGCCACCTATTTTATTTTATTACTACGTTGAACAAAGGAACTTTCAAACAACTATCGTACAGTTTGTGATACAAATTATAAGCTTTTTTTAAGGCCCCTCTAATAGTTTTATTCTATTTAGTTTAGCCAGTTAATCGAAAATAGATATTGGTGGCCACCAAGGGCAACATCGATATTCTGCCTAAAACTAATGGAATAAGACTATTACAGAGGCGTTAAAAAAGCTTATAATAGGGAAAAAAATCCTTTGTTCAACGTATTAATAAAATAAAATAAGTGGCAGCGCTAGTTTTACGCATACCACCGCCTTAATATAACATCATTTTAGCTGTCAGACGTCTACTGCCGCTGACAATTGGCCTCCCCCAAAGATCGTTGAAAATGTTTTAATTATGGGCCGCATAGACGCTCAAAAACATATCTCTATATTTAAACGATTATCAAAGACGCGAGATGTTAAAGACTTCTGTTCTAGGCGTTATTTTTACACACTTCTGTCTATCGAAGTACATTGTTCATCAAGGGCATGATCCTAACGCCTATATTAACTATATTATGATAACGCCTGAACCTATTTTTTATCTAAGGGCATGATCGATTATTAATTAATTACGCATGGTAGCGATGGTATGATTTGAGTTGCAGTTCAAATCACACCCTTCTTAATAATCGGCCACTTTATTTCCTTGGTGAACGATGTACCATATTCCACATGTTATTACCAGAGTGGGTAGTTCCGTGTAGATGTGCGTGGCTATCCGGCCGGCGCGCAGCAAGGCCGGGTCCACGAGGTCCGGCCGCGATGTGGCCACTAGGACGGGCCCGCGCGCGCCGCCCTCGGCGCCATCTAGTCTCGCTAGCAGTTGATTCACGACGCGGTCGGTTACGCCTGTTGAGTCATGACCGCGTCTGTAGACAGAATTTAAGGTTTATGTTATTATTACAATAGGGTTTTTATTAAAACTAAACGCAAAAGCTTGACCGTCACCAATAAAATATATTAAATGAACGCCAGCTGCATGTGATTTTATCCACATATTTTGGAAAAAAAGGTGTTGGTTGGGCACATGCATTGCATTTCATTTGTCTTTGTTGTGTGTTCTCCTATCTAAAAATAACAAAGAATTTACCAATGTCGGTATATTATTTTTGTGCATCTTTGCAAACATTCTTGCATTTACATTATTTTAAAAAGATTTAAGATAGTGAATGTTAGTGTTAGAAAAAGGCAAAGCATTTCGCTTCATAGCAAATTACTTACGCATACGATAATGAACTTACCTGGGCGCTAGACTGTCGAATTCGTCAAAGAAAAGGATGCATGGATGTTTCATATCCTGCCTGTGAACAAAAAATACCGTTTCTTATTGATTGAAAACTCAGATTACAACGTGTTGCCAGGAGCTACCAAGAGATGGCAATAAGAACTAAAACAAACTTCTTTTCAGAGGTTGCTTCGATTATTCTTTGATCATCGTGCATGCAACTGTGCACAAATTAGCGGAAACTTTAAGACATTACAACTCATTGTAAGTATACCTTTACAAGGCGTTTACTATTAAAATAATCACTATATCTTCCGCTTCATAACTGCAGCGTTTAGTGTAACCATGATCATTTCTAGTATTGGCTCACTTAGGATTAGCAAGCTGAAGTGGCAGTGGGCCGGTCATATCTCGATAAGAACCGACCACCGCTGGGGTAAACGTGTTCTTGAGTGGAGAACGCGACTCGGCAAACGTAGTATAGGACGCCATCCGACCAGGTGGGATGACGATTTGCGAAAGACTGCTGGCAGATGCTGGATGGGGCAAGCTGAAGACAGGGCGCTATGGTGCTCATTAGGGAAGGCTTATGTCCAGCAGTGCACTAATATATGCTGATGATGATAATTGGCTCACTTACTTATCAAAGACCTCTCGGACAGCCGCCTCGCTCTGGCCGATGTACTTGGACAGGAGCTCGGGTCCCTTCACCGTAATCATGTTAAAGTTGGTGAGCCGCGCGAGGCAGGAGCCGATGAGAGACTTGCCGGTGCCGGGCGGCCCGTACAGCAGGATGCCGCAGCTCTGGGACGGGTAGAGAGCGGGGTACTAAAAAAACATAAAAATATATTTATTTTCAGCAAAAACACATTAGGTAGGTACAGTAGGTATTTAATTTAATGGGTAGGTAGGCCTGTTAAACTGATAGAGGTTATTGCTGAGGGTTTGGAGACAATGTTTTTTACTAAGATCTCACACTAGGCGGAGCCTGTATCGTGAGATCCAACAACTGAAACAAATTTTATTTATTTTTTATTTAAAACTTTATTGAACTAAGGTACAAAGGGTGGGCTTAATGCCGAGGCATTTTCTACCTGCCGACACATGTTTTAACAGATGGTTGAATATTATACTTACGGTCTAAAGACAATTTGTAGATTATAAACTTAATCAATTCAAACACACATTAAAATATGTATCTGTATGTGTAAGGTTTGTCAATTAATTGAACCCTTGTAGGATCATTTTGTTGTCCGTCTGTGAACCCTCTTTTCTCAGAAACGCGTGGAGGTATCGAGTTGTAATTCACACCATATACTCAGGTTCGTAACTTCTTGGAGCCGCGGTATAGATCAAACTTCTAAGTCAACGTAATCAAAAGTTACAGACGTGTATGCTCAAAAATTTTGAAATTTACTAGGAAGTCACATGCACACAAAACCTATAGGGTACTTCCCATTGACCTAGAATCATAAAATTTGGGTAAGGTCTTATAGCACAAGTAAAGGAAAAAATCCGAAAACCGGAAATTTGTAGATAATAATAATAATAATATTAAAGATTTTTTTTTATCTTACTAGTGGTGACCAACATTCGAAAGGCACTACTTTCCGTTGAACTAGAATCATGCTATTTGGCAAGAAAGACACACAACAAGGAGGGTAAACGTGTTCTTGAGTGGAGACCCCGACTCGGCAAACGTAGTGTAGGACGCCCTCCGACCAGGTGGGATGACGATTTGCGAAAGACTGCGGGCAGATGCTGGATGCGGCAAGCTGAAGACAGGGCGCTATGGCGCTCATTAGGGGAGGCCTATGTCCAGCAGTGGACTGGTATAGGCTGATGATGATGACACACAACAAACTATTAATTTTACGGAACCCTCGGTGCGCGAGTCCGACTTGCACCAGACGTTTTATTTTTATTTATAGTTACCAAATAAGCTTATTATTTATTTAGTTTAACTGATATTATTTTTATTTTTATTCTTATAGAAAAAATTAATTACAATTAATATTTACACTTACATCTATTTTCTAAAAATCTAAGCCGTCACCAGAAGGCAGAGTGCCCAGAATGCTGGCAGCATAGTTAGTATATAGTTATATAGTTATTATTTATATACAGTTCAGTTACCATATTTTGTTTCTGTGTTGTGTTGTTAAACCTTTGTTTTCTATTCTATTTACAGTAATTATCAAATAAAACGTTGGTCTCATTTAACCCTCGTTTGTCTGATGCCACACATCAAACCTAACAGACCATTTTAATTTGGATTTAACTGAAAGTATCTTTAGTTCATACACTTATATATATTTTTTTAATTGGTGTTTTGATATCGTTCTTAACTTGGGTACATTAAAAGCGGTTCATTGTGATAATGTTATGACGGTCCCAAGATGGGACAAAATAAAATCGTCATAGTAGGTTTATTTTTTATATTGTAAAATTGTATCTCTACCAGAATCGGCCAGAATATGCATTCATTTAACTTCTGCTTGACCTCCTCCATCCCTCCGATGGGCCCCCACACGTCGAACGCCTTCGCCTTCTCAACATCTTTGGTGACGTCTTCCACGAGGCGCTGCTTCGGCCCATCGGGGTTCTTGGCTGAAAGTGTGTTATTGGAATTAATTAAAGACGGTTTTGTGCAGCCACCGGATCTCATTAAATTACACAAAAAAAACTATAAAACTAATTTGTATCTAGGGCTCGTTCTGAAAGTTGCAATGGTGGCTATATTAATACGTTACTTTGCGGAAATCCATTGAAAACTATAGGGATGACAGTTAAGTTTTATTTTTCAGATTTATATTACTGTATTTTTTAGAAGTTGGCGCGCGGAGCTCGTTCGCATAATCTTCGGTTCAGGACTCTGCTGTTGCGGTCGAGTATTGTGGTGTCCTGATGATGTCACGTGGAGAGACGAAACTATTAGACGACTTGCTTTGACAGACTTTTAATTTTCTAGGTGGTGTGGTTTACAGCCGGTTTTTCATCCGCTTTTTTCCACTTTTTGCTAACTATTGTCAACTTATAACAAGCGGTTGACAAACCGGGTGTTTGTCTTCAATAATTAAGTTGTGTGTTTGTGTCAACTTGTCGGAGAGCGGGCGGTGCACGCGGAATACATTTTGTTAGATCTTACCGGAGAAGGTTTTACGAGAATTTGTTACGAAATATTTTTATAGATCATGAAGTTGGCGGTAATCTCCGGGCCTGACTACTATTCTATTTGTGGAAAATTATTGTAGGTACTTATACCTATTTATTTCTGCCTGCACTAAGACAATATAGTCATACCGCTTTAGTACCTGTTACGTTCGTCTACCAAAAGGCGGTCGTTAGTATTGTAACGAGGTACTAAAGTGTAAGCTAAGTGGACTAATATCTATAGGCTGATGATGATCATGAGTGTAAGCTTCTCATTGCCACCCCTTGGGGCAGAATATACTAAACAGATGTCTGACTGACCTTTTTTCTTCGAGGCAGCATACACTTTCTGTTCGAAAGTGTCCAAGAGTTGCGTGATATTGCATCCGCTGGTGTCCATCGCAAGCCTGATGACGTCATCAACGTCCACCTCAAACCTCTCGCGTATGCTATAGTTCACTTTGTGCTGGAACAGCTGAACTCTATCTTCCTGAGAATAAAAGCCAAAATGTATTGTTATTGTTATTGCACCCTGCTGATTTTACCGTCTGGCCCTTCCGAACTATCGTGAAACTTGTGTAAAATACCTATCGTAGAGCTGATATAATAAATGAAGTTTCGAGAAGGAATTAAGCATTTTGTAATTTATCTCGCGATTGCGATTCGCTTTGGTCAGAGCACAGCAATATAACATTAATAGACGAAATTATTATTTTATTATTAACAACAATAGTTTCAAACAAACTACGACCGATTCGACGACCTCTGTGGCGCGGTGGGCGAAGGTCCGAATGCGACGCAGGAGGTTGCGGGTTCGATTCCCGCCTCGGGACAAATGTGTGTACGATCTGCAGACATTTGTTCAGGGTGTTCTGGTCGTTTTCTATGTATGATAAAAAAATATCTATCTATGTATTGTATTATGTATATCAGTTATCTGGTACCCATAACACAAGCTATGCTTACATTGGGGCTAGATAATGCTGTGTGAATTGTCCAGCATTATTTATTTATTATTTATTATTATAAGTCTTGCTTTCAAAATGACGCCGCTCATCATAAGGGCTCAGACTCAGTTGTTGCGAAAACTAAAATTAATGTATATTTATTGATTTGATTTTTATTGTTGATATTTATATTTTATTTATATCTACACATTGTTCGACATCATACCAACATTTTTAGTTTACGAAGTATTTCTATTTTGTTTCCACAGTAAAATTAAGGAAGTTATCTGTTTCGGTATGACATAATTAACTAATATTATTAGTTGGAGAAGCCCTGGCTCCTGAAACACAGTGTTTAACTAGTTCAGGAGCCTATGGACTCATTATTGTGAGTAAAATTTAATGAAACAATTTTTACTTTAATTCCACAGACTCGAAATTATTGCATCTTTTTTATTTCTATTGTTAAAGTGTGCGAAGAAAGATGCGAAAATGTATTCCTGTAAAATATCTTTGTTTTGGCGACTGACGAGTTAAGCAAGTTACCTGCGTTAGCTCCGGCATATTGAACTGGGCTGTAAACATTGGCTGTCCGGTGAACATTCGGAACACGGGGTGGAGGCTGTTCACTGAGCGCGCGGTCAGCAGGGCTGTTACGCCAGGCTTCTGGGTCAGCGCGGTCTTCACTTGGACTGCCAGACTGGAACAGAGACGCTGACTCATACTCCTAAACTTTTATGGGTTGTATACCTAGGCCTTAACAATAAATTGCATTATTCGGCGGAGGACATCACAAAATGATTAAATACCTATTAAAAAGGTAAACATAGATAGATAACTCTTTATTGTACCACACAAACACAAAATACAATACAGAAGGAAATAAATTGAATAAAGGAAGTACAAGGGCGGTCTTATCGCTTTGAGCGATCTCTTCCAGGCAACCTTGGGATAGACTGGACCTGATATGAATTTGTTTGATGAATTTGATTAATATGAAAATAAAATATTTACACTATACATACATTACCTACTATAATACCTAACATGCATTATATTATACTAATGATAAACTTGCATACTTAGGTACACTAAAAAAAAGTAGTGTTTGCTTGTTACATGGATAGATATTACTGATGAAGCAGTTTTTTGAATATAGGGAGTGATGTTGCACGTCTGATGTCCAGGGGAAGAGCATTCCATAGTCGGATAGCTAGCTAGTACTGTACAGTGAAGGATTTTTCATAAAAAGTACTAGAGTGAGCAGGAACTTTTAAGACGAGAGTTTCTGATGAACGCAACGAGAGAGAGTGAAAGTCGGACAGAAATTCAAAGCTCTCCTTGAGATAAGATGGGCAGGGAGGATAGAACAAGATGCTGTACAAGAGGGATAGTATGTGAGTATTCCTGCGAAGTCGGATGGGCAACCACTTGAGTTTAGCGCGATACTCGGATACGTGGTCATATTTGCGAAGGCCAAATATGAACCTAATGCAGAAATTCTGGAGTCGCTCAAGCTTATTTAGTTGATCGTCAGTGAGGTCCGGATAGCAAGCGTCGGCGTAGTCAAGGATAGGGAGCAAAAGGGACTGGGTGAGTGTAACTTTAGTGGAAGTCGGAAGGAAATTGCGAAGCCGCCGCAGTGAGCCGGCAGATGCAAACATCCTTCGGCTGAGTTCAGAAAATTGCGGACCCCAGGACAACTACTACGATCAGACCCAGGTTTTTGACAGTTTTACTTACAGGAAGTGTAACACCATCAAAGGAGATAAGAGATAGGGATGTCACATCAATTTTAGCAATCATCCTCGAACTACCCACAACGATGACTTGAGTCTTCTTAGGGTTCACTAAAAGACCGTGCGCTTTGCTCTATGCAAGGATACGTGAGAGGTCATCATTTATTGAGGTTATAGCAGACGTGAGTTCAATGATTTGAGCTTGTTGGTAGACCTGGAAATCGTCAACGTATAGGTGGTCGGAACTAGACAGAGATTCTGATATGGAGTTTACGAAAATTGCGAATAGAAGAGTAACGCCGCCCTGTGGAACACCAGCAGTGACATCACACCAAGACGAAAATTTATCAACAAGGCGGATGCGTTGCCGGCGACCAACCGAAAAACTATGAAACCAGTCGGTTACAATCGGAGATATTATGTTAAGAGAACGAAGTACAGCAAGAAGAATGTCATAGTCGACATTGTTGAGGCATTGCTAAAATCAAGCAATACAGTCACAAGCCCATTGTCCATGCCCCGGCGAATATCATCCGTTATTTTAGAAAGGGCCGTCACGGTGCTGTGACCGTGACGAAAACCAGATTGTAGAGGATTTAAGAGCGAGTGGTCTGAGAGAAACCGGCTGAGTTGATTGTGTACCAGACGCTCTAGCACCTTTGAGAGGAAAGGAAGGATAGAGATGGGTCGGAAATAGGAAACGGCGTTGGGCGTTTTTCCAAGTGCTACAGGAAATGGAGTGGTTAAGGATGTGGACAAGGTAGTCTAGTGTACGTTAAACATCGATAGTAAATGGCTATCGATACTATCGATAGTTTTTAAAACTATCGACCGATTTTTTACTCGAGTACTAGTATAACATCCCGAGTCGTTCATTCATTAAAAAAAAAGTTAGTGTTTTTTTATTGTAGATGTTTTTTCGCAACATTGAAGTTGAGTGGAGTTACAGTAAAACATGAGTAAGTCGCGTGACCCACACACGTGGGACATTACTACAAAAAGACTAATGGCAAGTTTCCCAAGTGTTCTTTGTGTAAAAGAGAATTTAAACTAATGTTTTGTCTCACTTCCGTGCCTTCGGATTCGGAACGGATCTTTTCGAAGGCCGGGCAAATTTTAACCGAACGCAGAAATAGTTTAAAAGAAAAGAGATTGAGCGAATTGTTGTTTATAAAACGAAGTAGCTGCTATTTTGATGATTGATTTGTGACTTTAATTATGATAAATGCTGATTTTTTATTATTTCGATTATATATCAAAATAAAACTCTCCGTTTCGTGTAACATTTGTTATTTTATTGATGTTACGTTAACCCTACAATGTTTTCAACTATCGATAGACTATCGATACTATCGATAGTTTTTAGTAAATCTATCGATACTATCGGATTACCAAACTATCTATGTTTAACGTACACTAAGGACGTCATCGTCGAGAATGGGCAGAAGCATATTACGACTTATGTTGTCATCACCGACTGCATTTAAAGTGATCGACAAGACACTTCTCTTAACATCACAATCAATAAAGATTAAGGTGGAGGTACTCCTGTATCTATCTGCATTTGGATTCGGTTAGATTCATTGTGCGTTGTTTACGCTAGCATAGCCAGCCTAACTCCGTCCAGAAGCGCAGAATCTTCCTGGGGTCTTCACAGACTGACCTCGGCAAGTTGAAGACTTCTGTTCGTTATGCTGTTTTTCCCTCGCATTCCAGGATCACGTGGGCAGCTGATTCGTCGTCACTGAGGCAGCCTCTGCAGAGAGCTGTCTGTTGCTCCGATGGTGAACAATAATAAAGTATTTTCAAAGAACTGATTTAATATTTCTACTTTTATTGTTTCATGTTTAAACCTCGAGTGGGGAGAAAAGACTGGCGTGGCGACGTCACGTCCTGCGTCAGCCCGATTTCCTACTTGTGCCTGGCCGCTGGCTGCCAGTTACTCGCCACTTCTACTAGTCTCGGGCAGAAGCTGGTTAAGAATAATTTTCCCCAACTGGCGCAGCCGGACGGATAAAACTTACGCATTCAAAAGGTTGACCTCCTGCGGCGACTTTCCGTCCGTGCTAGCCGGCACTAGATCATCCAAGTCATCCATTATCAGCAACGCTGGTTTTCGATCATAGCACATCTTCAGCGCTTTAGCTAGTTGCAGTTGTAAGTTCTTGCTGTCCCTCAGCGGTCGGCAGCGGAGGATGTACGAATATACGGAGATTTCCTTCTGTACCAGGTTGCAGATTGCAGACTTGCCAGTGCCATGTTGACCTAAGAACAGCTAGAATTAGCTTCAGTAGGTACTCTGCGATGTTATACGTAGTCAAAAAAATTGACTAAAACTTGAATATCTCAAAAGCCTAAAGACGCACAAATTTTATTTTTAGTCGCACATTTACACAGAAATTTAAGCTATCTGCCCATATAAGTCAAATTTGTCTAGGGCCATTCATTTAAAATCTTCCTGCTCGAAGAACGTTACCCCAGCAGAAAAGGTAGTTTGCGTTTTATACCAAAACGGGGACATGCAGATTTTATTTTTACCTGACGCTCATTTACAGCGTAGAACGCATTATGTATTTGTGAAACTCACTTCATTCTAAAAGATACTTTTCTGCTGGGGTAACGCACACCTAATAAATCTATCAGTTAGATCAGGTAGATCGATCTGTTCTAGAATCCTAGATATTTTAGTTGTAAACAAAGGGGATGCAAAATCAAAGAAATTTTAGTGTACAATATTTTGCGACACTGCGGCGCATTTAAACGGTTCTTTTTAATTCATAATTTTAGCGTCTGTTGCACATTTTCAAACTCGATTTCGTATTTAGTTTTATGTATGCTCGTCGATATCACCGTCAGGTTAAGAGTCGCTTTTAAAACATTCAAAGAATAAAAAAATATGGCCGAGGGAATAATACGTATCCCGTCAAGCTTAAACTAAACCGGTCAAGTGCGAGTCACCTCCCACACGGAGGGTTCTGTAATGGACCATCATCGTACATAACTATTTCGCAAAACGAACTGTAAAAAAACTATTAAAAGAAAATGATATTAACAAAAGGCAGTCATGACGCGGTCACCTACCCTAGTATTGACCGTGCCCGACGTTGCTCGATACTCAACTTGTTATGGACATTGGGTTCAATGTCCTAATTATTTAATTTATTATAATAAATATTTTTCTTGGGTATCACCAACAACCTGCTGCGACGCAGGAGGTTTTGTGTTCGATTCCCGCCTCAGGACAAATGTTTGTACGATCTGCAGATCTTTCTTCAGGGTTATCTGGCCGTTTTCTATGTATAATTAAAAATATCTATCAATGTATTGTATTCAAAATTCAAAGTGCTTTATTTCCTTTAGACCTTACAGGACTGGGACATTGGTATTATATTACGAATATCATTCATATAATATTACCCATAACACAAGCTCTGCTTAGCATGCGGCTAGATAATGTTGTGTGAATTGTCTAACATTATTTTTTAGTGATGATTTATTTATTCTACTCAATTAATACCTCCATCAATGAATAAAATTCCTTTGAATTCTTTTTGACGTAGCTACAATCAAATCTAATTACAATGATGAATGAACCTGCAAAAGTTTACCAAACTCGTAATTCGTATTATTAAGGGATATTTGATAAATAATATGGTAGAAGGTTGGCTATGCAAAATATTAACTAGGTAGTTTTCAATTACATCGCAAAACGAATTACAAAAATATGTTTTACTATCAGCGCCTCGCGGTTTCACCCGCGTAATTTCCGTTCCCGTGGGACTTCCCTATATAGCATAAGTGCTATTCCAGACTAACCTATCTCTACCAAATTTCATCTTGATCCGTTTAGCCGTTCTAGCTTGATTGAGCAACAACATCCATCTATCCATCTAAACTTTCGTATTTATAATATTAGTGTAATGGGATTCATTATTATAGTATTGAATTCTATAAAAATTGCGACTGTTTATTAGAAAGATGTAATGTTGAAGTAGTGGTTCTAGTATTTTCAAACCATTTGTAGGTATTATATTTTCTGTCCCATGAGATAGAAAGTCAGGGGGAGGCCTGCGTCCAGCAGTGGACCATTATAGGCTGTTGAGGATGAGGATATTTTCTGTGAGGGCTACAATTCTGTGCTTTTTAGGTATTGTACCCAAAGGGTCAAACCCAGGACCCTATTACTAAGACTCGACTGTCCATCCGCCTTTCTGTATGTCACCAGACTGTATCTTAGAACCGTGGTGATAGTTAGACAGTTGAAATTTTCACAGATTATGCATTTCTGTTGCCGCTATAACAACAAATACTAAAAAACAAAACATAAAAAATATTTAAGGGGGCTCCCACAGAACAAACGTAATTTTTTGCCGTTTTTAAAGATATTGGTAAATTATTGGAACCCTTCGTGTGCGAGTCCGACTCGCACTTGGCCGGTTTTAATTTCTGTTAGGAAATCTTACTTATAGTTTTTTAGGAAGTTTTCATTAGTTGACATGAAATATTTTGGATTTTAGAACAGAGTAGGTATATAAATATGTGGTGCAACACTTACCAACAATTAAAACGTTGCTCTTCAAATCTGAACGCTGTCTGAAATTCGCCTCTCTATTTATGTCAAAATATACATGAGACATAACTCTCTCCAAGAGTAGCTCCAAAGGCTTAATCGTCCGGCAGTAGCTCTTGTAATCATAGTCGAGTTCGACTGTGGGCTTGGTGGGTGCGCGTTCAACTGACCTGAACTCGAATTTAACTGATATTGTGCACGACCGGAATGACTCTTGCGTCAATGTAGTGTAAGCTAGGCCATCCGGAAACAGCCTAAACTTAACACGTCCATGGATGATATTTTTGTTCTCTTTTATCATGTCATGGTTTATCAAAAACACTTTGCCAGAGTTTGTGTTCTCTGTAACCAAAGCTTTGAACTTGTTAATCACATCATGTTCAGACTGTTTGTTTCTTTCCATTGGATATGTTATTATTTCAATATGATCTGGATGTTGGACATATTTGCTGTCTATGAATGTTAGCATTACCATCGTGCCGTTCATTACTTGAATTACCTCATTCAAGGATTTGGAAATAATGACTGTTGGGATGTATTCACTGTAAACCTCTCTGCAAAGACTTCTGAATACTACACTGTTGACAGGACACACCTCGATGCAAATGTCATGTCTCATCTCATCATCTTTGAAAGCATCAGCATCTTTCAAAACATTGGCATTGGGAACCATTGCAGGTATACATTTCATTAATGCTAGAGTGGGATGAGAAAGTCTGAATTCTTCGTCTATTAGATCTTCATGCATGAAAACTGTGTAGGGATGTATCAAGTCTTTTTTTCCATCTCCTTTAATAGTTAAGGCTCTTAGCACCAGTCTTTTAGGTAGACTGAATCGAGGGGGTCTAAGTCCCTTCATTGCCAAGAATGAATGAATCTTTGTCCTCTCAAGATTTGGATTTAATGAAGTGTTTGGCGGCACAGGTACTCTATTAATTTGGACAAAGATCTGGGTGTGGTTGACTAAGATTCCAGTTTCCTGTGGAGTGAAAACTATTGGCACCGAAGGTGATAGCCATACCACTGCCTTCTGGTTAGCTACCACAAGCCTCATTTGAGTCAGGATCACTTTTTGAAGCTGCATTTGATTACTTTCCTGAAAAACAATAAGATTGCCTGTTGTGATTAACATACAAAAAGAAATGTAATATAAAGGAGAGCATTATTACAAATGTTACCCAATTAGCAAAACTTGGTTGATTTCTTAAAGCATTTAGATTTTTAATAGACATCTTTATGAACTTACCAGAATAACTTGGTCATCATCGCTATCAGCTTTAATGTTAACTTTCTCAAGTTTCCTAATATTTAAGGCAGCATTTGCATGTACATGTTGCCCAAGAGTCAGCCCAAGTATACTACAGTGCAAAGGGTTAATCCTGATGCACCCTTCTGGAACAGTGCCACGGTATATGGCCCAAAGGTATATATTTCGGTCGTTTATTTGAACGTCAATACACTGATTCTGAAAAGATCCAAATTGTTGCTCTATTTCACACAAGTAATTTTTTCGTAGACAGAAGATGATTTTATGTTGAGAACATGAAGGAGACTAGCTCTCAGATTTCATAACAGGTACTATTTATATGTAAAATACTTCTTACCTCTTGAGCGTTTGTGCAATATTTTGAATTGAGGTACACAAAGCAAGTTTGCTCGCGACTGAAATCCACGATAAGCTTCATAGCGGCTAAAATTATTCACCTTCCTCTGTTAATATTTCATGAATTTCCAAATAAATACGTAACAAATCAAATAGAATGCAATATTAGAGCAAAGAAGGCTCGTTAGAGTAATATTGTTCTGTGAAAGAAGAACACAATAAACATCATTTTTCCCAAAGATCCTAGGATCCAATGAGTATACAATAACTTCGTAACTAGGATCCTACGATTTTTCCCGTGCTAAAACGTACTTTGAGGATAAATAATAACTTAACATAGGTAGCTATTGAATTTAACAGGGTAGCGTAGATTGTACGTAGTATACTTCTTACTTTATAGGTTTATTATGGTAGAATTGATTTTATTCTCTTTCGTGATGAGTTTTTCAACAAAGAGATCAAAGTGAATCCATCAATAAGTAAGAGTTATAGGAAGAAAGAGTCAGTCTGGTAAGGATGTATTGAGCATTGATTTTAGGAAGGGATCTCTTATTTTATTGCTTATACTTCTTAGTTTTAGTTTATGTATAAACCAGTAAGTACTTATACCACATATACTTACTCTAGTTTGTGAACAACAAAACATAACATTATCCATAAACATTCATTAAGTATTCATTATCCCATACAATTATCCGACCGAGAGAAGGGGAAAGAAAAAGTGTTGCCAACTCAATTTTTAAAGAAAGATCAGCAATTAAAAAGCTAAAATATAGCAAAATGTCTAGTTTAAAGCCAAAAGTTTTTGATGGTTTATTTATTTATTTTACAAGTGGACTTACGGTTAAAAACTAAAGCGTCCAAGAGTAAGGCACTTTAACAAAATTGACTATATAAACATAGTACCTAAGTCAAATCCTATTCTCTGTCAAAACAATACAATAATAATTTCTTAAATAATACTAATAATTTTGAATGATTAATAAAATAATACTTAAAATATTGTCACAGAATCAGAATCAGAAATAATTTTTATTGTTAACTGTTGTACAAAACAAATCTTATGTATAATGTGTACAGTTTCAACAGCTTATCTTTATTAGACATACAATACAGTTATAGGTAGGTACCTAAGTCTACCTTTATGGGGTATGCTTTTAAGGTATCATGATGGTATTAATTTATTAATTTTATGGACTAAAAATAGGACACATTTACAAAAACAGTTTCTAGGGTACCTACCAACAGTTGTCAAAGAATTTTTTGAGCAAATTGAAAGCATTTGACTCTAACCATCTTTTTAATTTATTTTTAAATATGTTTCCATCTAAAGTTTTAAGTTCTATGGGAAGATTATTGAAAATTCTTATGGCACATTAAATTTTAATACAAATAAGGCAGCATAAACAACTTGTTTATGTTATCAGCTAATATGTCGGCCTCGTTGCATTGGTTTAGTTATTAAACGGTTCAGTAGAGCTATTGCTCGCGGCGCGGCGTTGGAGTGGCGGCCCAACAATCTCCGCTCTTGAGAGCAAGGTATCGAGCCCGACATATAAATAAGGATAATAACCGTACATTCTCTTGTGTGCATAACGGGCGAATTTCCTCTGTTCTCTCTCCAGCATGAGATTGTATTTCTCCTAAATTTATCCTCGAATTTGGAGCAGTCGTGTGGGTCCCACACGACCGTTCCAAATTCGAACCGGTTGCGCACATATGCCTTGCACAGCATTAGGGCAGATCGAATATCGCTGAACTCCCACGTAACTCGCATGATGAACCCCAGGATTTTGCATGCTTGCTTACAGATTGCTGCATGGTGAGTGTTGAAGTCAAGCTTTGGGTCAAGCGTCAGACCCAAATAGTAGTTTATTAACAATTTAAATATTAACTCACACATATAGGGTTCCGTTCCATTGTACAAAAAAACTATTTCACAAATGGAACCCTATAAAGCGGTTGTTTTATCGAGTAAAGCCTAATACCATGAGGTCACCCAGCCGAGAACTGACCGCGCCCGACGACGTCGTTGCCTTGGTATGGACGTTGTACCTTGGACCCATTATTTATTGAATTTATTTAACTTGTCTTTTATTAGTTTTTGCTAAAAAGGCAATATTTGGAAACACACATTGGTTCTGTAAAAACAATATAAAAAATTGTTCTAGTTTGTTTTTTGGACACTCCATCCTCCTTCCTCCTTCCTCTTTTAACTAAAGAAAAAATGCGATCCTTCCGTTTAAAATTTAAAAAATTCTAAACGCAAAATAAAAAATTCAGCTAGCATGGATAGTATAAAACGTGTTTGCAAAAAATATTATACAGCCCTCGCTTGTTCCAATAGACAGTATCTACATGTCTAAAATACGACTGTTTTTGTAGTGAGAACGCTGTCAATGTTTTGAGTAGGTGTTTACGCCTTTTAGGCAGAATTGTTTTATATTTGTGTTATACTTGTTGGCTACACAGACAGTGTGAACGCTAGGGTGTTTGAGACAAGTACTTGACAAGTTTTGAATGCAACTAGTTGTAAACATGTTTCGTGGTGAAAACGAGCGGTGATTTGGTAACACTGATCTCTGGAAATAGCGGTTCTCAAACTTTTTAGTTTTGGGAAAACTATTTTTTCCCAAAACTAAAAAGTTTTTTAACTTAATTACGCCTTTTACGCAGAAGTGTTTTATATTTGTGTTATATTTGTTGGCTACACAGACAGTGTGAACGCTAGGGTGTTTGAAACAAGTACTTGACAAGTTTTGAATGCAACTAGTTGGAAACATGTTTCGTGGTGAAAACGAGCGGTGATTTGGTAACACTTATCTCTGGAAATAGCGGTTCTCAAACTTTTTAGTTTTGGGAAAAAATAGACTTTAATTACTACCTATGTACCTACTATTTGAAATAGATCAATATCATGATTTAGTAGCTTTATCATACCGATCGAAAGGCTTCATCATATGGATAATTTTTTGCTAGATAACATTGTGTCACTAATAAAAGGAAGACCATGAGTCACATTTGATGTGGATTTTTGCATTGTATTGTGAATTTTTTACATACTGGCGTATCAAAATAATTTTAATGGAAGCATACTTTTTGAACCACAAAAACATTAACATTAGACTTACAATGGCACCGCGAAAGATATCCTGATAGAAATACACCATCTCGGTTTATCATGAAACGGTTGGTGGATAATCTGCAAAATTTGGGACGTTTCGATCATTGCTTACCACACGGAACAGAAAAAAACAACCGCGGCACCAAATAATAAACTCGACATTTTGATATACTTAGAGGCAAATCCTAAAAGTTCAGTGAGGGAAGGTGAAGAGGTAATCGGAATTTCGAAAAGCAAAATACACCGTGTACCTACTAAGAAATAAAAATTCAAAAGTTACATTGAAGGGCGATTAGTACAAAAATTACTGCCCGGTGATGCTAAAAGACGACTAATTTTCTGTCATGAAATCGAGAGGCTCATCCTAGAGGATCAGTATTTTTTTAATAATATTATCTGGTCAGACGAGACAAACTTCAGCAATAATGGTATATACAACCGACACAATAATCGCATTTAGTCCAGGGAAAATCCAAAGAGCTAACTGCAGACTGTTGCAAGCAATCTATGGGATAAATAATTTATAAATGCGAAAGTGTGTTTGTTTGAATATCCTTCTTTCACGCCCTAACTAAGCAAGCAATCGACCTGATTTTTGGCACAGAGTTAGTTGAAAGGATAGAGAGTAACATAAGCTTTTTATCCCATAAATCAGTAAAATACCCTGAATAAAAGTTAAGGTGAAGTAGGTCCCAAAACTCAGGTTTTGTCTAGACGGAAAATCAATTTTAAGGCAAGAAAACACAATTTTTTTAAATCTTTTTTGATGAGCATCGAAAGCTTAGGGTTTTTGTTAGTAAGTTATGGGAGCCGAAACACGAATGACTCAACTTGACTCGATAGAAAAAAATCGCAAAGTTTCCTCTAAATTTTGCATTTTTACTACGGAAAACCAGTTTCATTTGCTAGTTACTTAACATATTTGCATGAAATATCGTCTAAAAAATACTTAACTAAACACTTTAGAGGATTATGGTTTTAGTTTTTTGCGAAAGAGTATTATTTTAGAGCAATATCAAATTTATAAATAAAAAGCAGTAAAATTGCGCGCGGGCCGGCTCTTGCGTCCCTTTCTCGCTTCCACTGCGCGGTGTTCGCTCGTCCTTGTCTAGAAATTACGAACGTACTTCACCTTAAGGTAAAGCTGATAGAGCAACCAGTCATTTCGTTATCATTCCGTAGCAAAGTTATCACTTGAAAGAAAAAAAAAGAGTTTATTGTTTCGCGACAGTAGAAAAGTTTCGCGATACTAGTAAAAGTTTGAAAAACATAGAGTAATTTAATTATACATAAGCAAGACAGCTATATTATGTCGTACAAACACGTTTGACAGAGAAGACAAATCAAGAAAACTTCCCGGAAGTTCAATGAATGAATGGTGTGAATAAATAAATAAATAAAATAATGAATGATCTATGAGATTGCCTTTTTCTGGTGTTACCAGTAACGTGAAATGGTAACTCCCAGAGCTCCTTATTTTATGTAAACGAATTCTATGTGTTGTATTTAGAAATAATTTTCAAATTAACTCGTGTTGAACTAATACGTTTTTGACTGATGTTATAAATATAATTCAATATTGCAAGTTTCTGCTTTTTTTTTTCAATTGTACATTAGCACATTTGTTTCCCAACTTCTGTTTATTGCAATAAAATGGCAATATGGTCAGTGATAAGCTTGTGTGAGTGCCACCAGTAAGTGGCAGACCTTGTATAATTTGACCATGGTAAAAACCGGGTCCTCTTAGTACAATTTTACGAAGGGCATTTGAAAACAGAAAGGTATTTAGAAATACCTACTTGAGATTTTGAGAAATGAGATAAATAATCTTCCGGTTACAGAACGACAAAACCTTACTTTTCAGCAAGATGGGGCTCCGCCTCATAAGAGTCACAGAACAAGGGACTATCACAATGAACACTCATCCCTGGATCAATACGGTTCGTTTTAGACGGAGCATCTTAATAAACCATAGACATAGACCGTGCGTTTTACATTACATTACCGCACAAGTGCGTAATGAGTGAGATACATTACGGTATTGAAATTGGTGAAATAAGAGACACTTTACGAGCAAATGTGTTATAAAAAAAAATAGTTTACAAGAACCAGTATGAAAGTGTCCACAAGCTACAAGCAGAACTTAGATTATAGTTACGTATTATTCTAAATATAAACTACGAGATCAAAAAATCGGCAGGGAGCGAAATAATCAAAAGAGTGCGACTTTGTATTCAACAGGAAGGGACTCTGCGGGGATTTTGAGCATTTGATGAATAGATTAATTTTGTAGGCATTAAAAATGTTAAAATTCATGGTTTTCCTTTTATTTGTGTTACTATGTTATTTAGCAAAAAACAACCTTGTGATGAAGCCTTTCGATCGGTATGAAAAAGCTACAGGGTGATCATTTTTCTCATGAAACGGGTTCGATTCCCGGTTCAACAATGTAATTAATGTAAATAAATTTAAAGACGGCATTGATTATATGTCTATTGTCTACGGATTAGAATGCGATGTGAGGCAAAGGTTGGGGGGGGTTTACTTCGACAAAGCTGTTTAATTTCCACCTGATAGATCCTCACAGCAGCATGCTAGTCGGATGCTGTATTGACGGAGTAAGTGTCAATAATCTCAGCTATGCTGATGAGATGACATGGTCCTGCTGGTGCCATCTGTCGGGGCTCTTAGAAGTCGCCTAGCATATTGTGAAGTTACGCTTCACAATATGCTATGCAAAAGTGAATTCTTGTTATTCCGGCCAGGTGGTAATAGCCCAAATTTTGTGGCTTCAATTATATTAAATTAAAATGTTATAAACAGAGTAAATAAGTTCTGATACTTGGGATATTTAGTGACTGATAATCTTAGAGATAGGAGATATAGAAGAGGAGCAAAGAGCGTTGATGGTGAGAGCTAATATGCTTGTCTGCTGGTTGATTTGTACAGTTTTAACAAAATAAGTACCTATACAGTGTGGAAATTAAACTCAGGCCCTGGAGGGAAACTACTTAAAATCCTTAAGCTAGCTCATTTTACTTAAAGGAGACATTCCTTTATTTTTAAAAAGAAACAAATCTGCATTAAAATATTTTTTTAAACTCGCTTGCTTCGCCCGGGACTCGAACCAACTAAAATTTAAAAAAATAAACACTCTTTATTTTATTATACTAATCGGTAGTATTAATATTCAGGATAAAGTTTCTCTAAAAAATATTTGGTTACTGTTCACTTTTAACAAGTAAAAGACACGTAACAGTTCTGTTATCTCTCCAACACAACACGATTAGATGGCCTGCAAGAAGTCCAGACCTGACGCCCATGGACTTCTTTTTATGGGGTCATGTAAAAAATGTTGTTTATGAAACTTGCTATGAAACCGTTCAAGAGCTAAGGATTGCGGTAGAAAATGTTATCAGGGGCATACACCACAACACTTTGCTGAAGGCTACAAGAAATGAATTTCAACGGCGACTAATGTTGTGTAGCCGGAACGACGGGGCTCATTTCGAACAATTTATCAGTTAAATAATTTAAGTGTTACAAAATTGATAGTAAAATAAAGTTGATGTTAGATTTAACGATTATTTTTATTTTTAAGACCAAATGTTTGTTACAGAAACTTTATCCTGAATATTAATACTACCGATTAGTATAATAAAATAAAGAGTGTTTATTTTTTTAAATTTTAGTTGGTTCGAGTCCCGGGCGAAGCAAGCGAGTTTAAAAAAATATTTTAATGCAGATTTGTTTCTTTTTAAAAATAAAGGAATGTCTCCTTTAAGTAAAATGAGCTAGCTTAAGGATTTTAAGTAGTTTCCCTCCAGGGCCTGAGTTTAATTTCCACACTGTATATGCGGTAAGGTGCTTGCATAGATAGTTATTTTTGTGTTAGTGTTTTTTTTTCTTTTAATTTTATGGTCGTATGGAAAAATTATTTTAGTTAATATAACACTATTACAGTTTATCATCACAGCTTTCGAAAGTACCACTAATTCTAAGTGTTTTATTCCTAGGTTTCTTCCTAATTACAAAAAACTACAGCCAAAATAAAGGGGTTTGAAGATTTTTGTATGGAGGGTGGCCCTAAAATTTGTTCATTTTTCAAAATCGCCGCGCACAATGAAAGTTACATATTTGGATAGAAGACACCAAAACAAATTAAAAATGTTCTCTAACATAATGCCCTAAAGCGTTAGGTTTCCGAGATATTCACATGGAAAAAAAAAATATTTTCATCTGTGAATATCTCAGAAACCTGACACTTTAGGACGTTATACTATGGAACATTTTTTATTTGTTTTGGTGTCTTCTATCCAAATATGTAACTTTCATCGTGCGCGGCAATTTAATAAAACAAAGTGGTTGCCGATGTTAGAGTAAAAATCTCCAAGACCCCTTTACATCTGTAGACACTGCGTTTCAATGGTAGGTATAATAAGTTACAGACATCAAGGTAGCCTATCGAAAAAAATAATTAATAAACACTTTCTGAATCAGTAACACATGTTTTTTTCTTTTCTTGTCGGCATATGCTTCACAATATACCTACATAAGATTCTAGCGGAACGTAGGATCTTTGGGTAGGTTAGGTAGGTACTCAAAATCATCAATCGGTACGTTGCTAGGCAACGTGAAAACTGATGAAAACAGTAAACGTAGATAAATTCATTAGAGCAATAGTGATTTTCATCTGTGAATATCTCAGAAACCTGACGCTTTAGGACATAATGTTATAGAACATTTTCTATTTATTTTAGTGTCTTCTGTCCAAATATATATTTTTTATTGTGCGCGGCGACTTTGAAGAAAAAACGAAATGGCGGCTATTTTTAGGGCCAAAATCTTCAAACCCCTTTGTTGTCATGTTTTTTGCCTCTCCTCTCCTGTAAAGTCGCTTTTTGTCCTTTACACCCTTTCAGCCCAGAAACATCGATACAGGCTCACGTTTTATGTAAAGAAAAACCGCGAGAAAAACTGGTGGCAGTACAAAATTTCACCCTGTTTATACAAGGAGGAAATTTTCTTTTTTGCTCTGTTGTTGATACGATCAAGGAGATTGGGGGTGATTCCTTCCGTCCACGGATACGAGGTCCTTTTGTAAATTCACACTAAATAAAAAAACAATGAGCCACCATTTCTGAAAACTGGAACGTAAATTGTTCCTTATTTGTATTCTTTGATGTGATTGGTCTGTTGGGTCGACCAATGTAAAGTCAATTCAACTTCAACCAACGGTTTTCGTTTGACTGACTGATTGAAGACAAGACGCTCTTATGTCCGGTGTCTTGTGAATTCCAATTTTATGAAATATTTTTGTTTTGGAACAGATATCTTTGGTGTTACATTTACAGTGATAAAAGATTACTCATAACGGCCGTAGCCGTTACCTTACGTAAGTAACACGACTACAAATAATTTCAGTCAAGTTTCGTATGATGCTCACTTGTTTTGCCTCCATTTTCGATCGTTACACAGACGTGAACTTCAAACGGTTGTTTACATTCAATTTTCAATTCTTGTTGTGGAACCTTTATATCTGTTTCTCTTGTCAAGTTATTCACCATGTTCTCAAAACAGCTCATGTGATAGCAGCATTTATTTCAGTTGCAAAATAATGGCGCCAACAAGGTTGGCATCCAAGCCAATAGGCGCCAATGAGAACCTGAACGGTTTCCTGAACCATGGAATCACGACGAGGAGTAAGCAGTTAGCTTCTCTGAAGAGTCACAAAGACAATCTGAAAATTCCAAATAAGAGGAAGGCAGACAGTCCCTTGAAAGATGTGACGGCAAAGAGAGCGGCGTTCGGAGACATCACCAACGCCTGCAACAAAACCTGTGCGCCTCAGGATAAAGACAAAATCATGGTGCTGAAAAAAGTCACTGTTGAAACCAAAATGCTCCCAGCAGTCAAGGTTCGGTCCTAATTTTTCTATCATTTAATTATATGAGGGTACTTCTTATTTTAGAGCCAAATAAAACATTATTTATAGATATTTGAATAAAACCATGTGGTTTATAAATCTTACCGATGTAAACAAGGAGGTCATTGAACTTTCCATCCATAACTTGTTGAAAAAATCACATGCTTTAGTTGCCAACATTTCCTTTACTGTTGCTTATCGATATTTCTCTCTAGCCTGTCTCTTGTTCTACTATCTTCTAGATCAAAATATAGTATTATATACTAGAACATATTTCACATGAAAAGAATGTTTGTAATGAAATCTGATGGACTGTTTTCATGAGAAACTACTAGAGTACTATTATTGATATGTGACCCAATTATAATTTACCGAGTGAACCAATAATGTTGTCATCTCAATGTAAATTGCCATCCATGACAAAACATTGACCTGATTAGCTTCCTTGCAATACCAGTAGAATCATGTTTAATTGTACAAAATGAATTAATTGCCTCATTAAATATTTCCTCTATTTTTACAAGTTATATATACCTTCACTATATCTTGTATACTATATCATATCTATAGCCCGGACTGGTAGTAATGGAGACAGGCCTTTGCCCTGCGGTAGGTCAATAAAGGCTACTAACTAATAAAAATAATGATAATAGTGCTGTCCATTAACGATGATAGTAGGTATGAAGTTTAATAAGAGAATGCTGTTGTACTGTTTTAGAGCATCAAACCACTGACTGTCCTGAATGGTAAGACTTCAAAGACCAAAACACTCCAGAGGGTGGCCTCTCATGCTCTTGAATCCGTTCAAAAGCACTTCACCAAGGATGCTCCTAAACCTGTAGCAACTAGGGCTCAGAATGGTATCCTCAAGAATGTAGTCAAGAGGGAGAAGGCCAAAGATCAGAACCAGAGCCAGAATTCTGCTAAATCTGCGAGGAGTGACATCTCTGGTGAACCGTCATTGTACATGACAGCACTGGAGAATATGTAAGTTAAGTATGGGTAGAATAAAATTGTTGGTTTGGTTCTAATCCTAAGTAGCCCAGTCATCAGAATCTTCAGATGCATGCTCACCCTCATTACCCACCATCTGCATTATTACTCCATTTACAGCTGTCATCAAAACTAAGAACAGCTGTGATCAAAACTAAGGCCCGTATTATCAGAGCTTGCTCAGTCAGATATCTATTAGTACATTACATATACATCATATAGTACATATAAGTTTATGCCATAGATTGATTTGACAACCTCTGTGGCACAGTGGGCGAAGATCCGCCTGCGACACAAGAGGTTGCGGCTTGGATTTCCGCCTTGGGACAAATATTTGTACAATCTGTGGGTATTTGTTCCAGGTGTTCTGGTCCTTTTCTATGTATAATAAAAAATATCTATCTATGTAATGTATTATATTATGTATATCAGTTATCTAGTACCCATAACACAAGCTCTGCTTAACTTGGGGCTAGATAATGCTGTGTGAATTGTCCAGCATAATATTATAACTTATATTATATTATATTAATAAATTATAGATAAGCCACAGCTTAGTATAGATTGATGACTGAGCAAGGATTCATGATACGGGCCTAAGATTTGATTTTGATAAGTGATTGGAAATTTGACTTTATCTTTGACTTGTATCATCGCACATCGTCTGATCATTCCATTTTATACATACACACACATGGTAATGATTGTTTCATTTAACTTTGAATACATTGACTTAAAAATGTGTCACTTTATTAGCACTGACATGTGCCCAGAGGGTTCAAACCCAAGAGCCAAAATTGCCAGTAGCTATATTTCTCATGAATTAAGTCAAGACAAGTCATAATTGCCCAATGAAAAAAAGACAAGAAATAAGCCTACACCCAAGTTTAAATAAATAAATAATGCTGGACAATCCTTGTAGCATAAGCTAAGCAGAGCTTTTGTTTTGGGTACTAGAATGTGCTGATAAACTTAATATACTAAATAGATCATAGACATTTTTAGTAAAGCATTAGCATTTGCCCTATAATGGCTAGTTTTCAGCTAGGGTTCACTATAAGACAATGTTAAATCTAGAAACTTTTCAGCAGCCCTGTTGAAACCACCAAGGAGGAATACAAGACCATAAGCGAGAAGCTTGACAAAGTGAACCTTGATGACACAGCGAACCACTCCCTTCTTGAAGAGGGAGAGAAACCTCACAAGCCTCCCCCAGGCATCACCGACTTTGACCTCGAGAACTGGAGTGATCCATTCCAAGTCTCTCACTATGCTATGGATATCTTTAATTATTTGAAGAGTAGAGAGGTATGTGCCACCTTGTATGTATTAGTATACAGCATTATTTATTGTTGTCGAAACGTCGGACACCCAGTTGCAAGATGCGTCTTGGACGACATAGTACGTCAGGGGGCGTCAATAGAGGCAGTTAGCCAGGACCATGGATGATGGCAAAAATTGAGGGGTGTCTTATACCCAGCTCTTAATGGGCAAAATCCAGCTGCGGATGATTGTGATAATTTATTTATTGATAACTTTTTAGTAACAGGTCACATATTATTAAATGGATTATGTCATCATCATCAGCCTATATTTGTCCACTGCTGGACATAGGCCTCCCCTAATGAGCGCCATAGCGCCCTGTCTTCAGCATGCCGCATCCAGCATCTGCCAGCAGTCTTTCGCAAATCGTCATCCCACCTGGTCGGAGGGCGTCCTACACTACGTTTTCCGAGTCGCGGTCTCCACTCAAGAACACGTTTACCCCAGCGGTTGTAATGGATTATGTAAATTTGCATAATCTTATATACAGTACAATTAGACATTACTAGCATTTCGCCCCAGTTTCGCACTGGTATATTCTATAGCCTATGTTACTCAGTTATAATGTAACTTTCTAATAGCAAAAGAATTTTTGAAATCGGTCCACTAATTTTTAAGTTTGATCACTACACACAAAAATACAAATCTTTCCTTTTTTTTAAATTAGTGAAGATAAATTAGGTACATATAAAAACACAAATTAATAGCAATCATATATTGATTGGTCTATTAGCCACATCTTTAATTTTACTTAATAGATTGTATGGATTGTGCGCTGGTGATAGATCTTAGAATATGGTTATAAACAGCTGTCCATATCACATGTTGCAGCTTAGATGTCTTTCAGGCGTCGTCGTAGCGCCTCAGCCGGTATGCGTGCCTCGTGTTATATCTATGACCGTACCTGTACTGTACCTTGGACCTGCGCTGGATCTGAGATCGTGTCTGTCACATATCCTACCTGGTTCTGGCTGAAAACCAGCGCTCTTTCACAAATTGCACTTTATGATTTTGTGATAGAGCAATAAGCTGAGTCAGGACCAGTTAGACCGACACACAGATAAAGTTGGTTTTCGTAACATTCAAAATAAAATAAAAAAAAACGACAATTCTGATGTGACCATCTTCTGCACCTCACCTGCAACGTTATTCAACTGTTCTTGTAATGCATGCTGATTTTCAGCTTGCATGATAGCCGCTACATTATGCAGGTTGTTCATGAGGTGGGAGAACGGCATGTTTGAAATCGAGGACCCCTGCGCTGCTACGCCAATCGTGTTTGTTTGACATGCTTGACATGGGATTCGATTTAGTCTCCCTCCTCTGCCCGTAACCACGTGCGTGCATGGATTGTGCCGCTGTCGTAGGGCCGGACCACCTATTCCATAATGCGCCATTTTGCCACACATGTATTCTCTCGCAACATCTGTCGTGGATCTCCCTGCACGATAGGCGTATTGCCGGTTGCCAGTCAGACTGGGACTCCGTGCTGGACGGACGCGCCTTCAGTCTGGTGCTCAGCCCATGCTCAAATATTTTGGCAATAGCCGGGATTGTGTGGCGACTGGCCGGTAGCTGACATCTACCTTAGTCCTAATTGTCCTCGTTATAAATATCAATCAAATCTTACATCTATCGTAATACATAAGTATTTCAGCAATTTTTATTTGACTACCACATCTTGTTACGCTCCAATAACTTGTCATAACAGAAACAGACAACTTACTCAATGGATTTTGATTCTGCACCCCTAGTTTATCGAATGATATCCTCGCCGAGATTTCGTAAATCGTGATGACAACACAGTTATCGCGCCGCTACTTCGCCTTAATATTACTTACTCTAAAAGCCCGGGCATTAGCCCGATCCGTCACTAAACCCAATGATGGTCCATTATGGATGAACAAGGTCCATCCATGCGTCTCTCGTGAACTCATCAAAAGTACTTGGTTCATAGCGCCATCTCTGTCTACCACTACGCCTTTGATTGTTGGGACACTCGCTGCTGAGTTGAGACTGTGATCTTGTGGTAGTCTTGGACCCATGGGTCTAATATTATATTTTGTAATACATAGGTAGCTCCTGAACTTTGTCTATGTCAATGCACCTTAAATATTTGTCCCAGCCTATTTTTAAAAGAGTAATAATGTAATATATTTTTTAGCGCCTGTTCGCCATCGACGACTACCTAACCCGCATGAAGGGTATCACCCAGTGGATGCGCGCGCTGCTCATCGACTGGATGGTGGAAGTGCAGGAGAGCTTCGAGCTGAACCACGAGACTCTGTACCTGGCTGTGAAGCTGGTGGACCTGTTCCTGACCCGCTCTACGAGAAAACAGCCGCTAGAGCAACATCTGACTAAGGAGGAGCTGCAGCTGCTGGGTGCTTCGGCTCTGTTCATCGCTTCAAAGTTTGATGTAAGTTTTAGGACTACGTTTAATTTATTTGCAACTATAAAAATCTATTAACAAAAATAATTACGAGGGGCGTTTAATTTATCTTCATGCAAAAAAATGAAGACGTATCTGAGCCCTGAGGCCTTAGTCTGAGTTATACAAAAAACAGTCGCTTATATGTAATCGCGAACCATAACATTGATGTCTTCCACGAAAAAGGATTAGAATGGTAGAAACGAAAAGAAGTGTAGCCAAAAAAAAATGCGATAAATAATAAGTCTCATTTTCCTATTCGTATTAGGCTAAGGCTTAGCGCGCATCACGATTTTCTGTCGCGCGATACTTTTGTCGCAGAAATGCAACGTATGAGTTAGCAAGTATGTGCGCGCATATACGACAAAGAAATAGTTGCGATTTTAAAATCGTGACGCGATTGTTGCAAAATAAAATTATACCATTTGAAGTTATATGGACACGCGCGCACTGCGATTTAAAATCGCTACCTGGCTCAGCGCCGCCGCTCAGTCGCCATTCCGCTTTGCAAAGATAAACATGTCGGCCGGCGCCTGTCTCTCCAGTGGCGGCGGCGTCGTCGCAAGACGAGAAAGATTATTTTTGGATATTGTCGAAGATCATTGTATTTCAGATAAAAGAAACCTATGACATATCTTTCTGCTGTAAAAGGATGAGTCCAGTATTTATGTGTTCTTTTATTCCTCCTCTTCCGAAGAAGCAAAACAATACAAGCAATTTGTACGAAATCCATGTTGAGAATGAACAATTCATCGCAATTTTTCATCGCGATGCGCGCAGTATTATTTTTGCGATTTTTTATAGCACGATTTTAAAATAGTGTCGCAAAAAATACAATCGTGATGCGCGCTAGGCCTAAGCGCGCACTACGATTTTACTTTTTGCGACACGATTTTAAAATCGCTCTGTAAAATTTCGCAACAAATTCACTGGGCGCACTGCTATGAAAAAATTAATGGATTATTCATTCTCAACATGGATTTCGTACAAATTGCTTGTCTGGCTTTGCTTCTGAGGAGAAGAAGAAATAAAATAAAAAGAATTCATCAATACTGGACTCATCCTTTCACAACAGAAAGATGTATCAAAGGTTTCTTTTATTTGAAATATAGTATCCTTCGACTATATCCCAAAAAATTCTGAGGAGTGTGCGAATTTATTATCGCAATGCGCGCGGGGCCGTCAACTCCATACGCTGCAGTGGTGCTTTAGTTTTGCGGCAATCGCGTCGCGAGTAGGTAGTCGCGCAAAAATGTGACTAATCACAACTTTTAAATCGCCGTTTTTTTTATCGCAAATGCGCGCACTGACATTGAAACTCTTAATACGTCGTTACTGCGACAAAAATATCGCGCTCTTAAAAATCGTAGTGCGCGCTAAGCCTTAGTGCTATACGTGAAAGCACTGAAGTTTTAATTATGTTTGTCAACTCACACGTACATAGATTCGTTTTTATCTTCGAAATCAAGAGAATTGTTGAGTGAGCATGCTCCTCTATGATTGACGTGTTTGGGTTAGACTTGGTGCTCACAGGACGCAAAAGATTCGGACCTACGGAGCTGAGACGTGGACACTCACGGTAGGGCTGGTCCACCAGTTTAAAGTCGCTCAGCAAGCTATAGAGAGATCTATGCTCGGCGTTTCTCTGAAGGATAGGCAACAAATACATCCGACAGAGAACCAAGGTTATCGACATAGCTCAAAGGATTAGCGAGCTGAAGTGGCAGTGGGCTGGCCATATATCTAGAAGAACCGACAACCGCTGGGGTAAACGTGTTCTTGAGTGGAGACCGCGACTCGGCAAACGCAGTGTAGGACGCCCTCCGACCAGGTGGGATGACGATTTGCGAAAGACTGCTGGCAGATGCTGGATGCGGCAAGCTGAAGACAGGGCGCTATGGCGCTCATTAGGGGAGGCCTATGTCCAGCTATGGACTGGTATAGGCTGATGATGATGACCCAGTTAAATGTTTTTCCGTGTGTTCTTATTTTTTGTTGAAACATCAATTGAAGGCATTTCTGTGACCAAGCTATGTTGGAGGTGATCTATCTACTTACTTTTATAATTAAAAAATCAATGCCGCAAATGCGACTATCACGTCAAAGTCCAACAAATCACTCAAAATCATTCGAAAATAGCTGGCTATTGCTGGATGCGACAAGCTCAAGAAAGGTTTTGGCGATCAGTAGGGGGGCCTATGTCCACCAGTGCGTTCTATGGGCTGATGATATTATAGGCGGACTTTCGCCCGCAGCACTACAGAGCTTGTCAAAAATACTTAAATGGTAAAATACATCTGCTATGTTGATAAATAAGCACCAACATTCCAGGAGCGCATCCCGCCTCTGGTAGACGACTTCCTGTACATCTGCGACGGCGCCTACTCGCTCAGCCAGCTGCTGAAGATGGAAATGAACATTCTGCGCGTTGTGGACTTTGATCTCGGAGTGCCGCTGTCTTATCGCTTCCTGCGGCGGTATGCGAGGGTGAGTATAGTTAGAGCAGCCAGAGTAGGCGAACCGTTTTTTGTTTTCGTATACTGTGCCGACATATTTGCGACATCCATAAATGTAGTGACATATTTGTACGGTCTGCAGGTATTTGTTCCGGGTGTTCTGGTCGTTTACTATGTATAATAAAAAATATCTATCTATGTAATGTATTGTATTATGTATATCAGTTATCTAGTACCCATAACACAAGCTCTGCTTAGCTTGGGGCTAGATAATGCTGTGTGAATTGTCCAGCATTATTTATTTATTATAAAATTAGGACAATTCCAGATCGCGCAAAATCGCTTCTTTCAGTTACTATTGGTTTACAACCACCCGAAACCAAGGTCGAAAGTGGACCAACTGGGTCGGCCCGGTCCATATTTGGGGGAAATTCCACCTTCCTCCATAGCACTTTCACCAGATAGTAACTTTTTATACAGAAATCGATTCCATGGAATCATGGTTCCATGTTTTACATATTCTAAAGGTTTTGATACTATTTACAGTGCGCCCGGGTATCAATGCCGACGCTGACGCTCGCGCGGTTCGTGCTGGAACAATGCCTGCTGGAGTACGGTCTGCTGGAGCATTCTGACAGCAAGATGGCCGCTGCCGCGCTCTACCTCGCGCTGCGAATGAAGTCCCTAGGCACCTGGACGTCCACGCTCGAGTACTACACAGGTGTGTTAGCTTGTTGTTTGTCTATAGTCAACATAGCGTCACGAAAGATATACGGAAGTGCCACTTTGCACTTTGCTGGTATATAGATCCTGAGGACTGTTTTCCACAAGACAGAATTTATATAAGAGAGATAAAGGATAACTTTTTGTTCTTATAAATCAAGTGTCTACTCAATTTTTTTAATTTATAAAACTAACTTGCTGCAGCAGTCAGTAAAATCTCGCTGCAAATGACGAGACAAAAAGTTGTGTAGGAGCATTTACATTGTTATTTAATATAACAATGTAAATTTAAGAAAATTACATTTACATTTTTCCCTAATTCATATTTTCCAGGTTACTCCCTAAAGGACATCCTGCCAATTGCGATCGCTCAGAACGCCGTCCTGCACAAGAAGCCAAAGTCCGCGATCAGCACCGTAAGGAACAAGTATTCGCACACAATATTCTTCGAAGTCGCGAAAGTCCCTCTCGTGGAAGACACGGAGCTCAGTAGCTGAGACAGGCAAAGTGGCACTTTACAACTAGTGAGGAATATACTAAGGTTGGTCCAAATTTTGTAATTCTCTGTGTACATAGTGTAGGCTGCATTCACGAGGGGGACCTACGCTCTTAACTTGCAATCAATGTTACTTTTCTGTTATTTGCTATATTTATTGTTGTTTGTATAAGATTACCAAGGTGATTTCGAAATGAGGTTTATACAGAGGATAGAAATTCCACCAACTCGAAGCAATATTTATAAAACTTGTTTCTCAATATTGCGTAGTCGAACTCGTATTTGTATCCTAAAACCATTTTTTGCTTAATGGTGATGATAAGGTTAATTTGTAACATTTTTGGTGTAACAAAGCTTACCTATAATGCTACTTTATTGGTTTATACACATAACTCGGATCATCTTACCGAGATTTTGTCAATGTTGTATTTCCTTTACTAAGTTTATTTGAAATCTTATTTCAAAGAAGTAAGGTTTCCGTTTGACACAGGCTTCTTAATGATAGTTCATAATATCTGTATCTTATCACGAGTAGACATAATGAACATCAGTCTGTGTAAGGTGCCACTTGTAAATTCTAATATAACTTTACTGTAAGTGTGTGTTGACTCGTGGTGATTAATGCAACAATAAGTGCTACACTGCCATTTGATAGGTATTAATGTACTGCAAGACTTCGTTGAACTAAACATTTGTTGCATTTACTTTACTGACTTAGATTTAGACACAAATGTGAAAGTAGCTTGTTTTTAACTTAGTTAAAATTTAGTTAAATTATTCTACTTAATGCTGTAAAATCTACACTATGTGTTGTTCTCATTTTTAATCAATTGACTAAAATATGTATGTGACTTAAATAAATATGTATGAATGAATATTTGAAACTTTGTTATTTTGTTGGAGTAAGACTGAATTTTGTAACAAAAATTTTCTAGTATTCTTATCTCGAATATTTTTAATTTTCTGTGCGATGTGGCAACTCTAAACGACTACAACTGTTTAAATAAGAAACAGTTTTAATTTGATAACTGAAACTAACTTTAATGGTTTGTAATTCGATAAACCAAATAAAAAAAATCACAATTTTTTTTTATCTACAATAATTTGTGCCAAAAGTTCATATCCAAATAGTGCATTCCATTATTGTTACTTCTCTTGCTTGCTTGTATTGCGCTGTCTTCCCAGTACAGTTGAATGTGTGGCTTGAATGAGAATCCCCTATGTACTAGGTACTTCGAGAACTCTCTCGATTACAATCATATACGGAATTAGAAACTAAAAGGATAGTCTGTCTTATTAAATGCGAATTTACGTATTGATGCGAAAATGTAGAGATAATTGTAGTTTTAAGGACATTCCAAGACAATTTTATGAGCTAGTGTAATGATGAGGTAAGCAGAGATCTGCACCCTTTAGACAAATTAGAGGAATTTGTTTTCCTTGTAAATTTTATCATTTAAAATATCTTATTCATAAAACAACTAATGGCAAACATGTTTACATTATTTTAGTTGCATTTTTTTGGTAAGTAATTTCTAATAGTAAGATGACACTCGGGTTTAACATTGACTATTAATTTTAGCACTTAATTGGTCAAAGATTGTTCCAATGTTACGCTTAATCATTTTAATAGTTTATTGTTGCAATGCGTAATTCGTATAGATAGGTAATACGCGAGTTGATTGTGAGGAAATAAAATGTTTCAACGAGATTGTGGTACAGTCAGTGACAAAAGTGACTATTCCCTGTAAATACTTGCCGCTCATTCGCTCAGGCGAGTATTAGGTATCAAGTGTTCAGATATTTTTGTAGCTGACCATACCACCCAACGCCGGATGTTGACGTTTTTATACCATGTATTTGTGGCAAGCTTTGCTATGCTCTTTTAAATTTAGTTATTACTAATGGATTTTGTATCATTTTAATATAATTAATTTACATAGTAATTATTGTGAGATTATTCCCAACATTTGTCTCGTGTTTTGTAATTTATCACATTTTAAAGAGTACAAATATTGGAATGTTATAATAATGTTGTTCGTTTAATGATAAGTTTTAGATTAATTTCACTTTGAATACTATTTTTCTTGATAATTTGTCATCATATTATACAACATTCATGTTAACTCTGACTTGTAAATAAAAGTGATTTTGGTTTGGTAGCTCCGTCTTTTATTTTTTAAGCTTATGCTTACAAGAAATCTCTTATTTTTTTATACAAATAAAACCAAGAAACAATTTATGCATTTTGTGATTTAATCACACTTAAAAAAAATAGTTTTCCAGTATTCATGAAACACTAGTCGCCGACTATGTTTGATGCATTATAAAAATTACAAAACAATGTGATTTCTATTAGTAAATACCTACACGCTAAAGGAATTATTGACAAGGAGACTCAAAAAGTGAAACTCACAAAAAACCACCAAAATTTTGGCCACAACAATATTGGTATACAAAATAAGAATTCCAGGATTCAGGAGGGCAAGCACAGCACGAGCATTGTTGTCTAGGGGTTGAATAGAGAAAATGACGTACCTCTCTTTTGTATGTAATTGAATTACATTCAAATGTCTTTTCTACCCTAGAGAACCATCGCCGTGCTTGGCCTACAGGATGGATGGATATAATAGTATCATTCGATGAACTTTCAATGAATAACACACGAATTTTAAGATCATCCATCACCTATAACTTCTTTGAACAGAACTACTTACATAAAATACTCCTCACGAAAGTGTAATATGAGTAGCATTGCTCATATTTCACTTTCGTGAGGAGTATTTTATGTAAGTAGTTCTGCAGGGCTATTCAGAAACTGCTAGATACAGTCGAACACCAAATTTGAAACAGATTCGCTCTAAATTCAAATATTTTTTATTTTAATATTATTTTACAAGGAAGAGTCATCGACACTGAATTTGATACAGATTCGCGAAAATTCAAATATCACTTATTTTATTAATATTACAATTATACAAAGATTATAGATGGCGAAAAAGTACTTGTCCATAAATAGTAAAACATTTTCTATGACCCATAAGCATTTATATGTATGTATATAATGTGGTTTATTACTAAAAATCTATGTTGATTTTTAGTAATAAACCTGTACTATTTATTACCAAAAGTTCCATTATATCATATTTTGTTCTAACATAACATCATTTAAATAGGTCTATTTGTGGAAAAACTGCTGAAATATTTGAATTTCGCGGGCATCTGTGTTAGATTCAGTGTCGATGACTCTTTATCGGAGTTTCTGAATAGCCCTGCAAGGAGGCTGGATTACATATTTATTTTAATAATATAATATTTGCGTGTAAGTTTACCATCACATTGTTAGATAGTTACGATACGATTGCAAATTCTAAACATGGAAGCATATTCATTAGCGAGATATTTAAAAGCGATACTCAATGCGTTAAAAGTTGAACATTTCTTTCAACAAATAAGACAATTTGGATTCGCCTCCAGCGGCTTATAAATTTTAAAGTATCACATACGTAGACAGCTTGTTTACAAAAACATCTAGACGTGATTGGAGCTACAGGGGGTACAAGTAAATTACAGCTTCCTATTGTTTACATCCGAACTTTTCGTTTCGGAATACTTATTTCTAAATCGGCGGATAAATCATTCGCAATAATAAAAGTAGGTATCATATAATCAATTCATTCGTAGGTACACATACATTTCATAAATTAGTAATAATTTATACAAAAACGCCATTCGAAAAATGATATTTTTTTATATTTTCCAAGGTTGGTATAACTTTTTTTGTCTACATCAGTGCATCTTCACTATACACTATCTAAACTATTAGTCTCTCTAGCTTTTGCAAAACTTGATTTACAAAATTTTGGCAAGTGATAATAGACTTTATTACGTTATACCTAAATCAAAAGCATCACGCAATCACCAACTAAAGGCGCACTCATGTCGACAAAGGCTATCTTTATTGCTTCTGTATTCCATAGCTTCTAAGCTAATGAACGCCGAAACTAAAATCTTTTTCACATAATATATTCAAGAAAGCCCAATAAAGACAACTACATTATGAGATAATAATCGTAGCTTTTTATATCAGCCCTACACAGGTACAGTCCCACTATGTATATTATTCTATTAGATACAATCAATTTAATTATAAACATTAGTAAATTGTACCTTCAATATTCAATTAAATGACAAGACTCGTGTCCATTTTCTCCACAATGATTTACACTACAATAAACTACAGTAGATTTCGTAGAAACCCTTAGTTTAAGTTTTAGGTATCACATAACATGTGGAGAAAATGGACACCATGACCATACACACTTTTTACACGCAAAATGGCTAAGTACTAAATCTAAGCTTTATATGTACAATACTGTGTTCTATACACACGCGTCTATATTTACAGTTTTGGATACTTTGGCTGTCGATAGGGCGCTGGCATGGAGTCCGTTCCTGTCGTTTTAACCTTACCTCGCGTATCAATGTTATCACCAACATGATATTGTAATCAATATTCGAGAGATCGAACTACACATCGGTGGCTTACCTACAATTATCAGATTTCTAGGTAACAAGAACAAACGCAGCAGACCCTATATTTATACATTAAGAGGTGAACCCTCGTTCTAGCTATTAAGAACCGTTAAACAGGAACTTTGAGATGTAATCTTATGCGTTAGACACAGAACCTTGTATTCAGAAAGCTGAATAAACAGTGCTAGTATATTCGCACCCGAGGCCACGAAAACGCATTCCGAATTTTTACTAGCAGGGTTTAGACACCATAAAGATTAAATTTCCGAGATCTTTTATGTGGTTTACTAATAAAGATTCGGACATCGCTCAAAGTGTAACGCCCCAAAATTGTACTAGTGACTAGACACCGAGCTCTGTTTCGTGGCTAACGAAGGCGAAAGTTACCTACTGTTTACATACTGTGGTATCAGAATAAACGTATTTCATTTCATAGTCCACTACACCTAACAGATATAGATAGAATGACTAACCTCATTCATTACCATACAAACATCGCTTGCCAAATCGCAATGAATGAAAGGCGATGCTTCATTATATTGGAACATAGGCTGCGTTGCCACTAACGGGTTTCTGTTTCCGGAATCACACACTTGTTTCTGATTGCTAGATTTAACTCCTTTCGTCAGTGGAAACACCATAAAGGACACTTGAGGAATACTTGTGACTTTACGCGGTGTTAAGCCCAAGCCCGCACTAGTCAACTTGTCACTACAGTTACAAATCCTACACATTCTAATTACAAATCAAAGTTCGTCCGGCCGTTATTAGCTAGGATTGGGAGACTTGTGGTTCTCTTGCGTCTGCTCTAGAGGAGAGTCCATCGGCTGCGCGCGGGGGGAGACGGGGCGGAAGGTGCACTCCAAGGAATCTGAGTCCGGCGTCCCTGGGGTGGACGGCGTGAGTCGGTCCGACGTACACATTCGTTTGGAGAGTGGTGAGTCAGCTTCGTCACAGCGTCGCTTGCCGCCAAGGAAGTTGGGCCGCACCGGACTGAAGCTAGACGCTCGAATGGCGATGGGCGACAGGCTGCGCCGCGTTGTGTACTTTCTGGTGGGTGAGGGTGATACTACGGGGGAGAACCTGCAAGTTAATGCGATGGTTTTA
This sequence comes from Eupithecia vulgata, assembly GCA_946478455.1. Classification (NCBI taxonomy): domain Eukaryota; kingdom Metazoa; phylum Arthropoda; class Insecta; order Lepidoptera; family Geometridae; genus Eupithecia; species Eupithecia vulgata. The sequence continues at coordinate 1,660,433 of OX297862.1, read as the reverse complement.
TATCTACATACTTATTGATGTAGCAAGATTGTATTTTGCGTAACGTACAGTCTGTGGGCATTAAACGAAATGGACCTATTTAGAAAGGGGTACCTACATCAAGAAATGGACAAAACCAGAACAGGTCACATCTAGATGAAGACATTTTACGACACGGTCACACAACGCCTAACTGATTCCTACGGACTGCTCTGATCTAAATCATCAATCAAAGTTTCACGTTCAAGAATTTATTTTATATTTGGTATATGCACAAATATGAAGTTCCCTTATTTTTGAAACATTAGTGAATGAAGACTGACCAACGGAATGCAACATTAGACGTGTGCGTTACCCCAGCAGAAAAGTATCTTCTAGAATGAAGTGAATTACATAAATAATTAGTGTGTCATACGCTGTGAATGTGCGTCATGAAAAAAAAATTGTGTATGTCCCCGTTTTGGAATAAAACGCAAAATACGTTTTCTGCTGGGGTAACGTTCTTCCAGCAGGAAGATTCTAAACGAATGGACCTAAACAAATTTAACTTATATGGCAGATAGCTTATATTTGTGTATGAATGTGCGACTAAAAATAAAATTTGTGGGCCTTAAGGTTTTTGAGATATTCAGTTTCCTGCTGGGGTAACGTTTTGCAAAATCTTGTTTCTCGGAAACTATTGAATGTGCATCTACAAAATATACATACATAGTAGCCCTTGATTAGTGCTTAAATGTGACATAATAAAATTTACAAAAATATTACAGTTTTTATGTAATCTTGCTTCTTTTTAAAACCTAAAAAAAAATCTAGCTCTTTAATGTACAGACATAGAGATTTATTGTAAACGGTTTTGGGTTTTTGTTGTTATTCTTTATAACCATAAAAAGTTTCAAGAAGGTACATACACGCGCTTTTGAATAATATCGATTAAGACACATTTTTTAGGTCATAACTTTGACGTCAAAATGCAAGAAACCTTTTCAACCCAAGATTGTCGGTACAAACAAAAAAACTAGTGCGATCAATAATAAATATATCCTGAAAATTTCAGTTCTCTACGTCTCGTATTTAGCTAGTTATAAACGGTTGACCTGATTAAGACCTAGACTACTTAATCAGTCTTGTCCTACCTGGTGATCCGACCAAATTCGAACGACCACTAAAAAGCGACTGTTTCATACATATTGATGACCATCTTAATTTGGCTAACGAGACGCATTGGGCCTGGGTACTCTCAAGTACAAAAGTTATGGATAACTTTTGTCAACTATTTTAGGTTATAAGTACTCAAGTCAACTGACTTGTGGTACCTACCTATCTTTTTAAGCGACTACCTCGGAAGGTGGGTTATGTTTTTCGAGAATTATATACCTAAATGATTTTTAACGTAGGTACAATAGTTTGCTACACCTATCTATAGTTCATCCATCGAACATTGGCAATGTTTACTAACAAACCCACTGACAGTTCAATCAGCTGATGTAGGGGTGAAAAACATTTTCATTAATTAGGTTAGCTCTTGCCTGCGTCTTCATTTGCGTATTTAGGATACTATATAAATTAAGTATAAAACATATACAGTACATGTATACTATAATAACATACTAAAATGCAACAACTTAGTACATAACCTAGCAAGCTATAACCCATTATAGAGGCTGCTGTCTTGAGCTTTGTTGGGTGCATCTCTGGGCTGTGCTACTGATATTTGATGTAAATAATTTAAGAGACAGTCACGGGCTGTGAAATCAGCCCACTATAAATTTTTCTCATTACTTATCCTAAATAATGGAATACAAGCTAAAGGAAGATGAAATAAGACTATGAATGGAAATTAAAGGATATATTTATTTTTGTAACATTAAATATCATCATTTTCTTTTCAATCTGTTGCATACATGTGTCTCTCTTCTGGGACATTTTTGATAGACAATAATAAAGAATTTCGGTTAACTCAAACGAGTAATTAATTTCCTAATCATCACCACTTTCAGACTCTGAGCTACTTGATGTATCTCCGGATACCTGGATAATAAACTCATCTATCACATTGTCTATAATTCCATCCAGTTCTCTCATTTTTTTTTCTTCTTTAATAACATGGCCTATGCATTTTTGCCATGCTGCAGATGTTATCAAATTCATAGATTCTTCTAATAAAATCTTCATTTCATGCATTTTAAATGTTTTATTTTTACCTGCAACATAGCCTTTGACTTGCCCCCATATCATTTCTATTGGGTTTAATTCACAGTGATAGGGGGCAAACGCAACACTTCAATATTTTTTTCTTTTGCGTATGTGTCCGTGGCATAGGCCATGTAATTATGTTTTATTGGTGTTATCAAATCAATAAGCTCCCTTTTTATCATAGTGTCCTGGAACGAGATACACTTGCTTGTTAACCAATTTTGGATGTCAGCTTTTTTCCACTGCATGTTTGGTACTCGTTCCAGACGACGAGAGTGATAAGGAGCATTATCCATTACTATTACGGATTCTGGCTCAACTAAATCTATAATTTTTTTGAACCAGTTCTCAAATACTTCTGCATTCATTTCTTTGTGATAATCCCCATCACTACTTTTGCTTTCGAATATTAATTTTCCATCGTTCAAAAATCCATCTTCATTTCCTAGAAAAAAAACCAAATATTAACTGTTGCTGTAGAAAAAGTAATTGTATTACCTTTATTTTAGTAATATAATAGATAACCTACCAATATGTACTATTATTAAGCGTTTTCCTTTTCCAGAAGGCCCTTTTAGTCCCGTAGAAAGGCCTTCTAAGTGTGCCTGTTTTGTTGTTTGAATGGTGGTGTCTTGCCAAACCTTCGTCTTTGTATGACCTACACAAACAAGAAACAATAATTTAACATTTGCAATCATCTGTTCTACTAACATGTTAACCAGGATAAACGATACAAATAGGAAGGCAAAAAACTGGTATTATGTTTCATCTCTACTATAAGACAAAATAGTTTTTTGTGTATTTATTTACCAAGAATAATACAAATAAGTGTAGATATAAAATACTTGATTAATTACCTTCATTTATCCATGTCTCATCTGTATAATATATCTTGCGCCCTTCTTCTCTCATTTTAGCTATTTTTAATAAATAGCTGCGCCTCCACCTAACTATTTCATGCTTTTCAATGAGACTGCTATTACGTGATCTTTTTGTGTATTTCATTTTTAGCTTTTTTAGTAGCTTATGAAAGGTACTCTTTTTGAAATTTGGTAGGTCTTCATCTTCGTTAACAGAATTTAACACTTTCTCAATTGTCGGGATTTCTTTATTAAAGAAAAATTCATGGACCTTTCTTCGTATGGCACTTAATTCGAAGTCTAACAGCTTGTCTATTTTTGCTACTCTTTGAGGTAGAGGGACCGGTGACTTGACACAATGCTCTTCCTTATACATTTTCAGTATTCTCCGTACCGTTCTGACGCTAACTCCAGCAGTTTCGGCAGTTCTTTTTAACATGTCCTGCTTGTAGGGATATTGATCTTGAGGCCAAGTATCTTCCACCAGTTTATATATGTTTACAATAGTTTGCTTCTCAGCAGAACTGAGAGCCGATTGTTTTTGGCGTTTCTTCTGTGGTGAAGCAAAGAGCTTCGACGAACTTGGCCCAGGTTCCGAGCTCATTGTAACAAAACAAAAAACAAACGTAACAAACAACCAAAACTCAACAGAACACTCAACAATAACAAAAACTCAACAAATAACGATAAACTCAAAGAAAACAACGTAACAAAAGCTGAGCGCATTAAAGGAAGAGAATTACTTGAACTAACCACACCAAAGCAAGAGAGTCAAGTGAAGTTCGAGGAAATGGCGTCTTTGGGTAGTGCTACCAACTCTGTCTGACAAATGAGGAAAATAAAGTTATGCATTCTGAAAATAGTCGTGCTCTATAAATAATGTTTTAAGTAGTACAATAAACTCGGTGCCAGATAGCTTGGCAATACAGGTCGTTGACCTATCTTCATCACGAAATTGAACAATAGCACAACATAAAATTTTAGATTTTTCACGTTATTGTAAGCATACATTTGTAACAATATTCTGGTATTTTAGAACATCCAAATACGCAAACTATTATGAAAACAAAGTCATTAATTAATAACTCTCGTTTTAGAAATCCCGATTTATAAGCAACGAGGGGATTGGAACTATTTGTTTTATTAACATTAAAAACACTATGTCTCATTTAGTCATTCATTTATCGTTAATCATCAAGCAAAAACAAGACCTCTTCAAATATTTTTCGGTAAATCAATCGTTATTAGGTTAGTTAGTTAAGTAATAGTTATATCGAAAGTTTCAAAAAGAAGATGTAATTTCAGCCTTTACTAAGGTACATACCCACATATTAATTTTTTGTAAATAAAAAACTAAATTTTAAACCCTCGTAAAACTAAGGATTTTTGTTACAGTGCTTACCCGCACTCTGGGCATCTCTAAGAAATGAAATAATTTCCCAAAAAAAAATTCAACAAAAGCTCGTAAAACTACACTAAATAGGGTAGCCAAGACCAGCTGGCAGCACTCGCTCGGTGTTGAGTTTACGTTTCATTTGTTCCAACTTACAGGTAACTGTTTGACATTGGACTTTTTAAGTTCTCAAACGATTTTTCGCCAGTCCCAACTTAATTACATTTAGGTAGATTCCTGTATACAGTACTTTGGATATATTTTTGTTGAAATTAAAAGAATTATTAATTTTAGACGAGTTGCAGCTAAGCAAATATGCAGCGTGTATTGGAACGTGATGCTCTGTACAAATAATCCGGCTAAATTACAATAGTGCTTTTTCTATGACCTATGTATGGTCATAGTGTTATCCTTGATTTAGAATCGTAGTTCAAAAGAATCCAATTGTTTGCTACCCATGACGTCAAAACTGAAATTCGTTAGGGATGGCACTGTTACAAAGACAAAAAATCTGTGTGTGATCTAATCCTTGTTTTAGACCACTTAATGACCATTTGTAAATTGAAATAATTAGATTTTACATAGAATTGACGTAGAGATTAAAAAAAGTAACAAATCCAATAGAATTTAATGGTGAAATCATTGGAATTTTGTTGGCCGTGCATAATTTCGTAGTGATAACCCTAAAAATCAGCTGATTTCGTTTGTATACAAAAAGTGACAATGCTCGATGGATGAACTATAGGCAGACATTCTCGAGTATGGCTAGTCAAAATTAACCTACCCGTGACCTGTTTCCGAGAACACGTAGGTGTAGTTAAGTTCCTAGTAATAATAAGAGATGGAACCTAACCGGAGTAAGTATATAAAAAAGGTAGGTACCAACTGACTTGAGTTCTTTTATAACCTAAAATAGTTGACAAAAGTTATCCATAACTTTTGTACTTGAGTGTACCCAGGCCCAATGCGTCTCGTTAGCCAAATTAAGATGGTCATCAATATGTATGAAACAGTCGCTTTTTAGTGGTCGTTCGAATTTGGTCGGATCATCAGGTAGGACAAGACTGATTAAGTAGTCTAGGTCTTAATCAGGTCAACCGTTTATAACTAGCTAAATACGAGACGTAGAGAGCTGAAATTTTCAGGATATATTTATTATTGATCGCACTAGTTTTTTTGTTTGTACCGACAATCTTGGGTTGAAAAGGTTTCTTGCATTTTGACGTCAAAGTTATGACCTAAAAAATGTGTCTTAATCGATATTATTCAAAAGCGCGTGTATGTACCTTCTTGAAACTTTTTATGGTTATAAAGAATAACAACAAAAACCCAAAACCGTTTACAATAAATCTCTATGTCTGTACATTAAAGAGCTAGATTTTTTTTTAGGTTTTAAAAAGAAGCAAGATTACATAAAAACTGTATATATTTTTGTAAATTTTATTATGTCACATTTAAGCACTAATCAAGGGCTACTAGTGTATGTATATTTTGTAGATGCACATTCAATAGTTTCCGAGAAACAAGATTTTGCAAAACGTTACCCCAGCAGGAAACTGAATATCTCAAAAACCTTAAGGCCCACAAATTTTATTTTTAGTCGCACATTCATACACAAATATAAGCTATCTGCCATATAAGTTAAATTTGTCTAGGTCCATTCGTTAAGAATCTTCCTGCTGGAAGAACGTTACCCCAGCAGAAAACGTATTTTGCGTTTTATTCCAAAACGGGGACATACACAAATTTTTTTTCATGACGCACATTCACAGCGTATGACACACTAATTATTTATGTAATTCACTTCATTCTAGAAGATACTTTTCTGCTGGGGTAACGCACACACATTAGACACAGTAGGATAGTTTTTTATTAATAAAGAAAATCACAATCAAATAATTGAACTAAATTAAAATTAGCATTTACGATTGAAACATTTGAGCTAACTGCAGACTGTTGCAAACAATCTACAGGTAGCTCCTGATCCATATCAATACCAGTCCAAAGCGTGCCCAAGACGCTGGCTGCATTGCCCCGCTGTAAGGCAATGCTGATGTGCCAGATCCTCACCAGTTCTCGGGTCACGTGTCCCTTCGACCAGACGCTTAGATAATTTTACTTAAATAACCCAAGTATAAATCTAATTAAGAATGCGCCTAATGCCGAAAAAAATCAGTAGAAGATGATGGCTTTGAGCTCTGGGCTATAATTTTAGGTGGGATTGTCTTTACTACTTACTTACTTACTGTAAGTAAGTAAAAAGTATAGTAATTCAAAATAATAAGCATGACATAGAAAAACTAACGATTACTCAAGTGTTGTCGCTAATAATTTAGAGTATTTCTATTAAAACCGTTATTTTAAGCGAAAATTGTATCTTTTATATTAAAAAAAAAACATTTATTTTCATAAATTCTATTCAATTACTCAGCTTCTACAGGTTTTTTCTATCTATCGTATTATATTTACCAGAGTAACTTACTCTTCTCTCATTTTTATTATGGAAAAACGCGTGTTTCGTTTTATTACCTCAGGCAGAAGCAAGTACCAAATAAAACAAAATACTATTTTATTCTATTAAATATTGATTCCAAGAACAACATTTTTTTTACTTTTTTCGACGGACTAAGTAGTCTATAAAATCCAAATGTTGAGCAACAATAATAAAATCGATTACAACTTCTTCATAAACGAATCGGTAAAACATTAGACATGACTACTATAATGATTGTCAGTCGAACTACCAAAATAATTTATTTATTATTTCATGGAATAGGTACAGCTAGATTGTTGTATGATGTTATCATATCATACAACAATCTAGCTATGTTCCTTTATTTATCAGACTATGACTTTTTTGGGCAAATTTAAATCTTCTAAAACTCAAGTACCTGAAAAGAACACAGGAATAATTTTTAGCCACCTTTCATGGTAAAGGATCTGTTCTGAAGATTGAAATTACTTTTACTTCTAACTCCTTTCTGCGTATATTAGGGTATTCTTTAGACGTGTCAAGTCCATCTTAAACCTAGATCAAGATGCAACCTAATCTCTCTCACCAGCAATCTTACCTAGGTATCCTCGTAGGTGAGTTAGCAGGCCCGACGCCCAGTAACGTGAGGTCCTCGCACGACTGACCCATCTGCATCGCCGAGTGGACCTCTCTCTCGTGCGCGACCTCCCGCGTGTTGCTGACGTCAGCGCACTCTTCCAGTCGCAGTTGACTGACGCGAGGCGCCATCCGTGGGCCCCAAGAGTTCTGGAATGCAGGGGTTGGATTTTGAATTCTAGGGTTAGGTAAATCGAGCAGCCTGAAGCGAGTTAATAACGATACTTACCCCGAACAAACTACTCAAACGCAACTCAGATTTAAAAGTTTGTCTTTATTATAAACTGTAAATATTTGGTGTTATAAGCGGTAATAAGTACTTGTAACATTTGTAGCGCGCTTAAATCTGAGTAGCGTTTGAGTATTCCGGGATGAGAACTGCTGTAAAATGTGTAGCTGGTAAGGCGACGTCTTGTGTAAACCAGCCTGCAGCCTTTTTTCGAAAGAGTAGATCTTATTCGATGCGCTGGGATCTTTATTATGTTCCTCTTGCAAAGATGGTAGTTGTCGAAAACAAAATATGTGTCTTGGTTGCTTTGATTCACCCGCGTACTACATACAACTACAACTTAATCTGGTGTGAGTCAAGGATCATCGCTTGACCCGTTTCTCTTTATAATCATGATAGACGACTAACCCAACGGTCTCAATAAAGCCAATTGCAAAATGACCTCAACACTATCCAAGCATGGAGTGACTCGAACCATCTACGTTTTAACATTTCTAAGTGGCAAGTCTAATCCGTGACTACTATCTTTGCAGTGAAAATACCACTTATGTTCTTCAGTAGAAGATCTCAGCGTAAAATTTGACCCACAACTTAATTTCCATAACCATATTCAGTCACTTATCGTCACGTGTTTCAAAAGACTAGGGTTTGTGTCCCGCACGTGTAAGGGTACATAGTACACTAATATAAACGGCACCACCGCCCGCCATATGAACTGTATACACATCACTGATCCGTTCAAGGTTTGATCGAGGCTAATGCATGCGTATGGAAACTGTGCGTCCCACAAATTTGCGAGCGATTCCACCCAGACCGTGTACGTCTCTTCGAGCTCGTACTTATCACCTGCTGGAAGATGATTGAAATGTCGTTGGCAATGTTGTGCTTGTAAATGTCTTGTTTCTATCAACTATTATTACTTTGCCCAATTTTTGTTACCATGTTACAATTTATACATATAATGTTTAATTTTAAGCCTTTTAAGTTTTTCAAAGTCTTTTGTTGGTTATTATTTTATACTCTCTAAACAATTTCTTGCGTGCAAGTGTAATTTCATTATTTTGTACTTTTAAGATTGTAGAAGTATTCAATTGGATATACATATCTGTAATGTTATGGTCTTAGGTAAATATAATGTATAATTTGAATTTTTAATTCACATGTTTCATAGTGACTTCAGATATTCGGCGGATGCAGGCAAGGGCGTAGCCAGGATTCTGTTAAGAGGGGGGGGGGGGGGGGGGGGCAGGCGAAGTAAAACTCAGAATATAAACAGGGCTGTAGCCAGAAATTCATTTGGGGAAGCGGGGTAGAACACCCAACCGAAAAACACTCCTAGTTATCGGCTCGCGAAGCGAGGCGCGAAAACACAGTGTTTTGCTCTAGTTTTGGTGTATTTTTTGTTATAAAAATCTTAGATGGGTCAATTTCGGGACCATGGGAATACAATAGTTTGTCATTGGCGGGCTAAGCGAGCCACGAAATTTCCTTTTTTGTGGGAGTCGAGCACTGGACCATACGATATTTTAGGCGAGAGGAAAGCCGCGAAAATTTTGTGGTTCTGTTACATTTTTAACAGTGTTTTGCATATTGACCTCAAACAAGCGTTGAGTACCACAGATCACAGCCTGAATGCTAAAATGACGTCAGCGAGTGGAGCGAGCCGCTTTTTTGGCAAATTTGTTTTTTTTTTTAAATATATTTAGCACCGTTTACTAAAATGTAGGCATTTTAGTAAACGTGATATTTTTGCAAATTTAGTGTTAACTTTTATCTAAATAGGTTTTTTTCATTTTGAAACAAAGGGATCTGTTTTGTATCTCATAGCATAGACTATTCTAATTTCATAATATTACCGAATGGTACCATTTTTTTTTTCTATGTAATGTATCCTGATATTCTTTATTTAACAGTAAAAAATAATTACAACTAATATTTACACTTACATCTATTTACTAAAAATCTAAGCCGTCACCAGAAGGCAGAGTGCCCAGAATGCTGGCAGCATTGCCACGTTGAATGGCAATGCTAATTCGTTGACCGAAATAAAAACCAGCATTCCGATCACCTGTGGACTCTATTAGTAGTTTTGTAAGATCTTTATAGATAACGTGTGCCCCAGGACCCCAAGGACCTAGGGTTTCCACCCCAAACGGCTCAAATAGGTAACCTCTGTCAAGACTAGCGTATTTTCGCCGTTTGAGGAACTCCGCTGATGTTGCTGCGGAGCCTGCCCTTACTGATGTCCCTGCAAGATGAGAAGGTGCTAGGGTATCTACACACGTAGCATCCCAAACTAAAGGCTGACCCATCTTCCAAGGAATCAGAGTCATACCGTCAGGCCTTTTACCATCATCTCGCATTAGGCCACGTGGTTCGAGGTACCATGGTACCATTGTTTTAAAGCATTATTTTCATAAAAAATTTTGAAGATTATTTATTAAAAAATCACCTTTCTTCGAACAAGGCAATATAGACACTAAAAGGTGAGCGAAGCGAGCCGCGAAAATTTTCACAAGCTTTGGTTATCGAAAGTCCTACGTCCTTAGCCAGTATAAATAGGATTGGCACGAAACAGTAGCAAACCGTTATTACGGCGAAGAAAACGAGCTCTTTTTGGTCTGTAGGTATCGGCAATTTAAGTTAAGTACCTATATGAACAAGCACAGTATTTTCACTGAAATCCATTCCAATAGAGTAGTGTGTTGCAATTGTTACTAAGCCATCGTAAACAAAATAAATAGCGAGCGGAATGAGCTGGTTTTTTTATGATATGCTTAATAATTTTACCGTATACAAGTAGATTTTTTATTATGCATAATAGATTATCAGATTTTGTTCATCTATATATATAAAAATCAATTGCTGTTCGTTAGTCTCGCTAAAACTCGACAACGGCTGAACGGATTTATCTTATCTTGGTCTTGAATTATTCGTGGAGGTCTAGGGAAGGTTTAGGTTGAGAAAAATTCGAATAGGTACCCGTGCGAAGCCGGGGCGGACCGCTAGTAAATATATAAAATTTAATCAGTTGCATCTTCTAGGGGGAGGCAGAGCCCCCCCCCCCCCCCCCCATTCCCGTACCTGGCTACGCCCATGTGCATGGCATAGACCTGTGAGTACCAACCAACACTAAAGTGAATCACTAGACGAGACTGCCAGTACCCGACTTCGTATAGAGTAAAAGAAACTGGCATAATTTATTGATTGTTTTCTGACCTTTAGTTCCTGCCAGCATAGCATCCTCTGTCCCATGCATCTCACACCACCTTACTATAACACTTTCATGGCCCAAGATGCAGAAATCGATTTACAGCTGCATGTGGCGGCGCCGAGGCTGGGCAGTGAATGCGTTAAACTCTTAAACTTATCTTGCACACAGAAGGCCTGGATTTATAACTCGAAAATGTTGATTAACAAAATAATGAGTGTACTCACTGTGGTGTTTCCCGGTGGGGTAAGGGGACTGAAGCTGCCGCTGTAGCGCCGCGTCCGCGACGCCGCCGCGTTATTGGAGAACATACTGAAGAAAGAATTCCTATAACAATAGACAAAGAGAATATAAATCACAACCATAGACAATATAATAACTAACCATCACTAAAGAGCCTCGCTTTGCAGTCAAGAAGCCTCTTAAACATACATATTAAAAGTGTGTCCTTAATGGACAATGAATTTTATAGTTAGTTTAATAGTTTTGTTATAGGTTCAGTGTCAGCAATAAATAATCTTTATCTGCTCTGAAAATCATGTAGAATATTTTTGGAATAAAGCAACAAACAAAATGTTATCAAAATGATGATACTATTGACATAAAAAACCAAGTACTTATGATAACATGCAGTTCTAAAGACACATGATATTCTAGACTTAATAACTATGGCATGTCTAACGTACCAACTATTTGAAATTGTTTTTTGCTCCACAACTTACTGTCACACATACAATGAAGTGCACTTATGCTTAGATAGGGAGATTTAAAATATTATACATTATTAAACCAAACATGCAGCATAATGAAATCCATATCAAACAAACAATAATCATGGGTTGGTATTGATTGGCCAAACAATAATATAATTTGACTCATGCTGTGCTCTGCTGGAATAACAACCTGTGTTTATGAGTTTTTGCTACAACACTCATGTTATCAGACAACTTCAAATCATTGGAAGCGAGGCAAAGCTTAGTAAAGCAAACCACAACCTGAAACAACAAAGCACTTGTACCTACTTACCTAGAATAAATGGATCTAGTAAAATCTTTACATCTGGATAAGATCTAGCATCAACTTAGGGCAAAACATCTGAGATAAACTAAGTCTCTATTTTACTCAAATTTAAAGGAACCCTATAAAATAGGATAAGAAAAGGTCTGAATAAACTACCCCCTTATTTATGTTAATTTAAAAAGGCTAAGTAGTTGCTAAGAGTGAGAACTAACATTTCTCAAAGTATATTCTCTAAGTAGTAAATAAAAAAATAAAAGCTCTGTAGTCATAATCATAATAGCTCTCAAGTTTGACCAAACACTTATAGCTCTTCATAAGCTCAACACTCCATAAAGAGCTAAGATATTAAGATTCTCCCAGAATCAGTTATTAAGTTTCAGATGTTCCGAAGGCCTGCTATCTGATTAGATTGAGATCTTATCAGTTAGTAGGTATTGTATTACCTCATGTATAATTAACATAATTGCAATATACATGACGTAGGTAAGTATACTAAAATAGGTTCCAAATAAACAGAACACATAATACAAGTTGGCAGTTGCTAATTGGACTTACTATGTAAAAATGAAAAGCTTATCAATGAGAGGTGCAGTTTGAACATAGAAATACTAAACCACAAATAAAACAAGAGGAAAATTTTAAATGTAAAAGATATTCAATACCTCCCAGCCAGACACACAGAGATTTCAATACTGCAGTTTTACAAAACATTGCTACTTGGAACACTATCCTGAAAAATGACACCAAACATTTTTTCACAACATGGTCGTTTGTAACACTGTATAAGCACTTTGCGGCACTCAACCAGCTCTAAATACGGTCACAGCACCCACAGACGTCCTCACCAGCTGTCAAAAATAGTAAAGCAGCATAGCAACTACTAACGCACCCAGAGAAGGCGTAACGAAACATCACTGTACCTCGGCGCAGAGTTGGACGTGGGCGAAGTCATCGAGGTGCAAGCCACTTCATTGATCAACGGAGCGCTGCTGGATCTCTTCAATAAGTTAGGAGCATCTACATCCATTATACTAGAGCCACCATTCGTTCACTGACGTACTATGTTAGATGCATCGGGTTCGCCGACACGAATAACCCTATGTAGTTTATATAACACTGTAAGTGCACGTTTATACAGTCTATCTAATTAATTACGCTATTAATGCGACTACACTCATGATAATTAATGCGCGTAAATCAAGCTTATCAAAATAATACCAAATAGGACGAAAAGCTAAAATTTTAGTACTATACTTATAAATCTGTGGCTAAAATTGTAGCTGAAAGCTGACCTGTCAAATCCAAATCGCCGATTCGTAAATCGGTTGCGTTCTTAAATAAATAGTCAAGTCAACAAAATTTATATACTAAAATCCACAAGTAAGAAAATTAATTCGTATATACACTTTGTAATATACTAGGATGCCATTTAATTAAATTCTTTCCCCAATATTTTCCTCAGAATAATTTTGAATTATTTTTGTAGAACTTTGTTAAAACATTTGATTTGACTTTTATTAAAGTACGTAACTTATTTTGAATGTTCAACTTCAACTTCTTATTTCATGGCTCGGCTCGCTTTATTTTAGAATTTTGAATGCACCATTTGACATTTTGTTTCATTTCACGCATGTTTCTTTGCATAGATGGATTTTACTTAGCATGCGAATCCGAGACTGAGAAGAGACAGAAAATACGAACAAAAAACTAGTAACACTAAAACATGAAGTAATACATTTTGAAACATACTGTAATCAATCATGTAATAAATCATACATTTTTTAAGTATGACTTCGTTGCAATGTATGTGTGATTGACGTGAAATAATAAAAATTGATGAACGAAACGGAAACCAAACGTCAACGTCAGTCAAGCAGCAAGCAAGTGTCAGTCAATCAATCAGTCGATCAAAAAAAACGTAAATAATTTGTTTTCGTTTTTATTTATTGTAGAAACTTGTAAATTCAAAAGAAACTTACAATTTTAAACGAGATATTTATTAAAAGACTTAATCAATAAGCCAAATGTTTATAAGAAGAAGGTAAAAAACACTTAAACAAGCAGAAACAAACAAAATAATCTATTACAGTTTCAGAGTCATTGAATTCTGTAAACGTTACAGAGGTGCTGTGAAATACTCCATTGCTGTAGCGTTACTGGCCGTTCTCTACTGCGAATGGTTCGTGTACAGTGTGCGGCCGTTGTTATGGCCTTTGTTGCAATGCGAAGACGACGATACTTGCACCAAAATAATGTTTATAGCGGACCCCCAGATACAGGGGGAGTACGCAGCTGCGCCCCCTCTCAACTGGATCTACGCCTGGGATAGTGATAGGTATGTAGGTAGAGCAGAGCTTGAACTGCTTGAAGCTTTAGAAAAATATAATAAATGGGTAGGTTGTATGCATTTCGTGCTGTCTATGGATATTCTATCAACATTTTTTTATTTGTTTGCTTCCACCAACATACTACTTTATTTGCAATAATTTATGGAGATCAAAATCATCAATACCGTGTTTTTACGGTGCTGTGGGCAAAAGTCCGCCTGCAATGCAGGAGTTCGATCAAACCCGCAACAGGTTCGATACCTGCTGTGGGATAAATATTTGTATTAGGTAATATTAGAATAGATAACAATAAAGCAAAAATGAAAATAGTTAGACATAAAATGAACCTACATGTAAAAAAGTCCCTTTAATTTCAGATATTTAAGAAACACTTTTTACGTAGCTGCTAAAACATTCAAGCCGCAAGTAATGGTTTACCTTGGAGACCTCATGGACGAAGGGTCTGTCTCCACCATGCCGCAGTTCTATGCTTATGCAAAGAGACTGTACAACATTTTTGGTACAGCTATACAGGAATTATTTGACCATGACAATATAACGGTAAGGCAGCTTACGAACTCAGGCATGTTCAGACCCAGCGGTATTTGCTACCCAAAGCGGTAGTTATAAATAACATGCTGTATTTTAATAAATCTGTGTTAACAGTAGAATTACCGTATACCCACTTGGTTACAGCTCTAGCAAATCCTGTATAAGTCTCAAACTCTGAACAGGCTTTAAGCCCTTAATCTTATAATACAAGTAGGTACCACACCACGTGAGCGAAACTGCATGCAAATTATATTTATTATCATAAAAAGACCACCAATTCTAAGTGGTGGAACTGGGATCTGCACTGACATCTCACATAGGAGTGTATTATGCATTATCCCCCTGCCTAACCAGCCCAACTCCTTGAAGTACCAAAGCAGGACTTTTGGAGATTGACAGCTTTGTCTCAGCTTTTCTATGGGTGTTTGCAGGTTTGATGTCTCTATGAGACTTTTCAATCCCGTTTTCTGTCTGGCCTCCTCTGTGGCTGTGCAGTGTACCACAACATGTTCCACAGTCTCTTCTTCCAGGAGGCAGCCACAACACAGGCTGCTGTCTGTGGCTCCTGTCTTAAAAAGATGGTGGTTCAGCTCACAGTGGCCTGTGATGATACCCACCATTGTTCTTAAGTCCTCACGGCTCATCTTGAGCATAGTGTTTGCTGTTTTCCTATCGATACAGCTATACAGCTCCTGAATATAGAGGCCAGCTTTGGTGTGATTTTTGTGAGATTCCACTGAAGTAGGGCGGGGAAAATGCCGTCGGTGCCGGCGGCTTTATACGGTATAAAGCTTCACCCCAGCGCTTCTTCTGTTACTATCTGGTTTGCTAGTTCCCAGTCTTTGTTTTGGGGTTTTTGATAATTTCTGTTTTCCCATCCAGTGTTCTCCTCCAGTTTGTAGTCTGAAAAGTGTATTTTCAACAGTAACTCGAGTTGTTCCCTCTCGGTTTTTGTATATGATCCATCGGGCTTTTTTTAGTGAGCCGATCTTAATAGTCGTATCCTTAGAACGGATTTTGTTGAGACGAGCCGTTTCACTTTGTGTGGCTATGGAGTTGCTATAGCGTTTCCAGGAGTTCTTATGGCTACTGTGAATCTCTGTTTGTATTCTTGTCTGACTTTTTTATATTTTGACCAGTCTTGTTTATCTTTTGTGTTCATCGTAAAAAGACCACCACTACTGGCTACTCGCAATTTTTCACCGTGATCCGTCCCTGCCACGCACGGTCCAGCGGGGCGCGGCACGGCCAAGCAAGCTGTCCACCACAGAGTACTGTTATCAGTCCAAGCGGCGACAGCTTGCGGGCCGCTCGCTTCAAGCTTACGGTAAGGAAAGCTTCAGCTTCAACCAAGTTGGTTGAAGCTGAAGCTTTCCTTTTCCTACACCAACGACTGGCTGGGTTGCGTCAAGCGAGTGCCACGCGCTGCCTGCTATTTCGTGCTGTCATTGTAAAATGTATTCAAATGTTACGAAATTGAGCTCATTTAATGCATGGTACAATATTTAATGAACATTTTTGTGTTGGGTTGTGCCCAGAGCTTTATGCACATTGTTGTGGTGACTGCTTGATATGTGACGGGAGTGTATGGCAAAAACCGAAAACATGAGAGCAGTCGTGTAAATGGACTCAATTTATGAGAAAACAAAACTGCATACTTAACTTATAGCCTAGGTTTCCTACTTGTTTTTTTCTACAATAAAGTTTGTACAACCTATTAAAATACAGGCTTCGTATCCTGGCCAGCTACAAAGAGGTACCTACCTAGGTAGCAACTATAGATATAGAAATTTTTCACTACCTACACCAGTAGTTCGATGTTTTATAAGTACAATTTTTATTTTCATGCTATTTTTTTTCATGAATAAATAAATAAAAAGCCATCCTTCTAAATACACAGAACTATATTACTGTGCTGTGTTACACTATATATTTTTTATTCATACAGCAAGTATGGATACCCGGCGACAACGACATCGGAGGCGAGAACGAGCCTATCAAGCGAGACAAAGTACGGGAATTCGAGAAGATATACGAACAGCCTCCCATCGTGAAACGGGGGAACCTCTCCTTCTACAAAGTGAATGCTATAACACACCACTTTCCAAGACTGGTTGATACTGTTATTGATACTGAAGCGGGTCGGAGGGACGAGTACAAGATTGTGGTATCGCATTATTCGGTGACTGAACGACATGTTTTTGGGAGTCAGGTAGGTTCTACCTATGTTAAGGTTTACAATTTTTTGCTTTCTGTCAATCTTGTGAGATCTCAGTTAAGTTTGTAGGTATGTTATATCTTTGTTATTCAAAGGAGATGAGTGGTCTTGAATGTAGCTCACTCAGCTCTATCTACTAAACGAACAATTTTATTGCTCATGTGGTAGAACCACGAGCAATGAAATGGTTCGTTGTAGCACTGCTTCATGCTTGTAGCCGCGGCGAGCACCGCAGAGACTGAGCAGTGAAAGCGTTAACCATTGTCTATGTTAGGGTACCTATGCTATTCATGTTGTTGGTCCGATCGCAGCCGGATTTTTTTTAATAAGTCGAAGTTTATGCCATTTGTTGTTGCCATTACTTAGTATAACAATAACACATTCACTGCCCAGTCTACACAGCTGCCTCTACATGGTGCTTCAGATGGGCATGTGCAGTATGGGCAGTGAAAGTGGTATGTTAAATATTTTCATAGTGTTGAACTATAAGAGAGCGATGTCGTATCACATTCGATAGATAGAGCGTTGGCCAATTTAGCCTCCTCGTAAGACAAGTCTGACTAACTGTAATAAATATTTCCAGGTAGACACCGAAATCAGCCCCAACATTTACTTCTGTGCCCACGACCACGCCTCAAAGTACATAAAGCGGAACTTCCACTCCTCAGACAGAGCAACAACGAGTCTCAGTGACGGAGTCCTAACTGTGCCCTACAGGGGTGCTGCTGATGCGGACGTGTTCGAAATATTCGTGCCTACGTGCTCGTACAGGATGGGCACGCAAGATATTGGATACGGCGTAGCTTTACTCGGTACGGAATTACTTAAGCCTGTTATTCATCAACATAACCTAGTGTACCAGTACCTATACCTACTGCTGGACGAACCCTCCTCGCTCTGTCTTCAGCTTGCCTTTATTTGTAACTAACTTCCGTCCGCGTCATCGCACTTGTTTTTCAGCGACAAAATGTATCCTATGAAATTCGACAAGGACATTGTGTCCAGTCCGACACTGGACACAATGTCGCCTTGTCGAATTTCCCAAACGCGCTGCCACCTATTTTATCTTATTACTTCGTTGAACAAAGGTAATTTCTAAATTTTCAATGGGTAGGTACTAGGTACCTAGTTTGTGATAGCTATTTTAACCTTTTTTTTAATGTCTCTATAATAGTTTTTTTGTATAGTTTAGGCAGAGATGCGATAATTGAGTTTGGTGGCCACAAAGTGCAACATCGTATCTCTGCCTAAACTATACAAAATAAAAGTAATGGAGATGCATTAAAATAAAGCTTACCAAAGGTATCACAAACTGCCCATTAAAAACTTAAAATTATCGTTGTTCAGCGAAATAATAAGATAAAATATGTAGGTGGCGGCGGCGCTAGTTTGGCTCGAGGTATCGTCTTAAGAACCGTCTTAAAAGATAGCAAACAGAGTTTCTTTCGCATTTATATTGTTAGTAGGAATCCATAGTGTAATCATCTTCGAGACCGAGGAGGTGTATTGTTATTTCTAGTCTACCCAAATTTTCATCCCACAAGCGAAAAGTTAATATAACCGACAGTTTTACAAAATGCTTTGGCATTTCGTAAAACTGTCGGTGTCCGATGCATTATTGATACCTGTAGGTAGGTACCTATGTGTACCTACCTGTACCTATTTCAGTTCAATAACGCGTTCACATTTGGGAACCCGATAAAACTTTGATTTCAAACTCAAATTTGGTTCCGGTAAAACTATCTGTATCTAATGTGCTCTCAGGAGCTAAATATTAGTAAATTTCATGCAGAGAGAGTCACCACAGATAATATAATACTATACTAGTACCTCTACCTACTTGATGAATTCCATACAATAAGTAGGTACTAGGTAGCTGGTAGAGTAAGTACAGTAGTTCTGTTCTGTTAGTAGTTCTGTGTGATTTGTTCAGCATTATTATTAACCTAATAAATATTTTTTTCAGATCACAAAACCAAAGAACTGAAGTACACCGTCCTGTGGTCGCCGCGCAGGTTCTCGTATTTGTTCTTCTACCTAGGTCTGTTGGCGACCGCTATAGCCTACTGTCTGGTCTACTGCAGCAGTAAGCTGTTCAAGTGTTTGTTCGGAAAGGTGAAGCCGTCCAGAGCGTGGAGCAACGACACTGTGCCACTTATAACCTAGAGTTGCTTTATTTATGGAATTGTCTAGGTAGGTACTCTTAATTTTTATAAGGGAATTGTAATGGTTGCTTTTTAAAACGACAACCACACACCTAACTATTCACGGTTATTTATAATTTGATTTTTCCGATATCTATCTAATAGTGGACATAAAGTGAAAATAGGAGCGCCCCAGAAAGAGAGTATAGACGCCCGCTCCTATTTATGGGCCGTTTCGGCAAGATTGGACGTTAGTGGACGTCAGCCATTCTCTACCACAGCAGCTTGTCAATCTAAGGTCAACTCGAGAAATATCCGAGAAACATAAAATGTATGTGCCATGCTATCATTAATAAAAAACGGAATGTGTAAAACGGATGCTGGGAGAATGCGCAGGACTTTTTGACACGTCAGAAATTTCGAATTACATAAATATCTACATAATTTTTTTGACTGTGAGGCAAATGGATTATCTTATCTATCTGCCTATATTTTATGAAAATAAGATGCTTATTGTAGGTCATTGTGATTTATTTGTTCAAAAGTTTCAGTTGAGTTTAGGCGACAAGATTTATTTTATTACTAAGTACGAAATCATTTGGTTATATTTTTCTATTTTGTACAGAAGAAATGAAAAAACAAACAAGAATATTGTTATAAGTAATTATATTAATATTTTTTTTGTATAATTACAAAGTTCTTGATCTACATTTAATAGTTGTATGAAAAGCAGCTAAAAATGCATAACTCTACTTTAAATCCATTCCATGACTTGCAGTACACTTTTGCTACTTTTACTCTGCAATTCTATTAGCATGGTATTGTATTGTGCTTTTAGGATTTATATAGCAGGGTTCTTAAATGAACAACATTAATACTCATAATAAGAAACAGTTAATTGATAGATTAGATTTAACTAGAACAAAATATTTTAAGCATGGTCACAATGGACAGTTCATATTTTTTTACTAGTATGGAAGTAATTTATAATGCTCATTTACTATAATAGATGGAAGGCTTATTTTTGATTCAGCCAGCGCCAAAAATTCAGCATTCTAATGATTGTGATATCTACATTACATCAAGCAGCTGAAGACATTCACTGCCCAGCCTCGCGCAGCTGTACTTGTGTGTTGTGGGCACCCATTCTTATAAATTTAAAATTATTATACAGTTCCTACTTACAAAATAACAACAAAAAATAAAATAATAACTAAAATTAATGGAATTCATACATAAGTGATAAAATTAGTTAAAGATTGTTTATTTTACTTATACTTACTAAGGTTTTATGGATTTTACTCCAGATTTAATTAGACTTCTTGCCAAAGTGTAAAACATGACTATAAATAGCAATAAACTATTTATTAACTTTCATTCGGTCTTTTATTCAATAGAACAAAAGACCATCACATTTTTTTACTAACCTGGTTAACACCAGATTGCATATCATGTATGCATTTAGTAACCAAAAAGTGTCAGAAGTTGATACCAACAATGTCCTCAATGAAAGGTTAATGGCCCCAGTTAATAAATTGGCAATGATAAAAAACAATAGACCATTAGAGTTAATACTGTCAATAATCTTTGGCAGCTCTAACTTTCCTTTATCATTGAAAAAGTAATTTTCAAAATAGTTAATCATGGACACAATGGTTAACATAATTGCTTCTATGAAAATACAATATGATGCATTTGCTAAGGCTCTTGATGCTGGTCTTAGATAATTTGATAAATATGTCAGGATCCATAAAAACATTGAACCTGCAACAAACTTAAAAAAAGTAATTTCTATTCTTATTTTCTTATTGAACAAATATGCAGTACCAGGAATTTTGTTACTTGTCAACTCATACTTCACTTGTGCTCCAAATAAATACATAGCAACATACCCAAGACAAGA
Source organism: Eupithecia vulgata (assembly GCA_946478455.1). Classification (NCBI taxonomy): domain Eukaryota; kingdom Metazoa; phylum Arthropoda; class Insecta; order Lepidoptera; family Geometridae; genus Eupithecia; species Eupithecia vulgata. The sequence continues at coordinate 1,639,295 of OX297862.1, read as the reverse complement.
GGACAAGCCTTCTCTATTAGCAGACAATAATGAGTCCCTCGATGAATCCCCAAACACCCAGTCTTGCACACCACAGTACAATATAAACTCGTGGATAGCAAGCAAAACAAAACTTTGTACAATAGGCAAGTAAGAGTAAAATATTGAGTGATCACAGGACCTTGGTAAAAAATACAGCAAAAAAGATGAAAAGAACTTGCAAACTGCTAATGTGAAAAAGAAGTTCCAGTGTACTCCATATTCTGAAACATGTTCTTGGTAGTCCAGCTGCTTCACGGATGCATAGCGCGCCATGCCCAGAAAAGCAAGGACAACCACAAACTTCAGGTTTCCTAAAAAGGCAGTTTTCCAATGATCCCTCAGGAGATCCTTGTGAACTAGGCCGCTCATCAGCACGAATAATCCTACTCCAGTATCCATCAAACTGTACCCATATTTCTCAGTCTTGGCCAATGTTCGGGGGAAACTTTTGAAGTCCACTGCTAGTATGCATAAAACAGTTATCAAGTAAGTCAGGCCTCTCAAGATTGATATGGTCTGTATTCTCTTATGGTGGTAGGATTTTTTTCTGCATATCTTATCTATGTATCTTAGATATAAATAGGTTTTTACTTCCCAAAGTAATAAAACAGAAATAATAAGATTTAGCTGGTACAAGTAGTCAGATAAAAAGGTGTGTGCCATTATTAAAGGCAGCACAATCACTAAGTATTCACAGAGTTCTTGATATCGAAGGTTCTTGATCTGCACTGACGAGTAAAGAGTGCATTGTACAGTAAAGAGTATGCACAAGAAAACATGCAGAGCTGATGAACCATTGTTGTTTTGCATCAGCGATTCATGGTAGGCTTTGTAGTCACTGCTGTTCATTCCTGCTATGTCTTCTTCCATGCTTTGATTCAGTAGCTGAATTTACAAAATAACTTCCAATAGCTCTCAAACTGAAGGAATATGAACTTGTAGAACAAGCAAAGTAATATTTCGTAAATCTGGTCTGGGAACAAACGCTCCTATTTTCTATAGCAGTAAAATATTTCCAGCAATTCATCCAGGATTTCCTGAAAGTTCCTTTTCAGCAGTATACTTATGCTTACTAGAGTTACTAGTTTTATGCATGCATACTTATAAATCTGTGTTTTATGCTTTTCAGTCAAGCAAGTCAGTCAGTTTCAGAAAACGAAAATAAAATAGAAAATCAAAACAAAACAAACCAATGTCAAACAGTGAAACTGTCACTGTCAATTTCAAAGTCGGTGTTGTAGGATGGAACTAATGATGAAGAAAGAGATCCCCTTCGGTATTTAGAAAATTTAACCCGCATACGATGGAACCCGGCCGTTGTTTTATTGATCACATAATTTTCTGTTCCTTTTCTTCAATGAGAACTGAGAACGCGAAAACAGACGAGAACTTGTATTGACTCCACACTCGCATGTTTCTCAGAAGCGAGCGACGCGACTCGCCGATTATAACGGTTGTAGGTACAACGTGGTTGTACGTGGAATACTGGAGCTATTAACTTAAAATTTGAAATAATAATTCAATAAGTAAACATTTCGTGCGCCATTAAAAAAAAAATATACAGGGTTATTGGTAATTAAGTGTTACTAATTTACCAATAACCCTGTATATATTAGGTATATAACGTGAACTACAGTTTCTGCTCATCATCACAAACCCGTTTGTGAAGACGCCAGGTCTTAATTTTTAATCTAAGTAGGTATTGGTAATAGGTACTCCTCTCGATTCAATAATCGTTTGATAAAGAGGTTTTATTTGAAACTTAACTTAAAATCGGCTCTGTCCTGAATCAACAGTAGGTATGGGATTGGAAGATCGGTCTTTAGTAACTCGTGGGGTCCCAGACCAAGGTGTTTTTTCATATAATATCAGAGGTTATGTCTAATCTTTTTAAAGAACGAAGACCTGGCGTCTCCACGAACGTGTTCGTGATGATGGGCAGAACCTGCAGTTCATGTAGTGTACTAATTTACCAATAACCCTGTATAAAAATGAAAATTTGCAGTACAAATTCTGATGTTGAAATTTCAAAAGGGACCTAGGGGGGCAATAAGGTGGGGTCTCAAATAAAAGGTATCGGTTTTGTACATTTCAAAACAATTGTTCATTTTATACATTTTAAAACAATTGTACATTTTGTACATTACAAATTTCTGCAGGTCTAATACTTTTTGGAATACTTATTTTAAAAAAAGTCGAAAAATTAACAGTACCTCCACCCTTTTTTCTTCAATTTGCAGAGCGATCCATCTGAAATACAATACCTACTAAATTTCGATATTAATGAAATAGTCTCTTTTCGGTACCTACTAGCTATTGCATCCTAATTATTTATAATGATTGGCAAATGTTTAAAACCCTCGGCGCGCGAGTTACCTACACTCGCACTTGATAGATCTTGTTTTAATCTGTTGGTAAAAACCAAGAAATAGTAGGCGCAAGTTATTAGGTATAGGTATATCATACGGCTGTGTAGGCAAATAAAAAAAAACCAAAGTGCTTTATTTCCTTTAGTCCTTACACTCTTGGACGCGGCACAAAACCCAGATTAAATAACTATATGGAAAACTAGGAAATGAAGATATATGTATAATTTTTGTCCACTTCAATCTTTTTAAGGCTAAAGTAAAGAAGTGAACAAGAAACCTTTACCTTGTAGGTAAGAATGTTAGTTTGAGTTGGAGCAAAACTCGTTCCAAGCTTTTTTATCCTTTATATAATCTGATAATTTATAGATAGCCTTTTTAAAAATGATAGGTACCTATGTTTGACAATTTGTTTGAATTTGTTTATTGATAATTTCTGCAACTCACTTGGAGTTTTGTTGTAGAAGCGTAACGACATGGTAGGTACTGTCATTATGTTTATTTCTTTGTTTTTTTAAATGTTTCACGTAATTAGGGATTCTCTGGGACCCATATTATAGATTGCATAGAAGTTGCTCCTTGTTTGGCCTATATTTTCAATAGTTGTGTCAACGGAGGATTTTTTCCTGATCTCATGAAATAAAGTAAACTGGTACCTCTTTATTAATCTGGTAAACACAGTGATCCTACATGCCAATTTCAATACTACCTGCAAAAAGTAAAGTTTAAAAATACTCTTTTTGTTGTCCTCTAACTTTAACCTAGGTACTACCTTAGCCTACTTCATAAAAATCTATTTGTCTCCAACAAGGGTAGATCGACAACCGATGCTGGTACTAGCTCTATTATAGCATATAATGGATGCCTGGAATAAAGAGAAAAATGCTATTGGTATACCTATTGTGTGACCTTTCTAACGCTTTTGATTGTGTAGATCATGGTACACTAATTAAAAAATTAAAACACTGGTATTGGCAACAAGGCACTGGACCTTATGCAACTTATTTGACTGGTAGAGTCTAAAATATTAAAATAATAATAATAAAACAAATATTGGTAAAGAGAGAGGCCCAAAAATTTAATTCGGCGTCCCACAATGATCATTTTTAGGATCCTTTTTATTTTTAGTATAATATACTAAAAATAAAATATTATTAAGTATGTATAATAAAATACATAATATGTAAATGATCTCCCTTTTTAGGGTTTCAAGATCGGTTTTGAAACCCTTATGGTCTCGCTCTGTCCGTCCCTGCTCTTTCTTTAGGAAGGCAAATGGGGTATCAAATGAAAGGTATCATTTTGTACATTTCAAAACATAAATTACGTAGGTTTTATACTTTTTGAAATATTTAAAAAAAGACAAAAAATTGATTATTCCCAGTTATCTCCGAAGATTGTAGATAACAATTTATAACTCAACTATATTTTACAGGAAAAATATAGAGAAGTCTGTAAAAATGAACATTTTTGAAGAAAAAAATCATATTAATTGAAAATGGTCGAAAAGGGGGATATTTTTTATCGAAAGGGGGGCTACCTACCTATTGCTTTATCAAATGAAAGGCATTGTTTTGTAAATTTTAAAACAGTTTTCGAAATTGCTGTAAGTTTAAAAATATTGCCATTCGAAAAAAGACGGAAAATTGATTGTCCAAATAATTGGCAAATGTTTGAAACCCTCGGCGCGCGAGTTACACTCGCACTTGACGGATCTTCTTTAGCAAATAATCTCTGTTATAGTCTTATTTGCTGATGATACTTAATTGATTTTTAACGCTTTCACAAATACTGGATTGGTTCACAGCCGCAAAAACCTCTTACTCCACAAACTAGCTTCTTGGTGTACACCGTAACTTTTTTTACGGTGTACATCAAGAAGCTAGTTACTAGTTTATGGAGTTTATGGAAGAAGCTCATCATCACAAACAAGAAGGGAATACTAAGAAGTACTTACCTACTTTATAGGTATCATCGAAGAATTTATGCCCAATTCATTTTTTTTCATAATACAAAAGGAAATAAATAACATAATCTAGCCTTTCCAATCGTCAGTTGCTGATTACCAATTAACATCCCTTCTCAACTGCTATTTCGACACGTCCACGATACCTACATTTGTAATTGGACTACACTACCCAACCAACAGCCCAGACGTGATCCAGGTGTGGACGTCTTGAACACGCCTTGCCAGACTCACCCCTTAGATCACAACAACAAGCTGTAGAAAATAAAAATGAACTAGTTATTATTTCTATACTTTAATATTCTTAATCAGTTCTAAGTACCACAAAGACTAGCTTACAACTAATTTGTAACTTACATTCGATGGAATACTTTACAACATTACGAATAAATATGATTTATCCTATTTTACAAGATAACCCGAGATGATCAGTATTCAGCACCTGTGAAATGAAATGGAAAAGAACCTATTTACAGTCCCTAGGTTCCTGAATAGATGAGCGGTGAGGGTAAGAACCGAAGACCCTCCACCCTTCAGTGCAGCCGAGGGGTAGTTGCCTAGATCTATATGTCAAAGTCGTAAGGACGGTTAGTAGGACGCCTCTGGCCGAGCGGGATGTTTACTTCCTCTGCGGAGCGGAACACCTGCTGCGGCTGGCTCTGCGGCCGCGGGGAGGGCCGCAAGTGTTGGAGCGTAGCGGCGGCGGGGTGGCGGCGCGGAGCTTCCTCCTGGAAAAAACATATTAATGAGTACCTTCAAGGAATCTCTAGGCAGCAATAAAACCAGCGGTCCTTGAGGAAGACTATTTCCAGTTGTGGATGACTGCGGCTATAATAATAATAAATGATGAATAAAAACTTCAATTTACCTCCTTGCTTTGGAAAAAGAAACTTTTTACTTGTATTCTTTGCTGTGAGCCTTTCCAAAATCATAATTCATCTCGAAATACCTAACCGTGGAGGGAAAGGAAACCCAGGTTCTTATTCTTACCTCTTCTTCCTCGTCCTCGGCTTCATATCTGTCGTCCCTGTAGACCTCCTGAGGGTAGTACCGGTCGGAGTACTTCAGGGAGACGTTGGGTTTCCTCTGAACCTCTTCCTCGTTGATTGGCCGGTACAGGTACTCGTTTACAAAGTGGTAATTTGATGACTTCTGGCAAATGTTGTCGTGAGTTGGTGGCATGCAGATCAGGTGGACCTGAAAGTACCAGAAAGTTAATATTGAGATGAAAGCACCGTTGCCTATAAAATTTGTCACGTTGTGACCACCTACATAATATATCTGGGCGGAGACATAATCTCTTTTTAAAATGTTCGCGCTTGGTTATCCTTTCGTGTATTTTTAATTAGTTTATTAAAACCAGATACAACAATACAGAGTTATCCAATGCAAGACGTCTAGGGTCGTGTCTAGGACACCTACACACTAGGTATAGAATTAAAAATATTACACGACATGATTCACCAAAATTTATATTATAAATTATAATCCTTTTGCTGGGCTATTAATCAATAAATAAGACTTCAAATAGTTGAGATAAATCACCAGCAAAATTATGCAAGTCCACTGCTGGATATTATATTACAGGCCTCTCCTTAAATTTGTACTAATTTTTTTATTGTTGATGGTCAAGCGTTTGGCCTCCATTTCAATCTCACTTGAATAAGTGATGTGGCCTAAGTTGGAGCACGTTTTCCCAGAAGGAACTTATTCACCCTAGATTAGAAGACTGTACTCAGACGGGAAAACAGACGAAGTTGGTGCCACTCTTCGGTCGATGCTTATCGCTTGTGTTAATGCTTATGCTTATTATGAAAGTAGAGCAGATTTTTTTGGCTTGACACGGGTATATGTTTTTTTTTAAATTTTAAAAGTTCTTTAATATATAAAAATAGTGGACAGTACATTTCCAGTGTGTGTTAAAACTACCTAGAAACAATACAACATAAACATTATACCTAGCGTTTTAATAAGCCATAGGCTTCTACTAGATTAAAACTTTTGAGCAATTACCTAGTAATTTAGCTGTGGTATTTAACATTTTTATGGGTATCAAAGAAGATCTTACTTACATACTAATCTAGAGTTTATGTAATCTTTAAAACTAGATTACATTTTTAATTACGAATGCATACACAACTGTGGTATATCGACCAAGTGCGGGTGGTAATTTTCTGTGCTTCTGCTGGGGCTATGGTGGAAAGGAGAAGATGGGATAAGGTCGTACAACGCCTGCGCACAATCACGAAAGTGGTTCTTGTAGAAACCTGACAGGACAACGCGTGTAATTAGCTTCATAGTTCGCTGTCTACCAAGTTGGGTTAGGAAATACGGGCCTGACACGAGCGGCTAGACATTTCTTACCTGGTGGAAGGAGAACCCATCTGGGCAGACCCAGGAATGCTTGACATTATCCTGGCAGTAGTGGAAGACCTCGCAGTTCAACTCCTCATCAGCGTAGTATCCACTCTGCTTGCTGACACAGTTGAACTTGGACTGTTGCAGCAGGGTCGAGAGACGGTCGGGCTCTTCCTTCTCGTCTTCTAGTTCTTCTTCGTCCAGCTGTTGTTGGTATTTGATAGGGCGTTGGTCCGGCTGAAGAGAATTACGTGGTGATTGAGATTTTAAATTGATAAGTATGAACATTTTGGTGGTTGAATAAAATTATTCTGCCCGCAGTAATTGAACAGCAAACAAAGCAAACGAGAAATAAGAATAACGAGTTTTGCTCCAACTCGAAAACTAACATTCTAACAAGGTAAAGGTTTCTTGTTCGCTTCTTTACTTTACCTTAAAAGATTGAAGTGGACAAAAAATCAAAGTGATCACTTTATTTCCTAGTTTTACTTATGTAATCTGAGTTTTTGTGACGTGTCCAAGAGTCCTGTAAGGTCTAAAAGAAATAAAGTACTTTAATGAATTTTGAATTTTTGTTGTTTTGACAAACACGTATTTATTTCATCAAAAGATGTGTAAAGATATTTCTTTGATTTCTTTCTACTTAAATATTTTTTATTTCTGTTTTCTCTTAATACCTAATGGGTGTGCTGGAAACCCTTTATGAAGTTGAAAATAAAAGTTCAAAAGATTGTTCATCGATCGTGGCCACGGGGCGACACATCGCTGTAACGCGGTCGAAACGTTGGGAAAAAAAGCAAAAGGTACGCGATAAATACCCGATAAATAATCTTTAATAAGTTATCAAATCGCGAAAGTTTAAAAAGTTTTACAAGCTCAAAATGCAATGAGTTCACTACAACAAGTTCACAGTAGTGCTATAACCACGAGGAATCTCAGTGTGAAGTCATTAGGTATGTTACCTTTCTATGAGGAGCTCGGGCGGGTTGCCTCGGTTCCTCGTATTGCTGGCGTTGCGGGAGGTAGTCATCTTGCCGTTGCTGTTGTTGCTGCTGCTGCTGCTGTTGTTGTTGCTGCACTTGCTGGTGTTGCTGGTAGCCGGCCAGCTCCGCGAGGGAAGGGGTGGGCCGGAAGCCGCTGGGCAGCGCGTTGTAGGCAGTGGGGGTGTACGCTCGAGGCCTGAGGTTTCGCGATTCCTGGAACCAGATGTATAAAATTAGTAGCCATTTTGATTTAGAAAGGCATTTATTTATTTATTAATTACTTACAGTAACTAACACGATTAAAAAAACTATTACGCTAGTTACCATACATACATGTTGGCATACGTCTGTCATGAATGAGTGCTGATGCCGAAAATTTCTTATGTCTTGTCTTTCAAATATAAAATTTTCTACTTATCATAAAAAAAAATGTTTGGTAGGTATTAATTTTAGTGTTTTAACATAGAAATTATCTCTTATTAGTTCTTATTACATGTTATTACTCAACATCACAATACCTACCACCGCCCGGTCTTACACATTACGTTGTGAAAGTGTTCCTATCCTTACTTACGTTACGTTAATTACGCTCAGAGTGAACACCAATTCGATTATTATATAATTTAGCGTAATTATAAAGATATACATAACGGCTATATATATTGATAGAGCGAAGGTACAAACGACGTGTAATAATATCCACTAAAAAACGCTCCACTTATTATGACTGTATTTGGAATCGTTCGTGCGTAGCGACGCGACCGAGACGTGTCGCATTGCAGTCTTTTGGTTACAGCAGGTAGGTAACTCTAATTATTTTCGTTTGCACGGAATCAGTCATGGCGGAGATCCGGGAGAGTGGTTCCTAGGAAGTTCCCGGCTTCGTAATAATACATTCTACCCTGGTTCTACCCAAGGACGACAATAGAGCTATTAACATTCTATTACTATTTGATTCCCTTTTTGGTTCCTACTCCACGTACTTTCCTCCGTCAGCAAATGGGGTTACTGCCTCCTGCAAAACTTTTTTATGCATGCGGTAGCATGCGACACATGTATACGCAAAATCGTCCCATGCAAGCATGCAAGTATACAATCGCTTCACAAGCACAAATACAAAGTAATTTATATTTAGTACCTACCTGTATCTACCTATTGCGCGCGTGCATCTTTCAATGAGCCGTGCGATCGTGAATTTTTCTCACGCGATTACGCAAAGAAATGAATAGTGTTTACATCGCCATCGCAAATGTAGATCAGATCACACTTTTCTAATGATATACTTTGTGCACAACTAGTGGCGTTATGAATCTGAATTAATACTTACAACTACGCACCTACCTCAGTATTTTGATAGGAATAACGCAAACTCGCGAAAAAAGTGCCAACTTCCATGCTGTCTGCATCTATCCTTCGCCCTGATTAACTTCTGATTACTGCGCGTTGTAAATATTTTCCCGCCAAATCATTCGTTTATCAGTGTAAGTGCGACTTTTCGTTCGGAAATCTACGGAGTAAAAAATAGGAAGGCAAATAAAAAACCTAATGAGTGTGCTTTCGACTTTCACTGTCGGCGACGGCGGCGGCGCGGCGGCCTTGCGGCGGACATTGACGCCAAATGGCGTAGAAAAATTGCATTCGATTCGCAACGAGATTGTAACACTCTCGATTTTAATCACGAACAGCATTGCCGGCATTGACGGACTCCGGGATATTTTCCTTCGATTGAAATAACCTATATAAGTATAGCAAACATGTTTGATGCGAATTGGGTCAGTTTCTTCTAGGAAACTCTACCATGCCTAGTCGTGTGGTGCCGGCTTAGAACTTGCACCACCCCAACTTTTACCGTGGGTGTCGTAAGAGGCGACTAAGGGATATACACCGGGGGGCGGGCAGCAGCGCCTCTTGCAGAATATATCTACCACCGAACTGCGAACCCCAACCCGCATGCCCAGCGTGGAGATTATGGGCACTACCCCTCATGAGATAAAAAATCAGAGGAGGCCTGCGTCCAGCAGTGGCCCATTATAGGCTGTTGAGGTTGTGGTTGAGTTACTTCTAGTGAGAAGTGGTCAGGTGCAGGTGGAGTTCAATTCAAAGTAGTGAGTGACACAGTTTGAAAATTATTAGGTAATTCAAAATTATGAAAATGTGGTCTTGTTCCCGTAAGTGTCGGTAGGTCCTATGAGATTAGCCTGACCGTTATTTTCTTTACTTAGGTAGTTACAGTGTACAATTGAAGTAACTAGGTAACTATAATACTTTATTGGGTATTCTATACTAATAGCATACAGAGGAAAGATTTGTTTGTTTGAAATAAATAGGCTCCGAAACCACTGGACCGATTTGAAGAACTTCCTACATTATCCCTAATGAACATAGGCTATAGAATATACCCATGCAAAGCCGGACCGCAAGTTAACAATAAAATAAATAAATAAATAATGCTGGACAATTCACACAGCATTATCTAGCCCCAAGGTAAGCAGAGCTTGTGTTATGGGTACTAGATAACTGATGTACGTAATATTATACATTACATAGATAGATATTTTTTATTATACATAGAAAACACCCAGACCAACGGAACAAATTTCTGCAGATCGTACACAAATTTGTTCCGAGGCGGGGATCGAACCCGCAACCTCTTGCGTCGCAGGCAGACTCTCGCCCGCTGCGCCACTGAGGTCGTCATAAACCTACGTCCTTCGATAACAAGCCCGAAACAGAATTGGAACGGAAAGTTAAAATGCATTTTGGATAGAGAAGGAGAAGCAGAAAAACAATGGACATTCAAAAATCTCTCTGGTTTTGAAAGTAGAACCCGCTATCCCGACAGACATCAGAAAGTATTCTGTGGAACCGAAGGCATGAATGGCGACGTAAAAGTGAATGCGTTATTAGAAAAGATTATATCTCGTCGATAAATCGATTCACTCGTAATTAGCTATTACCTGATATTAGCAACAAGATGTAGTTTAGATAAGTCACTTTATGTTAAAGTACCTAGGTAGGTAATACTTTTAAGCCTGTGATTATACTAATTAGGAAATACATGCTGCTTTCATGACAGGTAAACCCTAGATATGCAGTTATTAACTCAATCTATTACTGATGTTAGCGGGCATACTACGAACCTTATTTGTTATAGTAACTTTTTGGTGCGTAGTTAACCCGCTTACATCAGTAATTCATTCGTTAAATTATGATAGTTTTTATAATGAAATTCAATCTTTATTCAACAATATCATTAGTATGAGTACTTTAGTACTATACTTATAAATCTGTGAGTATGAGCCTAGGTAATGATGTGTGAAGTTGGCCATATCATATACTACCTCAAATCAACTCCATCAGATCTAGAAACATCTTCCAAACTACTAAATATTTAACTTTGAATTTAAAATACTAACTTTGAATTTAAAATACTAACTTTGAATTTAAAATAATAACTTTGAAATTTATATACGGTAAAGTCCAGGATTTGCTCTATCAATCATATGTTTCGAAAATACGATTCCATAAAATTTTCTCGATAGAAAACAAACCGCAAAGTTACCTCTAAATTCTTACTAAAACCTTAACTTCTCCATAAATACAGAAATTAAGATCTTGAGAATAAGCATGGTAATAGAACTAAGTATCAAGAACATTTCATGTGTTTTGGTTTTTTTTTTAAAAGTCCCAATTAATAGATAATAAGCTAAAACTTGGTTTTTGGGCTTGGGTTGCGTTGTTTTGGCATGCCCTGTCCCGCTCCTATAAACGCAAATCCTATGTCTATCCTTTTCACAAAAACTTGAACTCTATTAGGTAGGTACCTACCTAATGAACGCCGGCGACGACGGTTCACATTTAGGTAGGTAATTATTACAGATCAATAAGCAAGTCAAAAATTTCGTAGCACTTCGTATCGATAACGAGCGCGTTTAACTCTTTTCTATGGACGTGATGATTCAGTTCATCGAACGATCGATCTAATTCAGCAGATTATGGGTAAATCGATCCAATAACGTTTTCTAATCTGTTTCAATCTATTTTAATGGAATTTTCACTTTGATACCTTTTCTGCTTATCGACGCTTGAAATACCTACCTTGTTAAAAATATATGTAAGTTCATAATTATCCGTCCCGTGTGGTGCCGGCTTAGAATTTTCACCACCCCATTTCTTCCCGTGGGTGTCGTAGAAGGCGACTAAGGGACATTCACAGGGTGGCGGGCAGCAGCGCCTCTTGTAGATGGATCTACCACCGAACGTTCCCCAACCCGCATGCCAAGCGTGGGGATTATGGGCATTACCCTCCATGAGATAAAAACCAATAAGGCGCTTATAAGGGGAGGCCTGCGTCCAGCAGTGGACCATTAAAGGCTGTTGAGAGTGAGAGAGTTGAGAATTATCTGTCCCTCTCCACTTACCTCCGTTTCTAGTCCTAGTTCGTCGTCATCGTCAACGCCCGCGTCGGGGATGTCATCTTCTTCTGAAGCCAGCGCTGCCCCCAGCAGGAGCAGTGCCAGGAGGTATTGCCACCTGAAGCAAACACATGGACATGGTCAAATTAAAGGATTATCAATCATTCGGTCAGATCATCACCAGCCTGTGTTAGTCCACAGCTGGAAATAAGCCTCTCCCAATGAGTACCATAGCGATCTGTCTTCAGCTTGCCGCATCCAGCATCTACCGGCAGTATTTCGCAGGTCGTCATCCCTGCTAAATGGTGTCCTACACTACATTTTCCGAGTCGCGGTGTCCACTCAAGATCACGTTTACCCAAGTTGTTGTCGGTTTTACGCGAGATATGGCCGTGCTAATTCTAATACCTACTTTATGGAATGATTACGAAATGTCCTATCCCACCTGATATTAAATATAAGTCCAATAGTAGAAAGTATTAGTAGTAATATATAAAAATTATGAGTTCGAACTTAACAGGGGGTTCAGAAAAGTTACTGTACCAAAAGCATCCTCTGTGTCCAACCCGATACGATGCGTAACGACCGTGTAGTCGACCTACAAAGATGTTGTTACTTGTGTAATTTTTGGTGACATACCTTCCAAAATAACCAATACCTACATACGTTGGTATTACATAAATTTTATCGTATATTAGTACCTACTGCCCTAGTTAAACATGACATTTACCATAACACCTACGAAGCATGTAAAACATGTGGTTACATAATGACAGTTTATTTAAAGTGGACATACTGACACACAGAACGACAAGTGTCTTTTTATGGCAATGGAAACGGAACTAATGGGCCCAGCACTAATAAAATAATTTTTGCCATAGTTAAGTTTATGCAGCATAATACGAAATTGAGAAGTTTTGATCTTTTCTTTCTATGTAGATTTAAGTATGGGTACAACAGACAAATTAGATATGAAATGTTTGTAAACAAACCACCTATACATACTCAACAAAAAAAAAACACTTTTACGCCGTGTATTTTTGTATGCAAATTACCTATATAATCATTATATGCAGTCATTAAAAGATAGATGGTCATGTCACCCCATAATATGCCTATTTTGAAGCCCAATTCGATGTAGCGCGTCGACTTTCGGTAATATTTTATATTAAATATGAATGAAAAATAGATCTTGAATCAACGGGGTTTCATGTTTCATATAAAATAATGCTGTAAGTCGACGCATTACTTAAGAATTTTAGTTTTTTTGTTGTCGTTTGTTAACAAATATTTTACATCGAATTGGGCTTTAATATAGGCATATACATTGGGGTGAAATGATCATCTATCTTTGCAACAATATGTAATTTGGTTAGACCTACTCCGGCTAGAATTGGACATCCTCCACAATTAGCATGATTCATGAATACGAACAAAGCAGAACCTGTCTGATTATGAAACTTGAATAATGATTACAGTCCGCCAACATTGCTAGCGGATGAGTTCTCGACTGGTGACCACAAACAAAATAGCAATCTTTACTGTACATGGTTTTGAACAATAAATTGCTACAAATCAAATTTCAAGTATCAAAGCCTTAGTTTTTGACATGTTCAACTATGAGAGTCTTACTGCGAGGGTCTTAGACAATTTAAAGGCGAGGGTATACATTATGAAGGCACTGGTTTCTGTCATACGTTTTTTTCGGGATAAAAAGCAAAGTGCCTATATGTTCAGGCCCAGAACTTTATGCGTGCGAAATATAAGCTCGATCTATTCAGTAGATTTAGGATTAAACACCAAACAAACATCAAAGTGCTTTTTATCCTTTAGACCTTACAGGACTCTTGGACACGCCAGAAAATTCCAATTACATAACTAAAACTAGAACTGTCTTCATGTTTTGGCCCTTATTATAACGGCACAAACTTTGCCTTTACTCGTAATATTATTAGGATTAATAAGATGGAACAAGAGAAACTGATAACACCTAACTTTAACTTAACATAAAGTTAACCATTGTTATTATGCATTTCATTTCAATAAACATTTTTATTGTATAAGATAAGAGACTAGATAACTTGTTTACCACACATAAAGGAATTTATGTGGGTACATATGTATGTTATACCTGTGTTCCTTCATTCTGATCTAGATATCAAATCAATCTTGCCTGCTAAGCGTGTTCAAAGCAACTGGACCACTTAAGTAGGGCGATGTATGGAGCTTACAACATGTCGCAGGGTGTGGTGGATACTTGCCATAATTAATGTACGAAAGCTGTATCCATTGGACCCCGCTTATTCTGATTGCGAGATGCATTGGTATGACATCATAACATAAGAGATGTAGGGCGCTGCCGTATTCGGAGTACCCGAAAATTGGCAATAAATTCTTTTCGGTATGATGACAGGCTGTGATTGAAGAAAAGCAGTGTCCGTAGACCGTGTTATGTAACGAGTTGTTCCTATGCTGATCGAAGACAGGGCAATTGTCGTATGCCAATTAAGTAATTAATTTATTAAGCACGATTGTAATGTTATCAATAAGGAACTGTGATTTTTATAGCGCAGTTGAACTTAATTTTTTTTCAGTATTATCTTGCAATGAACTTGGCCTTTCAATATTGCACGGCTAATTGCAAAAACGTGCGTCTGCTAAATCGAGTTGTGGCTTTACCAATCCAGGTTTATTGTTCAACTTTTATTATTTTAGACGTGATTTGCTAAACTGAGCAAATAGACCTGAAAAGTGTCGATGAAACTTTACAATTGAAGTGAAGTGACATCATAATGCTTTCTCCATCGGAATCATCCATTCGTGAAATGGAAACTTGCGTATTTTTGGACGTGACAGCGCAACAGAACAGAAGCCTTTTATGGAGTTCAGTAGGTAGATCATTCAGTTTGGAAATTGAGCTGAGTATCAAAATTAAACTACCTATTATGGATAGACGCCGGATGCATAAACCTTAGCCAAAGAATTCTCTTTTACACATAGCAGTGTCTCAATTGTTTCTAATAAAAACCGATGAACGTAGGAATCCTGTCTTGTATACCGCGATTTGACGAAACTTGTTCCTTGTTGACCAACAAAGTTGTTCAGTAGGCTTGAACTCCGCAGAGCAGCGCTATGCAAGGCATGTTCCGATCATGTTCTGACGTATTAGAAATAACTGCTTCCTATCTGGTTTCCCTAGAATGCTCTATCACTTTCATTTTCTGTGTTACTAGCGCTGTCTACAACTACAAGGACGGCTTATTCTTCGACTGTAGTAATGTGTCGTAATTATGATCTAGAAAAGAAATAATGTGTAGTTTACCTATGTGATCATAATATCATAGCTTCTCTTATTGGAACAAGTGCCTCTACTTGTCTAATTCATATATAATTGTTTCCTGTGTCGATCTTTACGTTTACCAAAGAGCTGTCCCGCGCACAGTAATAAAATTGTTTGTGTTATATTAATATAATTGAATTCGCTTAAAAGTTTCAGATAACGACATTAAAATTTTGTTAACTTCTTCGATTGTAATTGTTGCTACAACTCAATACTTACTTAAGTACGACATATCGCAAATATACTAACTTTTAACATCATTGAAATTTTCAAGAAAGTTAAGATTTTTTTGTAAAGGCTGGTTTACCGGAAAAGAAAATGCTTGAGTATTTGGCCATGGCCACAAGCAGATTAGTTTCAGATAAGTTGCTAACAATGCAAAATGCGTGGGTGGGTATCGTGCGTGACACCCGCCATTTCATTGCCAATAATGCAACATTGGAATGAAACGTTACAAAACAATTTGCTTTCGATTGTTTCCGAAACATTACGATCCGGCTGTTTATTTTACAATGAATTCGATTGGTTTTGTTAACTGCCTTTTTGTAAAGACCAATTTTTTGTGGCTCTAATTGTCTATAAATTATAAGCTCAACCTAAAAGTTAATATGATTATATGAATTAGACATAGACATTTATTTATTTGCTGCTGCAGTACAAAACATACATAAGAATATAATTTGAAAAAAAAAAGTGATAAAAAGACTGACTGCTGTGTTACAGCAGCAATAAGGTCTCGACTCAGCATGATTGCCTTACTACTCTGAAGTAGATAGACATAGAATTTGGGCTTAAGAACTTGTAGAGTTCTAATAATGGTTCAATAAACTTTCTTAGAATCCGTAGCATTCAAGCATTATGTCACAATGCAAATGTAATAGTAAAATTTTGATTAACACACCTGTTTCTTACGGAAGTACAAATAATTACACACTTGGCTATTCTATTAGCTCATAATGCAGTGACTTGCTGAATGCATCGGTTTCTCACACAAGTCTAAATTCTGTTTTTACTTTTCTGTAGACTATTCCAACTGTTATTCATTTGGAATTTTATGTTCTTTTGTACAAGGTTCCTTATTTATATCAGCCGTTTATATTTTATCATTATGTGAATTAGCGATCTTTTACAAAATGATGTCTTTAGGTCTATCAGCTTAATAAGTATAATGTTTGGCGTAATTTATTACACGTACACACTTGGTAGGTATTTATGTTTTTTACATTAATTGCTGACTAAAACGCGGAAGCTTTGGTCATCGAAACGTTGGTTTGAATCAGTAAGTAAATCAAACAGTAGTAATACTTACCTACTATCGCGTGTCGACGCGACATTATCTGAATTTCACTTTCACATTGCGTAAGGAACTCGGAACTCATAGTTTTTGACAATCACGCTGCGTTTGCTATATCAAAGGCCATTTCCATCAAGGGGTAGGTATACATATAGACACTAAGGCAGACTGTATGTCAATAATATTTATTGCCTACGACACAGGAGGTTACGGGTTCGATTCCCGCCTCGGGACAAATGTGTGTACGATTTGCAGACATTTGTTCAAGGTGTTCTGGTCGTTTTCTATGTATAATAAAAAATCTATGTATTGTATTATATTACGTATATCAGTTATCTAGTACCCATAACACAAGCTCTGCTTAGCTTGGGGCTAGATAATGATGTGTGAATTGTCCAGCGTATAGAAATATGCGTATAAAAATAATGATGATAATAATAATTATTATTATCATTATTTTTATACGCATATTTTGTAAAGACAATGTACCTAAAGTTTTAGACAAACATACACCCCTGAGGTACACCACAAAATCTATCCCATTTTAACATCAAGTCAGTCAAAAGCCTCCTTAAAATCAAATCATTAGCAGAGCAAGATAATCGTTGGCTATGTAGACTGAAGTTAAGTAGTCGTAAGACATGCGCAGGGCAAGAGAGCGCGACACCTGGGCCACTTATTATGTGTGACCGATTATTCGGCGCACCCATGCAGTGTTACCGATTGAGGTAACAGAGCTTGCAGACAAGATATCACAAGCTTACTAGGCAATTACGGTCGCGTAATATAATTACATATATTGTATGTACTTACTTAGAGATAAGTAGTTAGAATTTGTTTACTTTTACTTTAAACAATAGGAACAAGTCTAATCACATAATTTGTAAATTAATATGTATGTGATTACGGTACAGTAGTCATATAAGAAATAGAACTTTATCCAGTAGGAAATTAAAACAAAACGATTAGGTACCAACAACAACTAACAAAACAGCGACGTAATTATATGCAACCATCAAAACTAAAGTTAAGACTGTGCGTGCGACCGTTATTTTATACCCAATATTTTAACTATTTTAAACCACACAAAGATAATAATCACAATAAATCCGGTTCGCGGTCCAGATTGCATGTATGCAGCTGCTCAATGCATGCCTAGGTGCCAAGTTAGATGGATGTATGTGGTCTGTGGGTGCCATGTGTGGTACAAACGCTCTCGTCGGGGCAAGGCCTAGGCTTTCACAATGTAACACCTCTGCCTCCCACAGCTTTTGTTATTAATCATGTACTATATTTACTGTGTCATAATGATTACATGCATTGCAATGTATTCAGTAGCAAGAAAAGTTATCTGTCGGTACTTATTTCTGGTAGGCCCTAAAATGTAAGGCATTTTATTTCTTATAACTCTTAACTCATTAATAATCGAAAAGAAAAATACTTTCCCATAAATCAGCAAGAAACAACATACCTAACTTTATGTTACTGACCAGTGCCCCGCCCCGACCACGCCATTCAGGTAAATTTCTAAATTCGTCGATGACACTGTTAAAGGGGAACGACCCTAAAATCTGCCACATTTTTTCCTCCTTGAACCTTTTAAAAGGTCATGGACCTTCGTTTCTGGATTGCGAAGAACCCCACGCTGAGTTTATTGCTTATTTTTCTGCAAAATTCAAATTGGATATAAAATAAATTTAAGGTAGCAGCTTCTGGATAAACTTTTTTAATTTTATCGCATCATTTCATTCCTAACACTTGAAAGGAATAGAGTTTAATGATAAAATTCTATTGTGACGATGATTAGGAGGTACTATGTACCGATCTCGTTTTAGCCAATTAAAGACACATGAGGTGCTTAATCATCCGTTAGCATCTTAGCAAGGTGTGTCTAAGCTGTCTACACAGACCACGATCACACATTAGGAAATTCTTCAGTGTGATAAATGTAAATGTCAACACAAAAATCACTTGCTCCAATTATGCAACATCCGCGCAATTTAGAAAATCATTACCAACTTGGCACATTAATCGATTGCCCAACGCTGAATCCAGTTCCACTTGTCCCGCCAAGACGGACCGCGCATGTCACTGTCACATGTAGATTGTATGTCAGTGTCATCACTTAATGGCGGGAATTTATTATCGGCGCGTGCTTGGGCAACTAAGGAATTGATCGCCCTTTGTATGTTTGATTCACACGCGATCGCGAAGTAAAGATTTATGGCACGTTTCGTAAGTTTAATTTGAGTTAAGTAGGTAGGTCAAGATACTCACAGATAGTAGGTAGGAATTTAGGAACATAGTCGTGAGGATGATTCGAGACAGTACGGATTTCCCTCCTTTAGTTCCAGGAGGTACCTAAGCGTTTGTTTTTTTCCGACACTTCCTTCCAGGAAAACGCGTGTCATTGCAGTTTCACAAAATCAATTAACGTTAATCCACACTGTTGCCAGCGAATAGCTGATTTCCGATCATCATTGTTTTAGAAATCAGTTTTTAGTAAAAAAAATGCTAATACACCAATCCGTACCATTCAGGTAATGTGTAATTATTATGTTGAATACCGTAATGAATGTTGATAAGTATTGTGTAAACATAGTGTGACCGCACGCGAGGAAATCGGAGAATAAATACCTACATAATACCCATATTGTCTACAATTATTAATTATTGTCACACCACACATTAAAACACTTTGTTCCGATTTTCTGTTCTTCGATTAGAATTGACTTCATTAGAATAATTTTGTACTAGCTGTCTGCGGTGAACATGTGGTGTTCCACATGTTCAAATTGTTAGTAATTCTAAAAATCGTAGAACAAAATTTTATCCCCTCGGGGTCGAGCACCTATTAGGTAGTACATTAGTAGGTACCGAATATAGAACTACGTAGGTAGGTAGTGGTGTTAATATAGTACTGAGATATCCTGGTACCAAATTTCATCCAAAAGTGAGTTTGAGTTTGGAGTAACTCGCAACATTATACAGGTATATAATAGGTATATACGTACATACATAAAAACTCGCCTCTATAATGCAATATTAATAATAAAAATAAATAATGCTGGACAATTCACACAGCATTATCTAGCCCCAAGCTAAGCAGAGCTTGTGTTATGGGTACTAGATAACTGTTAAACATAATATAATACAATACATAGATAGATATTTTTATTATATATAGAAAACGACCAGAACACCCTGAAAAAATGTCTGCAGATCGTACACACATTTGTCCCGAGGCGCCACATCGGTCGTCAATATTGTTGTGCTTTATTGTGTTTGTATGTTTTCTTGTAAAAAATATTACAGCATGACTTATTTGTTAATCAATTTTAGTTAGATGCTTCGATAAATATTAATAACTCTACATAATTTACTTTGCACAAATATGTTATTAAATAACATACAACAGATATCCACAAAGAAAAAAAACTTCTTGTATTTAAAAGTATATTAAAAGCGTTAATGGATAGATGTTTTTGTCATAAAGGAATATTTTGACGCTAAAACTTTATTTTGACATTACACATTTTAACACATAATTTTAAGACACATTTTTAATAGTATTATCAATCTTACGTTATATATTGTATAAAGCCTAACACTTAAATTTTGCACGCCTGGAGAAAGTAGAACGTATTGCAGTTGTTATTATTATTTATTTAAAGATTGTTAAGAACTTTTGTACAAACATTCTTGTGAATAAATGATTTGATTCATCAATCGTTCTATGGCATGTCCTAATTTCTTGATACAAAAGATATGAAAGCGCTCCTCCACGATATTAAAAAATCTTTTCTAGAGTATAGAGCAAAAGCTACAAAACCAGATCACCAGGTTTTATTAGCTATGCGTAATAGTACCTACTTGTATAATATCAGTAGAACAAGATCTTGCAGTACGCGAGCTGCGAGGAAGCTGTGTGCATCGTCCCGCGCTGGTTGCGTAACCCAGACTGTGCGAAAATTGAAAACTTGCTAGCCTTTCACAACTATCCTTACTTGCTTTAAAATGCAGATGGGATGGGTTGGCTTACCGATGTGCTTCTTTTAAACACTAACGTTGTAAGTTAATTACTAAGGTAACTTGCATCAGTAATTATTAACAACCTACATATTATAGTTTTAGTATTGATGATTTTCTAATAGCTTGTCATATTTCTGAATGGGCTTGTAGGCTAAATATAAAGCACAAGGCTAATCTTAATTTATAAAGGAACAAGCGATTTTCTGTGGATAACGCCCAGCCCAAACCGCTGAAGCTAGAAAGCCCTTTTGATAAAGAAATCCCATTATATTCTAAAAAATATTACCCAACCAAGCAAACATAATAAGCATAACATGGTACAAACAACATAATGTAAATAGTTAATTGTTGTCACATTATATGATTATCATGGTGGTATAGAAGACAATGTGTTTCGGTTTCGAATGTAGAGTAGGTGCTCTTGCATTTGTGACATTTGTCATTAAAAACATAAAGTGTGACTAATTCGCGCCTAATTTTGTAATCTCTCGACGGAGTTTGCATTGTACCATAGACACCTTGTCTTGGACCAAGGTACCTGCGAAATGCCTTCTCAATCAAGCCTGCCTACGTTATTTTTAGGTAAAATTCTTATGGATCATTGTTAAGATAGGACCTCGGCAAAATTTATTTGGGACTTTGTTAAACGAATTACTTACATAAAACTAATAATATATCTTCCTAAACACATATTATAGTTTCCGTTCCGTTGCAAAATAATTATAAAAAAAATAAATAATATTAAATAATTATAAAAGAAATAATTATTAAAACCATATAACGCTGAAGAGTTAACCCATTCGCAGATACCTAACGATGCGTACCTATACAATAATACTGCTGAAAATACGAAAAATCTTTCGTTTCGACGAATTACTACTGCTCCTTTTTGAAAAGTCGGGAAAGACCCGCACGTATCAGTGAATAAATCTGCCAATAACGGTTAACAGTTACGTTTATGTAAGTTTGTTTGCGAAAATAAATTTACGGTGTTTTATTTTCGTAGCGATGTGATTTCCATACAAAAGACATCAACGCGCGCTGCGGCTAAATTTGTTTTTGTACGCTGCAGGTAAAATAAATATTGATGTGTGTTGCGGGTAGAACGAAGCTTTGGGCGGCTGACGTTTTATTGGGCTTTTATATAATGACGTTTTATACTTTTTAATACCTACGCTTATATAACAAGACGCAAATAATAAGTGATTTAGTGGCAATGGATTTAGTAGGAACTGTATGCTTTCTCATAAGAAAGGAACAATTTCATGTTGGCATTTATGTGTTACATAGATGATTAAGTTTTATATAGATCACTTTTTATATATTTCAATGATTGTTAAATCATAATCATAAACTTTATTTGCATGTATCTTGGTTTAACGGTTTTTTTTTTTTAAATATATCCAAACCCAAACTACCTTTTAAGGTGTGCAAAATCTCAGTAACTACAATGAACTATAAAATTAAAGCAATATTCAATAAAATCCAATTAAAAATAAATAAATAATGCTGAACAATTCACACAGCATTATCTAGCCCCAAGGTAAGCAGAGCTTGTGTTATGGGTACTAGATAACTGATATACGTAATATTATACATTACATAGATAGATATTTTTTATTATACATAGAAAACACCCAGACCAACGGAACAAATTTCTGCAGATCGTACACAAATTTGTTCCGAGGCGGGGATCGAACCCGCAACCTCTTGCGTCGCAGGCAGACTCTCGCCCGCTGCGCCACTGAGGTCGTCAAAAAATAAACGTAGGTACTTACAGGTACTGTAGTACATAACTCAACAAGTTGGAAACTCTATCTACATAAGTTATGGTACTGGTAGGCATAGGGGCCTAGGTCGGCCAGTCACCGTAGAAACAAATATCGTGTCAGGTCGCAATAAATTGCAAGGTTCTGTTTTTTGGGATGTCAGTAGGATAGATACCAATAGTGTAAAACCACACTACCGGTACGTATCTGTCCTAACAACATCCTATACATTTCATAGTTATGAGGACCAATGACCATACTAATTTGAGTACCGATAATCACTTTTTAATCAGTTAATAAGTTTTCATTTGTGTTATAGTCATTTAAGATACAATCCTTATATTGCCTATACCTATTCTATACGGAATCCCGTGTGCAAGTTGACTCGCACTTGGCAAGTTTTATTTAGAAGTTGTATGCTAAAAACGGAAAAACACCAGGTTTTTTCAAATTCGAAGTTGAAAACTTTTGGTTTTACATTATTGGTATTGGTTTATCATAAGTCATAACATCATCCCAAAAAAATCTGAATCTTACAATTTATTGCGATCTAGAATGTTTTAGATATTTAGGCTTTAAGTTAAGATTAATTTAGGTATTTACAATCTGAAACAGCCTTGAATGAGCGCCTGTGTAAAATGTCTATTATTTAGACAATTCAATTACTTACGCAATCTTCTCAGAACAACTAATTTGTTCGGCTAAATAGTATTTTGAAATAATTTAATTGAGTTATCTTTGTTAACTTCTGTTTGGTAGGCTTAATTAATCCTTGTACCAGATATTAGGTGGAGATCACAAAATTAGGAGGTTAAAAGGTTTTCAAGAAAATATTGATTACTCTGGTTAAAGCTGAGCTTGTGCGAAAGTAAAAGTTGCGCTACGTATTTTCTTACGGACTTCAAGAAGGATGAAATTCGGCTGTGTAAATCTTTGGTAGTAGGTATATATTTTTTTATTGTAGGAGGGATGATGATGATGATCATCGATTTCTCCGCCAATTATGGACCGATTCCGATAATTCTTTCGCAATTTTTTTATAGAATGATCCCGAATTGGTCCCATAAATTATATTCCTGAGGGATTAGTATTTATCCCGCAAATCTTATACATTCACAAAATAATGACTAGCTACAACAATTTAGTTTACTATGTTCGCCAATGCTTAATAGATTTTGTTTTTATCGTTGTTATCTAAAGTTTGATTAAGGTGAAGTAGGTCCCAAAACTCAGGTTTTGCCTATACGGAAAATCAATTTCAAGGCAAGAAAACACAATTTTTTTAAATCTTTTTTAATTAGCATCGAAAGTTTAGGGTTTTTGTTAGTAAGTTATGGGAGCCGAAATACGATTAACTCAACTTGACTCGATAGAAAAAAATCGCAAAGTTTCCTCTAAATTTTGCATTTTTACTACGGAAAACCAGTTTCATTTGCTAGTTACTTAACATATTTGCATGAAATATCGTCTAAAAATACTTAACTAAACACTTTAGAGGATTATGGTTTTATTTTTTTGCGAAAGCGTGTTATTTCAGAGCAATAACAAATTTATAAATAAAAAGCAGTGAAATTGCGCGCGGGCCGGCTCTTGCCTCCCTTTCTCGCTTTAACCGCGCGGTGTTCGCTCGTCCTTGTCTCGAAAAAGCGAACCTACTTCGCCTTAAGAGGTGGTCCCATAAAAGTTCTATTTTCGAGGAATTTATATGTGCTCCGTAAATCGTATCTAAAACATTATCTATCACATCATAAGTTTCACTCACTGCTCTATTGGTTTCCTCGGGTGTGAAAAAGAGCTCTAACAATGTTGACGGATGGCGGATCGCCTAAAACGAAGTACAACCGAGCCTGGACTGATGGTTTTGTTAGGGTTTTGTAAGCTTTACCTAGGTCCTAACATAAATCCTATTACTAAGACTCCTGTCTGTCCGTCTGTCTATCCGTCCGTCTAACAGCGGGCTGTATTTTATTAGTATTCAGCAGTTTGAAATAGGTTTGTTTTGGTTAAAAAACACGCCAAAGTATTTAAAGCATGGTTAGACTGCAATAATTATACCTATCGTATGATACTTATCAAAATTTCTTAAAAAAGATTATTATATTTCCACTCACCTCATTTCCATGTCCGAGCCTAGTGATTTGTTCTGAAAAATGCAACACTATCAAACAGGGCGCGAAACGGGCCTCAAGCGATACGGCCGAACGAAACGAGACTGTTCGGGCGCAATGCTTTCTCCGTGCTTTTATAAAAATGCATGCGCGCGGGCAGCGGCCGTGGCAGAATACAGCATAGTTCAGCGTCTACGTTACCTTACCTCCTAAAAACGAAACCGTTTGGCAACGCTACGCGAAACTAATAAATTCTGTAAAATGCGATTTGTTTGCTTGGATTTGAAATTAGATCGAATCTTTTCATTTGATTCGGAAGTATAAAAATTATACTTACTAGATGTAATTCGCTTCATAAATTACCAAATCGCGCGATAATAAAATTGAAAGTTGCGAATAGTTTGTAGATTTGTAGACCTTATTCTACGTAATAAAGTGTCCTCTAGGTCATGATGATCTAGGTATATTTTAGTATGGAGAATCTATCATTATCATCAGCCTATATTCGTTCACTGCTCAACATCATCATCATCATCCTATACCAGTCCACTGCTGGACATAGGCCTCCCCTAATGAGCGCCATAGCGCCCTGTCTTCAGCTTGCCGCATCCAGCATCTGCCAGCATTTTTTCGCAAATCGTCATCCCACCTGGTCGGAGGGCGTACTACACTACGTTTGCCGAGCCGCGGTCTCCACTCAAGAACACGTTTACCCCAGCGGTTTTCGGTTCTTCTCGATATATGGCCAGCCCACTGCCACTTCAGCTTGCTAATCCTTCGACCTAAGGAAGCTCAACATAACTATTCCTAATTGAGCGCCATAACGTCCTGTCTTCAGCTTGCCGCGTACAGCATCTGCATTTGCCTATTTACTATCTGGAAGGTAACTATCAACCATACCAATTCCGTATTTGGTTTTATATTGAGGAACTTAATTAAATCTTCCTGTAATCAGAACCGGAAGGATCCACTAAGTGCTACGGCGCGGCGCGGCGTAGCATCTGCTACGGTTTTCCCCTTTTAGAACAGACAGAATATAATTTAGTTATCGCATAAAAAATTGTTCGTTCCTTTTTTAAGCGTTTGTAAATATCTATGTGCTATTAATTTCTATGAATAAGATACATAAACAGTTTGCGCGGTTGTTAAGAACCGACAGTTTATATTGAGATCCCACGATCGGTTCTGAGTTTATGGTTACGAGTCACCCGTAATTAGTACTATTCTTACCATAATTATAGTATGTATGGTGTCCCTGATTCATTGCATACGGGTTTTATATTTGAGTTCTCGGACCTATGTACTCACGCACGACACACTCTGTGAAATTGGAGTTTTGTTCCTGATCAACGAAAACATTCCAACATGATTGAAAAGCCTGCCGTTTCAAAATAGCAAACGTTTATTCATGATATTTTTGTAAGGTGCAACAAAGACACTATTATAATTTTCAAACAAAAACCCTGATTCTTACCGATCGAGTGATTAAGCAACGACAGTAGGTTCTCCGATATGCGTTGAGTACACAGACGACTGTGTATCGCGGCTTATGTTATTTTCTATATTGTAGAGACAAGAGCAGCACGGACAGAAGTACAAGCGGAGAAACCTGGCGATTTTCGACTTGGCGCTCGTTACTGAACTATTTTCGCTATCGGTCCAGGAGAACTTTTCTTCCTTAGATCGACTGCAAATTGCCCCGAATACACTCAGTTCCTCTTTCATCGGGATATCAGTTTTAGATCTGGTTTCCTCAGCAATTCGCTCTTTATTATCACCGTCGTGATCCCGCTCCCAGGACGTCAAGGGCAGCAGATATTCCTCGATGTTGACGCTGTGTTTTGATGCTGATCGTGACTGGAGCATGAGCGTCGCCAGGTTCACCATGGATGATCCGTCCGGCTGGTGAAGTCCATCGCCAGGAATCATGTTGCCGACCTCCTTGATGTCATTGCCCAGGCAGAGCTTCATCCTCAGCACTGTGATGTCGGAGTCGCTCGGCCAGGAGATCACATCGGGAATGGGACTTTTATGACGGGCTGTTCTTATTTTTTTTAACTTTTTTTTCTCTGAACCATCTGATTTTATTTTAGTTAGACCAGATTCTAAGCTTCTTGCGAGACCGGCACAGACCTTTGGGTTACTGTCTGAGGGTAGATCGAATGCCACCTGTCGCACTGAAAACATTCCGTTTGCTTTTTGGATATCTATAATATCTTCAATTTTTCTTATACGGTCGTCGTTGTTATTTACAGATAAATCCATTTTGTTAAAAATATTTTAAAATAAATTTAAATTTTTATACTTAAAATTGAAATCAGGGTGGTTTACATTTTATTGTTTTGACTGGTTTTGACAGAATTGAGTTGTTATAGATTAAAAATGAAAAAATGTAGATTAGTTAGTTCCATAGACATAGAATTTTTTCACTGGTTAGTTCCTTTTTTTTTCAAGGTATTTTTAAACATTGTCTGTGATCTCAACACAAAAAAAAACTGGGACCAACCACAGTCTTTATATTGGCGGACAAAAAACGATATCCTCGTAACAAAATTATTTTTTAAGCGGTCAAACTAAGGGACTAGTGTTTGCAATGGCCAACGTCTTTTTCATAAATTTTGTTTATTTCAACGAGTATTTTAATTTTTATTAATAATAAGAAAATACGTGATGGGGTATATTCAGACAGTACAAATGTAAAACCAAACATTATTTAAAAGACATGAGATAGGATCCAGAACAGCTAGTCTTTAGATGCCAGTAGGTACGTTAACAAATAAATGCTGTAAGCAAATGCTGATCTATTAACTATATTGATATATTAAAAACCCGTATGGGGCTGGGAAACAAAAAAAAACTGTATGTATGCTACCTACTCTCCCCTGATGCATATATAGGTAGGTACATTAAGTTTTGAACCCGTGCGCTATGTTTGGAGTAAATTAAAAAAAAAACGAAGTGTGTCTAGATGTCTAGATCATGGTCATTTCATCGGTATGCCACATGTGTCAAAACTACTACCTATAATCATACGATCTATCAAGTGTAAGCCGACGACGTATAAAGGTTAAAGTTCCTACTGTAAAAACCAAATTTGCTGAACGGTTTAAAATTTTTACCTTGTGTACCTGCTTATCGTATTGGTATAAATTTATAATATTGTATGTCATGTATTGTACTAAATTAGTTCAGCTATTTACTGTCTGTGCACTACCACTTTATCTTATATCTTCTTTGTCCATCCTAAGGTTGCCTGGGAGAAATCGCTCTCAGCGATAAGGCCGCTTTTTGTACTGTAAATTTATATTTAGATATAAGATTTTTATGTTATTCATGTATTTTCTCTTTTTTGTACAATAAAGTGTTAATATATAAATAAATAAATAATACATTCCAGTAGGCTAGCATCTGTGAACCTAGCGTACAGCACACAAAAACAACAACGCATCGTCTTATCTTGGATTGTATAAATTTTGATGTGACGTAATTTTTCTTTAAAAGCTAAGCAACAACTTCGTATGGCCTACTTGAACCATAGAGTAAAAAAAATAGTCCCTCCTTAATGTATTCCCTTCGTAGAACCTACGATTAAGAATAATTGCCTCCGTGATCCACGGGTAGAACGCAGAAACTGGGATCTGCACTGACATCTCGCAGTGCATTGTCCCCCTGCCTAATTAGGCCCTAACCAGCCCCCGAGAAGGACTCTTGGTGATTGACAGCTTCGTTTCAGCTTTTCTGTGGGTGTGGTTGGATTTGATATCTCGATGAGATCCTTCAATCCCATTTTCCATCTGGCCTCCTCTGTGGCCGTGCAGTGTACGACGTGTTCCTTAGTTTCTTCTTCCTGGAAGCAGCCACGGCATAGGCTGCTGTCTGTGGCTCCAGTCTTGAATAGATGATGGTTCAGTTCACAATGACCTGTGATGATGCCCACCATTTTGTTCTTAAGTCCTTACGGCTCATCTTGAGCATCGTATTTGACAAATACTATAATATGTTGTCTTCCCATCTTTACAAGGGAATATTTATTTAGTGTGTTTGCAGTCTGTTCGACGCGACCGACGACGCTCCCTTAGTTTTAGTCTATTTTTGTCGTCTGCAGTAGTGCGCGGCGGCGGCGGCGCGGCGCGCCACTCGCCATCTCTAGACTTGCGTGTGATGGAATGGAACGTAAGAATGTAAAACGTTGACTTCAAAGTTATAACGGAACGTTTCACTGTGAAACTGTCGTCCCTGTCACTGGTGATTCTGTCAATTCATCATTCTTTCAAATTCGATTCAAAATCCAAAGTCAAAAAACTTGGCAAAAGCCAAAAGCAAAGCAAACATCACAATCGGTCGAAGGATGGTGTAATGTGTAATGTTTTCGCTGGAATATTTGCTACTTTTCCACTATGGATTCCAATAATACGGATACTAACGGCGATAAGTGTAATTCAAATGGAGACTGCTCGCCGAAGTCAAGGATACAGCCGTTCGAAATAAATCACTCGAAAAATATTGATGACATTTCTACGCCTTCTGAACTGAAATTCGATGAAGGTATTGTAAACAATTATCTACCTACTTTCCAATTACTTCCTCGTATGTTAACTTTACTACACAGTGACCGAGCAGCTTGTGGCTATCACCTCTATACAATTAACATAACACGGCGGCGGCGGGCGAAAGTTAGTTTCGTTGTTTTGCATCTCATGATGAATATTCCCTTTCAGAATTCATTTATGAAGACCCTGACATTACCGAGAAAAGGAAAGAGATTGAGAAATGCTTGAGCGACCCTGATTCAGTGAATTTGGAAGAATGGCAGAACTTTGCAAAAAGCAAAGGAGGACTTATTAGTGGTAGGTAGTAAACAAACCTTGTATGACATCATTATAGATAATGCTGTGTGAATTGTCTAGCATTATTTTATTATAACATTAACAGTTCTTACTAAAATTTAAGAGACCATGTATACAGTACCTATTCTGTTATTATAGATCACTACAGGAGAAGAATATGGCCGCTACTAGTTGGAGTAACCCAAGACGAAATGACTGAACCACCATCTTTGGATGAACTCTCAACTCATTGTGAATATAATCAGGTGAGGCTTTTCAACGGTTTGTAACGGATACTGAGCTCGTTCAAACAATAATGTAAGTAAAAACTACATTCTTGAGGCTTCCGCTCTACTTCTCCACATTTACTGTAAGCTCAATCCCGTGCAATAAATGACCTAGATCAGCAACCATGCTATTCATGCAGGTCAGCACAATTTGATCCCCAATAATAAATCACAGTAAGTTTCAACAGAATTATATCAAATACCATCATTTACACAATTTGTCATTACTCATAACTCAATGATAAGGTTTCTTCAATATTATCTATAAGATTGCTTTGTTTTAAAATAAAATACATTTTTGTCTAGATTTATTAATTGTTTCATGGTCAGGTTATTTATTTATGTTTGTAACCATCCAGTTATAACTCTGATGTGAGAATACCCTTGGGGTGTAGGCATCCTAGTTTAACTTTAATTTTCTGTGTCAGAGTCTCGCAAGGTCTAAAGGAAATAAAATATTGATTGACTCTGAGTCTATCATGATAGTCTTGTCTGGGGCCTGTCACAACCAGGTCTTACTAACAATCCTTGTCTGGTAATTTTGGATTTTATTGTTTTTATTCTATCTGGTTATAAGGTAAGTATGGTTTTGTTAACATTTTAGAAAATGATATAACTTAGCCAATGTAATCTGAATAGCTTGATGAGTATCTGACCAGTAGTCACATTGCTTATAGTTTCTTTTTTCATCAGGTGGTGCTGGATGTGAACAGATCTCTGAAGCGGTTCCCTCCCGGCATCCCATATGAGCAGCGAGTGGCGTTACAGGACCAGCTCACGGTTCTCATCCTTAGGGTCATCATGAAGTATCCGCATTTAAAATATTATCAGGTGAGATTTGAGTAGATTTCTGATATCATACTTAACAAAAAAAAGTTATTTTATTATACAATATATAAATTGCATGAACAAAATGTACTGTCCTATACAAGCTTTTAAATATTGCAAGATTAGTAAACTGCCTCCTCACTTAGTCAAAGTAAAAAAAAAAAAAACAAAGAATTGTGTAATCTAAATAAAATATTGATGAGTTTACTTTTCTGCAATAAGTTTTTACTCCAATGCTGGCTCATTGAGATTTTTAAATGTGTGTTTCTGTGGTAATAAATATGATATGCCAGTGTATCACATTAAAATAGCACTAACCACAAGGAATCAATGATATTGGAGTGACGTCACTAGGTGCTACTGCTTTTGCAGTGATGGTAGATCATAATTTATCAGAAATAGCTTAGATGAAATCACCTTTGGATAGTTTTCCGGCTTCGAGATTTTACCAACGTCATCCCGTGACCATGGGAGTGGGTAATCCTGCTGAAATGTCGGAAGAAATATGTATAAATTACAAGTAACTTATACATATTTCTTACAATAAATCTATTCAATAGTAGTTTATAAAATAGATTTATTGTAAGGTGTTCGGTTTAGCGTTTGCCTAAATAAATGAAATAAATAAGGTCGTTACGGGAATCGAACCCGCAACCTCCTGCGTCGAGGGCAAACCGTCGTCCAACGCGGAATAGATTTCGTCGAAATATTTAAATAGTATTCTGTAAATCAAATTGCTTAGATGGCGTAAATAACGGGTATTAAAAAGTAAAGTAAAATCGTACGCCAATTATTAGAAGTTGTCATTCAAATAGCGTTCTTGGAAATGTTTACCGGAGCCCTGTCACTGTGCGCGCTATCGGCTACACTGAAGCGCTTCTTACAATGTGGCACTTACAATGTACAACTGTGTCAATAAATACTACGTCATAGTTATAGTCCAGCAGTCTTGAGTAGCAAGCGATTTTGCGCTCGATTGGCGAAATCACACGTAGTATAAGATGGATCACAGAACAAATGTGGGAGGGAGGGATGTATGTTTGTTACTACTTCATGCCAAAACTTCTGAACCGATCGGGCTGATAGCTTGGATGTAGTTCTACGCCCATTGAAACATCATGTCTCTATATTTTCATATTTGAGGCCACAAAAAGAAGACTCCGATAGATATCAGAACGGTAAAGTAATTATTAATATTTTGAATAGTAATTGGCTGGTTTTTTAAGATATACCATTTTCGCTAAAAATTGGTGTTTATTACCTTTTACGCCTAAACCACTACACAGATCGAATTGCAGTTTTGCACAGTTGTATTTGTAGACCTACTACTTTTTATACTGGAACAACTCGTGCGGAGCTGGTTGTATTTGTATAATACTAACTTAAAATTTAACATAGTCTAAAGCATAGGTTTAATATAGGTTAAACATAAAATACAAGCATACGTAATAATAAGACGTCGTATCTGGTACTTTCCTAAATGCCAAAGTTGGGTTCCCTTGCATCTTCATACTAGGTTATCTTAGTGCGAGAGAGGATTCGCGGCGTGAACTTAGTTTATAACAAGATCCAGATTATTGTTTTATAAATAGACTCATAAGAATTTTTACCGATTCAGCACGGATGTCGCCGGTGGGGCGTCACAGTTTTATTCTATTTAGTTTAGGCAGAGATACGAAGATGCCCTTGGTGGCCACCAAAATCTATTTCGAATAAGATAAATTAGGTGGTGGCGCCACTTTGGGTGGGGTATGGGCCATTAGCCATCAGGCGTATGCCACCGGGAGAGATGCCAAAATTTAAACCCTTAAAACTCTTTTAAAGTGGCATTTTTAAATAGTTCACTTTAAAAAAAATGGAAATGTAGCATAAAAGTAATTTCATGACTTATCAAGTAATTCAGTCGTACAAAAATATTGACTATGATGGTTCTAAATATTGACTTTCTAAAGTTACCATCGATCGATCGTTCAATCAAAAAATGAGTAACTACAACACTTATATGACCATTATGGACACTAAACAAATTAATAACCACCTACATTCGATATCGTCTGCCAACTGAACTTAAATCACGCGCGAAACGAAGAAAAAGCAACCAGTTCCAATTCATGGCGGGTGACACCTTAGGAGCGCCTATCTAAAATATCTAAATACGTTATGACGAGCAAGATATCGCTATTGCTTTGGAAGTATACACGTATTTGTGATAATGGGCAGAACCTGCAGTACATGTAGTGTTACTAATTTAACAATAACCCTTTACAAAACCGCTTTATATAGCCTCTACCGCATAGTTTATAATATCAGTGACTTACCGGCACTATTGTATTACTTTAATTTAGATGATAAAAGCCATTACTAAGTAATGCATAGCACTAAATCACATTATACACGCACAAGATGTTTTCCGTAGGTACTTACTCAACTATGGCTGCCTATCTGATACAGCCTACCCGATTTTCCCTTTCCGGACTCTGTAACTTGTATTCTTCTTCCCCAGGGCTACCACGACGTGGCGATAACGTTCCTGCTAGTGTGCGGGTCGCGCGCCTCGTTTCCGCTCCTCTGCCGCCTGTCCGTGGGTCCGCTGGCGCCCTTCATGCAGGCCACCATGCGGCCCACGCAGCATCTCCTCAACTACATGCTGCCGGTCATAGCCCGCGCCGAGAAGGAGCTCGCCGACTACTTGGACAAGTTAGTGCATCCAAATATTACGAGTTAAAGCTTATATTTGAACGCGAATTAGTTCTGTGCGGTATTGATGCCGTTCAGATCGGACCTTAACTCATCCAGTCTTTGCCGGCAGATAGAAAATCAACCATCAACATGTACATTTTGGTCCACAGAGCGGGAGTAGGCACGATGTTCGCGCTGCCCTGGTACCTGACCTGGTTCGGGCACAGTCTCAACCGCTACTCCGACGTGGTCCGCCTGTACGACTACTTCCTGTGCGCGCCGCCGCTGTTCCCCGTCTACGTGACGGCAGCGCTGGTGCGGCACCGCGCGCTCGAGGTCTACACCTGCGAGTGTGATATGGCGATGTTACACTGCCTGCTGTCAAGGGTGAGTCTACTGGACTGCATCTATAGGTACATAGGTATGAGGACGTGGTCTGAAGAACTACTGTTTACAAGAGTTTTGTTATTGATACTTTCTGTGATCCCTTCAATTTCGCTACAGCCGATTCGTTTGCCGCATGAGTAAATACTCGCAAGAGTTCCCGTCTGATCTCCGACTGGTCAGATTATTCTTGCCTCGGTTTCGCAGACGTTACTCCGGAACAAGAAGTGTTATTTCTAGAAAAATATCAAAGTGGAATCTCGAAACGATCCGTTCAGTAAGTTTGGCGTGAAGAGGTTACAAAATATCCAAATAGTGTGATGGAAAACATTGGTTTCTGATAGCGTACGGTCACATCACAAAGCATTGGTTTCTGATAGCGTACGGTCACATCACAAAGCATTGGTTTCTGATAGCGTACGGTCACATCAGAAAGCATTGGTTTCTGATAGCGTACGGTCACATCACAAAACATTGGTTTCTGATAGCGTACGGTCACATCAGAAAGCATTGGTTTCTGATAGCGTACGGTCACATCACAAAACATTGGTTTCTGATAGCGTACGGTCACATCACAAAGCATTGGTTTCTGATAGCGTACGGTCACATCACAAAGCATTGGTTTCTGATAGCGTACGGTCACATCACAAAGCATTGGTTTCTGATAGCGTACGGTCACATCACAAAGCATTGGTTTCTGATAGCGTACGGTCACATCACAAAGCATTGGTTTCTGATAGCGTACGGTCACATCACAAAGCATTGGTTTCTGATAGCGTACGGTCACATCACAAAGCATTGGTTTCTGATAGCGTACGGTCACATCACAAAACATTGGTTTCTGATAGCGTACGGTCACATCAGAAAGCATTGGTTTCTGATAGCGTACGGTCACATCACAAAGCATTGGTTTCTGATAGCGTACGGTCACATCACAAAGCATTGGTTTCTAATAGCGTACGGTCACATCACAAAGCATTGGTTTCTGATAGCGTACGGTCACATCACAAAGCATTGGTTTCTGATAGCGTACGGTCACATCACAAAACATTGGTTTCTGATAGCGTACGGTCACATCAGAAAGCATTGGTTTCTGATAGCGTACGGTCACATCACAAAGCATTGGTTTCTGATAGCGTACGGTCACATCAGAAAGCATTGGTTTCTGATAGCGTACGGTCACATCACAAAGCATTGGTTTCTGATAGCGTACGGTCACATCAGAAAGCATTGGTTTCTGATAGCGTACGGTCACATCACAAAGCATTGGTTTCTGATAGCGTACGGTCACATCACAAAACATTGGTTTCTGATAGCGTACGGTCACATCAGAAAGCATTGGTTTCTGATAGCGTACGGTCACATCACAAAGCATTGGTTTCTGATAGCGTACGGTCACATCACAAAACATTGGTTTCTGATAGCGTACGGTCACATCACAAAGCATTGGTTTCTGATAGCGTACGGTCACATCACAAAACATTGGTTTCTGATAGCGTACGGTCACATCACAAAGCATTGGTTTCTGATAGCGTACGGTCACATCACAAAGCATTGGTTTCTGATAGCGTACGGTCACATCAGAAAGCATTGGTTTCTGATAGCGTACGGTCACATCACAAAGCATTGGTTTCTGATAGCGTACGGTCACATCAGAAAGCATTGGTTTCTGATAGCGTACGGTCACATCACAAAGCATTGGTTTCTGATAGCGTACGGTCACATCACAAAACATTGGTTTCTGATAGCGTACGGTCACATCAGAAAGCATTGGTTTCTGATAGCGTACGGTCACATCACAAAGCATTGGTTTCTGATAGCGTACGGTCACATCACAAAACATTGGTTTCTGATAGCGTACGGTCACATCAGAAAGCATTGGTTTCTGATAGCGTACGGTCACATCAGAAAGCATTGGTTTCTGATAGCGTACGGTCACATCAGAAAGCATTGGTTTCTGATAGCGTACGGTCACATCAGAAAGCATTGGTTTCTGATAGCGTACGGTCACATCACAAAGCATTGGTTTCTGATAGCGTACGGTCACATCACAAAGCATTGGTTTCTGATAGCGTACGGTCACATCACAAAACATTGGTTTCTGATAGCGTACGGTCACATCACAAAGCATTGGTTTCTGATAGCGTACGGTCACATCACAAAGCATTGGTTTCTGATAGCGTACGGTCACATCAGAAAGCATTGGTTTCTGATAGCGTACGGTCACATCACAAAGCATTGGTTTCTGATAGCGTACGGTCACATCACAAAACATTGGTTTCTGATAGCGTACGGTCACATCAGAAAGCATTGGTTTCTGATAGCGTACGGTCACATCACAAAGCATTGGTTTCTGATAGCGTACGGTCACATCACAAAACATTGGTTTCTGATAGCGTACGGTCACATCACAAAGCATTGGTTTCTGATAGCGTACGGTCACATCACAAAACATGTGTTTCTGATAGCGTACGGTCACATCACAAAGCATTGGTTTCTGATAGCGTACGGTCACATCACAAAGCATTGGTTTCTGATAGCGTACGGTCACATCAAGAAGCATGACACTTGGAACAGATGAATTTTAATTGTATTGTTTTACAAGGAATATTTTGTTGCTTATTTTTATTTGAAATTTTTTAATTTTTGTTCATTTATAATCCAGATCTTATTGCTACTTTTTTAGGCATTTGTATTTCTTTATAGTATGAGGTATCAAAATTAGTTAGAGTAAGTGGTTCGGGTATCGGAGATGGTCGCGGTCATTAGAA
The DNA here is from genome assembly GCA_946478455.1 of Eupithecia vulgata. Classification (NCBI taxonomy): domain Eukaryota; kingdom Metazoa; phylum Arthropoda; class Insecta; order Lepidoptera; family Geometridae; genus Eupithecia; species Eupithecia vulgata. The sequence continues at coordinate 1,602,868 of OX297862.1, read as the reverse complement.
CGGTCCTTCATTCTAATTATCGCGAACGATCTCAGATTTTCTAACGGCGAGGTGAAGTAAATACGTATGCCACAGATGCATACAGAGGCGGGATTACGCCCACACGTATAGCACACAGATGCATACAGAGGCGGGATTACGCCCACACGTATAGCACACAGAGGCAAACAGAGGAAAGATTACGCTCACATTCGCAACAAAAATTATGTTTCTACGTAAATACAAAACTGTGCACAAAGCTAAGCGGAAGCGAGTTAGTAGGTAAATCGCTTTCTTCCCTTTATGTTGGTAGGTATTTATCTGATGATGACGGACGCATGTTGGTATGTAATGTTGCAGCTACCTGATGACTTGCCCTTCGAAGACATCCTGGTGTCCGCGCAGAGGCTGTACGAGGAGAACGACCCCGCGGGGCTGGAGAAGGAGGTCGCCGCGCTCGAGCGGAGAGAGTGAGTATTTCAATACTGGAAATTGGAGTTGCACATGTGAAGTCACTGGATAATCTGATTATGTGGGCTCGCAGGACACGGCGACATTTTGTTGGTGTATATTATAACATCATATTATTAGTTTTCGTAAAAACTCATTGCTGGGAGCTTTGTGACGGGCTTCCTTATTGTGGTCGCATACCTTCAATCTAAGTTAATTACCTATATCAGTCTTCTGGTATCCATAACTTTAAATAAGATACTTTAAAGATTTAAATTTGTGTACCTTATACAATGTAATGCAACTGTGCTGCGTTCGTTTTATAAACTCAAACTCAATAACTTTATTTCTTTAGGCTTACAAAATAAGCACTTAGACAAGTCAAATTTAATACTATAAACAGGTTTATAAATATTCATTATTATCAAATAAGAAATATGATGTTATTGATTTTATTCGCTTCAATTTTTTGTCCACTAGTGGAAGAAGCGAAAAAGAAACCACTAGTAAGTTTTAAAATGTCCTTATTTTATATTCAGTAGGAAATTAACTATTTTTATTTAGGTACGCAAGCTCTGTTTACACATTGGGCCTAGACGCTGTGGCTAGAATGTCTTAAATATATTTTAATTCTCCTCTTCTCAGAGAGGAGCAACGTCGGCTGGACGAGGAGCGCATGCGGCGGCGGCAGCTGGCGCCGCGCGGGGGGCGCCCCCCGCCCCGCTGGCGCCCCCTGCGCGCGCTGGCCAGGCTCGCCTCCACGCGGGGGCTGCTGGCGGCCGCTACCGTGCTGATCGGTGTCGCTGTGTACTACCGGCCGGACCTGCTGTTCCATAGGTAGCGACACGCTTACCGGCTTGTGCTGTTCAGCTTCTAGGCGTGCGTTCTGGTGCTGCTGATGTTGCTGCGTAATCGAACAAACTAAAGCTAAACTCTTCCCTCTAATTACCTATTATATATACAAACGTTGCAGTACAGTCGCCGTGATAAAAGCCTGTTCCAACCTTACCGGAGCGACTGCGAATTTCGAGTGGCGCGTGCCGCTCTGGATAACAAATATCGCGTAGGTCTTAACAGGCCTGGAGTACCTTTATGTATGAGCCAGCGCGGATGCTAGCAACCAGCACTCGACCATGCTGTGTGCATATTATGAAAAGAAACGAAGCAGAATCTATATAGCAGCAGATGAGTGTGTGTGTGTGTGTATTTCGAATGTGGACAGGGAACACACCTTAACATTTTGCCGTCCTCTTGTAATCAGAAGAATATGCCGATAAGGTTAGCGGAGTTTAGCTTTAGTTCCGCTTCGATAATGTCACAAATATTAGCTAAATCAGGGCCATGTTGCAAACGTTACAGCCCGTGGTGTTTTCTTTGTTTGGTGAGGGTGGAGCGAAAAGAGTTTTCAAGGAATTCATAGGTACTTACGAAAAAATTAATACTGCCTGAACTGAGCTTCCGTCAACGCTGGTGCTAAATTAAGTTTGCCCTCCGTGACGAATAATATTAATCGAAACATTAAAGAAAACAAAACGGATGTAATGTTTGTAACAAAGAACGCAAGGGTCTTTTTAATCCGGGAAGTCGCGTGCCGACATGAAATATAAAATCATACATGATAATGATAGGACGTCATCAGCAAATGAAAGTACCTAATATTAATTTGGAACTTCGCAGCGCGGGCCGTTTTGGGCACTCAAAAAAATCAAATCAACTAATGGACTTCCCTTATTATTAATGGTAAGAAAGACTTTATAAAATTCTGGGCTCTTTTCTCTTGTACAATTTCATTAACATGGACGCTTTTTATAACGACATGCGACTTTCTTAAGGATAATAAAGACTCTGGAATAGTGGGCTCTGACCTTGATCGCATTAACTGTTACACATAAATATGATGTATCTTCAATATAAAGTAGATTTTGCTCATTTTAACATGAATACCGTCATATTGAAGCTTCAATGATCTCATTGTAACGTTAGTTGAAAGCAGATCATCTCAGCGCCCAATATTCCTACCATTCAACCTACACTCCGAAGATCATGTCTATTTCTAACTAACATTCAAAACCCCATATTAACAAGCTTGGATTTTTTGTTTGAAACATACCAGCTTAGTTTCACTAAGAAATTTTAACATGCCATTATGAACAATGATCTGTAGGTAGCTTACAACCAAAATAAAATAAAAATTATTACATTGATGAAATGAAAAATAAAAAATATTTATTAAGGAAACAGTTTCTAATAAGTAATAAATAACTTAACAACTAGGTAGTCAGTAATTTTATTTTTGAAACAACAGGTTTCTGTGCTTAACACTTGATATTAAAATAGTCAAAACAAAGTTTCACAGATAAAATAAGAGTGAGTATGAAGCAAATATATTATTTTAGTTTGTCATCGGACATGGTGCTTCGGTAGTAAGGTTGAAAACGCCTAGAGTTGTACTGCAAACCGCTTGTTGCCTAGTGGTGATAAAGACTTTGCGTAGTGTATGGGAAACGTAGAGTATTTTTAAAGTGCGTTCGATGGATTGTGTAGGTACGTGTGTAATTGAATGTATTGTATTTGTAAAAGTATTTGTTTCACATTGTAAAAGGTTATTGGTTGAATCATTGTTAATGCTATAGATATCAGATAGCTGTAAGGTTCAAGGAACATTTTAACGGAATCCTATGCACGGTTGTTTTTATCATGAAAACTTTTTTCACTGCCCTGCTAAAATTTTCACTAAATCTCTTCGATTTGCGCTCAATGTGCCTTAATCCTTACAGTTTCCTATTTTCAAGCTACTGAGAGAAGGGACATTTGATAGCCTGTTTACACTGCAAGTGCACTTTCTATCTTTCTGGGTCTCAAGTCTCACTCAGTTTGCGTAATGTAGAAAGAGATGCCGTCTATTTCAGACAGCTGTTTGACATTCATAGCTCTGACGGAGAGACAAAAATTGAAATGAACTTTATTGCCTTGTATGTAGATTCCAAAGTGTATTATTCCAGGCACAGAAAGATAGGACAGCACTTATAATGTATTTTAGCTATTAGAACGCTATAGCATGATTATCATTAACCTGTAATGAAATACTCATAGAATAGAATCTCAAAATTGAAGTAATTGCATCACGCACAGTCAGCATCAAAGTTGCCGAAATGTTAATTTTCATAAAGGAGTAAACGCAAAAACTGGAGCCATTTCCGGAACGCTGACTGTGTTCGTTCAGGTATTATTGTCGTTGAAACTCTTCATCTAACTCATTGGGCTTGGATTACCATTGTTCATTGCAAAATTATAAAACAATGATAAAATCATCTAGTAGTTTTTGAGAAATTTTGATATGCTTATTTATGTTTTTTTTATTTAAATTTTTTGTTCTCCCACTTGGTTTGTGTTTCTCGGATTAATAATATCAATTACAGAACGTGAAAGCCCTTTCTACTTGTTATACAGTATGAAGTGTCTCTTCACTTTGAATAATTTTATAATTATACATAACAGTATTTTTTCGAATCTGTGTGTATAAATTTACAAAATTAAATACTTTAATTTCATTTGTATCCCATAACACTATCCGCTTATCTCGAGGCTAAACGATGTTTTATAAAATTTCGAGCATTATTGATTATTTGTTTTTTTTCTGTTTTTATTAAGTTCTGTTTTGTTTTAGTGATTTTCCTTTGGAGGGTCTACCTGTTAAGTGAATGCATGAAGATTTTGCAATGACAAGACGATTCCTAAGTGCAAACGTTATTTATAATACCGCAAGCTTTATAACACTAATATTGGTATTGGAAACATACAAATAAATTATTGTTAGATTTATGTAGGTTTGTAACAATATAAATATTAAGATATTATATTGTTTAATTAGATATATATGATAACTAGCGGTCTGCCCCGGCTTCGCACGGGTTGTTATTTTTCATCAATTTTCCAATGCTTTGAAAACTTCTTTTCCTATTATATAAATATATATAGATTTGAGTTATATCAATATTTTTATCGTGTACCGCGAACCGCTGTAACGCGACCGAAATGTCGGGAAATAAAAACGTAAATGGTATGCGAATAAACCTTATGAACATAGCCTAAAAGACACGTGTGTTAAATACACTGTATGAAATAGAAATACGCATCGAGGTACAAGTACTGTGCTTTATATAATCCAACCAATCATTTCTGATATGTTTTAAATCCTAGTTGTAATTTAATTTATTGAAGAAATCAAAGCATTTCTTGATTATTTAATTAAAGTTTGTTACCTATTAAAATGTGTAATATTTTAAACTAAATTCCGAAATCGGATTAAAGACTACTTTAAAATTATTTGTATATTATGTTTTATCAAAATGTGATATGTTATTCTAAGTATACTGTTATAAAATGATAACTAATGTTAATATTCAGTGTTTGTTAATTCCTCAAGCTTTGGTGCTGATTTGTTGAAGGAATCGAGCATTTATTATTATTATTATTTTGATGTATAAAATCAACCCGTTTGTTTGAATAACTCATCATCATCATCATCAGCCTATATTAGTCCACTGCTGGACATAGGCCTCCCCTAATGAGCAATTTTTCAAATTTAATTTGAATAACTAGTAACATTTTAATTACTCGTCAAATATTTTGTTCCTGTCCATGTTTTTATACCCGGTAATTATAATTTATAATACTAAGCCTAATGGTGTTTGCGAATGCAATTTTGTCGAGATTTAAAGAAAAAGGACAGTATGGATTTCTTGTAAAGTAGGTACATAAAATAAAATCACCTGTATGACATTTCATCTTGGAATGTTTGTTGTTCTGTAGTTAGGCATTAAATTAACAAATTGTATAATTAATGAAGTAAGTATGGTTCTAGACTGTCTAGAACAATCTAAAAACTAGACTGTCTACGCTAAGTTAGAAACGCTATTGGCCTTGTTAAACTAAGTAATTGGAAGCGTGTAAACTAAATGAAATCTTGCGCAAACTGTTCTATACCTGACCTATAGCAACTCTCGTTTGTGACATCAGAGACGCGTAAATAAACATTGTTACTGAAAATGGCGGCCCCTCTCATGCTGTCTCCCCTAAATCATATGTATTTGATCCAATATGATATCATATTATTATGTATAATAAAAAGTATTTATCTATGTAATGTATTGTATTATGTATATAAGTTATCTAGCTTGGGCTAGATAACTTATATACGGATTGTCCAGCATTATTTATTTAATATGATCTAAGCGGGACAGCATAAAAGAGGCGGCCATTTTCTACGTGACTTGTATTCGTAAAACTTTCACGAGTGCGATACCGATAATTTATAAAGGACTGACGATTGCGCAAACATTTCAGACGCGTCATATCAACCAATAGGATCTTGCCGATACGATACATCACGTCATAATACCGCTATCCTATTGGCTGATCTGATACGCAGAGGCTAACTTGTATGAACTGATGTATGATAGTTGATTTGCATGTTTGTATTTCACACAATTTTATATTTATTGTATTATACATGGCTGTTAGGGTAAGCTCATTGTAGGTATAAGTGTTAAGGGGCTGTTTCATCACTGGATTTAAGAGGATCTTTTCACTTGTTGTTATGTACATGTCCTTAAAAGTTTGCTTGAATTAGTTTATTCATGTACATTACTTAATTTTACCATAACTAATCTACATTTGCTGATAGAATTTCAGTGATGAAATAGTTCTGTATTATAAATTGTATGGCGATAGGGGCGCTAACTAATGAAGTTATGATTACACGTTTATTACAAAAACTATCTTTCATTTCTATCAAGCCCTGTTGGATAAATAAGAAAAGAAAACTGGTATAAGGATGGACCCCAGTAGGTATCAATGGTCTAACTAAGGTGAAGACACCTTAGACTAGACCATTGACCCGTTTTAATTTGACAGATCCACGCCAAAGCGCCGCTTGCTTCAGTCAGGGTAAGCTGTTTATTTTTTAAACTCGTGACAGTCCAATGTAATAATTCAAATGTATTATGTTTATGTACCTCCGAGGTATCCGCTACCCAGACAGAGCAGTGGCGGTAAGTTAAGCTTGGATTCCATTACGGTTTAGCGCGGCTCGCGGGATTCCCTAAAGTATTTTGTGTTTTGTAATAAATAACTGGATTTAATTTTTATACATTTTATAAGGCGTCCTAAAGTATCGCGAGTTACCTTTACGCCACTGAGGGCCCAGTACAAAATCCAATCGAAATTTGAACATCTAGCGAGGATCTCTACCTGTCTCACTCTAATCTACATCAAATGGCGTCATTAACTATTTATTTAAAAAATATATTACTTACTGCTTCATTTGCACTTGTTCAATGCAATATAGATATATCATACCTAATAGGATAAATTTGAATTGAATTGAATAGGTAAAATGTACCTACTGTTTTAAAGGTTAGTAGATTTTAGGTCTTATTTAAGGGCAGAAAACAAATGAATGTATTTTTTAAGGTGAAAAGTGATACTTACCTAGTTAAGGACGTTAAGGTACGTATTTTTATTGTAAAACTTTGCGTTGATAGTTAACATGGAAACCAACACTTACCCGGGTAGGCATTACTTAAGTCCGCGCGAATGAACTCGCGGGCGGGTCAGCTAGTTCTTTATATCCTATTTTTTTAAATAACATCAAAACTATTCAATGTGGCCCCCTTTTGCCTTCACCCACATCTTCAATCGATCCGGCCACTCGTCTGTCGGCGCACGCACCGTTTCCGGAGGTATAGAGGCCGCTGCTGCCACCAAATCACACTTTAACGACTCGATATTTCGATGAGGCTTCGATGCGAACATTCTATTTCTCCTCTAATACAGTCTACAATCGGTAGTACAATGGGTTGAGGTCCGGACTTCCTGAGGGCCAATCTTCGCACGCAATACAATCCGGTAAATTGTCCACCACACACATTTAGCCACCGTTGTGTGGTTCGCGCTTTGTGGGCCGGCCGGCGCTGACTGCTGAGTCTTGTTGGAATATCCAATGCTAAATATGGAAAACAATGTTTGAGTGAGTGGTTTGACAACATGCTCCAAAAAAGGGTAATTTGACGGATATTATTTTTTTTTTGCTAAAAATGGATCAAAATAAAAAAAAACATGCTTGATTACTTGAACAAAAGCGTATTGCTAAATGAAAAATGAATATGAAAATTTTCAGTAGGTACAAAATTGTGATTTATAAATTTCAAAATAGATTAAGAGGGCAAGTGGGAGCATATCGGTTTAAATATGGTATCATTTATACATTTCAAAACAGTTCCTAAATTTCTGTAGGATTCATAATTTTTGAAATATTTTGAATAAAGTCGAAAAATTGCCAGTTCCTTCCGCCCTATCTCCGAAGTTTGCCGAACGATCCATGAACAATTTATGTAGCGTTTGTAGATATAGATCTATATTTTACAGGAAAAATACAGAGAAGTCTGTAAAAAACACTTTGAAGATAGTCAAAAAGGGAGGGAACATGTTTTGAATGGGCGGGCTACCTATCAGAGTGGGGTATCAAATGAAACCTTTCATTTGATACCCCACACCATTGATTTGTACATTTCAAAACAGTTTTCCAAATTTCTGTAGGTTTCATTTCTGTGATTGAATGAAAGTTTTTTACGATTTTTAATTTGTAGTTGGTATAGTTCCTTCCTACTACAAAACAAAAGTACTAGTCTTACGAAACTCCTGCCTGAGGTTAGAGTAGGTACCTACAGTACAGGTACTAGGTACCTACTCTGTAGTAGTACTCGGTAGTACCTACTCTATCCTCAGTTAGGAGTTTCATAAGTTTCAGAACCGATTGGCATCAAGAAAGTTTTGTGTAAGATGCCCATTTTCTAGATAATTATAAGCGCACCACCTGTATTTAACATAAAATCTGTACTTTTAAATGAGTCCTAAGACCATTTTCCTCTTCCCCTTACTGCCCCATCTCCAATAAATCTACCATGGACAAAGAACAAACAATTTTCATTATAATAATTTATTGATGCATATCACTTGATAATAATTATTTACAAATCACATTTCCTATAAATGACATTATTTAATAAAATATAATTCAGTTCCTACAATATTGAAGCCCTTTGCACTACATACAACAAGTCATGACCGAAACAACGCATCTTGCCGCACTCTCTCTCAGTGACGTCACTATGCCTTCTTACCACTGACATCTAAACGCGAATAAGGTTTGAGCATGTCGCACAAGTCGCGAATTTTTGACAGTTTTGAAAATCTGTCAAAAATCCACTTGCTCAAATCCAAAACATCATTGCTCAAATCAGATTTGCGTCTGAATATTCGGGGGCTAGTCTTAGCTTATTCCAACTTATCAAGGAAATACTACCGAATCGTTACGGTTTTTGAAACGATTCAGAATCGTCGAAGTCGAAAAAAAAATAGGATATTATTTTATTAGGTGCTATTTATGAATGTTAAATACTGGAAAGTGCAATATATCCAGATTAAGATAGAACAAAGTCATTGCTGAATGGAATTCCTTTTATTTCGATCTATTAGAAAGGGACGGCAACATTTTTGATGCTGTCACATTAGATTAGTTTTTGTAATACAAAATGGACACCTTGCTTGGCTGTTTAATGTTGTCTGATAAGTAGGTAACCGTAACGATGCGATGGTTTTGATAGCGTTTTAAGGAATTTGTGAGTAACAGCACAAGTGGCGCCTAGACCTAACTTCATTTATCTACATATTACAAGCGCAACAAATTGATACAATACAAATGGTATTACTATTCCAACATTTTAATTATGCTTTTAATAAATTACAAGGACTAATATAAATTTTAAAAAGTTGTTTAAGCTGGCCAATGTAATAGGACCGTTATCATTACCATATCTTTGGATGCTTCAACAATCACAGTAAACCACTGATAACACTACCAAATATATTTATAATTCACTTGCCGTATCACCGTTCAACAAATTGTTCCCGCACCAATCCATCACTCTTACTTATCTACTTAAAACTTTCTTAGAATCGTCTCGCCATTTTTGGATATCTAACAAGTTTAAGGGTTTACTAAGTCATATATAATTTATTTACCATCTTTATTTAAATCAAATACACAAAAAAATACATACATATTAGGTACCTATTTTTATATTCAAAGATGCAGCTGGTTCAGTTACCCAAAAATGGCGAAACAAAATTTATTCAATAAATAATACTTTTCAACATTTATTATCCCAAAAATATAATTTACAGTAACATAAGGTACAAAATGATCCCGACATGCGTCTACAACTAAACTTAATAACATTGTACTTTCACAAATTCCTTTTAAATGAAGACTAATATCGATGGTCTATTCTAAATGGTCTATGTCTCCGAAGATAACATTTCTCTGTTACTATCTGAAAAATAACTAATATGGTGTTGATTACATTAATACGGATAATTATATTTTAATAATTAACTTTATACAATAATATTTTCACTATAAAACAATATTAAAAACATTACATCTATCTACATGTTCTAATCTCATTACAATCAGGCGTATAACTTTCACGATTAACTACTAATATACAAACATTAAGCAACATATTTAATTAATTATTTTGGATATAATATAATGATAGGATAATAGATTTGGGAATGTCATATATAATTTTTTACCAATCTTCAAAGGTACGGACAATAATCTTATTAATTTTAAAATGTCATAATATCACCATAATTATTTAAGAGTTTGAAATCTCAACTCACAGAAACCTCACACAATCAGAGTTGTTTTCTAAAACGGCAGTGTGTTAGCCATTTTATTAATCTAGCTAGGTGTTAAAGCTAGCTCATATTTCATTAAGCTATGTTATCACTTCATTAGTTTCTTATCTACCACTAACAAATAGTGTTGAAACGAATGTTTCAATCAACGAAAATCTGTTAGAAGATAGTAAAACTGTATTTATGTGTTACTTACACTTATACCCCCTTACTCATAATGCTCTGCGAACTTAAAACATCTGCTAAGCAGTATTATTTCTCACTCTATCTTATGTCGATAGAAGAAGACAGAGTGAGAAATAGCAACGTGCTAAGATATCAGACTATTATGAAAAAGGGGAAATCTTTAAATTATGACTTAAGTAAAAAGTCTCGCGTAATATAGAAATAACAATTCAATATCTATTTTCATCCAATCCCATACACTTCACTATAATTTGTGACTAAAATGTTTAGTATTAACGTTTTCCAGTATCAACGTAGCCGACTCAACTCCTATGTCCAAACCTTAAGTGCTACTCTTGTCTAGGACTTGTGTGGCACTATCGCGACCAACCGAAGCAGAGCCAGGGACAGCAGCTTGTCCAAGGGATCCAGCGTCCCCCGCTGCAGCCACTTAGGGATTGTGGTGCGAGCGTGGCTGAAGCCCAGCTTTTGCAGGATGTAGTCCACTCCGTAGGGCTCGATGGACTTTCCGGCCCAGGACAGCAGTCTGTGGGAGGCAGGGGAGCGTTAAACTTACACTGATACGCTTCTTAGAGAAAACGAATATAACAGCACATTTCTTATATCTCGACACAGAAGACAAGTAGTTAAGTTCCTAAGTCAGTTGGTCGTTTTGGTGGCGTAATTAGTATTGTATTCCCGTTCAGAGTAGAAGGAAACGGGTTCAAGTACCGCCTGGATCTTCAATATGATTACTACATTATAAATTGTTAGAATAGTGAAGGAAGTTGTTACCTGACAGTAGGCTCGAGATGCCACGTGATGCACCTATAGTCCCTGTAGTCCTGGGCGGGCAGCGCGGCTCGCGCGCCGGTACTGGCGGCGGCAGCGCCCGCGGCCGGCGGCTGCTCGCCCCACGCGGGCCGCGCGCCCGCCATCTGGAACACACAGATACTCATCACCACACATACTCTGTTGCACATGCCTCAGCTCTCCAGCACATGGGAGTCATGCCATGTATATCGGCAGGGTCAAATATTGAATTAGGTACGAGTAAAATTTACGGAACAAAATACTTTTTAGGATGATAATAATGTAAGCTGAAGCTGCTCTCTGGTAGGTTACATTCGACTCTTGATTAAGGCACAGATTAAGTAATGTTACTTCGTAACAGATCCTCACTTACTCGTTTTCATCAGTCAACTTTGAGCCTTATAGATTACAGGTGGAAATAATGTTTTTAACACTCTGCTCGCTCTTAGCGAGGCGGCACGTTCAAAGCCACTCGCGCCCACCTTGTCTCAATACTGAACCACCAATACAAATTGTGTTCGAAAGCCCTTGAAACAAAGAATAACGCTCACCAGTCTGTCTTTCTCCTTGATGTAAGAGGAGATGAGATCGTGCAGAAACAGGAAGGCCTCGGCGTCCACAGACACGAAGATGTGGTCCTCGAACTCTGTTATGAAGCTGCACTCCACCACTGGCTTCTCGTCTAGTACAAAAATATTCAGTTTGTACAATTATTTATTGTATTGTCGTTATAGTTCTGTACATTCACAGTGTTGGTTACACACTACAAAAGGGACTTACAAAACAGACTAACAGATTCTTCTCGAACATAGAAATACACAAAATAACAAACGATTGGCTGTTTACAGCCCAACCATAAAATACGCTACTGTTCAGCCAACTGCACGTACTTCCGGGAATTCATAAAGATTGACGCATATTATACCAAACGGTTCTTTTCTGTCTTCATCAATAGCACCGCTAAGGTAGAACTCATTGATTGCTTGTTTGTTCCGGCCAACTACAACCTAGGTCTCTTCAAGACAACAGTGATTAGCGGCCTGCACACGTAAATTAAGAACCACCCCTCTTGGACTGCGTTTCAAACTGCAGATGGATCCGTGCTGTTCGGATTGCGGATCAAACTATCGTGCTAATTACGATTAATAATGTGTCCGCGGTTTGGAACGCCCGCACCGCGCCGGTTAGATCTTACATATTTGGACAAGCGATCCGAACTGTGTAGCACAGTTGACTTTCAAAAGTAAGTCTAAACTGCAGTCGAAAGACTCCAGTTTAGACTGGTGCATGATGAGCACACAAAACTGTGAAACAAGCGCTCGCTTCGACCTGCCATATCGAACTGTCAGTCCCGTGCATTTCAGAGCGCGGGATGGACAATTCCCGCGTTCCGAACTTTTCGTGTGCAGGCTCCTATTAGGTGTCTTCTATACCCTAGTAATACATCGTCAGCCACATCGTCACTTACCATCCGAAAACTATTATCAGACGAAGGATGAATAATAAGACTATCGTATAATTCCGGTGTTCCGTAGCACTCACCATTCTCAGTGGGCGGGATGGTCCTCTGCAGCTGCTGCGTCCTCAGATGCAGCTGCAGCGAGGGCAACGCGAAGATCACCTCTCGCACGTGCTTGTCCTGCGCTCCCTTTCTCTCGCGCTCACGCTCGCGTTCTCTGTCCCGCTCTGTGCTGTTGGTGTTGCCGGCGCCGGTTTCACGCTCGAGGGACGGAAATTGGTCTATGGCTGGAATATTGAAAACAGTGTTATTTCAAGTATCTTATACAGCCAAGATTGGCTGAAGAGATAGCTAGAGTCTGCTCACCTGTGGCGTAATGATGATATATCTTTAGGGATGTGAACAGTAGGTACGTTAGTCGAATGCGCCATACGTTTATGCATATCTCCTGTTTCGTTTTGTCTAATATATTTATGTGTAGGTACTTTAATAATACTACTACGGATCCGAGACGTTGTCGCTAACTAAAATTTTATTTTAAAAGAACTTCTGTTTTTTTGAGAAATAAAATATCTTTAAATGGAACTCTATAGACTACCGATTTGTCTTTTTTATACAAAAAATGCATTCTGCACATCTCTCATAAAGATGTGAGAGTTGAGTGGTTCGCAAGAGGACAAGAGAATGACGGTTATTATACTGTACGTTGAATCAAAGTGTGTACGTTGGTCATATGCGATGTTGTTTTCGAGTTTAGCGTATATAGGTTAGTAGAGTTACCATCAATCTCGGAGTCTGCGAAGGCGTAGTTGACCCACTCGGCGTGCGTCTTGAACTGCGGCGGGAAGAGCCTGGCGCGCGTGATGCGGCACACGGTGGCCATGGACTGGTGGCCCGCGGCGGCGCCCGCGCCCGCGCTCGCGCCCAGGCTGGCCGTCAGCGACTGGACTACGTGCACTTCTAGCTCGTCTGGGAGAGGAGGTCACAGTAAGCCTTTAGATAAACTTCTACTTCATCTATCAAAAATGTTTTAAACCTGAATTGTGTTTGAAAAAATTACTAAACCGGTTTTCAAATGAAACTTTAATTTGATAACCCATTTGACAGTTGTCTTTACAAGTATGAGCCCGACAATTTGTATGAAAAACAGTAAATCTAGTAAATCAGTGTGTTGTTATGTAAATGAATGTTACCATCATCGTTGGCGACCTGCTGCGCCTCTGCCGCGAAGGAGATGCAGGGCTCCTTGAGGCTGAAGAGCGCCCAGGACTTGGCCTTGAAGCTGTTCCCGTGGAAGCAGGCCAGCGACACGTTGGTGCCGTGCAGCTCCATCGTGCCGCCCAGCACCATGCCTGCGGGGATCAGGGGGTAGGGACGGTTTAGCAAATAAATAGTGGCTAGGTTTTGCGCGGATCGTTTCTTAATCATACCACCTCTATTATCTATATATTAATAATATCACTTATATTTTACAATGGATTTTCGCAAAGTAACACCTGAACCTAATAGGTACCTGTTAATTTAAGGGTAGTTATACCAGCTCCGGGGCCGGGGGCTCGCTAGAGGGCGCTGCTTGTTGTACATACCGTTAGCTGGCAGAGGGCTGGGCAGCGTGGACAGCTGCATGCCGGACAGCAGCTCGAGCACGGGCTGCCAGTGCCGGTGGTGGCGGAGCTCCGGGGCAGGGGGCTCGCTAGAGGGCGCTGACTCTAAAGGAAATAACAACACAAAAAATTGTGAACAAAGTCAATCATCAATCGATTGGGTACGATGTTTCACGGGTGCACCGGAATATATGAAGCGTCTGGTGCGTGATACGCACACAGCGACACGCTCCTGTCAAGGAGTGCGGCTCGCTTTGCATTGTGGTTTGCGACTTGCTTCGTTTACCGCATTGCACTGGTGTGTAGTTACAAAGTGACAGGAATACTCAGGCACCCTGTGTCGAGCGCATTCATTCCTACTTGAATCGACCAATATGCTGTTGAATTATCATAAAATAAATAAAGCGCCCGAAATGGTAAATTTTGTGTCGAATGTTTCGTGCCGCGCGAGATCTTCGATCTTTCTCTGGAAAAAATATTGCTGGCCGGTTGTCATCATACATTCAAAATAATTAACATAAGTACCATGCAGATAAAATCTCAGCTGGAACTCAAATGCCGGAGCCCGTTAGTCCACCCAACACTCACGTTCTCTCCTATCCCTCCTCGCATTCGTGTAATTGGGATGCAGCGAACTGAAAACTCGCTTGCTGGACTTGAACTGCTGCGTGAAGAACTCCTCCAGCTTCAGCTGCATCTTCAGCAGGTCCGGGGTGGTGCTGCGCGACATCAGGATCTGCAGCTGATGCCAACTCAGCTTGCCGTGCGTCAGGATTATTGCGGGCCTGCAAGTCAAGGGATGCTGGTTATACGAAACACAATAACGGAAATATAATAGAGTACGCGACAGTTTACTGCTACTGACTTATCTACGTTGAAACTTGTACTGCCAAATGATATACTACGAGAAGTAGGTCTATTCAGAGTCCAGTAGAGCCGCTGATAGGCGCTAAATGTATGGCAGGAAATGAAAACTATTACGGTTTTCGTAAACAACTCCAAAACTCATCCGTAGTCTTATATTATCTGAAGCTAGTATTACAGAGGTGACAATGTATAATGTGCCTTATTCACCTGGCTGTAGGTCTATGTTGGTGCGCGGCGTGCGGCGGGCGCGCGAGCCACTCGTCCCTCAGCGCCGCTCTCAGTTTGGACACCCGCGCTAGCAGGACGGATGTCCCCATGTACTCGAGTCTCAGTTCCAAGGCTGCGAGTCGAACGCCACACACGTGGCCTGGGTTGCAGCCTGGCTCTTCTTCGATGTGGACTGTGCACAGGGAAAATGTTTGAACCAAAATATTGGAGTAGCTTTATTTGAAAAAGTATTACGATTAAATATAAAATGGTTCCCAAATCATCCATACATTAAATTAAAATCTTCGGAGCAAGCAGGAGCAAACCTTGAATTTAACACTTCAAGCGATAGATGTGCTACGGGATTGCGACCGATATTCGTAAGAATTCTCAGTAACTTGTTATTTATTGGAGGCTGTAGGCCTAGCACAGTGATTATTCTCTAGGGTAAATTTTGTGTCGAATAGACAATAATGACATCGCATCGTCATACATTGCGTACATTATTGAAGTTAAAGGAAATAATACCAAACAATTTACGCATTCGATGAAAAAGTGACGTAATTTTTCTCTATTCTATCCTAAACAACAATCCCCATTCTTGCCTTACTGCTGTCTATCGAAAGTGAAGAAGAAATCACTACGAGGAATTCCATAATCCAGATCCAAAGCAACACTCTGTTATGATAAAGACTCTGTACTGGACATGTCCAGTTCATGATTACGGACTATTGTGGATGATTCGAAGCTGTGATTACCGTATGTGTCGATCTCCGCCACAGCGATGGCCCCGCCCACGATGCCGCCGCGCGCGTCCAGCTCGGAGCCGGCCAGCGCGACGCCCACCAGCATGTTGCGGTGCCCCGTGCTGCCGATGCTGAGCCGACCGGTGCACGCGAAGTCACGGCTTTGCCAGCTGGACCAACGTACACATAAGCTTTACTAACATGCCAACCACGAGAACAGCAGATGATTTTAGCAATGTCTTATACAGCATTGATCATGTTATTATTATTAACATGTTATATTATTATTGTTATTATTGATTTACTGGGTGGTTCGCATGTTAGGGATAAAAATAATAAACAAAATGCTGGACAATTCACACACCATTACGTATTTACTCTCAAATTAAGCAGAGCTTGTGTTATGGGTACTAGGTAACTGATATACATACTACAATACAATACACAGACAGATATTTTTTACTATTCATAGAAAACGACTAGAACATCCGGAAAAAATATTTGCTGATCGTACAAACATTTGTTCCAAGGTGGGAATCGAACCCGCAACCTCGGCGCACCGGGAAACTGTCTTTTATAACGTTGGGGAGTGCTACAAGGTTTCATCTTAGGTCGTCTCCTATTTGTGAATATTTTTAAAGAGATGTAGTTTCCCCATGACGCTAGATAAAGGTTGTATGTACCTGACGTTGCCCATAACATTGCCCATGTTCATGTGGACATTGAGCTTGGTGAAGTTGACAGCGAAGAGCACCAGAGTCTCCCACGCGGCCGATATCGACGGAGACGACTCTTTGTTATCTGAAATAATTATGGACATTGACAAACGAGTCTTAGGATGACTAATAAAACTGTAACTAGATACTTTTAAAATGCCTATATATGTGATGGTTATGCGAACTCGAAATCAATAGTTGTATAATTTTCGTTAACCTTTGGTTTTTTGGAAATCAGTCTTTGTTTTCTCTCTTTGCGGTAATACTGGCGACACAGGCACGGTGTTGCTCGAGCTGCTGAAATAAAACAAATCCATTTACAATCACGTTACATCAAATATAATGCATATTTTCGGGAGCAAAATCTGTTTATGCAACGGCTTTGATTTCATGAAAAGTTCTAAACTTGAATACTAAAATTGACAGTCAAACTTTCCAGTACTGGTGGAATAGGCGCTTACATTTTCCCAGTATGTCGTACTTGAATGCGCACTGCCTAGTCCACGCTGGGTGCTCCCCCTGTGCGTTCTGTCTGTGCCCTTACTTGTGCGTGTGGTGCGTGTGTCCCGGGTCGCCGAGGAACATTCTGCGCACGATGGTGCGGCGGTACCAGGCGCGCGGGAACGCCAGGATCTCTCCCAAACGTCGCATGTCGTACTTGAATGAAGCGCTGCCTACGTCTACGATGGCTGAAGGAATAACAAACAATGTGACATCATTTTTAAAATAGTGGCGGACACGAAAGAGAGAGAGAGGAAGGAAATAGGGACGCTGTGGCGATCAGAGCGAAGACCTTGCCACAAAGGCCACAAAAATGTTTAGCGCAAACATTTTCAGGCCCTATGTCTCGGGTGTTCATGTATTTGCCACTACACACGCGTAAATTTGGTTAAGGTCATAATTATTAATCAACTTAGTATTGTATCGTACTTTGTATAGTAGGCAGTTTCATTGTATTCAAGTGCCTCTACATCTCTGTTTTTCCCTTTTATATTTAAGTTACGTTAAAATGTTTATACGTGAAAACCGTATGCGTGTTTCATGTGACAAACAAATGATTTACATACTTTTACCAGATTCCAAATTGAATCACAAGCTGGCAGTGATTCCGTTGTCCCTCGACCCCCATAAAGACAAACTTACTCGAGAACCTCACAGTAGCCTTAGACTGGTCCTGATCCGATTGGAAGTCCAGCTTCCTCGACCGCGACAGATGAAACTTCACGAACTCCACGTTGATACTGAGGGAATCCTTTCTCTCGGTGTCGGAGAGAGGCGACCACTGAGCTTCCTTGAGGCTGGACTTCTTGCCTCCGTAGGGGTGGAACATGTTGACTGAGAAGTCGGCTAGACAGCCGGTCACGCTTAGCCCGCCCATTGCGACCGCTGGTTCAGCCATTTCTCTGTGGAAATGTTCTTGTTAGTTTATGACATAGCGATGCAAGAAATTGCAACAAATTACTGGGAAAGGGAAGGCTCGAGGCATTTTCTGATTTTATAGTTACATGATTTGTGTTTACAGTTTTTGTGGATAAGCGTTTTTAACTAGACCCTGCGAACTAGTAAACTATTACGTCGCGCAAATGAACGTAGGTGCAATGGTGCATACTCGATGGTGTTGGCTCGCTTGGAGCTGAAGACGATCTGCAGACTCGGCAGCTGCAGCAGGCACTCGACGCGCGACGCGGGCAGGCACGAGAAGCGGAAGGTCGAGGGCTGCATGTGGAAGTGCACGATGACGTCGACAGGGAAGGAGGCGTACACGTACTGCCCGTACGCGGAGTACGCGCCGTCGCCGGCGCCGCCCTCCGCCTCTGCAAGGGGCAAATGGATTATGTTAAGTTACTCTCCGTACACTTGGCTTTGGTCTTCTCAAACCTGTATGGGGTGCCGACATCTGTCATAAAAGAAAATCATCATACAGCAATGGACTTCCGATAGCCAAGAACGCATGTAGTGGTTGCAGTGAGATATGATTGCCACCATTTGTGGAAAATAATTAAAGACAGAGATCATTTTATAAACTAACCCGGGGTGGGAGTGGAAAACGCCTTTGCCGGAATTGGCTCCAGCGTCTGCTCCAGAAACTCCAGGATGTGCGGGCTGATAATGGTCTCCTCGGGGATGCTCTGCACGGTGATCCAGGCGAACAGCGCCGCCTTCTTGGACGCCATCTTGCGTAGCGGGGCGAGGGAGGGGAACGGCATCGCTTGCGGAGACGTCGCTTCCTCCACGAGCGTTTTAGATTCGTAGTGCACCTGGGGGTAGGACAATATAATTTGTTTGTGTAAGATGTTGAAATATAAATAAATAAAAACGCAGGTGCTGCGCCTAGCGGCGCGCGGTGGGCGAGCCTCCCGAGGAGGCGCTTCTCGCGCTTCTCTCTGTCAGCCCTCCGGACACTGAGTGACCCACACTTATTCTGTTACCTTGAGCTGTAGCCCCGGCACTCTGAACACAGTGATGTCTAACGTGGGCTGGTGCCGCGGGTGCTGCGCCTTGCGGCGCGCAGTGGGCGAGCCTCCCGAGGAGGTGCCTCCCGCCCCCGCCTCCGCCAGCCCGCCGGACGCTGAGCGACCCACGCGCATTCTAGATCCACTGGAACAAAGACGTTATGAATGAGTACTCGCGAAGTCCGAAGCGAAGAACAACATTTGGGTGATCAAGATTGCGAACGGGTAACTAGCCTCAGCCTCGCCCCTGTCGTTGACATAAGATTTAAAAACAAGAATGTACCTTGGATAAGTGGGATTTTACTTCGAGTATAAGTCTTGTTAACATAGTGATTAAAAATGTAATGCCGTATATACAGACTGTCCAATAATGAATGGATAACCTTGAAAGTGCATATACCACAGTTGACAAAAATGATCTAAGTGGACAGCATGATATTTTCAATCCCATTCTTTATGTATGCTATATATAATATATATAGCATACATAAAGAATGGGATTATATATATATTATATAATGTAAAGCTACTATTATTCCGCCCCCCCGTGACTCACATCTTGATATCGTCGTCCCTGCCGCGTTCGTTGGTGTGCAGCACGCACTTCCCGCTGTTGATGTGAACTTTAACGTCCAACTCGAAGTCTATGTTTGGTTCTGAGGTCTTCGCCTTGCTCTGCTTGCCGTCAGAGCCGTCCGACGTTTGTAGACTGCGGAACAAAACGTTACATGTTAATTTCACTGATAAAATGTGATTTTAATGATCTTAACATCGTAATACAAGCACTTTGAGAAGCTCAGGATCAATCCACCTACGACCACTCACCCTAGATCCGGCTTCCTCCTCAGTTGCACGACTTGCAGTTCATCTGGCCAGGGGTCAGCTTGCGCTGGTAACGAGCTCTGTCGTTGTACGCCGCCTTGTGTGAATCTAACTCCTCGCTGGGCGCTTGAGGCTCGTAGGGACGCTGAACGGGATGGACCTAGGAAAGAACACATATAATAATTTAACAGCCTGTAATATTAGACTTGTTTATTTCAGCTACTTCCACAGTATTATGCCTTATGGTATACTACTGTGGGGGAACGCTGCAGATATTAACACCGTATTTGTACTGCAGAAGAGGGCTGTTCGCGTAATATATAATATGGGTCCCAGAAAATCCCTACGCGAAAAATTCAAAGAAATAAACATAATGACAGTCCCCTGTCAATATATTTATGAAAACTTATTGTACGCTCATAGAAACATTAATCGGTTCCCAAAAATAGCGATTTACATAATTTAAATACTAGAACAAATAAGAATAAACTCGCTGTGCCCACAACTAGGCTACACAAGATTAATGTATGTATCTTTTAGAGGGCAATGTATACGCTTCTACAACAAAACTCTAAGTGAGTTGCAAAAATTATAGATGAATGAATTCAAACAAGTTGTAAAACGTGTCCTTTGTAAAAAGGCTTACTACAAAATATCAGATTATCTAGACTAGACGATAAAAAATCGTGAGACGACTTTTGCTCCAACTCGAAAACTAACATTCTAACAAGGTAAAGGTTTCTTGTTCGCTTCTTTACTTTACCTTGAAGAGAACAATAAACAAAGTGATCACTTTATTTCCTAGTTTTACTTATATAATTTGATTTTTTGTGACGTGTCCAAGAGTTCTGTAAGGTAAATGAAATAACGCACTTTGATGTTTGACTGATCAGGACTAAGGTACACAGATAGTGAATCGACGGTTTATTTTAATAGGATTTTGTCCCCGATTTCCGCAACGTAAGGCAGAGGCACACAGGTGCTTACAAAGACGCGCTGATGATGACGAATGAGCGCAAAGGTGAGCTCCTTTTTAATAGCAACATTTCGCCTGCGTTGCTGATTATGTCTGAGGCGGATCAGGTTTGGTGCACCAGAAACCTACCAGCCCTCAGATCCTCGCTCTCCATTGAGCTCCAGCTGCCTCCCTCAATGATGTCAGCCAGTCGGTTGTCTTCTTCCAGCAACAACGTCTCGCCCGAGTCGCCGATAGTGCCCGAAGTAAGGATCAGGTTCGGTTCTACCATCACACTGAAATTAAAGAAAAATTAATTACCCGATACTTACCACAAGTAATTACACTACTGTACAGTACAGGGTGTGCGGCACAACGATTACCATTTGGAGACTGGGGGTAGGTGTAACCGAGTGCAATAACTTGGCGGCTTTTTTAAAACTCAACACTTTTAAGCCTCTCGACTGTTTTTAGACGATTTTAGATTTTTTCCCAAATTTGAATTATTTTCCACGTTGTTATTATTTACTATTATGTTATTCCACATCGGTCGTGAAAAATATTTAGCAATAATTGATTTTGATAAGGCAAAGGAATAGGCACGTCGAACGGTCGACTCTGGATCGAGCCAAGCCCGGGCTTGCCTTTCAATATAAAGAATACCAAGCAATACAGGTAAAAATAGATAACTTACTCAAAGTCCTTCTTCTCTTGCGGCGGTGTGGGCACGACGAAGGATCGGCTCCGGTTCGACCCGAGCCCGAGCTTGCCTTTCGTTATGGAGCTGGCGCGCACGCTCTGTCGACGGAGTTTCTGGATCATATCTCTGAAACAAACCAGTCGAATAACATCTTTTGTCTATGCCTAATCTACTTAGCTAACCTGGATTCCTTCGCGGCCGCCGGCGGCGTGCTGATTGTCGAAAGGTGGATTGTGGTAATGTATCTTCTATCTAGATAAGGCGCAGCTGTTTCGAATATCACATAGGGAGGTCTATTGGTTTTTATGTTTTTGGAGTCAAAAATATTTAAAAATGTTATATTTTTTTAAGAAAACACGATTCGATCTATTTGCTGTCACGAACGGAAGCATAGAGGGCGCGACGTCGCTCATTGACCGACGCTGTGATTGGATAAATCGATCATTGTATATACATATACCTAGCGCGCGAATATGAACAACAGAGACAAGAGGCCGAAATCGAGGCAAGGATTTTTGTTATAGTGATTACCCGCACTTATACCTTATACCCGCACTTATACACCACTATATTTATGGTATAAAGCATATTTATTTGTTAATAACGATTTGTTCAATAACTGCTTAGTTAGTTGATTTAGAACTTTATTAATTGTGCAAAACAACAATGAATAGAGTTTGTAAAAATAAAAGGAATTGCACCGGGGGGCCCGGTTGTGAGGGAATCGGCGAACAAGACGCGAAGCGTCAGTGGTTACGGCCAGCACAGGACCGTACGTACAGGATAGTACTTCGAGAGGCTTACACCCAGCGCTAGGTGCTTCACCACACCTGGGCGAAAGGTTAAGGCAGCGGCGGATCATAATGAAAGAGCAACGGAACAAAGGGATTATAGGTAGTTGATGGATCTAGAACAAACTACACAGGAATGTTTTACGTTTACGAGCGGAGAAGCTTTTGTCTCTGTTATCTTCGTTCGGATTAAACCGAACGCACTGTGCCTTAGTATCATAGAACTTACGTTACATTTTATTTACATCGCCACTATTGTATTGACGCTTGGAACAATAGATCATTTTTGAATAGAGTTTGCACGTTTGGAATGCGATGTCGATATACATCAGTTTGAGGACTATAAGGTAGGTGTAGCAGGTCCTTGATGTTATACGTTAATTGAAAGTATGACTGACCTCCTAAAGTCCTTGAAGACGAGCGCCTCCAGATCGTGCAGCCGCCGCATCTCGTACTCGATGGTGGAGTGGCTGGCGCCCAGCGTGCGCAGGTCGTTGATGATCTTGGCTTGTTCGTTCATCTCCTTCTCGATCAGCTTGGACCGCTTCTTGGCGTCGATGCTGTTGTCGAACACGAAGGCGGGCAGGTGGTCCGTGTACTTGCGCCGCAGGATTATGCTCTCCTGGAAAATATTTACTTTTTATAATGCTATAAAATTAATGCTAAAATTAATAATTAATAATTAAGGAGGTTGCGGGTTCGGTTCCCGCCTCGGGACAAATGTGTGTACGATCTGCAGACATTTGTTCAGGGTGTTCTGGTCGTTTTCTATATATAATAAAAAATATCTATCTATGTATTGTATTATATTATGTATATCAGTTATCTAGTACCCATAACACAAGCTCTGCTTACCTTGGGGCTAGATAATGCTGTGTGAATTGTCCAGCATTAAAAAATTAAAAAAACATTGATGCAATATTTGTAATTATTACAAGTCCCGCCGCGGGAAAAATAATAATAAATAATAAATAAATAATGCTGGACAATTCACACAGCATTATCTAGCCCCAAGCTAAGCAGAGCTTGTGTTATGGGTACTAGATAACTGATATACATAATAATAATACATTACATATAGATATTTTTTATTATAGATAGAAAACGACCAGAACACCCTGAACAAATGTTTGCAGACCGTACACACATTTGTCCCGAGGCGGGAATCGAACCCGCAACCTTCTGCGTCGCAGGCAGACCTTCGCCCACCGCGCCACATCGGTCGTCAAAAAAGGATTGCTTTTTTTCAAACTTTCTTTCAGTGGTTTAATAAAACATACAAACACAACACACAAAAAAACAAGCTTTTGTACTCTTATTAGACTGGCCCTGGCCATCTTACAAGAATCTCTAACTTATAGTTATATTTAGTGCGCGGCTTCAGTGACGGCAGATCATGCCAGCGGATTGCGATTGCGAAGCGACGACATCCGCGGAATCCGCGGGTGCCTGACGAAGTGGTCGATTTGGACAAATTAAACTAACTAGTATTTGTTCCAAACACAAGCGATTCCGCTAGCGCGATTCGTTTTCGCTCTTAGTTGGCCTATCAGATATTGATGCAGCTATAATCTTAGCTACGGCACGGCACCTGCGAGTCCTTGCTGTTATCCGCCTCGTCGTCGGGATCGCTCTCGTAGTCGGTCCTGAGGTCCTCCTCCTCGAAGCCGGTCAGCATGGTGAGCGTGTGTCCGAGGGCCGACAGCTGCTTGCCCACGTTCACGTCCAGGTGGATATCCACGCCTTCCATCTGCCAGGACACGTTCAGGAACCATTTCGCGTTCTCTGAACAAAAATAAGGCGTTTCATAACACAATCAGACCCACTTCTTAGTTGAGTATATAAGCAATAGATAATTCATTTGATGGACTTATGCACAGCCACTCCATGACTAGGTTCTAGTTATGACAATTTAATTGAAACTAATGTACACTTATACATGAACGCCTGTCCCGGTTGAGACAATGCAATAGGGTAAATTACACCGGTTCATATAGGGTAATTTAACATCACCGAAATAAAATATATTCTCAACCTACAATTTTTTCAATTGTCAAGCACTGAAACGAAAAATTATTATATTGTACTCAGATTCGAGTGATAAAAACGCTGCTTTTTTCTGTGACCTCACCGATCAGTTTGTCAACTTAAAGTGCTTCTGTTCCTTCAATGAAACTAAAAGTAGAAACAAATTAATAAAAAAACCATCACGTTTGTTGTTTTGTGTCTAATAAATAATTTTCTTTTTCCTTTCTTTCAAAAAGATATCCTGCTAAAGCTTCATGGCGCGGGTGACGTCACATTTAGAAATTTTGCGACACCTTAAACTATCTACTTTTAATTTATTATAATAAAGAAGAACAGCTTGTTGCTACATGCGTATACCCTATTAAAACACAATGCAATGTCAGCTTGATTCTTTCTGTAGTTTAATGACGTGAAGATGTAATAAGCACCCTGCATCCAATACAACTTTAACAAAATATAAGTCTGGGTTAAACCGTAACTACTATACTACTATATGGGTCAAATCTGAGTTATTTTTGAAGGTAAAGGCAGGTATGTGCTTTACTTTCTTATTTCTAAAAAGCGGTTAAGAAGGTAATCTAAATAACAATGGCATTCTTTTTAGCGATAACGGAATTCCGCAAACCCGAAATATAATGTTTATGCCAGAATTGTAAACGCAGAAGATTAACATTAACAAACCCGATATTTAGAAACTAAAAATAGCCCGAAAATTTGTGAACAAAAGAACAATAAGTACCCAGTCCCTTTTCTTCGTTTCGAGGAAAGGGCCTGTTTTAGTTTTAAATCTTTTGATTGGTATGGGTTACCTCCGTATTCCGTAAGTATTGGTCCCATTCTTGAAAATATTTCACTGATGGCTAGGTTGTAGGTGATGTTCCCAAAAAACTTATAAACTAATAGCTCCTGCCCGCGGCTTTGCACACGTTGTTTAAGATTATTTCTATCCCATGGGAACTGATGTATGGGATAAAATGACGCCTATCTTACTCTCCATCCTTTCAACTAACTTTTAGCCAAAAGTAAAGTCGATTGGTTGCTTATTTGGGGCGTGAAGGAATGACAAATAAACACACTTTCGCATTTGTAATTTTATACATAGATGTATAGATTATTAGTAGATAAAGAACTATTTATATCTTAGTCATTAGTATGAAGATAAATACGTCAAATCAAATACTTATGAGAAAAAGCTATTCTCCTGTAACACAGCTACTTTGTAGCTGTGTTACAGGAGACAGTGCTCCAACTCCTTTGTAATACTTTACTTATTCAATAAACGTTTTTATGTTTATTACACGAGATACACATAGGTACATTAACAATGGGTCGGGTGGGGCTAATGAATGAAATCTTCCAACGCTTCTTCTTTTATACTTGACTTGATCAACAATACCAACATTGGTCTTGTTGATACCAACTTTGATATTGATGAAAATTAATGGTAAGTAAAAATAAAATAAGAAGGTGGCGGCGGGGCTATTTGTGTTGTGACGTTGTTTGCGCTTTCTTCAGCAGTGGTTATGTTGAGTATTGAGACATACCGTTGTGCTTAGCAGCCGCGGTCCGACTGCAGACCTCGTAGGTCCCCTCGGAGACGGCGGCCAGGTTCGGAGGAGGGTCGTCCGCGCGCGGCTGCCAGTCGTCCAGCGACGCCTCGAAGTCATCCGCGAATCTACAATTTATAAATAACTAGTAGCCCGCGACTTCGTTGTATCTAAATAAACGTTAAAGATTATTTAGTACAATATCATGGGATCTGATTTGTGCTATAAAAAGTAATATGTCTAAGTTTTAATGCAGGTCTACCATTTGTCCATCGAGTTAGAATAATATAGAGTCCCAATCTCTAACTGACAGCACTCAAAAAATGTCCGAGCGCCGTTCTACATACCTATACATTTGTTGTTATATAGCTCACAATGACATTTACGCGAATTAAGACGTTATCTTGGTTGAATAATGATCAATGTCGCTTGTACGCAATGTCATAATAAGCACCGAAGACACACCGAAGATTTCCGAAGATGACCGACGGCCATGCGCGTACGAACAGGGAACAGGGCGAGTGGAGACGCTATTTGTACTAAATAATATTATAGGTCGTATTTGTGATATCATTATTATGTGTATGTGAGTTTGTGAGTTTATAATGTACCTAAGAGGACTCCGAAACTAAACATCTGATTAAAAAAAAATGTTAACCAATATTTAGAATGAATCTAGGTTTCAGCTATAATTATATTATTTAGCCAGGAGGAGCCGGGGCGGGGCAGCTAGTCACACTTATAATATGAAGATAGCTTATACTCTGGACTAACACTTATGCTAGGTACCTACTTTTTATCCCGGAAAACACGGGGGTGCAAATAATGTTAAATAAAACAAATTAATCTGTATGTATTACGAGTTTTATTATGTACTATTTTTAACCTACTGACGAATAACTTAATTACCTTGAAACAATGTTAATTTATTGTAACGTTGCCTTTTACTTTGATGACTGTCCATTCAGAGCACCTTACGGGGTTTCGAGGAAAACTAAAAACAAGGCATACAAAATATTGTAATTTCCACTATAAAACTATAGAACGCTATCGACTCATCTACTTTTTGTTCGGAAAAAATAAAGCATTTATCAACATGGTAATATTAGTAAGTATAATAATTAATTTAAAATTCGTAAAAATATTAAGTATCAATGAACTCCACAGTTTTGTCGTTGGAACACAGTGTGCTCGTCACAAGCTCACGCGAGACTTTGTTTCTCTTTTACTCTTACATATTTGTTTAACGCGTGAAAGAGATACGCCTACGAAGTGCCAAGGTCAAGCTGTGAGCATTTTATTTTGCAGAAAATATTCAAAATTATTGAAATTAACATGAAAATACGTACTGTGGATACATAAATTCATAAAATTGTTATGATACTTACCTAAAATACGAAACACCATACTTTTTTTGCACGTAGTTGCTGTTATTGGGGCAGGAAATCACCGAACACTTTGGCATCGCGAACGTTGTACGAGGACTGCGGTCGCCGTACAACTAAACAAAAACTCTGCACGTAGCGTAGGTTGTGCAGAGTTTTGGCGCGGACATTTTATTTCTGTGATTGTTACTCTATATTATTCTAACTCGATGCATTTGTCTGAAAAATGACAATCCGTTCAGAAGTTATGGCGTGAAGAGGTAAACATTCAAATTTTCTCATGCACACAAATAATAAAACAATTGAAAGTAACTGTCAGTCTATTACCTTGTCACGTGTAAAAGACTGCACGGATCTCAATGATATTCGGCAGGGATAGATTTTTTTAAATAACGCACTCTAGCTGCAGGCAGGCGTGCTTCGTGCTAATTTTAAGTGTTGTATTTTACCTGAGACACAATCCCACGAAGCGTCCCTTGGAGACGAGCGCGCCCGAGCTGCAGGCCGAGACGGACGTGGACTCGAGGGTGATCACGACGGCGCCTCGCGACTCTCCCTCGCCCGTGCAGCCGCTCGCGCCGCCGCGGACCCAGTTGGCCTGCCAACAATATACATAGGTATAGGTATATACACAAACAATACTGGACCATCCACAAACTTATACATAATTAGATTAAATAAATAAATAAGTAATGCTGGACAATTCACACAGCATATATAAGATATACATACATAGGTACATGAGCGATGCTAAAGGAATAAAACTCCACTTCAGGATCGATTAAAAACTCTATCTCCACTACATAAGCACTGTCACAATGTTTGTACTACAATATCTATATTACTCACAAAGAGAAGGCATTGTATCCACAGTCCACGCTGCCAGCGATGCCTCCTCTTCCTACTTATTTTACTCTTTGGTGGACACTAACGGCCGGTGATGATGATTTTTCAGAGTTTTGAAGAGCCTTACTTACTACCACTAAAGCCAGATTTTCGAAAAGAAAAGACTTCGAATTCCAGTCCAATCAAGTTAGTAGGTGGTTAGGTACAACCTAGTTCTGAACACTATAAAATACTTTACAAGTGTAACTTTAAACATTTATGTACAATACCATGTGGGACACAAATGTTTTAATTATAATTTTTTTCGATATCTGGTGCCTAGAAATACTTACTGTGATATTTTTTTTGTTGGAGCTACAAAATAACCGAACAGCAATTTCGAAAGTAATTTCTAATTTGATGAGAAACCATTTCGTAATAATAACAATAATCTAATCGCCGTAGTATTGTAAGCGCCCCTTTCTCGAAACGTCCCCAAATCCTTTGTTCTTTAGTGCTAACCCGCACTCTGGGTATCTCTGAGAAATTGCTGCGATTTCGGCGGGACTCGAACCCGCGCCCCACCCTTTTGAAAACTTGTCTACCTGCTCTGACTATAAAACCCCAGAGTCAATACTATGTGCGTCAATACAATTGTAAAAGCCGGCAGCGTGGCGATACCACTGCCTTTCTCAAGTCTTTAACTCTACAAGCAGTAGCTATGGAAAATGATAGGGAAGTGCGTGTTAGTTTTATTTCGAAAGCTGAATCAAGACAGCCATCAAGTTTCTTCAATCAAGATGTAGATCAAGAGCTCTACAACATTTGTATACAAATAGAGGAGTGTGCAGCGTTTGCTGATAACGCGAGTGGGATCTCTACGTTGTCTATTGACGATTCAACATACAAAGAAACATGTAAGTTATAAACATTATGTTTTTTGATAGGTAGTTCATGTCGTCTTAGTCCCAATAGTGCCCCATCAAACCTTTTTGTATATGTATTTTTATATATCCTGCACGGATTTGACTCACTAATGCAGGTAGCACACTAAAAGCTATGCTAACTTCGTTTAGCTCAGCTGTCATAGTTTTTCATACTAGGTAGGTACATAGCTTAGTTTTCCTATTTTTCAGTCTGCTTACGTATGAAAAACTAAGTGAGCTATGCAAGCTAAGCCAAAACTACGTTAGCTTAGCTTTCGATCTGCATTGATTGACTGTGTACAAGAAAGCATTTATCTTTTTGATCGGAGTGAGCGAAGCGAACGATCTCAGTGGAAGGAAACTGGGGTAATTTTATTGTATGGTGCACTTCGAGCGTAACTGTCAAAGCGTCGTTGTCGACCCGTTTTGAGTGAAATATGATTTACTGATAAGATTTCGTGAGGCAAAATCCTACACGGGGTTTTTGACATGACGGGGTCCAAAGGTTGGTGTTAAATCAAGTGGAGTCTTAGCTGTAGGAAAGATATAGCTGATTATGGGAGGTAGCGTATCATTGGTTACTTTTTACAGAAAAAAAACATATGAAGATTATTAATTTATCAAACAAAAATATATTGACAAGGTCATTTCTAAGGTATTTGGCTACAATAAAAGAAAAAAAAGCCAAAAACTGCCATGTAATTATTTTTGGTTTCAAAGTCATCCTTCTTTAGGATGTTTAAATCATATTAAAAGTGTCCCTACGGTAGGGAGGTTCGGGTATTCTTGTGGGAGTGGCAGATAATAAAATATTTAACAATCTTAGTATAAATCAACAAGTAGCTATTATAAAGTTACATTGATCATATCATACCATTTCTAGGTATATAGGGTAGGTTTAGTTCTATGTCTACTGGAGCGATTGATGTCATTTTTACAAGTATTTCATGAGCTAGGTTTTAATGACTTAGTAAATATTTTAGTATGTATTCTTGATAATAACGTGAGCGGAGCCGAAGTACGTAGGAAATCGTATCGTACTTATTTAATGTGTGGCTGGTTTACCATGTTTTTTTGCTTTTGAAGTGAACTGGAGCAGACTGCTCTGGACTAGGATTAACTAGACGAACCTCATGACAATACTGTTAGGAGGCTAGCTACTATTTTTAGTTAGTACATACAGCGATTAACGAAATAACTAATGAATTTGTTCTGATTTAAGGCTGATTTAAAGAAGCACAATTCCGGGGAACATCTTGAAGGAGCCATCAATGACTACAGACTAGCCAAGCTTTTAAGCTGAAAGAGTGATCTGAAGATGTGCCAGTTTGCAGCCGAAAAAGCCTGAAAATGTTACAAGGACGTACTTGAAAGAGAAAATTACTTCTGAAACGTGACGAGTACAAGTTGTAACAGGTATTATGTAATATGTAGAAATTATTGCGAAAATTTATTGTTATGTGTTGTTCAAGATTTAATGCCGCTTAAAACCCTTATACATTACATATACAGTGTGAGTCTGCATAAGGTGCACAAACTTAAATGAGGGAAACTACGACCTATTTTATCGACGGAAAATGTGTTAATTTTTTTTAAATATTTATTTTACTTATAACGTTTTTTAACTTTTTTTTCGCTACTCGGACCCCCATGTAAACAAAACGGTGTAACTTATAAACTAAACGATCAATTACTATGAAACAAACTCAGCAGTTATTGGAAATAACAGGAGCTCCTTACTGAATAAACATTGTCAAAAAAAACAATCCTCAATTAAAAGCTATGATGTTTTTTTTAAGTAGAATCAGCCTTTTTTCATAGATTTTTGTAATAATTTTAAAATATCTCAATAAAATCAGTACTTTTTCACATTTTTTTATGACGTTACTTTATTCTACATTGTATTATCTATCTTATGGTAAAAGTTGCTTGTTCCTATCTCAATCACAACATTATTTATCGACCGTTAAAGAAAGGTACTCTGATCATGCCATTATAATCTCTCAATCTTATGGATGAATAATTTGGGGTAATAAAAACAGAAATAAGTGTTATTAAAATCATTTATTATTTAACATTAAACCTAGTGCATAAGTTCTCAAAATGTCCACCTCTTGCTTGTAAGCACAAAGTCGCACGATGCACTATTTGTTGCTTAGCTCTCCTTACTATGTCGGGGTTATTTTTTATGTCATTCGCACAGTTAATTATGCGGTCCCGCAGATCATGCTCACTGTTGATGGAGGTGCTGTAGACACGTTGTTTCATGGTCCCCCATAGGAAGTAGTCAAGTGGCGTCATATAAGGTAAACGCGCAGGCCACCTTACAGGTCCTTGTCGGCCGATCCATCGGTTTACATAATTTTCGTTTAAAAACGATCTTACGATTCTGGCATAATGAGCAGGACATCCATCCATTTGCAGATACATCGTTCGACGCAGAGCCAGTGGGAGATCCTCTAGTAGTTCAGGAAGGTCGTTCGACGCAGAGCCAGTGGGAGATCCTCTAGTAGTTCAGGAAGGTCGTTCGACGCAGAGCCAGTGGGAGATCCTCTAGTAGTTCAGGAAGGTCGTTCGACGCAGAGCCAGTGGGAGATCCTCTAGTAGTTCAGGAAGGTCGTTCGACGCAGAGCCAGTGGGAGATCCTCTAGTAGTTCAGGAAGGTCGTTTGTTAGCAGTCCTAAAAAACTTTCACCGTTCAACGATCTCGGCAATATGATGGGTCCAATCAGCATGTCGCCAATAAGACCTATCCAAACGTTAATTGAAAATTTTACTTGAAATGATGATGATCGTTTCAATTTTGGGTTTTCACCTTTAGAGCACCACATGTGTAAATTTCGGCAATTAGTAATACCATCTCTTGTAAATGTCGCTTCATCCGTCCATAGTATGGTTGATGGAAAGTTAGGGTTTTCTCTGGTTTTTCTTAGAACCCAAGAAGACATCACACACCTTGGACCGCAGTCTATGTCTTCATGTAGATGCTGCACCCTTTGGTAGTGATAAGGGTGCAGCCCATCTTTCCTTAAAATGCCTGCATGTGACAAACATGTTTATGTTATAATTTTCCATTTTCATGATTTTTGTGACAATTTTATGTACCCCTGTTGCTTTTGCTGTAAATTAATCATCAACTTCGAAAGCATAAATCTTTGAACGTAACCCCACAAATTCACTCATAATTTATTCATTCTTTTCATGTTTGACAAATTTTTGTTTAATTTTTTCATATCCATAAACGTTATTTAAATGATAATCCGATGTAGGTATCTAAATGTGTAGAAATATCGGGTTTTATGTCTTCATAAAAGTCATTAGTCATAATTTGAAAGATTAAACTGTCAGTATCAGTGTACAAAAGTTTTAAGTTTAGGTAATTTTTTTAGACATGTAGTTGTAATGAAAGTGATACATATTTTCTGAAAAAATGTCTAAGCTGTGAAATTCAGGTTTCGCTATATAATCTTGAGCACCATAAGATTTATCTTTGTTTACCCAATGAGTTAACAATTTAAAATTAACCCTTTTCTCAATATTTTCCATTGTTTTTCCAAAAACTGAATTGTTCATTAATTTGTAAAAATCCTTTTCGAAATTAGAAATAGCTAATGTTCTCAAATTTGTGTTTAAATCTTCTATGTACTTTCACTACTTTCATCCCATTTCAATACATTGTTTTAGATATCTGTAGTGAATTACATATTTACTTTAGTGTTTAAATTTGGAACTAATTAGTTTTCTTTAGTATTTCCTACACATAGGTACATGTGTATTTTCAGCACATAATGGAAAATCAGAATGAACATCATGAAGGTGATCAAGATATTCTAAATCGATTTCTAATATAAAAACAATATTAGATGTATCTGAAACATTGAAACTAGTATCTGGATTGACCCATTCAAAACCACACATTGAGACATAGCCCACCCGTAAAGGTTGTTTGCATCAAGGTATGTAAGATATGAACTCGGTTTTTCCATGTCATAGTCTTCCATGAATATATTATTCACTAAACGATTGCTACATTTAGATACACCTCCTCTAATACCGGATTTAATAAAAGGAACTTGATCATAATCAGTGAGTAGTTCCAATTTTCGAATATATCAGTTAAAAGTAATACACTCTTTAGATATGTCAGAATAATCTGACATTGTACGACAGTTGAAATGTTTCCAAGCATCTATGGCATGATTGTAATTGTCATCTGAAACATTTGAATCTGTAAGCGAGCTATAGAAAGAACTTATTCTGAAAGAGTTGTTTGTTTAGGCACTGAAACGAGGTCATTGATTCGTAAGTAAGGTAACCTTTGTGTCGTACACGTGTAAATTCAATGTTATTGGGAAAGTTTCGTTTTAATTCAATAAATTGATTATCACTTAGATTTTTATCAAACTGATCTAGACGACAAGAAATCTATAAATCTTAATCACACACACACACTCACAGTTTGTCCATCTACATATAATTTTTTTGAAAATGAAATGGATCTTTCTTTGTTTTGTGGGATCACGTCAGTGTCACCATCGTCAAAATTAAGCGCTTGCACGATAAAATGTGGGTCATAATGACTTAGGTTGTGTAAAATAACCAGAACATGGTTAGGGATTCTAAACTTTGATTTGCATATTCCATGTGGCATTGCACACCTTTAAAGTGACCTGTATTTGGATCATAAACATTAACGGAATCTCCATTTAATTAATTTTCACAAACGTAGCAAAGAGCGTTTATTGATGTATTTGTGGTTGAAACAGAGTCCTTTGCTTTATTTTTCTTGCAAATTGATTAAAATCATTTTGTAAACATTCCATAAAGACTTAAGCACAGTTCTGCCCACTTAGCACATGCCTCATATTCAGACAAACTATGAACATTTGATATAGTAACCAAAACTATACACCTCATGTTTCTAAACGCTGTTTGTATGTAATTATGAAGGATCATTAGAACACGCAGCTATTGGATTCGAAAACGCTTCAAAATCAGCATAGATAACTAAAGGTATTTTAGTTTTTTCTGGTAATGTTAGGTGATCAAACCAATCCCTTTTATATTTTTCTACATTAGGTAAACTTATGCAGACGTGAGCACAGTCATGACTTTTATGGTTATTACAAATATAAATTGCACAATGATGATTTGAAATTTGTTTCGACAGGGTTACTTGTAAGTGGACCCGATCCTTTCAGGCCGTGATAGTAGGGTTCAGTAGAAACCAATTTGACTATGTGGTACCCTGGTCTAAAGTTAAGCCTCTTCGAGATATTTGAATTTTTAATATTTTTAGTGAAAGTGTCACCTTGAAGTAGAAGATTGATGATATTTTTAAAAAAATGTTCTTTTAGTATTATTTCAGTGCTTTTTTGTAAAAATAACTCACTAAATCAGAATAGCCTTTGAAAGTCTATGAAATAATGGTTAACGCTAGAGCGGTAGGCCCTTTAAATCTAAATTTAAATAAAAAAAATTGACAATGTATTTTTTTGATCCACGTTTTCTCGAAAATATCTACGAAAATTATTTTGTGCAGATTATTTGAAAAAGATCTACATGTTTTTAGCTATCCAAAAAGGTGCAATAGTTGGGGTCTCTGTGTACGATCTTTTTAAAAATTCCATAAGAAAGGACTCAGGTAGTAAGATCAAAGTAACAGTATTTTGAGGATAGAGTTAAAAAAAATCACAAATTGAGTTCAAATCATGTAATCTTTTATTTTTTAATTCAAGCTCTACGTGGCCACCTCTATTCCTATACAGGTCCGTATTCTATTGCGCAAACCGGTTTTCACGACTCTACTCGTAAACTGACCCCTTATCTCGTTCGCTGCATCAATAATTCTTTGTCGAAGAATTTCCACAGTAGATACAGGATGGCCGTCTTGGTACACGATGCTTTTCATGTGACCCCAAACATAAAAATCCATTGGAGTCAAATCCGGGTCTACCTACTTACTAGTAACCCTGTGTAATAAAATAAACAATAATAATAAATACCCACTCACAATGTATAAATGCATATACTATTTGCAATGATTGGCTTTTACCACTCTCCTACGAGGACACTGAGGAAATTTTGAAATTTCAAAAATGATCTTGTGTTATCGTACTCCCCCCTACACACACAAATACACACACACACCCACATGTTCATCGGTAATTCCTATTGCCCGGACTCTTGTGAGACCGGTGTCCTCAGGAGCACCACACTCAAAAACCTACAAACACACACATAAACGCAAACACACACGCGCGCGCGCACACACACACACACACACGCGCGCAAATACACAAACATACGCACACATGGTAACTCCTGTTGCACGGACTCTTATGAGACCGGTGTCCTCAGGAGCACCTAACTCACATGCCTAAAAACACACACACGCACACCACACACGTACACACACACGCTCACACAAACATACGCACACATGGTAACTCCTGTTGCCCGGACTCTTATGAGACCGGTGTTCTCAGGAGCACCACACTCACATACTTACAAACACACACACACACCCTCGCACACCGCACACACACACGCGCACTCTACACACACACCACACACATGCGCTCACACAAACATACGCACACATGGTAACTCCTGTTGCCCGGACTCTAATGAGACCGGTGTTCTCAGGAGCATCACACTCACATACCTACGAACACACACACACCCTCGCACACCGCACACACGCACGCACACTACACACACATTACACACACGCGCTCAAACAAACATACGCACACATGGTAACTCCTGTTGCCCGGACTCTAATGAGACCGGTGTTCTCAGGAGCACCACACTCACATACCTACAAACACACACACACACCCTCGCACACCGCACACACACACGCACACTACACACACAACACACACACGCGCTCACACAAACATACGCACACATGGTAACTCCTGTTGCCCGGACTCTAATGAGACCGGTGTTCTCAGGAGCACCACACTCACATACCTACAAACACACACACACACCCTCGCACACCGCACACACACACGCACACTACACACACAACACACACACGCGCTCACACAAACATACGCACACATGGTAACTCCTGTTGCCCGGACTCTTATGAGACCGGTGTCCACAGGAGCACCGCACTCACTCACATGACATGTACCCACAATAAGGTAGTTTTAGCATTGTATAATTATACTAAATTTGTTCTTATCTTTTAAGAAGAAACATCTCAACTACTTTGTTCGCGGAGGAGGGCGCTGACTCCGCTACACAGTTTATAACTTTTGAGTCAGCCCACATTTGTACCTTAATCAAAGTTCTGTTCTTAATAAAGTTTTTTTTTGTACGTTGAAGACAGTGTGTAGTTGAATGGATTCATTATTTACCATTAATATACAGTGTGTCCCTGGATAAAGTGCAACCCCGAAAGGGGGTGAAACTAGATCAAAAATTATCGACAAAAAAATAGAAAAAAAAATTAAAAAAAATTCTTATATACTTTATTGATGAATTAAAATTTTTATTGCTCACTAATGACTCTATTTAATAAAAAAATGATTTCTTCCAAAGTAGTAGGTCTATTTTGTTAAAATAAAAACCATAATCATGTCAGATATGTGACGATGACGATAAAATAACAAATAACTCACAAACAAGTGGCTATCATGACTTAAAGTTTAATTTTTGTATTAAAATTACATTTTTTATGCTGTTGTTTTCCAATAAACTCCAAAAATCTTAAAATTAAGCCTATAATACCAGAAATTTTTATGACTTTTTATTATTGTCTATCATAATAGCTTTTAAATAAAATAAAAACCTACGTTCTAACATAAAAAATGTGCTGGCTAGGAGCTTTTAAAGTTGACCACTGATTACGTCACCACTCAGGTAGAGACACGTTTTTTTTTACTGCTCAGGTAGTATTAAAAATCAAATTTTAGTTACAACATTTTTATTTAACTTATTACATGTAAGTATGAAATAAGGGTTTTGTTTAATGCATTAAATGCTCAAAATGGCTTCCTTGTTGTTGTAGGCACATTGCCGCACGAAGAGCGATTTGTTGTGTGGCTCTAAGCACCATCTCTGGGTCACTTCTTATCTCATCGGCACATCGCATGATTTGATCTTGTAACTCTGCCTCGGTGTCTACGGTCTTTCTGTAGACTCTTTGTTTCATAACACCCCACAGAAAATAGTCTAGGGGTGTCAGGTCAGGTGAACGTGCCGGCCACCCGACTGGTCCATCCCGGCCGATCCACCTATTAGCGTAGTTTTCGTTTAAAAAACTTCGCACATTGCGCCCGTAGTGCGCAGGGCATCCGTCCATCTGCAAATACATCTGTTGCCTTATAGCCAGCGGAACATCTTCCAGCAGTAGTGGCAGATCGTCTCTTAATAAGTTTAAAAAACTTTCGGCATTTAATGTTGCGGGTAAAATAACTGGCCCAATCAGCGTGTCGTCTATTAGAGCTGCCCATACATTAACTGAAAATTGCACTTGAAAAGTAGACGCCCTCTTTAGGTGTGGATTTTCCTCGGACCATACATGTAAGTTTCTGCAATTTGTGATTCCATTCCGGGTGAATTTCGCTTCATCCATCCATAAATTTTTTTTTAGGAATTGTGGATTATTTCTAATTTTTTGTTGAATCCACGTAGACATTACGCATCTTGCACGATTGTCTACATTTTCATGCAAATGCTGTACTCGCTGATAATGGTATGGATGCAATCCCTTCTTTTTCAAAATTCGCCATACGGATGTTTTTGATATACCGTGACGCAAAGCTAAGCGTCTAATGCTGGTTGTGGGATCAGCAAACAAATCGTTTAAAACGGCCTCTTCTATGGAATGGTCAATAATGGTAGCTTGTTGCTCACGGCGATCTCTTGCTAATCCAAGTCCGATGTTGGATAACTTTCGGTGAACTTCTTGGAAATTTCGTGCTGACGGTATAAGTCTGCTCGGAAACGCATTTATGTATGCAGAACGAGCGACTGTTGTGTGTCCACGTGACATACCATAATAATAATGGATGTCAGCGATTTCTCGCGGAGAGAACTCAGTCAATCGCGGCATCTCCACAACACAACAAAGTACAGTCAAAAACGTAACAAAAAGTCAAAAACAAAACAAAAGCAAAACAACGTAACAAAAACTTAGGCGCAGTAAGGTACGGTAGGCGGTAGCAGCGGCGAGAATATCGGAGCGACTGGCGTGCCTTGTTGTGAGTCCTGTTTCGATCCCCACCCTTCATCTTTCATAGAACAGGCCCAGCGACCATAATCTACAACAATATAAGTTAAAAAAGGGTCTCTACCTGAGTGGTGACGTAATCAGTGGTCAACTTTAAATGCTCCTAGCCAGCACATTTTTTATGTTAGAACGTAGGTTTTTATTTTATTTAAAAGCTATTATGATAGACAATAATAAAAAGTCATAAAAATATGTAGTATTATAGGCTTAATTTTAAGATTTTTGGAGATTATTGGAAAAAAACAGCATAAAAAATGTAATTTTAATACAAAAATTAAACTTTA
This sequence comes from Eupithecia vulgata, assembly GCA_946478455.1. Taxonomy (NCBI): domain Eukaryota; kingdom Metazoa; phylum Arthropoda; class Insecta; order Lepidoptera; family Geometridae; genus Eupithecia; species Eupithecia vulgata. Next base: position 1,564,125 of record OX297862.1, on the reverse strand, counting down.
AGTCACGATAGCCACTTGTTTGTGAGTTATTTGTTATTTTATCGTCATCGTCACATATCTGACATGATTATGGTTTTTATTTTAACAAAATAGACCTACTACTTTGGAAGAAATCATTTTTTTATTAAATAGAGTCATTAGTGAGCAATAAAAATTTTAATTCATCAATAAAGTATATACGAATTTTTTTTAAAAAAAAATTTCTATTTTTTTGTCGATAATTTTTGATCTAGTTTCACCCCCTTTCGGGGTTGCACTTTATCCAGGGACACACTGTATATCGTTTTTTATAGAACTTACAAACAATTCTGATGTTTCAAAATGTTTTTCTTCATTAGGACTACATTACCTATTACATTACGGTTATATTTCAATCACTGATGCATTGCTCAATGTACTTGCATTGCTCAATGTACTATGTAATTTGGTAACATTATTTTTATGGCGATTACTTTTAAAATGGTTTGCAAAATAACTTTTTTTTACATCTATTTGATACGTACTGCAGGTTATCATTTCATTTACATCCACAACAGCAGACTCAGTCGAGGAGGTTGATGCAGGCGGTCCATCATCGTACTGTTCCACTCTAGCAGTACCATTGAAGAAGTGAATGGTTCATCTTCGTAACGTACTCTCCTAGCAGCTACATGGATGGTGTCTTCATCGATGACTCTCTTTAGGGATCCTCCAGATTGATGATTGACTGAGCTCAAATTAATAAATGGTCTTTTAAGATATTAAAATTCATTACATTATTAATTTTAGCTCAATATCTATAATAATGTTTCTTTGATGCAACCTTCTCAAATAATTTATCCAAACTGTCACCACTCTCACTAGATTTTTTTGTTTGATTTTAAGGAAATGCCATTCTGGTTTTTGTTGGAAACTACATAGTAGCAATTCTTAAAAGTGTTTTGTTCAAACATGTTGTAAAACAAACAAGTTCTATCAAAGCGTGATCTGAATTCACAATTTACAACATATTTAAAAATAATTGTAATAAAGATAACTTACCACCATTGTAACGTTGAACACAATCACTGTTTCACCACCACTTAAACAAACACTGTTAAATTATTTTTGATGATACTCTTGCAGGCACAGCCAGCACTGAACTGTTAAAAGGAACTTTTTTGGAATATAAAGCAAACATCCCACCAGCCACCATTCTGTCACAACGTTCTTTAACAGTCGATAAATAATGTTGTGATTGAGATAGGAACAAGCAATTTTTACCATAAGATAGATAATATAATGTAGAATAAAGTAACGTTATAAAAAAATGTGGAAAAACTACTGATTTTATTGAGATATTTTAAAATTATTACAAAAATCTATGAAAAAAAGGCTGATTCTACTTAAAAAAAAACATCACAGCTTTTAATTGAGGGTTGTTTTTTTCACAATGTTTATTCAGTAAGGAGCTCCTGTTATTTCCTGCTGAGTTTGTTTCATAGTAATTGATCGTTTAGTTTATAAGTTACACCGTTTTGCATACATGGGGGTCCGAGTAGCGAAAAAAAAGTTTAAAAACGCTATAAAAGTTATTTAAAAAAAATAAAAAAATTAACACATTTTCCGTCCATAAAATAGGGCGTAGTTTCCCTCATTTCAGTTTGTGCACCTTATGCAGACTCACACGGCCCATGTAGCTTATCCGCTATCATCACCAGGATGCTGTTAGTGGACAGGCGGACTCTGCTCAACAGTGAGGCCGTTTTTTTGCGCATGCAGGCAGCGAAGCCATCCGCACACGCGCTTCCGCGAACATGCCGGATGCGCTGCAGAACCGCGGGCGTCCTAACAGCATCCTGAAGGCATTGTTATATTGGACGAAGAGTGTTGGCGGCTTTCTGAGGCGTACATTTTATTTAATCGTAGCAATACAGTGTGTCCCTGGATAAAGTGCAACCCCGAAAGGGGGTGAAACTAGATCAAAAATTATCGACAAAAAAATAGAAAAAAAAATTTAAAAAAAATTCGTATATACTTTATTGATGAATAAAAATTTTTATTGCTCACTAATGACTCTATTTAATAAAAAAATGATTTCTTCCAAAGTAGTAGGTCTATTTTGTTAAAATAAAAACCATAATCATGTCAGATATGTGACGATGACGATAAAATAACAAATAACTCACAAACAAGTGGCTATCGTGACTTAAAGTTTAATTTTTGTATTAAAATTACATTTTTTATGCTGTTTTTTTCCAATAATCTCCAAAAATCTTAAAATTAAGCCTATAATACTACATATTTTTATGACTTTTTATTATTGTCTATCATAATAGCTTTTAAATAAAATAAAAACCTACGTTCTAACATAAAAAATGTGCTGGCTAGGAGCTTTTAAAGTTGACCACTGATTACGTCACCACTCAGGTAGAGACACGTTTTTTTTTACTGCTCAGGTAGTATTAAAAATCAAATTTTAGTTACAACATTTTTATTTAACTTATTACATGTAAGTATGAAATAAGGGTTTTGTTTAATGCATTAAATGCTCAAAATGGCTTCCTTGTTGTTGTAGGCACATTGCCGCACGAAGAGCGATTTGTTGTGTGGCTCTAAGCACCATCTCTGGGTCACTTCTTATCTCATCGGCACATCGCATGATTTGATCTTGTAACTCTGCCTCGGTGTCTACGGTCGTTCTGTAGACTCTTTGTTTCATAACACCCCACAGAAAATAGTCTAGGGGTGTCAGGTCAGGTGAACGTGCCGGCCACCCGACTGGTCCATCCCGGCCGATCCACCTATTAGCGTAGTTTTCGTTTAAAAAACTTCGCACATTGCGCCCGTAGTGCGCAGGGCATCCGTCCATCAGCAAATACATCTGTTGCCTTGTAGCCAGCGGAACATCTTCCAGCAGTAGTGGCATATCGTCTCTTAACAAGTTTAAAAAACTTTCGGCATTTAATGTTGCGGGTAAAATAACTGGCCCAATCAGCGTGTCGTCTATTAGAGCTGCCCATACATTAACTGAAAATTGCACTTGAAAAGTAGACGCCCTCTTTAGGTGTGGATTTTCCTCGGACCATACATGTAAGTTTCTGCAATTTGTGATTCCATTCCGGGTGAATTTCGCTTCATCCATACATAAAAATTTTTTTAGGAATTGTGGATTATTTCTAATTTTTTGTTGAATCCACGTAGACATTACGCATCTTGCACGATTGTCTACATTTTCATGCAAATGCTGTACTCGCTGATAATGGTATGGATGCAATCCCTTCTTTTTCAAAATTCGCCATACGGATGTTTTTGATATACCGTGACGCAAAGCTAAGCGTCTAATGCTGGTTGTGGGATCAGCAAACAAATCGTTTAAAACGGCCTCTTCTATGGAATGGTCAATAATGGTAGCTTGTTGCTCACGGCGATCTCTTGCTAATCCAAGTCCGATGTTGGATAACTTTCGGTGAACTTCTTGGAAATTTCGTGCTGACGGTATAAGTCTGCTCGGAAACGCATTTATGTATGCAGAACGAGCGACTGTTGTGTGTCCACGTGACATACCATAATAATAATGGATGTCAGCGATTTCTCGCGGAGAGAACTCAGTCAATCGCGGCATCTCCACAACACAACAAAGTACAGTCAAAAACGTAACAAAAAGTCAAAAACAAAACAAAAGCAAAACAACGTAACAAAAACTTGAAGGCGCAGTAAGGTACGGTAGGCGGTAGCAGCGGCGAGAATATCGGAGCGACTGGCGTGCCTTGTTGTGAGTCCTGTTTCGATCCCCACCCTTCATCTTTCATAGAACAGGCCCAGCGACCATAATCTACAACAATATAAGTTAAAAAAGGGTCTCTACCTGAGTGGTGACGTAATCAGTGGTCAACTTTAAATGCTCCTAGCCAGCACATTTTTTATGTTAGAACGTAGGTTTTTATTTTATTTAAAAGCTATTATGATAGACAATAATAAAAAGTCATAAAAATATGTAGTATTATAGGCTTAATTTTAAGATTTTTGGAGATTATGGGAAAAAAGCAGCATAAAAAATGTAATTTTAATACAAAAATTAAACTTTAAGTCACGATAGCCACTTGTTTGTGAGTTATTTGTTATTTTATCGTCATCGTCACATATCTGACATGATTATGGTTTTTATTTTAACAAAATAGACCTACTACTTTGGAAGAAATCATTTTTTTATTAAATAGAGTCATTAGTGAGCAATAAAAATTTTAATTCATCAATAAAGTATATACGAATTTTTTTTATTTTTTTTTTCTATTTTTTTGTCGATAATTTTTGATCTAGTTTCACCCCCTTTCGGGGTTGCACTTTATCCAGGGACACACTGTATAAATGTATAATAAAATATATTAGATGAATCTTAGACTTGGAAAAAAACAATCTAAATTTTTTTTGTAAAACACTTCATTGTATGGCATGATAAAATCCAAACACAAATTAAATTTCATGTACTTATATTCACGTAAAGTTTGATTTTCTGAATAGTTTTTGTAAACAACAGAAATATGTTTTTGATGTAATTTTAGAATCTGGAATGAGATAAAATGTATGGAACGCATTGTTCAAGAGAATAAATGAATTTATATGAAAAAAAAATATGTTTTACATGAATATCAGCCCCAACAATTAGTTAAGGATACACAGGATACGCACATCATAAAATTGTTATGATAGAACTAAGAAACTACTTTGAATCCCAAAATTATACGCTGAAAAGAAAATTAATGGGACAATCTCGATGTCTCCTCTATACTTATTTATTCGACGACCTCTGTGGCGCGGTGGGCGATGGTCTGCCTGCGACTCAGGAGGTTGCGGGTTCGGTTCCCGCCTCGGGACAAATGTGTGTACGATCTGTAGACATTTGTTCAGGGTGTTCTGGTCGTTTTCTATTGATAATAAAATATATCTATATGTGTATTGTTTTATATTATGTATATCAGTTATCTAGTTCACATAACACAAGCTCTGCTTAACTTGGGGCTAGTTAATGCTGTGTGAATTGTCCAGCATTATTAATATGCAATACAATACTTTTGCAGTTGTATAGAGGATGATCCCGAGATGGTCCCATAAAAATCTTATTTCCGAAAGACTATTATTATCCCGAACTCATAAAATAGGTTCGGTTTTTGTTTTTTGAAAACAACAAATTATTCCTAGTCCGCTAATTAAATCGACAACACTAAGGTGGATCCGAACAAAAACATCATGTTAAGTTATGCAAAGTCTCGTCTCGTAATACTTCCGCCGCCGTAGTGTTGAGATCACAAGAAGAGCCAGTCAGACATTTAATTACCTTAGACTATGAAGTTGGCAATTTGCCTAGGTATTGTGTAGTTTAGGATATCTTTCGAGTAGGTAAATTACCAATTTCATAGTCGTAGTGATAAAATGGCTCATTAAGCTTTTCTCGTGACTTCAACACTTTTCACGGCGGAACATTATTAACATTAATATTTTTGTTCGGATCTCGCTACTTTTTGTAGGAATGTATGAACAGGTACTTTCAACAAATAATACTTAACGAGTTCTTTATTTTTACCGAAGAACCCTAAAAATCATGGTTCCTCATTTCTTTCTCCCTAATTAGGACGTGTATTTCAAATTTCAAGTCTGTTTCAAGTTACTTTAACAAAATACGATGTAGAGACGATATATGAAACGATCCACATGATAAATGATACACGATTTTGACCCTGATTTCTACCTAGAGAAAGAGCTAGAAGTACCTAAGCATTTATATGATCGGTCAGTGAGTGAGTGATGAAGAAATAGCGATACTTGGGAGTAAAAATATTTCCTAAACTAAATTGATTGGGGACTAGTAAAATTCAGAGTCAAGGGTTCCCGCTGACGACCGACTGTCGCCAGCGGGACTCGGATTGGCAAGGACTACCGTGGCCCCTGATAACATGAGTACAAAAATGAGGCCTCAAAAGTAGTGCAGTATTTGTTTCACAAGCTTCATTTCTTCTATTAATTTGAACCAGTCACAGTAACGTGCAGTGTTAAAATAAATTGCACTATCTTTATTTATACATGGGAAGTTATTTTGTGATTTCCGACTTTTTTGTACTCCCAACCTCAGTTGGTCCGGATAGAAGATTTTGATCTCAATAAAAAACAGGATTGATTGACATGAAATTTGCTAAAAAAACTGGCAAAATGGCATCAAAATGCTACCAAACTGGCAACGAGCATGCGGCTCGCCTAATGAAAAGGGGTTACCGCAGCCTACTGTTTAGAATACAATAGGCTGCGGTTACCTTACTTAACATTTTTTTGAAAATTTGTAAATAGGGTTGAAACAGTTTCTATTATGGACAGTCTCTTAAAGGCCAAATATCAAATATTCTTTAAGCTTACAAAATAAGCACTTAGACAAGTCAAATTTTATACTATAAACACGTTTATAAATTGTAATTATTATCAAATAAGAAACAAGATGTTATTGATTTTGTCCACTTCAATTTTTTGTCCACCTTCTGCAGATACACCGGTAAAGGTGCCAACCACAAACCCTTACTGCTCCGTCCACTAAATCCATCCAGCATAGATCTTTTTGTAATCAAAGGGCAAAAAATAAACAAAGAACTATTGGTGATAAACATTTTACGACACTAGGGTCGTCATCTGTTTAAGGCGTAAAGCGTCAAAAAAGTCAAACGCACAAGTTCGTCAAAATGTTTGATTTTGACGAACTTTTGATATTTTCATTTACCATTTCAATCCACTTTCGTTCCGATTTCGAACCCGAATTTGCTATTTTTTCACTAAGCAGCTATTGCTCGTAGTAGTAAAAACATTTAGGCGCGTATTTTTTTACCGCGGAAAAAGCATGCAAAAGCTGGATTCTGATGACACTTACCACGGGAGGCTGATTCAGAGGAATGCATATTCCGATATCGTCAACGTTGAGCTGCAGGAACAGCGTGCTCAAGGTTTGTGTCGTGATCTGCGATGTCAGTTGGACCTGCCCAGGAAATCATAACATACCATAGAATTACATATTATGCGAAAGTTTGGATGGATGCATAAATGGTTTATTCCAGAAATCCCCCATGGATGTTTGTCACTTCACGCTCAAACTACTGGACGGATCAGGCTGAATTTTTGCATTGATGTAGGTCTAGATTTGAAAAAAAAACAAGATAGAAATAACCTTTAAGCGTTTCTATAGAAACAACTAGTGCGAAGCTGCGGGCAGTAACTAGTAAGTAACTTACAGAAGTGAACTCTGTGAAAAGTGAGATCTCCCGGATCAAATGTTTTAGGTACAAATAAAAAAAAAACACATTTAGAGTAATAAATGGAATATAAAGCATAGTATTATGAGTTCTTACTCAGTCATATATCTATGCTTGAGTGACGTTTATGCCATAGAAAAGCGTTACTCAAGCATAGATCGATGACTGAGCAAGCTTTCATAATACGGGCATAAGTCTTTTGAGACAGTCGCTGGTATCAATTCAATTTTCACAAAATCAAAACCTCACAAATCTGTTAGCACTAAAGTCACCATCCTTTTTATTTCGATCGTCATGGAAGGGATGGCCTCATATTTTGTCTTGACAAATTAGTTTAGTTCAGCGTCGGAATTGACACCCACCTGCAGCATTCCTTATATTATAAGTGAAAAGGCTCTCACATCTCTTTCATCCAGACTAGAATAAAAAACATATATCTCTATTTAAGTCTACATTTAAGTAGAATATCATATCGAGTTTACCAGTAACTAGTACCCATATCACTGGCCCTGCTTAGTTTGGAGCTAGACAATACTGAGTTATTTTTCCAACAATAGCTCTTTATTAACAATTCCAAAGATTACCCTGTTCCTGAGAACAGAAAATGTATTACGTTACCTTTTCAAGAACCTGCTGCGTTGCCGTGAGAACCTCCTTATTCAAGTTGAGCCGCTTCTCGTTCCAGTACTCATACGCGTTCTTGTAGTTGAGCCACACCAGGATCGCCTTGTCGACGGCGATGGGCTGGATGTATATGAGGGGCCGCTTCAGGTTTATGAGGACCACCTCTTTGTCTTCGCCGCAGACGATTTCGTCTTGAAAGGCGTTTCGCATCGCTGAAATATTCATATGTGGTAAGGTAAAATACATAAGGCTGTTTTGAAGGGGTCGGCACTTCAAATCCCAGAGGAAGGGGCAATCTTCTTTCCTCAGTGTATTTAAACACTTTGAATGCGATTACCAATCCGCCTGCCATGCTTAGCGATTTTAGCAAAAAAACCTCCTCATTAGGAGGCATGCTGAGCACTAGACGTATGTCGTTTGTGCTGATGAGTTAAATGCATAGATAAACGAACATTAAGATGGATACAGGATTAGTGAGTAGATGAGACGAATCTAATACGGTGGTGTGGTGCATCGGCAATGGACTTATATGTGGCCATGAGAAGACTGTCACTTACCGATCCTCGTGTTGAAGAAGGCGTACTGCTGGAACTCAGGCTCGGCCTCCTCGAACATCGCGTTCCGGATCAACTGGCCCAAGCTCAAGTTCACATCCACCTGCAAACGGATTGATACGTTATTGCTGAACGTAGCAACATAACCGCTGCTATTGAAGTCTCGGGTTCAAATCCCGGTTCGGGTCAAAGTAGGTAAGGATTTTTCTAGCAAGAAACACACAGACTGATACTTTAAGCAGTCGGAGTGAGGAAGTTGGCGGTGTTACACTTCCGTGCCTCAAAAATCAATAAGCCGATGCCCGACCTTTTCTCGGTCGTGTCGATTTGTTCTTTTCCCTAATAATGAGAATGAGGGAATAGAAAGTATACTTGTGATTGCGCACATAATTGTGCTCCTCCTGCGCAGAAAGCTTCTCGTAGTCGAGACTGGCCAAAACTCGGCTTGAGGACATAATCATAATATTGAACTTTATTGATACCGGGTCGAAGTTCATCATATTTTCTTAGAAATACACAATTCTCTTCAATCCTCAAGATAGCGGTTCATGCCACGATAGTGACTGAATCATACATCTTAAGTGAAGTTGGGTACGGAACTTGGTCAGACGAGATGATGCCCACTGGACCTTGACCGAGGGGTGGGCAAGAATGGGTCTAAGGAAGCCAGGTCCTCCTCTCGCAAGATGTGTTGACGGCGTCCGTCTCCAGTCGCACGGCAGAGTTGCTGGGAGTCGTCGCTGTTAGTTGGATCCTCTGAACATATTACCTGTGCTCTAGCGAACAGCCGGAGCTCCGAGGGCTCTGCCGGCTGCGGCACGTTCTGTACGCGGTTCGACAGTTCGAACTCTACGGCGCCTGTCTCCAGTCGCACGGCAGAGTTGCTGGGAGTCGTCGCTGTTAGTTGGATCCTCTGAAAAGAGTTTGATTTTCTATTCAGAGTAAGACAGATAACAAACGAGCGTAATTTTATAAGTTGCGAGCCGGTCGAAATGTGTCAATACATAAAAATGACCTGTTTGTGACACACTATGAATTGTAATTTCCGTTGAAAGAAAACATTTAACGACACTCGTAACTCAAAAATATTACGCTCATTTAGCCTAAACACCTTGAAGGAAAACTTTTCAATTTAAAAGCAGCTATAATCTGCAAGCTCTAGACATGTGTAACGCAAGGTATGCGGAGCAGGTCAATCATACCTTGATCCGGATGGTGAGTGAGAACAGGATCCTGCTGAGAGCGGACGCGGAGCCGTCGTCCTCGTTCCACAGCGGCACGGGCTTCTCTCCGCCGTACACTTTCTGAACCACCTCGTTCACTTCCTAATAATACACAATACGGACATTCAAACTTTGTATCCAGGTGCTAAACTTTAAAGGCGACGGGGGGCGATACGGGGTTGTGTTATTATTTCGCAAGGCTTGAAAGGGGGATAGAGAACTGAAAATCACGAAATATTACCAAGGGGAAGTGAGATAAAAAAAAGTTTTTCGTTGAACGTGTAATTTCGAAACTGGGCACTGGACAGATTAAATTTTCGTGGAAGATCATAAAAGCTCTCGGACTTGTCGCGGCAAATTAGTAGCCAGCTTGTACGGAGAAATGCGGCCGTTAGTATATACATAGACTCCATATTTACCTTCATAAAGACCTTCTGCACGAAGACTAAATGATTCAAGAGATCCGTAGACAGCGTATGCTCAAACAGTCCTATGTCGGCCGTCGCGGCGAGGTAGCTCCCGGCTCGCAGCACGGCGCCGGGCGGCGGCGGCGCGCCTCTCGACGACTGCTCCAGCACGCGAGCTCGGACACTGACTGCGGGGAGCGCGACCACGGCGGCGGCCGGTAATGCGCCAGATTGAGCGCCGCTCTCTGCGATCTGTAACGATATTAGTGATTAGTGTCATCAAATAGCCGTGGCATTTATGACGCAAGGATCAACCATTCCATCTCGACCCGTGGATTTCGGGAGAGCCGACTAAGGGACCATCCACCTCCCAAGCGTGAAGATTATCGAAAACCCCCCTTGTTTGGGAAAATTACTTTTAGCAATGGATGTGTTAGTTGCCTCTTTGAACATTCACGGGCTGAGTAGGAAGGGTCGATTCTTACGCTGATATAACCACGGCACACTTCTGTTTTCTTTTTAGCATTAGTATCTCCTGATAGAGATTAGTCTATAAGATTAAACTTACCTGCAGTTTAGTGACGGCGCTGAGGGAATGCTGAGGCAAGTCGATGGTGAAGTGAGCCTTATTGCCCGTGACGCCGGAACTGTGCACGTGTTCCATCTTGTACTGCGCTTGTAGCGACGGGAGTAACGCTGCTGTTATGCTTAAACTCTGTGAAACAATAGAGTTCAAATTAACTTTAAGTATAACTAATTTCTGCCCGAAACTTCGTACGCATTGTTTCCAGGATCAGGGGTCAGGTAGGTCCTACCATAGACCCTGATCTGATCCCGATAGTTGGCAAGTTAGCAGTGTAAGTAGTTATTAGATAACTTTCAAATAACAATACCAATGTCATAGTCGAACGTAATAAAATGCCTGACTTGGCTCATCTTGGAATCACAAAACTTTTCAGGGCGGAAGTATTACGAGAAAAGACTTTGCTAAGTTTAGCATTTAGGCTTTTGTTATGATGAAAAAGTACATGGTACATACCTGGACGACCAGGGAGAACTGCAGATGCAGCGGGTCCAGTAGAGTGGCGGCGGCGGGGGGCGCGGTGCGGGCGGGGCGGGGCGCAGGGGGCGGGCTGCCCTCGGAGGAGGAAGCCTCGGCCCCCGGACCCGTGCCTCGGGACATGCGGCTAGACGTGCGGGTCACACCGAGCTCCTGGACAGATACGAAGAAGGAGAGAGATAAGAAAGGTGGAGAATGGAAACCAATGTACTTCCTTACACTATGTGGCGAACTCAGAGACTCGCGCATATAAAGATAAGACCGTCAGCACGGCAACCGAAGCGATTCGCATGCTCTCACACAACATAGCGAGCTGCGATTTTGCGGCTTTTACACAAGAGGATTAACTCCACTGCTTCATTGTCCCAGACACGCTAACCATAGGCTCTTGCGGGCTGACACTTGCCTGCAGCGTGCTGGACAGCTGGCGGCTGGAGCGCGTCATGACGCCGTGCAGCGCCACCGGGTGCTGCGGCAGGTCCACGCGCACCCCACCCACGCTGGCCAGCGCCGCCGCGCCGGGCCGCCCCGCCTCCCACGAGTACAGCGCTTGCGACTTGCCCACGCTCACTCGTACCACCGTCCTGACAATAGAAGAACATCGTTTAACGCGTTTGACCTCTTTATCGAATCTTCAATTATGAGAGCCTCCACCGGCGGCAAGCACCTGTACCGGCCGAGAGGGTCGCCCCCACCGTAAGTACGTCACGCATACGACGGACCACAAACCGATGTGCGCGGACATGTCTCCATAACAGAGCTTCAGTAAAACATTCAACTCTTTCATTTGTAACCCAATTACTAACATGTAAATCATTAGAGGCTTGTTCGACACTTGCTTGCATTAAGGCTCAAAGCTTGTTAAAAGTCCTAGACCCCAGACATCAACATAGTTAATGCGTAGTATGGTACGGCAATGTTGACTCACTGATGATGCGGCGACTCTCCCTCCAGCAGCACGATCATGGACCGGCCGAGGTTGCCGCTCAGAGACCACTGCCGAGTACGAGAAGCGGACAGCGAGGCTTGGAGCGAAGTGATCTCAGCTTCTAACTTCAAACCGGAGAGCGAAGCGAGCAGGCGCGTTCGGTGGATCCTGCAACAAATACAACCGTAAGTAGGAGTCATGGGACTAGATATAAGAAAGGCTGTAGCTGGGCCACAGTACGTGAATCGTCTCCTATGCTAAAGTGCAGCTATTTCACGTTAAAAATTTAAAATTATTTTAACTTGTTAATCAAATATAGGTACTTACAACAAAGACAGCCATGGCACTTCAATTGAATTGCCATTTGAAAAATATGTAGCCTAACTGCCCCATATACTCAAATGCATATCACATTTATGCACGCCAAGTAGCGTAACCTACTTTTTGACTATTTTAATTTCAAAACTGTGTTTAGGGGGGTACAGAGGGGGTAAGATTATCAAAAGTGTTGTTACCTAGCAACCCCAACGAGTACTATTCCCATGTTAGCGGGCGTAGAAGATGAGTTGCTCGCATTCTGTTCGCGCGAGCTCGGCCGCGCGCCGCTGCGAGGTCGGTACTGTTCGGGCAGCTCGGTCGTCACGGAGAACCTGAAATTAGTGGTCCATATTACAGTCACATAATGTCCCAAATTAGCAAGGCTTCCTGAGTATTTCAAAAATTCTACTTTATTAGATTTTTTAATTACTTACCGATGCGTAATTGTTTCGGCATCGGGCATGTTAGCGTACAAATCCAGTAACAAGTACACAGTTCTCCAGCACCTGCACAGAAATAAGTATTATTTGTGTAACTAGTTTCTGCCCGTTGCTTCGCTTTCGGCTCGGCCTTTTGCGGTACAAGTCTCACAACCTGCGGTACTTCACGGCTTACGAGAGAGGGGATAGTGACAGAACCAACTAGGAAGACAATTGGGAGTATAGTAAGGTTTAGTAGTAGATGGAGTGTTTATAAATACAGTCCAGTCCATCCCAAGGTTGCCTGGAAGAGATCGCTTATAGCGATAAGGCCACCTTTGTACTCCGTCTACTTAAAGCATTTAATTCTGTACTGTTTTCTGTGTTAGTGTGGTACCTACAATGAAGTATTATCTATCTATGTATCAAATACCTAGGCGCTAGGTTGCGCTCCGCCACCACGGCCGACTGGGCGCTGGGCGAGGCCTGCGGGCGCGCGGGCGGGATCGAGTTGGTAACACTGGAGGTAGTGGTGCCGCCGCCGTACATCGGGGTGTGCGCGCCTTCGTTTAGGGAGCTGTAGCCTGGAGGGAAGTCTTGGAGTTAGTAGGTATACAATGGAGGAACGGAGGAACTCGATGGTTAGTAGAATAACTGCTAAAAACCGAGATGGAAAGTGTGGGAAATTCTTTCGTCTGCCAAGATACACAAGAGTTGACAAAGAACACATCACTTTAATAAGCAAATTAAAATTTGATTATTGAAAATTGATTCGGAAGTAGTTTTAAATAGGCAACACTTGGATGGTGCAATGTAATTTTTCAAGACATCTAATTAAAATTTCAATGAAAGGAGACCTGCAATCTGCATGCATGCTGTACGAAACACGAAATAAGAAGATTCACTTCGGGATCATTCTCTATTCAATAGCCAAAAAAAATTACAAAATCAGTCTGTAATTTGACGAAGAAATCGACGAACATAGCAAATAAAAAAATACATTCAAACTTAGAACCTCCTCTTTTTATATTTTTTGCAGTCGGTTAAAAAGATACGAGCTTGTCACTCACCAAGTTTCCCCTTCACACTCTTCCCAGTGGACCTCAGCTTCTGCGCGAAGCTCTGGGGGCGGCTGCGCGCGGGCTGCGCCTTGGGCTCGGGCATCAGAGCCGGCGCCAGGACATCCCACTTGGGCTCCGACACAGAGAACGTATCCTTGTCTGTCGACGACACGCTCACCAGGTTTTCGCGGAACTCTGACACTGGAATGTCATTTAATATATCCGCTGGAATATCATGCAAGAATGGGTGGATTAATTTTGACGTTACATATTTTGATTGAAGATTCCAAAGCACGCTTGGGCTGGCCAGCGCATTGGTGTACCTCGCAATCCGCTTACCTGAGGAGGAGGCATGTTTGTTCTGGCGATGCGAGACCTTGGTCTGGCTGCGCAGCTCGATCTGCGTGTCCTTCACGTTCTGGTACATGTTGCTGATCTGGTGCAGCAGCCGGAGGAGGGGCATGTTCACCTGCCGCGACAGGAGGACCAAATCATAAAAGGAAACACTACGACATCAACATTAAAATAAGGAATAAAGCTTCGGATGGTCAGTCTAGCCATGTTTTGCATGAGTTTTCTCATTGATTTCTTTTCATAGGTAGATCTGCTGGTACTTGGTAGCTGTCCGTTCAATTTAAATGGCATTTTACTAGTATGGCAGCCATTTTGTGCCACAAAATATACAGACAAGACGTATTAGTCGCAAATTTTGGTGATATACCACATTGTCATTTCTTTTTGTGATGGCAAATCCTTTGAAACCTGCAGTCTTTCGCAGATCCTCATCCCAACTGGCCGGAGGGCGTCCTACACTACGTTTACCGAGTACATCCATAGTGTTCAATGTTGTATCAAAGATATCAGCGCGTCACTGTCATATGTCCGCTTTTACTTTTGGTGTATTATTAAAAAAAAATGTAAATCACATTTGTAGTCAAAGCATAGAAAAGTTTGACGCCCGGCAGAGAATTTCAGATTTTCAGTAAAAAGCCGACTAGCACTGCCACTATTGAAGTTGAGTTTCGTATCTGAAGCCGAGACTAGCACTGCCACTATTGGGCCTATCTATACTACCTCAAATCAACTCCGTCAGATTTCTACATCTTCCAAACTAATAAATCTTTAACTTTTCCGTATCGGAAAAGTTTAGGATTTACTCTATCGATCATAAATATGTTTCGAAAACACGATTCCATAAAAAAATCTATAGAAAAAAAAAACCAAATTTACCTCTCAATATTTACTTAAACCTTAATTTCTCCATAAATAAAGCAGTTAAGATTTTGACAATTAATGCTTATTATTGTAATAGAACTAAGTATAAAGAACATTTTATGTTTCGTTTTTTTTATAATTACCTATTTGATAGATAATAAGCTAAAACTCGATTTTTGGGCTTGCGTTGCTATAGCCTATCCCGCTCCTATGAACACGAATTCCTATGTCTATCCTTTTCACAAAAAATTGAGGTTGTATATGCCCTTAACAACACAACCCTTGTAACAAGACTGACCTGTTGCGATATAAACCGGATGCTAATATTGAAGTTCAGCACAGTACTGATATGCTTCTTGAGCTGCCCTCTCGATATGTAAAGGACGTTTTGTCGTTGAATCAACTCGTCGACGGCCATGTCGGCGACTTTCTTGAGATCGACGTCGATGGAGACCTTCTCGCAGAGGAATGCTGGGGTTTCGGATGGCATGTCCATGTGGGATTGGTTACCTGGATAAATATACATTTATAGAGATTTTACATTTAGGCTGAATATCTACGCGAAAGTTAAAGGTCGCCCTTCAACTTTGTGGCGTATTATTGTGTTGGTTGCCACCTTACTTTCGACTGCTTTGTTTACGGAAAGTGAGGTTCAATTTTATTTTATTATTTAACATGCACAGACTTTTGACAGTCTTCAAATAATATACGCACTACCCATAGACAATTTCAAACCAGGTCCTTAATTTTCGAATGATCCTAGATTAAATTGCTTTGCTGAAAACGGGACATGAGACATAAAAGCTGGAACACATTATTATCATTTATATAACTTGGACATAAGGTACCTTTCCCCTTGGCCGTTCTGCGGTCCCTTGCGGCGAGGTCGCTGACCACGATGTCTATCCTAAAGGTGTCCACCCACGCGAGCAGCGACAGCCTGGAGCCCAGTGATTCTAAAGCTGGAGGCACGCTGCTCTCTCCGTCGCTGCTGCCGCTTTTGTTCTTAGTATCTGCGGAAAAGATTGCCTTTAGAGAATGTGAAGACTAAAATCTGTAGAAAGGACCTATAGATAAAAAGAAACTGCATTATAAAATAAATAACACAACGCCTTTCTACACGTTTCTCCTTCCATGCATTCAAATATTTATACTTAAAGGTTTCCTGTAGGAAAATTCTTTTCAACACACTTACTTATAAAATGGCTCTTATTTCACCGCAATTAGGCACATAATGACATCTGTCATCAAACTGTGGCTTTTTCATTACTATTATTCACAAGTGAGTTATAGGTTTTTTTATTGGTTGAGTTGCTCTAAAATAAATAAATAAATAATTTGTTCTTTAAAAAGTTTCGATACAAAAAAGATCGTGTTCAATAGTACATTATCTACTAAATAAAATGATTATTTTATTCACAAGTGTGTTGAAAAACGTCGTGTATCATACACGTGTGTATTGATTATTCCCGTCCTCGGCTCTCTTAAGACCTTCGCCTAACGGCTCGAGTCTCAAAAGCGCCTCAGCGGTAATCACCAACATTACACACTTGTACCATAATGTACCATTAAACATGTCCTATATTTTGTTAACATGTTATTTTGTGAACAAGGATCAAGAATAAATAACATAAGTCTTGACGCGACCCAGCCGAATACAAACTGCGCATGAGCATGTTCTATCAAATAGGTACCTTAATTTAGTTGTGATTTTAAAAGTATGATATAATATCATAAAGGAGTTTACCAGTGTGAGCAACCTGATGCGGCGACACCCCCAGGGCAGACAGGAACGGCTGGAACACCAGGTGCGCGTCCAACAACATCAGCGAGCCCTGCACCGGGTACAGGCTGCACGCAGGGAAGGACGCCATGCCGCGCGGCGCCATCTTAGATGCCGGGATCTTCTTGTTTCGCGGCTCCTGGAACCGAAATTCATTTAAAACTACATACGTTCGACATTAAGTCAGAGAATAATTTTACTGATAAGAAATTGTTGGCTAAGAATAATGCCTATACCTACGCCTATACAGCAGCTTTTGTGACATTTCTTGACCTGTATCTAAATCATATTTATTCTCTGACATTATAATCTGTATTTTTTCTTATGAATTTTTGTAATTTTAATAATCACTAGGCTTTTTTACAGCCACCTCTTATTATTCATTATTAAGTTTAGCGTACTATAAATAACAGAAATCACTGTCGTTCTGTGTATCTTAAATAGGGATGTTAACAATTTTTCGGAATTGCTTTTATTTTGAAGATGGACTCTTGTTTAGCATAAAAAAAAAAATTTTCTTTAAAAATATTACTATTTTCGATAAGAAAATGTACAAAAATAGAGTAATTTTAAACTTTTCTGCTAAAACACTAACAACTGTCACGTAACAGAAATGACGTCACTAACCGCAAAACGATGGTCGCGATTCATGACATGACTGTATGTTGTATGTCCATTGTTCGATTAGGACATGTGTTTTCTTAATTTTACTTGAATACAAACAATCAAAATGAACACAAAGTTACACAGTTTACAAAACCTGTGCAGTGCCCCCTGTGTAAAAGTACAACAATTACTATACCGGAAAAACTGTTTATTCATGTGCCAAAAGATAAGCAAATGTTACGAATTTATTGTTTTAGCACATAACCTAACTTTGTAAACAGTGATTTAAACGATGTTCTAAACACGATAAATTATATATAAAAAGCAGAAAATCATCTATTACACATGTACTTGACTGTTATTTATGTATTCGTAGATAGATAAATGGTATTAAACGTAAAAGTGTACCTACAAAGATGTTTTCACGTTCCTGAATTCTGAACCACAAGTCTTCGTTTCTTGCAAAAAAGTTTGCCACCATCAACAAATCTACTTTTGGTAAGTTGAAACTATTCCCTTTAGTGAATCCGGATTCCATCATGTATTAATATTATGTAATTTACAGACTAATTCGTCGTTATGAGAAAATGCAGAAAGGTAAACAAACAGTGCGACAGCTTGTTTTGCGGCTAGTGACGTCATAAGCTTATAATGGCGTTTGCAGTCACTTGACAACAGATTATAAATAAAGCATTTAAAATCATTTTTAATAAATTCAATAAGTTATATTATATTATAAAAATGTGATTTTCGATATTCTAATAATACAAATGATCATAAAATTAACACTAAACTTTAATTTGTGATTATGGTTAACATCCCTATTGTAAAATCTCTTATGATGTTTCCTCTTATCAATGAATAACTTGTGTACCTTTTATATGAACACAAGTTATTAATACTCAAGTTAGAATTAACTACATCAAGTGTTTTATACCTACGGTGGAAATGAAATGGTATCTGACGAAATTGATTAAATTGAAACAGTAATTTTGTTGAAGCATTTTCTTTTCAAACAAACTCGATATCTTAGTAAATATTGGCTTACGTCGGCGGCTTTGCACGCGTTTTTTTTTTTATAAAACTTACCCTATTTATTATTCCAAGTCTTTATATGTGCAAAATTTTAGTCCGATCCATTTAGTAATGTAATTTGTGTTACCGTATTAATTAAAGTAAATTATTAATAAATAAATAAGTCTTCGCGTTTACTTTAGCCAGACATCTTTACAACGGCACAAATCACAGACGTTCGCCTGCATAATACTATCAGGATTATAATTATATATCTTGTGTCTTAAGACACAAGTTTTATGAACGCATACGCATGTACAATACCGGATCCGTCTTGACACTCGTCCATGAAGTTCGTGGAGACGGTTAACCAACCGACGACCGTAGCACGTCGTCGGGAGCCTATACAAATTAGATTGATCCCTAACTGTACCGCAAAAAAGACCAAAATTTCAATACACGTACCACTTTGATGGGTTCTTGTTTAGCCATCCACTGGTAGAGGTCCTCCCTCGCGCGATCCGTCTTGATATTTTCGTCGCTCCCGTGAGGTGTGTAGAGTGACGGATTCGAACCGACGGTTGGCAGATCTTCTTTCAGTGTTCCGTAATCTAGAAGTGATGGTATTGTATTTACAGGTGGATTTAATGGAAATTCTGGTGTAACAAGGGGCGTAAAATGGCGGGTTTGGTTTTATGTCAATTTTATCATCTAAGAGATCAAATTTTTCAACGTTTATATATTATCGCTCATAGGAGAGAAAGAAATTCACAATCGAGAGATGAAATAGGAGTTAATCAATAATCAACGAAAATTTTACAAATATGTACCAATTTTAATATTTTATTTTATAATTTCAACAATAATCGTTATTACATTAGTCTTAGCAGGATATCACCTGTTTCACGTTCTGAAATTGTCTTTCTCAGGCTGCTTTAATTCACAACCACAAAATAGACTGAAAGGAAAGTATTTTATAATTGAGTTTGTCAATGTCTTCTAGAGGAGCATACTACCCATGTAACATGAGAACAGATTAAGATTACTCACTTGCAATAGCGTCGTCGTGGAAGGCAGGCTTCCTCGTGGAGAAGGGCAGCGTCGGGAAGACTAGGCTCGCGCGCCCGGTCTGCGCCGCGCGCACTGTGCATACTGGGGGTTAGCGGACAACTAGTGGCATGGAGCTTAGATACTGGACTTAGGGTTTTAAGGTTTTAACATGGAACAATGTAAACCATAACTTGCATGGACAATGAATGCCTAGCAATCGACAGGTGTTTGTTTGATCAATTCCGAGACTGTGTCGGTCGTTAGTTCAAACAGCGATCGGAGGACGATGTGAAGTCAGAATTCGGCCTAAAATAATGGAGTAGGTACTTTATTTAATCTTTTAGAAAAGAAGAATCCAAAGGATTGTTTTCTTCACTTACTTGACATTGACCTTCTGTCCCTGTTTGAATTGTAGTTATGGATCAATGGACACGAATGTTTGGTAGGGCATTTGCAATTACTAACTACACGGTCTCAGTTATTCAGTACTCATTTAAAACTATTGTACCCCTAAGACACACAGATATGTATATAGTAACACCAGATACCACAACAAAAACATGCAACAACACTCAGACTTAGTATAGGTATTAGTATAAACAAATATAATATCACAAAAAATAATCAGAAGACACATATAGGAAAGAAAAAAAAAACAAGAATTGACAATCAGAAATAACAATAGCGATAAATGATAATAATGGATATATCTCATAGCAGCATCTAGCTTCGTAGTAAGCAAAAGCTTGTGTTATTTAGAATAGAAAAAAAGACGTGTGAAAAAAATTCAATCAAATGCATTCAAGACCAAAATGTTACCAGAGTATTTCATTCACACGTGTCAATTATTTAAAATAGATCTAATAGAACCAGTGGGGCTTGCAGACGCGCCGTGACAAAGTCAGTCACTGTGGTGTCTCGCACTGTCTCGTGCGATAATGAACAAATGCACGATAAAATTTTATCGCGGCGTGCTGCCCCTCAAGCTTAGAGTAAGCATAGGTACCATAGAGAACGTCTCCACCCTTGATCTAGTAGACCGACTTTGAACTTGGTATTCTTGTATAGAGATTATAATTTTCTACGAAAATTTAATAATGTCCCAAATAACTTCGATTTCGGCAGGATTCGAACACGCGCCTCACCCTCAGTACGGGTGCGCTAAGTAACGAGATCGAATACGTGCTTCGTCGAAAACCTCTGAGAGCTCCACATACAGGGGAACCATTGAAAGTTATCCAAACCTGCTCAATGTCTACAGTTACGTTTAGTAACTCTCGTCAATCTTGTCAATTTGACGACCTCAGTGGCGCAGCGGGCGAGAGTCTGCCTGCGACGCAAGAGGTTGCGGGTTCGATCCCCGCCTCGGAACAAATTTGTGTACGATCTGCAGAAATTTGTTCCGTTGGTCTGGGTGTTTTTCTATGTATAATAAAAAATATCTATCTATGTAATGTATAATATTACGTATATCAGTTATCTAGTACCCATAACACAAGCTCTGCTTACCTTGGGGCTAGATAATGCTGTGTGAATTGTCCAGCATTATTTATTTATTTATTTATTTATTATTATTAATCTTACTAAACGTAACTTTAGTCATTGAGCAGGTTTGGATAACTTTTCTTAAACTAATTTTTTTTAGTTAGTGCATGTCTGTAAGGACAACGTTTTGAGGCCATTTACAGTTTTAGATTTACCACGTACTGCTGCATTCGAAATAGCTTGATTTTTTATCGATAAATACATTGCGAGGCACTCCTGGCTACGCTGTGCATTGGCAGGAAGAGGAAACAGACTCTCTCTATGGCTTGTACTATACTTACTCTACAAGAGACAAAAACACACAAGCAAACAAGAAAGTTATTTTTTTTGTACACACATCAAGTGTCAAGCCAAACAAAGCCCTAGCACACAAGGCACAGAGCACACATTGCATGCGTACGAACCGGAGGGCGGCGTGGAAGGGAACGAGTGGGGGCGCGGGTGCGCGAGCGCCGCCGCCGCCGCTTCACAACAATCATGTTAGTTTACCATAAACCATGACACTATTATATTAAGAAAGTAAGTACGTACAAAACAATAATTTACAGATATTGACGGTTAGTTAGAGCGAGTACACATTGGTAGTTGGTGGTGCGTTCGGCGCACGTTGGTACCGATTCATCGATCAAATATCAATAACGTTTATTTCTTTAGGCTTACAAAGTAAGCACTTAGACAAGTCAAATTTTATACTATAATAAAACAGGTTTCTATATAGTAATTATTAACAAATAAGAAACGAGGTGTTATTGATTTTATCCACTTAAATTTTTTGCCCACTAGTAAGTGTATGTTATGAATAACTAATACAATATTTGCATATCTAAGTCTAAATATAATGTGATTTAGATACAGGTCAATATTTATGTAAGACTAAGTTTAACATTATTTTACTTGTATACTACTGTCGGTGTGGAACTGGGCGACATCATGCGGTACACAACCAAACGCGCGCTTGCATATATAGTAGTAGCGCTCTTGAGTGTATCTGACCAGAAGGGTCTTACAACGAACGTTACTATTGCGTGCGGTCCAAACGCCTCATGTGCACATAGTCTTCGGGCTTCTTCGCATTTATCGGCACAGAATCAGCTTTCAGGCGGGTCGCAAGTTAGTGAGCAATTTATAATAAGTCGGGCACTTCTTTTAAACGGTCCGGGCCGCGGTACCTCCTAAACGGCTTTATTTATTTTTCTAACCGTCAAATACCGATTCAGCATCGAAAAATGCAGTGGAATGCCCTAGACTAGGTCTCGGCCTTACAATAGAAACCCTACTGCTCTATTTTCTTTCTATGATCATAATAATATCGCTTTTGTTTGACCGTTGTTGAACTTTATATTTATTCATCCCGTGTTATTTTGCAAGTGATCAATACAATAAAGCCTACAATACTTGTGGTGTGTCAAGCAGTATCATCATAAACCCAAATTGAGAGTTCAAACGAAAAAACCCACTATTTAAAGAAAAATCCAATAATTATGTTACAAGTCAGAATATAAGCGCTTACCGGTGTTCTCCAGTTTTTCTACATCCATGTTTAGAAGTAGGCAGTTCTCGTCCAGAGCTTCGTTGTCTAGCTGATATTCTTGCCAGCCTTCTACTGAATCCTGCACAGATTACAAGCTTAAAAGCAAACACGTACTCCTAATTGTTATACAGCTTAAAATTCTAATCTGACAGCATGTGCGATAAAACTTCATGTTCTAACCCTTATGGGTTAAAATTTTAACCTGAAAAAGATTCCACTTGTTTCAGAGGGCTTAAATAAGTTTGAAACCTCAGTTAAGATACAATATGGTTCAAAATATTTGAATATTTGACTGTTAAGCAAGGTTTAAAGTTTTCGGAAAAATATACCTCACTTCACTAACAATAAAGTTGAAAGTATATATAAGTACCTCAAGTAGATCAGGCAATGCGAAGGTGACGTTGAGCGGCTTCATAACTTTGCTCTTGTAGTTGTGTTCCAGAAGCAACGGCGTGTACAGGATGTTCTTCCATTGTCTGCTGAGGACGATTACTCCCTGAAAAATATACAGGATGTTATAGATCGGCCATCGATATCAGTAGAGTAGGAAGATTTTTTCTGATGATATTTACTTATCAAGTGTCAAAAAGACAAGCTGTTCTAGTGTTCACACAAAGATACGAGACTCAGCACGAGGCATCTAGAATATGAATTTGTTGTACCGCGAAGTGGGCGATGCACCAGCAGTATGTCTAAGGAACACCGACTTGATAAAAAAAGGAAACGTAGGCATTTGTTATTTAATGTGCAATAGCTGCTTATTGAACTTCCTCATCAGCACATGCGTCCCTCACCAATCGAGATGCTTTTCCATAACCACCACGCGTGGCAGACGCATTCGTGGACGCAGCGAAGTTAAGCCTTGGCCGTGAAGAACTATGACTGTCAGATTGCACGTCAATTTTACCAAAAGTAGTCGACAGAGGGCACTTATTTTTTACGTAGACATATGCAAAGTTTATCATTTGAAGAAGATTTAAACTTCTTTTGTTTTGGTTGCTGGCACAATCACATGGTACTAATTTTATTACTAACTAACATTTGCCTGCGGCTTTGCTATTTTGTAGGTACATAAATAAATCTGTATCTTGGCCACGCATAACGGCGAAACTACATACTGAATGAACTCAAATAAAACTTGCAGGGGCGCACCGTGAGTTTGTGGGGCCCTGGTTTATATTACTTAAGGGCCTAGCAGGTCACAGCCAAAGGCTTTGCGGAGATCATTCTTCGGTTTTTAGTGACCAGTTGGGTTATAATTTAAGATTATTCGTGGGGTTTGAAGAAGTCGATAGTCAAGAATAAGACAACTAGCCAGGAGTGTTAACGGCGGAGCGAACGGCGATTTTTATTTGGGTTTAAATACGCACCGACAAATATGGAAGAACGGTGTCTAGGGACTTATAAAGGGTGTCCCGAAACTCAAAGGCAAGCCGAAAACGGAAGACAGTTGTATTAATTACGACTCAGAAGAAATAAAAGTTCAAGGTCCATCTCGTCCAATAGTTAAAGCTTTTTACTGAAAATCAGAAAATCGCTCCCCGGCGGCGCCAAACTTTTCAAACTGAAAAAAAAGTCCAACGCGATAGGCTGACATATCGCAGTTATCCTTGATTTCAAAAAAGTATATTTAGTAGGTAATACGTTTACCTTCACAAATTATCATCATCATCATCAGCCTATACCAGTCCACTGTTGCATAGATCGCCCCTAATGAGCGCCATAGCTCCCTGTCTTCAGCTTGCCGCATTCAGCATCTGCTAGCAGTCTTTCGCAAATCGTCATCCCACCTGGTAGGAGGGCGTCCTTTACTACGTCTTCCGAGTCGCGGTCTCCACTCAAGAACACGTTTACCCCAGCAGTTGTCGGTTCTTCTTGAAATATGGCCAGCCCACTGCCACTTCAGCTTAAATTAAATAGCTTTAGCTTAAATTATCATAATTTTTAAAACGTGATAATATATTTTATTTTGAGTTTCGAGAGTCAAAATAATGCCAAATTCTAGAAAAAGGTGTATTTTTAAACACTTAGTTTAACTGTAACGAACGTAAATGATCAGAATAAAAAAATACGATAAGTAAGGAAAAAGCCAGTAGGAGCCGAGTAATGGAATAGAATTTATCTATATATTAAGCCACTTACCTGTATCTCTCGCAATCACGCGTCCGCGTCGTTCGCACTCTAACAGATCCTATACTTTTCTTTTATTTGATGCCATAGGTTAGCAGTAGGTATGGCTTACTATAATATAATCTATATAAATATTTATTCAGAAAGAAAATAACAATCAAATAACAAATTTAAATTAAAACTAGTATTTACAATAGAAACAATTAAGCTATCTGCAAACTGTTGCAAACAATCTACAGGTAGCTCAACTGATCCATATCAATACCAGTTGGAAGCGTGCCTAAGCCACTGGCTGCATTGCCCCGCTGTATAGCAATGCTGATCTTTATAAATAAAATAGAACAGAAAACTGGGTGAAATATCAAGAGATCTCTGAAACTGCAAGAGATTATGAAGCTGAATTTTACACGGAGTTTCCTTTTAGTACGTAGGCTAAGAACGGATTTTTGGAAATTTACTTGAAGGAATGTTTTCTAAAAAAGTTTTAAAATCGTAAAGGATTGGTTGTAAAACTTTGGCGTTGATAGTTTACATGGAAACCAACACATAAGGTATTATTAAAGTCCACGCGAACGAAATTGCTGGCTGGTCAGTGGTCAGCTAGTAATATATAAAGCGGAAAAATTTGTTTGTTTGTTTGTTTGAACAGGATAGGCTCCAAAATTACTGGGCCGATTTAAAAAAAATCTTTCACTATTAAAATGCTACATTATCCCTGGCGAACATAGGCAAAAGAATATACCCGTGCGAAACCGGGGCGGACGCCTAGTATGAAAATTAACTGATTTGTAAAAATAAAAAACCCACATAAGTTCTTTACGAATTACAGAGCCAGACTAATATGTTATTTGAGTAATCGTTTAGATTTTCTATTTCTTGCTTAAATTTTGAACAATTCAATAACTCAAGCCGAAAATTATAGACCAGCGCTCAAAGATCTACTTATGAGCTTCTACCTATTTTATTACTACGGCAATTTACAAAAAAATCATTGGCTAGTTTGTGGTAGGTACCTAACGTAAGCTTCGTCTGTAATAGATTGATTTTTTATTGTTCAGGCAGAGATGCGAAGTTGTCTTGCTGGATACAAGTGCCTAAGTGCCTATTGTCTAATTGTCTATAGGTACTAAACAAAATAAAAGTATTACAGTATTTAAAGAACCTTATGGTAGGTATCACCAACGGACCAACGGTTTTTTTTTTTGAAAATTCCTATATAATATAAATAAAAAAAAATTATAATAAGTGGTGGCGCTCGGGTAATGCCTTAATCAAATGATAAAAATAAAGTATTTACATTCAAGTATTATCTTATTTTGACTTGGATGAATGACCGCATACTGTATGTATACGGCTTTTTACATACAAAATTGAATCCTTTTGCGAAATAGTTATGTAACCCTCGTATATATGGTAAAAAAAATATGGTTTTTTATCAGCGCGTCCTACCTGTCATGACCTATACGGAGCTGATCGAGACTTAGACACTCACTACAGGGCTGGTTCACGAGCTATGAAAAGAGCTATGCTCGGAGTTCCTCTGAAGGATAGGATTTGTAACGAATACTTACATCCGACAGAGATCCAAAGTTATTGACATAGCTCTAAAAATTAGCAAGCTGAAGTGGCAGTGGGCCGGCCATATCTCGCGAAGAACTAACAACCGCTAGGATAAACGTGTTCTTGGATGGAGATCATGTCTCGGTAAACGTAGTGTAGGACGTCTTCCGATCAGGTGGTATGACGACCCATGAGACTGCAGGCGGATGCTGGATGCGTCATGCTGAAGACATAGCGCTAATGGTGCTCATTACTGGCCTATGACTAGTAGTGGTCTAACATAGGCTGATGATGATGTATTGTAATAACTAACTCAGTCACCTAGTAAGTAAGTAAGTACCCAACATCTTGAGTAATACAGATATTATAATACTAGTCTACATCTGGACCGTGTTTAATTATTCAGTAATATTTATTTATGTTCATTTAACTACTACCATTCCATTCTACCAAATTGATAACTCTGTCAATGAATAAAAATACTGCAAAATCCTTGTAACGTAGGTGCAATCCATTATATATTCTATTACAATGACAAATGAACTATTGAACCCGCAAAACAAAAGTTGTCGAAAATCGTAATTCGTAAGGCGTGTCCAGCTGTCATCGCGAAAAAAGTAACATGACCTCGCGTCCGTCCATGGAGGCGGCTAGCCCACGCTATGGAATCGAGCCTACAAAATCGTTGGACACTATCTATCTACACTAACTTTTAGATTGTATTCGTTTGTAATAGAGTTCATATTCAGCTGCAACTAAATTGTAGTTTATCCACGGACCACGGCGGAGCTACTGTTCAACGCAATGAAGGCAGCTGCAAGCAAACCTAACGTTTGGCACCTGAACTGAAGCCAATTTCATTATTTTTATTGTGTTCATAAACCACAATGGCGCGGAACCCGTGATTATTTGAAATGTTTGTTCTGAGGATGTTCTGCTGAAACGTATGTGAGAAACTATGTGAAATGGGTGTAAATAAAATGTTGTGTGCCTGTTTGTGCAACCAAGAGCGATAGTGGTATCCTACTACAGTTCCTACTACTCCTGTTTTCCGCGAACGCCTTACCGACAAAGTTTGTGGCATAAACAAAATTAAACTGTAAATCTTTGTTTTCACTCGATACAAATAAATTATTGAGTAAACGAGTTTGTGCCAAACACTTTGAGCGTAGAATTTTACGAAAATGATCGCCTGGTTTGCCTCATTGCGTGGCAAACTTTGTTTTCGGAGGCAGAAATTTGCAGTGGGATTCCAATAAATGGACAAAGTAAGTAGATTGCTGATCCTATGCAACCAGTGATTAGTATATTTGTCTCTAAAATCATCAATTAATGTCCAAAATATGATTGTAATCGATAAAAAAGCACAAAATCATCAATAAATATGATCATTGATCAATAAGAAAAATAGGGATGGGCAGCATCAATTTAACCATTTAATTTGTTATCGATATTTTGGCATTTGTCTGACTGCTGAAATGCTTATTTTTTACTACTAAGGGTAATATTTTATGTATGTAGATTAGGTATATATTTGGGTATAAAATAAATAAATAATGCTGGACTGTGCGTGTTGCACAGCATTACCTAGCCCC
The DNA here is from genome assembly GCA_946478455.1 of Eupithecia vulgata. Taxonomy (NCBI): domain Eukaryota; kingdom Metazoa; phylum Arthropoda; class Insecta; order Lepidoptera; family Geometridae; genus Eupithecia; species Eupithecia vulgata. The sequence goes on along the minus strand of OX297862.1, from coordinate 1,536,258 downwards.
AAGCTAAGCAGAGCTTGTGTTATGGGTACTAGATAACTGATATACATAATAGAATACAATACATAGATAGATATTTTTTATTATATATAGAAAACGATCAGAACACCCTGAACAAATGTCTGCAGATCGTACACACATTTGTCCCGAGGCGGGAATCGAACCCGCAACCTTCTGCGTCGCAGGCAGACCTTCGCCCACCGCGCCAAATTGGTCGTCATGTTTGTAAATAGGTATTTATTTATTTAAGTATGCAAAAAAAGACAAAGAACTGATGGTAATTATACATTGCCTTAAAATCTAGATAAACACGTAAAACATGATGTTTTTATGCTTAGTAAAAGTATCTATCTATGTAATAATTGTGTATGGTAAATCAGTTATCTAATACCCATAACACAAGCTCTGCTCAGCTGGGGGCTAGATAATGCTGTGTGGATTGTCCATTTTTTATTTATAATAAGGTATCCTTTTTATTTCATTTATATCTAGTGTCCTTTTATGTGTTTACAGAGAAAACGTTAAACTGCTGCCCCATGTTGGAGTCAAAGGCGTAATTAAACGTATTAATTCGAAGATTTTAACTCCAAAATGGAAAGAACTCTACCGAAGATTGCAACAAGTATCACATAAACCCAGGAATTTCAGGAGCACACACACGCCGCCGATTACAAAATATGACCACAAAATTTGTGGAGTCAAAGTTATTCAAAGTTATAGTTATCTTCGTTATTCTTTATTTCGATGCAACTGAAATGTGTATCAGATTTTTACCATATTTTTATTTCAACAATTTAAAATTACTACCTTTTAATTAAAAAAAATAAACATTGAATCAGATGTCTTAAAGAAGAGATATTCGATAACCCCATTTTTGCTCTTTTTTTGAGGAACTAAGCATTTTAATCAGAAATTCCGTCCAGTATTCTATAAAATCGTAGAATCTGTACACCTAGTTTCATCTAGATCGGTTGTAAAATACGACCTGTAGAGGAGTACGTACATTATGATAGAATTCATACTTTTTCTAGTACCTAGTTGATGCAGAGACGACGCTTCGCTCGCAAATTTTTCACATAAGTCCAGTAGTTTTGGAGCCTTTTCAATTCAAATAAACAAACATAATATTAGTGGACATGAAAAGCACTTATTGCGACATAACTGTAATTGTTAGAAGTGATGCAAGTAGGTCTTGTATATTTGTAAAAAAATTGTGTAATGTTGTTTGATTAATAAAAAACAAAATATTAAATCTTTCGTTTTTTATTTCAGGTTTAACTTTTACAGCATGTGGCATGTAGATTGTAGGTATATCGATATCGAAATTTAATGTAGGCACATCACTGGCTAGAGGCAAAAGAGAGAGAGTATTATCTGTCTCTTTCTAAATTTACACTAGCGACGTCTCCGTTACGAGACTAAATTAAAATTAGTGTCCACGGCTGCTATTGGTCCGATTCCTATCTGTACTTTAGTACTATACTTATAAATCTGTGGGCTAGCCCCCGACTGACGTTAGTGGAAACGATTTTCAGTTATATACAAAGGGATATTTGATCAATAGGGTTGAATTTATCGTGGCAAAATATTACCTAGGTTCCAATTACTTCGCAAAACGCCTTACAAAAATGAGTTTTTTGGGATTTATTATTATTGTATTGAATTCTACAAAAATTACGAATGTTTATTAGAAAGATATGATGTAGAAGTAGCGGTACCTGTAATTTCTTTTTCATCTGGAGTTATATATTTTATGTAAAGGCTCAAACGCCCTGCTATTTTTAAGCGTTTTTCTCCAGTGATTTATTATAAAACTACACAAAATAATGAAAAAAAGAGGTAGTAAAGATAGTTATTAGTTATTTGTTTATATAATGTGGTATTTTTCATCACTTAAATCGTATGCACTTTAGAGCAAAACAAAAAAAGGTAAAAGCTGTTCGTCCAAGTAAGGCATCACTGAGGCCCCTTAAGATATTAGAAGGAAGCAGCTTGCTCTGCCTACATTTGTCGGCTCTTACGACATCCACGTGTTGACTCGAAGGGATTGCTTCTTAATAATTGAAAAATCCCAAATCAGATGTATGGTATGCTTCAGCAGATTTAACATCATCATCAACCTACGAGTATATAACTGGACATAGGCCTCCCCAAATGAGCGCCATAGCGCCCTATCTTCAGCTTGCCGCGTCCAGTACTTGCCTGCAGTTGTTGCAGGTCGTCCCCCTTGGCCGGAGGGCGTCTTACACCACGTTTGCCGAAATCAGTTTACCTGTCTCAAAGTGGAGAGCGACGGCAGATGCCGCTCCGCCAAGTCCGCTTGCACAGCGGCCGCGTCCGCTTGCAGAGCATACCGCAGCAACACGGCGCACAGCTGGAGCGAAGGTTCCTCTCGCAGCTGCTTCGTCATCGGCGTGTGGCGGCCGTAGCGACTCTGAGAAAAAACAAAACAAGTTTATAATTTTCTAATTCTAGGTGGTGCTGGAGGAACACAGCACACCATACTTTTTGGGTGATACTGAACCAGAAAGTTGCGTTATGATACAATACACTTTATTGCACACCAAGAAAATACAAAGAAAAAGTAAACAGGAAAAGATGGTATTTTTTTTAAATTAAAATTTGATTTTCTATTCTTGTGTGATTATTCGATCCCAATGGATTTGTGTCCCGCGCTTGTCTCGCCCTGTGACGTTCTCGATATCGTCCAGTTATCTTGTTGGATATACAACCGATTTAAGGACGCGGGACATTCATGCTGACATGAGACTGGAGGTGGGCGCGATTCAACGCCACTACACGAATGTCGAGGTAAACACACATAGTGTTCATTGTTTAGTACCTTGGGCAGTGAGTGATGATGGTGCAAGTCCAAGGCTGCTGCCATGAGGCTGGCGGCGGTGGCGGTGAGGCGACGAGCGTGGGCGCGATACAACGCCACCACGCGAATGCCGAGACGGTTACAAGGATTCATCCACGCGTTTATTGCGGGCGCAGCTGTGCTAAGGAGGTTCCAGTCGAGTCTGTAACATAAATTTGACATAGTACTTATACCATATGAATAAATAAAAACTGGGTAGAAGGGACTCTTCTTTGACCGAACGTCGCCAATTATGTTTGTACCTACTTCCCCCTTCACGTTGTCACGCCCCTCTGTAGTGCAGGCTTATTGTCAGGGTTGCTATTGTTTAATATTGCTTACCTATAAAGATAGGATAGATATAAAGATACCTCATAGGTATTGCTAAAATATAATAAACACGTTTTTCCTTTACTTACTAAACATACATTTACTATTTTCACTTGAGCCTGTATGTGTTTTATTTTTTTAGTACGCAACAAGCTCGGCGTTTTTTAGTTTTATTTGTAGGATATCGTTAATGTACAGGTTAAAAAGTGTAGGGCCCAAGACACTACCTTGGGGGACGCCGTGGCTAATTGGAAGCTCTGAGCTTAGCTGATTCGATATTTTTACGCATTGCCTACGATAAGATAAGTAGCTCTTGAACCAGTTGTGCGCGACACCACGTATTCCGGCTGATTCTAGCTTCTTAAGTTACAAACCAACCGAAACGGTATCGAATGCTTTTGCCAGGTCGACGAAAACACCTAAACAGCACCTACCGCTGTCAACGTATGTTGACACCAGACTAGTGAAGAGAGCAACCGCATCTTCCGTCGATTTACCTCTACTGAAGCCAAATTGCCTTTCAGATATCAGATTCTGCGATTCTAAGAATGGAACTAAGCTACTACTAGCCTACTTACGATTTTCTCCAGGACCTTCGATAGGATACTTAAAAGAGCTATTGGCCTATAGTTGTCGGGAGAAGTCTTCAAGCCACATTTGAAAATAGGAGAAATAGCCGCAGTCTTCCAGAAGTCGGGGAATACGCCGCTCTCTAAACTTAGGTTGAAGATGAGAGCTAAAGGTGTAGCTATTACGGACAGAGACCTTCGCAATAGAGGTACGGTAAGTTTATCTAAGCCAGGAGTGCTTTCTTGGTTCAGATTAAGTATTATGATATAATAACCTCTACAAAGGTCAGCCCGGGAGTGGGTATTCATAAATTAAAATTTAATCAAGGTTCAAGCCGCCCTTCGCGGGGGCAGAGCTTACGTTATCAATAGGACCTCAAGGTTCCTTTCAATGCCAACAATAACACACCATCGCGGGGTGGATACCATAATAATAATAACCTCTACAGAAGTCAGCCTGGGAGTGGAAACTAAGAACTAGCGAACTCGAGGTTTCTGTCACGGCAGAGGCTAGTGGCCCGGTTTCAATGCCAACAATAAAACACCCTCGCAGGTTGGATATACCTTTCTTCTTTAACGGCAAAGGCTCGCGGCCTGGCTATTGACATAGTAAAGGATGCTCTAATAAAAAGTAGACTCTAAATAAACAATGACTCCATGCTATTTTAATCGAATAGGGTTTAGTTCCATAATGATGTGACGGACCGATCCGTCGTATTTTAACCTCAAATCGCTGAAAGAGTATGTTAAGACTTAACTCTTTCACTTTATGAATATGTCCCGCACCTCGGACCTTATACAACCACAAGACTGGCTAGTCGACCTTTCGCAGCCTTAATTAATTACATTCCAACAGTAATCATAACGGTGGTTTGCTGCATCTCTGTTTATGTGCCATCCTTTCACTAAATCATAGAACTTTATGGTTAACTTTATGTATTCTTTAACTAATCCCAGCACCATAACCTTTTTCTTAAGAGGACCCTTCCCGGTCCTACTATCGTCAACGCGAGCGTGATTGAAAAGCTTGTTGTTTCATCCAGCGCAATGTTAGAAAAAGAGGCAAAGCGAAAAGAGAGAGAAGACGCTTGAGCGCTCGGTTGGCATTCGGTTACTTTCGGTTTTTTTGAGAACGCAATAACATTGAACGAAAAATAGTGTGCGGAAATTTCATAAAACATATTCCAGGAAATACGTGATTTTCAGTAAGCCTTACAAGTTTGTGAAATAGAAGTTTGTCGTTTAGAATCTCCATTACATTTGCAAGGTTCCTATCGAAATATTTTCTTAATTTTTACAATTTAAGAGTATGAACGCCCAAAGTTCAGGTAATTTTTTTGCAAAAAAGCAAATTTTTGGAGTCTTATACTGAATTTGTTTCTTCAAATTTTGGTTTTTTGTTACAATAGAAACCTAGATAATAGTGCACAAGATACCTATTAGTTAAAAGTTTCAAAGAAAGATCTGTTACAACGACATAATCACGTACGAGCGTTTGTATGAAAAGTAAGATGGGTTGGCCGCCCTTAATAACGGATAGAGTGGCCCAAATACTACCCCAAAAATGAAATATGATAATCTTAATATATCTCTACGATTTCCTGTAGTAGTGCTTAGTGAGCGAAGTCTTGGTCCAAACACGTGCCTAGGTGGGATCGTAAATCTCGAGAAACCGGTTCTCATTTGCAGAAAGATATAATTTATGTAAGTTATTGAGGGAGCTCGAGGACAGTCGAAAACCCCTGCCATAAATAAATAATGCTGGATAATTCACACAGAATCATCTAGCCCTAATATTAATATTGGCATAAGTGACGACCGATGTGGCGCGGTGGGCGAAGGTCTGCCTGCGACGCAGAAGGTTGCGGGTTCGATTCCCGCCTCGGGACAAATGTGTGTACGATCTGCAGACATTTGTTCAGGGTGTTCTGGTCGTTTTCTATATATAATAAAAAATATCTATCTATGTATTTTTAATATATTATGTATATCAGTTATCTAGTACCCATAACACAAGCTCTGCTTAGCTTGGGGCTAGATAATGCTGTGTGAATTGTCCGGCATTTTTTTTTATTGTTATTCAATATTATTGATATTACAAAATACAAAAGGTTTTACCTTGGTATGGGTTTGATTTGCAGAAAAAAGTGGACTTCTGCAATCCACATGTTTTGTCGTTGGGGGCAGGACAGGCTTAATCATCGACAGCTGATGTTAATACAAATATATGTCAAATATAAATGTACAAATTTTGTGGAAGACCTACCCACTTTCTATTCGATTCACGAAATAGTTGGTTTGATGGACTCGAAACTGTCAGCCCAGAGTCTGCAACATAATGCACTTCCGACAAAATTTCTAGTAACAGGTGCTTTAGAAATCATGTTCATGGGGGCTATACGCAGACCGTTTCTAGCAACTAGTCACGATCAAATAAATCTTTGCCATATTACATGTACTTCAAAGCCAGGCATATCAAATACATCACACGCATCTCGCATAGTATTAAGTGTGACAAAGGAAAATTACATCAAATTTGAAATTGCTCGATCGACTTCAGCATAATGTACAATCTACTAGACAAGTTAACAATCCCCCGATTGTTACTAGCACAATCTTGTCTCTTACAAATCAAGTATAACGTGTAGGCTAATATCGTGACCGTGAGCCCGTTCGGAGCCGAAGTTTCCCTTCTACCCAGCTTTTACTTATCCCTATGCTTATGCCTAGAGTTTCAAGAGGGCTAGGGGAAGGTTACTGGTCTGTTATATTACTCCGGTTGATGATTAATATCTGTTACTTCAATATACTATTATAAGAAAAATCGCCATACTACAATATAATATGTAGTATGGCGATTTTTCTTACGACACCTAGGCCTTTATTCATCGCAATTTTAGCTAAGCTATTATTAAGTGACGATGTGCTGGATGTTGTATCATACATGATCTTCTAGATCTATGTAGATATCCATTCCCTCTTGTCTTGAAGAGACTTGAAGGTAATGTAAATTAAACTACCTGTTAGTACAAAAGAATACTTTACCTTCATCCAATGACTCACCTCGTGTAGTCAATTTTCTTCGTAATCGGTGTCCTTGGTGGCGCGGCAAAATTGAACCAGACTACTTTCAAATCAATCGCACACGACGACGTGTTAGAATTGTCTTTCACAGGCACTAAAGTCGCAGTAGTGTCGCTATGAGACGGCTCTTCTGGTCCAGGGGTCGTCGGCTCCGGCGGCGGCGGCACCGGAGGAGGAACCGATCCTAAGTTGGGAGTGCTAGGTTTAGAATTCGAATCCCTTTTTCTAAACAAGTCTTCTATCCCTGAAGTTCGGCTTTTTGTAACCTTCTCTTTATCGGGCTTCAGCTCTTCGGCAGACTTTACGGACTCTCGGCAGCTTTCGCTTTCGGCCTTTGTTGGTTTCTTTTCTTCGTTCGGCTTGTGAGATTGCGAATGCTTTGACACCTTGATGCACACGCCTTCCAGTCCACATTCGAACATTATGTAGCCTATTGGATTGTCTTTTTGCTCACCGGATCCAGAGTTTTGACAACACTGGAAAAAGTAGAATAATACCAATGCTAATAAAAATAATGCTAATATTAATGCGGTTGTGGGCAATAACAGTATAAAAGTTATAGTCATATTCATACCATATTCTCACATCCTTTAGCGCAGTCCTGTCTGATAAACTTGAAAGACACCTTGGAATGTTGACAGGGTATTCCTGTGATGGTAGCATCTTTCAACTGGGACGACTCATTGCGGATTCTTCGCAACTGTCCGTGGACTTTTCCTGTTTGGACGTAAATGTTTCAAGTATAGAAGCTTAGTTCATTAATACAAAATAAAGGTATATCTCGAAATTCACTTACCAACGTTTAATGTAATCGTCGTGTCCTCGCACTGCTGTTGCGAAGTCTCGATATAAACCGGTTCTCCTTTCTCCTGCCCTCTCTTTCTGCCCGAAGACTGAGCTGAGATAAGCGCTCGAGGACCCTTCATGATACCGAAGGATTTCTTACTTCCCAGCGCTCGTAGAGTCGGTCTGTAGTACAACTGCACGGATTCTAAAGTGTTCTTTGAACTGACGTATTTAGCCGTAATGTTGTCTATGGATACACCGAACAAAGACACGCAAGTCAGGTCTTGAATATTGTCTAACGCTGAGAAAGATATCATGTCTTCGACTACCGACGACTGAATAAAGATTAAATTAACTTTTGGAACAGTAACAGTCGCCTGCAGCTGATCGTGGATCGTCTCCTCATAGACGTTGGAGTGAGGGATCGTTGCTAATTTGCATTTGTCGTCTTTGTCTTGCACTAAGTTGGGAATATTCCGTCCTTGCATTTGAGGTAGCCAGTTTTGGACATACTGTTTCTGCTTCAAGATATTACCGCTTTCCACGGACGATATACACAAAAGGCGTAGATGGTTGATCACAGTTATTGGGTGTATATTAGCCAGTACAGGTGTTAGAGATTCAACGAACTTCTGCGTACTTTCCAGTACTAAAGGAGTGAGCATTATGTCGATCTCTCCTCTTAGTTTGATAAAAACTCCACTCTTACTGTCGCTGGTCGTGGTGGCAGTTGTCGTTGTACTTTTCTCTACCCCACTTTCTTGATTGTCCTGCACGTTTTGTGGAATATCCCACCATCCTTGCGGATAGGGGTGCGCTTTCACCTGCGAGTTGAAATGCGGCGCTAGATTTGAATACGGCCCGTGTTGTGTTTGACTTCCATCCTTCTTAGATATTAGCTTCAGAATGTTGCTTTTTCCCAGTTGCTCAAAGTAGGGTAGGTATTTCTGTCCGACATAGACTAGAGAACCGTCATCAGCACGTTTGAAGAGTGGCAACGTGTAGACATCACTGCCGTTTGGCAACGAACATGATGACCAGTTTGAGCAACGGTATTGAGGCAGGTTTTGCATGTAACTGGCCATGAGTAGTGGAGAGTCCACAATGGGTTTGTTTGTTTGCATGTGCAGGTTGACCAAGGTCATGTCTTCTTGGGACGATATCGCGGATATAAACGACGTCGAGGACACCGACCCGCTTTCGGAATCTGGTGGAGCGCCTGTGCTGGCGTTGGTTACTGTATCCGGAATGTCAATCACCTCTTTTTCAGAGCGAGGCATCGAGTTTGTCCATTTCTCACTGGTGATATCGTTGATCCCGAATGAACTCTTGTCCTTTTGATTGCTATGCCGACTACCGAAAGAATGTTTGAGGCTCGAGGACCGACTCGGAAACATATCTTCGTCAGCGGAGAAGAATGCCTCGGAGTGATTTTCGCTTGTTATAGACATCGTTCTTTGAACTTCTAAAGGAAGGGAGTCTTCCGGCGCTACTTGCGCGTTCAATGAGTAATGCGACTCTGACACGCCCACTCGAGGCGGCACCTTTGGCACTGTGAACGCGTCGACTTCGGCTGGCCCTATTTTTTTGACGGAGTTCGGTGTATTAGCGGCGTCTTTCAAGGTATAGCTCGATGCTAGTTTAGAATCTGAGACGCTGCTTTCGAGCTGTGGCACATTGAGAACAGTCTTGTTCAGTTTTGGTTCACTGTCGATCTTTGAATTCCCCAGGGGGATATCAGCGATAAGTCTGGCGTAAGGAATGGCGTCGCTTTTGGTACTTGAAATGAGAACGTTATTGCTGCCTTTGCAAGAGTTTGTGTAGGAGAATCTTCTAGTAAGACTGCGCCGTTCTGCACTTTGTGGCGACTTATTGAGACTTTGGGGCAGTGGAGATGGAATTAAAGTAGACACGTTTGTAGGTTGCAGACAGACATTTAAGCTGTTGTATGGCGGAGTGTGGAACACCAGCTGTCCCGAGTGCAGCAAACTCTGTCCATATCCGAACTCTCCCGGGATAGTCTCGATAACATTGAACATCGCCACGTTGATCCCTTCGAGTAGATCTGACTGGTTGGGTTTTAGGAAGTTCGCTCCATTTCTGTTGCTACCGAAGAATGCACACCCCCCAGTACATCCGCATCCAGAGTGTTTTCCATCGTTGGGCCATAAAAACCAGAGCCTCTTAGTTTTGTCATCGTGCAGTTTCAAAAACTTTTGCTGAACGAGATGCAGGTTTTTCGGACTTTGAGGGATGGACGACGCTGCTTCTATCAGCAGCGGTCCTAGAGACATGGACCCGACTCCAACCCAATTTTCATTCTCTAATTTGGGAGGCGGTTGGCTATTGTTGCTGCTGGTGGAATGGTGATGAGTCGAGTGCATGTTTGACTGTGTGAAAAGAGCCAGTTTTATATTCGGCAGTAGCCCTGTTACCCCAGTACCGAAGCCGGAGCCGTGAAGATTGCAGAAGCTCAGCCTGGCCGGTGATATCCAAGTTTGCAGCGCCGTGTTTGTATCAGCTATGTAAATGTCGATGAGATCTATCGCCACTCGAATCATCTTGTATTTTATTTCATTAGGGGTTGGGCAACGGTACTTTAGAGCGAAGTCCGATTCGGGGCACATCAGCGTGTTCAGTCCGTGGTGACAGTGTTTGACAGAGTTCGGTGGGACGAGCTCGTTCTCGCTATCGCAGATCAGAAGAAGGAATGTCTCCAGAGACGAACAGACTTGGTACATTTGAGGCAAAGTCAGTCGCCCCGTGAGTTGACCTAGCTGGAGCTCCATCATCCACGCATATTCCACTGTGTCTTGTTCTACATTTCTGTTTGCATCACTGAAGAAACCATTGCCTCTTAGTTGAAATGATGAGAGCATCAAGTGGCCTTGGTAGAGTGCTCCCGAATTCATGGGATTTGTGCGCGACAAGTTATTAGCCGAAACGAGTATCGAAGGGCTCAGCAAGAGTTGCAGTTTTGTCTCCTTGAACCTTTTATCCATTTCGAAGCCAAACCTTTCGATCAGGACCACTGGACACGGTGGTTCGCTTTCGCTGCAGTTCTTTACTAAATGCGCTTGAATGTCATGGATGATTATCGATACATTTACATCCAATGGTCTAACTTTTCGCGGATCGAACGGGCCTTTGCAGGAATCTGTCGAGTCTGCGATTGATATGTCAGTGTGCTGATTGACACTGCTCTTGTCATTCAGTTTAGTAGTGTTGTCATTACTCCAAGAGAAAGCATCGACATTAGGGGTCTTCTGCATATCTGTGAAAGTTTGGTCTTCGCCAAAAATATTCTCAAGCAGATTCATAAAGCTTGTGATAATGGTGCCGTATGCGAGTAGGACCGAAGGCCCAACTTCAAGATCTACGATAACTTTGTCGGGCGGGAGAGTTGTGCGATCAAAGTTACTTCCATCCAGTGGCCAATTTATTTGTGGCTGCTTTCTCATTCTCGGTATACGCATTGGAGAGAGCAAGATTTCTTCTTTTTCCGGAGTAGTAATGTCGGCTTGCGGCTCTGGTCCTAATGGTGGAATCGGGTGGTAGTTGTATTTGACGCTAAGAGCCACTATGGGAACAGACCAGCAATCAACCCATCCCTGAGATTTGACGCATTTTCGCCTCCATTTTGACGCTCTCAGTCGACATGGCAGTAGCTTCATGTTTTTGTCGAGAGATAGAAGTAGTAATCGGGATGTGTTTACTTCGGGCAGATACAGGCTCATATCAACGGCTTCGCCTTGCACCCAAATCTTGAGAGGTATCACATCAGGCACAAAGTCAATGAACGGCAAATCAAACGAGACTTCGAGGAGGTCACCGCAAAATGCGACGTGGTTATTCTCTTGATTGGTAGAGCTGCAATCTATCCAATTGTACTGATTACTGATCGTTACAACTTCGCATTCTTTGAGCAGCAGGGATATTTTCCAGGTGTACGGAACAAAATGGAGTATGTCGGGGCGCGCTTTTGACGCCCAGTCGTTGATCAAGTCTTGGAAAAAGTCGATATGTGTGTAGACGAGATGTGCGGTAGCCTTGCAACCCGTCAGGCTCAACTGCCAGCACTGGTGATGGTTCCACACCAGGGGATAGTGACATTTTACCGTGTATTCCAGAGTTTCGCTCTCAGCGAAGCTTCTGTATTGCAGACTTGTTGTTGCTTCTAAGTGTAGCAATTGACCCGTTATCTTTGTCGTGTAACCCTCTTGAAGCACAATCCAAGGAAGAGTGACTTCTAGGTATGAACCAGCCCCAATGTTAATATGTACCGCGTTAGTTTCTTTATTTTTTGTGAATAATATATCTATAGTAGCTTCATTTAGAGTTGAAAGTCGTATGTCGAACGACTGTGTCATTCTGCGATCACCAGGTTTCGGCTGTGGTGTTACCTCCAAATTCTTGTAGTTCGGTGGGAAGAAGAATTTGAAAAGATGATCTCTCTGTCTGTCAGCCCAGGGACCGTAACTAAAGTCTGTGCCTTTCCCGCACTTTATATCCACACCCCAGATCGGTGGGGCTGATTCTACAACATCTCCATTGGCCAGTTGAAGCAGAACCGGCTGTTCTGGGACCAATCCTGGCTCATCCATGTAGAAGTATACTTCGATGTAATTGGAGCTCATGACGACGAACCCCTCCCCCATGTACCGAGGCGGCTCGTCGACCATCGACGTGTAGTTGGGACTGGGGGCGAGCATCACTTTGCAGTTCTCTGCTTTAGCTTTAACGAAATGCATGAGATGATCGAGACTAGATGCTGGAGGCTTGGTGCTGTAAACTAGATGGGATTCTTCCACACTTATTGATAGTGTTGTTGGAACTAAGCGATTTCCGAATACGACTCGTCCAGTGCAAATATCAATTTTAATGACAGGTATGAGATCTCGCCACGTTCGTGCCATGGCGGCTTCCGACCGCACTGTGTCCTGCGCCCGCCTTCGTTTCTCATTGGCGTCATTCATCGCTTTATCTCTGTCTGTCGAATCATCATCGTCATGTTGCTGTTTTATAATGGGTTCTAAATTGAATATTTTTTCGAGTTCAGTGTAAAGGTCACATCTATTGTAGAAATGTAATTCGAAGCCATTCAGCATGATAGAGAGGCGTGTGTCAGAATGAGATAGATCTGTAACAAGTTGACAGTACAAATTATTATTGTTTACTAAAACATCCCTACAGCCTCACACTTAAGACCTATAGCTTACCTTCTGAGACATCTTTGGGCACATAAGATCTCCACCACCTGAATATCAAGTAGCCATCTTGGATCCGGAGGGTATAATCATAGTTGATGTAAACTATGTCCCGGAACATTATCTTGCCAGACAGTGCATTGAGTGTAAAGGATCCTGAAACAAATATGAGTTTCCTACAATTGTCTAGCAAGGCGATACGCTTCATATGGCCTAACTAAACAATATGCTCAATAATATGGGACAATGACATTACCCCCTAATGATCAGAGATTAAGGTGCATATCATAGGAGGATAAAATGATCTTGACTAGTTAAAAGTAAATTTTAAAGAAACTGTGGCGCGGTGGGCGAAGGTCCGCCTGCAACACAAGTGGTTGCGGGTTTGATTCAGACCTCGGAACAAATGTTTGTATAATTTGCAGCTATTTGTTCCAGGTCTTCTGGTGCTTTTTTATTTTATTTTATTTATTTATTTATTTTATTTATTTATTTAGTAGTTGTAGTCTTTTCTTTTCTTTGTATAATAAAATATATCTATCATCATCATCAGCCTATATCAGTCCACAGCTGGACAAAGGCCTCCCGTAATGAGCGCCACAGCTACAACAGGATGCGGCAAGCTGAAGACAGGGCTTCAGCTTGCCGCATCCAGCATCTGCCAGCAGTCTTTCGCAAATCGTCATCCCACCTGGACGGAGGGCGTCTTACACTTCGTTTGCCGAACCGTGGTCTCCACTCAAGAACACGTTTACCCCAGCGGTTGTCGGTTCTTCTCGAAATATGGCCAGCCAGCTATGAGCTATTTCGATAACCATAGTTCTCTGTCGGATGTATTCGTTGCGAATCCTATCCTTCAGAGAAACACCTGGCATAGCTCTCTCCATAGCTCGCTGGTGGACTAAACTGGTGGACCAGCCCTACCGTGAGTGTCCACGTCTCAGCTCCGTAGGTCATGACGGGTAGGACGCACTGATTGAGAACATTCGTTTTCAAGTATTGCGGTATCGATGACGAGAAGACTTGACGTAGTTTGCCAAACGCGACCCAACCTAGCTGGATCCTCCTCTTGGCCTCCTTCTCGAAATTGTTTTTACCCAACTGCAGAGTCTCCCCAAGGTAAGTGTACTCGGAAACAAATTCGAGAAGATGACTATGTAGGACGACTGGTCCCGGATCAGTGTGACCAATGATCATGACCTTGGTTTTATCCAAGTTCATGCCAAGACCGATGCGTCGCGAGGCTGAAGCTAGGCCGGCCAGCATCTGGTTTAGCTTCTCGAGCGACTCCGTCATTCAGACTATGTCATCAGCAAATCGCAGGTGTGAGATGTAATCGCCGTTTATGTTGATGCCCTTACCTTTCCAGTCCAGCGTCTTAAACACATCTTCCAACGCGCTTGTGAACAGTTTTGGGAATATAACATCCCCCCGTCTCACACTTTTGCGCAGTTGGATAGGTTTAGACTGCTGGCCCTGTACTTGGACACTCATGGTGGCGGCATCACAAAGACATCTCAGCACCTCGATATAACAATAGTCTACTTTACATCGCTGTAAGGATTCCAGAACAGCCCAGGTTTCGACAGAGTCAAAGGCCTTTTCATAGTCCACAAAGGCCAGACACAGGGGCTGATTATACTCTTCGGACTTATGTATAATCTGCCTAACTGTATGTATGTGGTCTATGGTGACATACCCTCCGCAAAAGCCGGCCTGTTTCAGTGGCTGGAACTCGTAGTCTTCTGGGGAGACAACTTATAGACCTGGCACAGGAGCAATATGGGCCTGTAATTTTTAAGGAGGGTTTTGTCACCCTTCTTAAAAAAAAGCACCACCAAACTCCCGCTCCATGTCTTTAGAGTTCTCCCACTGTGAACAAGGGTTCCTCCCGCTTTCAAGCTCTGATGATATTCCGTCTTCACCAGGGGCTTTTCCATTTTCTCTCCCAAAACTCCCAAAGGAGGTAAAATAAGCAGTTTCGTAAATATCCATTTGATTCTCATTATTACAAACTTTGACTCAGTTCTAAAATCAAAGATATAATTGTAAACAAAGGGGTTACAAAACCATATTTTACAGTACTGGTATTATTAGAGCAAATAACAGAAACTCGAGTTTTGGTTTTTAACACCTTTCATTCACCATTTCATTTCTCTTCTGTTTTTAAATTTGATAAGCTTTAGACATGACTGCGTTTACTGCATGTGTGTAATGAATTTATCTGCTTCGGTGAAGGCAGATCTGAGTGCCTCAACTTTAGATGTTAAAAAAATGGGGATTCTGCACGTTAAGCATGGTTTGTGTTTAGTAGTTTAGTGTTTGCTCAATTGTAGAAACAATGAAAGGGGTTTTCATGTAGAGTAATTGATACAAATTAGTACCTACTTTCCCACATACACACCTAAAAATCTTAATCTGATAAACTATCACATTATTGATAGGGATATGTTATGCTCACCTATTTTGAAATTGTCGTCTTGAAAGTAGAATTTGTTGATAAGCCTTGTGAGTATGTACCCCAGAACGCGACTGTTGTAGTAGGTGATGTACACCACCCATAGCATAGCCGATATCAGGGACACCAACAACAAAGCAAAATTTTTGTCCATTGTAATCTCTGCAAAGTCTATCGACGTGGAATTCCATCTTTGGGCCACCGGGTCATCCAGTGACCCGCTGTAGTTTGACCTAAAACACAAAAACTTTTAGAAACAATGTCAGAAATAAAAACTATGCGACACGATAGCTATAGCTACGCACATCTTCAGTACTTACATTGTTGTCTATTAGTGGTGTAACTGGTTGATTTCACATTTTTGCCACATTGGAAGGCTTTAGTAACGAAATAGGCGTAACATTTTCAAGTTAGTTCAATGTTTATATCACATTCAATTAATTTTTTGATCATCTACAACAAATCACAATAAACCACCCCATCGAAATTTCGAAATGAAATTTGACATGATGACAGCCATCAAGCATGACATTGACGTAACAACAGACGAAATTTTGTTAAAGGTACGAACGCACATCTCTGAATACTGAAATAGAGGAACCGAACAGAGGAACTTTGCCCGCAAAAAAAGTCAACAATGGGCCTTTTTTCGATTTTTCATTAAAAATGGGGGTCTAATAGGGGTTCACATTTTTTGCATTCGAAACTGTTTACGGTTCTCCACATGACCGTAATTTTTTTTTTCTCTACGTTTCGGTTTGTTTTGGAGATACAAACGGGGGGTTACGAGAAAGGGGTTCAAAGGTGGTTCCTGTTTTTTCTTCTTTCAATTCGACATTCGTAACCTGGGATGTTCTCTAATCCTTACAGCGCGTTGCCAAGTAGACTACCTATCGTTATATCGAGCGAGGTGTTGAGATGTATTTATGACATGACGCCGCCCGCCGTCGCCGTCGCCGCCGTCGCCACCATGAGTGTCCGTCCAAAGCGGGTTAAATTGTCCCGTCCAAGTACAGGGCCAGCAGTCTAAACCTATCCAACTGCGCAGAAGTGTGAGACAGGGGGATGTTATATCCCCGAAACTGATTACAAGCGCGTTGGAAGACGTGTTTAAGACGCTGGACTGGAAAGGTAAGAGCTTCTATTCAGAATAATACTCCATTATCAAGTTAGATAAGTTTAATTAGGAGGAAAGTTAGGGTTTACATTTTAACTAAAACAATATTCAAAACCTTGATTTCAACCGAGAGACACCATTAAAATGAACTTATCGATTGAGTGAGTCCACTTTATGAAACAGATCACTCATTCATCGTTCACACAGATAATACACCTTTATTCCAATACCCCCCGGCTCAAATTCAAGTTACCTACATTTAAAAAAGCTTTATAAAATACACTTGGAATTGTACCCTACAATAAAACATTAGTAACGTACATTGACGGTAACCCTAAAGTAATGGTATAACTAATATTAATTTAATGTCAATAGCATCAACATAAACGGCGATTACATCTCACACCTGTGATTGATTCGCTGATGACATAGTCTTAATGGCGGAGTCGCTCGAGGAGTTGAACCATATGCTGGCTGGCCTAGCTTCAGCTGGAAGACGTCGACAATGGGTTGCCCCCAGGGCTCGGTACTGGGCCCCACTTTGTGGAACGTCCTCTTGGACGACCTGCTCTGCCTACCGGTGCCGCTTGGGGTGAAATTTGTGGCGTATGAGGACGACGTGACGGTGTTGGTAGCAGGGGATGCTCGGAGAGAGTTGGAGATGAAAGGAGCGGCTGTCTTGGGACTGGTGGAGGAATGGGGAGCGCGAAATAGGCTCACATTCGCCGCCGCGAAGTCCCTGACCATGACCCTGAAAGGGCGACTGCAAAGGCCACCCGTGCTAAAGACCAACGCGTCTGTCACGTCGATACGCTCAGTGACGGAGGCCAAGGTGTTGGGAGTCATTATTGACCAGACCCAATCCTTTGCACCCCACGCGGCTTCGATCGGTGAAAGAGCCAGTAAGAGCTTTGGGAAGATGTCGCGAATTTCAGCGAATCGATGGGGTGTTCGGTACCGGGCCCTGCGGGTACTCTATAGAGGCACGTATGAGGCGACAATTACGTACGCAGCCAAGATATGGTACCACCGAGCCTCATTTCACGTTGTGCGCAGCGTGCTTCTGAGGACGCAAAGACCTTCGTTAGTGTTACTAACGAAGGCGTACAGGTCGTGCAGCACTGCGGCACTGGCCGTCTTGGCGGGGGCTTTGCCGGCTGACCTGTTGTTGGCTCGAGCGGGTCGTAGACTGACTGAGACTGAAGGCGAGCCTAGGGGAGGTCCACAGGCGGATTCGGGCAAAAGTAGATGCAGAGATTACTGATGAGTGGCAGAAACGCTGGGAGTCGGAGGGCAAGGGACGCGAGTTGTTCCAGTTCTTCCCAGACGTAGGTGAGCGCATGGAGGCGCACTGGGTGGAGCCGGAACACGAAGTGTCGCAGATATTGTCGGGACACGGTTGTTTCCGGAAGAGATTGAGTGACATGAGACTGAGCGACACAGCATTTTGTAGCTGCGGTAACCCCGCAGAAACACGCGAGCACGTCTTGTGGGACTGTCCATTAAACGCGGCAGAACGGGATATTTTATTAACGGGGATAGTTAGGGAAGGCGGACATGAGGGACCGATTTATCACGGAGACCTAGTTAGCAATGAGGCTAACTATGGGGCGCTTAAGAGGTTCGCCAAAGCTTGGCATAGAAAGAGGCGCGCTGAGGATTGCACGGATTCGATTGGGGATGGGGGGGGCACAGAGCAGTACTGAGCTGGGGTGGAGCAGCCCGGCAATGAAGTCTGTGATGTGATGTGGCATGCCCCAGAAGGGGGAGAGTGTTCGGGACACGGAGCATAGGATTTGTAGAGGCTAGAGCTACCCGAGTGGCTCTTTTCTCACAGCTTCGGTCCGTATAACCGCAAGGTTGGAAGGACCATGGGATGGTGGAGGGAGTGGCCTAGCTTCAGCCTCGCGACGCATCGGTTTTGGCATGAACTTGGAAAAAACCAAGGTCATGATCAATGGCCACATTGATCCGGGACCGGTCGGCGTACATGGTCATCTTCTCGAATTTGTTTCTGAGTGCAATTACCTTGGGCAGACTCTGCAGTTGGGTAAAAACAAATTTCAAGAAGGAGGCCAAGAGGAGGATCCAGCTAGGTTGGGCCGCATTTGGCAAACTATGTCAAGTCTTCTCGTCTTCCATACTGCAATGCTTGAAAACGAAAGTTTTCAATCAGTGCGTCCTACCCGTCATGACCTACGGAGCTGAGATGTGGACACTAGGGGGTGCATTTCGAAATTTCGAAGTTTCGTAATTTCGAAATTCGTAGCCTTTTTTGACCATTTTTCAATTTCGAAATTGGTGACCGCAAATTCGAAATTTCGAATTCCGCGGAACGCGTGTGCTGTGCTATGAAAGAGTGAAATGCGAGCTCTGATTGGTTTACTACGCTCGGTTAGCGACAATGGTGACACGGCGCGAGGCGGCGGCGACGGGTGAAGGTGGCAGCGGGGAGCCTTCGCTTCGCGTCTGTCGGTCGCTTCTCATCGCATTTGAGAGCGAGCGTTTGACTAGATCAGTTATATTTGTGTTGGTGAATAACAAGGGCTACAAACAAGTTATTGGAAAAAATACCATCAGAAGTATGGGGCTAACTTAACCACTATAAAAAGGCACGGTGGGTGAAAATCCAGCAAGGTGGCTGAAGGTTTCATTTAAGATTCCATACAAAATAAAAGTAAAATTACCAACAAAATAACGAAAACTTTTCAAGAGATGATCCGCCACCATCATTTTAAGCTGAAGAAAGCTTCATCCCGTCAGATTTTGTCCATGACCAACAAATATCACAATCTCATACTATTAACATACCCAAAAAACACCTGTCCTTAAAATTTGAAAATTGTTATCATTTCACTATAAACTTTAACTAATAAAATGTTTTATTCTTGTAATGCGATGATACATGCATATGAAAATAATCATAAATACAGAGTACCTATTATTTGATATTATTACGGTTTTTTATTAACTCCCATATCATTATCACAGACAGATCATTATGAAGTAAAATGTGGTAGGTAACCTAAGTATTTTCATATGTTTTGGATTAGTTAAATCATTTTGCCAACTCGTAACTCTATCTGGAAGGCAATTCTCGCAATATAATCTACTCGATAAATATGGCAACAACTGTCAAAATATCGAGTGATTGCTTCGAATCAAACAAGCGTATTCTCAACATCTGCGATTCGATATTTATCGAGGGCTTTTCTTCGATAAGTTGCTCGATATGCAACGAGTGGTCCTAGGTACTCGTTCGCATAATCGAAGAGTGAAAGAAGAACATCATTCATTATCTCTCTGTCGCACACTGTCTTTAGTTTAGTTCTGCTTGTTTTGTTTGATGTTTGAAACAATTACGCGGTGGTGCTTGTTTCTCAACTCAAGTCAAAGAATAATAGTGCAATATGCATTACAAATTGATCTAGTTTTTATTGAATAGGTACTTATTAGATAAAATAGCTTTTTGCATCATTATTATTTACTTTGAGTATAATTTCTGGGGTCAGGGGTTGTATAAATTCTATTTTTTCCATTTCCTTTGGTGTGCACGAACAAAATTATTGTAAACATTGTAAACGTTGTTGCCTGCTGACTAAATTACTTTCGCCCGCTGCGCACAGCTATCCCTACGCAGCAGAGATGTCGTTAGTCAGCTATTATAACCGTATAGGTACATCTTTGACAAACAATACTAATTCAGATTATGCTATATTCAAATAAAAAAATATGAAATTAATGAACATAAATACAGTTTCAAATTTTGATGGTATTGCTAAAATTTCTAGATTTAGATAAAGTTGGAATTACTGACGAAACAATAACCAGACATTGACATTCGTGAAGTGTGGAACTTTGACATTCAAATATGTAATGACATGACATAATGAAATCAAATTGTCTATGCTAGAAATATCGAAGAGTGCACGAGAATGCCGTTTTTGGCGGAACTCGTTATATTATCGAAGAATTGATACAAACTTATCACTTGATATTTTATCCCGTGATACTCAGAATTGGCCCCCTGTATAGAATTAGAGACTCGCAGGTCTCGAGAATAAAAATTATATTTTCTGTCCGAATTTCGAAATTTCGAAATTGAGCTTCCGAATTTCGTAAGCCAGTTTCGAAATTGAAAAATATAGAAACTGCACCCCCTAGTGGACACTCACGGTTTGGTAGGGCTGGTCTACCAGTGTCGCGAAGGCGAGGAAGTACTCTTTGTACCTAGGTAGATAGATAAGAAAACCGGTCGAGTCAACAAGGCGGGCGTGCGGGCTGAGCGCGCGCTGTCGTCGTCGCCGGCGACGGGAGTCGGGAGTGATGGCATTCTGCGACGGGACAGCGAGCACGTAACACATGTCATAGGTGAGCCACTGAGATACTAAGCATGTAATTGAGCTCCTTTACTACTGATATTATAGTGAATCAGTTTCAGAAGGTTGTTATAATATAAATATGTGTAAACCAATGCGTTGGACTGTCTGCGGACAGATAGATAAAGAGCGAGAAGTTATCATATAAATGTGTATATACCAATGCGTTGGTCTGTCTGAGGACAGGGAGAAATGATCATAAGTGCGAGGATTGGGATGGCTATAGGGGAGGTTGGAGGCCATAAGGGGATGCGTCCCTGTAATATAAGAATCGTAGCACAGGTAGACTAACCATCACAGCTCGATGCAAAACAGCACAGGTGGACTAACCATCATAGCTCAAAGACCTGGAGAACAGGTAGAACAACCACCGCATTATTTCATGTTCTTATTTCAGCACATTGTAATTTTCTTACTTACCTACCTCAACATGTTTTCTTACCAACGTAATATACCTATTCGTCATAATCCATATAAATCGTAGCATTTGGCGACAACCAGTTTAAAGTCGACCAGCGAGCTATGGAGAGAGCTATCAGAAAACTGTAGTTAGAAAACTATACTCACCGTATATTTTCTATGAGAGCTATGCTCGGTGTTTGAGTTTCCCGGAGTATATTATTGTACCATGGGATTCGCAACATCGGTTTCGAAAATGTTACAGGGACATTTGAGTGTCATGCTGAGATATTATGCATAAAATTTGTTGCTCTGTCTAGCCTACGGAGTTGTCTTTTTATAATTTCCATGGTATTCGGGCTGTTGGCATTTCATGCTTAGCTAGTTGCTTAACACTTTCATGGCCCAAGACGCAGAAGCCGTGACCGGCTCCGTCGTCGTGGCAAAGCTGGGCAGTGAATGCGTTAAGAGACTGTAACGCTAAGCTAGCCACTGCATGCATTAGTACTATACCTAGATACCTAGCATAAACTAAGAAGTATACTACGTATAGACGGGGCACTCCCATAGACAAGATTTCGACACTAAAAAGCTCACATATCATGAATGACAGCTTCTTTTTTTTTAATTATTTGCTTAGACCCGGATATGACGTCACAATCTATTCTAGTCATGTACTTGTTACGTGAATTTTAGGGAGCCAAATACGAACGAGCTCGACGCATTCCGACTTTAGAAAACCAACTTCTACCTGGAGAAGATGACGTCACACTAGCGCTCTATGCAGACGATAGCGCCTACTTCGCTTCCTCGCCAAACCCAGCCACAGCCGCAAGCAAGATGCAGCGATTGCTGAACCTTCTCCCAGCGTGGCTAGATGAATGGCGTATTGCAGTCAACGCGGGGAAAACGGCAGCTCTGCTCGTTACACGACGCCGCTCTGTACTACCATCCCTGGAGCTGAGAGGCCAAGCCTTAGATTGGCAAACCTCAGTCCGATATCTTGGTATAGATATAGACAGGTCGTTGACGATGAATGCACAGATGGAACGCGCGATAAGGCAAACACGCGCCGCCCGAGCCATGCTCCAACCTGTCTTAACATCGAAACTACCACTGCGAACGAAGATCGGGAATTACAAAACCTACATCCGCTCACGGCTCACATACGCAGCACCGGCGTGGTATGCCCTATGCTCGAGAACCAACCAGAAGAGGATCCAAGCCCAACAGAATATCGCTCTCAGAGTCTGTACTCGTCTAATCGCACGTGACTTGCAATAAAGGAGACAATAAAGGAGTTAGTGGTAAAGCTGGCGCGCAAAATGTACGACCGTGCGGACAATTCCCGCCACGCTCACCTCAACGAACTCGCCCCCCTACATGCAAGACCGCCAGATGCAAAACTCTCCTGGCGACCACTTCCACGAGAACTACTGGAACTCCACAATGACGCTCACACACTAACTCAAGAAGACCATTGCAGCCAATCGGCTACCGTACAGCTATTGAGAGGCCTGCACTTCTGCAGGACTCTCAAAGCGACAACTCAAGACTCGAGTGATGTCTCGCTCGACGTTGAAGCCAGAAGAAAAAACCTAAGTTCGATTCTTACCGCATTTCGCATATTCGAAATGTCGAAGACCATTGATGATGCTCGACGCAAACAAACCAAAGGAACGTAGGATCCTAGGATCTTTGCAAACAAGCAATTCAATCAAACAAAGTAAACAAACAAAGCATAACCAATATGGCGTCGGTTGTCACTGTTTGATTGATCAGTCAGAGACGAGAGGAAAGAAGTGTGAAGGAAGGGGGTGGGAATTGTCATATTGGATATGTGAACCCGTAGACAAGACCATAGACATAAAGTCCATTATTTTTGTTCGAAGATAACCTGCCGTGATACCTACATAGAGAAATCTGTGACTGCAAATCAGTTCGTGTTTTGTTTGAATTTGAAATTTTGAAAATATTGCTTTGCTTTGCTTGTTGTGTTGCTAAGAAATGAAAATAACACAATGTTTTTTTTATCTGAAGCACGTAGGTTGTAGGTGGTAGTGATTCCCTTGTGTTATTCTAGTTATATAAATAGATAGGTAGTAAGAATTGTAGGTGCAGCAGTTCTAAACACCTACAACGAATATGGCTCAGACAAAGCCCATGAAAGGCGATGATGCGGATTCTGTACCATCTGAAGACGACGGAGGGTACAAACCAACAGTAAGGTAAGTAAGAGCACCCAGCTATTCTTCGCCGTCACTTTTTTGTGTTGGTTATGTATATAACAAACAAATTGAATTGAATTTGCTTTAACACAAGTTTATTCTATGCCAAGGCTTATGCAATAAGGTGCCCATTCCACTCATCCAATTTCTTCCTACATACATTTGATCAAAGAACTTGGATGGCTTCATCCAATTTACTAGCAACACCAATATTGTTTTCAAAAATTTGGTTGGATACTAAGACTTCGCACCTGTTGTTGTTTTTATGAAAACGTTTACAGGTTAATTGTTTCCTATGGTACCTAACTGAAATTTTGTTGATTAAATTGTAGCTTATGGATATTTCAGCATATGGAGTACATACATATGCAAATTTTTAGCCCGATCTGTTATGAAGTTTTGGCTCAAAGAAGTAACAATCATCCATCTATCCATCCAAACTTTAGCATTTTGATATTGGTGTGACATGATGTAATTTCATTTGAAATCAACTACGCAAATAAATGTCCAAGATTCCTAAGTAAGGAATCTTGGACAAAGAAAAAAAAAAAAATTGGATGGGTGGAATGGGCCTTCATCCAAGAACTTTGATCAAATATTGCCATACCAAGATAAATAAATAAATTATGTTGGACAATACACACAGCATTATCTTTTATTAGATGTTGAATAAGTGGAATGGGCACCTAATTTCAGTGAGAGTCAGTCAGATCTAAGCGTTCAGCCTAGCCAAAAAAATAAAACTACCAGAATTCTCTTCTATAATGCTTTCTTTATCCCATATGCTGCCGGGCGCAATATATTTTATGAATTAGGTATGTAATGTTTGCTCATTTAAGTAGTCATCCTACATGGAGCTGTTGATCTGATTAATCGTCGTCATTCCACTCAGGAATGACATCGACCTTACTGGACAGCCCTGCCCCAGTAGAGTATTTGCATGTGTTTTCAATAAAACTGATTAAGTTTATTAGTATTCTCTATTCAAATTGAAATAAATCTTTCTATATATTTTTGTATCTTTTTATGTTTTTGTGAAAAAGAATCATTGGAAAGTAGAAATTTTAAGACTCGATTGCATATTTCTAAATCAGTATTGTCATGAAGCTTTGAATGGGATATCTTTTTAGAAAAAAAGCATGAAAGAAAACTACTTATTAGAATTAAACTAAAACTAGTATTGAGGATACTAGGATTAAAGATTAATTTTACTAGACACAAAATATAACTTCATTTGTTTCTAATTTTATTTTGATCGAAGAAATAAGAAGGACATTAAGTTAAAAATCTGAACAGTAATGTCACAGTAAAATGGCATTTTTATCACCCGAACCCAAGTGCAATTTAATTATTAATGATTATTCCTTAATATAAAAAATGTAGGTAAATAAAATAAATAAATTATACTAATGCACTGCTCTCAATTTCAGATGGGTGATTCCCCACCAGATCGACAAAACAACGTTCATGGGCAAAGACATACTTGTAGTGGCTTACGACCTCTACATAACATTCTACAACCTCAAGTACAACACTGAGATTGTGTACGTAGCCAACAATAAGGAAGCGGGTGATGGCGTGGAGGTTATTGCTGGTAAACTTTACTAACAGTACTGTTGCTACATATACACACACATTGCCGCCTATTGGCATCCAATTAGATTTGATTTAGTTAGGCATGCTTTAAAATGAGTTATGTTAAGCAGTAGATGTCCAGTCTCTTGAGAGGATGATAATGATATTTGTGGAGGTGACAGTGCAAATGAGTATTCCAGGCCTTACATTGGCAGATATGCAACAAAGTGGTAAATCTGTCAGTGCTCCGCGTTGTCGCAAGGACTAGCTAAGGGTTAACCTGAATTCTAATCTAGATTCTTCAACAAAACAGCTACTGCTTCAACCTAAGCTAAATTGATAAATAGAGAATGTACCCAATGTTATTATTTGATTTCAGCTCACAAAGCCTACGTATTTGCGTTTGCAGAAAAGATAAAACATGGCAGGATCATGGTTGTAAAGTTTCCAAAATTTGAGATTATTGCAGAGTTAAAAGGTATGTTATACACACATGACAGTTGATAAAAACAAGTAATTAATAAAAAAACTTTATAGTTTATAGGTTTATTTCAGGCTTAGAGCTACATCTATGCAAAATTTTAACCCGATCCATTCAGAAGTTTTGGCATGAAGAAGTAACAAACATCATAGTTTTAAAATCACGAGGGAGAAAAAAAACGAGACGAAAGTAGGTCGTTCTCATACATTTTTCATATGTAACGCCATCTCTGATTCTAACGCGGATCGAAGTCTGCCTGGCCAGCTAGTAATAAAATAATAGCAATGCCAACATGTTTCTGGGTTACCTATTGCAAAACTACAATTTTTATAAACAAATAACTAAACGTCCATCACGACATAAACGTAACTTTTCAGGCCTAAGCTGCTAAACGCATCTTAGTCATGGAAATAGATATCTCGTGAAAGGCTATTGACTACTTTTTAACCCGAAAAATACGCGTGCGAAACCGCGGAAAGAAGCTAGTTCTTAATATGGGTTAATATACTAGGAAAGGTTGAAGTGGGATTGGGCTGGTCACCATCATCTTCATCAGCCTATATTATTCCACTGCTGGACTGGACATAGGTAGGCCTCCCCTAATGAACGCCATAGCGCCTGTCTTGTCAGCTTGCCGCATCCAGCATCTGCCAGCAGTCTTTCGCAAATCGTCATCCCACGTCGGAGGGGTCGGAGGGCGTCCTACACTACGTTCGCCGAGTCGCGGTCTCCACTCAAGAACACGTTTACCCCAGCCCTGAGCTGGTCACATGTGCGCTATCTCAGGAGAACTGTGATTCAGATTCAATAACGTTGCAAAGGTCGAGCTTGGGAGCTATGGGCGCCGCCGCCCGCCCCGCGATCGGGTCAGAACCCGGCGAGAAGGCGGCGCAGCAGACAAAGATAGAAGTAGCGGGACGATTTGAGCCAACTCCTTAGACGGAGGTGGCTCAAGAGCTATGCCTGGGAGAAAGAGGGAATGTGGGAGTCCTAATAATAAAGCAATTGCTTTGCTTTTATTTTCCTAAATCTTATATCTGTAGATATGGACGTGAACCGATACAAGGGTCTGTGTATGATGGAAAACGACCTGGTCGCGGGGTACAGCGGGTTCCCCAACTACCTGATGTCAGTGTGGAGCTGGCGCACGCAGCAGAGACTCATCTCCGTACCCACGGGGGTGGTGCGCAGGTCACAGATCTATATGTATGTATAACAAAAACTCAAGAGTTTTATTTCCTTTAGACCTTACCTATATACAAGACTCATGGACACCTCAGAAATTTCAAATTACGTGTGCTGTGTACTTAAGTCCTGATAGAGTTAGATGGATCGATGATATTGCGCAGTTTTGGTTCGATATTGCGCAGTTTTCCAACCAAATCTGGTTGTGATCAACTCAAGACCAAGAGCAAGAATTGAAGAATGCCTTCATTCAGCAGTAGGTAAACGGGCTGCAACTTAGTCATTATGCGCACGCTACGATCTACACATGACGCGAAGTTTCCCTCTAAGAGGCCTCTGTTAAAGTAGCCCAAGCATTTGAAAACTTTTTTACTGACATTCCAATCTCTACTACAAAGTGTCTAAACTCTTCTCAAATAATCGCTGAGTCATTACTCATTGAAAATGTACAAAAATGCAAAAATAAATTTAATTTCAACTATGTAGATGGAAAAGATATTAAAAAAGCCTTTAACCTTTTAAATATAAAGAAAACTGCAGACCTCTGGGGCATTTCCGTTAGAATTATTAAACCATTGATAGATACCATTGCACCGGATCTGGCTTTAATATTCAACGAATCTATCGATTGTGGCGTATTTCCTGATCTAATGAAATGTAGTAAAGTGGTCCCACTGTTTAAATCGGGTAGTAGATCTGACCCCACTAACTTTAGACCAATATCAGTACTGCCTACATTCAGCAAAGTTTTTGAAAAACTTATTTTACATCAAATGCTCAGGCATTTCAATGGCAATGACCTGCTACACTGTAAACAATTCGGATTTACTCGCGGCAGGTCAACTACTGATGCTGGTGTAGAGTTAGTATCGCATATTTTTGATGCTTGGGAGAAGTCGCAAGATGCTATAGGCGTTTTTTGCGACTTGTCAAAAGCATTCGATTGCGTACACCATGAAACATTAATCAGGAAACTACATCACTATGGAATAATGGACTCCTCTTTGGATCTTCTTACGTCTTACTTGAGTGATAGGATACAGAGAGTTGAGATTAATGGGAAACGGTCTGCGGGGTCTGTAGTTACAATGGGTGTACCGCAGGGTTCTATCCTCGGTCCTTTCTTATTTTTAGTTTATATTAACGACCTGCCTCATCTTGTAAAGAATAATCACGAGATTGTACTGTTTGCTGATGATACTTCTTTAATTTTTAAAATGAAACGACAGAGTACAAATTTTGACGATGTGAATAATGCAATCTCAAAAGTAGTCCATTGGTTTAGTGTCAATAATCTTTTGCTTAACGAAACCAAAACAAAATGTATTAGATTTATTCTACCTAATGTTAAACAAGTTAAGGCTGATGTAAACGTAAAGGGAGAAACGTTAGAAATTGTTAAAAGTACCGTATTCTTAGGAATCACTTTAGATAATAAACTTCAATGGGGCCCACACATAGATAAGTTATCGAGGAGACTTAGTTCTGCAGCGTATGCAGTCAAAAAAATCCGTTTTCTTACAGACGTGGATACATCTAGACTTGTTTATTTCAGCTACTTCCACAGTATTATGTCATATGGTATACTGCTGTGGGGGAACGCTGCAGATATTAACACCGTATTTGTGCTGCAGAAGAGGGCTGTTCGTGCTATCTATAATATGGGTCCCAGAGAATCCCTACGTGATAAATTTAAAGAAATAAACATAATGACAGTCCCCTGTCAATATATTTATGAAAACTTGTTGTACACTCATAAAAATATCAAAAGCTTCCCTAAAAATAGCGATATACATAATATTAATACTAGAAATAAACATAAACTCGCTGTGCCCACAACCAGGCTTCACAAGATAAATGTATCTTTCAAAGGGCAATGTATACGCTTCTACAACAAAACTCCTAGTGAGTTGCAAAATCTATCAATTAATAAATTCAAACAAATTGTCAAAACTTTTCTGTGCAAAAAGGCTTACTACAAAATATCAGATTATTTAGAAGATAAAAAAGCTTGGGACGGGTTTTGCTCCAACTCGAAAAATAACAACTAACAGGCTAAAGGTTTCTTCGTCGCTTCTTTACTTTAGTCTACACACCGAAGCGACAGAAATCAAAAACATCACTTTATTTCCGTGTCAGTGTTTTATTTTAAGAATTTGACTTTTTCTAAGTATACATTTTTGTATTTATGGAAATAAAGAATTTTTGATTTTGATTTTTGATTTCTTCCCAGGCCATTTTGTGAAAAGGATAGGCATAGGATTTCGCGTTATTAGGAGCGGGACAGAGCAGAACGCGTGTGCAAAAATCACGTGCAAAATCAAGATTTCTTCTAATTAAAAGAGTACGATTCAAGTAATCAAATATTTATAATGGCGAATTGGCGAATCTGTTGCACTACCTTTGTTTTATTTTTCAATATAAAAATCAAGTCAGTAAGTCACATTGTTTGGGAGAAGGCAAATATGTATCAAAATTGAGATATTTTACATATTTTTTTTTCATCAGACTTGTACAACAATCAAAATAATATCTTGGCGCTTTTGTACAGAATTAAATGTAATATTAGGTGTAGGAGTCGAATCCTAGATTTCATATTTGAAGCAATAGGTTCTCAAAGATCATGGAAATGTACCAGCCTTAATGCTTCTAACGAATATCGTTTCTTTTACTGCTCTATGTTTAAATCCATGTTGTGCATCCATGGTTTCGATTGTTTTCTGTTTTGAATGCCAATATAGTAAAATAAAATAACGGAACAGCCCTGGTTTCGGTTGGTAGGGCAGGGCCTATTAGTTGGTTGTAGTATCCTGGCCATGGCGGTCGCGGTGTAAGACTCGTCTCCTGCTCAGCCCGGCGTCAACGTCGAAAGAGCCAGCTAAGAGAACCTACCAGAGCACGGGAAGCAGCTTCTCCTGTGTATTGTTTTAGTCTACTACGTTTCATTACTGCAATGTATTATTTGTTTGTAAATTTGAATGAAATCGAATAAAAGAAATGGCAAGTGTGAGTAGGTACTCTAACAATTGACTTACTAGGTCATATCTTGACGTTGACGCAAAAAATTCCGTGGTCGATCGACTCCATCCCGCCAGAAAGTTGCATGCATTTTTAGTACAATATTGGCAATTGAAATCGTTTATGACGATTCTCCCCGGATGACCCATTCAACGGGGATGGGATATAATACCGTAGTCGTTTGGCTGGACTGATCGCACAATTAGTTGAGCCTAAGTACTTGTTACTGTACAGTTTTGCACACGTAGGCCACAGGTGTGCCCTATTTGCGTGACGGATGGGGGAGCCAGCGACCGCCCCTCTCGCTTTATGGGTCTAACATCGTCATAACGTCAAACTGATGCGGCCTGCGGTGGCGGTCAGTACAAATTGACGAGAAGGTGTTGTCAAATTGTACTAACCGCGCGGCTAGCGTCTAATCCAGTGGTTATTATGGAACCGCTTGTGATTGTAGGCACTAAACCACCATAAAACTTTAAACAAAATTTCAACTTCGGCGGCTACCCGCTAGGGCGTTCCTACGCTTAGCGTAGGCCCGGGTGCACGGCTCACCGCCAAAGCCGCCCCTGAGTGTGCTGATAAAGAGTAACCTGTTAGAAGTCTGGTTCGTGCCTCAGGTCCAGCCGCACCCACATGCTGGTCTGCCAGTGCTGGGGCGGCGGGCTGACCGTTTGGGAGGTGGCTCTCTGCTACAAGCGCTGCTTCATGATGAAGCGAACCAAGAAGGAGGTCAAGGGCTGGGAGGTCTCCGAGCCCAAGCTCATCGACGTTTGTTGGAGCACGGAGGGACAACTCTATGCCATCGATAAGAACGCCAACATTTATATTGTAAGTTTTTATCCTATCTCCAATGACTTCTTTCTAGCCGATTTTTTTACACTTTTACAGACTTAGTACTGTGCGCGTATTCAGTTAAAAAACGTTTATTTCTGTATGCTTACAAAATAAGCACTTAGACAAGCCAAATTTAATAGTAATAGGTTTATAAATAGTAATTATTATCAAATAAGTAATTAGGTGTTATTGATTTTGTCCACTTGTGGAAGAAGTGGAAAATAAACCACTAGTCAGTGCATTATAAAGTAGACTTATAAAGTAGGTAATAAGTACATTATTATTTGCATATCTAAGTCTAAATATAATGTGATTTAGATACAGGTTAATATTTATTAAGACTGACTAAGCCTAACATTATTTTACTTATATGTATACTATTGTCTATGCGGAACTGGGCGCCATCTGACCAAGCATTTACATCATTGCTGTAATCACTGATGGAGTAATAGGCTTTCTTTATAAATTTTCGTTTTATGTACGTACGAACTGTTTAAATTTACAAATAGGGAGCTCCGTTGCTTCTGATGGAAGCTTGTTATAGAAGCGTACGCAATTTCCCATAAATGATTTCCCAACCTTTCGTAATCTATATGATGGGATGTGCAGTTTGTTCTTGTTACTTGTATTTATTTTGTGAACATCACAGTTTTTCAAAAAACTATCTCTATTTTTGTGCGAATAGGTACATAAGATTTTCATAGATGTATTGCGATATTACTGTCAAAATATTTATATTAAATAATTTGCTCAAAAAGTGGCGTGGCTTTAATTTATGAATTGCGCGTACAGCCCTTTTTTGGAGATCCAAGATAGTCTGGATGTCGGCTAGCCGTCCCCGTACACATTTGCTTCCTCACTGTATTTGCTTTTCACAGCCGACGCTTATTGTAGAATATGACATTAAAGCTAAATCTCTGCACCAGGTCCTTTCCGACGGCATCGGCATGGTGACGACTCTGGAGTGGTCGGAGGAGTACAGCGGGACGGACGTGCCCCACGTCTGCACGTTTCTCAACGGAATACTCGTGTATTGTCCAGATAACTGTCTACGTGTGAGTCTTTCCTAGCCTATTTACCACATAACAATAGGAATCCAATGTTAATATATTTTATGAAAATTTTGGGGGGGTTATGTCCTCCAACCAGGTGGGATGACGATTTGCGAAAGACTGCTGGCAGATGCTGGATGCGGCAAGCTGAAGACAGGGCGCTATGGCGCTCATTAGATGAGGCCTATGTCCAGTCTAGCAGTGGACTAATATAGGCTGATGATGTCAAAGTATTCTTTAATGTTATAATAGGTTTTTGATATAGATATTTTCTTAATTTTATTTTGAACATATTATTATCTTCTATTTCTTTTACGGTGTGTCTTCATTTGTGACCTTTGTGTGATATTGGAATGCTTGCTGGATGCGACAAGCTAGGGGATGCCTATGTCCAGCAGTGGTCTGATGTAGACTAATAATAATAAATAATGCTGGACACTCGCACAGAATTTCCTAGCCCGAAGCTAAGCAGAGCTTGTGTTATGGGTACTAGATAACTGATATACATAATATAACACAATACATAGATAGATATTTTTTAATATACATAGAAATCGACCAGAACACCCTGAAAAAATGTGTGCAGATCGTACACACATTTGTTCCGAGGCGGGAATCGGACACGCAACCTCTTGCGTCGCAGGCAGACCTTCGCCCACCGCGCCACAGAGGTGGTCAAGATAGACTGACAATGATGTTCAGATCCAGTTTTCACTTTTTCAAAATACGAATAGTGAAAGTAAAAAAAATAATGGAAATGGATAAAAATAAATTTCCGTGTATTTTAACTAAAACGATACAAACATAAACAAGTATTTCTTATCCGATTATAATACATAAAAAAAATGAAATAATGCTGGACAATTCACACAGCATTATCTAGCCCCAAAGTAAGCAGAGCTTGTGTTATGGGTACTAGATAACTGATATACGTAATATTATACATAACATAGATAGATATTTTTTATTAAACATAGAAAACACCCAGACCAACGGAACAAATTTCTGCAGATCGTACACAAATTTGTTCCGAGGCGGGGATCGAACCCGCAACCTCTTGCGTCGCAGGCAGACTCTCGCCCGCTGCGCCACTGAGGTCGTCATATATTATGTAAGCAAAATTTCATTAAAATTCGGGACGTAGTTTCCAAATGAATCGAAAAGTACGTTTGTATTAGAGGTTCGAGAAACAAAGTTAGGAACAAGGATAACCATTTTGATATTTACGATCGTTTACTTTTTTTTAACTTTAAAACAAGTAACTATACGAACGGAAACGTTCTTATTTACCAACATTGTGAAAGCTGGCAGTCGTTATCCCAAATATCTAACTATTGATTGTAGACTGTTATTATTTTATTTGCTCTAAGCGGCTTAATTCGTGTCGCTGCGGCGATGGTAGGCCTATTGTGATCGCCCCTTATGTGTTTACCCCTTAAGCCGTGGCGTTCATGTTTCACCACTTACAAGCTGCTGTTAGAAACTGCAGGATTTTCTTCACTCTCTCAGCTCGCTCAGGCTATAGTTGACTAAAGTGTAAAAGCAGCTTTACCAAATTAGAGAATATACCTAAGTATACTTACACCTGCAAAGCCAATAATTCAACTGCTGCATGTTTTACTATTTATGTAAACCCTATTAAACCTTTCCCAGTGGCTGAAGAAGGCTGAGAACAACAAATGGAAGGTGGTATTCTCGTACGTCCCCCACGAGACCGTGGTGAAGCTGGTCTCCAACTCGCTGTGCGACATGGCGGCCATGTGGACGGTGAACGGGCTGCTGTACCGGATCACGGCGGAGGCGGAGGACAAGCTGCAGATCACGGCTCTTTTCTACAAACAGAGGTACCTAATTGTCTTGTTCACGTACATTGTGGAAGGAACTTCTTATCGTTTAAAATTTCAGTAAAATGCAACCAAAGCCCTGAGTACGGTTAGTCGGTATCGGTAGTATCGAGACGTCGATGTCCGCATCTGCAGGTGAGGGAAACTGCACTAAATAACAATCAAAAATCACGATTACGTCGATACCGATGCTCGGACATTTTTATTTTCACTTAGTATGGCGACCGATGTGGCACGTCGGGCGAAGGTCCGCCTGCGACGCCGATTCCCGCCTTGGGACAAATATTTGACGTTCTAAAGTATTTATTTATTCCGGGTGTTCTATGTATAATAAAAAATATCTTGGTTGTTTTGTATGGTATTAAGTTTATCAGTAATCTAGTTCCCATAACATAAGCTCTGCTTAGCTTGAGGCTAGAAGCATCCGTGTGGATTTCCGATTATATTAAAAAATATAGATTAATTAAAGAGTTCAACATAAGTTAACAAATAAACTTTTAGCTACATCCGCATCCGGCACTGAGCCGTATCGACGAGCTGCCGCTGAGATCGTTGCTGGTTTCGCTCGTTCGATAAAGTCTCGACACTTATTAGATAGTTGTGTCAAAACTTCAGCAATACACCCTCTGCTTTATAATTTCAGATTTATCACGAAAATCCAGATGGTCGCACCGGACTTTGAATACTTAGTCACGATTAACGACAAAGGAGCTCTTTGCATTTACGAAATGCGCTCCGGGAAGTTGGTAAGTAAAACCGCTCGAAGTACCTAAACCTATATATTTTCAGATGCAAGAAATATCGGCACTACCTGGCCAGCACATACCTTCGGACCACTGTTAGGTGACACGTTCAGACAAATTCATCATCTCTTTGGGTTTGCTATAGCACAGCTCACCGCGCTCGGCATGTGCTTTGGTGATCGCAGAATAGGTGTTAGAAATACACAGGAAGCTGATGTCCTAAAGTACTGCACGGTTTCAACTAATATCGAGAAACTCAATATAACGGGGCTGGGCGAATACGGTAAAATATCCTATTCTCTGGATGCCACCCGAAGAGACTATGGGTACAAACGAATTGGACGCGACCAAAAGTCAAGGCCGATTTTTTCGAGATGCAAAAATGACCTTGAATTACTCGAGTGCTTTAGATACAGACACCTCATGTAGATGTCCTGGGCATACTGACCCCTAATCTGACAATTATGTGGAGGAATTTCTATAATCTGACGGTTTGAAAAATATGTTTAGTATTCCACATATTTTTTAAAAATTATTGAATGTAATAAATAATTACAATATAAAATATATACAGTCGTGGTCAACTAATTAGGGACTTTCAAGATAGTGAAGAGCAATAACCGGTTATGTACATATAAATATAAAACCATATTGATTTCTCAGCACCTATTATTTGCATAATTTGGTCCGATTATTATGCTATAAATGGCTGAAAATAAAAGAATAAATAAATAGAAAAAAGTATTTAATATCAAAGGTTGAACATGTATTCAATTTTAAGGTATAATTCTGTAGCTGGACATTTAATTATGGACAGTAAACTATAATGAAAAATAGAGTTATACAAAACTAATAATCTGCATATTATAATATCTTTAACAGCTCCATTTTATTGCGTGTAAAATCAGTACCCAGTAGCAAAACCTTTGTTAGTAATTACCGCTTGACACCGATGTGGCATAGACATTATCAGTTTCTGGCATGTTTCGACAGGAATGTTTGCCCATGCCTCACAAAAAGCTTCATTAAGTTCATCTAAAGTTGTGGTACGATAAGTGGCAACTTTTTTCTTGATTTCGTGCCAAAGGTGCTCGATTGGGTTAAGGTCCGGGCTATTTGCTGGCCAATCTAGCACCGATACTGACTGACTGGTAAGAAACGACTTGACTGAACGGGCGGTATGTTTCGGGTCGTTATCATGCTGAAACGTCCATATAATAGGGAGATGCTCCTTAGCATAGGGAAGCATCGTTTCCTCCAATATTGCCTTGTATTGATGTTGGTCTAAGTTACCCTGAACTTTCCTCACAGGTCCCACTCCACGTCCAGAAAATGAACCCCACATTTTAATGTTTCCACCGCCATGTTTCACCTGCTTTTTTGTGAATCTTGGATTCATTTCCGCTTTTACTGGACGCCGTACGTATTGCCTTCCATCTGAAGAAATCAAATTAACCTTGGTCTCGTCAGAGAATAATACATGTTGCCATTGGGCGTAGGTCCAATGTCCATATTTACGTGCAAACGCCAAACGAGCATTTCTATGTTCTTTCTTCAACAACGGTACTTTGCGAGCCACTCTTCCGAACAACCCTGCTTCTACCAGACGTCGTCGAACGGTCCTCGCTGAGACACCAGCTCTTTCGTCTGTCCCAAATACTTCGTGTTTAATTACAATAGAGCCTAGAAACGGATCTTTCTTAGCTAACCTGGTTATCATTCTATCTTCTTGCGGAGTTGTTTTTCTCGATCTTTTTGTTTTGGGCACATTTAAAGTTGTGTTATTGCGTCTGACATGTTGCACTGCATTGTATACCATAGTTTTTGAACAATTTAAATGTTCTGCTATCCTTCGGTATGGCCAACCATGCTCGACAACAAACTTCATGATAATTTTTCGTAGTGTTGGATCGCAACTTTTATTTTTGCCCATTTTTCTTCAAAATATTTTTCAAAACTTAAAATAAAAATCGGGATTGCCGCCAAAACTACCACGAAACAATAAGAGAAGAAGTAAAGAAAGTAAAAGAGATTCAAACTTTGAAAATAGAACGCAATATCTCAGTGTCCCTAATTAAATGGCCAGCCAGCAATATTTGAACAAATAGCACTATGATAATCTATCAGCTATACTGTAAAGAGGTTTAATGTTTAAGAAGTTGTTATTGTTTGTATAATCGGGCACATCAATGACTAATTATACTTACATGTAAAAGATATGGAATATTTTTAAGACTCGTTGAAAAAAATAAAAAAAAAAACACAATTTGGCCTAACTAGAGATTGTCCCTAATTAGTTGACCACGACTGTATATGTATACAGGTACATACATATCCTGTACATATCCTGTATTTAGAAAAAAAATCGATTGCGAGTTTTTTTAATGAATATTTTCAATGTTCATTGTCAGTGATATCATCTTCATGTTCGAAGTTCGGTTCGACTTGGTCGTTTCGATCAACATGTTGTTTATGGGAAATACATAGTTCTCAGTGACTGTACACATATTTATACACATCATATTACATGGACATATTTATTTCCTAGATTAACTTATGTAATTTGATTTTTGTGACATGTCCAAGAGTCCTGTAAGGTCTAAAGGAAAGGAAATAGAGCACTTTGATGTTTGACACTGCCGCCACACCTGCACAACCTTGTGACCCCTTTCCAAATCATGCTCAAATTGTCAGATTATTGAAATGCACATTTTTCTGCATGTAAATAACCTAAACCTGACGCGCTCTAGTTTTTCTAACGATCGTTTTTAGGGTTTCAAAGATCGGTTTTGAAACCCTTATGGTCTCGCTCTGTCCGTCCCCGCTCTTTCTTGAATATCTCAGTAACTACTGCAGCTATTAACTTGAAATTTGAAATAATGATACATTTCGTGCGCCATTACTGATTTTAAGGAAAAAATATATAAATAAATGAAAAATGAAAATGAATATTTTCAGTACAAATTTTGATGTTGAAATTTCAAAAGAGACCTAGGAAGGCAAATGGGGTATCAAATGAAAGGTATCGTTTTGTACATTTCAAA
The DNA here is from genome assembly GCA_946478455.1 of Eupithecia vulgata. NCBI lineage: Eukaryota > Metazoa > Arthropoda > Insecta > Lepidoptera > Geometridae > Eupithecia > Eupithecia vulgata. Next base: position 1,499,068 of record OX297862.1, on the reverse strand, counting down.
ACACTTTTTGAAATTTCTGTAAATTCCATACTTTTTGAAATATTTCAAAAAAAGTCGAAAAATTGACCATACCCCCCCCCTATCTCCGAAGATTGCACACCGATCCACGTACAATGTATTAGGCGTTTGTAGATATCGATCTATATTTTACAGGAAAAATATAGAGAAGTCTGTAATAATAATAGTTTTTGAAAAATGGTCAAAAAGGGGGGGATTTTTTTTTCAAAAGGGGGGTACCTACCTATGTGGGGTATCAAATGAAAGGTATTGTTTTGACCATTTCAAAACACTTTTTGAAATTTCTGTAAGTTTCATACTTTTTGAAATATTTCAAAAAAAGACGAAAAATTGACCATTCCCCCCCCCCTAGCTCCGAAGATTGCAGACCGATCCACGTACAATGTACTAGGCGTTTGTAGACATCAATCTATATTTTACAGGAAAAATATAGAGAAGTCGGTAATAATAATAGTTTTTGAAAAATGGTCAAAAAGGAGGGGATTTTTTTTTCAAAAGTAGGGGTACATACCCAAGTGGGATATCAAATGAAAGGTATCGTTTGACCATTTCAAAACACTTTTTGAAATTTCTGTAAGTTTCATACTTTTTGAAATATTTCAAAAAAAGACGAAAAATTGACCATTCCCCCCCCCCCTAGCTCCGAAGATTGCAGACCGATCCATGTACAATGTACTAGGCGTTTGTAGACATCGATCTATATTTTACAGGAAAAATATAGAGAAGTCTGTAATAATAATAGTTTTTGAAAAATGGTCAAAAAGGGGGGGAATTTTTTTTCAAAAGGAGGGGTACCTGCCTATGTGGGGTATCAAATGAAAGGTATTGTTTTGACCATTTCAAAACACTTTTTGAAATTTCTGTAAATTTCATACTTTTTGAAATATTTCAAAAATAGTCGAAAAATTGACCTTTCCCCCCCCCCTATCTCCGAAGATTGCAGACCGATCCACGTACAATGTATTAGGCGTTTGTAGATATCGATCTATATTTTACAGGAAAAATATAGACAAGTCTGTAATAATAATAGTTTTTGAAAAATGGTCAAAAAGGGGGGGAATTTTTTTTCAAAAGGGGGGTACCTGCCTATGTGGGGTATCAAATGAAAGGTATCGTTTTGACCATTTCAAAACACTTTTTGAAATTTCTGTGAGTTTCATACTTTTTGAAATATTTCAAAAAAAGACGAAAAATTGACCATTCCCCCCCCCCCTAGCTCCGAAGATTGCAGACCGATCCATGTACAATGTATTAGGCGTTTGTAGATATCAATCTATATTTTACAGGAAAAATATAGAGAAGTCTGTAATAATAATAGTTTTTGAAAAATGGTCAAAAAGGGGGGGAATTTTTTTTCAAAAGGTGGGGTACCTGCCTATATGGGGTATCAAATGAAAGGTATCGTTTTGACCATTTCAAAACACTTTTTGGACTTTCTGTAAGTTTCATACTTTTTGAAATATTTCAATAAAAGACGGAAAATTGACCTTTCCCCCCCCCCCTAGCTCCGAAGATTGATGACCGATCCATGTACAATGTATTAGGCGTTTGTAGATATCAATCTATATTTTACAGGAAAAATATAGAGAAGTCTGTAATAATAATAGTTTTTGAAAAATAGTCAAAAAAGGGGATTTTTTTTTCAAAAAGGGGTACCTACCCATGTGGGGTATCAAATGAAAGGTATTGTTTTGACCATTTCAAAACACTTTTTGGACTTTCTGTAAGTTTCATACTTTTTGAAATATTTCAAAAAAAGACGGAAAATTGACCTTTCCCCCCCCCCCCCCCTAGCTCCGAAGATTGATGACCGATCCATGTACAATGTATTAGGCGTTTGTAGATATCAATCTATATTTTACAGGAAAAATATAGAGAAGTCTGTAATAATAATAGTTTTTGAAAAATAGTCAAAAAAGGGGATTTTTTTTCAAAAAGGGGTACCTACCCATGTGGGGTATCAAATGAAAGGTATCGTTTTGACCATTTCAAAACACTTTTTGAAATTTCTGTAAGTTTCATACTTTTTGAAATATTTCAAAAATAGTCGAAAAATTTACCTTTCCCCCCCCCCTATCTCCGAAGATTGCAGACCGATCCACGTACAATGTATTAGGCGTTTGTAGATATCAATCTATATTTTACAGGAAAAATATAGAGAAGTCTGTAATAATAATAGTTTTTGAAAAATGGTCAAAAAGGGGGGGAATTTTTTTTCAAAAGGGTTGGTACCTACCTATGTGGGGTATCAAATGAAAGGTATCGTTTTGACCATTTCAAAACACTTTTTGAAATTTCTGTGAGTTTCATACTTTTTGAAATATTTCAAAAAAAGACGAAAAATTGACCATTCCCCCCCCCCTAGCTCCCAAGAATGCAGACCGATCCATGTACAATGTATTAGGCGTTTGTAGATATCAATCTATATTTTACAGGAAAAATATAGAGAAGTCTGTAATAATAATAGTTTTTGAAAAATGGTCAAAAAGGGGGGGAATTTTTTTTCAAAAGGTGGGGTACCTGCCTATGTGGGGTATCAAATGAAAGGTATCGTTTTGACCATTTCAAAACACTTTTTGGACTTTCTGTAAGTTTCATACTTTTTGAAATATTTCAAAAAAAGACGGAAAATTGACCTTTCCCCCCCCCCTAGCTCCGAAGATTGATGACCGATCCATGTACAATGTATTAGGCGTTTGTAGATATCAATCTATATTTTACAGGAAAAATATAGAGAAGTCTGTAATAATAATAGTTTTTGAAAAATAGTCAAAAAAGGGGATTTTTTTTCAAAAAGGGGTACCTACCCATGTGGGGTATCAAATGAAAGGTATTGTTTTGACCATTTCAAAACACTTTTTGAAATTTCTTTTTTGAATTTTTAAAATATTTCAGAAAATTGATTGTCCAAATAATTGGCAAATGTTTGAAACCCTCGGCGCGCGAGTTACACTCGCACTTGGCGAATCTTGTTTTTACTCATCGAATTGACTGCCCTAGACGTTCTACATACATAAAGGCTTCTCTAAATTTGTCCTAAACTACTTATTGTTTTCTTTCATAGTTTCTCCTCGGATGTACCTCTGATTTTTCTTCTTCTTCTTCTTTAGATGCTAATGAAATTCATAGAAGGTGAGGACATCTCCTTCGAATGCAGTCCCGTAGAACATCTGATATGCATATTCGGCTGCTTCGAAAACAATTACAGCATGGCTCTGTACAAACTTGAGACAGTTGAGGAACGGCTCCAGTTGACACTGGTGGACCGGCTGTGCCTCACGCATCAGATAGTCTCGAGGGTCGTCTTCTCGGAAACTGGGACCGAACTCATAGCGGCGGCAATGGCTGCTGGACATATTTTCATTTTGAATGTGAGTTTTTTTTGTGATATAATGATGATCGTTTGTTTATGATGTAGCCAGTTTACTTTGTCACCTGGTTTTATAATTAAGTCATATATTTCACATTACAATACATATGACATGTACAGTTTGACCACTCAAGTCGCATGGGGCACGATTCGTCTTCACAGAAGAGATCAGTTCAACCCGATTGAATACGAATGTCAACGTCGTTGAAATAATATTCTTAATAATATTATTAGACTTCGGAAGACAAAAAAGGTCCAACATATTTTGACATGTATCCCAAACCAAATACGAATCGCGAGTATCGCGATTGCGACGCGGAACGCGGACGCCATGCGCCAGCAGGGCCGTAGCCAGAAATTAGTTCATGCATGATAACTTGCGTGAAAGTTAGCTCAATATCTGCTTCCTGTCCAGCGAGCATCCTCCAGCTCCAGTGGTAATCCCCTGTGTCAAATGTGACATCAGTTCCGTAATGTGTAACTTTATTGTGTTATGGTATACATTCCAGCTTTCGAAATACAAGCTAAGCGTGGTGCGGTACACGGAGTTGGGGCGCGGGCTGGCGGACTGCGTGCTGATGAAGGTGGGCGAGTTCATGCGCGCCTTCAGCCTGGTGCTCTACTCCGACAAGTACTGCATCGGTGAGCGCACACAACCTCACACATACCAGACAAAAAATCTGATTACACAACTAAATCTAGGAAATAATGTGATTACACAAATAGATTTTGGTGGCCAAAAGGGCAACTTCGTATCTCTGCCTAAACTAAACATTACAGAGGCATTAAAAACTTATTTTATTGCGAAGTTGCCCTTGGTAGCCACCAAAATCTATTTTCGTATCTCTGCCTAAACTAAATAAAATAAAACTATTACAGATGCATTAAAATAAAGCTTATGATAGGTATCACAAACTGGAAGATGGATTTTTGAAAATTCCTTTGTTATACTTAATAATAACATAAAGTAGGTGGCGGCGCTAGTTTGGGTGGGGTATGCGCCTTAAGGTAAAGTATAGAAGCTAACAAGAAACCTTTACCTTGTTACAATGTTAGTTTTCGAGTTGGAGAAAAACTCGTCCCAAGCTTGTTTATCCTCTAGATAATCTGATATTTTGTAGTAGGTAAGCCTTTTTACTAGGCATGTTTTTGACAATATGTTTGATTTTATTCATTGAAGTTCAACTCACTTGGCGTGTTATTGTAGAAGCATTGTCCTTTAAATATTAATTTGTGTTGTGTAGCCTAGTTGTGGGTACAGAGCGAGGTTATTATGTACATCCCTCTTTTTGGGGATATTTTTATGAGTGTACAACAAGTTGTCATAAATATATATTAATAATAAATAAATATATTGACACGGTACTGCCATGCACTAAGCTGGGATGTTTGTTACATTATTTGCTTTCAATTGCAAGTGAACCCTTTTACTGCTAGAAACGCAATGCGACTCCATGTTACTGTTCAAGGGCCTATGCTACGTCAAATCACAACTCCGTTAGATCTTCATATCTTCCAAACTGCTAAATATTTAACTATGAAATTTAAATATGGTAAAGTTCTGCACTTACTATCGATCATATTATGTTTCGTAAACACGATTCCATAAAATTTTCTCAAGAGATAAAAATCGCAAAGTTACTTCTATATTTTTACTAAAATATAGAAGTAACTTTGCGTAGTAATTCATTATTTGAAAATAAGCATGGTACTAGAACTAAGTATAATGCAGCCAGTGTCTTAGGCACGCTTCCAACTGGTATTGATATGGATCAGTTGAGCTACCTGTAGATTGTTTGCAACAGTTTGCAGATAGCTTAATTGTTTCTATTGTAAATACAAGTTTTAATTTAAATTTGTTATTTGATTGTTATTTTCTTTCTGAATAAAGTTGTAAAAGTATAAAGAACATTTTATGTGTTTTGGTTTTTTTCCAAATCATGTCCTAATTAATAGATATATACTAAGCTAAAACTCGATTTTTGGTCTTGCGTTGCTATGCCATGTCTCGCTTCTATGAACGTGAAATCCTATGTCTATCCTTTTCACAAAAAATGAGGTTATCTAAGTCCTTAAAGTCCTTAAGTGTGCATTAGATTTCTACGCATACTATGCGAAGCTTAGTATTTGTTTCTCTTCCTTTCAGGGGAGCGTATAATTGTCATCAATGCAATAACTGGCAAGGACAACAAGTTTGCGGGCAAAATGCAGGGTCCATACAGCCGGCTTCTACCACTGGCCAAGAAGGACCATGTGCTGGCCATCCCGCATCTCTCGCGTCACTACCACGTCTGCAAACTGGGGGGCGAGGTGAGTCAATCAATGAGATCCCATCTGGAGGGCCATCGGGAGGTCAATCGGTAGCGCTGGCTATAAACCGCAGGGTCCATACAGTCCCCTTCTCCTTCCACCCAATCTTTTGCGGCCCACGCAGCATCGATAGGCGAAAGGGCAAGTAAGTCGTTTGGTAAGATGTCGCGCATCACGGCGAACAAATGGGCAGTTCGCCACAGGGCCCTTAAGGTGCTGTACAGGGGGACCTACGAGGCGACGGTCACCTATGCGGCGCGGATTTGCTCCCAAAGAACCTCTGTCGATGTGCTACTTAGGGCCTAAAGGCCTTCGCTAGTCCTACTGACGAAGGCCTACAGGTCATGTAACACCGCTGCGTTGCCGGTTCTGGCGGGGGGTACTACCGGCCGACCTGCTGCTGGCACGTGCTGTTCGTAGACTAGCTGTGACTGAGGAAGAGCCTAAAGAGGCTCACGGGCGGCTTAGGGGCAGATTAACTAGGAGACCATCGCCACTTGGCAGGCACGTTGGGAGTCAGACGACAAGAGCCGTGACCTGTACAGGTTCTTCCCAGACGTGGGAAAGCGCATGAGAGCGCACTGAGTCTAACCTGATCACGAGGTGTCGCAGCTCCTGACGGGCCACGGGTACCTTAGAAAGCGACACGGCGGCATGTAGTTGCGGTTACATGTCCTAGTCAAGGGACCACGTTCTTTGGGAATTTCCGAACTATTTGGAGGGTAGGGCTAAGTTGCTGGACAGCATCGAGCGTGAGCACAAGGAGCCGTTATATTTCTATAGTCTTATCAATTCAGAAAGCAATTTTAAGCAGTTTTTTTTTACCCATTATTGGCAAAAGTTACGGCGCGGATGAACCCCTTCTTTGAGTCCCCTTCTCCTTGACTAAGAAGGACCACTAGCTGGCCCCCCCACATCTCTCGCGGCACTACCTCGTCTGTAAACTGGAGGGGGGGGGGGGGTGAGTAAACCCCGTTCCTTAATTTTTAACCAATTCCGAGAATTCAAAAATGAGGTTGTTCGATGTTAGGTAAGCCATCCCAATCCACGCGACCGCTACAATAACAGGAAATTTCTAATTCTCTAGTACGAGTAAAATTGTACGTTCCACAGAAAGGCGTGACAGTTTCCGTGAAGATACACGCCATCATCGAGGTGGGGCACGAAATCAAGCAGTTCGATGGGTTCTTCATAAACACGGCGCTTCTGACCTTCGGATACGATGGACAGGTCATACTCAGGCAGCCGGATGCTCCTGACGAATATGGTATGGTTGCATCTGTTTGACAGGGACGGTATGTGAAGATGGCCGAGGCGGTTGCCGAATAAGAACCGACTCCTCCAACGTAGATGTCGTATAAGTCGACTGAGGGTACCTACCAGAGGAAGGACAGTAACTTCCTATTTTTTTTAACACCTCAACTGCGATCACCTAGCCGCCTGTTCTGGGAAAGCCCCCCATTATTTGGGGAAGCACGTTTAGTACGTATCCGCAAAAACCGATCAACAACACTGGCTTCATACAATTTCATACAGGAAGTGTACAAACAAATCAACAACAGAAAATATGCAATAGCAATACTACTAGATATGACCAAAGTCCAGTTTAACATATTACTCAACAAGCTTTACGATATAGAAAGTCGCGGTATTGCACACAATTGGTTCGCATCTTACCTCCGCGATAGAGAACAATACGTAGAAATCGAATATTACAACCAACGTACGCTCAGAAAGAAAAAAATAAATAAACGCATCAATACCCCAAGGCAGCGTTATTGGATGCCTTCTAAACGACCTACCTAAAATAATAGACGAGCCGTGCGTCTTATTCGCCGATGATATAGTATCTGTACAAACGACGTGTAATCGCGATGTAAATATATCCAATAAACTTGACGAAATACTAAATAAAATCAGAGACTGGATAAAAGAGCATAACCTTGAAATAAACTTTTTATAGACTAAAATAATGACATTCCACCCATACCAAAAATCAGCGTTAAAAATCAACTACCTACTTGAAACTGTAAATGAATTTAGCTTGCTAGGCCTGACGATCGACACCACGGAACAGAAAAAATAAGTGGAAGTGTGAAGTAGGCGTGGCACGCGTGCCACCAATTATGCGTAGTTACACTTAACTGATCTCAGTCGTGTTCTTACATCACGTCGAGTTGCTAGTCTCGCGGCGAATTCATTTTTCCGAAGCTATGCCGTATTGTTCCATTTTAGAGTGTAAAAATTATAGTAGGCGAAAAAATCTCGAAAACGAGGGTGTTTTATACCATCAATAGGAAGCATTTTCATTGCATTGTCATAAAATCTTGTTTTATTAAAATTTACAAATAATTTATTAGAACGGTTAGTCAAATCGACCTTATGCGATTAGCATAAAGTTGATTTTGGATTGTTTCTATTCTCGAATGTTCTTCGCTACTCGTTTAGTGATGTAGTCAAGTCGGCTGTTGATTTGATCGATACTACAAATCATGTTTACTTATTGCCTAAAACATACCTTATCAATAAATAAATACAATATCTAGACATTTATAAGTAATAAAAAGTGCCTAAAACTAAAACCTAATAAAACTCAACAAGAGACATTTTTCCTTATACAAAAAGGTAAATAACTCTAAAACTAATTATCCTATTTACCTAATACAAGCGGTAAAACTAGTTTTAGGCCTAAACATTTCTTTTTGTACTGTTTTTACTACATAATGACCATAAGACGACCTCAGTGGCGCAGCGGGCGAGAGTCTGCCTGCGACGCAAGAGGTTGCGGGTTCGATCCCCGCCTCGGAACAAATTTGTGTACGATATGCAGAAATTTTTTCCGTTGGTCTGGGTGTTTTCTATGTGTAATAAAAAATATTTATCTATTTAATGTATAATATTACGTATATCAGTTATCTAGTACCCATAACACAAGCTCTGCTTACCTTGGGGCTAGATAATGCTGTGTGAATTGTCCAGCATTATTTATTTATTTATAAACAAAAAAGTACATTTTCAACTTACGTAATAATACGATCTTACCAAATTCCTATAAAAAGAGTTTCTATGCTCTAAATAGACACAAACTAAGATAAACTAACCAATAACAGTGTAATTAGATCTAAATATCCTTATACTAGGGTTCCGTCGTCGCCTACAATCTGTGGCAAAATATCTATCGATATCGATAAAGAAGTTCATTGTGCTACCTGGTGCAGCCTTAGACGAGTCGCGACCTATCACGCGAATGTCAATCATATGTCTAACGAAATTAAGTTTTAATTGCGAGTACTGAGAATACCGCCATCTATGGTGAAGTAGCGGAATTGACTCGACAGTCAAATGTTTGGTGAGTAGGTCCGCGACCTATCACGCGAATGTCAATCATATGACTAAGGAAATTAAGTTTACAATTGCGAGCACTGTGAATACCGCCATCTATGGTCAAATAGCAGAATTGACTCGTCAAGTTGCTGTTTGGTGAGTGTAGCTCGTAAATACGTTCTACTGCTAAAGTAAAATAAATCTTATACAGTAAAATTCAAGGTTTATTTTCTAATCTGTGACGTTGGCTAATTTTGACTAAACTTTTAAATACCAATGAAACGAATTGTTTCTTTGTAATGCATTATAAGATTAAGGGTCTATTTGTGTGAGTTTGGCGACAGCGGTGCCCATAGTAATTTTGTTGCATAGCACTTCCACTTGTTTTTTATGTTCCGTGATCGACACCCATCTAAACTGGGTACCACATGCGCAAAAAATTAAATCAAAATTATCTAGCTTGACATAAGCAATCCGCGAAGTTAAGAAAACAACTGACCTAAAAAGTTCCCTTGCAATCTATTACGCCTGTGCCCCATAGCCACTTATCATACTCATCCTATGGGGAAACAGTACCAATTCAAAAATGATCTTTACGCAGCAAAAAAAACTTATATACTTATACATAGATCAAACAGATAGCTGTAAACCTCACTTCCAAAAATATAAGATACTAACCCTGCCCTGCATATATGTATATTATGTATACTTGAAATGTGTAAATTCGTTAGAAACCATAAAGAATTCTGTGAAACCCGAGAAGAAACATACCCCTCTCGTTCTTTACGATAAGTATAAACACAAACTTACAGGACCAGATTCAAAAGTTAAACTTCACTCATCAAGCCCCTATGTAATGCCAATTAAATTATTATTAGAAATATTTCGAATCCAAGCGGGCAACCCTACCCGCACTACATAAATAGGCGTGCTATAGGCACGCGACACACTCTTGCACTTCACTTCGCTCGCGGTGTTTGGACGGAACGGACGTCTCTTGTACGACTAGTAATTCTTTATGTTAAGTCTTAAGTTATTCTTGGTCATACTTGCAGGTAGTTGGTATAAGTGGTGCTAAAGTTAGTAAGGTTGACGTAAATGAAAACTAAGTGCAATAAACGGTGTCAGCTTTCTAAGCTGGATCGTTCTTTCATTTGAATCTTTTCGCCATAGGTTTTGTCTTGTAAGATTATATAATAAACTGCCTGATGTGTTGAATAATGACAAAATCTTTATAACACAATTAAAGCTTTTATTAATCACAAAAGCATACTACACAGTTGACGAATAATTAAACGAAAAATAAGAAAAATACAAACTACTAAAATATATCTAACTTAGCAACAATGAGTCAATGACGTCCTCCTCTCCCTCTCTCCATAATATATTGTGTGCCCAGCAGGGTCTATAGTGACACTAAATATCTAGATTTTAAGCACCTCTGTACACCTATAGAATGCAATAAATGATTGAGTATGAGTGCTGAGAAGGATGATGTGAAGTTAGCACAAAATAGCGTTTTAATATTACAAAAAAATCCTGCCCTTCGTTGTTCTCTTTTCTGACATTTTCCCAGTTTGTCTTTTGTTCCTGTTTTCATTCCCTTTTGATATTAACTCTTAATTTCCAACCTTTAATTTATGTTTTGTTGAAACCCATAGCAAGCAGAGACAAATATGAAAGAAGAATCTTTGTAAACTTGTACGCTAATTCTTACCCAGTAAAAACCAGTTCAGCAATAAAACGTGTCTCCTCAGAGCTAAAGTTAGCCGCATCCCACCGCTACGAGACTGGCATAAAGGCAGCTGTGGTCGACGTCGGAATCAACTGCATCGCTACGCTCGCGGAAAGCTTGACGGTAGCGCTCGCTGTCCTCCGGAAAGACGAGGTTTGTTCATTCAGCTGCTCAATTTTAAGGCTTAGTTCATATGGCCGCGCGGTACCGCGCGGAACTACGAACCGCGCGGTACAAGATCAATATAAACGGTAATTATCGTCTACATTACCGCGCGGTACCGCACGCCAACGCGCGGCGCGCTCCGACCCGCGCGCAAGATCTTGAACCGCGCGCTTCCACGCGGCCGCGCGCGGCACAAGTTTTGCAAACCTGTATCGACCTGTTCAGTTGACCCGCGCAGTTTGAGGCGGACGGACGCAAGGAGCGACGAAAAAAATAGAGGACGACATACATGTTACTATCAGTTTTTCTTTTGGTGATATGCAATATCTTACAGCACCATCTATAGGTTGCAAATCCTTTTAAATGCAATCATACAAAAAGTAAAAGGATGCAATCGACATCCTAAAATAGTTGACAAATCGATCTTCGTGTAGTCTTAGTGTGGGATATAAAGTCACAAACAGGCTTAAAGAAAGTCTTTGACTTAAAATAGGGTGCATCCAATTTCGTCTTTGCTTTTGACGGCGACGTCACAGTTTGCGGTATAAAACCCACAAGCAAATTGCCTCCTCCACGTCCATTCTCACTGAATGTTCACGCCAGACTGTCGCGCGCAAGCCGCCGCCATCTGAACAGGTGAATCGCGCGGCAGCGCGCGTCGTCGCGCGTTGAATGAATTTATGATTTATGTATATTAGTTAACTGCTGGACATAGGACTCCCCTGACCTCCCCTTGGCACTTCAAAGCTGAATTACTCGATGACAGCGTTATCCGCCTGTAAGCACACTTTACTAAGACTATTACGATACTGTTTGTGTGTGTAGTGAATGACGCACGTGACTGTACCTTATACTTTTTTATTATGTTGTAGGCGAAGTGTAGCCTCCATACAAAACTTTAGGAATAGGTTTAATTGGGTATAGATAATGGGATATATACCATAAAAATAGATAAAAACAGAGTAGAAAGGATTCTTCTTTGACAGAGTCCCGAACGCCGTCGTTTATACAGGGTGTCCCGAAACTCAACGTCAAGCCGAAGGAGTACTCAAGTGGGTTCATGACGACCCAGAAAAATAAAAAAATCATGGGTTTATCTGAGTTACGGGCTTTTTTCTGAAAATCATAAATTCTCTGTCCGGCGGCGTCCAAACTTTTCTACGCGCTTCATTTTTATTGAATAAAAAAAAACTTGGGTCGGTTTTTGCTCCAACTGAATAACTAACATTCTAACAAGGTAAAAGTTTCAGGTTCGCTTATTTACTTTACCTCAAAAAGATTGAAGTGAAAAAAAAATGAACAAAGTGATCATTATAGTTCCTAGTTTTACTTCCTGTCCCTGTAAGGTGTAAAGGAAATAAAGCACTTTGATTTTTGATGTATGATTATGTAATTACTTAGGGTTAGGATCGTATTATGAAATCGTGCTCAGTCATCGATCTTCGCTGGAGTGAAGTTTATTCCGTAGGAAAGCGTTACTCAAGTATAGATGATGACTGAGCAAGCGTTCATAACACGGCTCTTAGACAGAGAGAGCAAGCGCCGTGTATAATAGAACCTCTTCTTGTTGTAAAGGTCGTCGTAGAGAGACCGCCACTTGACGTCGCGCTGCTAGAAGAAAGCAGCAACTTCATATACCTTAATGAGAGTCATGCCAGTGAGTATCATATAGACATCTAGTTTTTTTCCGCGGCTTCGCACTCGTTGTTCCTATGGAAACGAGTAATGATTACTTGTAACTCATGGGAACTGAATTATGGGATAAAAAGCAGCCTATCCTTATCTCCAGGTCTGGGCCTAAGCTAATTTTGAACCCGATCCATACATTCCCTCCACCATCCCATGGTCCTGCCAACCTTGCGGTTATACATACTGAAACTGTGAGAAAAGAGCCACTCGGGTAGCTCTAGCCTCTACAAATCCTATGCTCCATGTCCCGAACACTCCCCCTTCTGGGGCATGCCACATCACATCACAGACTTTATTGTCGGCTCGGGCCGGTGATGGACGTGTTTTTCCTCAGTGTCGCTTGATTATTCATCTATTTATCTATCGCGCGAGTGCGTTTTCGGTCCCTCTCGTAATCGCAAGGGGTATTTTCCTAAATGTGCCGCGGCAATATTGGAAATAAAACGGGATAGACGACGGTTCGGGGGCCTCACCTCTGCTCCGTATCGGACCCTCCTGCTTTCGCAAGGGTAATTAGTGTATAGTGTTGGCGGCCATCTTGCCGCGAGAAAAGGATATCAACACCGGGCACCAGGTACAGCGGGCGACGGGGCCTCACCTCCTGCCCGCCTTTTTCATTTTAATCGCCTTCAGCAATTTTATTAACTAGTCTTTCCCAAATTTATTAATTCTGCCGCTTTATTAATGGGACAATGGACAGCCCACCATTTTTTGAATTTTATTCGCTCATTATTTTAATTTTATTTGCTGACATTGTATATGGGATTTTATTTATTGATAAGTTTTAGGAATTTTGTTATTTTATTGGTACAGTTTTATTTTTATTTTGCGTGCTTTTCAATTCTATGAAATTGTAAAACGGGACTTAGTCTGTGTGCGCTCGGTCTCGAAATCTTCTGGAACAATTATTTTCGTGACGAGAACCAAGTCATTGGCCGTCAGAACAGCAGTAGGCGACATCTGCAACGGTCCCGAGGTTGAAGACCTCTGCAAGGACCTCCTGTGCTACAGAGTTCGATTCTTGCCAAATGTTTGTGGGATCTGCAATTATTTATTCCGCATCAAGGGATTACGAGTAGTAGGCATGTTAGTACATTTTTTTTTTCTCTACACAACAAAAGGCTTTGTCGCTGAGCGACCACATCGCTTTGTATTGATCGAATTGACTAGTGTAGAATTACTTTGTCAATTTACAAAGTATGAGATCCAATGTCATCCCGTCCCGTCGGGCCTTTTACCATCGTTACTAAATAATTAATTAAATGCATTTCTATACTACTCATTTTTTAGAGAACTACCTGGAGTGCCAAGAAGAGAAGAAAGTCCGTGAGGAGGCCATGGACTTCAAGAACCAGCGCGAAGAAGTCGTCAAAGGATTCAATCTGGCGAGAGAGCAGTTAGTGGAACTTCTAGAAGAGAACATCGCGGAGATACCTCTGCATCAGCTCTCCCTGGCTGAGTTCAATCTGCACATGGAACATAAGAAGGAGCGGAACAAGCAGGTTACTTAAAATTATGTTATCCTCGCCTCTATAGTTACAAGATATTATATACAACAAATATGGTCAACAAATATGTATATTTATGAATTGAATTATGAATAAAAACTTAAACGAAACTGATAACGATATATATATACAAACTTTAACCATAAACACAAACTCAACGACGAAAACGAAACGAAAGTTATCAAATTCGAATCAAAAATGATAATAAAATGTCCTTGGATTCATTAGTATTAAAACTGCTTACATTTTTCTAAACAGCATTATATAACTTTGTCAGGCGGAGAGGGAAAGAGAAGAAATCCGTCTGAACACCGAAGCGCGTATAAAGGCCCAGGACAAAGTGACGCTCTGGATCAAGGCCAACTGCTGGAACACCATAGCGTCACCTAGAGTTAAACTGTTCGCCATCTTCTCTCATTACCATGTATGTATTCAAAATAATGTTTGTACCTCTCCTAAAGTTTAGTTTTGTTAAGTTGTTTGTCTCTTAAAGTCCTAAAGTTCTACTTAACCCGAACCGCACACTGCCCACTCTGCCCAGCCTCGCCGCCAGCGCCGCTGCAAGGACGAGCTCCACCTGGGCACTTTTCAAAAATATCGTAACCTGGGCAGTTCTGGAATGACGACCTCTGTGGCGCGGTGGCTTCGCCCACCGCGCCACATGTATGCCTGCGACACAGAAGGTTGCGGGTTCGATTCCCGCCTCGGGACAAATGTGTGTACGATCTTTATTCAGGGTGTTCTGGTCGTTTTCTATATTATCTATATTCGTATATATAATAAAAATATCTATCTATGTAATGTATTATTATATATCAGTTATCTAGTACCCATAACACAAGCTCTGCTTAGCTTGGGGCTAGATAATGCTGTGTGAGTTGTCCAGCATTATTTAAAAAAAAAAATATTTATTTAAAATCCTTACAGCGATGCCAAGTTGACTATCGTCAACTCTATATCGGAGTGCTGAGATGTCCTTATGATGCCGCCACCATGAGTGTTGGACAGGCATCATACATCGTACAGGGCCAGCAGTCTAAACCCATCCAACTGAGCAGAGGAATGAGACAGGGGGATGTCATATCCCGAAACTTTTCACGAGCGCTTTGGAAGATCTCATGAAGGTCATCAACATAAACAGTCATTACATCACACACTTACGATTCGCGGATGACATAGTTTTAATGACTGGACGGCCTAGCTTCAGCCTGGCGACGCATTGGACGTGGCATGAATTTCGATAAAACCATAGGTAGGCATGATCAATAGCCACGTTGATCCAATACCGAGAAGGTGACCATCTCCTCCTAAACTATACAAAATAAAACTATGATAGAGGCATTAAAAAAAGCTTTTAATAGGTATCACAAATTGCCGATTGAAATTTTGAAAATACCTTTGTTCAACGAAATAATAAGATAAAATAGGTGGCAGCGCTAGTTTGGCTCCGGCGCGGGGTACCGTCTTAATTTAATAGTCTACTCTAACTACGAGTACAATGCATGTTAATAATTCCAATACATTTGCACGACTAACAAGTCAAATATAGAGATACTCTATTTTTAAACCACCATTTATACCTATAATTAAGCAAATAAATACTATCATTTCATTTCATCATTCCAGGTGGAGAACTACGCAATATTACCGCCGCCTCTCCAGCTTGCAACTTGGCTGGAGCTGCAGCAGGCAGAGGCTCTGCGCACTCTGGAGATGGAGAACGACAAACACTTGTTCGAACCTTGGGAGGAGCATGCACTTGACGTTGTCCTTAGTCTAGAACAGTACGTCCATGATCATTAGCGCAGTCTAGTCCACTGTTAGATAGTTAGCCTTCGATAAGCCGACGACAGTTCCTGAGTGCAGTGCATACTTATCTACCTACCCTGGCAGAACGAAGTTTTTTTGCGAGGTGGAATGGTAGAACAGGGTTTTCTGAAGGTAGATAGGTACCTAAGGAGTTAAGGACCTGAAATGTAGATGAAATAGGTACCTACCTACCCACTTCAAAAATTATCTATGAGTGTTTGTCTTCGTCGTTAAGTTGGTAGGTAAGGTGCCCACCTATTAGGCAAATACCTACCTAGGTAAGTACCGTTTTTATCATACCAGAAACACATCTTGTAAATTGTATTGTAACCTTACACTTATTAGGTACCTGCACACATTACCTACTTAGGTTACTTGCCTACCTAGGTACACTACACATACATACCTGCCTACCCACCCGTCTAGGTTCCTTCTACCTAGGTTCCTGCTTACCTAGGTGGGTATTTGAATTATTATGAATAGTAAGAAGTAGTAGGTACTTACGTGGGTACTTACCTACCTACCTACTACTTACTAGTATTGTAGTAAAATTTACAGTTAAATTCGTCGGTAGCTGTGGCCACACCTTTCATGTTAGAGCGCGGCGCACCCGTCCACATCTGCGAACCGTGCACACTGCGTGCCGCGCATAACTTGGATGCACGTAGCGTGCGCGTGAAGGCGCGGTTCGTGCGCGCAAGACGTACACAACACACCTTCGAATTGCCTTGCATTGCATGTTTCCTTGCAGGCGCAGTTCGTAGATGTGTACGCAGCATAAAACTTAAATTAACCGGATGGTATTGACAGCAAATAAAATATTTAAAAAAATATTCAACATCTATAAAACGCTGCCCCCAGCACCAACGTGCTAATGCCCAACCACAGGGACGTACTATAAAGGTAGGCATAAATGTAAACGGACGTTTATAACGACTCATGTTGCAGGATTACGCTGACGGGGGCGTCATCCATGTCAATGCGCGATACCCGGAAGTCCAACGCGAGCATGATCTCCACCATGGCGATGGACGTCGGAGACTCCTCTTCGGAGGAAGAGGAGCGCGTGCAGCAGCACGTGCTCGCGGGCTCCAACGCGCACAACTACGTGGCCGTGCCACCGTATGCGGTGCCGCAGGCGCTGGCCTTTAGCTTCATACAGATGGAGTGGCAGCAGCAGATTGTGAAGGTATATACTGGCTCGCCTTCGTCGGTTCTTCGCTGTCCTGGTTATCTACATCAGTACACGTAGCTGTCAGTTACTTACACTGATGAACGTGCCTCCCACAGACGAGGGGCGGCTTTGCCATAATCATCACGTGTGCCTAATCATAATCAAGCGGATTAGTGATCGGTGTGAAGGTACAAATAATGCACAAATGGAATCTGCTACATTTCCTCTGGCACAGGTTACCATAGTGGTGCCCCCCTACGACATCCGCGGGGTGAGTTGAAGAGGTATCCACCACTTCAATCTGCCGCCGCCGCGGTCGCCACGGCTAATCAAATCAAATCAAATCAACTGACTAATCCCGAGAAGCTAACCCGCGATTTTTGCCGGCTTTATATAAATATCTGTTTAAATTGGTCATTTGAGATGAGTTTAAATTTGAGTTGCGTTTGAAGAGTATTTGGGGGTGAGTTACATGTTCTGTGACATGCGAACGACGGCGGCGGCGCGCCGAGAAATATGTCATGTTAAACTTCCTTCCGTCTCCTGCCGCTCGCATTCCTTTTAGGTAACTAGCCTAATGCTACTACTAGAACGTTATATAGTGCGTCCATTTGTGGTTCTAGTTGAACAACCAGAACATGCGCTTCTGGTTCAACAAGCTGTTCGATGAGCTGATGACCCAGAAGAAGAGAGAGGTCGGCCTCGTCATGGAGAGGAACGCACGACTCCGATTCATTGTCGAAGGTTCATTCTTGTGGTTATTTTACAATTGGGTTTTGCACGTTGAATAGTTTTTTTCAGCACAAACTTTGTACCTACCGCATAGATTACGTCTACGTCATAGTTTTATTGAGCGAGAGGTAAAAATAAAACACTAGTTTGACACGATTTTGAGCGAGCACGTAGAGCATAAACTAGTAAGTATATAGAAACCACAAATCAATCATTTCATACCTACCTATCATGTCCCCATAACACAAATTGTCTCTAGCATACTTGTTGCACAAGTGTTGCACCATATTTTAGTGTATGTTTCAACCTTCTCACTTCTTGCACGAAAGAGGCTAGCTACCCACAACACAGGTTATCCTAGGGTGGGAGCTAGCGCTATTTACAAATTGATGTACCTATTATAAAATAAAATTAAAAAACAATGTTAATATTTACTTGGATTTACTGGAATCTGTCAGGTAGGATAGATGAACCAATAGACAAGGCCATAGACATAAAGTCCATTATTTTTGTTCCGATATTACCAGCCGTGACGTAGAGTTCAAACGGAGTGAAGTTAACCCCACTGATCTTTGTCGTCTTGAAAATGTCGACATGTTCACGTCTTTCACCATTCTTTATTTGAAGTACTTAGAGACCGATAAAACTTGTAGTTATGTAGATGTAGGTAGAGTCCACCACAGAGTGTATTTAGATTTATTTTAAATAAAAAAACGTCATGTGCGAGTTGACTCGCGCATCAAGGGTTCCGTACAAACTTCTACTCTTCAGCAAAGTAATCAACCCAGACGAATAGTGCACAATATTTTTCTGATTTGATAACGATTATGACGTAACTTATTTAGTCCCTCGAACTATTAGACTAAATAAGTTACTTCCAACCCTAGGGTAACAATGTACTATTTTCTATGAATAAACCACAAACTTACTGTTTTCGGATTTTTCCCTTTACTTGTGCTATCAGACCTTGCTTCTTGCCAAATTTCATGGTTCTAGGTCAACGGGAAGTACCCTATAGGTTTTGTGTGAATGTGATTTTCTTGGAACATAAAAAAAATACACATAAACAACTGTAACTTTTGATTGCGTTGACTTAGAAGTTTGATTTATATCGCGGCTCCAAGAGGTTATGAGCCTGCGTATATGATGTGAATATCAACTCGATAACTCCACGCGGTTGACAGACGGACAACAAAGTGATCCTATAAGGGTTCCTTTTGAGGTACGGAACCCTAATTATCACATTTTGAATCTAGAAAACATTGAAGAGTAGGTACATATTTGAGTAATCGTTTGAACCTGTAAGTGCCATCCCCTTCGTCCAACAAGGTTCTTCGTCGCTCGTATTGGTACCGTTCGCACAGTCAGGCTTCACATTTTGTTTATTCACCTTTTTACCAATATGTCATCTCATTCATGATGTAATCCGTTACGTAACTAAATGAAACCCTTATGTTAATAAGGACGACTGATGAGGCGCGGCGGGCAAGGGTCCGGCTCTGTCCTGCGAAGCACGAAGTTGCGGGTTGGATTCCCGTCTTTAGACAAATGTTTCTACAATCTGCTAATATTTGTTCCAGCTGTCCTGAGTGTTTTCTATGTATAATAGACACTCTCTATGTAATGTGTTGTTTTCAGTATATCAATCGTCTGTTACCCATAACACAAGCTCTGATTAGCTTGGGGCTAGATGATGCTGCATTATTGAGCATTATTTATATTTATTTGTTTATCTTTTATCTGGAGTGGTTCTGCAGAATTGAACAAGCTGTCGGACCTGCGCGGCAGTTTCCACCACCTCATCATCCAGATCTTCGACCCTCAGTGGCGCCAGGAAGAGGACCCCATCAAACTCATCAAGGTCGAACCTGAGGAGGTGAGAAACTACTGCAACATTAGTCTCGTACAGGATGTAAAATAGTAACAACTACGGCCCGTATAAAATATATACCTTAATCTAAAAAATTAGTAACACGCGGACTTCACTTTGTTAGATCTTTCTCTCATCGGAGAAGGTTTTGCGCGAAATTGTTTTAACGTTTTAAAGCAAAATTGGATTTTAATTTTAAAAGCTCAATTCTTCCTTCCTATTTTTTTGCTAAAATACTATTTCTGTTATATTCAGTAGATGTCTAAAAACATTTCGTAGTGGTTTCTCAAAATGAGTTATCATGCCTATTAGTTTTGTATGTATTATATTGAGCCCATTCTTTTATAGCTCGCTCACTGCAACCTAACCCGGGGGGATGCCGCTGGGGCGGAGCCATTCAAATTTCTAATGTACTTTTCCAGTGTGACATCGAGCCGTACGTGAGCCCAAGTCAAGTGGTAATCCCGCCACCGGAGCCCCAGCCTAAAGACGACTTCAAGGAACGCGCGCTCATGGAAATGATGGACGGGGTGCTGGAGAAACTCTGGCACGAAGAGATTAAGAAGCCGATACCGATGCCGCAGTGTATGGTGAGCGATACTGTTCTATGCCTTGTTCCTACAAGTTTAGGAGACGTAAGAATCGACCACTTGAACTCTGCTTGTTGTTCATGTCGTAAGAGCCGCCTAAGGGACCCATACCACTCATCCATTATCTTTGTGATTCATTTGATCAAATTTTTGAAAGGATGCCCATTCCACTTGTCAAATATCTTTGTCCAAGACTCTTATCCATTTTGCGTAGTTGTGTTCAAATGAAATTACATCACATCACACGTATCATTATAAATATACCGTTATTGGTCGTTAGAAAAACGTGTATTTTAAGTTTAAGCAAATTAAGGACTGTGTATTTTGTTAAATAAATAAATGCGAATGTTTTGATGTATAGATGGATGATTGTTAGTTTTTGCGCAAAGAAGGCGCAAAAACTTGTCAACAGATCGCGCTGAAATTTTGCATAGGCGTAGTCTTGACCTGGAATAAAACATAATAATTATGCTTCTTTTTAATCTATAAAATTTTAGTTTCCATGGGAAAGAAATACTTTTGTACGTTGTCATAGAAACAAGACGTGTTTCTATCCGCGGCGTCGCGGGCAGAAGCAAGTATCCAATCTTTGATCAAATGTACCTTGGACAAAGATATTGGATGAGTGGAATGGGCACCTAAGAGCAGTAGCTTCCTTCTGTGTATTATTGAAACATCCACTGTGAACTGCCTTTGTTTGGGGGAGGCAAGTTCACCAGTTCACGTATGTATACTGAGGAGGTGACACACATTTTTCGTAATTATAATCCTTTACGAAGCATCATTCCACTTCCAGCTGGAAAAAGAACCGGAGCACTTCAACGAGGAAGACCTGCGGTTCGTGTTCGACTACGAAGCCAAGGTCCGCTTCCGCAACGAGGAGCGCGACAAGTACCGCAAGATGCTGCACACGGAGTACGGCAAGCTGTCGCAGCTGCTCAATGAGGGGATCGTCAAGTTTAACCAGAGGGTAAGACACAGGTCACTCCACTTTGACCACTATAATAATAATAATGTTTAATGGCGTAATAACGTCGAAACCCGCTCACGTGTAGTCTTCCTGATAGTGAAATCAGGGCCGCACCTGTCGACACCTTTCAGTCGTTACGATGTTGTTTCTTACCGGAAATTACGCCGCAAGAACCCATCCAGCATTCGGCAAGCCACCGCCTTTTTTTATTATCCTAAGGGGAATGCGCACGCATATCGCTCTGCCACGGGTAGACAGCACGATTATGTGGGACTTCAACCCACTAAAACCCTCAGGGTGTTTCCGCCTCTGCTGCTTGTGGTGGGAACATGGGGACGATTTTCTCTTCCACGACCCACCGCGGCTGCCCGATATATGGGCCTTCACTGGGGGTGTGGACCACCGCCCTTCGCGACGCGGCAGAATCTCGTGACACGCCGCGACCACCTCGGGGACCTTACCCGCCAAATGGGCGCCAAGCGACCCTTATCCATGCATGCCCTAGGTCCCCCTGCGACGAGCCAGTCGAGTGACGCCTGCCACACGGTCGCAGAGGATAGGGAGAGCGGCCCACGTAATACCGACACTCCTCCTCCCCTGCGACCCACCTTATCCGCCATCTAATGGTGGCGACCCCGCCACGGCCGCGGAAGGCAGGGACACCACAAAACCGGCACTCCTCTCCCGCTGTCCGCTCTATGCGGTCCGTAATAAGGGTGCATAAAGGTTTTATGCATACTGAGCAGTACAAGCTTCTCTGGCTGCTTAGAATAAAATAAAACGTCAAGTGCGAGTCGGACTCGCGCACCGAGGGTTCCGTAAAATTAAGAGTTTGTTGTGTGTTTATCTACAAATTTCTGGTTTTCGGATTTTTCCTTAACCTGTGCTACAAGACCTTGCTTCTTGCCAAATTTCATGATTCTTGGTCAATGGTCCCTCCCTATAGGTTTTGTATGCATGTGATTTTCAAAATATTTGGGCAAACGTCTGTAACTTTCGATTGCGTTAACTTAGAAATTTGATTTATACCGCGGCTCCAAGAGGTTACGAACCTGAGTATATGGTGTGAATTTCAACTCGATACCTCCACGCGTGTTTGAGAAAAGAGGGTTCACAGACGGACACGGACGGACGCATTGCCGCGCTGTGATGGCCTGGACTTGCGTTTTCAGCCTTCATTAGCCGCCCACCCATAACTGATCTCGTCAGTAATATACTATAACGCGTTAATGGTGTGTTAACGTGCTACTTCAATCTATCTGAATATCTGAGTTACTATTCTATTAATTCCACGCGTTTCATTCGATCTCTTACCACTAAACAAATTGTCAAACATATCCTTTGTAAAAAGGCTTACTATAAAATATCAGATTATCTAGACAATAAAAAAGCTTGGGACGAGTTTTGCTCCAACTCGAAAACTAACATTCTAACAAGGTAAAGGTTTCTTGTTCGCTTCTTTACTTTACCTTAAAAAGATTGAAGTGGACAAAAAATCAAAGTGATCACTTTATTTCCTAGTTTTGCTTATGTAATCTGAGTTTTTGTGACGTGTCCAAGAGTCCTGTAAGGTCTAAAGGAAATAAAGCACTTTGAATTTTGAATTTTAAACAAATTACAAATGATTGGTTCATTCATTTCATTTAAATCTACTGTTTAGGTGAAAGAGACGTGGCTTATGAAACTTCGGGTCGACTCGATTATAGGCCAGGAGAACTTGAACCTCATGCGATTACGGAGGACCAATCTAGATCGAGTGGAGAATGCTGAGAAACTGGAGGAATACAGGTACTTACACAGTAATTTAGAGTTGATGAAAAAGAAAGTTAGCATTACTTATTACATGGCTGGGTGGAATGTCGCAAGATGAATACAGAGCGCTATGGCGCTCATTAAGGGAAGCCTAGGCACAGCTCTGGACTAATATGGGCTGCTGAGGATAAATTAAGATATTTAGCAGTTGTAGAAAGGTTGGTTCGAATTCACAGGGTGCCTACGCAACGTGAAAAGACCCTATTGCTCAGTCATGCCGTCTGCCGGTGAGTTAGTCTCAGGCCTCTATCTCTGTAAGGGTTTAGAGTCACATATCATACCAGCAGCTTTCTGTGTCTCAAGTCCACCTTCAGCCACCATGCCAAAGAGGTCGCATTTACTAGCTAGCCATAAGCTTTTTGGTTCACATGGTAGTGATATTTAAACTAGGTACCTATTTCCTAATTCGGATTTAAAGAATTATATGACAGTTTTATCACTGTTAGTTTCTTTTTCAGTGAGATAGGTACAATTTTAGGAGGGACAAAATTTATGGCAGGACTAGGTAGGTACCGGTACATCTCGGAAAACAGGAACTTAGACTAACGGATACTTTTTTGCAGAGAAGAGGCAGGCTTGTGTTTTTGAGGCATTAATGTTGACCCGATTGACTTCGCTCCAATCTGAGACCACCTTTAGGGTCAAACTCGTAAAAGTGTAGCAGCTGTCTTCTCTTTGCGCCTGTATCTCGTTCAGACTGGCGTTTGAAAAATGTACCTGTCCACCACGGTGCTGTCGTCCGCGTACCCAATAATACCGGGTACAAGCAGATTGTTAGTGTGCAGCAAGAACAACGTGGCAGACAGTACTGACCCCTGAGGTAGCCCGGCGTTGATCACCAATTGGTCAGACGAGCAGCCATCAACGGTTACCCGAATAGCTCTTTCCCTCAAGAAGTCACAAAGCAAGTTACAGAAGAGGTCTGCAAGTCCGTATGATGAAAGCTTGCCAAGGATGTCATACCCTATCGAAGGCTTTCGCGACAACTAGTGGAACCGTTATGGCTTCACCGTGCTTCTCGATGGCCTCACTCCAAATGTGGGTGGCATACACAAGATCTCCCGTAGACCGTTTCGGCGGAAGCCATATTGACAGTCGTTAAGGAGGTCGTTGTCTTCGAGGTATGCCAGGAGCTTTCCATTCAGAACACGCTTCATGCATTTTACCAGGTTTCAAATACAGACGAAAGAGTCGCGTAAGAACGGGAGACAACTCAGGAGCACAGGACTTCAGCACCCAGCCGAGATACCGTCCGTACCACTAGCCTTGTTCACGTCGAGACCACTCCAAAATCGAGCTCATAACTCCTAACATGACTTTACGAAAACTCTCACGGTTTCAGACTTCCCCTCAGTGGCCCTGAAAAAAACTCACCCAGTAGATCTAAAGGTTTTGAAAATACAATAAGTTTTCTAATTCTAGAAGTAAGTGCCGTAACATGCTGTTTCCAGTTCAATTTGTCATCAATAAGCACGCCAAGATACTTAATTGAGTCAACCTGGGAAAGAGTCGAGCCTGCACATGGCATGGACATGCACATGGCATCTATCTTACATTATTCATGTTGCAGGGATATGTGTGTATTTTAAGATTAACAGCAGTAGCAGGACGTCCGTAATTTATTTTACTAAAACACATGTACCTACCTTGTTTTGTAAGTATTTAAGGTTAGGAGACTTTTTTCTAGATCCCATTAGGGTAGGTCACAGGTAGGGTTTGTTCCCGGGAATTCTCGTCCCGGGAATTCCCGGGAAATCGGTCGGTCTCGTACCCGGGAAATTCAGCTCGAGAAAAGTCGAGACATCGAGATGTTTAAATAAACATTTTTACGCTTAGCTTTCTTTGTAAATGCGAGGCGCTCAATTAGAGAGAGCAATAAAAGGTGTTTCGAGAAATGGTGAATCAACTAATGCTGTGGTGCTTTCCAAATCAATTATAAAAAAAGAGTTTTTGCTATTTGAAAAAACAGGCAAGAGGACCCCTAATCTGGAAACACTATACAAAGCATTAATTTCAGTCAAGCCGACTTCAACAGAAAATGAAAGGGTATTTTCCATATCGGGAAATGTGGTCAGTAAGATTAGGAGCCGGCTGTCTGATAAATCTATTAATGCTTTGGTTTATCTTAAGGCATATTTCATAAGAATTAATAAGCAGGCTTAAAGACAGTTATATTTTTCGTATTAATAGTAGATAGATATCTCTTATTTAATTACATTAAAACTGCCAAAAATTGTGATACCATACCACCCACATAGTGAGATTAGTGAGTGATCTTTAGTTAGATAAATTATGATTGTTTTTAGTTAAGATGTTTGTTTTAAGCTGATTGTTAACAGAGATTTTGTTTTTTATTAAAGATTAGTGAGATTAGTTATAATAAGAAGAAGTATGATTGTTTTTAGTTAAGATGTTTGTTTTAAGCTGATTGTTAACAGAGATTTTGTTTTTTATTACAGATTAGTGAGATGAGATTAGTTATGATAAGGAGAAGAAGTATGATTGTTTTTAGTTAGCAATTTTGTTTTGAGCTGATTTTTTATTGAGAACTTGTTTTTTTTGTTAAAAATTATGTTGATTTTTTTCATGTAAAATAAACACAGTTAAATTAAAGACTCTTTTTATTAATTAAACAAAAATTTAGACGTATTTTATTTTTTCTCGACAACCCGAGAAGACCCGAGAAATCAGGCTCGAGAAGTCTCGACACCCGAGAACAAAAAAACCTCGAGAAATCGGAAACCCTAGTCACAGGTCGTTATTGTACATAAGGAAAAGAGGTCCCTAGTGTACTGCCCTCAGGTAGGTACACCAAATGTACTCGCAGAACTCTCACACTCGTGTCCATCAATTCGAATACTTCGCAATCTTCCTGATAGTCAGTAAACTAGTCATGCACCATCCTTCTAAATCTCCAATCTTGACGAAAGAACAGGGATTGACATCGTGTCATACGCCTTCTGTAAGTCCAAAAAGACGCCAATACACTTTTCCCCGCTATCTAGGTGCTATTTTAATACTTCAATAACAACAAAACATGTATAAATAATCTTTGTTACATCCTACAATTATGTAGGCTGTATAAAAATTGAATCTTTCGTAACTCCCCATATTTTTCGAGTAGAGATTTGCTTCTCTATCCGTCAAAAGTAACAGTGTCTATGAAATACCTACTTTATTCTTTTATTCAGTCATTATTCACTCACCTGTCATGGAACTTCATAGGCGAGCATGTACCAAACAGCAAATAAAAGAGTGGAAATAATTGGGTGTTTTTTTTTTATTATAATAATATTTATTCTGTTAATGTTTCAGACTCCAAATCGGCGTCCTGGCCCAGGAAATAGAAACCCTAAATCAGGAGCTCCAGTTAATAATGGAGCAGTGTGATCTGGTACAGAACAACTACGACTCGCTGCAAGTAAAGGATAAATACATGGAGCGGACGTTTAAAAACAACTTCGCGGATCTCTCTTCTATTATTGTAGACCAGTGTTATAAGTTTTATAGGTGAGTACCTACTCCTATGTCCCATCCCAGCACACAGCCCTCCAAAATGGATCTTGGACTCCTGCACAAGACTCCTTTTTAGGGCTCCGTACCTCAAAAGGAAAAAAAGGAACTCTTATCGGATCACTTTGTTGTTCGTCTGTACGTCTGTCAACCATCTTTTGTCAGAAACGCGCGGAGGTATCGATTTAAAATACGCTCAGGTTTGTTACCTCTTGGAGCCAAGATCAAACTTCAAAATCAACGCAATCAAAAGTTACAGCCCTTATTTTGAAATTTCCAAGGAAATCACATGCACACAAAACCTATAAGGTACTTCCCATTGACATAGAATCATGAAATTTGGCAATAAGCAAGGTCTTAAGTCGCCAGTAAAGTGCAAAATCGGAAATTTGTGGTGGAAAAAATATTTTTTGAATCACGCCATGGACCAAAAACCTATAGGGTACTTCCCGTTGATCTAGAATCATGAAATTTGGCAAGAAACGAGGTCTTATAGTAAAGGAAAAAAATCCAAAAACCGTAAACTTGTACAGTCATATTAATAAAAAAGGTCTACTCCTTTCTTATTCCCGATTTACTCTCAGAGTAGTTAATCTCCGACTAAGACTGTTTTTACGTAGTTTTGAAAACACGATTAATAAACCTGGACTAATGACGGAGTAGCTATACCTAAATTACACCTCCGATTAGGGTGGAAAACAGCATAATAAATAAGTCGTAAGTACCAACATAAAAATACTAAATGACGACCGATGTGGCGCGGTGGGCGAAGGTCTGCCTGCGACACAGAAGGTTGCGGGTTCGATTCCCGCCTCGGGACAAATGTGTGTACGATCTGCAGACATTTGTTCAGGGTGTTCTGGTCGTTTTCTATATATAATTAAAAATATCTATCTATCTATTGTATAATAGTATGTATATCAGTTATCTAGTACCCATAACACAAGCTCTGCTTAGCTTGAGACTAGATAATGCTGTGTGAATTGTCCAGCATTATTATTATTATTATTTATTACTAAATGGTAACTTTTTACGTCATTTTCTGTGGAAGTTGAGGACAGTCTGGAAATAATTGTAAAAAGTTTACAGGGAGACACATAAAGACACGTGAGAATGACATTACAAGAAACGGTTCTTGAAAAGGGGTAAGGTTTTATTGCTCTGCTGTCAATAACCAAACCGTTTTTATTTACGTTTATGGCATACCTAGTTGGCAGTTGCTTTAACTTTTGGATATCTACATATATTTTTATACAAATTCATGATTAGCGAGAGTTTCAAAAGGTTTTTACGAGGTTTGTATGTTTCACACTTCTTATGGTTTATGGATTCTCAAGCTCCACTATATCCTGTATTAATCTTAGATCTTCAATGTAGTAGTCTTCCATGAAGGTATTTATTAGTTAGTCACAAAGGACGTGACAAACAAGAACATTAATAGAAAAAAAAGCTTTGTTTTAATGTCACTATTCCCATTAGATTGTAAATAGCCCTCAGCTTAAGTAGGTATATGTATTCTCATGTGCTTACTAAAAATAGTCTTCTTTATTTGTGATTTTTTTAGCTGTAAGTTATCCGAAAATTTAAAAATAAATAAATTATAAACCTGCCTGGTCGAAGGAATAAAATTTACTCCGAGATTAACCTCGTAATAACTTACTCCTTCCTTGTGCCGTATTTATTAATACAACTTTTAACTAAAATGATGATTATCGATGTTGTAAAGTTACGCACTCGTTATTCGGAGTTTATTAGTAAGGCTTTAAGTGTATTCACAGAAAAAAATATTTTAATATCGCCGTGTTCCAAAAACCTATAGAATACTTTCCGTTGACCTAGAACCATGAAATTTGGCAAGACGCAAGCTCTCTTCATAGCACAAGTAAAGGGAGAAATCCAAAAGTTGTAAATTTGTAGTACATTCTCAAAAATAAATTTTTTTTTTAAAAATCAGAAAAAAAACTGAAAGCTATAATATAGTCTAAGCACAAAAAAACATTTTTTTTATTCTCGCCAAGAACCAAAACCTATAGGTTACTTCCCGTATTGGGCAATAAACAAGGTCTTTTAGCTATAAAATTAATATAATGTTTAGTTATGGAACCCTCCTCGTTGCGCGAGTCCGAGTCGCACTTGACGTTTTATTTTATAGTCAATGAACCTTCGTTTGGCCACTTTCTCATCTAGTGGAAAGGGAAAAGATGGCTGACGATACAAATACAAATAATTTATTTGCACACATGGGTCACAATGTTCTTGATTTTAGAATAGGTAAGTACCATACATGACCTTAGTCTAGGCATGCAAATTAGTTTTCCTAGGTCACTATACATTTTAACTAAATACATACAAAGATTTAGAAGATGCCCATTCGCTCTTGTATTTAAGATATCCAGTTTATAATAGGGATGATGACAGTAACTAAAAATCACCAAAACAGCAACAGGTATAATTAGTAATAATAATAAGTAGTTGTAGGTTATTTTTAACTAAGGACTCAAAATTCAAGGAGGATGGCAAGACCAAGTTATAATTTGAGCTTTATAGCATAGTTATCATAGTATTGCATCGTTTTAAAGAGAAATTTCGAAAATGAAACATTTTAAAAAGCTCAGTTTTTCCTTCAAATTTTATTTTTTTCAACAACAACCCTTTTTATATATAGTAGATGTATAAAATCATCTCGGAGTAGTTTCTCAAAATTAGTCATCCATCATGCCTATTGACCGGAAAAACAGCAGCAGAGAGCGTGTTTCAAACCGAATCGTAGAGGTGGAGGAAAACCGCTTAGTGCGACATCTTTAGGGGTCTCGGTTCTGCCTGAGCTGATTCCTGCTTGTAAATAATTATTGCTGGTAAAAAATAGTACTTAATTTAAAGAATAACGTTCGTTAAAAAGTATTAAGGGCTGAAAATTTTAGGATATATATTTAGGGATCCCGAACTAGAATAAACCTGTAACTCGGTTTATACTTTATCAGTCGCAAAGTCAATTTGGTACATTTCTTTTTAAATTTATTTCGACGCCATGACACCTCGACCTAAAACGTTTCCAATTTGTTACAGGAAACGTCCAAAATGGCAGCAGCGAGCCACCATGATCCCCGTGATCCTGTACGAGCTGGGGATAGCCATCCTCACTAGCACGCGCTCCCCCACGCTGCACTTAGACTGTGTAGACTACTACAAGGCGTATGTTTGTTATTGTACATGACTGTTAGCTCACCTCCTGATGGCGCCGCGAGCTATGATCCACGTGATCAATTTCTCATCGGCCCACATACGGTCCACTGTTGAACATGCCTCCCCCAGACATTGTGGGTTTTTCCATAATACCCAGAAGCCATAAACAGAGCTCTTCCTCTGGTAAGTTGCCCTATTCTCCTCTTACGACATCCACGGCCTGAGTTGGAGGGATCGATTGTTAAGCCGCGAAAGCTTCGGCCTTTGTTGAATGTAATTCTTATGTTATTCTGTTTGCTTCATGCGCGCGCGTTTTTAGTTAAAACTGTTAAGATTTGCGGGAAACTACTTTTCCGATCGTTTTGTTCCGTGTTAAACGCATAAAATAAACAAAACATAATAATGTGATTACAGCGTGGAGGCTTTGGACCAGATCAGTAACATGCCGCCCGTGATGGACGAGGGCCTGTGGGCCAACATGGTGCGTCTGCGCCGGCAGAAGATCGAAAACGAGATTAGAGTAAGCATTTACGCAGAATTAAACCTTATTGCACAACATAAGTCCGTTAAGTTGTGGGGCTAACACGGAAAATTAGACGTTCCTATCAGCGACGAGCAACCCTCTCAGCACCGACGCTCGTCATCACTGAACATTATCTTCTGCTAGCCTCCACCCCGTGTCTCCCACATCCTACGACTCTTAGAGCTATTTTCTAGTATGATTAACTGTAAAAGTACAGAAAATATTGTAAAATGAAATATTTCATCGTGTAGATCAGATATTGGTCATATTTAGTGAGTGTTGTGTACCTACATGTCCTTGCCCAGGCCAGCCAACCCAACTCCATGAAATAGATTTCACTCTCGCTGCTCGTCTCTACTACATAATATAACTATAGAATAGAAATATTTATTGTAAAGAGCTACAACAAAATTGTTCTTAAATCCTAGTAAGCGGCACTATACAATGGAGTCGTCAGATGAGTTTACACACATTACACAACTCAAAAAAAAATTAAGTATAAAGTAGAAAAAAGTTATGAGTCTCTTGTATAGATCCTACTGGTGTTCTGTTTGTTAGATGCGCGGCGTCGCCCAAGAGATAGCGTACGTGGAGAGTGCCGTGAACGTGTGGAACAAAGCCATCCAGAAACGCAGCGAGCTGCTGCAGCTCACCAACTTGGACATCTCTAAAATGAGGGACCACATCGAGCAAACCGCTAGGAATAAGACTATACAGGTACCGCTAACCACGTCAGCTTTGACCAGTCCTCTGGGATCGCAGTTCGGTGGTGGATCTGTTCTGCAGGGGGCGCTGCACTGCATCTCTAGGCTCCCACGGGAGGAGTACGAATTGGTAATTCTTAGCTGACGGGGATGATGTAAAGCAAACCCCCTACAGAGCAATTTTATCCATGTTCGGTAATTTTATCTAGTTACTTATTTCTAATGGTTTTTCCGTCATCTCATCTTTTGGCAGGATTATCAAAGCACATTTCATAGAAATGATTTGAATTTTTTTGCGAAAATTAACGATTTTATCTGGTAGGTTCATTTTTGTGAGAAAAGTCTTCAATCGTTAATTTATTGGTAAAATACACACAGTCAGATAGTAGTCCTGAGAAATAGAGTCGATTGAAACCAACTTGTTATTTATTTGACAAATGTTAATATGCCAATTAACTCCTCAATACAAAACCTAATAAATTATATAAAAATTAATTTATTTCTATAAAGTTTTAAAATAATTGTGTACCTACACCGTAGTAGAGACCTTAATTTAAGAGTTACTTACACAAGTATTTATTACTTGTGTAAGTTTATGTAACTCTCGCTTCTCCTTTATTAGAAAAATCGATCACTTCAAAAGAAAAAGTAGACGCCCTGAAGGTCGTCAAACTTTGCCCCATCTGTCTATAATGTACACATAGTATATTGTCACTTTTATCTGCGTAAATGATTGTTTTTGTTGGTAGTTGGTCCTCCCCGCGGGCCAAGTGGAGATCATAACGTCGGGACACGTCGAAGACTTCTCCGAGGCCTGCCTCATCCTGCGGGAAGAGATCGAGAAAGTCAACAAAGTTATATTGGTAAGAAGCTACTGCCCCCGACTGACTCCAGCCAGCGTTTCTGTGATCCCGCGCACAAGGAGTGCCAATGGGACCCTATTATTAAGCCAGGCTGCTCGTCGCCCGATTTAGGAATTTTTCAATATTTCGACATTGTTTTATGCGCCATGATGCGTTTCCAATTATCCGGAAACTTTGTCGAAGAACGCTATTTTAAACCAGCGGATTCGAAAACTTTTGACATTCGAATTCGGATCCTTGTTAGGGGAGTTTCATACTTTCGATCATCAATCCGCAACGAAATCAAAAAAGCGTTAGCGGAATCGAATTCGAATCGGACGTTTCCGCTCCGGAAACGAATCGAATGAATTAAAATAGCTGAACTGGAACCCTGATGTGCAAAAACCAAAGAAGTGACGTAACTAACTAGAAAAACGCGTTCAGATACCGTCAGTGTTGTGTGTTTTCGAGTTGCGTTCGAAACTGAAACCGATAGTGTTAACGTATGTCATCCAATAAAAACCAACTTGCAGTAACTTTAGTTCTTCCGTGATCATGGCGCATGAAACTGTCATAATACTGGAAAATAAAAAATCTCATCATGGTAATAATTATGCTGTTACAAACGACTTTTATGTTAATTAGCCATGATAGTTACAAAAGTAATAATTACACTATTTCGCATTGTTCATTAAGAATGCGTGAGTGACGTGTCCAAGAGTTCTGTAAGCACTTAGTATTATTTTTTGTTTTTTACGTGAGCGGGTTAAGGTGCCCCCGAACATCGAAGCTCCCATACAAACGTACTTTTCGATTCATTTGGAAACTACATGCCCTACTGATAGGAAATTTTGCACACATAATCGGATAATAAATAGCTATGTCGGTATCGGCTTGGTTTTTCAAAAAACATAATCATGATTAAATGAGAGCGAAACTAATTTTCCATATTTTAACCACCAAATCGAGTAGTTTTCAAGCGCTTTTATTAGCATGATAAACAACTTTATTCGAAAATCTGACTGGATACCGACATCGTAAATATATTCAATATTAGAAATGAACAATAATATTTAGGAAATCAATCCTTTATACAAAATGAATCGAAAAGTACGAAAAATTATCAAAAAATGGTGAAATTCCCTAGAGATTCTGCAACCGCTCGCTCACACGCGGGGGGCTGTAAGACGCGGAGGAGGTAAAATCCCGAAATTAGGCGAGCGACGCCGAAGGGGCCAAGCCGATCGAGAACGACCTGTCGTCGGTCGCACTGTGTGTGATTTGACCTCATTTGCGGACAGCCTCGTTTTATATAAATTTTGAATACAACAAATCATTCAAACAAAACCACGAACACTAATAAACTCCCGTGACCTTATCTAAAACAGTTTTTGAGATATTTTCAACTTGCTAAATTTTACTAAGGGAAAAGTTTCTTTCGGAAATATAAATAAATTAATTTTTAGGGTTCCGTACCTCAAAAGGAAAAAAGGAACCCTTATAGGATCACTTTGTTGTCCGTCTGTCCGTCTGTCCGTCTGTCAACCCACTTTTCTCAGAAACGCGAGTTGATATTCACATCATATACGCAGGCTCGTAACCTCTTGAAGCCTCGACATAAATCAAACTTCTAAGTCAACGCAATCAAAAGTTACAGCTGTTTATGTCTATTTTTTTTCAATTTTCCTAGGGAATCACATGCACACAAAACCTATAGGGTACTTCCCGTTGACCTAGAACCATGAAATTTGGTGAGAAGCAAGGTCTTATAGTACAAGTAAAGGAAAAAATCCGAAAACCGTAAATTTGTAGTTTATTCACAGAAAAAATATTTTTTTAATCTTGCCATGGACCAAAAACCTATAGGGTACTTCCCGTTCACCTAGAACCATGAAATTTGGCACGAAGCAAGGTCATATAGCAAAAATAAAGGGAAAAATCTGAAAACCGTAAATTTGTAGTTTATTCACAGAAAAAATATTTTTTTAATCTTGCCATGGACCAAAAACCTTTAGGGTACTTCCTGTTGACCTAGAACCATGAAAATTGGTGAGAAGCTAGGTCTTATAACACAAGTAAAGGGAAAAATCCGAAAACCGTAAATTTTTAGTATATTCACAGAAAAAATAATTTTCGAATCTCGCCATGGACCAAAAACCTGTAGGGTACTTTCCGTTGACCTAGAACCATGAAATTTGGCAAGAAGCAATGACTTATAGCACAAGTAAAGGGAAAAATCAGAAAACCGTAAATTTGTGGTTTATTCATACAAAATAGTACATTGTTACACTAGGGTTGGACGTAACTTATTTAGTCTCGAGACGCCAATAGTTAGAGGGACTAAATAAGTTACGTCATAATCGTTATCAAATCAGAAAATTATTGTGCCTTATTCGTCTGGATTTGACTGATTTCTTTGCTAAAGAGTTTGTACGGAACCCTTGATGCGCGAGTCTAACTCGCACTTGACGTTTTATTTACGAATGATAATAAGAATTCATCAAAAAATCTGTATTTCTAAAGCGATGTAAAATATCCGCACGGGTGTTCGATTTATTAATACAAAATGCACTAAATTTAAATATAAATCGAAGCTAAGGTCAAATAACACACTGTGGGTCGGCTCGGCCCGGTTGGTCAGCGCCAAAGAGTACCTACATTGAATGGACGGCGGCGACTGACAGACAGTCTCTGTCACAGTTCTCTGTTGTTACTTGCTACGCTAAATAAAATAAAACGAAAGAAGATAAAACCAAAGAAACTGAAAACACCGGGTAGGTAGGGCGGCCGCACACGTCCGAATTTAGTCCAATTATCGGACGAGAATTAGACTAAATCGCCAAGTGCGAGTGTCACGACTATCACACGCGCGTCGAGAGTTTCGAACATTTGCCAATTACCTATACAAATATATTTTAGGTACCGGTTAGAAACTTTGCTATTTAATTCAGACTGTAAATTCGACTTTATTTATTCGACATTAATTATTATTAATTAAAAGTAAAGAAATTTACTACACATAATTTACTCCATGTCGTTATTTTAAAATTTCAACATCGTAATTTGTACCTACAGAAAATTTTGGTTTATTTTTTAAATTTAATTTTTTAAAATCAGTACCTACCTACCTAATGGCGCACGAAATTTATTGTTATAAATTTCAAATTGCAAGTCAATAGCAGCAGTAGCCGAAACCGACCTCGAACCTCTAAAAACGTCATACGAATAGGTAGGGTAGGTGTACCAGTTAGGCGTCCAGGCCCATATCTCGTCCTTTCACGGCACTACTGGTAACATTTCGTCGAAAATAGCCTTACTTACACTCGCACACAATGATAATCAGTTATATCAATAAGCTGGATGTGTAAGCTACGCACACAAGCAAATTTTACATCACTAGCACCCGGCAAAATAGATAAAAAAAAATAATCAGTGTGCGGTCGAAAGAAAAAAGACGAAACGTGCCTGGATTCAACGGAAAAATTAGCAGCATGTCACATTTTTAACGGTAAGTTTTACATTGTTTTTATGCATTTTAGAGTTGATGGTTATTAATGTGACTTAATCTTGGATTAAAAAATATGGATTTGTGTTATTCTGTCTAAATTATAATCAATAACTTTGAAATTTTGCGTGGACGTGAACTGTACCACGATATTTTGAGATAGTCCTGTTGTCGACCGGGTGGACGCGAAATGGACATTATCGTGTCAATAAGGTGGTCTCTTGTATTCATTATTGTATGAAAATTTACTCAAACTTTCAATTAAATTTGGACCTTATGCTCGTAAGCTATCTAAAAACCATATTTCGTCCAGGCTTAAGCAATGAACCATAAAATACTAAATGTATGAAATTTCTTGTGGACGGGAATTGGACAAGGTTAAGTGAAGTCCTGATTTCGACCTTAACTTTAAAGATTATGTAAACCGAACAATATTCTAATAGAATTGCGTATAATAAATCATTGCGTTATGCTCGTAAG
This sequence comes from Eupithecia vulgata, assembly GCA_946478455.1. Taxonomy (NCBI): domain Eukaryota; kingdom Metazoa; phylum Arthropoda; class Insecta; order Lepidoptera; family Geometridae; genus Eupithecia; species Eupithecia vulgata. The sequence goes on along the minus strand of OX297862.1, from coordinate 1,463,242 downwards.
CTATCTAAAAACCATATTTCGTCCAGGCTTGGAGCAACGAACCATAAAATACTGAGTTTATGGAATTTCTTGGTGGTCGGAAATTGGACAATATTAAGTGAAGTCCTGATTTCGACCTTAGCTTTATAGATTATGTAAACCAAACAATAATCTAATAGAATTATAAGGTTTTTTGTTACTATAAATTTTATGAAGACAAGGAAAAAACAAAGAATGGTAGAGCAGAAATATCAAGAAAAAGAAAATTAGCAAGAATACAGAAAAAGAAGGAAAAGGACAGTCAAAATCAGGTAAGACAATTGGAGAAGAGAAAAAAGAAAACACCAACTGGAAAAGTTAAACCTAGCTTTGGATCAGATAGTATTGTCGAAGCCGGAGATCTCCGCTGAGATAGAGGATTTCTATGGCCGTTTATACGCTGCACATGCCCCTCATGCCCAACGGGATGACCACGATTCACGAGCCACCCTGACACGCCACTACATCGACGAACTGCCAGACATCAGTCAAGACGAGATCGTGATGGCTCTGAGGCAGCTTAAAAATGGAAAAGCCCCCGGTGAAGACGGCATTACTTCAGAGCTTCTGAAGGCAGGAGGAGCCCCTGTTTTGCAGGAGTTTCAGAACCTTTTCAACACCGTTCTTCGCAGTGGGAGAACTCCAAAGGCGTGGAGCGAGAGCCTGGTGGTGCTCTTTTTTAAGAAGAAAGATAAAAACCCTTCTTAAAAACTACAGACCCATCACACTCCTGAGCCACGTCTATAAGCTTTTCTCACGAGTGGTCACGAAATGTCTCGCCAGGAGACTCGACGAGTTCCAGCCACCCGAACAGAGCCGGAGGATATGGCACCATAGACCACATACACACAGTGAGGCAGATTGTACAGAAGTCCGAAGAGTATAATCAGCCCCTGTGTCTGGCCTTTGTGGACTATGAAAAGGCTTTTGACTCTGTCGAAACCTGGGCTGTTCTAGAATCCTTACAGCGTTGCCAAGTAGACTATCGTTATATCGAGGTGCTGAGATGTCTTTATGATGCCGCGACCATGACTGTCCAAGTACAGGGCCAGCAGTCCAAACCCATCCAACTGCGCAGAGGTGTGAGACAGGGGGATGTTATATCCCAGAAACTGTTCACAAGCGCGTTGGAAGATGTGTTTAAGACGCCTGGACGACTGGAAAGGTAAGGGCATTAACATAAACGGCGATTACATCTCACACCTCCGATTCGCTGATGACATAGTCTTAATGGCGGAATCGCTGGAGGAGCTTAACCGGACGCTGGACGGCCTAGCTTCCGCCTCACGACGCATCGGTCTTGGCATGAACTTAGATAAAACCAAGGTCATGATCAATGGCCATATTGATCCGGGACCTATCGTCGTACATGGCCACCTTCTCGAAATTGTTTCCGAGTACACTTATCTTGGGCAGATTCTGCAGTTGGGTAAAAACAATTTCGAGAAGGAGGCCAAGAGGAGGATCCAGCTAGGTTGGGCAGCGTTTGGAAAGCTACGTCGAGTCTTCTCGTCATCCATACCGCAATGCTTGAAAACGAATGTTTTCAATCAGTGCGTCCTACCCGTCATGACCTACGGAGCTGAGACGTGGACGCTCACGGTAGGGCTGGTCCACCAGTTTAAAGTCGCCCAGCGAGCTATGGAGAGAGCTATGCTCGGTGTTTCTCTGAAGGATAGGATTCGCAACGAATACATCCGACAGAGAACCAAGGTTTTCGACATAGCTCAAAGGATTAGCAAGCTGAAGTGGCAGTGGGCTGGCCATATCTCGAGAAGAACCGACAACCGCTGGGGTAAACGTGTTCTTGAGTAGAGAGCGCGACTCGGCAAACGTAGTGTAGGACGCCCTCCGACCAGGTGGGATGACGATTTGCGAAAGACTGCTGGCAGATGCTGGATGCGGCAAGCTGAAGACAGAGCGCTATGGCGCTCATTAGGGGAGACCTATGTCCAGCAGTGGACTGAAAAAGGCTGATGATGATGATAAAAACAAAGAACTTAAAGTACCTACCTACTTACCTGTTAAAATTTGTTATTCGTAAGTAAATAATAATCATTGTGTAAAACAGAAATTATTAATTACTGTCTGTTGTTTGTAGCTGATTGATTAGGATTGACTTTTTATAATTATAACTTTATTCAATAATGTGTGAGACAGAACCTCTAATAAAAGATGACTAATTACTAAACACGAGTTTTGATAAACCCTCTTAGCATAACAATTTCTAGTGATTTTCCTATCAGATATATGGTGGTCGAAAACTGGGTAACAGGGGGTCGAAAACTGGAAATTTTGGACGAGAACTGGTAAAAATAGGTATTTCGGCTTAAAATATTTTTTTAAAATTAACAGATAAATTTATGAAGAAAGTCTTTTTTTCTAGTGACAATAGAGTATTTTACTCATGTGGTGAAATCAATTTTATTCCAAAGAGCTCACTAAAATAATTTTTTTTCGATATCTGAATCTGACAACTCCACTAATTGGACGCAAACTGGCGCATTGACCCTACCTAGGTAGGTATCTAAAATTCTAAAGAAAAATTAAATAAATGGCACACTTTACTCCGCGAGTTCCCGCCAAAAAGCCTCAAACACGAAACACGTTACAAAATTAATGATACCTACTAACTTTAGTATTGTAATAGTACACGTACCTATATAGTCGGTAGATGCAATAATTTATATGTTTATCAAATTGTTTTATTGCCGTAATGTCATACGTTACCGTACTAACTAGTAACAATTCTGTGCCGACGACGCAGAGTACCTACTACACACACATGCACGCAAGCTTCACATACAAAGCAGACAGCTGTATTTGATGGTTATCGCGCTTTCTCACTCATAACGCGCTCTATTTCATTCGAAGTGAAATAGCAACAAATACTCACGGGCCGGCCGCTGAGATTCGGGACATGTTCTGGCCATTCTTAAGTAAAGTACCTACTACTATACTAACCCTGTTTGCGTTGGAAGGAAACCAACATAGTCTCTGGCCGCGCGCGTTCCGCGTTCCTGCGTGCAGGGACACGTTATTCGTACCTTACCTAGTTATAGTTAACCCGCTAACATTCACAATGAATTGGTTAACTACGATACTTTTGATAATAAAATAATAATAATAATGCTGGACAATTCACACAGCATTATCTAGCCCCAAGTTAAGCAGAGCTTGTGTTATGGGTACTAGATAACTGATATACATAATACAATACATACATTACATAGATAGATATTTTTATTATATATAGAAAACGACCAGAACACCCGGAACAAATACCTGCAGATCGTACAAATATTTGTCCCAAGGCGGGAATCGAACCCGCAACCTCTTGCGTCGCAGGCGCACCTTCGCCCACCGCGCCACAGGTCGTCAAATATAAAATATTGGTATGGTATTTCCAGAAAGTGGGTGCCCTGAAACTGCGAATGATGCGAAAGCAGATGGAGTTCCGCAGAGGGATCCTCGCCAAGGAGTGGGAGCATGCGCAGATGAAGATGAAGCTCAGGCACATGGAGGCCGAGCTCTACTCCTACCGGAGACTCAAGGTGATTAGATCGACATGCAGCCCGGTGACACCTATTGCAGGGTCTCACCTAACCTAAGCCTCTTGTGCACGCCGCGGTCATCAACATGCAGCCCGGTGACACCTACTGCAGGGTCTCACCTAACCTAAGCCTCTTGTGCACGCCGCGGTCATCAACATGCAGCCCGGTGACACCTACTGCAGGGTCTCACCTAACCTAAGCCTCTTGTGCACGCCGCGGTCATCAACATGCAGCCCGGTGACACCTACTGCAGGGTCTCACCTAACCTAAGCCTCTTGTGCACGCCGCGGTCATCAACATGCAGCCCGGTGACACCTACTGCAGGGTCTCACCTAACCTAAGCCTCTTGTGCACGCCGCGGTCATCAACATGCAGCCCGGTGACACCTACTGCAGGGTCTCACCTAACCTAAGCCTCTTGTGCACGCCGCGGTCATCAACATGCAGCCCGGTGACACCTACTGCAGGGTCTCACCTAACCTAAGCCTCTTGTGCACGCCGCGGTCATCAACATGCAGCCCGGTGACACCTACTGCAGGGTCTCACCTAACCTAAGCCTCTTGTGCACGCCGCGGTCATCAACATGCAGCCCGGTGACACCTACTGCAGGGTCTCACCTAACCTAAGCCTCTTGTGCACGCCGCGGTCATCAACATGCAGCCCGGTGACACCTACTGCAGGGTCTCACCTAACCTAAGCCTCTTGTGCACGCCGCGGTCCTGACCAGCCTCACATCACAACATCACACTATAACCTGACAATAAGCACACTTGACACTTTTCCAGATTTCGAGACGCACACGCAGCTGTGTGTCATGTCTGGGTGATTACATGACTTAAATGTGCTAGTTCATTTACCTCAAATCAATACTAATATTATAAATACGAAAGTTTGATGTTTGTTTTTTTCCTGCAAGCTAGAACTAAGCAAGCAATTGACTTGATTTTTAGCATAGATTTAGTTGATGGATGGAGAGTAACATATAAGCTACTTTTCATCCCATAAATCAGTTCGCATGGTATAGAAATAACCTTAAGCAACGCGTGTGAAGCCGCGGGCAGCTAGTAAGATTCAATCTGGCTGCGCCGTGCGCCCCTGCCGTTTAAACTACAATCATTCGGGTTCGATAGGGAATAGCAAGACGAAGGCGGAGGAACGTCTGACGACGGTCATACGTTCGTCCTCCTTCGTCTTGCAATACAACCATTTCCTGATGAGGCGATGGTTGTATTGAAAACTCTGAAAGCTGTCGTGTCGCCTAGCAACGATTCCGGCTTCCCCACTTTAGTCTCACGATACGCACACTTCTGTCTGGTGGTACTGAGGTCTGCACTGACATCTCGCATAGAACTGTTTTGTGTATGCGTAGCGCCGCCGCCGCCGCCTTTAAACTGTCTGGTTAAAATCAAGTCCTTGAAGTAGAGGAGTAAGACTCTGGTGCTCAACAGCTGTGTTTCAGTATTATCAGCAGTGTTGTTGCCTTTCATAACCAATTTACATCTTTTCGACTTCGGCGGTTAGAGCACACCCGTACTGAGGGTGGGGCGCGGGTTCGAGTCCCACCTAAGTAGAATTTTTTTGGGAACTTATTTCATTTCTTAGAGATACCCAGAGTGTAGGTAAGCACTATAACAAAAATCCTTACAATTTACATCTTCCTTTCATTCAGATCCCCAAAGAGCTTCAACTGTACCTAAAGAACAAAACTCTGGGATACACAGAAGAGATGGAGTTTGTTCGCCTCGAGAAAGAGATGGAGGCTTCCAAGATGAGCGTCAACAACGTACTCACGCAGCAGATACACAGAGTGGAGGAGTTGCAGGTATTCTTCATCAAAATGGATATGACGGATATCCAATCCAACATGCTATGTTTCCTTGAAAAAATAAAATTCATAAAGTGGGTTTAGTGGAGGTGAAAAATGTTTCATGCGAGAAAGAAAAAGAGACTATTGAATTATTTTTATATTGATTGCATTACCAACCATGTACCTAATCAGAATAGAATGTTTGTTCGTTTTTCCCACAGCTGAAGATAAACGCGCTGGAGACGGAAAGCCTGGAACTGGAAAAGATGATAGCCAAACTCAATGTGAAGGTCTCGGAGAAGCGCATCAACGAGGACCCGCTGGAGCCCATCCGCATCAGATGTGCCTACAAGAACAGGTTTGTCTCTTTTTCACTTAGTTCTTTCGGCGCATAGCACATCTCCGCCGGGTAGCAAATCTGGCAGCGGAACGCAGTAGTTTCGCCATGACTTGTCCGTTGTACAAGCTAAACAGATGCTAAACTTTCGATTCCGCCGATCTCCTCGGACGCCACCTACATCTCCACTATCATTTCACTATTTTTCTTGAATACCGCGTTTGTTTCGCATGTATCGTGTGGGAATCGAAAATTTATATTCCGCTCCTCGAATGGCGAAAAATGTAGTAATGTTGCGCAGCGGAACACGGTTTGTTTTAGTCAATGTACCTATATTATAAAGGAGTAACTGACTCACTGACAGACAACGCATAGACGGACCACTGGGTGTAGACTTCTAGGGACTTGAAATTTAGTTTTTTTTCTTTTTTTTAATGTTTGGTGTATGGTTGTACTATGAAAGGAATTTTGAGACTTCGTTCTCTAAGAGTTTTAAATTGAAGCTAAAAGTTTAGATAAAAATGCTTTTTTACTAAGCCTAAGTCGTCTGTCTGTCTTGTTGTTTGTTTGTCTGAGCAGTCTTGCACTAGCATGTCAACATGCAAAGCACTATTCCAACACACGCACCGGTCTAACAGTCAGGTACGCCTGACCAGGTATTCTATCTTAGATCGTAGCATGATGTGTCGAAAATCGGCCATGTTTTGAGAACCGATTCTTTTATAAATTTTATACGAATTTTGAAGGTAAATTCTTCAATGCAACGCCTTGATGTGTAGTATGTGTAGTGGCTTGCAATTGTGATTTATATGCGATATTAAAAAAAAATTAAAAGAATCGGTTCCTTATATCTTGAGAATCGGTTCATTTTGTAGTGCCTCGAGCCGGGTATTCCCGGTTCTTTTGAATCCGGTTCCCATGCCCTAATTATGTGCCCTATAATATAGCCTATATTTGTACCTTAGTTCGCCCACAATATGGTTCTTTTCAGAATGGAAACGCTGGTACTACGCAGTCAGCTGATCCGCGAAGTGCAAGCCAACCACACCACCATAGTGTTACTGCAGACCGAGCTGGAGCTGTGTCGGCTACGCACCTACCCTACCCTCGCCAACTTCACTACTTTCACCTGAGTTTATATTCTATCGTCCACTTAGGGACCCTTTTAAATTATAGGGCCTATCAGATTTACTGACGAGCAGAATCAGCGGTTAGAAAAATTACGCCAACAACTTATAGGTCTGGGAGCAGAGATCTGGGAGAGTAGGATAGTTTTCATTTTGAGGCTAGCTTTTTACTGCACACTGATTATTGTACAAGTCTTCTCTAAGTCATCTACACATATTTTGTGGCACCTTATTTTAGATTTGACAACCAGCGACACGACTCGGCGGCGGGTTGGTGCGACATTTTAGTGTTTGGCATTGTAGGCAGCCGACGCGACGGTGTTTTATCAAACTGTGGCCGCGGCGAGGGCGGGCTGCTAAATTTAGTTTGCTTACCCAATTCTAAAGCCTTGGTCTCTTATATACTAATAATAATAACCATTTATTTTTATCCACAAAGGTTCTCTATAAGTAGATACAAAATGTAGGTATTTAGTATACTAGATCGAACCTGTTTTGTGAAGACTGGTGCCTGATATAGGTTTATAGTAAAACCTGTATTACAGGTCAGCAGGGCTTCACGGACGGATAACGGAGTACGCTGCGTACTGCGGTGCCGCGCCGGGTACATAGGTAAATTAGGTAATCGTATGAAAAATGTCTGTATAGTTTAGAACAGCATTAGCATTTAGCATTTATAGTTTAAATAGTGTTCTTTTGTTCCGTTTCGTACTGCGTAATGATCAAAAGACCAAGGGTAATGAATGTCGCATTTGTTCAACTAGGTAGGTACCTAATTTCATAAGTCTGAAGTTAAGTTTCGTGTTTAATATTTTGTTAGGTTTAATTTAAAATAGTTACTTGAGCTCTACATTTAAACGGAAGGAACATCCGTCCGCAGTGAATGTTTACCAAACATGGTAACATTAGCATTGTTGTTATCCGACGCAAGGTAATGTGTGTAGACAATGTTTCAAAACAATAAATACACTGACTCAAGATTATAAAACGTTTATTTTTAAACTACTTTATATTATAACAATTATTGTGACTCAAAATATACCAGAATCGATTGCAATACTTACTTTTCAAACGGTATATTTTAATAGCCGACAGCACTTAAATTAAATTAATTAAAAGTTAATCAATATTAATTCAATATATTTTAATTTACATACGACAAAGATTAATACGGGATCTAAACAACATGTTTGATAAATGATCACGTTAAAACTGCCGGTAGTCGTAAATAGCGACCCCCTAGCCTCATTATCAATCTGTCGAAATGAATTGAAATAAACTTCCTCAACAGATCTTATAAAACTTTAACACAAAAAATAAAAATGATAATTCAGTTTCTCGCATAACTTGCTAAAATCGCCTAGTACCTACTGGTACATACCAATAGTAAGTTGTACAATTTTGCTTTACTTTTCCTAGGTTTGTTCCGCGATGCTATAAAAAAGTAGGAAATAGGCCACGACTTCGATATTTTAATTTATCACAAACTTTTTCATCACATTGCCAATTTAACTTCAAACAAAACGTGTATTCAATTCCTTAGAAGATAAGAACCCTTTTTAGGTATATTATGACTAGTATATTATGTAATATGACGTTCAGTCCAATTTTTTTTTTCTTGCTGTAAATTTACTAAAAAGAGTTGGTTGAACTACAAAAGAGTTGCACAAGAGGCGATACGAGGAAAGAATCGAAAATGCCAAAATTGACGACCCGATCGATCCAATGTGCACTTGCTCTTATGATTATTTGTAATCTAAAGATACAACTATGGATATGTATAGGAAAGAGATCAAGTTAAACCTTTATGATTTGGCTTGAGCTGTGTACATTATTTATTTATATAATTATATTTTAGCTTACATACAACATAACATATCGAAACTCGCATAATATCACTAAGAGTAAGAAAAGGGACGTTTATTGTTCACTAAGGGCTGGTGATGGTTAAACACCGTGCTAGGTATAAGGGTTGACAATATTGAAAAGCCTTGCTTGCAATCAGCCCAGAACTGATATGAGTGATTGGAGGCCTAGACCTATCAGTGGCTAGGTTCTGGCTAATGATGATAATGAATAAGGGATCTTGATTAGGAAGCTAGAAATGAGGGAGCCCCAAAGCAAAGGTTGATGACGTATCTGGTCTAGACACGCAGCTTGTACCGACAGATGAATGTCGTCAAACTGCAGATAGAGCGAAATGTGAAGTAGGTACACACGTTATATTGGGCACACCACTTTGGGAGGGTCCAAAGTGAACCTACGACCTAGTAAAGGCCTCTGTAACGTACTAGACACCAAGTTGTGGCGATCTTTGGTCAACCATGTTACGTCAAACAATAAATGGTGCGCTCAAAACTACAAACTGAACTTGGACCATGGACAAGAAGAGCTGTGGTAAGTCTTCATGTGGGATAATGTTATTGTTATACATTACAAAAGCTATTGATGCTGGTTTGTGGTTGATTAGGGATGGTGGTCACAGCGCGGTCCGCTGGTCGTAGACGATGACGGCGTCGGCGTCCAAGAACTGGCTGTGAGACTTGCTGAGCGCGATGATGGCGGCGTGCTCACTGCGCATGCGGTTCTTGTACTTCTTGCTGAGACTCACCTGCGAAAATACATTTCAATTACCTTCGATCAGGTCTTTTGAGTCTTCGAGTTGTATCTATTTTGAAGGTTGGTAAGATAGATACGGCTTGAAGGGTCAATATTTGAATTCCTCATGTGTAAAGTTCGTCTTTTTGCGTGGCCAACGCCGTCGTCGCCGGTCAGGGCAGCTCTGTGTGGTACCAACCTTAGCGTACAGCTGCTGTAGATCGTCCTCAGTGGACAGCGGCCGTGGCTTTGGCCGCAGGAAGGCCGGCAGCGAACGGGTCTTTAGCGCGTCCATATTGGCAGCGCTTTCTATCTCGTCTAACACTGGAAGGAATAAGTTTTACTTTATTGCTCTTAAATGTATAGATTGCACGTAATTCCAGATAATTTACGCCAGAATTACGTGCCATACTGTAATATAAATTGGGTTGGGTGGCAACGAGCATCGAGGTGGCTCGCTCCAGGAGTGTGTCCCTAGCGAGCGCCGCCATTATAGTTCGGCTTCGGATACCAACACGATGAACAATGAAGCCATTAATATAAGCTGGAGTTTAATTCATAATACATAATGTTTATTCATTAACAATATTAAATTGTATCTGAAATTTTATAAATAATTACATGCGGTCATCAAATAATTAATAAAATATAACAACACGTCATACAAACCTAACTCTTTGTCTCGGAATGTGTCATGGGTGAAAGAATTGGTCACGGCGGCGCAGCATGAGAATCGACCGCTTTAGCTCGGGCGACTAGGAACCTACCGCAGGAAGGGCAGCCAGCAGCTAGTCTCAGTGTAGCACCACGCGCCAAGCGTGCTGATTGTGACATTTATGACAAACCCCCCTTGGGGTACGTTTACCTACCAGTGGAAGTATACACTTTACTTACAACAAACTACCCGAAACTTTGAAAAATGTTAGCTCGATTCATACTTTTAAAACTGATTTTGCCAGTTTTGATACGGAAAATTGGTAAATTTTATAAGTTTGTAAATTTTTAAATTTATAGTAATTTTATAGTTTGTAAAATTATAAAAATTATAGTAACTAATTTGTAATGTAATTGTCTATCGTCCTTTTACCTTTTTTGTACCTACCTATCTTTTCATTAGTGCTAAACAATAATTACCTACTAACTACAGACCGAACAACAACCACTCCATACTTTTATAAATAATTTACAATAAGCTAATTAACTATTCTCATGTAAGCGACTGTGTTTTTTTAAGAGTAATCTTTAACTAAACCTAAGTACGAGTGGTGATGAGGTAGGTAGGTATAGGTATGTAAGAGTCGTACTAACTGCCACTGCTTGCGTACTGTAGACTATGGTCCCTGGTCTGCGGGGGTGCGCGGGGGGGCGCGGGCGGCGGCGCGTGGCGGCGACAGTCTTCCCCCGCATCCCTCACATCCCCCGCGTAGCTCGCTGGCCGTGTGTGACGCTGCACTTGGACCTGCACCTGACATCAAACGTACCACAAATAAGCAGGGCCATTAATTACGTGAGGCGTTTAGGGATTCGTGATGGCGCAAGACTGAAATTTATAATTGAAAATCGTTAATGATTGCGGCAAATTAATTTTCCATTCGTTTTATTCTCTGCTTGCCCGTGGTCCAGTTGAGCTGGTCCCGTTGACTGGACCACGGAATGAGAAAATGTGGAAAAAATCTTCGGTGGTAGGTACAGTTAACTGGACCACCGGAAAAAAGTATTCGGTAGTCCAGTAAACAACGGTACCACGGAAGAAATATTTCACGTGAGTCTAGGTAGGTACTTGTCACCAAACGTCAAATGTGACATTAAATTTAGTTTAAAAGAAGAAAAGAAAAAATAAATTTATTACCATAAATACTACAAATTACAACACAGATTACAATTAAACATAAGATAAACAAAAAAAAATAAGGCAATGGGAGTAATGTCAGCTTTATGCTACATACATTATTATAAGTAATGCATGTAGCGCTGTTTTTCAAATTACTCCTCTCGGGTAGGTGGTCAACATATGAAATTGGCGTTTTGTATGAGAGGAACATAAAGTCGATTTTTTCTAATATAAAACATTTAATAATTCAAAGTATTGCCATAATCTATGCACTTTTGCCACCTCGTAGGTATCCTTGATCCCTTTTATACTAAAAAAACCTTTCGGACGAGAATCAATAAAATCTTTGAAGGCGTTTGGACTGCCCCATCGGGATTGAATTTTTTTCCTCACAAAAAGTTATCCAAATTTCGAAAAAAATGGTAATAATATGTTAGAGCAAGGTCCGGAGAGCACGTTGGATGTCTTAGCTTAGACCTTCCAATTGAAGCTCCTCTAATTTGGTAGCCGTCTGTTGTGCAGTGTGTGGTCTAGCGTTGTCCTGAAGCAGCAGGCCACTGCTGCTTCAGAGAGATTGACCATGCCTCGGTTGTTTAGCAGCTAGCTTTTCCATCATGGTTTGCAGTTGCTGACAATTATAGACATCTGCCGTAATCGTCTGACCAGATTTAAGAAAGCTGTAGTGGACGACACCGGCACTGGTCCACCAAACGCTCACAAGTAACTTTTTTTGAGTCAATTTTCGCTTGGGGCATGATTTGGCTGGTTCGCCATTGCGATGAGCGCTTTCGACTGTCGTACAGGATCCACTTTTCATCACAGGTAATGATTCGATTTAAAATCCCTTCATTATTGACCTAATGTTACGCAGCAGTCGACGCGCGTTGGGGTACCTCAATAATTATGTGAAGCAAATCGACCTTTCAAGCTTTTTCACCTTCCCAATTTGCTTCAAGTAGACTAAAACAGTTTTATCACAAACACCGCAGCCTCCAGCTAAGTCTGACGTAGTTTGCGATGGATCCGCTTCCACAATAGCCTTTAATTCTTCTTTATCAACTTTGGTCTCCGGCCGTCCACGGGCTTTTTTTTGCAGGTCGAAATTTCCAGAACGAAAACGTTGGAACCAAAAACGCACTGTGTTTTCTTTTGCGACACCACCGCCCCCATACACATCAATAAACCTTCGAGCCGTTTCTTCAGCACTGGTGGCACGGTGGAACTCGTAGGTAGGCTCCTACTTGTAAATAACGCGATATTTCAAGTTTTCCATTTTGTAAACTGAGTGACGTAAACAAAAGACGAAAAAACAAATGAATTGTGGTTTTCGAAACACCAATGCATGAGTAAATAGCTGTATAAAAAAATCAGGAATTCCTAACCAAAAAGGAACTGCGTAACAATTTTCTAATTTAGCAAGTAGAATTTCGTGGTCAATGTCATATGCAGTGGATAGGTCCAAAACAAACCTGTCACTCTTTTCTTATTGTTAAAATTACATTAGACATGTAACAGAAGATCAACAGCATCCACAGTCCCTACTCCCTACTACGCTACCTACATCGTTAGCCGAACTTAGGTTAAAAACCCCCTGTGTAAACTTAGATAGGTACCTATGTGACTAGGTATTCTATCTTTTATTATTCTCTCTTATATTTTGGAAAAGATGGATAAATTAAATCAAAATTAAATTTTTAGATTAGATAAAAATGTAATTTTAGTAACTAACAAAAAACATGAGCCTTCATCCAGTGCTGCATGAAGGGAGAGGCTGTGTCCAGCCTTCTTGCAATGACCTGCAGGTAGCTGTTGGTGCTGCCGCGCACCCTGCGCATCAGCGACGCCGTTCTTTTGCGCAGGATCGCAGCGAACCCGTGCAACCATTGAAAAAGTTTGCTAGTGGTTCAGCCAAGAGATCTATGTTTTCTTTGATAATCGTAACGGGTATTTCGTCATAGCGTTATGAAGGTTTAGATTGCATTTTCTTATTAATAAATTTAATTTCGCTCCCACTTGTTTCTCTTTTAACTATTTCAGTGTTAACTCTTCTAGAATTGTCCTTCACCAATTGTACCTAAAGCTTGTGAATTTCTGTCAATGTCGTCATTGTTGATTGTTTTAAAGTCAAACTGTTTCGCAAAAATAGAATAATACCGAGAGTGGTAAAGCCTAGCCGAGTGAGCCACATATAATTTTCAGGCTTTGTAGCGGCTCTGAGGGGAAGTCAATATTCAAGATACCTACTCGTTTGTAGTCAGTTTGCTAAACACAAAAAAATGTAGGTAACGGAACCGTAAAAAAATTTGCTTGGGCTCGCTGTTAATTTATTATCATTCTGATTACATAATGGTCGACTACCACTTATGCTCACTTTGCCGACAACTGCTGAAAAATTAAGAAAAAAATTAAAAAATTTCGCGGTTTGCTTTTCTCGCCTCATCCATCTCTCTCATCTTTAGGTACCTACCTGTGGTCCTGAACTTGACCAAATTATGATTGGCAGTTATTTCTCGCGGCCCCACCGCTCGCCGATAACGTTTAGTTAGTCTATTGTTCTCGGCAGGGTCTTCAACCCCCCCCCCCCCCCCCCCCCAAATGTATTTCTGCCTACGGCCCTACTTACGTTACCTACTTATATTACAATACCATACAATACAAAACACTTTATTGTACACCAGAAAAAGAACATTACAAAAAAAAGACAATATTACATGAGACGAGTACAATGGGCGGCCTTATCGCTTAGAAGCATCGATAAATACTTGGCCCGCCTTTTTTTGACACACACATGTAGTTATGTTTTGGTGGGGTAAGCACATTTCCTGAACAGTCAGAAATAAAGGGGGATGCTTAAAAATGCTATTGCCACGAAAAAAGATGAAGGAGTGTCTCCGGCGTCCCACCAAGACCCAGCGCTCGGATGCCCCGAACCCCTTGCATCCCCGAGTGAAGTGAAGACGGCCTTGGACGCACACTATATTATGTATAAGTACCTCTACTGTCTTTAAGCTTCATTATTTAAAGCTTAGCTATTACGTAATAAATAATTAAACTTACTTCGGTATGTTTATGGACCCTGTAGCTGTCTTGGCTTGAGTATGGTTGATTTTCTTTAATAACATAATTTTCTTTGAGATATTGCTCATCTGAAAATACACAAATTTTTGCTAATGGTGGAAGTCATAGATATTATCATTATCGAAGTTCATTTGTTTACAAAAATTACCAAAGCGGGTTAGATAGAAGTTCTAAGCCAAATGGTAAAACCACAAAGTACTTTTTTTAACACGGGAAAGGTAAAACTTACCAAATGATTTATGATGACGCGGCATTTGGCGGCAGTAACAAATAACGAGTAATAAAATAACAACGCCACAAATTCCCCCAATAAGCCAGGTCAACCAAACAATTATAACGCGGCCCTGGAAATAGTAAACAATTCGAATAACACCACATCGTTGAACCAATGGGACTTTTTTGTTGTACCATGCAATGGAATGGACCAGCTAGTAACTATAAACGGTAGTTAGTATCCAACCAAAGTCTGTGGTAGGTAAGTCGGTATTGATTTTTAAATTGCACTTTATTTTCACCTGCAGAAACATTTCACTTTCCAACAAGGAAGCGAATGATTCTTCTATTTGTTGCCATCATAATATTTATATCGAACATTGTAACTGAGTACCTATTACTACGGTTTCTACATTAGTATAAAAATAAAATCAGAACAAGAAATAGGCCATTCAATTTTGAGCCATGTTCAAGGGTTTTAAAATTCGCGCCTGCGCACAGCTTCAGCTCTGTTCAAAACCTTACACTAACACATCGATTCTATGCATGGTAATTTTAAAACATGATTTTATATCAATATCTTGAAGATAAATAATAGATTTATAAACGAGTAAATGTTGAAATGCAGTATTCATGAGGCTGAGGCCAAGAATTATTATATTTTAGGTTCATTCAAAAAAAATGACAGCTGTATTATTTATGCTAAAAAGTTAAAAATTGACTTTTTGGACACGACAATTTAGAACTAAGAAAAATGGGTTACTGAACACCGTTGTCATTCTATTTCTACTGTCAAGGAAACCTCCTAATAGTTCAATATACATCGTCAGTCTTCCTCTATCTAAGTCGTCAGTAATCAGTATAATAGGTATATTATTATTGTACTGTATTGTATTATTGTACCGTACCATGCATCAATCAATGAGTATACAATAACTTCTGCCATGCATGGCATGCTATATGCCAAGTAATATTGTTCTGTGGTATAGGCTGTCGTCCATGGCGGCGCGTTCATTTGTAAACTACCTATTTAAATTATTAAAACTTGACAGCGGGTTAAATTGTCTACATATTCTGTGATTGTCTAACACAATCGACGACGTGTTTCTCCTTCTAAGGCATTCCTATTAGATCCAAGAAAGATTTGTTGTCATGTCACAAACAGATCCTATCCTACCAGCTGTTAGCGACTGATAATGTATTATTATTTGTTGACCCTGTGACCCGCTCCATTGTAGGTATCGTATCGTACGACGGCTGCGTCACTGCGAAAAGCCTGCCCTGCGTGCGACACTCTGAGTATGCCGTGTCTCGAGAGTGGACGCGCGCTGCGATAAAATATTATAAATACCTACCGCGCGACATTTATGTAAACAAACACGTAAACGAGTGCGTAACTTCATAATTTATCGAGAAATGTCTAGTGCAAAAACAAGTTTTTTCATTTTATTTACGTACAGTGTGTTAGCGCAGAACTCCTTGGGATTGTCTCCGGTTGTCTTCAGTGAGTAGATAATTTGATTTATATTTTTATCTGTAAACCATTTATTTCTGTACCCACACACGGAACGTAAGATCTTTGACCAACACCTTGTTTGCATAAATAGTATAATGCTGCTATATTATGATGTAATTGACGTTAATGTAAAGTTTCCTGTAAGGTGGCTGTTTTATTTTTACTTTTACCCCACTTTAAAATAAACTATAATTTATATAATATGTCCTCAGTACCAGGAGATGGGGGCGCCCAACTAGAAGCCAAGTTAAACAAGTCTTCAGTAGTGCACTACATCTGTGCCAAGTCTTCAGCTGATTATTTCAATATCTGGCTGAATCTTGAGCTGCTTGTGCCCTTTGTCATCGACTGCTGGGTTGACAATCTCCGCCTTGAATACAACAATGTCACCCGCACCACCAGCAATCCTGATGGGGTCGATATCCGGGTTCCTGGTTGGGGTAATTCAGATCCAGTGGAGTGGCTGGATCCATCCCATGATACGACCGGGGCATATTTCAATAACATAGCTGATTCTCTAGTAAAAGTTGGATATATAAGGAATATATCACTCAGAGGAGCACCTTATGACTTCCGGAAAGCTCCAAGTAAGTGTTTTTTCAAAATGAATTAGTTGAAAGCAAAATAGAGACAAGATAACAACTTTTTAATCATGAAAGGTAAATGAACTTCCATTATTTCTATCAATATCACACGAGCTGTATTGCTGTAATTAATTTATTTAAAAGCTACCTTATATTATTGACTCAAAAAATATTAAGTTGCCATTGAAAACACTTGTAAATGTTTTTTCCCACAGATGAAAATGCAGATTTCTTCACAAATCTAAAGAGACTAATTGAAGAAACATACACCATCAACAACAAAACTTCCGTGACTTTAATAGTGCACAGCATGGGCGGCCTTATGGCCATGCATTTCCTCAAGCTGCAACCGCAGAGCTGGAAGGATCAGTATATCAGGCGAATGATCTCTATTTCTACGCCATGGGCTGGATCTATGAAAGCGGTGAAGGTGTTTGCTATTGGTAAGTTCACTAAACGTTTGACAACTAAACCAACTAAGTATCCAACTCTAACTAAGTCCCCAAATAGGGTATTTTTAGTTTTTTTCTGAACTGGTTCTACAACAAAAACTGTTAATTGGTTTTTAACTTTAAGTATAATATATTAATTTATTATGAAATAGTGCACCATAATAATAGATTTTCCTCGTAATTTTAAAACAAATGGAGGCACGTCTTTGACGTCACCAAGAAAATGACAAACCAAACTTAATGATAACAGTGTTGTTGAGTATTAATAATAATAAACAGATCTTCCTGTTAAAGAATAGGTAGGTAAATTGTATATATGCCTACGCTTTTTAACTGCGAGAACTTCAAATAATTTACCGAGATTCGTACCCGAAGGGTAAAACGGGACCCCATTACGTCTCCGCCGTCAGTCTGTCTGTCACCAACATATCACCAAGCTTTATCTCATGAACCGTGATAGTTACACAGTTGAAATTTTCACAAATGACGTATTTATGTTGCCGCTTTACACAACAAATATTAAAAAACAGAATAAAAGAAATATTTAAGGGGGCTCTCATACAACAAACGTGATTTTTTTACCGTTTTTAAAGATAATGATACGGAACCCTCCGTGCGCGAGTCCGACTCGTACTTAGCCGGTTTTACAATATTTCTGCTACAATCAGGCTAGAATAAACAAATATTACGTCCCATCATCGCATCGACATGCGTAAATTCATTCCTTTAACTTGAATAATTTACCGTAAATTTTCAAGTCGTAGGAATAAACTTAGTATATTTACGTTCATTCGATGAAGATGTGTCGTAATTTTTCTGTATTCCAAACGAGACAACAATAGATACCGCTACCTGTGCAATGCTTGATCTACTACATTATCAAGTGCATGTGATTCATTTCGGAAATAAAAAAAAATATAGACTTAAACAGCTGCAGCTGTTAACTTTTGATTGCGTTGACTTAGAAGTTTCGGTGTTATTTTTTCCTTTTGAGGTACGGAACCCTAATAATACCATTACCTTTTAGGCTCAACTACATTTAGTAAGCCTCTGCATCTTTCTCCCTTATTTTGAAAAAATAAATAAAAAAAGAAGAGACCTTGGACCGAGACGGGTTTTATAATAATTTTCAGTGAACTACTTGTTAGTTATCAAGTGTAGCTAAAAACTATGGTCTGGTGGAAAGCATCCGTTAAAGATAGTAGTTTCTAGATTAATTTGTTACACCTGAACGCTTTGCTTGCATCGGTAACATAACAACTAACATTGCCCAACAACGTAACGCATCTACCTCGGCACACGAAACGGACCGGGTCCGGTCCGGTCCGTGAATGAACGAAATGATGAATATTCATAAATGAACTTTAAAATGAACTTTAAAAATTTATCTTACAGTTAGTAAATAAAGAACATAAACCGGGAATTATTGAAGGTTAGCAGCAGCGCCTCCTGTAGAACAAAAAATACCAACGAACTGCAATCCCCAACCCGCATGCCCAGCGTGGGAATTATGGGCATTACCCCCATGAGATAAAAGCCGACGAGACGCTTTTCAGGGGGAGGCCTGCGTCCAGCAGTGGACCAGTATAGGCTGTTTAGGTTGAGGTGTAGGTAAATTCATTCATTTATTGTAAAGAAGGCTTTTTTTATTTTATTTTTTGGTGATTTGCAAGGCTACCAGTTTACCAATAACCAGTCCACTTAAGAAAGTGAAGATGGAGTACATTGTGTAGGTAGGACCAACTAATCTAGTAGGTAACGCGAAAGGCGTTACCTACTAGATTATTTACGTAGCGTTTTGCTTTGCCTAGGTAAAGCAAAACGGAAAGGCGACGAAGAAACCTATACCTAGGTATAGGTTTCTTATTAGCCAATGTTGTGATTGTGACTTAAAGCGAGCCTCAGTTAAGGTCTGTTCTTAAAATGCAACATAATCTAATCAACCATAATATTAAGAGTAGGTACATACGTGTTCGTTAGTTTACGTACGACAACAAGCACCGCGCGACTTTCCCTCACGTCCTCATTATATTCATGATTCTTTGCACTCTAGTGACACGTCCAATAATTCGATGACAAGACTGAACAAATTGTTCTTCAGTTGCATTCCGATACAGTGTTACATAACATACGTAGGTATAGTAGGTATCATCATCATCATCATCAGCCTATACCAGTCCACTGCTGGACATAGGCCTCCCCTAATGAGCGCCATAGCGCCGCAGTCTTTCGCAAATCGTCATCCCACCTGGTAGGAGGGCGTCCTACACTACGTTTTCCGAGTCGCGGTCTCCACTCAAGAACACGTTTACCCCAGCGGTTGTCGGTTCTTCTCGAAATATGGCCAGCCCACTGCCATTTCAGCTTGCTAATCCTTTGAGCTATGTCGAATGCTGATTATACTCTTTGGACTTCTGTATAATCTGCCTCACTGTGTGTATGTGGTCTATGGTACCATATCCTCCGCGAAACCCGGCCTGTTCCGGTGGCTGGAACTCGTCGAGCCTCCTGGCGAGACGATTCGTGACCACTCGTGAGAAAAGCTTATAGACGTGGCTCAGGAGTGTGATGGGTCTGTTGTTTTTAAGAAGGGATTCATCTCCCTTCTTAAAAAAGAGCACCACCAAACTCCCGCTTCACGCCTTTGGAGTTCTCCCACTGTGAAGGATGGCATAGAACAGGTTCTGCAGCTCCTGTATAACAGGGGCTCCTCTTGCTTTTCAATGAGGCGTGTGTTGGAGCACCGAAGGTCGCGCCGTACCATCTTCGCAATTCGCTTGTTCAGGTCTGACCTTTCAGACAAAGTCGCTTGGGTGGTTTCCCGTCTTCTTGTCATCAACCTGAGAGTATCGGCCGAGAGTTTGGATTTCCTGCCAGTACGCTGCTTTTTACAAAACTTGATGCCCTCTTTCCTCAGCGTTTCGACCAGATTGTGTAGGATCTCGTCAACGTCATCAGTGGGTTCATATTTCTGTTTCTATTTTTGTTCATATTTCGTCATAGTAGTAGGTATGTAGGTAGGTATGTCAACAAATACCTAACCTTTGGAACAATGGTCAAGCCGAAAAGACGTGTTTGCTGTTTTGAAGACGGTTTATAAAAACAAAGGACAACAACACTGCCGAACGGGTTACGTGCTCGTTTATGCAGAATAACTTTGCTGATAAATAATATTAAATCTGTGACATGCCAGCATGCCACTGAAGGCAGTGCAGTGCCTATTCCCCCCCCTTCCTTACACACTTCACAACCTAAAACCAAACCAAATTCTTGTCAAATCAAATAGTCTAGATTTCTCTCTCCCCTCCATTGGTTCGTAACATGCCTAATAAATAGTATAATTTTTAAGGTAATCCGTTGCTTATTGGTCAAAGTATGGTAGGTATTCGGCAAACGTAAACAACCCATTTTTATCCTATTCTTAACAACATCGGAGATTTGTTACGTTTGTTGTCATCCGTTCTCCTCGGCCGTAGAGCACCTAATGCGGGTCTAGGCCTCCATTCTTTTGCGCAGACAGTCGCCACGAACCACAATTCAATATTTTAAGTGCTTTATTTCTAAGATTATACATACATTTACATGACACTTGGATAGGTTTGTCAGATATTTCAAACGTCCCGAGTATTTGTAACCTGAGTCGGACCCACCCAAAGCTCTGCCTCAGCGTCGGTTCGAAACTTTAAGTCATTGTGAACTTGTCCTTTATTTAATGTAATTGGTGTTACCGTATATTAATTAAAGTAAATAAATAAAATAAAAATAAATGTTCCAGGCGACGACCTCGGGTCCCTGATGCTGCGCGAGTCCATAATGCGGTCGCAGCAGATCACGTGTCCGTCGCTGGCGTGGCTACTGCCCTCGCCTCTGTTCTGGAAGCCGACTGAGGTGCTCGTGCAGACGGACAAGTTCAACTACACCATCGAACACTTCCAGAAGCTGTTCAAGTGAGTAGTGATGCTGGGTCAGTCCATAATGCGGTCGCAGCAGATCACGTCTCAAACTTATAAACATTCGTTCTTACGTCTAGGTTTTAAAAGTTGCAAGACGTCGGTAGAAACCAGGTCTTACCTAAGTTTGTCCATTACAGCGACATGGAGCTTCCCAACGCGTGGGAGATGCACAAAGACGTGGAGAAGTACAAGATCGACTTTCAGCCGCCCGGCGTGGATGTACACTGCATCTACGGGTACAACCTCACCACGGTTGAACGGTAAGGCAACACCACACCACATGTAGATCTGCATAACATAACAAAACTAAGCATCGCTGCTACACAAGCTCTGCTTTGAAATAACTACGTTTGGCAGGCGATGGGTGATGGCAGTGTAGGATTTAAAAATACAATATCACCTAATTGTATTATGTATACTACGTATGGTATTATTAACCTTTAAGATAGCATAGAACTTTTTGGTTAACACTGGGGTGCCCATAACGCACATGCCGTTCTGCTGCAGCAGCACGGCCGGGTCGCATCGTCAAGCCAGGGTAGTGAATGCGTTAATTAAAACGAAAATTCCATTAAAACTAGGTTATTTAAGGTCTTAAGGACATTCGTGTTGTTTAATTAACTATAGGACATTGCTACACTTATACAAAACAACATGGAGATGAGTGTGTATGGCATGCTATACATACATTACCACGACAGACTGGTTTAATTACTTTGGACACAGGACACAGGCAACACTCTAGATAACACGTGTCGCAGTGGCCGGATGGCACCCGAGGTTGCGGATCTATTCTTGCAAATCACATGTCAAAATATTAACTGTATGGTGATACTGATAATCCAAGAAGCAATTTATAACCTTCAAACTGCCCTCCTTTGCAATGTTTGCATCACAATTAGCTGACTACCATCAGCTAATTGTGGCCAATAGATCACACCTCACATCGTCGGTAGGCCTTGCGAATAGGTACTGGTTTCTGATAATAATATTATGGTCATTTTCATCATTTACAAGTTCAACGGTGACGTCATAGACAGACGCCACTAGTATTGATTTAGAGCGAAACTTAAATTGCATTTTTTAAAGATTAATTTTTCCTTCATTATATTTTTTTATTTGCTTAAGTAACATTTATGTTGTATTCAGGAAGATGCAAAGAACAGAACAGAATTTTTTTTTAGGTTTTTTTCTGTTTCGTGGGTCTAAGAACATTTTGGAGTAGTTTCTGAAAATCAATGCCTCCTCACCTCAACAGCCTGTAATAATCCACTGCTGGACGCAGGCCTCCCCTCTATCATAGCGGTTTGATTCCAGGCTGGAGTACAAGCCGGGCACGTGGCTGGACGGCTACCCCACGCTGGCGGGCGGCGACGGCGACGGGACCGTCAACCGGCGCTCGCTAGCCGCCTGCGAGACTTGGAAGAAGCCGCGCTACCGCACGCGCTACGCAGGTACGTACATACTGAACATTTATTTGCTACTGCAACACACAATACAAAGGAAAAACACAATATCAAGGGCCATCCTGAAACAAGCAAGTATAGGTATAGGCATTTTACAAAAAATCTAATTGTTAAGTCATTAGAAAATTACAATTTGATCGTCAGTAGTCAAATTAACAAAAGTAAAACTGTTTCTTTTTTTTTCAGGCAAGGTCATAAAATCTGTACCACTGGCGAATGCGGAACATCTCAAGATATTGCACGACCAAAGGGTGATCGACTATATCGACATTGTCATGAAAAATTAAACAATAATTGCTTCTAAAACACCACGTGTGCTACCTGTGCATTCTGCTACTACTGGTACGAGATGTCTGTAGTTGTAGCAAGCAGAAAGCTCGCTCATACGGTCTTCCTATTTCCGCAATTTTAGAGCATAATAATATTAATATATGTTCAAATATCGACTAGCAAATAATGTGCTGTAGCAAAGTGGAGTTAGTTTAGCAAAAAGATCACCGACACTCTAGATATTTAGCCAATCATCTTCAGACCGCGCTAAAATAACGCAGTCCTTCATTATAGAAAAGGACGTGTTGTTTATGTGCATGATGGTCGCTAGTCAAATCTGCCGTTGTCTATAGCACGTAAGCGTAATGAATAAGTCTACATGTCAAAGAAATGTCACAGGCTGGTGTGCCGCCTCGCTGGGACGAGGTGTGTAGACTATATCAACAACAAATGCTGTTGATATTGATGTTGTCACCATGAAATGTTGGTCCTTGAATGTTTATAAGCAAGCCTTAGGGTACAATAGATAGACCCAACCTAAACAATCACTCATACTGTCTTTTACAAACAACCACATCCATAGAGGGAATTTAATGTTAAGTATTCACTAAAACGGGGCATCGTAACTTACCCTTAATAACATGGTTAAATGAGGGTTAAAAATTTTAAGGTTTTCTTGCCTTTTTTTGAGTGAAATCATGAATTTTCGTTAAAGATATGAAGATAGTGTAAGTAAATGGAATAAATATAATTTATTTTTAAGATTATCAAAAAATGGTTTTCTCCTAGGTACGTTTATTTAAGTTGAATTTTGTTACTTGTGGGATGAAAGCGGTCACGTGTTCCGCGTTCAGCGTTCGTTGTGATGCTGGGAGTGGGACGCGTCACCGCGGTCCTGCTGATAGGACCCTTTGCTACTGTTTTTATAACATGTCAATTTTTAAAGTTATGTTTGTAAACCAACGTATCAAGTTTTTGACATGGAGGAAAAATTACTTCATAGTTTAAAAGCAGCCGAGCTCTCTACCTAATTTTAGAATCTAATCTATTGCTAACTAGTGTGTTATTTAATTATGGATTTGATCCACTACTTGATCTTTATTATGCTTACACATAATATAATTTTACATGCCTTCGATGCTTTCATCCATGGTTTTATCTTATTCATTTTTATAGAATGTAACAAAGCCAGATCTGGGCTGTGATAATGATAATTAATCTACTTATAACTCTTTATTTTGTTTATTAACGTGTTGCATTGCACTTTTTAAAGGTAAACGTTGATCAAGCTATCAGTGAAAAAATTATTTCATACTTAACATTAATTAGCACTAACTAAACAGAACACTGAACAAACAAGAAGTTTCCAACACAATAACTTCGTACTACCCTTTTTCTAATAGTTTAACCTTAGGAAATGTGTCATAGCAACCACTCATCTTTCTCATTTATTAGTAAACCTACTTATAGAAATATTTTTGCGACGTAAAATTACCATGAAATTATTATGTTTAGTGTAAAAAAATCCTTAGTATACATTTTGTTCTATTCATTGTTTAATATGAAATATTGGTTTATAGTTGGTGTATTTAAAGTAGGAATTTGCAAAAAATTCTTACCCGACTACCAAAAAAGGAACGGTTATGCGATGATTTTGCCGCTGACGACTTCCTAGATTTACAGGGGTATAAACCTATTGTTTTCGGTAGGTAACATAAATGCTTACATAATTTATAATAGTATAAATTAAAACAATCTGAAAATGTTAAGAAGACATTTTACGTAGTTATTTGTGTTGGAGTTTTACTAATATTATTACTAATTTAATTAGAGCTGCATCTGCGTTGGTGTTATATGGATAATGGAGAAATAATAAAGATATTGTTAAAATGTAGTTCTTTCACTATCAACTACTTACAAAACGAAGTAGGGCGGGGTTGAGGGGAGGCAATCTTAAAATTGCAGTCACAGCCGTGCAAGAGCGAGACATAATGGTTTTATCAAGGTTTTATTTAGCTGTCCTTTCCTTGACATGAACCAGTAGCTTTTTGGTCACGGATTTTTGGCATTACTACACTATTAATAACAGAAGTGAAAATAAATGAAATGAAGAATTTCTATGTCCAATGTACATTTGATCAAAGAACTTGGACAACACCGTATCCAAATGTAATGTATCCAAAACTTTGATCAAATATTGGATGAGTGGAATGGGTAGGATAAAAATTTACTTGGACGCATGAGGTAGTGATTGGTAAGGTAAGTCATATGGAGAAAAAAGTATGTTAGGGAATGTTTCTAAATGTGTCAATTGTTATAATTGCGTACCTAAATATAACTGATTTTTGTAAAGACAAAAGCCTTTTTTTTGCCAGAAAGTGACCAAAATAACAGATTTTATTTTGATTACATAATTTTGAAGATGTCCTGTCACGTCCGATACAAAAAATAAATTACCCCGCCACGTTCCGATACAAAAAATACCAGAAAAAGCATAACGCATGAGCGTAACAGAACGGGTACAAAAGGTGTGCGTTACTGGGATCTGGGACGACATGTGGACTCTGATCAAGATGAACTGAACATATCGCTGAATATAGCGCTCCCAGGATTGGGACACGCAACCTGATAAAAAGTACTTGAAAAGAACGGCGTCGCTGATGTGCAGGGTGCGCGGCAGCACCAACAGCTACCTGCAGGTCATTGCAGGAAGGCTGGACACAGCCTCTCCCTTCATGCAGCACTGGATGAAGGCTCATGTTTTTTGTTAGTTACAATGTCTATTTCTATTTTACTAAATTTTAATTTTTATCTAAACTAAAAATTTAATTTTGATTTCATTTATTATTTATCCTTCATCATCATCATCATTATTAGTGTAATATTTTTCTGTGTTTAATTTTTATTATGGCTATATGTATAGTACATATAGCCATAAAAAAATTTAAATTATGTAAATGTAGTAATAAATAAATAATGCTGGACAATTCACACAGCATTATCTAGCTCCAAGCTAAGCAGAGCTTGTGTTATGGGTAGGTACTAGATAACTGCTAAACATAATATAACACACTATATAGAGATATTTATTATTATATATAGAAAGCGACCAGAACACCCTGAACAAATGTCTGTAGATCGTACACACATTTGTCCCGAGGCGGGAATCGAACCCAACCTTCTGCGTCGTAGGCAGACCTTCGCCCACCGCGCCACATCGATCGTCAAACTATGTATGTGTAGGTACTTACTGTGTCTGAAATAAATGTGATTTGATTTGAATAAACCAGCTGTCCCACATCAATCAAAGATGGCCAATACACAAAGGAAAAATTATAATCCTAAAAAATTATGGGCCAGTTTTACATTTGCTCATCTTTTCCAAAATATAAGAGAGAATAGTCACATAGGTATGTAAAGGAGTTTGTAGATTTTGGCCCTAACATCAGGCGCCATTTTGATTTATTTTCAAAGTCAAATATTTAAATATTTGGACAATAAAAGTTAAATATTTGGATAGAAAACAATAGAAATCGTTCTAGTTATAACATAATGTCCTAAAGCGTCAGGTTTCTGAGATATTCACAGATGAAAATCGCTATTGCTCTAAAGAATTAAAAAAATATTTATGTTTACCTACTGTTTTCATGTTCATGCCAAGCAATGTACGGATTCGATGATTTTGAGTACCTATCCTACCTATTATTATGTACATATATTGTAAATTTGTGAAGCATACCTATGCCGAATAGAAAAGAAAAAACAAATTAATGTTACTGATTCAGAAAAGGTTTAAAATATCACGGGTACAATTAATTACTAGGAAAACTACAACAGGCCAATCAAATGTTTGTACGATCTACAATTTTTTTTTCTATATTACACAAATATTTTATACAATAGGTATGTTTAACAGCAAAAAATAATTACAACTAATATTTACACTTACATCTATTTACTAAAAATCTAAGCCGTCACCAGAAGGCAGAGTGCCCAGAATGCTACAATAGGTAGGTATCTATGCTAAGTAGCTATGTAATCTGGTAAGTACCTATCAATATCTGGTTATCAGGTTAAATATGTCTAGTACCCATTACACAAGCTCTACTTAGCTTGGCGCTAGATGATGATGTGTGAGTTGTCCAGCATTATTTATTTATTGCTCATTTTCATTAAAAAAAATACTATGTAAGAAATCAGCAGGAGGCTGAAAGGGGTGTTCTTGATGCCGTGCCCATGCATGTAGGTACCTACCTACCAAACTATGTACATATACACGAAAACAAAAACATCCGAGTGTTCGCTTACCTGCAATGCAACTGTCTTGTAAATAATTGTCCAGTAGGATGTAAATAAAACAGTAGGTAGGTACATAACAGTTTTATTTAACAAGAAATAAAAAAAACAACGGGTCCAATCTCTAGCACAGATTTATAAGTATAGTAGGTACTAAAGTAATCTCTAGTTTACACCGAAAACGAAAAAAACAAAAAGCGCGATAATATTTTTTTTTTTGAGATGTGTTGCATATGCCTCATTTTGCACAGAAACCAAGGAGGTGACGAACCTGTAGGTATTTGAGGTATAAAACCTCTTTCATGCATTGAACGTTTTAGTACAAGAAGCCTCCTTCGATAGGTTGAAACGATTTCAGCTCGTTTTTTTTTTTTCGATAGGCGACCTTGATGTCAGGATCTTATTATACCTACTATTAAAACCTAGTGCACACAGATGTAAAAGGGCTTTGAAGATTTTTGTATGGAGGGTGGCCCTAAAATTTGTACATTTTTCAAAATCGCCAAAATCTCAAAATCGCACACAGGGTTTTGAACCTAAGTTCGGCTAACGATGCAGCGTAGTAGGGACTGTGGATGCTGTTGATCTTCTGTTACCTACTTACATGTCTTATGTAATTTTAACAATAAGAAAAGAGTGGCAGTTTTGTTTTTGGACCTATCCACTGCATATAAAATGGTTGACCACGAAATTTACTTGCTAAATTAGAATATTACGGAGTTCCTTTTTGGTTAGGAATTCCTGATTTTAACCATAATTCATTTGTTTTTTCGTCTTTTATTTCTTCTTTACCTACGTCACTCAGTTTACAAAATGGAAAACTTGAAATATCGCGTTATTTACAAGTAGGTACGAGTTCCACCGTGCCACCAGTGCTGAAGAAACGGCTCGAAGGATTATTGATGTGTATGGGGGCGGGTTTCTGACAAAAATACAAGCATATAGCAAAATAACATTTTATTAAAACTTAAAACAATAATATGCACGATGATATCATAATTAGAGTATTCAACACTAAACCATACTTAGTATGCATGACGACACACGTAAAATGCTAAATCATTCGAAAATACATAAATTTACATAATGTGCACCAAAATTATCATAATAGAACCTACAATTTAATAAATCTTTAATACTTACTAAAATATAGAAATATGCATCGGGAATGTACCTAACGAAATCGAACCGACGACAGTCTTTGCTCGTATAAAAACAATACACATTTATAGTGGTGTATTCGTGCCCGCAATACTAGAAGATGCCTGCAATTGACTCGACACAATTCAAAATCGACGCACTGTAAAAATGCTATGCTAAGAGCCCACGATAACGGGGCGACAATAAAAAATCTACTCATGCGTTTCAAGATAAGATTGAAATTCAAATAGCAGCAGCGCACTTAGGTAGGTACGTCTGACTTTAAGTGTTTGTAGGCATTTAAAGATATACTATTAGTGTAACGATAAGTTTTGTAAAGTCAACGCCACAGATCGCTGAACTGGGATTATCTTTCAAAACTGGAAAACACTTCACAGTTTCAAACATCTAGCAACACTAGAAAAATACCTTGACAGGGCTGCTGTCAAGGTATTTTTCTAGTGTTGCTTATTTTGTTATAGGTAAATAACTGAAAGCTGGCGTGATTGTTCTTTGTCTATTCATACAAATAACCAAGCAGACGACGTCACAAATTTGTTAATACTGGAGGCCTACTTTTCATCCGCAGTTGCGAAGTACGTCCACAATACTCAACGTAGGTATAGTTTCTTTCGGTTACCTAAAAACAGGACGTTTACAGACGAATTTTATGAGTGTAAACTTTTACTACATTTTTACATATAAATCATTTTTAAGGACCAAAGAGAAATCGACAAATGAGGATGTATTTATTTATGAAGGTATGCCTTCATAAATAAATACAGTAGAACATAGAATCTCCTCTTAAAGTCGGTAAAAAAAAAGACTATAATCGCGCCAGCTCTCAGTAATTTAACTGACCAAGATAAGATCGTTCATAACTTTCGAACTACGTTTCTTACAAGGACTTCTGGTTACAAAAGGGAGGGACTCTTTCATTGGTTGCGGATTTTGTGCCTTCATTCAGTGAAATAAAGCACCTTCTTAACATACCCACGTTTCTTTATCGCACAGCATTAAGCCAAAGCGAGATCATATTCATATGCTCAGTAGACAGGTCCAGCGGGTACTATCCAAAGCATAGATACATTGAATAGAACTTTAAAGCTATAGCCGTAAGGTCTAGTTCATGGAGAAGTTCTGCGTGAAATCGTACTCGATGGTCGGTATGACGGTCTGTACGAACTTCAAGAACACTATGAGGTAGGAGTGGACGCCCATCTCGCCGCCGCTTTCTGTCACTGTTTCTATTATCTTCTTCATCACTTCTGCGTGCCTGGTAAGGAAACAAACATACATTGAATTTCATCTACATACAATTTTTAAAACTAACAAAGAGAGTTAGGTTATGTATTGTACGTTATTTTTGCGGAAATCCATTGCAAAATATAAGGATAAAAATATTTAGTAGCAATTCCGCGCAAATACAGCAAGTCTTGACAAACTGTAGTCAGTTTTGTAGAAGAAAAAAAAAACATACAAATTTCAAAATTAAAAAATCTATCAAAGCAAAAAACTAGTTGTCTTACTTTGATAGATTTTGTAGTTGGTGTGTTTTTTTTTTCTTCTACAAAGCGGACTACAGTTTGATAGAAGTTATCGGAGAAGTTATTGGAACCTATTATGTCAATCCCGGCTTTACATATTAATTTCTCAGTAGTGTTTACACAACAGCTTGGCGCTATTACGTCAACGTGTTCTTGACCATAGCCCAGCAGTGGGGCGGATTAGGATTATTAAAAAAAGTAAACATATGACGACCTCTGTGGCGCGGTGGGCAAAGGTCCGCCTGCGACGCAAGAGGTTGCGGATTCGGTTCCCGCCTTGGGACAAATATTTGTACGATCTGCAGGTATTTGTTCCGGGTGCTGTGGTCGTTTTCTATGTATAATAAAAAATATCTATCTATGTAATGTATTGTATTATGTAAGTATGTATATCAGTTATCTAGTACCCATAACACAGGCTCTGGTAAGCTTGGGGCTTATCTAGCCCTATGCTGTGTGAATTGTCCAGCATTATTTATTTATATCTTGATAAAATAATCATCCAACTATGTCTCATCCATCGCCAAATCAGGCCTTCGACTACGAAGTTGGCAACATACTAATATAACTCGAAAGTTATCTTAACGTACTCACTAATTTGTCAACTTCATATTCAAGGTTTAATGGCTGACTTGGCTCTTCTCAGGACCTTGCAGTTTCTACAGCAAAAGTATCACCAGTCGAGACTTGGCGTAAGTAATTTTGTTTTTGTTCGGAACTCATTAGATTTTGTAGGTACCTACAAAACGTACTGAGACGTACTTTCTGGCCCATGTTTGGTAAAGGAGGCACTTTCCGAGCAGGTGTAGTAAGTATATAAGTAATAGGTGGTACCGGCAAGGATGCACGGAGGCCATGTTAGGTCCGGAGAGATGCGGGTGTGACTCCATCGTGACCGTCTTCTTAGCGTGGTCCTGAGACACGTCCTCGTACATCTGGTCCACGCTCAGGAGCGAGCGGTTCTGGAAATAATAATAGAACCGAATTATATATATCATGACCTGTAAACCGCACTCGACGACGGTCCGCTACGAGACGCAAACAACCAAACTCGCAAGGTTGAATTCCCGCCGAAAGACATATTGTTAGATCTCCTTGCAGATTGTAATTGGTCGCTAACTGTTGCGGGTTTAAATATTTTCTGCACCGGAGGCAGCAAATATATATCAGTCATCTTAGCTCCAATTTAACCGTGTGTAAAACAGCTTGAACCGGTTTATCGTGCGCTGTCTGAACTTGTTTTAAAGCTCTAAACTGAGTTTTCGTATGTTGACCGCGTCCATTTGCAATGGTGAAAGTAGATCTTCTTTATTCCTATTCTTTTTCTTTTAACTCCAACACTACTTTATTGAAACTAGACCTCAAAAACACAATCCATACACAGAATCATCTAGCCACAAACTAGATAGATGATAAAGTCAAAACAAGTGGGCGTAGACTGAGGTAGATGCTCTGTGAAAACGATTACGAAGTATTATTTTGTTCAATCAATTCGTGAGTTAGATCTAACGAGTCTCACAGGGGTTATGTCTCACCTCATCGTAGCCGACCAGCCAGAGCCGCGGCGTCTGATAGTACTTGTCGTAAGTGATGTGTAGGTCGTAGGTGCGTGTTTTCACGATTTCATCTCCCTCTCCTTGCTTCGACTTCTTCTCGGCTTTCGGTTTCACTTCCTTGCTAGGCGCTAGCGCTGTCGACTGAAAATAAAAACACGCTAAAGGGCCACCTCTATGGAAGACCTCGTCGCGGCGATTAACTTCTAAAGAAGAAAGAAATTAACAACATAAAGGTTAATTTCTTTCTTCTTGAGTAGGCCAAATACCTACTCAGGTGAGAGTTCAGCCCATCCATCCTTACATCTGGGTTATAAATAGATACCTATTTAAATTACAACATTAACCTCACTACTCAAGCAGATACATTGTATGTATCTATCTGGCTGTTAATTATTTAACTGATAGATAATACATTGCATTGCACCGATAACAGATGTACACATTGAAAGTAAACAGTTTTATCACAGATTTGTCGTTGTCATGTGCCATCAGGACAAACACTATGTTTGTTCTGTAAACTGGATAAAACTTCAATTATCGACTGTTTGTTGGTTTAAGTAGATTGGGCAGGCCACATAGCCTGCATAGAGACATCACCGTGCAACAAACTGTTGGAGTGTAGGTCATGGAAGAAACAAAGACCAGTGGGACAGCCACAAATCAGATGGAAGGACACTGTCAAAAAGATAGCCGGCAGCAACTGAACCCTAACTGCTGAAAGTCAAAGGAAATAGAAGAGTTGTAAGGATGCCAACACCAGTTTACTGGTCGATATAGACTATTTATTTTTATATTATAATTTTTTTTATAAACCTTGGCCTGCTACAAAACAAACATAATTTATATTCCAGCCCCCACCAAAGACCCTTGCTGAGTATATTAATAGGCCTCATCTATATCATACCAACCTTTGTGTGCTAAGTTCTAGTCTTAAATAAATGAAAAGCACTGGGCGATCCACACAGCATAATCTGGCACATTAAATGAAATGTTACTCACTGGATCCACTTCATCCAGCAGTCCTGACTCCTGGAATTGCTCCATGTCCTCAGCCTCTCCGTCCTCGTCCTCTTCATCATCGTCATCATCATTATCAGCGGCTCCTTCGCCATCGCTGTCACCGGTGTCGGCCGCTTCTAGGGTCATTTCACAAACCTACAATAACATTGTATGTATAATTGTTGTGTGGTGGTTGGTTAAAATGAAGTTGCTGAACCAGTTACTGTAAACATTCCAGTGTCCAGAAGCTTATGATGTAATGTATAATAATAATAATGCTGGACAATTCACACAGCATTATCTAGCCCCAAGCTAAGCAGAGCTTGTGTTATGGGTACTAGATAAATGATACACATAATAGGATACAATGCATATTATGCATAGATATTTTTTATTGTACATAGAAAATGGTTAGTTGCTTGTTCTTTCTTGCTTGTCAGCTTATTGAGGCAGTCAACTAATCTGCTGTAGCATTATTCAGTGCAGTGCAAAATTGTAGTCTAAGAGTCCTTTGAGTATTGAGTATATAGTTTATTTTCTGAACAAGGGTCAGAACAGTTGACCTCTGTGGAGCGGTGAGTGAAGGTCTGTTTGCGACGCAACGACGCAGGAGGTTGCGAGTTCGATTCCCGCCTCGGGACAAATGTATTTACGATCTGCAGACAATTGTTCAGATTGCCTTGTTAGTTTTTTATGTATATTAAAAAAAACTATCAATGTATTGTATTATATATATCAGTCACATACACATAACACAAGCTCTGCTTAGCTTGGGGCTAGATAATGCTGTGTGAATTGTCCGACATTATTTATTTATTTATCAAAGAGAACAAAATGTCCCTACTATAAGATGTCATGCTGATCTCAGTTGTGTTGTTTAGAAACAGGTAATATTATACCTTTTCTTCAAGAGCAGGTGCTCCAGAGTTGTCATAGTGGTGCGTGTCCACCCAGCCACCTTCTTCATCATTCTCATCTTCTATTACTTTCTCCTTGTCCTCGCAGTATTCAATCTGTTGATACAATACCATATAAATACTCTTTGTTGCACACGAAGGGAGAAAAACAGACACAGTAGTTCAATGTGCTGCCTTATGGCTAAGAGTGATGATGTTGATTATTATGGGGGAATTATAGTTTCAATGCAAAATTATGAAGTTATGTTATCTGACTTAACACAAATAACAAATGGGACGTGGGGTGATAGTAATGCATAAAGCATTAAGTGAGTTAAAAAAAATTAAAATATCTCTTTAATGTAGCATTACTTTACTTGCCTTTATTTTTTTACTAGTTTCTACTTTCTACCTACAGCTTTGCACATGTTGTTACTATGGAAATATTATGGTTATTTCTATCCCATGGGAACAGATTAAGGGATATAAAGTAGCACAGGCTTTATGCAATGTTATGCTATTTTCAAAATTTTAGCCCGTCCGTACCCTTCTGTAGTTTTGACATGAACATAATACTAAAAACATCAATACATCCAAACTTTTTGCTTATATTACAAGTGTGTTTATTTAAATTTCCTTTACCTGTTTACATCTTCTATAGCAAGGCACATTTCTAGTAATCAGGAACTGCTTATCAGCAGGCAGGTATGGCCTGACTTTAGATTCCTCGCCATTAGCCCACTGCCAGGTCGGGCAGTGGTGGACTAGATGCTCTCCCGCGGCCACAAACTCTTCAGGAGTCAGCACCCCTGTCTCTTGGAACTTTGACTCCTGAAATTTATAAGTGTTTAGAGACTTTTCTTTCGGGGCAGTAGGAGGTAGGTAGGTGGTACCTATCCTATACACCTACCATATGACGACCTCTGTGGCGCGGTGGGCGAAGGTCTGCCTGCGACGCAGGAGGTTGCGGGTTCGATTCCCGCCTCGGGACAAATATGTGTACGATCTGCAGACATTTGTTCATGGTTCATGTTCTGGTTGTTTTCTATAAATAATAAAAAAATATCTATCTATGTATTGTATTATATTAAGTAAGTATATCAGTTATCTAGTACCCATAACACAAGCTCTGCTTAGCTTGGGGCTAGATAATGCTGTGTGAATTGTCCAGCATTATTTATTTATTACTACATTTACATACACATAGTACTATTTTTGTTTTTTTACTTTTGTTGGAAATTCCAAAATGAAGTTAGCGCTAGCCCGGGCCAGAGGCAACCAACCAAAACAACATATTATAATACCTATGAAACAAGCAAAATACTACTAAAACCAGAATAAAACTATCTACCTTTAGAACCGGTGTCAGATAACCCGCTACACCAAGGGCAGTTCCCTTCACTGAGTTGATAACACTTTGCATTTTTGAGTAATGTTATTCCGGATCAGAAACAGATAATTTTTAAAAATATTTCACCTTCCAACGCTCTACACAAAAAACGATAAATAAAACCAAACCACGTTAAAATTAAAACGAGTTGATTTGATAATATCCTCTCGACGGTCATACGTCATGATTCATGACACCAAAAAAAGTACTATACTTATAATCTGTGGATTTGTTTGATTGAGTGAGCCATAGACCATAGTATACTACTACTACTTTATGAGTGAGCCCAACGAACGATCAAAGAGAATTTAGATACTACGCGCCAACGATATCAGTTTTAGCACGTAGTGAAAAAATTCTATGTCTATGGTTTTAGCTTATAAGAATTATACCTAGATGGTTGGCATGCGTGGCCGTGAAGAGAGAGAGCATACGAAGTGGTGTTGCCATGCAAACCAATCAATTTCAATTTAGAATTTGCACTAACCGAACTCTTCTCGTGGGTGTCGTATGAGGTGACTAAGGGACATACACCGGGGGGCGGGCAGCAGCGCCTATTACAGAATAGATCTACCACCGAACCGAACTGCGATTCACAACCCGCATGCCTAGCGTGAGGATTATAAGCATTACCCCTCATCATCATCATCAGCCTATACCAGTCCACTGCTGATTACGGATTCCTAAAATTTATTTAATTAAGTACCTACCTTAGTATGCGGGAATAGGTAAACTGAGCATTGAAATAAAACTACGTTTAGGTATCAATTTTATTTTCCTAAATTTATTACCACCGCTACTTATACTACTAGCTACGTGAAGAAATAATTTCAAACTCTTTAAAATTATTATACTTTATTTACTATTAACTTATACAAATCATTTTGAAAAAAATATTATTGCTAGGGAATCTATTCAAACACGATAAACAGGCACAGACTTACAATAAAAATTGCACTTTGGAAATCACATTTCTGTTAGTATTTAATATTACACAGGAATTGCCAAGATAAGACAACCAGAACAAGAAATTCAAATGCACTTCTACATTATAGGCCATCCTACTTCAGATAAAAGTGCAGAGAGAACCAAATAAATGACACTATTTATACCTCAAACACAGTATTACCTAACTACGTCCTTGCTTATTTATACAAATATTATTATGTAATAATGACTTTTGATTTGATTCTTAAGGCAGTTATATCAAAATTTATTATTCACAAATCATAGGATCACAAATCAACTGCTTACCCAACTTATCAAAATGTGGGTTTATCAGTCTTATATTCAATTATTTAATTAGTACTTATATTCATTAGTATTAACAAGTAATTTATAATATTAGTACTAAATACTATTTTTTGAAAATAATATAATATGCACATAATTCATAATATTGTACGTAGGTACACTTTATTAAACTGTACTTATTAATTTACACTGTGTGGTTGTAATATGTGGATTGTATTTCTCTTACAAACTCAAAGTTTTCATGATTTCCTTCACGTACCTTTCCCGTAGTATTTATCTTACATGCCTGAAATAAATTTGAATATTATATACATATAGTACCTACTTTAAATATGGCAAGTATTAGTAACACCAAATCCCAATACCATTTAAATATTTTTGAATTTGATTTGAATGGAAGGTTGGTAAACTAAAACACAAAGTATGTAAGAATATTGTTTAATCCAAGTCTCAAAAAAACTTTCAACCACTGTTGCACTGAGCCATTAGTTATGTATTTATTTATTTTACTTACCAGTCTTGTAACAGCACGAGGGAACAGATATGTTCGCTGTTTCTTTTTATGAAAACATTTTCATGAATGGTTTGATACAAATTCTTGATTTTTTTGGCTTCCCAAATTTTTGCGACCCGAGGGGCTTCTATCTATCCAAAGCAGACGTTTTCATTACTACGAGACGGTTCATTGTTTTTGGGAAATCTGTAAAAAATAAAAACATTACAACAGAGAAGGAAACCTATGAATCGGATATAAATGAATCATTAAATTCAATTATTTGCTGGCTTAATAACAATAATTTAAAAATTAATTTAGACAAAACTACTGTAATACATTTCAACCAAAGACTGCATAATCCATTAAACATTAAATTGACATTTCGAACTAATACTATGCAAGCAATTGACTCTACACGATTCCTAGGATTACAAATTGACGAAAGGCTTAACTGGAAAAAACATATAGAGATTCTAAGTAAAAGGGTTAGCAGCCTAGCTTATGCTCTATATAAGCTCTCCCCAACTGTAAATCAAAATACTCTATTAACAGCTTATTATGGTACAGTAGAATCTGTGATTAGATACGGAATTATCTTCTACGGTAATTCTACTGATAAAGAAATAATTTTCAAAATGCAAAAGCGCTGCATAAGAGCTATGTTTAAAATTCAACCTACAGACAGTTGTAAACCCCTGTTTAAAAAATATAAAATACTAACACTTACAAGCTTGTACATTCTGGAAATTGCGCTATTTGTTAGAAGCAATCCCAATCTGTTTCCCCGAATGTGTGACATTGTAATTAGGAATAGAAGGGACAACAATAGATTAGCCAGACACGAATCCAAAACTACTATGTTGAAAAAGAGTGTAGTGTGCATGGCACCTGTAATCTATAATAAAATACCTAAGAGCTACAAAGACTTAAATGTAAACTTATTTAAAACCAAATTTAAAAAAAAATTATGTGAAAAATGTTACTTTAATAATGACGAATTTCTAAATGATGTAATCTAATTTTATGGTAGGTATACTAAATTCAAATCGATAAATGAATACTCTTATAAATCTGCTGTTGCTATGTATAATTAAATTAAAACCTGCATGCCATACTCTTAATTATTTTGCACACCAATTACATTGGTCAAACATGTTGACTCAAAAATAAGAATTTGTCACCTTTTTACACGTGTTTTGTAAATAAATGACTTTTACTTTTACTTTTTAAGTTAATGTGGATGTAAGTATTTATGAGAATATTTTGATCCATGTTTGGAGAATTTTATTGTCGAGTGCAGGCAACCCTAAATTTTCGTAATTTTAGGAGTTCATTAGAATTAGCACAAAACATAATTTTTGGACCTAGGAAGACAAATGGGGTATCAAATGAAAGGTATCGTTTCGTTTATTTCAAAACACTTTTTAAAATTTCTGTAAGTTTCATACTTTTCGAAATATTTCAGAAAAGTCGAAAAATTGACCATTCCCCCCCCCCCCCCCTATCTCCGAAGATTGCCTTTTTTCAATGGGAATCTATGTATCTATAAGTTTTGAACTTTTTTTAGTCAAACGAACTTGTACTTACAAGTGGAATGATAAATTTGGCACTTTTCGTTCACCTTCACTTTAACATCAAATTAATAACATTGCATCACATCATTTTTGCTTCAGGTATAATATTGTTGTGAGATGCAGGAATGTCCGCAGAGCCACTTTACCACATTTTATTAGCAAAAACATTATAAAGGTCGAATAAACAAATACTGTGTTGAAGTCCATCGATGTGCCCGGCATATTTGTTTAGCACATAGATGAGCTATACAATGAAAAAACTGGCACGCGGATGAAATAGGAATAGGACTCATTCTATCTCATTTTTTCTCAGGCTAGAAGCATATTTTGATCTCTCTCTTGTGCGAAAGAGATGGGCATATGTAGAGCTCTATACCTTTCTACCTCTAAGGATTCAATATAGGTCATAATGATAAATAATGTGATAATACATCTAATGTCATTCAACTATCGGTAGTATCGACACTGTCGATAGTATATCATAGAAACCATTGATCTGATTGATACTATCGACACTATCGATAGTTTTGTACTATCGATAGTGCCATATATTTCGATATTATTGTTAGTATTTTCGACTGTAGGTAGGTACGTGCTAAGTAGTAGCAATTATTAATTGCTAGGTAGTAGCAATTACAAATGATCAATAGTAATTATGAAAGAAAGTACAAAGTGTGCATTAAAAAATGGAACCTCAAAATAAGAGAAAATCATGTCTTGAAATTATTGAAATATATACCACTATCAATAGTCCAATACTATCAACGTAAAGATAGTATCGATAGTATCAATAGCTTTTGTACAATACTATTGATATATTCGATGTTATCGATAGTTTTGTTACTTCGGTATTTGATAGTATCGATATTATCGATTTTATTACAAAAAGTCAATATTATTACCACAAGTCACTCTATCGATAGTATCGATACTGTCTATAGTATCGATACTATCGATAGACCAATCGATGGAGTTACTGATTTTCATGGTCAACTATCGATAGATAAACTATCGATATTTTGGCAACACTATCACACAGATTTATCTGTCAAGTGTCATGTGAATGTGAGTCAAAAGTCAGTAAAAGTAAGCAAATACTTTTTTGTCGAGAGCATTGTTGTCGTGGTTTTCACTTACTTTCTTTCTATTCCAAAATTATATTGAAATCAATTGATCTCGTCTCTACTCTAAATCCTCTTTCAGCAGTCATGGAAGACGTTCTGGACGAAGTTGTATCTTCAGAAGATTTGCAAGTAATAACATAACTTTGTGCAATGATGTTGCTCTGAGTCATTGGGTGCGTGTTGTTGCATTGTGTTAATATTTGGCGTTTTTGTGCAGAAATTCGAAAGAGTGTTTCACGAGCAGCTACCCCAAGGCACCGTGAGCCACAAAGCGCAGTTTGAGTACGCGTGGTGCCTGGTCAGGAGTAAATACCCGACGGATATCAGAAAGGTGCTCTTTTGTTTATCTTGCTGAATAGTCCTTTGAGTACCTAGTTCTCTCCTGTTTTGACGTTCAAAGGTTATTGTGCTATTTATTCCTTTGTTGTTTCCCATAATGCAACTGAAATTAAGAGGTCAAAATATCATTCTAATTACAAATCAAATTACAGGGTATCCTCCTCCTCAAAGAGCTTTTTAACTCTCACCCTGACGGAAAACGAGACTACCTGTTCTACCTCGCGATTGGGAATGCTAGAATTAAGGAGTACAATAAAGCGCTGCATTATGTGAAGTCCTTTCTTGAAATTGAGCCAGCGAACCAGCAAGTGTTGGCCCTAGAGGTAAGTTGTATCACACAAAAGTCATTTTCAACGTAATAATTTACCACTATTTGTGTTCTGAGCTTTCTTAGGTGGAGTCTTGTAAGTAATTGCAACTAAAAAAATTGAAGTCGTTACTTCATCGCTTGATAATTCTCCAATTGTAAGTGCAATGTATTTTTTGAAAGATTTGTGACGCAAATTTCATGGAGATTTATATCACTGCCATAAATAAAAAAGCTGTAAAGAATAAAAAACTAATTCACAAATTGTTGACAAAGACAGAATTTAAAAAAATTATGAGTGCCGCTACTGATACTTTTCAAAAATATACCTTGAATGATTTTAATGGCTATACCTCTGAAACTAGAATCGTAAATCATTAGAATTAAAAGAGCCTTTGTTATTTTTATTTTCACAAACAAAATCTTAACTTAAGGTATTTAAATATATGCAAGTAAGAAATTGTTTCATAAAATTATATCTCCACTAAAAACTTTATTTATATCACTAAGTAATCTTTTAGTAATAATAATACTGCAGCCTTGTTTATTTACTGTTATCTTTTCTTACTTCAAAAGTAACTTAACACAGAACCGAACACAAGCTCTGCTTAGCTTGGGGCAAGACAATGCTGAGTGAGTTGTCCAGCATTATTATTATTTTTATGTAAGATAAAGACATCAAGTTAAAAAATAAATTTATCTGTATTTTGATAGGTGCATGATCCCACATAACTGTTATTGTTGTGTGTAATTAATTCAAGAGTTTCCTTTTCTTAAGGATCATTTGTGTTTTAGAAGATGTAGTTAGAACTGAGCTTTGTTTGGGAATATGTGTATTACTTACCTATGGCACACAATAACTACACAGTACTTACTAACATACTGCTTGTTATCTTGGACACACAAACAATTCAGTCTTCTTAAACTGTTTTTAGGGTTTCGAGATCGGTTTCGAAACCCTTCTGGTCTCTCTCTGTTCGTCCCCGATCTTTCTTGAATATCTCAGTAACTATAACTACTGGAGCTATTAACTTGAAATTTGAAATAATAATACATTACGCCATTACTGGTTTAAAGTAAAATATACATAAACAGACGGAGAGACGGACAACAAAATGATCCTATAAGGGTTTCTTTTTTCCTTTTGAGGTATGAAAACAAAAAAATGAAAAATTTCAGTAAATACCAATTGTTATGATGAAATGTCAAGAGACCTAGAGGGGCAACTGGGGTATCAAATAAAAGGTATCTGTTTGTACATTTCAAAACAATTATTGAAGTCTCTGTAGGGTTCATAGTTTTTTAAATATTTTGAAAAAAATCTAAAACCCTTTATTTCCTCAGTCTGCGGAGTGATTCATCTGAAATACCTATTTTTTTGGTATTAATTAAATAACTAAGTATCTTTCGGTACCTATTATATAGAGTGTAGTGTGTTTTTTTATAATTGGCAAATGTTTGAAACCCTCGGCGCGCGAGTTATACTCGCACTTGCCGGGTCTTGTTATTTATTGATAATTGCATATCGTTTGATCACCATCACTGAATGACAGCACTGTAGACGTCGTCAGACTTGCCTACATGGGACACCATGACAAACAAATAAGTTGACAAACTTAGGTTAAAATTCAAAACAACTCCATCTACACTTGCTGCGATGCTGAATCTTAGCTGTGAGGCACCAAGTCTTACTCGGCTACTTCAAGGATTTAGCATAATATTTAGGCCTCCTCAATTTCTCTCCACTTCATTCTTTGTGTGCTTTTTCTTAAGAATAAGAATAAGAATAAGAATCTTTATTGTTAACTGTGTAACATAGTTGGTCTTATGAACTATTATACGTTCTTCAACAGTTTGTCCTTTCGGACATACAATAATTATTTTAATATAGGTACTTAAAAATTAAAGTAATTGCACTTTTTAATCACATAACAATAGGAATCCTGTTTATTAATAATATTACCTATTATAATTATTATCTAAATTTTGGAGGGGTTATGTCAAAGTATTCTTTAATGTTATAATGGGTTTTTGATATTAGATATTTTCTTAATTTTATTTTGAACGTATTATCTTCTATTTCTTTTATTTCTAATGGTAGGTTATTATAAATTTTAATGGCAGAAATATATGGACTTTTGTAGAACATTGCATTGTTAACTTGAGGCATACATATATTATATTTATAGTTTTTACGTAGGTTATTATGTCGACTAGATTGGTTCTGAAAGAATATTGTTTTGTTATTATTTACAAATAAGCACATTTCCATAATGTAAATTCCAGTTAAAGTTAAAATATTGTTGTCTTTAAAAATGTTACGAAGAGATTCTGTACTTTGCATGTTAAAAATAGCTCGCAAACACTTTTTTTGTATGATAAAAGTAGACTCTATATCTACAGAGTTCCCCCAGAAAATAATTCCGTAGCAAAGGTGAGGAAATACATGGCCATAATATGCATTTATTGCGATTTGTTTCGAGCAGTTATTTGATAGTGTTGAAAGAGCATAACAATATTTTGATATTTTAGAGTTTACTTTTTGAATGTGACATTTCCAAGTTAATAAGTTGTCTATGTTAACGCCAAGAAATTTAGTTTCATTTATCTCTTTTATATTTATACCATTATATGAAATGTTTAAGCTTATGTCTGGTGTTTTATGGTTTTTAAAACGTAGGTAGTTTGTTTTATCTAAATTTACTTTAAGGTTTACTGATTCTAGCCATTCTATTATACTTATTAAAGTGAAGTTTACATCTGATTCTAGTTGGTCTATAGTTTTATTTTCTTGTGGTATATAAATGGTAGCATCGTCTGCATACATAACACAGAGATGATTAGTTGTATTTGGTAAGTCGTTTACATAGATTAAAAATAGTAGTGGACCAAGAATACTCCCTTGTGGAACTCCGACATTTAGGTGTTGAAAATCTGATTCTATTCTTTCTATAGTTTTTTTATCTTTATTAAATGTGTTAACAATAACTGACTGGCTTCTGCCTTGCAAATATGATTTCAAAAGTTCTAGTGCTTTGCCTCTTATACCAATATTTTCTAGTTTATTCAAAAGAATATTATGTACTACACAGTCAAACGCGCGTGACATGTCAAGATACAGGGCAATACCATGTTTCTTTTTATTCAACTCTTCTCCTACTTGTTTTAAAGTTTTAAAAACTGCAAGTGATGTGTTTTTTCCTTTTAGAAAACCAAACTGATTGTCATTTATGATATTATAAGCATTTAAGAAGGATACGATTCTAGAATGTAAAGCTTTTTCAATTATCTTGGAAAAACAAGACAACATTGCTATTGGTCTGTAATTTTTCATGTCATTTTTTTCACCTTTCTTGTGTATTGGAATGATTTGAGCTTTTTTTAGATCTTCTGGAAAAGAACCAGTTTCTATGCATAGGTTAATAATATATACTAATGGGTCAGCTAAAAAGTGGATGCTACTCTTTACCACTTGAATGGGGATATTATCTATTCCAGCACTTTTCTTATTTTTTAAGTCTTTTGTAATTTTGACTATTTCATTATAATCTACAGGTGTAAGAAAAATGCTATTAGAGTTTTTTAGTGATGGGTATCTATGTTTACTAGAAGATTGAACATCTGTTTTGTTAAGATTAATAAAGTAATCATTAAAAGATTTAGCAATTTTAGAAGAGTCTCTTATTTCAGTTTTATCAATTTTTAAATTATCTATCATGTTATGTATGTTATTATGTTCACTTGTATATTGTTTTATTATTCCCCAAGTTGCTTTACATTTATTTGTACTATTGTTTATGAATTTTATATTAGAAATTGTTTTTGATGTTTTAATAACTTTTTTCATGATTTTACAGTATGTTTTATATATTTTTACCACCTCATTACTATTTTTCTTTTTAGTTTCTAAATAAAGTGTACGTTTTCTTTTACTAGCTATAGATATACCTTTAGATTTCCAATTATTTTTCTTTCTATAAGTTATTTTATATTTTTCTAAGGGAAAACAGAGATTAAATATCATCTTTACAAGATCAATAAATATCTTAAAGGCAGCGTTAGCATTTGTTTGACAATATACCTCATAGAAACTCAATTGTTTTATGTATTTTATAAAAATGTCTATATATTTATTTATATTTCTTTTTTCTACATACCAGAATTTTTCTTTGAAACTTAAACTAGTCTTTATGCCTAGTATTTGGCATGTATGGTCAGAGATACCTAAATCTAATACCTGTATTGTATAGCGTTTGATATTTGTTATTATGTTATCTATACAAGTTTTTGAGTGAGAGGTTATTCTTGTGGGTTTATGAACTGTGGGAAGCAAATTGAACATATGTAAAGTATTTGTAAAGATTTCACTGTCCTTATTTTTTAAAAGCAAGTTTATATTAAAGTCACCTGTTAGAATTATTTTCTTCTTATTATTTCTTGTTCTGACGGTTAATTTATGTAGAAGGTATTCAAGGGTTTTTATAAAAAGTTTAATATCACTATTTGGTGTTCTGTAACAACATATTATGGTATAGCCTATTTCAGGTAGTGATATGCCACAACATTCAAAATGTTTTTCGATTGACATATCCGAAATCCAATCAATTTTTTTGAAGTTAATTAACTTTTTAACATAGATACTTACACCTCCACGAGATTTGCTCTTTCTTGAAAAATTTGATGCATTTTGATAACCATCTAATTTAAGGATTTGACTTGCATCTTGTTTTAAAAAAGTTTCTGAAAAACAACAAATATCTATATCATATTCATTAGTAAATAGTTCTATTTGATCTAACTTGGATCTGATCCCTTCGCAGTTCAAATGTAATATATTGAGATTATTGGTTCCTATTGTTTCACATGAAAAGGAGATGTTTGATGAACATCATCGGAGGGCCCTGTATTTTTAGGGAACTCTTTTATTTTCTTTTGAAAATAATAGGGGATAATCCCCGGTTTAGGTTTCTGTGTATATTGGTGATTATCAGTCTTTTCTGAGATACTGGGCTGAGCTC
Source organism: Eupithecia vulgata (assembly GCA_946478455.1). NCBI lineage: Eukaryota > Metazoa > Arthropoda > Insecta > Lepidoptera > Geometridae > Eupithecia > Eupithecia vulgata. Next base: position 1,418,503 of record OX297862.1, on the reverse strand, counting down.
TGCTCATCATTTTGGAAATATTTCTACCTATAAAACAGTCATCATAGTCATGTTTGTTTATAAAGTTGTTTATAATTCTATGCAATTTTGGTGCTGAGTGTGCTTGGTACATGTTTCTGTGTAGTGTGGGAAGAAAGTAGCATGTTTCTACAGTTTTTGTTAAGTTCCTTATAGCACTGTTCAGTTTCTTGGCATTGAGATTGGCATTGTAATTTATTTCTGGAATTATAATTTTAGGTTTTGAAAATATTTGCAATGTGGAGGATAGTTCCATGAAGAGCTTCGTGGGATTCTTGTCGTTGGCACCTGTAGATAAAACTACCCAGTCCTTTTCAGTCAAGTTCAGGGACTTGAGGTTAGTGTTGTGCAGTATGACATCTGTCGGAGCATCTGGATAGCAGTATGTGGTTACATCATAGTCCTTGGTGTTCTTTCCATTGTATCTTTCAGTTATTAATTTTATGCTCAGGTCCTTACATGATTGATCACCTATCACAACAATCTTGGGTTTGTTTTCTTTAGGCTTTTCTTCATATGTTTTTTTTATATTTTTTTCTGGGTTCTGCGATGCAAGAGGCTTCTTGGGTGTGGCAGGAGCGGGTCTATCCTGTTCCAATTTCAATTTTAGGTCTGTATTCTCCATAAGCAGCCTGATTATTTCTCCGTTGGCTTCTAGTAGCTTTTGTTTTAGCCTATCAATTTCTTGTTTGAGGTTATCAGTTTGGTCCGTCGTGGTTTTGTAAATATAGGACTCTAGAAATGGATTGCTGTTATTCAGTGTGTCTCCTATGATGCTCATTTCATCGTTTAAGGGTTCTTCAATGGCTGGTGTTGTAATATCTAGGTTTACATCAAGGCATGGTCCTATGCCTACAATCTTGTTTAGGTTGCATGTTTTTGGCGCTCTGCTGTAACAAGCTGGACAAATCCACGTTTCACGGCGTTCTTCAATGAGTGTGCCGTAGAATCTGGTTTCAGATACGTTAGCACATTCTAGGTCGTAGCATTCCGTGCATTTTGAGCATCGTAGATATTGTCTAGGCGGGACTTCCTTATTACATCCGGCACACACCGGTAGCTCATTCATTTTGGTAAATTATTATATTTTATACCTTTGCCCACTTTCCCATGAGATGTAAAGCATGGGTACAATAAAATCAATGTTGTTTGGTCTTCGCGTCGTCTCGTCGCGTCGATTCGTTACTGATGGCTGATAGCTTTTCGTTTTGAATGCTTATTGTTTTACGTTTATATTGAGAATTGGGCACTGGAGATTAAATGAGTTTCTCTATCAATTACGTAGATGTTACAAAAGTACTTAGAGTTAGTGTTTTTCAAGGTTTTTCTTTGATTTGATTCACGTGCCGGCGGCCATTAATTGTTTTCAGCTGCAACTTATCTGTTTGTTTCCTTGTAATCAAGGTCGTGGCGGCCTATAAAATCAACACTGTGGCTTCTTTAAGGGCTGTTTTTTATTATATTTGCTTGTTAACTGATCTTGTTAACTGATCTATAAATAAACTTAATAATTTCAGCGTCAAATCAACAAGCGCATGGAGAAGGAAGGCCTCATCGGCATAGCGGTGGCGGGCGGCGCCATGCTGGCTCTCGGGGGGATCGTCGGCCTGGGCTTCGCGCTCGCTAGTAAGAAATAGCATCTAGCCTTCCTGTGAGTATTTACATACTATTTTATGAATAAGAATTTGTTTGAATAAGCTTGCTGTTGATAGTCAGGTCAAAATTGTAAAAAGGACCGCGGCATCAGAATCGACGCGACCCCTCCAACTCAGTCCGTGGATGTGGTAAGAGCAATCAATTACAAAATTTAGAACGTCAATTACAACCTGGGTCTCTTCAAGACAAGAGTGAATAGGTATCTTCTAGCTAGACCTTCGTGATACATCCCCGGCCACATCTTCACTTTCCATCAGGTCAGATTGTGGTCAAACTAAGGTCTATTGACTATAAAAAAGAAAGAGCTGACAAAAGGAGGAAGGGAGCAGCTTCCGTCAGTAGGTATTTTGAAAACCTTGATTGCGATCAACAATGCGCCTGCAAGCGAGGTGATTATGGCGGATCTTCTCTCGTTTGAGGAGAGGCATGTTCGGCAGTGGACGTTACAATAGGTAACATTTATAAGTTTCTTATTTTTAGGGTTCCATACCTCGGAAGGAAAAAAGCAACCCTTATAGGATCACTTTGTTGTCCGTCTGTCAACCCTCTTTTCTCAGAAACGCGTGGAGATATAGAGTTGAATTTCAGATCATATCTTAGGTTCGCTACCTATATTGGAGCTGCGATATAAATCAAACTTCTAAGTCAAAAGTTACAGCCGTTTATGCCCGATATTTTTGAATTTTCCAAACATGCTCACAAAACCTATAGGGTACTTCCCATTGACCTACAATCAATTCATGAAATTTGGCAAGAAGCAAGTTCTTATACCACAAAAAGAGATTATTCTTTATGTGTCTTTATATTGTGACCTAATCAGAATATTTGTGAATTGTGCCGGCTCGATTTCTTTGCTTACGAGTACAAGTTTGTACGGCCCTTGATGCGCGAGTGCAACTCGCACTTTACGTTTTATTATAATTAAACATATTTTTTAAAAATAATGATCTGATTGTGAAGATTCTTGTATCAAACGCTCCATGGAACCGAAGCTGCGGGCAGAACCTAGCACTACTATGAATCGCGTTCATGTGTTTATTATATTGGAGACCAAATGTTTGAAGCTGGGATACAATCAGATAATGAAACAGTATTGTGATTTTATTTCACACGTTTTTGCTTTCAATTTCTAAATGTTATTTTTTTAGCTTGTTTCCCTTCACTCTGCCAACAATTCGTTATGGCGTTGTGATCGCATTCATCTAGGTAGCTGTCGAATGATATGATATGATATGAAGGAGGTATGTGTTGTTCCAGAATGAGCGCCCTGTGCGGCGTTCATTACCTGCTCAGCGAAGCAAAGTAACTCGGAGTAGCGGACTGGGTGCTCGCACCACGGATGTATGTTTCACTAAGCTTAGATATAAACACTTTTGTACAAATGCCCAAAGGAAAATTAAAACTCCACACACGCTTCTAGTTTAACGAGTTTTTGTCTCTAGGTATTAGTACTGTAAGCGTAATTATCTAGTTAGTACCATGTGATATATTTTAGTACGTGTAAGACTTTATTTATTTCCCTAGATTTAGAAGTTAATAATTGTATTGTAAGAGCTGGTATAATTATCTATGTAAAATTCTTGATGTTATTCCATTTTAATAAATTTTGTTTTCGGTAGAATTGGTCTATCTGTTTGACTCCTGATATATCATTTTCATAGTACATTAATATACATAATTATGTATACTTGTAAGTATACGCTTTTATTTTATTTATTTACATTACATATCACTTTATAGTTAGGTTAAGGAAAATATCTTAAATTGGACACCTACTTAATTATATTGTGTGCTTTTGGAACAAAAAGTAAGATAGAATTCAAACTGGCAACTTAGGGCGCCTTCAAATTTGCCGCTAAGTGCCGCGCGCTGCGCCGCGTTGCGCTGCTTTGTAAATTCAAATAAGTAAAAACACGCGACGGCCGCGCAGCAGTTCATCGAGCGACCAGTCACTGTGCGCACGTGGTTGTGGTTCAGGTCTAAACAGTCTTCGTCAGACTCCATCGTGAACTAAATGTTAAAAACTATGACTCTTGAACCTAACCTGCGTCTTCGCAGCAATTTGCGGCAACTTGGAAGGTGCCCTGCCCTCTGCCCTTAGATAAGCATTATCAATTAAAATAAAACAACGTAGTTTTCAAAACAATTTTTATTTTATTATTGATGTATAATAATAATGTAGTGAAGCATTCAGCTAATTTTGTAATGCACATCGCAGACTTTGACACAGGTCCTAAACAGAATCATAAATAGGAAAACTTACTCAAAATATTTAATAAACTAACCCCCGAATACTCAAACGCAAATTACATTTCTCTTCTTTAGTCGCCGTTTTTTGACATAATTTAATGAAAATGTGGCAAAAAATCGTCACTCGAGACGTGCTTAAACCTGAGATGCGTATGAGTATTCGGGCTACTTGTTGGTAATGGTATCGAAGGTAGGTACCTACCTTATATAATAACTGCGTAGAGAAACGATGATGCTTTCAAGATGTGACGTATCCGACGACGACGAAATAACGCAAAATAAATTACTATAGGTAATTAAATAACAGTACAATAATAATAAAGTGTGCCAATCAATTAGCAGCTTTGAAAGGTATTGGATTTTATGGCACCATGTTTCATGAAGTCTTGAAACTAAAAAACTTTAAATATGCGCATTATAAATTTGGATTAGGATTAAGTAGGAGGCACTTCGAGCAGTTGCCAACACTTACCGGGTTGGTTGTGTAGTAGTGTACACCATTACAAAAATCGGATGTGTTTCGAAGGGAAGTTTCATTGAGGAATTGTTATACTTCATTATTTGTGCTTGATATAATAGATAACGCTCTTAAAATTAGGTACCTATCTTAGAAGATTATGAAAAGAAGGTATGAAAATAAAAATGTGCATCCAGTGAGCCTAATGTGGTAAGGTTTATTTTAAAAAGAAAGTACACTTACAATGGCTACGAGAAATGAAAACTAACACGTGACACAAATAGATAAACTAAAAATGTTTTACATGAAACTTCATGCTAATGAGGTAAACTTGTTTATTCAAACATAAAGAAAAAACTAATAACGAACTTCCAGTTCTCAAGGTAACTAAACGTAAGTATTATACAATACTATATAATAAAGAGAGCATTTTCGCCGACTTAAAGTCCTAAATCCATAATATATGTCACTGGTATACATAATTATATATTTTCTGATTATAAACAACTGTACAGTGCAGATCCAAAATATCTTTATTATTTTTGTATCCTTTTACTGAACAGAGAACTCGGCACATAGGTAATGTAGGTATATAATTTCTTTATATAACTTTCTATCAGTAAATGGCATGTCTTGTGAAAATACTTAATGAATTCAAATAAGGTTTAGAGTTATTGAATGCTCTGGTAAGTGTTGCTATGTGATGTGCAATATCTAGCATCTAAAAATAACTATGAGTAAGTGATAAAATCTAAATCAAAATACTACTATTATTATTATAGTCAAATTATGAATAAAAGCACTCATCGCCTACTCAAAAACTTAATTTATATACAGTCGAAAATAATAATAATTAACTAATCACTATGGCAACACTGTTAACTGACAACAATATCATTAAAATGCAAACCGAACTCGACATAACTCATCAAGTCTCACTAACACACAACAAAAAACATAAGTTCCAATCAAACCCGTAAAAATTAACCGCTTATTCTCTAATCTACGGATTCCAGATATAGCCACTTTCTCTGAACATATAAAAAGCTAGACCGTTAACGGACCGCGTTATGGCAAAGTGGCATATCTCAATAAATCCATAAAGTATATCCTCATATAAAAGGTTAAATGCTTTTATCTATTGCTACTACATTACTTAGTGAACTCTATTGGGAAGTAAATATATTTGTGACTCGCTTAAAAATACTCTTACGATATACTAAATAACTATAACATTGTACTCTAAAAAATATGTATAAGTATTGAAGGCTAACTTGAGAATGTGATCACAGTTAATTGTTAATAAGTAACCGGCCCACGACATTACTACAAAATAATCCTTCTCGTGTATCCTACAAGGTTCATAATGTTTTCACAAACCAACGCAAACCGTTCTTATACTTTATTTATTGCTTTTTGTTACTATTTATTAATTAATGTACTTACATATCACCTCCATTTATATACAATGCAATATAATTATCATTATTTTGAACTTTCGACGATAATAAGTTGCTGGTAACGCGATAACAGTATACATTTTGAAAAATATTTTCAGTCTCAGATAAATATTGAGATGCATCATTTATTTAAATAGATGTTATCAGAATCAATAAAACATCGCGATAATATTTTGTGTTTTACGATTTCAGTATACGCTCATATCAATTTATAATTTTATTCATTAATAGTATGATTTAAGCTCTGTTTTATTTGTTCGTATACAAAGATAGTATTTGTTAGTATAGTGTTAGTGTGCTCAGGTCACAGATAATTCCGCTAGATGGCGTGCGATGCGGAGCACGCGGCTCGCGGCATCATCGCCTCGTGCGACGCGCGCCGACGCGAAAGTTCATCTAGTGAGTGCGCATCTATTCAAACGTAACGTCAAACAGTACCTACTACGGGCAGCACTAACAATGACTTGCATATATCTACCTACGATATACTCTATATAGTATATATATAAATGCAATCTGCAAAATGCATAAAACAACAGTTATTTATAATCTATAAATTGTATAAAATATTTTAAATAAAATCTATTGAAGTGAGGTAGATGGATGGAATTTCACAATTTGTGTGGATATTTTGTCATTATAACATCGCCGCATTGGCCCAAATGCTGAGGTAGATGGATGGAATTACTATGTAAGACCCTACTACGTGACAGGGAGCTTACATACACATTACAAATACTAGTCACTAGTACATAACTACTAAACAATCTCACAGGTGAGGAATCGACTGCGCCAACTCGACTACCGTGCGGGGGTCGCTACGTGTACCGTGCTGTACAAAAATAATGTCTCACTAACTCGTCGCAAAACGTGTAGGTACCTTTGCACAACTAATGGTGTCTGTACCACCCATAACAATATCTCCCTCCTGCTGCAAACGTTCCCATTACTTCTCTGCGCATTATCCCAAACAGCCAAGTAACCGCATCGATAAAACTATCAGCAACCGATTAACCCTAATTAAATATACATTATAATATCGGAAATGGCACCAACGACATTCCACGGGTCAACAATAAACCGTTATTACAAGACAAATCAGCTAAATGACCACAAAACATAACACTCAAGCACCGTTTGAAATACTTTCAACAAAACATTGTCCTAACCAAGTAGGCAGTCTATGCGACTAATTCGACACACCTGTGCTCTGGCGACCTTCATTTCATGACGAGTTCTTGTGTTCTTCGTCGGAAAACTCGCCGTCATCGACGCCGCTCATCTCCGGGTCTTGCTCGGGGTTCAGTCGGTTCCTGTCGTCGTCATTGTAATAATCTTTACCGTTGTCCTTGTCGCCGTGTTTGTCGGCATCAGTTTCGCCGATGCTGTCGCTCCTCTGCCTCTCTTTTCCTAGATCTAGAGGTTCATCAGAATCGCGCATGATGTCAGGCTTGCCCATATTGTCCGTGTATTGCCTCTGCATTTGCTTCAGGAAACGTTGATGGGCAAGGTTTGTCGGTGGAGGAGGAAGGGAGCCCATTTGTGGGGATCTCTCGTCGTAGGTTTTTCGGTCCATGTGCATAGCGTTCATTTGTGCCAGTTTAGCGTTCATTCCTGTTGAAGGAAATACACGTTAATCGAATTCGCCATAAACTGTACGTAAGGTCCCGAAGTGAATCTTCAAAGTAAAAAACTTACCAAGCATATTCTCACCGATATATTGCAGATAAGTGTCGAGCAGAGCCGAGCTGCCGCCGTAGCCGGCCGGATAGTCCTCGTGCTTCAGTCCGGCCAGGCCGTGGGGCAAGTCTGCGATGGTCTTAGCAGTGACCGCCCGGATCGCTGGCACCTTGGTTATGGTTGTGTTGGCCAGGTTGTTTATATCTGAGAAGAAAAATGCTGTTAAATAACTCCAAGCAGCGGCAAATCTGATTTGAAGCGGTAGCTTCAAATCAGATTTGCTACGTCTGCTACAACGATGTTGATCGTGCTATTTCATGTATAAGAAACTTACGTGGTGGAGAGACCGGAATGCTATCTTCATAGCGTGACCGGCTGAGGTCATCATTGTCGTTATCTCCGCAGATGGAGCTGCTTTCAGAGGCTGCGGACTTTGCGTCCAGCTTCATGTCAGATCGCCTCGGGCCGGTCGGGGATGCGCGCGCACGTAGTTGCTCTGGAGATACTTTCACACCAGCTTTTGCAAGCAGCCTGAAGGAAAAATTAGAGTTAGATAAGAATATGTTGAATTTTTAAATTGAAGGTTAAATAATGCCTCCTAGTTTTAAGAATTCTTTAGTAATAGATGGCAGAATCCGTATCAAATTTTATATTTCTCCTACTTCTGCATTTGCCAATTAGAATCCAAGAGCCTAAATTAATAAAAAACAACGTGGCTGTATTTTAAAGATACTCACTGGCTGGCCAATTCAGGGTCGAATCTCGTCGGCATTTGCAGAACAGGCAGGTCCTTGGTAGAGATCCCTCGGTGTTGTCGGGACATGTGGGAGTGCAATGAGTTGCGGGACTTTGCCACGGTTCCGCAGAGTACGCAACTGGAATACAAGAACAGTTTCATTGGTGGAATGTTTCAGGTCAAACTACTAGGACTAGGATTGATTATCCTGCGGGCCTGCCAGGTCCATGGTTTGCTAGTCCTCTTACGTCCTGTGTAGTGGTCTAATCTACCTACTAGAATGCCAAGTAGAATTGCTTACTCTTGCTTGGAGTGAACGTGAACGTATACCGCATATAGGTACTGCTAATTTTTAGGCTTTTTAAGGGTTCTTTACCTCAAAAGGAAAAAAGGAACCATTATAGGATGACTTTGTTATCCGTATGTCTGTCTATCCGTCTGTCAACCCTCTTTTCTCAGGAACGCGTGAAGATAACATCAAATACTCAAGTCCTTTAGTAACCTCTTGGAGCCGTTACATAAATCAAACCTAAAGTCAACGCAGTCAAAAGTTATAGCCGTCTATGTTATTTTTTTTAATTTCTAAGAGAATCACATGCACACAAAACATATAGGATACTTCCGTTGACCTAGAATCATGAAATTTGGTAGGAAGCAAGGTCTTATAACACAAGTAAAGAGAAAAATCCGAATATCGTAAATTGCAGTTAATTCTCAGAAAATAATTTTTGAACGTCACCATGGATCAACAATCCTCATATTTGGCAAGAAACATGGCCTTATAATTATTATTTTGATAATTAAACAGAACTCTCGTTGCGCGAATCCGACTCGCACTTGACGTTTTATTTAGCACTGGAACCTATTGTGTTGGTTTGCTCATTGTCCTGAAAAGTCCGTCACAAAAAGGCAGAAAAGGCTTCGTCGCATCATCTTACCGGTATCCAGGGCAGACGGTGTGCTTGTCTTCAAGATGCGTCCTCAGGGTGTGGGCGGAGCGGTAGATCTTTCCACACTTGGGGCAGGGTCTTGGGTCGGTGGCTCTCACGCGAAGCAGGTCCTGAGTCCTTCGACAATTTCCTGCAATGGCATTTATGTTTAGACTTAAGTAAATAGACACGAGAGGGCGGACGTGTCGGTCACGAATATGCTTACCTTTGTGTTCAACAACGTTAGTATTTTATCAATTGTTAATAGGGACACAATCGGATGCTCGTATTGAAAAGCGCGAGACATTTTCTACTTCGTAGTTTTATTATTTTTATAAGCAGATATTTTTTCGGGTAAAAATTATTACGTATATATCGTATCACTAATACAGATCGCAACTAGAATCGTTTACTCACATTTAACATTTGGATATTGAAATTGCTAATTTACATATTTACGCCTAAAATTATTTATTTTATTAATAAAGTTATACCACTTGCCTCTCAGGCGTCAGGAACAATTTCTCTACTCGCTAAGTTTTAACCAATACCTTTTTTTTCACTCACATTTTCTATGAATCCATCGCATATATTTAAAGTTTTCATTATTAATAAATGGGCTTAATTAAATCTTTGACTGAGCTCAGTGACTCAATTATACGTGATAATTATATGAGTTGTCTTGTTCTATATATTTACAATTTTACACCGATAGCTTTATTCTGTATTTTATGTTTGCACTGGATGTTTATGAGTTCCCATATTATATATAGTATTTGATTGTATATGAGATTTCAGTAAAACGGAAATCCCCCTGATTCTCTAAAAATATAACTCTACCCGAAGTTTGTATGAATTAGTACTGTACGAAAATTAAATGTGGCTAAATAATATTATCATAGGTACTTGCAAGCTAAATCGTTATTATTGATGATCTACACTTATAAATCTATATATTTGGTGTTGTCCCTCTTTTCATTTATGAAAATATATGCGAATGGAGTTATTTACATGTAAAATACTTTCATATTATCATAAGTTTTGTCTACATTGACTAGATATGTTTTAGATGTGCACTCAACGGGGCAACATGAACAAATGTCTCGAAAATAAATTATCTATGTATCTACATTGTATTAGAAGTGAACGTATCCTTAACTATTGCGTTTGAAAGGCATTTTTATTTCGTATTGTCTTATCTATAAAGTATATGGTCGAATGTAGGAGGCCAGTACCGGTATGATCAGTTTTCTGGAAAAACTCTTTAAAGATTAATGTTGGATCTTTGAAATATTTCTCAGTCTTATGATACCGGCCCTGCTCTGAAGTATTTTAAACAAGAGGTCACATGAAAATACGGAACTTATTGGAAGATAAATACACACAAGATTAAAAGCTACGAAATACTAGAGAAGAAATCTTACAGCGTAGGTAAAGGACATACATAGCCTAGATAGCTAAATATAAAGGTTGCCAAGAGGTTTTACTTACATACATTGTGCAGAACCTCCAGCTGCCGATAGGAGAGACCAACCGCTGAGAACTTTCATTAGATAAGAGAGACTACACAATGCTGGTAAGTAAAACGGACGGCATAAAGTAGAAGCAACAATGGAAGTTACAGACATTCAGGAAGTCTTCAGAACGCTCGACATTCGCCTCGTCGCAGTTCGTATCCTATCAATGGCACCAATCATCACATGTCATAATGCGCTTACATTTATGAACCTTAAATAATATCAGTCTATAACTACTACAAAAATAATTTTCAGTCGATTTATATCTACCGCTCTATATAATGACGCGATCACAATAGCGTCGTACAAAATGCATTCTGGAGATCAGGTTCCGTTCTCATCGAGAGTCATCTCGGTATTCCTTTCACAGCCGTTTCATATTCGATCCTCGAAATCCTAAATGGCGGGGTCAGACCGTTCTCTTACGTGGCCCAGCCGCAACTCCACTTGAGGGTTTTCATCTTATCCCACTGCGGGCGATGCTTGATGCGCATGTGGTTTCGCACGGAGTTGGGGTGCGCGAAGTGACGCCCGCAGGCCGCCACCGGGCACAGCGGGCTGTCACGTGGATAGTGAGCCTCCAGGTGACGCCGCGCCGCGCCTGGCCCGGCCAGCCGCGCGCCGCACAGCGGGCACGTCGCGCCCGCCCACCCCACCGCCTCTGAGCCCACCGACGCAGGGTTTGCCAGCAACGCGGCATCTGCAATGCCGACATCACCAGGTTACAAAACTACCGCCTGGCAAACCCCACGGAGGCGCGCTTCCCCCCTTCTCGGTAAACTCTCAAAAAATATAAAGGCATTGGCGGGGAGTGATCGCGGTTGGTATTTCCGTCCGTGTGTCTGGGTGTGAGGCGACGTCACCACCAGGCGCCGAGCGCGTGCGGCGGCAGCGCGAGGGCCGGGCGCTCGGCCGGGCGCCGCCTCTAGGAGTTCTGTCGCTGTCGGATGCCGTGCGCCTGCAGCTGGTGGTTGATCAGGTAGTGCTTGGTCTTGCACTTCTTGCCGCAGTGCTGGCACGGGAACCACTGGTCTCGGTCCGTCTGAGAGTGCACGTTGAGCATGTGCTGACGCAGGTTGGAGGTAGAGGAGTAGACGCGGCCGCACAGCGGACACTGCGGCCGGTAGCCGAGCGCCACCCCGCCCGCCAGAGCCGCCCCTGTAACACAGAGGCGGCGGTTAGACACGGTACGCGAATTAAGCGATATTGTATGTGTGTTTGTCGGGCGGGGGGTCGCGCCTCCTCTGCTTGACGCCGTGTATGGAGTTCATATGTATCTGCATGTACTGGCGCGTCTTGAAGCCCTTGCCGCAGACTGGGCAGGAGTGCGCGAGCTCACAGGCCGCGTGCACGTTGAGGATGTGCTGTTTGAGGTTGCTGTTGTTGCTGTACAGCTTGCCGCACTCGGGACAGGCGGGCTTGCCGGGCTCACCGTTGGCGCCGGCGCCGAACGCGCGCTCCTCGCCCCAGCCGCCGCCGCCGCCGCCGGCGCCTCCCTTGTCCGCGCCTGCGCCGCCGCAGCCCGCGCCCGGCCCGCTCGGCCAGGTCGCTGTTGGGGCAGACGGAGTCTCGTTCAGTGCGTGCCTCCTCAAGCTCGACGCGCTTCCACGCCAAGCATACCTAACTACCTGACTGAGTAACTTCCATCGTTGTTTTTACGTTTTACATTTTACTTGTAAGTAGGACCAAATCGGACGCTTAACGGAATATTGTAAATATCGGAATAAGGCAATTAGTTATTAGGGTATTCGGTGTAGTTGTTGTTAGTGTTATTTATTACAATGTGGGTACATGGCTCGATAATGTGCAACTAATGATTCTATACTCATCAACGATTACGTGATTATTATTCTGGTTATTGATTGCCTCGAATTATTCCGTTACACAATTATTGAGGCATTAACTGAGCGATGTGTGCGTGCGTGCGTAGTCTGGTTACTTACCGTAGTTGTCTGCGAGTCCTGTGGAAGGTCCTGGGAGTCCAGCGAAGCCTGTAAACAGAGGATGTGTTAACGGGTCGTTCAGACAAGTTTTAATCTGAACAGCTGGAGGAGCGTGGGTTACCAGGCAGGTTGAGAAGTCCGGGGAAGTTGTGCGGGAGGTTGCCGTTGACGCCGGCCATGGTGGCGGGGTCGTCGTAGTCGATGGGCTCTTGCTTTGCGCGCGGCGGTTCGGGCTCTGTGTCGCTAACACCCGCGTCGGATGACGACTCTTCGCCGTCGCCAGACTATGCAAAAACATGACAAATACCTATAGTACAGTTTTTTGAGGGTTCCGTATCCAAAACGTAAAACGCGACCCTATATTTTTTTTTTTTTTTTTTTTTTTTTTTAATTATGGACAATTTACACAGCATTATCTAGCCCCAAGGTAAGCAGAGCTTGTGTTATGGGTACTAGATAACTGATATACGTAATATTATACATTACATAGATAGATATTTTTTATTATACATAGAAAACACCCAGACCAACGGAACAAATTTCTGCAGATCGTACACAAATTTGTTCCGAGGCGGGGATCGAACCCGCAACCTCTTGCGTCGCAGGCAGACTCTCGCCCGCTGCGCCACTGAGGTCGTCGTATTGCTATGACTCCGCTGTCCGTCCGTCCGTCTGTCTGTCTGTCTGCTCGTCTGTCACCACACCAGGCAGTATTTCATAAACCGTGATAGTTAGACAGTTTAAATTTTCAACTGCCTAACTATCACGGTTGATAGTTAACTAGATGATGATGTATTTCTGTTGCCGCTTTAACAACAAACACTGAAAAAACATAATAAAATAAATATTTGAGGGGCTCCTATACAGTTTTTTTACCGTTTTTATAGATAATGGTACGAAACCCTTCGTGCACGTGTCCGACTCGCACTTGGCCGGTTTTATTATACTTATCTTTATACTTATTTTTATATCTTAGTTTTGTCACAAAGTGACTATGTCAATCTAATAGTACAGTTATGTTTATTTATAGTTATATTAGTCAGGATAGGTAAATAAAGTTCGCGGTTCGAGTCAGGAAGTTAATGAACATGAGTGTTTTGGTTAACTTACCAGATTGTTGGAAACACCAGAGAGATGCTGATTCTGGGAGGTGTCCATGGCCTGGCCGAACAGTGAAAGCTCGTGTCCGTTGGTTCCGAGGCGCTCAGGGCTCGCCCCCTGCGCCGTTAGAAGCTGCTCCGTCCTAAACCAGAAGCGGAAAGAACTTATAAAAACCAAGCTCTTTACACATTTTTTTGCTATTTATAAAATTCGTTGGTTTTTAAAAAGGAATAGTCTTTATTGATTGATCATCATCATCAGCCTATTAGTCCACAGCTGGACATAGGCCTCCCCTTATGAGCGCCATAGCGCCCTGTCTTCAGCTTGCTGCATCCAGCATCTGCCAGCAGTCTTTCGCAAATTTTAATCCCATCTGGTCGGAGGGCCTTCTACACTACGTTTGCCGAGCCGTGGTCTCCACTCAAGAACACGTCCACCCCAGCGGTTGTCGGTTCTTCTCGTAATATGTCCAGTCCACTGCCACTTTAGCTTGCTAATCCTTGAGCTATGTCGATAACCTTAGTTCTCTGTCGGATGTATTCGTTGCGAATCCTATCTTTCAGAGAAACTCCATTATTATTCATTGCTTACTGCAAAGCTACAGACTTGAAAGACTTAAATCGATTATTTGACCATAAACTAACCTCGTAGAAGAGTTTCTTTGAAATGAAATATATACCAAGAACTACTTACGTCATTGGAATAAATAATGAATAGTGGCTCTATCTGTGAGTGCAAGCAATAGTAAACTCTATTCACCTGGTTTTCAACTGCGCTTGATACAAATCGGATGACCTAGCTCGCTTGGGCGGGGGGGTGTTGGCTGCCCCGTCATCGGGCTTCCTTGACCGGCGACCTTCGCGCTGCACGTCTCGGCCATCGCGAGAGCCCCCGCTACCGGTCTCGGTCCATGATGATGCCGACTGGTTACACATTTGAACGTTACACTAAGTACAATTAATCTTGTTCAAATTATAAAACAATCGAAAAGAAACCTTAGGTATAGGTATCACGTTGGGCGCCATTATTAGGTACTACTCTGATTATCACTACATAGTATAATGTAGTGATAACAAAGAAAACAAAGTCGCTTACCGTTGTCTGTCTGTCCTTATGTATGCTTAGATCTTTATAATACGCAACGAATTTTGATGTGGTTTTTTTAATAGATTGAATGATTCAAGAGGGAAGTTTATATGTATAATATTTTCATAGTATACCTAGTACCCGTGCGAAGCCGGGGCGGGTCGCTAGTAAATTTATAATTTCACATTGTTATGGGAATCTATGATTCAAAAAGTTTAAAACTACAAAGTAAATCAGGTGAAGGAGAAAGTTTTTAAAAGTTCTAATAAACCGTTGCGTTGATGTTTAGCGCCCAACGTGGTGACCTGATGATCACAAATGTCACACAACGTAGCACCAAATACTACTTACAGGAGTGAGGCTTACCGGAGAAGCCTTCTGGTCGATGGTGGTGATAGGCCCGGGAGCAGGCACGTCGGTCAGTCCTCGGACTTGAAGCAGCTGTGCGGCTTTCAAGAACTCTTTTAACTGCTCTTGGCCGATGTGAACTTCTCCTTGGTACATAAATCTATGAAGAAAGTTAGGATATTATAAAAGTTTAAGTCAAAGCACGCAAATCTTGTTAATTGAGGGTGGAAGATGCAAGTTACCTGAGAAGACTCTCCATGTCTTTGTCGTGAACATCTCTGAGGATGACGATCGGATGTTGGCAAGGATTAGCCTTCAGTAACCGTCGGAAGTACGGGCTGCATGCAGACAACACCACCTTTTAAGAAGTAAACAAAACAAACCTCGTGTTAGCAACTGTTGAAGTTATCTTACGGCATCAAGCAACGTGGATAAAATTATAACCAATGAAACGTATGATCAAAGGAACGCAAACATGAGTCGAGGCAGCTTTGGTCCTTTCAGCCAGAAAATTACGTAAGTACAGAATTATGATATTTCAATTATTTTGCCCTTTTACATACATTTTATCTCTGAGGGATACAAGCATGATAATTATTTTCTTTTTGTAGTTTATTTTTGTTTCTACACTGAAGAGTTGTTTCCACTTTTAGTGCTTCTGACATAGCTTGACTTACCTTATGAGCGGAGAAGGTGGCTCCAGCGCAAGCGAGGGTGACATCCACGAAGTCCTCTTCATCCCGGAGCCGGCGGAAGGAGGAGACCATGGCGGAGTGGAAGTCGTTCCAGCGCAACGAGTACTGCTGCTCGCCGCCCGCTCCGCAGCCCCCGCCGCCTGACCAAACAACTTATGGTAAGAACATTATGTTAATTAAACGTTTACAAACAAAATGAGTAGGTAAGTAAATAGATTTAAGAAATAAGAAAAAAAGGTAAAACTAGAGCAAATTATAAAAGCTAAATTTTAGGTCGAGCGCAATTTGGAAAAGAACACGCGTGTCTCTTTTGAACAATTCGAGCTTTATACATTACAATCCAAAATACATTCGATAACAATTAAAAATTTTCGTCGATAAAGAATTCATATGGTTTATTTTGCTTTCAAAATTGAATGCTAGTATGTATAAATGAAAACCTAATGCGTTTCGTGATGCAATCACAAACGCGCTTTAGGTACCGTTTTTTCGCGAGACGACATTTTAACGGTCCCCACACCACCGCGAAGATCCAAAACAGATGAGCACTTAGAGCGGCATTAAACGAAGATAGGTAATATTTCATCAAATGTCAAGGATCTCTGTCCAAACATGTTTGTGACTAACGGAACGTAGGCAGGTTCATCTCAAACGCGAGGTGACTTTCCTGCAAATTATAATTGATTTACAATTGGACAACTAAAATTAATAAAGTTTAAATTTTTCTCCATTAATTTTGTCGGAAGACGGAAGATTTATTGTCTTTTTATCGAAGTGTACGCACGCACTTATCGGGTTATCAAAACTAGTCGTAGAAGTTGTTGTTACCTAATTGGAATCCCACACAAAGTAATGATATCGCTAGTTACAGAGTAAAAAGATAAATGGAAAACAAATTACTTCTTCAAATTGTACATTAAAATAAAACTGGTTGTACCAAAGTAGCTTTTAATGTTACTAAGCGAAGAAATGAAAAGGCCCAGATGTTGCTTAAACGTGAATAAAATTCAAATACATTACTGAATTTGCGCACGACCATTCGAATTGGAATCTTAGAAACAACGGGAGTGATTTTAAAATTGTAATGGTGTCGGGTACGGCGCAGCATATTCATAAATAATGTATTGTTGTTACCATTAATTCTAAAGTTTGCATGTGTCAATAACTTCTGTGGTTCGTTTAACCTTAACTGTGAGGGACGCTTGCATAAATCGCTTTCTATTCAATCCGAAAGAAATTTAAAATCGAGAATATAAATATGAATCTATCTATCTGGTACGTAAACTGGTAGATCCGTCGCAATATTTGATCCAAAAGTAAAGTTTCCAATGTTGTTTCCACCATATTATCATTATCTAAAGTACTTCCCGATCAGAATGAAGCGCCCTTCGCTCGGCAGGACTCTAACACCGTCCCTGGTCCCTCCTAAAGCCACGATCGATCCTATTGAGTCTCGAGCCCCCGCTTTTATTTTATCTTCAATCTCAAAGACGCTTTATTTAAAAGTGTTTTAAATTTTATGTCTGCGACGTCTTATGATTACTGCTTTCGTCAGATTGTCAGAGAAATTGAAAATGCTAAGTATTAAAAGAGACGACGAAGTTTAAAATTAGCTGGAAGTTTTGAAGTTGGAAATATTCCGTTTGTCGCGGTTCGGGTACAAAGATTTAGGAACCTTATTAATCTCTCTGTATCCGGTGAACGATGAATTTAACTTTAATGTTTTTATTTTTTCTTAAAATATTGAATTATGAAAGTTGACCTCCTTTTACAGAATTTCCAGTAATAAAATTGATTTAGAAATTCTTTCCATTACTGCTATTACAAAAAGCAGTCATCAGCCCTCGTTTAAAATTGTTAATTCGTTTATTATTCCTTTAACAATAAATAAGAAAAGAAACGCAAGTGTGTTTAAGGATTAGAGCATGAACCGTCTGTCGGATAATACATGAGTTATATGAAAGAGTTATTTTGAGTGTGAATGCAAGTCGTTTGATCCCCCTGTCTGACAGATTCGTCACCCTCGTCTGGGAGGGTGTGGTGCACACTCTCGGTGTCGACTTTTGTTACACAAACGCACATCTGTATCGATACGCTTAGTACGATCGCGACGTGGAAAGTGTAAATTATTCCTTTTCTATTGTAAGTACTTACATTGGTCGTGGTTATAGGCGAGTCATCTGATCTCATTTCTGTGATTGATTTGGGTGGTAGATTTTGCATAGTTTCATTACAGGGTCTTCCGATTAAATACTATTTTCATGTTAACAAGTATAAGTAATAATCACGTCTTAAGCTGTATCGAATAACTTTAGTTGATTTAAAAGGAGCGCTTCAAAAAACGTGAACCTTCAATCCCCTAAAATAAAATGCATTCCTCCGATAAAAAAAAAGATCTAAAAAACGGTGTAATCTTGAGTAAACGTCGGGAACATCATTAAACAAGAGCCGCGGCGATCTCACCCCCCCGATCCTGGCGGGATGATCCTGTGGCCGGGGGTGGGGGGTGGGGAGAGGGAGAGCAGGGGGTTGAATATCAACGAACTCATGTACCCACCGTACGTGTGACGGGTGGACACCACACAGCCATACCCACGCTATACATTCTGTTAGTAAACAATTCACTCGTTTCGTACAAATATTTCGGGCTCTCAATTTTTTGTGGTTTTCTACGGATACGGTTGGATTTGTTTGGTTTTGTTTTACTTTATTCTGTTAGAATTGTGTTGCTCATTTATTTAAATTTTGTTTCTCGTAAACAGTTAAGGGCTTAATTGCGCTCTTCCCATTGTGCTTACTTATTTCTTTTACATCCTTAAAAAAATTACTTCAAACAAAACAACTGTGTTCTTTTCTATTAAATTGACATAGTTTCTGTGACAAAAAGATTATTATATTTGAAATGTATGTGTTTGCGAGGGTACTCACCAGTGTCGGTCGCCATGGCCGGGTGCTCCGAGGGCGGCACGGCGCTCTCGGGGCGTGCGCGCGCGCTAAACGAATCCAATCCCGCGCATTCCAACCGCGCGCCCACAGTCGCCGCCACTTTAACGCCTTGTCACTTCTTTACGCAGCGAAACTGTTTACTCTTTGACCTGCGCACGCGACCAGATCTAATTTCCAATTTTGAAATTCGATTTGTTTTCTTCTATATTTTTGTTGAAAATGTTTTTAAAGCTTGTTAGTTAATGTTGGTTTGGTTTTCTGCAAAGAATGACAATGATTAGATTTATAATAGTTTTATTTAATTAATGTAGTCTCACAATTCGCGGGAGACTGATAGCCGATTTGCGATTTAGACCGAGACGGTGAAGTCGAGCGGATTTACGATTTGTGCATTCGAAGAAGGGTGACGACGACGGAGAGATAACGTACGACTTGGAATTCAACTTTTGAACGAAAGTTTGTTACCCCAACCTAATCGAAAATTGATTTATTTTAATTGAATATTTACTACAACAACCCACAACTATTTAACAAAATATTTCTCATTTAACATGCTAAAATTTCAAATACATTGGAAACCAATCAGGAAATCCCAATTCCCATTAGATACGTCTACAAAAATTTCACAATTTCGCATAACTAGTAGTCATAATTGCATTCAATGCTAATGAACGTTGAGTATCGTTACTAAATTGTTATAGAATAAAGCAATATATAATTGAGGCTATTACACTGATTCCTTCATCGTAATAAGTCACTCAATTGCAATTCCCATCGCAGTATCGTTACTCGCGCAGATTTGCTCCACGTGACGTAACATTACAAATAATTCGCACTCAATATCACTGTCAGCACTGCAATGCAAAACGTCCACTTTAGTCCGGCGATCTGGTGCTGAGTTGAAGGGCCGTCGCCGCCGCCGCCGCCGGTGCAGCGATCGATGGCCGCCCTGCACAACCACAATAAGGGAGGAGCGGGCAGATAGAAATCAATACGATGTCCATCACAGCATGCACCCACCCCTGCGGCCCGCCTGCGCCTTGCACTCGCGTCCGAGATGCATTTTCGCGACACCTCTCCTACACCCTTCTCCGGACACCTACTCGCGTGATGGTAGGCGAATTCGCGGCGTAAAGACAATTTATTGAATGATGTCCGGCGTCGAATGCACCGCTCGGTCGGTTCGCTCTCGCTACGTTCGTACCTGACGCACGCGTGCGATCGGTTTCGCGTCACGCGGGCGACTGTCGGAGTCGCCCCGCCAGCCGCCAGCACGCTCGAGAATAAACAGTGTGGTGCGCGCGGAGAGGGGGGCGGGGCGGTGCAGCGCACGCTTGCACGCCCACAGCGGCCGCCCACGGCGCGCTGCCGCCGCTGGACGTGGATGCGGCTCTACCTCTTTCAGGATGTCCGTCCGTCCGTCACTCATCTGCCTTCTTTTCTGCCATTCTGCATAATACTTGAGCGCAATTCATATTTCAGCGTGCCACTTTATGCTCTTCAATCTACTCTACCTTCAGTTGCTTTCCTAACGTCAGATTGTTGTTTTTCAACAATGTATCAAACATTCTGCCAGTTAAAGTGTTAACTAAGAATTAGTTTCGGGTTTGCTCTCGTAAAAGCGCTTTCCGGAACGAGCCAGATAGAGCATGAATGTGGGAATAGGATCGTTCAATAAACGGATACCTAATGGAGATTCGACGATGGATCGCAAAAATTATGCTTATGTAGAGAGGCATTGCCGATTTACGATTCCTTCACGTAAAAATCAGCAAAGTATTTTCAGTTGTCTGTTGACGTCATTTATTACTTAACTGGAAGTTTGGTCGCCAAAACAGGAAAATAAACGTAATTGAGAACTTTTTCTCATTGCTGAAGTATTTGTTGTAGAGAGTTTGATGTAAACAAAATGTTATAAAAAAAACAGTTGTCTGGTTTATATTGTGCTCGTAATCTTTGTGCAAACTCTTAGCAATTTGAGAAAAATTAAAAGTTGCGTAAGTGGAGATATTTGCTTTACTTAAAAGTACCTCTCTACTTTCCAGACATACCTAAGGGAAGAAGCGTGGTGAAAACTTTCATGCGTATTAAAAATGTAAGGTGTGAGTCTCATATTTTTTTATTTCCTGAATTCCTGAGGGAGATACTGGAAGAGCAATTTAACGAGTTTCGAACAAGTGCCATGTGTTTAAATTACGTTGGTTTGACACCTCTGACGTTAACATTACGTACTATATTTAGAACAGTGCGTACATACAACCTGATTTCTACCCACTATCGGCAATACCCTATTAAGAGTGCGCCTAATGCAAAAGCAAGCAAATTGTGTATTTTTAAACCCTTACATTTATGGTAACGAACTCACCTAAATATTCTAATTTAAAAAATACGATAGGTAGGGGAAAAACCCATAGAAGTCGAGTAATCGAATAGAATTTTGAAAAATAAACTGATTTCTTTACAAAAAATTATACAAAAATCGCTTTAAAAAAACTGTTTTAATTGAAATGCTCTATAGTATCAGCGACAACACCATATTATTTTTTACGAATTACATAGCCAGACTACTGTTTTATTTAAGTAATCGTGTAGTTTTTCTATTTAATGCTTAAATTTTGAATCATTAATAGAAAAGAAGCAAAAACTTGATTTTTGCACTGACATTGCTTTACTCTGTCCCGCTCCTATGAACGCGAAATCCTATGCCTATCCTTTTTAAAAAAAATTGCATTAGGCCCGCTCTTAATAGAATATTGCTGTCTGAGTCGTAGACATCAAATGCGAAGGCTTTAGTTTCCAATCTTAACTTAGATTACCCTCGTCTGGATATTCCGCCTAGAGGCCGCGCTAATTTCTAGGTTTGTATTGTACCATTCTGCTTTAGCAAAATTCAAGTCCGTATTTGCAGTTGACCTACATAGAAATAGAGTGAGCTAATGCATACTCGTATAATTCCAAACGGGGCAGTCCTAGCTATCTCTGAACATTTGTCCCCAATCCGTGACATTTTCACATTAGGCCAAAACGAAAGCGGGGAAAACAAAACAATCCGTAAAGGCTTCCTGTAACAAGCGAACTGCCGGCCAATCATTCGTCAAACGGAACGGCCTGGCCGGTTGTAAATCTTTGCAGGGGCGCGGGCGGGTGCCGGCGGTGTGGGGGGAGGGGGGGGGGGGTGTTACGTAACATCCGGAAGTGCGGATTAGGAATCAATAGTGCGCTGTAATGATAGTTGTATTGTAGTGTAATCGTTCGGTGTTACTGCGCTGTGCGGTGCGCGATTGTTTTCAGCGCGACTGCTTTAATTGGTTGAGATACGAATAGATTCAATAGATACGTACCTGCCTCCCATAAATTGAGGGCAAAAATACTTTTTGTAGGGTATATGTAGAATAATAATAAAAAGCTTTGGAATGCGCTACGCAGACAATCGAATTACTATTCAAACAGTAAATATCAGCTTATTAATATTTTATTGAAGAATCCTTAATCTAACGGAGCTCATATTGATATTTATCTCATTCAAAACCGATTTTATCAAAACTAGTTTTGTAGTCATGAGAGCGGGCGGTACATTTGCGTTGCGACCTCTTAATTAATACAAAAGAAGAAAATGACCACCGTCCATAATATCAAATCTCATAAGCTCGTAGCGCATTTTACGGCGAGGGCTAAGATGATCCCCGCTTGCCCCCGCTTGCCCCCTCCAGCGGCTGGAAGAGGGGGCAACTCCCCCTAGCGCGTCATCGCCGGCTCATCCGTCACTGTGACTGCTGTTGTTGACAAATGTCTTCCTACTGTTACTTCATTTTTGGATTTTTTTTGTTTCAATTCAGTTCAAGACGACCGATGTGGCGCGGTGGACGAAGGTCTACCTGCGACGCAGAAGGTTGCGGGTTCGATTCCCGCCTCGGGACAAATGTGTGTACGATCTGCAGGCATTTGTTCAGGGTGTTCTGGTCGTTTACTATATATAATAAAAATATCTATCTATGTATTGTATTATATTATGTATGTCAGTTATCTAGTACCCATAACACAAGCTCTGCTTAGCATGGGGCTAGATAATGCTGTGTGAATTGTCCAGCATTATTTATTTGTTTATTTATTTCATCAATTGTCATTTTTGTTCGGTTTAAGGATGCATGACAAACGAGTCAATTTTACTTACGACCAATGTAATAATATCGATTAAACTTTATCTTCTCGTGACGATTCTCACCAGTATCTCGCCTGTAGCGCAAGTGAAGTAACCTACATTCTTTATAAAATTAGTGACTAGGGACAGGGTTCCAGGTACATACGGTATCCTACGTCCGGTTTGGTTAAATCCTATATCCAAGAACCCCTTGGTTCCATCTAAAATAGTAGTTATCCATCCAAACCCTTAAAAAGTAAGTAGGTAAAATTGTTGAAGTTAATGCACGCTTCATAAAAGCTTCAGACTTCATTTTTTGTCTATAATGAAGTGCACAAAGCTGTTTTGTTGAGAAACATCATTACCCCCGCACACGTGACCCCTCGCCCCTTGCCCACCGGGGTGCGCAGGGGGTGGCGGGGGTCAGACCTCAGACGCAATGCCAAGCAAGGAGCCTGGCCTCTTCTCAACTGCTTAACTGTAACTTTATGTGCATTTCATACATAGTTTTTTCACTTTGTTTTGCAGAGGTCGCTCTGTCACGGGTTTATTGACTTGGAATAATTTCACAATTTTGCTTTTCAATGCCTTGTTGTGATATCGCGCATTTACATGCAGAAAAATATTAATAGTATTTTAATATCAATATTATTTTAAATATTATTTTAAAAACTTTTTTTGCCATACCATGGTTTTCATGGATCACTTACAGCGCGAATAGTACAAGATCGATAATGATTTTTGAAAGTACCTAAGTATTAAAATGAGTAGGTATGTCCAGTTTACTTAAATTCAAAAGCAAATCCTAAATTTGAATACCTTCCAGTAAATACGGCGGCGGGGAGGCAATGCCGGTCTCGCCTCCCCTCGGAGCCCGTACTATAGAGGTACATAGCAGTAGGTAAGTACTTTCCTATAGACAGATCGATTGTAACCGAATTGAAGTGTTAGTCGACGGAAATAAAAACTTTGCTACTGGCAACGATTTATTGTTTGCGAACATAAGACTAAAGGCAAAAAAGAAATGGGTACGGAATTTGATTTACCTAGGACTAGGTCTGATTGTGAGCGTAGTTAGGCACTGTTATTATAATGGCCACAATTAGGCACCTACCGCCGTACTATCCCGGCGTAAAGTGCTGAATGAAACAACATGAAATGAAAACAAGAGGCAACATTTATACGATCATAATGGAAGTATTAAGTACTAGGTACTTCATTGTGGATGAGCCGCGCTGCATCATCAACCCGAGCTCATCATTGTACCAACGAGGCCGGAAGTTCTCGCTTCATCAACTGTTCACACAGCTTTTGATTTGAACCGATGTGCGCACTTCGAGGGGGTTCCCCCCGCTCCACCTCCACCCCCCACTGGACAGCTAGCCCCCCTAGGGGAGACAGGGGGCTGTGCAAATGTTATTGATGTGCGGTGGTTATGAGATACTATTGCTAATATTGAGCGTTGATTTTATGTGGTGCGAAAGGGATGGTGGACACTCACTGTAAGTGGCTACGTGGACGCTGTTATGATAGTTACGCATAGGGAATAAAATTAACGACCTGATTTGGAATAACAGATAGAGAATTAATCAATATGATACGGCTTGGTGCCTGATTGGCTGGCCAGTTTATGTTATTGTATCATCATCATGATCAGCCAATGTTAGTCCACAGCTGGACATATGCCTCCCTTAAGGACCTATATTACCTGAACCAACTCCGCGGATCTCCATATCTTCCAAATTACTGAATGTTTAACTTTGAAATTTATATAAGGTAAAGTTCACGTCTTACACCATAGTTCATATGTTTCGAAAATACGATTCAATAAAATTTTCTCGATCGAAAAAAAAAAACGCAAAGGTACCTCTAAATTTTTACTAAAACAATATCTAATTTCTTAACAAATACAGAAGTTACGATCGTGACAATAAGCATGGTAATTAAACCATGTTGCGTTTTTTTTAAATAATGTCAGAATTAATAGCATAACATAATAAGCAAGAGCTTGACGTTTGTCTTGCGTTGCTGTGCCCTTTCCCGCTGCTCTTATGAACGCAAAAGACTACCTTTGGCTATCCTTTTCACAAAATGGAGTAGTATAGGATCTTGAGCAAAAATATTATTATTTTTGAATAAATATTTTTAATTATAAGCATTTAGTGCCCGAAATCCGCGAAGGCCTAAAGAGGGACAGATAAGGACAGGCTCCGTTTAAAACTCTGATACTTTTTTCCGAGTAATGCAAAGTTTCCCGAGCGCAGTCATAATTATTGGATTCCACATGTTAATCGGTATCTGCGTACATTCACTTTGCATATCGTAATGTTTCTCGGGACTGTGACGTCAATAGTTCGCAACTGCAAGGTAACAAGGCAGGTAAAGTCCGAGTGCCGCTTATTGTCACACATGCACACTCAATGTAGGTAATTATTTAGCCAAACAATCTCCTAACATGAAATGAACGAACGCCCATGAATAAGTTAAAGATTCAATTCCCAGAAAAAAATGGTTTGCAGCTTTACACATTTTCCGAAACCATCACGACGTCCAAGTTCATTCAAATTAAAAGAAGGTTTACCAACATTTAATCAGCCTATTATATTATCAAGTGAATTGCGGCGTGAACAAATGCATACAAAAAAATACAGAAGAGGGTAGTTTCTTATCAAAATCGAATTGGTCTATCAGTTAGATTATCAGAAGTTATTCGACAAATATTTATTCCTTATTCAATTAAACAAAAAATTATGTAGATAGAAGTCACGCCGTGCTAAAAAATATCACCGGCCCCAACTCCCAAACGTTGACGCACTTAATCTTTGTAATTTTTTGTTTGATTGACAAATGAAAAATACGTTTCCAAATTTTTTTAAAAATCTAACCGACAGACTAATTGGAATAACATTTATACCCAGGTCTATCCATTCTACCACAATTCCTACATATGTATATCCGCAGATGATCTGCATATCTGCATCTTTAGGATTGCCCACTTGGTCATAGTGAATATTTAGCAAAGTGGGTAAAACCTACGTTGTCTTCTGTTTGATCGAAGCTTGGGTAGTGGAATGAGTCATAGTAAACCGACTTACCTGACTTGTGCATGAATCATTTATCTACGTGCGTGATTTCACTACTACGAGGCTTACCGAGAACGGCCTGAGGCGGTTATGAATTTATTGGTGTGATTCGAGGCACTTCACCATCAAGCGGTGGGTTTCACTTGCTTATTTACGTACGGGCTTAGCAATAAATTTGGAAAAAATCGTTTATATCTTGTTTTGAATTGGGAAAAGGTTGTCTTATGCATAGTTAATTGAAAATACGGATTGATTTTTTTGACCTTTGGTGTTTTTGGAAAGCGACGATGTATTACGTAGGTCTAATCTATACATTAACTGTTGTCTTGAAGAGACCCAAGTTGAAATGGGTAATATACAATAATTTAGGAAGCCTCCGAACAAATAATAATCTTTGATAAAGCCACCGAAGATTTCTAAATCTGAAATTAAGATCTACCTATAGGTATATATAAGTAGATAGGTAGTAAAAGTTTTTTGGTAATATAGAAACAGCTCCTCGCACATTTTATTTATGGCGACAGAAACACACCACAAGCAACGTACCGACAGACACGAAACAAGAAGGCTTTAGCGCGACTTCCGGTGCGTGAGTGGCACACACCCTCGCATACAGCCTTCCATTTCTAGGCGGCTATATTTAGGCGGGCGGCCGGACAGACAGGGCTGTAGAATCATTCATATATCTATTAAGCATAGGTACCACTCCTCGCGTAGATTTGATTTCGGATAATTGGACGTATTGCTTTTAGTGGATGAGTTATTATTCATTTATGGCATTGGCTGCGTGAGCTTTGGTCGGTAATGGATATCATAAAGAATTTAAGGCTTGTTCAATAACAGCGATTATCGAAAGCAATTGATCAATATTATGTTTATAGTTGTCAACAAAGGTTATTTACCAAAAGCCTTCTTTCAAATGTTATAATGACAGTTATCCAATGACTTCGTATTCTTATCCTGGATACATTTTGGATGGTTAAGGTATAGGTACTCTTGTTACTGGCTAATATAGACGATGATGATGATTTTGACTCTTATAAGATATCGTTTCATCTATTCAAATATCAATAACGTTTATTTCTTTAAGCTGACAAAATAAGCACTTAGACAAGTCAAATTTTAATGTATGTTTTGATATTTTTATAATATTATCACATGAATTTTGTAATATAAAATATCTTTTGTTGTGAACTTAAATGTAATGTTTTACATTACTTAAGTAAAGTAAAAAGTAAAAGTATATTTATTGCAATTACATGTAAAAAGATGGTACATACAGTAATGCGTAACAATGTAATTTGCCCTTTTTGGGGCGTGCAATTGTCTTTCCTATTTACAAGCAATGATATAAAAGCAACAATAAAATTAAAAATAAAACTAAAATTAATATTATTAAATAATAGTTAATAGAGTTGGGATACATATAATTAACATAATATATTAAGCAAAAAGAATTCAAAATCATTTTAAATTATATGTCGAAGTTCTTATCATTAATAAACTCTTTCACTGTGTAGTAACATTTTTCAGACACTAGAGTTCTCAGCTTTTTCTGAAAAAAATAATAATAATAATAATGCTGGACAATTCACACAGCGTTATCTAGCCCCAAGGTAAGCAGAGCTTGTGTTATGGGTACTAGATAACTGATATACGTAATATTATACATTACATAGATAGATATTTTTTATTATAATTACATAGAAAACACCCAGACCAACGGAACAAATTTCTGCAGATCGTACACAAATTTGTTCCGAGGCGGGGATCGAACCCGCAACCTCTTGCGTCGCAGGCAGACTCTCGCCCGCTGCGCCACTGAGGTCGTCGAAAGATCGCAGTAGGCAATTCTCTAATAGCGAGTGGAATTTTGTTATAAATGGACGAAGCCATAGCAAAGAGACTGATGTGCAGTAATCTCTTTTTGCACTCTAATTTGCAAATTCTTAACTGATCGCGTCTATTACGAGGTACGGCGTCGGATTGCCGACAAAACAAACTTGGATTATTTCTTACGAACATAGCTGTTTCTAAAATATACAGCGAAGGGAGAGTCAAAATGTTGTATTTTTTAAAGAGAGGTTTACAAGAATCCGTGACTTTGAGGTGAAACATAGCCCTGATGCATCTTTTTTGGTATTTAAATACTTTTTCGACGTCGGTAGAGTTCCCCCAAAATATCAACGCGTACCGGCGGTTCGAGGCGATAAGTCCGTGATAGGCAATAAGTAGGGTTTCCTCATTAACTACTGGCGATAGTTTGTGAAGTACGTAAACTAGGCTATTTATTTTTTTACACACTTTTTCTACTTATTATTTTAGTTTTAAGCACACGCACTTAGGACACAATAACTAGACTAAGTTATTTTTTAAGTTCTCAGTAAGCGAATTTTGTAAATTCTTTTTGAGAATAAATATATCTTAAACCTAAACCTAAAAATGTTTAGTTAAAAGGCAACCAAAATCTTGTGCATCTCAATCGACCTAACTAAGGGAGCATAGTTATGTAACGGCCACTCCAAGCGCCTGAAAAACAAGTATTTATAGCTCGAGAGACCACATTATGAATTGTTTACGATGATAATAACAAATTGTCTTGTTTACGCGACCACTGGAGTGACAATGAGATAAACAACTATTTCTGAGGCTCGCGTTTTTCCTCTCAATTAATGTAAAAACAACCACGAGGAAAGCTTCGTTAAAACTTTGTTACAATTCTTATTTCACGTCAACTGAAATAACTTTGACAACACTACCATCAATTTAAGTCTTGTGTAATGGATAGGTAAGTACATCAAATGAATTCTGTAAAATCAGCAGTTCCGCAACACGGATCCCTCGGTACCTTAATATTGACCTCCCATCGCAGGCCGTTCTCGCGAGTCGCAACCTAGTTTTCTCGTCCCTTGCTCCATTTCGCTTTTCCCAGCCACTTTTCACACCAGACACCTATAAGTACCCACTTTAAACGTAGCTATCAGGTTATAGTAGTTGTCTACCTCAAATTAACTCAGTCAGATCGAAATATTTTCCAAACTACTAAATATACAACTTTGAAATTTATACATGGTACAGTTCAGGACTTACTCTATCAATCATATGTTTCAAAAGTACGGTACCATAAAATTTCGAAAAATTCGCAAATTTAGCTCTAAATTTTTACTTAAACCTTAATTTCTCGATAAATACACAAGTAAGATAAATATTTAGAATAAGCATTGTAATAGAACTAAGTATAAAGAACATTTTATATGTTTTGGTTTTTTTCAATTAAAGTCCTAATTAGTAGATAATAAGCAGAAACTCGAATTTTGGGCTTGCGCTGCTATGCCCCGTCTCGCTCCTATGAACGCGATATCCTATGTCTGTCCTTTCACAAAAAATTGAGGTTGTATAGGCCCTGTTGAGGGATTTTTACAAATATTTTCTTTTCGCAATTTGAGAGAGATGTTTATCATATGATTGTCTTGTGGTAGATCATATTTATTTGGTAACACTGATTAGCAGTATTCTGTTATATTTGGTTGACGAAGTACAAATAATGTTCTAACGAGTGATTACTAAGAAACGATCCTTCGACGAAACTATTTTTGACCACCAATACTTTATCCTCAAACATATAATTTTTTTTTATCTGAGGTAATAACTACTTGCATTTTAGTCACCATCACCATTGACCTTTCCATGTTTGACTAATAGTATAGTAACAACAGCAAATCAAAGCCTTGCGTTATTCAATTTTCGTGGTAATTGCAATGGCGAGTCATGCCGTAATTGCCTGGCGAAGGGTGCCGTGCCGTGCCTGTGTGCGTTGTAACGAGGGCCGGCCCAGCCCAGGGAGATGTAATATCAAGGTCAACTCATACTTGTAATTCTGAAATTACCTACATCACCAGCCTAAAATAGTCCACTGCTGGACACAGGTCTCGAATAATATAATATAAATAATTCTCCCCTAATGAGTGCCATAGCGACCTGTCATCAGCTTGCCGCTCCAGCATCTGCCTGCAGTCTTTCGCAGGTCGGTAAACCACCTGGTCGGGGGGCATCCTTCACTAATGTTGCCATATTACATGACGTTTAAAAAAATTGATTGTGATTATTGAATTTACAGAAAATCGAGCAAGATGATAAGTGATAGGATTAGGTTCCTTCAAACTCTTATTTTTAGCAATGTAAAGCGTGTTAGCGATACGCTTTATGTGTGATTTAACAAGCTTACAGAAGTTTCTCTTTTACATGCCATGTTTTCCGCGATCAACCTATGTATGTGCCTTATTTCTTGCTTATCTATTCTTTCTTCCATACCTACTACCGAAATTTGCTGCTTATTGTTCATACGCTGCTCATTGTACCTGTTTACTATTCTGGGGTATAAGGGTTCAGTCTGATGGGGGTGTGGATAACCCTTTATGGATTATAGTTTGTGCGGTGGGGGCTGTAGTTACAATGTATATCGACATGCACGTGATATTCACGGACAACTGCGTCTCGGTAATTGGATTGCTTGTTATGGTTATTAAAACTTGTGGATATGAGAGGTGCCTGTGATGATGTTGCTCGTTTTAATGAGATTCTTCACAAACTCATTTAGTGCTCTACCTATTTTGAGTGAACGCTTTCATTTGCAGGTTAGAAACAAAAGATTTTTATTTTCAAAAACAACCCTGAGCAGTCGGATAAAAATATGTGTTGAATTGGATAAATATACCTATCCCTGATACTAAAATAGAATATGTCACGGTTATTACACGTGCTGGCTACAAGATCTACTGGTCCGATACATTGAATCAACGAGGCCGTCGCGAACCACCCCAGTAGTGCAATCGTATCGAGCACGAGTCAAAGCGTTTGTTCTATTCTTGGTCGGACACCGATTACCGACGAGTGGAGCCCGAGAAGTAGAGCAAACAGAGGGGCGACGTCTAGTGCTTATTGTGACATGTAAACTGTTCTAACATGTGCTGTGAAGCGGACCGAGACAATCAATAAAATGAATTCAATTGACAAGCTCTAGTCTAGACTAGAGGTATATCTGTAAATATATTGTATTAGTAAACACAAGCTCTGCTTAGCTTGGGGCTTGATGATGCAGTGTGGATTGTCCAGCATGGTTTATTTATCCAATTAAGAGTGAAGCATATGAGATCAGAAACCTTTTACTTACCTACTGTTGTAATGAAACCACGTCGGGAAGAACTGCAATATATCTACATATTATGTTTATATATTTGCAGTACAGAGCTATTTTCCGTGCGCTGCAAACACTTCGCCGTTCGGCTCTGACATGGCTACCTTCTGACTGCTGCTGTCAATACATCACACTGAATAATTTCCGGAACGACTTCTAACGACATGTTTGACTCGGAACAATAACCATTGGAGAAAATAGATGAAAAAGTAAGAACACGATAAAAATCCCCAAAAGTTTGACTTAGTAAAAATCCATCTTTAATCTTTTCAACAAACTCTTTCTATCTTTGTAGGTATGTATCCGTCTCTGAGAATGTTCTTATTACCACGATGCTAAATGATAACACTGATAACCTGCATCCAACATAAATCTAAAGCAAAGCAAGCAATGTACAAACAATTATCTCAGCCGGGAAAAATAAGAGTCACGTTGCAGCAAAGAAATGCCTAATAAATCGGTGGCGGAACCTCTGTTAATTTTGGTCCGTCGCGTGCGGCGTGCGGCGGCTCACGCGCCCCCGCGCCCCGCCGCGCGCCGGCTTCCACCGCCGATGGCGCGATTGCGTACAACATGACTTCTGTTTACTTCCGCAACTAAATTACAATCTGTATTGCGGCGGGAAGTAGATTTAAGGCCGTTACGATGGAATCGCGCCTTAAATTTGCTACAATGGCAAACATGCCGGATAAAAATTAAAATATATTTTAATAAAAAAAAAACGTTGGATGTGCTATTTATACAGCATCGTCCAGCCCCGAAGTAAGCAGAACAAGGACAGATCACAAAATTGTACAACAGAACTACTGCCTATGCAGAATCTATTGACGACATCAGCTTACACTGTTCCTAAACGATCGTCAAACCGCTTAAATGTTTCGCTCATGTGTATTACAATAATCTAACAGAGCATTTATGTACATAATATCATTTTATCAGTGACCTTTCATTATTTCCATTGTTAAAGGCAAACCCCTAATTATCATAGGCAAGCACCCCAATAATCTGAATAGCGTCGCGGTAACAAGTCTAACGCACACTGTCATACTAGGCTTAGCCGGTAAATCCCCCGCACGAGTAGGTAGGTCGGTATAAAGTGCGTACAATTGGTGTAGGTGTCCGCGGGATGAGCCGTGATTAGTGACGGTCAGGTGAGCGGCCGGTCGATAGCTCGCCCGGCCCCACGACCCTAACTACTCCCCCACTGTTTATTGCAGGGGGGCGATCGCCTGAACTTAAGTATTGATTCGCGCGAAACGTGATTTGTACGCACTCATCTAGAGGTTAGCTTGCGGCCCGCCGAAACTTCCTTGAACTGATATTCGCGTTGCGTTCTTATCCATTGCTGCTTTACCACGCTCTTTGGCGCCAGCTTGATTTGCGAAAGGACAATGTATATCGCGCGTTTGGAAATGACAATAGTTTGCCGGGGGCGGATGGTGTTCCGGGGTGGTGTTTACGCGCAAGCCGCGGTCAATAGGGCCGAGCCGCACCTCGCGTTGTCTTTGCGTAATGCTCGTCCGTCACGACATCTACCGACTTATTGTCGGACGATGTTTTATTTGCTAAGTGCCGTGATATTGTTTCGGGTGGGACTCGGGACAGGCAGGTTAATGAACGTCGTGATATTAACGACACTCTGCTTAATGACTTCGGTCCATAAAACAGAAAAATCCCTGGTGATATAGAACTAGGCTGGTATGAAAATAAGAAATATAGCACAATTAAATATTGCACAAATAATAAAACGTCCGGTTACCAGACGTGGCGGCGCGGGGCGCGCCTGGATTAGCTAGGGTCGCCAACTCGCTGGACTGCCACCAGACGGATTACATCGCGAATGTTTTAGTGTTATTATTAATTCTTAAGTTTTTGTATTAAAGTGCGTATGCCCTCGCACTCTGGGTAATCTAAGAAATTCCCAAAAAAAAATCGATTTCGGCCGGAGTCGAACCTGCGCCCCATACTTAGTACGGGTGTGCTGTAACCGTGTTTGTTATTATTAAACTAGAAATATTGCTTTCCTAATAATGTTGGTCCACATCTGAATAAAACATTCTTTGAATGAAATAAATAAATAACCGATCTGTCCACCTACTAAATAATCATAGGGTGGAATTAATGAAACGTTTTCATAATCAAACTGCACGATTTATAACATAATCTTAAAAAGAAATGGTCCTTCGAACCGGATTCTGCCATATTTAACTTAACTTTACAAATTCAATGAAACCTAACGAGCTTTAAACGATTCATCAACACGTAACATAATTAACATATCCGCGAACAGTAACGTAAACGACCTCATAAGATAAAAACAATATCTGTTCCGAAATAACTAACTTTCTAAAATGATAATGTTCAGTTTCTTCTAATAAAACAGAACTGGTACATCACTAATTATATTCATTGAACCGTTAGACCACAACTATCGCGCAATATTGGAATGGGCATCGTAAACTGATGTCGTAGTAGAGCCAAGGAATAGTAGAGCAACTTTGTAGAGACCCAGCGTGCTAAAGAGCTACGAGATCATATCACGAGCTTCCACCGCGTACCAAGTGTTTGAGGAGCGCAAAAGTCACAATATCGGCTTGTCAGATTATCATTTCATCGTAAAAAAATCATTAGTATCTGTTCGGGCTTTTGTTTTTCTCTTGAGCCTCTTAATAACTACCCCATCGATGTAGAATGAACACACACCTATTAGTTGAAACAAAACGATGTTCTCAGATAATAAGATTTAAAAAAAGCTACCAATGTAATGTATAGAGTCACACAATAGTCTTGTTTGCTTCGGTTGTAGCTACAAGAATTGAGAAAACCGAAACATCGTCAGTTGCGCTTCTGTTAGCCATCAACTACTGCAACCAAATTTTCTGACGACGGCCTTAATAAGACCTCCGACGAAACTAGTATCCCCAATTAGAAGTGGGGACATTAAAACCTGAGATATGTTTCCGGTGCGATATGATATGACTTAGGTGGAGGCTCTTAACTTTATTGGAATGGCTGTGGGCCACTTATTTGAGATTGTTCAAATGATTTATGTTGAAAAAATTAATATTAGGCGAAATTGATACAGTTCACATGTTTATGGTGAAACGGTAAAGGTGGGGAACAAAAAGTGTCGGCGGTGACGAATAACTAGTCAACATAAAATTATCTGAAGAAACGAATTCAGGAAACTTTTTATTCTCTTGTAGCCGTATGTTTTTTGATACTTTGGATTCTTATCTGACAATTTATAATATTCATACTAGTTACATTAAAATGCAGCCATAACACACCTCGGTAATAAAACTAACAGTACACCTACTTTATCTAAAACGTTATGGGATAGGACTGTTACTTTTTAGATTATATTTTAGTTTTTCTATTTGAATTTAGACTAAATTATAGCATCCACACACGCCAACTAATAAACAGCTGCATTAAATGCTTATATTAATATCGATAACTCATCAAAGTTTTAATGACGTTGTTAAAATCACTTATCTATTAAAAACTTTTTATTTTGTAATTTAAAAATAAAAAGTGAACAAAGAAAAAGAAGAAAAAAATGGACACAGAGTTACAAAATCATAAAATGAATCCATAGGCTCCCTAACTAGTTAGAAATTGTATTTCAGGAGCTGTAGTGGCTTCTCTTATTTTTTATCGTAATTCATGTCATAATCATGAGCGTGTCAATACCAAAATAATCATTGAACTAGCACATCATTTAATTTAACACAATTGGGATGTATATTTGCACAGTTACAGTGCCAAAGCTCAGTTAGTCAGGTTATGGATGGCGTTGATAAAAGCGACAAAGCCCGCCAGACACTTTAATTCATTATCCACCAAAAAATCTCATTCAATTAGTAAAAACGTCCGTGCCCCGTCAAGGCTAAGAATAGCAGTGTCCAGGGCGGGCGGCGCCCAGCGGGCCCACGGGGCGCCCACCCGGTGGGGGCGAAGGGCAAATGAAAAATGGCGCAATTAGCTCCGCAGACAGTGAAAAACAAGTGCACTCGATCTACTCCCGGCAGCGGAGCGTTAACGTCGATAACGCGACGTAGCGGAGTACCGACTTGTATTTATAGTTAAGGAATTTGTAGGTATTCATTACCAGGGTTTTGCTTCTTTTGATGTCTGGAAATTACGTTTGGTTTTATTAAGTGTTTTGAGAAAAAGAAATTTGGTTCGGAGCTAAGCTGCGCAGCTAAGGACATCAATAGGTAGAGGAGGATCGCTGAGCTACGAACTCGTGCGGATTGGTTGGGTTACAAAAACACCCTTAGGGCAGATTTTAGGGTCCATAGGCTTAAGAGGTATGTTAAAAGTTAATTTCCTTAAAACTAAGAGCTTTTCCACTGTCTCTATCTCGTTACAACGGCTTACATAATGCAGTAAGTATCGACCTCCCCCTGCAGATGTAAAGTGCACTCGACACTGAAGCGCTCCTCCATCGACAGCTGCTGATGTGGCTGAATGTATGCTCTGCCACTTATCATTGTGTTTCTTTTCTTACATAAATTCTTACAGTATATTTCTATTTAACCAGGATGCAGAATAGTAAAATTGATAATCTACGAATTCTTTCTTTTTTTCGTACTGGTGCGGTGGTGGTGTTGTACTATACATATAAGGTTATCTTTAGGTACTTAGGTAGAGCCCACACACATCCAATTGGGCTATCGTTTAAATCATAAAGTGCAAAAAATGCTTTCATTTCAGACACAGTACCTAGTTAACTGCATCTGTCTTTATTATATACCTAAAATATCAGATGGTAGTCTTCCAGTCTGCCCTGCCCAGACGTGTCAAAGTCAAAGCCTAGCTGATAAATAGATTATCAGACAAACCTCACTTAGCCAATCAAACTTTAATTTCTCTTGCAATAAATCAATAAATAGTCCATTAATTTCGCGCACCGCACAGTCTTGGAGGCTGCTAAATAATGGATGGCCATCAGGTCTCATTAGCGGCGCGAAGGGGCGCCACCGGCGGCGGCCGGACGGGCGCCGGCTTCGCGATCGATACCTCCGACTGGACCCGACAGGCACGACTCGGCCCGACTGCGCCCGAGCGCCGCCGAGGATTGCCGAGCCTGCGCGGCAAATGACAAGTGTCATCGTGAGACGGCTCCGCAGCCTTCAGGCCACCCTGAAAACTGTAATAATTGTGTAAAAAGTGCATGTTATCAGGACGTAGTGTGCTCGTACTGTGCCGTGGTAGACTCCTGGATACTCAGTGAGCAAGTGCTTGTGCTATTGTTCAATGTGAGTATTCTGACAGGTCATTGTTTGAGAGCAGGCTCGGCCACATAAACGTCAATATTGACCATTTTATCAGCATTAGACTGCTCCAGGAGATTAGCCTTAGGAAAAGAACTTTTGAATTAGATTGTTTTGGGCGTGATAAAGTAGTATTTTGCTCCAAGGAAGCATAAGCATTGATCGTCAATAAGACGAGCTCTGATAGGTAGGCCACTTCTTTCTAGGGTAACTTAGTTGAACCCGTGAAGTTGGTATTGGTGGACTATCTATGCTCATTTGTTTATATTAGCGATCTTTCTACAGTTACATTTCTGAAGAAAACACTGTCGATAAATACATTAATATGATTATTACAGGGACAGACGTGTTGCGCATGCGTGCTAGAGTTTACCTGCTCTGCGTCATACCTGTTTTATACTCCGGTATTTTCTATTTATGAAGCACTTACGGGTTTCTAAAAGATGCCGTATGAATATGTTTCTTTAAACAATAGGGTCTGAAAATTGCAAGATCTTTTGATAACTTTTTTACCTAAACAATGTGGCTAGTCTCCGATGAGACGGGCTGCCGCGCCGTGCTTGAAAATTCGGCTACGAGGACATCATCACCTAAACGAATTTCATGCTTAAGAAGTGATCGAGTACAGACCGCTGGGATTAAGGTTTAGGTACCTGTCAGTAACTCCGTGTATTTCATGTCCGAGATAATTGTTCCCTCGTCCAGCTAGAAGCTGCCTGTCTGTTTTGGATGTACGGACCCTGCTAATTTCGGTCACATCAGACATTCAGCCACCAATTACCCATTCGTCCCAGTTTCGTCCGTTTCGCAGACATATTAATTAACCCCTGAACTGTCCAGACAGCCTATTCTGGATCCGCTGACCTTGACCGGGTTACATACGGGGCTGCGGGAGGCTGCACTGCGGCATCGTCCAAAATAGCCTGACCGCTTTCCGGTCGCCCCCACCCGCTGTGACAGCTCCCAAAGAACTGGCCGACGGAAGCTGTCAGCTGTCAATGTGACAGTTGCTCTCAGCGGGAAAAGGGTTATTTTAGATAATCATTTTTAAAATTATCATCAATAAAGTAGCAAATGATTAACCTCTGTTGTTTGTATGAAAGTAGAGTAATTCCTACGAGTACCTACATACCTAGGTACGTGTATCAGCGAGTATTGACTCGCTGATGTTTTTTTGATGAAGTACGTTCGGTGATACATTACATTACACCAATGATGATGAAGATGATTGAATTACAAGTAGTCAGGTATACGCTTATATTTCGTTACGCCTTTTTCTACGAGAATGGTAGGTACATTCCGAGAAGTGGTGTAGGTATGGAAATTCTTCAATGAGTTTAAATAAACCAATTTGGTTAATAATACCTGCTACCATGTATTCAAATGCGACGTCTTTGGAACCACACACTGCGCCAGAAATACCTAATTAAAATATTTTAATATCTTAAAGTCGACGACACCTTAAATAGTCAGTTTAATCACCATTCTAATGTACCGAACCATAAGTATAATTCGTGAAATGCCTGACCCACGGATCACGGCGACATATCGAGATAATATCGTACGCCGGACAAACAACTTTCAAATGGGCATACATAACAGAGCATCAACTGACCCGCGGAGTCACAATAAGATAAAGGTCTTACATACAGCAACGTAAGATTGGCGGAATCATAGCTAGAATATATAGAATATATATAATACTACGCACAAGATCACTAGGTATATCATTGTGTCCAAAACAGAAATTGTATGTATGTCTTCTGCCCGCGGTTTCGCTCGAAGTTTAGCTCAGTACATAAAAATAGCGATGTTGTTTCAGTTCTGAAACTAGCATCTATCTACGCCTTGTCTCAGTTCTATCCATCCAGTAGTACCTACTCTCGGCGAAGAGGCTCTTTAAATCAATAAATGATTCTGCATTTATCCCTTATATTTGTGCGCTTTTAAAGATGACTCAAAATGAATTTAGTTTTCTTGTAAATACCCATCGAACTTTTCATAGGTACCATAATATAGAAGGTACATTTGTATAGCTTGCCCGGTATCCCTCCGCGCTCTGACCTCTGGTCTAAAAGAATCTATGCTCAACGCACGTAAATGAATTACAATCAAATAAATTTATTACCACGCATTTTATTTATTTTTATGTTTACTTTCTTATTAAATTCGGCAATGAGGTAGGTGGGTGTGCCGTGAAAGTTTATTCAAAAGTAAAATATTACGACCAAATTGAATGAATTCTTTTCGAGGAATAGAAATAGATATAAAATTAATCTGTTTCTGCTCGTGTAAGCCTATTCTAAGATTTCTACATAATTAGTGCGTGGTAATTTATGCGTTTTAGGATTAAAAGAATAGCTTAGGTTGCGTAAAACATCCAGTGGTAAAACGTCGTAGTACTCAAAATAAAATGTTTTCATTCTACAAACTTTGTCTAACTATAAATTAACGAAAAACAGTTGGACAAAGCTTTCCAGCAACAGATCAAAGTGACCATGAATAAATCAGAACAAAGCATTTTACAATTCTTATGGTTTGCCAATATTTCCCCGAAAAAGAAGTAAAATAAAATATCGGCAAACTTCAGTTCAGGTTTTCTCTTCAAGTGGTGATATATAGTTTCTTATATAAAAGGTTTTACTCACGTCAAAATATACGTTTAATGATTCACAATAATCTGATGAATGTATAATCACCTCACCATCACCTCTCAAAAAGTCTAAAAGAAAAGTAAAATAAAAATCACCGTTAAATTCAGGCTTCTCTTACAAAATGAGATGATTTTGTTCCTTGAATATAAGGTTTTACTCCCGTCAAAATGTAAGTTAAATTATGCACAAAAAATGTGTAATTTTGACTTCTGACAATTTGGCGTGTATTCAAAAATTATAAATAAACTGAATCCAAATCCCCAAATAATAAAAAAATTGGTTCGGAAGTAGTTTTAAGCCCGAAACATATCGATAGCACGATCAAATTTTTCAAGTGGCGACATCTAGTTAAAACGAACCTAATTTAGTTTGTTGTAATTAGGGTTTCCGATTTCTCGAGGTTTTTTTGTTCTCGGGTGTCGAGACTTCTCGAGCCTGATTTCTCGGGTCTTCTCGGGTTGTCGAGAAAAAATAAAATACGTCTAAATTTTTGTTTAATTAATAAAAAGAGTCTTTAATTTAACTGTGTTTATTTTACATGAAAAAAATCAACATAATTTTTAACAAAAAAAACAAGTTCTCAATAAAAAATCAGCTCAAAACAAAATTGCTAACTAAAAACAATCATACTTCTTCTCCTTATCATAACTAATCTCATCTCACTAATCTGTAATAAAAAACAAAATCTCTGTTAACAATCAGCTTAAAACAAACATCTTAACTAAAAACAATCATACTTCTTCTTATTATAACTAATCTCACTAATCTTTAATAAAAAACAAAATCTCTGTTAACAATCAGCTTAAAACAAACATCTTAACTAAAAACAATCATAATTTATCTAACTAAAGATCACTCACTAATCTCACTATGTGGGTGGTATGGTATCACAATTTTTGGCAGTTTTAATGTAATTAAATAAGAGATATCTATCTACTATTAATACGAAAAATATAACTGTCTTTAAGCCTGCTTATTAATTCTTATGAAATATGCCTTAAGATAAACCAAAGCATTAATAGATTTATCAGACAGCCGGCTCCTAATCTTACTGACCACATTTCCCGATATGGAAAATACCCTTTCATTTTCTGTTGAAGTCGGCTTGACTGAAATTAATGCTTTGTATAGTGTTTCCAGATTAGGGGTCCTCTTGCCTGTTTTTTCAAATAGCAAAAACTCTTTTTTTATAATTGATTTGGAAAGCACCACAGCATTAGTTGATTCACCATTTCTCGAAACACCTTTTATTGCTCTCTCTAATTGAGCGCCTCGCATTTACAAAGAAAGCTAAGCGTAAAAATGTTTATTTAAACATCTCGATGTCTCGACTTTTCTCGAGCTGAATTTCCCGGGTACGAGACCGACCGATTTCCCGGGAATTCCCGGGACGAGAATTCCCGGGAACAAACCCTAGTTGTAATGAAATGAGAGATGGATGATATATATGGATAAAATCCATTTTTTACCAGTGATTGTGAACATTATCATGTAATGATGTTTTAGATACGTTTTACGGCGCACATATTATAAATACCAAAGTTTGATACTTTTCCTATCAATCTTTTATGGGACCACTTCAAATCAACCTACAAACAACAACGAAAGAATCAACAAAATCTATTAAAAATTGGCAAGGCACCAAAAGTGGTGTAGCTAATCGTCGTTTTAAAAAGTATTGTGTTGTTTTAAAGCTTTTTGGGATAAATACTGTGGGAACTGAAATGGGACCATTTTGGGATATCCATCTTAGCGAAAAAAAAAACGATCGAAAAATTTAATC
Source organism: Eupithecia vulgata (assembly GCA_946478455.1). NCBI lineage: Eukaryota > Metazoa > Arthropoda > Insecta > Lepidoptera > Geometridae > Eupithecia > Eupithecia vulgata. The sequence continues at coordinate 1,377,547 of OX297862.1, read as the reverse complement.
TATAACTGACGGAGGTATCGACGAACATATAATACATATAAAAATACGTACAGTCGAACATAGTTTACAAGATAAGAAACATAAAAATTATATGGGATAAATTCAAAACTTTTCAAAACTTTCAACTCTTTCCAGTGCGGCGACGACGGCGGCATAGGGGGCATGCGCCGGCGTCGCTAGAGCATGAGCGCGGCGCGCGCGCCCGAGCCCCGCGACCCCCCGCGCCCGCACCGCACGCACCCTCAGGTAACTGTGACTACCCTCAGCTAGGTTACTGTGACTACCCTCTGCTGACATGTGCCGGCGTCGCTAGAGCAAAACCATGCGACCACCCCGGTCCTGTTGTTTTCTGGAAAAAGAGTTTATTCTACGCTCTAAAACTGCAGGTAAGTCAATAATGCAAGGCAGCCAGCAGTTGCAGCTAGATTCTGTAATGAACGAAAAGCAAGCGCACAAATAATGTTGAAATATGACCCATAGAAGTAGCGAACCTCACACTTAATCCGTCAATGTTTCACCAACTAGGGCCATCCATTTCAAAAAATTACTGCTATTCAACTAAAATATACCTTTCGTGGCCTAAGGCTTTTCCTCACTTGTCGCTGCGGGGTAGACGATTGCGGCGCGGTTTAAAAAGAGCAAAATAGATCTTACTCAAGAGTAGTTTAAACAAACCATGATGATGATAAGGAACAATTTCCAGTAATAGAAGGCGATATTGATTTTATGCCTTTATGATTGTTACCCTTCTCCTTCTTTGTCCAGCGATTTTTACAATACCTAGGACACTTCTTGACCACTAATATTGCTGGAAGTTGACGGTCGTAGCTTCCGTTCAGCAGTCATCAACACCAGGTCCTACCGAACTCAATTTGTGGTTGGATATGTCTTCGATTACAAAAGGTTCAACGTTACCCAATCTCTCTGTCCCCGACGTGTCCAAACGGAACTCATAAATACATAGTCACGCGAAGCACAGCCCTGAGCCAACAGCAATGACCCCGCCAGCAAATAGTGTACAATTACGGCAACGATATAAATCTTAGTTCCGTTTGATTTTAATGAACAAACACAGATTTACAATTAAAACAACCAAAGTGAATACAAAGAGGTATAATCAAGTGGTCGTTTTGCAACACCCACACTGCGTTAAGGCGATAGCGTACCTTCATATTCATTTATTTGTTTTTTGATAGACTATTGAAAAGAAATAAGTAGGCTAGTTTCTAGCTACGGAAATATTCACCACGTAATTTGAGACTTTACTATAATGAATTTTGATTTTACCGTGTCTGCTCATGCAGTAACCTGATTAAGTGCCCATGTGGTTGCAAGCTCGAGCATAATGCAAACAAAATGGAAATCTAATTTAACAAAAAGGGTTATCTTTCAGCTCAATATGACTGAGTCAAAAAAGTGAATAGGCATTGGGTATCTCTCAAAATACTTAAATCTAGATTTAGGTTGGGATCTAATGAAGTGGTGCTTAAACCAATAAAGAGCTCCATCAATCAATTCCGTTCGTTTTAAATGATGAAGGAGCCTTAACAGGTCCTGGCGAGGTCGCGGTCTTTCCGGTGCTAAACCAATTAAAATAATTGCAGCAAATAGATCTTTCTTCTAGGGACAGGTTTTTGCCGTTAAAACCATTTTTGGTATGACCGTAATTTCACCAGTTTTAGGCTTTTGACTCATACTTAACTTGCAAATTGTTTTCAATTTTCTGCTTGATTGATTTCGGTAAAAGTATCTCCGTCTAGTTTGTCGATCGTACAATTAGTATTACATACTGTTTTCTACTAGTCACTGATTAGTTGTGGACAATCCTAAAGTAGCATTACGTAGCCGTCCATTCAAAATCGATCACGTCACACCTTACAACTCTACAAGTCATCATTCATACAACCCATTCATACCCATCCATCATGTCTCACTATGATAGCCTATCCCCCCTACTGGAGCGGGGTCTCGTGGGGGCGTGTCAGACATGCGCGCGCGTCGTTCCGTGAATCCTACAAGGCCGTCTGACCCACTGATATAATTTCTTTGTCCGTCTGACCGTCCGAGTCCGTAATTACGTATGTATGGTCAGTTTTTGTTGCGGCAGGTTTAGGGTTCAGATAATTCGATACACGTTAGGTATCCAATGTTGATTACTTAATACTACCTACATTATGTAAGTGAGTATTTGTACTTACGATACTTTGAACTATTCTGTTAGAAATTTATTAGGAAGCATCTTGAACTGCTTTTTAACTTTACTGTTGAGATATTATACAGAAGCGACGACGACGGTTCTATAGAATTCTATATGAAAAATATTCACCAGGACTATTTCGAAGAACTGCAAAACAAAGCAGTTAATTTCTCTACACACACACGACCATAAATACTTAAGTCCAATTAAATGTCCCGCAACAAATCTTATTAGTTTTTGCGAACAATAGTTACGTAAGAATAGCGATCATAACTGTGCATCGGCACACGGGAACCGAACCCGCATGCCTCGGCAGCGGCTGCCGAATAATTCAGCAGTTTCCGAGAAAGATAGCCGTCCTGCAATAAATTTGGCAAGGATCTGCACGGACTTAGGACTAGTGCTGGGGGTTCATATTCGAGGGGCTATCTAGACAACTACAACTACAAGGGACGGCTGAAGGGCTAGATACCGGATTGACAAAGGGGCTGTTGAAGATAGAGACGAGATAGCTAAAGTTATGTGCGATAAAAATGACCACACCATTAGAATGGGCTTCTAGTTAAAATGTATTTTTCGGTGCTATAGATAGAAGCCTTAGGCGAATTTATTCAAGGCGTAAACTTTTTGGTTATGTTGAAATGCGGATAGTTCATGTTCTAGGTTCTGCAAATACTGACTTAACACAAGAGTGACTTGCCAGAGTCGAGTTTCTGTCAAGTGTGTATCAGATTACAATTAGACCGAGAGGTCCCATCCCAATGTTGGGCAAAAATTCCCTGAGGATTCCCTCCTTACGCTCGAGCGGTAACAGACGCTAAAATGGGATGCAGCTCTAAGCAAAATTTGTAAGCCTGAAGGAAAAGCAAACATAGGACATTTCTGTTTTCCGTCCCTCTGCCCCCGGCAGACGCAACCCTTAGTCCATCCGCACCAGGCCCTCATTATGCTGTACAGCCTACATTCCTCGACCTTACAGTTTGCCGAATAAAAAGCTTAGAATTGACTATTGTTTTACGCCCGGCCTCGATGCTGTGGAGAGGTCGTATGTTATTTATAATGTTTTTGTGCAATTGTAACTTCTAGATTTGGTGTTGATGGCTGTGGATCGTGATAGTAATAAGAATTTATAAGATCGTCTCTGTCTAGACGCCATCTTTCAGTGGTCGATACTCTTTCTTACCTTCGGCAATTCGGCAAAACCTTCGATTCGAATCCTGATTAGTTGAAGCTCCAGTTCCTCAAAACCTTAATCGCTTATCTTTTATTTCGGCCAGTGCAGAACCTGAACGTAGCTAGTGAAGTTGAACGTTTTATTAACCTACTTGTTTTAATTTAACTCTCTAACTCGTGTTTTGTTGACTCTGGCTGTCTTAGTTATTTCACACCCAGGTTGTCCTGTAGTATGATAAGACTGTCTCATATCTCAATCAAAATATTGTGGTCACGGTTTCGATCGTCACTCGAAACATTTACACAATGTCGTCTCCACGTCTTTGCCATCGTTGGAACAACTCGATGCGGAAACCAGATCTTCACAGCACCAGCACAAACGGCAACAAAACAACCAACATTATTCCGACTATTCTTTGTCAATTAAATTCGGCAAAGATGGCCGCTGGCTAAGACGATACTTTTTAGAGTTATTTTGATGCCTAACTGTTAGAAACGCTTTACGGAGCGCGGTTTTAATGCTTACATTCCGAGCTACTTATTTAGTGAGGTATTTTCCACCTAAGTTTTTAAACTAGATCTAATGAACTGTGAAGTTTTGATTCTTGTTACGATATACAGTGATGCAGTGCAAAGTTTTCAGGTGTAATGCACGTATAATATACGACAACTAAAAACTACTAAAACCTACCAGAAAACTACTCTTTGCTGTGCTGTGCCCTTAAATGCTGTCAATAAATATTCTCTATTTTTACTGACTCCAGGGGAAGGTTCTAAGGTAACACGTTCGGTCCTTCATCTTAACACAACAACAGAATCTGAACCACTGCCAAAATTTTGCAATCTAAAAACGTTCTTAACCAATGAGTTGAACTGGCTTTGTATAGACAAGTATTATTTATTTCTGAGCTTGAAGTAACATCAAAAATAACTGCCTATGTAGTGTTGCCATGTATGCGAGCGACTGGTAATTATTCTTTCGGCCAGTTGTCGCCGAGTTCAAAGGGTCAGATTTCATGGCAATAAACGGTTTAGGGTCATCGAGATGGTAAACGGTAATCAACTGGTGTGTCTGTTTGTACTTGCGCTATCATTTTGTTTTTTTACGCATCTTTGAATGTTTTTTCCTCAACAGCCTACTGCTGGACGTCGGCCTCCCCTGATATTTTTTCTCTTGGTGGGAAATGCCCACGCTGAGCATGCGGGTTGGGGATCGCAGTTCGGTGGTAGATCTATTCTACAAGAGGCGATGCTACCCGCCCCCCCGTGTATGTTCCTTAGTCGCCTCTTACGACACCCACGGGAAGAGTTAGGGTGGTGCAAATTCTAAGCCGGTACCACATGGCTGCACGGAATATTTTTTCATATTTTTATTATTAGGTGTAGAAAAATGAATATTTTTTGCTTCTTGTGTTTTCTGATTTCTGAATAATCTGTGTCATCGCATCATACGAGTACCAGTTACAAGAATGACTAAATATGACTAAATTCGAGGATACGTTTAGCTGTCTTAGCTATGAGGTCATGACTCAGCTACAATTTATGTACACAAGTAATTTGGACATACCCAAATCAGAATTATGGCCTAGAGTTCGAAGACCTGGCGCTAGACAGGCGACAAGTCGAGACAAAAACGAAATACCTTCCTTACATATATAGCTACAGGGCGTGTGGGGGACTGTAACTGGTAACTAACTATTTTTGTGACTTCATATTTCAAAAAAAATATTAAAGAAATATAGGATATAATTATATAGGAAATGTTCAGACACTTTTGCAGATACATATTTCAATAAGTCCAAAACAGACATATCATTTAGCCATTTGCTTTATAGCGCGTTACTCGCACTGGGCAAATTTTTTCCACGAAAATTGTAGAGATATCATTCTTCGCCTTTGTCGTCTTTTCTTGCTAATATTTCGTTTTTATCTCCACATATTCGAGGTCGATAACCAGTTGTCTACGCTCTCTGTAATGCGGTAATTAATGTACCCAAACTGTAATCACTTATAAAATTGTATAAATAAAATAAACGTAAATTACTAATTGGTATGCAATAAATTGTGGTCAGTGGGAAAAAAATCATCTTACCAAAGTGTCTATTACCCATGTGTTATGGCTTGGCCAGCAGTGGGGACGTTTGTAACTTACTTTAACTTGGTGGAACTATATCTCTCATATCGATCTGGCTGGTCATAATACTAACTTATATTATAAATGCGAAAATGTGTTTGTTTGTCCTTCCATCATGCCCCAACGAAGCAACCAATCGACTTGATTTTAGGCATAGAGTTAGTTGAAAGGGTGGAGAGTAACATAGGCTACTTTTTGTCATGAGAGACTTACGGGAATATTCGTTTTTCAAATATTTTTATCATCTAGAAATCCAAAGTTTGAATTTAACGCGGGTGAAACCGCGGGGAACGTAGTTAATAATAATACAGTCTGCAGTTAGTTCAATTGTTTCAATTGTAAATAATAGTTCTAATTTGTTTCTATAAATTGATTGTAATTTTCTTTGTCATTTAAGTACATTAATGATTAATAACTTTGTACAATAAGTAACTATTGCAATCCTTCGCAAGTTAAATGTGTATAGGACTGGGCCTGCCGAGACCATTCTCTAAACCACAAAAGTGTAAGAATAATCAAAATGGGCGAGGATAAAATATAAATAAACACTAACTGAACATTAATTTGTTGTATCATCATCATCAGCCTATATCAGTCCACTGCTGGACATAGGCCTCCCCTAATGAGCGCCATAGCGCCTTGTCTTCAGCTTGCCGCATCCAGCATCTGCCAGCAGTCTTTCGCAAATCGTCATCCCACCTGGTCGGAGGGCGTCCTACACTACGTAATTTGTTGTATGTATTAGTGTAATACATTATTAGGTATAGTGTGTATTATTATTAATAGTTTGAATTTATGCATGTTGTAAAGCACCGCCATCATTATTTCTCCAAATTGTTCTGGTTGCCTGGAAGAAATCGCTTTGAACGATAAGGTCGCCAAATCCATTGCTGTTCTTTTCAATATGTTTACTTTAAAACAATCTGTGTTTTTAAAAGTGATGAATAAAGAATTCTCTATGTAACGATGACGACCGATGTGGCGCGGTGGGCGAAGGTCTGCCTGCGACGCAGAAGGTTGCGGGTTCGATTCCCGCCTCGGGACAAATGTGTGTACGATCTGCAGGCAAATGCCTGCAGATCGTACACACGTTCAGGGTGTTCTGGTCGTTTTCTATATATAATAAAAAATATCTATCTATGTATTGTGTTGTATTATGTATATCAGTTATCTAGTACCCGTAACACAAGCTCTGCTTAGCTTGGGGCTAGATAATGCTGTGTGAAGTGTCCAGCATTATTTATTATTTATTTATTATTATTTATAACTATCACAACCATGAGCAATATGTATGTACTCTACATACCGTTTGTAGAATTTATTAAACTACTTTATATGTTCTTGAGCGAAAACTACCTACTACTGGCAAAAACGTTATCTGAACATTTTTTTTTGTGTCTTTATAAACATCCATTAATCAATACGGCTGTGTCATTTGTGTACGGAGTGGCAATAAAATCAACATTAATTTGTGTCAAACACAAAAATAAAAAAAATTGTACCTAAGTACTTACTCGAAGGTATGCAATGCAAACTGAAAAAGGTTTGATTAAGAAAAACTAAAATTAATGGCTACTCTAGAATAGATCTACCCACGCTCCGATTTTACAACTTACTTTAAACTCAATATTAAACCCTGTGTTAACTTAATATAGAGTTGTAATTGCTGTAAACCGTAGAAGTATAAACAACAGGCTTCGGTTTATCGTAGTTTGATTTATTGGTTCGTACTTCGATGCTCTATTGCAGCAATAACACCCTTTTAGCACTGTACTTTATTTTACCTTGTGAAATTGGCAGTTAGACCATTTTCAACTCTACGCCATTATTAACACATTAACTGCCCAGCCCCTGCCGGTCGCACCGCCGCTACAACGCAGTCGGAGCAGGCTTCTGCGTCTTGGGCTATAAAAATGTTACCTCAACACCATCACCCTGGTAATGCCCTGGGTGTAAGTATCATATTTTCGCCAAATGCAATCAGAGTGTACTATCGAGAAGGGATTGGGTAAAAACAAGCAAATAGAAGATCATCTGTTGTGATGTTAATATGAGGGTATTGTAATACCATGCTATTGATGGTTTTTACACATCTCTCCTCTCCTTCTCATCTCCGATTGACCTTTGCATTCAGAATAATGCTTGCTACTCAATTATAATACATTTTAGTACTCGTGACTTTCCTGACCACCCATTATCGCACTAGCTTGTTACGGCGTCCAAGTTCAAAGTTTACCGAGCGAGCGTTAGTGCACGAAGGTAAGTACAGACATGCGCTTAAGGCCGTTATAGAGCTGGCAACATTATTTATCGGCCATAAATCGACGCGACTCATTAGCCGGTGTGGCCACCTTTATGAGAGGTGTTTACGCTTTTTATTCCTTTCCAGAATTACTGGGTTCAATGGAATAGTAAAGTTCGTAGAGTGATGGTAGAGCTTTTAAGCGTAGCGTAATAGAGACGAAGCGGGACTTATATTTTAGAATAAATAAAAGTGTGCTTTTTGCACTTAAAGCATAACAATGAAACCTTTCGATCTCAGCGATAAGGCCGCAGATAAATGAGAGATAATTTCTCCCAGGAAAGCTAGGGATGGAGAAAATTGTATAAGTCGAATAAGAGTTTGGTAGAACAAAGACAGTAAAAGAAAATTATTAATAAAATACATGCAAGTACGTATTTTATTGATAATTTTTTTTAACATACATTGTAATAGAATAAAAACGAAATAAGACCTAGTGGGAGTTTGAATTTTGAAGAATGAAGGAACTGAAACCTTGGTTGGGGTAAGCAGAAGAAAAGGGATTTAAAGAATAGAATATAGAAGAGAAAGAACGTTCATGCCCCGGCGAAGACAAACAGGGAGCCACTTGGGCATGGTGTGAAAAGGGGAGACATGGTCGTGTTTGCGTAAACCAATTACGAACGGAATGCAGAAATTTTGAAACGATTTTGGAAGTACTTAGCTTATGTAAGTACTTACTTATAACGGTATAAGGACGTTGAGGACTTACTAAAAACAATTAAAATCAATGAAATTTTTAATTTTACTAAAATAAGGCCTTTGTTTTAGTACGTACTTGTTGCAGTAATCTACTGCCGTTTCATGTAGGTCAAGACAAGAGTGAATAGGTATCTTCTAGCTAGACCTTCGTGATACATCCCCCGGCCACATCTTCACTTTCCATAGGTATATATATATATATAGGTTATAAAAAAGGTCGTTCCTCGTGACAACTTAAATTAATATTAATATGTACTTCGTCTCTATGTAGCCGATATCGTATTCTTTGCGTCAATGACATCACATAGAGGCTGTATTCTCCGCTATTACTCGTTATTTATGTACCAAGATATCGCAACGAGCCGAGATACGTGATTAACGTGGGATCGAGTAAATGTGACACCCCGAGATAGGTACTCATGCGCACTATCTAGTGGTTATTGTTTACTGGTTTTGATAGAACGGTTTCGAGATTCGAAGGCTTGTGAAAAATCATCATATTATTGACCTATGCCAGCCTCTGATGATTTATGAAGATTTAGATAGATGATTTACTTTATCGTACCACGCAACACACAGAAAAAAGTGCAAAAATAGATGTTACGAGTAGACGAAGTACAAAGGCGGCCTTATCGCTATGAGATTATGATCTTTTCCAGGCTTGGGATGGATATGTAAGAACAAAAAAGACAAAGGCACTTGAAAAAATTAATTTCAAATACTGTTCGGAACAAAATACTAGCAAATGCATGATTTGAAGGTATTCGTCACGAGTCGTACGGTGTCGACGGTGACTCTGTCAATAATAAATAATAATAATAATATAATGCTGGACAATTCACACAGCATTATCTAGCCCCATGCTAAGCAGAGCTTGTGTTATGGGTACTAGTAATAACTGATATACATAATACAATACATAGATAGATATATTTTTATTAAACATAGAAAACGACCAGAACACACTGATCTGTGATCGACCGTACAAACATTTTGTCCTATACAAAAAAATCTACCGTCTAGTTCGGGTAATACAAGCTCTTATTACTTTGGAATAAGGTGATGTGACGGTCCATCATCATTATTATCATGACTTTTAACTAAAGCTAAATCTCATGTAACCTTGAAGTGCGAAACAAGACGGTAAAGTCCAAACTTGCACCGAATCGACCTTAGATTTACCAAGAACTGCTTTAATTGCACCACGGCACTGGCGCACATCACAGTAACCTATATTTATAAACTCATTAACTGCTAGCCGAGGCTAATTAACTTCAAAGGGCTCTAATGTATTGCAATTACCCATGCCCGCTGAAATTACCACAAATTGTGCAGAAATAATAAAGTGGCAACACCGTTCGTTTTCAGTTTTACTTGCAAATGTCAATTAAGTTGAGAATGTTGCCATTAGAAGAGCTAATGATGTTCGTCAGCGATGACAGGGGTGTGGATGTACCATGTCGCTCGTGATTTGTATCTGTTACATTGAAAATGGAACTGAAAGTTCAATCAAAACCTTTTTCAAAGAAGACTTAATTTCACTGTACCTTTTTGTTGCCCTTTTCTCCGCTAGTACTAAGTATTAGGTAGGTACACTCATTCAGCGTCTGATATTTAGATATTCATCCCGTGCCTCTACGATGTTATTTATGTGTGTACTTAACTAAGATACTTTGGTTCAATAGAACTTAAGAAAACAAAATTCTTTATTTCCATAAATACAAAAATGTACACTTATAAAAGGTAAAATTCTTAAAACAAAACACTGACACGGAAATAAAATGATATTTTTGATTTCCGTCGCTTCGGTATGTAGACTTAAGTAAAGAAGCGACGAAGAAACCTTTAGCCCGCTAGTTGTTATTTTTTGAGTTGGAGCAAAATTAATTATAAAATTTAATTTTATTTAAATTATAGCAATTTATAAAACTGTCGCAATAATTGATCATCCTTCTGCTGCAAAGGTCTCATCGCGTTCTGGAGCCTCCACAGACCTGTTCCCTACTTACGTTCCAGGGCAGTGCGTAGCGGTGCGTGCGGAACCGGTCCTCCGCAACGGGACCGTGCGTGCGCGCCGCCGCACTCCTTTTTCCTAAGGACTTTCACTCTCGACGAGCTTTTCCTTTTTTTTGAGCAATGTTGGGACAGGATGAGGGATTAAGGATGATGTAACTCGCTTTGTCAGTAAAAATTCAGTGATTCAGCGGACGCAGGAGCGGAGCGGGTTTTTGAATGTTTTCAGAAAAATAACGCAGTAAATAACTGCTCTGGGCTGATTCACCCTTGAAAATGTAATAATCCGGTACCGCCCGCTACCCATCGAAAACAGACCCATAGTTAAAATGAACCCTTTTTTTTTAATTCTTGTTTTCGTTTAGGTAGGTAGGTATGTCGTTTCACTAGCTGACAACGAAACATTTTAGTTTTAATATAATAAAATAAAATTATATTATACAACTTCTTTGTATAAATAAAAGTAAGCAGCAGAAAAAGCCAGTCTGTAGGTAACGTTCTTGAAAATAGCACAGCCATGTTTCTCCTAATTTAGCTAACGCCACCCGCCCGCCGGCTGTTGAGATAGGTCCGCAAACATCACGATTTGAATACAACCACTAATATATTCGCTGCCATACACATTAATATAATCATATTAATATCAGGCAGGTGTGGGAAATATTACTCTTTAAAAAAATACACGCGTTTCTCTGTTGCTATTATTCAGAACTTCTATTGAAAGCTGTGACGGGTACCTTTCTACTGTTCCTATGGAGGTCTTTGCAAAACAACAACTTGCCAGCATGACAGAGGTGAACTTCAAATGTAACTGCCTATTAGAAGTAGATACTTACGATTAGATTAAGTTTTGCAACGACTCGATATCTTAGACAATCTAATCCGCCGAGTACCTACTTATGAAATAACTAAGGGCTATTGCATAGTTTGGTACGCCGGTATGTTACCTCAGGTACCGATGCTAAAATCTGTGATTCAATATGCCTACTTGATACTCACAATCATATAAAATATCAAAGAAAAATGTGTATTGACTTAGAAAACAGATATTTATGCAAATCCTAGAGATCTCGTAAGTGGATTAAACAGTGAAGCCCGTGTGCAGCCACCTAGCACCGAGAAAATTAAATAAATTTCAATATCACAATAGAAAGTTGCACACCCGCGTCGCGCCGGACAGGCAACACATTATTTACAATATTATAATATAAATAGTTCCAACTGTACGTCTGTACTGCGTTTTTTATTCAAATGTATCTGTGTGCTTATTGGATACGCCGTTACTTCGCTTATTTATCGGCGTTTGGGAACTTAATGCGGATTCTGAGTTACGAATGTGACATTTATTTGTTGAGAAAAATGTGGCGCAATTGCGGAAATAGTCTGAGACGTGGAAAGTGTGCTTATTGATTCTACGGAATGTCGTGTGTAGACAGTAGACACGCTACAGTGCTAACGACTTCTCTAGTTGACAGCCAAGATAGGTACACCAGCTCCTCTGTAAAGAGTAGGAAGAGGCTTTCCACCAGCGATGTGACGCGCAGCAGCAAATTCGTATAATACATTACATATATACAATACAATACAATACATTTCCTACATCGCTCATGGAATCGCACGAGGATGATGGAAAGAAATTCTAAAGTCGCAGTCCAATTTATCATCGATTTTTGCAGAATTGTACCTTCGCCATAGACTTGCTTGTGACGCTCTCGTGGCTAACAAGTGGTTTTAGAAATGCGTATAGTTCAAAGCAACGGGTTTTTCGATTGATATTTTATGCATTAGAAGTTTTATTCGAATTGCCCAGAGGCCAAGGGTCGGAGTAGTTGAGCTAGTTTTAGAATTCCGGTGGTATTGGTGACATGGTGACATTTTCTACTTGTGTTGACCTGAATCTGGTACCTCTATGCATGTATAGGTTTGTACATGTTCTTTTTGATCTGCTATTTGTTAAATCATCAGCAGATAAGAAAAAATCGAGACATTTTATACTTTCACAATTTGCTACAAATTTTAGATTTTCTCTCAATGTCTCACTGTTGGCAAGTCTTCATTACATCTGTTCACCAGGCAGTTACTTTACTCCTGTGACTCAGGGATACTTGCCTCATCTCGAGACATCTCCAGGCGTCTTAGTTCAGCCTCGCCACCTGTCACGATCATTTGAATTTTATATACCCGAGAATAGATTAATAATATGCACTAATCAAGTATTTGCAGCGATTTATGAATTGTTTGCGCCACCACATGCGGTGCACATGTCATACATCTGCTTGCACCGTTTTTGTTTCAAATGATTAGGTATCGTTATGTAGATTTAGTTTATTTCTGATAATTGATGTATTTTAGAAGGTGCAATGATTTTTAATATTCTATAGTTTGAGTGTCTCAGTTGTTCGTTACAACGAAGAAGCTATGTCAAACCTATCTTATATCGACGAGGTTTTTGCAGTTAAAATTGGCTAATTCAATGAGGAAAACAAGTTGTACCTGAGTAATCAGAATAAATACCTAACATTATTTTTAATCATATAAATATTTAAACTTGCCTATAGCCAAATTATAAAAATTTTCCTAATTGCCTTTACAATAGTTGTGCAATAATTTCTCAGAAACCTGTTTTTTTTACTTGTAACACATTAACGTGGGACAAATGAGAAATCCCATCCTTTCAATTTTAAAATTAGAGATGACACTTTAGTTTTCATCTAGGTAGGTATAGGCAATTCATTTAAGTTGTCTATTAAATTTATCAACATTACAACAGCATAGCAAGTATTTAGGCGCGAGTGCCAAGAATGCTGGTAGCGTTGCCACGTTGAATGGCAATGCTGATTCGTTGTCTGAAATTAAAGCCAGCATTCCGATCATCTGTGGACTCTATGAGAAGTTTTAAACTTATATACTATTAAGGTATACGGACCTCTCAATTTAAGTTAAAGTACTAATGAAAATGGCCTTTGAACTGGACCTGGATCATGGTTCTAGATCAAATAGTCTAAACTAATCTCTCTAACTGTCTAAAAATAGTGTCAAAATTAAATATATAATAATCTTTAAAAAAGTTTTATCGTTGTTATAGCTTAATAGTCCGTTTTAGGTATACCTATGTGTTTTTAGTATTCTTCAGCATGAGATGTATTATCTACGCCAGGCATGCGATGCGCAAGAGTTGATCATAAATCAGGCGCATGCGCCGCGCACCTGCCGTGACGCCGCCGCCATCGGCAAACACTTGCAATTTTTGCGTGCAGAGGTGACCCCGACAAGGACGGGGCTGCCAGCTTTAGGCGACACTTGATTAAAAAGATCAAAATTGAATTTGTTGGTTACGCGTTCATGGTTTTTGCCAGATACCATGTACATCAAAAATCATGAATAGGTAATCTTTTCTGGAAATATCCTGTTAGTAGTGCTTCATGATAATTAATATAATTTCATAGTTATTACTGTTGATAATGATACGAGTACAAGACACCAAAGTGTTTAATAAAACTCGTACTGCTCTCACAATCAAATCAATCGTTTATGAAAACCATAACATTCCAAACTCCATCTAGTGCCAGGGTCGCTTTTTGTGTCACGGCTTATCCCTTTACCGCGTGCAAACTCTGATAAACTCGGAAAAAGACACAAGTACATCAAGCCAATGCCAAGGCTACTCCCGATAGGAAAGAGCTTTAAATGCCTCTACCTCCCTCCATCCCCTACCTAAATTCTACACACGTACCGCAATTCAGTCTCAGCCGAGGCTATAGAGGAACATATACTCCTCCATCTAGTACAGTGCTTCTAATCCTTAAACTTCCCTCTACCGCCCGCGCTCGACAAAAAGAGCAACATTTATTTGAACACAAGCACACCACTTCTTTGAATACCTCTACCGCTCACACAAACTGGGCAAAAAGAGCAACTTGTCTGGCAACACAAGAACCGCAAGTCCAGTGCCAAGGCCACGCTCCCGGCGCGGGCGCAGGCAAGGGCACGACCCACTTACGCGCAGCCTGCGAGCGGCACTAAAGCAGGTTTAGTGCTTTCAAACGTAGCATAAAAAACTTAGATATTGCAAAGCTTTGAAGTGAACGCTTTAGTAAAATGTAATTTTTTGATGAGCCTATTCTGTCCCACCGCGAGGCAAAGGGACCCGTCTCTTATCGTTATTACAAATAACATATAACAATCTAGCTTCTGCCCGCGGCTTCGCACGTATTTTTTCGGTAAAATAAGTACCTAGCGTATATTATTCAAGGCACACAACTTCATTAGTGCAAAATTTCTTAAAAAAAGTGCAAACACAAAAAAGATGCAACCCGTCCCATTCAGAGTTTCGGTGTTTCAAAACGGAAAAATCTTTAGTTTTTATAAAATGAGTAGGTTAAATGAGTAAAGATATTGATAGGAAAGAAATATCTGACTTTGTCGTAGTTTTGGAAAATTTGAAGCTTTTGACAACAAGCATTAATCACCACTCACATGAAAGTAAAATCACTTTTAAGAGCTCTACCCTGGTAACTACTTGCAATTCACTGGTACTTTTCCCAGGGAGGTTTACTTCTCCTATTTTATTATCAATGACTACCACTAAAATGATAATTTCATATCGTAAAGGCTTTAAGCTCCCAATCAACGAGCAGTAATCTGAGCTACCGTAAGTAATATAACAGATATTCCCATACGTTCAGTTCAGGCATTTAGCGACGCAACAAATCATTGGTAATGCTCTTCACACGGGATTAGGAGTGGGCAAGCGGTGTAAGGCTGCGTTACACTGTGCCAGTGAACTGGGAGATTAGGAGTGGGCAAGCAGTGTAAGGCTGCGTTACACTGTGCCAGTGAACTAGGAGAATAGGAGTGGGCAAGCAGTGTAAGGCTGCGTTACACTGTGCCAGTGAACTGGGAGAATAGGAGTGGGCAAGCAATGTAAGGCTGCGTTACACTGTGCCAGTGAACTGGGAGAATAGGAGTGGGCAAACAGTGTAAGGCTGCGTTACGCTGTGCCAGTGAACTGGGAGAATAGGAGTGGACAATTAAAGTCATTTTATAACGGGATATTTACCATAATTAGATTTTTAAACATCTTTTGTTAATATCCCGTTATAAATGACTTTAATGTTAATAACCATGATAATTTTAAAAGTTTTATAGGAGTGGACAAGTAAACAGCAAAAAATTATCAATATAGTCTATCCATAATTTAATTTTGTCCTTTTTTTAATTTGTCATTTGAGTAAAAGTATTAAGAAGCCAAATATAATAGAAACGATAAAATAATGATAATGTTGTAATAATTATTTCAACCAGTCCTAGAAGTTAGTTTACACCCTTGTGCAAAACAGAACTTTGGTATAAATAGTACCAATCCCATGCATTCAAAGCTGCGTTTTGACAGCTGTCAAAACAAAAAGAAAATTATAATCATATAATTTCATTATTTGAGGGATAGTTACAATTGAAAAAGATAAATATAGATGATGTAGATTATAAAATCACTACGCTTTAACTTTCGTGAGACGTTGGGAATACTTTTCGTGAGGCGTGGAAGACTTTTCGTGAAACGTTGCGACTGAGCACATCTCACGTGAGATGTAGGGAATAACCCTCTTGTTCTAGTGTTGCGTAATTTTTGTTTCGAAGCGTGATGTACATTAATGGAAATTTCTTTTGCTATCCATATTCAAAATCACATTACTATCGAACATCATAATCTGCTATGATAGAATGACGTTTTCAGCTAGGTACATTCCAATTTACTGTCTTAGTGTAAACGAGACTAAACATAGTGAAATTAAATAGAACGGTACTATAACGCATTAAAGTATGATTTACAACGCAAATGAGTTTAATGCCAATTATGAATTAATAAAAAGAGTGAGTTTCGTTAATTGATGAAAGTAATCATGTTTTAAGTCGAAAGATGGACGCGAGGATCTAATCACGTTTTTATATTAGTTCTAGTAGGAACGTAAGTACCTTTGTTTATGTATAAATGTTGCAAGAGAACAGAAATTAAAACTTATCTATATAGAGGGGAGTACAAAAGGGTAGGTTTCCTTCAGACTGCATAGGGCACAAACTTGAGGGAGGCCTATACTCATCAGTGGGTAAAATTCGGATGCGAATGATGATGATGATGATGGGCTTTAAAACTTAATCAATGACGAAAGATGAGCCATTTGCAGCTCGTCTCTTACTTCTTTATATGTACTACTGTACACACATATGTTTTGTGGTTTGTTTTAAAAAACAACATGTTTTAGGTAAGTACTCAATAAAAATAAAAAAATTAAATCTATTATTTCTGTAAACATTGATATCAGGTTTATAAAGGTTTTTTACTTGAGTATCATCTTAAATAAGATTCATTTTTCCTTATTTTCGTTAAGAAGGAAGTTTTGAACAACAACATTTTGTTAGATATCTGGTTCGGTTCTTGATGCTCAAGTTGTTGACCGGAAGATTGCCCAAAGTTATATTGTAGAGTACCTGTCGCCATATTGTAAGGAATTGGCTTCACTTTTGCCTGCAACATTGATTATTCTTTTAGAGTGCTAGAAACCTATACATCTACTACTTAGAGTTACCCCACATTCGTAAAAAGAACTGCAGACTCCTTCAAAACCTTTAGTAACATTCGTCAGATATTTATACATCGTTAGTTCTGGTGATACATATATCCTAGCCTTTTCTGTATCCCATATTTGTGAAAATTGAGCGACAGAAGATCTGTCTATATATTCGACCTGGAAGCACCCTCTAGGTTGATACCAACCCAGAGGCTGTACAGGCGGTTCTTACATAGATTTTTGAGTAAACTGTCTCCGGGCTCCCATCGCCTCGTCCAGTCAGACAGACTTACTCACGTCCTAGGACCCTCGGTGTACAATAGTCTACCGGACTGTGGTCCGGTAGACTAGTGTCACCGTGTGGTAGTCACCTCAACAAGTCTATCCAGTAACAAGGTTTGGCTGAAATCTTGTCTTGTTCAGAAAGCGTTCTACTAGGTCGATGAATATATTGTTTATGATGATAACTAATAATGTAATAATATATTACCTTATCTAAATGTTTTGAATGTGTAATATTGTATTTTATGTCATCTATAAAATGTAGCTAAACCTAGACTTGTTAACTGTCCATTAACCAATAAAATTATTTGTTCTGTTATTCTGTTTCTACATTTTCTGTGCTTCCTGCATGAGGCATTTGGTGAAAACATAAACTTTTCCTTAAAAATTTGTCTCAATGAAATATTGGCTAAAGTGGTACCTAATGGTAATGAATATTTTAGTGAATCAAAACACCTTCAAGTATTCCGAATAAAAAGACGAACCCTAATAAGTTAATCTCAAAGCTCTAATGAAATGTCAGGACGCTACAAAGCTCCATGTATAACACAATATTATTTCATTAACAACAGTTCGTACTGCTCGGTGATAGGGTTTATATTCGAATGTGCCGGTTTGTGGTGTACTTAGAGAAGTAAACAATCCGAGTGGAAAGATGGCGCGATAAGATGTACCTGTCAGTTTGTGTAGGGTTGCCAAACGGCAGCGGCTGGGTGGCACTCTGGCACTTGCATCAAGTTTAGTTTATTATTTTTAGTTTATAGCACAGATTACCCCCGATTGGGGGTAATCGATGTGGTTTATAGTTATAATAAGCGAGCATTGCTTCTACCATTATCATTTCAGCTGAAAGTCTTCCACTGCTGGACATAACCCAAATTGTTTCTAGTTATTATAAAGACAAGTCAGTGCCCCTCTTTCATTCTTTAATGTAGTAATTTTTAGAGTGAATATTTTTTTACTAAGGACAATAAGAAGGACTGTATATCTGTTGTAGGTCCTATGCCTTTTTTCATAAACTGAGTTCAATTTGTAAACCTTGGTTTGGAAGCTTGCCGATAGCATCTCATACTTCTAAAAATAAAATTGGTACTAATGATTGCCATTCGTTGTAAACATACTCGTATTACAGTTAGAGCCATCCCTAAACAAAAGCCACGTCAAAAAGGTTCGTTTCGTAATTCTAAGGTATCAGAGATTCTCTGCACGCGCGCCATCCGATCTTCTTCCTCCATCATTCTGTTTTTGCTTACTTTAGTATTTTGCATTATTTGTAACTTGGCTTTATAAAATTTGAGTTTCTTGCCATTTTCGTGCAATAAGTTTCAGGGTACAGCGACCCGTATAACTTACAAATTAACTGTTGCTGAAACTTTTAAATAAAGTAAAGAGTATTTCGTATTAAAAAATAAAGCGTGATCAGTAGATATTTATGCATTATTTTTGGCATTGCCTCTTTTTTGTGCAGGCTGCATGATTTTCAAAGATGATTGGCACATTCTAGTGAAATTAAAAAGCCTCACTAGATTATTGGAATAAAGTTTACTGTAGGTACTTCTGACTCGAATGTAGGGATCTAAGAACGTAAAAAATACTTTACCCTTACCAACTTCTCGGCCCCAAACTAAACATAATACCTTTCCTAAAATACCGAGATCACAAATATTGCACTTCGGTTCTCACGTCTCAACCTTCATAAATTATCGTCATGGCTATATTTTGCGATAACTAAACATAGCATTAACAAAAGTATCACAATGCCCACCTGACTCCCCTGCACCCCTCCCACGTAAACTAAACACCCCGCACCCCCGCGATACAAAAAGTATAATGAATGTCATATCTCGAAATCTATGAAATCCGTCTATTGTTATAATCGGATGATATAGCTAGATTTGGAGACCTTACATTTAGATATGAAAAAAGTGTTGCAACTTGGACCTTAAGTTTTGCTTTGAAAATAAATTAATGGTACTGTATGTAGGTAAGATAATAGTACCTCAATATCTTCTCATTCATCCTTTTGTAGATAAATATGTCATTATTGTGGACAAGTATAAAAATTATACTTAATATAATTAATACAGAACCGTGAATAGTTTCAAAACTGAGGGTACATCTAAAAAATTGAGCTCCGTTTAATTTATCTCTCGATGTATTGTGCCTGCGGCAAATTCGAAAAAAAAACGGATGATACTGGCCGAAAAGTGTTGGAAGTCAGGTAGTTTAAAAAGTGTAGTTTTTAAAAATGGAACGGTCGGTTTCGTTTTTTGTGATGTGATGCAATATGACTGCGGCCATTGTTGCGGTTTTGAACAAAAGCTCGCTTGTTTATTTTTAGATGTGGACAAAATGGAGTTAAAACTTTGGGTTGTTGTGGAATTTGTAAGGATTTGAAATAAATACAATAGTTTTGCAAATAAGTGGATTAAGTACTTACTAGGCATGTACTCTTCTAAAAGATAATCAGAAATTAGGTAGTTTTTGAATTACTTTTTTGACAGAAGTTTTCAAAGATTATTAGAGCTGTGGACTAATATGGACTGATGATGATGATTCATACATTAGGCGTGAAAGTTAACCGATGAATCTGCTAACTGTCAGACTAGGAGTCTTGTGGTGAACACCTGCGAGAGGACTTGAGAGAAGGAAACATCACACAACAAACAACTTGCCTTACCACCATACCTAGTAAAACAATATAAAATAATTAGTTGGTATGTAACTGTATTTGCCATAGATAGAATGAACTTTCGTGAATTCTCATGTGCTACAAACTTGACAATAAAATTTAAAGACATTCAAATAATATTACCATTTAACCTCACTATCACAACTTTGTCGTTTTCATCTAAAAATATGTGTAAAACATAATGAGGTCCAAAGTGTATGGTTTATAATGTATGCGAACATTAACACACATACTCGCAGCACCGAGATGATACTCTGTGTCCATAAATTACGGATATTCAAATGATTCAGATACGGATTTGGTACAGCAATTAACACGACAACTGGTTTGCTAGGGAGGGGACAGATATCGATAATATGATGAACAGTAATAATTATCTAAACATTTTGAACTCTACTATTATTGTGTTAACAATATTAGTAGATATATCTGAAGGTAAGGGCTATATGCGCAATTTCATACCTCCTTTTCCTTTTTTCACCTATGTGAACAGGAGAAAAACAGCATCTCATAGCAATTTTATAATTTTGTAGGTATCAGGTAATTAGAAACAAAAATACGTACAAAACATCTTCTTGTTATAAATTTCATTTGGTTTATGTATAGTTACTGACCTAATAAAAAAATGTACGTATTTATATTTATAGGGAACATCATGTATTTGTTCATGTATATGTATATTTTAAAATAAATATTGTTCTATCTATCACGCCACCGTCTATACTTGTTCTATCACTACCTGTCTATCTAAAGGTTGCCTGGCAGAGATCGCTCAAAGTGATAATGCAGCACATTATACAACGTAATCTGTATTCGTTATTTCCTGTCCTGTGTATCTGTTTTATATTTGGTGTGCAATAACAATAATTTGTATTGTATTGTAATTTAAGTAAAAGTTATTTAGATTTAGAATGGCCGCGTGGAGCAGTAGACTACATTTAATTTGCGATATTAATAGAGTATTTTTGTTTTCAGGTAATTTTGATCCACAAAGTTCCGGTGCATCAGAGAGTGAACTAAGTATATTTACTACTCATAATTATTTTTAGTTTCGCGTGTCAACTCAGGCAAAGTTTCGCGCTAGATAACCTATATACTTTAACTGCATACCTAAGCTCCAACGTCGGATTTTATCGATAAGATATCATAATTATTATGGATATATTGACGTCACTAGTCGTAGACTAAAATGGTTTTATTCGCTCTCTAGCCAATAAGTGTTGTAATGAATTTGTGTATATATTGAATACGATAATTCACAGAGTGTGGGCTCGGGTTTTTCAATTTTATGTATTTACCGGTTTCGCCTTGTCGCCATAATGGTCTTCTTCATTTCGGCGTACCTACTCGTAATTGTATGGTTTTTTGTGGGATGACATCACAACACTAGTATAATATTTCCTTTGTCATAGAATGTATGCTATAAATTTAGTTTTATAGCAGTGCAATAAAATAAGTTAAGTAATAGTTGGATGAGTAAATTGAAATTGAGAATTCCTACAAATAATGAAATAATTGCACGGGCTTACCTCTGACGCAAGATTTAGGTACTTATCGGAAACTTGATCGTTGCAAAGGAAAAGTTGTACCAACGGGAAAAACATCAATACCATACCTAAATAAAAATAGAGAGACAGTAAAATAGACAGATTAATAAAAATAGATGGAAAAATGAATTTCTAAACAGCTGTTCCAATGACTCAAATCAATGAGTGCGGATTATATTCAAGTATCACAAACAGGTCTCGGTCTCGCGACATGGACTCGATCCGCATAATCACCACACCCATGAATATCGTATTAGGATCGTCACCGGAAACGATAGAAAAATCTAAATTCTGACTTAAATGGTTTTGACACCGATTGTACCGATCTAGACTGGGGTGGCCGAACCCTGATGTCTTTACTTTATTGTTTTTTTAATTTTATTTACTGGGTATTTAATTTACTGTATTGTTGCAAATATTTTTATTACCTCTATCCTTTAAATTATAACCAAATGCAGGCAAGACGCGCCTGAATATTCATTATTTACAATTTTTTAACATAAAACTATAGGTAGGTAAATTAGGCATAAACAATCTAGAGAGTCAAAATTAGTGTCCATGTTTGGCGTCGTTTTACGCACAGACACTAAACTAACGTAGAAATAAAATGACCGAACGTAAGATTTAGTTTCAAGTTATTTCCAATACTTTTACCCGTACCCAAAAGGTAGATAGGTACTCAAACCGCAACAAATTCATTTAACAGCGGTATTCTATCACAAGTGAAGAGGGTAAATAGTGCGGCAAATCGAGCGATCCATCGGTGTTGCCAGCTAATGGCCCTCTAAATCTACCAATGGTCCTTACAGCCTTTACTGGCAGTAAAACTTGCAGAGTAACCTATCATGGTAATAGGAAAGCAAACGTTTAAGATTACTTTCATTTATTTCTGTACATGTACCTACTTACAAATATCTTAATTTTCATGATCGATTATAAAGATTCGTTTCGCCCGTTGTTCCATTGTAGATAACTTTTTGCGTTTCAAGATTTAAGATTAATTACCTATAATAAATATATTACATCATATTCAAGATGCGATTTACAATAACTAAAAATTCGTCTACACAGAAAAGCTAGACCTTTTAGATACTGAAATCATCTTGCTAGGTCATATGTATGTATACATGTACCTATACATTTTCTGTGCACATTGTTTCTGGTTCACTTTGTGTCCACTCTACACTCTATACTATAGCTATCGGCATAGATTATGCCAAGTATAAAATTATTAATTCTTTCCTCAAACTTATTATATTATTGCACCTAATCTACTAACAAGCCGCCAAAATCTATGTCGATAGGTAACTATACCTACACATGTCTAATTTTAAATGTTTGACAGCAGCACAGTTTCTACTACAACACTCTTTCAGTGCAATTTCAATCCATGTAAAAACAGAGTCGATATTTACAGTTGAGAAACTCTGCTGTCTGTCGTATAAATACTAATAAAACCTAGATGCTTCTAGTCGCTACACGATCACACATTTCGATGCTTCTACTATCACTCACTGACCTATACTATACATACCTATAACTGTCCATAGTATGCATGTAATGTATGTACCCCATGTACTATGTCTTCTACTGATATGCCTTAGTTGCCAATGCCCTTAGACCCCAATAGTTGTAGTACCTTAATTATCATAGAAACCTAACACTAGATAGGTCTAGTCATTCTAGATTGATATTTTAGTAACTAGAGACTTGTGGTATAGCTACGATTTGTTTTGTAGTTATTAGAAAATAAGAATAAGGGTTTGTGTGAGTTTTTTCTTAGAGACAATATTCTTTATTCCTTTGAGATTGCTTAGAACGTACCTTTTCCCGGAAGATCTCTAGAAAACAAAGGACATAGTGTCATTAGGTACCTAGATTTGAACCTAACCTCGGTTGATACAATCCCCCACAGTGATGTTGGGTGTGGGAGTCCACAAAGCGTGTAGTATCCTTCTAAGATCTCTCTCCCCTTAATGGAGACCAGAATGGTAAATAGCAGAGTTCCAAGAACCCTCGATAGCACCCTGGGGCGCCGACCCAACTGTAAATGGTATAGGTATATGAAGATACAAGTGAATTTTTATATAACTCCACGTTTTACGTGGACTGGAATTTTGCGATACTAGTGCACTGTAAAATTTAATGTAATTGTATACGTACAATATTTTATATATATATTTTATATTTTTTTATAACACAAATACTTCTATCATATATTAGAAAACGAAGACTCATTTCAGTTTTAAACCTAGTTCTACCATTAAATCACATCAAACATAAGGTGTCCAGTACATTTATTGCATATCGAAATTGCACCTACCTAAAACTCACTCTCTGAAAAGGACCGCGAGGATTCGACTGATATTGTGACTGAAAAAAATTGCAAAAAGATTGAATATTGTGAACGCAGATAAGTCTAAATTCTGTGTACTCTTACATCTCGCAGGAGGGTTGGCGCCAAAAGTTGGTTGTGTTATCTCCAAAGTCAGGTCCACTGTCCTCCAATGTTGCTATATCTTGGCCGAGGGTCGGCGTCTCACAGTTAGTGTTAGCTGCATCAGGTCCTTCAGTGTCGTGTGTGACATCTTGCACGAGGGTTGTCGTCCAACAGTCGTATAGTGTTAGCTCAGATCCAGTGTGGTGATGGTGAAGGTCTCGAAGTGTGTGATCGATGTGGAGCTGGTGGTAACGGTGGTGGTGGCAGGGCGGCGAGCGGCGCGCGCGGGCCTCGGGCTCGGACGCCTCCTTCCGCGGCGCGCACTCGGACACGGATCTGCAGGGCCGGCTGGCGACCAATCTCAACGCGTACTGGGTGAGGACACGCTTTTAATTCTTTGTACTTAGACTGCCATTTCTACAGATTTGTGCGCTTAGTTATGTAGCTAAGGATGTCTACCCTAAAACTCAACGCTTACTTGGTGAGGGCGCGCTTTCAACTCTTTATATTCGGAGTGCTATCAGAATGGAATGGAACCTCGTCAATGTAAAATCTCGAACGACTCACGAAGAACCTAAACACATTCTGTTATGTCATCATCATCACACGAGCATCGAGGAGAGTTTGCAGTCGCTACTTAACGCGCGCGCGTGTCTTACTTTGAAAAGGCCCTATTTCATTCTAATCGTTAGTGTATTGTACAATAAGACGGCTATTCCACCATGTGCTCAAAGGAGGTAGCTAAGGAATTCATACTTTGATCTCCGCGCTGATCGTGTGAGGACAAGCTATTAACTTCATACTATGGCTGTGTCTCCATCAGAGGTGAGCTGAGCTAAATGCTAAATGTTCACATCTTTGCTCTGATTGGAAAGCGCTCAAGGAAGCTGAGTTGTTTTTAACTATGGTATGCAAGCTCAGGGTTGCTTCACGGACTTGCTTGCGTGCTAAAAATATCATTGTATGCTAATTTTACATATTTCATTAATTTATTAAAACAAGCTCTTATTTATAAATTTGTTTGATGTTGTTTGTGTGCAGACATTTTCTTACGCTTAAAGTAGTATAAATAGCACTATATAATTAATGCAAATTTTTATGCTTTTATTTATGTATAAATGCATTCTTATATTTCACAGAAAGATAAATCCCAGGAAATGTATTCTTTTAAACGACTTATCTCTAATTTCAATATTTAAAACGTAATAGATTAAAAATGAATAAATCTCAACTCAATTGATATACAAAATAAGAAGACGCAAACAAAAACATTAAAAATGACCTAGACTTTTGAATGATCTAAAATAACGGGTATCTGAGACCAAGACATTCAATAGGGATGTTAACCATAATCACAAATTAAAGTTTAGTGTTAATTTTATAATCATTTGTATTATTAGAATATCGAAAATCACATTTTTATAATATAATATAACTTATTGAATTTATTAAAAATGATTTTAAATGCTATATTTATAATCTGTTGTCAAGTGACTGCAAACGCCATTATAAGCTTATGACGTCACTAGCTGCAAAACTAGCTGTCGCACTGTTTGTTTACCTTTCTGCATTTTCTCATAACGACGAATTAGTCTGTAAATTACATAATATTAATACATGATGGAATCCGGATTCACTAAAGGGAATAGTTCCAACTTACCAAAAGTAGATTTGTTGATGGTGGCAAACTTTTTTGCAAGAAACGAAGACTTTTGTGGTTCAGAATTCAGGAACGTGAAAACATCTTTGTAGGTACTCTTTTACGTTTAATACCATTTATCTATCTACGAATACATAAATAACAGTCAAGTACATGTGTAATAGATGATTTTCTGCTTTTTATATATAATTTATCGTGTTTAGAACATCGTTTAAATCACTGTTTACAAAGTTAGGTTATGTGCTAAAACAATAAATTCGTAACATTTGCTTATCTTTTGGCACATGAATAAACAGTTTTTCCGGTATAGTAATTGTTGTACTTTTACACAGGGGGCACTGCACAGGTTTTGTAAAACTTTGTGTTCATTTTGATTGTTTGTATTCAAGTAAAATTAAGAAAACACATGTCCTAATCGAACAATGGACATACAACATACAGTCATGTCATGAATCGCGACCATCGTTTTGCGGTTCGTGACGTCATTTCTGTTACGTGACAGTTGTTAGTGTTTTAGCGGAAAAGTTTAAAATTACTCTATTTTTGTACATTTTCTTATCGAAAATAGTAATATTTTTAAAGAAAATATTTTTTTTTATGCTAAACAAGAGTCCATCTTCAAAATAAAAGCAATTCCGAAAAATTGTTAACATCCCTATTAGATACCGCGTGTAAGGCTCAGGTTACACTACAGCTTGAGGATAGAATATCCCTCCGTATTGTTCAACATTGCCATAATGTAAAATAAGCAAATGACAACGTAAAGAGATCATAAAATCAAGACCCATGACAGATAGTTTTCACATTTTAATAACATTTTGACAAGTTTCGTCACCACCTTGTACCAGTATGTCTTCAGCCTAATCTGAAGTAATTTCCCAGAAACATTATTGGATCATTTGACGTCCTTAAACTTTGAATGCAAGTTGCAAAACTTACAATCACATCCTGCTTAAAATAAACCTTATCTGCATGACTTTACTGACTATGTGTTACTAGGAAAGATCATCTTCATATTCAACTTAGAATTTCGCACATTATCAACCTTATGTGTATAAGCATAGTGGCTAAGAAAAGGTCCCGTTGTAGCTGTCCATACGATATTTATTGCGCATTGCGTGGACGTTCCCAGACGTTATTATAATTCGTATTTCGAATGCCGAAACATTTTAATAGAATCCATTGACATTGTTTATCGGTACCGTCTTGAGTGCGGCTCTCAAAGTTTTGTCTATTTTGCATGTTTTAAATCTTTCTTCTATGATCATCAACTTCAAGAAATTGTTGTCTAATGTATACATATTAATTGTTGTCCAATGTATACATATTAATTGAGGTTAAATGTTGTAACTTATTAAACTATTATTAATTTAATCGGTACTAGGTACTAAAATATTTGAGTAGGTACTATAGGCTCTATTCAAGCTTTACCGACACGGGCGAACAAAGTCACAGGCCTAAGCTAGTTATCAAGATACACGATAGAGCTTTGGATATACATAATTTTTTTATATCCCAAAATGGATTAGTTGCACTTCGTGCGTCGTCGGTTTCGAGTAAACAACCAAGTAAGTCGCATTTCGTGCGTTTTGCTACGCGCCGAAAAAAAATACCTAAACCTTTTGTCCCATTTCGTGCGTCGAGTATGTATGAATATTTTGAGCAAGTAATACCATAGATATGCAAAGGCATAACAGAATTGGCAAGGGCTTAAACATTTTAAAATTTGAATTTACTTAAATAGGTCTGATTATTCGCTATGATCTTATGTTCATTATTACTTGCCTAATTTTTGCAGGTGTTCGTTTTATTTCATCTACCTGGGTTATCCGTGCCTATGTTGTAAGATAAGATAAGATGGTCAAACAAGTAAGAAACAATAGGTACTCTGTCTCTATCACAGTTTCTTCGTTTGCTAAATGTTTTGTGAGATCGCTTGCTTTACCGCCCTTAACTTAAACAACATTCTTAAACTTAACTTAAATCAACGCTGCAGAAGGCTGGAACCATCGCCTAAATTAAAAAATTGAAAAAGAAAACCTCGTTTACTTAATTTAAATAGAATTAAAAGACACGCATATAAAAATTCTACAAAGAAATACCAATCAAAATAGAAAGCAGGCTACAATCGATCACGATGATCATATTAAATTGTGATAAGTTTATTGGTGGACAACATAATACCGGCTGGTGATTGTCTGGAACTGCTTTTACACAATATAAGTGAAAGTAAACATAATTACCTAAATAGAATAAAAAATTTGAGTAATACTTTAAGCAAAAAGCTCCTTAATAAGTATAATGATGAACCTGAAAAAATAAAGATTTAAATATTTTTTTAACAAAAAAGTCTAAACTTCAGTGTAAAAAGAACGCAAGCTACGAAGCTACGCCAGCTCTACGCTCGTAGACCCTCTACGCGCGTAGCACTTGCACAACTATAGTTTGAGAAACGCGGTCCTAAGCGACACTGTGTTTTATGGCATATTATGCTATAATAATATTTTTTACTTAGCACATATCTGTTTATATGCATGTGTGTGTATGTAAGTAAGTTAGTGTGTGTCCGTGTTGCGCAGGCGCATAGTGCGCGTCTCAGTCCACACTGATACTGTTACACGTGGATTAACGACGGAACTTTTCCTCAACTTTGAGTCTTGTTGTTTTAGAAGTCCTAATTATACTAATCAAGGATTTCAGTTTTTTTATTAAGGAAAAATATCCAGAATTTGCATACAATTCAAAAAACTATACGTCATACTGGTTCCTTGTTAACCTTTTTAAGAGCCATTAATTTCCCTCAGTCCGGCCAAATACTGTAGTACTTTTTACCTACTTATTTGGCATTTCTGAATATCATATAATTTCCAAAATTAGCTAATTTTCTTAATTAAGCTTTTTCCACTGTCAAAAGTTTTACGTTATTTCGTAGTAGGTAGGTTCCTACTGCAAAATAATATACGAGTCAAATTACTAGTTGGGCCATCGGCTAACTTCTTTGAGTTTTGAGAATAAAGGTGCGGCGAAATAGTTTATGGGTAGGTCATGTACCGTAAAGTTATTTTTTCTTTGTGGTTTAGTAGGTACTTAAGGCAATATTTTCTATATACGGCAGAAAAAAATCCACCTTAATGTTTAATATAGACCACTATAAGTCACCCTCCACGTCAGTAACTTCAGGATACCGAACGTTATATTTTAACAGACATTCGACTGATTTTTTTTACCTTTCAAGACAAAACCTCTTTCCGAATTCATTAATGAACGTCAGTGGGTTAGAAACGAAACTAATTAGTAATTAGTATTGGAAGAACATCCATGAGAGACTTTTACAGATTGAGTGCGGTTCTAGTTGCGTGCGTTCCTCGTCTCTGCATGTACTAGTCTAGGATGCTAATGCTGACTGGCATTACAGTTTAGCCAGTTTATGTACAACTGTAGCTCCGAGCCTCCAAAATCATGTTAACTGTACCCCTAGGTCCAGGACCGGCGTGTGAGGCGCAATAAGCGTCTGGTATCGGGCGCTCCTTTGTTGCCATGATTTATGTCTAGCGCGGCCGAGACGCGCCGGACCTCATTATAACTACCGGCGGTTAGTAATAGTGCTGTGGAACTGAAACTCGATAGAGTTTATGTTTAAAAGTCACAAAAGATAATTCATAATTCTTTATTTGCTGAAATGTAGGTACAGTACATAGATCTTACATTAAATAGTCTCACTACATTCTGCCTCAAAGTGCGTGCAAAATTAAAACAGGGTAGGTAATGCATACATAAATATAATAGAACATCTTTGTATATAGTCAGTAGGTACTTAAACAATGTTTTATATATAGTTTGTGCAAACAAATATTCTTATTCTTATAATGGTATCAAGAAGTCTCTAGTTTTGGAGCGAAGAATGCAATTAAAGATTTTGGTGAGTATAAATTTTCGTTAGTTATTTTGGGTACTTTGCGGAGGTCTTTGAAAACCACATGAAAATGAGAGCAGGCGTTACTCCTTTAAAATTTGGTCATTAAAACGTTCTTAAAAATATTTCAACGCGATAACTAAGCAATAAAAATATTTATCTCACATCAGATTAACATCTGATTTCTATTGGATAAGCGTAGATAGATAGATAATACTTTATTGTACCACAGAAAACAGTACAACAAAAGCGTATCTATGCCCTATGTTTTTTATACAGCTACAATCGGTGTCGTCTCAAATCGAAAGATAAAATTACAGTTTCATTTCTGTGGTGTATTACTTACTCTTGTAGAATCGTCGAAATTAGTTTGGCGGTACTGTAGTCTTCTCAGATCAGACTCTCAACGACTTGCCTGTGCAATGGTCCCGAAGATAATTGTGTTTAGAGGTGATTATGTTTTTAATTATCGCGGCAATAGTTATGGTTCGCATTTGTTCGTTTTCGGAGAAAAACGGTTTTTAATGTTCCGAAATTAATGTTTGAATGTGTGGGTTGTTATTGTTACTTGGGCATCTACTTCTATTTACGATCTCGTCAATAAACTAAGCTTTTTATTTATACAGATTATTATTTATCATCATCATCAACAACCTTTGCCAGTCCACTGCTGGACTTAATAGATGATAATATCATGATTCTATCATTGTGAAAAACAAAACTTGAAATGAAACAAATACATTACCTGAACATTTGACACACTATGCTAAAAAACCAAACATATGTGAAAGTTTTAGAAACACAACTTCCATTGCACACAAAACTACCAAAATATATCTTGAAAATAAATAAAACAAAATAACCATCCGAACAAATCCTTGCCTACTTTAAAATCGAAAAACTTTGTTACATGAAAACGCATTTAAGTAACTCATTATGAACGAACCTTCTTGTTTAAACATGAACACTTAAGGCGATTACTTACTGTATGTAGTAAGTACTTACTTAAACAATATGTTAGTCAGACGCAAGTGCTTGACAAAAAGAAGGACAGTTTTAAGTGTGTTATTAGAGCAACTTTAATAAGCTGCAAACCTTTTGTTTAACATCGCAATTCCTATTTCTTTGTAGGCAGCTGTCTTAGTACAGAAAAATTCGTGGTTTTTATTTTGCATGCTGAAACATCGAAAAAAATCATAAATAACCTCAACAGTCCATAATGGTCTACTGCTGGACGCAGGCTTCCCCCTGATTTTTTGTTTCATGTCGGGTAGTGCCCATAATCCCCACGCTGGGCATGCGGTTTGGGGATCGCAGTTCGGTGGTAGATATATTCAGCAAGAGGCGCTGCTGCCCGCCCCCCGGTGTATGTCCCTTAGTCGCCTCTTACGACACCCGCGGGAAGAGTTGTTCTGGTGTGGGTTCTAAGCCGGCACCGCACAGATTTTTTAAATAAATATTTGTGTACTTTATTTTGTCCTGTATTTTTAAATGGGTTGTAACATTGACATAGTACGTTTTAAAATGAGGAAAAAATGGTCCAGCCTTGGGACAGTAATTAAATAGGTACTGAACTAAATCCTCCTTAACCCAGCGTCAAGTTTAGTAATAACGCTAATGTAGGAAACAAGCAGTACAGATAAATTATCTAGATAGCGACACTCGGTATAAATTAGAATAAGTTTTAATTGGAAGACCACACGCGAAGAACTACCTATCTGCGTAAGTACGCTGTATCGACTTTCGGGAATTCTTGAGTTGTTGTACTTTACTTGGGAATTAGTAACGTATTTACATGTTTGATGGCCTTGGTATTTAATTGTAAAATGCATCTTAAAAAATGTAATACTATACAAAAGTTAAATATCTCTCAACTTTACCTGTTTTAACAAACCTTAAATCATTTTGATATAGACACACCGAACTTAAGGCAAATTTATAATTCTATATTCTGACTGAATTCTGAATACTGAATATGATAAATTAGTAGTGGCCTCATTGGCGTAGTCAATGAAAATGTTACCTTTGGGAAAACGTACGTTTCATCCATGTGTCATCCATCATTCATCCCATCAAACTAAACTACATTAGTATTTTCACTAGATGTCATCACTTGAAAAATTAGATCGCGCTTCATCGATCCAAGTGTTCTTTTTGAAGTCGGTTTATTGTTTTTTAAAAGACGGCAAATCATGTAAAAATTCAAAAATAAAAATGAGATGATTTTTTTCAAACAATCTCTCGTTTTCGATTTATTACTCTGTTTTTTTGGAAATCTAGCGTTTCACCTCGAACTTTGTTGGAATAGATAATAGATAATAGAATTCTTTCAAATTATTTTCCCAGGACCTGTCCTTCAGCTAAGAGCTTCATATCCATTAAATACGAATACGACCGTCCAATTTTTATGCAACATAACGTTTAACGTGTAAACTTTTTTATACCCTGGACAATAAAAAACTATTCCTTACATCTGTAGGTATCAAATGTAAGGGTTTATTGGTAGTTAATGGCTACTTACCGATGAGGTTTTATACAAGTTTTAACGATCATAGTGTTTTATGTGCGACTAGTTTTGTTAATTAGTTGGTTAAGCGATGTGTACTGATATGCGGACGCTTCAAGAGGTTATTGTGGAGGCAGTTAAGGATCGGCCGTAATGGGTTCCGTAGGGATAAACATGTTTGTGTCGATGTGATAGGCAGAGTTATAGTTTTATAGGAAGTCGTCGATTTAGTAATAAAATATACTAATAATAATATATAAATAATGCTGGACAATTCACACAGCATTATCTAACCCCAAGCTAAGCAGAGCTTGTGTTATGGGTGCTAGATAACTGATATACATAATATAATACAATACTTACATGAATAGATATTTTTTATTATACATAGAAAAGGACCAGAACACCCTGAACAAATGTCTGCAGATCGTACACACATTTGTCCCGAGGCGGGAATCGAACTCTCAATCTCCTGCGTCTCAGGCAGACCTTCGCCCACCGCGCCACAGAGGTCGTCATAATAAAATAAGTATAATGAACGTATTGACGAGATGAATAAGATTGGTCATCTTGTGATGTGGATTTAATCTAATTTTTAAAGTTAACTGATTCTCGCGATTAAATCTCGCGACCATGTGATTTTTCATCAATTTCCCATGCGGCCTAATGCATAATGATTTTGACGTCTTTTCAAACAAATTAAAACAGATGACATGGGCGCCTCTTATAATTTGATGTATCTCTGAGCAAGGTCTAAGAGGGCGCTGAGCGCCGGGTCTTCGGAACGGCAGCCACCGGCGACGACTACTACTGTATCAAATCACCACACACCAATTATCAACTTTGTATTTTTTGGGCCTTGTCACTTACACGTAGTAACACACGTGTAAGTGTCAG
Organism: Eupithecia vulgata; assembly: GCA_946478455.1. Classification (NCBI taxonomy): domain Eukaryota; kingdom Metazoa; phylum Arthropoda; class Insecta; order Lepidoptera; family Geometridae; genus Eupithecia; species Eupithecia vulgata. Next base: position 1,344,523 of record OX297862.1, on the reverse strand, counting down.
ACATTGAAATTAATCGTGTCGTGACACGATTAATTTCAATGTCTTAGTAAATGTCTTTCTACATTTATTTTTGATGTGGACCTCTAATGGAGTTTACTCCTAGAGTTGGACTAATGACATTCCGTCATCAAATGTTAGTTTCTTCCGAAGTGTCCGTTCACCGCTGGCCCGAGGAACCCCAGCCATCAGCACATAAACTCGCCTGCCAGCCGGGCCGCCGCGACCATCACGGTAAACAATTTTTATACCATTCCAACAGGCCATTATCAGATCGGATTGTCTTGCCGTTAACTGCACTCCCCCTCAAATGTTTATTGTACTATAATAACCGATATAAAGTACATTTTTATAATGTTTTGATGCGATCTGTTTATCTTCGAATCTGGCGGTATTGGGCAACGTCTATAGAGTTTACAGCGTGCTTATGACGTTGTTGGGTTTATGTCCTCTGTGAAGATGGTAATGGAGTGGACGGTACTTTGGACTTTTATGTATCTACCGATTACGGTATTAACGTTATGGTTTAGAGATTTTTGACAATTAACGTAGGCGATACAAAGAAGTTTCATCCGTTGTTACTTGAAGAAACAAACAAATTGAACAGTTCAGTCAACATCAAAGGTTAAAAGTAGTAAGATTGAAATAATTTGGCGTGATTTAAAAACTATAAACCTTCTTCCAATTCTTAATAGTCGAAATGACTTTGGAAGGAACGGATTGATAGCGCAATCTAATTTTTCAAAAGGCGACATCTAATTAAAATTGGACTCTTATTTAGTTTGATGTGATGTGATGAATGATGGATGACACATGGATGAAACGACGAAGGCGAAAGAAAAGACCTCTTATTTACGTCCGTTGCCATGGAAACTACCGATTGTGAAAGTCATCATGTGATGATGTTTTAGATACGTTTTACGGTACACATATCAATTTCTCGAGCATCAAACTTTTATGGGACCTTCTCAAATTCAACTTTTATACAACAACTAAAAAATTATCAAAATCTAAAAAGAATTGGCGAAGCTATCACTAAAATTGTTGTAGCTAGTCGTCAAAAGTAATAATATGTTGGTTTTAAGCTTGTCGGGAATCAATGTATTATGGGACCAATTCGGGATCCTTTCCAATCAAAGTCAATAACTTTATTTCTTTAGGCTTACAAACTAAGCACTTAGACACAATACAATAGGGAGAAAAAAAACGGTAGAAAAAAAAAACACACAAGAAACATACAACCTAACTTGGAAACCTCCTCCTGAAGTAGGTTAAGACTGTTTGCTAAGGTGATACCTCGCGATACAATATTTGGAGAAACGTTGAAAAGAAGATGCCTGGCGCCAAGAAAGCATCCATTATTATTCCTAGATCCTATCTAAAATAAACTAGAATAGATGTGTAAAAAAGATGTGTCGGGTTTCTTGCGTCATACCTAATCCAGTTGATCGCTCGATTATGCGGAAAAATACCGAAGATTATTCTAATTACTAGAATGAGTCGTGAAACAATATATTTTTATCTAATTCTCATTAAAACTTGTTCCGAGAGATAATGTCGAATTTATGTGCTTAGCCGTTTCGTAAATTAGTAGACATTGCCATATAAATAATACAGGGTGCTGCGCTGATATTGGCTCAAACTAAAGTGTACCAAAAATACTATTCGGTTCTATAGATTTATTTTTAAATATTCTATGAAATAAAATTATTTATACTGAAAAATTAATAAACATTTTCCATCTAAATTTCGCCAACAACACAATTTCATAATCAATCCTTGACAAACAAGCGTTGATTGTTCGGTCCCAATAGTTCTTACAATCATCTATGATCTCGAATTACTCTTGATGGTTCAGGTTGAACGAATCATCCTGTACGTATGTGTACAATATTGAAGAATTTTAGATATACTGGCGACTGTTTTGGGACATCTCATTATTTCTGTTTTATTGTATGAATACGTAATGTCATCTTCGTTGCGACATGATGCCCGATTGCGTTGGCTGACAGTACCGACCGCTCTTAGATAAAACTAGCTCTTGGTGGACTAGTGAGTTTTAGCTCTTTTGATTTCGAGCTTCCATGAACAAGTTATATGGTAGGCTTTAGGGAGTGAGCGGCTCTGTACAGAACTACAGCATAGAACTACTGGGAATAAGCTAGACGGTTATGGCGCAGCTACGAAAGTTTTTTTTTATATTTCAGTTAGGACATTACTTTATTAATAATACTGAGTTGACCGTTAACAAAATTTTTTCATAATGTCCCAAAACTTTCGATTTCGGTAGGATTCGAACCCGCGCCTCATCCTGGAAGTGACTTATAACTTAACTAAGTATATCTGATTATATGAATAAAACTTTACAGAGTTTTATTCATATAATCAGATATACTTTATCATCCGTAATTATTATGTAAGTAGTTAGATACCTTCCTAGTTATGGTTTAGAATATTGCAATAATTTCATGAATGTAATCAATTTCATCAATATGCAATACGATCTTAATTAACATGAAGAATCCAATTAGAAATTAATTCAGTTTAGTGTTAATTAGTTCTCACACTTCAAGACGATATCGGTGGTAAAAAGCAGAGAAATATTCTAACTATTTAAAATATGTTAAACAAATGCATGGATTTGGCAAGTTACTCTCGTTTCTCTTCAGAACTTATTTCATTCTGTGTACTTTTGACACTGCATCATCTAGCTTTAAAGTACCTAAGCAAAGCTGGTATTTTATGCCTATCAGTGCCTACTAACACTAGACAGTTTTTTAAGGCTTATTATGTTTTAATACTAATACAGGAATAGCTCTAATTTATTCTAAACTCTACTTAGCCCTGGCGGTCGCGCCGCGCCGTTAGAATCGACCCCTCCATTTTCCTCTCCCGGGAAAGTTTGAGGAACCAACTAAGGGCACCTACTAGCTAGAGGAAGCGCATCTTTTTCCTTCTGTGTAACGCCCCCACTGCGACCACCAAGCCGCCTGCCAAGCGTGGTGACTATGGGAAAACCTCACCTGTTTTGGGGAGGATAACAATAAGTCGTTACCAGAATCTGACCTGAACCAAACAAGGTGGTTCTGCAGTGGACTTGTGCATGCTGATGAGGATTCTAAGCTCTCGACTCTCTCACGACTCTACACCAATATAAATATTCATCCATAATCTACATTAGAATAATAATTGAAACAGATAAGTAGATGTGGTTTACTCTTTTACGACCATCTCGTATCTTCATGTCCACGAACCGGTCCGAGTTTTTAATTGCAGTCCTACATCTCTTTAATTTACCTAATTAATTTTTATTTTGTCTTGCAGCTGATAGCGGGTTGTCTTTAGTTATATTATTAATTAAAGGTCAAAATTACTTACTTTCTAGGAGTTTTTCCTTCTATGAGTTGCATTTTCCACTTCGCACAGTTCGCCATTGAAGTCCAATCGTTCAGCACACTTGTTTATCTCTCCATAGTCGCTTTAATGTCCCTACTGTGATATCGTTTTTTTTGCCACTTAACTTCATAAGATCTTTACAATAGACTACTTATTGAAAGCTAAAAAACTATTTTCTAAAGCTCTATCAACCAGAAAAATGACAAACATTTTTCTAATATCCCCCCTCAAGTACCCAATAGTAAGAGTACCTACCTTATTATATGCGAACTCATTTTAACGTTTCTAATTCAGTGCTATATAGTTTTTACGCGTCCATAAAATGTAATGATTTTTCCACTTGAGTGACGGTTTTAATATAATTTTAATTAAAAACTGGAACAATAAATGTCACTGAGTAAGTTTACGACATTTTATAATTACTGAACATTAACAACTTCGTGGTCAGTTACACGAATGAACGCATGGAGTTAAGATGAACAAGCCTACTGATGTAATCAGTCACGTACTTACGTGACGTTGCGTATTTGTACACATTCTTTACCATATTATACAATATGAGAATAATATTAGGCTGCTTGATCAAATCGTAAGGATAGGAAGGTAAAGTGTGATATTCAAGAACCTTTGATTCGGCCCATGGATAGAAAGAAAAGTTTAGTGTACCAAACACATTAAAGACATAGGATTGCCGAGTCTATATTTTATTGAGGTGAAAGAAAAACTCTAGGTGATTAAATTAATCGTAAAATCTGAAATGTGAAGAAACTCCATCGAAGACTGGCTGTGTATGTGAAAACCATTTACGTGAAGATAGTTTAGAAACTCTTTTGCAAATTAAAACAGAATACGGAAATTAAATTCATAGACAGCATAAATGATCCATATATGAATAATATAAATGTAACCGGTTAAAAGTGTAACGTGAGATCGATAATGTAGAACTGGGTGATTTACCCGACCACGGCCACGTAACCATTGCATCAGTGTCATCAGCATCACTGATCTCGTGTCCTCTGCCTTTCTAAATGCTCTAGGTATGTCTATTAGGAAATGTAGAGCTTCATCACACTTATTGGTATTTGGAATACCTAACTTTTTTCAGGGTGCGTTTATGATTAGCTAATAGGTATTATAATTTATTTAGAAAAGATCAATTCAGGTTAATATTTTATTATGTAGTTATAAATATTTGTTTGTTATTTAGATTATTAAAAACCGTAGACATACCTACCGTAACTTTACTTAAGTAATACTTATTTTTAGATACCAATGTATTCTCATTCTAAGTGAACTTGTCTGTTCTTTTTGAGTATAAAAAAAAGATCTTTAAACCAAAATAAATAATGCTAGACAATTCACATAGCATTTTGTTTTTCTGAATGTTTTTGTTTATTGAGGCGAAACGTCATCGAAATTTCAATTAAATTTGAATTTAGATTTAGGGTTCCCAAAAAGATGGTATGATTTGTGCTGGTGTTACCACCAATAATGTTACAGACATTATAACGCAGTCAAATCATAGTGTAGCATGTCTTAACAAAGGTGAAACCTACCGTACGTACTTAGCCCTTTCTCTAAGTTGCACAACAAACAAATATGTAAGTACCTTCATAAGTCCTACTTATAAACACCGTAACAATTCAAATGATTTAAATAAGACATACCCATATTTTGTGCTTATAACCATTGTTAGAAACATGACATCACTTCAAGATAAAGCCACCAAAAGTGGAAACATAAAATTTGACATATGTATCTTGGATTGTAGAATTGTCCATGCAATGCGACCAAGTTATCTATTCGGGTGGGCAAAGTTGGAACTAAAGCTCTTACTTGAAGTCACTTTCAGATTCCGAAGTTATGTGGAACACTAGCGACACGCCTAACGTCATAGATATGTTTGTAGTTCTGTATGTATCTATTACACAAGTGGTCTGCGCGTGGGAGCTTTACAGCTTGAATACTAAATGTATTGATGTATCACTTTCCGCATTTATTACACATTTTTATTATAATTTCAACCCACCTGAGAGCTTATCGGTTGGTACATCTTTGTCTCGATGTCATGTTTGTAGAACAAAGCTTCTTGTTTGTTTTAAATAGAAATAAATATATGCACGTTGCTCTACTTTTCAATTGGAAAAATATAAATATTAAAGTGTCTTTGAAATAAGGATACCTATATGGCTTTTATTCCGAAAATAAAATAACGTGTAACTTCGTTATTGTGCCCTAAACCTCATTTTTGGCAGAAGGTCTAAACTAGATTATACTAGACTAAACTAGACTAAAGCAGGAGAATAATATATGGAAGATGGGCGACGAGCGCGTCTAAAACCGCACTCACCCTGCTGAAGAAGCGTAGGCTTAGAGAATGTATAGTGAACCCGCTTGCATCCTTAATAAAATATGGAAGATATCATAAGAGTACAAAGATTGAATTCGAGGGCCAATACGGATATTGTAAAAGAGAGCGAAGAAAAGAAATGTCCTTTGATTTGGCTTAGACCTCGATTAAAAAGCAAATATAGACGTACTGGAATGCAAGCTCATAACTCTTAGCGGCAAACATGAGAGTGGTATAAGTACCGTACGAGCCGATGCCCAATCAGTTCCCATAGATCACTCGGAATCAGATTTTGTCGAAAACAGTAAAATAGATCGTTTCGAAAGTTGCGTCGAATCTGCCCACGAGACGATTCATTTAGTGCAATCAGCAGTTTTCCCAGTGGACTTGATGACGGATTCAACAACAGATTTATGAGCTTCAAACTCGGCTCTCAAGGTGGGTTCAGTCCGTGCCAAAGATTTTTGTGTCTGTAGAGAATTGGTGGCGTTAATTAGTAGGTTCGCAATCAAAACATGGAAACAAACGATGTGGAAATAAAGTCTCATTCAGGAAAGATTCAGATTCAGATTACAAAAACTTTTTCTTTAGTTATTAAAAAATAAGCATTTAGACAAGTAACATTTTATACTGTATTTCGCAAATAATAAACAAGGTATTTAGATTTTCTCTTCACCTCAATAAAATTTGTTCACAAGTGTGCTAAAATTAAAAAAAAACCACTAGTACATTCATATTATATAACTTATGTGTCTAATATAATTAGTTTCTTTTGCCTATCTAAACAAACATATTGCGATTTTAGTACATAATCAATAATTTTATGTAAATATTGAATTTGATGTTCTATTTACGTCGCTTTTTTTTAAGGCACACTTACTCGTCGTCATATTTTGGCTATCATCACCATATTCACCATATAACATCGTAGTGGTGTTACGCGCAAAGTTATCTGACTGGCTCGGAGTGATAATGAATGGGCGGTATAACGTAGCATGATGTAGGTATTTATGAATGAGAGACCGTGCGACCCGACCAGGGCTACAGTTCTAACAGTTCGCGCCTCTCCTCTCACACCTTGCTCGTAATTGCCGGAGGGCCATCGCTAACTCCGGTTCTTGACTTATTACAGAAATATGTGCCAAATTTTTGATAATTATATTTTTACTATTCTATTGAGCCTTACACTACACAGTCTATAAGATAATAAATAATATGTAATATTTGTATATATTAAATAAGTCTATATGATTATAAGAACTTACAATGTACACATGAAACAACCGATTAAATAAATGAATAAAAAAGGTCTAGTGATCTGGTGGCCTAACCCTAAATTTAAATGTTTTCGGAAAATATCAGCGATGATATTCCATTATCAATGGTAGGTAGTTCCCTAATGCTTGTATCCTGGATAGGTCAGAACCTTTTTGCGGCTAGGTCTAATTGTCTGTTTATCAAAATTTTCTTGAAGTCTGTTTTGTTTTAATAGCCTAAACAAATACTAAAAACTTATACTGCTATGAATCAGCATGAATCTTTGTTTTTTTATTAAAAGCCTTGTTATAATATTTTTAAATTTCGTGCAGAATTGAGGATTTAATATAATAGAACAAACATGGAGCCTAGTTCAAGATGCCATCTTCGAAAACTAAAACAAGCATTACACAACGAACATATTCTCTCGTAATTCACGGGACACTTGTAATTTATTACACACTTTTTATTTATAGTCACAGACCAGACAAACAGGACTCTCGTTTACTCGTATGTTGTACATTCTAAATAAAAAAATCTATTATCTTGTGATATAGAATTTAAAACTCACGAAGAGGGAACAAAAAATGGAAGGTAGAAAAAACAGGAATACTTATAGAAATGAAAGAGACTAGTTTTCTCAAAATATAATAAGTAAATTAAGCAGAAAATATATGACTGACAAAAAAATAATGAAAACACTGAAAAGGCGGAGTTATTTTACTTTCATCATCGACTTTAAATCATCAACTGGATGTATAGAATATAAAAATCCGAAGAGACTCGGTACCCCACGGACTAGGGATTCGACTCCAAGGGGAGCAAAAGCGTAGGCTTTGTAAGACACGCATATTAATAAAAACTAAAAAAACCATAATATGGATTCAAACACAACGCACAGTGGTACAAGTAACACAAGCTTACTATGAATGCTCCACGTGTATTAACCACGCGGTGTCCACCTTTGACTTTAAATAGAGATAGACCGGTCTCGATTACAATTAATATCGGCTGATTTTACGATGGCTTTAACGAAACTGCTTACGGCCACACTTTATTTATTAATCAGTAATCAGCTTTTCTACGTATTCAATTATTTTTCCGTCGGAATAAATTATGTTTTGAGTTAGCGTAACTCAGCTAGCATAGGTTGTTATTGTTTGAGCTTTGGGGAACAGACCTTCTTTTGTATGGAGTAGGTCTATTCTCACAACCACTACAGACTCTTTCAAAACTCAATTATAATTGTTAATGTAATTGAAAAACTAAATTTAATTGTTAATGTTCTAATATTTACCACCATAAATAAAAATATTCTAACGGAATCTATACTGTTGCGGTGATTTATACCCTTTTTGTGCCCTGCATGTTATGTGTTTTGATGAATATTAAAATAAGTTTATCAACTTCATCCGTCCAAATCAAATTTTACAACCATCCACAGTAAACAAAGTTTCCGTCTATAAATCAAATTCGCCTGCGCAATATTTGAACTAGCTGTACTTCATTATATATAAATAAATTATGCTTTAAAACGAAACAATATATCTACGACCTTTCGCCGGACTTTCCCATTTTACATGCCTCTATAAAACATCCATAAACTGACCAATAAAAATATGGAAATGCCAATCTATGCCTACTTTCTTCACTACGAATTTGATCTTTATGTCTTGCGTCCTACGTGTCACGGTGTAGGCAAAGGGTTAAGTTTGTTGCTCTAGTAATTAATCACCAGGTTGTAGGTGATTTATCGGATTTAACACTTCAATAGTTACCGATGTCTACTTAGCCGTATCTTGACCATCGTGGCCCGTGACAGATGAGTCCATTTTCTCCACCACCGGCTCTTCAACTTTAGACTTTATCATCTCGTTATCAAAGTACGCAATAGCAATGATCATTTCAACGATTAGTACTTGATGAGTTACCTAACCGTCACCGATTTCGTTGAATATGCGTATGAGTGTCGACTCGTTAAATTAAATGTTCCAAATGAGAAATTTGTAGAAGATATTGCATAGGTACTCGTTGAGTTGCATATGCCTGATGTATATGTATTAGGGGCATGGTTGTGTCGCCAGAGTTTTGTAGACTGTTAGGCGTCATGTTGCTCACTGTATAATCGCATATATTCAATCAAACGTTCCCACAGCTTCATTCAAATAATTGACCCAGGCCGCCTCTGTGATCTTAATGTAATGTGCAATTAAAATAATTTTTTAAGTAAACAGTTTTTGATTGCAGCCAGTTCGTTAATTCAAGCTATCTTCTTTTACAATCTCAATAATTTCGATACTGAACCTGGCCTAATCAAAATCCGGATTATAATTTACTTTTAATTAAAAAAACAAATTTAAATTTCCTTGTATATAACACCAATAAGAGACGATCAGGCTGGGAAGATGCGACTGGGTAATTATGACAGCATCGTAAAATGTTTGTGGGCCCATTTCTAATTGCGTAGTTCGGTGGATATCTCGCCGAGTGTACTTTCCAATACGGGCCTTGTACTGTCACGCAGAAAATGTTGCATCAAATAAAGTAATACAGCCGCTAAATTATATTAAATTTGTTATTGGTAAAGGATTGTAAAATGTAACATTGTTTTGGATTGGATGGAATATGTATTTCAAATAAAAACGCGAGTTTCCCCAGGAAAAAAAATAGAAGTTTGCGAAATGTGCTCGCAAACCTTCAGGACGAGAAAGATATATATAAAATGTGTCCAAGATACCTTCATATTTTCAGCCAACAGTTTTTGAAATTTGTAACACGCAGTTCGGTGGTAGATCTATTCTGCAAGAGGCGCTGCTGCCCGCCTCCTGGTGTATGTCCCGTAGTCACCTCTTACGACACCCACGGGAAGAATGAGTTGGGGTGGTGCAAATTCTAAACCAGCACCACACTGCGGGTTTTTTTTTTAATTGTATAATTCTTAATTCTTTATTGCACTAATAAAACCTTATTTAAATCTTATAACAAGAGAGATATCGCAAAGGCGAGCTTAACCCTAAAAAGAGTTCTCTTCCAGCAAACCTTAATGAGAGAGGGAGACATGTGTGTATAATAATATGTATTCCTTACAAAAGTAATAGGTACAAATTTAACTAAATTTTGTTAGTTTTGTGGTAATGATACATAAAGGTATATTCTAACTAGGTACTTACTACCGCCAAAGCAGAATAAAATTGTGTAGGTACAGTGAATCCCCTGCTTGAAACTATTTCAGGACCCGTTTGTTTTCTGTTGATAATTTACTTTCTAATTTAATTGACTTTTAATTACAATTTTAACGAAAAATTAAAAAGGACATTAATTTCAAGTCAACGCGTATTTGGTGATTATTTTTGTTGCTATACATGGGCTATGATAATGATAAAGCGTTATAAATGTCTGTTATTTAGCCTCGTGTGTCTAAAGAACCCGTGGTATATTAGCCGTCGTACCTTAAAAATAGTAATATATTCAGATTGCGGATTAAATGATTTTAATTAAGCCTAGAGATAGATTTGTATCATCGACATGTAACATGGGCCTCTCTAACGGTTCCTACGGTCATCTTCATCTTGTTTATGGCTCTCGTGACATACTGATCGCGATAAAACTACGAAAATTGAATGTTCGCTAATGACAGCTTGTAAATGGCCATTGGAAATGAATAATTTATTCTATAACATGCCTCTATTATCCGGGACATTGATAGGTTTGTTTTTGTAAACGTAGAAAGTTTGTTTTTACGTTTTATGGCAGGGTGATTACCTTGGTTCGTTACCTTGTTTTGATGACCGACGACGGTTGATTCAGGAGGAAATAATAATTTGACAAACGGAGGAAAAATATGAGTACCTACCTACTATAGACGTAGGCAATTTGGAGCTTGTAGAGGTTTGTATTTTTGGTAAGGATTATGGGCATTACCCCCATGAAATACCCCCTAAAATCTGGGGTAGGCCTGAAGCCTGGCCTGAAGGAAAGGTTTGTATCATAAGAAGTACTAATCTTATTGATGTTCTGATTTATTTACGTATTTATTAACATTTGAGTTTTTTACACTGTTTTTCTCTTGCTGTTTTTGATCGCTATATCAACGGTAAAAATAAAACATATTAATAAATTAGAGACCCATACAAAACTTAGTTTTTTTTGGCTATTTGCTAAACGTTGACAACGTTGTCAAATCGGTATCTCTTGAACTGTAATAGTAGACAGTGTCACCTCAGGTCTCAATGTTCGCTTAGGTTAATAACCTTTAGGGTGCTGCAAATGATTTTTTTTTTTATAAAAAATAACTAAAATTTATATTAAATTAAAATAAATACCGAGATATCAAATACTTATTTCAAAGTCAGGTCCCAATATCATGCAAGTCAAGTTGAGATGCATGCTCACGCTAATGCTCAGAATGGTTTCCCGGAAGGAGGTAAGAGCACCGCGGACCACGGTCAGTCAGCTGACCGTTAGCTTCTCATCAGCTCATGGTTAGTAGGTAATGAGTAAGGTAATGCTCAGTGCGTGTTCTTATGTTAAGGCGCATACCCCACCCAAAGTGGCGCCGCCACCTAATTTATCTTGTTATTCCGTTTAGCTAAGGAAATTTCAAAAATCCATCGCACAGTTTGTGATACCTCTTATCAGCTTTTTTTTATGCCTCTGTAATAGTTTTATTATATTTAGTTTAGGCAGAGATACGAATATAGATTTTGGTGGCCACCAAGGGCAACTTCGATTCACTGCCTAAACTAAATAGTAAACTATAAAGAGACATTAAAAAAAGCTTCTAATAAGTATCACAAACTGTACAATGTTAAACGGAATAAGATTGTAAAGTAGGTGGCGGCGCTAGTTTGGGTGGAGTATGCGCCTTAAAACAGTCTCGAAAGTATTCTAGACTGACTGTCTTAACATAAAGACATGTGTAGTTTTGAAGTGAAAACTACACAAGTCAACATTATTTTAACAAAGACAACTGTTTATACCTTATTCCGGTAATCATTACTAGGTACAACCAAAATGTTATATTTTTTGTAAATTTTCGGGTAAAAGTTTTTGTGAATAACAGATGGACTTCATGCGGATGTTCTTACCAAGTGTTCCGCACATGCAGTTTGCGTACCTACCTACGTTTTATGTTCATTTACATTCAGAGATCCGTGGTTTTGTGTCGGAACACAAACTAACACAATGATGAACGTGACAACTAAGTTAAATTTATGTTCCTTACTCACCAGTAACCAATAGAAGATCGAAATTATACTATACTTGCTTCTGCCTACGACTTCGTTTTTTGTCAAAATGTATCCTTTGATCTATCAACTAACTAGACTTCTTATCTTGACAGCAGCTTGAGTGCTCATCAAATCTTTTGCTGCTGTTCAATAGCATCCATTCTTCTACTTCCACTCTTTGTCTACTTCCATTCATCTTGAGTTAGGTCGAAGCTCTAAGGCCTTATTTTGCCAGTCTGGGCCAATAGGTGTCAAACTCGCTCAAACTCCTGTCACTATAAAAATAATGTACAGAACTTATACTCAAAATCAAAAGCAATATGTTCCATGCTTAGTTTTTGCTCACGTTGAGAGTTTTTTTGTAAATTTTCGGAAGTGCAAGGAGCGTGCCATCTGCCGGCTCGGGTTACAGTGTGACCCGTCGAGGCCTCTGACATGTGACATTGTGAGTTTAATGTCCGCAATACTGTGTTTTCTACTGAATCCCATTTTATCCGTTTCTCGCAAGTATTTCAATGACTAGCGGCTTTTTGATGATAAAGACTTTCACGGTCACAAAGTCTTATTCACCAAAAAGCGCCGTGTGTAAACTCTAGAAACAATCTTCTACGATATACCTACATATATATAGCTTGCTAGTACACATACCTCAGTAGTTTACAATCGGACCGTACTTCTTGATAAACTTCTTTATAAGAAAGTGTAATTATATTGTTATGATACAAAAGTCCAGATTTGTTGACGCTATATCCTCTCTATATCCTGGCTCTACAGTTTCGTTTTGTCACATTCTCCGACTTATACGAGCAGATACAATATTCCCAACAATATAATCGACCCGACCAGTACGAGTAAGCGGAGGTGCTAAACAAGTCCAAATTTTTTATCAAGCTCCAACAATGCGCATCCTATTGATTGTTAAATTTTACAATCAGCCTGGTAATGGTTAAATTTTATTATCAAAGCATATTGGTGCGTCGCTCGTTATTAACATGTATTCGTTAACGTACTTCGGATTTTATTGCGTTTTTTTGTTTATTGTCGTGTGATTTGGTAATACTTAATGCAGGGGTGGAGTAAACGGGGCAATGCGGGGGATCAGTAGAAACTCGAAAGAGCTTCATCCTTTTGATTAAAATTAACTACCAATGAGTTTTAAGTTGTGTGTCTAAAAACGTACCTAGTCAGTTCTCACCGAATGCAGAAATTGTTTGCTAATAAGTTTTGCTGAACAAAAAAAACTTATTTGTACCCGCGCTTTTCATAACCTCGATAAATATTTCTTTGAAATTTTTGCATTGAGGTACTATTCTGAACTGCTACTGATTTCGCTACTTTACAATTAAAACCCATAAATGATTACACAGAATAATAGTTCTTAGTCGAAAGCGCTGCCAAGTAAGATTTTGTAACCCAATTTCCATGCCCTACTAAATCCTTGAGCCTCGAGTCCGTCCACCCACACACAACTAGCACTTTTTACCCAGTTTGCAAAACGTGTACCTCTATACATCGATACCGACAATTATTGTAATCAAACTAATCGCTCGATGTGTTCCAACTCAGTTTTTGCGAATGTAGTGTGGCATGGCATCATCACCAGTACCTCTATCTTATTTCAATTCCGTAAAACAAGCTTTGTTCCGTTAGCATACATTTCTTTATTGTTTGTTGTTGTAAACTCGTGTGATATGTCGATATTCATGTACTCGTATTGAAAAACAAAAAATGTAAGTAAAACAAAACAACTTATCGGTGATTAACGTTTGTTATCAACGCTCAATTAGGTATCAAGTAAAAAGCAGACTCGTAGACTTGGCAGGGTATTGTTTTGTTTGTAGGTAGGTAATGCAGATAAGGTTGAAGGTTTTCAACTGATCCTTAAAAAGGTTTTCTCAACGTCGACACCAGGAATAAGAACCTTTTTTGATTCTCGACATAGACCCACTTGTATGAAATAATTAATACATTTACTGTTTAGGTATTTCTCTAAAACATAGCTAACGAGATATGCAGTAGACGTATTATATAGGTACATTTTTAATTAAAAAAAAAAACGATCTAAAACATGTTATTTTTCACAACAAAACAAAACCTAATAAAAACAATTTTAATCAAAGTAGCAAAACGATTTATCCACCGTACAATACCTTGACAGATCCATAATTACCAAGAAGCGTAGCCGGGACAAGCAGCCAGGGACAATGTTTAAAAAATCGCCACTTTACCCCCGGGGTACGTTACCTGAGTCGAAATCATTTAATTTCTACCTTCATTAATCATATTTTTTTGTGCTAAAGTCAGGTACCCATATTGCGTGCATTGCTTTTAACTTTTTTCAACTTGCCCGTGATTTGAGATATGTATCTAGCTATTTTCGGTATCGGCAAATATTTTATTGGAAAAAAAATTTGATTTTTATTTTTTTATCACGGTCAAGCGTTCGACCGCCTGTCACTAGAATAGGTGAGTGTAGATTGGGCCTGAGGTAGAGCAATCTCTTGCACTAGGAACAAATTCACTCGTGTTTACACAAAAAATTAAAGATTGGGAAAACTCATTCGGAAAACACATTTTAATTAATACTCATTTAATAAGGTTCCTACCCTACATGATATACATATTTATCTTTCTGCAGTTTCCTACGCCAAATGCAATCAACGGGTAAAGCAAAGTTTTCCAATAAATATTTCTAGTTAATCAATTCAAGACAGTGTTATGTACAGTAAACAAACCAATTATTATTCTACGACTGGTTTCTGAAAGTCATTTAAATTTGAGAAGCCTCTAAGTATTTTACAATCACATCGCAACCCGATCTAAGTAGACGCCATAAACTCAGACATTTCTAAAGCCATTGTAAAGAATATAACTAACCCACGCACACTACTGCCACGTAATAAAATAAATTCTACATATAAATTCGGTTGGGTCATGTTTTTTTGTCAATTAAAAATTACCGTCCGGACTCTGGCAGGTACACTTTCAATAAACCACGCGAAAGAGCCAAGGAATATCTGCCGTCTCTTTCTAAAGCTTGGAGAGAGAATGAGTAGACTAATCCGATAATGGCTGGAATAATCGACGTGTGATGTGATAGGATTTGATCTGGGCCAGATCGGGTACCATCCTTCGTTTGCGTTGTGATACCTATTTGAAACCGAAAGTTCTAAAAATATTTCATAAAGTTTAGTTTTTCAATGTTCAGGGTAACATTTTCAATTGTGTGTTTTATTGTCAGGTTTTGTAATTTTATTCAATAAAAAATATTACCTTATATAGTAACGCTGGGCAGTTCACCCAGCTTTATCTAGCCCTAAGTTAAGCAGAACTTGTGTTATGGGTACTTACTAGATAACTGATATACAACACATAAATAGATATTTTATATTATATACCTACTACATAGAAATTGACCAGAACATCAGAACTCCCTGAACAAATACCTGTAGATCGTACAAACATTTGTTCCTAGGCGGGAATCGAACCCACAACCTCCTGCGTCGAAGGCAGACCTTCGACCACCGCGCCACATTGGTCGTCGGTCGTTGTGAATGTATTATCTAACGACTAATTTGCAAAGATTGCATGAATATGCAGAAATTTAATAAAATAAGTCATTATTTTTTCCACGTCTGATTCTAATTGTTTTGACACCGTGTGGTAAAAGTATAAAAATATAAGAATGATTCCTTTTTACCCTGATCCTGCAGGTAGATTGAGCATTGAACATACGAAGGCAATTAACTTTGGTACCTGCGTGTGCGCATGTGTGATACCTGCGTATGTGTGCGTGTGGCACGTATGTGTGATGTGTGTGTATGTGTGTAGCACTTGCGCAAACACGGGGTGTTACGGACACTTTGTATAACTTTAGGGTAAAGATAAATGGTAAAAGGAATTCGGAATTTATGTCGAGCTTTAGAGGTTTTTATGCGGCATTAAGTGCATAATCTGATTCATGAATACTTAGCGTGGCAGACACTGTGCTTTGATTTTAATGTTACTGTGCGAGTACCTACCTAACCGCAGCTTATTTATGTACTGTTGATATACAACTATCTTAGTTATAATATAAATTAACTACACAGCCCTCAAATGTGTGCTGTAACTTTTCAGTACTTACTAAAGTTATTGTAACTCATCTCCATAATTAGAGTCGAAAAGAAATACTTAGAGCATGCTATGTTGCAAAATTATACACTAAAGTAAAAAAAGATAAGTAAAAATACACCCTGACGCGTCTATTCAAAACGCATTTAAAAATAAATCAGATAACGTTCGAAATACAAAAGTAAATTGACCAGACGAAAGTGCTCTCACTTCCACAATGGCTTGCAAAAACGGGGGTAAAAAAAGTAGTAAAAACCAGCGGCGGCTTTATGGACATGTGGCATGGCAATGGGTTTAGGAATGGTTTTGTTTCAGAAAAGTAGCCTGTGGGCAGCAGGTTATAGAAAGGCTACCGTTGGTGAGATGAGCGGTTGCAATGAGGGATGTAGATAGGCCTTGCATTCAGCTAAAGTCGTAAAGATATGATGATTGAAATGGTTGAAGTGAGTTTGAATGGTGATGATGATATAATTATGTATTTTGGTTTTCAGTTGGTACTAAACTAATCTAATGTTCTTGAATTTCCATCGAAAAAATGTACCTCTATGTTATAAAAGAAAATCGTTAAAGTCAATGAATACTACGTAAATAGTACTTCAGCGGTAAAGGTAGCCAGTTTGGATGTTGCACGTCTCTGTTCAGTCAAATGATTTCGCACTATATTACTGCACAAAGCAACAACAGAGAACAAAGCCAACAGTAGTCCAAAACTTATTACAATTTCATAACCTTGCATTTTTGAAGTTCCATAACCACCCGCGGCGTTCCGTCGGCCGTCCTCCGTCCAGCTAGAACTCCCGCCAAATACTCGCAATTACAGCTTCGATCCCCAAATTTATGCGAACAACTCAAATAATAGGGCGCCATTACTGATTTACGATCCCACCATTATTCTAAGAACAGGTAACAAAATAAAACTCACTTGTTTTATCATCGCGTGCAGTCTTTGTCGGAAGAAGTCAGTCTCATGAGTCATTTATAGCGTAATCCAAGTGATTCAAAGACTAGACGCGAAAAAAATTATAAGTTAAATTGAAGGCCGAGTGCTTGCGGCAATTAAAAATAATTAGGGAGCGGGATGGTTCTCGGAAGGTCCCGTGTCGGTACATTTACATATGGCGTTAGGCGTCTAGCGGGCGCGGCCGCACTGTCGGAGGGCACCGTCGTGCCTGCCTCCGAGCTTTGAGCGGACTTCGAGCGGAGCTTTGAGTGGACACTCTTTCAAGGGGGGTCAAAATTATCTACTTATTTTTAATTATTTTTCCTGTTAATCTGGAATCTATCTTGTAAATCTATAGACTGTGTTTTCGGTGGACATGAAGGACATAAAACGTTTGAACTTCGTCGGCACCGTAATCAGGAAATCTTAAACAATAATCGCTATATTTCTCGATCCTACAAAACCAAAACACTGTAGTGAGTTACTCTTACTGTTTTTATGGGCTCGTATTTTGGCAGTTGGACCTCTTAGCAATTACTATTTGCGAATATGTTCTTTAACAAATAGTAGATGAAAAGGATCGTGTCGTGATTCCCCGCCGCTACTCTGCCCACGTCTCTAAGTATAAACTAAATCGAGCACGATTATGGGCAATAGTGATTGAAAAGGGTAAACCGACCTGTATTAATTCAACCTTTTATTTGTAGTTTTAATCCGAATACCTCACATAATGCCAGCGAAGACTACTTATTTTGAGTCCGAGAACGATACCCTTAATTTTATGATTCGGTATTTGTATTATTATGGGTTTATTTAGCACCGATTTGTTATTTAAAAGCGAACTAAGTTATTTGCTTGCGATAAAACGGCAATCAATGCTATAAGTGCAAGGTTAGAGCTATAAGTGAGATATTCAGATGAAAAAGTTTGAGAAATCGGACCAGGGCTTATTAGGTTTTTAACGTTTAAAAATTTGTTCAATATTTATAAATTAATATCTTAATAGAGCTTGTGTTATGGCTAGGTACTTGATTAAAAGTTAAACTTAATACATTACTTAATACAACTAAATTATACACAACATAGATATACATACATATATGTATAATAGTGCAGTTACACTACAAACCACGTATAAATACGTGGCATGCTAGT
Organism: Eupithecia vulgata; assembly: GCA_946478455.1. NCBI lineage: Eukaryota > Metazoa > Arthropoda > Insecta > Lepidoptera > Geometridae > Eupithecia > Eupithecia vulgata. Next base: position 1,326,087 of record OX297862.1, on the reverse strand, counting down.
AAATAGTATAGGTACCTATAGTCCTCCATATAAGCAAAAAAATGGGTCAACCTCGTAATGAGAGATATCTTAAAAAGCTTAAGCTGTAGGTATACTTGTATACACCTTCGTTTTGGTGTCCTAAAAGTTATATCAAAAGTTTCACAAACCACCGTAACTTATTCAAGGTTTTTTTTTGTTTGTTATAGTGCTTACCCGCACTCTAAAATCCTTAGAATTTAGCAACGGCAACACCTCTCGTCAAACGAACTAAATGTAACTTTGGTTTTTAAACAGGATTGGAAACTTTAATGTTTCTTCTGTAGGTGGAGCCACCGGCGCTACAGTCCGTAAGAGGTCCGAAAGATTTTCGACTGAGACTTTGTGGCTTAGTTGGTTACAGCACAACCGTACTGAAAGTGGGGCACGGGTTCGAGTCCCGCCGAAGTCGAAAATTTTTAGGAACTTTTTTAATTTATTAGTGATACCCAGAGTGCGGATAAGCACTATAACAAAAATCTATTCATGATAGAATTGACAGCCTGTACCTTAGATAGGCCTGTACAAGAAAGCGAGTCAGTGCTCGTCATTGGCTGAGAAAAAATTACAAAGGGTGAAAGGATCCCATGACTCGCTACATGGTATTACCTAACTGCACCGCTAGGTATAAATCTTAGAGCATAGAGCTGTAGACATTATGTAGCTGTTCCAATCCAAGGGATGATCATCATCGATGAAGCAGTTCTAAGTTCGCCTTACGAATTTAAAATTACAAAATAAAATGCGACACATTCGTACATTTCTTTTTAATTTCTGAAAGGTGTGAGTCATTCGGCCAGTGGGTCGCATTCGTTGCAGACTGCATTCTCAAAACAGGTTACATATCTGTTTCATTCAGAAAGGCTTTTGCTCGAATTTTCCTTGTTACAAACGCGGAATTCAAAACATCTTAACCCACCAATTTTAGATTTACCAAATTCAATGTTCTCGTATAAAACAGAAAGCTGAAAATTAAATACCTGCATGGGTACGATAGTTATTTTAGATCTAAGTAAAGAGTTGTACGTTTCTCAGTAAACAAGGGATTCAGAAGTTTGTAATCATGAGTGTGGGAAAGTGATCCAGTTCAATTAAATATAATGAAACAACCTGCATGAAAATTATAAAAGGAAGTAAGATCTACTGCAAAACTGGAAATACGAGGAAAATTTTGTAACTCTTCTAGAAGATATGGGAAGAGAGGTAAACCGATTCAGTAATCTGAGCGCATCGAGCGTTAAAGTAATCGAAGTTAAAAGTCGTCTAGCTGAAATTGTATATAATGTATGTGTATGAAATAAATAAATGAAATGAAATGACAATAAAATATACACTAGATCTCTTATGCTACTGCTATTTAGGCTATATTAGGTGGTTGTGTGCGTCAAGTTGTTCTTTTAGGAATATATTTATTTAGCAGTGAAACGAAGGTGAAGAGTTAGTTTTGAAAAGGTGTGCATTCACTTTGGACAAGGCTTTAATATGAAGTAATCAAACGAAAGCTTACTTTCGTTCACAGACGTCTTGATCAGCCTCAAAGGAGATACACTCACTACAAAGCAGTGGCCATTAGAGGGAGGCACTGCACCGGATCAAAGGCAGGCACTTGCCAATCCGTTTGCAACTCGATGGAGAACGCTTTGATCCGGAAAATGTAGACGATTCAATATTGCAGACTGCATCTAGGTTTTACTGTGTTAGAAGAGGGTGACGACCTTCTTGGGAATCTGCAAAGTGATAGATTTCATAATTACTTGCTACAGTATAAATAAGCAGTTAGTAAGGATAAGTCATATTCTAGCGCTATTCAAAAATAATCACCATGTGTAAAAACTGGGCAACTGTTTTAGAACAGGGCTAGATTTTCATAACTGGTGTATAATTTTAGTCTAGCTATAAACTGACATAGGCGAGGTCTAAAAAGTGTAATCTAGTAAAGATTGAAAAGAAACATCTCAACATCATAATATAAGGCTTATGATCAACTTGGTAGACGAAAAAGCATACCTACTCTAAGAACATCATTAGGGTTTCAAAGATCGGTTTTGAAACCCTTATGGTCTCGCTTTGTCCGTCCCCGCTCTTTCTTGAATATCTCAGTAACTACTGCAGCTATTAACTTGAAATTTGAAATAATGATACATTTCGTGCGCCATTACTGATTTTAAGAAAAAAATATATAAATAAATAAAAAATGAAAATGAATATTTTCAGTACAAATTTTGATGTTGAAATTTCAAAAGAGACCTAGGAAAGCAAATGGGGTATCAAATGAAAGGTATTGTTTAGTACATTTCAAAACACTTTTTGAAATTTCTGTAAATTTCATACTTTTTGAAATATTTCAAAAAAAGTCGAAAAATTGACCATACCCCCCCCCCCTATCTCCGAAGATTGCACACCGATCCACGTACAATGTATTAGGCGTTTGTAGATATCAATCTATATTTTACAGGAAAAATATAGAGAAGTCTGTAATAATAATAGTTTTTGAAAAATGGTCAAAAAGGGGGAGAATTTTTTTAAAAGGAGGGGTACCTACCTATGTGGGGTATCAAATGAAAGGTATCGTTTTGACCATTTCAAAACACTTTTTGAAATTTCTGTAAGTTTCATAGTTTTTGAAATATTTCAAAAAAAGACGAAAAATTGACCATTCCCCCCCCCTAGCTCCGAAGATTGCAGACCGATCCATGTACAATGTACTAGGCGTTTGTAGACATCGATCTATATTTTACAGGAAAAATATAGAAAAGTCGGTAATAATAATAGTTTTTGAAAAATGGTCAAAAAGGAGGGGATTTTTTTTTCAAAAGTAGGGGTACCTACCCTAGTGGGATATCAAATGAAAGGTATCGTTTTGACTATTTCAAAACACTTTTTGAAATTTCTGTAAGTTTCATACTTTTTGAAATATTTCAAAAAAAGACGAAAAATTGACCATTCCCCCCCCCCCCCTAGCTCCGAAGATTGCAGACCGATCCATGTACAATGTATTAGGCGTTTGTAGACATCGATCTATATTTTACAGGAAAAATATAGAGAAGTCTGTAATAATAATAGTTTTTGAAAAATGGTCAAAAAGGGGGGGAATTTTTTTTCAAAAGGAGGGGTACCTGCCTATGTGGGGTATCAAATGAAAGGTATCGTTTTGACCATTTCAAAACACTTTTTGAAATTTCTGTAAGTTTCATACTTTTTGAAATATTTCAAAAATAGTCGAAAAATTTACCTTTCCCCCCCCCCTATCTCCGAAGATTGCAGACCGATCCACGTACAATGTATTAGGCGTTTGTAGATATCGATCTATATTTTACAGGAAAAATATAGAGAAGTCTGTAATAATAATAGTTTTTGAAAAATGGTCAAAAAAGGGGATTTTTTTTCAAAAAGGGGTACCTACCCATGTGGGGTATCAAATGAAAGGTATCGTTTTGACCATTTTAAAACACTTTTTGAAATTTCTGTAAGTTTCATACTTTTTCAAATATTTCAGAAAATTGATTGTCCAAATAATTAGCAAATGTTTGAAACCCTCGGCGCGCGAGTTACACTCGCACTTGGCGAATCTTGTTTTTATTTCTTTTTATAGTCTATATTTTATAGACCTATATTGACCACAATCTGACCTGATGGACGATGTCGACAGATTGAGTGTATCCCATATTGATACACAATAGTTTTTTTTTGAGTGGAGGCCGCGACTCGGCAAACGTAGTGTAGTAAGCCCTCTGACTAGGTGGGATGACGATTTGCGAAAGACTGCTGGCAGATGCTGGATGCGGCAAGCTGAAGACAGGGCGCTATGGCGCTCATTAGGGGAGGCCTATGTCCAGCCGTGGACTAGTAGGGTGATGATGATGATAAGTATTTTTTTTCCAAATGACTAACCCACCTCATTATACATAATGTATACGAGGTTGTTATACTCCCAAGCGTTGCGAGGGAGGATGTCAAGAACGCGGTTTGACCCGAGCGAACAACTCTACTGTTTACACTTCACTTCGATTACGAGAAAATAAAACAATCAAAACTTTCCTCCGGGAAAACAACTCACACGATTTTCTCTTCTCTACGTCACGAAGTTGTCCCCAAATATAATTTCACGTGATTTCGCCCGCAACAGATTCATAATGATTATTTATTTGTTATTTTGTTCTACATTTGCATATTGAAGAGATTCTCAATTAATTTAAATAAGCCAGATTCACCTTAAATTCAATTTGTGGTAAGCAAAAAGAGATTTCGCGCTAGTACTAACTTTTTAAAATAATTGTTCAATCACCCTTCTTATAAACATAATATTATCCAAAAATAAACAAGATCCGTCAAGTGCGAGTGTAACTCGCGCGCCGAGGGTTTTAAACATTTGCCAATTATTTGGACAATCAATTTTCCGTCTTTTTTCGAATGGCAATATTTTGAAAAGTACGAAACCTACAGCAATTTCGAAAACTGTTTTAAAATTTACAAAACAATGCCTTTCATTTGATACCCCATTTGCCTTCCTAGGTCTCTTTTGAAATTTCAACATCAAAATTTGTACTGAAAATATTCATTTTCATTTTTCATTTATATATTTTTTTTTTCTTGAAATCAGTAATGGAACACGAAATGTATCATTATTTCAAATTTTAAGTTAATAGCTGCAGTAGTAACTGAGATATTCAAGAAAGAGCGGGGACAGACAGAGCGAGACCATAAGGGTTTCGAAACCCTAAAAAGAAGGCGCTTTCAGATCCATTTTTAAAAATAACTTAGTAAGTTGTATGTTTTTTTGTCTATGGCACACAGAAATTAGAGTCTTTGTGTAAGAGGACCAATGTCTTGTACTGGCTGATGATTTGAGTCAAAAATAAAAAGAAAAATACTTATTTGCTCTAAAGCTCGAATTTTACGACGGCTAAGCTACAAGCTATAACAACACTCTTTTTGAGCAAGAGAAGTGATAAACCTAGAAGTATTATTAGCGATGTTGCTTCATCTACAAATAAATAAAGTTTCTGTTTAGTTTGTTAAAAGTCGAAGGCCACGAGAAGGTAATGCTGGTTTGGCTGACTATCCATGTACTAAGATCACGCAGCACCTACTAAGTTCGTTATGTCCCATGCAATTTCCACAATCGACTTCCAAATCTTTTCAATAAAACCGGCTGAACCATCGCTAAAAGCATTACTTACTTTACTTACAGTCGGTTACACCACTAATGCCGTAAACTTAACGCGATTATCACAGTTCCCTATTCCCTTGGAACAGGGTTGAAAGTAGCCCTGATATAATGTGGTTTCTAATCCACCATGAACGTAATAGTAATGGTAGGATTTGTAAATGTTTTTGTTGTATTGTGCAATGTGCAACTGTATTCTTCAGAAAAAGTACGTTTTGTAATTTTGAGACAGTTTTTTATGGTCTCTGCCGTATACTGCTTTGTAACTAATAATAAAATGCTATTTTTTGTCTTTTGGTAACGAAACGACACTAAGATAATGTTGTTTCGAAAATCTAGATAGGTAGACAACTTTATTTTATCATTGTCTATCATGAAAAGACAGGTACCTACTCGTTTCATGGTAATAATTTGGAAAACTTAATTCAACTACGGAAGAACTAGCAACATATTTAGTGCTGTCAAATTAGTTTAGTTCTGGTAACACAGATAATGTTTTTCTAGTTTAAAGGGATTCGAATAAAAATGTTTTAATTACAAAATGTATCCGAATCATGATCTGTTAAAACTAACGTCACAATTAGTTTATTTCTACTAGCAGGCTAATTGACTATGATTATTTCCAAAACGCAATTTCTACAACTATATTGATAGCCTATCGTTAATGTGTGTTATAGTGTTCCTAAGCAGAAATCACAATAATTGAACAAAGTCAACAACCTCTATTTGACTTTAAGTTTACAAGTACCTACTGAGAGAACTAACTTAATATTCTGAAGTGTGAAAATTGAATACAAAGTAGATATTTGGCAAGTTACAGTTGTACAAAATGGAGGCAAGAGCAAGATATAGTTTGCAATTCTTATTGGCGGTGCGATCAGTTGTATTTGCGATTCAATCACGATGACACGGGGCATTGAACTTGGTTCTTCAGGTATACAGGAAATTCGATTGTTCAATGTCTTTTCCAGCATTTTCCAGCAAATATTCAGAGCAATTCGAAGCCTTGCTAGAAACATAATTGATTGCTACTAAAAATGTTTCAGCAAAAGGAACCTAGAAGCTATGGTCTAGTCTAAAAAGTATTCTATTCTATTCTAGTTAGTCGCTGAGAATCTGAAACTTGAAGTACCCTCGTGTCAGACTCTGACAACCAATCATAAGGAGAGGCTGATCCTGAAAAAATCCTAAGTCCCAACCATCATTGACCACTGACTACACAAACGTCTACAAATTATGCTGATCGCCATTTGTGTTGTGCGCTGTCTTATTCCTGTATAATCCTGAAATTTACACCCACTAATGCCATGCTGGCTTAAGGCGCATACTTACCCAAAAACAAGAAAATTAGATGTTTTCGAACCCGTTTTCCGACGAAAATATTCATTGTAGAGCTCTGAAATTTATATATCCTGTAACACACATCCTGAAAGGTCCCTTGGAGGTTCCAAATATTTGCTGTTAATCATAGTGTAGTTGTTATACTGTTAGTTATAGTGTATGTGTAGCGGCTTCGAACCCACTTTTTATCGGCGTCTCAAATTCGATTAGTACCAAATTCAGTATAGTGATTCACATAGTTCATACCTACCGCTTGAAGGTCCATTAGCTTCGAAAAGCAGTCAAATTAATGAAATCAAACGTAAAAACGTATTTGCACCTACAAAATCTGTGATTCAAACCTGACCAGTTACACGTCGCCCAACCGCAGAGGATCCTATTATTTGGTTGATTATGGCACTACATAGTATGCTGAACCGAAAACAAGGACTCTTTGCTGCATAAAGGCGCGCGGAAAGGTCCAAGGTCATTTGCCTTACTATTCGTCTTAAACGAGTAGTCTCTGTAAACAAAGAAGGTTCACAAGCAGGCAGAAATATTAGCGCATTCAACTGAAAACCCTTAGAAAAAAACTTCAGTTTTCCAACCATTGACTTATGAAAATAGCTGCGCTCATGACATAGATGCACAAGGTCTAGGCACCGACGTGTGCACAGCGAGCTCTTTGTGGAGAACTAGGTCAGTGCACAGTGGCACACTTAGCGCGAGAGCTCCTCCGCACAGATGTGATGCTATAAGTAGGGTCGAGACACTTTTCTGCTAAATGCCTAGATCTATGTTGAGCTTTACGAGTACGTTCGTGTCTTTTCAGCGTTTTGCTCCGCGTCTCCATGGTTTTGCTGCGATGTAACTTATGATATGGGTCTTTGAAGCGTTTTGTTTTAAGTATTTTATTTAATAGGTAATGATGAAACATAGACACTTTTTACTGTCTTTTGTTATCCAATCTAGCAAAAATACTCTTGAACATAATTATTCCTTTTTCAATAAACCGTGGTCTTGACTCTTTCAAATCGACCATTGCATCCCAACACCCGTGCCTCGATGACGTTTTCAAATGTGATGTTATTCAAACATCAGTTTAACGCGATGGTTTTATTACAAAATCCAAAGAGCCTTTTCCGTTGCCACAAATTATACAAAATGCCGGCCTAGAACAAACACTTGATCTGCCCTATTCATCGCATTGAATATTTGAAGAAACGATTGACTTATGTTTGAAGCAATCTCTACCTGGCTGAACATAGCACCAGCACATAGCAAGTCCGTACATTATCGCAAGAAGAGGGATATAATTGGAATGAACTGCGTATTGGCGTCCTAAACAAACAATAACGTCTACCTACGACATGACGCGACAGTTGTGCACTCATTCGGGTAATATTGTGTTCAGATGCATTTTGTGACTTGAATATTGAGATACGTGAGCTGTGTGTGAGCAGGCTCTTCAGCATACAGGCTGCAGATGCATCCGTAGCTTAAGCGATATGTTGAGCTTTACACTGGCAGAGAATTATAAGGATTTTTTAGCACGGATTAATGAGGAAGCAAACATCGTAACTAAGCTCTCCGATGTCCTCGAAGGAATCAAACAGAAAATTAATAAAATGAAATAAAAAATTAACCGTAAGTAAGAAAGAAAAATACTACCAAAAAAATAATCCACAGCCAAACTCATAGTATTAAATTACTTCACTCATTTGCACCATCTCCAAACCAATCTGTACCCGGAACAACTATAGCATAGCCATCTGACCTTACACAAAAGTTGGTGTATAGTGCACAAAACGTGCACTGTCCACATGCAGCACACGTGCACTGCAAGTGCCGTTCTCACGCGCGAACAAAAAGCACGTGATTTATCGACGCGAGCAGCGGGGCGAATTCACCCCCGCGAACGACCCTTAGCCTGCGCCCGTTGAGGATGCTGCGTTTGATACCTACGGTAGACAGCGCAATATGCTTTGTGTTGTGACACGTAGATGTAATAGAAGTAAAGTACCTAAATGCAGCTTCTATTATGAAAAGGAAAATCCCCTTGTCATTAAGTAGGTACCTAAAGACAAGGGGATAATAAAAGTTAGCAATGATAATCAAACTCTTGTAGTTAAAATTATTATTAAAATAAATAAATAAATAAAATAAAATCTCTTTATTTCGGATATCTTGGATCCATATTGGGTTAGTAAGCACACAAACATAAACAATGAAAACGAAAGAAAAAGTGTTAGCAGACATCCATAACTTAAATACTAAATACCTAAATTATTTACAAACGCATGCCTCGTTCCCAGAGTGATCATCATAATGTAGAGATGTTTACCGGAATCACTCTGCGAACCAGGCATGCCCACAGCGGCGATGAGAACCTATCGGCTATGGTTTTCAGAATGTTGTTGTGGCTGTCGCGCACTCTGCGGATCAGAGATGCTGTTTTTTTGCGGATGATGGCTTCGAAGCCATCCGTTTGATACTCTGCAAACAACCCCTATGCACTGCAGAAGCGAGGCAGCCCCAACATCACCCTGAAAATATTATTGTATTGGATACGTAGGGACGCTAGTGAGTTTTTGGTATGACTAACCCACAAGCTTCCCGTGTACATGTTTTGGCAGTAGGCTTTGAATAGAGTTACCTTTATCTTTTTGCTCTGTACACCGGGAAAACCTGCGGGCCAGCATGTTTCCTCTAACTGCCAGCGCCCTACGCTCCCTTTCAATGTCTGTATCGTCTTTGAGGATGTCGGCTATGATATGTCCAAGATATCTAAAGGTATTGACTCTTTTTACGTTCATTCCATTTAGGGTAATATTGTAGTTGTTCTTATCTGGACCATTGCCGGCAGCCTCAAAGACCATGTATTCTGTTTTTTTGACATTATATGTCAGTATTTCAATGCCTTAATTTTTTTCGAATATATGATAAACTACATGTTTTAAGACTTTCATCGTTAAACCACCTGGCAAGCGGTATAGTGATATTAATCTTCATAAAAATATTCAAACATAATAACAGTTTGTCATATCACTATTTATCATAAACATACATCACATTCCAAAACATCTCTTATTGATTTTGATAATTCATTAATTTCCCGTAATTATGAACGTTAATTTATACAGTTATTTGAACGCTTGGCGATTTAATAGGCTCAATAAAGTACAAAATGTGGAAAAACTATATAAGCAAAAATGTTAATTAACGACTTAGCACTTCATTAGATGATGCTGAAGATACACTTTTATTGTACCTTCAAAACGAGAAAAGCCGTTATTTGTTTATTAAAAGAAAACCGTTTTTATGGCACATAACTAGCAGCATTAACATCGGCACACAGCGGCGTGAGGTATTTGGGGAAAGAAGATCAAATATACCTAATAAACATTATTAGCATATTCAATATCGAAACACGCCAATATAAAATTAAAAGTCAAGCTAGATGCTTTTAATTGAAAGAAGCTATAAAGAAGAATATACATATATATGACGGAGTTAGTTTCATTGAAATGTCAACTTGCGGGCGTATGCCTAGGGCTACTAACTACACGAATTGCGAGACCATTTCGAAATGGTTTCTATGACTTTCTAGTATCAATCTGCTACGGTAAATAAATTCAATTTTTTATTCAAATCATTCAATTCTTTTTCTTTAATTCCCCTGTCCAATTGGTCCAATTTCAGACCCTAGACGCTTGAGATTCGCATAGAGTAAAATAGGCGCTTTGCTATTCGATTAATAAGGTTCGATACAGGGTTCCTTAGTAGGTAGGTACATTCACAGAGTGTTAATCAATTTAACTGCTAAATATATAAATAGCCATAAACAACATTTATTCTTGTCTCTTTATTAAAATATTGATAAGCGTGAGGAATCTAATCTATTTAAACAGATTCCACTGCTGGGTTTCCCTTTCGTCCTAAGCATTCCGATCCAGGATGAAAGTGGATCAGCTCGAGCAATGAGTATCTAATTAATCTGCGAAGAGGAATGCAAAGTGTTAAATACTTTGGTATCGAATACACTGTCATTGACTCGAATTCCGCCACCCTCGCAAGTCACATTCAAAGCGTTTTTGTGCAAAAACTTTACGAAACGTAATCGCAATGCGGAGTCGCGACACGGGTCAGCATACTCCGCTGAATTTAAAATCTTATCTTTAAGAGATTCAGCACAAAATTGCTTAACAACGATATATTATGACATATTTTCGATTGATTTTTTTTATTAAGTGTATTATATTTTTTACAATTTGACTCTGCTCTATGGAGAGATTCCCATGGCTGTTTGTGTTGTATTTATACGACTATCGGTCAAAAATTAATGGATCAAACAGAAATAACTATTTTTCGAGTGTTTTGTGTATTTAAGAACAACAAGGTTGGTAAGGTAATGTAACATTATATTAAGAAGTACCTAACATATTTGATGACATTATGATCCATCAAATATCTAAAGATCTGTACCTTACCAACTTAACATAGGTTCAAATAAGAAAGAAGAACCTAGATGTATGATGATGTTATAACATTTGAAGCTTATATCTCGTCGTTGGTTCAATACATAAATGAACACCGTAGAACGTAGGAACTAAGAATAAATATCAATGTAGGTAGCAGCATAAAAACTATTAGATACGTGATACCTAATACAATGATTTCATTAATAAATGCAATAGGTAGTGTAGTGGTTAATGGTGAATGGAGAAATCCGAGATTATTAATTGATTGATTTATAGATCATTTCGATTGGGAACCGGTTGATTCATTCAGACTGGTCCTGTCTATGTAAACTATATCTGTTTTGTATTCCTTAAATACGAATATATACATTTTAGTGGTTATTTTAATCTAATTCTGATTTTTTTAATGAAAGTTTGTAAGTTGTTTATGGAATAAATCTTTAATAATCAGAGCAATTTAGTTAAATAGTGTCCTAGAAACCAATGCAAGACAAACATCGGTAAAATAATATTCAGAAATTTAATATTTATTTCATTCAAATTAACTGACATATATTGCTATTATATTTACCAAGATTAAAATCGCGAATCTATTATACAATATACGTCTCTGTTTCAGATTATACAAAAACAATATAAACAAGCATATCATAATAATGCAAACTTTTGCCGATTTATTTTGATAAAAGACAGGATTTTAGAAAGAAAAAACTCTATAGCTAGAACGGCAACCTTTTAGATTACCAGTGAATAATTTGAAAGTGTGTTGACCTCTGAACTGTAGATATAAGTCGCGAATATCGAGAGAACAACGAACTGCGACGCCAGCCATAGTGCGGTGTAGTGCACGACGCGACGCCTCGTGTAGCTATATTTTGACTCACTAAGTTGATTTATATTCCATCATTGACAGTGTTCTATTGACCTGTACGATTTGAAAATAATCTTTTGAAATGAACATTACAGAATAGTTTAAGGACCAATATTTTAATATTTTTAGGTTTTTCTATCAAGTTTGATTGTATGTCGTACTTCTAAACATCTTTCATTTAATATCGATTGCTAAATGATACCGACATATTACATAAAAAATAGAAAGCTATGCAAATTGAACTAGGTAGGTAATGAAAAGAACCAAATCAAATAGTTATAAATTTCCGTCGAAGCAGAACATTTATATTATTTTAAATAATTTTGTTATCATTTAATAGATCCTTATAACGCGATTAATAACACAAAATATGTTTTTTTATAGTTATTGGTCTGAGATGACCACAATATTTAGTGTTATATTCTGCCCGCAGCTTTGTTCACGTCACACCAGAAAATTGGAATATACTTGCATGCTTTACCTACATCTGAATCCTACTCGAGAATCACAATTCAAATGACAGTGTAAAATGTTCTTCCCTCAGAGTAGCAGTGATGTGATATTATTAGAGAATTAGCGTGTATATTTCTACCTGCTTTGTTCATATGTTATGGAATAGAAATAATAGCGAGAAGTAACGACCCCGTGCTATATCCGTAAATATATCACAAAAAACACTACCTGTGACTTTTGAGCTCACGAATACATTTATTTATGCCACAATAAAAAACCAGCTACAACTCTATATCAAAAGCATAAAGCTCAAATTCAACCACAAAAGTGCGATATAACTTTGTTTTGAATAAAGTATCTATTGTATTCAATCGATTCTGTAGACCATTGTAATGCTAAAATACTTTTTATATCGCATGGATTAGAGAATAAATTCGTTTGATACGATTTTCTAATAAGAAGGGGTCTTGTCTTGTCACAGACGATTTGTAGAAGAGATTGTAACCCAATATTGTGCACACGTCTACAGAAAAAAATATGTTTTTATTAAAAGGATATCGCTGGTGGGCCACTGTCTCTGTGTCACTGTCTCTGTGTCACTGAAATATAACTAAAATAACAAAAGGGAGTTTTGATTCTCTTACAAATTACTGGAACGTCGTTTGAAATGACTTGAGGAGCTGCTGAAACGTTCTTCACAATTTTTAAAATTGCTATAAGTTTTTGCTTGACTTTTCAAGAACGAGTCAACCTACGAAATGACACTACAAAAAATGCCTATCATTTAATTACGGAGGGAGCAAAAATTGGCATAGTGATTTGTCAAAAATTTTTAAATTTACTGTATTTAACTTTTTATTTATTTACTTTTTAATCCAAGAAACGGGTGAAAAGATTCGGACATAAGCTAGTCACAAATAAATTAACAAAGAATAAAATATTGAAAGATTACAGTTCTTTTTAATCCAAGAAACGGGTGAAAAGATTCGGACATAAGCTAGTCACAAATAAATTAACAAAGAATAAAATATTGAAAGATTACAGTTCATTGGCGAAAAAACCTAAAGCCATTATAAATTCAGAACAATTAAAATCCTCGATTTACGCTTAACAATTTAAGTTTCGGTCCTCAACACCCATTAACAAATGTTTTAAAATAAAAACACATCACCCGTTCTAAGTTTGAACGGGCGATGTAATGTAACGATAGGCGCAGGTAAAGACGGGAACAATGCGACCATAGACAGCCGCAAAAACCCGGTAATGAGCGCACTGTTACGATATAATGGCCTCTATTGTCTATGCGGGAAGCTGCCGAAGAAAAAAGTTTTTTAACGCATTGAGATAATGGTAATGGAATTTTGAGTAAATTGGGGGATGATATTTGGAGTGAGATATAGGGCTGGTAAATTAACAGCCCGAGTTTATACACAAGATTATAATGCAGTTGCTCACTGTCTAAAATGACACTCTTTAGTACACGATGAAGTTACTCAAGGTACAGGCAAAGTTCTAAGAAAATATTATATACATAAGGTATGTTATGATAGCTTTAGATTAATACGAACCCAAGTCCTGAAATGTGGGTGAAAGATTATTTATTGTCGAAACCGTAGTAGGTACTTCAATATTGATGGATACTTCTTGATTGTTAATAAAAACCGTTAAAAATCTGTACAAATTGATACAAATTAATGCATTTACATCAGAGCCATGCAAAAACTTGTAACAACAAAAAAGCGAAAAATCAAAATAATGCCGAAAGTATAATTGAACAAAGCATTCGCAAAGTTCAATGTTCGTTAATGGAAAGCTTTCTGTCCGCAAATTGATAGAACTGGCTAATAAAAAAAGTTGTTTGTCTCTAAATAACACTGAGATTTGCTGTGTATATTGTCACTATAAATGTTACAATTATGCAAATGTATGTGAAATCAAATACTTGAAAGCGTTTAGAAACCGATATTGCGCCTCAGCTATCTAGGATAAAATAATAAAACACCCAAACTTGTTGAAGATGAACATAACTGGTGTGCTTACGTAAAATGCAGTACCTGCTGAAGGAGCGAGGAAACTTTGCAGAATATAGAGGCGAAAGCGACGTACAGGTCAATTTTACCAATTCCTTACTTACGAAAGGGCCGTTTTCGGACGAATTTTTTGACTCTGATTATTCATTACCTTTTTGCATTATAAAACCATTGTATGAACCAAAATTTGAGGGTTAAGTTGTAGAAAAATTAACCACCACCATTCCGAAGTGATAAAGCAGCTACACGTCGTACAAAATTTCGATTTTCGTTTGATTAAAAATTTTGTGATGAAAGTAGGCCTCTAGTATACGAACAATAAAAGAGGATCACACCAGGTTTGAATAATTTACTCATAACAAAGTTATCAACGACAAAGTATACAAAACGAGAATGACAAAATATAGAAACTAGTGAAGCCGCTCAGGCAAAAGTTAGTGTAATTTAAGTCCAGTAACTTGTACTTGGTTAATAGAACAGTCATCGAAGTAGGTAGTTCAGATCAAGCTGAAAAGAGCTGTGACTAGTTTATTTCAAAACACTGATAACAGCATATTTGCCGTGTTTTGTGTTGTCTAGCTTTTTCCTATACTTCAGCTCTGTGAGTGCCTTTTCACACGTCCGGGTAGCCGGGTAACATGTGCCGGGCGACGAATTGAACCGTAATCTTAGGCTTTGGTACCGACCGTTTAGAGCGTCTCTACGTCGTATCATTCAGACATATTACTCTGCTCTCTGGTGGCTATGGCGAGCGGGTATGCTAATATGTCCAGTTCATCTCTGATACATTTAATTAATCCCAACTCTTCAGCGCCGGAAGCGATGCTCTACACTTATGAGAAATGACATCGAGAGCATTTCAATAAAAAACAACTCAAAGATTTATTGCAATTTACGAAGATCTCAAGAGTCGCGAATATGCAGCTCTCTACCAACGCATTTGCTACCCTTGGAGTCGAGACCCTATGTCCGTGGGGTACCGAGGGTATCTGGGTTTATAAAAAATATCTGATCGTCTGGTCGAAGCAACGCGAGACCCGAGAACTGGTGAGTATCTGGCCCAGCGCATCAGCATTGCCATACAGCAGCGGGTCAATGCAGCCAGCACCTTGGGCCAACTGTACCTATTTTAATGTCTGTTCTTTAAAACATCGATAAAGTAATAATGAGAATCTTCCGTCTGAAAGATTTGTTGGTTGGTTGTTTGAAATTTCATTATATTCTCAAAATATACCTTGTGTAATGTACACAGATTATTGTGATAACATAATCGGAGATAACCGGTATCACCGATTATGTTGTTGTCACCAAAAGAATCCGTACTTGAGGACTATACTTATTATAAGCTGCCAGGAAGAATTTCTGTCTGCCAAACTAGTAAGATCGATTTCCATCTGCCAAGTAAGATCGAATAATTAAGATATATCATCATCATCATCAGCCTATACCAGTCCACTGCTGGACATAGGCCTCTCCTAATGAGCGCCATAGCGCCCTGTCTTCAGCTTGCCGCATCCACCTGGTCGGAAAGCGTCCAACACTACGTTTGCCGAGTCGCGGTCTTCACTCGAGAACACGTTTACCCCAGCGGTTGTCGGTTCTTCTCGAAATATGGCCAGCCCACTGCCATTTCAGCTTGCTAATCCTTTGAGCTATGTCGGTAACCTTGGTTCTCTGTCGGATGTATTCGTTGCGAATCCTATCCTTCAGAGAAACCCATAGCTCGCTGAGCGACTTTAAACTGGTGGACCAGCCCTACCGTGAGTGTCCACGAAGAAATATATGTATGTATAAATAATGCTTATTAACTCATCAACACTTCTGATCACTCAGAATTAGTAGAAGTAATTACTATAATCAAAGTAACTCGAAGAACTCGTCTGACTAAAGTGTCTAATTAATGAAATTAGTTTCTGTATTTCTAAATGTACTAACCTATAAGTTGATTGCATCTGACTCGAGAGATCATAAAATCTGTACAAAAACCAGTAATAAACATTAAGTACTAATCAAATTTAAATATTAATCACGTTTTCGAAGATGATTCCTTGGATTATCTGAAATATATGACTCTGTTTATGCATTGTCGATGACGATATTTAAAATTCCATACGAAACCAAAATATTATCTTCTATAGCTAGTACATCATATTAAAAATGAACATTTTAATTGTAAATAATTATTTGGTACCTGCATATTTAACATCCATTAATTGATAAATAAAACGTATGGTATAACTATTATTAAAAAACAATAACCAAAAGTTTCAAAAAAGTCGTGTATTCACCTATTTTTTGACGACCGATGTGGCGCGGTGGGCGAAGGTCTGCCTGCGACGCAGAAGGTTAAGGGTTCGATTCCCGCCTCGGGACAAATGTGTGTACGATCTGCAGACATTTGTTTAGGGTGTTCTGGGCGTTTTCTATATATAATAAAAACTATCTTCCTTATGTATTATATTATAATTATGTATATCAGTTATCTAGTACCATAACACAAGCTCTGCTTAGCTTGGGGCTAGATAATGTTGTGTGAATTGTCCAGCATTATTTAATTAAGTATTTATTTTCAAATCACAATGAACGCGTCATATCAGTCGCAATTGTTTCTTCAAAACATGTCTCCAATTGATAGATAGGTAAATTTTTCGAGCTATAGGTATGCTACTGCTACTTGCCACTAAATCTACAAAGTTATGGCGCAAGTGGCAACACCGGTTAAAATCTTAACTGTACAATTCAAGATGGCACCCGAGTATGGCACGAATTATTTTATTATCGCTATCGAGTTTAATTTAAAAGTTTAATGCTGGCCTGCTTAATCAGTCATATAAGTTTATAACACACCATCAGTTCAGAACAAAATGCTTGCAACGTTTTTAGATTTTTTTATATTATGTAACCAGGTTTTAAGCCAATAAAATACCTGCTTAAATTGGTAAAATTTTAACTGGCCACATTAAACATCACAATTAGTCTGGATCTGTGTCCCTACATGTAACAATAAGGAATGATTGACGAATGACGATGTGGAAAGAGAAGATCAAGATCATCCTTTAATGATCAGCGTAAACTAAAAATGCACTAAGTATATAAATATCGATCGATCGATATCTATTTGTACGAATCTGTTGTTGTAGTTATGACGATACATACCTACAGTATATCTGTTTTGTGTTGCCATCTTGTTTAGAAGTACAATGACACATAATTAAAAGCTTGTTTCTATAAAAAGTTGAATAAAATTCAAATATACTTCCCAAGTTCGTTTAACAAGCACAGCCAATAATCCATAATAACAAACAGATTGAGTATAATTTCCATACTCGTTGCTTTGATTGCGATGACATCGGCAATTGTAAAAATATTATAGTCATTTTATGTTAATTTCAACATTTTGAGATAGAGTTCATATAAATTAAGTATAATAGGAAGGTTGCGCGGGCGCAAATTTAGTGCTTAGAATTTTATTTGCTAGCGGTTCTTGTGTGTCTTCTTGTGTTGCACAATCGTTTCTTATTGGACTGATTCCGTGGCTGTTTGTTACTGATTGGTCGTTATGATCTGACTTACCGACTCGCTTGCTCACAAATACTTGTATAGGTAGGTACAGGTACTTACATTTGTTTTGAATTTATTAAAATTTTATGAGATGGCTAACTACTATGTAATCTTGCTCTTGTCAAATTAAAATATTCTGATTTCAATGTTTATATAGATTTCTAAAAGAGATACTTAGGTTCGTTAGGTAGTTTATATAGCTTTCTTCTAAAGTCATTGGAAAGCCGGTGCTAAATGAGCAACCAGAAGCTAAAAAAATACCTACGCAAACTTCATAAAACAAGACTCAAAACACGGGACAAAACAATACTTTAAAATGTACAAAATCCGAAGGCGAAGATGCGATGTCCTCATCACATCAGTCAAAGCCGTCCTTAGTTTAAAAGCTTCTTTAGCCGACACACTCGTTATTGTTATTTATATTAATACTGTCCGAATTGCCGACCCGAAGCGTATGTTTTGAAAAAAACACCCAAAGAACTTTAAATCCTTCGACCTTTGAAATAGAAACTAATTTCGATGGTCACTTTAAAGTAATGCTGGTGGTATTGCCGAGACCCTTGCACTTGGACACGGAATAAATCCAAAAGTATCGTTGAAAAAATAACACAAAGCTGATGGACTCTATCTCAAGGTGGAGAGAGACATATTTCGCTGATCTCCAGTTTTGTTTTGATGTAATTCTAAGGGTATGGAATGCATCAGATTGCGTTTCAGTTAGGTACTTATTTTTTGTGGGTGTGCAAGTGAGAGAGAGCATTAAGGGTCTTCGCGAAGTGCACTAATGGAGTTTGTATGGGACTTCTTGCATCGTGATAGAATTTGTGCTATTGGATATATTTTGTTACATTAAGTCAGTATTTCTATTAGCCTTTTCGTATTTCAGGCAAGTTCGAAGGTCTAATGTCTAATGTATTTCAGTTAAAGGGACTTTGACTTTTCAATGACAGAGGGCGGCACTGCGCAATATTAGAGATTCTCTTTGTCTTCAAATAAAAATATAGTCTTCAAGATAGCCCATAAAATAAAATGTTTTTGAAACGAGCCATAAATCTTCATTAAGAATTCTGATGTGACCAAACGATCTTATCTCAAATGTCTTAATTCATTTCTAGCCATACATTAGCGTTCTACCTATATGATAAGCCAGAGTTTCTCCACTTATTATATACTAGATGCTGCCCGCAGCTTTGCACGTTAACCTATGTCCGTCCGCAGGATACGACGCTGCCAAATTTCATTAGGATTCATCCGGCCGTTAAAGTACGTTAGCTTATAACAGTCACTCACCATACAATAGCTGTGAGCTATCACACACAGTTAATATAATATTAATATTACGGTATCTTAAGATACTGAGCGATAGAACGACTTCAACTTAAGAAGCCTTGCTATGGAAATATGTATATGTAAACATATAAATAATAATAAATAAATAATGCTGGACAAATCACACAGCATTATCTAGCCCTAAGCTAAGCAGAGCTTGTGTTTGGATACAAGATAACTGATATACATAATACAATACATTACATAGATAGATATATTTTACTATACATAGACAGCGACAAGGAGGACAATGTTTATTTCACCCAGACGAAACATTCACAATGTGTACCGCCAGTTACTGTACTTCAGTACCTTAATTCCTCTGAAACAATCCTTTGTTTTACTAGTAACGCTGCCCAACACTGTGCGAGCACTCCGGAAACAAAGTCACGCGCCGATGGCAGGCTGTGCTCGTATGTAGCACATTGGGTCACTTTGGGAGCGGGCGTCCTTGGCGCTCCGCATTGCCTGCTCTAAGGCTGCGGCCATAGCTTGCGAAGGGCTTCTTTAAGGATCACCAGATTGTACATTGTTATTACGAAGATATTTCAAACTGTTTTATTCGCTTTTGAGGCACAACCGGCATTTATAGCAGTGGGATGGTTTTCTAGGGTACCTACAATAGAAAAAAATTACGTCACTTTGTAATAGAATGCGTTAGTTGTTTGAAACGCATTCCTTCCACTCCAAAAATGTACGCAATGTATGGCGATGCGATTTCATTATTGTCTATTCTACCCAGACAACAATCCCTGTGCTAGGGGGCTGGTACTCCTTACTATACAACAAATAATCTTAAGCTAACCACACCAAAACCAACCCAAGTGTTGGTTTTCTGCATTCGTCAAAGTTTATACATAAGGTACCTACGTAATACGTAGGTACCTTATGTATAAACTTTACTTTAATTTCCTGTATACATATACAGGATGATTCATAATGAGTGTATGTATTTATACCTATTGATTTCAGATTGGACCATTACGATTTCTTTTTTTATTGTGTTTTTACTACTACGCTTTTTAGCTCATCTAACAAATTGTGTAGTTCTACATCGCAGTATTTCTCGCCCTAATCTTCAGGCCGTTATTCGTTACCTTTTTCTGCGCTCCTCCCGCCTCCTGCCGTCTGCTCTCTTGCTTTTGTTTTCATCTTCTTCTGTTACCTACCACCGTAATAAGTTTTATAATCTTTACGATTCTCAAAAGATTTGTAATTCGTGGGTAAAATTTTAGGTAAGTGACATACATGAATATTCAATTTACAATTGGTTCAGTCGGTTTTCTATAGTATAGATCCGGCAGCATTCAAAATTCAAAGTGCTTTATTTTCTTTAGAACTTACATGATTCTTGGACACGTCACAAAACTCAGATTGCGTAAGTAAAACTAGGAAATAAATAGTACTTAATCTTTTTAAGTTAAAGTTAAGAAGCGAACAAGAAACCTTTCCTTGTTACAATGTTAGTTTCGAGTTGGAGAAAAACTCGTCCCAAGCTTTTTTATCCTCTAAATAATCTGATATTTTATAGTAAGCCTTTTTACAAAGGATATGTTGTCAATTTGTTTGAATTTATTTATTGATAATTTTTGCAACTCACTTGGAGTTTTGTTGTAGAAGCGTATACATTGCCCTTCAACAGATACATTAATCTTGTGTAGCCTAGTTGTGGGCACAGCCAGTTTATTAATATTTCTAGAATGTAAATTATGTATAAGTAAGTATAGCTATTTTGGGGAACCGATTGATATTTGTATAAGTGTACAGCAACAAGTTTTCATAAATACATATATTGACATGGTACTGTCATTATGTTCATCTTGTGACGTCTCCCAAGCATCAAAGATATGCGATACTAACTCTACACCAGCATCAGTAGTTGACCTGCCGACCGAAACACAAATTGCTTATAGTTTTTTAACAATTGCTGTAAAATAAGTTTTTAAAACTTTGCTGAGCGTAATCAAAACTGTCTGAAATGAGTGGAGTCAGAACGATTTAAACAATGGGAGTATTTAACTATGTATGTTTCATTAGATTTAACTATGTTTCATAAAATCAATAACATCATATTTCTTATTTGATAATAATGACTATTTATAAACCTGTGTTTATAGTATTAAATTTGACTTGTCTATGTGCTTATTTTGTAAGCCTAAAGAAATAAAGTTATTGAGTTTGAGTTTGATCACTAAATACACCACAATCCATAGATTTATTGAATACAATAGGTGCGATTGTATCAATCAATGGTTTAATAGTTCTTTCGGAAATGCCCCAGAGATCTGCAGTTTTCTTTATATATTTAAAAGGGGTTTATTGGGCAATTTCAAATCTGTTACTTTTCACGGTGAGAGGGATCTAAATCGCAAATTCTGTTGATGAGTAAAAGCGGACGGTGGAACCTTTTGCATGAAGTCATGTCTGAAGTTATCATAGACAAGTTTTTGTTACGGTGATCGCGGTGTGGTGATCCGGTTTTGTAGCTCATGTTTGGTGCTTAAACTACGTTAGTAATCTGATCAATCCAACAATACTTTTATGTCCAATTTTATAGGATACGTCTTTTATCTTAACCCATCGTACGATGGAACTATGAGCAATAAAAAAACTAAAACGGAAAGTCAGGTAACTATTCAAAAAGTGATAAAAACAATTTCTTATGTAGATTTTTACGTCATAACATATATTTATAAAGTAACAAAAGTGTTTTTATCGCCGGCCGCCCGCGCCCGCCCGCGCCCTTGCATTCGGCGGCGTTCAGTTTTAGAAGGCTGTAAACATTTAATAGGGCAACTTTATGTTTCATCGCTGGGGTGAGGGCGATTTTAAGTTAGCCAAGTTACTTTTGTTTTTACGCAAAATATTTTTATGCATTTTTCTGAGAAGGTATTGGAGGTTGTCGTGTTACCGTCAATATCTACGTCGATTCAATTAAAGTCAAGTCGACTTGAACATGTGATATCTGGAAAAAATAATAAAATAAATATAATTGTGTTGTAATATTTGGTTTACTTAAGTAGGTACAGTAGATACTTATATATTAATATTAATAAAAATTTATCTACTAAGTACCTACCTAATAGATAAATATTAAGTAACTTCATCTTATGTAGAAAGGCATGATACCTGATTATCAGTGATCACCTTAATCACTAAGACCTGATGTATGAATAAAATTAATAAAAATATATAAATACCTAGATCATACACAATCATCACAATTACTACAATGGCGGTTAGTATAAGGAAACTCTTATTATTTTTTGCCGCAATCGCCTAAATCCACTAATTATAAAATTCGTGCTAAATCAACCGATACCGACAGTCGGCTTTTTGTACAGACGCTACATTGCAATTACTCGACCTTAGCGTCTAACATTCTAAATCGTACAAGAATCGTATGTGATTACAGATTACATGTATACGTAGGATGCGCAAAAAAGTCATAAAAATGGGTCCTAAGCACCTGCTATTGTCAGCTGCAAATTCTGCCAGAGGATTAACCGTCTTATGTCTTCCGCTTAAGATATTAATTTTGTGCAAGCTGGCTCGATTTGGCATGTGCCGATTTAATTCGCAGGTATTATGCTATCAAATATTAATAGATTGATGAAAGGTGAATCGGTGCATTTTAACCGGTCACTTGAAGATCGCACAACAGCTTGTGTTCGAAATAGCATACATAACGGGTTGGCTCATTTCAATTTATTCCTGAAAAAATTAAAATAATGTAAGGCACTGGGTTTTTTTTCACTAGCTAATTAATCTCCACTCTCCTAGTTACAAAAGAGGACGAATAGCCGATAGCCGACGATACACCAATTGGATACACCTCTTTAAGCAATTATTCCTCGTAGAGCTTACAACACTTATTGAAAACAAATGCTAAACTGCGAAACTTTAGGTGTAATAGCCATTAGTTGAACATTAGTACCGCGACGTCTTTGTATCTAGAGGCAACCGTACTAGTAGTAAAACAAAACAACCAGGATTCGAAAAAGGCCTATATAGGTATAGGCCTTTTCAAATACTCCTTGTTATGTTCTGCTTCTTCATATATACCACGGGCTGACGGACTACAACAGTACAAACTAATTAACTAGCATGCCGTTAAAATTAACGCAGTCTTCATAATTCAGTGGGGTAGAGGCGCGGCCGGAAGCACGTCTATGAACACAGGGCTGTAGCTAGGGGGGTTTTAAAGGGGTGGTTAACAAAAGAAATAGTGCGTCAAAAAGATTGAAGTGAACAAAAAATCAAAGTGATCACTTTATTTCGTAGTTTTACTTATGTTATTTGATTATTTGTGACGTGTCCTAGAGTCCTGTAAAGTCTAAAGGAAAGAAAACACTTTGATGTTTGATGTTCAAGCCAGTAGTGAAGATAAATAAGGCTTGCGTCCAGTTTAGACTATAATAAAAGATATAAATTCATGACTGCAAATAGAACTATTCTACATACTCTAATCTAACATAGAATGCCATAACCATCACCTTACTGTCACTTGTCAAGCCGAATTAAATAAATAATGCTGAATATTTTCACAAAATTGATTCAATTGGTAGGTAATTTGACTTGAATTACAATCAAGTAATCAACTTGAATGAGTATTGGGGCATGTGCTTTGTGATATTATTATTGACATCACAACCCAATCTCTTGCTACGGCTCTGTATGTAGGTCATTTCAGCCCCCTCGTGGCCTCATTGCTGCACTTTTCAATCGCGCTTTCCTTTGCCATATCTTTGAAATTAGACGTGACGGGAACGTAAAAGCTAAAAGATGCTCTACATTTACAATTGACAGTTTAAATTCGTACGAAATTACTTTACATTGAAATATGATGAAACTATTTAGATCGTTAAAGATTTAACCTTGTATATGTCCTGGAATATCGTTTAATAGTTTCTTTGTTTAATGGTAAAAAAGAGCAATATTAGCCTATCACAATACCGTGCAAAAACGATGTTAGATGAACCACTTTTGAACAATAATGAATGGTTGTTCAAAACTAGACCTAAACCGCATGGGCTAACCCTCGACTACCTGGCTGTTCGCTAGAAATCAGTCGGCATGTAATATAGGGATCAAATTATTGCGCCGAAACTTTATCGGGCATAAAATATTTGAAAGGGTAACTCTAGTTCCCAGACGAGTTTTTGTAGGTAAATGCCTCGGTTAGGAAGTGCTATGTCAGATTGTTGGCTTTTGTGTTTTATGTTTAAAATCTTGCAATACAATTATGATTGGTACGGTTCAAAGTAAGTTATTTATCATTTTATATTTATTCGTAACTGCCCCACTGCTTTGTAAAGTAGATGGTATACCTACCTACTTATTAACTAAATAAAATTGTATTGTTGTAATTCAAACATGTACTCTACGTAGTACAAATGAAGAGATGGTTCGGTATAAAACAAAAACATTATAATTGTTGTCTAACATCATTTCAAGATTTGTGACGAAGATGAAGTCAAGATGTTCAGTACGTTGACATCTCCAGACATAATTATAAATATAATACCAGTTTTATACTACCTACTACTGACGCAAGCCATTATAAACTCAATTTAATGTATTTTTTTTTGCATAATCTATTCTCACGTTCTTACAAGTGGAATCACTCGGGTTTTTACAAAAATTCACGAAAATTTAAGAACACCAGTCGAGTGTTTGCGAATCAGTCGGGTAGGTATTTACGAATATTCACGAAGTGTAAGTAAGTACGTACTGAATCAGCGTCGATTGCTCATTTACTCGCGATTAGTCCGTCTGCGTCCACTCCACACGCGATCACTGGCTTTTTGTAACGTTCATTATCATAGTAATTCGTCTGCAACGATCCTCAATCCGCACCTGTCGCTGCAAGCACTATATCTGCTCAATTCGGCAACCAGTGATGGGAGGATCCGCTAATCGATATCGATAATTTGCTATCTAATTGATTGGAATTACGGTAAAATCGAAAAGTGAAATCTCTTAATAACTTAATCAATATGTTAATTTAGGAAAAATATTTGCTATTAATTAAGCTTTTCAATTAAAAACAGAAAAGCGTGGGTGGTTCATCTTTTATTTATTGTTCTTGAATGAAGTTCTGTTAGGGATGTTAATGGAACTGGTCTATTTCGCCCAATTCAGATTACAGATAAATCAATGGGCGGGGACGCGTGTCATCAGCCGCTTTAAAGTATGACACCGTCCTTGTTTACAATTGTGATTAATTAATCAGACAGGGAGATCAGTCTGATTAAGAATCACGTCCGTTAGGTCATTAACGTGACATTGTTAAAAATAGTGTACGTTATTGGATAAAAGTGTATAAATAACAACGGTGACAGAATAATAAATCACCGTTCCGCAGTAAATGTAACGATCGATGGCACTTTTCGTTTATGGCCTAGCATGGCTTGTGCATTCTCTCGAACCGGACAACTGTTTCTTATTATAATTTTAAATTAGTCGAATTCACACAGTGTTGTCGCGTTTTTGCCGAGTTCCCATCTGTCTGACCAGCCTACATTCTCCAACAAATGGTCAATAAGATAAAAGCAAATAGTGGAACAAACTGGAATAACCTTGATTCTGTTATGACTGAATCATTAAAACTTATCTACTCACATATTTTGTGTACTGCACAGCATATTACGTTGAATATTTTATTTAAAAGTCGATAGAAAAGTGTCGATAATTTGGCAATCCCTACAGCATAGCCATAATGGTCATTTCGGTAATGGCGTGTCGGACAATGCATGCGAATGCAGGACCCCGCGGGACCGGGGTGTGGGGTGCAGGGCAGCCCCGTGCCCTTCACCGGGTCACCTTGCGCAGGTACTGCGCGTGCGTCTATTGTCCGCGCAACCTGACACCAAAACACAACCTGCATATACCCCTTCTGCAATTTTGAATGGTAAAAGTATGTCGATAGAGTTGGATATGCAATGGTTGTAAACCAAAGCTGTTATTCTAACGAGTTCCAATTTTATAAAACCAATTGCATTTTATAGGTGAGCGTGACAGGATAATTTAAGAAAGGAAGAGTGGTTTAGATTATTGTTTCGTTTTGTTCTAAAGCTGCTTCGCGCATGCGATTTGAAGGTTCCATTGTTTTTGTCTCGTTTTTTGCGATGCTTTGTTTTGAGTGTTGCTAATTCGAATAATAGGTATAGGTACTTACTGAGTTTGAAATTGATATGCTGTATTTATCGGGTCTAATTGCGCGCAACATTGGTTTTTATCGATGTATTTAATAGTTTATTATTCTGATTCGAAGCGATTGTAAGTTTCTGGAAACAATCGAGCGCCTTGTGAATTCGTCCCCAATCACCCTGGATCGTATAAATAAGAGCAAAAAGAAATGGCTACTAGGAATTGTGTGGATGACGCACTGCACGATTTTCCTCTTATAGTTGCTTTCGTCAAGAAATGTGGGAAAATAAAAGTATGTAGCGCATGATTCATGCAATTACAATCTGAATTGGCTTTGGGAAGTTTAAATGAGTTGTATAGCGTCAGACAGAGGGCTGCTGTAACCACAGAATGATCTTTATTTTTATTGTATATAAATATAAGCTGTCGTTAACCACATTATTATCAATTCTCATTGATACCATTTATAGTGATGTATTTGGTGATCTATTTCTAACGGCAAGAATATTCAACACCGATTAAAAAACTTCGATGATGATGCAGTGTCAGCGGTTTGCCAGCCCTATTTATTTATATCAAACATAAGTAAACCTAATCATATTCTTCGACATTTTATTGAAAATATTCATGTTAGTATAATATAGCAGCGAATATTAGTTATTTAGCATCACCGTCTCACATCATTTCCTTTGAGCTTTTTATTCCTGATGCTTTCTTTCACGTTGTTTATCAAGGGTTAAAGAGGGATATTGTTTGTTCACAGGTCAAGGGTAAGTTTGGTATTGACTCCTCTCATCACCGCTTTTCCTGTGAAGCAAATGATGTCCTGCTATTGGCTTTAGGTCGTTTTATTTCGTTTAGTAGATATTATATTATTTTACCAAGGTTATCGACATAGCTCAAAGGATTAGCAAGCTGAAATGGCAGTGGGCTGGCCATATTTCGAGAAGAACCGACAACCGCTGGGGTAAACGTGTTCTTGAATGGAGACCGCGACTCGGAAAACGTAGGACGCCTTCCTACCAGGTGGGATGACGATTTGCGAAAGACTGCTGGCAGATGCTGGATGCGGCAAGCTGAAGACAGGGCGCTATGGCGCTCATTAGGGGAGGCCTATGTCCAGCAGTGGACTGGTATAGGCTGATGATGATGGTATTATTTTAATCACTTATGATTATTTAGATCTTTCTTGTCCCGGTATATTGGAAAACTCAAAGAACTTATTCACATTAAATCAGTTTAAAATATTGATTAGCAGCAAATGTAAAACAGAGACTACATTTTGTAAATGAAGTCTCTGTTTCACACTGCGTTGAGTTGTTGTGTGAAAGTTTGTGTGAATTTTGTATAAACTTGTACACTAGGCAGTGCCTATATCCAATATATAAATAAGAAGCCTATTTAATTCATAAAATAATAATATCAACGAGAATAATAATTTCACCAAATACACGAGGAGCTGAACCAGATGCTGGTCGATCTATGAAGCTAGACCGTCCAGCATCTGGTTCAGCTCCTCGTGTATTTGGTGAATCTTATTCTGTCCTCGCGACGCGACGCATCGGCCTTAACGTGAATAATTGGATAAAACAAAAGTCATGATCAACGACTACATTCGGTCTTCGTACATGGTCACCTTCTCGAAATCATTTACGTACGGTAAAAACAATTTCAAGAAGAAGGCTAAGAGGAAGAGCCACCTAGGTTGGGCAGCGTTTGGGAAACTACGTCGAGTCTTCTTGTCATTTATACCGCAATACTAGAAAACGAAAGTTTCTATCAGTGCGTCCCTCCCGTCATGACCTACGGAGCTGAGACGTGGACACTCACGGTAGGGCTGTTACACCAGTTCAAGGTCGCTCAGCGAGCTTTGGAAAGAGCTATGCTCGGAGTTTCTGTAAAGGATAACATTCGTAAAGAATACATCCGACAGAGAACCAAAGTTATCGACATAGTTTTAAGAATTATCTGAATTAGAACTGACAACTGCTGTAGTTAACGTGTTCTTGAGTGGAGACCACGACTCGTGTAGGACATCCTGTGGCTAGGTGGGGTGACGACTAGCGAACGCCTGCAGGCTGGGTGAGTTAAGCTGAAGAAAAGGCCGCTATGGCGCTCATTAGGTCAGGCATGTGGCATTCAGCGGACTGACCTAAGCTGACGATGATTATGATGCTTATAGGCAATTATTTTATTTTCCGTCGAACAAACTAGCTGTAAGCATAGTAGCTATAGGCAATACTAGTAGGTCATGTGTGAAGTTTTCACATCATATATCACCCTGAAGGCGTTAACTGTCTTCACTGCCCGTGAACTACGGAACAGTTAGTTATTACAAGAACAGCCCATATATTCTGTCCATAAGTAACGCCTAGATTGCTGTTCTGGCTATATGTAACGCCTAGATTGTTGCTCAGATTGTTGTGGTTGGACTGGACTGGAATGAATTCGTAAGCTTCCGTACCGTACCGTGATAGGAATTAGGTTACCTAATAAGCCTATTTTATGCCAGGATTTACTAGTATTAAACAGTTAATGTCCGTGGCTAGGATTAAACCCTGAATAGCTTACAATTTGTGATACCTACATGTTGTTATGGACGATATAATAAATAGGACATTACACCCATTTTTCAGAAGTGTCTCATTTAGGTTCTATGGTGCTAATGAACCACTTTAAAATACAATTTTATATCTTAATAATTTATATGTACCTACCCTAAATGCATTTAATATTTATATTTTCAAATTGCGCGCTTAAACGCTGTTCGAAGTAGACGCCACGTTGCTCTGTGATCAGGACTCGGTGTGACCACAGAGGATGTGAGACCTGAATAAATGCGCTGCTGTTGCTGATGACAGTTGATACTTTTAAGTTTGCCGACACAGCCGTATGACATTACAAAATTGTGCCTACTATTTAATGGTATTTGAAAACAGATTAAAATAAATGAAAACTTTGTATTAAATTTTATTTTAATATTTTATGAACTAAAACATTTTCCGTCTGCTTTTTACCAACCCTATCTCAATAATACTAGATTAGATTTTTTTCTCATACACAGTAAAATACCCTATTAAATATCTGAAACCGATAGTAAGTTCACTTTCTGGATGCATAACTCCTTCATAAAAGATAACTAAGTAGGAATCAAAAAACACAGAACAAAATAAAGCTAATTATAAAACAAGACATGTGTAAGAAGTTATCTCACTGAAATGCTATTTCCTGTTTTAAAACTACGTACTCAAATATAAGTCGGCTTTGTGACAAAGTGAACTTTAGTCAGAGCTTTGCGTTTAAAAATTACATTAAATCAGCCGCTAGTTCCGAGAACTTGTGAATAGATCTGTGAATAACGATCTTCAGTCGTAAAGATGACGATTATCTAGTGTTGGATTCCAATAAGATAGGTACTTACTATTATATTACTTAGAGGTGAAAATATCGCCGAATTACTCATCACGTACTTAGTAAGAACATTGAGATTTTACATGAGTATGACAAGGTCCTACTAATGCATCCGTTTCGGCTGACTCATACCGCGAGTGCCTGAGTAACTTATACTGTTACGTATTGAGCTTACAGCACGTACTCTGTAGGTAGGTACTCGTCATCACTCCTTTGCTAAGATGACAGATCATATGTAGAGTTAAGTATGTGAGCATTTTCATGAATAGCTACTCATCATCAGAATAATGCACAGTGGCAGCCCGGAGTCAGGTAGAACCATTCCTACACACATGGCTAATTTCCGTTGATACTGGCCGCTGCCTCCGAAATGTTTTTTTTTTATTTTATTTATTTATTTCGATAGAATTCTGTTTGAGATCATCATTATCTCAGCTCACTGTTGTACATCTTGTCTATTCTTACTCTGAAATTGAAATTCGAAAATAAATTAAAACTTGTTGATAGTTATCGCTTCAAACCAACATTCATTATTTCAGTAAATCCCAAGACAGGGTGCCATGATGGATCTCGTTCGTTTGCCTGAAGAGTCGGATTCAGTCAGGTTTATTTCCATAGGTTTAGTACTTATAAGCTTCTATTGTAAAATAATTATATCAATTTTTGAAATTAATGATATATATATGTAATAGCAAATTATTTAGCTGATTGATCGATTCTCTTCATTTCAATCCTAATATATGTAGAGCTTTTATATTAAAAACGACTATTCCACAACATTTCTGACAGATAAAATCAATAATATAATTATAGGCGATGTAATATAAATAAAAGGAAGTGATTGCGATGAGTCAGGCGCGTGCGCAGAGCGCCGCGTCGCCGGATGCTGCGCTCGCGCGACACGCATGCGGGACAACGGCTGTAGAAACTAATAGAGCGGGCATAAAACATACATTTTCTACACTTAGATAGAAAGTCTTATTGTTCGGTTGACACACAAGCAGCACAAGAAAAGTAATAGATAGATAGATAGAAAATACTTTTATTGCACACTTAAGCTAAAAGAAATATTTTTTATGATTATTGTTCCTAGACTAATTAGTAGGTACACACACATTTATTCATTATAATAAACACATGAAAAGAGATTACCTATAAAAAACGGTGCGCCCCGCGGTGTTACCCGCCTTTAAAAAGTATGTCCTTTTCCCCTTGAACAGTGCATTTTGCCGGTATAAAAATTAGCCCATGTCATTTTCTGACCCCTAACCTAACGCTACTAAGTAGCATGCCGTCTGTCTCATGAAATATATGGAATAGTACACAGCAGCCTATGGAATCCTATACCATTAATGTCCTATTAAATGTCTTCACAATCACCATTTTGAAAAACCTTAAATAATGTTCTGCTCTTAATGTCTTGCTAATCTCATGCAGCTTTATCGCTTGACGTTGCATATAATTGTGAAAACAATGTAAGTACCGATTACTTAAATGTAGTAGATATTGAATAGGAAGCTATGGCAGTTAGTTTTACTCTTAAATTAATAATAATTTAATATGGTTAATTATTATTATGTTAAATTTAATTTTCTGGTTTTTATTTCGGTCAACGAATTAGCATTGCCATTCAACGTGGCAATACTGCCAGCATTCTGGGCACTCTGCCTTCTGGTGACGACTTAGATTTTTAGAAAATAGATGTACTTAAGTGTAAATATTAATTGTAATTGTAATTATTTTTTGCTGTTAAATAAATAAAATAATGGAAATTTAATATGTGAAAGAATAATCAGTAATTTACAGTAATGTTGACAAATAAATGCATCTAGAAAGAATACTAAATGTTAACTATCTCCTGGCAAAATTGCATTGACTTCCATTCAGCCGTTTAGACGGGAAAGGGTAACAAACAGCCAGAGCAATGTTATAAATGATTTTAATATCACTTTATCTTGCATTTGTAATATTAGTATGGATATACCTTATTAAGTATACATTACATAGGTGTTTAAGTATCAGTCTAGCAAGAATATATATAGTAAGTAGGTAGTAAGTTTATTTTGTCCACGAGAGCTACGGCCGACAAAATGTGTAATGTAAGAAAGAAATAAATAAAAATATAAGAAAAAAACAATACTCTATAATAATCTGGGTAATAAAATTGTTGATAGCTTTATACAATTCGTAGCTCTACTTGGAGAAAAGTCACATATAAACATTCAGTGAAGTACAAGGCAAGTGTCTCTGTTACTAGAAATAGCAGCGAGTAGACAAGTGGGGGGATGGGGGGGGAGGGGAGAAAGGACTTGGAGCGAGGAGGGGGAACGCTTCCGTCGCGGGAAGCACGTGGCAATGTCTTTTATACAGAACTGTGATTGGTCATATCATTGAGATTTTTATTATATCCGTGAGTTTATTTACTGCGGTATTTTGTAATAAATGTTTTTGCGAGATTATTTTCACCTGTTTGTTGTTGCTGGTTGACGGTGGTGTCGGTGAATTCTTAAATACTTATCACAGGCGTCTGCAAATAAACATATTGATTTTGATTCTGTTCGTATTTTTATGAATTTGGATACAAAAATAAATCGACATCAATAACTTTATTATGGGATTTCAAAATAATTTCATAGTACAGTGACATTCTAAACTCAGATTTAGATAATCGTATGTAGTCTTCTTGGGTAGATTCGTTACTTGTTTGTACGAACGTGGGATCTTGAATAGAACAACCAGCTTTGATGACATTCAACAACGAAAATAAAACATGTAAGAGGTAATGTACCTGTACAATCACAGCCATAAAAATTAATGTCCAAATAAACAAGCTCACACGTTCCCAGCATCTCAAGTACATAACAGAGCTCTAATCTCTGTACGTATTGGGCAATAGCGGTGTATCGGTAATCTTTATAAATTGTAGAAATGGCCGGCAAGTAGCGCACAGCACATAACTCGCGATGTGGCAACACTGTCGCGATGCGCGCCTCGCTGTGAGTGGGATGCACTTGATAGATTCGTGGGCTTTATCTACACAATAAATCATCTTATTTTTGATAAGATTCATAGAATTGCCTATATCTATTCTACCTAACCTTTGGGAAATTATAAATAATAATACCAGAATTCAGAAACCCTTTTCTTTATTTCTTTATGCTAACAAAATAAGCACATTGATATACAAGTTTAATTTCAAACCATAAAATAATATCAATTTAGAAATAAAGTAATAAGGAGTTTCTGTTCGCTTCAATCTTTTAAACCCCAGTGGAAGAAGCGAACAAGAAACCACTAGGTTTAGATTATCAGTGAATTATACAAGCTTTGATATAAAACATTAAATATAAAGGGGAAGAAATACATTTATAATATTTTAAGTAAGATTACATTACACAAATTGCTAGTGAGAAGATATTCAAATAACAATAAACATTACTTAGCTTTTTAGTTCTGTCTGGGAAGGCTGCTCGCCAAAAAGTGGACGTACTGCCATTTTTGGATCGTATTTATGCACTGCCTACGTTTTCATAAAACAACGCTCACAGCGCCCTCTAAGAACGCTCACAGCGCCCTCTAAGAACGCTCACAGCGCCCTCTAAGAACGCTCACAGCGCCCTCTAAGAACGCTCACAGCGCCCTCTAAGAACGCTCACAGCGCCCTCTAAGAACGCTCACAGCGCCCTCTAAGAACGCTCACAGCGCCCTCTAAGAACGCTCACAGCGCCCTCTAAGAACGCTCACAGCGCCCTCTAAGAACGCTCACAGCGCCCTCTAAGAACGCTCACAGCGCCCTCTAAGAACGCTCACAGCGCCCTCTAAGAACGCTCACAGCGCCCTCTAAGAACGCTCACAGCGCCCTCTAAGAACGCTCACAGCGCCCTCTAAGAACGCTCACAGCGCGAAAAGTCGTTACAGTTCCTTATTACTCAAATGACTTTCAGAACATTATCAATGATAACAATAATTGTACAAAATAATATTTCACGTATTTTAAATGTGATACTTCAATAAGTAATAAACTAATAATTATCGACGCTATGATATTTAGCAAAGTGATGTGCAAAACATATTATTACATTAAAATACTTATAAAATAGGTAATCTAAAATCTGAAAACTATTTTAGGGATCCATTTCACCTTGCATATCCACAATTATTCTATATTAATCTCATACGGCCAATCATGACCTATACTTCGTCCACGAAGTTGCTCTCTCTACTTAGTTTAGGTACTCTATTTTACATAAGTTTCATTTACGAAACTAATACAATTTAACTATATTGTTTATGTACTTATTTATTTAATTCTGTAGATATGATTTACTATTACATTTACATTTTACTTTATATGTACATGGTAAAACAGTAACAAGATAGATGATAAATTTACCAAGTACTAAGGGTACATGTTTATTAGACTATACTATAACACGTTTACAAGAATCATAACTATTTCTTAAGAAGTTACATAAGTATGAGTAAAATAAGTATGTATGTATGTATGTAAGTACACATTTCGTGAGACTGGTTTTAATGTTTTTTTTTATATATATTTTTTTATTTTGCATTTTATGATGTCTGATTATCTCATTTCCTTCACTTTTTTATTTTACTTATCTGGCCAATTACTCTGTATGTACTGAAGAACATCCACCTGCTGCCAGTGAGCGACAGTACCGGAATTGGAGGCTAGAGCAGCTAGGGCAATTACTTTTCATGCTGATCATCCATCCGCTGCCAATGGGATATCTTATTTTTTATTTATTTATTTATCAGCAAAGTAAATCCGACAGCGTTAGCCAACTACCAACGTGCTTCTTACATTCATTCGCTGCCAATGAAGAAGACTAGCACCCAGCAAGAGGCCACACAGCGATATATATAAATAAATATAAGAAACATTTGTTTTCACCATAACATGGCCCGGATCTGTGCCCGTTGAGATTTATGCATCATTTTTGCAATTACCAACTGTAAGATAGTTTAATTCAAAACTTTACATACATTACATACTTATTACTTATACTGCTTACCTTGGGGCTAGATAATGCTGTGTGAATTGTCCAGCATTATTTATTTATTTTATTTATTTATTAAAATTTACGAGTTTAAAATATTAAATAAACACAAATAATTTAAGCAGGTACCTACAACGATAACAGTAGGTTACTTAATTACCTAAACAAGTCCGAACGTAAACATTGTTTTTTTTCACAGTATTATTATTACATAGGTAACTATGTAAATAGTATTGTTCACAAGTGGCATTTTCAACAACAGTGTTTCTTCCACCCATTCTCCCGACCAAAATCATATATATATATATATATATTAACCACCTAAGTTATTTAGAGCATAGCGGTTAAGAGAACAAATTAAAAACGCCTATGGTCCAACTAATAATACTGATTTACGTAATTACACTAAACTTTTTATTTATCTTGCAGAGTAACACTTTTTTTTTTTAACTACATTGTCTAGATCCAAACCCAAACGTACGTTCTTATATTTAAATTCCAAGCTTTTGTCGTCTAAGACAACGGTTAGGCGGATTCACACAACTTTACAGCTTATTTTTAATCGTTTGGCCAATCTGACGAAACATTACAAGTATTCCATACACAATATGTCTGTAACACGAACATTATTATTATCATGAATTAGTGTTGCATAAGAATCCACCAACATAAACAAATAACTACTATTTACCTTATTTTGATTCATTTTGGTACGTAAATGATTGAACTAGTCAGCAAAATCGGTAGGTACTTATCAAAAGAAATAAGTCGCCTCTAAATTCCGAATGAACCAGGTAGGACTTTAAGTAATACGTAATTACTACGTCTTTTATGTAATGGCTAATCAACATAACAACGTAAGCACAAAAGTGAAGAAACATGACTCTTTATCATCAAATTGCCAAGACTTTTATACTACTTTTTTTTTTTTTTTTTTTTTTTTTTGTAGGTACCGTCATAGTCGAAGTTATAGTCTGTTTTCTTCTGACCGATGGACCTCCATATGTGTATTCGCTACGCTATACCCGCTGCAAATATCCAAAGTATACACCAAGCCTGCGGAAATACCTATTACTTTTTAGCTTTTGTTTACGTCTGATGCACCTTGACAAATATATTGTTATACCCGCTGTATTGCAAATATCAAAAGCAGACACCAAATCTATAGTCGCCAGCCTAAGACTGGTCTATGTCACCAGCGGAAAGTTTTTAATTTTATTTTCGTACCATCACGTCTTATTTTTCAATTATTTATTATTGTCAGTCAGTTGCAATGTTCCTATTAAACAAGCCCTTTTCTTTTACTTTTATACGTAGCTAAAGAGGTACCTACCTACCTACATAAATAGATGATTTAAATTAAGAATTGTAACTCACGAGTTTTACTTATTACAAAATACTAACGATATCTTTACAGCAAAACTACTTACTCACGAATTTTCTCTTGTAAGGGAAAGAGAGAGAGGGCTTGCAAATATATTTTTTGTGGCCTAACTATCATTGCATATTATATTTGTGCCGTCACCCCTTATTCTTGTTTTGTCTAGTAATATAAATTGAAAAATAAATATTGCGGGGCAATACCTACTAACAACAAAACGTAGCAATAATCTAAGCAGCTGAACTTCTGTTATGGGTACTTACTAGATAATTAATAGAATACATTACTTACCTACATTATATATTTTTTGGTATGTAGAAAATACACCGAACACCCGGAACAAATATTTCCAGATCGTACAAACATTTGTCCCAAGGCGGGAATCGAACCCGCTACTTACTGTGCAGACCTTCGGCCACCGCGCCACATTAGCCTTACGAAATCAAGTTAGTTAGAAATTCGTACAAACTACCTTCATAAATTTATATATTTGTATCAGACAGTCACCTTGTACTGCTAAGCTGTATGCGGGTAGTAGCTAAAATCATGACTATAAAACAAGCTAGTATAACTGGCTAAGCTGTGTATTGGTTCTATTTGTTTCAAAACGGTGTTATTAACGATGTTAGGTACTTAGATAACTGGTTTATTTATAACTTCTAGTTAAGTTTGTGTGTGGCATTGATATGTGACCGCCAAGAAAAGGAAAATGTTTTCTAGTTATCGTGTCTTATTTATAAATAAGAATAGTTCAAGTTATTGGTGAATACAGAAGTACAATACGAAAATATGGTGGAGCAACGTTGCAACCAACAAGCTTCGTTATAGAACCAACAAGTACCTATTTATTTATGTTATGACCGGCAGTTGTGCCAATAAGCGAATTAATGTGCCCGTCGTTAATGTACACTTTAATAAGTTTGAGGTGGTTAAGTTCAGTTTTATTTTCTAATGGCCTGTTTCATTAGCACCTGGAGGTTCGTTCTACCATAGAATTTTTTTTACGGCGTGCCCTTTTGCAAAAGGTTTATTACCAAACCAATATACATATAAATATTCAATCTCACTGATTGTCATCTCTTATAGCTGCTGTGATTCGCTTGGAGTAGCCGTTACCCTCAGCGATATCAAAACGGCCCGGGATGTTCTAGTACGATGTTAAATTCATTACGGATATAAGCGGGGTAACTACGAACCTTATTGGTGCTGGAAAAACACGGGTTAACTACGAACCTTATTGGTGCTGGAAAAACACCAACTTTGCATGATGTTACAATTTACCAAAGTATATAAAATGACAGTGTTTAGAGTATTATTTTAGCACTTTTAGACTATAAAGATCCCTCTTTTTTTTTTAAGCTAGCTAGGTACCGCTTTGCTCGAAAGGTTGTTTTCTAATAATTATTCAAGACGTAAAAATAAAAATACATTCGAAGTGGTTGCTACACTGCTATTGAATATGCCAGTTTAACATTGCATTACGTTAAACTACATACTTATGTCCATTCAACAAAGCTACTTTCGTTTAACCTTCGTAAAACCTAGAGCTGCTTCTTCAGAATATTTATCTACGGAAATCGAGGGTACAAAGTTAACGTCTCGTTCCGGGGATTTTGCCGTGAAAACTCAGTGTAGATTCCCATGTCTTGAAACAATTGAGCAGACCCTTTCAGAGCCTTACCTGCCTTTGTGGAATCTACCGCGCTGCTCCTGCATCCAAAGTTCGTTGATGAGCATCTCGATGTAGTCGTTTTTTAATTAATTTTAATCTCGATGTGGTCGTTTAGCAGCGCCGCCGTCGTGGGGTCGGACATTGCTGGCGCCACGTCACCATCTTGACGCCGATTGGAAAATACAGCATCCGACAAATCGCATTGAGCAGACCTTCGTCCTTGAGAGTCTGCTGCAGGATTCAGCCTGAAACTTGTACAAAAATGTATTAGAATTTGAATTCCAGGCTATCCCACTTCTGATGATAGATTCGTGGGCTTTATCTACACAATAAATCATCTTATTTTTGATAAGATTCATAGAATTGCCTATATCTATTCTACCTAACCTTTGGGAAATTATAAATAATAATACCAGAATTCAGAAACCCTTTTCTTTATTTCTTTATGCTAACAAAATAAGCACATTGATATACAAGTTTAATTTCAAACCATAAAATAATATCAATTTAGAAATAAAGTAATAAGGAGTTTCTGTTCGCTTCAATCTTTTAAACCCCAGTGGAAGAAGCGAACAAGAAACCACTAGGTTTAGATTATCAGTGAATTATACAAGCTTTGATATAAAACATTAAATATAAAGGGGAAGAAATACATTTATAATATTTTAAGTAAGATTACATTACACAAATTGCTAGTGAGAAGATATTCAAATAACAATAAACATTACTTAGCTTTTTAGTTCTGTCTGGGAAGGCTGCTCGCCAAAAAGTGGACGTACTGCCATTTTTGGATCGTATTTATGCACTGCCTACGTTTTCATAAAACAACGCTCACAGCGCCCTCTAAGAACGCTCACAGCGCCCTCTAAGAACGCTCACAGCGCCCTCTAAGAACGCTCACAGCGCCCTCTAAGAACGCTCACAGCGCCCTCTAAGAACGCTCACAGCGCCCTCTAAGAACGCTCACAGCGCCCTCTAAGAACGCTCACAGCGCCCTCTAAGAACGCTCACAGCGCCCTCTAAGAACGCTCACAGCGCCCTCTAAGAACGCTCACAGCGCCCTCTAAGAACGCTCACAGCGCCCTCTAAGAACGCTCACAGCGCCCTCTAAGAACGCTCACAGCGCCCTCTAAGAACGCTCACAGCGCCCTCTAAGAACGCTCACAGCGCCCTCTAAGAACGCTCACAGCGCGAAAAGTCGTTACAGTTCCTTATTACTCAAATGACTTTCAGAACATTATCAATGATAACAATAATTGTACAAAATAATATTTCACGTATTTTAAATGTGATACTTCAATAAGTAATAAACTAATAATTATCGACGCTATGATATTTAGCAAAGTGATGTGCAAAACATATTATTACATTAAAATACTTATAAAATAGGTAATCTAAAATCTGAAAACTATTTTAGGGATCCATTTCACCTTGCATATCCACAATTATTCTATATTAATCTCATACACTCAATACATGGATTACGAAGAACTAGGAAAACATTAATGTTAAGACATTCTTAATAAATGGCATAATAAATAAAAACACGATAGAGCTAGAAAGCTAAAAACAATAATTACCTAATGCCAGAAACTAGAGAGCTAGAAAACTATCATAGTCACAATGGAGGGAAAGATTTATGTGTGTGAATGAACGAAGTCAGCAAGTACTCAGGTACTTGTTATAGCTACACCACATTGAGGACCATTTGCTCCCATGCCGAATCGCTTAGTATTTCGCTCTAAAGACGAACCACTCCGTGTATGAACACGGAGGAGGTGCCTTCTCGCAGTCCTCACAGGCTTGACAGATGAGAAAGGAGAATAGGCAGACCTATCAAGCGGCAAGCTGACCCCCTGATAAAGAAAAATTAGAGATGCTGCAATGAGAATGTTTAACACAAAATATATCTGATGAGTCTACTGAACAGAGAATGGTGGAAATGGAAGTCAAAGTAGAAACTTGCAGTGAGACCCTTACGACGGTGCATTGATCAATCAAAGGGTAGAAAATTTGAAATCTTATTTCTTCCTCGAAAATACTTTAGACTTGATCTGATAGTTGAGTTTGCATTTCATAGATTGCCGCATCCATCTTTTAGCCCTTTTTCTTCACACATCTCTATTTTTATAATGTCTCTGTATACTTTTATTTGGTCTCTACTATAATTCACGTTCACGTTGAGCGATATATTTTTGCTTTTTACTCGAAACGTAACATGTTCGGGTTTCTATTGCCGTGATATATCGTACCCGGCGCCTACACTATGTAGTGTGAAATACTCACTATCTGGAGTATAAATAAATCTATTAGATATAGATTGGTGTTAGGTAAGAAATACATGGGTAGCTACATTATTATCGCGTCCACAACCACTTTCTTTGACTTTGTTATTTAGATTAATAATGTATTGACTGTATCATCATCAGCCTATATCTGTCCACAGCTGGACATTGGCCTCCCCTAATGAGCGCCTAATGACTGTATATCGGCTATTAAAATTTGTTGCGTATATTGTATTTTTAATTAAATATCTCTTCATCGCGTTGCATTATCGACAGTCAAGGGGGAAAATCCAGATCTTGTAATTTTTTTCCAAATTTTAATATGACGGCTGATCCGTTACTTTTTTGTTTTTGTCGCCAAATCAAAACAAGGGCATAACTAACACCGAAATATACATAAATTACATACGTACTCATTACACGTGTCTTCTTAATGAATATTCGTTGAAGCGTATATTCGACTGTAGGTACCTACCGTTTACTCTGAATCATGTACAGATTAAATAAATCATAAGTAATCTAAGATGGCGGCGACGTCCACGTGCGCACGGGCACGGTAAAAATGTGACAAATACGAATTACGAGAAATATGCGCACACGCGTGTATTAATAGAAGAGTTTGTACTTGGTGCTTTACGCATTATGCTGAGCAGTTTAGTCGAGTTTAAATCAAATAAGTGTAGGTATCACAAATTGTTTAAGAGAACCTATTTGGAATAAAGTTCAGGAGACTATTAATTATGCATAAGTTTAGTGCATTTCATAAAATAGGAAAATTTATCACCCAGTGATTTACATATTTGACTGTGATTAATTTAGAAATGTGTTTAGGTAGGTACTTATCTAATTTGATTTTAGTGTTATTAAGTAATTGTAAAATGATCGTAAATTTTAATTAAGGAAGCAAAAGCATCAAGTGCCCTGAAGCAAGGGAAAAAACTAGTATTTGCAAATGATTTGCAGTATTTTTAATTACATTTTGTAATTGAATTCGACTTGAGAGGATCTCAATTTGCATGTAATAAATTCCAATTATTCCAATTAGTTAAAAGTATTTGTGGTGAGCATCAATCTACGCTTTATCGACTGCAATAAACCCATTAAACATTACCTAGTCTATGTCTAGAAACAGAGTCAATAACAGTATGTCTAGGTGCGTCTACAACTGTCAGTTTTCATTTCTTCATGTGCATGTAACTGGTATATGTACACAGTGAATACATTTGCAATTTAAACTGGCATGCAATTTACACACTTGGATGCTTATTTAAGACGTACGTATTACACATGAATGTAGTTGGCACAATTTGAATTTTAGTTCACGTGTCAAGCCGACACGTGTCAGAAAAAAACAAACGGCGAATACTCACGGGACAGCTACAGGCATGCCTGCTGCCCCGTGCGCTCACACCTCCTGGCCCTCCTGCGTCACTTCCTTCATATATCAGTATATAACATATAAATCAATTTTATTTGCCAGATAGCAGACAAGCATGCCAATTAGTGTATACATATGACAATAGGTGCAAGGATCTGTCACGCAAGTGTGCCTTCTACAGGCATATTATTTTCGGCGTGTTAAACTACCCAAGAATACACGATTTAAGGACAAGAGATTAATTCAATGACGTTTATTTCTTTAGACTTACAAAATAAACACTCACACAAGTAAATTTTTATACTAGGTATAAACAGGTTTGAAGGGAGATTTATGTTCTTTCAGTATGTAAGATTCTTTTGGTAAGTACGTGGTTTATAGATCTACGCGATGCTCCGCTTTGGTGGAGAGATCGATCTTAAGATTTTTGCTGAGCTTAAAGTGTCACGCAGTAGTTAGTTAAAATTCATAAACTACAAGGTACAACTACATTTATACGAAAATTAGACTAAGCTTCTAACTTCTTCATAGCGTGAAGATAATAAATTGACACATTATTTGATTTGACAATGTGTTGTTGTGTTATTCTACAAAAGTATCCGATATTCTGATTCTAACTGAAAGAACGTTGCTGTAATGAACTCGACTAGAAAGAGTATGCTAATTTTATTATAACTGCTCACTTATTACAATTTCTCATTTATTGTTCCCAGTAACTGGTTCCCATGTTCTGTTTGTTCTCGACGCCAGAAATCACTCCTGATATTAATACCTCTACAATAAAATCAGCAATCTCCGCACCAGACTTACATTATAACAATTTTTATGGCGACCGTTGTATGTTATGATCCTTTTTATTGAACCTGAAACTACTTCGATTAATTGCTCGATGCTGTATCAAAAATAGTCTGTCTAGTACTGAGCTTGAGTTTTATAGGGCGGGTAATTGGAGTTGTTAGTAGTGAGTGGTTTTGAAAACGTTGGCGACCAAACCAAGATATTTAGACGAGAAAACTTTTTTGTAAGGCTTTATCGACATGCAGTATTAATGTCTGGGGCAGCTTGCCTCACCTCAACCTCAACAGTCTATAATGGTCCTTTGCTGGACGAAGGCCTCCCCCTGATTTTTTATCTCGTGGTCTCGTCTCGCCCATAATCCCCACGCTGGGCATGCGGGTTGGGGATCGCAGTTCGGTGGTATATCTATTCTGCGAGAGGCGCTGCTGCCCGCCTCCTGGTGTATGTCCCTTAGTCGCCTCCTACGACACGCACGGGAAGAGTTGGGGTGCAAATTCTAAGCCGGCACCACACGCCGTAAAGGGACGGGGCAGCTTACTCAGCATCTAATCGTATTTTATTATAACTACTATAAATAACCTTCCTTTTAACTTTTTCTTTCTTTCCTTGCTAACTCTCACTTACTTTTTGCTTTCCACTGAAGCGATAAGGCCGCCAATTCCATGCCTTTGTTTAGGATAATTTTTATAATGTAATTTAAGTTTTTTTTGTTTATGGGCTATGAAATAAAGCATTATCTATCTATCTACCCTCATCTTAAAAGTCCCTGCCCACACAACCACTTTCTACGACAAATCTTTCACTGTACAAGTGCTGAAATGCTGATGAAGCATCGTTATAATTTTTATAGTTATAAAGTTAGACAACTTGTGTTTATGTTCATGTGAGTTTATTATAATTTTGTAGCTTATGTAGGTGTTATTAAATTACCTAGTACTATTTATTAATTTTATATTTTTTTCAAGTGCCTAATCCTTGTTGTTCTTACATGTCCAGTAGGTACATCCCAAGGTTTTCTGAAAGAGATCGCTCATAGCGATAAGGTCGCCTTTGTACTTCGTCTTCTTGTAGCATTTATTTCTGTACTATTTTCTGTGTTTGTGTGGTACTTTAAAGTATTATCTATATACAAACAGGAGGACACAGAACACTCAACCATTCCCCACTCGGAGAGGTGTTTTATCAAGATTCAAATAAAAGTACCTAATGAAAATATGTAATGAAAGTATGTTATTTATTATTTAACATGTGAGCAGAGCTAAGCATAGTCTTCTCTCTATATCGCCA
Organism: Eupithecia vulgata; assembly: GCA_946478455.1. Taxonomy (NCBI): domain Eukaryota; kingdom Metazoa; phylum Arthropoda; class Insecta; order Lepidoptera; family Geometridae; genus Eupithecia; species Eupithecia vulgata. Next base: position 1,282,472 of record OX297862.1, on the reverse strand, counting down.
TCCTGTTCGGTTGGACCATCGGAGGGACAGAGACAATAGGTACCCACTCATAATGACGACCTCTACGACGCAGGAGGTTGCGGGTTTGATTTCCGCCTTGGGACAAATATTTGCACGATCTGCAGGTATTTGTTCCGGGTTTTCTGATCGTTTTCTATGTATAATAAAAGATATCTATGTATGTATTGTATTATGTATACCAGTTATCTAGTACCCATAACAAAAGCTCTTCTTAGCTCGGGGCTAGATAATGTTGTGTGATTTGTCCAGCGTTATTTATTATAAACTCTCTTTCCCGTCTATTTTGACAATACCGTCTGACCAGACAGTGGTCTGCTTCATTGTTGATGACGCAGTAAAAAGTTTTGATATAATAGATTCAATGATTTAAAAACTCGCAATAAACAATTTTTATCCTTATCCACGCACCTTAGAACTCCGAAGTCACAGTAAACCATTAATGAAAAATCCCCGCTAGTAATTTGGACACTTTGGGTGCAGGTGGCGGCGGGGACGTCGGCGCCTCGCGTGCCACTCCTTAATTGCTGAACTCTGTACCACCGTGTTTTTAGTCAGAAGCCGCGTTTGGAAGGTGCTACTGGATGACTTACTTGCTTTTATTGTCTCATCACTAGTTATTTCGGCTAGAGTAGTCTCAAAAATCGAATCATGGTAAATATCCCGTTTTAAATGACTTTAGATTAATCTCGTCATCAATGCTAAAAAGCCCACCTAAAAAGCTTACCTATATACATTTGTGTCACTGGCGTCTCCCGCCGTCTCCTATCTATGATAGTGCAATGCGTCACATTTATTATTTAACTTTATGACCCTGTCCTCAGTCCTTTGCATGACAGAACAAAAAGGCTAGCAAGCGGTGCCATATAAGAAGAAGTTGAAGTTAAACAAAATTTTTGGATTTCATGATCTACTTCAAAACTCTGAATCATCATAGCAGGTCAACATCCCCAGCTATCAGTAGAGATTGGTCAATATGTTCGGAAGCACAAGGCTTATGCAGATCCTGGGTCCATATTACCAGGACTCAGGATCTGCACAAGCCATTAGAAGAGATATTTGCAGAGTTGCATCAGCATATCATCCCCTGACAAGGCCACATCCTGATTCCCACAGTCTATCACATTCACATCAATGCCATCGGCTGCAACATTTCAATTTTCAATTTAATTAATCCAAATGCTTCATAAATCATAACGGAATGAAATAAAACGCGTTACCTCTTGATTTAGGACATTACATAATATGATTTAGATCTTTCTGTCTTATAAAAGTTTGTAACAAACTGTCGGTCGAGTGTTTATTTCGAGATGGTGTAGTACATGAGTTCGCTTTGAGCGCTGAGTTTTTATGGATTAAAAATGTGATTTTGATATGTGATGTTTTTGCATCATGCTAGAAGTAAATAAAAGCCACTTCCGCTGACGATATTTGCCCATTCTTAGTACTGAAAGCCTCATGGGCTTGTAATATCACAGAATATCACAAACGTACGTTCTCGAATATCCTGAACTACATTGATGGTTGCGTCCTTATCCTGCTGTGTTTTCCTTACCACCCACGTTGATTAGTGGCAATAATGGACTCGCCCGCTTTCGACTCGTACCAGTAACTCCCTGGTGAAGACAACCCTTCACACAAAGTGCGTGCTTCCAATACTTACATGACTAAGTTTGTATGAAACTGTAGTATTGTGTGAAATAGACGCTGCTAGCACCTCGGTTATATACCTACCATTAGAAATGGACTAATAAACTTAAATATTATTGCCGTTTTACTATCCTTTCCAGTGTTTTAATGCTTGTCTTTTGGAAAGTATTTCTGTTTATGGGCACGTAAGGCTTTGAATGGTTATTCGGGTCGTAATCGCTTCTGTTGTAGTGTCGGAAACTTTGAAAAGAGCTCGAGGGATATTACGCTAAATAATGAGGTTCCGGGAAACAAAACGTTACATAACTCATTTGACAGGATTAGGGCGGGCAGCAGCGCCTCTTGCCGAATACCAACGAACTGCGATCCCCAACCCGCATGCCCTGCGTGGGGATTATGGGCATTACCGCCCATGAGATAAAAACAATCGGGGGAGGCTTGCAGTGGACCATTATAGGCTGTTGAGGGAGGGGGGAGGAGGTACGTGTATAGTCATTAAAAAAATCTGTTCTGACTCAAAAGTGAAGTATTCAGAATGTTCAAGCTTTTCTCCGTATTCGTCACTGGAGCAGGCCGAATTATATTGTTGGTCTTAGTTATTAACCACGTTCAAGGGAATCCGGTCTTTAATTCCGTATATAATAGATTCCTTACAGTATACCTTACTAGGTACCGTTGCTAGTAAGATTTGAATCATTATCACCGGAATAAGGTCATTGCTATTTCTTGGAAAGCTCACACGCGCCAATAAAAGAAACGTACGCAGTTTGAAAGCACGTAACAATCAAACTGAAAATAGCCTCAGTCATAACACGTAAGTACTCTTTACTGGATCGCCTTGGTCACACAAGAAACAGCGTATCTTATGCGCATACACATGCACAGTATAATATTATAAATGTGAAAGATTGTATTTTTATTCTTTGTAATTCCGATACAATAATTATTGTTTGTGAATCAATAAATGAAATGAAATGATTGGATGTTTGTTGTTTCTTCACACCAAAACTAATGAACGGATCGTGCTGGAATAAAACAAAGCCTTCTTTGTATCCCATAAATCAGTTCCCATGGGATAAAAACAACCTTTAAAAGTTACCATGTAAACAACGCGTGCGGAGCTGCGTGCAGGAATACCTATATATATAAGTATATATAAATCAACCAACACCCCCGCCCAGTGCGGTGCAGTTTTAAATGACGACTAAAACACATTCTCGTTTGCAACTCAGTTTTGCCCGCAATTGGGTATAAAGCCTCCCGAAGTTTGTGCGACCCACCAAATTAGAATAACAACATTAATATAACCATTCATAGTTCACCTTTTGATTCAGCTCATTTGTACGCCATCAGATTCTAGATTTAGGTATCCAATTTTGTAGACAAGCCGACCGTGGCCGCGTGGTAGGCGAGCTTGTTCCCAGTCTCACCTGGTTTTCCTGCAAACGTGGCGCGACCGTAACGCAGAAACATTCGGCATCGTTGATGGCAACAATTATTTAGGAGGAAATAACCGGCGAGGTGCGGTCGCGTTGCGTGATCACCTTCCTCACGGCAGCCGCGGCACGCTTCCCGCCTGTCTTAGCCAGGGCGGAACTCCTCCCTAACTAAAGTGGCAATGTACGTCACGTGGTGCGATAAATCCACTTTTTCGGATAGTTTTGAAGCAGACAGGTGTTAAATTTATTCGAGTTGGAAGGAAGTTCTGGCGTGTTTATGCCTGATTGTATCGCAGCGGCGCGAGGCCCGCTTTATGGTGTTGATGGGCTTTTATGAATATTGCCATATTTTCTGCTCATTGAGGCGATGATAATGAAGAGTACGTTTTAAATGATCGTCAGTAATAGGTGGTAATAGCCGAAACTGTTAGCTATTTCTGATTAGTCCGTCCAATTAATTTTATAAAAAAATATCTAGTAGAAGGCTCTGTAAAGGTCCCAAAGCTCTATATCTTGAACCCATAAAAGATAAACACGTAGAAAACAAAGCTAAAAAATTATCTTCGTTATCATTCAGCCGCCGGATTTAACCCACTGCTACAGGGTATAGCGCTTCGGAAGTTGGTGCCATCCACCACGGTCCTGCGCTGGCTACATCCGAAAGCCTATAAAAATTGAGTTGTTGGTATCCTCTAAAGCCCCTTAAACAAGGAAGGCACTCGTAAGCAACATTTCGGCAACTTCCAAAAAGCTCAGAAACTAATCTTCAAAGCTCGTTGCTCCTCGCAGCCCATTACCCACTGACAAACTGTGATACGGAAACGGGCGACACGCTCTGTCCAAAAACGCACTACTTTAAACTTAAACCACTTTGAGGTGAACGCTCTCTCATTAAAGGGCCGCTGGTTTTAAACCAAGTTTGCTTTCCACTGAAGGATTTGTATTACAAAATCTAACCTAGCCTCAACGAACCCGGCGGTGGAACGCGCAGCGCGTGTCGCGTTTCGGTCCTTCTTATTTTTATTTTGTCAAATTGTAAGCTGAAATAAAACGGGAACGTAATAAAAATACCATTGGTACTGTTATTGCAGCGTCTAGAAATAGAGGTGTCGCGCGCCCTCTCCGACGAAGGGACTGACTCACGCACCACTCATATAATGTAAGTACGTGATACTTGATATTGACTGAATCTTGTACACTCTTGAGTTTGCAAGATACTAATGAGATATCGTCAGTTTGTAGTAAGTGTAGTCATATGAATACAGTCAGAAGTTTTAGAATTAAGTAACAAGAAAATAAATAAAATTATGCGGGTAAGATTTAGAATTAAGTTAATATGTACCTTCATTGAAAGTTAATTATGTATTTCTTTATGAAATTCAAAGTAGGTTATTTTAGTACTGGAGGGAAAACTGAACGGTTTCTGTTTTGTGGAGAAGTGGAAATTGTTCCCGGAAATACTAATAGCTTGCAATCAAGCTTAGTTTTCATTCACCTCCTAAGACCTAACTGTTAATAAGTATGGTGCTGCTTGCTTGGCACGTTGTGTATATTTATGTATTATTTGTAGGCACGTAAATACCTAGTTACGTAGAAATGTTTGTATATATTATGAAAAATTGCACCTACAATCAACTTAAAGTACTTGGTCAACCTTCCAGAGCATAATGAGAAATAATGAGTATGTATAGTATATCAAGATGGTTTCTTTTTATATTCCGGGAAGGTAGTGACCTCCTCTTCATAATTTTCTAAATACGTTTGACATATCGTTGAAATTACAAACCATACCTTATAACTTATCTACATGGGCCTTAATTGGGGGAGTCGTGATTCAATGAATTCTAAAATAGAGAGGTTCTTTCAATAAATTATGTTTGTTTAAAACACGTTCAATGTGATATATCTCCCATAAATAAGCAGCATGAATCAAATTAATTGAAGAAACAGTAAAGTGTGGTTATAAAAGTAATTCCCGCTCATTCTCAGTGCAATGCAACTCGTCGTTATAATCCGCCCACCGGCTCCGCCCGCCCACCGTGCGCGCGCGCCGCCGTGCCACCTGCACTGAATTTGAAAATGTTTGTAGATTTCACTGTACCTACACAATATGTGCTGACTGTTGATTGAACCTAGCCTTTTCTAAATCACCATTTTAATGTCAAAATTATTATTTTATAATATAATATATTATATACCTACCGCACTCGCGCGCGCGTGGAAAACTCACATAAGGGGCTGGTAAACTTGTGTTGGTAAGGTATTATATATCTTTTATCCTAGTGATTATATAAAAGTAGGTGGTACTACTACTAACTTTATTCAATCATGTGAAATTAGTTTTTTACAGCTACCCTACTAAAACAAGCTCTAACGCAACAAAGCTTAGCAAACTGAACTTCGCTTTGGCCACCAATTACAATAGATAGGTACTATGTATCATATCATTTTCCTGATACGTATTTAAGTTGTTATCCAAGTACCCACTACTATCTTCACCGAACACCGACATCTAAAACCGTCCTGATCCAAGCCACGACATCAAAATGAGTAAACATCCAATTAAAGAAGCACGCGATAGCATTGCGTACAGACAGACAAGTCTTTCCTCTTATGTATAATTACTAGCACTGAAATAGACGGTGTCGTTCACCCGGGGACATATTTGGTTAACTCCACGTTTGGATTGCGAGACACTTAGTGAAATGTCGTGCGGCGCAAGGTGCATGCTGCATTTGGACTTATACTAGTGCATGCTGCATTTGGACTTATACTGGTGCATGCTGCATTTGGACTTATACTGGTGCATGCTGCATTTGGACTTATACTGGTGCATGCTGCATTTGGACTTATACTGGTGCATGCTGCATTTGGACTTATGCTGGTGCATGCTGCATTTTTACTTATACTGGTGCATGCTGCATTTGGACTTATACTGGTGCATGCTGCATTTGGACTTGTACTGGTGCATGCTGCATTTGGACTTGTACTGGTGCATGCTGCATTTGGACTTATACTGGTGCATGCTGCATTTGGACTTATACTGGTGGATTTGGACTTATACTGGTGCATGGTGGATTTGGACTTGCATCTATTTACGAGGCAGGGGAATTAAATCTTACAGCAATAAAACATCTGATATTAGAACTTTTAAAACTTGTTGCGAGTCGATAACAGATCCAGATAAGTCATTGGATCTTGTGCTAGTAGACAACGATTTTAATAAGTACTTAAGAGATGAGGAAAAGCTTCCAAGTTGAACTCAGCATACTGAAAATTTAAAATCGCTCTAAAGAATGTTGGGTTCTGCCCTCCTATAAGACTTCTGCATAGGTATTCCGTTTAGCTTTGTAGATCAATTGATCGCAGAACCATAACACCCAGCATCTAACATCTGTTGCTAGATGCTGGGTGCTAGATGCTTACGGTGATGATGGTGTTCCAGCATCTACACAAGTAGTGTAGCATCTGTGTAATTTTTTTGCTATTAAAATGTATGCTGATAAAGCATCGTCATCAGCTAACCAGCTAATTTATCGCTAGACCAAGGCCCTGCGCCGGTCATCTTCAGCTTGTCGCATCTTCATCTACTCTACCATCAGTTTCTCGCAGTATAATAATTAAGCTAGGTACCAAAACTCTACCTCAATCAATCAACAAACTTGTTAAATCCGGCGCCACCGGGCAAAAGGCCAGCCACCACGTAAAATTCCTCTTTGAAACACGTAGAAAATATTCAATTTGACGGTTATGTTGCGCAAATAATGTTTAGTACTACGACACCCACTAGAGCGGCTGGACCGGTGCCAGATCACATAAACGAAAGTGTTTTTGATGGACTTTCATTCATTGATGAGTCGATATTTTGAATTTGATACAAACTCTTGCCAACGAAACATCATAGAAGGTTCAAATTCTTAGTCATATTTTGTTGGACTGTGCAGGTGTTTCTGTCTGTTCAGAACATCATGGTATTTGTTTTATTCAGGTTACGTTTATATTAGAAATTTTAGGATTTAGGTTTTCCGATTGCGAACTCCTAGCGCCATCTACAAAATTTTCTTTATTAAGGAACTAAATATCTTAGCAGCGCCACCTGTTGTCGTTCCTGCGAACTACGATGTCTACTGTTACAAATTCAAGAACCAAAGAGGTTCTCTCGCTTCTGTAAATGTGCAGAGTCTCAGTATGTAGTTTGCGGACGAAATAATAGATGTCGGGACCAACACTATTTGGAAGTGGGTCCACTACACTACATGCAGAAAAATAGGCCTGTAAGAATGTCTTGGTCATTGCTAGATATCTACGTTTTTTTAGCTTGTTGGCTTATTCTAAAAACATTACGTACTATTTAAAAAAACCGACTGATATTGAACAAGGATCCTACGTTTTCGTATTGAGGATCAGTTAACCTAGATAAATACTATTCTTATACGAAAAACAACATAATAATGGTGGAAATATGCTTGAATTAACAAATCATTTTGGTAGTACGTTTGTATGGGCAAATCATCATCCGCAGGCCTCTTAAGCTGCCTGTAGATTGTTTGCCACAGTCAGCAATTAGCTTTAATTTAATTCTATTATTTGATTGTGATTTTCTTTGATAGGTAATAAAGTTAAAATACAAATAGGAAGATAACATTTTATTCTTTGGTTTTTTTTTATATTTGACCTTTCAAAGTGCATTTTGTACTTACAGACCACAGCTAACTGGATATTTATTCAGTTATCTGTGTGTATCTACTTTCGATCAACTATACAACTAGAAACGGGTTTGTGGAAAAAATACGTCCTAGTAAATAAGAGCGCACTTGAGACGTGAGCGTGATTTTGTTTAATTCGGTTGAAACACCGCCGACGTAAAGACGTGTCACAATGCCGTTATGTGTATTCATAAAACAATAAATCTCGCAAGGCAGTAACGGAATAATCTTCGAGTGGACTAATAATAAGCTGATGATGATGAATGATTATACCTACTTACTTTATTTGTTGCCTCATATGGTTGGTTGACTGAATCTTATTTAACTTTGACCGACATATAGTATTTACTTTTGCGACTAGAAGATAGCCTAAACATAGCGGTGGCCAATTTGTTCTCAAAACGTTCACGAATTTTTGCACTTTTCAAAATTCAAAATTCTGATTTTTGAAAAAAACTTTTTCATATTTCTTACCGAATAAACATATTTCATAAATATAGAGACAGCACAGCGGTAATATTTTAAGATCTTTAAATAGTGGTCTACAAGATACGGTCTGGTCCCATATGTTGCAGTGCTAGGATTTTTTGTGCTATAAAGACTGACTGAATTTCAGTTGAGTTGCCCCAAACGGTCAGAGCATATCCTAAATTTCGTACTTACCTTACTACATGTACCAATATGTGACTTAGGTTCTATCTCCGTTTGTTGTTTTTGCTTAATCATGTGCCTGGAATTTCTCTCGTCCCTGCATATCTATGCCAATAATTTCCTTCGGTTCGGTTAAACTCTCCCCGGGATACCAACCGTCTCCGCTCGATTGCTTGACCTAAGCTGTTCATTAGTTTCAGCTGTTGTATTAATGAGTAATCTGTCATGATCAGCCGCACTCCGGCAGTGATTCCCTTGCGGACAACCTCGGTGCACGTTATTTTTAGCGCGCAGCGGCCGAGCGCGCACCGCCGGCGCGCCGCCTGCGCACACGCTCGCCATTATCATGGACAAATAGTGGAGTGGTAGTGATAGTGATGTGGACTTTATGACGAAGGCTGCGATGGACCACTTCAGGCGTCCACGGTACAAGCTGGGACGGAGGCGGGTAAATACCAACACTATACTCCATCACATCGACTTACCACTGAACGAGAAGGCTTATGTTTGTTGCCACTGAACGCTGAAACCAATAGGTTCGGTTAAAATCACCATGAAATAACCTCTATTAACACATGCATAAGTTAGTGTTTTCGTGTTGTGAAAAGCTGCTGGTAGCTAGGTTATAACGTTACTACAAATATACGCATGGAGTTTTTGTTTGGCTGGAGATTCCATTCATGTGTAGCGTCGCGAGTTCGATTGTAAACGTAGTTGTGTTGATGTTAGGGTTGATGTTTGCGTGCGTCGTTGGTAAACAGAAGCTCTTGGGGAAGAAGCGAGCGACACAATCTGTGTGATATTTTTTCTGCTGATGCAGTTTTCTTAGGATACACTTACAAATACAATACAAATTATTTATTACCAACAAAAAATAACATTTACGCATAAACTAAATGAAAAAACGTGCTAACACTGCTAACTATAATAGGTAAATAGGTACCTACCTAAGTCTAATAGATTGGCGACGGCCCCACACTAGACTCATGGCCCGTGTTGTGTTGTGGGCACTGAACAATACATCCTGAGGTCGTGGGTACCGACCCGTGCACGATAGGTACTCAGATACCTTATCTTATAGGTACTTACATACAAAGATCCTAGCATCCTATGTCTATACCACCCAGAACACCGAGAACAAATATTTCTACACACTTAGGACATATGTCCCGATGTGGGACTCGAACCCGCAAGCTCCTGTGACGATGCGGACCTTCGCCCGGCTCGGATTGCCAAAAACAAGATAGCAAAACTAGATGGGCTATTCCCAATACCTTACCATTTTGCCACAATAAACTCTATAGAGATTATTATAGCAAAAAAATCGAGCTGACAGCCACTTCAATACTCAATCATTTATTGCATTGTATAGGTGTACAGAGGTGCTTAAAATCTACGAAGATATGTAGTGTCACTATAGACCCTGCTGGTGCTGGGCACACAATATAGATAGATAGATAGATAGAAAATTCTTTATTGCACACTTAAAGCTAAAAAAAACAATTTACACGTAAAACAATTATATCATAAGTGACAATTGGCGGTCTTATCGCTCAAGAGCGATCTCTGCCAGACAACCTGGTATGGATAGGATCATCGGATATACATGGGGTAAGATCTGTGTGCATCGGATAGTACTACTTAGACATATTATTATACATTATGTTTACTCAACATTATATACCTATATATTATACCAATATATTATGGAGGGAGAGGAGGATGTCATTGTTGCTATGTTAGAAGTTACATATATTTTAGTAGTTTATATTTTTCTTATTTTTCGTTTAAATATTCTTCAACTGTGTAGTATGCTTTTGTGATTAGTAAAAGCTTTAATTGTTTTATTAAGATTATTCTCATTTTTCAATACATCAGGTAGGACATTACACAGGGGCTTGATTGAAGTTTAATTTTTGAATCTGGTCCTATAACTTTGTGTTTATATCGTATAGAACGAGAGGGGGAGGATATTTCTTCTCGGGTTTTATTTATAGAATTCTTTAAGAATTTCATCATTAACACATTTAACTAGCAGTTACCCACTTTTAAAGGTTTTTGAGGGCACGGGACGGCACGTGTCTAGTACCGCAGCCGGAAGTAGGTCACTGTAGGTGCGCGGGAGAGGGAGCGGAGCGGAGCGGGGCCGGAGGCATCCGTGATATCTTACGCATTATTTGACGACCTCTGTGGCATGTTGGGCGAAAGTCTGCCTGCGTCGCAGGAGGTTGCAGGTTCGATTCCCGCCTCGGAACAAATGTATTGTACGGGTGTTGTTCCGGGTGTTTTCTATGTACCTATAATAAAAATATCTATCTGTATGTAATGTAGTTATTGTACTATGATGTTATGAGTTACCCAACCCATAGCTCAAGCTCTACTTAGCTTGGGGCTAAGATCATTTTGTGTGAATTGTGCAGCATACTTTATTTATATTTGTGCAACGAATGTTGTGTATTCATTATTTAGATCGTGTGAGGAAGGAGACTCACCCGCTGGCTTCTTGTAGCTTGATGTGATGATTCACTGCATGTTTGTCATGTACATACAAAATTTCTACTACTTCATTCCCTGTTCATGGAAGACTATTTCAAAGAATTTTTGTTACAGTGCTTACCCGCACTCTGGGCATCTCTTAGAAATGAACTTATGGCTTAGTTGGTTAGAGCACACCCGTGCTAAGGGTGGGACGCGGGTTCGAGTCCCGCCGAATCGAAAAATTTTGGGAACTTATTTCATTTCTATTTCAAGTTCTTTCGTATTGTATTCATCATCAACCGTAGCCAGCTTTACCGACCGTTGGGTATAGGCGCCCCGAAGTTAGTGTCCCCCCCCCCCCCGCGTATCCATTCCCGCATATTGAATTCACTCCAACCCTGTGGTACAGAGTGCAGATTGATAACTATAATTCTAATTCTAAGTGGGGGAACTGGGATCTGCACTGACATCTCATCTGGGAGTGCATTGTGCATTATCCCCTTGCCTCACCAGGCCCTAACCAGTCCAGCCGAGTGATTTCGGTAAAATATCCCATTCAATTGATCGCCATCCGGGGAGACAGGGTGTAAGCTATTTCGGTTCCTATCATTTATGTAACAAAAATAAATACATAGAATTTTCGACGAATTGTCGACGACGCTGTAAACGTCAAAATATCACAAATGTCAAATCAATTATAATGTTTTTCTTTTTACATTACATCTCGTACTAATGTTACTCTCACTTGACTTTATTTTGGTCGACTTCGTTTGGCACTGCAAAGTATTGAACTGTTTGTAAATTTGAATCAGAATTGCTGAAATCGAGCAAAAAAAAGGGCAAGTGTGAGTAAGTAACAATTGACTTTTCCTTAGGTTAAATCTTGACGTTGACGTTACAATTCCGTCGTCGAATGACCCCCCCATCCCGCCAAAAAATTGTATGCAGTTTCTTAGTACCAGTACCAACCCAATGGTCATGTGTTAGTATTTAAATAATCCATCCTTGTTTTCTTAGTATAAGTACTTCATATCTAGTAGTAGGTACTAAATAGGTAGTCTTATGTTTATATCTATGTACTAAAGTTTAATTTGTGTGTTGTGTCTAATAAATATTTTTCTTCTTCTTCTTCAATACCATATTGGAAACCGAAATCGTTTATGACATTTCTCCCCGGATGGCCCATTCAATGGGAATGGGATATTTTACCGCAATTACTCGGCAGCTCCGGAGCAGGACATTTGGAGATTAAGCTTCGTTTCAACTTTTCAATGCGTAAGGACAGGTTTGATGTCTCTATGAGACTTTTCAGTCCCATTTTCGGTCTGGCCTCGACGGAATTACTAAAGTGTAAACCAGCTCATATGCAACATTATGAAAAAACTTGAAATATGCGTGAACAGTGTCTAAATAACACATAGACATAGAATTTTTTCACTATGGAATAACATGTTATTTCAATATTTGATAAAGTATTGAGTTTATAATTTCAACGTCTCGTACAATTAGAAAGATATCGCGGTTGTGTTTTGTTTCTTCTTACATCTAATCAAGCTGACGTCGCAAATATGCCGACACCGGACACGATCCCTACACGAGTTCAAAAACTACTACTGTATTTGTCAGCCTAGCAATGTTATTTTTGTACTAAACATTTTCTTTCATTTTCATCTAACTCTTTCATTTTTTTGAATCAGTAATGGCGCACGGAATTGTATTGTTAATTTAAATTTCAAGTTAATAACTGCAGTAGTTACGGAGGTATTCAAGAAACAAGGAGGACGGACAGAGCGAGACCATAAGATTCGAAACCGATCTCGAAACCTTAAATACAAGTTACTTCTGTATCAATCTTTTGTGGTTAACTTCAATAATTATAAATAAATATACCCAAAGTGCACTCCCTCGAGACAAGTCCGCTCTGTCGATACAGCAAGGTTAGCCGCTCCATATTTATAATGAGCATCTCATCGGGGCTCGGCCCTTGATTGGGTTGTGTTGTGATGAAGTGCCTGTTAGTGCCAACTTGTGCTTTGTCACGTCCTCTGTGAGCTGACTTTGCCTTGACGGCACAGATTATTATTATAGGTTTTTAAAACTATTTCGTATGTAGATAAAGTGGCTGGTACTTCTCTCTGTTGATATTTAAATATAGCAATTATACGAACAGACTTTAGGTTGATAATTCATCGGCCTCGGACGGTGGCATTTCTAACGTCTTGATGATCAAACTGTCGATGACTATCCTATGTAGGTCCAGCAGTGGACTAAATAGGCTGATGATGATGCCGATGTTGATGATGTGGCAACAAGTCATCGGTATATTCAATAGCCACTTCTCTATACTGAGCAATGGTTTCCAAAAACAATATTATTTTGATTACAATAAACAAAAATGGCAAAAATATCATTGATTAAAGAATTTCATCCACTTTGTAAGCAATGTGACTATTTCTGTTTTTTTGAAGTATTATCGATACTTCATAAGTACATGAATTCAAAGGTATTTCTGTATTTTTGTCCTTTTCAACTCTAAAAAGTAATGCGAATCATAATGAAATTTAATATCATAGATGGTTTACCGGGGAAGGACAAAGGATAGGATACATACTCCCGGACAAAACAAAGGCAAGCTGCGGACAAAATATAGTAGTTTTAATACATAACGAGTTTTTATCTTTAATTTATAATAATATCTAAATTGAGATTATTGTTTTTTGTGGTTTTGTATCATAATCATAAACCATTCAGGGTCTAAGAAATATACATAAATTATTTCCATCAATTGTGATGGAAGTAATTGATGTATATTTCTTTAGACCTTAGGCATATTGATGCCCAAGGTCCCTGTCGCCGGTTGTTTTTCTGAAAACGCAATACACAAGAGCCTGCAAAGTTTCCCAGCCGACCTACCATGCTGCAATAAATCGATATCGTTCATACTCAATTGTTTTACAACCATTACTGGGTCAATGCCTGACAGCGGCGGTTGACACACAGTGAGCCCACAATCTAGCACATAGCGATTGCACATCCGAAAGGACCAGGAAATGGTGGAAGCCACGCGACTGAGGGTTAGGTTAGGGCTCAGATCCAACAATTGTAAGATCAGTTTAGAATTTCCATATCTTTGAGATCTTACTGCTGTTCAAATATGAAATTTAGGATTCTTGTACTCCTACACTTAACATTCCATTTCATTACGTACAAAAGCAACAAGATAGTTTTTTGATTACTTCATAATGTTTGATAGAAAAAAATATATCTCATGCCTTCTTCTCCGAACCAATATGACTTACTGATTTTACTTTTTTTTTCAATATAAAATTGAAAAAAGTAAAGTAATTGAAAAATACTGACTTGAAGGCGTTTTGTTTTAAAACAACATAATAATATGACTTCTGAAAATTCACGACTAGATACAACAATTTTAGTGATATCTTCGCCAATTGTCAATAGATTTTGATGGTTTTTTTGTTTTTGAGATGGTCCCGTAAAAGTTATATTCTCAAAGAATTTATATGTGCGCGGTTAAACGTATCTAAAACATCATCACATCATAAGTTTCACTCACTGGTATATTGGTATCCATGGCAACTAGAGCTCTAACAAGGTTGTCGGATGGCGGATCGCATGAAACGAAGGATGAACGATCCTGGACTGATGATTTTGTTAGGGTTTTGTAAGCAAAGGGTCCTAACATAAATCCTATTACTAAGACTCCTGTCTGTCCGTCCGTCTGTCATCGGGCTTTATTTTATCAGTATTCTGAAATTTGAAGTAAGTTTATAGCTTTTTTAAAAGACACAATCAATTTTTCAAAAGCATCTCACAAATCATCATTAGATTATATTAGTCCAATGCTGGACATAGGCCTCACCTGACGAGTGCCATAGCGCCCTGTCGTAGTCGTAGACCCCGCCTGGACGTATGGCGTCCTACGTTTGCCGAGTCGCAGACTCCGCTCAAGAACACAGATATTTGACCTGTTCACTGCCACTTTAGGTTGCTAATTCTTTAAGCTATGTCAATAACCTTGGTTTCTTGCGAATCCTATCCTTCAGAGAAACTCCGAGCATAGGTAACTCTTTCCACAGCTCGCTGAGCAACTTTGAACTGGTGGACCAGCCCTACCGGGAGTAATTCAACTCAAATAACTAATAATAATTTTGCTGGACATGCAGCACCTAGCCCCGAGCTAAGCGGAGCTTGTGTTATAGGTGGGTAGTAGAAAACTGATACATTTTTTATTATACATGGAAATACCCCGAACACCAGAAACAAATATTTGCAGAACGTACAAACATTTGTTATAATGTTATCGAACCCAAATAAATAGCAACTATTATCCAAAATAATGCTTAAGTTACTTAGTGCTTGAGTACATTGTAAGTAATAAGTACGTATGTAAGTAATAATGTAAGCAGTAAGTAGTGTAAGTTGGTGCGTCTGCCGCAAGTGGGTCACCGACGTCGCCGGCGCGTCGGCCATCGATCGCTCCCCCCTCCCCCTCGCGCGCATGCGCACTAAACACCACCTTATCACCACCAGCTTAAAGTTCATTTTAAGTGTCAATGAACTGTCGTGTACTGCATACAGATTTGGCTGAAGAACTGCCGAAAAAGTTTTATGAAGTAAAGAGAACCCTAGAGTGTTGTAACGATCTTAACGAATCGACGCATGGGGTATAAGTCGTAGGGTATAAGAGATCGACATTCAAGATACGTACCGCTTCAGACGCAACTTTGCACACTTATTCCGGGATAAAAAGGAGTCAACCTGTCTGTGACATTAATGAATATTACTTATTCGTAAAACTTATATTAAAGAGATAGATAAATAGAAAATACCACAATGTCACAGCACACTTAAAATGTAATAGAAAATATTTACAACAAAACAAATTAAAAACTAAGCGATAATCGGCGGTTCTATTATCTCAAGAGAGATCTAAATGTAATGTAAATTTTTGTTGGTAATAAATAATTTATGTTTGTATCTCTACCAGATAACCTTGAATGGACAGGATCATTGGACAGTACCTACAGTGTAGAAAATTTAGTAATAGTTTTGCTGCACCTTTTGCATACGGAACATAAAAAACAAGCAGTTCTGAGCTCTATGATGATGACGTACCAAAGTTGACTTTCAAATGAAGCTTTCCGGGTATTCGAGGTTAATTTAAAGCTCGACCTTATTAGGACGTGTCAAGGTTCCTAATAGGTTGGGAGCGGAGGGTCTGTTTTAATTCGGTTAGGGGTCGGTCGCGTTCCGGCGCGCTTATTGAGGCTTTTAGGAAACATGTTGTTGTGAATAAAATACATTGTTATGAATTAAATAATGAACAGTTTCATTGCCTCCGACGCACATGCGCGAAGTCCATCTCCTGCAGCTGCCCCTGCTGCAGGTCACGCCATAGGTATATCGGCTGATGTGTTAATTATGTTTTTTTATAAAAACTAAATACCGACTGAATTTACATTTATTATCTAATATTTTTTCGTGTAGTTCATGGATGTATTTCTGCATAAACAAACTTATTTTTTTAAATCATTTCTTTACAAAGAGTTTGTTTGTATATTTTTTTGCTGTTTTACGCGGAACTAATTATTATTAATTAATAATAAACCTTTTATATTAAAAACAAAGATCGTTCTTCACATAGTAACTGACGGAGAAATCAGCTAATATTTATACTAAAATGAATAAGTACAGTTGAACAACACCATCTCGTTTTTTTGAAGTTGGTTAATACATATAATATTTGTATTGCTAATGTAAATGCTTTCTAATTAATAATCTCACTTCATAGCAGTAATTGTTCGAAAATATTACATTGTACACCCAGGCGAGAACGTGCCTGATTCCTGTCGTGTGTGTTATTTGCCTTAAAACACACGAGGTAGGAAACACACTATCTCCCGACTGATACATAGTGCTTTAAGTATACATAAATAAATATAAAATAAAATGTTTTTATTTCAGACACAATACTTAAAAGAGGTACTATACAGGCTTTATACTACACCTACGAGGAATCAAACAAAAAATCTTAAAAACCACTCGTGTAAATTAAAAATATATACTCGAAATTCAAGACGCTGGCTCGCGTTGCTCGCGTCGCATCGCGTCTCGGTGTGAACTGAGCCTAATCCCTGACAAAGTACCTCGCCAGATCCTGAAATTTCAATGTATAGGTAGCTAGTTTGGGATGGACTGAAGATAAAAAACTATACTGTAACTACACTAGGCACTAGCGAATAGGAATGTGAGCGCCAATACAAAGTACATAGGTATTGAAGAGAGCTCCGTTTATCATCGGGAGCTCAGCAAGCTCGGATACAGTTGTTCAACAGACCGTGTAAGGTGGAGTGGTCGACGCGACTTCTAAACTAAAAAGTAATCTAAAAATCTTCCGAAAAACTGACTTTATTTTTAAAGTACGGAGGTTGGTTTGACAATCGCCGCAGGTATTTTTTAATTTGTGATCATTGTACATATAGACACACTAACCACTAACTCTTCAATTCTTATCTTCACGAACTTACTGAGTCGCATACTACAGTCAAACACAAATTGCATAAATCAAAGTCGCGCGACACTTGTCTTGTGAATTTGAGGCGACCTCCACAACTCGCCGCCCCCTGCGTGGGGTCTACGGGCTACGGCCTACGCCGCTACGCCGTAGCACGCCGTAGCCGCGTAGCACCCGTAGGCGTATCTACAATCAATTTGTAGTAACGATGTTTATTGTAGGTGGCTACACTGCTTCAAGGTCCGTGTTAAAAGGTTCAGAACTTGCCATTTTGTAAGGTTGTTTGCGCTCTACGGCCAATTTGATTGTTTTGAAAAAACTAAAAAGCGACTTCGAATCTCTTCAAATCTTTTAAATGTTTTTTCAGTTTTGCGGGATAAATACTAATTCCTCGGGCATAATTTTTTTAGGACTACTTTGGGATCATTCTCTATACAACTGCAAAAGAATCATTCAAATCGGTACATACGTATCGAACATAGCGCTAATTCCCAGTAGTTCTGTGAAAATATATTAAAATTGCAAAAATGTAACTGACAACAAAAATGCAACTTATAATTAGCCGTCATGTACACAGCATTTTTGAAATTTAATATACATACCTACATACCTTGCTGTTAATGTTCCTAAAATTGTAATATACATGCAAAGAAATTCAGCTAATGTCAAACTGACAACAAATGTCAAAAATGACAGAAAATAATGAAAAATTAAAAAATGAAGGAGACTTCAACAAAGATGGAAAATGATAAAAAAATTAAAATATGACAGGAGACGTCAAAAATTATGCGTTGTGCGCTCAGTGTTTAATTGTTCTGACTGACGGTGGAAAAACGTTCTGATAAAAGAAAACACGTGACTGCTAAAGTAATTTTGGTTGAAATAGAAAAAAAGCCAAATTTATCATATCTATCCGCACACGTCCACAGCGGACATAGGCCCACCGCATCCCTGCGAACACTACAATGTCGTAACTACGTCGGTCCATCGAATAGATCAGGAAAAATATAGTCAAACAGAAACTGGGTTTTTTAATGACTTCTCATTCTTTTACCACAACCTCAACAGCACGGTCCACTGCTGAACACAGACCTAATTGAAATAAAATTTGATAACTTTTAGATTGTCTTATTGGGTTTATTAAGTAAATCTTATCACTATTTGTAGTTTAGTGGTACAGTAGTGTTCCCATTGTACATATATATTACGTAAATATTAACTTAGTTTACTTACATAATATATTATGGAACGGCCATGTATTACGATCCATAAACAATTTCACCAGATGACATATGACTCATCGCGTCCCACTTTAGGGTGTGAACTTGTCTTCTACGTGAAGGTCACAAGAAATGTTCCATGCATCCCACACCACAAGTAAAAACCAATTTCCAGATAAAAAAAATTGTAATGAAACATCATTACAATTTTGTAAAAAGTAATTCGGAGATACGGGGGAGAACGGTCAAGTTTTGAAATGTAAAGTCGCTCAAAAACAAGTTCAGTTTGAGTCTAAAAAATCTATACTTAAACAAATTATAGTTGGAAAGGTATATCTATATCAAATGTGGAAAGAATTAAAAAACTTAAGGCAGAAAGTTTGAGTTGCATTTACATCCCTAGTCACGACTAATTCAAACTATATAAAATACCATGCTGATTGTCACATATTAACGTGAATATTCTCTCGTTAGGGCTTTATTGAGCACAAATGAAATGATCCTCGCCTCGAACGTGTTAATGCCCTGGCGATGCCTCGTAATGGAAAACTTGCTTAACATCGTATTTCCTAGTACTTGCTGTTACAGAATATTTTCAGTGTAATATTATATTTCTCCCGTTAATGTTCGATGGCTATTTTATTGTCGCATACGTTTCAACTTTGAGTGAGTTTTAATTAGTTGACCTTGAGAAATACTTAAAATTAGGTACATGTTGTTATGAATGGAGTGGAAACATTTGCATCAAAACATGACAAATTCCTTCCAAAGTTCCTTATTTAAACGACCCAAATAACTCATACTTAACAATAAATCTGTTTGTAAGCCAGGTCGACTTCATACTTATAAGTATGAAGTTACTTTTAGTTAGATGATGATAAAATTAACATTTCTATGGTTCTGAGAAAGATTAAACGTGGTAAGTCTCCGGATCTTGACTGCCTGAGCATATAACATCTGTTGAATGCGGGTCAGCACATCTGTGTTGTCCTGGCGTGGCTTTTTAATCTCTATGTGAGCATTGCTACCTGCCCGAGGATTTAATCCGAACGCTGGTTGTCCCTATCACCAAGGATAAAACCGGGGATATCATTTCTCTGATTACGGTGATTCATTCACAGAGGTGAGTTGCGGAGTTCCTCAGCAACAATGCCATTGATCCCTACACCTCGACATCACAACATCCTGTTTGACCTGGTTGTCCTCATCGCTAACCGGCGGCGGCGCGCGCACCGCATTCCGAGTGTTGCCAGCGAGAGGAAGGTGCGCTGGGTTTTAGGGACCTTTTTATAGTTGGGTGCTTTTAATAAATTTTGTGCGGGGATGAGATTTTAAATCTTTCAGACTGCTATTTTATGATAGGTTTCTGGGATGTATCCTAACAGAATTAATGTTTTCATAGTTTTACGTTTGCGTTCCTACACCATTTCAATTTTTTTTTCTGTATTGTTGATATAGGTGAGTGGTGTTGGGTTAAAACATCTCAATAAAACGTTTTATTATATGTTTTATTTCTTTCCAAGTTTTGTTAAGGGCCTACCTCAAATCAACTCCGTCAGATCGAAATATCTTCGAAGCTACTAAATGTTTAACTTCGAAATTTATACATGGTAAAGTTCAGGACTTAATCTATCGATCATATTCGAAAACACGATATCATAAAATTTTCTCTTTGGAAAAAAATGACAAAGTTAGCTCTAAATTCTTCCTTAAACCTGAATTTCAATAAATATAGAAGTTAAAATCTTGAGAATAAGCATGGTAATAGAACTAAGTATAAAGAACATTTCATATGTTTCGGTTTTTTTATTTTCAAATAAAATCCTAATTAATAGATAATAAGCTAAAACTTGATTTCTGGGCTTGTGTAACGTTGTTTTGGTATGCCCTGTCCCGCTCCTATGAACGCAAAATCCTATGTCTATCCTTTTCACAAAAACTTGAGTTAGTGGCTCTTAAGAACAGCTAGCATACCTACCTAATAGTTTATTAATAACTTATATATATATGTTACAGGTCACTTATTAAATAAATATTCATGAATTATGTATATATTTATAAAACAGAAGAGAAAACTGGGTGAGATATCACGAGATCTCTGAAACTACAAGAGTACTGAAATTTTGCATGGAGTTGAGGAAATGTAGGCACCGCTAAAAACGGATTCTTTGAAATTCGTATTCTAAGATAGTTAATATGGAGTCAAAGGTCATTATTGTAATAACTTCAGAACCTAACTGTTGGACCGTCAAAATTTGTAGCGTAGAAAGATGACTTAAAATAAACAGACACGTGTTTCAGTGTTTTTAAAAATCCACACCCTACAGGTCAAAGATATGAAGTCGAAGTAAGGCAACTCTCATATCAAGAAATCTTAGGAACTAGAGGAGCTACGAAGCTGAAATTCTGCATAGAGGTTTCTTTTAAGTCGTAGCCGTAGCTAAAAACGATTTTTGGTCATTTGTATTTAAAAGGAGTTAAATGGGGGTCGCAATCGAATAAAGAGGATTTATAGGTTTTTCCTTAATAACTTGACGACCGATGTGACGCGGTGGGCGAAGGTCTGCCTGCGACGCAGAAGGTTGCGGGTTCGATTCCCGCCTCGGAACAAATGTGTGTACGATCTGCAGACATTTGTTCAGGGTGTTCTGGTCGTTTTCTATGTATAATAAAAAATATCTATCTATGTATTGTATTATATTATGTATATCAGTTATCTAGTACCCATAACACAAGCTCTGCTTAACTTGGGGCTAGATAATGCTGTGTGAATTGTCCAGCATTATTTATTTATTTATTTTAACTTTAAAATCATAAAGGATTGGATTTATAACTTTGACGGCATAGTTTACGTAGAAACCAACATTACATACGGTAACTACTTATTTCTGAAGTTCACGTGAATGAAATTGCAGGCGGGGCAGCTAGTACTGAGCAGGCGGGGCAGCTAGTACTGAGCAGGCGGGGCAGCTAGTACTGAGCAGGCGGGGCAGCTAGTACTGAGCAGTACTACATAAATTATTAAATCAAATTAAAATTCAACAAATTTCATCAAAATCGGGTACATTTCAAAATTGAAAAATAATTGTAATCATAAATCGATTGTGTTATTAACGACTTTTTTTACTTTACTTTAAAATACTATGTTGATTGTGTGCCTTCGTTTGAAGATGAAATTATATTATTCAATTTAGAACGATGATTACTAAAAACCTACAGATCTATTTCTGCGACATTATTCTGTAAAAATCGTTTTTAACCGGATGTAATAAAAACAAAATCTTCCTCTCACCTCTGAATAAACATGAACGTATAAACACGAAATGAACCCGCGTGCACGTGCACTCTCCCTACTAATAAAGCGCCCAGCTGGCAACCCCATACTCCATCATGAAGTGAGCGTCAGTCAGTGCTGTCGGTCCGGCGGGCCGCCTCGCCCGTCGCATGTTGCCACCACGGAGGAGCAGGACGGCATCCCGTTGGTGGTCCGCCGCGACCACCACACCCGCAGGATGGGCTACAACAACCAGACCAATGGTTACAACAAGTTGTTCACACAGGTGCGCGCAAACTTGTAACCTTTGTTGTTGTTGAGAGTGGTTGACCGAAAGCTTCAGTGACGACAGGACCTACAACTTTAGACAACTGAGTCATTATGTTATCTTCTGTTGACAATAACAATGCAATGCTTAGCTATGTCTTAAAGTTGAAAAAGGATTATTAAGGGAAAGTATTAGTACACATTCTATTCTGCTCTTAAAATATTTTTATAGATTATCAACAAACAATGTTGAAATTAATTTGTATGCTAAGTTCAAACAAGAATATCTCAAAATATTAAGATCTACAGCCATGTTTTAGTGTTTAAATATAGCAAATTACCACATTTTTTGAAGTTAGTTCTAAAATGTATAGGATAACATTCATATCTATGCAATGGGATCGATAACCAGAAACACACAAATTTTCAGATTATTGTGTACTTTTTCAATAGTTTTACTAAATAACTTCGCAGTTAATTGTTGAATTATTCATAGTTAAAATTTCCAAGAGTGAAATAAGGTAACGTAAGTACGTTATAAATCTTCAATTATGCATATAAAAATATGTGTAAGTATACAAATATGAGCATCCCCATGGAAAGCAAATTTCAAATAGCTGTCTGTCATTCAGTGAGAAACTGGCGACTTTTTGCAAAATATTCGTCAATAATTTTTGATCTAATTAACCTACATTCGGGTATGCAGATATTTTGGGGCACCCCGTATATGTTATGTATTTATTGATGAAAATAATAATATGTATAATAATTTGAATCTAAGTAACACAAATCCCGTTGTTTTTTTTAAATATGTTAACTTAGTCACGTTTTTTAAAAAACGGGGTTTTGCATAAATGTAGGTACATGCAATATGTGCAATGCAAAAACCTACACATTATCAGCCTAGCATGGTCTATAGTGATCTTAAATTAGCTAGATTACATTAAACAATTCTGAAAACATATTAGAAAGTGCTAAAAGCTTTGAATAAATTTCAGCTCTGAAATAATTTCACTGAACAAAACAAGGACTTAGTTTGGGAGATTGCGTTTTTTGTCAAACGTAGAGAAAAAAAGAAAGAAACTTACGTGATAAATATTCGATAAAAAATACTTTACTTTTGTTGAGATTACCTGTGTAACACAAACTATATTAGAAAATAAATTAATTACATTTACATGGACTTAAAAAAATAAAACAGAATATAAAATTTTCTCTAATATTCCAAAAAACCATTTCTGATAAGAACCCTCGAGGTAGAGACGAGCGTAGAGACATTGAAAGTAAAATAGGCCCGGCCCATATGGTTCGACCGTGTGCTTTTTCTTTGTCTGTTGTGTGTGTTACTTCCGCGGGTGTACTTGGCTTGTTTTCTCCATGTACTTATTCGTACGCTCCTTTGAAGTGATTAACGTGGAACGTTTGTTTCTATGACGTATTTAATTTGTAAGCAACAAGTGATAGAGTTGTTGTTTACAAGTGATTAGATAAGGCTAATGAATTGGAGATAGAACACGGTTGGGTTATCTACGTACCTACGTCAATCATGGTTTTTTATGAAATTAACTCTCATTCATAATTATTCCTTTTTAGTGTCAATATATCTATGAAACCTTGTTGCTGTCTGTCTATGTACCTATATATTTATGAAAATGTGTTGTACACTCATAAAAATATCAAAGCTTCGCCATAACGATCGCCATAGCGATATACAAAAAATAAACATAAACTCGCTGTGCCCACAACCAGGCTTCACAAGATAAATGTATCTTTTAAAGGGCAATGTATACGCTTCTACAACAAAACTCCTAGTGAGTTGCAAAATCTATCAGTAAATAAATTCAAACTAATTGTCAAATCTTTTCTGTGCATAAAGGTTTACTACAAAATATTTAGATTCTGGAAGATAAAAAAGCTTGGGACGCGTTTTGTTTGCTCCAACTCGAAAAATAACAACTAACAGGCTAAAGGTTTCTTCGTCTCTTCTTTACTTTAGTCTAAATAACGAAGCGACATAAATAAAAATATCAATTTATTTCCGTGTCAGTATTTTATTTTAAGAATTTGACGTTTTCTAAGTGAAATATTTTTGTAGCATTTTTGATTGATTGATTAGTTACCTACTCAAAAAATACTAATGAAACTATACCCCTTAAGAGGGTCACCTCTTAAGGGTTATAGTTGGGTTTAGTTGGTGTTTTAGTTGGTTTTTTGTTTTTGGCTTGGGTTTATAGTTTCATTAGTTCGGTTCGGTTGCCTAATTCAACCGGACTTTTGAGCCTTTTATTTTTAAGCGGATTTATGTCAAACTGATTTCAAGACACAACCTTAAACTTACACTTTCATGGCCCACTATGCAGGTCGCACATGTATTTCTTGTTTGCGGTGTAGCCGCGGCAGTGCTTGGGATAGGTACTAAACTAAACTGAGACCATTTCACAGTCACGGATTGTGGTCTTGATGAATCATCTTAAATAGGAAAACAGTCGATCCAAATGCTTGTGAACTTCTATGTATATTCCGGAATGAAACAGATTCTCTACATATTGAACAACAGCCGCTAAAATAACAACAGCGTTCGATAGGAACTAATGGATCGGTGGTCTGACGGAAAAGATTTAAAATGAACCAGTTCAGTGTATAAAGCTTTTGTAACAATCGTGGTTACTAATCTATAATATAAAAATGAATCGCAAAATGTGTTGGTAAGCGCATAACTCAACAACGCCTGGACCAATTTCGCTAATTCTTTCTTTGTTGTGTTTGTTATTGTCAGGAGAAGGTTCTTATGAAAGTAAAAATTAAGAAAGTTGGAAACATAAATTTCCACGGGGGCGAAGCCGCGGTTCGCAGCTAGTAAGTAATAATAACCACTATTTTTACAAAGGCTTTAACATCCCGATAAAGTGAGCATAGGTGTGCATGCATGATACTTAAAGTTTTGAGCTTCCTTTATTTTGGCACAGTTTAACACATTCACTGCCAATGCCTCTCGCATCTTGAGGTGCCTGAGGTGGTAGAACACGTTCATGTGCGTCGCAATGAAAGTGTTAATTTGAGATGCGCCAAGAAATGTTCCAGAAGACAAATGTTCCGTTAAAAGTGATTTTACTTCAGCGAATTCAGAGATTTTCAGTAGCACCTCATCAAGTCGTGGTTTATTCGTAATAAACCCTGAACCCGATTGCATTTACCAATGACTCATACATTCTGGAGACTAATCGCCGCCTAAACCGTACTGTTTGTACCGAGTACAGTCGCGGAAGTTGGTCTTTATACAGTTTATCTAGATTCATTGTGGAGCAATCTTACTGGTCTTTCTTTAGTACGTGAAAATCTATAACTCGCTTTCTACTTTATTTAGATAACATCGTAAATAAATTAGTATGCAATGCATAGTGAAGCTTTGAAAGCGCACTCACAACTCTTATGAAACTCGATTGTGCGTTCAATCAATTCCTTTTAATTTATGTAGATCTTAATTGCTAGACTAGAAAAGAAAAGAATAGAAAAATAATGACATAGTCTATTTATGGTTTTAAATTACAATGCAGTAGGTACTAATACAAAATTAAATATTATCAGACAATTTTTAATAAAATATACATACTGGTAACACACCTTTTGAAACTAAACAGTAGCACCAGTCTCTCACAAACTGTATTGAATAGAATTTTTGTAAAAAGAAAAAATTGTTGTTTGTTGCATTCAATCGGTCATCTCTACAATTTTCACTGAACGATATTGTAAAAAAATCACAAATGTTTTACTAGTAATTTACTTAGTAATTTAACAGATTTATACAACTTGTGAACAACATGCTTGACCTTAGTCGATATGAAAAAAATATTTGTGAGAGAGTATGCAATAACGTAAAATCATCTAAAGTATATTCCTTAAAATCCAACAACATTTTAATAACACTAGCAAATTAATAACATTTTCAGTTTCTGTTTAAATAGTCGGACTTTCAGTTCTTTTAATTACTATTTTTTGATAAATTTAGGAGCCATACTAATAACACTTTTCTGCATGATCAAATCGTTGTCATCGTAAATTCGGAAAGAGAAAAAACTATTCGACAAGAAATTTGATCATGCGCGTGCAAACAACCGACTGTTAGTCACTAGATAGTTAAAAGATCAAGTTTAGAATTTATTTTATAAAATGAATGAACACAGAATCGTGCGTGATACAAATAAAAAATAAACATAATTTTACTCATTTATGAAAAACTAAAGTTTGATTACAGGTCCACTTACAGAGTTCGTGACTAACCTTCGTGTTGGTTTAAAACATTTCGTCGAATTACATTTACGCCGCGATTGTACTAATGTTAATGTAAATATACCTACGGATAGGTGTGTACTATGTAACTATTGTACTAGGTACTTATAGAACAATGTAGGGAGCGAAAATATCCATTCCACAATGATCCTTGCTACCGCTCGAACATTGGGAACCGGGAATGGAGGAACTGTTGGATTACTTCTGGGTTCGTATTTATTTTACTATTTATTTTAAATAATAAGGGTTTTATTATGGGCATGAGATAAAAAAAAAGCAGGGTGAGGCCTGCGTAATTATAGAATGTTGAGGTAATTATTGCACAGTCCTGTCCATAGGAATGTGGAGCTCATCAAATGTCACCTACTGTCCACATTGGCAAGAAAAGCTGTGAGCGTATCACACTCAACATAGAGATTCATATTTTGTTAATGAACGTGTTAGCGATAATTATTGTAAATAAACGTCCCACTGAATTCTCGAACATTAAAAGACTTTTTACTATCCACGAATATTAAGCTCATTTTATTTTATTCAACTTGAGTCTCAGAGAAGATCTGTTGGTATTGGGATTATTGCTCGCTTTGCTTTGATGTAATATTGCTCTTAAAATTTACATGACTATAAAATTTAAAATGCAATATCTATTGCACTGAAAATAATCGCTTAATAAAACTCTAACAGATGGTAGACGTTTTGTTTATCGAGCTGGATACACCATAGTGTGTATCCTGTCTCCAAAAGTAAGGAAACTAGGTGGTTTCAAAATCTCAACAAAATCTAGATAAGATAAATAAACCGATATACTTTCCCATCCATATTAAATGGGCAATTCAGAAACCGTCCTGAAATAGACCGAAGCAAACGTCATATTCCATTACGCTAGCCATTACTTTGATAAAACAAACTAAACCTGTATTACAAAGGCGCAGAGTTTACATTGGCAGGTTTTATGGTGCACTGTACAATTTCAGGTTGATGTATGAACTTGACTTGTCTAATGGTTTCGTGTTAGTTTGGTTTTATCTCGCTGATGTTCTATCCGGTCGGTAATGTATGTCTGAATGTCTGTTTACAACGACTTCCTTGCCTTGGCTTACTTATATCTCTGTTGAGATTTCTCACAGACGTTAGATGAATAAGCTATAAAAACTGAAGTCTTCAGGCTAAAATTATCCGGAATTCCAGGTAGCATGATCCGATAACTACCTTAGCATTTTACTACTCGCTGTAAACATTAAACATAAATTCGAGCGATAAACACTCGGTAGGAAGTTACTTATAGATCGATCGTGACCTCATTGACAGCAGGTAAGCTTCCTATGATCTGACATCCTAGGTACAAAATAACCCGAATAGGCATAAAGATATACGAAGGGCCTCATTGACCAGGCACTGCGTTGCAAAGCTCCATTTTAATAAAAGCAATAGGTAGAGCTGTAGAAAGTTCCGAAAACTCTGTATTTCCCTCCGTACCCTTTACTCAACATGAAAAACGAATCAACCCCGCTTACAAAAATAAGCGGCCCGATGGCTTTGCCCCAAAAACGGGACGTAAAATATGCACGGAGTGTGGCACCGGAGCGCGTGGGCGACTGACGTCACGGGCCGCCACACCGCCGAAACCTCCGCTACAGACCTTGATCAATCGCGCGCTGGGTACCGACCTCTTTGCTTGTGAGCCTGAAAACACCGCGCGTTCGGTACCGACCTCCTTGTGCGCGAACGCGAGTGAGCTGTAATTTTTGAAAGTAGAAGCGTTTGTTTTTTTATTGCCGTGACTAAAAAGGTTTTGATTCGATTTGGTTTGAGTTTTTAAAATGATAGTGTTTTATGTTTGAAAGATTCGAACCCGAATTATTTTTGTTTTATAATTTAATGCTGTAGCTAAGGTGAGCCTTTATTCTTAGATTAGAATTTTAGGATTGGAATTCTGTTGTTTTTCTTAGATTGGGTACCTTGTAGTCAGTATACTGCATGTTCTAACTAAGTATAACGTTAGGTGCTGTTACATACATAATAGTAATTTTTTCCTAATTTTGTATCTTCTTTTCAGTATTTATATAAAATTGGTCCGTACTAGATTGGTTGTGTCCGAAATCTAGGTTTATTATTTTTATTATGAATCTGATCTTTTGTATTTTTTTTAGTTTTATTAAAATAAATATAATTATGTACTTACTTGTAAACAGTAGGTACCTACATATAAATCCTAAATTACAATATTTTTATTGAGCATGAAATGTAATGTGGTAGCATGTCTGTCTGACTGTGTGTTGTGTGTGGTCTGCATCGCATGCTACAGGCGGTCCGGGCCCTCAAATGACTAGCTACAAGCCCTTGGAACGGACTGGGGTAAGGACTACTACTTTATCCTAATAATGGACCTTGAGCACATGGAAATACAGAACAAGAAAGCTTGATTAGTAATGTTTTGGCGTGCATTTCCTTGTGTTTATGGTCCTGCTTTGATTTCAGCACACAAACCTTATTTAGTTATGTATAATATACTCGTATTGCATAATTCGTGTTACACAAATTGTAATGCACAAACGATAAAACTGTTCATTTTCAAATTCTCGTTTTCTTGTATATTTTCGAAGTTTGCCATTACAAAACTCTGATTTATCGCTTATTTGTTAAAATAAGCGATAAATCAGTATTTTTAAATACAAAAAGTTTATACCTACGTGGCGTTTTTCGCTTTTCTTGACTGTGGTTGCAATTTGTCAGACTTTTCACAAATCAGGACTACGCTCTCTTGATATCCACTGTGTCCAAGCTTTCGTTCTTTGATTTTGATTGGAATAAAAAAAATCTAACAACCATGCACAATATGCAGCACCTTATGCATGTATTTTATATCTTTATAACACTGACTTATAATAATGCTACTAATAGTGCTAATAGTACCTTAACTAAAATCTTTAAGAAAAATACCTACCTAAATGAAATGATCTTTACATTGTTAATAAGTTTTGTTGATATAAGAAACTAAAGCAAGATAATCTCCGAAGCGTGGTATTCTAGGTATTAGTTACCTAGCTTTTCTAACTTGTGTACAAAACCTGAAGAAGCACGTATATTGTGTGTATAAACTACTACCTCTAATTGCGCGGATGACGTCTCCGTCTCCCACGTCATAAACCTCCATTCACGCTGGCGACTGCAGTCCGCACTGCTAGCTGGTCTGTGGTCTGGTGCAGAGGTGCGCGCGCATCCATCCATTGCGTATTGTTGACAACGGACGCCTAGTCGGACCACCAGTCTGCACCATAGTGCCTAAAAACTTCTAAGTGCCTAGGGTCTAGCTAGTGAATAAAAAATCGCATAATTATGAAGCTACTAAAATAATTATACTACTTATTAGATGTCTTGTGGTTTCATAAGGTGAGCATTTTCATTTATTTTCGTTCCAAGAGTCTAAAACCTTCAATACTCAATACATTTATTGTTGTCCTTCTAAGTTTATCTTTCTGTTGTTCTTCATTTAGTGTTAACCTTCTGAGTGTCTAGTTTCTATTTTGATACTAGAGAAGATCAAATTCTCGTAATAATGATGCTATTTACGAAAATAACTTAGCTTCTTTGAGATGACGTCTAATGATATTTTTAAGTGATTATTTTTGTATTTCATTGTTACTGTTTGTTTAACGACGTTGCTCTATTTTAGTTTTGAGCACCAAGCATAGGAATGATCGAGTAGTTCCTCAGTTCAGGGAAATGAAATGTACATATACTCGTATATTTGCCTATTTGAAAATATTTTCAAAGCCACAGAGTGCCACAGCTATGCAGTTTGCGTTGTATTACCTCCGTCTAGTTTCTAAGCTGCTAAGTGTTTCTCCATTTAAATTATCATGCTCTCTACCTTTCCTCATCGAGCAAAATTCTTTTGACTTGCTGATGATGGTTCTTGTGCCCTACATCTTCTCTATTATGCAAAATTCAGTGTTTTGTCACTTAGCTAATGGTTGTTTTTGCATTGCAGGGCTCAGCTGATTCAAACTACTCGCAGCCGTCTTCGGAGCTGTCGCTGGACGAAGACAAAGAGGCGCTGCGCCGCGAGAAGGAAGCGCAGGCACTCTCACAGCTGGACAAGGCACGGGTCAGTATCTACCATCCCTACCTTACCCTTGCTCAGGTCTAGTTCTGGCTGGGGAAGGTTGGGGCGAGTCTTCACAGCCAGATTAGTGGCATGTCATTATAATACTGCAGTTATACTTATAGTCTAATTTAGTTTTTTTTCTGTGGAATCTTATAATTAGCCGTCACTTACACAACATTTTTGTTATATACATACTTACCTAGCTTTTAGTTTTTCTAAAATTTGTAAAATAAAAAATAAATTTAAAAAAAACATTTATCCGGAAAATAATTGGGCAAAATTTATTTTACAAGATTTGATTACAGACATCGTGTATGTGACACTAAACAAAAGCTTGTGAAAAAGAGGGTGCAAGATAGATAGAAGATCAGTTAGGTCAGAAACCAAATTCCATTTCTCGTCTCGTGTGTAAATTGTAACCTTGATTATTTTTCATAAATAACAAAAATAACATACATTATTTGAAATTTGTAATTTCCAGTCGAAGCCAGTGGCGTTCGCAGTGCGCACAAATGTCGCGTACGACGGCAATCTCGACGACGACTCGCCGGTGCACGGCAGTGCCATCTCCTTCGAGGTTCGAGATTTTCTCCACATCAAGGTAAACTAGGCCTTAAATGTTTTATTGTTTCCAATCCAAAACTTTAAAAACCAAGTATTAGCAGCTTAGACAATTTAACCCGCTGCCAAATTAGCAGCGTAGATAAAGAATAGAATCCAAGATGACAGCGGGACTATGATCTAAGCGATTCGCATAAGCTTATGATTATTTCAAAGTTTAACATAATAGCATGAGATACGGTACAATTATTTCCGATTTCGATAAAGGCCACTTTGATATCGTGATCCAGGACTCCGCCTGTTCTATCAGGGACACATAGTTCTTTGTCTAAATAAAAGTGACTTGACTGAATTCTCGGTGTCTTTCAATCAAAAAAATTACTGAATCGTAAATCTGAGAATACATACATTCGCTTCAAGAAAGCAATTCAAAGAAAGAACTGATGAGTAATAAAGCTGATGCTGTATGTAACACAAATATGGCCTTTGTTGCTGCTAATGTCTACTTTTAATATTGAGTCAAGCTGGCAGGGTGCCAATTCCGCATAGGCGAAAGGTTTGCTGTTGTAATACACTAGCATTCCGTTCCATTTTTGTTTCGATAATTTGTTTTGCTTGAATTGTAAATTGTTTGCGAAGTTTGGTTTTGACAATCTATGATATAAATAACCATGTCCTTACTCATGACATGACTCTTTCATGGACGCAATTTTGCGTAATGTTGAATAATTACTTATCATTGGGCGTCGTGTGTATAAAGACTATCTTGTTTTTAATTTAAATATATTTTGTAACATGGACGTGGTGTATTTAGAGAGAAAGAGGGCTACAGCAGCCGTTTTCTAGCTTGTGCCTTCACATTATATTTAGCGTCTCTAACAGCACCACCTTACATTCCAGGAGAAGTACGATAACAACTGGTGGATCGGGCGTCTCGTGAAGGAAGGCTGCGACATCGGCTTCATCCCGTCGCCGGTGAAGCTGGAGACGGTCCGTGCCGGGCTGGCGGCGCGCGGCCGCTACGCGCAGCGCCCGCACGCGCCGCCGCTCTCCCGAGGTAGCACGCCCCCCACGCCCGGTACGTCACCAGCCCGCTCATTGCTCACCTCACCTCTTACTGCATTACACACATTCACAAGAGGAACGTCTCTAGGATACGATACGAGTGCAATATTCTCTTCAATGGATAACAGCAGTTCCCTCGTCTTTAGAAATTTCTCCGACTATGTATGCTATGTATGTATGACCCACAAACTCCCGGCAAACGTTATCACCACGGTTCTTTTTTTCTAAAACCTAGGACTTACGTGGTTAAACTAACAAAATAATCAAGAAATCTTACGTTCAAACACCCTCTCTTACTTATAAAGAAAAATTGCCCAGCTAACTATGTATTTTGAAACCCTACGGGGGTTTCCCAGTTGGATTCAATAACATTTTGAGTGGCAATTCAAAAGTATGTCTGTAATCTGTATAAATTGCACTCTTGTCGTAGACGACAGACGTTTGTCTAGGCGGATGATGTGAGAGGGTTGAAGAAAGAACTACTGGACCGGCAGATTAATAATTAAATCGAAAAAAACAATGAGCGTCTTTTAGACGACAATATGTCAACGACCAGTTCATTTTCCAACCCTCGAATGATGATGGCCAGAACATCAGTTGCTGCCCGTCATTGTTTTGCTGTTACTTTGTAACATGTTGTGATATGCTTGTTGCTTATATCACTAGAAAAATTGTCTTCACTCTTAAGTAATAATCAATTTAAATTTAAAAGGTGCAAATCACATAGTGCTTTATTCCGAATGGAGGGATTTAGAAAAAGACCACTTGGTGTGGCAACAATGAGTTTGCTTTTACTATTTTTCTAGTGATTTGTGTACAACGCAGTTGGTGTTTGATTTAACATCGTCTTGCTCTAAATTTTCATTCATAGAATTAACGAAAAAGGCTTACCTACTAACATTCGGAAAATGCTTTGCATTCAATGTGTAACTCGTAGCAAGACGGTGGTGTGTTGGTAGTCGTGGATCGATGTATATTGTACTTTTTCTTCCTTTTTGTAAATAACGTAAACGGTTCGGTTAAAATCTATTTTTGTTAATACTTTATAGAGAAGTATTTGTGGGTTTATTTGTAGAATGAAAACTAGGTTTGTGTGGAATGAATAACTGCTTTGTACTGCTATCGATCCATACAACACTTATTCATCAGTACATCAGCGGTGGAATTTGCTAAAATTTCCTGGTTTTCATTGCATTAGCAGAATAGTTGGTAATGACTTTTGCACTCATTCATACAATTTTTTCAGATGTACCTTCCTTCGATCGAGGTAAGCTGTTTCTATCATTAGTAGACCAGGAAATGTCGTAAATCCACCCCTACCCTGTTTGGAATAGCGTTGTTTTACAAAATGACTAATTCGTTATCCTCGACCTCACCCGAACCCATTGCATTCCGCATGACCACCTCTCCACTTGTTTTTCTCTTGTTAGCAATAATCATTACAATTCAATTGCTATCAAAAGAAAAATGGTATTCGTATTACCAAGTACCTACTTATCTTCTTTTTATTTATTTTTATTAATGTATTTTTCAGCTTTCCAACTTTTAACCGTTGCTTTGCTGGATGCAAACAATTTTATTCTATTTATGAATTTCCTTCTAAGTGTTGTCTTGTGGCTATGGGACTTTGAGCTACGTATTTTGCGCCTTCCTGAACGTGTAATCCAGGGAACGTCTTGTCCTGTGTATGTGACCGTTGAGAAAAAAGTATCCGACCCTATTTATACCCTTTTTCTATTGACTGTCTTCTGATCGAACTCAAGCCTCTACCTACTGGAACAATGACCTGGCTGCCCCAGTTGTAAACGCCCCGAGAATATTTTCTATACTGAGATGAAAAACCCAGTTCAATTTATTATCATCAGTTTCACCCTGCATCTTAATTGAACATAATTTGGACAAACGCACCCTTATTTCCAGGTGAGGAGTCAGACACAGGGCGGGGGCGCGGCGCCGCAGCCGGAGCGCTGCCTACCGGCAAGGAGAAACGCAAGCCATTCTTCAAGAAGCAGGAGGCTTGTACCCCCTACGACGTGGTGCCTTCCATGCGGCCGGTGGTCATCGTGGGACCTTCGCTCAAGGGCTATGAGGTCACGGACATGATGCAGAAAGCGCTTTTTGACTTTCTCAAGAGGCGATTTGAGGGCAGGTAAGTGTCAAGTGGAATAGACCACTGCTGTCTTCGTTGGTGAGTTTACTTCCTAGTATCAACACACCATTCTCATGAACATTTTCATATTTTGAACGCTCACTCACGCGTGTAAAAAAAACAAGAGTCTGATAGAAATTGCAGTATACTTGCTAACTTCTTTATCAATTTACCCATTCTCATTCATACAAATTACGAAAACTTGGTGGACCCTCACGCGTGTAATGTAACAAAAGAACGAGTCTCTTTCAAACCGGTAATTAAAGAAAATTTCTTCAAGAAACATACTGACAAAAAAAAATACTTTTTAATTTATTTACTTGATGAACTAAAGCCTCTTTTGCTGACACAAGACACTTTGCAAAGTAACCTTTCAGTTTTGAAATTGTAATCCAATTGCAGGATAATAATAACTCGCGTGATGGCCGACATTTCTGTCGCGAAGCGGTCGCTCCTCGCGAACCCGAACAAACGCGCGATCATGGAGCGATCCAACTCGCGCAACACCTGCATCGCCGACATCCAGGTAATCATGTCTCAACACCGCTGTTCCAGGATCATCATCACCAGGGTCTCCGCAGACATATCGCTGGCGAAGCGATCCCTGCTCAATAACCAGCAGCCAAAGAAACCCTTGATGGAACGGGGGAACAGCAGAAGCAATTGCTTGGCTGAGATCCAGGTGCGAGGGTGCTTCTACTCAGGATACTTGGATTAACCGTTGTAGTAAAACTTATTTTCAGTGTGTATAACATTGCCTGCAACCCTGACCGTTTTAAAAATCTAACAAATTAATCTGTAATCTGACTTTTCCCTTTTATTTCGATGTTACCCTATGTGAGAGTGTTTACAATTTGAGGTAGGTAATCTAAATGTCCTATCTGAATTTTTCCGATGAATATTGCCCAACTAAACCGCATACCTACTCGTAAAGACTGACTGTTTGTACCAAGCGTTGTTGACTGTGCAGTGTGCAGGCATGAACTAACAACCTTGAACCCCAACCTTACTCCTGAATCTCGTTCAAGCGGTTGGTCTTTGTGGCTTCAGGCGGAGATCGAGAGGATATTCGACCTGGCACGGACGCTACAACTGGTGGTACTAGACTGTGATACGATCAACCATCCGTCGCAGCTCGCCAAGACCTCGCTAGCTCCTACAATAGTCTACCTCAAGATTACTAGTCCAAAGGTAAGCAAACATATTACTAACCAACTACTACTTAGTAAGAGGAAGGAAAGTAAATTGATTAGTGATTCGACGGGAACCTTACTTTCCTTCCCCTTGCCAGCTAGGGACGCTTCCCTGGCGTTTCGCTAAATAACTAAGTAGGTTTTTATTGTTTTCAATTGAATGGTTTATCAGCCTCGAACGATTTTAGTTTGAACAGAAATAGGCGGTTAAGCAGTGAAAGATCTTAAAGAAAATGTTAGGTACTAAAAAGTTGTTTTGTATTTTGTGAATATTTTGATGGATGTCCTAAATAAATAAAATGGAATATGAAAAGGGATGATGATGACAGTCACTAAAAATTAACAAAAATATGTTTTTGTTTTTATTTATATTCATAAATATGTTATAGGTAGATTACAATCGATTGTGACGGCGTGACGTCACAAATCACATATAGTAAAGGCGTAAATGTAGTTATTCTTTTATTTATTTTATTTATTTATACATTATGGCAAAAGTTCAATTTTCTTCTCTTGACAATATTAAGTTCATTGTGTATCATCAGATGGTCGTGCATCGGTGACGTCATAGACAGACTCCATTAGTATTGTATGTAGCATTTAGAGCAAAAGTGTAATGGCATTTCTTAAATCTTAAATTTTCCTGTTCGACATTCCTTTTTTTTGCAGAAATATGATTTACTTTTGATTTGTTTTGAATAATTTGTGCTCTAAATGCTCCCAGCATTTGGGAAAGTGTAGATTTTTAGCGCAATATTTCGTATTTTCACCAATGTACCAAAAATACCAGTTCCAATCGAAGTTGGTTTTACCATGAGTTCATAGAAAATGGTTTTGCAAATTACTTTTTCTTACTTTTTTCGTTTTATTGCTTGTGGAACGCAGAAACAAATACAAACCACAAAAAAAAATTCGCGCCACCCTGCGACCAACAACCTTACAACATCTTGAAGTAGGTAGTTTCTCAAATTCAGTCGTCATGCAGCACGATTGTGAGAGAGTGGGATATCCTCGCAGGTGGGATCTCAGTTGCACAGAGGGACATCACTTGCTCTTACAAATATAATTACGTTT
This sequence comes from Eupithecia vulgata, assembly GCA_946478455.1. Classification (NCBI taxonomy): domain Eukaryota; kingdom Metazoa; phylum Arthropoda; class Insecta; order Lepidoptera; family Geometridae; genus Eupithecia; species Eupithecia vulgata. The sequence continues at coordinate 1,245,797 of OX297862.1, read as the reverse complement.
TTGCAGGTATTAACCCGACTAGTAAAGTCTCGCGGCAAGGGCCAGTCTAAGAATCTATCAGTCCAGCTGGTGGCGGCGGAGAAGCTCGGCCAGTGTCCGCCGGACATGTTCGACGTGATCCTGGACGAGAACCAGCTGGAGGACGCGTGTGAGCACATCGCGGAGTATCTAGAGGTTAGTTAGTTGTAGGGGATACAGAGAAGAAAGACTATGCCCATCAAGTGGCAGCGGAGAAGCTCGGCCAGTGTCCGCCTGTGTCATGTTTGACGTAGTATTTAGAGGTCAGTCAAAAAAATACAGCGGTCACGTTGTGGTTTTTGATGAAAAGGGAAAATTTTGATTTGTCGTACCCAAAATAGCTAAAAAATCTACGAAAATTTAATAATCCCCTAAAAATTACGACTTTGACAGGACTTGTACACGCGCTTCAGTCCAAACAAAGTCCCAGAGTTTTTCTACTCCTACGTCACTTGACCTCGTGGCGCAAGTGGCAGAGCATCCCGTACTGAGGGATGGTAGCGGGTTCAGTCCCGTAGAAGTCGAACATTTTTGGGACATTATAAAATTTTCGTAAAAAAAAGCCCCGGTGCGAGTTTAACACACACTTTAATAGCAAAAAAGCTTATATGTAAAAGGTAACTAGATATGTACTTACGCTTCCTCCGAAGAAAGTGGCCTCGGATACAAGACTATTCTAGGTATCTTGGTCCTGAGCGGTCTATTCTTGAGTCTCTTAATTCTTTAGTACTGTAACTGCACGCGACTACTCGCGAGATTGCTTTCCACCGGAAAATTTAATGAATTGATGACATTAAATTTTCTGAATTTTTCATCAACAACCTTATCTATAACCATACGTTGATATTTTTGAGGAAAACGTTCATATTCCAACTGTTTGGTTAAGAATTTCGCTGGAGTTTGGTTAAAAAAATTGAGTAGTTAGTCAGTAAAAGATTCCTCGCTGTCCCATTCCAGAAGTACTGGAACGCGACGCACCCGCCCGCCGCGCTGCCGCTGGCGCGCGCGCCGCACCCGCACCAGCCGGCGCACGCGCACAACGCGCAGCACGCCGTGCCTGGTGAGTCTCCGACTACCCTCACATTAACACTTCACCAACTAGTGCTTCAGACACATGCTGATAACCAATTTCTACTAACTAGGACGATTACAGGATTAACAGGGTTAAAATAGTACATTGGCGAGAACCTAGGCGAGAACAGTACCTGATTCCTATCGAATGTGTCATTTGGGGCCCGACGCCCGAGGCGCAGCCGAGGATCTCAAAACACACAAAGGAATCACACTTTCTCCCAGATGATGCTTTATACTACATCTAGGAGGACAAATCTTCAAAAACAATCGTGTAAATTGAAAATGTTAACTAAAATTATATGTACCTACGTACGCAATAACTATCTACGCGAGTACGATTTCAACATGGTTCTTTTTTCAATTATTGTTCCGAATAGTACGGAAGAGGCTAAATCATACGGCGGATTCATAGTTATTTTTTTTTGTCATTTGACCTATTATAGAACATATATAAGAGCATATTTGGGATAGCTCCATCAATATATAAACTACCGCAGTGTTGCCAAAATTGGAGTTCCAAAGAAAGCTAAAAACTATACTTCAGTAAAATGTTACTATAATGATATACATGAATTCATTAATGACAAAAAAAATACACCATGACATTCGTTTTCTTTTTTATTTTATTTCAATTAATTTTATAAAAAATTTCTTCAATTTATTTTACTTCAATACTTCAATTTTTATTCACAAAACTAGTTTTATTTCACGAAATGTTAATCTCATCTAAATCCTAACTCATACGATTTGTAATGTTATCTTATTTGCCATAATTTAAATCATCATGAATAAAATTGTAAATCAGACATTGCACACCTAACAGTAGAAATACATTGAAACATGCTTATACCTAAACCACCTCTGTATACATGTATTTCACGCAAATAATACTTTACTTTACTATAAAATAACCATTGCTACCGGCCTCTATTTCAGAAATATAAAAATAACACGTTATTGGAGAAGAAATAATCAACTTTCTGAGTAGGTGGTAGTATAAATATTATGTAAATAACGTACATAAACAGCCGGCTGTTCTCTATATCAAATAAGTTGACAAAGGTCGACCTTGAGTGGATTGTTCAGCAGAATCTTCTTTGATCGTGTGAGTTGCAACCCTCGGTGCTGTGGTCACGTGCCCTGAGGAAAATTCTCTTTTTCAAACTCTGCCTTTTTTACGGTGCCTTCATCGATGAAAATAGTCACGGCATATTTATTTGCTCATTTATAAAACAAAGGGACATTAGGTATAATATAACCCAGCCTCAGATTACCAACCAAGTACCTACCATCTAACTACTTACTTACCAAGCTACTTTACTAACACTGTAATGTTATAACGTGTACTGCCTCTTCTGACCCCCCCGCACCCTCGGGCGGACACCGTGAGCGCTCCGACTCGTACTCCAACTACGAGCGGGACCAGCGGGATCGAGGTAACTAGCGCCAAGGCAAATAATATCTTATCATCCTTGTGGTATGACTCCTTTCCACTAAGACTTCCAAAGAGCACACTTCTAAGAAACGAATGAAGACTTCTTTGATTTTTTCCTTGTTTACTACTGCTTTCCACTTGGAAATACGATTTTATTTGCCCATCTATGTATAGCTTACCTATTAAGATTCTTATAGCTTCTTCGAAGGATAATAAAAATTAATTTTCAGGTTAAAAGAACTCTTAACATTTTAAATAATATACGACACCTTTTCGCCCGAAGCCCAAAGATATAGTATTTGCCTACATTATATCTATAGCTTACTAAGTCACTTTGTAGCTTCTTTTTCCAGGATTTACAACTCTCAATACGCACATTATTCTGAACGGTTCACGGCCATCAATGTCTACTAATATAGCAGTGTTGTTTATCGATGTAGTCCCCTCACTCGACATTGGACCCTATGCACCACAGAACACCGTTCACGATTGACCCGCTCCGTTCATTTCAGTCGAAGCATCTGGGCAAGCCCACTAAGTGCTGCGGAAGATAAGTCCAGATGTTTGCCATTTTTGCAGAACCGGCGATGCCCCTTGCCCAGGTTTTCCAACCATTTTCTTGCGGCTCCCCACTCTAACTCGCTTCCCAGATGGGTTTGACTCATTCAGTTTGATGGTCCTCTAATGCTTGCTAATAAATGAAGTATCACAATCAAAACATCTTTTCCAGAATGTGAAGTTCATCAAACTTTACGGGACCATGAAAATAAAGTTAAACCAGAATTCAGGGTGACTCTTTACTAACCAATTCAAGTTTTGATCTCTTAGCTTACACTCTTCCTCGGATGATCTAGCATCTGGCCCTACTAACTGCTTACGGGGTTCTGTGAATACAAGGACAAAATACCGTCAGACCTTCAGGTATCAACAGACGATTTTGGTCAGGGAAATGAGCATGTTCTCGCATGTCAAGATCCTATGATGCATTTCATTGAGCATTTTAATGCATTCCATGGATCACGTTCCAATCTAACCCGCCCATACCAGATCCGTTTGGAACCATTTAAACAGTTTGACCATCTTCACGTAACCGAGTGGTTGATGAAGGAGATGGCTGACGGTGTGGTTGTCTGCAGCGCCGGTGAAGGCGGCCAAAGCGGCGCCCTCCGCGCCCGCGCCCGCCGAAGTGGTCATGCCCTGCTCCGGCAGAGTGCGCGCTTTCGGGACCATAACCCCCCCTACCGACTCTTAGCCCATACCGTAAGTCAGGGTGTGGTGTACCCCTTCCCGTTTGCGGTGTGTCGACGGAGCTCCCCTCCACTCTGAAGTTTCCGGAATGCGATTGAGTTTTCAGTTTTGGTTTTGCTCTGCATTTTGGTTCGGTCGAGCCGCGTGGGACATTCCAGAGGACTTGCTGCGGAGAGGCTTCGTGCATGAAGGTTTTAGATCTGGAACGGCTCACGTTTCTCGGTCGTCATATAAAGTCGAATCAAACATAAGAGTGACTAAGAGTTTTCCTGCAGGAGGGCGACCACGAGGGTCACGCGGCGAGCGGCTGGAAGAGGATTACTACGACCGCGAGCGGTACCCGCCGCGCTACCCGCGGGAGCGCGAGTCGTACCGCGCGCGCCGGGCTGACTACCACGACCCCTACGAGTACGAGCGGCGCGCGGGGCGTGGCGGTGGGCCTCCTCCCGACCCCCGCGACCACCCCGCGCCCGCCCCGCCGCCCGACCTGTATGAGCGCGACGCGTACGGACACGATTACACGCGCGACGGGCGCGACTACCGCGACGAGCGCGCACCGCGCCGCGACCGCGACCCGCGCGACCGGACCGATCCCGAGGAGTACCGCAGCGAGCGACGCGCGCTCAACGCCGTGTGAGCGCGCGCGCGCCCCGCCCCCGACCGCGACGAGACTGCGCTGTGACGATCGCGGCCGGCGGCGGGGCGCGCCGCCCGCTTCCCTGTACATACAGTGCGCGGGCGCCGGGCGGCCAGCCGTGCTTGCAGCCTGCCTGCGCTTGTCCGCTCCAGAGGAGGCCGCTCGGCGCCGCGCGCCCCCGCCTAAGGGCGCTTCCGTGTGTTGTCCTTTCGTTGTTGAGCGTTTCCCGCGCCGGACGCTGTTTCGATTCGCTGAGCTTTAGGCGCGTCGCGTCGGTGCGCCTCGATATGAGCCGAGTGAAGGTGTTTTGTATTTCTCTGTGCTAAAGCGTGTTCTGTGGTTATAGGTTAGCGTACCGACGAGCTCGCGCTCGGTACTGAGCTCGCGATTGTATAAATTTTAAATAACTACTAAAATAAAATATAATTTTAGTACCGTTAGATATTATCCGTTTCCCATTTTTTGAACATACTCTGTAATTATATTGCATCGTCTATACTTCATTGTTGCAATCATTTGTAAATAAAATACTTTATATCTATGTTGCCATTTTACTCTTTTACTTGAAACCTACCCTTCTATTTCAGCTAAAGGAATTAGTTTTTTATAAACAATCTACAGGTAGCTTAACTGATCCATATCAATACCAGTCGAAAGCGTGACACTGACTGCATTGCCCCGCTGCAGCGCTGTATGGCAATGCTGATGCGTAGTGCCAGATACTCGCCAGCTCTCTGGTCACGCGTCGCTTAGGCCAGACAATTATTTTGAAAACCCGGAGAGCCTCGGTACCCCACGGACCTAGGGTCCCGGCTCCCTAATTTTAATGTACCTAATGTTAAACAAGTTAAGGCTGATGTAAACGTATTCGTTTACATCAGCGTAGCGTAGTCGTTCTTAGGAATTACCTTAGCTAATAAACTTCAATGGGGCTACACATAGACAAGCTATCGAAGAGACTTAGTTCTGCAGCGTATGCAGTCAAAAAAATCCGTCATCTTACAGACGTGGATACATCCAGACTTGTTTATTTCAGCTACTTCCACAGTATTATGACAGTATTATGTCTTATGGTAAACTGCTGTGGGGGAACGCTGCAGATATATTTGTGCTGCAGAAGAGGGCTGTTCGTGCAATCTATAATACGGGTCCCAGAGAATCCCTGCAATTATAATGACAAATCCCTGTCAATATATTTATGAAAACATGTTTTACACTCATAAAAATATCAAAAGCTTCCCTAAAAATAGCGATATACATAATATAAATACTAGAAATAAGCATAAACTTGCTGTGCCGACAACCAGGCTTTGTGAAGCCTGGTTGTCGGCACAGCAAGAAATTAATGCATCTTTTAAAGGGCAATGTATAAGCTTCTACAACAAAACTACTAGTGAGTTGCAAAATCTATCAGTAAATAAATTCAAACAAATTGTCAAAACCTTTCTGTGCAAAAAAGCTTACTACAAAATATCAGATTATCTAGTAGATAATAAAGCTTGGAACGGGTTTTGCTCCAACTCGAAAAATAACAACTAACAGGCTAAAGGTTTCTTCGTCGCTTCTTTACTTTAGTCTACATACCGAAGCGACCGAAATCAAAAATATCACTTTATTTCCGTGTCATAATGTTTTATTTCAAGAATTTGACCTTTTTAAGTGTACATTTTTGTATTTATGGAAATAAAGACTTTTTGATTTGATTTTATTTGAAGCAAATGCGTAGGCTTTTTCGAGACCTGCATGATAGCGCAATTGTAAATACTAGTTTTTATTGAATTTTATTATTTTATTGTAATTTAGTTAAAGATGTTTCTTTATTAATAATCAAGTAAGTAAGTAGGTACTATATCTAGGTGATGTATGGGTGAAAATGAAAAACTAAATTTTTTAAGAACTTTTTCAGTTTATTACAGGCGTGAGTGAAGTAAATTCGATGATATTTCAACGTAAAGAGATGACACAATGTCCAAAAATAATAAATTAAACATGATAATGAATAACAGATAAATAAATCTACTTTTATATTCTCGCTTGCCTCTTTGGTGTCTACTAGCTAATTAGAATCTAAGTTTATTTTATATACAATTTTAAACTATCAGAAACTTGAAGTGAAACACTGGATACTCAATTCCTGTCGCCTTCATGAAAAATTAAGACTAGAAAATTACATAATAAATTGATTACCTACTGTCATAGTACAGGTAGGTAGGTACTATCCATGCCATGCCATACCATACCAGCTGTCGTTCATAACTTAGAATTTTACATAATTGGTTTAGCAGCACTGTGAACAACTGAATTCAATACAAATCAAAAGTGTATGTTCTCATTGTGATATCGTCTCTACCTCCACGCGTCTCGTCTTTGGTATCACACTTAGTAAACTCCCGTCTCAATTTATTTACACATTCCATATTTACACTTCACAAATTCGATTGTCTTTCCGCCGAGGCTTAGACCTGACCAGTCGACTGTATCGCTGCAATTTCAGCGCTAGTCAGATGTACAGATAGTCGTTTTTCGTTTCCCGGCAATAACTGATACTGGGGAATTTATATACAGGGCTGTATCTCTTCTTGTCTCCCTCTGACTCGAGGGAGAGAGCTGAGAGCGCTCGGGTGGGTTCCTCCTCTTCGGACGGTTCTTGAGGAAGGGTCAAGGGCAGGGTTCGAGGGGGTAGCGGCGGTGCGCGGGGGTTCCTGCGCACTCGGAAGTGGCACTCGGTGTCCGTCGGCCAGGATCGCTGCACTAGAAGAGGCAAGTCGTCGGGGTGCAGCTTTCGCTCATACTCTTGGGATGGACACACCTGGAAATAACCGTAAAACCAGTTAGATAGGTTAAAAAGTTAATACCTTCCTAAAGTGTCTCTAAACTTAGTTCATGGTGTTGTAAAAATGACTATGGTGATCTTACAAAGGCAAAATGCTGCAATATCCTTCGATTTTTTGCAAATTACCACATTTTACGTTAATCCAGCCCTCGCCAAGGAGAGTCTGCTTCGGGCAAGGTAGCAGACAAATACAAAAAAAATACTAGTGTCATTACAAAAAAAAAAATATTTATTGTATTCTTCGCACTAGGTTCAGAACCTGTGGCGCGGAAAGCCGAATTACAAAGGAGAATTACTTCATTCACAGTCTAATATACACTCAGCGGTTACTAAAGGACTTATGGTTTAATATATTTATTTACTTCTCAAAAGATTAATAATCACTGGTTAGAAACAAACTAAGCTTATTGTCCATTGTTAGTAGTTCAACTTCATTTCTTTTAGCCTCTATCTATAATTAAATCACCTTGTATAGGAACTTCAGTAGATTCACGGCTGAATATAAGACTTTAACGTGTTGACTAACTACATAGCTAATGATCTGACCCCTTACCTCATATAACGAGAACCGCTCCACCCCCTCCGTAGAGTTATAGCAATGCAGCAGGATGGCCAACAGCTCGTCCGCCGTGGTCTGTTCGCTGGTCAGCAGGCACTTGTACTGTGATGAAGACATCAGCGCCGAGTCGTAGATCTTCACCAGCCCGCCCGGACGCATCTGGAGGGCGAATCTGGAATGGGGAAATAAGGAGATCAGATCAGTAAATTTGTTTGTATAATTATGTATAGTTGAGGAAATAATGAGGCTTGCGAGTTATTTAACTTAAACGATCAGAAACATTATTTTACTAACTATTCAAATGTTGCTTGACAGAGACCGCTCAAGGCGATAAGACCGCCCATTGTACAACGTTATCTGTATAAGTTCTTTCCTGTCCTGTAGATCTGTCTTATTTGATGTGTAGTAAAGAGTAATAATTTGTATTGTATCGTATTCACGAGGATTTATCGAGTAGGTATTGCCTTATTTTACCAACGTTTTTTGATCGAGACGCGATCGGGACGTCTCATATTTGTATGAGATTTGCGTCTTTCCATGCCATCCATCGACTGCCTTCGACCACTATAATGTGATGTTGTCGGTCCATCGAGTGGATGGTCTCCCAACACTCCGTTTCGTGTCGCATCGCGGCTCCGCCACTCGAGAACCTTCAATCCCCAGCTAGTGTTAGATAGGCGCTTATCTACTCCGTCTTTACTGAATATTTTATGACAGAATTAACTAAAAAAGACTAAAATAAATCAACTGCTGCTCCACAAAAAACCCATTCCAGCAGGTGTATAGTAGAAATATTATGAATTATCCTACAGCTGCCAAACAAAATAAGTTCACTTTCAATAGGGCCAAATTATACCCTTCGAGATAATAAGTAGTACTGACATCGGTTCGACACAAGTACTCACTATCGACCGGTGAACAGTTTGTTTTTTACAGGATGATGACCGCACCTGTTGCTGACCGCAACGAGGACACCGGCGCAAACGTGCTTGGATATGGTAATAATTAGGTAGGTGATGTGTAGAGGGAAAAAATATCTCATGTAGGAAATGATACATGCCAGCAGTAATTCGGTAGGTAACAATATTGAGATTTTGTTTTACAAATGAACTTTAGTTTCCTACTTAAATATGTTCTTTGTGAATCTATTTTTGAACTTTACAAACAGTTATGAACGTTAAATATAAATGCCGCAGTAAAACATTATGATCTATTTGAACCTCATAAAATTAAATTGTAAAGTCAACAAAGAATCGCTGCGAAGCTTTAACCCTTTAAACCCCTCCATTTATTGCCCCATCTAAAGTTAGTATCCTATGTCCCTGAGCAATAGTTGTCAACAGTAACTTTATCCATATGGTCAGTAAAGAGTTCACGTTTTGCTTGTTTTGGGACGGGAATAGCTCGTGCCGGAAGGAGTGGGACAAAAGTGGATCTTTTTTCGTTCGCGGTGGTCTGGGCAGGTTGTGATGACCGATGGAGGGTTAAGAATAGGTGATAAATGGTGTATAATGGTTGTTTGTTTGGTAATAAGCATTCATATTTACAGAAGAATCGGTAAACTTTTGTTACAATAACCCATAATAATTTTACTTATATGAAAAACAACAGCTATTAGAATGCAACCCGGATTTGGTAGGTATAAAACTTATGCATTTTATTGAGTACTTAATGGCCAATTGGCTTGTAAAATAACACGTTCGACGAAGGAAACTCTCGACAAATGTAGAGCCTATTGTTATCTGGACAATTGTACAAACACAGATGCTGGGTTTCACAATGCAGAGAATTAGGTAGGTAGTAGGTACTTAGAAATACAGACTTAATAACAAGTACCTAACTACGTAGTCATTTCTGAGTCATATTGTTTACAAAAGGAGTAGGTTAGTGATAATGTAGGTTTACGGGTTTTCTACCAACATTTTTGTGTTCCACCTACCTACAAGGTAAAATAACATTTACATTGTTAGTGTAAAATGAGCTCTAAAACCACCAACCGTAAATACCAACTGACCAGCATACTCAGGCAGCTTGACAAACTTTGGATCTCGGTGCTACAGAAGGAACTTTAAAAAAACTAAGGCAATAATAATATCTAGCTAGAACAACTTACTTAGAGTATCCTTTCGGATGGCAGGCCTGCAGCGCGGCCGGCCTAGCATCATCATCAAGCACCAGCGTGGTCTTCATGTTCGCAGTCCGGACCCTGACCTCCATGCTCAGGTAGAACAGCCTCGGGTCCCGGTGCCGCATGCGGAACTTGCCGAGGAGGGTCGCGACCACCTCGCGGGCGCGGGTGCCCCATGTTACCGACAGGGTCTTGTATTCGATGTCGGGGCGGAGACACCGGGCGTATACTTTGATTGTGGTCTGTGGAAGAAGACAAAATAAATTTAGTATATTATGATAATATACACTCCTTTCCCTTATTAATGGATAATAGCGCAAAGTAGGACAAGGGAAAATCGTAGGTGGTTTTGCATATTGCTCTCTCTGAATAATTTATACAATTTATGCAAAGTGCATAAGTGCTGTATTACCTACGAATAGTATAGGCACAGATATAATATACGTATTTACCAATAAATTGTATTTCTTACAATTTATTGGTAAAATCAATTTACATGTCAGAATCAGTTGAAATTCAAATTGTATGATCAATTGATCACGTTAAATTAAATAACTGACTGGTGGTAAAAAGATAGAAGAAAATATGTGCAGTGAAATTGACATAACGACAAAACTGCAAAACGAAGGAATGCAGGAAGTTCAAGACTTTCAAGATGCTTCTGCCTGCTCGAAGCCTTATGGACACAGGATGTTTTATCCTTCTAGTTTAAAATCCGGAATGGCATGCGCTCGCGCTGCCGGGACCACTTCCTATTACGACTTAAAAGAAAAAACAAGAGGAGATTCAGGATTTATAATAAGAAATATTTTATAATACTGTTACTGTGCTTTGGACACCGTTGTAGTGTCATCAACCCAACGCGCTATATTTATGTACATAAAGTTCTTATAACCAGGCTAAAATTTGGAAGAACATAATTAGTACCCAAATGTTTAGGGAAAGAAATTAAGCTGGTAATAGATATGTAGATATAACAGAAAAGAGATAGGTATGTAGGTATGTTAGGAAACACGTAATACTTAATTCAGTCCATTCACTTGTCACAATCAGACTTCCTACAACCTAATCCTTTCACAAACCAGATTATCTATCGCAACGCAATCAAACACCTAAAGCTAGAATGTTTGGATTGCATAAATTCAGGTTCACCCAACCCTAGACACCAAAATCACAATACACTTTGACACAGTAGGAACAGAAACACTAAATTGTAGGAAAGGAACACTCACATGGATATTATGGGGGTGTAGCGTAAGGCGCGTCCTTGGGATCGGTATAGGAGCAAGCATTGTTGACACGTGTGGACTTCACGACGGTCGGACGAATACTGGCTGATGATACGGGAGTGAGTACGGGAAAGGGCGGCTCAAATGGAACGGAAAGGGACTAGCTACGGGGATATGTGGTGAGGTGAGAGCGTACGGTAGTAGGCACTAAACTTGTTTGTTTTGGTAGACTGTTCGCTACGGTTAGGTTATTGATAAGGATTTACGGGTCTTTGATTGATAGCAAATGAAATGGTTATCCTTGTTTAATGTGTAACGGTTGAATACCAACTCATTGAAAGTAAGGTAGTCAATAATTTAAAGTCAGATGTTTTCAGTTGACAACATTTGCAAATTTTTCAAAAATGTAGTATTTTCATTGTGTAGCTAAATGTAGTGTCAAATTGTAGGTACCTACTAAGTATTGTAATGTGTTAGCGCATATTGGTTATGTAATAAAAGCTTTTATCAAAACCACCATCCATCAAAACACGCCTACAAATAATACACCCAAACTCTCCCATAAAATCCCCGGCACAGTCGATTAAATCAGATTCGGAGCATTCCCGTTGAGTCCTACAGACGGAATCAGCCGGGACGCCATGCGCCACCTGTCGGGACACCTGTCGGACCAGGAAGTATCGGTTCCCAGGATACGTGACCAAAGTTCTCATTCACTCAGCCTTGACGAACAATCGCAAATTTTGCACTTCGCATGTGGTTTGCAACTTTGATGTTTCCGTAACTTTCGAGGGAACGGAACCACAATTTCACCTAGCAACCGAGTCCTTTACGTGTGTGAATACCCTCAGTATTCAAACACACACGTAAAGGACTCGGTTCTAAAGTTGTTAATTAATGAGAGTTTCATGGCATTTGCAAACACTTTCGGTGTAATGCCGTTTTCAGTGCAAAAGACATCAACGCGCTTCAAAATATTACCTATTATTTGTACAAATACCAAACAACAATTACAAAAGTCCAGCCCTGATGGGTATCTTACCTACAATGTTTAATTTCAAGTCCATAATCAAGTCACCCATAATTAGAAATCACAAAATATTGGTGAAACCACGTCAGAGAAATTTTATAACCGGTAGATCCATACTTAAATACATGGAAATTAATTTGTGTTTGCTCTGCACGGGATGCCGTAATGATGCGAAGAGTATAAGAACCGTATGAATGAAACCACTTGCGTACCACAGTAGCAAGCACGGGCAAGGCCGCATCCGCGAAGGAAAGCGACGTGGTCGGTAAAAGTGGGCATCTTTCTCCTTGGACGAAGGTGTACAAAAAGCTCGCTCCGGACGGATGGCAGCGGAATGCGGTACCGAGCTGCCTTGCGCTTGCGTCGCTTAGTGTTACTTGATGAATTGAAGCACGTAATCAGCAGATTTTTCTTGAATTTCAGAATTACCAGACTTATGGTAGCATACCATAAGCCTGGACTATCCCGACATCCTGACTATAACCACATACCATTATTATGGTAGTTATAGTCGGTCAACGACCAGAACCAGGTAAACGAAACAAAAAAAAAAATACCGTTTCAAACTACGAGTAATTTATTTATCGCCTCGTAAGTTGTTTCTGACATATTAAAATACTTTTTGGAGTTGACCGTTCAGTAATTTTGGCAGTTGATCTTCAAAGCTTTGTTAGGAATTAATGTCAGAGTATACGAGTATTTAAATGTAGTAGAATGAATCGTTTTCAAGCTATACTGTACTACATTACTTTACTTATTCTCAGTGTAATGTCCACGAGCTCTCCAACGCCACCGGTACGGATGTGCGCACACGCATGAACTAAGTCCAGCCAATGCCAGAGCAACACTACTCTGCTGCTCGCTCATTGTTACTCACAGAGGTTCCGATCCGCGTGCGCGTGAGTGCATTGTAAACAAACCAAGCTATTGTTTGAAGTGCAGAGATAGAGGCATAGATGGCGCTAGTTAGTACTATTAATTAAAACATGAATATTAAATAATTTAACATGCATGTACATAATGAGATGATGAAATGCAGGAACAGTTCAGTTAGGCGAAATTTTTAAGATAGGTGAATGTGAATAGGTGCTTATTGAATCTCTTCAACAGATGGAGTGTGAAAGCAAATAAAATACAAAGAGCTATGACAAAAATTTCTCTTAAAATAGGTTCTTGTAATGAGTTTAAATTAATTGTTAGTTATTCTCATAATAAAAATAGTAAGGTCTATTGTATACCTATAATGTATTAATAATAAAAAATAATAATATAAATATTGACCACCCACGTTAAGCAATAAGTTACTCACTCCAACTTCAGTTATTGGACACAATTTAACAGGATTATCTAAAGGGTCAACAAGAGCGTAACGCATCGATCACCTCCATTACAAGCGCAGGCACATCCGTGACGTTGCTGCATTGGCGCCGGCCGCGCCGTCACATGCTTGTTACAATGAAATAACGTCTAATTTTGATTGACAAATGTAATTTGTAACATTTACGGGGTCAAGATGTCGGATGATGACCACGGGATGATAATGCTTAGGAAAGTTTGACTTTTAGTGGAAAATTATGAAATGCTTGCTGTTATCAGTTCGTGCAATAACATGACCTGTTGTTTATACAATTTGAAAATAGAACTAGCAAACAGTACACCTCTTGCTTCTGTTCTGAAAGTAGGTATACTATGTACATTACTCATCAAAGAAAATGTTGAGTCCAAAGGTCAGCTTGATTCAATCATCATCCGTCAGGATGCGAATGTTAGGCGGATTTAATGAGGAAGCTAGAGATGAAGATAAACCTGCATTAGGAAGACAAGAGGTGACGTGCCAATTTAACGCATTCTTTTGTTTCTTATGACTTTCAACTAGTAATATATAGCCATATAGGTAATATTAAGAGAGCCACCATTTTTTTTAGGATAAGAACAACACAAGTTTGAAGGGCGCGGGTTGATTTCTTCCGTCTACGAACTGAACTCAATAAAGCATGGCATGTGACATGTGAACACCCAATGAAGATCATATCTAAGAACAGTCATTGCATTCATAGACAAAAGTAGTACAATATAATAGAATAATTATTTATTGTGACACCAGAAAAACAATAAGACAAATACAACGGGCGATGTTATCGCTTAGAAGCGATCTTGAAAAGACATATTCAGGAATGTCCCTATACCTACACGGGTATAGGGAGTTTATATCACAATTGTGCGTAAGATTTCCATGTGGAAGTTCTTCCTGAGTAACTCTCTTCCGAATCCGCATCGACCACTAACCCTCTAAAACACGATTCCTGACGGCTAGCTGCATGCGTTTGCAGGCCACGACACGATTTTCCGGCAATTTGTGCAATTACGACTTCCGACCGAAGACGCTTCAGTGCGTAATGCAATTGACTGTGAAACTGAACGTATAATGAGGTGTTGGGCTGAAGCAATAATGCTAAAGTAATAGAGCAATCAATCAACCCTCATCATCATTAGCTAGCCTGAAGAATGCGTCAATGTGACGAGAGATCTTACTTCCAATAAAGTAAGTTACCCACCTCTTTAAGCGGATGAAAATCAAATTGACTTATTGTCCATGGAACGCCATACGGGCTTAATACCCCGAACATACATTGCTAGTCAAAGGTGGGCCGAAGCTGCGTCAGCACAATCGGCAGACAGCAGAATACTCTGGATATATCTCTCGCCGAATACGCTAGCTGTATGTAATGATGACGCAACTAAGTCGTCGTCTAGCTCAATATTTCCCTCAGTTGCAGTAGACTTAACCTATTTTCTATAATTATCTCTCCCTCATTAAGATCACACGGTGTTTAAACAATTGCAATGAATATGAATCTTAACAAATAGTCAAATCAGAACTGATTATCTCTTGGACCGGATACCGAACAGATCCATAATAAGCTCGCTACAAAAAGCGTCACGATCGAGCGTGCTTCCCATTTCCTAATTTCCTGCGGCCCGTCACACCTCATTCACCCAATTTAGTGGCGTCCTGTCAGCCAACTAGCTGCACAGTAGCTGCGTAGAATAGGAGAGGAATGACTAAAGTACCCAGATCAGGCGGGACTTGGAAACACTCGAACGTTGCACTATCTATGACATAGAGCTCCTTCTTCATGGCAAAGATGATAGACTCTATCTATGCTATGAAATTATAAAACTTATAAAGCCGAAAATTTAATAAGCCGATTTTCCAAGGGTTTACGATCAGTAAAACATTACACCACTTCAAACTGATCCTTTTGCGATTAGATGTTCAATGTTTTACAAGTTTTTCATCATGCTATACATCTGTACTTACCCATTTTTCCCCCTTTACCTACTATAGGTAATGCTTTATTTCTTTCACCGCTGAAAGCTTTTCTGTAATAAGTGCTATAACGCCCTGTCTTCAGATTGCCCCGATTTTTACTGCAATGTGAAGTGTATATTTTATTTGTATTGCATCGTATAATTATATTTGTTTTTATCATTGTTCTATTTAAATGGAATTTAAATGTACCTCCGCAGCAATATCGTTGTGTAGATACTTCGATTCTACTTTATCATGCTTCTATTTAAAAATTAGTGGCGCGGAGGCGCGGAGCCCTATTTCGCCGTGCGTATTCAGCATAAAGCATTCAGTTTGATTGGAGTGGCTCGGACGGGAGCCAAACGACCGACGGGGAGCGGACTGATTAGATAACTTTACGAAGATTTGTGTATTTGGGGGTTCAGCCGTGGAATTGGTCGGCACACTTACTGAGTTAGTAATGGCTAACATTATTTTATTGTTTTTGCTTGTCTTTTTTTGCTTTGCACATTTAACCGCATGTGTAGTTGTTCATGTTAGTTTATATCCCACTTCCTCCTGATTTGCGTATTTCCTTGTACCTACCTATGTATGACTAGCGGTTATTATTTAATTGTCATCTCACAATGATTCCCTAGCCGTAGTAGGTACGTATGTCTAGGTAACGGTCACGTATGGACGACGCAATGTGGACGCGTGCCAGCTGTTAGCACGTAACAGCGAAGTAGGTAAGTTTACCGTTATTAAACCTCTGTGATTACAACTACTTAATTGAAGAGACAATAATTTTAAGGTTTTAACTTACGTTATTAAATAAAAATAAATTCGTTTTTTTTAGAACCGCTTAACCGGTTTTTCTTAAAACATCTTTATATTGCTTAGATCTACGATAAACCTGTGAGAGTAACGTTAATTTATATGTAATTTTTGATTTATTTATACTTACTACGGAAAATGAGTAAGAAGACAAGGTAAACGGCTGGACCAGATTTTGACTTCTTTACGAGACTATAAGATCAGCTTGAAGTTTATTTATATAATCATATTTCATATTTTATGCTATTTTCTCCCAAGAAAACTAATGGGTAACATAATATCACAACATTGGTTCTGATCTACCTCAACTTAAAGCTATGACTCAAAACAAACATTGACTTCAAAATATAAAACACAAAAAGCCCTTGTCTGGCATAAATGCATAAAAAACCGAACATACCTTAGCACTTCAAAACTAATTTAATACGCAAAGGGAGAGCCCTCTTGAGCCCTGACCCGCTCCGCCGCGCCCCGCCCGTGCGCGTGCGCGTGCCTCAGACTGACGGACAGGCCTATTTTTATATATTTTATAGATCGTTCCTCAAACTACTGACAACTGTAACAACATCAGTGAAGTGATCCCAAATAATCTTGAAAACCCTTTGAGAAGTGAGCTAGTGATCTGACGGAATGTTGTGATGTGACCGTGTTAGATTAGACAGATGTGAGTAAAGCACTCCATTGTTGGGCCGCCTACCTTTGGGAAGACAGTATTATACGACACAGATTATATAAACATAAATATATCTTCTACGCAGCTTGACCTTAAAAAGATTGAAGTTAAAAAAGTTATCAATTTATTACCTAGCTTTACTTATATAATTTGACGTGTCCAAGAGTCCTGAAAGGTCTAAATAAATAAAACACTTAGATGTTTGTTATTATGATGAGCTCTAAATCGAATGAATTGAGGAGGGAGAAGCCTGGATAGAGATTTATAAGGCAATCAGAAGATGATGATTTTCATGAAACTCGTATAAAAAATTATAAAATAGAACCAACAAAAAGCTTGTATTACAATAATCAGCAAACAAGAACAATCAACCGCAACTCCGCAAAAAGAACAAAGTCTTTATCATCCGCATGTTTATTCATAAAGTGATCAGCGACACGACATCTCAATGTCAGCTGGGATCTCCCCCGTGTGCAGACTCTATTATCCAGAGTATGTTCATACAATAAAACGTGAACCATATGTCAAGGGGATCCAAAGGGTTCATTAGAGCTTCTCAGGCAAAAAATGCACGGAAGTTCGTAATAAACATAATTATTACCTATTGAGACTGTGTCAGAACGCCGCAGAATACATGTGAAGAAAAAGGGAGAAATCGGAGTTCAAACGACGTTAAAGATACGTAGTAAATAATAAATACGCCTCTGTGGCGCGGTGGGCGAAGGCCCGCCTGCGATACAGGCTGTTGCGGGTTCGATTTCCGCCTCGGGAAAAATGTTTGTACGATCAGCAGATATTTGTTCAGGGTGTTCTAGTTGTTTTCTATGTATAATAAAAAAAAATAAGTATTGTATTGTTTCATGTTATTTATTGGGGGCAGATTGCTGTATGAATTGTGCAATTTATAGAACAAAACCAACACGCATTTATCTATCGATGAATACAATGACGACCTAGGTAGACTTTCTAGGATTTAAAGTTCTGTCGCTGGTAGGTAGTAGAAAGTAAGAACTTTAAATGTGACTTTTTATATTGAGATGCTGATAGAAACTCACTAGTGAGTCGGTATGCAAAAGAAGGAGAGACCGAAGATAAAAAAAAATTAAGCACTCAAACACGTATGCCTGTACAAACAAAGCCTGCGCAATATAAGATCGTGTTTCAGCTAAGGAACTCTGGAAGCTTGTACAAAGCTGCGCCTGCGCACGTGCTGCGCGCGCCAGGTGTGCAGGAAGTCGACAAAAAACTAACCATGTTGATCCAGATCATTTTTATAATCTTGCTAGAACAAAAAACTGCAGATGTTGGTATTTTTGCATGTCTGTAGTTATACCTAGGTGGAATATACCTAGGTGGAATTCGTTTCTATATGATATCATCATGATCACATTAAGTCCTGAATAACTTTTTTTCGAACGATAGGAGCATGGCTTAAATTAATGAGAAGAATTGCCCAACTTGGATGCAGTAAATATATACCAACTAACCAATTATGTCCTCAGCGATCCATTTATGCAATATCAATATCATTCTAATATAATTTATCGTCTTTAAACACTATTCATGAATCAGTTGTGCATTGGGAAACATTGTTATCTGGAGCAGTGTTGTAACGAGTACTTACTTTCTATTGGGGACAAATTGTCCTTAACCTATTGATGCACAATGTCCCTTACGCTGGTGTCTGTTTTTACGGAGGGTTTGATACTTTGTGTTACCGTATTCAATCTAAATATATATAACATGAGCATTACATTATTATTTCACAAGTCCATCGTTCATTATATCTCTGTGTATCAACAAGCTAGGCCTCACAAACTATTACTGAATGCTCTCTGATACTCTGTGATTCAATCACAACACAATGTTATCAGCTGACAGATTCAAAAGAATCCGGTCGCACAGCAGAACCAATCAATGTGCAATTCAGCGGCACGCCTAATTGTTTGCTTTATTAAAACCACCATTACGCCATACCAGCCTAATGTTTGGTCACGAACAAGACTGGCCTACTATAAAACGTTTGTCTGAAGTTAGAACGATGTGCAGATAAAAAGAAAAAAGTGACGGTCGTCTTTTATATTTAATGACCGTAAAATAATACTTGTAATACCTATTGATGGCAAAATAAACTTAAATCACCATGTTCTAGGACCAGGAGCATTTTGTGGCCATTAAAGATGATGAAGAAATAACTAATTGATGCGAAAATCTATTTTTTTTCAGGTCAGAAAGAAACTGTAACCTACTGTTTCACAGTAATACCTATAGCCCAGCCCATATGTCAGTAAGCTTGTTGACTATTTCAATTTCCACCTGCAAGGCAAGCATCGGTCTGCAATTAGTACACGCGTGTCAATTACCAGGTAACACAACCACCATTACGGGCGGGTCATTATTTAACCGACCACGCTCTAAATTAACTAAATGTTGCGGAATTTCGCAATGATGTAACAAAACAGAAAATCAGGGAACAGAAAAATTATGTAAGGTATTACTTTCTGAAAAATGAAAGATCGTTTCCACGATACAATAGTTTCCTTCTTATTTGCCGCAGTAAAGATTATTCACTTCATCAATATTCTCAAAATAAACCAACACACGATACACTAGTTTATGTTTTTGTTTCGCTTTCTCATCAACGCACGCAATGTCTGGGTTAATTTTACGGTCGTTACTATAGGTGTTTAAATCAATATTTGATGTGCTCACGGTATTTATCCAAGGAGCTTTTGTATAATAGTTTGGTGTGAGATAGAACAAGAATAATTGGTTTATCCGTATATTTCTTTTAAATATCCTCTACAACCAAGAGATCTCTGTGTCTAGAACCCACCATTCCATGGACTAACACTCGCAGGTACATACAGAACAGATACATACGTTAAACTTAAAACTTAAGTATTTGATGTTACGTTATTAATTAAAGTAATTATACAAATAAATAACACCCCTCTTCTCAGGTTCGGGGACCAACAATCAGATTCATCGATGGTGGTTAAAATCTATAAAAACACAACAAACTATTAATAGCCGTCATAAGCAGTGATTGAGGCCGATACCGAGAACAACATCTGAAGGATGCATGCATCGTTTACACTTTAGGATCGGTTTTTACAAAGCTTTGATGTGTGAATTATTTTTAAAGATCTATTTACATTAATAAATAGGAAACATCCGATTTCCGATGCTGAAATAGAAATGTCCAACGAAGGAGTTAACTTTGAAAACTTTTATTGAAACTTCACTAACGGAGTGAGAGTGAAGTTTTTGAATTGGTGTGTATAGAAAACCACAATTTCTACACCATTACAAAGAATTGCAATTAGCAAAACCACAACTTTTGCACCATTGCAGAGAATTGGTATTAGCATTATTTTTAATTATAAATATCGATAAATCTCACAGTCAGTAATATTCAGAAAGTAAAATATAGTAAACACTCACCACCTTATTCCCGAGTACTAGGACATTGTGGAACAGACTCACCTTCTAAAAATGTAGGTACCTAATTGTCCCTAGAAACACTGGGGTTTTGTTGTACAAAATACTGAAAAACATCATTGTTCAAGACAAAAACTCCTGTTTTGGACAGCCGGAT
Organism: Eupithecia vulgata; assembly: GCA_946478455.1. NCBI lineage: Eukaryota > Metazoa > Arthropoda > Insecta > Lepidoptera > Geometridae > Eupithecia > Eupithecia vulgata. The sequence goes on along the minus strand of OX297862.1, from coordinate 1,225,203 downwards.
GTTAAGTGAGCTTGTTTGAATAGCAGTTGGACATACTTTGGTACCGTAGTATCTCTACAGTGATAATGGGCGATTGTAGTCTTAACAGTGACCTATTTTCGGTAAACATCAAACATTGATGTAATTATCTAAATACGCATTCGCTGAATGAAATGTGTCGAAGATAACATTACACAAAATTTTAAATTTGTATTGTGGAAACAAAATTGTGATGCAATTGCGGCTGCCGTGACGCGAGATGAGGAATCAAACAAATTACGAGAAACTTGGGTCCTTAGATAGGTAAGTTACCTAACGGTCACTCAATCGTAGTATTAAGTAATAGGTACAATTGCGTTCAACGCACGTCAGTCAGGGTACATTGTCAGTCGGACAGTTAAAATCCAGTGTTTGTAACTAAATATTATATCAACAACCATCTTTAAAGAGGAGTTAATGAAACGGATCATTCTCGGTACGCAAATAAAGATAAATGGTGCTCTTTCAGCGGTGTCGGCTCTCTTCTCAAAGGTCCTGAAACTTGAGAACAAACTGCAAATTGTAGCTGCAAAATACAAACGAAGCTTGTTGCTGGCAACGCTCGCTAGGGTTACTACGAATGAATAACTTAAGAATTTTTTTATAAGAAAGCGGTTGCAATGGTCAAATTATAACTGGAGTGGAAGATAGAATGTAAATCTCCCGTAAACGTTACTATTTTTGGAGTGTACATCCGGGCATATCATTTCATTAATCACACCATGTAGATAGATAATTTCATTTTAAATAATCATCCACTGACACAAATTGGCAGGTTAACGCTTGGTAAGGTACCGATTACCAAATTAAGAATTCAGTTACTTGTGCAAGCCTTGAAAGGAAACCGGGCAGAGTTAACGAATGCATCAATCAAGAAATAATAGTGATTGCTTTCATGATACGCCTTGATTTGTTCGAGGACGAATTTGCTATGGGTGAAGAGAGAAATCATCAATTGATTTTTGATGTCGTTACCGGTAAAATGGTAAATACTCTGCGTCAAAGATTTTTATCTATCGAAAAAGTGAACACTGGTAGGTACTTTTATTTATTTATTTTCTCATTTATTCCGTATATATATTCTATATTTTATAAAAATCTACTTCCTAAAGAATAATTGTTAATTATATATTATTATGTATATGTATGGTACACCCCTGCCTTTCTCAATTTTTTCATATTTATCTCCATCCAAAGGTTGCCTGGAAGAAATCGCTTCTAAGCGATAAGGCCGCCCATTGTACTTTTATGTTTAAGGTCTATGTCTGTTTGTTTTTTTTTTTTTTGTGGTGTACAGTAAAGAGTTTTGTATTGTATTGTACTCGTAAATCGAATTCTAGAAAATAAATGGTGCCGGTAAAATTTTAAAAGGAGAAACAATAAATTGTATGTGTAAACTCCACCATTTGGTTGGTGTCCCACTGTCGTCGGGCCGATGCCATCATAATTTTATTTATTTTAAATTAACTAGATCCTTAATGAAAGCGCATCCAGGCGGTGGTGCGTAAAGATGCCCAGACGCAGACAAGGCGTGGATCGGAGCTGCAGAGGTGCGTGACTAAATGGCTGTGCCTTCAGCAACAGATAATGAATGTTCTTGTAATGTGAAACACGTGCTATTCGCAAAAATACCTTTCATCCGCGTCATTTAGTACAGTTTCGACTTTATGGTTCTAAGATATTTGCTACATCTATGCACTTTTTAAGATACCTAGTGCTTTAGATTAAACTTTAAAATAAACTTGTTTCTAAAGAAATAGTGATATTGTAGTAAAGTACGAAGTAGTAATTTATTTCTCTATCATCCAATAAAACAAAATAAGTTGTGTTAGCAAGCTTAAAAACAAATGAGCTAAACAGTATAGTATTATATTATCTGTGGCTAAACTAAACCACATCACCAAAACTCACCAATGAATTTTCTAGTTTATGTGTGGCAAGAGCATGTCGGTATACAGGATTCGAATTAGCTAGATCAAGCTCCGAGAAATTTTTCTTCTAGATAAATTCCTGGAAAAGTCGAGAGATAATCCGCCGGATTTCCGAGAGGCAAAATTTCAGACTTTTAACCAAATAATTTAGGTTGAATATTTCGCCACCATGATTTAATTGTTTAACCCTGTTAAAATTCGTAACATCTTAAACCCTTTCTCAAAATCTAAATGCTAAACAACAATGGAATGCCTAAAAAAGGGTCTTCTGTAAATCCCGCATTACCTCTTATATCATAATATATTTTGTGTGGAGTTGATGTTTAGACAACTGATGATGAGGAAACAATGGATCATTTTCCAGCATTCTTCTAATTCCTGCTCACACAACATTCTACAAACCCGCTGCAGCGGTCTCAGTTCCAAACCCATATCATTTATGATTGTACACACTTATTCATCAAACATGACGTATCTCTATTCTTACAGGCGTACCCAATGCAATATAGTAACATAAACCTTCGGCTCTCGTTCGTTACAAACTCATTAAAGATTCTTGTTTTCGTCACAGTCGAGCGACGTCCCACTCCCGCCTCTGACTGATCGAATGTCGATTGGAACATTCCTGGAGGCAGGCAGACCGTGACTGGAACAGACCCTACAGCTTTGGATCCTGATTTAGTGGGGAACTCACAACATTCAGACCAGAAGTTTCTGTACAATTCAATTGAAAGCAGGTGTTGCAATATTAGAGTGTATGTACCCTGTACCTACAAGCTTGCATTGACTGAACCATTTAGGTACGGGTAAACCCAAATATAAATATCTTTTGAACAGTGTACCTACCTAACTACAGAGTTCTGTAATTAAAGTTACATCAAAAATACCTGGACAATGATCATACAGTAGCATTCGTCTACAGCACATAACATGCAACTGCACTCATTAAGGCTACAGCCTTCGGAACCGGTCACAGAACCGCTGAGAATGATTCATGCATATCTGATATCTGCTGACATTTTACTTTATTGTACCTTGTTAAAATAAAATTGGAAGAAAGTCTAATTTTGACTGCGTAGCTAAAATTATTTAATATATCATTGACATAGACTGTCATAGACTTGTGCACTATTAAAACTACAATTTGAAACTTCTCTCTACCAACATAGGCAAAATATTGTCCTACTAACCAATCCTATGCAACATTCGCATCGAACCCAATTTATTAAATCTGTTTCTGGCCAATATATTTATAGTTTAGTTATTCCTCAGAGATCCAAAGAGCTGCTGTTCCCCCGACACTCAGACCTCAAAACCAACCCTGCACATTCCTAGTCCCTATTAGGGCAACGTCTTTATTGTGCAGTCTCTGAGCACCAATTAACGGACGTCAGTCATTAATCAACAACAAGCCGTCTTGTAAGTGCCGACTTTGATACAATCGAGATGGAGTTACATATCCACGGGTAACATTTGTAAGAAACTTCCATGTGATTTGCATTATAACACCGCAGTGTTACGCGTTTGCCAAGCCTTTGTTGCAGCATTCTTGTGGTCGGATGACGGTAAACCCTTGCTAGGTTTTATTTAAGAACAACATGTTACATGCTGAATGTAGTTTAAAACTAATAATATAAATATTAAGTTTTATAATAATGTAAGTAGGCAATGACCTGAACTTTCCGCGAATAAAATAAATCTCCTAAAAACGTTGTGCAATGCGCCCGTCGATGCCATGTCCAAATCACGATGAGCTCACCTTTCACCCAAAAACATTCTCAGAACTGATCACCATGCAGCCGATGTCCTCAAAGTACATCAATGGGTCTTTCTTGGAAGACAATTCAACACGGAAAGGTCACGCAAATTTGCGTAGAATCTACGTCATAGACTGGTTTAGATAGGAAATAAGGAGAAACAAACAGAAATACATCTAATTAATTGAGAAATACATCAACTAATATAGACGTAATTAACGATCGACGTGAGTAATGTAATGGCTAATGACGTAGATATGAAGTTCAATTCCGTGGTCGTGACAATACATTCTACCAGACGTGTAGAAATATGTACTATGTAGATTTATAGAACATAATGGCAGGTAAGTCTACCTCTGAGACTACCGGGTAGAACAAACTACAGACAACATTAATAGATATAGATCAAAGTGATAAGTGGATCACCATAGAGTTAATATAGTGGCTTCTTCCAAGACCCTACAGTCTGTCAAAATAAGACAACTCTGAAAATGCAGTGAAAGATTGGCTAATTTTTTCTTGTAACAATATGCCAGAAATTGTTCATCAGATGGGATCCATCATAATCATACCTAATGGTAATGATGGTAATTTAGGCACTGTCGCAACTACTGACCACCAGTTGCAAATTGTCAACAAAAGCACAATTTTTATGAAAAATGGCGTGTGGCATTTTTATTTCTGAGCAATTTAACAAACAATCATATTTTTTCTAGTAGTTTTTACAACGTACTTGTGTGCAGTGGGTACAGTACCCGAAGTAGGTCATGATGATGACAAAAATCCAATTATTTAGAACCTATCAAAAAATCCGTCAAAATTGCTAGAACAAATACTTATATTCATTATTCTAATTATTTACAGTTACATAGTAAAAACTGCACGTTATTTCGCATATTTTTATTAAATTTATTTTGGCATGTCTCAATGGTAATTTAAACCAATTGAGTCATCTTTTTCTTATACGTTGATTAACTAAATCAGTGGCGATGACGTCGCAATAAAACGTACTCGAGGAATTAGTCACAGTCTGAACCCGGAAGCCCGACTGCCCTTTACCGAAGGGCCAGTTGACGCGTTTGTCTCATGTACAGTACAGAACCATTAGGCACCATGCTTGTCGCTAATGATCTAAATAACAAACACATTATCGTGCACTGAGTGAGCTATGTAGGCATATGCAATGTGAACGATATAAACTTATAAAGTTGAATATATATACATATATAAAATATTGTTATGCAGAATAGTGAGGCAATGGAGAGTGCATGTGTGTTTGTCCGCACACTTGTGCATTATAAATAGTCTGTGCTCATGGCTAGTCTCAGTTGAGGCTGGCCGCCGTGGCCGAAAGGCTAGGAGCACATCATCATCATCAAGAGAAGGGTAACAAGAACAAGAGACAAGCTTCAGTGGTTTTATATTTGTTGTGCAACAGATTCGCAGTTATTCTATTTATCAGTGACAAACTGTGACCAAAGATTCAGTTATTTCTCCAAACATTTGAAAAACTTTTGTGTGAACTTGAAGCTGAACTGATTAGGCAAATTTTCATTTGAAACGGTATAGCTGACGTCAATGGTGCTGAATTTTAAGCAAAAACTCGATGGAAAACAAATTAACTCCTCCAAGTTGGCATGGATAGAGCAATCTAAGGCTACCTTCGTCGGGCAAAATATACCTAAGAACAGCTTCATTTACTTGTAAGTCTTGTAACCTACACGAGTTCAATAACTATGGGCACCAAATAAACATATCAAAAGTAAATGCAAAAGACCTAAGGTGATAAAGACATTCTAATGAATAATGAAGCAAATATTAATATCTGATAGCTAAGATAGATTTATTCCAGGCGCCATATAATAAGCATTCACCACTTAAGGGTCTTAACTAACTATGATCGTAATCAACAGCAGGCGGATACGTAGACGGACTAGTGCAAGGTCACTTGTGAAGTGTTAGGTAGGTAAGTACTGGTTAACTTTGCTACTGCTTCTATCTAATGGCGATTGGAATTTCAGATGTGACGCAGATAAAAAAAGAACATAGTTGAAAGGGGACCTACATTCACGACTGAACTTTTAACATTCCGTCAGTAAAACAGAAAATTGAAAATCCTATTGACATAACTTATACCTTAACTCTTAATTACACACGTATTAGCAATCATAGAACTAACGATGAGATGATAACAAATATATAAACTTTACTATAGCTACCTACATCCAAATCACTTAAAAATTCTTAGATTTTTCCTAGAACATGTTCAATGACAGTAGATCAATTCAGTAAATTCCGATGTTGAATGTCGCGCGCGGTGAATACCAGAATACCTATTTAATTCGAGTTGTGCAAGAGTATTGGCGACAACTGGTCATTTCCCAGAACGGCGAGGTCGCGCGCGTGCCGGCCGATGCAACTTTCGGTTGAGTACGTAGGTAGTGAGCTTGACTGTGCGGACTCGAATTAAACAATTAACCTTTATGGTAATACCGTTAAGCCTCCAGCAGCACAAGACAATGCTGTTGGTTTTCAAATGGTTTGCAGTGACCTGTGATGCTTGTGTAAGTGGCTGGTGACAGACAAGGTTTAGTAAATTCGAAACTATACAGTCATTCGGGCGGGAAATAAGAGAGATAAAAAAAAGAGAGAGAAATATAACTAAAACTGTCATCGCAGTTCTGAAGTAGAGTCTCTGTATTTCCATTGGAATGTGCATTCCATTCGTTTCGGTTTTTGGGACAAATGCTTAACAAATAAAAAAAACATTTGTCCTTTTAACCCCTTGTTTCAAAACAATTTGTTATTGTTTACCATCAAACGGAACTGAGTTCGTGTTCAGCTCGTAGATAGCGCGATCACGCACTGGAATGGAACGCGCAGCAAGTGTAGATCCGGCGTCGTGGAGCATGCAGTTCCTTCCTCCGCTTCCATGTTATTGGGATCAACTGATCTATTGACCTTTACATGGGTTATATCGATTAACAGCTAATGGAAAAGGCTTTCAGTTTTGCAGATGGAATCTCGAGAGTCTCCAAAAACTGCATCTATTGATGCCAACACCACGTTGTTTGACACGTTGGTTGACACGTTGTTTGACACGTTGGTTGACACGTTGGTTGTTCGTCAAACATTAGTAAGTATATTTTAAGTAGCTAAGTAGGATTGCTACCTATGTAGCAGAGTTGCGTTCTGATAAGTATTTTCTTTTTGTTTGTCACTGATCCTCTTAATGTCGTGACGACACTCGCATCCAGCAGACCTTACAAACCAAGTCCGGCAATTTAGAATTATTATAGGAACTTTGATAGCACTCCAGTGTTCCAAGTCATCACCGTAACTAATAATGTAATAATACTTAGTGTGTTGTTTGCTTTAAAAAAATTGTCACGGGTCCGCTCTGGTAAGCGCGAACAAGTGCATATCCGGGATAGTTTCCTTCCTTTATTGGGCTCAATTGAACGTTGCGGGCCCTTCGCCCTTCGTCCGGTATCCGGGTTAGGGCTGGCCCTCGTCGAGTTAGTGCGTTATATAAGTCGAAACACGATTGACTCAACTTGACTCGATAGAAAAAAATCGCAAAGTTTCCTCTAAATTTTCATTTTTACTACGGAAAACCCGTTTCATTTGCTAGTTATTTAACATATTTTAACTAAATGTCGTCTAAAAAATACTAAACCAAACACTTAAGAGCAACATAGTTTTATTTTTTTGCAAAAGAGTATTATTTTAGAGCAATATCAAATTTATAAATAAAAAGCAGTGAAATTGCGCGCGGTTCGGTTCTTGCCTCCCATTCTCGCCTTCACTGCGCGGTGTTCGCTCGTCCTTGTCTCGAAAAAGCGCCACCACTTCGACTTAAATCGTCATTTCAGGATTATTCTCCATTTGTTTGTCAATTTCATACAAAGAATAGAATAGCTTCATTATCGTCTTTGCTAAACATTTTACACAATTGACATTGTTCATCAATAGATTTAGAATGCGAACTCGTTTCCCATCCCTATGACTACAATAGTCCCGCGTGGACCACCGATATCGCGGACGGCTCTGAAAGTACTTACAGCGGGTTATCGCCACCAGCAGCGGCCCTGACGCCAATTCATTCGGACAATTAAAGCAATAGACCACTTGCTACTGAATTTGGGTGCCAATTAGTTGACTTTATCTACTCTGCTAAAGATATTTGTTTGCGTAAAAATGGTTGCAGTGCAGTCGATGAATGATGGAGAAACTAAGCGAGAAAAGCTTTACAGACAGTTGTAACAGAGGATGTTTGCTACATACCTTGGAGTAGGTAGGTACTATACTAGGTAACAAAGTTACGCGACATTTATTGAGATAAATTTTTGCCTCAGGACGCAATTATAATAATTTATTGCGATACTATCATTATAAGCCAATCATAAACATAATTTTGCATGATTTACTTACAGATATATTGCGTAGGTACCTAGATTTTTTGGCAAGCATTCTTTCTTTCAACGTTTAATGCCTCGAGTAAAGTTCTACTTGTTTAATATCATCATCATCAGCCTATAGGTACCAGTCCACTGCTGGACATAGGCCTCTTCTAATGAGCGCTATAATAATATAAATCGTAGCAAGGTATATTACGGTTGGTATATTTTCTATAGTAATCGGCGAGTAACCACAGACGCAGCTATAACATAATATTTTAATTACTTCACCAAAATATGTCGACAGATGCACTTCGGACCTACCATACCCCTGGCCATACGGCCATACCCCTGGGGGTACGGTGGGACGAAACCATACCACTATTGTAGTGTTGGGAATTAAAATGTAGCACGATATATTTTGGTATAGTAAGACAAGACGGCCGCAGGTGCAAAAATATATAATAGATACAGCATAGCCACCGTCTGTGCTCACTGTGCTCAGCTTGCTCTGCCATAATAAATAGCTTAGGTACTCTAGGAGTAATACATTATAGCACCGTCCGTTTTATATAGGTGTATAGAAACAGTTGAGCTATATTCAGTTTGTCAGGTGTCTTCAATTCGTTAAGTTTTAGCTCAACTGATCCAAATCCACCACAATCGAAAGAAAAGCTTCACTAAGACGCTGACTGCTTTGCGGCTGTATAGTATTGCGCTGCACCAGATACTCGACCTTGAGTAAATAAGTTATTTGATCAAGTGTTCATTGGACAAAGAAATTGGATGAGTGGAATGGGCACCTTAGCAACGCGACGTAACAACGCAGGCATACCCGAGCGCACCACACGCTGATGTCATGAACGGCGGCGGCGGCGGCGGCGGCGGCGCGCTTGGCTGCGGCAGCGCATCCTAGAGCTATAATCTAACTTGGAATAATTATGTTGTATTGCCACAAGGTAATCGACATTCATTTGTATTCCGAATGTGTTTGCATTTTTATTCTGCCAGATTCCAGGATTTTCCTCTTATTTCAATATTTTAGTTTCAAATTTGTATTTTGTTTTGATAAAATGTTGTGTTAACAGATCCAGAGCAGCCAGGTTTTATTTGTAACTTTTCAATTAGTAATCTTCTTTATTAGTATAGACTTGATATCTATTACCTCTAAAGAGTTTTTATTTTTCATTTGTGTATAGATTGAGACCTACTATCTCGTAAGTATGAATAATTAGTAATTATTCATACTTACGAGATAGTAGGTCTACGAATACGAGCGCTGCATACGACTAGGACACATTGTGTACTGAGAAACGGATGTTGAACGTAGAGGACGCAAGCGTATGTTGAGGAATGCCAGAGGATTTTACGAATGCAAATTATTATATTGTTTTTAATTTGCATTTGTTTTTAATTTGTATTTATGTAATTATTAATTACATAAATACAAATTAAAAACAATATAATAATTTGCATTCGTAAAATCCTCTGGCATTCCTCAACATACGCTTGCGTCCTCTACGTTCAACATCCGTTTCTCAGTACACAATGTGTCCTAGTCGTATGCAGCGCTCGTATTATCCGTACGATGAATAACTATCGATAGTCGATAACAGGTAGAGGTCACCGCACCGTCACTGGTCGGAGGTGACTCTGCGTGGGACCTATACATCTGATGTGTTTTGATTTATCATTTATCTTCTAGTGTCTTATTATGCTCACTGCAAATTTTTATATTGTTTTACAAACGACACAATTGTTTAAATTATGTTAAATCATTGTAAACTAGAGTGGCTTTGAACACCGTGTAGAATAGTACCTATCGACTTGGGATGTTAATGTTTTAACTGATTCTTGCAAACCACATAAGCTTTAGGTAGTCTACTGAAATTCCGGTAAGAGTAAAATTACACGCCGCTAACGCAATTTCATACCTTTTGTTTCATTATAGTGTGAAAGTTTGGCTAATGGACATAGCTAGTGAGGTTCTTGTTCCTACTCAGCTGATGATTGCTATAAAACAGAAGCCAACAGCAATTTAATCGCCATTGACAAGGATGAAATCGAATATCTGCTATTGCTTTCTACAGATCGAGTTGACTGTCTGTAGAGCAAAGTGATGGATTTTATAACTAAATCACTCTCACTTTTTCATAGATGCTGCCACGTCATGTTAAACTTTGTATGCCACTTATAGCTTCATTGTTTTTTTCTCTACTAGGTCTTTTAATGCCCTCGTAATGTTTTCAACCGACAAAGGAAGAAGTTCTTAAGTCGACAATTTTTTTTTTACAAATCAGTTTTAATTTTTTTTAAATGATTGGAAAGGAGGCAATATATGTATAAGTATGTTAGTTATTCTATTTTCACAGTTTCTTTCACGGTCGAGTTTCGCCTACAGAATAGTAGAAAGCCGATCTTGATGATATGGCTAGGTAATGGGCGGAAGTGAAAGACCAATGGTGACCACGTGGTGCCTATGGATATGACTGCAACTGCGGCGAAACGGTGTGAGTTCCATTCCGGCCCAGCATTATGCAACGCGATGCATATTCATGCAGGATGTGAGCTAAGACTTTATGGATTTTGATACCAATAATACCGAATGAAGTCATCAAACGGCAGATTATACTAATGATTTAACCGCATCTGCGCTACAATCAGTGTAATGAAAAATTCATGCGAAAAGGCACTGCATAACCTGCATATCGTATTGCGCGTGAGTGAAACAATACCTGCGATGAGCTAATTTTTAGAAAGTATCAGATGTCTTCGAATTCCGACAAATGTCTAATCAATATCAAATTCACCATTGTAACACCATACAAATCCCAAAAACAAAGGTGCAATCCACGCAAAAAAGAGGATTCCGCAAAAAGTGCACATTCTAAGTAATGGGAAAAGAATCAACAATGCAGTTGCAGATGTACGAGTACTCCCGCACATGTCAACGAGACCGTGGGAAGACGAACATACTGTATCTTACAAGATTTTACTTGCCAGCGGATATTAGTATTAAGCCCGTTATAATAAGAACTAATAACGTGCATGATAAAGATGGCAGTGAGATTTATTATATCAAGGATGTATTTAATAACATAAATACTATTTTCAATCCTATTATGGAAGTAGTAAAGTGCGTAATTACTCACGTAACAAAACGGGAGACACAAGATTATTATGATTGTTGATATTACAGAAAGTCTAGATTAAACGGCAATAATTAGGTATTAAGTCGTAACTGTAGGTACCTACCACCCATCTACTACTGTAGACAAAGAAAACTAGCATGCGTTAGAGATCTCCACTCACATAAAGGGACTTCCTTATTAACATGAATAACGAAGACATGGTTACAGCTAGACTAAACCCACGTTGATGTGGGAAACTTGCGGTATGCTCTAATAACACAGGAAAAATAAAATCCATGCTGCACAGGTTTTGCATCACGTTCCCATGTATTCACACAATCCATACAAACTCATTACACGCCGTTATAAGCGCAGGCAATAATTAAACGATATGGGAAATTCAATAGAATCGGGGGCGTTCCTATTGTTCTATGTAGAATGGGTACATATTCCACGATTACATGACCCAACATGCTGCAGTCTCAGAAATCATATATGAAACACAACTTTACCGCATTTGATAATATAACTGACAGTGGCGTGAAAAAGTGAATTTACTTACTAGTGACTAGTTGCATGTTCGCATTTACTCTCACCAATGCAGTGTGCATTGGCAAGTGTGCAAAATAGCGTTAATGAAGTACATAGTTTAAAACAAGATTCGCCAAGTGCGAGTGTAACTCGCGCGCCGAGGGTTTCAAACATTTGCCAATTATTTGGACAATCAATTTTCTGAAATATTTTAAAAAGTATGAATCTTACAGAAATTTCAAAAAGTGTTTTGAAATGGTCAAAACGAATACCTTTCATTTGATACCCCACATGGGTAGGTACCCCTTTTTGAAAAAAATCCCCTTTTTTGACCATTTTTCAAAAACTATTATTATTACAGACTTCTCTATATTTTTCCTGTAAAATATAGATTGATATCTACAAACGCCTAATACATTGTACATGGATCGGTCGTCAATCTTCGGAGCTAGGGGGGGGGGGGAATGGTCAATTTTCCGTCTTTTTTTGAAATATTTCAAAAAGTATGAAACTTACAGAAATTTCAAAAAGTGTTTTGAAATGGTCAAAACGATACCTTTCATTTGATACCCCACATAGGCAGGTACCCTTCCTTTTGAAAAAAAATTCCCCCCCTTTTTGACCATTTTTCAAAAACTATTATTATTACAGACTTCTCTATATTTTTCCTGTAAAATATAGATTGATATCTACAAACGCCTAATACATTGTACATGGATCGGTCTGCAATCTTCGGAGCTAGGGGGGGGGGAATGGTCAATTTTTCGTCTTTTTTTGAAATATTTCAAAAAGTATGAAACTTACAGAAATTTCAAAAAGTGTTTTAAAATGGTCAAAACGATACCTTTCATTTGATACCCCACATAGGTAGGTACCCCCCCTTTTGAAAAAAAATTCCCCCCCTTTTTGACCATTTTTCAAAAACTATTATTATTACCGACTTCTCTATATTTTTCCTGTAAAATATAGATCGATATCTACAAACGCCTAGTACATTGTACGTGGATCGGTCTGCAATCTTCGGAGATAGGGGGGGGGGGGAAGGTAAATTTTTCGACTATTTTTGAAATATTTCAAAAAGTATGAAACTTACAGAAATTTCAAAAAGTGTTTTGAAATGGTCAAAACGATACCTTTCATTTGATACCCCACATAGGCAGGTACCTCTCCTTTTGAAAAAAAATTCCCCCCCTTTTTGACCATTTTTCAAAAACTATTATTATTACAGACTTCTCTATATTTTTCCTGTAAAATATAGATTGATATCTACAAACGCCTAATACATTGTACATGGATCGGTCTGCAATCTTCGGAGCTAGGGGGGGGGGGAATGGTCAATTTTTCGTCTTTTTTTGAAATATTTCAAAAAGTATGAAACTCACAGAAATTTCAAAAAGTGTTTTGAAATGGTCAAAACGATACCTTTCATTTGATACCCCACATAGGTAGGTACCCCCCCTTTTGAAAAAAAATTCCCCCCCTTTTTGACCATTTTTCAAAAACTATTATTATTACAGACTTCTCTATATTTTTCCTGTAAAATATAGATTGATATCTACAAACGCCTAATACATTGTACGTGGATCGGTCTGCAATCTTCGGAGATAGGGGGGGGGGGAAAGGTCAATTTTTCGACTATTTTTGAAATATTTCAAAAAGTATGAAACTCACAGAAATTTCAAAAAGTGTTTTGAAATGGTCAAAACGATACCTTTCATTTGATACCCCACATAGGCAGGTACCCCTCCTTTTGAAAAAAAATTCCCTCTCTTTTTGACCATTTTTCAAAAATTATTATTATTACAGACTTCTCTATATTTTTCCTGTAAAATATAGATCGATGTCTACAAACGCCTAATACATTGTACATGGATCGGTCTGCAATCTTCGGAGCTAGGGGGGGGGGAATGGTCAATTTTTCGTCTTTTTTTGAAATATTTCAAAAAGTATGAAACTTACAGAAATTTCAAAAAGTGTTTTGAAATGGTCAAAACGATACCTTTCATTTGATACCCCACATAGGTAGGTACCCCCCCTTTTGAAAAAAAATTCCCCCCCTTTTTGACCATTTTTCAAAAACTATTATTATTACCGACTTCTCTATATTTTTCCTGTAAAATATAGATCGATGTCTACAAACGCCTAGTACATTGTACATGGATCGGTCTGCAATCTTCGGAGCTAGGGGGGGGGGGAATGGTCAATTTTTCGTCTTTTTTTGAAATATTTCAAAAAGTATGAAACTTACAGAAATTTCAAAAAGTGTTTTGAAATGGTCAAAACGATACCTTTCATTTGATACCCCACATAGGTAGGTACCCCCCCTTTTGAAAAAAAATTCCCCCCCTTTTTGACCATTTTTCAAAAACTATTATTATTACCGACTTCTCTATATTTTTCCTATAAAATATAGATCGATGTCTACAAACGCCTAGTACATTGTACGTCGATCGGTGTGCAATCTTCGGAGATAGGGGGGGGGGGGGGTATGGTCAATTTTTCGACTTTTTTTGAAATATTTCAAAAAGTATGAAATTTACAGAAATTTCAAAAAGTGTTTTGAAATGTACAAAACGATACCTTTCATTTGATACCCCATTTGCCTTCCTAGGTCTCTTTTGAAATTTCAACATCAAAATTTGTACTGAAAATATTCATTTTTATTTTTCATTTATTTATATATTTTTTTCTTAAAATCAGTAATGGCGCACGAAATGTATCATTATTTCAAATTTCAAGTTAATAGCTGCAGTAGTTACTGAGATATTCAAGAAAGAGCGGGGACGGACAGAGCGAGACCATAAGGGTTTCAAAACCGATCTTTGAAACCCTAAAAAGACAGTAATGATGATGGGAAGAATGGCACTTGATTACCGTCAAACTAGGTGAGGCATTGAAAATTTGTAATTTCAATTGATTGGTGTAGTAGATAAAATTGAATAAATATAAGACTTTGTATGCCTTAGTGGTAAGAAAACATACTCAATAAAATCTGCAAATCTCATTAAGGGCTGGTACCACTCATTAAATGTGATTTACCTAACCAAAGTGGGTCAGAGTAAATCTTGATGAGAAGTAGTGGAGTGAAGCAATAGACTAGCAAGCACATGTTCTCTATAAAATATAACATTATGATAAGGCAATAAACACTACTACATATGGGCAACACGCTGAGAAATAAAGATAATCCAGCTTTGTTACGTAAAGTCATACTGGAGGATAAAATTAAAAAGGTACCTACCTATTTTGTTTTGTCGCAGAACATATTTGCTGATTGACGTAATTATCACCGTTACTATTTATGTGCTCTTTTCTGTTATTTTGCATTCTTCTATTCAGCTTGCTTCTGAGTGCATTGTTTAGTGAACAATATTTCCCAGCTGTTATAAAATTTCAAAATAGAAAGGTCATTTAGTCATATCTCAATTACTAAAGAGCCTACAATTCGTATCACCCGAAACGTTCAAAATTTGGAAACTCTCCCACGTATTATACTTTCCATTGCGCACAAACAATGGCAGTCTGCTCTCGAACCATACTGCTCACACCGAACAATTGAGAGATCAGCGTATCTGAGTCGGCCATCAAATGTCATTGTCGCGGTAATTAGCACCCTCTGAAGGTGATCATAAGCTTCAATGTTGAAACTGGCTGTTTTGAAACAACAGTGGAGAAAGATTTCGAAAATGTTTTGGAGAAATTGTTTCTCAGCGGGTTGGATAACATTTGCACTATGGATGATAATAAAGGGTCGGTATAGAAATATTAAAACATTGCAATGGCTTGACAACTTCCATTAGTTGCTAAGCAGTAAAACCATGGGAATTCAAAAAGAATCCAGGATCCAAACTTAAACTGCTTCTGAATATTTTCATAATTTACTTGACTTTTACGACAATGGAGTAACTAAATTTACGAATGCCTTGCAAATCGGTATAAACATTCTTCCGACTATACGCAGTCATAAGGTAGCCGATAAAGTCGATACGGGAAGTGGGAAGTATTCCAAAATACATTACGGTGTGATAAGACCCTTTTGCAAAATACACAATCGTTTCCTGTAGTGGCTTAGCTACATGTTGCATTATGTTTTTCTCATTACCATGGGAACCGATGGCAATTCCGGTGTAAGTACAAGCAGAAAGTGAAATCACATAATGACGCGAGGGCATCTCTTCGCCATAAATCGGGCTATTAGAATCAGCAGGATCATTAGGAACATCATCATACTTGTAGAGAAGGAATATGAAAAAATAATTGACAGAGTTAAGCTAGAAAAGACCACCCGGGAGAAGTAATCACTAGATCTAAGACATGCGCACGCGACGATTGGAAAGGGTAATTAAACTTGGCTCCTTTAATCCTGTGTCGAGCCAAATTACTTAAAAGGATGTGACCTCGTTCGTTGCCCATATTATTTCCTGCCAATGAACAGTTATGTATTTGATTACTTCAATAGTATCATTCATAAACCATCGGGATATTACTTATATAGAATATCTTCTCAACTTTATAGGTAACAAACAAACTTATTTACATTCTATCTAACTTTCTTTCATGATCCACGTAGAAAATCAAACACATCTTTTTTTCTAAACTCTGTGTGTGTATCTAATTTGTTGTTATATATATTTCAGTGTATGAAGATAGATAGAAAGATATAAATAAATATAATGTTCATTTGTCGGTTTTGATTTAAACTTAAAAAGGACTTACAGTTCTGTTGGAGAGATCGGTGACGGAGTCGTGGCGGTGGTCGAGGCTGCCGAGCGAGCAGCAGGACGCGGAAGAGGCCAGGCTAACGGAGTCAGCGCGGCCGCGGTGAGGGGAAACGGCCACGTGCTTCAGCATAGTCTACACTGAAACAATACACAGCCGGAGGTTAGGTGATGAAGTGAATATTAGCAAAATTACAATTAGGCAATTTGACTCTGTCAAGTCACAGTATAACTATATAGTACCATTAGTACCTACCTCAAGTTGAGGACAATTTGAATATTTAGCACACGTAAAGACTAACTTGCAGAATACTAAACTTAACTTTATTCAGAAAGAAAATAACAATCAAATAACAAATTTAAATTAAAACTAGTATTTACAATAGAAACAATTAAGCTATCTGCAAACTGTTGCAAACAATCTACAGGTAGCTCAACTGATCCATATCAATACCAGTTGGAAGCGTGCCTAAGACACTGGCTGCATTGCCCCGCTGTATAGCAATGCTGATGCGCTGTGCCAGATACTCGCCAGCTCTCGGGTCACGCGTCGCTTCGACCAGACGCTCAGATAATTTTTTGAAAACCCGGAGAGCCTCGGTACCCCACGAACCTAGGGTCTCGACTCCTAGGGGAGCAAATGTGTAGGCTCTGTCGAGACCTGCATATTTGCGCCTCTTGAGATCTTCGGCTAAATCTGCCGCCGCACCAGCCCTCACGGAAGTCCTAGGAAGATGGGAAGGCGCGAGTGTGTCGACACATGTAGCGTCCCACACAATAGGCCTCCCCAACTCCCATGGGACTAGAGTCATGCCGTCAGGCCTCTTACCATCGTCACGCAACAGACCATTCGGTTCGAGAATAGCTGGTACGTTAGCGGTGGTAAAGGCCCGCCGGATGATGTCGTTCAGGCTGGCATGACGAGATATCCGACCGGCAGCCCTAGTACACGATAATCCGTGATGACCGAGCTGTTCGACAGCAGTACCGCACTGGCATTGATGAGGCGCGCAACACCTTGCACCCAACCGAAGACAAGTTGCGACACGGAAAGTTACGGGATCCAATAAAGTGCCAGTGTTATATGAAGGAAGTGCTTGCAACCAATGTCCTGACTCCCATTTAGAAACGGCTAGAAGACGGGCACGATCTGCAGAGCTGGAGCACGTTTGTAACAAACAATTCCGTGTCAACTCACACAGAGGCCCGTCCCATTGCCGTTGGGACAAAAGAGATTTTGGGGGAGCAGCATCGGGGCAAGCACTATGCCAAGCAGATCGAGCTTCGTCTAAAAATGAAATTTTGAATGAAATTCCAGGTACAACCAAATGAGAGGGCTTTAAAATTTTTTCAACTAAGGAACTAGTGCTGTAGACAGAAGACAAGAACGCTGGTAGGGCTACACTTGAAATTTTGCGTATACCTAAGCCTCCCAATTTTACAGGCAGGGAGGCCTGCGACCATGCCTTGTCATCCATATATATATTCAAAACCGATGATAAAGTATTCTTTATTATGTTGTCTAAGCCTTCCAAGAGCTCGCTGTGTTTCCACAGTTGACAACATCTCAAAGAATATGTAAATTTAGGTACAAACAGGCAAAACCGAATAATTGTAAAAGCCATATGGCTATTAATTTTGAGAAGTCTGTCTGAAGTTCTGTTAAAATTTTGAATTTTTTCATCTACATACTAAATGAATAAAGCTTGGAAAAAGAGTTAAATTTCGTAAATTGTAATATTGTGAAATGGGCGATACATTACACTAGAGATTAGCAGGCCCAATTTATCATTTGATATTCTCACATATCTTACAAAGTTTTGAATTAAATGTTACGGGTGGTACAGTGTTATTGTATGTTGTAACTTTGATCACAAGAGGTACCTACTTCTTCTTCCCAAAACCTGACCAATTCAACTAAGTAAGTCTATCTTACTTACTCGTCCACGTGAATATTGCACGCTATCAATCAAATTTCAAACAGTATGCTGACTTACACCAGTCAAATATCCCACAATAGGATCCCCACAATAGACAGTTCATGACGGAAGTGTCCCCTTCCAGCACAAAGGCATAGGTAGTGGCTTCCTGGAACCGCCCTAACAAAACAAGAGATGGCCACCACGTGATCAAGTGCAAGAAAAGCTACGATTACGATTTCAAGGGTTTCGACGATTTTGAAGATTTATCGACATGTTTTGGCCCTTCGATAAAGATCCTATTGAGCGGTATTTTATACAGGTGAAGGCGAATTGAAGGAAACAGGAAGACATTGTATATTTGTATATTTTGAAAGAATTCAGATATTTGATTTCATCCTTAAACATCTTCTATTATGACAATAATGTTTTCTAAGGATTTTAATTTAATTTTATCATAACTATTGCTGTCCATAAATCCATTTAAATCCTCAGCACTTGTATCCGGTACATCTGTTCAGTTTTTGTATGAAAGGCTCAAACCCATTGTTTTTGCGTTCTCAATGCCAGCCAGTTGGAAATCGCTGGGAGACGAGAACAATCGCCTTTCTACGAATAGTAAAGCGCGGCCAACGCAAATTAAATTATCTATCACACATTTGTCTACAAAAATAAGTATCTATCGTTAAATTTCCAGTTAAATACTGTAATTTAACGACATATAAGACGTAAAAATCCTTTAAACTTTATTGTTATATTTCCTTACCTTTTACAAGAATGTTGCTAAAATATGTACGCTCTACAAATTAATTCAATTAAGAGTAAACAAATCAATAATAACGATTTAAGTAAGTATAGGCATTAAGTATTTAATTTAACTCACCTTAGCCATTAAACTCCAAGTCAAACAACATCTAAACGGATATAATAAAGCGGGCAAAGGAATGCAGACCAATTAAATATCCGGTGTTCATACAAATACGACATGCAAAGTTTTTTAGGACAGTTATTGAATTAAATTACTCGGGACATGAGGCATTTGCTTTTTTTAAAAAAAAAAAAATTAATTTAGACCTAGGTATTGAGGTAGGTATGGTTAGTCTAGTAACAAGTAAATAAATTGTAATTAAACATAAATTGATTTGCGAAAGACTGCTGGCAGATGCTGGATGCGGCAAGCTGAAGACAGGGCGCTATGGCGCTCATTAGGGGAGGCCTATGTCCAGCAGTGGACGAATGTAGGATGATGACAAACATAAGTCATCATCAAATGTGTAATAGTTAATATCAATCAACTTAACTTACTAGTTTGGTCATCTACCTGAAGATTTTTAAAAACGTACGCGAAATTTTTTCTGCCTTTGCAAGAACAAATCTTATAATTTATTTTGGGATCGTCAACCATTAACCATAAAAGATTTGTGGTAAGTATTTATATGAAATACGGCCTTCAATTCCCCATGTAGGCACATGTACCGAAAGAATAGCTTGCGAACTCGTTAGCATTTACTCAATTTGGCAAGACCTACTTGCAAACAAAGCAACAACGCCCACCGCATATGTTCCACTTTTACATGGATCAAGCAGGTAGCAGCTTTGTTTCAATTTAAGCTCTATATTCCAGTTATAATATTCCACTTTCGACTACTAGCAGTAAGTAATAAACACCCTTACATTACAATTGGCCAGGTCAGTACTACTATTTTCTTTAGTTGTGTAAGGTTATGTATGTCAACACATTTTATTTTGTTTACATTGAGTGAGGACTGTAAATGACTGTACGCCATGTCTGCTACATGGCGTATTGTGCATTGATCGATTGGACATGCAACGAAAATCAACTGAAAACAAGCTACTGACACGCCACGCGACCGGCTACTACCGACACGCCACGCCACCCGACAAAACACGATGCGTGTTGAGTTTGAATCAAATCGCGCGTGGATTCAAAGATTTAAGATTATAAGATTTATTTTTGTCAAACATGGTAGGTATACAGGTGGTATAAATACAAATAATGTGCTCATGTCTCGTTATGGTCTAGCAAGCAAAAATATAAATAAAATTTTAAACAGAAAATTGAAACACATTTTAACATGTAAAATTAATAATGTCATAAAAAATCCTCTCATTCAGTCATTTATTTGGCATTTTATTCGATATACATAAATAGTTGTATATAATTTTAAGTTCCTTTGGTATTACATTGTATACCTACCTACTTTATACACATTGTCAAGTATTGTTTGATATACTTGGCAGAATGTAGAGTTTATTTTAGAATCAATCTATTCGGATCTCTACATAGTCTCATATTATCATAGATTTCTTGTCACACTTTCTGTACTTTCTGGAATAAATGACAAAATTCGCTACTTCATAAATACAATATATAGAGCGATGGTAAACGTTACAAATGTATTATTTTCTTTGACCAGAACCACATTGATTCTTGTCATAGAATAAAAAATTCATACTATTTTTATGCAACTCAACACTCATCGCCTTCTTCTGGTGGCATGGCGTGTCGATAGTATGCCAGAGCCTAGCCGTAAGAGTTATATTTCTTCTTTTGTGCGTCCGTATCTTCACTTACCGGTTTCTTTCTGTATGATTAGGGTTTTTTATCGTTTAAAACTTATGCACCTAACCATTTTTTACCATAAAACAATTATATTTCTTTGATTTGAAACCAAAATAGAACTAGTTGAGGAAACTGCAGAGATCTACAAACAATCTAGGAAGCTCAACTGATCCATATCAATCCCAGTCGGAAGCGTCCCCATCCCCAAGACACTGGCTACTTTGCCTCGCTGTATAATATGGGTATGTGCGCTGCGCCAAATTAGTACAAATTATAGCTAGGCTTCATTTTATCGTAGGTTTTTACGGTTTTATCAAGTGGGAATCAACCGTGGGTAGATAGGTACAACTTGTGCCATATATGGAGCACGTTAAAGACAAAATCAACAAACTCGATGTGCGAGTTTTTAACAAGGATGTGAATGGTTAAAATGTAATTCAGAATTATAATAATGTAAATAGGTGTGTATACAAAGATGAGAAAAAATTTATATTTGATTTAGAATCCAACACCATGTCAAACAAAAATTTTGGTAGGCAAAAATAACAAGTTTTGTATTATATTATTTTGTTCTGTCAATCAAGTGATGCTAGAAATATAACCATTAAACAAACAAAGATCAAAGACGAATCATCATCAAGTTATTATTATGAAAACCTTGATATTCTGGTAAAGTTCAAGCCGATAATACCGTGGAAGCAAACACTGTCCGATCCATCAGTTACTGACATTGATTCGGGCGATTTAGCAAACAAATCCGTTTGCTCACCCACGACTGCACAGAAATAGTGGATTGTTGAATGTTAATCCGACATGTTGATCCAACTAATGGTTGATTGCATTCCTTTTGTTCTTGAAGTTGATTTGTGTGACGTATGTTATGGTTGTGTTGTATGTAGACACACGTTGTTGATAAAAATTTGGGCATTTTTTAATCTTTATACCATTGATGCTTTTTAACGATATTATTGTTTCCATTAACATCGTCCTTTCCTTTTCCTATTATAATTATTCTCAAGTTTTCTCTTTGGTAGCCGGGCTAGGACCCGAAAGCCGGATTTATCCAACTACAGTTTACACAGGGTTAAATAAGGTTTGACTGTTTAAGTTATATGCTGCAAATTTATGGACTAAACGTGGCGGTGTACCTTTGGCGAGACCATAAATCTGTAAATGATATCTAGTTTCCGCTATTGTACTAGATTTCAGTCGATTTTATTGTTTGGACTCAGGTTACATTTGGCTTCACGCATAACTCTATTGATTAACAAATATGGTTATTATAGACTTCATGTAGAGTTTAAAATGCAGTAACTTAAAAAAACAACCTAGAAAATCTACAGAATAGTCTTACCAATTTACGTGCTGTTTAAAAATGTAATAAAGAAAGTAATGAATATTAATTACTTTGGTAGATGGTTAAAATGCAGCAGCCACGTTATGGAACCCAGTTATGTAATCCCGAAAACCGCTGCATCCGTAAAAGCAGCATCTTTAACCATTTACGACAACGATCAAAGCTGTACCAAATAAGGCACAGACTATGAACGAAACGCGAGATGTTAAATTTCATCTCCCTTTTCCTAAGGTAATTCGACAGAGATGGAAAAATATCCGCTTGCTTTGGTAACTTGTGTTGATTAATAGCATCCAAATTAATTGGGTATGGAGGAAATGGTCATGGGATGTGGAATGTTTGGGCAATCGTCAGTATTTCAGTTCAATTTAATTGGTTGTCGCCTATCACAGCAGAATCTTGACATTTAAATAATATGTTGTCGACATTGGATGTTTGCAAACGTTAGACAAGAGTTGTTATTTGGGAAAGTTACAGAGGAAGCTTGTCTGGGGCAGGTCTTAAAATAGAGCTTACAATAATTCCACATAATCATAAAAGTTATTAAGAAAACATTAATTGAAATAGCTGTACCTAGTGTAGACGAAAATGTATTTAATATTGTACATTTTTTTATTATTTACCTATATCTAATTGTATTCTTTTTTGTTTGTATTATTAGTTTCTTTACTTGTATTATTATCTTGCAAGTTTTGTCAGAATCACTCTGACAAAACTTGGAAGATTTGGTCCAAAAATAGTACAGAATTAGCTAGGTACCTATAGTTACGTTACCATTTTCTATGGGTCTAATGCGGCACGCACTGGAAATGCTAAAATAAAATTAGCCGATTAGCATAGAATGACACTAGGTACAACCTTGACGGCAAGTTGTCAGGTCAATCGCATCCATCCTTTACGATTTGTGAACCATTTGTATGCTCGACGGTAAAATGTAGGTACGCGTCATGGGGCTTTTAATTCCATTTCCGGGATGGTAAATTCTATTTTTGTTTGGCTCTATGACAAAATGTTTTATCACTACGAACATAAATTAGTAAGAACACGCGAAACCATTTGATATAAACCCATCACACTGACTTCAGTGTGATGAGTTTATATCAAATGTTTTATAACTTTATAATATTTAACAGTCCGCAGTTAGCTCAATTTTTTCTATTGTAAATAGTAGTTTTAATATAATTCTATTATCTCATTGTAATTTTCCTTCTTAATATTCAAGGTAAATCTTGTTTTATGAGGACTACATAGGTTTGTCGATAATAATAATGCACCAAACATTTAGGTACCTACCTAATTATTTGAGACTTAATTCTGAAGAAGTGAATAGTCTGCTACTTGCAACTAAAAGCATACCTACTTAAATCTTTCTCCTACTTCCTCTCAATCATATTTTCCAAGAGTTCAGCAACGATAGACGGAGTGTTTTAAATAACCTGACGTTCCAAATGTAATTTCCCAAGAATCGTTGACATCTTTTTATTGAAAGCTGGGACCGGCGCGGCGGCTGTAGGGAATGCTCGGAAATGTTACTCAATTTTTGAAATGGCTTCCAGATAATCCGGTCGAATAAAAGTGCTAATGCATGCAACATTAGTTAGTGTGTGTGACTCACGCGGTCAATATGATCGCCACCGTGGGCATCCGCTAGGTCAATTCTCTAAGTAGTACATATTTTTGTTCTAAGTCCGTTTACAGAGATATAAAATTAGTGTAGTTATTGGTCGAACGAATATGTTTGTAGTTGTAGGTACACTTGGAAAAACCCCCGCCAATACTAGATATGCCTAGTTTCTACTTAATTAAAACTAAGAAACTAGTCATGTTACACGGGCTGCAAACATAGTGCATGTGCAAAACGCAAGTTATCTAACCTGTTGTACTATAACACATAGGAGAACAGGCATCAAAAGTTAAACCACAGACTAAGCAAAACAAGAAACCCGATAGACATAACATTATGTAGTACTAGTATGTACTAGAAATAGATACAGTATCATCAAGGTTCATTGTCATGCAACGTGAGCTGTAAAGCCATAGATAGATAATACCATTTGCCAAGTGATGGTGTCGATGATACCACAACGCCACAACTAAGTTTTTTTTCGAATAAGTCACACAAACCAATCAGGCGCAGGCATAGAGTTTACATAGTGGCTAGTACTGTTATATACTAGTAAATTTGTATTTCCCTACGGGCGCAGGGATAAAAGTTAATAGAGAAAGAAATACAAATTTAGTAACAAAAAGTAAGAAAGAAGGGTTACTAATAAGTTAACTAAACGAAGAAAAAATGTAATTTGTTCAGTATTTACTGTGGGTATAATTCTAATTCCAGCGCTAATGTCAGCGGAAGTCATCGCGCCAAAATCGTAAAGTGAACAAAAACCAAGCGCTACTAGCGCATCATACAAATCGCTGTAGAACGGGACTTGAATGTAAGATTACATATTAAACATGGCAATAATCAGAATATGAAAATTAACCTCCGAAATAGAGATAATATCTTTCTTAGGTAGGTACAGTATGAAATCCGTGTTAGTTCGAGGCAGTGTGTAGTCATTGAGGAAAAATATTGAACACTCACTCACCCATTTCCAATCATTGTTTATCTGTTATCCTATCAATCCATGCAAACTTTAGTTTAAAACGCTTAGAGACAAAAGTCACTATCTAAGGAAAAGATATTAAATATTTGGGCACGATGCGTTACATAGGTACTATTAGATTTTAATTTTACTCCTTGCTCTTTTTATGACATAATAAACTGTTGGCGGTTCTGTGGTAGGTACTATTACTAAATTTATATACCTACACAGAAAATTTAATACTTGATTTAAAATAATGAATAAAATATAACGGGTCACTATAATGCACGACAATTTATTGTACGGCCGAATAATGTACACCTTGATAATCCGTGTCATGACTTCCAATTTTAATAGGGTTTGACACGGATTATGAAGATCCTACTTTATTCGGCCGTACAATAAGTTGTCGTGCATTATAGTGACCTACCCATTTTCAGTCAAGAACGTATTCGGTATTTAACACGATGAAAACAATACCTGACGACCACGTGAACCTTTTCGAACTGGAACAAAGAGGTCCATCGTGTAACCAATTTCAGAAACCACTAAACACGGCTGTCCAGATGCCTCAGCTGACCGCAACGAGGTTCCTAAATTGAATTCCTATAAACCGCAGAATCTGACACCTTGAAAGCTTAGAAGTTTCACAAAAAACTAAACTTTCTCACAGAAACATCTTGTATTCAGTGCACAGCAATGCAGTCTCATACATTTATTGATCCGCAATTAACAAGTGACAAGAATTTCATTACGTGGTCAAGTACATCGTTGATAGAAAAACTCGCAATTACGCATTCAAGTATTCGAAGTTGATGTAGGAAAACAACACGACACAGGTAAACACAACTGGTAAGTGGTAACAACGCAATACGCAAAGATGAATGAAACTAAGCTGTTAATAAAATAGATCGAATATGGAATAGACGATAATATATGGAATAGACGATCTAGTAGATTATTTGAAAACAAAATACATGACGAGAAACTGTTGGATAATATTGGAATGAAATACGAAATAACAGTAAACGGAAGAGAGTAGGTACTTACGTACTACGCAGCAGACCCGCATGTTCAACAAGCAGAAAGTAAATGATCAATTTTGAACATTCCAAATCGCATCAATTTGGTTTGTGACACTTTCACAGACATTAAGCTACTTTGCCGCTAATTTGTGAAATTAGGCCTTTTGAAAAACTGAAGATAAACCAAACATTATAGCTGTAAGCTCTATCAAAAGAAGTTACAAACTTTTTATTCCGGCATTTCTATACCGTGGAAACCGCATCATTCAGATTACATGAACTTATTAGGAACGTGTTTACACAATGCCGATTAGCAGTTCTGTAAATAACTACAATTACAAATACTTACATGTAAGCAGTGTAATTTTACAAAACGGTGTAATTTATGCGATTAACTTTCTACATGCGGTTTGTATTGTAATATATATGTAATTGTTGTTACATTTGTAAATATAATATGGAACAGATTACACAACCTATTATTGATACATCTATCATACCTTAAAAATAAATAAATAAATAACTGTTTCTAGGTATTGTTTGTGAATTATTGTGTTACTTTGTGATAAGTACAACCATCAGTATAATAAAACTTTATATAATATAAAACAAAAGCCTGTTCGTTCATTCAACCTTGGTATAGTTTTAAATTTTCTGTTCTTTATAAATAGTAGTGATAGTGCGTAAGCCTCACCAATTTTTGGGACTATAGTTTTTTCTGTAATAAAGAAAGAAATGTTAAACTACCTAGTTACTTAAATAGATATTTGGACTAAAGAAGCCGGAAATAAAATGAGCCAATTTATTTTAAATAAAAAAGAGAGATTAAAACGACCTTCCAATCGAAAGTGCGAATCAATTGAGCGGATGTCGCAAACAGTACCAGAAGTATAGGCGAATCGAACGGAGAAATTGTCTCTCATCCGAACACTAAACGACCAATTATCGACAATTAACACCAATTAAAGGCTGTTTAAGAAGTCATTGATACAAGTCACTCGATTACTTTCGTTAAAGCTAGGAATGTTTCTATAGTCAACACAGTCACAGTCACAAATAAATATGTAAATAATAAATAAATAAATTATGACAGTATGAAATTACACTATTAAAACTATATAATATAAGTGCAAAGTGAAAGAAAAAAATCAGAGCAAGGCTTCATACTAAAAGTATTAGAAACCATTCGTTATTATATTCATCACAAATTTAACGCCAGTTACGGAACATTTAAAGAATAATAATTTCTGAGTAAATGATCTGCTCATTACAGAATCAGTAGTTTGTTACATGTTCGGCTGATCGGCCATGCATCGGAACTGGTTGGAGGCACCACTACTGAACCACATTCTGTCGGTTAGCTATGCATTTTTTGTGTATCGCGTGAATACTAGTAATAATCGCTCAATTCTTTTCGTTGAAAAATTTACATTTTAGAGAATATTTCAATTTATAGTTCGAACGTTTAGTACTTAGTAGGTTTGTTAGGAGTCTACACAAAAGAAAATGGTGCTGACAATAAAGAAATGAATTCCCGATTTCCTTATCAGCAAACCTAAAAAAAGCCGAAACTACTTGACAAGACACATAAAAAGTTGTAAAACTGACAAAACAATGCCATAAATCAGTAATGATGACTTATGGATGCGCTTGCGCAAGGCAGGGCGTCAACCGATAGCGGCCACGCTAACGTGATGATAAGTGCCGATAACGATACGTTTTATTGTTTTTGTTGTGTTGTCTAGTGTCCATAGCTGTGTGTGAGTTAAAAACGATAATATATAATATGATAAATATAAAATAAATAATGCACAGCATCATCTAGCCATTATTGTTATGAGTAAATCCACTTAATAGTTAGTAATACATTATGCTGCATAGATAGATATTTTTTACTTGTATATAAAAACCTAGAACACCCTGAACAAATCTGCAGATCGTACTAACATTTGTCCTAAGGCGGGAATCGAAATCGCAACTTCCTAGCGCAGCGAGTGAAGGGCATGCGGACCTTCACTCGCTGCGCCACAGAGGACGTCTCATTCATTGAATGATTTATGATGATATCGATTAGTTTGTTAATTAATTTAAAAGACGGTTAATGTTCAGGAAGTTGTACAAAGAAAAAAATAATATGTAATTCAACATGCCAATAACAACTAAATTTTAGGTTAAACTTAAGCGTAGCGTAGGTAGGTACTTGCGAATCCCTGGCTTCTCACGGGTTCATTTTATAGCCTATGTTCATCAGGGATAATGTAGGATTCTAATGATGAAAGAATTTTTCAAATCGGTCCCTGTGTTTCGGAGCCTATTGAATTCAAACAAATAAATCTTTCCTCGTTATAATATTAGTATAGATAGTTTAGATGAATACCTACTCAAGATAAAAAATAAAAAAAAACATAAAAGTTAACTCTACTTAGGGCCACAAGCATTTATACGCGCGACTGTATAAACTGAAAGCAGCAAAACTAATGAGTTATGACGAAGAAAGAAGATATAAGGATATTATATTTGATGGAAGAAGTGATGAAGAAGTGTAACAGTGTAACCCATGAAGCATCCTCGAGGCTCGAGGGTCGCGCAGCTGCGGCCAATTGAGACAAATGAGCGCGGCGCCTGATGCTATCAATGCCTTCGCATTACGCAGACTTTGGTTATACATTTATTACACTACGTTAATGGTAGCCAGATATATGCCCAAGTATGACTTATAATATAAGTCATACTTGGGCATATATCTGGCTACATATATGTAGATATAACTGACTACTAAAGGATAAAAGACATACGTGGACATGGACATGACATATTCAGTAGCATGTCATAGAAAATTTATTTATTTATATAAAATATGTTACTCCACATCCTAAATAATTTTTGTACATCCTTTTAAGTATCAACCTATCACGGGATCTTGCTCTTCCACCTTTTGTTAAATAGTTTTCATAAAATAAAGTTAAATTTTTAGTTTTTTAATTTTATAGGCATTTATGGTGGTTTGATGCGATAATCGAAACGATGATGTTAAAATTAACCATATACTGCAATAAATTGCTTGTTTATTTATAGCCAGTGCTGAATCAAACTTAAACGACTCGACAAAAGGGACTTGTCTAAACATAGACACTGTTTAATAAAGTGCAATAAACACTGGCGAGACACTTGCCATTAACTGAAGCCAAACAAACAAGACCCGTTAGTTCCAATAACCTTATCAACTATATTAACAGTTGTGATCAAATATTTTAAGAGGTTAACCCAGTTTGTTGGTATATTTGACCAGCATATCTATGCAACAGACAAAGCAGCTATATAACTGGCTTATCGTGCAGCCTTGACAGCGAGCGGATGTTGGGACGATAGCTGGGCAAATATTAGAAAAAACTTATCAAGGACATAATGTTGTCGAGGACGATGAGGTCGTAAATAGTGTGAGTGTGAATAGAAATACCTGTGAATAAGTTACATCGATACCGATAATAGAAGTCGTAAGCGGAATCGATTAAATCGAGGAAAAACCAAGCTTCTCAAATCTTTTTCAAATGACAGTTCTTGGGATTGGATTTCCTAATCCTATCTTCGAATTCGAATGTTTTGTATTTTTCCGAAAGCCGCGTGACTCAATATTACGGTTCCCATGGATGATCCTCGACAGTTATTTTCTAAAAAGGGCAACGTCCAAGAGAAGAATGTCGTGCAACAATGCATTGGAATTTCTATTTCGGATGGCGCCGCGTGCTATAAAAAAGTTCAAAGTCATCGAAGTAATAAACGCAGCAAGTGCGCTTACAACAGAACTGCATTCAGCCGCCGCGCTGAGATAAATGTATCTTCAATACACTAAGTATATCATTTTGGAGATTAGGATCGTATAAAATAAAAAATGAAGTAAGTAAAAGGTACTACCTATTTAATTCAAGAGCTACTGAAACCTTAGACAATTTAACCCAACTGAAACAGACTACCATAGACCATGAAATGGAATATTAAAATAAGTGACGATAATAAATAACGTCAAAGATGAATGTAGGCGTAAAATATAGAGATGTAAATGGTGCGATAAAAACAGACCCAGACCTTGTGGCATACTGAATAACAATTATTATGTAAATATTACACAAATTGTGTTAATGTGCCGAAGTTAGAACAACATTGAGCGAAGCGAAGATGCGCGGATGCCGAACGGCATTGCACTGCCGGAATCTTAAAGGCTGCTGATAAGTTGCTGTATATTCAAACAAAATTGTTTTTTTTACTGAACCATTTTGGTTAAAACTGTAAACAGTTTTTAATATCATATTTTTCTCTCTCATCAATAAAATTTATTAAAACATCAAGTGCGAGTCAAATTCACGTAACGAGGGTTCCGTATAATTATTAAGACATTTATAAGACCCTGCTTCTTGCCAAATTTTATAATTCTAGGTCAATGAGAAGTACCCTATAGCTTTTTGGTCTATGGCGGGATTCAACATTTTTTGTTTTTGTGAACAAACTACGAATTCATTGTTTTTGATTTTTCCCTTTATTTGTGCTAAAACACATTGCTTCTTGTCAAGTTTCATTATTCTAGGTCAAGGGTAAATACCCTATAGATCTTGTGTGCATGTGATTCCCTCGGAAGTTTCGAAAAAGTTGGACTTATACGGCTGTAAGTTATTATTGTGTTGACTTAGAAATTTAACTGTATATCACGGCTCCAAGAAATTACGAAGGTGAGTATTTGCTGTTTTTTTCAAGTCCACCGAGATACCTCCACGCGTTCCTGACAAAAGAGGGACAGACAAAAAACAAAGTGATCATTTAAGGGTTCCTTTTTCTTTATATGGTACGGAACCCGAAAAAATAACAATCAAAGTTTTTTTAACTACGCACTATTAATCTTAATAAACAATGAGCAATCAATTAATTCCTAAAGCATTGGAAAGGTGTATACCTAGTGGATTACAGAGCTGGTTGCTCATTCCAACTCCTCCTTTGCAGTTGCAGGCACGCCATATCGCGTGCTGAGTTCGCAATTTGGACACAAACAGTTGTTAGTATTCCGCACGACTCTCGCTTGTCACCCGCCTGTTCTTTCACGGATAATTGACGGATTATGTTAGCCGGTCGACTGAAGTAATTGATGAAAACAATTCCACGTTGATTATACGAAACGTGAATCACGCGTGATTCATCAATCATTCATTATGGACCGTAATTTTCTTGGTAGAAGTTAAGAAGGCTTCCAAAGTCCACTTTCAACACCTTGACCACAAAATTAAATGATTGCGGTAATAGAGCATACATAAGTCTACGGCTTGTCTTGGTATTCGCCGAGCACTTTTTGTATGGGGCTATTTTTTGCGATTGCGGTCGATGCTAAGCTTTGGCTTTGCGATGGACACACAATAAGAAATGTGCGTCTATATTTATTGATACTGAACTGTCAACAAAACCGGGATCAATTAGCTAAACCAGCAGCGGTACGACAATGCGAGCAGAATGGCGCAAGAAACAGCAGAGAGCGTGAGAGCCAGCCGCATTGTGGCCGGTTCCCACGCAGAAATGCAACTTGTACTGGAGCAAAATCAGCAATACTAGTGCCTCGTCCCGTCCACACATCACTGTAATCACGTTTCTGCATTTTCACCCCCAATTAAGAGTAGTATTTAAAATCTGGAGTGTTTTAAATTTAAAATACTTCAGCTTATGCAAAATCAACGAACTTTACATATGTTGTTGCATTACGAACTTTTGCTATTATTGCTCGGAACTTTTGCGATTCTTGCTCTGAACTTTTGCTCCATTGTGAACGTGGACTTCTTGCGCAAAACACACTATTTCTATTTCCAACGAATTAAGGGGTTCATCAAGGCCGCTTGCTAAATAATAATACTGACGATAAATACTAGAACGTGACTTCACACGAATTGTGTTGTTGAATTTTATCTTCTGCAAAGTTGCATCCGTGACCGAAACACTAAATCAACAACCTGCGTCTGCTTAATGCTGTTAGATAGTAGGCATTAGGCATACTCGAATTACTTTACATAAACAGAATTATAGCTATCATCAATCATCATAGATAGGGGACAGAGTACAGCTTTATCGTACAGGAATATAAACCTACATATAAATACGTAAAATCACAAAACAGCTCGAGCGACGGAAGACCATCGCGCGCCCAAAGACGTTTTTAGAGAGCGTAAGAACAGAAATCCATTAGTACAAGAAACTGTACTTCATCTAATGATTTTAGCATTGGTGTTCAAGAGGTATTATTTTTGCCTGACTACTTATCTTTTAAGTACTATCTATTTAAAGTTTTTACTGTTATTTTAATGTTTGCAAAAGAGATTAAGGCAATCGGTAGATTCTTTGACTGTATTTTAAGTTGGTTCACCAAGTGATTCATTTATTTTTAACTTTATTGTACCTACCAACTTTGTTTCCAGCATAGATATCTACCTACCTACCTAAGTTGAGGACATGCTCTCAGTAACTACAGAGTCAACAGTTACTTATAAAGTTATGAGGTAAGTAGGTACACTATGTAATTATCTTTTGACTTATGAGAGCAATGACTCTCAAATTACTGGTTAAATGTCGTAGTTAATTTGACCAGCTCGTACGATTGAGCGTAATGCTCGTCAATTTAGGTCTAGATTATTTATTGAGTGTTTGATAAACTGCTGACCTCAGCTTATAATGCGATCAATTCAGTTTTGATTCTATTCGATTTATATGTCTTAGATAACGTCGCTTCGAAAATTGACACTTTCTGTTGCAATTATACTAAACCGTTTATCGTTACTCCTAGCTAATTAGGTACTTTAAACTTTATATGAGAGCGGTGAGGTCTTAAAAGGAATAATAAAATAGATCATTGAGCAGCTCTGGGAATTCTAATTATCCTTTCAAGAGCCACCGCCGTTTATCGACGATACAAAACTTACTTCAGCCCGATTGTAAAGTTAGGGAGTTCCCAATGGAGCAATCAAGAATTCGATCCGAGTGAACATCTATTTAATCAGAAACTTTATGACAAAATACTGGGTGCTGAATGCTTTGGTATTTAGAGACCGCCTAGGTCTTCGCTACGTGTTCTGTTATATTAATAACATTCAACGTATAAGTACTTTTTTATAATATCTACAACTCAGAGCTCTTTGATCAGATCAATTCTCGTAGCTTCAATATCGAGCCCGTAGATTAGAAGTCAATCAGTCATCAGGAATTTCAAGTAC
The DNA here is from genome assembly GCA_946478455.1 of Eupithecia vulgata. Lineage (NCBI taxonomy): Eukaryota > Metazoa > Arthropoda > Insecta > Lepidoptera > Geometridae > Eupithecia > Eupithecia vulgata. Next base: position 1,192,009 of record OX297862.1, on the reverse strand, counting down.
GTCTTTAAATTTAATTTCCAATAAGTATTATATGAGAACAATCGAAAATCACCACGAATCCAAGGACTCCTGCGCATCGCAAGTAGCTCCAGAGACGACAGGAGGCACCAAACAGGTTATAAAGGCTTTAGCAGGACAATAAAACAATAACTGAACGTGCCGAGCGGGATGAGTTGCTCATGCCACCGACCACTGAACCACTAGCTAGATAATGTAGTACATGAATCCAGTATGTTGCCGTCGCTTGAAAATACATATTACCTACCTTTGAGAATGACAAAATATATTAATATGATAAGGTGTGTGTGTGCAGGTCGCAAGCGCACACATCATTAATACAATTCCAAGGTTTTATTGTGACCGTTACTTATCTATCAGTTACGGCATAGCCACCTAATTAAGGAATGGTAAGAGAAGTGCCAGAAGGTCTAGCGCCAAAACACTCAAATATAATATTACGGCAATCGTCAAATAAAAGAGACTACAGCTTATAGTGGCATAGAAACAACCAACGCTTTAGTAGACAGAACGCCTAATCTGTGCCCATGTTCTTGGAACTCACGCCGCCATCCCTCAAGTTTATTTTATTAGGAGTCCGTAAACACAGGCCTCCGACGAAAGGTTCTATTAGAGGTGTCAAAAATCAGAGGCCGTAAGATTACTTGGTGAAATACATACTAGTGTTAAGTTTCATGGCAGATACAATCAATGGTATTTAATATATACAAACTACAGGAATACATTATTGGAAAAGTCGTAATCATGACACAAACGTTTAGTGAATCATGTGGAAAGAGTTAAGTTTCTTGCGATGAGTCATTTTCTTACGCTACAATGTAGAGCAGATGTTAGATACCATTGAGACACGAATCTAGCCAAGATATACGATATAAGTATTCGTCAACCAATAAAATAGAATTTCGGAAAATTTATTAATAAACATGATCTGAAGAACTATAATAAGATGATGATGTTATAAACAGTGGAAATCATAAAGTATTTATATTTAGAATAAACAAAAAAGTAATCAGGATGAACGATGTAGAACAAGTTTATTTGAAAGTCACGGCTCCAGACGTCAATAAAACTTGAGTGGTAAAAACTGCACAAATATGTATTGTACTTAAAGTTATGGGTAACGGTGAACCCGGCATGGACACAATAGCCCATAACGTTGGTGTTTTATATCGTTCAATTGAAAACGACCGCGAAGGCGTTGCACTCGATGTTATTGTATGGTTTACTTGTTCAGTGCTTGGTAGAGAACCTACTTTAGATAAATTACTATTAGTTTTTTTATTAAAAAAACAAATTTAGTAACATGAGTTTCATGCAAAATTGTTTACCTACTAAATAGTATTTTATCATGAAGCAGCAAGATAAAAAAAATATTTTACAGAAATTAGTACTAATTTGTATCAATGCGATTATTCGAGTAGATATACACTACAATATTTCAAGGTAATATTTTCAAGATAAAGGTCAGTCTAATAGTAAACAAAATATTATTATGGACAATATAAATCATTTTTCCGCTAAAACATTGTTTTTCTGGTTATGTTAATCAAAATAAAGAAATCAACTTACCAAGTGTCTTTTCAAATCCAGATAAAAGAAACAACACAATCGCCCTTTGGGCTTTCACAGAAACAAAGCTCCATAGCACATTGCACCGGTTCGTAACACAAGTTGCGCGGGAATCTCGAGCACACGACGCGGTCGTCGCGCGCAGAGGTTCGGCGCGGAATGCGCATTATGCGACCGCGCAGCGCGCAGATGCTGGCTGCTGCGTTGCGTGCGCTCTCTGAAAACACGCAGCGGTTCACGGAAAATGCACAGAGAAACGTTCAGTTGAAGAAAATGCAATCAATACTTAATTGAAATAAATGGAAGAAAGTGTAGTAAACAACGTTAAAAACTTACAGGAATGATGAAATGCGAAATCCAGATCACGCGCGGCTTAAATACTGTGGCTTTTTTTTAATCCAGATGTTGCACCCAACGTCTGACTGTGAAAGGCGAGTCGATCGTACAATCAGTAGGTAAAGCTACGTTTAAAGAACGCGCCTCGACAATCTTGAATGAACCAATCAATCATTTACTAACAAGTCCATAAAATATATTGCCAATCAAATAAATATGAATGGAGTTAAAGAAAATCTTTTCATTGGTAAAGTAGTAGGTACACCTTTACAATAAAAAGAAAAAACAATTAATGCTCAATAATTCTATGTATGTGACATAATCATAACATAAATCATCATCATCATCCCGTATACGTCCACAGCTCAAAAAAATAAGCCTCCCCAAACGATGATGCGACGAATAGCCGAGTATTTTTTTGTATAAAAGTATCTACAAAATGTTTTAAAATTAATTAACTCTGATTTAAGTGGTAATATTTTTATTAACGCCTAGCTTTATCAGTAGTAAGCTAGGTATAGCATAAAGCAAGGAAACTTATAAAATTGCGCAAACCATGGCTAATCTATGCGATCGCACAGGCTCCGGAGGAAATGGTAACAATACAATATACAATATAATATATATGTAACAATAACATTTGGTCTTGCGTTGCTCAATCACGTGGGCGATAGCAGAGGCAGCACGAGACGGCTTGTTTTCAATAGTCTCGTGAGGAAATATCAACTGCACTCTGATTGAGAAATTATTGATACATTAAGAAGCTTAAAACAAAAAATCTAAATGAAATTGGAAACAAACTTATAAGTAAAACAATTGAATCCACTTGGTAACAGGGATTTATAGTAGATTTTTGTGATTTACTGTAGATAGGTAGAAAATACACTTGCATGAATAAAACGGTCTAATCCATTTGTTAGACGACGATTTATTTTTATTTTTTTTACTCGTTTGGTGCTGTCTTAGAATTTGCACCGCCCCAACTCTTCCCGTGGGTGTCGTAAGAGGCGACTAAGGGACATACACCGGGGAGCGGACAGCAGCGCCTCTTGCAGAATAGATCTACCTTCGAACTGCGATCCCCAACCCGCATGCCCAGGAGGTTCCATGTTCGGATGAATGTATTTTTTTCTGCTTCAGGAAGACAGATGACAAATAAATAAAGAAAAGACAATAGGTAAGTAATTACGACTCACGACGGGCGTGTTGATATTGTTACAGCAGTTTGTTGATAGTAGGTGCTAAACTGAATTAGTACCTACACTCACCTTTGTACTACTGAGTTTGCCACTCCTAGGTTTTGATGAGTCAATTCTGCACTTAGTTAGCGGTGAATTGTAGTCTATTAGTGTAGTTAACGTGCCGTTTGATTCAACTAAAGGTACTTTGGCTTTGTTTGTTCGGAAGGCATTAATTTCCATTTGTGAATCATCTTGCGAATTCGTGTGATTTGTTTGATTACGTAAGAGCAAACCTTTGAGAATAGTTTATTGGTTTCGATGATTATGCTACTCTAAAATAATAAGACGAGGTGAGAGAAACATAATGTGGCACATGCTGTCAGTGATGATGATGGAACTTTGACCACCACATCCAAACTCGCGTGGATTTTATCAGGTTTTACTGTTTCGTGAAATATATTTTCACGTGACATTGAATTTTAACGACTCAAAGGCGATAAAAATTTAACCAGGTGGTGACGAATCGGCACAACTTTATAAAACAAAGATTTACGACTTCGATATTACTCCACACTATGTACCGACATACAATATCTACAACCGTGTTGTTTCGGCAAGGCCATAATATAAGTATAGTTATATCTTGTCGTCCCTAGACATCACGGATTATCATTTCTACCATGCATGAGCTCATGCTAAGAAAAGCTATGCAGATTTTCTTGTACTAGGTATAACTTATTAAGATTTTTTACTCCCTATTGTTTTCCGGGCTCTGTCTCTACAAAAATGATCCACCTGTTTCCAAGTTTCATCATGACCAGAAACATAGATGAGACCAGAACACGACACACACAGACACGGACACAGTTCGAATGTAGTAGGTATCTACTACATTCGAACTATTCGAAGCCCTATGCCCTACCTATCATAATTGTCCATACTGTTGTGCAATACTTCCAGAATGATCTGACACGACACGCGCGCGTAGAGCCAGGACCAGCATCTGTAACAGGGAGTAACTGGCGACTTCCTCGCAAGACAATGCGATTACATACCGCCACTAATTTCCTACAGTCGTCGTCGTTGCTGCTACCGACACGCCTTGTCAGTAAATAGAACAAACTCTAATTATAGACATAAAGAGATAACAAAATACAGATAAACTGTAGTCTAAGAATTCTGTTGCTATCTATTGTTGCAAATGATCTAGACAAGAGTTGGAATTCTTGTACTGGCATAAGGTTAACATACCTTCCTACGAGTGCCACTAAGCGAACACACATACACCTTCACGGAAGTAGATTATAATACATGATTGAAAAATAATTATAAACTCAAATAGTACCTAATTATAATAACAAAAATAAGCCGTCCATTCACAAATTCGTAAAAATCAAAAGCAAGGATGAAATACTTATAGATCTCTTCACCAACATCAAAGCGTTCGGTAGTACCCAAAGAACAAAGCTAATGACTACAATTTCCCTGAATAAACAAAAGCATTGAGTACCTTCTTAACACTTTTAACAATAACAAAACTAGCAGTTCCAACAATTTCACCGCTAACAAGGGTGAAAACCCATAAAACGAGTCTGTTTTCGGTAATGATGCGGGTGTGCTGATATATCTACTTACAGACCACCCTGGAGTACCAGCAATTACCAAACAATAGCTCTCTTACAACACAACCCAGAATATTATCGACCTTAACTCGAGGGCCTAAGGCTATGAAGGGCTCTGGTTAAAACGACTGGCACCACTGATGCATGCGACGCTATGGCGGATGCTCATGCTTTTGAGAGCAGTCATTGAAACTTATTGGGAAATAATTTCTACCTGAAATAGCAGTAGAAATGGAGTACCTAATGACTGTTTTCATCAGTTAGATGTAACTTTGCAAAGAGGCCCCTTGTTGCGTAGAGTTGCAGTATCGAATTCGAAGACCGTATGAATGCAACATTGTCAAAATTTATTTTCCAAAAAGAATATAAGAAACTCGGTACTGACCAGTATAAAATTTAAGTTGGTATCTTCTAGACGTAGACACTGTTTACTGAAAAGACTCGTTCGATGTTCAGGTCAATTCACAATATTTCAGCTGAACTCATTGAAAACATGTTTGAATATACCTAGTGCTAGAGTAGAACCTTATCAGGCTCGCGTGCCCAGCTTCCACAGTAGTTAAGTCAGTACTAGAATCGTACAGTAGCAACTCACGCGCAAGGACTGAGTCATCGGTCACGCTCCGAGCCGCCAGCGCAGTGACTTACCGGCAAAAACCAAGGGCAAGCTAATTGGCCGGTGGAAAAATTGAGTTTTTGATGAGTTTTAGAATAGGTGAGGAGCAAAAGACTTTTGGTAATTTAATTAAAGTCAAACTAAATACAAAGGGGAATACAAATTAAAACATACTCATGTGATGATGATTTTCCTCATAGTCATAGCCTATCTAAACTTCAGCTACGGCCGGTAGCAGTCAGTCTGAAGAGGCTGAACGGAGACATCGATGTGCGCAGAACAATAAATTATAGTGTGCAAGTATGTGAGCCCACACAGTTGCATCCTTACCTATTTCTCACATAACATAACACAAGCTTTGCTTTATCTTGGTCATGGAATAACTATCTAAATAGTACGCTTGGATCTAGCCCCAATGATGCTGTGGGAATTGTCCAGCATTATTTATTTATGTCCCATCTTGGCCACAGGTCGCATCGCATCAGCCTCCAAGTCGACCAATCAACAGAAGCTTTATGAACTACAATTAACTGTCCGCAAAACATCCTAATTATCTCAATTTGCGGCAAAAATAGAATCCCTAATTGAACAAAAAATCGAGTGACGGACGGAGATGACGCAAGTCACCTAGGTGTAATCATTCAATTGAATGGTTGTTTACCACATTTCCCACTAAATGGGATTTGTAATAAGTACTCAAGACCTTTGTGAGTACCCAAAAGTCCCAAAAAGTCTCACGAAAGGCTAAGTGAGATAGGTAATAAAATATTTTGATGTTGGGAAAACTCATGCTCTGATGAAGATGCATTCAATTGAATTTGAGTAAATAAAAGCAGAATGCAAAACAATGATTAACTCGGCAGTGGCTTCCGGGATACTTATTTCCTTATCACTAAACAGGCGGTATCTGTTTTGTTGGTTGTGTGTTCAGTACAAAACACTTTAATCGTGTTAACGTTTGAGGGATGTGTTATTTTTTTTTTTTTTTTTTTTTTTTTTATGAAATGTTATGAGACTAACTATACATAATACTATTAACTTAAAATTTCTTTACAAAGTCAACAATTAAAGAAGATCAATCACCTACACGAAATGACTAGTACAGTGCCGGCAAAGCTATCAAGATTGGTTTTGGACTGTTTTTATCGATGGTCACACGGAACTCTAAAAACAAGCCTATTATTTTGTGAACATCCTTGATGGTCGGTCACGGTGCTGATCCCATTAATAACATTACAGTACAACTAGACAAAACAAATGCTGGATATAACGACGCAAATATACTTGTTTATTGCGCACATAGAACCTGCATATAAATCACGACTAACACACGAAAAATACCTACAAGAAAGAAGGGACCAGTGGAAACAGAGACCGCTCAGCTTCAGCTCAGAACCGATAGACTTATGGAAGGCTTAACGATACGATATAGTTTTTTTTAATAATAATTTGATGAGGACCCTAACCACAGATGACTCTACCGACCTACGACAACTCCGAGGACTGACCACAGGTCTTCAAGCGGGCTGGCCACACCTTCACGAATGCCGTCGTCTGTTTAGTTTATTTTGTATGCCTAACAATTTGAGTTTCTTGACTTGTCCCAATAATGGATTCGGACCAAAATGAGACGAGTCAGGAATAACTCCCATCAACTCGTGGATGCGCTAGTATAGCTTATATAGTTGTTTTTATTTTACTTCTGTTATTTAATAATAATCTATGGCTGATTTTTTTAATTTCAATCATTTTTTGAAGAAAATTGGAAACATTATTCTTTCATTATTCTATGTCTTGGAGGCCACGACTCGGTAAACGTAGAGGAACGCCCTCCGGCCAGGGTGCTGGATGCGTCAAGCTGAAGACAGGGTGCTAAGAAGCTCATTAGGGGAGGCCTATGCCCAGCTGTGGACTAACATACAAATGCAAATACAAATCATTTATTGATAACACCGAGTTACTAGGTCCGAGGAAGTAATATAAAAATTAATATATTGACTTCATATAATAACTTAACTGTAAATATATTATTATATTATTTTACTAACTTATGAATCCATGTAATCTGAAGCAGAAAAGCAGTAAGTAAGTATTTTTATTACTTATTGACTCTTTACGTTATTTTAAAGCAAAATGTGAATAAACCAGGCTGCGATAAAGACAAACGCTTCAAACTCGGCATTATTTCAATTAGATGCGCGTGCGTCGCTCCGTGCGGCGCGGCCCATTGTATTTGCGCCGTGGACCGTGACCTGTACGTATGTATGTAGATCTCCGAGTACCTTAACCATCTGGATTGGGATTGTGTTTTGCGTAAGTTCAAGCTGGTAAAGCACTGTTTGCACCTGACATGTCTAACTCTACTAAAACTCAGCGGGCCTAGCATACAGACATTCCGTTGTGATACGATGAAAAGAAACCTTAATTCATATGTAAAGACTCCACTCCAAAAAAACCGTGTTACACAGTTTATTTTAGACAAGAGTAGGTAATACAAGTATGAACACGCTTGAGTTTTTTTGTCATTGCTTCTGAATTTGGAAGATAGCCTGCTTCGTCCCTTTTAAAAGGATGTTTGTTGTGTTGTGGGTTATTTGTTTTGTTGTGTTGTGGGTTATTTGTTTTGTTAGGTGTTCTTGTAATTTGTAAGTATTTATAACCTTATTTATCACGCCTTGCTCGAAGCAGAATGTAGGTAGATAATACTAGGTATAGGATAAAGCAAAGATTGAAATCGCTTTAATCTTAAAACCTGATGTAATACCGACACCTACATTATCGCTACCTACTAATATTATGAAGAGGAAAAAATTCTTTGTTTGAATTGAATAGGCTCCGAAACTACAGGACCGATTCGAAAAATTCTTCACCATTAGAATCCTTCACTATCCCTGATGTGATGAACACAGGCTATTATAGGATATACCCGTGCGAAGCCAGGGCGGAACGCTAGTTGAAAAATAAACCTTTTTGACGACCGATGTGGCGCGGTGGGCGAAGGTCTGCCTGCGACGCAGAAGGTTGCGGGTTCGATTCCCGCCTCGGGACAAATGTGTGTACGATCTGCAGGCATTTGTTCAGGGTGTTCTGGTCGTTTTCTATATATTATATAATAAAAAATATCTATCTATGTATTGTGTTGTATTATATATATCAGTTATCTAGTACCCATAACACAAGCTCTGCTTAGCTTGGGGCTAGATAATGCTGTGTGAATTGTCCAGCATTATTTATTTTGCCAAGTTCTTAAAGCATGCAACAGGCGATGCAGGGCCTCACTCCACCGGTACCTACCTAGGTACCGTAGGTAGGTGGGCACCGGTGGTAGGTACCCACGTAGGTACCGTAGGTAGGTGGGTACCGGTGGTAGGTACCCACCTAGGTACCGGTGGTTGGTACCCACCTAGGTACCTACCCAATTTATCTCGCGTTTAATTACCTACCTCTAATATCGCACATTTTTTATTAAAAATCATGACTGGTTTTACATTATACCTTCTATGCCTACTATGTTTCTTTAGATCTATCAACTCATCTGTTTTGGAATGCCCTATCCGTATCCGTATCCGTGTGATGTATATTGATGTAATCGATGGCACATCCCGTGTCTTTGGCCTCCACAGATTACCGCAACAGTTTCTACCACATCTCCAAGCTTCTACAACAGTTAATATGGAATTTCCATAGATTATATCCACAATTTATATTATAAACTTATAAAGTATAGAAGATGAAACAGTTAGGGCTTTCGAAAAAGGAAATACCCATTGGGTAGAGGCACGTACGAAGGTGCTGATTGCATTTGAAGAAGGCTTCGAGGATTTATGAGACATCCGTGGGTAAGTGGGTAGGGTTGAATTCAATAGATTTATGTATGAGACATCCGTGGGTAAGTTGGTAGGGTTGAATCCAATAGCTTTCTTCAGATCTGTTGCCGTCGCGACAGGACTGTAACAGCATTGGACAATAAAACATTAATGGCGGTCTTGTCTCAAGGAGGCTAGATTCACATCAGTGTGCACAGCAGTACCCAATGCCTACGTTACTAACAGTTCTTCAAAGTAAAATGGGAAGAAATATTAAAATCGGCTAAGTGTTCATGTTAAAGCTATAAGAATAAAGTATTTTTATAGTTTATGTCTATTATACATGTTGAGTGAGTCAGGTAACTTGTAATATTTATTTATGTTTTTCAATATGTCCATCTTTATTTTAACTTTTGTACACCCCTGCCTTTCTTATATTCATATAATTCTTTCCATATAAAGGTTGCCTGGAATAGATCGCTTCCAAGCGATAAGGCCGCCCATTGTACTATTCTCATGTAATGTTCTTTTTCTGGTGTACAATAAAGTTTTTTTGTATTGTATTGTATTTGGTAGAGATGATAAGGTTAATAAAATGATAATATCCAGCAAAAAGCAAGTAAAACACGCGTCGTCACGGCGAAGTGGCACCACTCCTTCACGCACTCTGAGCGCCGTAATGGCGCGGCGGCATGGTAGGTATAGGTTCCTAAATCACGGAGAAATAGTTATAAAGTGACCAGATGTTTCTTATTCTTGATTAAGTATAAAGGTAATGGCAGGCATCACCTGTTCAATCAAAAGAAAAAAGTACAACTCCCTCGGCTTTCGGGAAAAATGTTAGAACAGTCGCTTTTGTTTTGATATCCGAAGGACAACAAACTATGCGTATAATGTACCCAGAAATCGCTTTTTTATTTTAATACCTCCTCAACAGCTTATAATGGTCCACTGCTGGACGCAGGCTTCCCCTGATTTTTTTTATCTCATGAGGGTAATGCCCATAATCCCCACGCTGAGCAGGTTAGGGATCGCAGTTCGGTGGTAGATCTGATCTGCAAGAGGCGCTGCTGCCCGCCCCCCGGTGTATGTCCTTTAGTCGACTCTTAACATTACTGGTCTTGCCATCACATTTATTTGATTTCTTTAGTTATTAGCAATCTCCTACAGTAGATGTTGTCTAGTTTAAGATTTGCCCTAAAAACGTCACTCAGGCAATAGTTAACCGAGTTACAATGATATCGGATTAATTTATTAAATAACGCGATATGTTGAAATCGGTTGCTTAAAAGTGTTAAAAATAGCGCAATCAATAAATAAGTAGGTAGTAAGTTCATGTTAAAAATGAGGGAGGCCTAGCGTCCAGCAGTGGACCTTTGTTAAGATGAGATGATGATGAAGTTCATGTTAATAGTTTTACTCCGTCTGGATTTAAATATCCCATAGTAAAGTACCTACTTATCTTATGTAACACGGAATCCTAAATAAGTAGTAAAAATAAGTTTACTCTGGTTTCCCTTCAACATGTATAAATCTTTCGCTTTCTACTAAATATCCCTTGTCATGGTACCATAAGTAACAAGAAGTCCTAATCCAAAACTAAAATCTGAACGCTAATTCCTTCCAAAACCTTCAAGCTCTATTATGCATTTACAATAGAGCTACCGCGGAGCAATGGAACAATAGTTCTAGAGTCACCAAACAAATATACCGATTCCCACACTATTTCATTAACTCGCTAACTTCTCGAGAGATCTCGAAGACCTTGCCAACTCATTAGCTAATAAGCAACGAAATAAACATATTATAAGAAATAGTAAGTCATAATTACCACGTGTCATTGTCCACCATCTTGAGATTGCATCTCCATGCGCAAGCGCGGCTATTGTTGATTGACCTCTGCGCTGCATCTTGCTCCTTCTACTCTGTAGGTGATTGCTGGCAAGAATATCTTTAATATTTCTTCTTTTTAATCTGTTTTAATATCGTTAGGTATTACTCTAAAATTTCAATCGACTTATTTATACTTATATGGTTTTGTAGCTGTGATGTATACTAAATGAAGTTTTTGTATAATTTTAAAACTAATTTACCTATTTCAGGCATTGCATTGATGGGGCAATCCTGGTGTCGGAGATAAAAATCATTATGAAAATCATTATTTTTATTGCCTTATTGTTTTGTTTCGCGAAGGTTTCTTAACTGCAATTATTTTTGTATTTTTTCTCCACGCCATTCGTTAGTGCTCTATTGTTTGTTATTTATTACATGTACTAGTACCTACCTAAAACTTTGTAAAACTTTTTAATATACCTTTATCAAGTTAGGTAACTACACTCTTATCTTTCGCCTACGAAAGGTATCATCATACAAAGATAATGTTTGAATAATGTTCTACTAAATGATTTTTGTATTGTGTTGTGTTGATGGAAGGGCCCGCCCACGCGCCCACGCGTGGCTTAAATAAGATGGCGCCACTGTCGCCTACATGGTTTACGGGAGATGCCGTTACGACAATTTATAAATATTAACTGGTCGTAAATTGAAAGTTTAACCGTATTCCGGTCGTTTGTTTATCTCTGAGACCATAAAGTGTGGGTGCTTTAACGCCACCGTGATAACCTAATAATGAAACTATTTATAGGTTTTCGTTGAACCGATTCACCATCACCCCATTTGTCAAGAAATTGAGTGAAATTTTAAACCTATTCTTTCGCAAAATGTAAAGTAAAGACATTTCTAGGCACATGAGTTCTCATTTCATAGAAAGATTGCCCCCATCCGTCAAATTAAAACGCAATAATGTATAATGCACTGCGTTAAGGAAGTGTTTACACAACAATCGGAACACAGCAAGTACGGAAAGCGAGCATTATGGAGAACCGCACGCACTCAATGGGGCCAAAACATCCTGCGAGCCTGGCCCGGCTGGATTCTGCTAAGTTTAACTGTTCCTGGATTACTTCACTTGTTTATTTGCGGCTTCGCACCTGCTTCAGGTTTTATTATTATATAAATACCACAAATCTTGAGTTCTTAGAACCGATGATAAAACAAAGAAAGCAAGTTGTGCAATATTTCTGACGAAAGCAGCATCAAAAGGGGTCGATTGATGGAGATACAGTCTTGGAACTAAAGGTAATGTTAAGGTGGAGGATAGTAAATGAGTAGGTAGGTATTGACAGGTGTTGAACAATGTTGAGGGAATCCAGTCTCTGTGGACAATGCGATGTTGGGTGCTTGATGATGATCCAATAATCACATCATGGTTCGCATTTATGATTCAGTACCTACCTTAGCCAAGTTGACGACGAATCTGAGAACACGCATTTGAGTTGTATTTTGGACCTTTCCCAGAATACTCGTAGTACCTACTTGAATTCTACATAACGGAGCTATTGACAGTCGATTCCAATATAATTTTGCTCACTGCAAGAGATTTCTTTCCAGTCGCAGAATATACATAGTAAGTACGTGTCAAAACTGTACAGACCAGACCAGGTGAAGAGTAGTTATATTGATGGATAGGATGGTAATGTAAACTTATTATGTGGGTTTGTTGTTTTAAGGTGATCTGGCGCATGGCGGCCTGAATCTATGAAGTGATGACTCAATATACTTTGGTCTAAATTTGAAAGTTATTTAAATAGGTAAGTAATTTTTGATTGGTTTTTAAATTATATTGATTTTTCTAACAGCCTACCTTACTCTTTACTTCTATTAATGGAGGCTATAGAGTAGTATAGAGAATGTAGTTTGTGTGCATAATTATCTAACATTGTAGAGATAACATAATATTGTGGAGCCCTAATAAAAAACAATAGATATAATTGCCAACAGCCTTGACATGTGGGAGCGCAGTATTAGGCAATAGGTACAGCGGGTAACACAAGCAACTGACCAGGTAGAGCCGAGTAGAGTCACAGAATAACTTTATGATATGGAAGAGCCAGGATCACTACTCTGCGATCAGCCAGCCGGCTGGCGAGCGTGCTGATTGTGGTAAAGAAAGAGGTTCTTGAGGAAGGTGTGATCTGGAGTATACGTAGAGGTATGCTGAGATGGTGTAGTTGGGTGAAAAACTAATTGTTATTGGGAGATAGGTGGTAGAAACTTTCATCTATAATCACATGGACAGGTAGACAGATTCTTAGGAACAAGAAGTCTGTGTCTGTATAAATCAAAGATTGAACTTAACTTAATCTCAGTAGAGAAAACAAGATTCGCCAAGTGCGAGTGTAACTCGCGCGCCGAGGGTTTCAAACATTTGCCAATTATTTGGTCAATCAATTTTCTGAAATATTTTAAAAAGTATGAAACTTACAGAAAATTCAAAAAGTGTTTTGAAATGGTCAAAACGATACCTTTCATTTGATACCCCACATGGGTAGGTACCCCTTTTTGAAAAAAAAATCCCCTTTTTTGACCATTTTTCAAAAACTATTATTATAACAGACTTCTCTATATTTTTCCTGTAAAATATAGATTGATATCTACAAACGCCTAATACATTGTACATGGATCGGTCTGCAATCTTCGGAGCTAGGGGGGGGGGAATGGTCAATTTTTCGTCTTTTTTTGAAATATTTCAAAAAGTATGACACTCACAGAAATTAGAAAAAGTGTTTTGAAATGGTCAAAACGATACCTTTCATTTGATACCCCACATAGGTAGGTACCCCCCCTTTTGAAAAAAAATTCCCCCCCTTTTTGACCATTTTTCAAAAACTATTATTATTACAGACTTCTCTATATTTTTCCTGTAAAATATAGATCGATATCTACAAACGCCTAATACATTGTACGAGGATCGGTCTGCAATCTTCGGAGATAGGGGGGGGGGAAAGGTAAATTTTTCGACTATTTTTGAAATATTTCAAAAAGTATGAAACTTACAGAAATTTCAAAAAGTGTTTTGAAATGGTCAAAACGATACCTTTCATTTGATACCCCACATAGGCAGGTACCCCTCCTTTTGAAAAAAAATTCCCCCCCTTTTTGACCATTTTTCAAAAACTATTATTATTACAGACTTCTCTATATTTTTCCTGTAAAATATAGATCGATATCTACAAACGCCTAATACATTATACATGGATCGGTCTGCAATCTTCGGAGCTAGGGGGGGGGGAATGGTCAATTTTTCGTCTTTTTTTGAAATATTTCAAAAAGTATGACACTCACAGAAATTTGAAAAAGTGTTTTGAAATGGTCAAAACGATACCTTTCATTTGATACCCCACATAGGTAGGTACCCCCCCTTTTGAAAAAAAATTCCCCCCCTTTTTGACCATTTTTTAAAAACTATTATTATTACAGACTTCTCTATATTTTTCCTGTAAAATATAGATCGATATCTACAAACGCCTAATACATTGTACGTGGATCGGTCTGCAATCTTCGGAGATAGGGGGGGGGGAAAGGTCAATTTTTCGACTATTTTTGAAATATTTCAAAAAGTATGAAACTTACAGAAATTTCAAAAAGTGTTTTGAAATGGTCAAAACGATACCTTTCATTTGATACCCCACATAGGCAGGTACCCCTCCTTTTGAAAAAAAATTCCTCCCCTTTTTGACCATTTTTCAAAAACTATTATTATTACAGACTTCTCTATATTTTTCCTGTAAAATATAGATCGATGTCTACAAACGCCTAATACATTGTACATGGATCGGTCTGCAATCTTCGGAGCTAGGGGGGGGGAATGGTCAATTTTTCGTCTTTTTTTGAAATATTTCAAAAAGTATGAATTTTACAGAAATTTCAAAAAGTGTTTTGAAATGGTCAAAACGATACCTTTCATTTGATATCCCACTTGGGTAGGTACCCCCCCTTTTGAAAAAAAATTCTCCCCCTTTTTGACCATTTTTCAAAAACTATTATTATTACAGACTTCTCTATATTTTTCCTGTAAAATATAGATCGATATCTACAAACGCCTAATACATTGTACGTGGATCGGTGTGCAATCTTCGGAGATAGGGGGGGGTATGGTCAATTTTTCGACTTTTTTTGAAATATTTCAAAAAGTATGAAATTTACAGAAATTTCAAAAAGTGTTTTGAAATGTACAAAACGATACCTTTCATTTGATACCCCATTTGCCTTCCTAGGTATCTTTTGAAATTTCAACATCAAAATTTGTACTGAAAATATTCATTTTCATTTTTCATTTATTTATATATTTTTTTCTTAAAATCAGTAATGGCGCACGAAATGTATCATTATTTCAAATTTCAAGTTAATAGCTGCAGTAGTTACTGAGATATTCAAGAAAGAGCGGGGACGGACAAAGCGAGACCATAAGGGTTTCAAAACCGATCTTTGAAACCCTAAAAAGAGTCAAGGTGTGAAGTAGTAGGTTGGTGTAATAGTTTAAAATAAATCCGAAGTCAATCAGTTCAATACTACTTAGTTCTAATTTATTATTACTATTTGATTGCCCCAATTTTTTTGTTAATACTTATTAGATCGTTTGCTCAAGACTGTTCGAAAATATTTTAAAAAGAAACATTATGATATTTGCATTACATAAGCCTTTACATATACGATATTGTTATACTACTGACCTATTGTACAACCGATTGTTATGTGTGGTTGTTTGTAACCTGGTTTCAAATTTACCACACCTTTTTATGTTTGAAAATGCGAAACATTGTGCGAAATGTCTTCAAAAGATCATGAGAAAACACCACCATGACACTTGTCGATGTCACCATTCTGATAACAGTCGACACATGGTATTAGCATATGATTCATTGTACTGAGGTTATTTAGAGTGTTAATGTAAGCTTATAATAATTTACTATTTTCTGCCCGCGGCGTCGCACGCTTCATATCTATGGAAACGTTTTAAGGTAATTTCTATCCCATGAGAAATGGTTTATGGGACAAAAAGTATAGGTAATACTATTTACTATATTTTATTACTTAAGTAGTTACATATATAAAATTAACTTTAGCATGATCCGTTCAGTAATTTTAGCGTGAAGAAAAATCCGTCCATCCATCCATATAAACATCCAAATTTTTGCATTAATAATATTAGTTTGATATTGTGATTTATAAAATAAAAATGGCTGAGCGCATCACACTTTGGAGCCAACGATCATCATGACGGATAGGTACTGCAGCATGTGAAGGTTGCGGCGCACCCCACCGTCCTGTCTGGGCAGTGAATATCTTAACGACCTCTTCCGCTTAGTGTAGTGAATTAAACGATGATATAATTTAGGGGAGGCACCTATACCTACTCCGATTTAGAATCCAATACATTTTATGTCAACAACAGAATACAACAAGGTGACAGCAAGGTAACCACTAAAACTAAAACAACAAAGCATAATCTCACACGTGAAGCGAAATGAGAACGAGAGAACAAAATATAATAATGAATGAAAATTTTTAAAACCAAAAACTGTTTTACTGCTTTGCTTCGATGATACCGATATCGTTAAATACTTTCTACTATATTCAATAAACCCTTTGTCTACAACAAAACCAGGTTTTTGAATATACATCCTGCACATTACAGATCAGAATATGGGAGCCTACTTCATATACCTAGGTACTTTTGCCCATCCGTGACATTACGCTGGTGGTCCTGGTCCAAATAAATAAATCTGATAAATGTCACGGGCCACATCCCAGTGCAAACCGTAAATATCCAGAAATAGCTGGTAATAACTAGCAAGTCGAGCTGAACACGTTTACGTGACTCCTGCGTAGCGCGGCGAGTTCCGCGTATGAAATATCGCTCGTTTATTGTTTCCGATGCTTCCGGTGCTAGGGTGACTGCTTAGAAAGGATTTAGGATAAGATTTAGGATTAAGGATTCTTTCTACAGACATTTTATCCTTTTTAGGGTTTCAAACATCGGTTTTGAAACCCTTATGGTCTCGCTCTGTCCGTCCCCGCTCTTTCTTGAATATCTCAGTAACTACTGCAGCTATTAACTTGAAATTTAAAATAATGATACATTTCGTGCGCCATTACTGATTTCAAGAAAAAAATATATAAATAAATGAAAAATGAAAATGAATAATTTCAATACAAATTTTGCTGTTGAAATTTCAAAAGAGACTTAGGAAGGCAAATGGGGTATCAAATGAAAGGTATCGTTTTGTACATTTCAAAACACTTTTTGAAATTTCTGTAAGTTTCATACTTTTTGAAATATTTCAAAAAAAGTCGAAAAATTGACCATCAACCCCCCCCCCCCCCCCATCTCCGAAGATTGCAGACCGATCCATGTACAATGTATTAGGCGTTTGTAGACATCAATCTATATTTTACAGGAAAAATATAGAGAAGTCTGTAATAATAATAGTTTTTGAAAAATGGTCAAAAAAGGGGGGAATTTTTTTTCAAAAGGAGGGGTACCTCCTCATGTGGGGTATCAAATGAAAGGTATCGTTTTGAACATTTCAAAACACTTTTTGAAATTTCTGTAAATTTCATACTTTTTGAAATATTTCAAAAAAAGTCGAAAAATTGCCCTTTCCCCCCCCCCTATCTCCGAAGATTGCAGACCGATTCATGTACAATGTATTAGGCGTTTGTAGATATGGATCTATATTTTACAGGAAAAATATAGAGAAGTCTGTAATAATAATAGTTTTTGAAAAATGGTCAAAAAGGGGGGGAATTTTTTTTCAAAAGGGGGGGTACCTACCCATGTGGGGTATCAAATGAAAGGTATCGTTTTGACCATTTCAAAACACTTTTCGAAATTTCTGTAAGTTTCATACTTTTTGAAATATTTCAAAAAAAGTCGAAAAATTGCCCTTTCCCCCCCCCCTATCTCCGAAGATTGCAGACCGATTCATGTACAATGTATTAGGCGTTTGTAGATATGGATCTATATTTTACAGGAAAAATATAGAGAAGTCTGTAATAATAATAGTTTTTGAAAAATGGTCAAAAAGGGGGGGAAATTTTTTTCAAAAGGGGGGGTACCTACCCATGTGGGGTATCAAATGAAAGGTATTGTTTTGACCATTTCAAAACACTTTTTGAAATTTCTGTAAGTTTCATACTTTTTGAAATATTTCAAAAATAGTCGAAAAATTGACCATTCCCCCCCCCCCTAGCTCCGAAGATTGCAGACCGATCCATGTACAATGTATTAGGCGTTTGTAGACATCAATCTATATTTTACAGGAAAAATATAGAGAAGTCAGTAATAATAATAGTTTTTGAAAAATGGTCAAAAAAGGGGGGAATTTTTTTTCAAAAGGGGGGGTACCTCCCTATGTCGGGGATCAAATGAAAGGTATCGTTTTGACCATTTCAAAACATTTTTTGAAATTTCTGTAAGTTTCATACTTTTTGAAATATTTTAAAAAAAGTCGAAAAATTGACCATTCCCCCCCCCCTATCTCCGAAGATTGCAGACCGATCCATGTACAATGTATTAGGTGTTTGTAGATATCAATCTATATTTTACAGGAAAAATATAGAGAAGTCTGTATTAATAATAGTTTTTGAAAAATGGTCAAAAAGGGGAATTTTTTTTTCAAAAGGGGGTACCTACCCATGTGGCATATCAAATGAAAGGTATCGTTTTGGCCTTTTTAAAACACTTTTTGAAATTTCTGTAAGTTTCATACTTTTTAAAATATTTCAGAATATTGATTGTCCAAATAATTGGCAAATGTTTGAAACCCTCGGCGCGCGAGTTACACTCGCACTTGGCGAATCTTGTTTTTACTTAGGTCCTAAGGCTCAGCTAGTAGTACTATTCTAAGGCTTACTTTCCACGAGAGATGTGCTAAGTACGCTGGGTGTTGCTGCGTTTCCAGCTTACCAATAGGATCGCTTCATTATCGCGTCATTTTCATAGCTAAAAAAAAATGACGCGATGACGAAGCAATCTTATTGGACGTCTAGAAACATAGCAACACAGCATATGGTGGAAAGGCTGGTCAGCTATCCCGAATCACTCTACAGCAAAGTACACTAACTTTGCTGTAGAGTGATTCGGGATAACTGATCGCAGACGCAGTGGTTGAGCGCATACCCATTATCTCCAAAATGGAGCCCATAGGGTATTTGCAGTTTGTTTTGGTAGATTGGCAACTTTTATTCAGACAACTGGTAGCGATGCGTCGCTTGACTGCACCTGTGACTGAACTGCGCGTGTAATCTCTTCGTAGCCTAGGGGTCCTGTTCCTCCTATTTCTTCTCATCCTTACATCAACTCATGCAACCAGTAGAATGTTTAATCATAGTCACAGTACCAGGTGTGCAGTCTATGCGCGAGCGCATCTATTTACAGCGTAATTAGAAAAGCGAGCGCAATCCTCCGCCAGGTCGAGTATCAAACGCATGCCGACGGTTCAGGTGTCATGGTTTATTTACTACGTTTACTTCTGGGCATTTTATTGCGGATATCTCCATAAAGTTACTACTTACTGTTATTTTATTAAAGGTAGGAGGTAGCGGTTTACCAGTTGTGGGGGAATTTTATGCTGCTTGTAGTGCGATAGTTTTGTCTTTCGTTAAATCTGATCTGTGGTTTTCGACAACGCGGTCAGTAGGTAAGCTACATATTTCTTTACCAACTGAGAACGGAATAAAAGTTTTTTGACTTCTTCCATTTCTTCCTGTTAGTTTCTAGTATAGGTAGAGATCCAAATACCTAAATTAATATTCTCCAAACCTTATACAGAAATATCGCTGGATCATTAACACTAAATAGTTCCTTTTATAGCGACTAACGCAACAGGAATGTTGATGTCGGAATCCGAACTGATCAACAAAGCATGCCGAAATTATTTTAGAATATGACCTAAATACTAGTTCGTAGTATGGGGCTGCCAGCTCCTTTAGTTTTGCCAGATGTTAGATTTGCTAAAGCAGACCTTGATGGATGGCGACTTCGGGAGGCCTGCTAGTGCGAAAACCGACGGCAAATCCTCAAATGAAGGAACAAAAACTAAGCTAAGTACAGACAGTTTCTTCCAGTTTTTAACACTACCTTGTTTCTAAGTAGGACAAATTGCAAATATGAACCAGTCCTCCGAATTCACAAAACAAAAGTACAGTTATAGGAAAAGTAAATCGGTGGCACCGCACAATGATCAATAAAGCAAGTGGCAAGTAGGCAGCGAGTGTGGGAACCACCCTCCTTTGTGTTAATGAGTAGCTATGCACTCGCCACCACAACACACTGGGTATAGTTCAACTAAGATATCTCCGAATTCAAAAGCAAGAGCTTTGCATTTTAGTGCTCACAGCAACCACTGCCACCAGGTAGTTCCTGCCTTGCCTATCATCTAACTAAGACGTTCCTGATCCTCTAAACATCGAGGATCGTCTACGGATAAAAGACCAGACCTACAGTAGTTCCGTTTTTGTTTGTTCCGGGTATAATAAAAAACACTCGGGGAAGTCATACAACATCTGCTGAGGGCATCGGGGTGAGGCAAATGAGGCATCGAGTTTGCGGAGTAAGTTGATAGGATAGGGACTTGTGGTCATTTGGGGGTTTTATGTGGCCTTATGGAATGTGGAACTTTCCTTCCTATTTTATTAAAAAATTAGGAATATAAAGGATGGCTGTGCAATTAACTGATCCTACACCATCATGTTCGTGTGACCTCGTTAGTTCGAGCCAGCTTCTGTCCCGAGGCCATGTTTATCTTCCTACCTACTTAATATCTCGAGCCATTTCACGCGCTCTTATTTCAGTAGATAAACTACCAATAAAGCCTTGTTCTCATGAGATCACATCTCTGAAACACGAAGCTACATTCCATTAGCAATTATCATCTTTATGTGTGTGAAACGAAAGCTCACATTGATGAGAGCCAACGCCAAGGTATCATTAAAGTGTCAAGTATCGCATAGCTGGTCATCGAGCATGAACTCCCAGGGTATTCGATGCTGCGGGAGCGATAGCCAACCTTTTTGGATTGTTTCGTCTATCTCCTGAGCGAGTGTCGGATGACGCGCATACTTGCTTATAATGCGTGACGGAGAGCAAGACTCACGCGCTCTCATAGGTCAATGTAGACCACATAAACATATACCTACTACGGATACTAGAAAACATCCTGATAGGGATACTGGAAAGTTGTATTCACTAAATGAGAAAATAATAAAAAGGAAAAAAATACAACAAAAAGGATTGCTCGATGACCATATGAGAGAAGACAAAACCAAGTATAAACAAAAGAATATAATAAATTCTCTGAACTCTTTACAGATCATTAAATGATCAGGACCATGGTAGGCAGGTATCTCGGGCGGCTGTTGCGCAGCACGTCTTAGTGATCATGATATGATGAATAAAAACATCAATAACCATCTACAGCCCACTAGGGATTTCACTTCCACAAATGGTTCCATCTCAACGAGGTGAAGGGCTGTGCCGTCCTGCAGTAGATCTCCCTGGGAACGGGCAGGTTGCGGTCGTGGCGCTCCCACGGCGCGACGGCGGCGGGCGGCACTCGACACACTTGTTGCTCCTGTTGCATTGTTACACCCACGGTTTCCTCGCATTATCGGCCCTGCGGTGAGCTTTCGCTATTGCTATCCTGCTTTTTGTGTGGTTAAGTGGAAATGTACAACTGACAAAGGCTTTGCATTCAGGGCTACTTATCGTCATCATCATCATCATCCTGATACAAACACCAAGTAGGAACTAACGAGATATTACCATGATGGTGTTTTGATTTTTCCCATTATTTCGGCAAAGTTGCATGCGCGATGGTTAAGAAATTACCTATAACTAACAGAATTAGGTACAACTAATTCACGATTTGCTAGAGAAGACCCAAACAGGTTGGAAATAATCAAATAATCTTAAGGTAAATAAAAAATATGCTTAAATAAAAAACTAGAATATTCAGCCGAAAAAACTAAGGAAATTAAATCCCGAAAATTAAATACCCTCTTCTATATTCAATATTAAACCCTGAAACTAAACATTTATTTCAGGAAACACTAGTCTGGTAAAGAATGTAAAATACTTAAAAGCTAAGGCATAACTAAAATATATATATAAATATAATCTGACCTTATTATCGGTGACAAATGCCTAGAAAAATGTTACATGTATCGGGTGGCGAAATAGGAAGAGCATCACTGAGAGGCCTGTCTCGAGCTGTGTCTCGACCTGCTGCTGTTGTCTTGGATGGTGGTGGCTTAAGAGTGCGCCTAATGCAAAAATCAAGCAAATTGTGTATTTTACATCTATGGTAACGAACTTAAATATTCTAATAAAAAAATACGATAGGTAAGGGAAAAACCCATAGAAGTCGAGTGATCGAATAGAATTTTGAAAAATAAACTGGTTTCTTTACAAAATATTATACAAAAATCGCTTTAAAAAACTGTTTTAATTGAAATGCTCTAAAGTATCAGCGACAACACCATATTATTTTTTACGAATTACATAGCCAGACTACTGTTTTATTTAAGTAATCGTGTAGTTTTTCTATTTAATGCTTAAATTTTGAATCATTAATAGAAAAGAAGCAAAAACTTGATATTTGCACTGACATTGCTTTCCTCTGTCCCGCTCCTATGAATGCGAAATCCTATGAATATCCTTTTCACAATTTTTTGCATTAGGGGTGAGTCTGCTATTCCGACAATACCCAC
The DNA here is from genome assembly GCA_946478455.1 of Eupithecia vulgata. Classification (NCBI taxonomy): domain Eukaryota; kingdom Metazoa; phylum Arthropoda; class Insecta; order Lepidoptera; family Geometridae; genus Eupithecia; species Eupithecia vulgata. The sequence continues at coordinate 1,169,247 of OX297862.1, read as the reverse complement.
CATGTCAGCTCACGGCAATGAGATCTGTGAACGACTACAGACACACCCGCCCCAGGCCTCTACACCAAGTATATCTAATCCATGTCCAACCGACTGTCAGTAGAACAATGTGTATCACGGGACCTACCTTTATTCAGCACTAGGCTTTGTTTTGGCAATGTCATTATTACTAAGCCGGTATTATTCTACTTGTTATCAAAATCAGTAACTTTACATTTTTAGACTTACAAAATAAGCACTTAGACAAGTTACAAGGTTTTTTGTTTTTTTTTTATCCAGGAATCAAGTGAACAAAACCGCAGGCATACCTATATCTATTTTACAATAATATCTACACGACACCTTAAATGAACTTGAAATATCATCTGTCGTTATCATTATCTCTATACTTTTATACGAGAAGAGAAAACTGGTTGACTTATTAAGAGATCTCTAAACTACAAAAGCTACGAAGCTGAAATTTTGAATGGAATTTACCTTTGGGACGTAGGCTAAGAAAGTATTTTTATAAATTCACATGGAGGTTTTTATAGATTTTTCATAGGTACTAATTTTAGGATCGTAAAGGATTGTCTGTAAAGACCACGCGAATGCGTTAGCTAGAACCTACATAATACATTATGTAGAATTTTAAACAAAATACTTATGTAAAAACGGAAAATCCTGCGCAATAATCTAAATTCCTCTTCGAAGCCGATTGGATAAAAAGTGGTACCGTTAGATAATAACCAAGAAATAAAAAAGCTCTATAAAAAGTGTATGAAAGTTGAGTCGGACCGAACCAAGCCAGCACCCGCGGATACACGGCCTTGCGAGGTCGATGCGGACCGAACCAAGCCAGCACCCGCGGATACACGGCCTTGCGAGGTCGATGCGGACCGAACCAAGCCAGCACCCGCGGATACACGGCCTTGCGAGGTCGATGCGGACCGAACCAAGCCAGCACCCGCGGATACACGGCCTTGCGAGGTCGATGCGGACCGAACCAAGCCAGCACCCGCGGATACACGGCCTTGCGAGGTCGATGCGGACCGAACCAAGCCAGCACCCGCGGATACACGGCCTTGCGAGGTCGATGCGGACCGAACCAAGCCAGCACCCGCGGATACACGGCCTTGCGAGGTCGATGCGGACCGAACCAAGCCAGCACCCGCGGATACACGGCCTTGCGAGGTCGATGCGGACCGAACCAAGCCAGCACCCGCGGATACACGGCCTTGCGAGGTCGATGCGGACCGAACCAAGCCAGCACCCGCGGATACACGGCCTTGCGAGGTCGATGCGGACCGAACCAAGCCAGCACCCGCGGATACACGGCCTTGCGAGGTCGATGCGGACCGAACCAAGCCAGCACCCGCGGATACACGGCCTTGCGAGGTCGATGCGGACCGAACCAAGCCAGCACCCGCGGATACACGGCCTTGCGAGGTCGATGCAGACCGAACCAAGCCAGCACCCGCGGATACACGGCCTTGCGAGGTCGATGCGGACCGAACCAAGCCAGCACCCGCGGATACACGGCCTTGCGAGGTCGATGCGGACAGAACCAAGCCAGCACCCGCGGATACACGGCCTTGCAAGGTCGATGCAGACCGAACCAGGCCAGCACCCGCGGATACACGGCCTTGCGAGGACGATGCGGACCGAACCAGGCCAGCACCCGCGGATACACGGCCTTGCGAGGTCGATGCGGCAGTGCTGCCGTCACACCGAAACGAGCGTGAAGTGAAGGTACACCCTCAGGCTGATCGTTTTTATACTATGTTTTTAAGTTCAATAGAACTCATAAAACATAAAACTTGAATATAGCAATACTGTTTTCAAAAGTTAACAGTGAGTCAAAATGATAACTAAAAAAATCTGTTGCTAAATATTAGACCTAAATAGATCAATGGTAAAATTGGGACATCTGGATCAACAGTTCATAAGTATTCACTTTTCCAAGTGTGAAAACTGAATAGTTGTTAATCCAGATGCCCCAATTTTACCCTACCTTACTTACTGGCTGTTAAGGCGATACCCCGACCTAAACTAGCGCCCCGCCGCCCCCACCACGTGTAATAAGACTGCCGACAAACTGTTGTACAGTTTGGCAGAAAATTTAAAATATAATGTACTTTACGTTGGAAAAACAAATAAATAAAAATATATAAAAAAAAATAGGTGGAGGCGCTTTTAGGGTTGGGGTAGCGCCTTAAACTCGTGCAGTTTTTCCTCTTCCTAAGAACTAAATATATTGAACATCATCATCACATCAATAACAAAATAAAAAATAACAAGTAAGTATGTTAATAACATACTCGAATTTATTCGCAAACCACCTGTTAACTTTTAGATACCTAACAATTTTGTGAGTATAAGCCAAAAAGTGTTGAGGATAGGTAAGGGCACCTACCTGCCTATGTCCCGCGCACATAGCTTATCTGTCTCCGTCGAAACTGGGGCGCGCTGTGCTCCTAAATACGACTAAGAGGACTCTATACTTTACCTTTGATATATAAATGTACCTCCATTATACCAAATGCTCCGTGCGGTGTAATGTAAGGATTGTTCCTAGGTATTTCACTGCAAACAGACCAGCAGACTGCGTGTAGCCTCTGCCATCTGCCCGAGAACCGGTCCCAGTAACTGTCGGGTGGGTAGAGCTTCCCTCACCAACACCGTCCATATGTCACGCAGTATCAGCCCTGTCCTGTCTCACCAGTTATTGATATTCCGTTATATACATACAATGGGTATGTTTTTTTGCAAGTTTCTCTACATACGACATACAGACGACCTCAGTGGCGCAGCGGGCGAGAGTCTGCCTGCGACGCAAGAGGTTGCGGGTTCGATCCCCGCCTCGGAACAAATTTGTGTACGATCTGCAGAAATTTGTTCCGTTGGTCTGGGTGTTTTCTATGTATAATAAAAATATCTATCTATGTAATGTATAATATTACCTACGTATGTATATCAGTTATCTAGTACCCATAACACAAGCTCTGCTTACCTTGGGGCTAGATAATGCTGTGTGAATTGTCCAGCATTATTTATTATTATTATTATTGAAAATTGACATTTAGAATACCTACATATTTGATTATCTGGATAAATATGAACGTTTACTGAATTTATTTAATTGTATAGTACCTACCTATAATCCACGAAAAATTTCAAGTTGGTTTTAAATTTAATTATGTTTCCTTTATTAATTTAGCAGTAAAGAAAATAATCAGTGCTTCCTACACGACATGGCCCATGGAGCTGAGACGTGGACTGGACACTCACGGTAGGGCTGTCCACCAGTTTAAAGTCGCCCAGCGAGCTATGGAGACAGCTATGCTCGGAGTTTCTCTGAAGGATAGGATTCGCAACGAATACATTGGACAGAGAACCAAGGTTATCGACAAAGCTCAAAGGATTAGCAAGCTGAAGTGGCAGTGGGCTGGCCATATCTCGAGAGAACCGACAACCACTGCTGGGATAAAAGTTTTCTTGAGTGGAGATCATGACTCGGCAAACGTAGTGTAGGACGCCCTCCCGCCAGGTGGGATGACGGACGACCTACGAAAGACTGCAGACAGATTTCAGCTTGTCCCATCTTGCATATGCTAGATGGGGCAAGCTGAAGTGAACGCGCCATGGCGCTCATTAGGGGAGACCGAAGTCGAAAGCTGTAGACTAACATAGGCTGATGATGATGGTGAAAAAAAATAATGTGTAGCAATGGAGGTAAAGCAGTTTATAAAAGTAAGGTCATAGGTTTTTGTGAGCTCAAAGTCTTTTAGTTAATTCATTGTTTCAAGTCATCAACATAGGTGGAATTGGTTGTTCTGTGTAACTACCCATGACCTAACATCTTTGTTTTATTTCTTTGCCTGCAGTTATCTTACACACCTATTACTCGTGCTACATCTGCGCGCCCGAGCGCCGCGTGCGTGACAGTGATCGGCTGTTTATTACTCTGATCGGATAAGTCAGTACTTGATACTGGTCCACACAAACCGAGTAGCTGATCGTTTCGCAATCTAGTTACAGACGAACGACAAAACGATTGCATTCTTATTAGCTACCAGCAAGTAGATACAGTATCATTTTAAAACATGTTGCAAAGAGGGACGGCTTAAAGTTGGTTGTTGTAGGTATTTGAAATTTGTAACATCCGGTCTACTTTGGCGAACTTAGCGCTGGCAGGTAATTTCTTTTATTGCTGCATAATGTACTTCCAATTTGCAAACTGTCACCACACTCAGCACATACTAGATTGTTCTAGTTTTTGGATTGCTAAGTGCTGTAATAGTTTTCGTATTCCAAATATAAATATAATAAGCTTTGATATTATAAACCTAGATTAATTTGTTTCTATGTAGGTATCTCATTATAAGTGAACCACGTGTGTTTGTATGAGAATAAAGTTCTTTAAACCTAAATTGCAATTGCTATTGGTATCATTGCGCAGTTTTTATTTGAAATTCAAATATATCGGCATCATGCAATTTTACACACAGAGTTTAATTTTTTTGAACAAAGCTGAGAATCCACAAATAATAATAATAATAATTACCTGCTATGCTAGCAAATGAATAAGAATTTGCTACGGTTATGGAATCGTAGAAAGTAAACAGGGATGGGTTTTTTCTGTCTCGAAAAATAACAACTAACAGGCTAAAAATTTTTTGTCGTTTCTTTCAATAAGTCTACATACCGAAGCTATAAAATCAAAAATATCACTTTGTTTCCGTGTCAGTGTTTAATATTAAGAATTGGACATTTTGTAATTGATCATTTACTGTAGGTATTGATGGAAAAAGTCTGTAAATAAATGAATTGTAGATCCCATCTTTGCTCTGTTTTATGCTTGATTATACTAGATCTAAAACGTTCCCTAAATAACTATCATAATAATCAAAATGATTTCCTATACCTAAGTACTTTATATTTGGTAGAGCTCAATCAAATAGATAACAAACCGACTCTACCTCAACAGTAAAATAGGGTAAAGTTCATTTCACCTAATGTCTTGCACAAACAAACAAAGACACCACACAGAGCACCAAACCACGCCTCCGTTATTAGATTATGGACAGGAAGTGGTGGTCACGTCTCTGGCTCTAAGATATGCTAAAGGTACAAACAACTGTAACTAACTGCCAAATAAAATTAAAAACTGCAAAAGTTAAGAAAAAAGTTAGACAGACAAAATACATATGTGTGTTTATTAATAAGAAAGGTCGGTAGCCAGTAGTAGTAGGTAGATCAATATCAGGGGTACGATATTGATTATTGGGGTACGCCTAACCCATTACGTAAATAAAAAGGTTTTTATGAACCTATTCACGTTTTTGATACGCTCGAGTTTAGGTATCTGAGCCAGCATATTGTTGATTGATCCTCATTGAAGATACATTCGAAAGTAAAAGGGCTAGGTTTAACCCAACCCATGGACTACACTACAGACACACCATCCACTAGAGCTTCCTCAGATTATTTTACACATGTCACTGTGTCCATAATAGTTGGTAAAAATGTTTACCACCTCCTGGCAAAATTTCATAGAGTTCCGTTCAGCCGTTCAGACGCGAAAGTGTAACAAACAGAGATGTGTTATAAACTTATTATAACATAGCACTTTACCTTGCATTTTTAATATTAGTATGAATATATGGTCCGATGTCTCCAGTACTTCTGTGATAAAAACAAGTTTAATATACGACCTCCGTGGAACAACAGCACATTGAGACATCTACATAATACACAGGTACTACCCGTACCTATTGATCACGTTACATTCTGCGGAGCTCGGGTAGCTTGCTGGCAGTGTGGGAGCGGTGTCGGGTTCGAAATCCGCTGATGACACCCGCGTCTGACGACCGTTAATGAAGATAAGTGATGGAGTTAATCGACGTCGCCGTTAATAGGATGAGAATGATTGTGACGCATCGACATTTGTCGATGTTGTGACGGTTATCAATAACACGCAGGTAGGCATATCGGATTATACTTTATAGGCAATATGGGCATGAGACATGACACTGCTTTCTCGACAGTCATTCACTTTTTTTTAAACAGATACCACGGTTTACTGCTTCCTAGACATGGGTTTTAAAGGTATTAGAGAGGTCATAGACTAGACTCGCTCTTTTACTAGTTAGATTGTCTAAGCCACACCTATGGAGGCCAAAGTGTAAAGTACGAGAGTTTCGTGGAAAGGGAAGAGTGGATCGACATCGGTACCCACGGGCCAAACTTATTTTATTGGACGGTTGTAGTTGTGACATCTGCAGGACCAAGTCGGGAACTCTTAAGTAGCTGCTTAACCCTATTAAAATATATATTAATTTCATTTCTATTTTGTATTGTATTGTATCGTGGACGTAATATGGACCATGTCTGATTAAAGAATTTTTTTATTTAAGTGTTTTATTTTTTAAAGATTACATGATTTTTTAATTAATAAAAGAATTAAATTTATTAGGTACCTACTTTTAACCTAAGATTCTTTATCAACAAAAACAAGAATTTAAATTTATAACGACGTCCACCTTATTAAATATCCCTAATAAGGCGGTCCTACTCTACAACCGTAGTATGGGTACTTACAAATAATATTGTAAAGCAGTTGGACAATAAATAATATCATTATGCATTATTTTGTTGGTAAACAACTCCTTTTACAGTTAAATAAAATATTGCTAGCAAAAATCTACAAACAGAAAATAAAAGAGAACCTTATTCAGCAAAAATACAGTCACTATTTGTACGAAATTGGTCACCAGCTGCTGGTTGGTACCTAAAATGCATATTCATTGTTTAAAATAGCTTTTAGGTAGTTGAGATAGAGTTTATAATGCGTGGATTTGTTGACCAGGTGGTAGTCACAAGTGACGCCCTCGCGGTCATTATTAACGTCCTTTATGTCACGTGAAAAGGGCACTTTTAGTTACTTATATGTTTCACAACTTTTAATTAAATTCTACGATCTGTCCCGCCCTTACAGTTCCTAATTTGGTTGGAGTTAAATAAATACCCACCTTGGATAAAACTAAAATAATACTAAACTCACTTTGTTTGGAGGAGGGCGTTGCGATCTGCGACACAGTATTTTACTTCTGCAGATCGCATCGCTTCCTATTTTTGTTAATATGTATACTAGTTTAAGTTCCTACCTAATAAAGACTTTTAGCTTTTTTACTTTACTTTGTCCGACTGCAACGCAATTAATTTCTATTGTTACAGACGCTCTGAGCCAGTCTATACCTAAATTGTGCACATCAATAAATCGTCCTGCCATAAATATCCTCGTGTCTAAATCTCCACCGATTGAAACCTAGCGATTAGCCAATCGCGCACTCACTACCTAACTGCTTTATTGTATTCAAACTTAATCACGAGCCGAGAATAAAAACAAACATGACCTCAAAATGAGCACATGTCTGATTTGTCTATATTTCCATACCCGTAGCGGCGTAGGCGCTTCGCCCACCGCCAGCCATGGCCCACAGAGCCCTTCACCAGCGCTGAAGATTTGATTGATGCCATTGTTTTAATATTTTATCAATTTCATTACAAAAATTAAAAAAATTACGAGTTTCATTACAAATCGTAGACATCGGAGGAAGAATGCCAAGTACCAAGTGATTGAAAATCATATATTTATACCAGGGACGAGCTGCTTTATACCTTTCTAGTGGATTTACCTGAATAGGTAGGTTCTTTACTAATTGTTAATTTCTGCTGAGAGACAGCATCAATCAAGTTAGGTACCTACTTACAAATATAGCACCTACCTACCTAGGTTGTGTTTAAGTCTTGAAGCGTAGTTCACTCCATTAAGAAGCCTTAGAAATGGTCTCATATTTCTAATCTTTGACAAAGCTCCGTTCACAACGTCGAGTTAGTCGTGCAGAAGACAATCAACCAACGTAAATCACATAATACAGTAACATCATCGCCAAAAGAGTCAAACAATCGAAACAAATGATGATATAAAATTCTCATTCATTGTAAAATCGTAAAACAATCTTTATATGGCAATTATTCCTAATCGGATCATCGTAGGCAGTTCCGTAGGAAGCAGCTAGCAGGCCCTTCTAAATACATGGCCACATATGGCGTTACCGCGCCGCCGCGCCGCCGCCGCCGCCCTCGCGCTGTGGGCGGGCGGATTGGGAATTAGGACGTATCAGTGTTTATCAATATACACCTACGAGGTGATGGATATGACAGGTGCAGGGTGCGACCGAGGTCAGGAATGTAGGCTTTTTGTGTTTCAAATGTGGAAGTTTAACAATAAATATAATCTACGAAAACTTTGTAATTAGGTATAATCAATAAATAAATAGCGCTGGACAAGTCACACAGCATTACCTAGCCCCATGCTAAGCAGAGCTTGTGTTATGGGTACTAGATAACTGATATACATAATACAATACAATACACAGATAGATATTTTTTATTATATATAGAAAACGACCAGAACACCCTGAACAAATGTCTGCAGATCGTACACACATTTGTCCCGAGGCGGGAATCGAACCCGCAACCTCCTGCGTCGCAGGCAGACCTTCGCCCACCGCGCCACATCGGTCGTCGTGCCAATATAAAGCCGTGTGTGTGGTGCCGGCCTAGAATAGTACCACCCCAACTCTTCCCTTGGGTGTCGTAGGAGGCGACTAATATAAGGGACACAAACCGGGGGGCGGGCAGCAGAGCAGCGCCCCCTGCAGAACAATAAAATAAATAAATATATAAACAAATAATACTGGACAATTCACACAGTATCATCTAGCCCCAAGCTAAGCAGAGCTTGTGTAATGGATACTACAGATAAATATAATATAATACAATACATAGATAGATATTTTTTATTATACATAGAAAACGATCAGAACACCCTGAACAAACACCCTGTCTGCAGATCGTATAAACATTTGTCCCAATCCGACTTCAACCAACGAACTGCGATCATACTTGGGGATTATTGGCATTACCCCCCAATGATGGTACGAAAGAGGCCCCCAGGTCCCGGCCACCTCGCTATTCCAGGCCCTGGCAGCGGCCATGGCAACGGCGAGGCAGGGGGTACTTATCATCCGTCTACAGCGATAATACGTTGATGAATGTTCCCGATCAGCATAAATCTATACAGCATTGTAACTCTCTTGTTGCGATTCAGCTACAGAAAAAGAACTATGTACTTACTGATTGAAATTAAAAAAAAAATTAACAAAAAACGACGCGACGCTAGTCTCTGTCATTTCTGTATTTACGCGTTTTTTTTCATAAACTATTTCCGTTTTCCCTGCGCACACGCACTGCACATGGCGCGTGCGAACTTGACATTGTCTCTGGCCGGAAGCGCGTTCCGCCGGAAACGACCGAAGGGGTTACATTGTTTCGTAGAAGGACATTACTGTTTTGAACTCGTGCGCAGTTAATTCTGTCTGTAACCTGTGCTTTTAAAATAGCTTGTTTACTCGAAGGAAGGGACAACTTTGTTGTCGGAGGGTGAATTTACTTTGAAGCTGCATAGGGGATATTCAAGATAACTATTAGGTGCCAAGTTATGTTTCTTTGTGCCCCGTTTTATTACTTACTTGACAAACATTCGACACCCAAAGAGAAGGATGATCTTGTTCGTCATTTCATCTTATCACACTGTTCATAACGCATGCCCTGAATAGGTAGGTAGGTAGGTACTTTGTCAACGGAAACGTCGAAGATCAGTCACTCAAGTTTCATTAGGTTTCATACAAAACATGTTCAAAGAGACGAGTAATAAATGTGATTAACTTACCTACCTACCTATACGAGAAGAGAAGTCGTGACATAGATGAATAGTCAGTTACTGAGACGCGGCTTGAGCAGCATCTGTCGATTGTTCCCACAGTTTTTTTCAATCTCGGATATTGGATCAGTTTTTGTGGAGAATGTCTTGATGCTAGCTTGTACTTGCTATTACAATCGGAAATCGATACCTACTGATCGGAAGGAAGTAAGGAAGTGAGAGTAGGTAGTTAGGCACATTGTAGGTAGGCGGATTAGGTATAGGTACCTAACCTACCTGCCTAACTATGGAAATCTATTTACAACTGAGTTAATTAATTATAATTGACCTTACAGAAGACTACACTAAAACTACGGGCATCACCTACAGAGAAACAAAGGCTAGTAGTCAAGTCATTGTACCTACCTAACCTACTTATATTTAGGTTGGTCACCATTATTGGTCCTGTATGTATAGTAGGTATGACTTACCTTAGCAACGGTGTTACTATAATCCCACGTAGCCTTTTAATATACAAAATACAACAATCTACTGCATCCTTAAGCTCCCAAAAAGGCCAACCAATAGAATAGATAATTATGTATCTACAACCGCAAATAGATGAATGCAAAAACGCGATCCGTCAAAAAAAACGCGACAAAAAGAGCGCGGGCACAGTATGCGCGGGAGTGATTCGAGATCGAGGAATCGGCGCTTGCACAGATTATGTCCGTCTCCTCTCCCTATAACATTGGTATCCTGCCCGGGACAGGTGGTGGAATGATGGTAGGAACTTCGAGGTGGAGCAATCCCACGGTTTACAAAAGGAGTTTTTTGAATGGTACTGTATAATAAAATATGTAGGAAATGGATGTTAAGGATCTAAATGAGTTCCTCGTTTTGAGGTTTAATTTAGACGCTGACTTAGTTGACAGCAGTAAAGTTTTAGTTATTTGTAATATCACGGGAACATGTCAAGGATAGAACCCTGCGGTTCTATCCTTTTACATAAATGACCTGCCTCGACTTGGTAGGAAAAGTAAAAAATTGTATTATTTGCTGATGATACTTCATTAATTTTGAAATAAAACGACATAACCCAAACTTCGACGATGTAAAAAGTGCAATATCAAAAGAAGTCCATTGGTTTAGTGTCAATAATCTTTTGCTGAACGAAACCAAAACTAAATGTAGGTATTACATTTAATTATATTTACCTATACATTTACCTAATGTAAAACAAGTTAAGGCTGATGTAAACGTAAAAGAAGAATCGGTACAAATTGTGGACAGTACCGTATTCTTAGGAATTACCTTAGATAGTAAACTTCAATGGGGCCCACACACATTATAAGCAATCGAAGAGACTTAGTTCTGCAGCCTGCAGTCAATAAAATCCGTCATCTTACAGACGTTGAAACTTCTAGACTAGTCTATTTCAGCTACTTCTATATTATTATTCCATAGATAATGCTGTGTGAATTGTCCAGCATTAGGTATGTCTTAGTAGTACCTATTATGCCTGAGTAATATTGCTGTCTTTTATTATTTGCAGCGTTCCCCGCTGCAAATATTACCACCGTATTTGTGCTGCAGAAGAGGGCTGTTCGTGCAAGTTATATTATGGGTCCCAGAGGATACCTATTCCTAAGTTCCTACGTGGTAAATTCAAAGAAATAAACATAATTTATTATTTAATGTTCTCTAACAAAACTCCAAGTGAGTTTCAAAAATTATCAATAAATAAATTCAAATATTATTGTCAAACATATCCTTTGTCAAAGTGCTTACTATGAAATATCAGATTCTTTAATAGATAAAAAAAGCTTGGAACGAGTTTTGCTCCAACTCGAAAACTAACATTCTAACAAGGTAAAGGTTTCTGGTTCGCTTCTTTAGGTATCTACCTACTACCTACCTACCCTTTAAAGATTGAAGTGGACAGAAAATCAAAGTGATCACTTGATTTCTTAGTTTTCCGTAATCTGAGTTCTGTGACGTGTCCAAGATTCCTGTAAGGTCTAAATGAAATACTTAAAGCACCTTGATTTTGAATTTGAATTGCCCGTGAATGAGGGCCATAGAGCCTACATTGAATTCTTGCGTAAAATAAATTGTAGATTAGGTATACCTACCTATCCACTTCCTAATTGCATATTATTTTATCTTTCCCACTTTTTTCTCTGAGATCTCCATAAATGCAGACGATAATATCACCTAGATATCAAGGAAACGAAAATGCTGCGTAAGAACTAACACGTAACATAACTCACCTTTTTTATCTTCTTGAACAAATACCAGTTGTTATGAAACTACCATATAACTAAACTACTGTATACAGTAGCTTGGTTGCAAAAAATCTCGAGCTGTTATAGGTACATAACAGCGCGAGATTTTTTGCAACATTTTCACATGAAATAGACACGCGTAGACAACTTGAGTTAAAAGTAAAGAAATTTTTTGAAATAATAACATTTTTAATTACAACATAGACAGGGTTTGGGAGGAGGTAACGAACCTGAGTTTGAGGTATAAAACCTCTTACATGCCATGGTTGAACGTTTTTAGTACAAGACAAAGATTATAGTATACCTCTAGATGGATCGTTTTAAAAGCTACAATTTGACTCTGTTTTGACTTCTCTCTCCTTTGGGATAGTGCCATATGAAAGAAAGAGATAACTATATTGTATCAGGTTATACTAAAACACAAATGTGGTCAGTTTCATTCCTGTCATTTTAACTAGGGATGTGAAATGTGCATTAGTATGGAAACTTATCGATAATATTCGGAATGGAACGTAGCGTAGGTAGGTGCTACCTACCTGCTATAGATGGGTACCTACATCTTTCTAATAACCGTGAGGTTTCAAATTAAAAGCTTCGGTAGGTAGTTACTAAGATTTAAAAGGAAAAAAGTCCATTGTAAAATATTTACGTAATTTTTTTATTAAACAATAATAGAATACATCGTGTAGTAGAACGTCCTAAGGTTCATACTAGAGACACTGGCAGCCCCATTGGGTCGGGTGCGTCGGTAATGCAAAGCGATGTCGTGCCGACAACTAGCGCCCTCTCTGCGCGTGGGCGCAAACTAAGACGACCGAAGCGTTACTCGGACTAGGCAGTTCGCACACGCTCGGCGTCGAAAGTAGTCGCTATTACTACTGTATATCTTGTTACTGTTTGTTTTCTGTTTTTTGTATTGTGTTTTATCCTTTGTGTTTATTATATAATCTGACTGTGTGAAAGAACGTGGCCTTTTATATACCGAACCCCTAGACTGAGCCAGCCGTAGCCGGGCATAACTGCTAAACTGGCTGCCCAAGCGAGGGCCTGTGATTGTGACTTTTCCTCAACTTCAAGTACTAATCTCAGTGAACCTAACTTTTTATAATAATGCCACGTCCTCATACACGCCGCCAATCGCGGCGTCAGTCAGACTTTGAAGACGCCACGGATGAACCCACAAACGTGCAACCGACGCCAGAGCCAGAGACGCCGCCGCAGCCGCCGCCGCCGCCTACGGCTTCCTTCACGGCGAGCGAATTCACAACAATGATGGCTGACTTGCAGCAGACGCAGACTACAATGATGGAGCGGCTTTTCGATCGTGTCCTCGCGCATGAATCGCGCCGCGAATCGATGTCATCGCCCCTGCACAACTCGCCGACATTTGCCGCATCTACGCCAGCGCCACTTCATGGAACTTTCGCTGCATGTACAGCTCGGTTCAGTGGAGCACCTGGAGACTCACTAGACAACTTCCTGGATGCCGTGGAGGCCTACAAAGAGTGTGCATACGTGAGCGACGATAGCGCACTGCGAGGCATATCCATGCTGGTGGTGGGAGACGCAGCCATGTGGTGGCAGGGTGTGAAATCTTCTATCACTTCCTGGAGTGACGCGGTGACGTCGCTCAGGAGCGCATTTGGAGACAGACGCCCCCCACACCGAATTTATCTAGAGTTGTTCTCGATGTCTCAAAGCAAAGAAAAAACGGAGGTCTTCGTCGCCAGAGTGAGGGCACTACTAGCTCGCCTGCCCCCGGGCGACCTTAGCGAGAAGGTCCAGCTAGATATGGTTTACGGCCTCCTCCATCGGCGGGTTCGAGAGCGCCTGCGTCGAGACGAGTTTGAGTCGTACAACTCTTTACTCCGCAAGGCACGGCACGTCGAAGACGCTACCGAAGAAACTCCATCCGAGTCCCTACGCGCGAGAACCGCGCCGTCGTCTCTACGGTCCGTATCAACGAATCCGCGCGTATCCCGCGGATATAACTCGGCGAGCGCCGCCGTCGCCGCCGCCGCACATAGCAACGACACGCGCGTCCACGCCCCTCCCGCCGCCGCCGCCACCGGCGCCGCCGTTCGCAACAGCGCTTATCGGGACTTCGTGTTACAGCCCGCGGCCGCCGTCGTCGCCAGCACGTCCGCCGCCGCCGCCGCCGTCGGACCTAACTCATCTACGAAGGAGTTTTGCAAGTACTGTAAACGCCGTGGACACTCAATAGACTCTTGTGCCATTTTAAAGTCAAAAAGAGAAAAAGTAGATACGGAAGCAGTACCTACATGTTACGGCTGCAACGCAAAAGGTGTTACGCGATCACAGTGTCCCCAGTGCAACGCGAACTACTGTACGTTCGACTCGGCATCGTTGGAACCGATCTCGCCCGATCCATTGGTAAGATGTCAACAAAATGTACCTAACACTTTCCCTCTAAGTACAAGTTTGTCTAACACTTGTAGTAAACATAAGGTCGTACCTCTACGTCCAAATAATTCGCCTTACGTTTGTAATACCGCACTTAGACTCACGGATTGTTCACCTAAACAGATAGGCATAGTACCTCCGCCGTCGTCGTCGTGTCGTGTTACTGTTACTGATGATGCTATTACCATGGCGAAGGCGAAAGATAGTAGGGTAACCAATGTGTCCGCAGAACGCACTCATGCGTTAAAACTCGATGATGGTGCATACGCATTTTCACGAAGTAGGGTAACCATGCCGATGGAAAGTAGGGTGACCATGATTTCTGCGGAAAATTCAGGAAAATTCTTGAACAAAAAATCTGATGCCCTTGGTGAGTACGCAAATCAGTTTGGGGCAACCATGATGAACGAAAAGAGGGTGTCCAATGTAACTGCGGAAATTTCAGGACATTTTTCGTTGGTGGAACCTGATGTCGGTGGTGACTTCGCGAGTCGTTCTACGGGACAACAACCTATGTTAAGACCTGTTTTAAGCATAGTAATTTTAGGTGTGCGAGGAATGGCACTCTTGGACTCTGGAGCCAAAAGTAGTGTAGTTGGCCGTAAGCTCTATGAGTTGCTACTGGAAATGAAGCATCCCTGCACTGAGACTACGCGTTATGTTAAGTTGGCAGATGGCTCGTCGCGCACTCGCCGGGTACTTATCACAACCTTAAAGGTAAGGATAACTCCAGAAAGGTCAGTGACCTTAGATTTTACTATCCTGCCAGACGCGCATAATAATGAAACCCTGTTAGGAATTGATTTCTTAGCAGCGGCCGGAATCGTCATTGATTTTGCTGCGTCGACCTGGCATTTTTCAGGTTCAAAAACCTTGTACCCAGTCGAGTTTGAGACTCCGAAGTCTTGTACCGCGATCTCATCTGCCGATCTTTTGCGTGATGAAGAAGGCTTAATGCTGGTTGCTGAGCAACGCCAGGAGCTGTCGGACTTACTGCTGCTCAACGCAGATGTCTTTGCGGCAAGTGGAGCACCGACAACATTTGCAGAACATCACATAGACACGGGTGATCATTTGCCCATCTCCGTCCCACCATACAGGCTTACGCCCGCTAAGAAGGAGTTGATGAAGGCGGAGCTGGATAAAATGCTGGAGGACGGCATTATTGAAGAGTGCGAGTCTGCATGGACATCACCTGCCGTCTTAGTCCCGAAGAAGGATGGTAAGGTCAGGTTCTGCGTGGATTACAGGAAGCTTAACGCGGTAACCAAAACTGATGCTTACCCAATGCCAGTCATCGACGAGTTAGTGCAGTCAACTAGACGCAACTGCTTCATGTCCACCTTGGATTTGCGCAGTGGATTTTGGCAAGTGGTTGTCAAGGAGAGCGACAAGGACATTTCGTTCCAGACCCCATTTGGTACGTATTAGAGATGTAACGAATATTCGCATCCGCATTCGCATTCGCGAATATTCGCAGGATTTTCAATATTCGCATTCGCATTCGCATTCGCCAAAATCTATGCGAATATTTGGCGAATGTTGATGGGGCAAAAACTTACCTAGTATATTTAAAAAAACTGTTCTCTTTTACATGCGGAATTATAAAAAAAACTCTGCACTGCACTCGTAAATAGGGATGATGATGACAGTAACAAAAAGCATCATTATTATGTATTTACTAAATTATATCAGAGTCATAACATGACAAAACACGTATTAGGTATAATTTTTATTTTGATCAAGATCAATTATTATTTTGATAAAATTAAATAACATCTACAAAATAATTGTATTTTGTAGATGTTATTTCAATGTTTATTTATGTAGATGTTAATCCGCCATGACAGGTTGAACAACAATTAGAGAACACAGACCCATGACGTCATGTCGTCACAAAGTAAAATGGAAGGCACAGAATAACCACAGAAATAAGTAATGGTAAACGTATGCCTTTCTTTAATCAATAGCTTGCTTCATTGTTTCTTGACAATATTTGTTAATACTTGTTTTTATTATTTGATTGTATTTCTTATTTGTAAAGACATACTAATGAATAATAAATATTATGGTAATTCTGTATCATAAAAATGTGTGCATCGGTGACGTCATAGACAGTCGCCACGAGTATTGTAGCGTTTTAGAGCGAAATTACATTTTTAAAATCTCAATTTTACCTTCAAAATCCATGTTTTTTGTAAAAATATGTTCTATTTTCTATTAGTAGATGTTTAAAAATATCAAGGAGTAGTCTCAAAATCAACCATCATGCCTATTACTATATTTTATTACGGCACTCTTATTGCTTATTCTTTAATAGGAAGTTTGTAAGAAACTTTGACAAAGGGTATGACTTAACTGAAAAAAAAAATGTTGAACTGACTTTGATTGGGTGACTAGTGTCTGTCCGTGGCTTTGCACGCGTTTCTACGAAATTAAAGAAACTAAACGTTTAATGTTTATTTTTTTCCCCGTGGGAACTAATTTGTGAGATCGAAAAATAGCCAGCTTTGAATGAAGAGAGAGAATTTAAGGTAACCTTTTAATGGCGGGAACCACTGACAAATTTATGGTTTGTTTTTGGCGTGCACAGACCTTGATCGGAGGACCTAGGACAAGGCCGTCTTTTATTTTTTATTATTATGTTATACTGGTTAATAAATAAATATGAATAGTTGAAATATTAAAAAAACAATTTAATTTCTAGTTACAGAAATCTTAAATTTGAAGCATAGGAGTTTTGGAAATTACACCTCCAAAAGAAAAGAGGATTGAAGTTTTTTACGTGTTTCTTTTAACTCTACGAAGTGGCCAAATTTGCTTGAAATTTACCAAAAATACAAAGCCGTTGAACACGTATTTCAGGATTTTTTAAAATATAACACAATTTTTATTCAGAAAGAAAATAACAATCAAATAACAAATTTAAATTAAAACTAGTAATTACAACAGAAACAATTAAGCTATCTGCAAACTGTTGCAAACAATCTACAGGTAGCTCAACTGATCCATATCAATACCAGTTGGAAGCGTGCCTAAGACACTGGCTGCATTGCCCCGCTGTATAGCAATGCTGATGCGCTGTGCCAGATACTAAATGATAAATATAATGAAATATATGAAAGTTTGAGATTTGTAGTTGGACTCCGACTTAAAAGGGCTGTAACTTTCTAACGCGTAACGCTATTGTACTGAAATTTTCTGAGTATATAAAAAACGATAGATTGAAAAACGACTATCAGAAATATTCAAGAAAACTCTTAATATGATATGCGTTTTTCAATCTATTGTTTTTTATATACTCAGAAATTTTCAGTACAATAGCGTATTGTATTATATCAATAGCGTTATGCTTGTAACTTTTATACCAGTACCCCTATTTATAAGTTTACATTTTGCATGTTCCGCATACACTAAGTAAAATAAGTCTAAACGTGTTCTAAATTTTACTTATTGTTTTCATGGAGGCACTCATTTTTCCCAAAATAACATATAAAAGACAAACAAATCCAACTCCAACCGACAAATGTGTGGATAAAAATATTATCAAACAAACAACGCGATTGGTAATTGAAGATAGCTAATAGCAAGCGTTGGTAATTGGACAACGCACGCGCCAATAAACAGTACGTGAAGTTGGCGGCAAGTTCGAAATACCAACATTCGCATTCGCATTCGCATTCGCGAATGTGAGCATCGAATACTCGCATTCGCATTCGCATTCGCGAATGTCGAAAATTTGACATTCGTTACATCCCTAGTACGTATCGTTTTAAGCGTATGCCTTTCGGGCTTAAAAATGCGCCCTCTACCTTCCAGCGCCTCATTGACAAGCTCCGCTCGTACCTGTGTCGTGACCTCTCACAAATAGTAGGTGATAGCGTTACTCTCTTGGCTTACCAGGACGACCTTTTACTTATAACGGAAACGTACTCCGGTCATATGGCAGCGTTGAGTGCCGTTTTCGAAAAGCTGCGCGCCTTTAATTTGAGGGCCAATCGCGAGAAATGCGTGTTCTGTCGGAAAAAGGTAAAGTATCTCGGTCACGTTATCACACCAGAGGGCGTATCTCCCGACACCGACAAAGTACAGGCGGTCGTAGAAATGAAACCACCGCTAAACCTGAAACATCTGCGAACCTATTTACAGACGTGTTCGTGGTTTCGCAAATTTGTACCAAACTTTTCAGCCATTGCCGAACCGTTGACACGCCTAACAAAAAAAAACCAGCCTTGGGTTTGGGAGTCGGAGCAAATAAGTGCTTTTGTGGAGTTAAAGAAACGCCTCACCACCGCTCCCATTCTGGTTCAGGCTGACTACTCCCAACCGTTTGTTCTGAGAACGGATGCTAGCAGCTACGCTATTGGGGCTGTTCTCTTGCAGGGCGAGGGCACTGAAGAGCGCCCCATAGAGTATGCGAGCCGTCTCCTTTCATCCGCAGAAAAGAACTACAGCACCACCGAGCGCGAGGCGTTAGCTGTGGTCTGGGCAGTAGAGCGCTTCAGGGGCTATATTGATGGTCACCAGGTAAGTGTAAGAAGTGACCATCAGCCTCTAAAATGGTTGCTGACTGTGAAGTCACCTTCGGGTAGGTTGGTCCGCTGGGCCCTAAAATTGCAGTCCTTCAACATAATATACCAATATACACCAGGTAAGGCCAATGTAGTTGCGGACACGCTCAGCCGTCCACCTTGCACTGAAGAAGGCACCGAGGAGGATAGTTTATGCTCTGTTATTGTGAACCTCCCTTCTACTAGCCCAACAGACATGCGCGCCGCTCAATTGGATGACCCTGACCTGGAAAAGGTCATACAAGATTTGGAAACTCCTGATGAACTTACCCTAGGTCGTTGGCTAGAGCGTGGTTACGTGTTGTCTCATGGTGTCCTTTACCGCTATGATGCTGATGGCGACTCAGAAGATGCTCAACTAGTCATTCCGAGGTCAATGCGGGAAAACATTCTAAAGGAGCTTCATGACTCTCCTACCGCCGGACATCAAGGCATAGAGAGGACGCTCCAGCGGCTAAAGGAAAGGTACTATTTTCCAGGGATGCGCCGATATGTTGTTGAGTATCTGAAGAAGTGCGTAGAGTGCCTCCGCTACAAACCCTTGAACCAAAAGCCAGCTGGACTCCTACAGACTCCGGTTCTGCAACAACGAGGCGAAGTCCTGGCGATTGACTTATTCGGTCCGCTCCCAACCGGAGACAAGGGGGAGCGGTGGGTATTTCTAGTAGAAGACGTCGCTACAAGGTGGGTGGAACTGTTTCCTCTCGTAGATGCCACTGCTGAGACATGTGCTCGTGTCCTGCTGGAGGAGGTGTTCCTCAGATACGGACTTCCAAGACGCGTCGTGTCGGACAATGGAACGCAGTTCGTTTCGGCGGTGATGCAGCAGTGTATGTACGTGTTAGGCGTCAAACAGGAGCTAATACCATTATATCATCCGGAGGCAAATCCTGCCGAGCGGAAGAACCGAGACTTGAAGGTGCAGTTGTCCATTCTCGTGAAGAACACGCATACAGCTTGGCCTAAGCACTTAGCATCCATTCGATTTGCAATGAATAGCGCCACCTGCTCCACCACCGGTAAGACACCTGCGTACTTAACTCTAGCGCGTGAACTGAGGACACCCTTTGACGTCCACAACGATTTACGAGGCGTCCTTGATAAGGATAACTTCGTTCATCAGGTCACCCCCTTCCTTCGAGACTTTGTGTCGTCACTATCTGATATCAGGGATAGGGTCGAGAAAAGCCAGGATGTTCGCAAGGACGTAGCTGACACTAATCGGTGCAAAACCCCTAGATACGAGGTAGGAGATCTAGTCCTAGTCAAAACGCACGACCTAAGTAGCTCGGCAAAGCATATTACGAAAAAGTTTATGCCAAGGCGTGATGGTCCGTACCGCATAGATACCATCACCAGCCCAACCACTTTCATAATTGCAGATCTCGATAAAAAGGTTATAGGGAAATATCACAGCACAGATTTAACTCCGTTCACGTCTCCGTTAGAGTCTAATGTGCCGGTCAGACCTAAAGGGCGTAGAGGAAGGCCACGCATTCGCGATTCAAGTCCCAAGTTGGACCCGGGACGTGCTTCCAACTTGGAGGGGGAGTGTGTAGTAGAACGTCCTAAGGTTCATACTAGAGACACTGGCAGCCCCATTGGGTCGGGTGCGTCGGTAATGCAAAGCGATGTCGTGCCGACAACTAACGCCCTCTCTGCGCGTGGGCGCAAACTAAGACGACCGAAGCGTTACTCGGACTAGGCAGTTCGCACACGCTCGGCGTCGAAAGTAGTCGCTATTACTACTGTATATCTTGTTACTGTTTGTTTTCTGTTTTTTGTATTGTGTTTTATCCTTTGTGTTTATTATATAATCTGACTGTGTGAAAGAACGTGGCCTTTTATATACCGAACCCCTAGACTGAGCCAGCCGTAGCCGGGCATAACTGCTAAAATCGTTATGTAAAATTCTTGTTTCATATCCGGTTTTATAACAAGAACTAGTTATATGTGTGGCAAGGCCACAATTTACTTACCTTATGATGATGATGATGAAGAATCTTCGGTCGGTCGTCGCCGCTTTCCCGGTGTCGTGTCGGATCGAATTAAGAAGCCTCTAACACGACAGAACAAAAGAAACGCTACGTAAGCTGCCTACAGCGCGCGGCCTGCATGCGCCCGCGCCAATGTACCAGCCAGTGAGACTCACGCCACCGCCTCGAACGCACGCCCGCTGTACCTCAGACTAGCGCCCGCGTATGCACTCGTTCGCGTCAGTACCTACTGCTCCTAAAATATTATATTGTTGTGTATGTATGCCCCATGTGTATGTATGTAACTGTACCTACGTAATAAACTGTCTACAAAGAACCCCTGCCTATCATTCAAGAAGACTCCAAGTTAGTGAAGACCAGGTAGGCAGGCAGGCTCACACTGATACACCAGCATACCTACAGTGGTGACCCCCCGAATCTGGACATTTTCCTCGGAGTATACAAGGAGCAATAATCCGTAAGCGAGTGAAATACTTTTATTACCAGAATGTCCCAAGACAATGCACCAAGCGCACCAAGCCAAGATGGCCGTTCCGGTGAAAAGACTTTTACACCGTCCGACATTTTTCGAGTTGGAGTACGACTTCCGCCTTTCTGGCCTGAAGAACCTGCTGTGTGGTTTGCGCAAGTGGAAGGAAGCTTTGCACTCTCCGGCGTCAGGGACGACGAAACAAAGTATAATTACGTCAGCGCCCAACTGGAACACCGCTATGCAGCCGAAGTTAAGGACATTTTGGTGAATCCGCCAGCACGAGGAAAGTACGATGTACTTAAAAGCGAGCTCATCAAGAGGTTATCTGCGTCTCGTGAAAAAGAACTTACCCAGCTACTGATGCACGAAGAGTTAGGCGACAGGCGCCCGTCAGCATTCCTCCGTCACCTCCAGCATCTGGCAGGACCGAGCATCCCCGACGACTTCATCAAGACTGTATGGACAAGCCGCTTACCTGGCAACATCCAGATTGTCATCGCGTCCCAGGCTGAGTCATCACTGCGCGCGCTTGCTGACCTCGCCGACAAGATCCATGACCTCGTTCCAGCAGCCCCGCAGGTAGCATCCACAGACGCAGTGCCAGGTTCGTTGATAGAAAAGCTGTCAAAGGAAGTTGCCGAGCTTAGCCGCCAGGTGGCAGCACTCTCGACAGGATCCAGATCTCGTTCCCGAAGCAGAGGACGCGGCGAAAGACGTAGCACACGATCAGCATCGAACTATAAGAAGTTTCCTACGTGCATTTTCCATCACAGATTCGGTGACGATGCACGCAGATGCTTGAAACCGTGCGATTACAAACAAGGTTCGGGAAAAGCCAGCGGCAGTCACTAGTAGCGACACATGACTGCCCAAGTTCAACAGGTCGCTTATTCATTACGGACAAACGAACAAGGATGCAGTTTCTGGTCGACACAGGGAGCGACATCTGCGTCTTTCCTCGCTCCGCCCTGAAGCAAAGACGACCACGAACTACAGAATTTGATCTTTTCGCAGCGAACGGAACACCAATAGCAGTCTACGGCTTCAAGCAGATGGAGCTCGACCTTGGCCTCCGTCGCGCGTTCACCTGGCGATTCACCGTCGCCGACGTCACAAAGGCGATCATCGGCGTCGACTTCTTATCTTTCTACAATTTAATGGTAGACTGCCGTAACAAACGCCTCATAGACCAAAAAACAACTCTTTCAGCCAGCGCAGCGCCTGTACCGTCATCTGACGCTATATCCTCGGTAAAAACAGTTACAGGAGAGTCGAAATACCTAGACCTTCTCCGGGATTTTCCTGAAATAACTCGCCCCGCAGGAACACATCGGGTTATACGTCATAACACCGTCCATCATATACGGACCACTGAAGGACCACCCGTCTACTGCACACCAAGGAGACTTGCGCCAGACAAGCTAAAGATAGCAAAGCAGGAGTTTGAAGAGATGTTGAAGAATGGGACAGCCAGACCATCAGAGAGCCCATGGTCATCCCCACTTCACCTCGCTCCGAAAAAAGACAGCGGATGGAGACCATGTGGTGATTACCGGATGCTGAACGCCCGCACAATCCCCGACCGATATCCCATTCGCCACATACAAGACTTCACTCAAAGCATTACTGGCTGCAAGATATTTTCAACGATAGACCTGGTCAAGGCGTACAACCAGATACCTGTCAATCCTGAAGATATCCCTAAAACGGCCATCACCACACCCTTCGGCATGTTCGAGCACCCGTACGTCATGTTCGGGCTCCGCAACGCAGGGCAGACGTTCCAGCGGTTTGTGGATGAAATGACGAGAGACCTGGACTTCTGCTACTCATACCTAGATGACTTCTTGATCTTCTCTTCCGACGAAGAGGCTCATCTACGTCACCTGCAACTCATCTTCACGAGGCTCAAGCAATACGGAATGGTAGTGAACACCGCCAAATGCGTCTTCGGCGCAGAAGAAGTGACCTTCCTCGGCTGCAGCGTATCCTCTGCCGGCATCAAGCCCCTTGACAGCAAGATACAAGCCATAAAGAATTTTCCCATCCCGAAGACCGTAAAGGAGCTAAGAAGATTCCTCGGTATGCTTAACTTTTATCGTAGGTTCATCCAAGACGCCGCCAAGTCTCAAGCTCCACTGCACAACCTGCTGACTGGATCCGTGAAAGGCTCGCATCCCGTAGACATCACGGGAGAAGCACTACGAGCATTCAACGACTGCAAGGACAGCCTATGCCAAGCGACGCTATTGGCTCATCCGGACATGGATGCAAAACTCGCGCTCGTCACGGACGCGTCGGACTTAGCAATCGGCGCCGTACTGCAGCAGCTTAGAGATGGACATTGGGAGCCACTCGCATTCTTCAGCCGGAAGTTGAGTCCAGCACAGCAAAAATACTCGCCATATGACCGAGAACTGCTTGCGATATACGACGCAATAAGGTATTTTCGACATCTCGTAGAAGCTAGACACTTTACTGTGTTCACAGATCACAAGCCAATCTGTTTCGCATTTCACGGACACAAGGAGAAATGTTCACCGCGCCAGTTCCGTCATTTTGACTACATCGCCCAATTCACGACGGATATTCAACACATCTCCGGAAAGGACAACGTCGTTGCTGACGCCCTTTCCAGAATAGAAGAGATAGTGCAGCCCGTTGAGCTGAAGAACATGGCGCAGTCACAAAAATCCGATCCAGAACTTCAACTCCTACTGCAAGGTGGAACATCACTTAAACTCGTCAAAGTAACAGTACCTGGTTCGAGACTGGAACTTTACTGTGACGATAGCACACCGACACCAAGACCATACGTACCAAAAGAGCTCAGAAGGCAAGTCTTCGACAGCCTGCACTCACTCAGCCATCCCGGTGCCAACGCCTCTGCTAAACTCGTGGCCCAGCGCTATGTGTGGCCAGGCATTAATAAAGATTGTCGAGAGTGGGCCAAGCTCTGCCATCCCTGCCAGCGCACGAAGATCACACGGCATGTATCACCGCCGGTGGGAACCTTCAAGCTACCAAGCAGCAGATTCAGCTACGTACACATTGACATTGTCGGGCCCTTACCTCCATCAGACGGATACCGCTATTGTCTCACCGCCGTCGACAGATTCACTCGATGGCCTGAGGCAATACCGCTGCAGGATATTACCGCAGAGACCGTCGCAAAATCCTTCGTCTCAAACTGGATCGCACGTTACGGTTGTCCTACAGAAGTAGTTACAGATCGCGGAAAACAGTTCGAGTCAGCGTTAATGAAGCAACTATCAGAACTCGCCGGATTTCAGCGTAACAGGACCACAGCATATCATCCTGCAAGTAACGGAATGGTCGAGAGAATGCACAGACAGCTCAAAGCGGCCATCATGTGCCATGGTAACAAATCATGGACAGAAACCTTACCTTTAGTACTTCTGGGAATGAGAAGCGCCTTCAAAGAGGACATCCAGTCATCCCCGGCTGAACTCCTCTACGGTGAACCACTCAGACTGCCCGGAGAACTCCTGCAGCAAGATAGAACCCTGCAAACAACAAGTGACCTTACAGAATTCTCAGCTCGTCTCCGTTCCATCATGAATGACATACGTCCGCAGCCAGCAGCTAGACACAGCAGACGAAACATCTTCGTTTTCAAGGACTTACCTTCTGCTACTCACGTTTACGTCCGCGATGACACTGTGAGAGGATCTCTTCAGCCGGCTTATACTGGACCATATGAAGTACTACAACGGGACGCCAAAGTCTACAAGCTGCGAATAAAAGGAAAGGAACAAACTGTAACAATAGAAAGATTAAAACCAGCGTACGTTCTTACCACAAATCCCTACGAAAATACGCAACTAGAAGAAGAAGAAGAAGAAACTTCCACTTTCTTCACCCCCACCTCACCTGAAAGCAAAGATGGTAACGAGAAAACCACACGCTCAGGAAGAAGAGTGAGATTCCCAGATTATTATCGCCCATCCTAGGATGGTCTCTGGGGGGGAGTCCTGTGGCAAGGCCACAATTTACTTACCTTATGATGATGATGATGAAGAATCTTCGGTCGGTCGTCGCCGCTTTCCCGGTGTCGTGTCGGATCGAATTAAGAAGCCTCTAACACGACAGAACAAAAGAAACGCTACGTAAGCTGCCTACAGCGCGCGGCCTGCATGCGCCCGCGCCAATGTACCAGCCAGTGAGACTCACGCCACCGCCTCGAACGCACGCCCGCTGTACCTCAGACTAGCGCCCGCGTATGCACTCGTTCGCGTCAGTACCTACTGCTCCTAAAATATTATATTGTTGTGTATGCCCCATGTGTATGTATGTAACTGTACCTACGTAATAAACTGTCTACAAAGAACCCCTGCCTATCATTCAAGAAGACTCCAAGTTAGTGAAGACCAGGTAGGCAGGCAGGCTCACACTGATACACCAGCATACCTACATATGCACGAAAATTCTTTGTGGGCTCCTGTGGAATCATGCCTTTTCAAATTTATTTTCCATTTTGTAGATAATTGGATCTTTAGGAAATCTGGAAGTGAAAAATAAGTATTAGTTGTGAGCTTCTACCAACATTACGATCATTGGATTGGATTAGACTTTCATCTCACGAAATTGTTCTCAGGACACCTTAATCTAGTGAATCAAACTCCAAGTCAGTCAGTCCATATAGGTACACATACCAATCACACTGGATTTTTTTTATTGATGACGGTAAACCGTTTCGCCACCATAACTTAAAAATTTCTTAAATGTTATGTCTCAGTACAAGTACGTGTATATATTTTGTATTAAACATTTATCGACAGTAAACTATCGATATGAACAGTACTTCACTAGGTAGCATCAGTATGGTACATAAGATGTCATTTTATGGTTTGTTACCAAAATTTTTGTGAATTCTAGAATTATAAGGCTAATGAGCTTTGAATAACTTTATGAAACAGCTTCAATATTACATTATTAAAACAATTCAACCTATTGCAAAGAAATTTATCACTAACATTAGCCAAAACACGTCAATCGACTTACCGATGGAAAGATATTCTTTGATTTAATTCAGACAAAGCAGCCCTGCGGCTTTTGCAGCCATTAACTGCACAGGCCATGATAATATTTAGTAATAAACACACAAACAACAACTTTTATACACAAAATTCCTTAGTAAACAGTATATTTTCAGTTCACCACCTGAGCCCAGCTGGGCCCAAACAAACAACGAAAAATATCAAAATGTGACACTCTGTGTTTCAAGATGAAATTGACGTTGGGATGTTGTCTCTTTCTTTCACATAGACAATTGTCATAAGAAAAAACGAAAAGAATGACTAATTATTTGTTCATTTTTTTACGCTATATCTACCCTACGGAACGTAGGATCCTAGATCTTTGGTACAAGAAGCCTCCTTCGATATGTATAAATGATTTCAGCTCTAGTTTTATTTGCGATAGGCAACTTTGATGTCTGTAACTTATTATTACCTACTAGGGGGTGCATTTCGAAATTTCGAAGTTTCGTAATTTCGAAATTCGTAGCCTTTTTTGACCATTTTTCAATTTCGAAATTGGTGACCGCAAATTCGAAATTTCGAATTCCGCGGAACGCGTGTGCTGTGCTATGAAAGAGTGAAATGCGAGCTCTGATTGGTTTACTACGCTCGGTTAGCGACAATGGTGACACGGCGCGAGGCGGCGGCGACGGGTGAAGGTGGCAGCGGGGAGCCTTCGCTTTGCGTCTGTCGGTCGCTTCTCATCGCATTTGAGAGCGAGCGTTTGACTAGATCAGTTATATTTGTGTTGGTGAATAACAAGGGCTACAAACAAGTTATTGGAAAAAATACCATCAGAAGTATGGGGCTAACTTAACCACTATAAAAAGGCACGGTGGGTGAAACTCCAGCAAGGTGGCTGAAGGTTTCATTGAAGATTCCATACAAAATAAAAGTAAAATTACCAACAAAATAACGAAAACTTTTCAAGAGATGATCCGCAACCATCATTTTAAGCTGAAGAAAGCTTCATCCCGTCAGATTTTGTCCATGACCAACAAATATCACAATCTCATACTATTAACATACCCAAAAAACACCTGTCCTTAAAATTTGAAAATTGTTATCATTTCACTATAAATTTTAAGTAAAAAAATGTTTTATTCTTGTAATGCGATGATACATGCATATGAAAATAATCATAAATACAGAGTACCTATTATTTGATATTATTACGGTTTTTTATTAACTCCCATATCATTATCACATATCATTATCACAGACAGATCATATGAAGTAAAATGTGGTAGGTAACCTAAGTATTTTCATATGTTTTGGATTAGTTAAATCATTTTGCCAACTCGTAACTCTATCTGGAAGGCAATTCTCGCAATATAATCTACTCGATAACGAAATATGGCAACAACTGTCAAAATATCGAGTGATTGCTTCGAATCAAACAAGCGTATTCTCAACATCTGCGATTCGATATTTATCGAGGGCTTTTCTTCGATAAGTTGCTCGATATGCAACGAGTGGTCCTAGGCACTCGTTCGCATAATCGAAGAGTGAAAGAAGAACATCATTCATTATCTCTCTGTCGCACACTTACGTCTTTAGTTTAGTTCTGCTTGTTTTGTTTGATGTTTGAAACAATTACGCGGTGGTGCTTGTTTCTCAACTCAAGTCAAAGAATAATAGTGCAATATGCATTACAAATTGATCTAGTTTTTATTGAATAGGTACTTATTAGATAAAATAGCTTTTTGCATCATTATTATTTACTTTGAGTATAATTTCTGGGGTCAGGGGTTGTATAAATTCTATTTTTTCCATTTCCTTTGGTGTGCCCGAACAAAATTATTGTAAACATTGTAAACGTTGTTGCCTGCTGACTAAATTACTTTCGCCCGCTGCGCACAGCTATCCCTACGCAGCAGAGATGTCGTTAGTCAGCTATTATAACCGTATAGGTACATCTTTGACAAACAATACTAATTCAGATTATGCTATATTCAAATAAAAAAATATGAAATTAATGAACATAAATACAGTTTCAAATTTTGATGGTATTGCTAAAATTTCTAGATTTAGATAAAGTTGGAATTACTGACGAAACAATAACCAGACATTGACATTCGTGAAGTGTGGAACTTTGACATTCAAATATGTAATGACATGACATAATGAAATCAAATTGTCTATGCTAGAAATATCGAAGAGTGCACGAGAATGCCGTTTTTGGCGGAACTCGTTATATTATCGAAGAATTGATACAAACTTATCACTTGATATTTTATCCCGTGATACTCAGAATTGGCCCCCTGTATAGAATTAGAGACTCGCAGGTCTCGAGAATAAAAATTATATTTTCTGTCCGAATTTCGAAATTTCGAAATTGAGCTTCCGAATTTCGTAAGCCAGTTTCGAAATTGAAAAATATAGAAACTGCACCCCCTATTACCTACCATTAAAACGCAGTCTACAGATGTAAAAGGGGATTGGAGATTTTTACTCAAACATCGGCAACCACTTTCTTTTATTATATCGCCGCGCACGATAAAAGTTATATATTTGAATAGAAGACACTAAATCAAATAAAAAATGTTCCATAGTATAACGTTCTAAAGTGTCAGGTTTCTGAGATATTCACAGATGAAAATAAATATTTTTTTCTTTGAATGTGAATATCTCGGAAACCTGACGCTTTAGAGCATTATGTTATAGAACATTTTTAATTTGTTTTGGTGTATTCTATCCAAATATATAACTTTCATTGTGCGCGGCGATTTTGAAAAATGTACAAATTGTAGGGACAAAAATCTTCGAAGAGGTTCGAAGATTTTTGTCCCTAAAATTTGTAAATTTTTCAAAATCGCCGCGCACAATGAAAGTTATATATTTGGATAGACATAATGCATAAATATAACTGTTCGATTATGAGGTCGGAAAGTTTATGGGGGCTCAGCGAAAAATTGTTGAATTCAATATAAAATATAAATCATAAACGAATCTTATAAACCATAATGAAAAAATTCACAATATATGACGAAATAGCTGCTGATCGCAGCTTCGCAAGCATTGTATGTATAAGGTATTTCTATCCCATGGGAACTGATTTATGGGTTAAAAAGTAGTCTATGTTACTCTCCATCCTTTCTACTAACTCTATGCCTTAAATCAAGTAGATTGTTTGCTTAGTTAGGGCGTGATATCAACAACCAACAAACAAACACATTAATATCTATAGATATATCAAAATATGACCAATACGGTTGCATTTTCTTTTCCAATTGCTTTACAAAAAATTGGTAACTTTGCGCGCGTTATTATTGTTGTAGGTACCTATTGAATCTATTAGTAATAATCAGGTACGAGAATCTTTATGGAAATATGGAAAGACATAATAATGAAGTATCTATCTAGTTGATTTAATGTTATTTTTATTCATTGGCATTTAATGTATTTTCTACCATGATTTACTAAAACTACACATTTTTTTGGAATAAAATTAATTATTTTATCCTATAGATCAGTCATATTTTGTGTGTTAATGAAAGTATCATTGCTAACTCCTCCGCTGGCGCTGGCAAGAGCCGTGAGACGGCCTGTCAAAAATAACGTAGGTAAATTAAATTTGTTTTAAAGAAATCTTTAAAACGGTGAGGACAGAAATGGGTAAGTTTTTGCGGATCCCCGTAAGGGGTCATCTTTACAGGCGTTTGTGAATTTTATTTATTTATTTATTTTGATTATATATATTTATGACCGCGGCTTCGCACGCGCTTTTCCATGGACACGTTTAAGGGCCTATACTATCAAATCAACTCCATCGGATCTAAATATCTTCCAAACTACTAAATATTTAACTTAGAATGTTATATATATGGTAAAGTACAGGACTTACTCTATCAATCATAACTATGTTTCGAAAACATAATTCCATAAAATTTTCTCTATGGAAATAAATCGCAAAGTTACCTCAATTTTTTTACTAAAACCCAATCCTAAATCCTTTCTCAATAAATACAAGTTAAAATCTTGAGAATAATCAGGGTAATAGAACTTCGGTAGGTAGTATAAAAAACTCTTCATGTTTCGGTTTTTTTCAAATAAAGTCCTAATTAATAGATCGATTTTTGGCTTGCGTTGCGTTGTTTTGGCATGCTATGTCCCGCTCCTATAAACGCAAAATCCTATGTGTATCATTTTCACAAAAACTTGATGTTGTATAGGCAGGCTCATATTGGTTATTTTTATCTTATGGGAACTGTTTTATGGGCTAAAAAGTAGCCTATGTTTGATTCCAGGCTAAGAGCTACATATATGCAAAATTTAAGCCCCATCAGCTCAGTAGTTTTGGCGTTAAGGAGTAACAAACATCCATCCAAACATAGAATCCAAACTTTCACATTTATAATATTGGTGTGAACAAAAAAATTACATTGAATAAAGACTACCTTTAACACATACTTTAACAATAACACTTACATAAAAAAATAACTGCTATCTGTTTTGAACTGTAGTTTTGAACTACGATATACCTTTGGCTTTATTAGATAATGATTATATTTATCACTGGAATAATGATTCCATAGAGAATTGAATGCCATTATTTAAAAATTAAGCTTTCAGTGTATGTAAATAGTAATAATAGTCATTTATTTCAGAAATTTACAAATCATGAGACGGACATTGGCAGATTGGCATCATTCCAGATGTTAAATATTTAGCTGAATGTATGGCTTTGAAAACAACATATTTTGTTAGTGCTTTTATGATCTTTTTAAGAGAAGAGTTTTTAACTTTTGCTATAAGTAGAAATGTTCGTTGTGTAGTTGTGCTGTGTGGATTGTCCAGCATTATTTAACTATTTTGTTTAATTTTCCATAAAGACATAGATACATAACTCTATGTCATACTATTTAACTTAATATTATGTTTACCTACTCTCTTTGAACATGTTGTAAAGGACAGAAGTGATCCTGTATAGAGGCAGACCCACAACTGTGAAATAATCTCCTTCAACTCTCTCTACAAATGTGCCTCCAACTCCTTGGATGCCGTAGCCACCAGCTTTGTCCCTGGAATGAAATAAACCATTATGTCAGTAAAATTGAATTTCAATCATTTCATTGATGGTTTTTATGTCCAGGAGGGCTTTCAGCGTGCCTCTAACTGTTTAATAATAAAAAATATTAATAATTTATGAAACAGGTTTGATATTTTTTTTTAATCTTACATAGGTTCTCCTGTAGCAATATAACCCCTTATTTGTTCCTTGTCCAGTTTTCCAAACACCACATTAGTTGACTCGGTGAACTTCATGAGTTTATCACATGTCTTTATTGCCACTCCTGTGTACACTGTGTGACCTCGGCCTGCTAACCTGAAAAACAAGCCAAGGCTGAGTTAAAGAGCAGTAATAAACTGAAACACTCTCCAGTATAATTCTAAAAATGCAAAGTAACAATGTATATACAGTATAATAAAATTCATAATAATGAATTTCGATCTTTTTGAATATATTTTAATTTAGTGAGAACGGTACTGAGTGGTGTAATGTAACGTGTCGTGCAGTCAGTATTGGGATAGAATGTACTTGCAACAAGCAAAAATGATTTTAGCAGACAACGTAACATATCAAATCATGCTTGCAGTGAATGGTACATTACGCCCTGACACACCGGTCAGTACCTCACTTTAGAAATCTCACCGTGATAACATGTTAAATGCCTCAGCCTCAGATTTAGGTTTCCCGAACATCTCATCATCCAATGTGACCATGGTATCAGCAGCAATGACTACATCCACCTGTTCTCCTTGGCTCAGCAGCCTGCTTTCCACTTCCAATGCCTTCTGATAAGCGGTCTCTTCAACGAATTCGGAGAAAGTTTTGAATGACTTCGGATCTAAGTTCTCTTCAAATACTGACGGGCATAGTCGGACTTTTAACCCCTAAAATCCAAACTCAGGTAAAAATTTATAAAAAAACACGTAGAGTTAAATAAATAAGTCCATTTACTTACGATATTCTCGATCATTTCTTTTCGCCGGGGGGAACCGCTGGCTAGGACAATGTTTTTTTGCTTCAATACATGCATTATTGGCTGTAACATTTTTACTTTTCTATGATGTTATAATATTTAGATGTGTCTGCGTGCGTAGGTACATTTTGCTGTTTTTGTTTGAGTGTTAGCATCCCTAGTACATCTGTGGTTTGCATCGACATTTTACCCAGTAGACTCCTAATATATGGAGAACGGTTTCAGATAACACATCAGGAAAATAGATCATAAATAAAACCACGCCCTCTAACTTTCGGCCAGTAACGACCAGATTAATGACCCGTAAACATCTGTGCTGGGCGTGCTGGCTTACGAAAAATATCGTATTATCCTAGCTGCAATGGATCCTTGTAGCATAAAATGGTGTGGAAAAGAGAGCAAGACCTCAAATTTGAAAACCGATGGAATAACATGTCACAGGTAAGCTGATTTCTTTCATAAACAGAATAAAATTTGCTAATTCATTTAGTTTTGACGGAGATCAACTTAATTTGGTTGGCCGGTCGACGTCACCAACGGTGCATCCCTTTCTTTCATAACCAATTTTATATTTGCTTTCCTTTCTTCTCTGACAAGGCGCGTGCAAGTAGTGATGTGCCGTTCCGGGCCGGGTAGTGATCAGAATATCGATATGGGTTTATTACAATACAGGACTAATTATAATTAATTCTGTAAAAATCGATTTGAATAATATTCACCGTTACATTGCGACATGGTATCTATCTATATGTAAAGTACATAATTCATAATTCATAATTCTACCCTACTACCCTACTACCTACTTAAATGTTAACCCTAATATTTATCACCCGATTATTATACTGACTCACTGATCGACATAATTGTTCTCCATGATGGTATGTTTTTTTGAGGCAATGTATGAATAAAGGGAGGTATCAATCAAATTATATTTAGACTTATTTTTTTCATCTATAAGTAATGCGGGCCAATCCGCGGATATAAGCTAGTTATTTATTTAGTTTCAGTGGGTGATTTACATAATTCATAGAATAGGTACATAGTCTGTTTGCTTGATTCAAGAGAATAAACAATAAATAAACTTAGAAGCTTAACGTGACTACCTACTTACATCTTATTTCACTATGCTTAGGCTATTATTTTGTATGTAATGTACCTACCTACACCAGAATATTAGTGTTAAAATCTTTGCCATGGCGCAGTCGGGCAAAAGTGCCGTTAAATACTTACTAGTAAATATACCTACCATAGAAACTAAGTACCCCATCCCTAATTATGTTTATGATTTGTCGTAACCTTGAACGGACCAATAAGCACTCACTTCCCCGCGCCCGCACACCTCAGTTGGTTGACAGACTTGTTTGCATAGCGAATAAATAGGTATTAGGAGTCTACTGGGTAAAATGTCGATGGTGGTTTGAGTGAATTAAGGTTTTCCCCATAGGTTTAACGTGTTAAAAAAATTCTATGTCTATGGTTTTCCCAAACCCAGTCAGTCAGAAAGATGCTTAATTATTGGAATTAGCCAAACGTAGGATCCTAGGATCTTTGGAATTAGCAAAATCGGAGTTTGTGACCAGGGACGAGGGAATTGGGGATTGAAGATTTTTTGTATGGAGGGTGGCCCTAAAATTTGTTCATTTTTCAAAATCGCGGCGCACAATGAAAGTTGTATATTTGGATAGAAGACACCAAAACAAATTAAAAATGTTCTCCAACATAATGCCCTAAAGCGTCAGGTTTCCGAGATATTCACATGTAAAGAAAAAAAAAATTATTTTCATCTGTGAATATCTCAGAAACCTGACACTTTAGGACGTTATACTATGGAACATTTTTTATTTGTTTTGGTATCTTCTATCCAAATATGGAACTTTCATCGCGCGCGGCGATTTAGTAAAACAAAGTGGTTGCCGATGTTATGGTAAAAATCTCCAAGACCCCTTTACATCTGTAGACGTTTTAATGGTAGGTATAATAAGTTACAGACATCAAGGTAGCCTATCGAAAAAAACTAGTGCTGAAATCATTTAAACCTATCGAAGGAGGCTTCTTGTGCTAAAACCAACCATGGCATGAAAGAGGTTTTATACCTCAAACTCAGGTTCGTTACCTCCTTGGTTTCTATGCAAAATTAGGTTCTCACCACATCTTAAAAAAATATGCGCGCGCTTTTCGTTCTCGGTATAAACCAGAGATTGGACTCGTTTTTTTTTTATTTATGTTAAATAAAATTGTTATGTAGGCTGTTTTATTTAAGTTTTTGTTGTTACTGTTGATTGTTAAGCTAGTTATTATTTTTTGACAAAATGTCAAACCATGTTGTTGCCAGAACATGTTTTTTTTTGTGGAATCAGCACTATCCCTGGCCCACGGCCAAGATCTTCACGTCCTCATCATCATCATCATCATCAGCCTATACCTTTTTTTTTATGGCAATTAATACAATACATTACATAGATCATCGACATTTTACCCAGTAGACTCCTAATACCTATTTATTCGCTATGCAAACAAGTCTGTCAACCAACTGAGGTGTGCGGGCGCGGGGAAGTGAGTGCTTATTGGTCCGTTAGCGTAGCAATGTACTTACAGAATTAATTATAATTAGTCCTGTCCTGTATTGTAATAAACCCATATCGATATTCTGATCACTACCCGGCCCGGAACGGCACATCACTACTTGCACGCGCCTTGTCAGAGAAGAAAGGAAAGCAAATATAAAATTGGTTATGAAAGAAAGGGATGCACCGTTGGTGACGTCGACCGGCTAACCAAATTAAGTTGATCTCCGTCAAAACTAAATGAATTAGCAAATTTTATTCTGTTTATGAAAGAAATCAGCTTACCTGTGAAATGTTATTCCATCGGTTTTCAAATTTGAGGTCTTGCTCTCTTTTCCACACCATTTTATGCTACAAGGAGCCATTGCAGCTAGGATAATACGATATTTTTCGTAAGCCAGCACAGATGTTTACGGGTCATTAATCTGGTCGTTACTGGCCGAAAGTTAGAGGGCGTGGTTTTATATAAGATCTATTTTCCTGATGTGTTATCTGAAACCGTTCTCCATATATTAGGAGTCTACTGGGTAAAATGTCGATGACATAGATAGATATTGTTATTAAACATAGAAATAGCGAGAACACCCGGAAAAAATATTTGTAGATCGTACAAACATTTGATTGGCCTGATGTAATTTTCCTAGTAATTAATTGTAGTACCTACCACATTTTAATTTTAATAAACACTTTCTGAATCAGTAACATTTGTTTTTTCTTTTCTTGTCGGCATATGATTCACAATATACCTACATATAATAGGTAGGCAGCAAAGATTCTAGCGGAACGTAGGATCTTAGGATCTTTGGGTAGGTAGGTACCTACTCAAAATCATCAATAGGTACGTTGCTAGGCAACGTGAAAACTGATGAAAACAGTAAACATTGATAAATTTATTAGAGCAATAGTGATTTTCATCTGTGAATATCTCAGAAACCTGACGCTTTAGGATATTATGTTATAGAACATTTTCTATATAGTTTAGTGTCTTCTGTCCAAATATATAACTTTTATTGTGCGCGGCGACTTTGAAGAAAAAACAAAATGGCGGCTGATTTTAGGGCCAAAATATTCAAACCCCTTTGTTGGTTGTGACGTTTTGTTTTGTTTATGATTAGTTTTTTAGTACTATACTTATAAATCAGTGTTTATGATGGCGAGCAATAACTAAAGTAGTTATTGCTCTGAGGTTAATAGCAATATGAGTCTGGTTGGAATCTTTTCTGCCAGTGTCAAGTAATGGAAAATAAATTGTAAAATATGAGTAATCAAATTATGAAGAATGTTGATATTTTCACCAGAGCCTAGTTCGTTATCTAGCAGGGTACACCACTTAGATGAATTTTATTATACCTAGATCTCAGAGCAATAACTAAAGCACTTTACACAGAACTTTACATCATATTTAGTCTTTACATCATATTTAGTTTTTTATTTAGTGTTTGATTACGAATTTGCATAAAGTATGACTACTGGGAGAGGAAATACTTCACGCACTATTTATACATATAGCATTTACATTAAGAAAACCTCGTTTTCTATACGAACTATTTCGGTTTTTAATGGGTACGCTAGCATAACGCCAGCTCAGGTGTTATTTTATAGTCTTGTTCCATATCTCAGTTCCTATGAGAGCAATCATTATGAAATTTTGCATAGCTAAGCCGCTATTTATACTCTATTATTGTGTATAAATTTTGTTGCTATAGCATAAGCCGTTTTTGAGAACGGTCGTGTGTACGCTAGCTTGATCGTTATGCTGGCGTACCCACAAACAATGGTCATTATTTTTTAAACCAAGGAGGCGCTATTTATTTTACTTTTGCACTGATTATACTCTATTTATACGCTATTTATTAGGCATAACAACAAACGTGAATTCGGTTATGTGTACGCTACCATTACGGACAGTAAGTATTTAATATTACACAGGTATTGCCAAAATAAGACAACTCGTCAAGTCAAGACAAGTCGCCGTATCGTCGCGAGCTAACCTAACGTTGTCGCCTTAGAGAATTTATAACTGGAGATGTCATCGCACGGCGTACCCCTCTGCCGGCCATAAGGCGCTCTTGGTCGGCCATTTGCTGTCGTTTTGTGTCGCGAAGTAGTGCTTAGTGAAAACGGTGAATTGTGCGGTATTTTGGGGTAAAAGGCGATCAGAGACATCAAACATAAGGGAACACGGTATTTCCTATCACAAGTAAGTGAAATTTTTGTCAATTGTTTTTGTAATTTTGTATATTTTGATTTAAATGGAATACTAGTTGCGACAGTTTCAAGCGTCTTGGTAGGAGGTGTAGGTGAGTATTGATTTCTTAGTAGAAGGCGAAGTGCGTGTTAGTGTGTAACTCATTAATGGTGTAACAACAGTCATTGTATAATTGTGTGCTTGTTTTGTGTTTGTGTCACAGCTTTTTCTACTTGGTCGTTTTCTATGTATAAATATCTATGTAGTGTGTATGTATTGTATTATATTATGTATATCAGTTATCTAGTACCCATAACACAAGTTCTGCTTAGCTTGGGGCTAGATAATGTTGTGTGAATTGTCCAGCATTATTTATTAATTTATTATTATTTTACTTGCGTGTGCGTTTGTATGTGTGCTGTACCGTATTACCTCGCCTCCCGCGAAAAACGGCAGAAAGATTTTAATACTAAAAGTGGCGCTTGCCAACTCCCGTTATAAATTCCTAAGGTTGTCGCCGTCGTCGTCGTCGTCGCCCGCGCGCCACCAGCCAATTGCCAAGCCAAACTTGACAATCGTGGCATGGTAACACTAATATTGACTTGACAATTGTTGACATGCCATGTTTGATGTCTCATTGTAGTTTTAGGTTCAGTTGAGTTTCTTTTTTATCATTATTGGTAAAAATACGTTTCACCAGGCAATGGAATCACTAATATTTATTTAAAATGTCGTACAGTGCTGGGATTTTGAATTACATACGAAATCTCATCGGATTAGGCGGAGAAAGTCCTTGCGTCAAGAGAGACAGGTACAACAAAATTGACTGTTTACAACACTTTGTTATGGCGGCAAATCCTTGCTAAAATTGGAAAAACAGTGAAAATACATTATAAAAATGTTTTCAGTTCCCCTCAATTTAGCGTCAAAATTTTGGTAGTATGCGTAGTGTTTTATTTCTTTCTCATTGTAGTAACCTATAGTTATTTAGTTACGTTCGCTAACACATTCTCTTGCGTGCTTTCCAGGACAGATGACGGGTTGTATGAAGAGGATGAAGCACCGGCCCAGAAGCGACACAAACTCGGTAGAACGAACTATCCTGACCCTGTTATGAACTCTAGAGGTAGAGACACACAACCATGTCCAAAGTGGTCCAAGTTTACACATTATTCTGAAACTCAGAGTAAACCAGGAGAACGAATACTACTTATGAAATCATGTTCTGTGTTATCCTTTAAGTAAGGAAATTTTTATTTGCAGATTCTTGGGATCATAATGATACGAGACCGCGACCTTACATTCGTAATGTGCCCATCCAAGTGGATCCCAGCCACCCGAGCACTTCTACTCCCATTGAAGTGGGAACTAGACTGAGCAGGGTGCATCCTGTACCAATCAGAATGAAGCCTGTAAGAGAAAATGGCCCTATCACTCCTAGTCGGAAACCTAGAATGCACACACCAATCCAAACTGTGTCACATGTGATAGATGAGGATGATGATGACGAGTCAGAGGTAATTGCTTTTTTTTGTATATTATCCTTAAAAAGTATGTGAAAAGAAACATTTTGAATGAAAGTAATGAATTTCATATTTGTAGATCATTGTGCTACCAAAACCAAAAAAGGGGAACAAAAAGATGCCTAGAGTTTACATAGATCTGGAAGATGGACATTCAGATGAGGATAACCAGCCAAAAGAAAATGATGATGAGGTACAATTTGTAAAGAAAATCACATCACCAGCACCCCTGTACCCTCACATCACATTTTTTGATGCACCAGAACCAACTACCAGAATACGTCGAAAACTAAATGATAGAGGCTCAATGTCACCAAAATCATATGGTAAATTTGTATCAGCACCTGGGATTACTAAATCATACAAAAAAGACCCTCCTCCCATGTCAAGGTGGCTGCAAGGCTCTGGAATGGCCAAGTCTGTGAATCTCTCTAGAAATAGATATCTAGGGCTCAATGGTAACTCAAGAAGTACAATGGCAGAAATATTTAACTTAGATGAAAAGAAAAATTACCAGGAACTGATTAGAAGGGTAGCAGGATCAATGAAACCTGCAACATTTGGAAGACCATTAGACTTTATCAATTTGACGGAAGAGGCTGCATCTTTTCGGAATACCCAGAAAACACAGAGAAAAGCGCTAAATAAAATTAATTTAGTAGAAAAAGGACTGCGCGCTGAGAGGGAACATGATTTGAATAAGGAATATGATCCTCTTATTATTGCTTCATTGAATTCATCAGATTCTGAGGTAGAGGTGGTCCCCTCGGAGACCTCCACTTCATCATCATCTAGGATTGGACCTATCAACACGTTACGAGAGTCACACAGAGATGTACCAGTCACATCTACAGACTGGCTATCAAAAATTGACAGCAAGTATAAAAAGAAAAAGCAACTCACTCAAGAAAAGCTTGTGGATGCAAAACGAGAGTCTGACATTATTTCAAAAGTGAACAGTGAGCAAAAAATAGCTCAGCTGGAGCACAAGCTGAAGTACGAGCTGAGCATACCGGACAGCGTGTATGAGGAGCCGCAAGCTGCTGTGGAGCTGCCTCCGCTGACACCCGAACAGGAGGCGCTGGTCAAGCGCGCCCTAGGGCCTGGCCCACCTAATGTTCTGCTCATTGAGAAATTCAACTTGAGAATACACAAGTAAGTCAAATGCCACCTGACCTACATACTTTTTTTTAGGGGGTGTTTCCACCCTACAATGATATAATTAATCACTATACTTGTCATAAATTATTGGGATGCAGTCTCTACAAACGTAAAGTACCAATCGCTATATTCGGGGGCCGCAGGACGTAACAGGACTGTTAAAAATAGTTCAGTAACCTGGCCGCACGGCTAGTGATCACATATTATGTTCCTAACGACTTACAACTAACATTATATATTTTTAAGCCATATTCCCTTTTTATATTCATAGAGGAGATTACAAAAGAAAATTGTTACAGAGTACCGACCGATCGCTGCATACTTCTGAGGCTGTCATATTTGCATTTACATTTGGCAGTTGTTTAAATTATACTAACTATATTTTTTTTAAATTCTGATGGAAGATGAATTATAATTTTAAGAATTTCATCATCATCATCATCATCAGCCTACATCTGTCCACTGCTGGACATAGGCCTCCCCTAATGAGCGCCATAGCGCCCTGTCCTCCTTGTCCTCCTCGAAATTGTTTTTACCCAACTGCAGAATCTGCCCAAGGTAAGTGTACTCGGAAACAATTTCGAGAAGGTGGCCATGTACGACGATCGGTCCCGAATCAATGTGGCCATTGATCATGACCTTTAAGAATTTGATCCTTTGTAATTGAATATCTTTATTGTATTGGATATTGAATATATTTATTGTATTGAATATTGATTCTTGCTTGCGGAAACAATAAAAAATCGTTGAATAATGACTTTGCGACCGATGGCGGTCGCTATCTTTATCGAGACTGCTTGCCCTCACCTCACCAGCCTATAATGGTCCACTGCTGGACGCAGGCCTCTCCCTCATTTTTTTTATCTCATGGGGGTAATGCCCATAATCCCCACGCTGGGCATGCGGGTTGGTGATCGCAGTTCGGTGGTAGATATACTCTGCAAGAGGCGCTGCTGCCCGCCCCCGGTGTATATCCCTTAGTCACCTTTTGGTCGCCTAGGCCGATAGCAAAACGGCGCATTTCAGTTAATTTCTTTATGAGGATTGTTGAACGATTAATGTTCAAAATTGGCTTATTATTAAACGAACTTAT
Source organism: Eupithecia vulgata (assembly GCA_946478455.1). NCBI lineage: Eukaryota > Metazoa > Arthropoda > Insecta > Lepidoptera > Geometridae > Eupithecia > Eupithecia vulgata. The sequence continues at coordinate 1,128,189 of OX297862.1, read as the reverse complement.
TACCAAACGAGTATTCCCAAGTATCCCAAAAAGTTAGCGGTCGTTCAGAAATCGGCCTAGCCATCCTACAAACGGGCTGATCTATGATCCAGCGGCGACATAAAGACTCCATTATGCTAACACAAAACATACTTAAAATATTCCAGACGAGATCTCCAAACGCTCTCTGGGCTGAACTGGTTGAACGACGAAGTGATCAACTTCTACATGAACCTGCTGATGCAGCGCAGCGAGCAGCGCAAGGACCTGCCCCGCGTGTACGCGGCCAACACCTTCTTCTACCCCAAGCTCATGCAGGGCGGCCAGGCGGGCCTGCGCCGGTGGACCAGGAAGGTAATTACTTTATACTCTTTTAATTAAGAACTTTAGCTTTATCACACAGCAAGGCGAGTGCGCCGCGAGTTTGTTACGAGCGTGTGCAAAACTCTCTTGCTCGTTACCATACTGTATGTACATCCGTGGAGTGGGGGCCCTGGAGACTTGTAGTTACAGGTTTTTCTAAAACCTATAGCAAGCTCCAGCCTCTCACAATACAGGTTCAAATGGTTCCTTTTCCAAGTTCTACGCTCTAGTACGCACTGTGCTTAAGATAACAATATTTTTAATGTGTGCGGCGAGCTCGCTGCGCGCGCCACGTACGGCATCATCGCTCTGTCATCATCTAAATTTGCTACTGACATTCAGGGCTGCCGCATTGGAGGATATTAAAATATGATACCTCATGCAGAATGCTTTATACAGGGTATCCCATAATGAGTGGATAACATCAAACAACAAAAACACATAAAATCCGAAAACCGTCAATTTCTTGATAATTAATATCATTACCTATAGTCACAAATTTGTTACTTATGTCAAGCACATATTAAAACATTTTAATTCTTAACTTATCTCAATTATCTGGAAGTCGACAAAAAATAGTTATGTTTTGTAATTAAAATATTCCTTCAAGTTGTAAAAACCACATGTTTAATTTTAAATAAATAGATGACATAATGATAAATTCACTGGGTAAATTACATAATTGCCTATTGTCTGATCTGATGATACACCTGATGGGTCAGCCTTACCGATTCTGTAGTGTGTGTGTGTGAGTCAAGGGGCCGCCCGGCGGGGGCGAGGGGACTGCAAAAGGGGTGGCTTTGAGAGAGCCGCCTCACTAACAGCGCAAAGCGTTACATACATCACAATGCGACGTCTCAAGTGATGTTCTCCGTTCTCTGTTACAGTGTTGTCTTAGTCCTGTTAAAATCATTAAATTATTTCTACCTGTATTGTATAAGGCTCAAAGTTGATTGGTGAAAACAGTAAGTAGGTATCTGTTACTAAGTAACATTACCTAGTCTGTGGCCATGTTTACAAACATTGTATCTCGAGTTTGGTCAGTGTATAATCTGAAAAGTAGGTATGTACTGTTTTTTTGATGCAGACAAAATACTATTGAGGAATACTTTTTGAAAGAAGCTTCATCTAAACCCCTCGGTCACATTCCAGATCGACATATTCGCGCACGATCTAATGGTCCTGCCGGTGCACCTGGGCGTGCACTGGTGCCTCAGTATAGTGGACTTCCGCGCGAAGAGGATCAACTACCTGGACAGCATGGGCGGGCCCAACCGCGCCTGCCTCGACGCACTGCTCAAGTACCTCAAGGACGAGCACCAGGACAAGAAGGGGCAGCCCTTCGATGATAAGGGATGGAAGACTGACAATTTGAAGGTGGGTTCTGGAACAGTCTGCTTTTCATGCTGTGCCATTATATCCTACTATTTTCTGCCTTTTTCTCTTTATTGGCTTCGCAAATGTTGTTTTGTTAAATTGATTATAACATACAGCAGCATTTGTGTACATAGAATAGTAGATCTACATCTATGCAACATTTCAAGGCTATCTGCTCAGTAATTTAGGCGTGAAGGAGTATTATAAAAGTTCCTTTCTGAAACGTGTAAAGCAGGCTGCCTGTTGCTCCTTTTATTCACTTGTGTAAAATGTAAGGAATTCTGGGATCTGACCTCGGCGTCAGAGGGGGACGCGAAGAGAGAGAGAGACAGGGAGACCGAACGGTAACCAAGATCAGACAACTTGAATGTCCAAAAGCGCATGGGGTCCACGACAGCGGTAGCTGGCACACCAAGTTGCAACAACCACTATGAGACGACCCCGGGTCTGGGAAGGTTCAAAAAAAGGTTTTTACATACATATATACATACATACATACCAGCTTTACAAAATAGATGCGAAAATAAAACCGTGTGGGGTGTGACGTAAGAAGCTGCAATGAGCCAATCCATAGGAGCGAGTAGACAGAAGCGCGCGTTCGGGTGCGTGTGTAGTGTTGGAGCGTATCAATCTAACGAACCAGATACTAACGAAGCGCGCTTCATAACGCATAATGTGTACACAGTAGACAGTCTAATCAAGTATTGTTATGAGTGTAAGCTACTTAGCTACGAACATGCATTTAAGAACATGCTCTTTTTCCAGGACATCCCTCAACAGATGAACGGCAGCGACTGCGGCATGTTCGCCTGCACGTTCGCGGAGTTCTCGGCTCGCGACGCGCCCTACACCTTCACGCAGTCCCACATGCCGTATCTACGGCGCAAGATGGCGCTCGAGATCGTCACGGGGAAGCTCCTGCTCTAATGTGCATGTATGACTGTGTGTGACTAGTATTTTATTGCAAACAAATTGTTTTTGAATGGTATTGTATTAGAAGGAGATAACTGTCTTAACCGACCTCCTACGCTGGCTGGTGAAATGAGCATCGGAGGAAAACTAATAATTTGTACATTGATAGGATGAGAGTTTGATGTTATTGGTGTAGTAGTAAACCGATTTGTCGAATTTCTAAAACGTGAAAGTAATTGGAGTTGAGAGTGAGATTGAACTAACATTCCACATTGGTCGTAGCATTCAAATTGCAAACCACTTCAGTTCAGTTCTTTGTTAAGTTTAGTCTTGATGACTATGAAAGCTTCTTTAATTTTGGTTGCATTTTACTAAACCGATTCGTCGAGTTTCCAGTGTATTTATTTGGCGTGTTGGTTGGAGGAAGTGGTGATAATGTTTCTTCATTTCCATAATAGTGTAAAGGGCGACAGCGCCGCTTATAAACATGTTGTTAACTTATTACATAGCGTCTACAATCAAATAGAATTAGTATAATAAATAGCGCTGATGTACAGATGTGATTGTGGAGACTATTATTGCCTTCAGGCAATGTTTCTGATGTACAGATGTGATTGTGGAGACTATTATTGCCTTCAGGCAGTATTTCTGATGTACAGATGTGATTGTGGAGACTATTATTGCCTTCAGCCAGTGTTTCTGATGTACAGATGTGATTGTGGAGACTATTATTGCCTTCAGGCAGTGTTTCTGATGTACCGTAATAAGTTGCAGCAAATTATACCCCTAAGAGCAGCTTCACATTAGATCGGACCGAACGTTTTACTGAAGCGAAAATTTAATGTAGTTAATATGTATCAGGTCGCCCATAGGTGTGGACAGCTCTGTATTGAAACACTTATGATAATACTTCCTTCAACAACGTTGTCGTTCCTGTAAAACCGTCGGTCTGACGTAATTGGAACCCGCTCTTAATAATAAATAGGATGTAACAATTTAATTGTAAATAATGGAACTAGAACAAAATGTTCTTAGCTATCAGTAAGTGTAAAATATCTATTAGTCTAAAGCACAGAGCAGTGTGGTTTAAAGTTCTATACATGTGCTTTTGACAACTCCAGCAATTTGTGAAGGCAAATATAACGTATACGTTAAATTCATCTCTATTAATATCGAATCTAATTGTATGTATTCATGTTAGTGATTCATCAGAAAAACAAAGTACTACTGAGAATTTTTTGGAAAGGACATTATATTTAAAATGAATAAAAAAAGAAAAATAACTGCAGTCTAAGCATTATTTAAAAATTAACTTTCGGTGTTCCTAATTACGATTGCAGCGTTGAAAGCGATCACTACATATTTTGCGTTCTAATAAGATATACCTAACGATATTGACAGTTGAGTGCTATCGACAATACGGAACGCTCATGAGCGCGCTCTCGTGTCGCGGTGTCAATGGGACGTGTTACACAATCAATAATAACACGATCCTAGTATCGCAGGATCGCAACTATTGAAATTGGGCTATTACACGTGTGTTAATCATCGTCAGTTTGTCTTTGTGTTTACTAGAAGTACTGAAGCCTTGTTTATGGTTTCGTACAAGAAAAATCATTGATTTATAGTCTATGGATGGGCTTCTTCCTGTACCATCACGTATCATATAGCGGATTTCAAGATTTCTGGATATTGTGATATTAACATGATATCGTGATTATATTGACCATGTAACATGGCCGAAATTATCGCGGATTTCGAGATTCAATATTATCATCATACTGCGATACGGCTTATTATACTATCAGTATCATCAAGATATCGTGATAATAATGACCGAATAACGTACCGTATGTCATCATTACAATATCATATTCTGGGTACGCTAAAATCGTAATCGCGCGCTCACACGCGTTCCGAATTACCGTGAGTGCGACAACAAAGGTCTCGTTTGCCGTCTATCAGTTATCAATAAAGCCTGTCACTGTTGAGGCGCTTACAGCGATTTCGAACATCAAAGTGCTTTATTTCCTTTATACCTTACTCTTGGACACGTCACAAAAAAACATGTATCATGGTCGTGATATCGCATAATCGTCATCAATGTATGACACGTAGGACATCGTCTTGAACACAGAAATACGAAACACTTGTGAGCGCGATAATATCGATTTCAGCGTGATTCGGAATTCACCGTTCGTTTTAAGTTAATGTAAGTAAGTGGTCATGCAAAAATATCTTCAAATGAGCGATATTTCCTACATGCATGCAGTACCTACTCGCATGCTGTCCTGTTGTAATGTTGGATCCCATTCTTATCTTTACGGCTTCTAAATATAATTAGTTATAATTTAAAATCCAAAAGTAGATATGTTTACGCAAAATTCATGTCTCAGTGTACCCAAGAAGGTCAACATTTCTTATTGATGATTAATAATAAACGAATATGAAATCGAAAATCCTTTTCTTTAATAAATACTGGACCATACAAAACAAAAAAATCTGTTTTTCATTTACAAATGTCAAATTCCATTTTTAAATAAGTAACAACAAATAGGTAAATAAAATAATTCCAAGACTAGATTTATGAAAGTCAATCACCGATTACCTAGATGAGATCATCTGATTTCGAGAACACGCACAAGGTGATCGCTACTCTGCTACAACAACATGATTATTAAATTAACTAAAAACAGACTGTGCGGTAAGCTACAGGCCGACTTCTATGACGCTCTTTAGTAAAGGCCTAAGTCCACTATTGAACTGCGCGATTCGTCTGCAAGCGCTGATCACGCTGATACACTAATGTTAGTCAGCGTTGACTCGAATCAGACGCAGCTTGCCTCCCTCAAGCAACGCCACGCCGGAGTCGTTGTTGCCTCCGCAGTAGTGGTACGATGAGAACACTGACACGAGCCGGCCGCGGAGCTGGCACTGAAATTAAATATAACGATTTACAAAACAAATACCTATAACATGTCGGAAGCCCTAGTGCCTACGACTTGTACGCATTATCTATATCTTTCGAATACTTCTATCGAGTTCGATTCGAGTCTGTCCTATAGGAACCGTGCCCTTTCGGATTGAGAGAGGTTACACGTTATACCTAATGTTCTGTAACCGAAAGGAACTACTTATCGTAATTTGACAAAATCTAATCGTTTCATAGAAACTCGATGATAGTTTTCGAATGATTTTGAGTGATGTTGCACTTTAATACGACAGCGGCAGTGGCGCTTGCGCTTGCGGCATTGATGTTATTAGAGCACTATAAAATAAATGAGATAGAGCAAGTTATCTTGAAATGAGACTTATTTGGCGCATTTTTTTGGCTTCTATTTCGTGGAAGACACATGGTTCTCGATAACGTTTATCGAATGTTTTTTGTAAAGCCTCGGTGGCTATAGTTGCGTGACAAATCTCTCATGATGTTAACGGTAACTATACAATTCATAATGGGGTGTTGTGTTACACACATTTTTGAAAGTGTCTCAATGAGGTTCTTTACATTATTTTAATGTACCTACTTATTGTATTGTTTTATAGTGTTAGTAAAATTTTGTACCTACTTTATTTAGTGGTTCACCTCTAAATAAAGTACGTACAAAGTAAATCTATTTTATCGACGAGCCCTGAAATTGCATTTAAAATTTACATTTCAGTTGCGTAAAACGCTGGACGCAGTGGACGCCATATTGCGTGATATTGCTCTGTGGCCATGACGTCAGTTGGATGTGAGATGTGAACCAATGCGTACCTAGTACCTACCTAACATTAATTAATCTGTGCCAATGCGCTGATGTTGCTGATGATGACAGTAGATACTTTTTTGTTTGCCTACACAGCCGTATGACATAACAACATTATACCTACTATTTCAGCGTTTAAAAAAAGATGAAAAATTAGAATTGAATTTATGAGTAAATTAATTTGACGCCATGAAATCCACATGCTGAAGTCGTTATCCAATCTAAGTCTAAGTCACAATAGTGGACTCTATTAGTAGATTTGTAAGATATAAATAAGCCCTAAATATTTTATGTCGATGATAAGATAACACAATGTGTTTTGTTTATTTAACAGCTAAAAATAATTACAACTAATATTTACACTTACATCTATTTTCTAAAAATCTAAGCCGTCACCAGAAGGCAGAGTGCATTTGAATTGAATTATAAAATGGACTAATAATCCTTTATAATGTATTTTTAGATTCTCCCATTTCGGCTAAGTAAGTGACTTGAATTGAATTATAAAATTCACCTATTTTGTTCTTAATTTATGAATGAAAACGATACTTAACTGTTTTATCATAATACTTACACTTACTTGCGGGTTCCGTTTCCGCCTCGGGACAAATTTGTGTACGATTTGCAGACGAGTTCAGGGTGCTCTGGTCGTTTTCTATGTATAATAAAAATCTATCTATGTATTGTATTATATTTTGTATGTCAGTTATCTAGTACCCATAACATAAAACAAGCTATAAAAACTATCGCAGTTTGACGAATTCATTACGGATGCGGAACGCGCGCGTCTAGAACCGCACTCACCCTGAAGAAGGCCCTCATTAAGGGATGAAGCGTTGGTGTTCTTCCAATACAAATAAGGTTCGTAGTTAACCCACTTACATCCATAATGAATAACAAGCTCTGCTTAGCTTGGGGCTAGATAATGCTGTGTGAATTGTCCAGCTTTATTCATTATTATTATACTATTCTGGTCCTACTATCAGGTGTGCAACTCAAGCCACTTTGATATATTAATCATCATCATCAGCAGCCAATAGTAGTCCACTGCTGGACATAGGCCTCCCCTAATAAGCGCCATAGCGCCCTGTCTTCAGCTTGCCGCATCCACCATCTGCCAGTAGTCTATCGCAAATCGTCATCCCACCTGGTCGGAGGGCGTCCTACATTACGTTTGCAGAATCGCGGTCTCCACTCAAGAACACGTTTACCCCAGCGGTTGTCTGTTCTTCTCGAGATATGGCCATCCCACTGCCACTTCAGCTTGCTAATCCTTTGAGCTATGTCGATAATCTTGGTTCTTGGAAATGTGTGTATGATCTGAGACATTTGTTCAGGGTGTTCTGGTCGTTTTCTATGTATAATAAAAAATACCTATATATCTATGTATTGTGTTGTATTATGTATATCAGTTATCTAGTACCCATATCACAAGCTCTGCTTAGCTTGGGGCTAGATGATGCTGTGTGAATTGTCCAGGATTATTACTATTTTTTCTCTGTCGAATGTATTCGTTACGAATTCTATCCTTCTGAGAAACTCTCTAGAAAAGTATAGCTCTATATAGCTCGCTGTGCGACTTTAAAGAGGTGGACCAGCCCTTCTGTGAGTGTCCACGTCTCAGCTCCGTAGGCCATGACGGGTAGGACGCACTGATTGAAGACTTTCGTTTTCGAGAATTGCGGTATGGATGACGAGAACACTCGACGTAATTTCCCAAACGCTGCCCAACCTAGCAGGATCCTCCTCTTGACTTCCTTCTCGAAATTAATTTTACCCAACTGCAGTATCTGCCCAAGGTGAGTGTACTCGTCTATCTTAAATCTATCGTGACTCAAGTTTGCGCTCAGCCTAAGACTAGATAGGTATGTCATCAGCGAATCGCAGGTGTTTGATGTAATCGCCGTTTATGTTGATGCCCTTATCTTTCCAGTCCAGCGTGTTAAACACATCCAAAGCGCTTGTGAACAGTTTCAAATCTGTTAAAAACCTGTATAAAATTTGACTTGTCTAAGGCCTTATTTTGTAAGAAACTAGTTGTTTTGTACGATTTTGTGCACCTAAATATAGGTACTACTACTAAGTAGTACCTACCTAACTAAAAAGCGCTAAATTCGCTGTTCGCTTTTTTGGCTTTATGATTGACGAGCATAGTTTTAAGGTGAAGGTACTAGGTTCGAGCTGCCAAAAAGGCATATGAGGGATCACCAGGATGGTATCCTTGATTGACAAAATGAAGGCCATCTCCGCATACTCGACGCTACTAGCAAGAGGCAGCTCAGACAGAACCGACATGACTGGAGAAGTTTGGTGTCGGAGGCCAAGATCCACTTTGGGGCGCTTCAGGCGAGCACGTTTAATGTTTCCTATTACTTAGCTCATAGGGTAAGGAGGGGGAATGGCGTTCACTTAAGGAAAAAACGTTGTATTTTTTTAATTATTTATTATAAATCAAAGTTAAGAAAAGTAACAGAGTCTTTAATTATCTAGTAATCAACAATGTAACAACAAAAGCAAATATCTTTGACCTACTAGTAGTAGGACAACATTATAAAAAAAACATGTTTGAGCGGCATTGCCCCTGACTTTGGGTAATGCCGCTCAGCGCACGGGGTAATGACGCTCAAACATGGTTTTTGGAATATAACAAGTAAGATACATTTTAATATAACAAATGTTATTGAGATCAACCTTATATAATAAAAGTAAAGTCTACAATCACAAATTAGCATCAATTATTATTCATAAGAGGTAAGACAAATCAGAAATAGTAATATTTTATTTTTGGACACATAAATCACAGATGTAACCATCTGGTGAATCCCACCCCGAACATATAGCATGGGCCCACAGTCCGCAGATGGTGCAGCGGTACCACCACTCTTAATTTTTTCCAAATTCTTCGCAAATAATACATTTGTTATAATCTTCATAACCGCCTTTGGCGTTTTCTTGGCATATCTACAACAATAAAAAAATGGGGTAATGGCGCTCAGATGAGCGGTATAACCCCAAACAGTCGTTTTGTAATTAATGTGAAATTTAAAAAAAATCATATACAATTGTTGAAAACTGATTGCATCATCACAAAGTAGAATAGTTTTAGTATCAGAAAAGTAAAATGAATAATTAAATAAGCATTAAATTATTGGACTTACCGACAAAAACACCCAATCAAAAATTAGATCAGCGCGGCCGCAAACGAAGAAAGAAACGCACTTCACTATCGCATGACGCGAGCAGACTGCCACTTTGCATCGCTGTCTGTTAGAGGACCCCTCCCCCCGTACTTCACGTGACGTGGCGTGTTGCTACGTTCCAATTTGACAGAGTTAGATAGGTGAGCGCCATTACCCAGTGAGCGCCATTAGCCCTGTCTACCCTACCGGAACTAACACTAGATAATACTGTATGATAATAATATGATAGTAACGTAGGAACCTACTTATATAGTGGACACTGTGCCCCCAACTTGACGGAGCTTCGTCACCCTGCCGCCGGCCCGCAATCGCGGAGTGAACGGCTCGGGACGCCACGTCATTTTGACTGACAACGTCGATTATACGAGTAGATGTTTTGATTGTAAGAGCTTTATAAGCGAAACTGTGTTGCATGTGTATGCGCCAGGCGTGGCTTTTGTATGGAGAAATGGTCGAGTGTCCTAGGTGTGCTGAGGCCTATTGGACCCTAGTTAGACAGCGTCTACCTACCGCAACGCTAGTCGTAGAACAAGCGTCCACTAGCAAGTCTGACTGAAGCAAGCGTTACCATGAACCCCAGCTGGTGCAGCTCGTGCGCCCTAACGACGTGCGACAGCTGGTTAGCCATCAGGAACCGGTCTAGCGCCTGCTGGTCGAACACGTGCCCCGTGCCGCGCTTCGAGTTGGCTGCGAAGCCTTCGTTGGAGGCTAGCTCTAGGGCTAGCGTCGCTGTTTGCTTGCTTGGTCTGAAAGAAAACAAAAGACGTTAAGATCAGAATGGCAAAAAAGAAGTGTAGGCAACCTTCATACCTACAGCACCATTCAAATTTGTAAAGCAAGGTAGATACAGAAAAAGCTCGTTTATCAGTGTCTCACTTGACGGGGTCGTTCCAAAGCAGCTCCCAGGCGATGGAGCTCTGCTCTGCCGGCCGCAGCAGAGGCACTGGTATCTTGTCTATGGCGCTGATCAGCGGGCACACCCAGGGCGGAGGTATACCTCCATGGCAGCAGAACACCTGGGAGAATAGTTATTGTTGCCGATGAGTCATCGGCGATGACTTTGTTTGGAGGAACAACAACGCATCATCGATCATACCGAAATGAGACTTAACCAGCTCTGGGTGATCCCGGGCTAGAATAATAAGCTCGTCCTAAGCAAGTGAATCGAGCCCATGAATGCAATACGCCCAGCCTACGACTCCTTCCTATCTCCAAATTCCTACCAACGAGGGATCGCTGTAAAACCTATGTTACTTATTATGACCGCTGCATACGCAATTTACTGTATGACAAGGGCAAATATGATCTAGTCTAAGATATCCTGTATCACGCTGACAGGATGTATCCTGTCAGCGTGATATTAGTTTAATAACTTTTTTGATAATTTAAAGACTAACCTTGTCATCCACAACCGCTGCAAGAGGCAAAACATCAAATACGTTATTTATTGCGTTCCATATTTTGAGGCCGTCGTTTTCCCCGTATTTTGCAATGCATTCACTGTGGAAACAAACACTTTCTCTCTCTTTTACTCTGAATTAGGATCGTCACGTCAAAGAGATCAGAGGAGGTCTTTATTATCCTGATTTAAACTTCCAATCAGGGGGAGGTCTTCAATATCAGATTAAGCATGAAAGACATCCCCCTGGATTGAAATCAGTATTGCAGACCGGGTTCGCAATTCTCAATCCTAAGTGTGACCTTTGAGCGGCAACATTTCGCTCGGTAGCCTGCGCGACAGAACGGCATCATCAAAAACGAAACGGTTTTAGCAATATGCACGTACCTAGTGGACCCTCAGAGTGGACCTGTGTCCGGTAGGTAGGTACGCCTACGTTCAGACAGTTGATGAAGTTGTCAGTAGTTTTTAAGAAAATCGAGAAGCTGTTAGGAATACTAACTTATAAAACGTGAACATCTTCTGAATATCCCTTGTCTCGTGATTACCCCTGATCATATGCACGGCATGCGGCCGCTGTATCTTAGCCGCCAGCAGATAAGCCATGAGCTCCGCGCCGTACGCGCCACGGTCCACGTAGTCTCCGAGAAACAGGATCCTGGAGGGAGACAGGGCGGTGCCTGCCGGCCATAGGGCGGCCTCCATGGAGAGGAGGGCAGGAAGATTGCCATGGAGATCGCCTGTAGCAATTTTAACTAAATTAATGGTCAGCTTGGCAGGCGTGGTGATACCTAATGGTAATCCGTGTAGTGGTCAGCTTTGTACGCGGTCAAAGATAGAATGTGACTACCTATGATGCTTTGTTAGTTCTGAATTACCGTGAGAGCGAAAGAGATGAGCGAAGCGAATAGTGTATTTTATTATGTAAGAGAATAAATCTAAAAATATATATTATTGAGATAGCTTAGGCAAAAAACAGTTGGAAAATGTTAGCTTTAGGTAGGTACCTAGTTCAAAAAATAAGAAAAAAAATTACTTAGCCTGGTGGGTGACGTCATGACCACAGAGCAATATGGCGACCACTGCCACTGCGCGTTTTCGTAAAGTCGCGCAACTTTAAAATACAAATTTCAAATGCATTTTAGGGCACTTTGCAATTGAATAAAAATTTAATATTTTTTAGTGGTGCATTAGCATCAAAAAATCTAATTGACACTTTTCAAAAATGTTTGTAAATACCCTATTGGGAAGCTGTATTCCCACTGAGTGAGGTAGAGCAGATACATACTCCTCCCCTTCGGTTCCAAATTGGTGTATTCTGCACCGCCCACCGTCAGGTGACAAAGCAACCTTGTTGAGTAATGCCAAACCGACAAAGGTACAAACCGACAGCAATAACCGGAGAGGCGAGCCGCAGCAGCCTCGGCTCGGCGGCGCACAGTTGCCGCACTGGCTCGGTCAGCCGCAGCAGGAGAGCCCCGAGCGCCGCCTCCTCGGCCGCCGCGTGCCACGCCAGCGCTGGCTTGTTTATTGCCTCTGTTATTAGGCCGGCGGCTGTCTTTTTCTGTAACATGCCCAATAACGAGGTCCTTACGATGATCCTCTATCTATAGCTAAGATCACACCTGTCTAGAGCATTAGTGCTATCTAACACTAATGCTCTCTAGACAGACGGACTTTACTATTTTAAATAGGTACACAGTCCGTCTGTAGGTACTCCGACTGAAAATTTGCAGTCGGAGCTAACATTAATGAGTACCTAGCTAGGTACTCCTTAAACTACGATAGGGTACTGTTTTTGGTATGTACCTACCTAAGTAGTTGCGGGTTTCTATGAAATGGTTGGTCATGAATAAACTTGCCAGTCTCAATCGGCTTTAGGTTGGTTCAGATCATGACGATGTCTTCCGCAGATTTACGAGTCAATTTCTTTCACAGACAGACTTTCCAAATTGACTAGGTGACTTGTTTGTCTTCATGTTCCAACCATTACCTACTTAGACTAGCTGGCTATTAAACATACTAACACTCGGTATATTAACAGCCGTGGCGAAGTAGTGTACAGCTGCCAACGCTTCCACGGGGGCCGACGTCGGACCGAGCACCGTCATGGATGTCACCAGACCCGCCATAACGCGAACAGTTGAAGGGCTGACGGCATCATCTGCGTCACATAAGAATTTCAGAAACAGCTAGCCAATCATACAAAGAGCCACTCGACTCGATACCACAACGCGTTCCTGAAAAAAGAGGGTTGACAGACGGACAACAAATTGATCCTTTTTTCCTTTTCATATACGGGACCCTAAAAAAGAGTGACTCGCTCCGCTCGCCGTTGTTTGGTTGTCTTTGCCATTATAATATTTTCTGTCTAGCCGCTGAAAAGTCTCGAAACTTTTCGTTCGCTCGGTCTTTTGCCATTATTCTTTGGGGGTAACTTTTTACCGGCAACCGCAAAAAGTTTAGCCCTTCGCCATCATTTTCTTTTTTTTTCGGACTTGATTTTGCTTGTCTTATTTTGTGTACCAACCACCGCAATATTTTTTAAAAAACCGTGGCTCTGCGTTGTTGCCTACTGTCGAAAGACCACTGAAAATATGTGTAATTTTTCAAAAGAGACCTAAGAAGGCAAATGGGGTATCAAATCAAAGGTATCGTTTTGTACATTTCAAAACACTTTTTGAAATTTCTGTAAGTTTCATACTGTTTGAAATATTTCAAAAAAAGTCGAAAAATTGACCATTCCCCCCCCCCCCCCCCCCCCTTGCTCCGAAGATTGCAGACCGATCCATGTACAATGTATTAGGCGTTTGTAGATATCGATCTATATTTTACAGGAAAAATATAGAGAAGTCTGTAATAATAATAGTTTTTGAAAAATGGTCAAAAAGCGAGGGAATTTTTTTTCAAAAGGGGGGGTTCCTACCCATGTGGGGTATGAAATGAAAGATATCGTTTTGACCATTTCAAAACACTTTTTGAAATTTCTGTGATTTTCATACTTTTTGAAATATTTAAAAAAAAAGTCGAAAAATTGACCATCCCTCCCCCCCCCTAGCTCCGAAGATTGCAGACCGATCCATTTACAATTTATTTAGACGTTTGTAGACATCGATCTATATTTTACAGGAAAAATATAGAGAAGTCTGTAATAATAATAGTTTTTGAAAAATGGTCAAAAAGGGGGGGAATTTTTTTTCAAAAGGGGGGGTACCTACCCATGTGGGATATCAAATGAAAGGTATCGTTTTGACCATTTCAAAACACTTTTTTTGAAATTTCTGTAAGTTTCATACTTTTTGAAATATTTAAAAAAAAGTCGAAAAATTTTCCATTTCCCCCTAGCTCCGAAGATTGCAGACCGATCCATGTACAATGTATTAGGCATTTGTAGACATCGATCTATATTATATAAAATATTTTACAGGAAAAATTTAGAGAAGTCTGTAATAATAAGTTTTTGAAAAATGGTCAAAAAGGGGGGATTTTTTTTTCAAAAGGGGAGGTACCTACCCATGTGGCGTATCAAATGAAAGGTATCGTTTCGGCCTTTTTAAAGTACTTTTTGAAATTTCTGTAAGTTTCATACTTTTTAAAATATTTCAGAAAATTGATTGTCCAAATGATTAATTGGCAAATGTTTGAAACCCTCGGCGCGCGAGTTACACTTTCACATTTTTACATTTCACGCCTTGGCACCCGACATGGTTAAGACGGCCCTGGTTCGTATCCATTTCGATCGTACGTCTACTAGAGGGGGCGACTGGGTTTAAGTTCCACACGGGCGCTACATGGGCTTGAGTGGGCCTGGGGTGCGTCACAATTGGGTCTCGCTTTGCCTCGGGCCGGCACTGGATTTCATTACTATTGTGACTTACCCCTCTTGCGTCAGGGGTTGAAAACTATTATATTATTTGATTATGTTTGGAATTTTAACAATGTTTTGTGCCAGTACCATCATAGTTTCCCAGTTCTAGCATTTCAGTAGTATTTCTACTCTTGAGCTTGACGGTGTAGGAGGCCACGTTGTAGTCGGGCCGCGGGGGGACGCGGCGCGACGCACTCGTCAATCCGACAGTCACTCTGCCCATCTCGTCTTGAACAGCTCCGGGTATTCTGCGCTCTGTGACAGATAACTTGAATCAAAATCTGCCTATTGGCTTAGCAAAATTGAACTAAAATAAATAAAGATGGTAGGTACCTGCGCTGCTTATAGGATGTGAACAAGCTCCAGCAGACGGCTCAGGGAACTCTTTATCTCTTTCTCTGTAAGTAAAAAAACACCAAACAGATACACAGTAAGCATTACCAAAAACCATCAAAAGCCCTGCTCCGCCTACTCGGGTACTTCAAAGAGTTGAGCTTGTAGGGCCTGTATAAGCAGAGGGACAATGCAGTCAGTGCAGATCTTAGTTCCAAGAATTAGATAAAAAAAAAATGCAAACCTACCACTTTAGGATTATGGAATAACACAGACGCGATAGGTAAGGGTCCCGACCAGACCTTTGTTAATTGAATTCTAGGTTTTCTTGGTATTATAGTGCGCTACTCTCACTGGGGCTTTTTCTATAGATTCCTACGTCACTGATCCTCGTGGCACAATCGGCAGCGCATCCTGTACTGAGGGAGGGTTGAGCTGCGGGTTACGTCACGGATCCTCGTGGCACAATCGGCAGCGCATCCTGTACTGAGGGAGGGTTGAGCTGCGGATTCAAGTCCCGTCGAACTCGAAACATGATTGAGACATTGTTAAATTTTTGTAGACTATTAATATAGCTCGGAGAACCGATAACCGCTGCTGGGAGTACAGATAACCGCTGCTGGGAGTACAGATAACCGCTGCTGGGAGTACAGATAACCGCTGCTGGGAGTACTACAGATAACCGCTGCTGGGAGTACAGATAACCGCTGCTGGGAGTACAGATAACCGCTGCTGGGAGTACAGATAACCGCTGCTGGGAGTACAGATAACTGCTGCTGGGAGTACAGATAACCGCTGCTGGGAGTACAGATAACCGCTGCTGGGAGTACAGAAAACCTTTCTCGGGTGGCGCGTGGTAAGCATGCTCTGTTGTCAAATCAAATATCAATAACGTTTATTTCTTTAAGCTTACAAAAATAAGCACATAGACTAGACAAGTCAAATTTTATAGGTACTATAAACAGGTTTATAAATTATAATTATTATCAAATAAGAAACAAGTGTTATTAATTTTGTCCACTTCCAATTTTTTGTCCACTAGTGGAAGAAGTGGAAAATAAACCACTACTAAGTGTAACACCTATATGTCTATTATTATTTGCATACTGTCTAAGTGCTTGGTTTGTAAGCCTAAAGAAATAAAGTTTTTGACTTTGACATATCTAGGTCTAAATATAATGTGATTTAGATACAGGTCAATATTTATGTAAGACTAGCTAAGCTCAGCATTATTTTTCTCATATACTATTGTCGGTGTGGAACTGGGGGCCAAGCATTTACATCATTGATGTAATCATTTATGGAGTAATAAGCTTTCTTTATAAGATTTAGTTTTATGTAGGTATCTACTAATTAAATTTACGAATAGGGAGCTCAGTTGCTGCAGATGCAAGCTTGTTATAGAAGCGTACGCAATGTCCCATAAGTGACCTTTCGTAATCTATATGATGGGATGTGCAGTTTGTTCTTGTTTCTTGTATTTATTTTGTGACCATCACATTTTGTTAAAAAGCTATCTTTATTTTTGTGCGTATAGGTTAGGTACATTAGGTTTTCATAGATGTTTTGCGATATTACTGTCATAATTCCCTCAGAGTGGCGTGGCTTTAATTTATAAATTGCGCGTACAGCCCTTTTTCGAAATCAAAGATAGTCTGGATGTCGGCTGCCCGTCCAGCCACCACCATGTAATTTAAATAAACTAACCTAGCTGTATCTTCATCGGTAGGTACCTAATATATATCTAATTGTTCGAACCGCATATGCTGCTGTGAACTAAGTTTGCCTGCGAGAGCATCAATTTGCGGTCTCCATTAAAGAGGGGAATCAATATGTAACCCTTGGAAATCCGTTGCGTCGACGAGGTCAACGATCTCATTCTTTAGCATTATCTTAGTTGGGAGTTCTCTTACATTTGGTAACATGAATTTTATGCATTTGGTTTTTTTTGCATTTAGTTGTAGGTCGTAAGCGGACTGATAGTTAAAGAAATGTAAATTTGAAAATAAACATACGAGAGATCCAGGAGATACCCGCTGATGCTGCGAGGGCATCGCAGCAAGGAGCTGGTACCGCGGAGACGAAGCTCGCCCACTCCGCGCAGGAACTCTGCCAAGGGCAGCTGATTATTGGGCTGCATGCCTAATTGCCTGAACAAGAATTAACATACAATCAGTATTGCGACGTTTCCGAACCCGCGTACATACGTACGTACGTTATGTAGTACGTACATACCTACCTATTTGGCCTCTACCAAGGATGACATTTGTTTATCGGCGGTTATTACAAGTAAGGCTTAGACGAGAATGCAGGAGATCCGCAGTTGTTGTCGAGTTGATAAAACATACCTACGTCTAGGTGGTGGCTCTGCCCGAAGCCTGTTATGTTGGAATGCAGCTGCTCCTCTCTCGGATAACTTTGCAGCCACCGCAATGATCAGCAAGTCCGCTAAGATATAGCCCCGACGATCAGACTGCAACATACCTTCATCTTATGACCATAAGGTGCATTTCATTTCAACTAACCGTAGACAAGCGTCGGCGTCCCTAGACACGCTGAGTGCATCCACCGGTAACTGGCGCGCGGCTCGCGCTGCAGCCACCAGCTCTTTGAACTCCACGTACTCCAGTTTCAGGTCACGGTTGGTGTCAAAATATCTGGAAATACGACGGGAACTTTTGCATTCCTTTCTTTATTTCCTGCAATCAACCTAAACTGTTCGATGGAGAGTGAAAGCACGGACAGAAAGGTTAAATTACGGACCTGAAGATGTATCGACATCGTATCTCTGCTGGCATGCCGCTGTGCTGTGTCCCAGGCTCCAACGCGGCTGTCCATAGCATCAGCTCTAAAAACGACAACCCTCCTCGACCAGTCACATCTGCTGCTCTATAACAGACAATTATGTACTTATACGCTAAGGTTTGGAACAATCGGTTCTAGCTTGATTTTCTTGTCAGTTACAAAGTTATTGGTCTCTTCAAATAGCGAATAGTCAGGTACCTAGATAGATGTCATCTTCCTGTTCCGTCGGCCATATTGTCGTTTGTCATCGTAAGATTTTGAAACAAAAGTTGACATGCAGCTGCAGTCTCTAGGTATATCGATGTGTGGTATGATGTGGTATAATAACCTAAACAAACTGGGGCACTGCGAACTCTGCCAGCCAAGGTCCAGCATAAACTGAGTGAAGACGTGAGGACTCATGTATATCGCCGGATATACCATCACCACGAACTCGCGGTACAAGCGGATCTGATCTGCAAGGCAATCATTTGTTGAGCTACCTACGGAAAAAATATTTACCTACCTACATTGTTTTTTTTTTCGAGATAAACCAATCCTTGAAATGGCAATGGAATAAAACTAGCGGTATTTACGCGTCGTATCCCTGACTTAGGGTACGACGCGGAAATACCGCTAGTTTTATTGTTTGTGGAAAGCAAAAAAAAACCTCAAAATAAATTGACTCTCGCGCCAACCCGCGTCGAACCACAAAATGTGACACAACGAATTGTGGATTTGTTATCCCTATAATTTGACCATGGTTATCCCTATATAACTTATTTAAACATTATAAACCAGAGTGACATTTTGGTCTCACCACAATGATCGACGGTCCGATGACGAAAGGTGTTTATGGTCGTCTCGAAGTGACTTCAATTAAATGATCAAGTGAACGCGACACAACGGGTTTACATTTCATTTATTAATTGCTAATACGTAGGTACATAGGGTTGGTAGCGTAAGATCTAATTTTAGCCTAAGTTAGTACAAATACACCCTGTTGGACAGAGCCTTGAGGATTCGGGCGGAGTCAAATTTTTTCCCCGCGCTCACCGCATAGGTACTTACCTACTCCTTTTTTGGTTGCTAACTGTGATATTTATAAAAATAGATGTTCGGTATTTTTTCTAAAATAAAGAACAAATTTTTATTGCAAATTAAATTGTTAAGTATTTCATTTGCTAAATATCGATCCATTATATCATCCCTGCTATTCAATGTAAGTACATTACATAGGTAGGTAAACGAAAAATGTTGTCTTTAGGGGGCGTCCATAAATTACGTGAGGTGTTTTTTTTAATTATCTGGTTTTTCTAATTATCGGTGTTATTTTATAGTCTTGTTCCATATCTCCGTTCCTATGAGAGCAATCATTATGAAATTTTGCATAGCTGAAACGATATTTATACTCTATTATTGTGTATAAATTTTGTTGCTATAGTATAAGCCGTTTTTGAGAACGGTCGTGTGTACGCTAGCTTGATCGTTATGCTGGCGTACCCACAAACAACGGTCATTATTTCTTAAACCAAGGAGGCGCTATTTATTTTACTTTTACACTAATTATACTCTATATACACGCTATATATTAGGCATAACAACAAACGTGAATTCGGTTATGTGTACGCTACCATCACGGACACGTCTTTATGCTTTTTTAACTGTACTTGTCGAAAACTCGTGGCATTCACTGGGAAGGAAATAATTTTATATTGGGCGATTTAAAATATCGTGGCATTGCTTGAGATGAGACTCAATTTAGGAAGTTTAAAATTCAGAGAACAATAGACTTCGCATTGCTGGGACTAACCCAGCAATTTACATTGTTAAATACCTACACACGTCTCTTTGCTTAGCATTAGCCAGGTAGGTACCTACTTATCTCGTAGCCGTAGGTACTATCCCGTAAACGTCGCAAACTAATAAAGCTTTTGATAGCCAGAGCGGCGCGGCGGCGGCGGCGGCGCGGCGCGCGCGTACTGAACCTTTGTCGATAAATGTGGAAGACCCGTGGGTTACTGGGTTGGGTACTAGCCATCTCGCTGGTACCCTGCGGCTGCCAGAAGCTGCAGGTTGGGAGACGCGAGCGCCACAGCGCCGGCTGCCACGTCGCCAGCCAACAACACGTTCGCTTCGCATATTTCTATCAGCATACCGGGTTCCATCTGCAACATTGAGAGGTAGGGTAGACTGGGTACGGTTGTGCCAGGGTACGGTTGTCACAGTCGTCTTAGTGGCGAAACTATAAAAGGCGCTCCACACTCTCGCGATAATCCCACGAAAACGCGAGAAAACCACGATAAGTGTGAATATGGAACCGATTCACAAATTCTTCTTAGGCTCTCGCCTTGTTCTCGCCGTGTTCTCCGCTTTTTGTCGGTTTTTTGGCAAAAGTAACTGCTGCGGTAAGCTTATTGCTATGCGCATTTTATACCTATTATAATTTCGCCTATGCTAATTTAATTTATGGACGATATGCTACATGGAGGGAAAGTACCTTGAATTGAATATTGTAGATGGAACATTTTAGTGAAAGAAGACATTATTTGAATTTAAAAAAACAATTTGTACTGCATTCATAGATATTTACATAATTACATGGTTAAACCGGGAATCGAATCCGTTACATGAGAAAAAGAATCACCCTGTAGCTTTATCATACCGATCGAAAGGCTTCATCATAAGGATTAGTTTTTGCTAACTAACAAAGTGTCACAAATAAAAGGAAGACCATGACTTTTAACATTTTTAATACAAAATTAATCAATTTATCAAATGCTCAAAATGAGTACCTTCCTCATCGAGTTAGAATACTATCTAACTCGATGACCTTCCTGTTGAATACAAAGTCGCACTCTTTTGATTATTTCAGTCCCTGTCGATTTTTAGGGTTTGGAGATCGGTTTCGAAACCCTTATGGTCTTGCACTGTCCGTCCCCGATCTTTCTTGAATATCTCAGTAACAACTGCAGGTATTAACTTGAAATTTGAAATAATGATACATTTCGTGACATTACCTATTCGATTTCAAGAAAAAAATATATGAAACATTTAAATTAATATTTTCAGTACAAATTGTGATGTTGAAATTTTAAAAGAGACTTATGGGGGCAAATGGGGTAGGTATATTAAAAAAAAAGTCAAAAAGTTGACAATTCCCTCCTCCCTTACCTCCGAAGATTTCAGACCGATCCATGTACAATGTAGAGAACGTTTGTAGATATAGATCTATATTTTACATGAAAAATATAGAGATGTTTGTCAAAATGACCATTTTTGAAAAATGTTCAAAAATGGGGGGATTTTTTTTTCGAAAGGGGAGCTATACCCAACCCACCCAAGTGGGGTATCAAATGAAAGGTATCGTTTTGATCATTTCACAGCATTTTTTGAAATTTCAGTAGGTTTTTACTTTTTGAAATACCTATTTAAAAAAAAGTCGAAAAATTTACCACCCCCCCCCTATCTCCACAGATTGCAGACCGATCCATGTACAATGTAGCAGGCGTTTGTAGATATACCTAGATCTATATTTTACAGGAAAAATATAGAGAAGTCTAACAAAACGACCATTTTTGAAAAATGGTCAAAAAGGGGGGAAAAATTTTTCGAAAGGGGAGGACACCTAACCATTCAAATGAAAGGTATCGATTTGACCATTGAAAGCACGTAAAAATGTAGGTACTTATTCTATTTTAGTGATTCATTTCATTAGCACTAAAAAGTTTAAAGAACTTTATTCTCATAAAGACAATTACGTCACTTACATGAGAACTAAATTAATAAGTAGGTACCATCGAGTTATAATACTACTTAGTTATAATAGTATAACAGTCGTTCTTAATAAATACTAAGTAATAAACTACGAATATAACAAACAGCTAATTATAAAATAAAATATTCCCACTTCACGTATTTGTTTAATTAGGTTTTTGTTGTTTTAAATTGATTGAATTAAAGTAGATAGGTACCTACCGAGAATATTTCATACGATTTAGTTTGACTGCTTGACATCTGCTTGATAGTGAAGTGAGTTAACACTTTTAATATCTGCGGGTAATTTGTTAAAAAGTTGTACGCCTTCGTAGGTTATTGTCTTCTTGCCGTAGTTCGTCCTTGGGTTAGGTAGCACAATAAAACTCGCACGTCGAGTGCTTCGTTTTGTAACTTGTTGTCTGATAGTAAAGGCTAAGTTAGTGTGGAGTGGAGTTGTTTCTTTAGAATCTTGCGGACAAGAATGCATGTACAGTAATGATATAGTTCTTTATTTTTTACTAAAGAACCTAATTAAGACACTTCTTTTAGGTACACCTGAATATTACTAATAGAAAGACATTTATCTACATGATACCTACTCTTAGAGCGTTTCCACATCATGAAGATGAAGATATCGGTACCTATCGTACGCCGCCGCCGGTGTGATATCGGGGCAAGTAAAATGTATGAAATAATGTAGGTAGGTACTACCTGTCTTTCAACATTTCCGGCCCGATATCGGACAGACGGATATCAGAGCCGACACCGATATGTCGGCAGCACCATCACATCCACGAAACAGAAAACATATCGGGGCAGCAGACGACGATGTTTGTATGTGTGCTAATACGTTTATATAAATTATCTCTGTGTGCGTAGAGCCAGATGCGCGGTGGCCATTTTGAGCTTATTTACTAGTTTGGTTACCAATTTACCATAAAAAATTGCGTATCAAATATAATAGACACAGCTAATAAAGTTTTCTATTATACTTTCCCATGATGCCCGCACTTAGCTATCGAGCAAAATGGCTGTGTCGATCGGAACGATTTTGTCGGAAATATGTGCAAACAGCACACGGTGTCGGCTATTGGATGCCGGCTATCGTCGTCCGACACCGATATCGGATCGGATAATGTGCAAAAGGCTCATAAGGTAATACAGTTCTTATAAAAAGGCCCTCACGCAGCGTAATGATTGTAGCACGAGCAGACTGTCCCATTCAAAATAAATAAATAAATAATAAATAAAATAAATTCAGAACGGGGATGAAGATAGTGACAGACGGCCTCCATCTGATTATTAGAGCCGGCCTCATGCAAAAGTTTGTGATAAGGATAGGCATAGGATTTCGCGTTCAAAGGAGCGGGACAGAGCAAAGCAACATCATCATCATCATGATGATGATGATGATGACGATGACAAAGCAAAGCAACGTCAGTGCAAAAATCAAGTTTTTGCTTATTTTCTACTAATTGTTCAAAAGCATTAAATAGAAAAACTACACGAGTACTAAAATAAAAAGTTAGTCCGGCTTTGTAATTCGTAAAAATTATTGTTCATAAAAGTTTTACAAAGATTTTCTTATAATAGTGCTAATGCTATAAATAAATGTACTTACTTATCTAATATCCACTCTACAATATTAATCTTACTATCTACTATCTCGAAATAAATTAATAATAATAATAAAGCAATACGGGTAGGTATGCTGTTATCATTATCATTATCACAGAAAGGTTCTTTATCGATTATTTCGTAAATTTTTAGAATAATAGAAATCAACTAATAATTGACCACGTTGCAACTATTTGACTATTTGGACGTCTATCTAGAATTACCTTAATATCTATACAGCGAAGGGGGATATAATATCGAAATCTTACCGTAAATTCTAGATCCCTCTGCGATTCCCCGATGGCCATTTGCGCGAAGACTGCCACCTCCGGGCTCCGCAGGGTGGCATGCGCGCGCTGCCGCTCCAGCTCTGTGCTGTTGAACCATTGGAGACGGCTCCTTAAACCCTAAATTAGGTCATTTCTCACGTAACTAAATAATTTACGGAGCAGGCAGGATTTTAAGTACCTATTGGTCAGGGACGAGAGATACTTTGGTAGGTATTACAAGAGTGGGGGGTATAATTATAGCGTGCAGTTTGGGGATGATGAAACTAATAATTTTGTCTGGTTTCAGACTTAGGTATTATGTAACTAAAACCGGACAAGCTCTGAGCAAAAGTAATCGATACAAAGCACCAGGCAGCTTTAAATTACGAGAGCACGCCTGTTGTAGTTCAACAGGAAACTCTTACAAGGTTGCTTCGATTAGTTTCAAATGTGTCGGAAGTTACTACAAACTGCCTTCATTTTGGTTCTCCTCTTGATCTCCGACTTGATGGTAACTTTGTAGACGACGTGGAAGGCGCACCCTGCCGGATGGTTCGGCAGCCACACTTTGTACACGCGGAGTGGTATGCTCTGCGATTGCACACTGGCGTCCATGCCGAATAACTGGAAAATGATGCATCATAGGTGGAAATGAACTATCAGGATTTTCATCTCATTCTCATGGATTTTTTCGCGCAGAAAATCACAAATCTCCTTATACTTCTGAAACTAGAAGATGTCATCGAGAGTTACGGATTTCACTAGTGTGTAACTGAGTAGGTAGGTAGCCGGTACCCATGTCTTTTTTCTCTCGTATATCACCTTCCCCAACCCCACTTCCATTCGCCTCCAGTTGTAGGCAGGTAGGTACTCACTCACTAGGTACAGGTACTATATTGTTTGTGGTAGACCTTCTTAGCACGTACGTAGCAGGAGACCGCGGCGCGTGCGACGCGGGTCCGCGTAGCATCTTTGCCCGCGGTACGAAGCGACCGCGTACGTATCATGCTAATGTAGATTTCAACGCGCGCCTGTGATTTCTTTTCATAGCTAATAATAAATAATGTTCTTATTTTCCGCTATTTATTTAAGTAGGTAGGTACCTTCCTCTATGTCTTTTAATGTCTCTTATTAATATATCCAGCTTGGCTTCTTTAGTAATCTTCGACAAAGATATTTGATGAGTGGAATGGGCATTCATCCAAGAACTTACTTTGATCAAACATTGGACAAAGAACTTGGACAAAGATATATTGGATGAATGGAATGGACACCTTACCAACCTCAAAGTTTATTTTATGAGCCGTTACTTTCCAGCAGTTTTTCTCAGCTTTGTTGGAGGGTATCCAGAACTCCCCGTTGGCTTCCTTGGTGAGGAGGTAAGCTTTCTCCGCAGGACAGTACACCAGCAAGGAAACAACATCGCAAACCTCCTTGTATTGTTTGAACATTGCCACAGTTTGCCAATGAAATCAACCAAAATGTAAGAAATTTCAGTAATCACAGATTTATAAGTATTCAGTAATTATTTAAAATTTTGTATTGTTTTGATCTCGGAAGAAAGACTTTTGCACCACAGATGTACTAGGGATGCTAACGCATCTTTTGCACAGACCAAAGAGTATAATCAAGAGAAAATAAATAGGTAGGTACTACAGTATAATTAATAACGCACAGACTACTGAGAGATATGAGACTTATGTGACTTTTGTGGCCTAATAATAGATTTGTATATAAAGTTCTAACTGACAAAGAGTACCCTAAAGGTACCTAGGTACAGTACAATAGGTAACTGACTAATAATTATATTTGGCTCTGTTTTGTATCGTACGCGTAGGTAGTGGTTTTATTCTCTTTGACAAATTTTGTGTAGGTATATATTTTTATAATACATTTGCTCGTAAAGGCTCTCTTATTGCACCAATTTCAAGACCGTAATGTATCTCATTACGCACTAGTGCGGTAATGTAAAGTTAAACGCACGGTTTATCAAGATGCTCCGTCTGTAGTGAGAAAATTCTATGTCTATCTATGGTCTAAAACGAACGGAACTTTTTTAAATCTTAGCAAAGCGTTTTTATGTCAGAAAATTGGTCAACATTTTATCTTAGACAATTTAACCCGCTGTCAATGGACGAGGCTCGCCTGTTTTCCTACAAACAAAATATTCTGCCATTTTTAGCGGGAGGGGAGGAATGGGGAAAATTTATGGTGATACCTACTATCAAACTTCATTACCTCATAACATAATCATAACTTAGTTAAATTTGAAAGTTTGTGAAATATTTTGTTTAAAAAATGAAATTAGAACAATTCTAATTTATTTATTTTTATTTGATAGATAGTCAAAATTAATGCCTATGCAAACTACAGCTTCCTGGTGGGCATTACTATGTATTCGTCTGAATGAAATCATAATCATTAATGGACTTACTCAAATCATTAGATGCGAAAAAATTGTTAGTATAAATTAGTCTCCAGAAATTACTTTTAACCTATGCCTAAACTACCAAAAATCTTGGGAAAATATATTCAGGTATCACTACTGGATGAAAGTCAAAAGTTCGTAGGGATTGATAAATATCGATGATTTCCGATGTTCATGTTTTTCACTTGGTAGCGAATTAAAACAATCATGACAAGTCCATTATGTATTTTTTGATATACATATTATTAAAATATTATTACTAAGTAATGAATAGATTTACATTAAAACTAAAATAAAAAAAATGCTAGTAATAAATTCTCTCTCATTGTTCATCAGACGCAATTTTCTGGTCTGCCTTAAAAAAACCTTTCTGGTTTCTTGTTCGCTTCTTTACGTTTAAAAAGATTGAAATGAACAAAAAATCACTGTATAGTTTTACTTACTTTAATTAGATTTTTTGTGACATCGTTTCTTTGTATTTACACTATTATAATAATATAACTAATGTTTAAACTCAAATAAAAAAAAAACAGATTATGACTGAATACAGATTTCAGGATGTTTCGAAATTATCCAAAACGAGCTTAAACGGTTTTTGAATACTTACGGATTTAAGTATGCTCCTACTCCTATACCAGGATTTCAGCTGATATCGACCTTTTTTTATTCTAAAGTTCACGCGAATTAAATCGCAAGCGGATCAGCTGGTTATTAAATGATGTATGTAATGCCTGGCTAGACATCGCTTGATTCTGAACCGACATTATATCAAATAAACAATTTTTTTTAAGAATCAGTTTTGTGTGAATGTGCCTAATATATTTTTCAGCGACGCTTTTTTGCAATATATGAGATTCTGGTATCTGTATATTTTTACATATATATATAGCTAGCTATCATAGCATAGATAGCATAGCTGTGGCTACTTAATTTTTTTTGATTAACATAAATATCTGTATCGTGTATTTGAGAATAAATCATCACCATTCAAGTGATGAAGACCTTTTGTTATTTTGTATGCAGTTGTAAATTTGTTATTTAACTTTTTGTAGTCGTCTAGGCCTAGTCTTATAAATTTTTCACATAAACGACTAAGCTTGATAACGCTTTCGTGCGTAAGAAATAGGTTAGGTTCCCTAAAATTTTTGACTTCGGCGGGACTCGAACCTGCGCCCCACCCTTAGTACGGGTGTGCTCTAACCAACTAAGCCACGAAGTCTTCAGTCGGTTTAGTCGAAAATCTTTGAGATTGTTCATTTCTTAGTGATGCCCAGAGTGCGGGTAAGCACTATAACAAAAATGCTATCGTTCGTTTTTGTGATATTTGTAAAGCTTTTGTCATCACGTGGACCAAATTGAACCTTAAGGCAATTATCACATTTAATATTTTTAGAGAGGGCAAATACCAAATATCCAGATAAATATGTGCTCTACGACTTTTTCTTCAAAATGCGAAAGATAAAAAACCTATGCCTAAGAAAATGTCAATCGGTCGGAACTAACTCAGTTATATCGATATCGATACAGAGTGAGTAAACCATCCCTTCGGGTAGTCTCGGTACATAAAAACTCAAAGCTTGTAGAAGTCAAAATTCAAATTTAGAAATTCGTGGGTGACCTTATGCGTTAAGCAATAAGGTCAAAAATACATTCCTGTGATAAGGAAATTTGGCATAAATTACCATAAGTATAAAACTATCTCCTGTCAAAAACGCCCACTAGTCTCGTGGGAGTACCCATAGAGCTTGCGAAAAAATGTTAAATACTCGTTTATTTGGACATAGTTATTCAAAATAAGACTTTACAGAATGGTGATATGATTGAAAATAAAATATAAATACGACGCGAAGCAATTCGATTTTTTTTTCATATTACTTGATTATTTCGGAAAATGGATGCACTATGAAAATAGTTTGCAACGATTCAAATTGGAGGAAATTATAATTATTTACCCAAAAAAATACTCGCATGTGAAATGAACCACCATCTTTTAGTCTGTTCAAGGTGTTTGATTTTTTTATAAAGACGCTGACCGCACAGGTAGTCATTTTTATCAGAGCTCCTTACTCGGCCATAACGATACTGCGACTGATGAAATCGATTATAGAAGTAGTTTTTATAAACGACCTTGATTAAAAAATCATGGTCCTTGGCAGAGGGGTAAGATCCATCAAGGCTAGTCCTTTGGTTACTTTGTCAAAGCATTTTATGAATAAAATTAACTTTAGGAGATAAAATATAATATTAAATAAACATTAATTTTATTATTTTAATTAATAAAGAATTAAATGTTTATGAGATAAAATATAATAAATAAACATTTAATTCCATAATTTAATTATTAAAGAATTAAATGTTTATTTACTTATTATATTTTCAAAGGTTGCCTGGAAGAGATCGCTTCTAAGCGATAAGGCCGCCCATTGTACTCGTCTTATGTAATATTATGTCTTTTTTTGTAATGTTCTTTTTCTGGTGTACAATAAAGTGTTTTGTTTTGTATTGTATTGTATATTTTATCTCCTAAAGTTAATTTTATTCATAAAATGTTGACCACTTTTCTGATAAAAACTCTAAAACAAAACTCTCACCATATGTTGAAGCAGTGCGCTCAACAGTGGAGTTATGTAAGCTAGAGAGAGATGAGCTGAGTAGAAGCTAAGGTTTGCTCCCCTAAAGCTTCGAGCTGTGAGAGGGTTGGTCCTCGGAGGGAGTAAAACAACCGAGCTAGTTCACTTATTGTAAGTAAGTGTTTAATCAGTGTTTGAAATATAGCTAATGTGAATTACACGATCACGTAAATACGTGCTATGAACATTTTCCGCATTCTTCCTAGCTAGCTAATTCTGTACGGCTCGTACATCTTGCCGACCAAAGGAGAAGGAAAAGAAAGCGCTTAAGTTGAACAGTTACAAAAAGTTTTAAGCTATGACACAATTTGAACGTAGAAAAATAATAAGTAAATTATTATCAATTAATGTAAGTAAAGTAAATTATACATTGTTCAATTAAGAGATATAACAAGTTAAAGAAAGTTTGATCTATATACAATCTAGAGACTAATATTGTCCGTGTCAAACTACACTGTAAGTACCTATTGTCTTCGGTGGGCGCGACTACCTCACCACCGTAGGATTCACAGGGGATGGGAGCACTACACTGCCCGCGGGGGTTCCGGAGGCGTGGCGCCTATAATCGCACTAGCATTCACTATTTCACTCATATTTCACTAGACCGACGCGGAAGCTCGCAGGCGAAAGTGAAGGCGGCAGCGCGGGCACGCGCGAGGGCGCGCGCGCTTTCATCGTTCACCGGGTCTCTCCACCCGGGAGATACTGCTGGAACGGGAACCTTGCTGCGGCGTCGCTTCGCTCGAAGTGCTGCTGCAACGATGACAACCTACTACTCCCAGTACGCCGAACATGCCGTACAAAATGGAGTATTGATGGACATCGTGGATGCTGATGTCGTAGTCTGACTGTTCCTTCAGATCGTTGATTTCCTTCATTATTTTCTGGTAGATCTGCGCGTGGCTCTCCACAGTGTAGTTGTAGCTGCTGTTCCCAGAAGTCTTTAGAACGCTATTCAGAACCGATACCTCTGAGGCTTCTATCGAAGGCTGTAAGCTACGCAAAAAATTATCGTGAATTCTGACCGTGTTTAGTAAAGTGATCTCCCTTGATGGTGCAACCCTGACCTATGTCAATA
Source organism: Eupithecia vulgata (assembly GCA_946478455.1). Classification (NCBI taxonomy): domain Eukaryota; kingdom Metazoa; phylum Arthropoda; class Insecta; order Lepidoptera; family Geometridae; genus Eupithecia; species Eupithecia vulgata. Next base: position 1,098,444 of record OX297862.1, on the reverse strand, counting down.
AGGCCAGTGCCTGACAATGTATGCATGATAACATCAGCTGTGCAGTATGTGCGGATATTGCATTTGTCGCAGCACGAGTATACCCACGTGTTATGCCGATCTAATTTGAACCATCATTACATTACACATGGTAGTTGTTCGTAGGTACAAGCTGATTTGTAGTTACTAGCTTCCAACAAAGTTATATTGCAGATGTTTTGTTGTAGATTTAAGTTATACGTAGGTTTATCGAGTGAACACAGTATTTTTTCTTCGGATGAGTGAATACAAGCTTGTCAATCGTAGTCCGTTAGGAATACTACATCTGCATCTACAATACTGCATCTTTTTGTAAGTTAAAGGCGAGTTACGGGTATGTAGGTATGGTAAGGTAAGAAACTCCGTCTTTATTCTGTGGTATGCTTATGATTTGGTCCACCTCGTATATTTCGCTGCTGACGAGTGGAATCTTGATTTAGATTATTAGATACTGTTGGTACATTTGGCGAACCTTTAGAAGCTTGTACATACATGTCCTTTATGTTACCCGTGTCTGTCGGTAATTTCAAATCGCCATGAAGCTGAGATGCGATGAAGTTTACCTGCTCTTCCAACTGCTCACTGGAAATAAGATGAGCATCGATGCCTCCATGTCTTACATCGGTCATGGTATTCACGAGGGCATTCTGGATGTGTCTCAGGTTTTCTAGTACTATGTTGACCGCTAAAGCTGATGACGTTATGTACAGACCCTTATCGACGTCAGATCGGATTCGGTTCATACTGGTAGTAAAGCTGAATAAGTGTTCATTTAGTTCTGAAAATCGTTTATTCATAATCTTCTCGTTACGTTGCAATATATTTACTTCGGCTTCCATGACCACTGTCTGATTTTTTATAAGGTTTTTCAGATGGTTTTCGCTATTGGAGATTTTTTCTATGTCTCTGGCGTATTTCTGTGCAAAATCGTCATCCAATACGCCGAACAGGTAATTCGCAACGCTTCCTACACCGTTTACCAAACCTCTTGCCTGTCCTTTGTGGCTAGGTATTTGCAAAAGTTTGTTGTTGTGCTCAATTTCGGACCATTCGTGAGCTAGCTGATCCGTTATCTGCTGATATTGAGAATTCCCTGTAGGTAACCTTTTTAAGGTGCCTCACGTAAAATTCTAAGTGAGTTATAGCTTGCCAAACGCCTGTAAGATTATAGTGCCACCAGCTTCCACTCATCCCTGACGTACTGCAGGGTTGAAATTTTATCGAAGTGGAATTTATGAGATTTTATTTCGAAGTTTATTATATCTAACTACCAACTATTAATTTTCGAAAAAAGTTGTGTGCTCGTGAGTGTACTCGCTGTTCGTAGAACCATGGGTCAAACGTCCACACCAAGTTGAGTATCTATATACCGATCACCGAAGTAAAGCAACGTCGTCGTCGGTCAGTACAGTACTGGGTTGGGTTGGGTTACTTCGTCACGGCTTTTGGCTCTTCACGATAAAAACAAGATCCGTCAAGTGCGAGTGAACTCGCGCGCCGAGGGTTTCAAACATTTGCCAATTATTTGGACAATCAATTTTCCGTCTTTTTTCGAATGGCAATATTTTGAAAAGTACGAAACCTACAGCAATTTCGAAAACTGTTTTAAAATGTACAAAACAATGCCTTTCATTTGATAAACCAATAGGTAGATAGCCCCCTTTCGATAAAAAATATCCCCCTTTTCGACCATTCTCTATGTTTTTTTTTTTCAAAAATGGTCATTTTACAGACTTTTCTATATTTTCCTGTAAAATATAGATCCCTATCTACAAACGCCTAATACATTGTACAGTACATGGATCGGTCACCAATCTTCGGAGATAGGAAGGGGGAGAATGGTAAATTTTTCTACTTTTTTTGAAATATTTCAAAATGTATGAAATTTACAGAAATTTCAAAAAGTGTTTTGAAATGGCCGAAACGATACCTTTCATTTGAGACCCCACATGGGTAGGTACCCCTTTTGAAAAAAAAAACCCCTTTTTTGACCATTTTTCAAAAACTATTATTTTTACAGACTTCTCTATATTTTTCCTGTAAAATATAGATCAATATCTACAACCGCCTGATACATTGTACGTGGATCGGTCTGCAATCTTCGGAGATAGGGGGGGGGGAATGGTCAATTTTTCGTCTTTTTTTTTAAATATTTCAAAAAGTATGAAACTTACAGAAATTTCAAAAAGTGTTTTAAAATGGTCAAAACGATACCTTTCATTTGATACCCCACATGGGTAGGTACCCCCTTTTGAAAAAATTTTCCCCCCCTATTTGACCATTTTTCAAAAACTATTATTATTACTGACTTCTCTATATTTTTCCTGTAAAATATAGATCGATATCTACAAACGCCTAATACATTGTACGTGGATCGGTCTGCAATCTTCGGAGATAGGGGGGGGGAGTATTGTCAATTTTTCGACTTTTTTTGAAATATTTCAAAAAGTATGAATCTTACAGAAATTTCAAAAAGTGTTTTGAAATGTACAAAACGATACCTTTCATTTAATACCCCATTTGCCTTCCTAGGTCTCTTGAAATTTCAACATCAAAATTTGTATACTTATTGAAAATATTCATTTTCATTTTTCATTTATTTATATTTTTTTTCTAGAAATCAGTAATGGCGCACGAAATGTATCATTATTTCAAATTTCAAGTTAATAGGTGCAGTAGTTACTGAGATATTCAAGAAAGAGCGGGGACGGACAGAGCGAGTCAGACTCGCGCAACGAATGTTCCGTAACTCAAAATTTCTTTATTTCCATAAATACAAAAATGTACACTTAGAAAAAGTCAAATTCTTAAAATAAAACACTGACACGGAAATAAAGTGATATTTACCAAATCGAACTACGACTACGAGTAGAAGAAAAACTGTTATAAGAATGGATATTTGATTATTATTACTATTTATTTATTTATTTATTAAACAAGACCATAACATTACAGATATTTCTAATTCGTTATGACTAGTACATTGAATCATAAAAACAACTACAAAAATAATGAAATTAAAAACAAGAAAAGACAAACACAAGAATAAAATAATAGAATTAGAACAAATAAAAAATCACTGTCATACTGATCACTGATATGGGTAGGAGAGGATTTCCAAGAAACGCAGAAGATAGTATTAGATTCTGTACAATCCTTTCTCAATGAACATCCTAGAGAGACTCCATTCCACGAAAACAGACCAGGAAAAGGATGGTTAAAAGGTTTCCTGAAACGACATCCTAGGGTAGATCAAAGGACTGGTGAGGCAGTTACACAGGTCAGTGCTTGTGTATCAGAATCAGACATATGAAATTGGTTTACTCTAGAACGACTGAGTTAATCAATTGTGATCTATTGGATATATTAGATGATCCTGCCAGGATTTTTAACGCAGAAGAGAGTGGTTTTCATACCTGGCCATCTTCCGGAAAAGTTTTTGCTGAAAAAGGAGAGAAGAATGTGTACATAATTGATAAAGGAAAAGCCAAAGAAAGTATGACAGTGCTTTATACAGTTTCAGCTGATGGAAAAATTGTATTGCCTACGATTGTATACCGTTATCAACGTTTACCTGAGAGAATTTTCTTATGGAAAATGATGACGATGATTGTGACAACGATAAAGATAGTGACGAAGAAAATGAAGATTTTTTGAATATAATAAAAGCAGGAGAGGAATAATTAGGTGTGAACTATCTTAAATTTTGAAATATATTGCAAAATTCTTTATTTTTGTTATTATGTCTTCAAAGTACTTACGTCAGAGGAGAGTGATTGAAAGTTTAATTTTTAGGGTTTCAAAGATCGGTTTTGAAACCCTTATGGTCTCGCTCTGTCCGTCCCCGCTCTTTCTTGAATATCTCAGTAACTACTGCAGCTATTAACTTGAAATTTGAAATAATGATACATTTCGTGCGCCATTACTGATTTTATGAAAAAAATATATAAATAAATGAAAAATGAAAATGAATATTTTCAGTACAAATTTTGATGTTGAAATTTCAAAAGAGACCTAGGAAGGCAAATGGGGTATCAAATGAAAGGTATCGTTTTGTACATTTCAAAACACTTTTTGAAATTTCTGTAAATTTCATACTTTTTGAAATATTTCAAAAAAAGTCGAAAAATTGACCATACCCCCCCCCCTATCTCCGAAGATTGCACACCGATCCACGTACAATGTACTAGGCGTTTGTAGATATCGATCTATATTTTACAGGAAAAATATAGAGAAGTCTGTAATAATAATAGTTTTTGAAAAATGGTCAAAAAGGGGGAGATTTTTTTTTCAAAAGGGGGGGTACCTACCTATGTGGGGTATCAAATGAAAGGTATCGTTTTGACCATTTCAAAACACTTTTTGAAATTTCTGTAACTTTCATACTTTTTGAAATATTTCAAAAAAAGACGAAAAATTGACCATTCCCCCCCCCTAGCTCCGAAGATTGCAGACTGATCCATGTACAATGTACTAGGCGTTTGTAGACATCGATCTATATTTTACAGGAAAAATATAGAGAAATCTGTAATAATAATAGTTTTTGAAAAATGGTCAAAAAGGGGGGGAATTTTTTTTCAAAAGGGGGGGTGCCTGCCTATGTGGGGTATCAAATGAAAGGTATCGTTTTGAGCATTTCAAAACACTTTTTGAAATTTCTGTAAGTTTCATACTTTTTGAAATATTTCAAAAAAAGACGAAAAATTGACCATTCCCCCCCCCCTAGCTCCGAAGATTGCAGACCGATCCATGTACAATGTATTAGGCGTTTGTAGACATCAATCTATATTTTACAGGAAAAATATAGAGAAGTCTGTAATAATAATAGTTTTTGAAAAATGGTCAAAAAGGGGGGGAATTTTTTTTCAAAAGGAGGGGTACCTGCCTATGTGGGGTATCAAATGAAAGGTATCGTTTTGAACATTTCAAAACACTTTTTGAAATTTCTGTAAATTTCATACTTTTTGAAATATTTCAAAAATAGTCGAAAAATTTACCTTTCCCCCCCCCCTATCTCCGAAGATTGCAGACCGATCCACGTACAATGTATTAGGCGTTTGTAGATATCGATCTATATTTTACAGGAAAAATATAGAGAAGTCTGTAATAATAATAGTTTTTGAAAAATGGTCAAAAAGGGGGGGATTTTTTTTTCAAAAGGGGGGGTACCTACCTATATGGGGTATCAAATGAAAGGTATCGTTTTCTACATTTCAAAACACTTTTTGAAATTTCTGTAAGTTTCATACTTTTTGAAATATTTCAAAAAAAGTCGAAAAATTGCCCTTTCCCCCCCCCCTATCTCCGAAGATTGCAGACCGATTCATGTACAATGTATTAGGCGTTTGTAGATATCGATCTATATTTTACAGGAAAAATATAGAAAAGTCTGTAATAATAATAGTTTTTGAAAAATGGTCAAAAAGGGGGGGAATTTTTTTTCAAAAGGGGGGGTACCTACCTATGTGGGGTATCAAATGAAAGGTATCGTTTTCTACATTTCAAAACACTTTTTGAAATTTCTGTAAGTTTCATACTTTTTGAAATATTTCAAAAAAAGTCGAAAAATTGCCCTTTCCCCCCCCCCTATCTCCGAAGATTGCAGACCGATTCATGTACAATGTATTAGGCGTTTGTAGATATCGATCTATATTTTACAGGAAAAATATAGAGAAGTCTGTAATAATAATAGTTTTTGAAAAATGGTCAAAAAGGGGGGGAATTTTTTTTCAAAAGGTGGGGTACCTGCCTATGTGGGGTATCAAATGAAAGGTATCGTTTTGACAATTTCAAAACACTTTTTGAAATTTCTGTAAGTTTCATACTTTTTGAAATATTTCAAAAAAAAGACGAAAAATTGACCATTCCCCCCCCCCTAGCTCCGAAGATTGTAGACCGATCCATGTACAATGTATTAGGCGTTTGTAGACATCGGTCTATATTTTACAGGAAAAATATAGAGAAGTCTGTAATAATAATAGTTTTTGAAAAATGGTCAAAAAGGGGGGGAATTTTTTTTCAAAAGGAGGGGTACCTGCCTATGTGGGGTATCAAATGAAAGGTATCGTTTTCTACATTTCAAAACACTTTTTGAAATTTCTGTAAATTTCATACTTTTTGAAATATTTCAAAAATAGTCGAAAAATTTACCTTTCCCCCCCCCCCTATCTCCGAAGATTGCAGACCGATCCATGTACAATGTATTAGGCGTTTGTAGATATCGATCTATGTTTTACAGGAAAAATATAGAGAAGTCTGTAATAATAATAGTTTTTGAAAAATGGTCAAAAAAGGGGTTTTTTTTTTTCAAAAAGGGGTACCTACCCATGTGGGGGATCAAATGAAAGGTATCGTTTTGACCATTTCAAAACACTTTTTGAAATTTCTGTAAGTTTCATACTTTTTAAAATATTTCAGAAAATTGATTGTCCAAATAATTGGCAAATGTTTGAAACCCTCGGCGCGCGAGTTACACTCGCACTTGGCGAATCTTGTTTATCTTGTTTCGTGTCATCATTTCTCCAAAACAAATGAACCTATTTTATTAAAGTTTCATACAAGTGTTAGCTGAATGTTTTTACGTGTTTTAATCTATGTTTAATGAAAATCGGTTCAGCCATTTTGGAGATACGATTATTTTTTTTGTTATATAATGCATGGTCAATAACTGTATCTCAGTATGACAATTACTGCGTTTTCATGGCTAATTACTGAATTCCGTGCCTAATTTGATTTAAATAATAATAAATATCTGATTTCAAAATAATTGCTTTAATTTTCTATTACTCAGATATTACTATTTGATTGGTATATCATAGGAACCTGTATCTCTATTGAATATTTTTTTATAGAGCTTAAACTTTTTTTCCTTAAGTGGTCAAAAACTGTAGCAATCGCCTATATCGCTATTTATAGGGAAGCTTTTGATATTTTTATGAGTGTACAAGAAGTTTTCATAAATATATTGACTGGGGACTGTCTTTATGTTTATTTCTTTAAATTTATCACGTAGGGATTCTCTGGGACCCATATTATAGATTGCACCAAAAGCCCTCTTCTGCAGCACAAATACGGTGTTAATATCTGCAGCGTTCCCCCACAGGCAGCAGTATACCATATGGCATAATACTGTGGAAGGTAGCTGAAATAAACAAGTCTAGATGTATCCACATCTGTAAGGAAACGGATTTTTTTGACTGCATACGCTACAGAACTAAGTCTCTTCGATAACTTATCTATGTGTGGGCCCCATTGAAGTTTATTATCTAAAGTGATTCCTAAGAATACGGTACTGTTTATAATTTCTAACGTTTCTCCCTTTACATCAGCCTTAACTTGTTTAACATTAGGTAGAATATTGTTAAAAGTGCGGAGTACGTACAAGGTGTTGTGTTGTGTATCCTAAATACACGTGTGTCAACAACACATGAATGAAGGTTTGTTGTCGTATGTGACTTCTTAGCCGTTGGTCTCTGGGTCATGCATGCGTGAGTGTCGGTGGTGTTAGATGTCAAATCTCACGGTTTTCTTAACAATGCGGCCCGATCTGGTAACTGTAGGCCTTTGTTGTGTTGTTTCCGTTACGACTTGAGTGGCTGTCGTTTTATTAGAGGTGTCAAGAGTAACGTTATGGTTATCCTGTGTCGGTTTCGGCAAAACAATAAGGCTAGTTGGAACCTCAAGTGTTTCACTCGGTATAGGATTTGTTATAGCGAGATAAGCAGGTTTGAGTCTGTCGATTGATATAACCGCGTCCCTAGAACCTATTTGAATAGTGTAGTGTTTAGGATTTCGTTGAATGACTTTATAAGGTCCTTCGTAAGGCGGTATTAACGATTTCCTTGCTTCTCGCCTAATAAACACATGAGTAGAGTTATTAAGATCATTGTGAATAAAAATATTCCTGTGGTCAGCTTGATTTCTTGATGATGGGCGGAGATTTTCCATGATTTGTGTCAATCCGCTTGTATAGTCGCTGTCATTGACGTTAGGCTTTGTACTTATAAAAAAATCTCCCGGTAAACAAATTGATTTGCCATATGTCATTTGCGCTGGACTGAGTCCTATGTCTTCTTTGATTGCGGATCTCATACCCAATAAAATTAACGGTAGCTCTTTAACCCATTGGTTTGGGCTGCTGCATCGTGCCATGATAGCGGCTTTTAGTGTACGATGTAACCTTTCAACTTGTCCGTTTGCTTTGGGATTATAAGCTGTAGTGTGAATTTTTTCAATTCCTAGTAATTTGGTTAATTGTGTAAATAACATGGATTCAAATTGTCGTCCTTGATCGGTGGTAATTCGTGTTGGGCAACCGAAACGTGCTATCCAGTGCTCTAGCAGAGCTTTCGCAACCGTTTCCGCGCTTATGTTCTTAACCGGAATAGCTTCCGGCCATTTAGTGTTCCGATCGATGATTGTTATACAGTAGCTGTTTTCTTCCGATAGAGGTAGCGGTCCTACAATATCGATATGAATATGTTCGAATCTTGATGAGCTCTCGAACTCTCCCAATGGTGAAATGGTACGTCATAACAAAGGTAAAGTAGCCAAACTGTCATTTTGGCCATTTTGACTTTATTATGGCATTGCTATGTTGCCATTATAATCTTGACTGTGGTAAAATATGTGATCTGTAGCTATTGTCATTTGAAGATAATTGTCATTATTCTTTTTCCATATCTGTATAAAATTACGTTCCCACAATAGTAAACTTTTCTATGTGCTATTTGTTCAGTTTACCCATACAATAATACCTTTTTTTCGCAATTGCCACAATTTTCAATAAACCAAAGTGGTATATTGTATACTTTACCTTCATTAAAAATGTAGTGAAGAGTAACATTCTACAAAGGTATACTATCCTAATTGTTCTGATTCGAGTCTTTGCCTTGGTTACAAAGCAAGCGAAATGTCTATTTCCACAATATATAATATATAAATATTATAGCAAAGTAGGTATTTTAGTTTTTGCTATTTTTTTTAATGTGTGAATGTGCACATGTTTTAAAAATATTTTCTTTTTTATAAATTTATTTGTAGTATTGTTTTTTTTATTGTGTAAGTGTACACTTGTTTTTGAGAAACAACCCAGCTCTAGATATTCCTCTTATTTTAATTTGTATATTTTTAATGAATGATTAATGTGCACATGATTGTTGTAACCTAGATTAAGATATATTTTTCTTTGTATTTTAGTTTATATGCATTATCAAATATCAAATATCAATAACGTTTATTTCCACCTGCGACGCCAGAGGTTGCGGGTTCGATTCCCGCCTCGAAACAAATTTGTGTACGATCTGCAGAAATTTGTTTCGAGTGTTCTGGATGTTTATATGTATAATAAAAATATCTATCTATGTATATAATGTATTACTTAAGTATTATCAGTTATCTAGTACCCATAACACAAGCTCTATGATGCTTAATTTGGGGCTAGGTGATGCTGTGTGACTTGTCCAGCATTATTTATTTATTTATTTATTTATAGATTGTATTAGTTTAAAAAGTAAGATTTTTTTAAAGTATAAATAAATATTTGTGGTCAAATTATTTTAATTGTTTTATTGGTATTCACCCAAATTTTCTAATTTAAGTACTTACTCATAAAACAATAAAAATGTTTATACCATAAGCAAATAAATAAAATAAACTTTATATCGAAGAAAATTTAGTCTAGTTTATAATAAATTTGAGTATAACCTAATAAACCGTATATTTCACCAATGTCAATTGACTAATCTGCCACTTTGGCTATTTGTACACATAAAAATATTTTTTTTCCAATTTATTCCTACGATGGTAAATATGCCAATCTGCTTTAATTCCCTAAAAACTATAAATATTACTATTCTAAAATTATCTAAATAAAATATATAGTTTTTCATCAATGAGTTTTCAAAATTGAGACGTTACCTATAAAACCTGATTTACAGTCTTTGATTTTGTTTTCATTTTGCAGTACTGAAAAGTTTGGCATTTGCAGATTGGTTAATTTACTATTTCATTGACGGTATGTCTAGATACTTTTGCTTTTTGACACGGTATGCAATTTTTTACGTATTGAGTGATATCCGTGTTCATTCCTGGCCAAGAAACAGACCCCGCAGACCGTTTCCCATTAATCTCAACTCTCTGTATATTTTACTTTTATTTAACTAAACATTATATTAATTGATATGGATCAGTTGAGCTACCTGTAGATTGTTTGCAACAGTTTGCAGATAGCTTAATTGTTTATATTGTAAATACTAGTTTTAATTTAAATTTGTTATTTGATTGTTATTTTCTTTCTTAATAAAGTAGTAGGTACATCAATTTTATAGCTAAAAGACCTTGTTTCTTGCCCAATATCATAATTCTAGCTAAACGGGAAGTAGGTAGGTAGGTAGTAAGTACCCTATAATATAGATTTTGGTCCATGGCGAGAGTCAAAAAATCTTTATATTTTCTAAGACTATTATTACTGTTTTCGGATATTTCCCTTTACTTGTGCTATAAGACCTAGCTTATGGCTAAATTACATGGCTCTAGGTCAACGGAAAGTAGTAACCTACAGGTTTTTGGCCCATGGCGAGATTCAAAATTTTTTTTTTGAGAATTAGCCACAAATTTGCCGTTTTTGGATTTTTCTCTTTACTTGTGCTATAAGACCTAGCTTCTTGCCAAATTTTTAGGTTCAAAGTCAACGGAAAGTATCTTATGGTTAAGATTTTGTGTGCAAGTGTAGGATCCTAGGATCTTTGATGCATGTAATCCTTTTGAAGATTCAAAAAAAATTTTTTTTTTTTTTTTTTTAAATTACACAAAATCCACAGCTCTCTTAAATAAAATTAACTTAACTTAAAAATATCACTTACAGCCAATAACAGGATTTAAATTTTATAAAATTAGTAATATAGTCACCAAATTTAGTCGACATGACATTTAAGAAAACAAGAAAAACAAAGATTTAGACAAACTACTACCCATTAAGAATACATACATACACAATACTAATTGCCATGTATACACCAAAAAACAATAGATTGTGCACATAAACAAATGATTACACAAAACCTACATACAATAAAAATGAAAGGTACAATAATACAATTAGAGAAAGTAATTAAGTAATTATGAATAAAATAAAATATAATACCTATATAAATTTATTTCAATAAAATACAGTTAAATAAAATAAACAACCACCTATGAAACGTTAATCTTATCTGAAATTATTTGCAAAAGATCACGCTTAAATGATGTTTTACTACTAAAGAAAATATCCAATGTATTAAAACTGTTATTGAAAGTTTTTTGAAGCCGAGTGACAGGTGAATAATGTGCATAATTCGTTTTAGTTGTCACAACGGCGAAAGGTTTTGTACCCGTGTGTCTCGTCCTAGTCCGCGGTGCATTCAGGCGTAATAATTTGGAACACAGCTCTTGTGAGTCAATATATCCATTGCATATCCCGTGCAGAAAGGACATATCCGCGATAAGTCTTCTGTCTTCGAGAGTCGTTAGACGATGATAAACACATGCTGCTTGGTAGTCTTCAAAACTAGTATAGCATCTATAGTTAAGGTTTCTTATAAACTTGCTTTGAATACTTTCTAGGCTCTGTACATAGGTTACATAATGTGGGCTCCAAACAACTGAACAATACTCTAATATACTCCTTACATAGGAGTAGTATAATGTTTTAACACATGCTACGTCGGAGAATGGTCGGCTTACCCGCAAAATGAACCCTAGATTTTTGTAGGCTTTATTGACTATAGCATCTATATGTTCAGAAAATAACAATTTTGAGTCTATAATGACGCCAAGGTCTCTTACTGAGTAGACTTTATTCAAAATACAGTTATTAATTCTGTAGCTAAATTCGATGGGGCATAAACGGCTCTTACTTTTTATTGCGTTGACCTAGAAGTAGATTTATATTGCGGCTCCAAGAGGTTACAAACGCGAGTCGTAGTTTGCCGGTTTTATTAGGTAGGTACCCTTGGAATCGAACAAATCCATACCCTAATCAAAGGGTCCTAGGAGACGAGACCCATAGAGATGTATAGAGGTAAGTCTACAACTACCTACCTGTAAGACCGGACTGAGTTTCTTTTCTTCTCACAACATGTTTTAAACATGTATACCTACCTACGATAGAGAACAAAAAAACGAATGCATTACACAAACCTTGTGAATGACAAAACATGTTTATGTTTTGTGGTGAAAACGAAGGGTGGAAATGACGTGGAAATTATCCCAGAATGTAGGGAATCCTATTTCTCTTGCTTGCCGCTAGGTATAGTAATAAAACGTCAAGTGCGAGTTAGACTCGCGCGTCAAGGGTTAAAACTAACTACTAGGCCAACATGTGGATGCGATGCGATGGCCATAGGTAATCACACTAATCACGCCCCGCGCGCCGCGCCGTCCCGCCATTTGCTCTGCATTGAAAAACCGAAGATGCCGCTACAAAACGATCTTATGCCAATAAATGGGCCAATAACGTAGGATCCTAGGATCTTTGGCCAATTCCATAGTACAATAATATACCTACTCATTCTAAACCTACGTAACGTAGGATCCTAGGATCTTTGTTCTAAACCAACATACTCAACACAAAAAACACCCGCACTACACGCTGGCGAGTGGCGGGGGGCGATTACGTTACCTACGTGTTGGCCAACATAATGGCACACATGTTGGCCAACGTGTAAAGAAGACATTAGACAATATCTACTATACTAATACCACAATATATTGTTTCGGGTTTAAAAGTAGGTTTTACATTTAAAATCGTTAAAAAAATAGTACAAGGTAACAAGCCCTACTGTTAATTATTTTCTAGGTATTGATCTGGTTACGTGATACGTCTCCTTAGCACACGTTCGTTATAGCTACTGCAGGGAGTTGTATTGTATCGGGGTGTGACGTAGTGATCACGCCACCTTTTATGCCTGTTTGCTTGATTCTGATTGGTCGCATCAGGTTTTGAGCCCCACTCTTCTATTTCGACGAAACATTCAACATGTCAAGTGATGTGTATTCAATAATCGAGCAAAACTTCAAAATTGGTTTTGTAGGGACGGATTAATCGATTACGACAGTAAATTTTGGAAGTGATTATAGGAATTTGACAAGTAAACTTACAGAAAACGTATTTTTGGTATAATACTAAGCCCCACTTGCACAACAATATTTAATAGTCTAATTTTGATTAACTTTGACGTATTTGTATGGTTTGACAACTCACTAATCAAAATTAAGCTAGTTAATTATCGTTGTGCAAGCGGTTCTAAATTTTTAATATTTTATGGAGGGATTATTTTTGAACCCTGAAATCGATTTTTATTCGACTCGACGACGTTTCTTTAAGTAACGAGCAGTCAATGTCAACCTAAATGTCAGAATTTAACAGTCAGCGCAACACTAAAAGAATGTGTGGTTTTCGTGGACGGTTTTCCTAATGTTTTTCTTTCGTCTAAAATAAAAACAGTGCTAATTTACAAGTGTAATACGTTGGTGGGCTTTGTTAAAATTAGAGGTAAGTTATTAATACGATAACAAATTTTTTGTGTGAAGAGACGCGTACCTTCTCTCGAATCAACTTCTAACCTATGAAAAATTCAAACAAAATTACTCAGATAAATATTTTTTAGACTATTTATATGAGAAAACCTTGGTTTTATCGGGGCTGACCTTTTAATTTTTTTTTTTACTTGTGATCTTCGTGAATTCTTTATTTAAAGCGAAGCGACGACGTTGCTGCTTATTTCAATAATTTACACCCGCAAACTCAATGCTATAAGATGATGATCTAATGATAACTTACTACTTAGTACCTACTTACTTACAAACATCCATCCAACGAATTTGAATTATAGATAGCTCACAAAAGCCGAATATTTACGACCAACTAAGTACCCTACGTACCTCCATTATCACAAGTACCCACATCATAGTCCCGATAAATGCTTGTCTTACCATTAATTTACCAAGTTCATCTGGAGTTTTAATGGAATACTGAACTGCACGTAATCCATAACCATCACCTCATCCATGAAAGTGAAGATGTGGCATAAGATAGAGCATGCTTTCACAGAAAGAACTTATTCTACACTTTTAATTTGAGGCCTCCGAGATTATACTCTACCGGAACGGACACAAAGTTCATTCCTCTCTTGTTATATACTAATATATTACCTTAGGAATGTTTTGAAGTAGGTACCTACTTAACTTAACTAGTTCTTTCTACATGCTCCTAAAGCCATCTTAGTTATAAAATTAACTACCTGCATTTTATAAACCTTTTCCCTAAAGTGAATGAGAAATGAATAATACAAGCTTTGCTCACTTTGGGGTACAGAAATGCCTCTTCACAAAAGTAGATGAATATCAAGCGTAATGCCCAGCCCTATGCTGGGCATTAACATCACACACACATTTTAATATAATAATTTTTATTTAATTGAATCCTTACATAACAGTAAACAATCATGCTTTACTTTTACTTAATACCTTAATACACACATAATAAACAATCTTCTTAACCCCTTACAGTCTGGCTTCAGAAAGGGTCATAGCACCGTCACTGCTCTTATTAAAATCACAGATGACATCCGTCTGGGTATGGAAAATGGTCAGCTTACTGTTTTAACTCTCCTCGACTTCAGTAATGCTTTTAATACAGTCAATTTTGACATCTTGATTGCATTACTCCGCTCTCTTAACATTTCCTCTTCGGTGGTAGGCTGGTTCTCTAGCTACTTGCATGACCGTCGACAGCGCGTGCGCTTCGATGAGTCTTTCTCGTCCTGGTGTGCTACTTCTGCTGGCGTGCCTCAAGGTGGCGTACTGTCACCTCTTCTCTTCGCAATTTTTATCAATTCCATTTCACAAAACCTTTCCATGTCCTACCACCTGTATGCTGACGATCTGCAGATTTATACCCAAGCACCACTCAGTAATATTTCTAGTGCAATAGAAATAACAAACACAAATCTCCGTCATATTACTGAGTGGAGCAAACGTCATGGTTTGCAGATTAACCCTTCCAAAACTCAGACGATAATTGTCGGCAGCTCAAGAACCATGTGTAACCTGAACTGGTCAGCAATTCCACGGGTTATTTTTAACGGGACAGTCATCCCTTTCAGCGAGACCATCAAAAATTTAGGGATCGTGTTTGACCGCACTCTGTCCTGGGGGGCGCAGATGGAGGTAACCAGTCGAAAGCTGTTTGCATCTGCTGGTTCCTTGAGGAGATTGCGAAATTTTCTGCCCACGGCTACCAAAACTGCTCTTGCCCATTCTCTTCTTCTACCCGTCCTTGATTATGCAGATGCATGCTATTTGGACCTTACAGAGGAACAGCTCAATAAACTGGAGCGCCTACAGAACGTATGCATCCGATTTATTTTTGGCCTCCGTAAGTACGACCATGTCTCTGCCTATCGAGCCCAGCTCAAATGGCTTCCTATTCGTCAGCGCCGTAACTTGCATATTCTGTCTCTTCTTTTTTCTATACTTTTCAATCCCCTTTCCCCGTCTTATCTTAAGGGGCCTCAGTGATGCCTTACTTGGACGAACAGCTTTTACCTTTTTTTGTTTTGCTCTAAAGTGCATACGATTTAAGTGATGAAAAATACCACATTATATAAACAAATAACTAATAACTATCTTTACTACCTCTTTTTTTCATTATTTTGTGTAGTTTTATAATAAATCACTGGAGAAAAACGCTTTAAAATAACAGGGCGTTTGAGCCTTTACATAAAATATATAACGCCAGATGAAAAAGAAAATACAGGTACCGCTACTTCTACATCATATCTTTCTAATAAACATTCGTAATTTTTGTAGAATTCAATACAATAATAATAAATCCCAAAAAACTCATTTTTGTAAGGCGTTTTGCGAAGTAATTGGAACCTAGGTAATATTTTGCCACGATAAATTCAACCTTATTGATCAAATATCCCTTTGTATATAACTGAAAATCGTTTCCACTAACGTCAGTCGGGGGCTAGCCGCCTCCATGGACGGACGCGAGGTCATGTTACTTTTTTCGCGATGACAGCTGGACACGCCTTACGAATTACGATTTTCGGCAACTTTTGTTTTGCGGGTTCAATAGTTCATTTGTCATTGTAATAGAATATATATTGGATTGCACCTACGTTACAAGGATTTTGCAGTATTTTTATTCATTGACAGAGCTATCAATTTGGTAGAACGGATTTGTTAGATGAACATAAATAAATATTACTGAATAATTAAACACGGTCCAGATGTAGACTAGTATTATGATATCTGTATTACTCAAGATGTTGGGTACTTATTAGGTGACTGAGTTAGTTATTACAATAAATCATCATCAACCTATGTTAGACCACTACTAGTCATAGGCATGAGCACCATTAGCATTATGTCTTCAGCATGACGCATCCAGCATCCGCCTGCAGTCTCATGGGTCGTCATACCACCTGATCGGAAGACGTCCTACACTACGTTTACCGAGACATGATCTCCACCCAAGAACACGTTTATCCTAGCGGTTGTTAGTTCTTCGCGATATATGGCCGGCCCACTGCCACTTCAGCTTACTAATTCTTAGTGCTATGTCAATAACTTTGGTTCTCTGTCGGATGTAAGTATTCGTTACAAATCCTATCCTTCAGAGGAACTCCGAGCATAGCTCTTTCCATAGCTCGTGGCCAAGCCCTGTCGTGAGTGTCTAAGTCTCAATCAGCTCCGTATAGGTCATGACAGGTAGGACGCGCTGATAAAAAAAACCATATATTTTTTTTTACTATACATACGAGGGTTCCGTAGGTATATATGTAATAGGACTATTTCGCAAAAGGATTCCAATTTTTTTAAATCTAAAATGTAAAAAGCCGTATACAGTATGCGGTCATCCATCCAAGTCAAATTAAGATAATACTAGAATGTAAATACTTTCTTTTTATCATTTGATTAAGGCAGTACCCGAGCGCCATCACCTATTTAATTTTTTATTATTTTTTATTATATAGGAATTTACTAAAAAAACCCTTGGTCCGTTGGCGATACCTACCATAAGGTTTTTTAAATACATCTGTAATACTTTTATTTTGTATAGTACCTATAGACAATTAGACAATAGGCACTTAGGCATTTGTATCCACCAAGACAACTTCGCATCTCTGCCTGAACTGTAAAAAAACAATCTATTACAGACGAAGCTTACGTTAGGTACAAATCACAAACTAGCCAATGGTTTTTTTGTAAATTCTCGTAGTAATAAAATAGGTTTCAATAGGAGTACAGCCTTAAGAGTCCGCCTAATGCCGGGAAAAATAAGTCTAAGCTCATAAGTAGATCTTTGAGCGCTGGTCTTTAATTTTCGGTGGGATTTATTGAATAGTTAAAAATTTAAGCAAAAATAGAAAATCTAAACGATTACTCAAATAACATATTAGTCTGGCTCTGTAATTCGTAAAAAACTTATGTGCGTTTTTTATTTTTACAAATCAGTTAATTTTCATACTAGGCGTCCGCCCCGGCTTCGCACTAAACAAATCAGTCGATAAAAAATGTTGTGATTGAGATAGGAACAACCAATTTTTACCATAACATAAATAATACAATGTAGATTGTAGAATAAAGTAACGTCATAAAATTTTTTTAAAAAGTACTGATTTTATTGAGATATTTTAAAATTATTTCAAAAATCTATGAAAAAAAGGCTGATTCTACTTAAAAAAACATCATAGCTTTTAATTGGGGATAATGTTTTTGACAATGTTTATTCAGAAAGGAGCACCTGTTATTTCCAATAACTGCTGAGTTTGTTTCATAGTAATTGATTGTTTAGTTTATAAGTTACACCGTTTTGTTTACATGGGTGTCCGAGTAGCGAAAAAAAAGTTTAAAAACACAAAAAAAAAATTTTTTTTTTTAAATAACACATTTTCCGTCGATAAAATAGGGCGTAGTTTCCCTCATTTCAGTTTGTGCACCTTATGCAGACTCACACTGTATAGGATCGGTATATTGATTTGCCTATGTTCGTCAGGGATAATGTAGCATTTTAATAGTGAAAGATTTTTTAAATCGGCCCAGTAATTTTGGAGGATCCTGTTCAAACAAACAAACAAATCTTTCCTCTTTATATATTACTAGCTGACCACTGACCAGCCAGCAATTTCATTCGCGTGATCTTGTGTTGGTTTCCATATGAACTATCAACTCCAAAGTTTTACAACCAATCCTTTACGATTTTAAAACTTTTGAGAAAACATTCCTTCAAATAAATTTCCGAAAATCCGTTCTTAACGTCCTAAAAGGAAACTCCGTGTAAAATTCAGCATCATAGCTCTTGCAGTTTCAGAGATCTCTTGATATTTCAGTTTTCTGTTCTATTTCATTTATATTATAGATTATATTATATATGTATAGATAAATTCTATTCCATTACTCGGCTCCTACAGGCTTTTTCCCTACTTATCGTATTTTTTTATTCTGATCATTTACGTTCGTTACAGTTAAACTAAGTGTTTAAAAATACACCTTTTTCTAGATTTTGGCATTATTTTGACACTCGCCACTCAAACTAAAATATATTATCACGTTTTTAAACAAAATTATTATAATTTAAGCTAAAGCTATTTAATTTAATCTGAAGTGGCAGTGGGTTGGCCATAATTCAAGAAGAACCGACAACCGCTGGGGTAAACGTGGGTAAACGTGTTCCTGAGTGGAGACCGCGACTCGGAAAACGTAGTGTAGGACGCCCTCCTACCAGGTGGGATGACGATTTGCGAAAGACTGCTGGCAGATGCTGGATGCGGCAAGCTGAAGACAGGGCGCTATGGCGCTCATTAGGGGAGGCCTATGTCCAGCAGTGGACTGGTATAGGCTGATGATGATGATGATGATGATTGTGCCAGCAACCAAAACAAAAGAAGTTTATCTGTTCTATAAACGATAAACTTTGCATAAGTCTACGTAAAAAATAAGTGCCCTCTGTCGACTACTTTTGGTAAAATTGACGTGCAATCTGACAGTCATAGTTGTTCACGGCCAAGGCTTAAGGAGAGATTTCAATTTCTTCATTCTTCCCACGATCTCTCTCTAAGGTCATCGGATACCTTGCTTCTTGCATCTCCAGTACAGAGAACATCTTTTTACAGCGACTCCTTCACTGCTCAAGCTGTCAGACTCTGGAACGATTTGCCAGTAGATATTAAGAAGGCTACATCACATCATGCTTTTAAAATGAAAGTATATAACTACTATTTAGTTGTCATGTCACGGTAGATTATTGAGCATGTCCCTTAGAGTTACTAAATAGAATTAATTTGTTGTATGTATTATTGTAATAGATTATTTATTAGGTATAGTTCGTATAAGTATTTATAGTTTATATTTTTATTTGTCGTAAAGCACCGCCATCCTTTATTTTTATTTTTTTCCCAATTGTTCTGGTTGCCTGGAAGAAATCGCTTTAAGCGATAAGGCCGCCAAATCCATTACTATTCTATGCTATATGTAAAATTTAAAATAATCTCTTTTTTATTAATTTGGTGATGAATAAAGTATTATCTATCTATCTATCTATCTCTATCTATCTAATAAGCGACTACCAGATCTATCCTGCAGACAGATCATTGCATGATGTATAGAAAGATGTTATTTGCCCAGTTGTGGAATCGGATTTACCCTAGATCCATCATAATCATTCACATGGTATCACACTGTTGCGTAGGGCTAACCTTGCTGACACCAACCTTCTGAGCCTTTCTCATGTTAAAATCTCTGCAATCTATTCCTCTTTGTTGTTAATATAAAGGGGATTTATGTAGGTAAGCATGTTGATAACAGGTTGTCATAAAATTTTATATACAAGTACCCTTACTTCTGCTATTCAGCTCCCTAGCTGCAATACAAGGTCTAAATCACAACTATGTGTTTGAATTGATATCCTGGACATAATAGCCATGAACTTAAATTAGATAATTTGGATGGAAACTAAATAAAAACTGATAAAAATAACAGAAAACAAGTAAACAGCAAGGTAACCACTAAAAACTAAAAGACAAACTTCAACAATGCATATTCTCACATGTTCAGTAAAAAAGGTTTATATTGAATTCAAAATGATCGAGAGATTAATTAAATGATGAATGAAAAACCAAACATTGTTTCAAGCTTCTGTGCTTTGCTTCAAAGATACCAATGCCGTTCAATATTTTCCACCAGTATTCCTTGGATTTCGTAACCCGTTGGTACCCCTTGGTATACAATAAAAATCCTGGTTTTTTAATCGGAGTATATTTGGGTGGTTTTTCCTTTTGGGTATACTGAACTGCTCGAAATCCATTACCTATTGGATCTAAATGGGGAGTTGAACGGTATCCTCGGACCGTCGCCGGGATGTCCCTAGGCTAGCGCGTAGATATTTAACAGGGAGTTGAACGGTATCCTCGGACCGCCGTCGCCGGGATGTCCCTAGGCTAGCGCGTAGATATTTTACAGGTAGTTGAACGGTATCCTCGGACCGTCGCCGGGATGTCCCTAGGCTAGCGCGTAGATATTTAACAGGTAGTTGAACGGTATCCTCGGACCGTCGCCGGGATGTCCCTAATCTAGCGCGTAGATATTTAACACAGGGAGTTGAACGGTATCCTCGGACCGTCGCCGGGATGTCCATAGGCTAGCGCGTAGATATTTAACAGGGAGTTGAACGGCATCCTCGGACCGTCGCCGGGATGTCCATAGGCTAGTGCGTAGATATTTAACAGGGAGTTGAACGGTATCCTCGGACCGTCGCCGGGATGTCCATAGGCTAGCGCGTAGATATTTAACAGGGAGTTGAACGGTATCCTCGGACCGTCGCCGGGATGTCCATAGGCTAGCGCGTAGATATTTAACAGGGAGTTGAACGGTATCCTCGGACCGTCGCCGGGATGTCCATAGGCTAGCGCGTAGATATTTAACAGGGCGTTGAACGGTATCCTCGAACCATCGCCGGGATGTCCCTAGGCTAGCGCGTAGATATTTAACAGGGAGTTGAACGGTATCCTCGGACCGTCACCGGGATGTCCCTAGGCTAGCGCGTAGATATTTAACACAGGGAGTTGAACGGTATCCTCGGACCGTCGCCGGGATGTCCATAGGCTAGCGCGTAGATATTTAACAGGGAGTTGAACGGTATCCTCGGACCGTCGCCGGGATGTCCATAGGCTAGTGCGTAGATATTTAACAGGGAGTTGAACGGTATCCTCGGACCGTCGCCGGGATGTCCATAGGCTAGCGCGTAGATATTTAACAGGGAACAGGGAGTTGAACGGTATCCTCGGACCGTCGCCGAGATGTCCATAGGCTAGCGCGTAGATATTTAACAGGGAGTTGAACGGTATCCTCGGACCGTCGCCGGGATGTCCATAGGCTAGCGCGTAGATATTTAACAGGGCGTTGCACGGTATCCTCGGACCGTCGCCGGGATGTCCCTAGGCTAGCGCGTAGATATTTAACAGGGAGTTGAACGGTATCCTTGGACCGTCGCCGGGATGTCCCTAGGCTAGCGCGTACCTAGATATTTAACAGGGAGTTGAACGGTATCCTCGGACCGTCGTCGCCGGGATGTCCATAGGCTAGCGCGTAGAAAAGCGCGTGCGAAGCCGCAAGCAGAAGCTAGTAGCCAATAAATAATGGTTACTCTAAGTACCTAGCGAGTTGTCAGCAGTAGGCGGAGGTACGCCCGCGACTCGCGAGCCAGGCAAGGCCGCGCACTTTGCACTTCCCGTCAATTAGCGCCCCCCTCCCAAATATATCCGTCTGGTAACCCGACTTGTTCTAAGCTTCTGACTGATGTTACGCAAAATTGTTCATGATCTACCAACTTAACAACGCAGAAGTCGATCTGCTGGTCCGTGTCGCGACGGCGGCGGCGGCGCGCCGCGCCCCAGCGAGTCGCATCGCCCTGTCTGGGCAGTGAATGCGATATACTAATTTAACGCTAGGTAACGATAGCAATCCATACACTACTGCAGCTTACACCTGCACAAAAGGGACCTCCGTTTGCTGATGCGTTCGCTCATAGATTCAAATCTTTATTTCTGACTTCACAAACATAAGTCTCTTAATTCTCTGATACATGAAATTATTACAATATTACAATTTTAATAGGCATAGATAAAGTCTAAAAACAGCCACAGGCATTGCCTTAGAGACATCTGCAAATTTCAGGGCCCCTCCCCCTGAAATTTGCAGATGTCTATTTCGTTCATCCTAATTCCTCGACAGCATTTTTAAATTGTTTTTATTAATGTGTAAAGTGGGGTTTACGTGTAGCCGTTGTAATCAGATTTTTTTTATAATTAATCAATAATCCGCGACCTCATTACAGCGCTGAGGTAAAAGTCCCGAGGCCCACGTCGGCCTCTCGACCAATATCCCAGGGTTAAAGTCCATCGAGCAACAGAGATCAGGCGTTCCATCGTGACGTGACCTACATGCGTCAGATAACTTCCACAACCTGCTTTGTTTGTGCTGATAGTCTGTCCATAGTACAATCACGTTCAAAGTTTACAATGTCGTTAGATAAGAAACAACACAAATCACTACCTACACTACTGGATGACTGACTGTGTGTCTCGTAGGTAAGGTACCTACCTACTATTAGACAGTTTTCTTTCTTGATGATACATACAGAGCGTGCGAAGTAAACTAAAAATATTAGATTCCCAGACACTTGTTGTGATTCTTTGTGTATTTTGAAACCAATGCTGGTAATAAACATCACCACCAGTTATGAAATCTCTCTTTGTTCCAACTTTACATTTCATCTGTAGCTTGTACAAATGGCTGACTTGTTTTCAATCCTTATCCTACTACCTATTGAAATCTCTTATCATTCATTGATCTCCCTTCGGATTGCCCGTATCGATGTTTTGTCCCACACGCTCATAATAACAATACCTACAAGCTTCACTGGTGGTTCGAATATCATTGTATCGGTTAGCTGTATAAATAGTCTGGTGAGCTTATCTACCACAGACGAGTGCTCTTGAGCCTTCAGGCTGTTTAGTTATTCGATAATTCTTAACCTTGGTGTCTGATAATAAAGCCTAAAATCGAATGTCTATGTGTTATTTCAGCCAATGGGTCTCGTGATTTGTAAAATTTGTTTTTAATCTTCTGCTTAGCTTAGTTTGTGAACAGGCTTGCCCTTCGCGATCTGAAGTTTGGAGAATGTTCCAGTAAATACAGAGCGGTTCGAGATCCTTCTGAAACTTATCAACTCCTATAAAATGGGTTTGCCTATAACGTGAATCACTTTTATGTTTGAAATGAACAGCGTAACCATAACCATTAATTTGTGGTCCCCTGTATCGAAATGCTGCTCTGATAATGGAATTAAGCTTTATGAAACATACCTACTTGGGTAGAACCAACTTTCTTCAAGACTTTCATAGATCCCATAACCAGATCTAAATCTTTACTCCCCCGTCCTCATAAAAAGAAGGTTAGAAACAAGCCTGACATGCGGCAAGTTAATCCTTCAAGACATTCTCGAGCAAGCGATTTGATCTTTACTCCCATTCATTATGCGCCCAGCGCAACATCTACGGAAGGTAGGTACCTTGAACAAAATGCAGGCAGTTTATTTTTGTTAATCCTTGACACGTTGGCCTTCTACTAAGTGAAATGTGCAAACTCGCTTATATGGCGTTATGGTAAAAATAAACGAATTGATGAAGGAAGATAACAAAAAACTAAGAACTGTCGAGGTAGGTAGGTACTCTATGCTTGGGTTGTCAGGGAAACCAGTTTCCCTAGGACCAGACTATGAACTCTATTCTTTCTTAGTAATGCCAAGTAAGTTGCTGTTGGATCTTGGACGTGACCTGCTCGTTGCATTTTATATCCAAGTATTTATGCATGTTGAAAACCTAA
Organism: Eupithecia vulgata; assembly: GCA_946478455.1. Lineage (NCBI taxonomy): Eukaryota > Metazoa > Arthropoda > Insecta > Lepidoptera > Geometridae > Eupithecia > Eupithecia vulgata. Next base: position 1,074,492 of record OX297862.1, on the reverse strand, counting down.
GCTTTAAGTCCGTCTGAATCTGAACACGTGTCGGATCCATGATAGGTGGTGTGACATATTTAAGATGCAGTTATTTTATTAAGATTAACTTCGTCCGAGCAATACACCGCTTGATTCCGTCACCCGGACTGGGGCAGTGACCAATAATGTAGGATGGTGAACTTTACTTTCACCCCTCACACATATGGAGGATCACAGTTATCTGAAATAAAAATATTGTATTTATTTTTATTATTTTAAAAATAAAATAAATAAAATTCTTCTCTTTATTAAAGTAATGCCTCCTCTCGATTCGAGTTGTCGGTTCTGCCGAGTTAGCAAGCTTTCGAGAGGCTGGGTTTAAACCTTGTCTTACAGGTAACTTTAACACTGTCTTATGTTCTTGCGTTCGAGATCTCTTTGGTTATAATGACACTAGATTAAAAGATAACCTCTTATTTATTGGCCGTTTCTCCTTCACATTTTACTCGTTCCTTTAGGTATCTTTAGTACTTACCTAATGAATGTCTAGATATTTTACATGCTCTGCTCATATTAGCTTCCTATTGGATTTATCTTAGTTCACTGTAACGTGTAATGTGAACGTGTTTTTATCTTGTTCGTCCTCTGATAGAGGAGCTCCCTCGTGTCTAGGTTGAAGGACAAACTACCTTCGTTCTGATTAGATCTGACGAGTCCAAATCCGAAACTGTGCGAGTTAGAGAAAAGTTGTAGAAAAAAGCAAAAGATACGCGATAAATAATCTTAAATAAAGTTGTAGATGTTCAATTTATGAGAAAGTTAAAACTGCACACTTATTTTCTTAATATTTTTTTCGGAATTTATAATGTTTCCAAAATTCATTAGGCTTAGATGTTTTCATCATCATCATCAGCCTATTCACGTCCACTGCTAGGCCTCTCCTAATGAGCGCCATAGCGCCCTGTCTTCAGCTTGCCGCATCCACCATCAGCCTAAAAGCCATAAAATTGTAAAATAGCCATTTCCTTTCATTTTCAATAATGCATTTCTTTGTAGGTAGTTCATGTAGTGATCCTTATCAGCAACCGAAGCCGTTGTTTGTTGGTGCGAAAATACAGTGCCATAATAGTGTGGAAAATACTTAAATCGATTCGATTTTCTGCAAAAGTTAAATATTATGAATCAATCTAAAGATGCAGTTTTTGTTTTCTTTTAAATCGAGTCCCTAACTCCTATCGCGAGTTTTCTCTAATTCTCTGGTATTTGATTTAGCCATCCACTCCCAGTTCAAAAATCCACCCTGTATTGTTATTAGGATTGACAAGCCGGAACCAGCATCGCCAGCTCTCTAAATCACAAGTAATTTCTGTAGGGTGGTACTGTGGTGGTACTGCTGGTAGTAGGACAAACGACCCACATCTGGTTGCAGATTAAAGCCTGCCCTTTCAATTGGTGTTTAATTTACTGCTGGTTTAGCTTCTCATTGATAATCTGAAATGTTCCAACTTATTTAAACCTACTTGGGAAAAAGATGAGATTCTATGTTTGGCTGGTCCGCCCTTCAGCGGCTGTATTTCATAGTGAACCGTAAAAGTCAGACAGTTGAAATTTTAACAGAATGTTTTTCTCTTGCGGGTTCAACCAACAGCAATATTAAAGCTAAAGGGGGTAATTTTTTTTTAAATCTCGATATAGAATAATCTTTTCACTTCTATTGCTCGAAAAGTGTATCATAATAAGCTACACAGCTTAGCGGGGCTAAAACTCGTGTTTAAGCCCTAGGGCTAAAAAGTATTTTAGTACAAAGCATCCGTCCTATTACATAAAGACTCGACTTTTTGGTGCTCCAACAAACAATTTTTTTGAAAATAGAACCTTGGTGATTGTTGGATGTCTTATGAAGGTTCAAGTCATGGTAGAATGCGCACTTTTGCGTTGTGGGTGTAGGAATAAAAAAAAAAGATAGAGTTGGCGCTAAGTCTCTAGAATTTTCTTCATTCCAAATCACAGATATCTATTTGTGAACGTGAAAAATGTCATCAAGTGATAGTGAAGATGCTAATTTGAATTGTTTTATTTTCTCGCAATCGAAGTGAAAAGTAGAGTGTTTTACTCGGACTAAAACCCCCCATTATAACTCGGTCTTGTCATCCTCCCTCGCTACGCTCGTATGTAATGGGTTAAACAATCGACTATTATAAGGTGAAACACATGTAAAATTATTTTTTGCAGTTGTATAGAAAACGTTTTAAACATAATACTGCTTTATTTCCTTTAGATGTTAAATGACTCTCTCGGACACGTTACAGCCTAAATGTTAAATATCTCTCTCGGACACGTAACAAAATTCAAATACCTAAACGTTAAATAGTGGAACCTAACATAACAGAAGCGCATTTCTAAAATCATAATCAACAATTTGCGTAGGTATTTTGCTTCTGTCGCTTCTATTTTCGTATTTGTCCGGTCCGGCGTGAACTGCGCACCCGGCCCACGGCCAGTAATATCCTACAACATGCGCCTGCGCAGCTAGCCTGCCGAGCCATCCTGCTCGGTGACGTCGTGACCATGCATCATGGAATATATATTAATGAAAACTGGTTGTACACTCATAAAAATATCAAAAGCTTCCCTAAAAATAGCGATATACATAATATTAATATTAGAAATAAACATAAACTCGCTGTGCCCACAACCAGGCTTCACAAGATCATCATCATCATCATCATCATCAGCCTATATTTGTCCACTGCTGGACATAGGCCTCCCCTAATGAGCGCCATAGCGCCCTGTCTTCAGCTTGCCGCATCCAGCATCTGCCAGCAGTCTTTCGCAAATCGTCATCCCACCTGGTCGGAGGGCGTCCTACACTACGTTTGCCGAGTCGCGGTCTCCACTCAAGAACAGGTTTACCCCAGCGGTTGTCGGTTCGGTTCTTCTTCACAAGATAAATGTATCTTTTAAAGGGCAATGTATAAGCTTCTACAACAAAATTCCTAGTGAGTTGCAAAATCTATCAGTAAATAAATTCAAACAAATGGTCAAAACTTTTACATATTTTATTTTATTACAAAATATCAGATTATCTAGATTCTAGAAGATAAAAAAGTTTGGGACGCGTTTTGTTTGCTCCAATTCGAAAAAAATAATAAAAAAAAACATTTTTGATTTGATTTGGAAAATGCGGTAAGTATATGATTTGGTTGGTTGGTTTGGTACACGTAAAACAATCTTCTATCTGCTTACTTTGCCATCATCTAGCAAAGATTTGGTGATTAGCATTATTTGTTTGTTTGTTTGAATTTAATAGACTTCGAAACTACTGGACCGATTTGATAAATTCATTCACCATTAGAATCCTAAATTATCGTTGATGAATATGGGCTATAGATTATACCCGTGCGAAGCGGGGGTGGACCGCTAGTACATCATATTCCTATTCACTGCAGAATCATAATTCACAAACATTGTTTTTGATACAAAAAAGTTGCCATCCATACCAACTCTGTCGTTGAGATGTGTTCGTCGACACCAGAAACGTTGGAATAAACCCCACAAATGATATTCTGTAGGAAGGAATCGATTTTAAAGAACATAGGTATGCCAATCTCTCTTATGCGTGTGTGAATAATACTAAATTAGTTCAAGGGCTGTAAAGCATCAATTGCAGCCCGAGATATTATAGTTCGAGGGTGCAATTGGTGCTGATACCCGAGCTAACTACTCTGCTTTACATCTCGATTGTGAGGTAAGTAGAAAAAACCGGCATTACAAGAAAAAAACATTTTATTAGTTAAAATTCTCTCTTTAGAAGTTTCAGGCAAAATATTGTTAATTGCTGCTTCAGCTTCCGTTTTCATTGAATCGGGAGTGCAGCTTATATCTTTATCACTTGAAGAACTCATGTTTTTTACTAATTAGCACGTAATTATAAAAAAATCCCAAAAACAAACAATATTTAAAGTAAAAAAATTCTATTCCCGCTCTTTTTCATTAAAAAGAACCAAGTATAGAACATTTGAATTTTTTTTTCAAGAACGATTTTGAGCTTCGCCTTTCGATATTTAAAATTGATGACTATTATACTCACACGAAGACAAGGCTGAATAGCAAAGCGACCTCTCTGGTCATTGGGCTGAATGTATGATGTCTATTGCCAGTATGATGGTTAGATGTACGCGAACTTTTTGAAAGAGTGAAGTGTTTTTTTTTAATTACTTACTGCCCTAGGGCTTTTCTAGCTACATTATTACACTAAAGCGCTAATTAGTCACCTGCAAGCCCCATTTAGAGATAATAAGAACCTACTTACCGAACATGAGAGATGTAAATTCAATGTGCTCTTAGTTTACATAATAAGAACCCATATCTACTTTTTAATAGTACTTCCATTGAGTGCTAATAATAAAACTTGGTACCATAACAATAACCAAGATACCTTTATCTTGGTTATTAATGTATGTACATACATATGTATTGTTCTAACAACGAATCCAATATCGCGTGAGCGCTTGTAGGTATGTATGTTATTGTTCTTGTTTGATTGGGATTTAGCGTTGTTATTATCTCATATTGAACCTTATCCTTTGTGAGCAAGGAATTAAAATGATATGAATTACTCGACATCAATATGAGATCAATAAAGCAAAAAGTTATGATTCTGGTGTGGTGAGGTGACTCACTCACTATCGCATCTAAACGGGATCAATGAACACGGTGCGTGTGCTGCGCACTGATGACTAGTCTAGAGAAAGCTGGTTCGTGACAATTGTTGCCGTATAACGTTTGGTGACGTAGTTTGCTGGTCGAAATGTGACAAAAGAACTGACTGACGTGTGTGACGTATAAACGTGCGAAAATCATGGTCGCCATAAATTGAGTAGGTAGCTAGCTAGGGTCATACCGCACCGCGGCACGCAAACCGATTGTCACACCGCGTGTAGGAGTCCTCACACCACCGGTATAACAATGTCAGACACATCCGAATAACGCTTGACTCTTATTCCTAAACCAATAAAGACTGTTGTTTTTATAACAATACAGGATGCAGTAATTCCGAGATTGTTGTTGACGAATTATTCTATTCAGTTTCGACTTTGGACTCCTGACTAGACGCTGATTATTCTAAGTTTTCACTGCGAATAGTGACGCTCGTATCATTTGTCTCAGTGAAAATAAACTGATTGCACGAAAGAATCGGATGCAAAACAGACCCGTACTTAATGACTTTCTTAACCTATCAGTCATGTGCCTTACGGTCTCTATTTGTATGTTATTCATGAAGTGGCTGTTGGATCAATTGTTAGGCCACGTCTAAAAGCGACCTTCCCTAACAAGCAAGCTGGCGTACAATCAATCAAGCTCCGGTTTTATAATTCATCATGTCGGTCAAACCGGTGCGCTTGCACTGGGCAACGGGCGATGGGAGGCGGGAACGAGCCTTTTTCTGTAATACTGGGTGTGTCGCTGGACACTTTACCGAAAGTTTCAAGTGAGAATCGCGGCGGACGTTCACATTTGTTAGGTTGTTGCTAGCTATTATTACACACTAAGTTAACAGGATTTTCTACATCTAATGTTGCCTTCGAATTGTGTGCCGCATTTTAGAATCTTAACCTGTCGTATTGAATAGACATGCTCCGATCTCGCTGTTCAATTAATCACTCACTACCTAATGAGCACTTACGAGATTAATGTTCCTTATTGTTTCTTTAATAGGTTTCATTATTCAAGTAAACATGCTGGTTTACCTTTGCTTAGTCTGACGACTAAGCATAGGTAACTTACCTTCTGTACCTAACGAGCTAACTTCTTGTTTACTTACTTAGTTTAATATTCAATCATTATTTCGTCTAATAGGATGGTTTACACAAGGAAGTACAAACACAGTCAGTTTTGCATTGTCAATGCACATAAGTGCATTTTTGAAAGATTGATCATACCCTAAGATATGCAATTAATTAAATAAATGTAATGCGGCAATCATCTGCAATTACGAAAATAGTGGGTTATTTTGCCTCATTAAATCTGATCGACCAAGGTTGTTTCTTTTATAGAAAAGGAACCTTTTTCTGTGCTGTCTAGAACAGCGGTATTATCCGATAAACCGGACACGTTGATATATTAATCGATCGAGATGTTCTCCACAACCAATTTCCATAGGTAATTTACATTTCCATTCACCCCCTCTGTTGACATCCTGTGCCGGCATCGGCGTCTGGTACTGTGGAGGTTAGTTATTCGCGAGTTCGCGATCCGGTCCTTCACTCCTCTCCGGCTCCACGTCACAGCACAGCTTCGCGTTCGCGCTCGCTCGCAGAATTTTGATTCAGTTTCGGCACGAGGCCCGCGCTGGCCACACGTTGGACATACGTTGCTAAGAGTGCGTTTGTTGACTTTTTATTTTCCGTATAGTGGCTGTTTTTGGTAATAAGTAATACATTATTGAAGCTGATTGCGTCCTGGTGAGTACTTTATCTCGTGCTTCCAACTGCCTGCCACGTGCAGTGCACGCCGCGCGTCGCGGGTCTTAGTTTGTAAATGTAGCATAAAACTCAGTAAGGTTTCAATGTTTACCGTCTTGGATAAATGCCGGATTTGCAGAGATAGTTCGCGTTTTATCACTTTAAATATTCTCTATTGGAAATTTAGTTATTTTACCGACGCAACGTAAAAACAAAATCGTTTTAGAAGGTTCTTATAACTTTTTCATATCCTTTGATTTGGATCATATATTTTTTTGCTACAAAAGCGGGTAGGTCTGGTGTTGTCCCAATAAATTATTAACCTTGTCAATTCAAAAATATTTTTTGTTTTTTTATTAATATAAAAAAAATCATATTTAACCGTCTTCAGGAGGAGGTTCTATGTTCGGCTGTACGAGTATGTTTTTTATGTATGTTCGTCGATTGCTTCGTCAGTTATGGACCGATATTAAAATGATTTCATTATAGAGAGAGAATAAGTCCGAATTGGTCCCACCCAAAATTCTAAGTATAATTTATGTACCCAATAACCCGAGGGATCTGTCCCGAGTCGTGATTTTTAAAAAGAATTATTTTGTTTTAATAATTCTTTTGAAAAATCCGGACTAGCTAGATACAACAAATTTGGTGTTGTCTTCGCCAGTTAATTACCTATTAGATTTTGATGATTTCGTCGTTGTTGTAAAAAAGGATGATTTTGAAACGGACCAATAAAAGTTTGATCCTCGAGGAATTGATATTTATGCTCCGTAAAACGTGTCCAATAATACATCATCATAATATTATGATAATTTGCACATCACTGGTGTAATAGTTTTCGTGGAAACGGGTGTAAACAAGAGGTCTTTTCATTCGTCGTTTCATCCATGTGTCATCCACCACTCGCATTTTGTTATATGTCGCCATTTGAAAAATTTTGATCGCGCTATCGAAGTGTTCCTTCCAAACCCCATTAATTTCATATCGGAATTTGAAGTCAATTTATAGTTTTTTAAAACACTCCAAATGATAGTTGATAATAAGTGAGCGAACTTCTATAACGTCGCTTGTACCTACACCGCGCACCGGTCTACATAAATAATGCTGGACATTGGACAATCCACACAGCATCATCCAACCCCAAGCTAAGCAGAGCTTGTGTTATGGGTTTACACTAGATGACTGATATATTTAATACAATATTTTACAGAAATATATATATTTATAATACATAGAAAATACCCAGACTAAATATTTGCAGATCGTACTAACATTTGTACAAAGCGGGAATCAAACCCGCAATCTCCTGCGTCGCAGGCGCAGGCGTACCTTCGCCGCAAAAGTGTGTTAACCTGATGCTAATTGGTTTCTCTTCTAGATGATTCTGTATGAATTATCGAGCATTATTTATTTATATATTCTATTCTTTCTCACAATTTACGAATATTATTTTTCATAATTGATATATCCGGATTTATCAGCAGATCGATATGTCAGAATTTGCAGATGTGAATACATATTATAATATTTTCAAACAGGTGCCTATATATAGGAAAGATCTGTTCAATGAACGTGTTTGCCTGTCTGTACCAGCGCTCTATTACGATACCATTCTAGGAACGGTACTTACTACGCTACGACATCGGCTGTGCCGCTATTTTCATTTGGATGATTATTAGCACAGTACACGTGACGTGATTCACGGTTAGGAATCGAACTGACAACACTCGTGTACTTCTATAGGTACTTCCTACATGAAAATAAAGAAAATTATGAAGAATATAGAACCTTGTTAGTAAATTTATAAAAACTTAAGACTAGTCTTTCGAAAAAAATCACCATTTTCATGATCTTTGAGATCCTTCTGCTGTTCAAATATGAGATCTAGGATTCTTAGACTCCTACGCCAAGATAGTTTTTTATTAGTTGTATAAGTTTGATGAAAAAAAAAATACATAAATCTCAGAATACATAAGTACATCTCAATTTTGATACATATTTGCCTTCTTCTCCCAAACAATATGACTTACTGACTTGATTTTTGTATTGAAAAATAAAGCAAAGGCGCAGATTGGGTAACAGATTCCCCAAAATAAATATTTGATAGCTTGAATCGTACTCTTTTAATTAGAAGAAATTTTGATTACTGCACTTAATTTTTGCACACGCGGACTGCTCTGTCCCGCTCCTATGAACGCGAAATTCTATGCCTATCTTTTTCACAAAACGTCCTTGGAAGAGGCCTCTGAAGGGCACGACTCTCGTTTCGACCCTCGTCCATACATCTCAGTTTTCAGACTGTCAAGTTCTATTTACTAAATTCTTACACTTGTCGCGTGCACCACCTGCCACGCCACGAGTCAAATAAAAGTCGTCTCACAATATTTACAAGTTTAGTGTTAACATAGTTACGGCTATGATATTGAGTGCGTTCACTCAAGTATAATACATCACAGCTATATCAGATCTATTTTATGGGGTTTGCTTGATCGTTGTGTTATGCTTTGACGCATGTTCTTTTTAAAGGCATTTTCTTTGCTACCAAGAATTCTTTGACTCGCACGTTTCCTACATTCTGTTTTAGGGCATATTTATCGTGAGCCCCTTCATCTCTACATTTGCTGTTAGCTGTTACCTTCGCACTTCGATAATATTTTGTATTGCACTTAGCGAGGTTCATCGACTTGTCCTTCCTTACACAATCTTGGGACGGTTTAGTGCTTCGACCGGTACACTGCCTGCAGCGTGCACTGCCTTGCTTCGGTAACTGGAACTCACTCGGCATTGCTGCTATAACAGTTCTACGTTTGTGGAATTGAAGGTTCCAAGGTTCTTAGATTTCAAGTTTCCAAGATATTTGTTACATAAATTTATGTGAGTGAGAGTCCTATTGTTTGTTACCTACCATTTATCATTGTGAAAATCAAAATGCATTTTTTTTTTATTAAGTTTATCAGAATGAGGCGGGAATGAACCAATCACCATTAAAGAGTTTTCCACCGATACAAAGCAAAACTTGAAAATACTAACGCAAATAATCGGAATGAATTAGAGTAGGAGGCATTAATGAAAAATCCAATAAAGTACCTACCTAAGCCTAATATTAATATGTAGGTGATTATTCTCAATGAGAGACTGGTGTTTGTAAAAACGAGTACCAGGCGATAAGACATTGCTAGGAGGTGGCGCAGGTCGCGTTAATCTCGAGAGCTGAGACACCTACAAACACAGAACATTATGTTCCTTGCTCTCGAGAGAACAGACACTATTGTAATAAGCACTGAGCTTGCTTTACGAGCTCATTGATCTGCTGATTACTAGGAGGAAATACCCAAGTGACTATTCCACGGTGTCTAAATTACAGAGACATGGAGATTGGAGACCTATTCTCGGGACCAATTTTACGGCTCTGGGAGACGAGTTGTACCGCGCGGTGGTAATTAGAGGCGTAATGATAATGACCAGAGGTTGTCGGTGTCGCTCGCCAACCTCATCATCACTTAGTTTAGTTACAGTAGCTGTTTGTACTTTTATTTAGGGCTTGTGATTATGGTGCTCATGTTTCTTCACATATTTTACAAAAACTGTCCGTCATTTCCTTCAAACCTCATAAATTTCCATATCTCAACATGATTATTACTTTACCTTGACTATCATACTCGCCCTTTGGTCCTACTTAAAAACAAATCATGACGACAAGACAATGTCTTGTGAAGTGCATTGAGGTTGCGCCACGTAGTCTGACGACCACGTGCACGTCGACCACGTGCACGTCGTGCACTCGCCTGATATGATCAGTCGTCGCATATGCCGCATGCCATGCGTGATGAAAAACGCAGATTTACAACAGATAACGTTTGTTTAATGTGAAATACGCAATTTTCCAACATGGTTATGAAAATAAACATTATATCCATTATGTCTTTGGACATGCACTAATGTGAGTACCTAGTACCTACCTGCTTTTGGAAGGTAATTGGGGTCAAGCAAATGTCTCGACATACGGTTTTGCAAAGTGATCAAGGTTATTTTTGTTATACTGAAAACTAAAATAGTGGGCTATAGAGTTTAGAGCTAGCTGATTGACAAAGATATTATACACTTAGCGATCTAATTCAATCAACATACATCAACCAAAGCATTTCTCAAATTAATTTTAAACTACATATATCTGTGGAACATTATTAATATGGAAAAGCTTCCGCTAAATGTAGCAGTGCTTCCCACATTCCATCTCAAATTCCCAAGAATAAAGATAAGGATAAAAGGAAGAGCACAAATGGACGATAAACAAGGTAAAAGTATACCTGTCTCTAATGCAGTTAAATGAAATGTTAATGCAACCTTTGGATCAGATACTGGTAATAAGGTTATCGATAGTCGGCCCGTATCTGCCGACCTGCGACCTCAGACTCGATAGCTGGGGACACGATGCTTGTGTCGGATCTCACTTAACAAGGTGTCCCTATAATAAATCAGTAATAGGCTTTTATTGAATTTATTATTTACTTGTTTCTGCTTGCGGATTTGCACGTGTTGTTTCTACGGAAACTATTAAATGTTATTTCTATCCCATGAAAACTGATTTATGAAATGAAAAGTAGCCTATGTTTTATTCCTACCTAGAACTACCTTTATGCAAACCTTCAGTCCTGTCGAGAGATAGCTCCGATTTAGTTGCGTTGCCATGTCATCTAGGCTTGTGCTAGAAGACAAGGTACGACCTAGATATTACGATTTTTAGTTTATCTCCGAGCAGAAAATTAACTAATTAAGACGAGCAATTCCTAATTGCCCTAAACACAGAAGATAACTTTGCTACAAAGTGCTGTGCGGTGTCTCTAGCGGATATAGATACAACTATTTATTTATAGTTTTGTAAATATTCTCTATCTAGTTAGCTATGCATACATATGTAGGCTTATGTTATTATGAATGACTCCGTCATTGTGATAACTTTTTCTGATTAATAACTTTCGAAACTACCATTATTATCACTAAAACCATGATTTTTGCGTCTCGTCTCATTAACGAGTATATTCCAACGCATGCGCCATGATGATTCTGATTTACACCACAGATCATGGTAAATATCCCGTTTTATGTGAACTTAGTATTGTCTGCTTCCATGATTATGTTCTAATAATATGTATCTATCCAAAACCATTGAAACATTGATTGGAGACGCTGCAACTATTATTGTGTAGGTAATAGTAGGTATAAATAATAAAATAACTAACATGTATTTTTATTGACGACCTCTGTGGCACGGTGGGCGAAGATCCGCCTGCGACGCAGGAGGTTGCGGGTTCGATTCCCGCCTTGGGACAAATATTTGTACGATCTGCAGGTATTTGTTCCGGGTGTTCTGTTCTGGTCGTTTTCTATGTATAATAAAAAAATATCTATCTATGTATTGTATTGTATTATTATGTATATCAGTTATCTAGTACCCATAACACAAGCTCTGCTTAGCTTGGGGCTAGATAATGCTGTGTGAATTGTCCAGCGTTATTTTAATTTTTTTTTAAATATTGTAACGTTGATCACAATAATTAATTTAGCATATTTATTCAATTCCAACAATAGCATACATATCCCACAACCTTGACATTGACAAAATACCTTTAGTTGTAATTTGTCAATAACACTGACAACCTTGCCGCGCATTTCGTTAACCTACCTATAAAAATAATTGATTTTGCATGTTCAACAGACAATTAATACATACAATTTAAAACATCGTGATTTGTATCTTTGTAAAGCAAGTATAGAATATAGATATTTGATATTCACATCAGCAATATTATATTCTAAAACAATCTCGTCTTATATCACGTCATAATCAAACCGAACAAATATGGAAGGATTTCGGTAGAACATTCTGCTCCTTTGTCACCGACATGGGCCACATGCGAATCGTATCGTACACAATCAATTTAGACACCGCGTGACTCATTATAAAATAACAAACCACGTGGAGTTCATTGACATAGGTTTATGCTAATAATGTATAGCCGTACATACGTACAACGGCCACTTAGCATTACTTTACTGTTGGAAAAAAAAGTAAAAAGTTTAATTTTGCCAGGACCTGAGACACTCTTAGATTACAAAAACTTAAATCAATAATTATAAAATCAGCCACCACTCAGTATGTGCTGGACCATGCTACGACAGAACAGACTAGCCGCTGGGCTTCGGTGGTAATTTTAATAACTTATAACCACAAACTTATTATTCCTTTGTGATTTACTGTCGTGTGTTTTGTCTCCCAAATGACACATTTGCAAGGTCACCTTACCTTTCTCTCGTATGTCGTTATTGTAGCTTCGTTTTTAGTCTTCGAACAATCAACACAAACATCGCCCATCAAATCACTCGAACCGATTACTTTAATCTTCTCGTCACACCAAACAAACCGTTTCACGTACGTTCATTCAATAAGAGGCAATTCTATCGTCGGTCGCAAGCTCCCCGCGCAGGAACCGTTTCAGCTGTTATGTAATCTACCGGTCCACAGTTCCACAATGGTTGGGTCACAGATTTATGTTGGGGTCCAAAGACCGTGTTTTGATTCTGGTGCTATTCGCGGTGGTGTCGTCAGCGATGGATCTCGTGCGATGCTTCAATTGTCCCGCTGGACTTCGGACCATATTGTCCAAGATCGTTGTGCTGCTGTGTACTCAGCCTATAAGGCTGAGTTCAGAATGACTACAAACAACCAAGTGGCGTTTTGTAAACACTAATGTTCTGTTAAAGTGGCAGAACATTGCATTGCATCGAAGCCATTGCTGATGTTGCCTTTTAAAACAAACTTTTGTGCTAATACAATTGTATCTATTCTATGTCTATATTTTACTTTCAACCGTTCTGTAAAATTATTAACATATTCAATGCTAATAATTTTACTGTTTTCATTTTGTTTTAAATTCCATAACCACATAAAGCTAGCGGCGGATGTTCTAAACAAAGTATAGTGAGTGACAGACAGTGTATCCCGGGCTGTATGTCAGCGCTCACGTGCCCCATTATTCCCTGCGGCCTGCGGGGCGCACAGTCCACCGTGTCTGCTCTGACTGAACATTGTAGCTCCTACATCCGCGTCGCGAACACTGGCTTTGCCGGCTAATTGTGGATCTTTATTGTCTTCGCAGCTAAGCTATTCTGTTTCGTGTTTATTGGCTACAATGACGTGAGTAGTTTCAATTTCTTTTTAATAGAGCTTGACTTTAGGCAGTAAGCATTATTACCTATGTCATGTTCTATGTAAAAAAGTAATACCCAAATCTTAAAAATACGAGGTATAATAACTACAAATAAAAATAAAAACCGTCGTTACTTAGTTCGAGCAAGCATCGCTATCGGCATCAATTTTCTCAGCAAGCAAAGGATAGAAGTTTTGCCTTTCATTTCTTCTTTTTAGTAGTGCTGATATTTCTCAGAAATTCTGTTGGTATTACAACTTACAACAGTATGGAATTTCATTAAAAATTACAAGCGTCGCCGTCGCAAGTACTCTCAAAAAATATTTTGCAGCCTTAACAAGAACATTTGTATCACGTATTTCATATGTTACTTAGATTTAGCTTACATTCTTCATCAAATTATTCATTGAATAATTTAGCGTTTTCCTTCAATTGGCTCTAATTTGTCTTATGTGTAGGTATTTATCTGGGCGAATACATGACGTCACTTCCTATGTCAATGAACGTGCCACATCAGGATAACTATGGGTTATTCATTAATATAAGTCTTAAGGTTTTCCATTCATAAAGTGAGTTATGTCATCCTATATATTCTGGTCTATAACAGCAATCATTCATTATCTATACTACTAACAATTAATGTTATGTAAATATGGTTTCAGGGATACCCCCAGGCCACTTTAATTTACCTAGAAGGTTGTTTTCAGATTTGTATTTAGTATCCAATTACGGCACGATTTTAATAATGACGCACTGTCTTCGTTTCTAGTTTTAGTGTAACGCTTGCTTGTACATAACTGTATTAAAATGAAACTTTTCTTTACACAGACTGTATTTAAACATAATGTTTAAATATTCACCCACCTCTTGGCAGAGTTCGTCCTGTACCTCCCCGAGTAATAACAAAATTATTCAGACATTGACAACCCTCAGGCCTCTATCCACCACTAAAACGGTGTTACTTTACTCACAAATGGACGTAATTAAATTACCTGTGCGTGATAAATTGGGGTCAGCATATCAAGGGCATCACTTGCTCAGTTTTAGAGTAAATGGCAAATTAATTGATCGTCAACAGATTTACCAAGTGGGTCATTGTCTACCGTGGTAATAGTAGGTATATCTTTGTAATAAGCAATATGTGAAACCAATGTTTTATAGCGTGCTAATCTATGAAAACAAAATAGTGTTTTCATAGATTCAACTCAACAATGTCTAAAACTCCAAATGTCCTTTATCAAATTGGAATGTAGCCATTTCAAACACAACCTTACATGGGTTGTTTTGTTATGAAAGATGAATCTTAATTTCATAAAATACTAATTCAATTGTAGAAAGTTCAATAGTAAGTAGCTCACGGAAAATGTTTTCTGATTCAAATAAAAACTACAGTGATCATCATCATCTAGCTAACTTTTAGATTCCAGTGTTTCCGAGTATTCCACTCTAACCTCCTCCCACTTAGGTATTACACCCACTCACTCTGAAACGAGATCCATAACTTAACCCACGCTTTATTTTCTACCGTGTCTGAACTAATCTTCAAAGAATAAGTAACAATTTATATAATTTAAAAAAGTCTGCATAAAATGCGATTTTCATCCTGTGTTTTATGTTATTGTATAGCAAATTGATATTGTATTTTCTGTTTCAGGTCGAAGCACACAGAAATGTTCATAGACGAGAATGAAGTGTAAGTAATAAGTAGAATTTGTAGAAATTATTGTAATGTTCAATTCGCCCGCAACTTTATTAAAAGATAAAACTTTATTACAATCAGGTTCTAGGTACTAAAACTTTTATTTTAGTACCCAATGTATAATTTTACAGTTTGCACATTATTAGTTATGTAAACAACATGGTGCGATTTTGCATTATTTAAGCCTTGTATATCCACCTACTACTTGGTTTGTGAGACAGTCATGTCAAAATTTGAGCGTTAGGGCAAGCAGAGTTAACTTTAAATTTTCTTTTCAGATATCTTTACTGATATTAGACGTTGTATATTTTCGCGTCGGTCGTTTTGTATTGTTATTGATTTATTTCCTTAACTTTCACCTAACAAGTTAAGGTGTGTTTACTATATTTTTACCCGACTGCCAACGGAGGAGGCTTAGGAGGTTGCTTATTGGTTGTATGAGATTGTTTTGTACGCTATGTATTTTGTATCTGATTTTTATGTTGCCTTGAAGCGCTAAAACTACCTAGGTATAAAGATATTTGTATTCTGATCGTGGAAATATGTCTAAGTATAACAATCGCTAAGCCATTAGCGTCATAACCACTATGAACTGAGTATTGTGATTCTCATCGACTTCTGTATCCACTTCCACCAGGTTTATAAGTGTTCCTGGTGGACTTGGCTCTGAGCCAGAGGACGACTTGACTCAGTTTTTCATCACTTTTGATGTCTTCCACGGCATTTTCGCTTTTTGATTATCTTTCTGCGCTATGTTGTTCTTGTCATGATTTGGTCTTGCATTGATAAATATGATAATCTACGGTCTAATAGTCAATAGAGGTGATGTAACCAGTTAGGTTAGTCTGTATATCTAATCTAATTGTTCATTGTCGCTGCTGGTTTGACCCGAAAAGGTACTCGGTTGTTAAAATCGCAGTTTGCAGTAAGCAAAGCATTTTAATGTGTGAATTGTCCAGCATTATTTATTTATTTATTTATTTATTTATTTATTTATTTGTTTCTAAGGCACTTTTGGTAGAAGAGTTATTGATTATTCCATTAAGTACAAGTAAGCAATGATGTCACATTGCTTACTTGTTTTGCGTGCGTAGAAAGTTATTCATAGTCTCGTAGGTGTCTTCTAGACCTTCGTGATACATCGTAACTACATCAGGTGAGATTGTGATCAAACTAAAGTCTATGATAATTTAAATAACAATTCTCCGATATGAATGAAATGAACTAAATATCCATGGTTAAAAATAAGCTTTAGTATCGTATCAGGGACGTTTTGTCGATTATGTACCGATTCCAGTTCACGGACTCATTTTCTTATCGAGACAAAATGCATTCTACAATAAGAAAGAAAATTACTATCAAACAATAAATTTAAATTAAAACTAGTATTTACAATAGAAACAATTGAGCTATCTGCAAACTGTTGCAAACAATCTACAGGTAGCTCAACTGATTCAATTCTACATAGATTCAATATAACATCTGTATGTTATATTGACTCCAAGTAAAATGCACTTTAAGGCGAAGTACGTTCGTATTTTCGAGACAAGGACGAGCGAACACCGCGCAGTGAAAGCGAGAAAGGGACGCAAGAGCCGGCCCGCGTGCAATTTCACTGCTTTTTATTTATAAATTTGTTATTGCTCTAAAATAATACTCTTTCGCAAAAAACTGAGACCATAATCCTCTAAAGTGCTTAGTTAAGTATTTTTTAGACGATATTTCATGCAAATATGTTAAGTAACTAGCAAATGAAACTGGTTTTCCGTTGTAAAAAAGCAAAATTTAGAGGAAACTTTGCGATTTTTTTCTATCGAGTCAAGTTGAGTCAATCGTGTTTCGGCTCCCATAACTTACTAACAAAAATCCTAAATTTTCGATGCTCATCAAAAAAAGATTTTAAAAAATTGTGTTTTCTTGCCTTAAAACTGATTTTCCGTCTAGGCAAAACCTGAGTTTTGGGACCTACTTCACCTTAAATAACATTTACGTCCCACTCTTTGGATAGCCAAAGAAGCTGATATAGCTACTTTTGAAGAAAAATCATCTGCAGGTTTAAAAAGGATCTTTTCCACAGTAACATTCAAATGAAATGGTAAGTGTCGGTATATTTTATTTTACCTTTGCTATCGTTTTGCACGTACAGTACAGAGAGGCTATACGTACTACCTTCCTTCCTACCATTCGAACCCTGCAACTGACGTGCCCCAAATTGAAAACGCTTATTCGATACTGCTAGACTATCAGCAATTCAGTACTGATTATTGCTGTAGGGTAGCGCAATGCTTATCTAATTTATCTGAATCTCTTCTACTCTAATTCTTTTGTAAACTCCGAGGTTCTACAAAAAGATAATCGATTATAAAAAACCAATTATATTCATAAACTTTTCAATAAAAAATGTATAGTGTATACATTATTTTAATAGAGGTTTTTGACAGAAGTTTCATATATTAAACGTCAAAAGTTAACCGACGAAGTTGCTAACTTGGCGACTATTTATCCTTTGGTAATTGAACATTTATAAAAGTTTTTTAATAAAAATAAATCTCGAATCAATTATCAGCACCCAGGCGCCTATTGATTATTGATGTACTTTGTCCACTAGATCCGTCGCTATCAGATAAGTTATCATCCTTGCTAGTAAAGATACGTATGCATATAAAGCTTATCAGTTTAAACTAATGACCATTTAGTTACTGGTGATTGTGTGGTAAAGTGCAGTGTGTGATAAACATGGGATATCTTGACAAGTGAGTTTTAACATCCTCTCTAAAATAGCTTTCAAATTTCATAACTTGAAAGCTTTTTGGATATGTCTCAATTATTTTTTTTACTTATACTACCATTCACTGTCCTCAGATATAATTTTCAACTTGTAAATGCCACCTTCTAAATCTTCCGGTCCCTTTAGCTCTTAGTTCATTATTACAGACCTTTTTTCATTAATTCACTGCTGGGTATAAGCCTGAGCCGCCTTAAATTCCTACTAGCATCATCTGTTTTGCCTTTAATAGCTGCTTCAAGTTCCCCTGCAAGCCCATTTGCTTAAATTAAACAATATCTACCTATAAGTTTGTTTACAACCATTGCACTCAGGCCGCTTTCACTAGGCACGTGGGGTGCAACTGGTTCGTCTAGACGTCCTGCAGACTCGTCTTACAATAATGTTAATGTTGATCCTTCTTACGTCTCTGATTGAACCCTTTTTCATGTGTAAGGAAGTCACAAAGGTCAAAAAAGGTCATTTCATTCTTAGAAAGTTGCATAAGGAAGGGTAGAATGTTGTAGTCATCTACGTTATTAATAAGATACCATAATCTTTCTTTGTTGATGAAGCATGATGATACAGTCTGATGTAGTCTGACTTCTGTAATCATTTACCTGAATTAAATTAAGGATTATCACACGCAGCCATATCCTATTTATTTTTATCAACCGATAAATTTGCTTCATTTTGCATCAAATCTCAATTAAAATTCTAAATCGAAGTATGTGTGTTCTGAATTTTTGATAACAGGTAGGTACGTCATATCCTGTACAAACCCCCCGAGATAATAGTAAACAAAATATTATTTATCCAGGTTTCTGTCGACCATTTGGTCCGTTGGAGTTATCTATATTTACATTAGCAGGTAATGGGTCAGCAATCGGTAGTACCATTTTCTTATCTAACCAAAGACTGCTTGTTCCTTCCCCGTTACTGACTTCGATAGAGCACTGTTGTCATAATTCTTCGCTTTCAAGTTGTCATTATCTTTCAGTATTTTCTTCTAGGACTTTGCTATTAGATCATAATAACAGTTCTGAAATAAAACTTGACCATCTTGTCTTTTAAACGCAGGCTACTTGCAACAGTTTATAGAGCTAAGTATTGTAAGTAGTTATTTTGGTAACGGTACATAATCTTTTATGAGGAAGACATGATTCGTTTACTTGAAATCTATCCAATTGATCTTTTTCACTTGAATGGTCGCTGTAGTGACTGTATTTATTTTGTTTTATTGACCACGTGTTCCTTTTGTACCAGGTTCCCTTCGACAACATATTTGTCGTGTTAAGTGACACGTATCATTTTTTTTTTCATAGAGAGAAGAAGATACATTTCTAGTTCAGCAATCTTTCGATCAATACCGCGACCTCTATTTCTAATTGATTCATGTAGTCATACAGCGTATAATTAAAACATATCGGAATATGTAAACAGGCGTCTGCCTGTAACAATCAACCCACAGAGGGTTGATTGTTACAGTGTTGTTTATGTATATTACAAAGAATACTACTAGTATACTAATATACGTGTGAGCTTAAGATAAATAAAAACAATCTTAAAAAATGTTTTATCCCTTGGGCTTAGCGGGCCTATTCGTAAAAACGAAACCGAAGTTTCTGATTAGTTTTTGTGCAAACGCAATCTTGATGTAAGTGACATAGGAATTGGTTCCATACGAAGACAAATCAGAAACTTCGTTTTTTGATACCCGAGTACCTAGTCCCCCAGGAATCACCCTCTTTCGAATAAGTGCAATCATTTTCAAACACCTTGTACTGGCACTCATACAAACGTATCTACATGAAAAATGTACTGAAATGTGCATGCTATTGTGTGAACTACCAAGAAACACGTGTCTTTGCGATCTAAATAATACTATTGTCTCTGGTATTCTACGTATTACCACTACCGCGAATAATTTACGAACTGTGTTCCGGTCTGTATTTAAATGTTTATTAGTAACACTTATTATTATTATTCGCGAAACACGTTCATAAACTGAAGGTTATATTTTATACATTCGTAGTATTAACAAAGGGCCGGTTTTCACCAAAAAGGGAATAAAAAATCATGCAAGCTAACTTATACAGGGCGTCCCACGCACATGCCACATGGAGGGGAAGTACCTTGAATATTGTAGATGAAACATTTTACTGAAATAAGACATTATTTGATTTTAAAAAACAATTTAAACTGCATTAAAGATATTAAAATAATTACATGGTCGAACCGGGAATCGAACCCGTTACATTGAAGAAAAATAATAACCCTGTAGCTTTATCATACCGATCGAAAGGCTTCATTATAAGGATTATTTTTTGGTAAATAACACAGTGTCACAAATAAAAGGAAGACCATGAATTTTAACATTTTTAATACAAAATTAATCAATTTATCAAATGCTCAAAATGACTACCTTCCTGTTGAATACAAAGTCGCACTCTTTTGTTTTAAAGTGTTTGAAAGTGTTCATTGAGTATAACTTACTATCTTTCTGCATAATCTTCTCTACATCTAACAATTAAATGAAACGGATACATTCGTTATGTATGATATGACATGTTATTATTGTGTGGTGTTATACAGCTACTTCCTGATCAAAGGTTGCATTTTTTTTTCAATAACACATTTTAGTACCGACGATGGACAGATCGGTAACGTGCTGATTCCAAGCAGATAGCTTGATGTCGAGACCAACTTTGCTGTAACCTGTTTTATGAAAGAGAATTTTATTAAGTAGGTACTGTGGTATATTAATATCGTACATCGTACGAATACAAGAATTACACCTAAGTTATTGTATTGTTATACTATAAATGCGAAACTTATCGTGTTTATTAAGTATTTTTCAAGCCACAACGATTTACTAGACCTAGAATTTTGCATAGATTTATTCTAGACGTGTAATAACATAATTCGGCTTCTTTTTTACCGAATTTAATCAGTTTGTATTTATTTATTATTATTTATTTTGGTGTATAAAAGTCAATTTTAAACGACGAGCTTGAAGTTGCCCTTGATGGCCACCAAAATTTATTTTTGATTCACTGCCTAAACTAAATAGAATAAAACTATTACAAAGGCATTAAAAAAAGCTTGTAAAAACCTATCACAAACTGGTGCGGTGGATTTTTGAAATTTCCTTTGTTTAACGGAATAATAAGACAAAGTAGGTGGCGGCGCTGGTTTAGGTGGGGTATGCACCTTAACGTTATTTTAAATTTCCCAAACGGCCATGCTTGTCAAGATTGCCGCCTTTGATTCTATGTTGTGGAGTTGAAGCGCGAGTTCTTATCAAAGGATACCTTATTTATTGCTCTACCAGTATTGTAATACAAGTTATTGTTAGATTATTGCCAATAACGAATCCGCATTGTCCTCACCATGCAAATTATCGTAAAATCATAAAAAGCAATACTAGGTGTAGTTTTAGTAAGCAGCTAGTAATAGTGTTGTTGTAAGATATTATTATTGACGTGTGTGCGTCGCGCCTGGCGCGCTGGCGGGCCTTGAGGAACACCTTGGCGGCGGCCGTACTTTGCACCCAGCAGTTTACTACAAGTCTCAATCATTTATAATAGGACATGATTCACTATAATATGTTTTTCTATTACGGTTCACTGTGTTATTTTCGTTGTTAATGCGCTACCCCTACTCACCCTAGCCTCGTTCGCCACCTATTTCATCTTATTACATATTACGAAACGGAGGAATTTAAAAAATTCTATTAGCAGTTTGTGATACTTACCTATCACAAAGTTTTTTTATTTTCTGAAATATATTTATTTTGTACTAGATTCTTCCTTCGCACACAATGTTTAAGGTTATTTCTATCCCATGGGAACTGATTTAAGGAATGGAAAATTAATACTCTATTTATAATTTGTTCCAGGCCTAGATCTATCCTTATGTAATTTCAGAAGGATCCGTTCAGTAGTTTTGGCGTAGAGAGATAACAAACGTTCAAACTTTCGCATTTGCAATACTAGTGTGATGTGATAGTTAAAGCAGAGATGCGGAGTTGCTCTTGGTGGTCCCACAACTTTGTTTTTAAGTTGTCCTCGATCATGCATGCATGACGTATAGCGATCGATGCACATTTTAACATCCATAAAATAATCATACTTACACAGTTCCTACTGATATATAACTTATAATAATTGTTTATTATTTAAACTTTGAGCTTTTTAAATATCTAGTATAATAGTGTTTTCACGAAAATATGTATAATGTATAATTTACATAGTAATTTATTTAATTGTAATCACGAGTATTTAATTGTAATCACGTGTATTTAATTGTAATCACGTGTATTTAATTGTAATCACGTGTATTAAGCGTGACCGAAATTGATCTTCAAACGGATGTTATCTTTATTTAAAATTATAAATGAATCATTTCACTTATCTAGTACCTAGTCGCTAAGCCCTGTTCCGCAATATTTATGTTAAGTGCTATCTTAGTGATTATTCGGCGTAGATTAAGCATAATATGTAGGTAGGCCATAAACTAAATTTTTCCATCGGCTTTCGAACAAGCCATATCGTGTTTCAGTCACTTACAGAATAAAGTCTTAAGAAAGAGTTGTCATCAAATTCTGCTTAAGGCGAAGTAGGTCCCAAAACTCAGGTTTTGCCTAGACGGAAAATCAATTTTAAGGCAAGAAAACACATTTTTTTTTAATCTTTTTTAATGAGCATCGAAAGCTTAGGATTTTTGTTAGTAAGTTATGGGAGCCGAAACACGATTGACTCAACTTGACTCGATAGAAAAAAATCGCAAAGTTTCCTCTAAATTTTGCATTTTTACTACGGAAAACCAGTTTCATTTGCTAGTTACTTAACATATTTGAATGAAATATTGTCTAAAAAATACTTAACTAAACACTTTAGAGGATTATGGTTTTAGTTTTTTGCGAAAGAGTATTATTTTAGAGCAATATCAAATTTATAAATAAAAAGCAGTGAAATTGCGCGCGGGCCGGCTCTTGCGTCCCTTTCTCGCTTTCACTGCGCGGTGTTCGCTCGTCCTTGTCTAGAAATTACGAACGTACTTCACCTTAAATGAAAGCAGATTTATCTCTGGGAAATAACAACATCATGTAAATACATAATAATACTTCGTCGGGTTTCTTTTGTAAAGCCAAACTATGGGATCGTGTTCTCACATAATGTTAAGTATTCAATGTTTGTAGCCAACATTTTCCAAATAACATTTTTTTATAAACATCCGAAAACTAATCGTCGCAAACAATGCAACAATGAATCTCAGCTGGTTAGAATTTTCACATGTCCCACATATTGAATTATACATATGGAGTGTATAAAACTTTTAAAACTATCATGGTTATTAACATTAAAGTCATTTATAACGGGATAAATATCATGATCATGGTAAATATCCCGTTATAAATGACTTTAATTAAGTGTATAAAATTCAACTGGTACCTACCTACCTAATTCGAAACATTGAAAGTATATTTATTGCAATTACATGTGGAAAAGATGGTACATACAGAATGGGTAACAATGTAATTTGCCTTTTCGACTTTTTTTGAAATATTTGGAAAAGTATAAAATATACAAAAGTTTCAAAAGCAGTTTTGAAATGGTCAAAACGATACCTTTCATTTGATACCCCACTTGGGTAAGTAATCAAGAAGGACAACTCCCCTCTTTGACCATTTTTCAAAAATGGTCATTTTGACAGACCTCTATATTTTTCCCGTAAAATAGTCTTATCTATATTTTTTCTGTAAAATATAGATCTATATCTACAAACGCCATAAACATATATTACAAAGTTAATTTTAAAATTTTCTATGGGCAGTTGGTGATAACTATTAAGTATAAACTTTTTTTAATGCCTTAGTAATATTTTTATTTTGTATAGTTTAGGGCCTAAACTTCTTATCTCTGCCTAAACTTTAGGCAGAGATACGAAGTTGCATTTTATGGCCACCAAACTCTATTTTCGCATCACTGCCTAAACTATAGTAGGACAGACAGCGGGCTTCTAAAAAGGGTCTCGTTTTCACCCTTGGGTGCGGAACCCTAACAATACGGCCTATTAATTGCTCAACCTTACATAGGCTTTCTTTTGGTATCTATGAATTGATGGTTTTGTCAAATTTTACGAATAAAGCAACTTATATATTCGAACCTCACTGTAGGTCATTTATCCTCTTTGTTACTAATAACCACTTACTGAAATATTTGAGTTCAGGTCGGATAATCAATGAATACACATAAATATAACAATCCAAAGCTCGAAATAGATACAAGTACGTTAAAACCTCGAATCTTGATCAATCACGCCGCCCCGTCTGCAGGTAATCATGCGTAGCGTAACGCATAACTCCTGTTTGATACAATACAACACGATGTACCTACCTACTGCGCAAATATTTTGTCTGCAATATACGAGTACGTTTTAAGAAATAAGTAAACGCATTGGCATTGCCCCAATGTTTTACTTATTTCTTAAAACGTACTCGTAAAATGTAAAGTGCGAGAAAACAACTTTATAATTTTGTTCAACGAAGTTGTCGGCAAAGCGCATTAATTAGTACTTTGCTGTAAAAAATTTCCAGTCAACGTTGTTTCTAATCTAAATTGTACGATGTCTTCATTTTCAACAAAACTCAGCTTTGTTAGGTTTTCGGCAAGTTCCGAATTTTATTTGCAATTTAAGAATCCTGTATAGAGAATAGCTTTGGCCTCTGCTTGATTTAGGACTAAAATATCCGACTCCCTGTAGAAAGCTTCTCGAATTCAAAAGCTCATACATATACCATTTGAATATTTGTTCCACTCAATCTGTGGTTGATAAACCCACGCATCCCGGTTCTAATGTCAAGGTTCGCGCAGGCAGATGCACCATTGCGTTCGTGTCGGGCACCGCCGGACGGCCCGCGCATGCGCTCCCTCGCCGGGTCACGGCCAGGGTATCAACAGATGCATCCGGGCTTTATCTGGGACAAACTGTAATTGATTGGAGTAGTAGGGCATGTCTGCTGGTACCTATGCTCTCATAAATATATGTCTTTGGGGGTCAGTTGCTGATTCCAGGGGTTATCACACGAGCATGGAATCTACAATAGTAACGGTCATAGCCAGCCGGTTGACTTGGTTTTTTGGAGTTCAACTCTGGCCTACAAAATCGTCTCTGATCTTCTCCCTTAAAGTCCGACAGGGTGACAAATGGTTTTGCAAAAAAGATAATGTTACTCAATTTCCCAGCACTATATCATTCATAGACCAAGTGGTTAACAATGGTTTGCTCGATGTCCTTGTCCCTTGTGGCGCACTAAACTTGTGATAACTACGCTGCTGGGGTCCCGGCCGCACGGCCGCACCGCTGTGTAGATAACACATCCGGAAAATTATCCGGGATATTATAATGTACAAGAAAGTTTTAATGGTGCTGGCTCGTTTAGGACATTTCGTAAAACTCGTTCTATCTACTGGGTTCCTGCCAATGTTTAACTGCATTTGGTGCTCTTATCTAGTCCTTTTATTTCTCGTTTGTTTTTGTCTCTGTTACTTTTTTGCTTAGATTATCTAATTTCTTTAGTTTGTCTTCTCTATCATATGTACTATATCACTACTTGGCACAAGCCACCCTTCCCTACGTTTCTTTTCCATAGTGCCGTGCTCTATGCATCTAGTAAATTTGGAAAACTTGTTACTGTTAAATTACCAGTAACAGCGTGCAACTCAGGGAAAGTTATATTAGGTCGGTTTCTCTTCGGTTTTACTTTGTCAAGGATCAAGGAAAGTTATTATAGTTATTTTATTATCGATAAAATTAAGATTATTTTCATAACCGGCGTTATCTTCTCTCGTTATATAATATACAGGAACTCGAAAAGAATATTGTGTATTGTTGTTTATTTTTGCTTACTTACTCTTAGATATAAATGTTAGCTTAGGTTAATAGTAGGTACATGCACCCTGTAGGGCACTGCAAAGAACATGTATAAATTGGCAAAAACTGTGTTTAAATTAATAGCCTATCTATTAATTTCAAGGACAATCATGGATGTCAATCATAATTAAACTTAAATAATCCTATTTAGTTAAAATTACAATCAAATAATATAATTAAATTAAAAGTAGTATTTACAATTGAAACAATTAAGCTAACTGCAGACTGTTGTCTGAAAGTTAAAATTCAATACAATGTCACTAGTATTCGAAATATAATTTGATGAAATTCGTTATTCGGCATAAGTACGTGTCACGTATTTGGTAGTCCATGCAGGTGCGCAGTCATAAAAAGTAAAGGAGTCGGTAAGATCGGAAGTGCCGGCCACGGAAACCAGCCACCTACCGTTCTAAAACGGCAAGCTCCTGTTATAGGTCGAGGCGACCGACTTGCCTCGACGCGACTGTGCAACCTGATTCTAATTATTCTTGTTGAGCTTACGTGGAACATCCTTAACAGGACCCTACTTGGTTTGTTGGAAAACTTGTCTGTAAAGTTACTTACCTCAAATTGTTCTGTAACGTAAACGTTGTCTTGCAAATAGTGGCCGTGAAGGAATGTCCTAGCCAGCCCTGCTAGCAAGGCTTGACTTAAGTAAGAACGGAAAAAGTTACATTCAACACAATACGTTAATATTTTTGAACTTGGATGATTGGATGAATTTGAAATGTTGTTGGAAATTGATGTTACTACATTGTATACTTTTTATCCATATTTATGCTAAAGTTATTTTGAAAAAGACAGCGATTACATCAACTTCCGAAGTTTGAGTGATGGACAAATCTTTCGACCATGAACATCACATAATGTACCTAGTTGCCTTACTACAAATCCTTCGACCATGAACATCACATAATGTACCTAGTTGCCTTACTACAAATCTTTCGACCATGAACATCACATAATGTACCTAGTTGCCTTACTACAAGTTTTCGACCATGAACATCACATAATGTACCTAGTTGCCTTACTACAAATCTTTCGACCATGAACATCACATAATGTACCTAGTTGCCTTAGGTACTACAAGTTTTCGTTCTTTACAGGCCGGAATCCTGGTGGGTGTCGGTGTTACTAAAGACTATCCGAACGGTCTCTATCATGTTCGACGTCATCACCTTCCCCATACACCTGATCGTCCAGAAGCCATGGCGGAAACGCGCGCTGTCGAGGCGGATCAAGGTAATTTATAATTTAGCTCTTATGACTAATAGGCAATAGTACCTTACAATGCGCGCAACCAAAGATAGTATTTGACGGATCACTTAATTACCTGTGTAGTAGATAGTTCGCATGCCATTTTGGCGGTAATGCGAGACGAGAGGGGAGGGATGAGACCGTTATATATATAAGATTAGAATTTTAAGCGCGACTATACCTGCGCAAAATCCCGTCTATTGCATCTAACAGGTCTCATCTTTGGCTGCTCGCATTGTACCTATCTTTTGTCTATGAACACTCACCATCTTCCTACGAAACGTGATGGTTATGACATAAGCCCTTTGTCCGGAAGCATGTTCGGCAGTGGACATTACAATATGTGTTGAGGAAAGA
Organism: Eupithecia vulgata; assembly: GCA_946478455.1. Taxonomy (NCBI): domain Eukaryota; kingdom Metazoa; phylum Arthropoda; class Insecta; order Lepidoptera; family Geometridae; genus Eupithecia; species Eupithecia vulgata. Next base: position 1,046,844 of record OX297862.1, on the reverse strand, counting down.
TAATAATTTTCTTTAGTCCAATCGATCGACGACCTTGATGCGTTAGTAAGAGTAACCGTAGGCACACTCATCTTTTATTTTAATGTATGCTGAGAAGAAGATGAAAGTATAATAAGGTAGGCACTGAGGTATTGCAGAGATGAATTTAACTTTTACTTCGCTGTCTACGTTTATTGAATCTCTTGCACTAGTTTTGCACTATTAGAATTAGTTTGAACTCAAACTCCGCGAACCGAAGCGACAAACTGTACCTAAGTTATTCAATAATGAAACCGCACATTGTCTGAATGGAACACCGCTTCTATTTTCAGTTGACCTGTTTCCAAACCTAATGCTCATTGACCACCCACATGCATGATGAGGGAACTGTTACTGCTTATGCAAATATCTTTATTTACGTCAAAATTACGCAGGATTAAAGCAAACGTAAATGAATCTAAGTCCTGGATTCAATATCTGTTTAATTACCTTTGGGACGTTACGCTCCGGTTGATAATGTTCGCGCTAAGATTTATAGGGCGGCTATGATGATGATGAAGTTTAATATCGTAGTGTTCGTTTTGCTGACCTGAATAATCCGTGCATTTCTCGGAAAAAATGTAAATAATAAACAGAATTGTAGGTTTATTTGTTATCGAAATTCATCTACGATTTTTGGCCAACAAGAGAGGTTATTTTTATTTTTTGGGACTATTATTAATAGGTACTGTCAATTTCATTTAGACATACCTACTTGAAAAACTGAACCAGTCCTAGAATAAAAATATACCGAACAGACAAAGACAGCAAATTCAGAATGATTATAAAATTAATTTAGTTCCGAGCCTGGTCCTTTGTTCGTCAATCTAACAGTGAACAGTGAAAGCTAATTCAAAGTATCTGAATTGTAAAGCATCATACATTATTCCAGGCGCGCGTAATCCGGACCACCTCCAACAGCCTGACCGTGGAGTCGATAGCCAAGCCCTGCGAGCTGCACCTGCGCCTGGTCCGCGAGCGAGTCACCTCCATGGAGGCCATGCTGCGGGCCGCGGCCGCGCGCTGGGGACCGCACCACTGCCTCGGCACAAGGACAGTGCTAGGCGAGCAGGACGAGCCGCAGCCTAACGGACGGGTCTTCAAGAAGGTACAGACTATTCCACCGCACCAGAAGTCGGCTTATATAACCAGCTTAGCCCGACTCGACTCTACTCGGAGGTACTCAGCGCGAATCAACGCATCGCTGCTTCAGACCCGTATGTCGTAGACACTATTTCAACGACTTAAGCCGATTCTGCGTCGCCTTTTTAATCTCTTCTTGAAGAAGTTTCTAGAATCTTTAAATCTTTGTCAATTTTGTGCCGACTGGAACTGTGCTGTGCCACTCTTTATGGTCTGATTCCTTGGTCTTATAAATATTTTGGTGACAGTTTAAGATGGGCGACTACCAGTGGCGCTCGTATAACGACGTGGAGCGCGAGGCGTGTCAGTTCGGCGCCGGACTGCGCGAGCTGGGCTGCGCCACCAGGCAGAACGTCGCCATGTTCGCGGAGACACGCGCCGAGTGGATGGTGGCGGCACACGGCTGCTTCAAGCAGAGTATACCGGGTTAGTATGTACTTGAGTCTAATGCCCGTATTATGAAAGCTTACTCAGTCATCGATATTATTATGTTTGAGCAACGTTTTTGCCATAGAAAAGCGTTACTCAACCATGGATATCGATCAGCATTTTTTTATAATACGGGCCTTGTCATGGTGTTGCGATGAATGTGTGACCGATTCTTCGTTGCAGTTTTATGCGTTTTTGTGCATGCCATATACAGTTTAACACTGTGTAGGTCTCTATCTATGTTTTACTCACTTTATTACATAGCTATTTATCAGCAGCGGTACATGTTCATCAATACGGCTGACATGCCGATTCTTTAGGGTTAAAATAACTTTATACGTACGAAAATAAGATGTATGAAAAAACTCTTAACACGCGTCTCGCAGCTCAGTGTCTAGGGTCAAGAACCTTAACCCAGGATGTTCATTGTCGTAGCTTCCAATAGGTTTAAATGTTCTGTCTGGTTTTTGTTTTCTTATCTACTAATGAACTGACAAACGTACCTACTTTTATAGACAATAGACAGAAGTGGCGCGAGATCATACGAGACTGTAAATGCGACCGTAGTCGTCACGCCTTGCACATTGTTTACCACGCTAATATATACCTACATCTGACTAAACGCATGTGGTTCGAAATTCCGAGAGCATATTATGGTGTAGGTAAACATAAAATTTATTGATAACTGTTCAAAACCCCAACTTTCCAATCTAAAATTAATATTTGTATAAGATGTAATTTTATTTATTTGTGAATTAAAACACAATTGAGTTTCTCTGTAATGAAAGAAACGACATTTAATGCTGTTATTCACAATCACAACTTTTCCAATGCAACAGATTTCCCTCGTATTGCTTACGGAGCGGCGGCGGCAGCTCGATTCCCGAAACTTCGCTGTACCACAGATTACTAAGTGATTAGTATTGGTGTTTGTCAATGTCACCCACCGCCTGACTTTTGACAGTTAAATATGATGAAGCCTTCGTGTGCGGGAACATTTAAATTAAAGAAAACTATATTTTTCTTTACATTTGTATAAATCTCCTCATTTGCAACAACTAAGAAATTGAAATAAGAACTAGTATTTACACTTGAAACAATTTAGCTAACTGCAGACTGTTGCAAACAATGTACAGCATCTCAACTGATCCATATCAATGCCAGTTGGAAGCGTCCCCAGGGCGCGGGCTGCGTTGCCCCTCATGATGCGCCTAGACAGTGGACCTAAAAACACAATCGAATACAGACAAGTGTTTTTGATACATTACATACTAAGGGAAAGTCAAGTCCCTCGCTGGTAAACAATGTCTTTACAAAGTCTAAGAAAAAAATTAAGGCCGCCGTCCTCTATCCTATCACTAAAATAGTGTGGACATTATAATTCCTTATTCACTTCCAGTGGTGACAATATATGCGACCCTCGGCGACGAAGCTATCGCCCACGGCATCAACGAGACCGAAGTTTCGACCGTCATCACCTCGCACGACCTTCTGCCCAAGTTCAAGAAGATCCTGTCGCTCACCCCACGCGTGGACACTATCGTCTTCATGGAGGATCAGTTGAAGGATACACCGAGGGATGGCTTCAAGCAAGGGATCCGGATAGTAGCGTACAAGGAGGTCGTGCTTATGGGGATCAACTCTAAGATTGGTGAGTTTGAAAATAGTATTGTGTCCATGACTTTAAGTATGTTAAGATCGGTGCAAGGTTGCGGGTCCCTTCCAGGTCGTAAGTACATAAGTACTATTAAAACGAGAAATCCGAACGAGGTTTTGAGAGGCCCGGTCGAGGACCTTAAAACACACGAGTTAGGAGTCGCACTTTCTCCAGACCTTCATACTACACATACGAGATGAATCATCATTTAAGAATCTGCAAAATCACTCGATGTAGATTCCAAGTAAACTTAAATTGATAATGAAATTTTTTCTAGATGTCAAAAAATAGTTCGCCCAGACTGAAAAGAGGGCGTTCTTTACGTAAGGCTGTTAATTAATTAAAGTTGTAAATTACTTATTTGCCGTGCTTAATTAATTAGACATGACGCCCCATTTTCAATAACAGGGTCAGAAGGTGCCGTTGAGGGCCCTGCCATGGGATCAGACTCATCATCATGTTCCTCATCATCTGGAACATTAAAACGTTTGGGGACATGGCATAGCAACAATCATGACACAGTTCACACACACACACAAAATATCACCTCCACACATGAGGAACTACTCCAAACATGATTCAACACCATGATGACCACGCCTCCACAGTTGGATGTCCCCCCATAAGTGCTAAAGGTTGGCTTAGTAGCAAACTTGAGCAGCCATGTCGTGTTGTTGGTAGTTACGTTAGTAAGGAGTGTAACAAAGAGACAAAAGCAACCATGTCGTGTTGTTAGTAGTTACGTTAGTAAGGAGTGTAACAAAGAGACAAAAGCAACCATGTCGTGTTGTTGGTAGTTACGTTAGTAAGGAGTGTAACAAAGAGACAAAAGCAACCATGTCGTGTTGTTGGTAGTTACGTTAGTAAGGAGTGTAACAAAGAGACAAAAGCAGCCATGTCGTGTTGTTGGTAGTTACGTTAGTAAGGAGTGTAACAAAGAGACAAAAGCAGCCATGTCGTGTTGTTGGTAGTTACGTTAGTAAGGAGTGTAACAAAGAGACAAAAGCAGCCATGTCGTGTTGTTGGTAGTTACGTTAGTAAGGAGTGTAACAAAGAGACAAAAGCAGCCATGTCGTGTTGTTGGTAGTTACGTTAGTAAGGAGTGTAACAAAGAGACAAAAGCAGCCATGTCGTGTTGTTGGTAGTTACGTTAGTAAGGAGTGTAACAAAGAGACAAAAGCAGCCATGTCGTGTTGTTGGTAGTTACGTTAGTAAGGAGTGTAACAAAGAGACAAAAGCAGCCATGTCGTGTTGTTGGTAGTTACGTTAGTAAGGAGTGTAACAAAGAGACAAAAGCAGCCATGTCGTGTTGTTGGTAGTTACGTTAGTAAGGAGTGTAACAAAAAGACAAAAGCAGCCATGTCGTGTTGTTGGTAGTTACGTTAGTAAGGAGTGTAACAAAGAGACAAAAGCAGCCATGTCGTGTTGTTGGTAGTTACGTTAGTAAGGAGTGTAACAAAGAGACAAAAGCAGCCATGTCGTGTTGTTGGTAGTTATGTTAGTAAGGAGTGTAACAAAGAGACCAAAAACTAAGAATGCATGACTGGCTAAGTGACTATGCTACTGAGTCGATTTTTAAGGTTATCTTTATTGCAAACGCCTGAACAATGCCATTACTTACACAATTTGTGGCAATGCCCGCGTGTGGTTCTCAGTTAAAAATTTGTTCCAACCACGAAACAGACCGATATAGTATTTGATGGACTTTGAGTTAAAGCTTGTGTGTGTTTTTATATGTAGTTATGATATTTATTCATGTTCAAATCCAGATACGAGAATTCTAACCACCCCTCCCCTTCCAGAAAGCGAAGCCCCGTCTCCTTCCGACACTGCCATCATCATGTACACATCGGGCTCCACCGGCGTGCCCAAGGGCGTGGTTCTCTCGCACCGTAACATGGTGGCGACACTGAAGTCCTTTACCGACGCCATGCCGATAGAACCCACCGACATCCTGATGGGCTTCCTGCCCCTCGCGCATGTGTTTGAGCTGCTGGCGGAGAACATGTGTCTCTACGGAGGTTAGTATTACAACAGTAACGCATGGTGGCAACACTGACTGTCCGTCACGGACGCACGCTGTGTGTTTGCGCGCGACGCACAACACAGTGGCTCACTGCTGTACAACACGCTCCATACGTCCCATTCGCTCATCTGCTGTGCTGGTACTGACACCCCTCCGCCGCCTGTGTTCCGAGTTGTTTTTGGACATCTACTGAATACAAAAAGGTTGTAGAATAAATTGTGCTTTTAAAAATGCAATTTTAATATGACTCTAAAACGCACAATACTGTGTCTATGCCGTCACTGATAATCTGACGAAAAATAATTAACTTAATGTAGTAAAGAGAAGAAAGTCAAAACTTTACCATTGTTATTCGATATACATATTATGTATGTTCGGATTGGTTCGCTGTTCCCCGAAGCCCTATGAAACATGAATGTAACAGTAGTAAAAGGAACAAATAATTGTATCCATCCACAGGTGTGCCGATCGGCTACTCGACGCCGCTCACCATGCTGGACTCCTCCAGTAAGATCATGAAGGGAACCGAAGGAGACGCGTCCGTCCTGAAACCCACCTGCATCACCACTGTCCCGGTAATTTTGTATTTATCTTAATAATATAAAGGAACAAGCGATTTTCTGGGGACAAGCCCAAACCGCTGATGCTAGAAAGCTGAAATTTGGAGGGTAGGTACCTCTTAATACACAAGCTCCCGATAAGATGGGATTTTTAAAAAATTCATCCCTAAGGAGGTTAAAAGGGGGGGTTGAAGTTTTTTTGGTGTTTTCTGTAACTCTTTAACCAGTAGCCCGATTTGCTTGAAACTTACAGAGAATACTAAAAATATGAAATTATTGAACACGTGTTTCAGGATTTCTTTTTTTTCTGAAAATGGGTTTAATCGGGTTATTAAAGTTTGAGGTTCGTAGTTTGGCTCCTAATTAAAATGGCTGTAACTATACAATTTTTAAAGGTACTGACCTGAAATTTTCTTTGTATATAAAAAACAATAAATTAAAATACGCATTTTAGGAATTTTCAAAAAAAAACCCCTAAAAAAGGGTAAAACGGGGCTTGAAGTTATTGAGATTTTTTATCTATATATATAAAACAAAGTCGTGTAGTAACACCATTTATGACTCAAGAACGACGGGACCGATTTTCATGTTTTTTGATTTGTTAGATTTCTCTTAGTCCGGAATAGGATAAGAAGTATTAAAATTAAAAACATTGGAAAATTGACGAAAAAATCACTAACATCACTAACATCACTACCCGTGCGAAGCCGGGGCGGACCGCTAGTTTATTTATAATAAAATAATTAATTATAATTAACCCGCTCACTAACATAGTCCAAATTCTGCCGAACTTATATCTTCTTATAGCTTTACTATGACAATTAAAAGAATTCGCAGAATCCTCCATACACGAAAGATCCTCCATAGAGGAAGTGCGTGCGTTGCCATTTGCACGGAGAGGTTTGATAGAATGTTTTCAACCTGGATACATGACACGCGTCCGATCGGAAAATCCTGCCATCAAGGTAAAATGGCAGAATGTGTTATTCAGAAACGATACTATCGTTTTGGTGAAGCGATTAATTTAGTAGAAATAGGGCCCACGTCGCGTCGCATACAACGATAAACATTGTCAAATAGGGCCCACGTCGCATACGACGATAAACATTGTCAAATAGGGCCCACGTCGCATACGACGATAAACATTGTCAAATAGGGCCCACGTCGCATACGACGTTAAACATTGTCAAATAGGGCCCACGTCGCATACAACGATAAACATTGTCAAATAGGGCCCACGTCGCATACGACGATAAACATTGTCAAATAGGGCCCACGTCGCATACAACGATAAACATTGTCAAATAGGGCCCACGTCGCATACGACGATAAACATTGTCAAATAGGGCCCACGTCGCATACAACGATAAACATTGTCAATCGCGTGTAGAGACTTGCTCAAATCAGATTAGCGTTTGAGTATTCGGGCGGGTAAAGAAACGTAACCGTTCTTTAGGATAATGTAAACTCTTGTAGCATGTAGGACATGCCCTGTTGTATTGATAAATGATTTATTGGTGTAAACTAGGTGTACACATTACATTAATATTTGTGTTATGTCAATTATGGACAAAACATGCATAATACGAAAATAAATAAAATTGATTTGATCAAAAGGCGTTACAAAAAACTAAAACATGAATTGATTATGTAACAATATTACAAAAAAAAAAGAAATTGTGAATTTATACATCATGTCAAAATTTATCATTTAGGAATATATATTCTGACATAAACTGATTGATCTATTGTGTTCCCGGTGCAGATTATGGAATAAACTAGCCCGACAGACTGACTATTAAGACCAGGCAACGGCCGAGAAACACGAAAACGAGTACTTTTCAATGCGCGATGTAAGAGGACCAATGATATTGATTCAAATTTTAAAAATATCATAGATAAGGGAAAATCTTGAAAAAATTTTTGACCAGGACAAAATTTTAAAAAGTAACCGGCTTTATTATAAAAAAAATTATAAATTTCTCACCAAAAAAAAAGTTAAATAATTCGTATGCTCACAATTATCAGCGACAACACCCCATTATTTTTTACGAATAAAATAGCCAGATCACTTTTCTATTTAATAGCCGGAGAAGTTATTTTTTTAATGTGTATATCATGAGTAATTAATTAAAAACTCAATCAAATCCATTTGCGCCTTCTCTAGTTTAGCTTTTACCCTACAGTGTTTGCTCAGAAAATTTGATCAGGCACTATCTGGGCCGCAGCACGCAGTGGGGGCCGCGCTGCCGCCGCACCGATGCGACGTTGCGACTCCGACGAGCGCACGATTGCCTGTTCGCACAGCAGCGCCGGGCTGGCAACGCCGCAACGTACGGACGGCGCGAGACGCGTGCTGTTTGTTTTGGTTATTGTCTTGTAACTCTGTGCGACGACAACCGAGACTATTATTTACTTCAGAATTATTTTCAAAATTATAAGTTAGACTTTAGTGTACTATATTATATTGAAGCTTCAGAACATTATTGTAGTAGGAAATAAGTTAGGTAATATTTTTATTTGGTATTGTGTGTAAATAGTAGGTAAACAAGTGTTCAATAGAAAATGGGGAGGAATGATAAGCGGAAAGAATTATTTTTACGAAAACGAAAACCTAAAAATGACGGAATAAACATTCCGAAAAGTTGGTTTTTGCTAGAAATGATAACCAAATGTAAAATTACTTATTTTTAAGGGCAAAATTAGTGACCTTGGACTAAAGGTCAATGACCTTTTTAGGGAAAAAGTTGGTTTTTGCTTGAAATGATCACCAAATGTTAAATTACTTAGTTTTGAGGGGTAAAATTAGTGACCTTAGACTAAAGGTCAATGACCTTTTTCGGGAAAAAGTTGGTTTTTGCTAGAAATGATAACCAAATGTAAAATTACTTATTTTTAAGGGCAAAATTAGTGACCTTGGTTGGACTAAAGGTCAATGACCTTTTTAGGGAAAAAGTTGGTTTTTGCTTGAAATGATCACCAAATGTTAAATTACTTAGTTTTGAGGGGTAAAATTAGTGACCTTAGACTAAAGGTCAATGACCTTTTTCGGGAAAAAGTTGGTTTTTGCTAGAAATGATCACCAAATGTAAAATTACTTATTTTTAAGGGCAAAATTAGTGACCTTGGACTAAAGGTCAATGACCTTTTTAGGGAAAAAGTTGGTTTTTGCTATAGTCGATTACCGAAAGGTATATTATACGTTAGAAAGTTAAACGGGTGGTTAAAAAAAAATAACCACGAAGGCTAAGGCAAGGAGCTCCGCTTCGCTTCGCTCCTTGCCTTAGCCTTCTAACCATACCTATCCCTGTCGGTTCTGTGTTAATGTACGACCCTCGTTAGAAAGTTTAACGGGTGTTTAAAAAAAAATAACCACGAAGGCTAAGGCAAGGAGCTCCGAAAAAAAATGGTAAAAAAAATCTCATCTTTTTTGTCTTGAAATTGAACGACACACTTTGACCTCTAGCGCCGAGGTCATTAAACTTTAAGGTCAATGACCTGAACAAAAGTTGCACCCCTAGTGACCCCCTTCACGATACCGTAAGAAAAAACATATGTTAATTATGCATAAAAAAATCGTGAAAATTTTTCTGTCTTTTTCGCCTTGCGTCCCGTCAACTACAGTCCAACCCTAAAGCACTAATAATAAAGTCTATATTTGGCAAATTCGTCTACAGATTATGGATTATCACATGCCTACTACCTATAATATATTATAGGTACCTACTTCAATTTTTCGGCCAATATTCTGCATTTACCTACCTATATTTACCTATTTATCTATGCTCTAGCTAGGCAAATCAAGTTGACGCGTGCCGCCGCCGCGCTGTTAGCAGCGCCACGTACGCTAGACCAGCGCTGCCGCCCGCCGCTCTGGCGTGATCCTGTCGAGCGCGACCGCATAAAATTTGTTTGAGTGAAGCGGCGCGGTACTCGATTTTGAAACAATAGTTTATCAATGCGCCACCTTAAACAGCAAAAAACCTATACCTATAAAACGACTTATTCAAATTCAAACTACATCAGCTCTACCGAAATAGTTTCTTTCGGTAACGTGATAATTTAAAGTTTTTTTTTCTTTTATGACACTTAGTTATGTATGATGAAGGGTCGCATTAGCTAAAGTAATCCGGTAATTAATAGTATATTAGGTTTAAATCATCTTTATCTACCTTATTTTAGGTTGATAACCAACCTCATAAACAAGGCCATTCAGCACGATAATCCAAAACTTGCATCTATATTATGTATTTAACTAAATCATCATCATTGGCGTATTCATCCACTAACGTTATAATAATGTAGCGTTCGTCGGTCGGCACTTACGTAGACGGTAGACGACTTGTAAGACCTGCACGTAAACGACCATAGAGAAAAGTAAAATTCGGGAGATACCTATGGTACGTTCTCCCAGCGCTACAAATGGCCTATGTTGAAACAAAGACATGCTATTTCCAATCTTGTGCAATATTTTGCACAATTTTTTAATTAACAACAAGGATGGAAGGACGTACGTATACCGGAGTGCGACTGAGACTACACATGCACGGTGCATCGCAACAAGACATGACTGGAAGACTGCTCGCACGATTTTATTGTATATTTCTATCCCTGTCTGCAAATGGTGAAATAACCCAGAAGAATATAAAGAACATTTTAAGTTTTGTTGTACTAATACCAAATACTGTTACGAAGTAACATTATATCGTATGTGCTAACACCTAATATTTCCTTTTTTTACTGAAAGTAGGGAACGACAGATACCCCGCACTATGTGAACTTTTATTCTTCCAGACTACAACTTTTATTTGGTAGTTAATAGGAAATTTGATTTTGAGCCTAACCTACTTTGCTTAACAGTTCAGTTAAAAAGAAACCACATTAGCTTTAAAAGAGCTCACCTGACTACAATCCTGAACCAGACATGTTGTTTTTCATTGGATTAAGTTGCTTGAAGGCTCCAGTGTACAATTTGAAACGTTAGCTTGCTTGGTTGACAGTTGATAATGGACCGCATCAGCAAAGGCATCACAGACAAGGTGTCCCGTCAAGGCGAGGTCGCGAGCGCGCTGTTCAAGTGGGCCTACGCATACAAGCAGACCTGGATGCGGCGCGGGTACGACACGCCCGTGCTCAACAAGCTCGTGAGTACCTTCCTTGCTACTACGCGTACAAGCAGACCTGTATGCGGCGCGGGTACGACACGCCCGTGCTCAACAAGCTCGTGAGTACCTTCCTTGCTACTACGCGTACAAGCAGACCTGGATGCGGCGCGGGTACGACACGCCCGTGCTCAACTAGCTCGTGAGTACCTTCCTTGCTACTACGCGTACAAGCAGACCTGTATGCGGCGCGGGTACGACACGCCCGTGCTCAACAAGCTCGTGAGTACCTTCCTTGCTACTACGCGTACAAGCAGACCTGTATGCGGCGCGGGTACGACACGCCCGTGCTCAACTAGCTCGTGAGTACCTTCCTTGCTACTACGCGTACAAGCAGACCTGTATGCGGCGCGGGTACGACACGCCCGTGCTCAACAAGCTCGTGAGTACCTTCCTTGCTACTACGCGTACAAGCAGACCTGTATGCGGCGCGGGTACGACACGCCCGTGCTCAACAAGCTCGTGAGTACCTTCCTTGCTACTACGCGTACAAGCAGACCTGTATGCGGCGCGGGTACGACACGCCCGTGCTCAACAAGCTCGTGAGTACCCTCCTTGCTACTGCTTACTGAACTTATAAACTTACGTGTACTAAAATAACTGCGAACACATGGCCAGAAGCTAATTTATCTATTATCAAAGTTATGAAATTAATTTTGAGAAGAAATGAACATTTTGAATAATTAACAAAGTGTCTATCCTTTTTTTTTCAGCTTGTAATGGTAGGTTACTAAACTTACCAACATTCCCGCCCTAATACTTAAACGCAATTCGGATGTAAGATCGTCGCAAGTTGCCATTTTTTTATTTTTCAATGAAAATCTGTCAAAAAATTCGTTGAGACGTGCTTAAATCTCAGATGCGTTTGAGTATTCGGGGGTTACAGTGTGTTTCTACTCATAAAGTGTTATTCGAATACTTTTTATTCTAAAAACGTCGAATACTACAAGATTTAAAGTCCACGCGCTTTTAAATATATTCATAAAATCTCTTAAAGCCATAGCCCTTACCCCTTTAACATAAGGTTGATAATCCTCAGATATTCGACAAGATCCGCGGCCTGCTGGGCGGGCGCGTGCGTATGATGATCTCGGGCGGCGCGCCGCTCTCCCCCGACACACACGCTCAGGTAACGCACACAACATAGTTCATCACCACACGAGTACTTCCACACGTGGACAAGCTGGCCAGTGGCCAGGTGGATTCCTGGTCGCAGTGGAGGTGTAGTTAATGCAAAGAAGGAAGCTGCTCGTACGACAACCGCGGAATGACTTGGTACACACTTTTAGTTTCACACCGACACTAGTCTCCATAGGCAATGCTAACACCTGACGATGACGTAAGCAGAGGATCGGACTTGTCATGGCGGCCCTACATCCTATTCCTGCCATCTCAAAATCCATAGTTAATGTGTGTTTGTTGAATTGTTTCTCTGGTCAGATACGCATCTGTCTGTGCTGCGACGTGGTAGCCGGCTACGGACTGACCGAGACGACCTCCAGCGCGGCCGTCATGGACGTGTGGGACCGGTCCACGGGCCGCGTGGGCGCGCCCACCACTGGGACTAGGCTGCGGCTCATCGACTGGGAGGAAGGCAACTATCGCGTCACCAACAAGCCTTTCCCGCAGGTACTTTAAAGATGCTAATCCCAATATACCTACACGGTCCAGTTCTGACCTAGTTCGTGGCGAGGGAAGCGACCTGTGCTGTGTGTATCAACATTAACTACTTTGGTCGCTGCTCGATCCCTGTATTAACTGTTCCTCTTGACCCCCAAACTGTGTATTATAGTATTGAAATGTAGTATCTATCAGTAAATGTATAATTTGTGTCGTTCAGGGTGAGGTTATAATCGGCGGCGACTGCGTGGCAGAAGGGTACTACCGGCAACCGGAGAAGACGCGCGAGGAGTTCGTGGACGAGGACGGCCGGCGCTGGTTCAAGACGGGGGACATCGCCGAGCTGCATCACGACGGGTGCATCAAAATCATTGGTAAATATTATATATAACTAACTATAAGTACAGGGCACAGGCTAGACTTACGCGAGCCATGCGTGTCTCGAGGCCTCCATGCTGTGATTGTAGTATAACGTAGTCTGAATGAAAAAGGAATCTGGGGAGAAGTGGCTGGATCAATATTCAAAAGTATGAATCCGTATCCGTGTAGCGCACAGTCATCTTATGAAAAGTCATATGCTGTGGAGACTTTTCAAAAGATTACCTACTGCGCGCTGTGGAGGCTACCAGAAGTGTCTCACTCAATGAAAAAGCCAAGTATAAGGTTTAAATCATAAGAAGCAATGTCATCATTACATAAAATTATACTTACCCTATTGTCTCACCAAGGAAATGTAAACACTAGATTTTAAGATCTAACCTACGAAAATTTTACGCTTATTTAATTCTTTCAGACCGCAAAAAAGATCTCGTGAAATTGCAAGCTGGCGAATACGTATCCCTCGGCAAAGTAGAAGCGGAGCTGAAGACTTGCCCCATCGTGGAGAACATCTGCGTGTACGGAGACAGCTCCAAGAACTACACGGTGGCGCTGGTGGTGCCGCATCCGCAGCGGCTGGCCGAGCTGGCGATGCGGCTGGCGGTGCTGGAGACAGACTTCGCGGCGCTCTGCAAGAACGAGGCGGTCGAGAAGGCGGTTGTGAAAGAACTGGCTGACCATGCTAAAAAGTGTGAGTATTTAACGAGTACAAGGGTCGTTCCTATTGGTCAAGCTGGCGGCGCGGCTGGCGGTGCTGGAGACGGACTTCGCGGCGCTCTGCAAGAACGAGGCCCTCTACCACCTACAAGGGTCGTTCCTTTTGGTAATGGCCTTTTGAATAGAGAGAACATATAAATTCGAAAAAACAAACCATAAGCCAAGTTGTTAGTACGGTTAAGTTTGTGTTCCCATCAGAAGCCATTTGAGTTTTAGTGCTGTAATTTGAACGTGAAGTAATATTCTGTGTAACTCATGTCCTCCGGCCACGTGGGATCACAACCTGCGACAGACTGCAGGGCAGATGGTAGATGCGTCAAGCTGAAGACAGGACTCTATGGCGGTCATTAGGGCAGTCTTATGTCCAGCAGTGGACTAACATAGGCTGCTGATGATGAATTTAAGCCTTTCTTCATCATCATCTTCCAGTCCTTCTTCCCCATGTATTTTTCTTCCAATTTCCTCTATCTTATTCGTCATCTCCGTACCTACTTACACCTTTCCTGTGTGAAAGAGGACCTGTCCTCTTTCACACAACCCATCCATCTTTTCTTCCGTCTTACGCTCCTTTATATCCGGTTAAGAGAAAAATGTTAGGTTTGAACGTTCAGGTTTAAACCTAACATTTTTCTCTTAACCTGACCTTCTTCCCTCCGCATAACATATCCTACTATACTCATCTTTTCCGTCACTTTCAAACTTCCTCTGACGTACCTACTCGTTCTTTATCTCTCCATCCTTGTCACTACACACATCCATCTCAGCATTCGTATTTCCGCTGCATGCACAGTTCGGTCATCCTTCCCTTTCGTTGCCCAACAATCAGATCCATACAGTACAAGAGGTCTAAGCACTTAAATTTTCCCCTTCATTCGCATGGGGCATTAGACGATCGCATATAGTTCCTGGATCAATGAACCAAGGTACCTACTTAACCTTAATTGCATGCACCTTAATTGCATGACAAGAACAATGTCGTCGGCAAACAGCATGCACCAGGGTGCCCCCTGTGTGATCTTCTCCTCGGTTTTAGAGCATGCATAATAAGAAGGAACAAATTAGGGCTTAAAGCTGATCTCTGGTGCTAGCCACATTAAAATTGTCGATAACCCAGGCTTCCAACCGCACGCAAGTTCAAGCTGTACATTGAACATTTCAATCTCATTATTCTGGCAATCACTTCCTCGCATACTTTCCTACCATGTGACATGAGCGTTATTTCCCGGTAGTTGCTACAGTCCTGAACCCTTGTTTTTGAAATCGGCACCAGCCGACTGTTGCACCATTTGTCCGGATCGCCTCTCCTTTAAACTACTTATTGAAGAATAAAGTGAGCCACTTCCAACCATATGCCTTTAGAAACTTCTATACTTCTACTAGTTACCATCTGGCACACTGCTTTCCCATTTTTCATGCTTCTCTCACCTCTTTCTTAACTTTTTATATATACTTCTCTTCTACCACGCCTTTGTTAATAGGTGGATTCTCTAACATTCCACCCTAACATTCATTCATTTGTCAAAATATCTCTGTCATTCATCAAATTCTTTCCTTCAACATATTTTATACATTAAGCCCCACTTGCACAACAATATTTAAATGTCTAATTTTGATTAACTTTGACGTATTTGTATGGTTTGACAACTCACTAATCAAAATTAAGAAAGTTAATTATCGTTGTGCAAGCGGGCCTTAATGTAGATGATATCTCTTTTTACAAAAGCCTTTCTTCCTCCGTAGGAAAACGAGATATTCATAAAATATTATGGAAACATTAATAAAATGACCAATAAGTGAGAGAGAAACAGTGGAGTATATTTATTATATTCGTTGAACAATGCTTGAGTTAGTCCAACTGCCAGGCTTCTTCCTTCTCCTGGCTGGATTAATAACTGAAAGTGTATTTAGCACTGATTTCACTCCAATTTGTATTATTTCCAGGTGGCCTGGAAAGATTCGAGGTGCCGGCCGCAGTGAAGCTCTGCACAGAAGTATGGTCCCCCGACATGGGGCTTGTCACGGCAGCCTTCAAGATCAAGCGGAAAGACATCCAGGAGCGGTACAAGGAAGACATCAAGCGGATGTACGCTTCCTGAACTGAGCAATGTAGGGACAGATCAGAGTTTAGCTTGTGAGAATGGGGGTAAACGTTCACTGTGTATACTTTTCAAATTTGTGCTTGCAGATTGTAGTTTGTTAGGGACATGAAATAGGTATTATAATATAAACACGGCTTTTAGATAGATATGTATTGTAATGAATATTTGAGATGTGACTTCCTTAGGTGAACTTTAGGTTGGTTATGAATTTGTTCCATTGTTAAAGGCTTTCCGTGTTAGAGATAACGGTTACCCCCATCCTCGCGTAGGTATAGGAGAGTAGGCCATGTCTGTATATCAACATCACAGGTGTACATTTCATTGAAACAGACGCGTCATCCCGCACCGATTGGAAGTAGTCATAATAAATAGTAGCTTTGATCGGTTCTGGTTATACATTTTGATACTAGGTCTTGTACATATTTATTAATTTTCGTCTCTAAATGTAGTCCGTACTACCGTAATACATTACTCGTGTGAGCATGCCTGTTCTGTTGTAAATGTAGTCCGTACTACCGTAATACATTACTCGTGTGAGCATGCCTGTTCTGTTGTAAATGTAGTCCGTACTACCGTAATACATTACTCGTCTGAGCATGCCTGTTCTGTTGTTAATTTTCAATGCAAAATTATATTCAAGATGAGATTATTATGTAAAATAGATCTGACTTTGAATGATGTGTGAATGCTTGGAGTGAATGACAGGGGTAGTTGAAGAGCGACGCGAGGCGGTGGCCTATCCCATCCTACGCCTTCGGTTGTCGTTCCTACAGAGACAGTGTATTTACGGAACTACGCAAACTCGATAGAATAAGTTAACGTTTAGTACTTAGAGAGTACCGGGGTTAGAGTCTGCCAATTAATAATAATTTCTGCAATAATATTAGCGTTTTAGTTGTTAATCAATGCAAGAACGGATTGCGTTCGGTGATGACAGATCACTGCATAATCTATAGCCAAATGGTTTGTTTTACTTTTGTGTTTAGTGAATGTTGCCACCGCGTCCATTTGCACCGTTGGAGCTCGTCGGGGCTTTGTATTTCCAAAACAGCTGTAACTTTAAGTTTCTGTGATAGAGCGCGAGGCACGCGAGCGCCGGCCGACGCGCGACGCGGGGGCAACGTGTCGTAGAAGCGAAAATTGTTGATTAGTTTTATTAGATGAATCATGGGGTATTTCTGTACTAGAGCCGGTATCGATAGCCAAGGCAAGGCTAGTCAGTGTTATTCTGGATGTGAACCATGTTACTGTCAGCATTTTGTCTATCTCTGGCTGCATTTTGCTGAGCATTTACATTCTATTATCAATTTTAATGTATTTTGTGAATCATTCTAAATGTTAAATATAAAATTCCATTGATGTATTTAATGTGAAATGTATTGTAAGTTACTGTAATGAGTAGCGACATATTTTTCGACATAAATGTAATAGTTTTGGAAGTATAGTGTAATATAATAAATATTACAAAAAGCGTCTGTAGGTGTTCTTTGCTCAGTTTTTATGTAACTACTTTTGTTTGAAATTCTTAAAAATGCAATGAGAACCATTTTTGTATTATTTATTCAATAAATGTTAATAAAATCATTTATACATGTTTTATTTTGTAACAACGGCTTGATATGTCAAAAGACTAGCCTATAGACTACTTTGCCGTTCAGCCTTTGTCCAATGCTCAGAGCAATAACTAAAGCATAGAGGGAGCGAAGAAATTACGATATATCTAAGCTCTTCTCTCTTATAGCGCAGATTGTACTGGTTTAGGAGACAAACGCATATCTATCATGTAGGCTTAAAGCTAAATGGGCATTCCGAAGATGTCAAATGGTCACACTTGGTCTCTTATTACACAACCAATTAAAAAAATCACAATAGTGCTTAGTACACGGTTAACCGTACAAAGTATTTGATTTAGTTGCTTATTACGTCGTGAATGTAAATACGTGAGCTGGGTCATTGTTTTACTAAAAATAATAGATTTTTTGCATAATTTTTTTAAGAAAAAGGTGCAAAGGACAGATGCATAAGCTTTTAACATGGCTTGTTTTGTGTTATCGTGTAAAACACATTCATCACGGAAAGAAAACTAAGTATAAATTTGTAAGTTTTCACCGGTAAGTGCTTTTTTACAGTTTTTATACAAAATCCCGCGATATATTTGGATGTGATCACTAAAACCATACATATTAGATTGCTATTCATCCCTCAAACCATATTTATTACAAACTATATTGTAATCGCGAAATAATTTACAAATATATTGTTAATTTGTGAGGTAATGCTATGCTAGTGATGTAGATAGGTACTTTTTATCGATACGATAATTTTATGCCAATAATTTGTAGAAGTTATCGTTTTCTTTTTTAATATGCCTCCAAATGAGAAAGAGAACTGGTGTAAAGCGATACCGAGAGCCAGAATTAATTGGACTAAGCATAGCCGAATATGTTCTAAACAGTGTAGCATATCCGTGATTTTTTTTATGTCTGCAGATTGAACTTTTATTAAGGTTAAAGCCAGGTAGTATTTTTTTAATAAGCTTTCATTGTTTCAGAATGATGATGATGAGAATCTACACCCAAATCCAGGACGGCTTTTGAAATATTTGCCCAGAGAATATTTAAATGTGAGAGAATATGGAAATATCCAACCGGGCGAAGCCGGGGCGGGTCAGCTCTTAATAAATTAAAATTTTGAGGTACGGAACCCTAAAAATGGATATTATTGCAAACCTTAAGCCTTGGCCGTGAAGAACTATGACTGTCAGATTGCACGTCAATTTTACCAAAAGTAGTCGACAGAGGGCACTTATTTTTTACGTAGACTTATGCAAAGTTTATCATTTGTAGAAGATTTAAACTTCTTTTGTTTTGGTTGCTGGCACAATCACATGTTACTAATTTTATTCCTAACTAACATTTGCCTGCGGCTTTGCTATTTTGGAGGTACATAAATAAGTGTGTATCTTGGCCACGCATAACGGCGAAAGTACATACTGAATGAACTCAAATAAAACTTGCAGGGGCGCACCGTGAGTTTGTGGGGCCCTGGTTTATATTACTTAAGGGCCTAGCAGGTCACAGCCAAAGGCTTTGCGGAGATCATTCTTCGGTTTTTAGTGACCAGTTGGGTTATAATTTAAGATTATTCGTGGGGTTTGAAGAAGTCGATAGTCAAGAATAAGACAACTAGCCAGGAGTGTTAACGGCGGAGCGAACGGCGATTTTTTTTGGGTTTAAATACGCACCGACAAATATGGAAGAACGGTGTCTAGGGACTTATAAAGGGTGTCCCGAAACTCAAGGGCAAGCCGAAAACGGAAGACAGTTGTATTAATTACGACTCAGAAGAAATAAACATTCAAGGTCCATCTCGTCCAATAGTTAAAGCTTTTTACTGAAAATCAGAAAATCGCTCCCCGGCGGCGCCAAACTTTTCAAACTGAAAAAAAAGTCCAACGCGATAGGCTGACATATCGCAGTTATCCTTGATTTCAAAAAAGTATATTTAGTAGGTAATACGTTTTACCTTCACAAATTATCATCATCATCATCAGCCTATACCAGTCCACTGTTGCATAGATCTCCCCTAATGAGCGCCATAGCTCCCTGTCTTCAGCTTGCCGCATCCAGCATCTGCTAGCAGTCTTTCGCAAATCGTCATCCCACCTGGTAGGAGGGCGTCCTTTACTACGTCTTCCGAGTCGCGGTCTCCACTCAAGAACACGTTTACCCCAGCAGTTGTCGGTTCTTCTTGAAATATGGCCAGCCCACTGCCACTTCAGCTTAAATTAAATAGCTTTAGCTTAAATTATCATAATTTTTAAAACATGATAATATATTTTATTTTGAGTTTCGAGAGTCAAAATAATGCCAAATTCTAGAAAAAGGTGTATTTTTAAACACTTAGTTTAACTGTAACGAACGTAAATGATCAGAATAAAAAAATACGAAAAGTAAGGAAAAAGCCAGTAGGAGCCGAGTAATGGAATAGAATTTATCTATATATTATATAATATAATCTATATAAATATTTATTCAGAAAGAAAATAACAATCAAATAACAAATTTAAATTAAAACTAGTATTTACAATAGAAACAATTAAGCTATCTGCAAATTGTTGCAAACAATCTACAGGTAGCTCAACTGATCCATATCAATACCAGTTGGAAGCGTGCCTAAGACACTGGCTGCATTGCCCCGCTGTATAGCAATGCTGATCTAAATAAAATAGAACAGAAAACTGGGTGAAATATCAAGAGATCTCTGAAACTGCAAGAGATATGAAGCTGAATTTTACACGGAGTTTCCTTTTAGTACGTAGGCTAAGAACAGATTTTTGGAAATTTACTTGAAGGAATGTTTTCAAAAAAAGTTTTAAAATCGTAAAGGATTGGTTGTAAAACTTTGGCGTTGATAGTTTACATGGAAACCAACACATAAGGTATTATTAAAGTCCACGCGAACGAAATTGCTGGCTGGTCAGTGGTCAGCTAGTAATATATAAAGCGGAAAAATTTGTTTGTTTGTTTGTTTGAACAGGATAGGCTCCAAAATTACTGGGCCGATTTAAAAAAAATCTTTCACTATTAAAATGCTACATTATCCCTGACGAACATAGGCAAAACAATATACCCGTGCGAAACCGGGGCGGACGCCTAGTATGAAAATTAACTGATTTGTAAAAATAAAAAACCCACATAAGTTCTTTACGAATTACAGAGCCAGACTAATATGTTATTTGAGTAATCGTTTAGATTTTCTATTTCTTGCTTAAATTTTGAACAATTCAATAACTCCCGACGAAAATTATAGACCAGCGCTCAAAGATCTACATAGGAGCTTCTACCTATTTTATTACTACGGCAATTTACAAAAAAACCATTGGCTAGTTTGTGGTACCTAACGTAAGCTTCGTCTGTAATAGATTGATTTTTTATTGTTCAGGCAGAGATGCGAAGTTGTCTTGCTGGATACAAGTGCCTAAGTGCCTATTGTCTAATTGTCTATAGGTACTATACAAAATAAAAGTATTACAGATGTATTTAAAGAACCTTATGGTAGGTATCACCAACGGACCAACGTTTTTTTTTTTTTTTTAAATAAAAAAAAATTATAATAAGTGGTGGCGCTCGGGTAATGCCTTAATCAAATGATAAAAATAAAGTATTTACATTCAAGTATTATCTTATTTTGACTTGGATGGATGACCGCATACTGTATACGGCTTATTACATTTTAGATAAAAAAAAATGAATGCTTTTGCGAAATAGTTATGTAACCCTCGTATTTATAGTAAAAAAAATATGGTTTTTTATCAGCGCGTCCTACCTGTCATGACCTATACGGAGCTGATCGAGACTTAGACACTCACTACAGGGCTGATCCACGAGCTATGAAAAGAGCTATGCTCGGAGTTCCTCTGAAGGATAGGATTTGTAACGAATACTTACATCCGACAGAGATCCAAAGTTATTGACATAGCTCTAAGAATTAGCAAGCTGAAGTGGCAGTGGGCCGGCCATATCTCGCGAAGAACTAACAACTGCTAGGATAAACGTGTTCTTGGATGGAGATCATGTCTCGGTAAACGTAGTGTAGGACGTCTTCCGATCAGGTGGTATGACGACCCATGAGACTGCAGGCGGATGCTGGATGCGTCATGCTGAAGACATAGCGCTAATGGTGCTCATTACTGGCCTATGACTAGTAGTGGTCTAACATATGCTGATGATGATGTATTGTAATAACTAACTCAGTCACCTAGTAAGTACCCAACATCTTGAGTAATATAGATATTATAATACTAGTTTACATCTGGACCGTGTTTAATTATTCAGTAATATTTATTTATGTTCATTTAACTACTACCATTCCATTCTACCAAATTGATAACTCTGTCAATGAATAAAAATACTGCAAAATCCTTGTAACGTAGGTGCAATCCATTATATATTCTATTACAATGACAAATGAACTATTGAACCCGCAAAACAAAAGTTGTCGAAAATCGTAATTCGTAAGGCGTGTCTAGCTGTCATCGCGAAAAAAGTAACATGACCTCGCGTCCGTCCATGGAGGCGGCTAGCCCCCGACTGACGTTAGTGGAAACGATTTTCAGTTATATACAAAGGGATATTTGATCAATAGGGTTGAATTTATCGTGGCAAAATATTACCTAGGTTCCAATTACTTCGCAAAACGCCTTACAAAAATGAGTTTTTTGGGATTTATTACTATTGTATTGAATTCTACAAAAATTACGAATGTTTATTAGAAAGATATAATGTAGAAGTAGCGGTACCTGTATTTTCTTTTTCATCTGGAGTTATATATTTTATGTAAAGGCTCAAACGCCCTGCTATTTTTAAGCGTTTTTCTCCAGTGATTTATTATAAAACTACACAAAATAATGAAAAAAAGAGGTAGTAAAGATAGTTATTAGTTATTTGTTTATATAATGTGGTATTTTTCATCACTTAAATCGTATGCACTTTAGAGCAAAACAAAAAAAGGTAAAAGCTGTTCGTCCAAGTAAGGCATCACTGAGGCCTCTTAAAAAGGACAAACAGTTTTCAAAATTTTGGAAAAATATTAAAAAACTTGATTTAAAATCGTCAAAATGTCATTAAATCCATGACTACAGGTAAATCTCCGGGACATGACGGTCTTAGCATCGAGCATCTGCGCCACGCGGGAGTACACGTACCCAA
Organism: Eupithecia vulgata; assembly: GCA_946478455.1. Taxonomy (NCBI): domain Eukaryota; kingdom Metazoa; phylum Arthropoda; class Insecta; order Lepidoptera; family Geometridae; genus Eupithecia; species Eupithecia vulgata. The sequence continues at coordinate 1,024,325 of OX297862.1, read as the reverse complement.
CACCCTGGCGATGTTTTATTCCCTGTGCATTAGTCATGCCTATGTACCTGCTGAATGCTTGAAAACTATTGTCGTACCAATAGTGAAAAACAGAACTGGGGATGTAGCGAATAAAGCTAACTATAGGCCTATATCTTTAGCAACCATTATAGCTAAAGTATTTGACAGGCTTCTGGATAACCACCTGGAAAAGCACCTACACCTGCACGACGGGCAGTTTGGGTTTAAAAAGGGGCTATCGACCGAAAGTGCTATACTTAGTTTTAAACATACAGTTAGGTACTATGTTGACAGAAAGACACCGGTCTACACGTGCTTCCTCGACTTGTCACGGGCATTTGACACTGTTCGATACAGCATGCTGTGGAGGAAGTTATGTGTCACACCGTTGCCGGGAGAGCTTTGTTAAAAAAAAAAAGTGTAAAACACACCACAATAACTTCAAAAAACTGTTTGGTTACTAATTTATAATAGGTACTTACATCATCCTCACAAAATCATACGTAGATAATGTTTATTTAGTCATTTATAATCATATTAATCAAGGTCCACTTACACAATTAAGCTATACGCACATCAATCCAACGCCGCTACCGCACAGCACAAAAATATGCATTGAAATATGGCCTCAAACTCCTTATTTTCAGATACCTACACATGAGAAAATGGATTCCGTCAAGCTTAAAGTTCGGTTTATATCTACCGACAAAGTGCGTGCCAGACAAAATATGTTATATCTACCGACACAGTGCGTGCCAGACAAAATATTTTATTCTATAGTGTATGAAGTTACTTAGCGAGCCGAGCTTCGTGTTCACAACCTGTTGACCCTTGCTGTGTGATTGATAGCACACCCACTCATACGGGTATCGTTTTCGATAAACTCGACAGGAAGAAATCCAAGGTGGCTATAATTTTTATCGAATTTTAAATAAATAAGTTTTGGTTTCCCAATCTCACCCTCAGATCACTCTGTTAACTTAATTTTCTGTACTTTTATATTTTTTTTATATAAACAGAAATGTTTACGACACTTAGCACGGACATTGGAAGAATTGTGTCGACAAGACGCAGAGCCATTAACGAAAAGAATCAATCAAGCTGTCAGTCAACTGATGCAGTCCACATTAAATACATGTAAATGTTACTGAATGCACATTTCCATAGTGTGGCGGTAGCGGCACGCGTCTGATCTGCAACAACCTTTACATGGACGAGGCTCAACCCCGACTCCGGTCACATCGAATCATCTTGCAAAGAGTAGCGATCGCCGTCGGCGCGACGAAGGCCCCTAGGCGGGCGTCATCTTGCAGAGATGTCTCAGCTGCATGATCTTGATGTCGTCGGTGCCGAATTTAACAACGCCCTCCTGGTTCTCGATGGAGATGAGGTGGCCCGTCTGCTCGCGATCCTCGCCTGCGATCACGCGCACGCGGTCCCCCGCCGCCGGTACCGCCGGCTCCAGCGCGCCCGCGGGAAGGGACAGCACACGCTCTTCCGCTGGCACGTACAGCGCCACTGCGCCACCCGACACGCCGCGCACTACGCCCACCGCGCCCGCCGCCTCGCCCCCCGCCACCCGCACCTCCAGCTCTGCGCTCGCCCACTCCCCGCCCGCGCCTGCTCCGCCGCCGCCCGGCGAGTGCGGCGACCCTCCGTACTGCGGCGAGGGCGACGGCCGGTAGGGGCTGTACGTGTGGTCCGACCCGTACATGGTGCCCGGAGTTGCGGGCGTGAAGGGCCCTGCGCCGTATCCACCGCCCTCGTACCCGGGGCTGCGCTCCAGCGAGTACTCGAAGTCCGGGTTGCGCGCCGGCGTGGCGGCCGCCGGGTCCCAGGCGCCGTGCGCTGGCGTGCGCCCGCCGTCGTGCGAGGGCGTAGCGCCGCCGTAGTGTGGCGTCCGTCCGCCGACCTCGTAGATCGGCGTCTGGCTGCCGTGCATCGGCGTCTTGACGCCCGTGTCGCGGTAGGTGGGCGTCATGCCAGGCAGCGCAGGAGTGCGCGCGCCCGCCGCGCCCGGCGTGCGCGCGTAGAAGGAGGCGGCGGGGTCGCGCGCGGCGGCGCCGGCGCCCGCGATGTGCCCGCGGTCCACGGAGATGGTCTGGCAGGCGGAGTGCAGCTCGACGCGCGCCGTGGACCCGGTCGCGTCCTTGACGATGCCGACGTTTCCCTTGTATGGTCCGCCGGTGATCTTGATCGTTTGACCGATGAGGTCGCGGTCGCGCGCGGCGCCCCCGCGGCCGGCGCCTTCGCGCCCCCTGCCGCGCCCGCCTGGCGTCTGCCCGCCGCGGCCGCCGCCGTGGGCCGGCGACTGTATCCGCGGCGACATGAAGCCGAGCGCGAGCCCTGGGCCGGCGCCGGCTGCGGCGCGGTTGCCGCCCGCGAGCTGCAGGTGGCGCGTCTTGCAGACGAACACGCCTCCGTTGTCGAGGTACATGCGCGACTGCAGGAATGCGAAGTTGCGGTAGAGGTGCTTGATCTCTCCGTTGCGGCCGGCGTGCGGGCCGTCGATCACCTTCACGATGTCACGCTTCTGAATGGTGTTCTGCTCGGAGTCGAGCGCCATGGTGAATCGGTTCTCGCGGCGCTTCTGCAGCGCCTGCGGCTTGCATTCCAGCACCTTGCCCTGCACGCCCAGCACGTGGAAGCTCTCCCGCTCGAGGCGCACGATGACGCCGACCGTCTGTGGGTCGAGCTGCACCATGTCGCCCCACTGGAAGTGTCCCAGCGAGTCGACGCCGGTCGCCATGTCGCTGCAGAGTTGCAGGTCGCGCGGCAGTACCTCTAGCTCGTGCATGGTCAGGTCGGACACCAGCACTGCGCGATGCGGCTCCACGCGCACCACCAGACCCGTGTCGCCCTCGTACCGACCCGCCACCACCTAAGGCACAAACACACAATACTATTTAGGACTCCTCTCTGAAGAACGAATACAAAGCTTCAGATGAGGGATGGTGCGAAACCATCGAGCACATGCCCAATAGAGAGGAAGTGTGATTTATTTTGTTCAACAAGAATTCCACATAATCACTGCGGCACTAAACATCATAGTAATGTAGATCTAGGAAAATAATGTTAACTTGTTAACATACCTATACTAAATTATTAATATTAATTTGAATAAATATACTTGATAATGAATGAATGAGTAGGTATTATTAGATTATCATACTTGCATTTTATACTAGGTATATCGATTAAATAGTTTTCAAAACCAAGACTTTTTATAAAACTAACAATGACCAACCATAACTTAATGAAATTGATAAATTACTTTATTAACACCTTTTTTTATATCGGGAGCATCGATACATTATTTTATTGGTCAGCACTAGTATCATCATCATCATCAGCATATACCAGTCCACTGCTGGACATAGGCCTCCCCTAATGAGCGCCATAGCGCCCTGTCTGCTGTCAGCTTGCCGCATCCAGCATCTGCCAGCAGTCTTTCGCAAATCGTCATCCCACCTGGTAGGAGCGCGTCCTACACTACGTTTTCCGAGTCGCGGTCTCCACTCAAGAACACGTTTACCAATTTAACACTAGTTTAACATTAGTATGCTCACTGACAAATCACAGTTTCAAAAATGGAAGGACCTTATTTGCTCTCTATTGGGTTATGGGCTCGATGTGTGAAACTAACGACAAACTTGGACAGGTTACTTCAGCAGCATCATCAACTGAAAGATACAAATAAAAACGAAATGATTACCTTCACATGGTCACCCTGCTTGAAGTACTTCCTCAGCTCATTAGGCTTGAACACTAGCGGATCTTTGAGCGCGTCGTGTTTAGGCATGACGGTGATCATGGAGCCGTCTATAGCGACGATACGCGCCTGCAAGTTCGCGAGATCTCCCGCCGACACCTCCACGTTATCTCCCATACTGAAGGAATGCAACGCGGCAGGGTCGTCCTTAGCCGGCGCCGCTAGTTCAATATCTACGCCTTCTGGTTGCTCTTCAAACCGTTCTAACTCAGTCAGAGTAGGCTTCACGCCTTCTGCTAGAATTGCCGACATGGTAAAGTTCTTGTAGAGGAATCCTTTACGAGAATATCTATTGCCTTCAAATATAAGGAAGTCACCGTCGGAAGTAACTTCTCCGCCGATAGCGCGAATGGCTTCAGGGTCAAATGGCTTAGCAGTGGGGCGTCGTTTTTTCTTCCTCTTAGCGGCTTCAGAGTCACTTTGAAGTGTGCGTAATGCACCTCTCAGCCGCGTGTAGTCTATTCTAGGCAGGAGTTTTAGATGGACTTGATTTTGAGCTAGATCTACATAATCTACTTGAGCTATATCATCCTTGTACAGCCCTCTCTTTAGCCTGACCCATTGCTTTGGTTTAAGACCGGACTGCTCCTTTACTACTCTCAAGACATCAGTCATTTCCTTAATGGGCACCATGTCCTGCTTCCATATACCTATTCTAAGTGTTCCTACATTGTTGATAATGTTTTTGACGTGCGTTTGTTTGTATGCCTCAATGTAGATGTAGCCTTTGACACCCTCAGGTGCTACAACTGACTTAATTTGGAAAGGTTCCTCTGAAAACTGGTATGCAATGAATTTTCTCATCAGGAGGAGAACTGTAGCTTTTTCCTCTCCTATTCTACATTTCACCATCCAGAGATTGGGGTCCTTGATGCCTGGGAGTAGAGTCTGCTGTGTGATTTCATCTGACATCTCCTCACCACCTTCACCAAAGTGTCTTAGAGCTGCTGATTCGTCTGCATACTTATTTCTAAGATATTCCTCTATTTCCTCTTCTTTCTGTGAGTCCCAGAGGTTGGTGCCTCTTCTTCGCCCTTCAATTTCCCGAGCTGTGGGCCCGATTTCGTCGACTTCATTTCCAACGATGCCCATCTCTTGGGCACCTTCTTCCCATTCGTCATCTTCATCCACCTCATCATCTACCTGTTAGACATACAAACAACTGATACTTACTTAACAAAAAAAAATATAGTTGTGTCAACTCAGTTTTAGAAAGACGCAAACAGTTTGTTGTTTATGGAAATAGCAAATTGTTTGTTTACCTCAGCTTCATCAATAATGAAGCCACCATAGCGGCTGTCTTTTTTACGTTTCTTTCTCAGTCTTTCTTCCTCTTCGTCTTCTTCATACTCCTCCGAGTCCACCAAGTCTTCCCCTTCAGGCTCTTGCTCATCCTAGAATTGATGACAATAAAAATAGGCATCTTTAATGATGAATGGAATAAATGATTTTTAATGGGTTTCGAAAATTCAACTATGATCTCATAGAGTGAGTTTTGCATTGAGTAATGCGCAATTTAGCCTATGAATTTGATGAGCAATCAGAAACGATTACTAAACAATTGCAAATACCTCAACTTCCTCATCACCAGACGCTTCTTTAGCTTCATCAGCACGGTGGCGACTGCGGCGGCTAGCGTCGGAGCCAGCCGAGCGGCTCCTGCCACGAAACCATTCACGTTAATACTTACAACGATATGTTCCAACAGGGAAAAGTGGGTATTGTGTCAACAAATAGAACCTATATTACCTGGAGCGTGAGTTTGACTTCGAACGAGACCTTGAGCGGGACCGTGAAGGGCTACGCGAGGGGCTGCGGCTCCCAGAACGAGATCTAGGGGAGCCCGAACGGGACCGCGCGGACCTGTTTGAAGCAGCACTCCGGCGCGACCTCCGAGAAACTACACTGCCTGCTTCTGAGCCGCTGCCAGAAAAATTACTGGCTTCGGAGTCCGACATTGTCACACAAAATTAGCAATTCCGACCCATTTAAATTGTTATTATAAGGAATTTTTTCCTTTTTTTCTCTGAAAGTCAGAAAACGTCACACAAACCAAAGAGAATAAAACCACTACCAAACCAATGAGTCAAAGATTATAGTATACCTCCAATGAGTATACAATAGCTTAGCTACCTACCACTACGACACTAAGAGAATTTATAACTGGAGATGTCATCGCAAGGCGTACCCTCTGCCGGCCATAAGGCGCTCTTGGTCATACGCGTTATACAAAACTACTTCACTCGTTACCGCGCGGCCATTAGCTGTCGTTTTGTGTCGCGAAGTAGTGCTTGCTTAGTGAAAACGGTGAATTGTGCGGTATTTTGGGGTAAAAGGCGATCAGAGACATAAAACTTAAGAGAACACGGTATTTCCTATCACAAGTAAATGATATTTTTTAATTTTTTTTTGTAATATTGTATAATTTAGATTTAAATGGAATACTAGTTGCGACAGTTTCAAGCGTCTTGGTAGGTGAGCAATGGCGTCTTTACCATAAGGGCACACTGGGCCCGTGCCCAGGGCCCCCATCCTCAGGGGGCCCCGAGGACCGACATTAACTCTCACATTTATATTTGCAAAACATTTTTTTCGAGCACAGTTCCTAACAGCGCCACGCTCAAAATGTTTGTTTGTCGGGTTGTACTAAATAGTAATATTTCAGAACGCATTAATAGTAAATTAGGTTTATCTACTAAGTACACTAGCGATCAAACATGTAAACCACCCCAATTCCAAAGTCAAGCTGCATAGTCTAAGACACGGAATGCAAGAAGTAGAAGGAAGTGCACGCACTTGTAGTTCCAGAACCACTGTCGCCAAACAAGATTTATTTATGTACCTACTGTACATAAATAAATCTTAACATCTGTACATTAATAACACTACAAAGAAATCTTTGTTTTCAATGGTTAACGATCCCCCTTAGGTACATTACTATAAAGGGTATCCGTTATCCTGGATGAATGTATAACACACATTAATTCATTCAGGAGGATCATCAATTTAGGGAAATTTAAGTTGTAATACCCCACATAGACCACAAGATTATACGGATTAGACAGAAGAGGCAGAATAAACAGAAGTCCGAAGTGTATAATCAGCCCTTAGAGTATTCTACGGTCTAGCCTTTGTGGACTATAAAAAGGCCTTTGACTCTGTCGAAACCTGGCCGTTCTGGAATCCTTACAGCGCAGCGATGCAAAGTAGACTATCGTTATATCGAGGTGCTGAGATGTCTTTATGATGCCGCCACCGTGTCCAAGTACAGGGCCAGCAGTCTAAACCTATCCAACTGCGCAGAGGAGTGAGACAGGAGGATGTTATATCCCCGAAACTGTTTACAAGCGCGTTGGAAGATGTGTTTAAGACGCTGAACTGGAAATGTAAGGGCATCAACACAAACGGCGATTACATCTCACACCTGCGATTCGCTGATGACATAGTCTTAATGGCAGAGTCGCTTGAGGAGCTAAACCGGATGCTGGCCGGCCTAGCTTCAGCCTCGCGACACATCGGTCTCGGCATGAACTTGGATATAACCAAGGTCATGATCAATGGCCACATTGATCCGGGACCGGTCGTCGTACATGGTCACCTTCTCGAAATTGTTTCCGAGTATACTTACCTTGGGCAGACTCTGCAGTTAGGTAAAAACAATTTCGAGAAGGAGGCCAAGAGGAGGATCCGGTTAGGTTGGGCCGCGTCTGGCAAACTACGTCTTCTCGTCATCCATACCCCAATGCTTGAAAACGAAAGTTTTCAATCAGTGCCTCCTACCCGTCATGACATGGCCTACGGAGCTGAGACAAAGAAGAAAAATGTTACCTACAACCTATATCTTTACATTCCAAAAGGGCCCCAAATTTTTGTGTGCCCAAGGGCCCCAGCATAGTTTAAGACGGCCTTGTAGGTGAGTATTGATTTCTTGGTAGAAGGCGTAGTGCGTGTTAGTGTGTAACTCAATAATGGTGTAACAACAGTCATTGTATAATTGTGTGCTTGTTTTGTGTTTGTGTCACAGCTTTTACTTGCGTGTGCGTTTGTAAGGACACTTAATTTTTCTGCATTAGTATGCATGTTATGTAAATGTGTGCTGTACCGTTTTACCTCGCCTCCCGCGAAAAACGGCAGAAAGATTTTAGTACCTACTAAAAGTAGCGCTTGCCAACTCCCGTTAAAAATGCTCTAAGCTACGACACAAAGCTTAGATGAAATACCTAGATGGTTGGCATGCGTGGCCGTGAAAAGAGACAGAGCATTCGAAGTGGTGTTGCCATGCAATTTTTTTTACCCTGACTAGGTTCGTAATTTCATGTCTGGTAGAGCCGTATGGCTTAGAATTTGCACTAACCGAACTCTTCTCGTGGGTGTCGTATGAGGCGACTAAGGGGCATACACCGGGGGGCGGGCAGCAGCGCCTCTTGCAGAATAGATCTACCACCGAACCGAACTGCGATTCACAACCCGCATGCCCAGCGTGAGGATTATAAGCATTACCCCTCATCATCATCATCAGCCTATACCAGTCCACTGCTGACTACGGATTCCTAAAATTTATTTAATTAAGTACCTACCTTAGTATGCGGGAATAGGTAAACTGAACATTGAAATAAAACTACGTTTAGGTATCAATTTTATTTTCTTAAATTTATTACCACCGCTACGTGAAGAAATAATTTCACTCTTTAAAATATTTTACTTTATTTACTATTAACTTATACAAATAATTTTGAAAAAAATATTATTGCTAGGGAATCCATTCAAACACGATAAACAGGCACAGACTTACAATAAAAATTGCACTTTGGAAATCACATTTCTGCTAAGTATTTAATATTACACAGGAATTGCCAAGATAAGACAACCAGAACAAGAAATTCAAAAGCATTTTTACATTGTAGGCCTACCTACTTCAGATAAAAGTTCAGAGAAAACAAATAAATGACACTATTTATATCTCAAACACAGTATTACCTACGTCCTTGCTTATTTATACAAATATTATTATGTAATAATGATTTTTTTGATTCTTAAGATAGTTATATCAATATTTATTCTCCACAAATCATAGGATCACAAATCAACTGAATACCCAACTTATCAAAATGTAGGTTTATCAGCCTTATATTCAATTATATTAATATTATTAGTACTTATATAAGTACATTAGTATTAACAAGTAATTTATAATATTAGTACTAAATACTATTTATTGATAATAATATAATATGCACATAATTCATAATATTGTACGTACACTTTATTAAACTGTACGTGTTTATTAATTTACACTGTGTGGTTGTATGTGTGTACTGGATTGTATTTCTCTTACAAACACAAAGTTTTCATGATTTCCTTCACGTATCTTTCCCGTAGTATTTATCTTACATGCCTGAAATAAAATGTTAAGGGAAATATGAATATTATATACATAATATTATAGTACCTAGTTTATATATGGCAAGTATTAGTTACACCAAATCCCAATACCATTAAAATATTTTTGAATTTGATTTGAATGGAAGGTAGGTAGACTAAAACACAAAGTAGGTAAGAATATTGTTTAATCAAAGTCTCAAAAAAACTTTCAACCACTGTTGCACTGAGCCATTAGTTATGTATTTATTTATTTTACTTACCAGTCTTGTAACAGCACGAGGGAACAGATATGTTCGCTGTTTCTTTTTATGAAAACATTTTCATGAATGGTTTGATACAAATTCTTGTTTTTTTTTGGGTTCCCAAATTTTTGCGAACCGTGGGGCTTCTATCTATCTAAAGCAGACGTTTTCATTACTACGAGACAGTTCATTGTTTTTGGGAAATCTGTAAAAAATAAAAACATATTATAAGTTAATGTGGATGTAAGTATTTATGAGAATATTTTGCGCCATGTTTGGGGAATTTTATTGTCGAGTGCAGGCAACCCTAAATTTTCGTAATTTTAGGTTATGTTCATTAGAATTAGCACAAAACATAATTTTTGAGCCTTTTCTCAATGGAAATCTATGAATCAATAAGTTTTGAACCTTTTTTAAGTCAAACGAACTTGTACTTACAAGTGGAATGATAAATTTGGCACTTTTCGTTCACCTTCACTTTAACATCAAATAACATTGCATCACATCATCTTTGCTTCAGGTATATATTGTTGTGAGATGCAGGAATGTCCGCAGAGTCACTTTACCACATTTAATTAGCAAAAAACATTATAAAGGTCGAATAAACAAATACTGTGTTGAAGTCCATCGATGTGCCTGGCATATTTGTTTAGCACATGGATGAGCTAAACAATGAAAAAACTGGCCACGCGGATGAAATAGGAATAGGACTCATTCTATCTCATTTTTTCTCAGGCTATCAGCATATTTTGATCTCTCTCTTGTGTGAATGAGATGGGCATATACAAGAGCTCTATACCCTTCTTCCTCTTCCTCTAAGACACAAAGTATACTGGATGGACACAAACAACGAAACAGCCACAGATAAAAGAGAATCGCCAATCCGCCACAGATAAGGCCACAGATGTACCCTCAGAGCAATAACTATAACAGTTATTGCTCTGAGGATGTACCTCATTCCTTCGTCTGAGAGATGTACTAACTAGGGATGTACGCATCATGGTCAAATTATGGCTCGGTGCAGCAGGGCTGACAGTTCGATCTAAGGCAAAACTCGCAAAACTTTTAAAATTTATTCCGTTCCACGCGCCAGTCAAAACTGCAGTCGAAACTCTTGAAAATCAATTTACACTCACAGTTCGGGTCGTTTGTCGCAATATGAAAGATTTATCGGCGTTTTAAACCGTGGACACATTTTTAGTCCTTATAATTTGTTTTTTGTTTTAAAAAATTTGCACGACGACAGTTTGATTCGCAGTTAAAACCGCGGTTTGGCACGCAGTCCCAGATACGCGGTCGCTAATTATGTAATATCAGTTAACTATGTCATACCATAAGAATAAATGGACTCTCCTTTGACCGAGTCCTAAACGCCGACATTTATATACCTACTTCCCCTTCACGTTGTAACTCACTTCTGTCGTCCAGATTTGTTGCCAAGGTTGGTACTTGCTACCATTTATTTGCCATTAGCTTCTGCCCGCGGCTTCGCACGCGTTGTTTCTTTGGAATTTAGTTTTTATGGATATGGGATCTCCCTCTTCTCTATGTTACTCTCAATCCTTTTAACGCGAGCACAAAAAGAATGCGTCATAAAAAATGTCATGTCTATAACTTAGAGGTACCTACCTACTTAACTCAAAATCGTACCGGGCTCTCTGACTACATACTTTTGATGCCAATTGTATCACTCAATAGTAAAATTTAGATAAAGTAAATACCTACCTGTACCACACACAGGTAAGAATCGCATCAGTGGTTGCCATCGGTCGTCGACCTTTTCACGTTCGCTTCGCCTCACGACCGCGGCGGGCGATGGAACAATCGTATATATATAAATATACATATATATAAGTACTTACATAGTTTATACCTACATACATAAGTAGGTATTCAATACACTAGTGAAGGGCCCAAAGAAAGTAGGCCTGCCTAAGCACAGTAGGTATTTAATTTACCCGGCATGGCTATTATATTTAGATGAAGTTGTTTTGTTAGCTAAATTAGCTAACATAGGTAATTTAGCTAAGAGCTAATTTATATATTTAGCTAATAGCTAAATTAGCTAACAAAACAACTTCATCTAAATATAATAGCCATGTAGCTAATTTAGCTGTTGTGTGTGTGTTGGCCCGTCAATATTTGAAGCTTAGCTAAATGATTTAAAATAAATAGACACGTGTTTCAGTGTTCTTTAAAATTCACACCCTAAAGGTCAAAGGTGTCATATCATATCAGGTCATATCACGAAATCTTAGGAACTAGATGAGCTACGAAGTTGAAAGATTGCATTGAGGTTTCTTTTAAGACGTTGCCGTAGCTAAGAACGGATTTTGGAAATTCGTATCTAAATATAGTTCAAATGGGGTCGTACGTAATATATATATATATACATATATATAAGTACTTACATAGTTTATACCTACATACATAAGTAGGTATTCAATACACTAGTGAAGGGCCCAAAGAAAGTAGGCCTGCCTAAGCACAGTAGGTATTTAATTTACCCGGCATGGCTATTATATTTAGATGAAGTTGTTTTGTTAGCTAAATTAGCTAACATAGTTAATTTAGCTAAGAGCTAATTTATATATTTAGCTAATAGCTAAATTAGCTAACAAAACAACTTCATCTAAATATAATAGCCATGTAGCTAATTTAGCTGTTGTGTGTGTGTTGGCCCGTCAATATTTGAAGCTTAGCTAAATGATTTAAAATAAATGGACACGTGTTTCAGTGTTCTTTAAAATTCACACCCTAAAGGTCAAAGGTGTCATATCGTATCAGGTCATATCAGGTCATATCACGAAATCTTAGGAACTAGATGAGCTACGAAGTTGAAAGATTGCATTGAGGTTTCTTTTAAGACGTTGCGGTAGCTAAGAACGGATTTTGGAAATTCGTATCTAAATATAGTTCAAATGGGGTCGTACGTAGGTAATCGAATAAATAGGATTTATAGGATTTTTCATAATAACATTAAAATCGTAAAGGATTGGTTATATAACTTTGGCGGCATAGTTTACGTGGGAAACCAACATTACATACGGTACATAATTCTTTAGTCCACGTGAATAAATCGCAGGCGGGTCAGGTATTGAGTACCTACTTATCATGCGCGCAGCCAAAGATGAGGCTTGACGGGCCACATAGTTACCTCGGCTGCGCCGATAGTTCGCATGCCATTTTGGCGGTATGCGATGCGAGGCAAGTTGGGAGGGAAGGGACCGTTTATATGGATATAGATTAAGATTTTGAGCGTGACTTGACTATACCTGCGCAAAATCCCCTCTACTAGCATCTGACAGGTCGCATCTTTGGCTGCGCGCATAATAACTCTCATAATCTTTGGGCAAACCAGACAAACCTAAATTTGGTTTCGTTTTGGAATTATTTATACAACCAAACACACCACAATACGACGACATTGTATTTTTTTAAGTGTAACGCGCGTGCGGCGACGCTTCTCGTCACGGCCCGACTGGAGTCGTATGTCAAATAGAAATCATTCATGCCTTTGCCTACTGAGGAAAAAAATATCAAAAAAAGAATAAAGAAACAAATGTGTCAAAAAACAAGCAAACAAGATGATACGAGGGTAAACATTGAACTCGCTCGCCCGGTCGCCGCCGTCGTCGCCGTCGCCGTCGCTACGCACCTACCATTACGGCGCGCGCGTACAAAGCGCGGGGCGGAAGATGGGTTGCCCCGCGCATGCTCCCGCCCCGCTTCATACCTCACCCCCTCAGAAATGCGATGCGCAGCCCACCTCGGTAAATATCGCGTGGTGGTCGTACATGGCCACCTTCTCGAAATTGTTTTCGAATACACTTGGGCAGATTCTGCAGTTGGGTAAAAACAATTTCGAGAAGGAGGCCAAAAGGAGGATCCAGCTAGGTTGGGCAGCGTTTGGGAAACTACGTCGAGTCTTCTCGTCATCCATACCGCAATGCTTGAAAACGAAAGTTTTCAATCAGTGCGTCCTACCCGTCATGACCTACGGAGCTGAGACGTGGACACTCACGGTAGGGCTGGTCCACCAGTTTAAAGTCGTTCAGCGAGCTATGGAGAGAGCTATGCTCGGAGTTTCTCTGAAGGATAGGATTCGCAACGAATACATCCGACAGAGAACCAAGGTTACCGACATAGCTCAAAGGATTAGCAAGCTAAAATGGCAGTGGGCTGGCCATATTTCGAGAAGAACCGACAACCGATGGGGTAAACGTGTTCTTGAGTGGAGACCGCGGCTCGGCAAACGTAGTGTGGGACGCCCTCCGACCAGGTGGGATGACGATTTGCGAAAGACTGCTGGCAGATGCTGGATGCGGCAAGCTGAAGACAGGGCGCTATGGCACTCATTAGGGGAGGCCTATGTCCAGCAGTGGATTGGTATAGGCTGATGATGATGATGAAATATCGCGAGCTTGAGCCCGTTTGGAGCCGAAGTTTCCCTTCTAGTTATTATCTATTCTTATCCCCTTAATTTTAATGTGCAAACAAAACAGAAAAATACATATAAAAACAGAACCAAAAAGTTTCTTGAAAAGAATTAATATACATTTTTTTTTATTGTAATAAAGCTTACAAAGCAGGTTACAATCAATTCACGGCCTAAAAATAATATAATACTTAACAAAAATAATGTAATAGAAAAAAATGTAGGTAGACAATATAATAAACAGACTAAATAATAATCAACCATACTTAAAAGGCCGCACAATTTTTTTACATAACGGTCTATAAATTGACGAGATAAAATTCTCCGTAAAAAAAAAACGACTAAATCCAAAACTGCCATTATGACACATCACTAGCAACCTGCTCGAATCTATGAATACTTAGCAACAACGTTAGCATCCCTAGTACTTCTGTGCTTAGCAAATTCTTTGTCAAAAAAAGTTGTCTATTGATTTGTCGTTCTACCCCACCGGATTGCGAAATTTACGTGAAAAATCATAAAAATCTGCATAAATTTTGAGAAAAATCAACCAAATCTGGCTCTAGTCAACCCGAGGCTATATTTTGAAATAATTACATCCCCGTGAAAGACACGTTCCGGTCAGTAGAGCGATCGTCCGTCAGGAAGGTCCAGCGAATCGCTTTCGATCGAATTTAGCCTCCTGCGGTAAACAAAAGTGGTGCATCGGTGCAGTGAATCGATCGGGCAGGGCGCGCGGTGCGGTGCGTATTAGTGTAGTGGTGCCGCGGCAACGATGGTGTTGTGAGGGCGCGGGGTGTCGGACGAGAGGTCCCTAGCCGGGGGACATGCTGGAGACGCGGTCGGCGCGCGCCGCAGACTCGGTGTGGGCGAGCAAGCCGCTGCCGGCGCCGCACGCCATGCCCAACACCAGGCACGGGAAGGCCCAGGTGGGTGGAATCAACAAGCAATATTCTAACACTCAGCAAACCTTGCATTGGTAACTGTTTGGGTGGGTGGTGGGTGGATTACGACCTATTCCAACAGCTGATAGTGTCCACATTCCTTACCTTTCTGGTCATGGATGTTGAATGCAAGAAAAAAAAAGAATTAAGTCATTAAACTGATTCATTACAATAGCAGCAGCTGTTTTCTAATTAGGATATCCTGCAGTAATTTGCTTGATAATTACTCTGGAATGTAAATCTAAAACATTTTTATTTTCCAGACTGTAGTTGTATCTGGATAGGTACTAAACTAGGTACTCCGTCATCCCATCATGACTACTGAGCTTTTCTAATTCTAATAATATCAAAACAATGATTAATTATGATGTGCATTCATAACTATTTTCAAAAATTAAACAGAAGTGTTGGTTGCTGTGTTTTTTACAATATTTTTATCAGAGTATAAATTTGTTCCTTCCAGGATGATGTCTGCTATGTGGTAGCTAAGTACGACTATGCAGCTCAGGGCGCCCAGGAGTTGGACCTGCGGAAGAACGAGCGCTACCTCCTGCTGGACGACACCAAACACTGGTGGCGGGTCCAGAATGCTCGGAGCCAGTCTGGATATGTGCCCAGCAATTATGTCAAGAAGGAAAAACCCTCTCTTTTCGATAGGTGACTGTTTAACTCTATAAAGTTGCAAATATTTTTAATTCCATAAAATGTAACACAATGCCTCAATGGTCATTGAATTGAGTCATCCATTGAATATAATTTTTCTGTAAGTAAACAATACTTACAGGAAAATCACTTAGTTATAATTTAATTGACTGGACAGAGCATTCGGTTCTTAGTCAGCATTAATAAGCCCATTGGTCTAATATTAACTGGTACTTATATCCATAAAGTTAGTATTTAGATATGCATTAGTACTTCTTGATTGGTTTTGCAAAGTTTTGCCAATCAGATTTAGAATCCAGAACACCAAGGGCACCAGCATTCTAGAATTCATTTTACTCAATCACTATTCAATGACTCAAGGATACTTCTTGCTTCAAATATGGTTTAATTAAAGAAAGGTTGTACGAGTATAAATAATATGTCATGTTTGACATGGTGTGGATGGACCAGGAGCAGGCCTGTGCACTGCTGTGGTATACACCAGGCTAATTGTTATTGTTCAATTGTTCAATTATGATCTTAGACTTAAAAGTTATTTTATGTCATCAAAAATCCTTCATAAGAATGTAAGTAAGCAATAGGGCCATTCCAAAGATCACTCCAGGCAAATAAATTTACATAACTTGTACTTGAGTCTGTATTTAAAACAAAGCCAATAAATTGATTCTACAGGAATCAACCATTTTTTTATATCTACGATATTCATTGTTTTTTAACATGAACACAACTGTCGTGTGATTGACTATGGTACTGTATTTTTTCTTCAGGTTTGTAATACTCGCCTTCTTATGTATACTTGTACAAGGCGATTCGATATAATTAAGAAAAATACAATTCAAGGCGTTTAAAACAGTGGGGATGTTATTATGTGTAAATAATTTTGTTGAGAAGTAATAAAAGATTAATGAAATGCCAAAAGTGACAAATTATGCTATGGTGATAATGGTTTTAGCAACATGGGACATGTAGTAAATAAATACATAAATAAATATTGAGAATATGTTCCACCTGTCACAATGGCCTGTGGGACCAAAATAATGTGGATTTGTGATTTAACGTGGTAAACATGTTTGATTATTAGTATAAAGGAATAAACATGGTTTTTGTAATAATATCACGATTTACGGGAGTTTATCGCGTATATTTAAATTTTTATCGACGTTTCAGAAGATTTACACAGGCGTAATCGCGGGATGACTAAACAGACTGAAACATCGGGTAAATAGCTAAATAAACGCAAGTAACACCCGTTAATAGTAATATTTCGATGCAAACTAACCACCGAAAAATAAATCGTTTTTCTTATGGCCAATACACTAAGTATTGCGTGTATGCACCTTCTTCGCATGTGACTGTAACTGCGGTGGAGGCAGCATTTAAAGAATGGTAATGTAGAGCTATCTACAAACATTTGTCCTGTGCCGGGATCGAACCCGCAAGCGGATGCGCCAGAGTTATCTTATTTACTTCCTTTCAATAGATACTGTCTTAACCTTCTTGATAAGTAAGATGATCATGATTGATACTAAAACTGATCACAGCACGGTATCCCTCCCACTATTGAGTGAGGGTAGGCCTCCCTTTGTAAGCTTCCAAATTTCGAAACAATTTTTAGTTTCCACTACAACTTCATCATTTAATTCGTCTCACGTTGATTTTTGGACGCGAATTTGCATCTTTTTCGCGAAACCATTTCAACACATCATGCCATAGGTTAGATTAATTATGGGATCAAAAACAAAGGTTTTTCCATCTTTTTAGGGTTCCGAACCTCAAAAGGAAAAAAAGGAACCCATATACTCAAGTTCGTTACCTGAAAACGTATTTGTCACATGCTCTTTAGAATGTTATCTGCCCGTTGTGCACCCATTCTTAAACACTACCTACTCTGATCCTAATCCACAACATAAACTTTTCCAGCATCAAAAAAAAAGTGAAAAAAGGATCAGGGTCCAAAACTCTGCCATCAAACAGCTCACCGGTCCGCGGCGGCGGCGCGGAGTCTCCGGGCGCGCGGCGCGTGGAGCCCGCCGAGGCACTGGGCACCGCCGTCGTCAAGTACAACTACCAGGCGCAGCAGCCTGATGAACTGTCTCTCACCAAGGGCACCCGGATCTTAATACTGGAGAAGAGTAACGACGGTTGGTGGCGGGGACAGTACCAGGCTCATTCCGGCTGGTGAGATACTACTTTCTTTATTTCTTCATCTTATTTATTTGCAGCTGCATTCTTCCCGCCGCCTAATAACCGGAAGACATCCGATTTTTGCGCCATCCACATTTTAAGAAGTTATCATCATCAATGGCTCTTACATTCACGAAGAATGGTTTCGTTTCGTTTGTCGGCGCTTACGTAGATGACTTGTATCCGCGCGCCCCCGTGCATGGTGGGGGGTCTACGACAGCCGCTGTAGCCCGTTGGTACTTCAGTGCTCACTTGTCATTTAGCTTTTGGAACAACTCTTCGTCATGGGCAACAACTCCTTCCAATATAGTGCGCTTCCGATCACAATCCGATTCCTCTTCCCAATTTGACAGGTCTGTTTTAAAAGATTTGAAGCTAGGTGCAAGAATATTGTCATAGTATGGTAGAATAAATATCTATCAGTCAAAAGCAAGATGACCGTGTACCATACATGTATCTTGTCCATACTCTTGTACGGGGCTGAGACCTGGGACATCGTACGTCAAACCGGAGATAAAACTCAATAACTTGCACATGCGTTACCTTCGGAACATCCTGCAGATCACGTGGAATAAGATCACAGACGAGAAGGTGCTTGAAACTGCAAAACTGCCCAGCATTTCCGGCCTGCTGAAACAGCGCCGGCTACGTTGGCTTGGGCACTTGCACCGTAGTCAAACTCTACTGGGGAGATAGCCGACTGAGACTACGCTTCAGGGATTTTGCTAGGCGTGATATGCAGGTGTTCATAATTATGTCATATCTACAGCCTATGCTAGGCCACTGCTGGATATAGTAGATCTCCACTAAACAGTACTACTAGTGGCGTGGCTCTCACCATCAAGAGGTAATCCCATACTTCCCGCGCTGATCATGTGGCAATGTCAGCTTTACTCGCGGGAAAAGTTGGGCTGGTGCAAATTCTACTGCTGGCATCACCAATCTATCAAATTATAGTTGGAATCCATAATGAACTATTAAAGCTCACATATATCGGTTTTTTAATCCTTCGTTTTCGTCAAGGTATAAAACATGTATTTGACAAGTTTTGTGTAATGTTTTCGTTTTTTGTTTTCACTCATACACGTTTAAAACATGTTGTAATAAAAAACTTGTTGGATGAAATTATTTGTGAACTTTTAGTGTCTACATGTGCTGGACATGTTTGTTGATACTTGTTTTCAACTTGTTGTGAGAAGAAAGTCAATCCGGTCTTATCCGGTCATAGAATTGTAGACCTACCCTAGCTCTATGGTTTTCGTCTCGTAGAACCCTTTGATAAGGCTATGTTTTCGTTCGTCCAAGGGTCATGAAACCAGCCAACTACGAGTCGACTCGCACACGGAGGGTTCCATTGCATCGTACATGTAAACCCTAACTATTTCGCAAAAGGAACCTTTTGTCGAAAAAAGCCAACATGACGGGTAACCCATCCAAGTACCCATCTTATTTCTTATTTGATAATAATGACTATTTATACAGCTTTTTATGTATTAAATTTGAAGTGCTTATTTTGCACATTATTTTGTTAGCCTAAATAAATAAAGTTATTGGGTTTGAGTACCTAATCTACTGATTGCGCCCAACAACGGTGAAACAATGTTTGCAACAAATATTAGTAGCCCTTGTTTTCTCCAATAAACAATACTTGTATAAAACACGACTGTTTTTGTAGTGAGAACGCTCTCAATCTATCAAATAAGTTTGAAACATGTAGACATAAGTGTAAACGCAGATTTGTTTTATACTTGTTTAATACTTGTTACATAACATAGTGTGAACGATAGATAGAATGCTTGAGACAAGTATTTGACAAGTTTTGTATGCAACTAGTTGTAATCAGGTTGTAATCATGTTTATTGGTCAAAACGAGGGGAAAGGATGTTTTTCAATAGAGATATGTCGTGTCAACGAATTGAATAGGTAATAATAATATTAATATTAATTAATATTAATTTATTATTATATTTTCTATGGTAAAAAATGTATTTTAACGAGATTTAAAATAAATGAAGTGTAATATTAATTATAATATTGTTACAGGTTTCCTTCGAACTACACGAGTGAAGAAGGCGACGATGACCCGGTGCACACGTACGCGATGGCTGAGAACGTGCTCGATATTGTGGTCAGTACTGTATGTAATCTATACAATTATTTATACATTTAATAATCCTTACCGATGCTTTTGGATATAAAATACTCAGAGTAGACCTACACAGTATGCTAAGATAGATCTGATTTTTTTATGTCAGATGAAATAATGTTGTGTTTACAGAAATAACGAATTGTTGATTAAGATGAAGTGCTACCCAAAACCCAGGTTTTGTCTGTACGAAAAATCCCTTTTAAGGCAAGAAAACACTATTTTTTTAAATCTTTTTTTATGATTCTCGAAAGTTTAGTTAGTGCGTTATACATACATAATATAAGACGAAGAAACACGATTGACTCAACTTGACTCGATAGAAAAAAATTGCAAAGTTTCCTTTAAATTTTCATTTTTACTACGGAAAACCCGTTTCATTTGCTAGTTATTTAACATATTTTAATGAAATGTCGTCTAAAAAATACTTAACTAAACACTTAAGAGCAACATAGTTTTATTTTTTTGCGAAAGAGTATTATTTTAGAGCAATATCAAATTTATAAATAAAAAGCTGTGAAATTGCGCGCGGGTCGGTTCTTGCCTCCCTTTCTCGCCTTCACCGCGCGGTGTTCGCTCGTCCTTGTCTCGAAAAAGTGCCACCACTTCGACTTAAGGCGAAGTAGGTTCGCTTTTTCGAGACAAGGACGCAAGAACCGGCACACGCGCAATTTCACTGCTTATTGCTTGAAGTATTTTTTAGACGATATTTCTTTTAAATATGTTAAGTAACTAGCAAATAAAACTGGTTTTCCGTAGTAAAAATGCAAAATTCAGAGGAAACTGCGATATTTTTCTATCAAGTCAAGTTGCGTCAATCGTGTTTCGACTCCCATAACTTACTAACTAAAATCCTAAACTTTCGATGCTCATCAAAAAAGATTTAAAAAAAATGTGTTTTCATGCCTTAAAATTGATTTTCCGTATAGGCCTCTATAGACCTGGGTTTTGGGACGTACTTCACCTTAAATTTACTAACACTTATGGTGAAAAACTGAAATAAAATAAATTGAATTGAATTTAAATTTAAAATGGCTGTATCTAGGAGCGAATGCCATAGTTTCCACACTTGCCATGCGGGTGCCATCGCAGTTTGGCTTTGGTTCTGCAAGGGGCGCTGCTCCCGCCACCTTGATGATATCACTGTCGCTTAGAACACCTTGGAAAGAGTTGGGGGGGGGGGGGGGTAATGGGTGGCGCCAATGCTACGCCGCGCAGGCACTAGACTCAGCCTCAATAACTTTATTTCTTTAGGTTTACAAAATAAGCACGTATACGTTTTCGATAACCCTGTATTTAAATTAGCTTCATTTATTCCATCATCACCGCCTTACCATTTTCTAGGTGGCCCTTTATTCCTTCACGTCGAGCAACGAGCAGGAGCTTTCCTTCGAGAAGGGGGACCGGCTGGAGATCGTGGAGCGGCCGCCTTCAGACCCCGAGTGGTTCCGCGCGCGAGACAACCGCGGGAACGTCGGACTCGTTCCCCGGAACTATCTGCAGGAGCTCGCGGATTACCTGAGCATCCCTCCGTGAGTATAAGCTGCAAGCTACGAGAAGGGAGAACGTAAAGTGACCGCTTTCAGACCATTAATCCTCAAATTCAAAATGCTTTATTTCCTTGAGACCTTATAGGACTCTTGTACACGTCACAAAACTCAGATTACCTGATAAAAACTTGGAAATAAAGTGATCACTTTGATTTTTTGTCCACTTCAATCTTTTTAACGTAAAGTAAATAAGCGAACAAGAAACCTTTTCCTTGTTAGTGTTAATGTTAGTGGAGCAAAACTCGTCCCAAGCTTTTTCATCATATAGCTAGATAATCTGATATTTAATACACAATTTGTTTGAATTTATTTATTGTTAATTTTTCTATTGAAGTTTACTATCTAAGGTAATACCTAAGAATAAAGTACTGTTGTGGACAGTACTTTCAAAAAAAATTCTACCGATTCTTCTTTTTCGTTTACATCAGCCTTAACTTGTTTTACATTCGGTAAAAAAAATCAAATACATTTAGTTGTGGTTTCGTTGAGCAAAAGATTATTGACACTAAACCAATGGACTGCTTTTAATATTGCATTATATATTATTGCATATTGCAACGGGGCGTTGGACTTGTTCGGGAACGAAAGTGATGGCACTTATTGGTGAGGCCATGCATATTTATGAATAGTTAGATGCTGAGATTAAAATATAGACAAAGCCAAAGACGAGCATTTGCAATTAGGTTGCGATGGAGTGTTGGGGTGGCTGGCGGGAATGGAAAACTCTGTTCTCAGACAATGCGCAGGCCTTTATCCAGCGGTAGACTAACAAGGGCCGATGATTATAATGTGGAGCTGGGCCAGTTTCTTTTATCTACGGGTCAGTTTTGATACTGCTCTTGTTGTTGAAGACGTATAATGTGTAATTTTTTTTAGCGATGGCGGCAACGCTGATAGGGGCGGCGGCGGCAGCTCGGGCTGTGCGGGGCGCGCCTGGTACTACGGAGCCATCACGCGCACGCACTGCGACCTGCTGCTGAACCAGCACGGACACGATGGAGACTTCCTTATACGGGACTCCGAGACTAACGTAAGTACAAACACTATTACAAGTTAAACCTGCAGAGTGGCCCACTGCCTGCCGCTGGGGCCCCGCGCCGGTCGCGGGCTACAGTCGACCCCTCCAACTCGACTCGCGGATCTCGTAGCACTGGACCAAGAGAACCACCCAGAGGCAGAGCAGCAACTTCCTTATGTGTCTTTTACAATATAATACAACTGCAATCACCAATGTGAAGTGACAATGGCGAAACCCCTCGTTGACGCAGCCGCGTGCAGAAGTAGACGTGTGGTGTGTATGCTGAGGAGGAGGTGGCATCCCACTGCAAAGCCCTCGCGCAACTTTATCTGCAGCTAGCTAGCCACATGCTTTATACGAGGAATCCAGTTCGAGTTACCGTCTCCGCCCGGTCACGCGATCTCAGCCCAGGTAGAGCTGAGTCCGCGGTAATGTTCGAGTTACCGTCTCCGCCCGGTCACGCGATCTCAGCCCAGGTAGAGCTGAGTCCGCGGCAATGTTCGAGTTACCGTCTCGGCCCGGTCACGCGATCTCAGCCCAGGTAGAGCTGAGTCCGCGGTAATGTTCGCGTTACCGTCTCCGCCCGGTCACGCGATCTCAGCCCAGGTAGAGCTGAGTCCGCGGTAATGTTCGCGTTACCGTCTCCGCCCGGTCACGCGATCTCAGCCCAGGTAGAGCTGAGTCCGCGGTAATGTTCGCGTTACCGTCTCCGCCCGGTCACGCGATCTCAGCCCAGGTAGAGCTGAGTCCGCGGCAATGTTCGAGTTACCGTCTCGGCCCGGTCACGCGATCTCAGCCCAGGTAGAGCTGAGTCCGCGGTAATGTTCGCGTTACCGTCTCCGCCCGGTCACGCGATCTCAGCCCAGGTAGAGCTGAGTCCGCGGTAATGTTCGCGTTACCGTCTCCGCCCGGTCACGCGATCTCAGCCCAGGTAGAGCTGAGTCCGCGGTAATGTTCGCGTTACCGTCTCCGCCCGGTCACGCGATCTCAGCCCAGGTAGAGCTGAGTCCGCGGCAATGTTCGAGTTACCGTCTCCGCCCGGTCACGCGATCTCAGCCCAGGTAGAGCTGAGTCCGCGGTAATGTTCGAGTTACCGTCTCCGCCCGGTCACGCGATCTCAGCCCAGGTAGAGCTGAGTCCGCGGCAATGTTCGAGTTACCGTCTCGGCCCGGTCACGCGATCTCAGCCCAGGTAGAGCTGAGTCCGCGGTAATGTTCGCGAGTTTCCTCGACATGCGACATACACGCTCGTTCACTATCAATTCGAAACACTATTTACTGGCGTGGCGCAGTTACCTCAAAGTGGAAATACAATAGATGGCCATAGCTACCTCTTTCCATGTTACGCGGAAGTTAAAAAAAAACTATCTACTTTCCACCTGCATCTGTGTACGACTTGATCTACCGTGAAATTGTAATTTATTATATTTGTAACCCTCAGGTTGGCGACTTCTCCGTGTCCCTGAAAGCCCCGGGGCGCAACAAGCACTTCCGCGTGCACGTGGAGGGGGCGCTCTACTGCATCGGACAGCGCAAGTTTCCTTCGCTCGACCAGCTGGTGGCACACTACCAGCGCGCTCCCATCTACACCAACAAGCAGGGCGAGAAGCTGTACCTAGTGCGTCCGCTGCCCCGGGCGGACTAAGGGCGGAGCGTCGCCTGCGCCGGCGGATCTGCACTGCCCGAGTTAGCATCAAAACATTCTTTAAACCAAACATCTTGTTGTTGAGACGACTCTCACCGCAGTAAAGTTTGTCTCAACTAGCACAGCGCTAACCACGTCGGTTCTGTCTGGTCTTCGCCTCGGACGGATTTTATAGCGCTGGATTACAATCTAAAAGTGGGCTGTGCACTACCGCACTGCCAGTGTTGAGCGGACTAACCTGCGGGTGCCCTAACACGATAGAACGGAGCAAATAGCTATGATAACATAGGGGCGGGTGGTTACCACTACCAGTGGCTGACCAAGTTAAACGGATGTACCGGATGGCAACGTTTACTATGAACACACGGGTGTTTGCCAGGGGGCGACTTTTGCCTCCGTGAGGTAGATTCTAGAGTTGGGCCAAATAGACAAACTAACATTGTAATAGTTGCACTGAAAACACTTAACAGGACATTAGGAACATAACAACATATAGGAACAAAACCATGGTAAGTATCCTGTTAATCTGCTTCCAGGATATTTTGGCACTGTATCCCCAGAGCTGTCATATCTACCCTGCGGCCTTCTCACGGCTCCGGGAGGCAGATCAGTTGAATAGTCGCGGCGAACTCAGTTATGGCCTAAAGCCGATTAGGCCCTTCAATCGAAATGACACGTCGCGAATTATATCCATGGCTGGCTCACATTTTACGCGCAACGCTAGTAGATCGTGTTCCCTGCCTGTTTCGTCTTCTTTTAACTTGTAATAGCCCTGATAGATTGTTTCCCTCCTGCCATGTCCGCACTCGACCGAGCTGGCATTAACGCTTTAAGCGTTTTTTAATATTTTTTATTCATGAATTGAAATCGTAAAAATGATCATGCGTAAAAATGATTGTCTTTTGCCTACTTGATTAGGATAACTTTCTCTGTTGATTCTTCTATATGCCATATTTATACCTACAATTTAGTATTTTTATTGATCTGACGTTTGGGATATTCCAAGATAATGTTGAGCTGATAATAATCGTATTATAGAGCTTCCTACTCGTGCTAATGTTATTACAGTTTAATATAATTTAGTCGCAAGGTCGGCGACGGCAGTGACGGATCCTTCTTTTTGATGAATATGTAGATCAAAATAGTTTTAAATACAAAAGGCCTTATGATTGGCCTCGCCAAGAGGCCAGTCTAGAAGTGACAAAGGGCTGGCCGCAGCGTTGTCAATGTTCTCATAGTACAATCAGTCTGTATGAATCTGTTCACTTCGCCCCCACTAACTATACTCTTACTTCTAGTGTAATTAGGCATTGATGCAATGCCCGGTTTATAATTATTAATATATTCTACAATAATAAACCAAAAATTGGCTTTTTAACGCGTCTCATAGTAATGGTTTATGAGCGATTTTTAAATGTTATTTTAGGTAAGTATCCCAGTAAGTAGCGTAATTTTGAAATGAGTTTTTATAACGTATTGTATCAGTAATTATATCAGTAAAGGATGATTAGGGTTTCCTGCCCGTTTAGTTACAATTCCTTATTGCTTGTTCGGTGTGAGGGATGCGGTGCCGGAGCGGAGTGGACGCGCCGGACACGGACGGCGCGCGGCGGGACCTGTGCTGGGCCGAGTGGTCGGAAACGCTTCGCTCCTTGACCTCATTCACCATACAAACTATACTTATTATTCTACACCCTGCATATAGTTGTGATGTTTGGTTATTGTAAGTTATTGTAAGTCAGTCTCAGGGATATCGTGGAACGTTTGGTGAAATGGGAATTTTGTACATTTTTATAGTCGATTGTATCACGGTTTTTATATCATAAATAATAAGCTACGATGTAAAGTATGAAAGTGTCACTAGAGTGTGAGCGTTTAGTCTAACCTAAATAAATCCTCTTGTAGTCTTTGACAACGAATTAGATAGCCCATTTGTATGGTGTAAGGATACGGAGGAGGTTCACACTAGTTTGGACCATTTATACCCGGCCCAGTGTGAAGCTCCTTCGTGGGGATGGAATCTCGAGGGTGGATGTCCACTGAAGCGACCAGCGCTAGTCATATGTACATCCCGGCATCACAAGGCTTTTGCTTACTTCCAGCGCACCTTAAGTGATCCCTTTATTGATAAGAACGAGTTGTGTTGAGAACCTATTGCAGCTGATTGGTTGTTTATTTTATTTATTCTTTACCAATTTAGATTCGTTATTATAAGTTATCCTGTAGCATTTAAAAGTAAAAACGGTACCTTAATCAAATGCCTTTTTGAACTCGTCAGATATGAAATCGTCCAAGCTGTTCAGAGTTACTCCAATGCACTCTGCAATGCACTCTGCAATGGAGTATTTTTGAACATTAAAATAGCTTATAATGAAACGATTTATTTTTGTACAGGTATTTTTGTTTTTGACAGCTGAAATGGTTTAGCACCAGGCGTAGGTTATGCAACTGTTAGAGCTAAGTCTAGGATACAGAGGTACCAGAACACTATTCAAGTTCTTTTCCAATATACCTACTTTGCATTTATCTGTGTAATCTTTACATAATTCTTTGATTTGTTTATATTTTGTGTGTGGCGTGTTCTGTGTTAGTGTTGTTAGGAAAGCATCCATGATGGGATTACATTGGATAGCGTATCGACTGCGCACTAAACAATTACATTGGATAGCGTATCGACTGCGCACTAAACAATTACATTGGATAGCGTATCGACTGCGCACTAAACAATTACATTGGATAGCGTATCGACTGCGCACTAAACAATTACATTGGATAGCGTATCGACTGCGCACTAAACAATTACATTGGATAAGTTTGAACTATGGCTCAGTTTGAACTATGGCTCAGTTTGAACTATGGCTCAGTTTGAACTATGACTCAGTATTTTCGTTTCATAGTCCAACATTATTTTATTCTTGTGGTAATGTTTGAATCTACAATAGATAATGGTGTCAGTAGGGTATATGCATGTGACTTCAAAAAAGCTTATTATTCTTATTTGTATTCTCTATTGATATTCGAAATAAACCTGCACATTTAGTTTTGTATTTTTTTTTGTTTTTATTGTGAAATAAATAAATAAATAATTCTGGACAATTCACACAACATTATCTAGCCCCAAGTTAAGCAGAGCTTGTGTTATGGGTACTAGATAACTGATATACATAATATAATACAATACATAGATAGATATTTTTTATTATATATAGGAAAGGACCAGAACACCCTGAACAAATGTCTGCAGATCGTACACACATTTGTCCCGAGGCGGGAATCGAACCCGCAACCTTCTGCATCGCAGGCAGACCTTCGCCCACCGCGCCACATCGGTCGTCAAAAAAAACAAATTTAATTAATGAAAAGTAAATATTTTAACATGAATCGTAGCGGGGTATCTTTTTTGAAAGAAAGAAAAAAATATAAACAACAAACATGATGACTTTTATCATAAATTTGCTTGTTTTTATTTTTATTTTCATTGAAGGAACAGAAACACTTTTTGTTGACAAACTGAACGGAGGGGATGAAAAGAAAAAGAGCAACGTTTTTATTACCCGAAACAGAGTGCAGTTTTATTTTTGCCTTAGAAATGTAAAAATTTATAGGTTTTTTTCGGTAAACAAATAACAACATAAATAAATCGATAAAAAATGTATGCTTATAAAAAAGAATCTATTCTGTTGTCGCCAAAACGAAACTAATTTGACTTCACTGACGCTCTGCGGACAGCATAAAAATGTGCATGGGCATAAACCGTCCCCCCTTATTTATAATAGTGTTCTAACTTAGCACACTAATTCTCACTCTGTATTCTTCTATTGACATAAGTCAGAGCGAGAAATAACACTGCTTAGCAGCAGATTTAAGTTAGCAGGCTATGAGGAGATTATAGCATTTAACATTGTCAAAATAGTTTCCCACTAGCTTCAAACGAGTGGCCCGCGCATCTGAATTGACATGACACCAATGATAAAATATGATTCTGTGCGCGATATGTACCTACCACTACTGAGTCATATTTCAAAAGGCAAATTCGTAAGTAACTAGATGATTTGAGGTATTTAATACGTTTTATACTCATGTAAATTAGTATATGGAGGGAACTCTGTAGTTAGAGGCGTCCGCCACACAGTAACAGTTGTACGTAGTGTGTACTCGCTCATATTGTTCCCACTAAGTGCTGTTGGGACCGATGCTCCACTGAAGCGTGTTTGTCAAATAACTTACTTCACTGAGAGTAACTTATTTGAGTTTAAAAACAATTAAACAAAAAACAATGGTCGTTTACAGTCGATTTGTTTGATTTAAAAAGAAAATAGACGCTTTAGTAATTAATGAGTCTAATCTAATGCAAAATGTATGTCTTCCGATGGATGAAGCATAGGTAAGTAGGCAAGGAAAGCACAAAGTTATAAATGGCAAGATTGAATGTGACCCAGGGTGAAAGAAGAGGCCGATATTGTGACCGAAGGATGTCTACAATGACTGCACTTATTTTTAATCTAAAAGCTTTATCAATTAAACATTGCCAAATTTAGAAGAATGCTGACCTACATTCCTAGGCGTATCTTATACTCCGCGGATCGCTTGAAGGTATCTTACCTCGTACCGGGTACCAAAGTACCCCCGACCTCTTACAGTCGAACTACATTGAATATGTTTCATAGTATAGAATTAGATTTATTAGAGTGATTCGGTTTTTTTATTTTTTTATTGCTCAAAGTAATTTATATTTTATTAGTGTATTTTGTAATTTGTAACCATGTTTGTACGTTTTCGTGTATATTATCTGTAACGAGCATTATTATATATGATACCATTGTAAGTGCAGTGTATAATATTTAACAATATAATTTATTTATTAATTTGCTGTGTGCTGTTTTATTTAAAATATCCTGATCTGATAATTATTATTTCGATATCCGTAAAGGTATTCGTACGAAGTACCTACCTATCTATCAGTCTACTTAAGTTACCTACAAATGTATTCAACAACAAAGATTTAAAAATTACATAATGGAGCACTTTCTTGGCTTTCATTTCCTTGCTAACAGTGCAAAGATCCGTCAGTCAGTAGGCAGGTTACCGACTGTACAACGCTAGAATGTTGATCGCGACTAAAGTTTGGTGCAAACTGCCATAAATTTCAAAATATTAGTCACAGCGGTATTGATTAGCGATAGATAACTAAACTATTGTAGCTTCACAGGAACTATACCTAGGTCACAGATTAAGTATACATACTTATTTCGTCCTGGAGGTACCTTGTACATGTTTATACTTAGGTATGTACTTTTGTCAGTAAAAGACCGTAACTCCGACCGAATACGCAACACGAATACCGCGTCTATATAATATATATTTTTTATTTTCAATAATCTGTCAAAAGTTTGCCACTTGATAGATACGTCCATTTATGAGTAGGTACTTAGGTTGTTCGGGCGTAACTGTAGCAACATCGATCGAACAGTACCATTTCCAAGCAAGCCGTGCTATACGATATTAAAGAGTGATTTACAATATATTTACTTACTATACAATGTTGTCGCGTCGTGACAAACTGTTGGTCCAGCCCTGGGAGGAGCGGCGCTTCAAGGACCATCGCTCCAAGGTAAAACAACGTAGCTACAATACAAGTTATAGGTACTTCGGCATTTTAGTCTTTCAGCCTCTAGCTGAAAGAAAGAACTCGGCAAAATTTGATCTTTTGGATTATAATTGGGAGGTATGCTACATACATCAATCACCACCGTAGAAGCTACGTAACGTGTCTCGCCTTATTTGGTTGTGGCCTACTAACAGGATCAATGGTTATACCGTCTCTTCCTAAACTGTATGTGTTGCTTCCTAAACTGGAACCTAAGATGCATAAGTTTATTGACAATATAAACACAAAAAAGTCTGACACTTGAAGTTGAAGAACCACGAGGATTTTTAAAAAAATCCTACTACATACCTCCTAAACCCAGAAGGGGAGAACTTCGCTCAAGGAACTCGCCGCCGCGCCGCGGCTGCCCAACCCCGCGGCGACCTACCTTGATCGATGCGGTGATGGACCAAAATCATAGCCTAAGTTTTCTTTCTCGATAAGAACAGTCTTACATAAGTAAGAACATCATTTACTCTATTCCTGTGCGTCAAAGGTCCGTTCCGCGCTGCCCGCCATCGACGACCGCGCGCCTCCGCCGCGGCCACACGTGGCCCTCAAGCTGAAGAAGTGCCAGCGCGAGCTGGACCGCAAGAACCAGGTTCAGAACGACAACTACGGGCTGCTGCAGCGGCTCAGCGCCATAATGAAGGTCAACCGGCTGGACAACCATTGGAGGAAGCCGCTGCCTAAGTAAGTGCCTGACTCCCTACCAGAGTAGGTTTTGCTGCCTATAACCAAATCTTAGGTAGGTAGGTAGGTACGGCACATACATACCGAGAGTAGAACTAACCTCCTGAGAAAGTCCCCGTCCACACGGGCCTTCGCGCCATCAATAATAGTCTATGTGCTGCAGAGCAGGATGTTGATATTTTTCATAGGTAGGTATGTCCTTGCCGAAATTCAGGGATGCGGTTTTTAGGGTTTCAAAGATCGGTTTTGAAACCCTTATGGTCTCGCTCTGTCCGTCCCCGCTCTTTCTTGAATATCTCAGTAACTACTGCAGCTATTAACTTGAAATTTGAAATAATGATACATTTCGTGCGCCATTACTGATTTCAAGAAAAAAATATATAAATAAATGAAAATGAATATTTTCAGTACAAATTTTGATGTTGAAATTTCAAAAGAGACCTAGGAAGGCAAATAGGGTATCAAATGAAAGGTATCGTTTTGTACATTTCAATACACTTTTTGAAATTTCTGTAAGTTTCATACTTTTTGAAATATTTCAAAAAAAGTCGAAAAATTGACCATACCCCTCCCCCTATCTCCGAAGATTGCGCACCGATCCACGTACAATGTATTAGGCGTTTGTAGATATCAATCTATATTTTACAGGAAAAATATAGAGAAGTCTGTAATAATAATAGTTTTTGAAAAATCGTCAAAAAGGGTGAGAATTTTTTTTCAAAAGGGGGGGTACCTACCTATGTATGTGGGGTATCAAATGAAAGGTATCGTTTAGACCATTTCAAAACACTTTTTGAAATTTCTGTAGGTTTCATACTTCTCATACGGTATTTTTTATGATATGCTTAGTTAATACATTCATTGCTTTATTTATTTTTCTATATACATAAGTAGATTTTTTAATAATCATAAATAGGTTACCTATTAGATTTTGTTCATTAATATATAAAATTTAATCAGCTGCATCTTCTAGAGGGGGATGGGGGGGGGGGGGGGGGCAGCGCCCCCCCCTGCCCGTACCTCGCTGCTACGCCCGTGTAAATGATCAAAGCTGTTCCTTATCTACCGGAATCCAGAACTAGTTAAGACTGTGGTGCAGAGGTTTTGTAGAAGCACTGTAATGTAAAGCTTGTATTTTGTTTACTGTATTGTTGTATTTTCTGCCAGTTTCCAGCAGAAAGTGGGTCTGTTCTACGACGCGGAGTCCCTGCAGAGCCGCGTGCCGGCGCGCTCGTCCGACGAGACGCCCGACGAGACCTATACTAACGTCAAGTGCTACGCGTGCGATCTCAAGAAGGTACATTTTTCCCTGACTTTAGGTCTAATTAATCTTCTAGAATCCTGCGTACCTACTATAAGCGTAGTAACGCACTATTGGTTGAAATAAGGTGACTTAATGGTTAAGGGCTCTATCTCAATAGGGCACCATGGCGACGGCGCCACCCACCAACAAAATTTATTTATTTAGAAGCATGTTTTTCAACAAATTGTATGGAGGGTTCTGTAACCAAATTTGTTGCCGGCAACTGAATATTCATCACCCGCAGATGGCGCAACCATTAGGTAATTGATTGTATAGAGCTATTTGGCGTCTCCACGGAACAGAAAAAACAAGGGCGTCTCACTCACTCCACCACCAGTTGCGCCACCTGTCGTAAATATAGCAAAAGAACTGCTTGGTAACTAAAGACATCACGGTGGCGCCACCATGGTGTGTCCTAATGAGATATATATATTTATGAGTATAATCACATGCTTAATAACTACTGGAAAAGCGGCTAGTCGTGCGCAGGAGCGCTCAAGGTAATTCAATAAAGTTTATTTCTTTGCTTACAAAATGAGCACTTAGAAAAGTCAAATTTAATACTATAAATAGGTTTATAAATAGTAATTATTATCAAATAAGAAATTAAGGCGTTTGACGACCTCTGTGGCGCGGTGGGCGAAGGTCTGCCTGCCTTTCGCCCGCGGAGGAGGTTACGGGTTCGATTCCCGCCTCGGAACAAATGTGTGTACGATCTGCAGACATTTGTTCAGGGTGTTCTGGTCGTTTTCTATGTATAATAAAAATATCTATCTATGTATTGTGTTTTATTATGTATATCAGTTATCTAGTACCCATAACACAAGCTCTGCTTAGCTTTGGGGCTAGGAAATGCTGTGTGAATTGTCCAGCATTATTTATTTATTGATTTTGTCCACTTCAATTTTTTGTCCTGAGATGGGATTGAGCATGCATTGAGAATGAGATCATTCGTCCTGTCGTGCTGCCCCTCTCAGATTGAGCATGTATCGAGAATGAGATCATTTGTCCTGCCGTGGTGCCCCTCTCAGATTGAGCATGCATCGAGAATGAGATCATTCGTCCTGTCGTGCTGTCCCTCTCAGATTGAGCATGCATCGAGAATGAGATCATGTCCTGTCGTGCTGCCCCTCTCAGATTGAGCATGCATCGAGAATTAGATCATTCGTCCTGTCGTGCAGCCCCTCTCAGATTGAGCATGTATCGAGAATGAGATCATTTTCCTGTCGTGCTGCCCCTCTCAGATTGAGCATGCATCGAGAATGAGATCATTTGTCCTGTCGTGCAGCCCCTCTCAGATTGAGCATACATCGAGAATGAGATCATTTGTCCTGTCGTGCTGCCCCTCTCAGATTGAGCATGCATCGAGAATGAGATCATTCGTCCTGCCGTGGTGACCCTCTCAGATTGAGCAAGCATCGAGAATGAGATCATTCGTCCTGTCGTGCAGCCCCTCTCAGATTGAGCATGTATCGAGAATGAGATCATTCGTCCTGTCGTGCTGCCCCTCTCAGATTGAGCATGTATCGAGAATGAGATCATTTGACCTGCCGTGGTGCCCCTCTCAGATTGAGCATGCATCGAGAATGACATCATTCGTCCTGTCGTGCTGTCCCTCTCAGATTGAGCATTGCATTGAAGAATGAGATCATTTGTCATTTCGTGCTGTCCCTCTCAGATTGAGCATTGCATTGAAGAATGAGATCATTTGCCTTTATTCCATCCAGTCCTACCAGTAGTTCGATAGTCGAACTGTTTGGATGTTTTTTTTCCAAATTGTTATACTGACGGATCGAACTATTTGGAAACATGGATTTTATTCCAAATAGAACTACTATGATTATAATGGTACAGTCAGAAATGGTACTTCAAATGCATTTGTATCTTGAGACGAAATTGTCCTTTTTGTTATGATTTAATAAATCCTCTCTCGATATATCCTCTTTGAAGGATCACTTAAAACAAATTATGAAGTATGCTTATAATATATTTTTTTGTCATGTAAATTATTGATTTATTATTATTATTATTTTTTAATTTTTTATTATATTTTTTTTTATTTTTTCCATACAAACCAGTGGTCTAGGATCAGTAGTTTCCAAGATATGACAGTTTTTAGTTTGACAGCTGTCATCTGAAATGAAGATCTTGTCGAGAGCTGTCACATCTCCATACAAACCTGTGGTCTAGGATCAGTAGTTTCCGAGATATGAAAGTTTTTAGTTTGACAGCTGTCATCCGAAATGAAGATCTCACCGAGAGCTGTCACATCTCAATACAAACCAGTGGTCTAGCTAGGATCAGTAGTTTCCGAGATATGACCGTTTCCAGTTTGACAGCTGTCATCCGAAATTTTTTGTTCGTTGTTCTGAAGCAGTTCGTGGAAATTATGCCCACAAAAAATAAAGCGGACACAGTTTAGTTTTCCACTTTTGGCCGGCTGATGCGACATCTTTGCACATCGTAAATCAATGACTGTACTTCGGAGTTAGTAGTTCTATTTGGAATAAAATCCATGTTTCCAAATAGTTCGATCCGTCAGTATAACAATTTGGAAAAAAAACATCCAAACAGTTCGACTATCGAACTACTGGTAAGACTGGATGGAATAAAGGATCATTTGTCATTTCGTGCTCCCCTTCTCAGACAGGATTCTCGCCATTTACCCCCATTCTATTAGTACGCAGCAATGAGCCATTTCTAAACTATCTACTTATATTTACAGAAAAAGTTCGCGCTATGCAGAGGCAGAATGCACCTGGTCTCCCTACCATCCATATTCTCCAACGAAACATTCAGCTCCAAATAAAACATTCCCGAATGTTGGACAGAATTTATTGATATATAGATACAAATGGGCTCCAAGTTCAGAACAGAATTCAATCGACCGGAGCGTGTCCAATCGTCCAGTATGATAACATTACATTACACTCGAGTTAAACGAAACGTAAACACTATGTTATATAAAAAAGCGTCGAGGAAGCGGAGCGCATACATTCGTAAGGCTCGACGTTAAAGCTACCACTTCTCCTGAGTCCGTTCACAACTATTCAATTTGAAACTTCACATCCGGGCGGCGGATCGGCGAGCGAGGCCGACGTCTCGTAAAATCATTAACATTAATAAAAACGCGGCGTCAACTATAACTAACTAGAATAATGTGAGGTCGGGGCTCGTTCGTAGATGCGCCGCGGCGGGTTCGTGTGTGTGTGTACGCAGGCTAGAACCGGAAGCCTTCTGTCGGCGGGCCGCCGGCGGGCGCGAACTGGAACCCGGACTCCGCGCTCGCCGGCACCAGCGACGCGTCCTCCTCCTGCAACAAACACATTACTTATTTATCTACCTGTTTTTAAGGTGACTAAATAAAAACAATCTATTGAGAATAACCTCTAAAACGATGGTGCGGACAGGCACCAGTATTATTTCTGTCTTCTGTTCATATACGACAACAAAGCTTGATTATTGAAAGCGGTAGCGATTGTCTTTTTTTTTTTTTTTTAAATTACGTAATCAATCTGTACACTGGAAGCCTACCAGTTCTTTTCATACGCAGTTGTGCAGTAAGGCCGCGAAATCCAACATGTACGTACATAGCTACTCTCACTTGTATAAGAACCGTTTTTGAACGGAATGTCTCTTGACTTTTTAATCATCATCATCAGCCTATACCAGTCCACTGCTGGACATAGGCCTCCCCTAATGAGCGCCATAGCGCCCTGTCTTCAGCATGCCGCATCCAGCATCTGCCAGCAGTCTTTCGCAAATCGTCATCCCACCTGGTAGGAGGGCGTACTACACTACGTTTTCCGAGTCGCGGTCTCCACTCAAGAACACGTTTACCCCAGCGGTTGTCGGTTCTTCTCGAAATATGGCCAGCCCACTGCCATTTCAGCTTGCTGATTCTTTGAGGTATGTCGGTAACCTTGGTTCTCTGTCGGATGTATTCGTTGCGAATCCTATCCTTCAGAGAAACTCCGAGCATAGCTCTCTCCATAGCTCGCTGAGCGACTTTAAACTGGTGGACCAGCCCTACCGTGAGTGTCCACGTCTCAGCTCCGTAGGTCATGACGTGTAGGACGCACTACTTGAAAACTTTCGTTTTCAAGCATTGCGGTATGGATGACGAGAAGACTCGACGTAGTTTCCCAAACGCTGCCCATCCTAGCTGGATCCTCCTCTTGGCCTCCTTCTCGAAATTGTTTTTACCCAACTGCAGAATCTGCCCAAGGTAAGTGTACTCGGAAACAATTTCGAGAAGGTGGCCATATACGACGATCGGTCCCGGATCAATGTGGCCATTGATCATGACCTTGGTTTTATCGAAGTTCATGCCAAGACCGATGCGTCGTGAGGCTGAAGCTAGGCCGTCCAGCATCAGGTTCAGCTCCTCCAGCGACTCCGCCATCAAGACTATGTCATCAGCGAATCGCAGGTGTGAGATGTAATCGCCGTTTATGTTTATGCCCTTACCTTTCCAGTCCAGCGTCTTAAACATCTGACTTTTTAATGCTTACATAAAATTTGGAAATTTGTTTATCTGTCAAAAGTGAGAAATGTACATACTAATAAATAAATTTATAAAGGTCATGGTCATGCATGCCTGAGCAAAGATGCCCATTCCACTCATACAATTTCTTTGTCCAATGTACATTCTGGAAACTGAAATTTTATGGGTTAAATTGTAGCCTATAGTTTATTTCAGCATGCAAATTTTTAGCCTAATCTGTTGAGAAGTTTTGGCGTAAAGAAATAACAGTCATTTCATGCAAACTTTCGTATTTTTAATATTAGTGTAATGTGATGTAATTTAATTTGAAATCAACTGCGCAAATTACTTAGGAATCTTGGACAAAGATATTGGATGAGTAGAATGGGCACCACAGGTACAAATCATGGTATCACCTCAAGAGCGGATGATCGATCGACATCAAGCAACAAACACCGTGACGAAATTAAGGCTTATTGATACCAGGTATGTTTCGGCTCCTGAAGCAGTGTGGC
This sequence comes from Eupithecia vulgata, assembly GCA_946478455.1. NCBI lineage: Eukaryota > Metazoa > Arthropoda > Insecta > Lepidoptera > Geometridae > Eupithecia > Eupithecia vulgata. The sequence continues at coordinate 987,698 of OX297862.1, read as the reverse complement.
GAATATTTAAATTTAAATTTTTCCCGAGCGAAGCCGGGTTTTTATCTAGTAGTAAATAATTCATGTACTAGCTATGTATAATTATGATGTAATAAATGAAATATCAAAGATCTAGGATCCTACGTTCCGTAGGGTAGATATAGCGTAAAAAAATGAACAAATAATTAGTCATTCTTTTCGTTTTTTCTTATGACAATTGTCTATGTGAAAGAAAGAGACAACATCCCAACGTCAGTTTCATCTTGAACCACAGAGTGTCACATTTTGATATTTTTCGTTGTTTGTTTGGGCCCAGCTGGGCTCAGGTGGCGAACAGAAAATATACTGTTTATTATTAATTTTGTGTTAAAAACTTTGTTTTTGTGGTGTTTATTACTAATTTAAATCATGGCCTGTGCAGTTGTCTGCAAAAGCTGCAGGATGATGGCTTTGTCGGAATTAAACCAAAGAATATCTTTCCATCGGTAAGTCGATTGACGTGTTTTGGCTAATGTTAGTGATAAATTTCTTTGCAATAGGTTGAATTGTTTTAATAATGTAATATTGAAGCTATTTCATAAAGTTATTCAAAGCTCATTAGCCTTATAATTCTATAATTCACAAAAATTTTGGTAACAAACCATAAAATGACATCTGATGTACCATATTGATGCTACCTAGTGACGTACTGTTGTTGTCGATAGATTACTGTCTTTGACAAAGTAACCAAAGGACTAGCCTTGATGGATCTTACCCCTCTGCCAAGGACCATGATTTTTTAATCAAGGTCGTTTATAAAAACTACTTCTATAATCGATATCATCAGTCGCAGTATCGTTATGGCCGAGTAAGGAGCTCTGATAAAAATGACTACCTGTGCGGTCAGCGTCTTTATAAAAAAATCAAACACCTTGAACAGACTAAAAGATGGTTGTTCATTTCACATGCGAGTATTTTTTTGTGTAAATAATTATAATTTCCTCCAATTTGAATCGTTGCAAATTATTTTCATAGTGCATCCATTTTCCGCAATAATCAAGTAATATGAAAAAAAATCGAATTGCTTCGCGTCGTATTTATATTTTATTTTCAATCATATCACCATTCTGTAAAGTCTTATTTTGAATAACTATGTCCAAATAAACGAGTATTTAACATTTTTTCGCAAGCTCTATGGGTACTCCCACGAGACTAGTGGGCGTTTTTGACATTAGATAGTTATAGACTTATGGTAATTTATGCCAAATTTCCTTATCACAGGAATGTATTTTTGACCTTATTGCTTAACGCATAAGGTCACCCACGAATTTCTTAATTTGAATTTTGACTTCTACAAGCTTTGAGTTTTTATGTACCGAGACTACCTGAAGGGATGGTTTACTCACTCTGTATCGATATCGATATAACTGAGTTAGTTCCGGCCGATTGACATTTTCTTAGGCATAGGTTTTTTTATCTTTCGCATTTTGAAGAAAAAGTCGTAGAGCACATATTTATCTGGATATTTGGTATTTGCCCTCTCTAAAAATATTAAATGTGATAATTGCCTTAAGGTTCAATTTGGTCCACGTGATGACAAAAGCTTTACAAATATCACAAAAACGAACGATAGCATTTTTGTTATAGTGCTTACCCGCACTCTGGGCATCACTAAGAAATGAACAATCTCAAAGATTTTCGACTAAACCGACTGAAGACTTCGTGGCTTAGTTGGTTAGAGCACACCCGTACTAAGGGTGGGGCGCAGGTTCGAGTCCCGCCGAAGTCGAAAATTTTAGGGAACCTATTTCATTTCTTACGCACGAAAGCGTTATCAAGCTTAGTCGTTTATGTGAAAAATTTATAAGACTAGGCCTAGACGACTAGAAAAAGTTAAATAACAAATTTACAACTGCATACAAAATAACAAAAGGTCTTCATCACTTGAATGGTGATGATTTATTCTCAAATACACGATACAGATATTTATGTTAATCAAAAAAAATTAAGTAGCCACAGCTATGCTATCTATGCTATGATAGCTAGCTATATATATATATGTAAAAATATACAGATACCAGAATCTCATATATTGCAAAAAAGCGACCCTGAAAAATATATTAGGCACATTCACAAAAAACTGATTCTGTAAAAAAAATTGATTATTTGATATAATGTCGGTTCAGAATCAAGCGATGTCTAGCCAGGCATTACATACATCATTTAATAACCAGCTGATCCGCTTGCGATTTATTTCGCGTGAACTTTAGAATAAAAAAAAATCTGTATTCAGTCATTATCTGTTTTTTTTTAATTTGAGTTTAAACATTAGTTATATTATTATAATAGTGTAATTACAAAGAAACGATGTCACAAAAAATCTAATTACATTAAGTAAAACTATACAGTGATCATTTAGATTTTTTGTTCATTTCAATCTTTTTAAACGTAAAGAAGCGAACAAGAAACCAGAAAGGTTTTTTTAAGGCAGACCAGAAAATTGCGTCTGATGAACAATGAGAGAGAATTTATTACTAGCATTTTTTTTATTTTAGTTTTAATGTAAATCTATTCATTACTAAGTAATAATATTTTAATAATATGTATATTAAAAAATACATAATGGACTTGTCATGATTGTTTTAATTCGCTACCAAGTGAAAAACATGGACATCGGAAATCATCGATATTTATCAATCCCTACGAACTTTTGACTTTCATGCAGTAGTGATACCTGAATATATTTTCCCAAGATTTTTGGTAGTTTAGGCATAGGTTAAAAGTAATTTCTGGAGACTAATTTATACTAACAATTTTTTCAAATCTAATGATTTGAGTAAGTCCATTAATGATTATGATTTCATTCAGACAAATACATAGTAATGCCCACCAGGAAGCTGTAGTTTGCATAGGCATTAATTTTGACTATCTATCAAATAAAAATAAATAAATTAGAATTGTTCTAATTTCATTTTTTAAACAAAATATTTCACAAACTTTCAAATTTAAGTAAGTTATGATTATGTTATGAGGTAATGAAGTTTGATAGTGGGTATCACCATAAATTTTCCCCATTCCTCCCCTCCCGCTAAAAATGGCAGAATATTTTGTTTGTAGGAAAACAGGCGAGCCTCGTCCATTGACAGCGGGTTAAATTGTCTAAGATTACTGTCGATAAGTTTAATACAAAATATACATACACCTACTTGTACTGAGACATAACATTTAAGAAATTTTTAAGTTATGGTGACGCGACGGTTTACCGTCATCAATAAAAAAAAATCCAGTGTGATTGGTACGTGTACCTATATGGACTGACTGACTTGGAGTTGGATTCACTAGATTAAGGTGTCCTGAGAACAATTTCGTGAGATGAAAGTCTAATCCAATGATCGTAATGTTAGTAGAAGCTCACAACTAATACTTATTTTTCACTTCCAGATTTCCTAAAGATCCAATTATCTACAAAATGGAAAATAAATTTGAAAAGGCATGATTGGGAGCCCACAAAGAATTTTCGTGCATAATTATAGTTCTTGATATAGAACCGGATATGAAACAAGAATTTTACATAACGATGCTTATATTCTATTATTGTTTAATAAAAAAATAACGTAAATATTTTACAATGGACCATATCACATATGTTTTTTTTACTAAGTAGGCACTTTCCCTGCTCCTTTCTTGTAAATTCTAACCAATTATCACCATTTAATTACTTAAATACCTGTTTAAAGTAAAAACATAATAAGGTAGAGACTACTAGTTACCTACTGGTTTAGGAGATATCTAGTTAAATTTTTCTGGTAATTATTATGAAAGCTTAATTTGTCATAATTGTCATCGTAACGCTTATCTAAGACAAGGTGTTACTCATACTCAAGTGAGATCGATGACTGACTGACTGTAAGCTTACTTAATAAAAGTACCGACTTTGACAAGTAATGACAGGATTTTTTGGGTATTGATTGTGGTAGGTACATTTTCGGTAGATTCTTAGTCATGGCATAATTTAAACGGTTATAATTATTTTTAATTACCAAAATCTTGCCTGGATGGTGCTGCCGTTTCGTGTTGCCTGTTATTTTATTGTAGTTGATTATTATTTTTTTATCGGCCACCGCGAAACGATCAACCATAATTTGTTATAAAATCTTTTGGGTTTCGTTAGTGTATAAAAAGCTTAAGTCTTACTCTGATCGTCTTTTTTTTCCTTTTAAATCTCAGTAACTTCCTACCGAAGCTTTTTTTGATTTGAAACTTCACGGTTATTATAAAGATGTAGGTACCCATCTATAGCAGGTAGGTAGCACCTACCTACGCTACGTTCCATTCCGAATATTATCGATAAGTTTCCAAACTTATGCACATTTCTCATCCCTAGTTAAATTTTAATAACAGGAATGAAACTGACCACATTTGTGTTTTAGTATAACCTGATACAATATAGTTATCTCTTTCTTTCATATGGCACTATCCCAAAGGAGAGAGAAAACAAAACAGAGTCAAATTGTAGCTTTAAAAACGATCCATCTAGAGGTATACTATAATCTTTGTGAAATATTAATAAAGATAATGTAAAATGTTTTAGGCAATAGCCTAATGTTAAATCATTTGGTGGTATGTGTCGTAACAAAGTAATTTAACTGCTGACGGTTTTACTTTGAGCCATCACAAAGTCAACTGCACTAATTAACACTATACACAGATATTCACGTTTAACTTAACACGCAAAAAATATTTTGCGTTGGGGCACAAAAATGCACGAGATATCATGCCGTTTTAAAAGGTTCTGTTTCGAAAGACTTTCGAAACTGTAACTGCAGTTGGATGCTAATAATTACACTGCTAATGCAAGCTGTTCTATACTGGACAGCGAAATGCATTCACTCTGCTTACTACAACAGAAGAGTGACTATGTGTGGGTGCCAGATTACTGGATATGATGACTATAAAAAGTGGCGTTACCTCTCCCGCGAAGTATTGCTCAATAATGTCGTAGGCCATCTTGTAGATCTCGACCTTCTCGTGGCTCTGCAGCGCCTCGATCTTGTCGATCCCGCCGCACTCCTCGATCATGGAGGCCACCTGCTCCACGCCCGAGCCCGCCATCTTCAGCATGTTGCTGATGCCATCCAGTACCACCTGGAACAACCAATAACATACACTTTTACTAACTTCTACATCTCTCTCTCTTACTAAGCTTTGCTGGAAGATAAATCTTTCTAGTGTTTAAGCGCTCCTTTGCCTGTGAGGTTAAGTGGAACATTAAATAAATATATGCAAGTTCTAAGCCGGCACGACACGGCTGAGACCTACGAATAAATAGACTTATTATTTGTTCGTAGGCTGAGACACACCTTCCTGCAATGAAGTCATTGCAGGAAGGTGTGTCTCAGCCGTGTCGTGCCGGCTTAGAACTTGCATCAACCCAACTCTTTCCGCGGGTGTCGTAAGAGGCAACTAAGGGACAAACACCGGGGGGCGCGGGCAGTAGCGCCTCTTGCAGAATAGATCTATCACCGAATTATTGTCGAAATTGTGCCCCATTTTGATTTCGCAAACGAGATAGGTCAACGACCTGTATTGCCAAGCTATCTGGCACCTATAACTATAGACAGATAATAAATACTTATTTTTTTATTATACATAGATAACTAGCTTCTGCCCGCCACTACGTTCGCATTTTAGCGGTATAAAAAGTATGTCCGTTCGCGGGATACTATTTATCCCTGCAAAATTTCATTGAGATCCTTTCAGCCATTTAGGTGTGAAAAGAAAAAACAATAGCCCAAAAAAATCAACAAAAGTCATGCTAGTATTCTACACTATTGATTGTTCACAACTGCTCAAGTTAAATGCAATAGAAATAGATTGAATAAGTTAATGCCTTCTGGAGCAATATCATGTTATTATTATTGTTTTGTTCAACTTAGCTGAATTGTATTAAGAAAATATTTATTGACGAGCCGCCTGTGGTTATCATACAGTGTCAAATTTAGTTAATGCATATTTTTTTGGTGTTATTTTAGTCTTGTAACCAGTTATCGAGTTTATTCTTCATTGAAGGCGTTTATTAAAGTGGCCTATATACATAATGTCTTGTAATTTATACTTACATTGATAACTTGTGTGTCCTTGCATCCAAGTAAATTACAGAATGGGGGTATGACCCCACACGCAATGAGGGTAGCCACCTGCTCCTTAGTTCCACTTATGCTTAGGTTGGAGACTGCCCACGCAGCCTCCTTTTGTGTCTGGAAGTCTCCCTTCGTGAGGTTTTCCACAATCTTGGGCAGCAGGCCTGCATCGATGACGGCTTGCACTTGCTGCTTGTTGCCAGCTGTGATGTTTGAAAGGAACCAGACAGCTTCTTTGCATATTTTTTCTTTCTGCAAGAGAATTTTACTTTGTATAATAATCTTTGTTCATAAAATACTTATTACATGGATAGATTGTTTTTATTACTAGATATACTATATAGATGGTACTTTTTCATACATCAAAACGCCCAGAAAACTGAAGATTGAGGCGGGAGTCGAAATCGGCGCAACAGGAGTCGTCAAAGATTTGTGGAGCATAGATTATTTATTTATTTGTTAATAGAAGAGCAGTCTGTAGCCACTGTATTGATTATATTAGTTGTTGTCACTTTTTGTGTTTGTTGTTGAAGGTGTTTATTGATGTGGCTGGTGTGGTTTACTTCTTTTCTTTATCATATTTTATTCTCCAAGTTTATTAATAGTATTGTTAAATAATATTAATTAGTAATTTATCAATTAAGAAATAAGGTGTTATTGATTTTGTCCACAAGTGGAAGAAGTGGAAAATACCAATAGTAAATTTAAATATGACTCATAAACTAATACGACGATATTATAATAATAATGCTGGACAATTCACACAGCATTATCTAACCCCAAGGTAAGCAGAGCTTGTGTTATGGGTACTAGATAACTGATATACACAATATAATACAATACATAGATAGATATTTTTATTATATATAGAAAACGACCAGAACACCTTGAACAAATGTCTGTAGATCGTACACACATTTGCCCGAGGCGGGAATCGAACCCGCAACCTCCTGCGTCGCAGACAGACCTTCGCCCACCGCGCCACAGCGGTCGTCTAATAACGTAATACATCAATATTTGCCTATCTATTATAAGTTTAATATAATGTGATTTAGATACAGGTCAATACTTATGCGTGAATATCATAGTCCTTGTCAGTGCACTTCAAATGTTTGTCCAGTCTATTTTTAAAAATGTTCACTGAGGGTGATATACAGTGGTGGTCATATAATTAGAAACACTTCATATGAATTATGAGAGTTTGAAGTCCATGTCATCCATTCTTAAAAAATTTATAAATTCAATTTTTAATAATCATGCAACAATATAGCCACTTAATTTAGAATACTCATAATATACATTAAAAAAACAAAACTTCATCATAAAAAGAGTTTAAAGTTTATTTTCTGTTACTGGCCTCTTGGACGCCTAATTAGAAACACTTTAGAAAAGCATCCACGGCACATTTCATTTTTTAAATTGAAAAAATAAAACTTCTTTCTTAGCTATTTTCTATCGTTTTGCGGCAATTGACCATCAAATTGAAAATCCGTTTACAATTTTTTGTTCAACATAGGCAAAAATAAAAGTTGTGACGCGTCAACTAGGCAAATAATTGTTAATTTGCACATCGACCAAGAATCGGAGGACATACAGGAGAATAGCTAATCATTTAAAATGTTCGGTAAAGAAAGTTTTCAATGCTATTGGCCATTACAAAAGACACGGAACTATTGAAAATATTCCTAGAAAGGCTCGACCGAGGAAAACTTCGCCCAGAGAAGATAAGCTAATAGTACGTATTGCTAAGAAAGACCCGTTTAAAGGCTCCAACCAGATTAAAAATGAAGTTTTTTCGCCTGATGACCCTAGAAATGTCTCGTCAAGACCAGTACGTCGTAGATTAGTGGAATCAAAATTATTTGGTAAGGTTTCCCGAAAGGTGCCGCTTCTTACCAAGAAACATCGAGAGAAGCGATTATTATTCCCTAAAAAGTATGTCAATTGGACGGTCCGAGATTGTAAGTCTTATTCTCAGATGAAACTAAAATAAACATGGTAAATTCAGACGGAAAGCGCTACGTTAGACGTCCAATGAACCATGCTTTTAATTATACACTAGAAGCATAGTCAAGCACGGAGGCGACAATATCAAGGTATGGGGATGTTTTTCTGAATGTGGAGTTGGACCCGTTCGTAAGATTGAAGGTACAATGGATCAACTGCAGTACAAAAATATCTTAGAAGAGACAATGATTCCCTACTCTGACGACTATTTGCCTGTAACCTGGATCTTTCAGCATGATAATGGCCCTAAACACACTGCCAAGTGTAAAATATTTTCTTAGGGAACAGCGTATTTCCATCTTAGACTGGCCTGCAAATAGCCCTGATTTAAATCCCATAGAAAATCTTGTATCATGTCGTAAAAAAGAAAGTCTCAAACAAACGTAACTCCAGTCACAACAAACTCTACGAAGCTTTTGTAGAAGCATGGAATTCAATCCCACTAGAAAAATGTATGAAATTGCTTGAATCAATGCCACGTTGTTGTAGAGCTGTGATTGATAATAAAGGATACGCAACAAAATATTAATTATAAGTTTTAGTAGCATAAACACAGTATCTATTACATAAATTATATAATTCTTCTTAATCTTGTATAATGTTAAGTTCCGTGGGTAGTGTTTCTAATTATAATATGTCCACCACTGTATATTTAATATCTTCTGGTAATAGGTTCAAATTGTGCACCACTCTTATTGCTAGTAAAAAAGTGCACATCAAGGGATTTCCTAGGTTATATCCCTAAACAATATCTTCACTGATTATCATAAAAGTGACTTACTTGATGTGAGAGTAAATGCGGGAAGTGTGATAGTGCATCACAGTTGAGCACCACTTGTGTCTGTTCATCCGTGCCCGTGACAATGTTGCCCACAGCTCTGAGAGCCGCCGTCTGCACCTTCACCTCCTTGTGGGACAGCAGCGGGATCAGCTGTGGCACGATGCCAGATTCTATCACCATTTGGATCTGTTCATTGCCACCATCTGTTAGATAGCTGATGGCCCATACTGTGTCTACCAAAATCTGCAAGATACAAATACACTGAATAAAAGATTAAAACCAATCAAACACATTCTAAAGTAGAACTAGCCTGAGTTATCTCCAGCCATGTTATCTACATAGCAAAAACAAAGATAAATTTGAATCATATGCTAACAATATTAGGAAATAATGAACACACATTGGCATATCTTTTTTAGAACCAGTCATTGCTCTTTTATTTATTCTATCTAAGACTAGACATTCGTAAAGTACAATGATAATCAACAAGCTAGACCAGGATGACATCAGTTCAATATTTCAAGATACTCACATTGACATCACTGTGTGTAATGAGTACGTTGAGTGCTGGAAGAATTTCTTGAATAGTTTTGACTTGTGGTGGAGGATCCTTACTTCTACAGAGGTTCACAATGACCCATGTCACGTTACGGAGAAACGTGATGGGGATATCAGGCTTAACGAAGCTCAGGAGAGGTTTCACCACCCCCAGCTCGATGACAAAGTCCCTCAGCACGGGCCCATCCCCGATGATGTTGCCCAGCGCCCACACTGCCTGCTCGCACACATTCTCGTGCGGAGACATGAGCAGCTGCAGGAACACTGGCACGGCGCCTGCGTGGACCACCTTATTGGTCTGCGCGGACGTGCCCGAAGCGATATTGGTGAGCGCCCAGGCCGTCTCGAACTGCAGCGTGGGACTGTCAGCGCGCGCCAGACAGCCCACCAGCACGGGCAGGATCCCGGCCGCGATTAACGCGTCGATAGGCGGGTTCTTGTCGGAGGAGAGCAGCTTGCGGCACTGCTGCACCGCCTCTAGCTGCGCCTGCGGATCCGTCGCGTTGCTGGCCGCCGCCACCAGCCCCGGCAGGTCGGTGGAGGCTAGCGTGCGCTCGATCTCCTCCTCGTCCGTGGAGTACGTCACGGGCACGTTGCGCCGCTTCTGCAACGTCTCGTCCCGCTTGCTCTTCCGCAGCTCCACGGTCACCTCGTTCCTCCGCCTGCGCATTTCCTGAAAGACGAACGAGGGCGGTCAGTCAGGCGCTGCGGGACGGCGGCGCGAGGCCTAGAGGCTGCCGCGGCGTATGGCCGGAGGATACTTACGTCGACATCCTTGCCCGTGTTTTTGAAACCGTGCATGCGGTTCTTCGCTTGATCGGTCGCCATTTTATTTTCGTTTTGCCGTCGGACTTTTAAACGTGGTATTTACACAACGAAATAAAGGAATAACTGAAAATTATGCAGAAAAAACTAATCGAACATGATTTAACGACACTGCGCACGTTCGTGATTCATTTAGCCTCGTTTTTCATGGAATTACTACGCGACACGAAATCGTCCGTTTCTTTTCTTTCTTCAATTTTTTTTAGTGGAACCACAGTGGAACCAACAGCTACCACAGATAGCACAACGAACACAGACCCTAAGCATAGACAAACAAAAAAAATTTATTCTTTGTAGTGTTGCGAAATCAATAATCGACTAAAATCGTAAATAATGTTGCCATTCATTACCGCAGCGCAGCGCACAGGCAGAAGAATGTAATTTTTGCTATGGCAATCAAATTATTGACGAAAACTACCTGCAAAAGGCGTAAAGCAGCTCGTTCGAAGCGAGCTTTTGAGTGAGCTTATATTGGTCGCGGAAACTGCATTTGCATTGCCCTTTTTCTTTCAAATCCTGAACTGAAGAATAATTATTCAAGCAAGCAGTGCGGTAAAATGACGTTCATAAATGGACCTACTCTCACAACCAAGTCTACTCCAATAATCAATAGTAAGGAACAAGTAAGTTTCATATTCTCAGTTTTAATTTTTAGCCTATATTTTTTAAAAATAATAGCTTGTTATAAACAACATTGATGTAAGCTTTCTTGATTGAATTGTTATTATACCATGTAAATGAGAATATACCTACTACATGTAATGTACTGTGTCCCATAGTTAATAAATCCCATTTTACGCCATTTCTTTATTATACCAAAGTGAAATGGCGTGAAATGCGTGAGGTCTCGGCCCAGCGAGACAACAAAGGCTAATAAAACGGGTCACTATAATGCACGACAATTTTAATGACCAAACTCTAAATGTTTTGTCTATTAAAATTGGAAAGCATGACACGGATTATCAAGGTGTACATTATTCGGCCGTACAATAAATTGTCGTGCATTATAGTGACCCAATAAAACAATAAAGCTAAATAGCGCTAAACAGTGACTTTGCTTAGTTTAAGCAATCACCTGCCTATACCAGTGAGTGGCGGTTTTACCAGTAGGATGAGGTTTGGCTTGAGCCTAACTCACTTTCCAGAAAAACTGAAAATGTTGTTTTGTTCTTGTTCTGTATATATTTCTAAGGTAAAACATAAAAATCGAGGACGTATTTACTAACATTACTTTTCGGTAACTCTCACGGTTTCAGTCAGACTAACCTGAAAAAAAAACTCCTGTGTATAAATTAAATTGTATCTCTAAAAAAGTCGCAACAGCATCCTGAAGACTGTAGCAGAGTGCCTGTCATCTCCAGTCTGGAAGTGTTTAGTGCAGAGGGTGATCATGATCAATGAAGAAAGCTAGTACATATTTTCTTGATTGAATAGGTAGGTACAATTCTTACGTGGCTATAGCTTATGGTCTAAAAGAGCATAACTAATTATGTTTAGTAGGTTCTTGATGAATAAAACTTGACCATATTTCTAAATATGACTAATTTTGATGAAAGGATGAAAGTAACATGAAATCATGGTGGAACCTTTAGTTACCAGTTGCGTTCAACGGACTATTCATAATGGAACCTTTAGTTACCAGTTGCGTTCAACGGACTATTCATAGTGGAACCTTTAGTTACCAGTTGCGTTCAACGGACTATTCATAGTGGAACCTTTAGTTTAGGTCGTTACCTGTGGTCGTTACAGTGTTTTCGTAATACGAACCCTGCACCTTGTTCCAAGTACCTACGTATAATTAGTTTGCCCTTTGCCACCATACATTGTAAGTACCTACCTAGCTAGACCCAGCCAAACGGGGGGTCATGAACCCCACGACCCCCCCCCCTGGATCCGCGCTTGGTTTTACCTCTAAACTGTATATATATCTTAGAGTAAAGCAGTCGCTAAGTGTCAGTTCGTAATTACCGCCATAGGGCTCAGTTCCTATTCAAACAATATATATATATAAATAGCGGAAAGTAATATGAAGTTTAATGAGCCCCTATTTATTTATTCGTAGGCCCCGGTGGCTTCTGAGAGAAGCATGGGCTATGCAACTGGGCGTGGTAAAGGTGCATACACGACCGACCAAGTCACAAAAAAATTCTAGATAAATAAATTAATAAATAATGCTTGACAATTCACACAGTATTATCTAGCCCCAAGCTAAGCAGAGCTTGTGTTATGGGAACTAGATAACTGATATACATAATACAATACGTTACAAGATAGATATTTTTTACTATACATAATTAAAACAAACAAACAAACACGACCAGAACAATCTCAAAACGCTTTCCTCTCGAACGCTCCATTGCCGTTATTTCACTTAAATTTTTCTTTCATTTTTAAGAAGCGGGGAAGCTTTTTTCGTTAACCGCAAACACAATTTACCTAACTATCTAACGCGCGCGGTTCACTGTTATTTCTTTAACTTTTTATGAATCTCTGGCTCGCTTTGCTCGGAGTTACTTAGTAAGTTAAATTTTTCTTGTGTTATGTTTTGAGACTTTAGCTCGATGCGCTTATAACTCGCACTACAGGGGCCGCCGCCGCCGCCGCCGCGCCGTCTCAAACGTCGTCCGTCTTAGAGAGATGCCACACGGCCGCTGCCGGTGCGCTGCCGCTGCGCTGCGACGTCGCAACGCAGTGACTTCAACGCAATGAGTAGTACCACACGAGCGCTGCGACGACGCAACGCAACCAGCTTCGATATTCTTAACAATACTGCGCTGTCCTGCGTCGTCACAGCGCGTCGTCGCACCGCAGCACCCCTTCCCGCCTCGTCTCCCTCACTCCTCCTGCGTTGTTTTGATGCACGTTGTTTCAGCGCACCGTGTGGCATGCCGGCCAGATTTGTATGTAGAACTACGGAGCGTCAACGCTGCGACGACGTCGCAGCGACGACGCAGCGACGAAGACGCAGCGCGGTGGCAGCGCCCGTGTGGCATCTCTCTTAGACGCGGAGGTACATAGTCTAACTGGATTCACAAAAAAAAACGTATAAATTACGCAACTACGGAACGACGGAACTGACACATCGCCTAGTTCACAACAAAAATCATACAAATAACGGGAAAAAGCTGATGTAATGAGAACGACACAACACAAAGCTGATGTAATGAGAACGACACAACACAAAGCTGATGTAATGAGAACGACACAACACAAAGCTGATGTAATGAGAACGACACGACACAAAGCTGATGTAATGAGAACGACACAACACAAAGCTGATGTAATGAGAACGACACAACACAAAGCTGATGTAATGAGAACGACACAACACAAAGCTGATGTAATGAGAACGACACGACACAAAGCTGATGTAATGAGAACGACACAACACAAAGCTGATGTAATGAGAACGACACAACACAAAGCTGATGTAATGAGAACGACACAACACAAGCTGATGTAATGAGAACGACACGACACAAAGCTGATGTAATGAGAACGATACAACACAAAGCTGATGTAATGAGAACGACACAACACAAAGCTGATGTAATGAGAACGACACAACACAAAGCTGATGTAATGAGAACGACACAACACAAAGCTGATGTAATGAGAACGACACAACACAAGCTGATGTAATGAGAACGACACAACACAAGCTGATGTAATGAGAACGACACAACACAAGCTGATGTAATGAGAACGACACAACACAAATCACAAATAATCACAATGCTACAATTTCATTGATAATAAAATTTAATAGTTATCATTGTTTTAAGCAGTATCGAATTGTAGAGGTCTAGGGGCGGTACATTTGCAATGTCTAATATCAATGCTGATTAAAGGAGCCGTGTGGTGCAGGCTTAGAATTTGCAATACCCCAACTCTTGCCGTGGATGTAGTAGGTAAGAAGACTAAGAGACAAACACGGGCGGGCACTAGCGCTTCTTTCAGAATAGATCTACCACCGAACTGCGATCTCCAACCAGCATGCTCAGCGTGGGGATTATGGGCATTAGGTACAACCTCCATGAGATAAAAAATCAGGGGGGGGGGGGGGGGAGGCCTACGTCCAGCAGTGGACCATTATAGGCTGTTGAGGTGAGGTGAGGGGCAGTAAATTTGAATAGCCAACTGGAGTAAAATCCGCCACTGCTATACCCAATTAAAATATTCGTAAAAAATCCTTCCACCCTCCCTCGCACCTTCAAAGGATGCTGTGCTGACCAATTTTGATGTAAAATACAAATGAGCGTGTTAACAGGAGCACGTGGTGGAGTTGTGCGAGGTGCGCTTCCCCGATGTCGATAATTTGGGCGCGCCGCGCGTACGCGGAGGGCCCCCGTCTCCGGCGCGCGCCTTCCTGCTCCTGTCCATGACGTTGTCGCTGATCGTGGCCTTTGCCGCGCTTTTGTATTTCATGCCGAAGCAAGCGCGGGAAGTGCGCTTCCAGGGATACTGCACCATTCCTATGAAGGTGGTAAGTCGGCTTTTGTATTTCATGCCGAGGGAGCCCGCGCGGCCAGTGCGCTCCAGGGATACTGCACCATTCCTATGAAGGTGGTAAGTCGGCTTTTGTATTTCATGCCGAGGGAGCCCACGCGGCCAGTGCGCTCCAGGGATACTGCAACATTCCTATGAAGGTGGTAAGTCGGCTTTTGTATTTCATGCCGAGGGAGCCCGCGTGGCCAGTGCGCTCCAGGGATACTGCACCATTTCTATGAAAGTGGTAAGTCGGCTTTTGTATTTCATGCCGAGGGAGCCCGCATGGCCAGTGCGCTCCAGGGATACTGCACCATTCCTATGAAGGTGGTAAGTCGGCTTTTGTATTTCATGCCGAGGGAGCCCGCGCGGCCAGTGCGCTCCAAGGATACTGCACCATTCCTATGAAGGTAAGTCGGCTTTTGTATTTCATGCCGAGGGAGCCCGCGTGGCCAGTGCGCTCCAGGGATACTGCACCATTCCTATGAAGGTGGTAAGTCGGCTTTTGTATTTCATGCCGAGGGAGCCAGCGCGGCCAGTGCGCTCCAGGGATACTGCACCATTCCTATGAAGGTGGTAAGTCGGCTTTTGTATTTCATGCCGAGGGAGCCCGCGTGGCCAGTGCGCTCCAGGGATACTGCACCATTCCTATGAAGGTGGTAAGTCGGCTTTTGTATTTCATGTCGAGGGAGCCCGCGTGGCCAGTGCGCTCCAGGGATACTGCACCATTCCTATGAAGGTGGTAAGTCGGCTTTTGTATTTCATGCCGAGGGAGCCCGCGCGGCCAGTGCGCTCCAGGGATACTGCACCATCCCTATGAAGGTGGTAAGTCGGCTTTTGTATTTCATGCCGAGGGAGCCCGCGCGGCCAGTGCGCTCCAGGGATACTGCACCATTCCTATGAAGGTGGTAAGTCGGCTTTTGTATTTCATGCCGAGGGAGCCCGCGTGACCAGTGCGCTCCAGGGATACTGCACCATTCCTATGAAGGTGGTAAGTCGGCTTTTGTATTTCATGCCGAGGGAGCCCGCGTGGCCAGTGCGCTCCAGGGATACTGCACCATTTCTATGAAGGTGGTAAGTCGCGTAGGTAAGCCCCTACGCGATTAGACACAGGGCCCAATGCTCAAAACACATTGAAAGTTGGCAAGTAAGTAGTACTACTGGATAGGGAACAACTGGATGTGACTCGCTGGGCCTGAAGGTAAGAAGCTCATTATAATAACGTAAAGAAATAGGGCCAGATGGTTTAGTTATATTCTGAGAGAAACTAGGACGGCACGATCTCATCCAACCCAACCAGGATGAGAACATGACGACCAGAATTATCTAGAACACACGCCCTACCCTCAGTACGGGTGTGCTCTAACATGTTCCGTGGCTCTAACCAACTAAGCCTAGAAATCACTTTCCGCCGACCGACCCGAAAATCTCTGGTACCTATTCTTACGGACTAGCGCCGGTAGCTCCACCGGTCGAGGTTGCCGGGTTCGAGTCGCACCGAAATTTTTTGAGAAATATTTAATTTCTATAGAGATACCCTGAGTGCCGGGTAAGCACTAGTCATAACAAACCTGAGGATAATAAATATGTATGACAATAGGGAAAATTACTTACATAAAGACATAACCTAAATCCGATATAATGCGCAGAGTGAGCGCAGGTTATAGCGTACTCATCTATTGTTGATTTTACATTGTGTTTGGTTTCGTTTCGACGATTCAGCTATCTTCTACACTCTTAGAGCATTTATAACTGGAGATGTCATCGCAAGGCGTACGCCCTCTGCCGGCCATAACGCGCTCTTGGTCATACGCGTTATACAAAACTACTTCACGTGTTACCATACCACGTTATAAATGCTCTAAGTCCACACTACATATACTTACACATGGATAATAATAAATAAATAATGCTGGACAATTTACACAGCATTATCTAGTCCCAAGTTAAGCAGAGCTTGTGTTATGGGTACTAGATAACTGATATACATAATATTATACAATACATAGATAGATATTTTTTATTATATATAGAAAACGACCAGAACACCCTGAACAAATGTCTGCAGATCGTACACACATTTGTCCCGAGGCGGGAATCGAACCCGCAACCTTCTGCGTCGCAGGCAGAGCTTCCCCCACCGCGCCACATCGGTCGTCAATAATATGTCTCTACATTGCTACGAAAACAGTCCGTGCAGCGGTAGGTATGCTACCAACTACGAAAACAGTCCATGCAGCGGTAGGTGTGCTACCAACTACGAATTTTTTTTAGCATCAGAAGAATGATTTACGAGCTACAGTGATGAAAATTATGTTTATTATTGTTACAAGCGTGGGGTTCGGGTTTAATAGAAAAATCCACTAATTGAAACAAACGCTTTACTACAAATTTAACACAGGACTAACACAAACTGTACTTGAAAATTCCACTAGTCACCACAAGACACTAAGCACTTATATAATCCTTCGCTCCGAGTATCACTTTGATCGCACTGTATCGCACAACTCACTGTATCGCGGTTAAAACTGAACTAACTCCGTGCCGGCAGTCAGCTGCCTTTTATACTACGAAGAACTCTCAAGAACGTTCTCGTCCATTGCTGTCTCTAAAGGACCCATCACGAACTTTCCCGAATGTTCTGAGTATAGCTATCTCTTTCTAATGGTGCTGTCCAGTTTTTGAAAAATGGTCAAACAGGGGGGGATTTTTTTTTCAAAAGGGTACCTACCCATGTGGGGTATCAAATGAAAGGTATCGTTTTGACCATTTCAAAGCACTTTTTGAAATTTCTGTAAGTTTCATACTTTTTAAAATATTTCAGAAAATTGATTGTCCAAATACCTAATTGGCAAATGTTTGAAACCCTCGGCGCGCGAGTTACACACGCACTTGGCGGATCTTGTTTACACCAGAGATGCTCAAACTTTGCCGAAAAGAAATTAACAAAATTAAAGTTCATTTTGGATGATGTCTAGCAAAGTACTGGACGTAGCTAGATATCAAAACAGAATTTTAAAGCGTTTTTATGAGCACTGCTATTATACACTACATTAAAAATCCGTGGCGTTTTTTGTGGGGATAGTGCTCTAAATTGTGAATCGGTACACAATTTTCCAGATTTACAAAATAACTAGCTCTCAAATGCTTCCCCTTTTTAGGGTTTCAAAGATCGGTTTTGAAACCCTTATGGTCTCGCTCTGTCCGTCCCCGCTCTTTCTTGAATATCTCAGTAACTACTGCAGCTATTAACTTGAAATTTGAAATAATGATACATTTCGTGCGCCATTACTGATTTTAAGAAAAAAATATATAAATAAATGAAAAATGAAAATGAATATTTTCAGTACAAATTTTGATGTTGAAATTTCAAAAGAGACCTAGGAAGGCAAATGGAGTATCAAATGAAAGGTATCGTTTTGTACATTTCAAAACACTTTTTGAAATTTCTGTAAATTTCATACTTTTTGAAATATTTCAAAAAAAGTCGAAAAATTGACCATACCCCCCCCCCTATCTCCGAAGATTGCACACCGATCCACGTACAATGTATTAAGCGTTTGTAGATATCGATCTATATTTTACAGGAAAAATATAGAGAAGTCTGTAATAATAATAGTTTTTGAAAAATGGTCAAAAAGGGGGAGAATTTTTTTTCAAAAGGGGGGGTACCTACCTATGTGGGGTATCAAATGAAAGGTATCGTTTTGACCATTTCAAAACACTTTTTGAAATTTCTGTAAGTTTCATACTTTTTGAAATATTTCAAAAAAAGACGAAAAATTTACCATTCCCCCCCCCCTAGCTCCGAAGATTGCAAACCGATCCATGTACAATGTACTAGGCGTTTGTAGACATCGATCTATATTTTACAGGAAAAATATAGAGAAGTCGGTAATAATAATAGTTTTTGAAAAATGGTCAAAAAGGAGGGGAAATTTTTTTCAAAAGGAGGGGTACCTGCCTATGTGGGGTATCAAATGAAAGGTATCATTTTGACCATTTCAAAACACTTTTTGAAATTTCTGTGAGTTTCATACTTTTTGAAATATTTCAAAAATAGTCGAAAAATTGACCTTTCCCCCCCCCCCCTATCTCCGAAGATTGCAGACCGATCCACGTACAATGTATTAGGCGTTTGTAGATATCGATCTATATTTTACAGGAAAAATATAGAGAAGTCTGTAACAATAATAGTTTTTGAAAAATGGTCAAAAAGGGTAGGATTTTTTTTTCAAAAGGGGGGGTACCTACCTATGTGGGGTATTAAATGAAAGGTATCGTTTTGACCATTTCAAAACACTTTTTGAAATTTCTGTGAGTTTCATACTTTTTGAAATATTTCAAAAAAAGACGAAAAATTGACCATTCCCCCCCCCTAGCTCCGAAGATTGCAGACCGATCCATGTACAATGTATTAGGCGTTTGTAGATATCAATCTATATTTTACAGGAAAAATATAGAGAAGTCTGTAATAATAATAGTTTTTGAAAAATGGTCAAAAAGGGGGGGAATTTTTTTTCAAAAGGAGGGGTACCTGCCTATGTGGGGTATCAAATGAAAGGTATTGTTTTGACCATTTCAAAACACTTTTTGAAATTTCTGTAAGTTTCATACTTTTTGAAATATTTCAAAAATAGTCGAAAAATTTACCTTTCCCCCCCCCCTATCTCCGAAGATTGCAGACCGATCCACGTACAATGTATTAGGCGTTTGTAGATATCAATCTATATTTTACAGGAAAAATATAGAGAAGTCTGTAATAATAATAGTTTTTGAAAAATGGTCAAAAAGGGGGGGAATTTTTTTTCAAAAGGAGGGGTACCTGCCTATGTGGGGTATCAAATGAAAGGTATCGTTTCGACCATTTCAAAACATTTTTTGAAATTTCTGTGAGTTTCATACTTTTTGAAATATTTCAAAAATAGTCGAAAAATTGACCTTTCCCCCCCCCCTATCTCCGAAGATTGCAGACCGATCCACGTACAATGTATTAGGCGTTTGTAGATATCGATCTATATTTTACAGGAAAAATATAGAGAAGTCTGTAATAATAATAGTTTTTGAAAAATTTACAAAAAGGGGGGGATTTTTTTTTCAAAAGGGGGGGTACCTACCTATGTGGGGTATCAAATGAAAGGTATCGTTTTGACCATATTAAAACACTTTTTGAAATTTCTGTAAGTTTCATACTTTTTGAAATATTTCAAAAAAAGACGAAAAATTGACCATTCCCCCCCCCCTATCTCCGAAGATTGCAGACCGATCCACGTACAATGTATTAGGCGTTTGTAGATATCGATCTATATTTTACAGGAAAAATATAGAAAAGTCTGTAATAATAATAGTTTTTGAAATATGGTAAAAAAGGGGGGGAATTTTTTTTCAAAAGGGGGGGTACCGACCTATGTGGGGTATTAAATGAAAGGTATCGTTTCGACCATTTCAAAACATTTTTTGAAATTTCTGTGAGTTTCATACTTTTTGAAATATTTCAAAAAAAGACAAAAAATTGACCATTCCCCCCCCCCCCTAGCTCCGAAGATTGATGACCGATCCATGTACAATGTATTAGGCGTTTGTAGATATAAATCTATATTTTACAGGAAAAATATAGAGAAGTCTGTAATAATAATAGTTTTTGAAAAATGGTCAAAAAAGGGGATTTTTTTTCAAAAAGGGGTACCTACCCATATGGGGTATCAAATGAAAGGTATCGTTTTGACCATTTCAAAACAGTTTTTGAAATTTCTGTAAGTTTCATACTTTTTAAAATATTTCAGAAAATTGATTGTCCAAATAATTGGCAAATGTTTGAAACCCTCGGCGCGCGAGTTACACTCGCACTTGGCGAATCTTGTTTAATTTTTGTTTTTGTGATCGGTTTGCTCTCGCATCTTTAAGGTCATCCACTCATTATGGGAGATCTGTATAAAACCTTTATTATCGTATTAAACATTTGTGGCGTAGGTAGGTAAGTGAATCTTAAGATCTTGAGATGATATGAATAGGTATAAAACCTCGACGTAGGCTAGTATTCTCTGACGTAGCATCAAGCAAATAATGTCGCAAATCGCAGGTACAGCGCCCTGTGACCTAGAAACCTAGATCGAGTTAATGCACAGGTTGCCTAGACTTGCCTGACCTGACCGCCCACAGCGCGCTGAAATAGGTCAATCGATAACGGATGGAAGTTTCCCTGGAAACTCTGTGCTCCTCTGGTAGGATAACCATTGCCTAACGTGATATTACCTGGAAACTCTGTACTCCTCTGGTAGGATAACCATTGCCTAACGTGATATTACCTGGAAACTCTGTACTCCTCTGGTAGGATAACCATTGCCTAACGTGATATTACCTGGAAACTCTGTACTCCTCTGGTAGGATAACCATTGCCTAACGTGATATTACCTGGAAACTCTGTACTCCTCTGGTAGGATAACCATTGCCTAACGTGATATTACCTGGAAACTCTGTACTCCTCTCGTAGGATAACCATTGCCTAACGTGATATTACCTGGAAACTCTGTACTCCTCTGGTAGGATAACCATTGCCTAACGTGATATTACCTGGAAACTCTGTACTCCTCTGGTAGGATAACCATTGCCTAACGTGATATTGCCTGGAAACTCTGTACTCCTCTCGTAGGATAACCATTGCCTAACGTGATATTACCTGGAAACTCTGTACTCCTCTGGTAGGATAACTATTGCCTAACGTGATAATACGGAACACGGCAATTTTATTATGGCCATCAAATATGTCGTTAGATGGAAATATAAGTGTATACAGCAATTTGTAATTTATACTTAGCGCGCACTCGCATTATCGAACTGCAAGAGCATTATCAGGTCGCTTCGCCATGCGCCATCCATGCTGTGCTCGTCTCCATAGGCTTTATATCTCCAAAAAGATAATACAATTTGTATTACCTTTTTGGAGGCGACCACAATGCCGATACAGAATTTATAGCCGCTGTAGACTTTAATTTTTTAACAAAAAACGTAAAAATGTCCGAATTAAAAAATTATACATACTTCCATACCTATTAACAATGTTGTTGTATAAACTCAATGTCATTGCTTATTACTTATAAGTTCAGTTAATCCAATACCTACCAATGTGGGTTGTAGTAACACACTACACTACATACCACACTAGTTGGTCTCACTGTCGAAAAAAATGCTATCTAAAGAAAAATATCGCGGAGCACCTTACTGGACAGGACACAAGTGAAAAGCAAAGTAATCGTTTTTAAAAATCATTTTGGACCCTGGTATTTCTAATATGGAACACTCTTCACGCACAAAACGTTCCTTGCAAATACATTAACATACCAAAAGATATATATGATAAAAGCAAAAGCAGAGTAAAACTAGACAAAACCGGAGAAGCCATAAAAATAGGCCGAGGAGTTAGACAGGGAGACCTTCTTTCACCGAGGTTATTTATTGCAGTGCTACAACACACTATGTTTAACCTAGACTGGCAACAAAAAGGCATAAATAGACGGCAAATATCTAAGTCATTTGCGTTTTGCCGACGACATCATTGTTATATCAGAAACCTCCTGTCAACTCGAAGAAATGCTTAATGATCTTCACAAAGTCAGCAACGAAGTAGGACTGGAAATGAACACCGTGAAAACAAAAATTCTTACTAACAGAAAGAAGGAACCAATATTTATAAATAAAAGAGAAATAGATTATGTCGATAATTACATATATTTAGGAAAACAACTGTCATTTGAGAAGAAAAGAAACATAGAAGAAAATGAAAGAAGGATTAAACTGACTTGGAATAAGTTTTGGAGCTACAAAGAAATAATGAAATCCAAGCTACCAACAAAACTAAAGGCAAAAGTGATGAACACATGCTTACTACCATGCCTCACATATGCATGCCAAACCTGGATTTTCAATAACAAATCAAAAAGCAAAATTAATGTCGTCGTATCCAACGAATAAGGTTACAGTCGCCAGTGTGACCTTTTATTTTTATTGCATTTTAAGAATCTCCATTATCATTTACACCTTAACATTTCGAAAAAGTAAATAAATAATGAATATAAAAAAAGTTATTAAGGTTTGAAAATTTGGTTACAATTGCACTGATGCATTTAGCCCGACGAATAAGGTCACTAAAAGCTTTGGCGCTTTCTTGCATGTGCGAAACGCAACCGACATGAATATTTCCCGGCGAATAAGGTTACATGCTCCACAGTAACCATGTACCGCGGGCGAAAAGGCGCGCGGACGGCGCGCGGCGGGTTGTCTTACGTAGTAAACTGAGAAATTAAAATAAGACAGGTACATTAATTAGTGTATATGAAAGATCCCCCTGCATGGAAAAAAGCAGAAAGTAAAAGGTGTAGGTATTTGTAGGAGTTTTTCCTGTCAGAATAGTGAATATTGGTACAAATTATTTATGTATTTAAGTAGTATATTATATATATATATTCTTTTCTTTTATGTGTTTATCTAGTTTATGTGTAAACATATTGAGTTAGGTAATTTGTAATATTTATTTAATATCTGTTTTTCAATATTCTGTTATATTCATGTTTATTTTATCTTTTATACACCCCCTGCCTTTCTTATATTCATATAGTTCTTTCCATCCAAAGGTTGCCTGGAAGAGATCGCTTCTAAGCGATAAGGCCGCCCATTGTACTTGTCTCATGTAATATGTCTTTTTTTGTAATGTTCTTTTTCTGGTGTACAATAAAGTGTTTTGTATTGTATTGTATTGTATTTGCCTATTTAAAGTTCAAAAATGGCTATTAACACTAAAGTCATTAATTGTTGTTCCGTGAAACCGTGTCAAAATATTGTAAAACAAATAACATAACTCAAATCATGGTCTTAGTCCCGTTCTAAATGACTAAGATAATTCAGTGCAGTTACCGATAGATTTAATCTTTTATGAGCCCTTAAACATTCGCATTACATTCGCGTTCATTGTCGGATGCGAATGCGAGTATTGAAAATCTTGCAAATGTTCACGAAAGCGAGTATTCGTTATAATATCTCTAGTATGATTAAATAACTCTATTAGATTATTAAAATCGATTGATATTAAAGCTGTTTAAAACCTGATTTTATTAAGTAATTATTTTCAGATCCATAATTTAAAATTAAGAGCTGTGCCTTCAGTTAACATGGGCTACATAGCTTCACAAGGTGAGCTTATCTTGCAGCCTGAATAACTTATAATATTAAATGTAAGAATCTTTAACTTTAATCAATTATAAACATAAATAAGTACACTCGCCACGAATTGATCAAGCTAAATCTAAATTAAAAATTGGTAAATCTTTAGTTCTCATGCCGACCGGTCCCGGGTCAATGTGGCCATTGATCATGACCTTGGTTTTATCCAAGTTCATGCCAAGACCGATGCGTCGTGAGGCTGAAGCTAGGCCGTCCAGCATCCGGTTAAGCTCCTCCAGCGACTCCATCATCAAGACTATGTCATCAGCGAATCGCAGGTGTGAGATGTAATCGCCGTTTATGTTGATGCCCTTACCTTTCTAGTCCAGCGTCTTTAACACATCTTCCAACGCAGAGCAGTTGGATGGGTTTAGACTGCCGGCCCTGTACTTGGACACTCATAGTGGCGGCATCATAAAGACATCTCAACATCTCGATATATAGATAGTCAACTTGGCAACGCTGTAAGGATTCCAGAACAGCCCAGGTTTCGACAGAGTCAAAGGCCTTTTCATAGTCCACAAAGGCTAGACAGAGATTAGCAATAAACTAATAAAAATAATGTAAACCTATGTACATAAGTCACTATTTAAATAATTGCTAGACAGCCGCTGTCTGGCTAAATTTACGCTCGTACAGAATAGATCTAGGTCCATCAGGGTACCTGAAAAACATTGTAGTAGTTTGAGCACGAATGTCTATTCTACTCAGTAGCTCAGGACAGTCTATTTTGTTTGAAGTTATTTTTAGAAGGAAAGACAGATCAGTTATTTCATGCCATTTTGAATGAGTAAGAAAATGAAACTTTTTACAGAGTTCATCATAACTGAAGGGCGGATCTATTTTGATTGTGGCTGAAATTGTAAGACTGTTCCTAGAAGGTTTAAACTTTAAGAAGATGACCGATGTTCTTTAAATATCAACGTTGTAAGAATAAAAAAAGGAACCGAAAGATTTAACTATACTCAGACTATTATATTAGAGTTTTTTATACTTTATAGATAAGCCCGCACTCAAACCTCTGAAAGCTTTTTTTTACACTTACAATAAAATAAAATTCATACTTCAAATTAGGTATTTATTTATGATTATGAATCAGAAAATATGAAGTGTTGAATGAAAAGAGTGCTGTTAAATTAATAGTAGTTGAATAAATACGTTTAAAGTTTTATTAATTACTAGCCGACCCGCCTGCGATTTCTTTCACGTTTTATTTTAAGTCATCTTTCTACGCTACGCATTTTGATGGGCCAACAGATACGGTTCTGCAGTTATTAAAAAAATAACCTTTGACCACACCACTACCTTAGAATACTAATTTCCAAAAATCTGTTCTTAGCGGGTGTTTACGTCTTAAAAGAAACCTCCATGCAAAACTTCATCTTCGTAGCTCTTGTAGTTTCAGAGATTTCTTGATATGTCACCCAGTTTTCTCTTATCCTTTATATTATATAGATTTTCATTTCCGTCCCCTACCTTTATTTATACCAATATTTTTTTTAATTATGTAAGGGTTATATCATTATGAAACAGACTATAAAATACTAAAATATTATGTAGGTATTCTCTAATCTTAAATAGGCTTCAGGCTCATCGACGAGTCCTCTCATCTGGATACGGTCGACTTAATTGAGCGGATAGATAAATAAGAACAATAATATTGTAGGACAAACTACACAGCATTAACAAGCCCCAAGCTGAGCAGATCTTGTGTTATGTTATGGGTGATACACATAATACAATATACTAAATATGTATAGATTTTTTAATATACGTAACAAACAACCAGCACCCTTGACAAACATCTGCAGATTGTAACTTACTTTGTTTATTTTTAAAAAAGGCCTAATCTTACTTAAATACACAATAGGTTAGAAAAACGACAATTAAACTAATAAATTGCATTCACAGGTACATGACAGTGTGGAAAATAAATACTCGCATTTGCGACAATGCACGCGAATATAATGCGAATGTAAAAGGGCAAATTAAACATTATTATTTTTTAGTAGCTGCACTGAATTATCTTAGTCAGAGGTAAAACGGGTTATATTTACCATGATTTGAGTTATGAGTTATCTTATACATATTTCGACACATAGTCATATTAAGTAACTTTATACGACTTTAATTACCAAAGTTATCGACATAGCTCAAAGGATTAGCAAGATGAAGTGGCAGTGGGCTGGGCATATTTCAAGAAGAACCGGCAACCGCGTCAAGAAGAACCGACAACCGGGGTAAACGTGTTCTAGAGTGGAGACCGCGACTCGGCAAACGTAGTGTAGGACGCCCTCCGACCAGGTGGGATGAGGATTTGCGAAAGACTGCTGGCAGATGCTGCAAGCGGCAAGATGAAGCCAGGGCGCCATGGCGCCCTTTAGGGGAGGCCTATGTCCAGCAGTGGACTGGTATAGGCTGATGATGATACGACTTTAGCGTTAAAAACCTGTATAACAGTACAAATTTTATGCAGAATTACCTTGTTTTCTATGACAGGAATTATAACGTATTAGTACCTACTAATTATTTTTGTGAAAAAAAAAACTCGAATAACCCATAATAATTCCAGAAACCCTAAAATTCTACTTTTCAAAGTATATCAATCCAATCCAACAATCCAAAGTTTTATATGAACTTGGTTTTGGCTTTAGAATGATTTTGAGTCATTTAGCTATAAAACATTAAAAAGTCAGCGGTAGTAGTTTTAAAATGTACCGAGGCGGGAATCGAACCCGAAAATTATTTTTATTAAACGAAATTCTTGAAGAAAAGTAAAATGTAACCTTTATGTTTTTGTAATTGTCCGGATTATTTAGTCGAATAAGGTTACAAAGACCATTGTAACCCTTTAGTTTGACGACGTGAAGCGAAATCTCCGTGGAATAAGGTCACAAAGGCGTTTAGAATAGCGTAGCTTTGAAGAATGCACGCGGAATAAGGTGATAAGTGACAAAAACTAGGGAAAACGGTATTTTTTATTTTTAAAACCCACATGATAATTTAGCTGAAAATATTAGAAAACGATTTAGCAAAAAAAACACACTCGCATAATAGAAACTTTTCGAATTAATAAGAAAAAACCGTCTCCTGTAAAGTTGGTGTTTTGCAACTGTGACCTTATTCGCTGGATACGACGATGTATGCCAAAGAGCTATGGCACGGAGCCTTCTTAATATAAAACTAATACACAAACAAAAGAACTCTGTCATCCGAGAAAAAACTAAAGTTCTAGATGCTCTTCAACACGCACAAGCTCTTAAATGGAGATGGGCAGGCCACATAATCCGCTCAAAAGATGGAAGATGGACTCATAAGACCTCTATCTGGAAAGGTCCCGATGGAAAGAGAAAAAAAGGCAGACCACAAGAAAGATGGCAAGATGAGATTATAGAAATAGGGGGAAAAGCATGGACAAAGAAAGCGGAAGACAGAAAAGGATGGTTAAAGTTGGAGGAGGCCTATACCCGCAGAGGGGTCCTTAGCAAAATCTAAAGTTTATATACCTTATATTTTTTCAATTGTAAAAAAATCTGTGAAGGAATAATAAAGGCTTTTTTATTTTTATTTATTATTTTAATATTGCTAATATAACATTTACCTGTCCTATTTTTATTGTTTTGAGAGTCGTTAAAATATTTCCAAAATATATTAGATCAAAAGGAAAGGTAATCCTTTGAAGTTACCTTACATTGTTTTAAACACAGAGATCTATTTATATATATCTTATTTCTGATATCTGTGGTTTTAAAGTTTGTTACCTACCTTTTTGGCGCCACATAGGTATATGTGTATTGTTCAGTTCAGTTATGTTAAAGATTATAAATGTTACGTCTGACATGCGGTAGCCTGTTTTTAAACAATGGCGGTAATAGAACAATAATAATTCTTCGATCCTAGAGTCACACTTTTTTCGATGAGTACTCGAGGTATAAATTCAATGGAAACAAAGGTTGGTGTGAGTTGGTGTGAGAAAAATAATATTTTTTTTACGATTCGTCAACTCATACAAGTTGGGATAAGTTGGATGGTGTGAGGTGACGAATGACTCGTATACTTTTTACCATTATAAATTCGAAAGTAACTCAGTCTGTTACCTTTTCACAGTGCAGAGTGGTAGACAATATCCCGAGGACGGATCATAATGAAATGGGCAGAGTGGTAGACAATATCCCGAGGACGGATCATAATGAAATGGGCAGAGTGGTAGACAACATCCCGAGGACGGATCATAATGAAATGGGCAGAGTGGTAGACAATATCCCGAGGACGGATCATAATGAAATGGGCAGAGTGGTAGACAATATCCCGAGGACTTATCATAATGAAATGGACAGAGTGGTAGACAATATCCCGAGGACGGATCATAATGAAATGGGCAGAGTGGTAGACAACATCCCGAGGACGGATCATAATGAAATGGGCAGAGTGGTAGACAATATCCCGAGGACGGATCATAATGAAATGGGCAGAGTGGTAGACAATATCCCGAGGACTTATCATAATGAAATGGACAGAGTGGTAGACAATATCCCGAGGACGGATCATAAAGAAATGGACAGAGTGGTAGACAATATCCCGAGGACGGATATCAGCTACTTTTTATTCCGGTAAAGAGCAAGAAAGAGCTAGTTTTTATACTTATACTAAGTCAGGTCATAAATTTTATAAAAAATGTAGGTAAGTCCCTAATTTATGATACGCTTATTGTTAATTGTTTAAAAGTTATTTATGAAATGAAAGGTAAATATTTATTTACAAATCAGATAATAATCGATAAAAGATAAGTAGGTAATATTACAATAATTTAGATCTAGATTGAAATCAATTATGTGAACACAGTAAAAGTAACGTTACATGCATTAGATTTAGAATACCCTAGGGTGTCCGTGTTGGTAGCGTACACATACCTAACCGAATTCGAATTTTTTGTTATGCCTAATAAATAGAGTATAATCAGTGCCAGCTCGATATCTCTGTTCCTATGAGAGCAATCATTATAAAATTTTGCATAGCTCAGATGCTATTCATACTCTATTTTTGTGTATAACTTTTGTTGCTATAGTATAAGCCGTTTTTGAGAACGGTCGTGTGTACGCTAGCTTGATCGTTATGCTGGCGTACCCACAAACAATGGTCATTATTTCTTAAAACAAGGAGGCACTATTTATTTTACTTTTGCACTGATTATACTCTATTTATACGCGTTTTATTAGGCATAACAACAAACTCGAATTCGGTTATGTGTACGCTACCATCACGGACACTACCCTAGGACGTGAAGAAGAAAGACATTCAAACATTATTACTTATTTTTTTTATGCACCGCTTAAATCTACCCTGGTTAATTATCAAAAATATTTATATCAAATAAATGTCAACTATCAATAACGTTTACAAAACAAGCACTTAGACAAGTCAAATTTTATACACGTATAAAAACAGTAATTATTATCAAATAAGAAACAAGGTATTATTGATTTTGTCCACTTCAATTTTTTGTCTACTAGTGGAAGAAGTGGAAAATAAACCACTAGTAAGTGTATATAATTATGACTTACAAACTAATACAATATTTGCATATCTAAGTCTAAATATAATGTGATTTAGATACAGGTCAATATTTATGTAAGACTAGCTAAGCTCAGCATTATTTTTCTTATATACTATTGTCGGTGTGGAACTGAGGGATATCTGGCCAAGCATTTACATCATTGATGTAATCATTTATGGAGTAATAGGCTTTCTTTATAGGATTTTGTTTTATGTACTGTTATGTTATGTTTGTTTATGTAAATTTACGAATAGGGAGCTCAGTTGCTTCAGATGGAAGCTTGTTATGCGTACACAATTTCTTATAAATGATTTCCCTACCTTTCGTAATCTATATGGAGGTAGGTACATAGTACATAATATTTATAAAATATTGTTGATATTATTGAAAATGGCCTATATCGCAACACGCACCACATTAAGACGTATCTCTGCCGCTGCATTAATCAGAGATGCACGGAGAGACTTCTAATTCTGAATTCTGAGTCTTAGCGTAGAATTTCTTGTTCAAATGCTGCCATATCTAGTATTCCAGTGGGTTTAAATCTGGACTAGAAGTGGGCCAGTCTTCATGCCTTATGAAGTCAATTTCACGGACAGTCAGTCAGTTATGCGTACGTCGTGGCTTATGAGCTGGCGCAGAATCCTGCTGGAATATCCAGCGTCTGTTTTGAAACATTGTTTAGGAAAGAAATTTCATTATGTTTGTTGAGACGGTATTTTGGTACACGACATCACTGGTTTCACATCCGTAATCCCAGCCGCAGCGGTGAATTGTTGCAATGCGATAACCGCGAATCTATCTTCCTTTTGCGACTACCCTATTTTTACCCTATTTTTAAAACAAATCTGGTTTTTTTTTTCAAAATAAGCCGAAGCATTTGTGGCCAGTACCTAAATTAAAATAAAAAGGCTGTGACAGGATTTATGACACGACTAATTACATTGAATTATCATCTTAATCACCTAGTATATGTGTGAATTCCAGGAGGACGAGGGTGAGGAGCGGGGCCTGGTGTCGGTGCTTGTCCCGTCTGACAACATGGTGCCACTGCGCTTTTACCACGACGAGGTCACCGGCATCGTCCAGGTACTTTTCAAATTGTTTTACTTACATCTTCTCATGGTATATTTGTAGCACAATTATTATGAAACAACTTTATTTTCTGTTCGGTGGTTTTAACCACGCACTATTCAGAACCAATGAAGACATTCGTTTCAATGTGTCAGTGACCTAGCGGATCGAAACGAGTGCCTTCATCTAGCTGAAAAGGGTGACAGTTTCAAACTCACTTCTAAAGTACGATGTTATGTTATGATAATGAGTAACCGCTGAAACAAATTAAATATAAATAAAAACATACTTATTAACAGGTTGAGCATCCACTGTGCTATTTGTTTATGCTCAGGGGCTATGCTGAGATCCAAGCCAATGCTCGGTAAATGCCCAGGTCCTCTTATTCCACTCCACTCTGTTTTATATATATCGTCTAGCTCGTAGCGGTATTAGACATTAAATGAATAAAATAAGTAAATTAATTCTGGTGACGGCTTAGATTTTTAGTAAATAGATGTAAGTGTAAATATTAGTTGTAATTATTTTTTGCTGTTAAATAAATAAATTATCTGTTGTTAAAAAAAAAAAGTAAATAAATAAACAATTGAAGCTTTGAAGATTATTTATCGGGTATTTATTTATTTTACGCGATAAATACCCGATAATAATGTTATCAAATCGCGAAAGACTAAAAAATTTTAATTGAAGTTTTCTGTTTATGCGTAGATGTTCTCCGGCGGCAACACTGCGGGCGACCCGGAGCTGTTGAAAGCCCTGCGCGAAAGGTTCGACATCAGAGACCAGGTGGAGAAGATATCCGTCATGGACAACGGCAAGCTTGTCAACTTTATACACGACTTCGAGCAGAATACCACCGGTGAGTTTACTGTTCACATGGACTAAGGAAAGCGCTTCAACTTTATAAACGACTTCGAGCAGACTTTTTGGAAAAAATGGCCCGTTTTTGAACTGTTGTATCTCAAGATCTTATAAGTTATAAGACATAAAGCTGCTGGTATTGCGCTCAAATTGTTGTTAATTTTGTCTTCTATATGTGTCTTAGATTATTTTGCCCTAAAATGCATTTTTTTAAGTTGTAAGGCAAAAACTGTAAAAAATCTCGGTTTTGCGAGCACCACGAACTTAGCATAGGTTATGGTTATGGTGTGTGTACTCCCTTTTCCGCACTGAGACTCTATTGGTCCATTGTGCGTGGTTGTTTTGCTAGCTTAGCCAGCCCAGCTCCGTCCAGAAGCGCAGAATCTTCCTGGGGACCTCGGGTGGTCGAGGATTTCGTTTCTTTGCGCCGTTAATCCCTCGCATTCCAGGACTACGTGGGCAGCTGTTTCTTCGTTGCTGAGACACCCCCTGCAGAGGGGGCTGTCTGTTGCTCCGATGGTGAAGAGGTGTTTGTTCAGTGGGCAGTGTCCTGTAAGTGTTCCCACTAGGACGCGTAGATCCATTCTGGTCAGGTACAGTAGGCGTTTGGTTAGCCTTGGTGATGCACTCGAAAGTGCCGCTTTTGCCTGGCGGCACTCTTGTAGGTGTGTCCATCGTTCGATATGCATTTCTCTGGTTTTGAGCCTTATCCAAGATCTGAATTGGGAGAATGGTATGGGAAGGAACGGAGGTGGGCCTATTGCCGGCGTCTCCGAGCCTTTCCGTGCCAATTCATCGGCAGCGTCATTACCCAGAGATCCGCTATGTCCCTTGATCCATTGCAGGGTTATCCTGTTTGTAGAGGAAATCCTTTCAAGTGCCAAGTGACATTCGTATTCGAGCTTGGAGTTACAGCTGTTCCCTGCCAAGGCCCTGAGTGTAGCAGCACTGTCAGACAGGATACGCACGCATTGGTTGTTTATATCCCTCCTCTGTACAGCTGTGGCTGCCTCGGTTATAGCTACACATTCACATTAAAATATGGAGTTGTGTTTGCCAAAGGTCATTGATACACTAATGTTAAGATCCAATGAGTGAATTCCTGCTCCCGTGCCCTTAGGTGTGCCCGTGCCCGTGGTCTTAGAGCCGTCCGTGTATATTCTGATTTCGTGGGTGCCTGATTCATCTCTTAGATCCTCATGTAGTTGTATCTGATAATGTTTGTTAATTATTGGTTTGCTGGGTATTCTGTCACAGGGGGCCGCTAGGAGAGGTTAAGACCCTGTCCAGGATTTGGGCATGTGGACTATCTGTGGCCCCCCAGAGTCCCGAGTTTCGTAGTCTTAACGCAGACATGGTAGCCTCTTGTTGTATGTTTAGGTCTAGTGGCGCTAGGTCTAATATCACCTCTAGGGCAGCGCCCGGTGTTGTCCTCATGCAGCCCGTTATCGCCGAACACGCCAATCTTTGAAAGCGTTGCAGTTTGGCTGCTACCGTGT
This sequence comes from Eupithecia vulgata, assembly GCA_946478455.1. Classification (NCBI taxonomy): domain Eukaryota; kingdom Metazoa; phylum Arthropoda; class Insecta; order Lepidoptera; family Geometridae; genus Eupithecia; species Eupithecia vulgata. Next base: position 954,740 of record OX297862.1, on the reverse strand, counting down.
TCAACTCGGTTCTGGTCCACCATACTATGGCTCCATAAGTTAGTATCGGTCTAATGACAGCAGTGTATAGCCACATGGTTATTTTCGGAGAGAGACCCCATGTTTTCCCAAGCATTCTGCTGCATTGGTAGAAGGCAGCTGTGACTCGCTGCAGTTTATAGTCAAGATGTTTGTTCCACAACAGTTTACTATCTAGTATGACCCCTAGATACTTGACCTCGGTTTTCAGAGTTATTTCGGTGTTGAATAATCTTGGTAGTTTCATGTTTCCCCGGTTACGTTTGTGGGTAAACATTATCAGTTCAGTTTTTGTGGGGTTGACTGATAGTTCATGGTCGTTACGCCATGCTTCAATGGTTTTAAAGGCTAGTTTTATTCGGACACATAGTGTGTTCTCGAAACACCCGGTTGCTAGGATCGCGAGGTCATCCGCGTATCCCACCGTCACCAGTCCGTGGCCGTTAAGCCTACGGATGAGCTCGTCAACAACTATGTTCCAAAGTAGGGGCGATAGGACGCCACCTTGGGGGCAGCCCCTAGCTACTACGCCTCTTGTGGTTTCATTAATGGTGACTCGTACTGCTCTAAGCCTGAGCATGTTGTTTATCCACTCTGCTAAAGTCGGCGCGACACCATATTTAGTGAGTGCTCTGTAAATGCTGGTAAATCTGGTCTTATCAAAAGCTCCTTCAATGTCTATGAAGGCCGCCAGAGTTGGTTGTTTTGACTTTAATCCACTTCCTATGCGTGATACCACGCTGTGTAGGGATTCTGTTGATTTGCCTTTGCTGTAGTTAAAAACTTTACTTACTAACTTAAAAAAAAAAAAAAAAAAAAACTTTACCTACCTACTTATTTTAGGGTATAAGTACTTAAGTAGTTTTGAACTTGCGCGCTCCGGGGCAAAGGGGACTCAGTTTGGCCCCGAGCCGTTTTGTGGCATTCCCAAAAGTCTGGCTCTAAGAACCCTCTTAAATTCCTGCTACGAGGAATCAACCAAGCTCTGGAAAAATTCCTCTGGCATGGATCACTCAAAATCACTGTTAAAAGCCTTCGATAAACGGTACACTAACCATATCTTAGCGCTAAACAGAGAGAACCTTCGCATCTTAACAAGAGCCCTAACTGGACACTGTCGCCTCAACAAGCACATGTTTAAATTGGGGCTATGCGACACAAAATCCTGTAGATTCTGTGAGGAGGCGGATGAAACGCCTCTCCATCTGCTAGGAGAGTGTGGAGCACTGATGCAAAAACGTAGTACTTATCTGGGAAAGCACCTGCTCGGCCCAGACGAGCTACGAGACCTCTCCCCGAAGGAAATCCTTCAGTTCCTAGCAGCTGCAAGGGTAAGTGTCGAACTCTGAACGCCACAGCTTTAGGGGAGAACACATAAAGTGGCGATCACAATAGGCCCATCATGGCCGCAGTGACACGAAAGCCACCAGGAGCAAATAAAATAGGGTATAAGTATTGAAATCTTCTGTCTTGAGCATCACGTTTGATTTGGCTCTAGGTCTACTCAATGCCCTACACTTCTGCTGGGATTGAGCGTCTCCAGGTTTATCGGCCGCGATAGACGAAGCATTAGAGAAGCAGCACTGATTTTCCTTTCTTCCAATCCACAGCTTGTCTAAAGATGTGTTTCGATCTTATTCCACTTTCGAATTCTGGTGTGTAGGTATGTCAAATCAAATATCAAATATCAATATGATGTTCATAAACCTGTTCAAAGACCTTTAAAATTAGTAGGTACCTGTTTTAAATCCGGTCAGTGGCACGCATCTTGAAGGTTCTAAATCTGTATCAATGACTTTGCTTATTTCGAAACTAGTGATAATAGATTATTGTCCTCCCAATTTCAGAGATAGAAGATACAGATCGCTGCTTCACGACTGAGCTGGACCGCGACACTGTGCTGCCTCCGTCGCTGTTGTTGCTGTCCATCGAGAACGGCGCAGTGTACGACGTTACGCGCGTCCGATCAGCACTGGCCGCGGAGCTGCCCGAGCTGACGGGCGACGCCATTTCACCAGGGCTGAGGGAGTATTGCATCGAGAAGCCGGTCTACCGCCTGCGCAGACAGGAGAACATCATCAGTTAGTATCTACTTGTTCAGCACCTGTAGATATGGACGTCGATCCGATTGTGTTATTTTTTAAGGTCAAGTTAGAAATCGCGTGGCGGCCATCGAGTGCGTCCACCGATACGATCTCCGATCTCGGTGGTTCAGTTGGTTAAAGCTCTCGGTCGTGGTAGTCGCGCTTGAAGAACGGCAACGTTGAACCGGCGGTAACTTCTGCTTCTGTACGTTCGAAAAAGGTGTAATAAAAATTGGATTCCATTCGCTTATACGTGAAAGATATACCACAGGAGCGTTTTCGCCGATAGTGAAGAGGAAGCTAAAACAAATATCCGGTCCGTCTCAATCTCAATCTCAGACCAAATTCAAGCAGTCGCACCGAACTACTAATCTCTTCGGGGTTAAGATGTCGGTGCTCGGGTGACGTGCTTGCGGTGGACAAGCAGCTATACTAAATACACGTAAAAGAGGGTACCGCTGCTACTTCGTCGCCGTCATCTCGATATCGTTGACGTTGCGTTCCTTTGATGTGGCGGTGCATTAGTGACGTAAGCCGTAACAACATAAAATCCAAGCTAATAAAATAACGAAATTTCAAAATTTACAATTAAATGTAAATTTTGGTGTTTTAGGGTTTTGAGATCGGTTTCGAAACCCTTATGGTCTCGCTCTGTCCGTCCCCGCTGTTTCTTCAATATTTCAGTAACTAGCACATATTAACTTGAAATTTGAAATAATGATACATATCGTGCGCCATTACTGATTTCATAAAAAAAAACAAAAATAAAAATGAAAATTTTCAGTACAAATTGTGATGTTGAGATTTCAACCCTCTGGCCACGTGGTCCTACTTTGCCTTTGTCCTACCGATCGGGCCACATGAACTTCTTTTCCGGTTGGTTCGATTAACTAATCGGACTATAGAAACTGACGTTTTCTTAGACCACGTAGTCCCACTAATCGGACCATATGAACTTTTATTTCCGGTTGGTTCGATTAACTAATCGGACTATAGAAACTGACGTTTTCTTAGACCACGTAGTCCCACTAATCGGACCATATGAACTTTTATTTCCGGTTGGTTCGATTAACTAATCGGACTATAGAAACTGACGTTTTCTTAGACCACATAGTCCCACTAATCGGACCACATGAACTTTTTTCCGGTTGGTTCGATTAACTAATCGAACTATAGAAAAGGACGATTTCTTAGACCATGTAGTACCGCTAATCGGATAACGCATTCTAGACATGAGTAATGCGACCTGCATATTAGGTAATTTCTTAGGAAATAAAATAAAGACAATGTCAAATGTTAATGTTAATAGATATCTGTCACGGACATTATTCCTGCTTTTGCGATAGATTGAAAGATTTATTATCAATATTACAATTTATCGTCTGGTCGGACAAAGCCCATGCTTTGTCCGACCAGACGACAAATTATTCTGGTTCATTATTATCTGCATCCATATGCAGATAATAATGAACCAGAATTATTATACTTAAAACGCAAAGGTGGCTTGGTGTTGCTCTACCACGGATACCAATCTTACCGCAACAAGTCGTACAGCAGCGGATCTATTCTATTTTGATATGGAAGTCGGATTCTTTTGGAAAGATTAGCGTGGAAAGGCTTGCTTTTTAAAATGTAACGTTGCAGCACACATCTCTATTACCTACATAATTAGAATGTAATTATTTTTAATTTGAGTTTAAATTATTTTGTGGAGTTGATTATTATATATGACCCTTATATATTTCCAATAAATATTTTACCTGATCTATAATCGTCGTATGTAGAAAATTATTAACTTTTGAGAGGTGAGAAATTGAGCACCATTAAAAATGAGTTCATGTGGTAGATACCTAAGGCTAGCCAACTCAATCAACGTATAGATTTAAAGTACCTTACTATTAGTTAAATTTATAAAAATGATTGTTTTCGGTATTGTTTTGTCTGTGTTTCTATGCTATAAAATAAATGTCATTTCATTTCAATAACATAATAGGTAGGTAGTCTACTTTTTATCCCGAAATAAAACCATTCGAAACTGCGGGCAGAAGCTAATATAAAATAACTAGCCCCAAGCTGAGCAGAGCTTGTGCATGGGTAGGTTTATCGAAGTAGATAAAGTGATATAAGTACTTACTTACTTTCATATTTAATACAAAACATTAAATAACAGAACTATATTTGTATAACACCTGGAACGAATAACTGCAGATCGTAGATACAATAACTTGTCTCGAGACGGGAATCGAACCCGCAACCTGTTGCGTCGCAGGTGCACCTTCACCCGCTGTGCCACAGAGGTCAGGAATACCGGAACCTCAAATACCGGTTTGTTTATAGAACAAACGTCAAAGTAAAACTTGTGGTGTAGATGTTTAAATAATTAGAAACGTTATTTGCAGTCCGCAAGCGCGCCGTGGACGCGCCCGCGCACGACTTCATCCAGTTCTCGGGGCGCGGCATCCAGGAAATAGAGATCTCCAACCTGGCTGAGATCCTGCAGCACGAGCAGGACGCCGCTATCGCACAACGCTAGGGCGAAAGAGACACATGCACCTCTCCCTCTCAACATCACAAAACTTCATCGGAAGGAAATGCGCTTTGTGTTAACTCTTGTCCAGCGCTTACAGCCGCCCGCGCCGGTCGCTCGTACACTTGTCTTGTCCAGCGCTTACAGCCGCCCGCGCCGGTCGCTCGTTCACTTAGTAACTTAACAAGCAAACGATCAAAATATATGTAATAGGAATACTTCTTTATCTTGCGTTGACAAGAGATTTGATTAACATTAGCGATTTTGCAAGAAAATGTGTTTTTTCGAAGTAAACCCTTTCTCTTTTTATGAGCGATTTGACAGTTGTTTTCATAAATATATACGTCATTTGGTGTCTATATAACTGACAGCTGTTGATCGTACGATTATGTTTCAAAGATCACTACTCCACCTGTGTTACTTCAACAAGACGAGCGTACGATGGTCTGGTCTTGTGTATCTTTCCACAGATTTGTATCTCTCCTGCATTTATATATTAATATAACCTATGTACCTTCACACATGTGTGTCTGTAAAGTAAGTATAACAATTATTAATAGTTCAGGTACTCCAATACTAAGCACTTATTAACACTCTAGCTGTAAGACTTTTATCTATCGTCAATACGATACAATCAGTACATTTTATCTATCGTCAATACGATACAATCAGTACATTTTATCTACCCGAATTGAATGTCATCGTTTTTAGATTATTTCTGATATTTAATGGTGGTCGATTCGATGAGGTGGTGTATCGATCTAGGTGCACGCCGTCACTGGTATTTTGTTTTGTTCTATGTGACAGAGAAAAGTTGGTGAATGTCTCGCATCTTGGCGGAAAGATCGGACAAGAAGACGATGAACAAAACGATCGGACAAAGAATAATACTCAGTGGCTCTACTGCAAATGTGTCGGTGATGGCCTCAAGGCTCTTCGCTTATGAGTTCAAACGTTTATGTAAGAGAATAAGTTTGTCAGAGATCTGTCACAAGCTCTGTCGGCTGGACTAAGATGTAGTGGTGTCAGAGCGATGATGTCGATGATCACTTTAGTACCATAAAAGTACAACTATTTGATGTAGATACTAATTAATTTAATAGTCATTATTTAATTAATAAACTACTTTGGTTTTATGTTGTATAATCATTGTGTTGTGTATGCTAGTTTGTTCTACATAAACAATAAGTTGGTCTCATGTTATGTTGTATAATCATTGTGTTGTGTATGCTAGTTTGTTCTACATAAACAATAAGTTGGTCTCATGTTATGTTGTATAACATTGTGTTGTGTATGCTAGTTTGTTCTACATAAACAATAAGTTGGTCTCATGTTATGTTGTATAATCATTGTGTTGTGTATGCTAGTTTGTTCTACATAAACAATAAGTTGGTCTCATGTTATGTTGTATAACATTGTGTTGTGTATGCTAGTTTGTTCTACATAAACAATAAGTTGGTCTCATGTTATGTTGTATAATCATTGTGTTGTGTATGCTAGTTTGTTCTACATAAACAATAAGTTGGTCTCATGTTATGTTGTATAACATTGTGTTGTGTATGCTGGTTTGTTCTACATAAACAATAAGTTGGTCTCATGTTATGTTGTATAATCATTGTGTTGTGTATGCTAGTTTGTTCTACATAAACAATAAGTTGGTCTCATGTTATGTTGTATAACATTGTGTTGTGTATGCTAGTTTGTTCTACATAAACAATAAGTTGGTCTCATGTTATGTTGTATAATCATTGTGTTGTGTATGCTAGTTTGTTCTACATAAACAATAAGTTGGTCTCATGTTATGTTGAATCGTTTGTTAACGGGCACAACCGACGACGTAGATACTAGTGTTTATTATTTTTTAACTTTGAAAGTTTAGCATCATACAAAGCAATAAAAAATATAAATAAAAGTTCTATTTATATATTCCAATTAAAGCTACGTGTAATGTTAGTTAGTCCTTCTTAAACTTAGGTTGATGTTGTTTGTAGTCGTAATTGCAGGTACCTAGGTACTTGCCAAAGATTTAGAGCATTTGGGATAGATACCTAACGTTTGCACTTGTGTAGTTGAAACTGAAATGATTTTGTTAGGGTTTTGAGCACAATAGTATTATATGTTTAGATAATTTAGTTTATTACTGAATGTGTAGTGAAATTATTGTTTCCATTTTAATGAATAAATATCTCGATGTAAATGGCGATTCTTTTTTTCTATTCTTTAATAATTCTTGTAAAATTATTGAATCAATGTGTAATATTTTTGAATATATGAAAAGAACAAGTAAATTTCCTATAACAACGTAATAGGTAGGTATAAATTTCCCGAGAAAGATTATAGGATTTGCTTAGTTCCCTCCCTGTCCGCACAATCGAAGCACCTGTATCAAACCCATGGACAAAGGAGCACATGACGTACGATGACGTCTCGATAGCACGTGACGTACGATGACGTCTCGATAGCACGTGACGTACGATGACGTCTCGATGGCACGTGACGTACGATAGCGTCACCAACCGAGCTCGGGACACAGAATAACGTTTATTGCTTTATGATAACATACTCGTAGGCCGGCATGTATAAATAAGTCAAATTTTTAAACAAAACTAAAGCTAAACAAATGTTTTATTAGCATCAGTTATGAACTTTCACTAAACGCGGCGTTTCGGAACATTAAAATGGAGTTAGTTCTACAAAATGTAAAAGTATTGTTTATTTACCGTTCTATGTTCGGCTGTAGTAATGTATGATTTTTTGCCACGAAGTCTCATTCGGTTTTCGTCGAAAATCTTTGGGACCTTTTACGGACTGTAGAAATGAATGAATGTGAAATTTCAACTGAGACTTCGTGGCTTAGTTGGTTAGAGCACACCCGTACTAAGGGTGGGGCGCGGGTTCGAGTCCCGCCGAAGTCGAATTTTTTTGGGAACTTATTTCATTTCTTAGAGATGCCCAGAGTGCGGATAAGCACTATAACAAAAATCCTTAGATTTAAGCACCGGCAACACCTCTCGTCAAACGAACTTAATGTAACTTTTTAGTCTTTGAACATTGGAAATTTTAATATTTTCTCTGTAGGTGGAGCCACCGGCGCTACAGTCCGTAAGAGGTCCCAAAGATTTTCGACGAAAACCGACTGAGAGTTCGTGGCTTAGTTGGTTAGAGCACACCCGTAGGTACTAAGGGTGGGGCGCGGGTTCCAGTCCCGCCGAAGTCAAATTTTTTTGGGAACTTATTTCAAACAAATGTAAATTCGAACTGAGCTGTTCGAACTGTTTCGGAGAGTAGTGTCCTTAAAAACTAATTTGAACCGTGCGAAACCTTTAGATTTACCGACCGGCGTTCACACAAATAGGGCTCACGGCCGATTATCTAATCCAAAGTTACATAGATTGCGAACATATTAGGTCAATCAGAAGCGAACGCTTGCAGTAGGCTAGGTATGTACGTATGTATGTAGGTCGGAACCCACATTCCATTTCCTAATGAAACCCATTCGCCAGATAGGTATTTATCGGATCGAATTATCAGGGCCTGGGGCCTCTACTCTGCAAATTGATTGCGATGTATTTCAAGCGGATAGGCATTTCCCTGAAATAAAACGACAACGGTTCCAAGTTGAAAGCCCTTACTGAAGAATGAAGAATGTCACCCAGCACTGAAGAATTACTATGGAATAGGAAGGTGCTAAGAATATTTTCCTCATTTATTTCGATACAAGTGACATGGGTTAGGAAGGTCACACTATCACATCAAATTAAAATACTCAATAACTTTATTTCTTTAGGCTTACAAAATAAGCACTTAGACATCACATCATACTAACATTAATAATAAAAATGCGAAAGTTTGGATGTATAATCATTCTTCGTGAAAAGCTACTGAACGGCTGCTCTGAAATGTTGCGTAGATGTAGTTCTACAACTGGATTTACAATATCAAATAAAATAACTTCAAAAAAGAAAATCGATTGCGGCGGGACTTGAACCGGGCGTACATCTAACCGACTAAGCCACGAAAACTAACGTTTTGGGAACTTTCAATAAGCTCACAAAATCCAGAGTGCCGGGTAAGCACTATAATAAGAGAAACCTTTGGATTTACACTATAAATATGCTACAACACGTGCGAAGTCTCGGCTAAGAGCTAGTATCTACATAGTAAAAAGCTGCAGAGTATGCCGCTTTCCCTTAAAAGTCTTGCCAGTCTCAACTGTCTTAGGGTTTGCTGTCAGGTTTAAATGATAATTGTATTATTCGTAGAGTTTTTTTACATGGCAAAGATTTTTTCTTCGATCGTGAACTTTTACCTTTGTTCAAGCAAATATTTTGATAGGTAAATACATACCTATCATGTCAGTAGACGCCCTGGGTCTATTGTAGATACATAGGCAGGGTCCCCAAGTAACGCGTAGCTAACGTTTCACGCATGTTTGACGTTGGTATTCTGAATTGTTGGACTCTTGTGATCGCACGTCACGAATTAATGAACACTATAAGGCCTTATTGAATTTGGCAGCGGAATTCGGGTCCTACACGTAGGCGGCATTATAGGGAAATATCCTACGCGTGCCGTGTGAAGCTACGCCTCCTAACACGGAAGGGAATGTCTGTCAGCAAGTGTAGGTGAACCATAATGATACCAAGAGAGTTAAGGGTTGTACTAATTTAGTACTCGTATATATGATTGTAGTTATTATTTATTCAGAACCAACCTCCTGCAGACCTACCTTCGGTTTATGAGACGACTTTCACGTAACAAAAACTACTTTTAATCCTGAAATACAAAGAAACTCTTGCTTTCACAATATACGGGGCATCGCTGCCACGTACAAAACCGTATCTGTCTTTTGTCCTGTTGTAAATAGCCTCGTACTCCAATGTTGCTCGTTTGTATTGAAGTCTGCTCTATGGCTCTGTGAGGAAGACCTCTGTGTGATGTGCGCTGCTGCTCGTCCCGGGTTATTGTTCAACGAAGGTATAGTGGTAATAGAAATAATATGTAGGACAGAGTACTAAATGGAGATTAAATGCGAATACAGGGTGGATTTCTGCGACAGAAAATTACTGTTAGATTCCTTATAACATTTACCTAATAGTAATGTTATGTTTGCGTTTTCCGACTTTTTAGCGTTCCAACCTCAGGTGGTCGGATACAAGTTTTCAGTATAAGATCCATCTTGTATAGCTTTGTTGCCATTGGGTGAGATGACAAAACGGCGACGATGGGGCCACGTGTGGGGGTTTTGTCCAATCTTTCTATATATAAATAAATAAATAATTCTCATATTATATTTCTCCTCCCCAGGTAGAGGAATGACTGTAGAAACTCCTTTTTTGTATTTAGCAAAATGAAAAACGCAACTTAATAAAAAGCATTCTCTCTTGTGCCGAATTTTATTCATAAAAATCTCGTCGAGAGGCTGCTTAGGGCTGAACGAGGAACATCGTATCAACGCATCTGAGATACGCAGCCTCCGGCCAATAACATTTGCATATCTTAATGCGCGCCGAGGTATACGACTCCACTTCCGAATCCCGATACTAATATTGGCGAAATAAACAATACCACTTGTAGGCAGTTGCTGTTGCTGTTGCTCGGCAGGAATTTCTACAGTCTACGAGAAATCTATAAGTATTAAACCTTATGTCAGTGGTAGACGATGCGGAGCCATCATGGTCAGGTACATCTGGCCACGGCCGCAGAGTGCGGTGGTGCGGAGGTGCGGTGGTGCGGAGGTGCGGTGGGATGCAACCCTGGTGGGCCATGCTAGTGTCAGCGCGGAGCGGCGCACTACAGCTAGTTCCCGTCAACAAAATATACTTTTGCAACTTAGTTAGTAGAAAGTTCTACGAGCTGCTACGAAAGTAACTAAACTACTTAAAATCTATTATTTTCGTCGTTGTAGAGAGTTTGTGTCCTACATCGGCCGTAGACAATTCGTTTACGACCATTTTACGACACTTATATTCCTAAGTGATTCTTTATTATAGACGAATTTTCTACCCCGTAGTGATTATTTACAAGATGTCTGCGAAAGCTACAAAAGTACTAAAAGTATAAAACTGCTGGATGTGCCTCAAATCAGGACTAAATTACTGTTAAAAGCACCTCTCACTCGCACTTCGCACACGCTCAATTGTTTAGTTCCCTCTGGACGAAATGTTATTTGTAATGTATGTCTTAGCTATTGCATTAGAATATTCCTGTAATAATAGTTTTAGATTGAAAATAAGTAGGTATACCACAAAAATGGCGGGAGTCTCGGGCCAGCCAGTTACGTTTTTATCCAAAGTGCCCCGACAGTGTCAGTAGATACTACCTGTCCGCCGTCAGCAAACAACTGTAGTTTGTAAATCGCGAATAGCAATTACAGATTTATTATAAAGAATCCGCCCGCGCCGCCACGGCAGCAACAGTCGGGTTATGTCAATGCCTCTTAGCGGCTCTACTGAGAATCTCAGGCTAGACGGGCGCGTAACATTTACAGCCTTACTGAACATAGGTCTGGAAGTTATGAAGTGTAAGGAATGAGGAAAGGTCAAGGTTCCAACTTTATTAAACGACTTCGAATAAAGGTGAAGGTTCTACGTTCGGGTGTTGTATAGAGGATGATACCGAGGTGGTCCTATAAGTTTTTTATTCCCGTTGCATTTATCTCGTAATCCTTAAAAAAAAACTGTTTAAGAAAAAGGGATTCCAACTCTGTTTTAGTTTTTTCAAAACAATCAAATACTTATGTATAGGTATTCCACAGTTAAAAATAGAACTACTTTATCTTCCTCAGGTTCAAGCATCAATCCAGGCAGGCTGTGAGTAGACTAGAGTAGTCGAAGATTATAATTAAACTATTCAAGTTGATGAAAAACATCAAAATCACCGCTACAGCACAGCACAATTAAAATTAAAAAAATACAATAAATACATTATGTATTCAAGTATGGACTTTAACTCGTAACATTCACAATTCAATCATCGCATCGCTTCGATGATTTTGGACTTGAGGTTTTTCTACAGTCAACAGTACGGAGATCAAGTAGGTAGTACCTACCTAGGTACTTGTTTTGATAATTTTCAATATACGTAGGTACGCTATACCTGTTATGCACCACTTATTGTAATAAGTATTGAAGACTGAATGAATGCTTCTCAGTTTTATATGTACTTTCCTATAAAAAGCATAGATTTTGATTATTATAATTATCGTTTACTATCAAAGTAGACCATAGCTTCCTGAACACAAGATTTGTCCAGCCCGTGGTCCGGTCAATTACCGCCAGAATCCACGATGCTATCGGGTAATTAACACCGAGCCCGCTCGTAACCTACGCGGCGGCGGCGCGGCGCAGGCGTGCTGCCACACACAATATGCAGGTACGGACAAGAATACCTTCATGTCCACCTCAACCTACTACGGACGGAAAGGGTATGGGACTGATCTCCAGCAAAGGAGACGAACCTTTGCTGGAGATCAGTCCCAAGAGAAATGTTCAAGAGCTTGTTTCTTACTTTTGTCGAACAGCACTGCTAAGGCTGTGATTACTTTTGTCGTACAGCACTGCTAAGGCTGTGATTACTTTTGTCGTACAGCACTGCTAAGGCTGTGATTACTTTTGTCGTACAGCACTGCTAAGGGTTACGTTACTATACTACATAACACAGTCTGATGTGATTTTAAAAACAACTCTGAGTTAGTTTTTGAGTATACTATAATCTATTATTCTATACCTACATATAGGCATAAAACATTAAACTTTGTACCCTTTTGTAGGCGAGTAAACATTGAGTCCGTGCAGATCATTGTACCCTAGGCGAGTAAACATTGAGTCCGTGCAGATCTTTGTACCCTAGGCGAGTAAACATTGAGTCCGTGCAGATCATTGTACCCTAGGCGAGTAAACATTGAGTCCGTGCAGATCTTTGTACCCTAGGCGAGTAAACATTGAGTCCGTGCAGATCTTTGTACTCTAGGCGAGTAAACATTGAGTCCGTGCAGATCTTTGTACTCTAGGCGAGTAAACATTGAGTCCGTGCAGATCTTTGTACTCTAGGCGAGTAAACATTGAGTCCGTGCAGATCTTTATGAATTCTATCAGCTTAGCCTCGATTGTGAAACTGCGCCGTTCTGGGCTCGCCGCGCCTACTACACCTATATCTAGTTAGGTACTACACCTGTATCTAGTTAGGTACTACACCTGTATCTAGTTAGGTACTACACCTGTATCTAGTTAGGTACTACACCTGTATCTAGTTAGGTACTACACCTGTATCTAGTTAGGTACTACATCTGTATCTAGTTAGGTACTACACCTGTATCTAGTTAGGTACTACACCTGTATCTAGTTAGGTACTACACCTGTATCTAGTTAGGTACTACACCTGTATCTAGTTAGGTACTACACCTGTATCTAGTTAGGTACTACACCTGTATCTAGTTAGGTACTACACTACACCTGTATCTAGTTAGGTACTACACCTGTATCTAGTTAGGTACTACACCTGTATCTAGTTAGGTACTACACTACACCTGTATCTAGTTAGGTACTACACCTGTATCTAGTTAGGTACTACACCTGTATCTAGTTAGGTACTACACTACACCTGTATCTAGTTAGGTACTACACCTGTATCTAGTTAGGTACTACACCTGTATCTAGTTAGGTACTACACTACACCTGTATCTAGTTAGGTACTACACCTGTATCTAGTTAGGTACTACACCTGTATCTAGTTAGGTACTACACCTGTATCTAGTTAGGTACTACCGTAGTCAAAAGTGTTGACTGTAAACCTTTTGTACACCTTGTTCGTTCATTCACGTGTGGCGATTAACACATTTTATTGAGAAAGTCTTTGATAAAAATACTCGAGCTCCAAAATATTCCTCCTAAAAACTCACGTAAATAGACAATGCTCACAAAGAGCTTCAATTCAATTATTCCAAGTACTACCAGGTAGTCATTGTATCCAATCTAATTTCTTTTTCGGAGACTCAAAGGGCACATTTTGATAGTAAACAGGTGGTCTCGAGCTGGTGTTTGCATCCTGCCTGACACGGTCATAAATGGTATCGTGATACACCGAGGGATAGAAAAATCATCTCCCTTCCATACAAAATCTGTAAAAAAAAGATGCCAATTAAATAATCTTTAGAAAAACTACACGCTATAACGAAGCGGAATAAATATTTCAAAGCAAGAATATTCATAAACCTACCTTACTATGACCCAACCGGCTTTCAGTGTGAATGTGGCGAAGGGCGATCGCATCAGTTATGCTAATCCGATGCCGGCCTGTCGGCGCCGATCTTCCTAAATAGCCACTCCGTCAATTCACTCAATATTTTCTCAATCTGATAGAAAACCTAGTTGAAAGATAAGAGGGATTCGTTTTGAAGAGAACAACGTTACAGGTCCTTTTATCAAGGATTCTCGTTATAAACTTCATTATCAATTATTAAATACAAGTGCTAGTGATTTCGTGAGTTTGTCACAAGCACACGACGAAAGTACTGCAAGGATTGTGCTTGTTACATTGCGCACGCATCAAGTTCTGGACCTGGATTAATATATATGTTTACAACATCATCAACATATCGTCCACTGCAGGACATAGACCTCCCTATCCATCCCTACCCAACATATCGTCCACTGCAGGACATAGACCTCCCTATCCATCCCTACCCAACATATCGTCCACTGCAGGACATAGACCTCCCTATCCATCCCTACCCAACATATCGTCCACTGCAGGACATAGACCTCCCTATCCATCCCTACCCAACATATCGTCCACTGCAGGACATAGACCTCCCTATCCATCCCTACCCAACATATCGTCCACTGCAGGACATAGACCTCCCTATCCATCCCTACCCAACATATCGTCCACTGCAGGACATAGACCTCCCTATCCATCCCTACCCAACATATCGTCCACTGCAGGACATAGACCTCCCTATCCATCCCTACCCAACATATCGTCCACTGCAGGACATAGACCCCCCTATCCATCCCTACCTACCTTTTAATGAGCGCTACCTGGACACGTGAAGGCTACGTTTTATTCCGGAGAACGTGTGCAAAGCCGGAAGCATAAGTAAATTTTATCGCACTAAGAGCTGTTCAGAAATGTCTCTTGAGATCCTTTCTCTCCAGAATTCTCCTTCAAATAACGGAGCTTTACATTCGCCCTGAACTAGATATTATTTAACAAAATTAATTAGTTCTGTTTGCGCGTATTATTACGCAAATAGGGATTAGCCTGATTACCATGAGTGTACACGCGGAGTATGAAGGTATCGTCTAGCTTCATTATTCACTGGTTAGGTTGTGTATGGTTATGTACAAGTTATCTAGTGTCCAATTTGTGTTCGACCTGAAGGTTGTAGGCACGGATTTGAGGTCGAACTACAATTTCCAGATATACATATGTATAAGACGATTTATGGTTGTAGGTAGATCTATACCTATAGCGAAAGGTCAATACGAGCACGAGAAGATCTCCAATGACTTAGAGGAACCAAGCCGAGGCAGCTCTGGTTACTCCTCTATAATGTAGAAGACTGTAGAGTCAAGAATGCACCAGGAAAGCATCAGAGACGTGGTGGCAAAACTCCAAGCACAACTTAATAATTGCGGAATGGGTACTATGGGAACTGATTGTAATTTAAATTTAAGCGTAGGTACACATTATTTTACAAGTTTAAATTCCATTCCTCAACGCGCATTGTATGAGAAATGTACTTCGTCGTACTACCACTGAATAATTTTCCAAAATCAATTGTATTTAGATATACCCTATGTTCCTGGCACAAGGAGCTGAGTGGCTCGACACAGTCATGTAAGCTATTTAGGTTTACCGGTGCAGATGGTTACCTAATAGTATTCCTATATAATAGTAACTCGCCGGCGATCTTATCGCCTGTCCTCGCTTTCAGGTAATTTAGCGAGCGCCGCTGTTATGCCAGGGCCGAGGGCGACGTGCACTGCTAGCGAAGCGATATCTGGCGTGTCTAATGTCAGTGGTGGGTCTAGTTATGTTGGTCGTTCAATTAAACTTATTTATTGCCATATGAAGTAACGAAGTTCCCTGTGAATCAATTTAAACAAAACTTTCTTTGTTCGTAGCCATTTTTACCACATCGATGAATTTATGTCATGTTCATTTTCTGATCTGCAGGAAATTTTAAATACGTAGTAGTAGTAGTATTTAATCAACAGTTTCATATTAGTTCACAATATTTTTAAGAATTTTATGAAATTGTGTGAGATTTTCTTTTTTTTATATTTTTGATCAAACAATTGTTATTTTGTTGCCTATGTTATGTTTTGTAACGGAATGGTAAATATATAAAATACAAATAAACAGATCACTTTTTCATCACTCCTTTCTAAAGCCACTGCTTGCAAATGATAAAGAAAGCCAGTATTATGAAAACTTGCTAAGTCTTAGATCTAGCTAGAGTGACGTTTATTCCATAGAAAAGCATAGATCAATAACTAAACCACCTTTCATAATACGGGCCTTACTGCCCAGCCTATGCTATGCCACATCAAACTTAACTCTCAATACTAATTCAATAACTTTATTTCTTTAGGTTTACGAAATAAACACTTAGACAAATCAAATTGTAAACATAAACACTTATAAATAGTAACTGTTTTCTAAGCTTCTTACATGAAAATTGTGTGGTCAACAGTACTTTTAAAAGCCTTTAAAAAGTGGGACGAATCTGGACCGTTTTCAGCATAAAACACTTTTTCACTTTAGTTTCTTGACTTGTTCCACTATGGGCCGAATCCAGTGGGACGAGGCAGGAATAACTCCAAATAAGAAATAAGATGTTATTGATTTTATTCTCTTATATTTTTTTGTCCACCTGAAATGAGCGGAAAATAAACCACAAGTAAGTCTAAAACTAACTCACTCTCTTTTATGATGAGATGTGTAGTTTGTTCTTATTTCTTGTATTTATAAAATAGAGATAGTTTTTTGAAAAAATGTGATGGACACTGAAAGTGTTATTACCCTAAATGTCGTGAAGGCACATCAGGCAAGCGACATCCGAAGCGCACGAAACAAATACTTACCTCACCGCCTAGACATGTTTGAGCACGTGGAGTGCGCGTCCGCTGTGGAAAGTACTTTTGGGCAAGGTGTGTGGGGGGCGGGGCGGGGCAGGTTGCAGACATTTTATCTGAGGAACTTTCACACGTTATACATAAATAAGGTCATACATTCCATCCTTTTGCCGAAAGATTTCCTCTATCTCTTGTCACAAATTCTCTCCCTCAGCCCACCGAAAAAATATCCAAATCTCTCCATCGTCTCGCTTTCAGTGTGCACAATTTCAAAGCTCGGAAGCTTGTTTAGCAGCTAAGTGTGAGTATCGGCGACGGCAGCGACACCTGGCGGAGTTGCAATGCGACTCGGCATCTAAATGCAAACCATTCCGCTTCACTGCACAAGGACTGCACCCGGAGGTAATATTCAAAATTATTTCTATTTACAGAGATAACCCGCTGATGGCTAGTCGCTATGGCGAGCTATTACAGTTTGTAAACTTGAATTGTGATTGGATTGATAAATCAGTGGAGTTTTAAGCTAGATAATGCTGTGTGAATTGTCCAGAATTATTTATTTATATTTATTTATTTATTTAAAAGTTATATCACCAATTGTATAGGTACCTAGGTACCATTTTTCTTTCAAGCTTATAATGTAACACAAAATAAAATATACTCTGTAGGTACTTACTTTGCATTAAAAAATAGAGTAGTTAGGATAGGATATAGGATAGGTAGATATCTACCTTACCGAGGTAGGGTCTGGTGTCCCTCACCGGCTCACCGCGCGCTGTCTGTCCCGAAGCGAGGTAGAAGCGCGCGTCCCCGAACCAGTAATTGAATAGATTACCTTTGATTGCTTTACTTAGCATGCAGCATTATTATCTCCCTGTTGACGTTGCCACAGAGTAGACCATACCAGCTGTGTGGGAGTGTTCCACTCTGTCTTTGGTATGTTGAAGCGGGTCGAGAGTTCACTATGAACGAATAGCGACTTCTCTGTCGAAGGAGTATAATGAGACAGAGAGAAAATTTATAATTTATAAATTTATAATAAAATCCCTGAAAACCTAAAAATAGAAGATAAATATACACTTTTTTGCAAGAACTTAAAACTATTTTTAGTAGAAAAATGTTACTATTCCCTAAACCAATTTTTTACAGATAAACTCGAATGACATTACCTTAATAATAAAATAATAAATAAATGACATTCTGCCTTCTATTTTAATTTTAATTTAATTCTACTTTAATTTAATTTAATTTTATTCTAATGTATTCTATTTTAATTCAATTATATTTAATTTGGCATGAAATTTATGTGTTATTAACAATTTTGTATGTAAGTGATCTTTTTATTTTATTTTCTTTTTAAATTCTATATTATTATTGTAATTAAAATTAAAACAAACAAATTTTTGCAGTGCCCTTCCAGGGTGCATGTACTGTACATATGTAGATATAAACACCTAGACCTAAGTATGTATGTACATGTAAGCAAGAAATAAATGAAATGAAATGAAATGAAATGAGACAGGAACAACTCCTGCCTCATTATATCACAATACTGATCATTAACATACTGATTATAACTAAAATTATGTACCTTGGCGACTTTAATGTTTGTGATTTCGGAGTAGCTTCTGTGTTTACCTTACCAAGTTCTGTTTCTAACACGTACTCAGACGTGTACTTACGTAATATTATTCTTGTATTTTTCCCTGTTCTGGGCAAATATAATCGAGTCCCGCCCTAAAGCTGTACACCCACTTCGTTAGTGACACGAGCCTAGCAGCAGCACGATCAAAGCATCCAATCGTCGTGCGTGTCGAGTCGATCTCATTTACATATCTTAATCCTGGCAGCCTCCCGGGTCCCGGGTCGGATGTACCGGATTAAACATACTGTATACTCCTACACACTGATGGAATGAAAATATAAGAGATAACGCTTATCAGTACCAACAAAGGAAAGTATTCTAGCTACTTTTTTAAACAAGAAACTGCAATAGGAAGTCGAGTTTAGTTAAATATCTAAAACAGTCACACAAATATTTTTTTACCGACTTAAAGGTTCAATATTCGGCTATAAAGCCTGACATACGTTAGGATGGGTGGTTTTGTCCCGCGTCAAAAACGATACTTTTCACTTCGAGTGTGAGAAACTAACCCCCAGTAAACATTCCACAACGATTTAACTTCTCCATTTCACGACTTTATCGTTAGTCTTAAAATACCAAGTTTTATGTGATTTCGACTGCGACAGATAGAATCACATTGACTATTTTTTGAAAATGGAACACCAAAGTGTCGAGTCGTAGCAAGAGGACAAGAGAAATGTCTTGTACTGGCTGATGATTTCAAACAAAAATTAAAAAGAAAAACTACTTTTTAACCCCAGGACCTTAAAAACTAATTTTATGCCCGCTGAGCTACGCTATACTGACACAATTTTTGAGTAAGCAAAGAGAAAACATAATCTGTATCGATTCCAATTCTGGACTGATGATTGATAGGGTTTTGTTCGCAAAAGTTAAGTAGTTCAACACACAGGCAAAAGTTAAGTAGTTCGAACACACAGGCAAAAGTTAAGTAGTTCAACACACAGGCAAAAGTTAAGTAGTTCAACACACAGGCAAAAACGTTTTCCAATCACCACTTAATGGCCACCAATAAAAATATATCAAAATAAATAGCTGCCTATATTTTATTAAACGATTTAAAAAAATGGTTCTGTATTCGGCTGTATGTATATTAGTGTAAACACACTATGTATATTCATCTATTTCTCCGTCAATTGTAGACTAATTTTGAAATTCTTTCGCTATTATACGGGAAATGATCCCATAATTAAACCTTTTTGTCTCGCAAAGCTAAAAAATTGTCTTCATACTAAGGAAAATGAAGTCGGTTTTATTTATTTTATACATTCATATTATTTATTTACTCCATTGAACACAGATAATCGGAATCAGAGTCGATAACATTTATTTTTAAACCATTCAGGCTCACGCTCTTGTCAATTTTAAAACTAAACTTTGCAGATAAACCGTAAACCTTCGAGAAAACTAGAAAATGTATGTGTTTATTTATTTCGGTAGTTATCCGGTAGGTCCAGATTTCAGCGTTACTTATAATATAACATACCAGATGAAAGCGTAGCACGTGTGCTACGTAGCGCTCGTAGCACCGCTACGTGCCGCTGCGACTTACGATACGGGCTACTGCCTAACAAACTTGTTTCGCATTGCAAGAAAATTGTTTTAACTTGGTCTGACACAAGGTCAATTTTCTACATAAATTATTAAAAAAGCATCGTACTTTAGCGAGGCTAATCTTGAACCA
Organism: Eupithecia vulgata; assembly: GCA_946478455.1. Taxonomy (NCBI): domain Eukaryota; kingdom Metazoa; phylum Arthropoda; class Insecta; order Lepidoptera; family Geometridae; genus Eupithecia; species Eupithecia vulgata. The sequence continues at coordinate 934,699 of OX297862.1, read as the reverse complement.
ACTCTCATTTGATATTTAAGCGAGGCTACGTTCTTTTGTATTCATAAAATGTCCATCTTAGTGGATATTCCCAGTAAAGCTAAGAACTTTGTTAGGTGATAAACATGTCTGGTAGGGATGTCATACGAGCGCGGCCCACGACTCCGCTCAACTATTTTAATCTAAGTTGCAAGCCCTTTCAGCTCCCTTGTAAAATTTGCGATGAGATCGCTCTTTTCTTAATAAATAAGCGCCAACTTGTCTCTGCATGTCTGGGAACCTTAATACGTGATGCGTAGAGGTGTTATTCCCGCGTCATGCTAGACAATGTGCAGTATTTGGCCTACTGAAAGTTTGCAGGTTTTCGTTATTGAATTTTATTACTTTGAAATAAGCTCTATGACGATCCGAGTAGCTGCTGTAGTTTGGAATAGTGCGCGCGGGTTGCGCGGAGCGGAATAAGATGGCTCGGGCTGGAACAGATCGCGGGAAAAAACATAAGTATCAAGGGAATCTAAGATCAGGAGTAAGTAAGTAAGTAACTATGAGAGTTCTGGAAAATTAAAAGGTTAGATTTCTTTTTACTCAGAACGTATCAATGTGTTGATGCCAACTGCGAGCGTGGAGAGCCACAGCCCAGTGAGGACGACTACGGTGATGAGAGAAAAGTTCACATTCAGGTTTACCTTTAATTAAAATAAAAATCATGTCAATTAGTGTCACTATAACTATAGGCGAAGACAGCATGCAAAAAATAATCCTATAGTATATAAGTATTAAATTAGTAGCATTCATATTATATTACGTAGAATTAAAGTTAGCTTGTAACGCCCCACTGGTTAGGCATAGGAATATAATAAAATGTATTGAAAAAATTAATTTCTGTCAGTAAATTCTATTATTTATTTAACAGCAAAAAATAATTACAACTAATATTTACACTTACATCTATTTACTAAAAATCTAAGCCGTCACCAGAAGGCAGAGTGCCCAGAATGCTGGCAGCATTGCCACGTTGAATGGCAATGCTAATTCGTTGACCGAAATAAAAACCAGCATTCCGATCACCTGTGGACTCTATTAGTAGTTTTGTAAGATCTTTATAGATAGCGTGTGCCCCAGGACCCCAAGGACCTAGGGTTTCCACCCCAAACGGCTCAAATAGGTAACCTCTGTCAAGACTAGCGTATTTTCGCCGTTTGAGGAACTCCGCTGATGTTGCTGCGGAGCCTGCCCTTACTGATGTCCCTGCAAGATGAGAAGGTGCTAGGGTATCTACACACGTAGCATCCCAAACTAAAGGCTGACCCATCTTCCAAGGAATCAGAGTCATACCGTCAGGCCTTTTACCATCATCTCGCATTAGGCCACGTGGTTCGAGAGTAGCTGGCACACTGACGCTGGTAAAAGCCCGACGAATGATGTCATTAATTGAACCATGGCGGGACACACGTCCTGCACTAGAGACACATGCCAGTGCATGGTGACCGAACTTATCAACGGTTTCACCGCACTGGCAACGGTGTGGCACTAGGCAAGGAGAACCTAAACGCAAAGAGGTAGCCACCCGAAATGAGTTATTGTCTAAAAGGGTACCTAAATTTTTGGAAGGCAAAACATATAACCAAAGTCCTGATTCCCACTCGGAAACAGCGAGTAGACGAGCGCGTTCTGATGAGCTGGTAGACGTATTAATAAGATTTTTCCGTACCAACTCACATAGCGGCTCATCCCACAGTCTCTGAGAAGAGAGGACTTTGGGCAGATTAGTTTCAGGACAGGCTATTTTCCAAGACGCTAATGCTTGCTCGAAACCTGTTATTTGACAATTTTGTGAACATTTGGCCAAAATTTTATATATAAGATCCTTTGTACCGTGAATTGAAGACATAAAAGCAGGGAGTGAAACACTAGAAATTTCGCGGACACCTAGACCCCCCAATCTAATAGGAAGAGTGGCCTGGTGCCACGCTCTATCATCTAAAGGTATATTAAAAATTTTGATTAATGTGTCGCGCATGATGCTGTCCAACTGCTGTGTAAGTTGAGGATATTTCCAGAGTTGGGAGCATCGTAAATAGTAAGTGAATTTGGGAACAAAAAGACAGAAACGTAAAATAACAAAAGCCACGTGAACATTGATGTTTTGCAATTTGTCTGAAAACGAAAGAAAATTTTGAATTTTTTCATTTATGAAATTAGGCAAACACTCATCCATTATCGGAGATCCCAATAGGCAAAGTGAAGACTTATCTATCAACTTCAGGTTTGGGGCTAAACTTTCAAAGCTACTTTTTATATTTAAAAAATTAGGTAAAGCCCTTGCCGTTTCTGGAACATAAAGTTCACATTTTGCAAAGTTTAGCTCCAAGCCTATAGGCTTGCTTAAATTCTTGTTAGCTTAAATTCTTGTTTTAAAACACGTAAATCTTCCAAAATCGTCTCCACCTCGCCTCCTATAGTGCCGTCATCCAGATACCAAACATTAAATTTTGACTCTAAACGTTTTATAATGGGATGTATTGCGAGACTGAAAATAGCCGGTCCTAAAGGATCGCCCTGCTGACAACCAACCTCAGAGGACAATAAGTTATCTTTATATACTAATTTTGAAGGACTACCATAACATTGCCAAAGAAAGGGATAAACATCAGGTAATTTATCTTTTATTTGTGTCAGAAGGGCGCCCCTGTCTACAGAATTGAAAGCATTTTTAACATCCACCTTCAACAAAAAATCGTTTGTGTGAAAAGATACAAACGATCGAAGCGAGTGTACCGCAGCTTCACAACCACCACGGGATCCAAAACCCAGCTGGGTCGGCTGGAATTCCGACCTCAATTCTGAGCTTTTGATTCTGCAGCAAATTTTAGCTGCAAGCCGGCGGTAGGTCGTACCAACTGCGATTGGTCTAATGCCTCCATCTTTTTTTGAAAGTGCACATAGATTTGCACCATACAAAATGTCGATGATGTCTGCACTGACCTGCCCGGATAGCATTTTGTTCACTAACGATGTAATCGCTACTATGAGGCCTTCGCCCATTTCACCACAACCAGCACCTGTTAAATCTTTTAAGTGTTGTGGTGAAAGGCCGTCGAGGCCACCAGCAGAGCCACTCTGAAAAGAGTTTATGCTGAAGATTACGTCGTCAGGAAGCACTGACAAGAAAGTGCAGGAATCATCCGGTGGTGCTGGGAGGCAAAGATCAGGCGCAGCAGGTGGATGTTTTGATGCAAGTGCCGAAAGAGTTTCACTAGAATTTGAGGCAAGCGTGTCGTTAGAAAACAAAAGTCTTGCTGCACCTCTGATATCCCCATCACTGACACGGTTTTCTACCATTCGATAGGCTATATCAGAGTTTGGTTTTTTTACGAAATGCCTAAAATAGTTGTTTGAACTAAAACTTGTCGGTGGATTAGAAATTTTTGTACAATTTTGCTTAATTTTGGCTGTAAGAGAAATATTTCTATTGTCTCTTTCAGCATGCAGTATCCTATAAGGGAAAGTCAACAAATGTTCCCAAGCAGTCCTTGTATTTTCCGAAACTGCACTTTTTATATCTTTTGTCAAGGACTGCGCAACACACAATCTGGCACCTCTGGGGATGCGTTTTACTATTTGAAAATTTTGTTTACAATTTGATAACTTTTGCCAAAGCGATGTGGAGTCCGAGGTTGATAATGAATTTTCAATATGATTCGAAATGGATGCAGTAGTTTGGGATTTTTTATGGATTCTACTTTCATGGATTTTAAGTCCCCGAAGGCCCTTGAAATATCGTGTTTGGGAACATTTGTGGCATGGGACTAAGTTTTCACACGACACTATGTTGCTACTTACATTTTGGGAGGCCAGATCTACAACAACCTCTGGGTCCACTAAAGCCATGGGCTGGTGGCGGCTGGGTAAATACAATTTTATATAATAGAAAAACACACACAAAGCACATACAACCAAAACAAACATAAAAAACGACACTTGTCAAAAAATAATATATGTCAGTAAATAATATATGCATTTTGTGTATTCTTATCTATGTGCGCGTCTGATTTGAGAAGTCTTTTATTTATCACTTTGTCTCCTTCCTTCAGTTGAATGGAAGAGGTCTGTGCCGGTGCTCTTCATGGTGGAGCTGGGTACAAGTTTGGGACTACAAAACCTGTTTCATTCTCGAACAAAACGTTTACATCAATAAAATTCTATTGATATCCAATACTCAAAAAACAGATGTTTCCAAACAATTTTCCAAGAATTATTTGGACAGATCAAGATGAAATTCGGCGTACGTAGCCTACAGATAGTTAGGCTACTACATATTATATTAAACCAAAAACACGCGAGCGAAGCTGCGGGCAGTAGCTGGTAAACACTCGAAGTATGTATATCGATCGAGAGATAAATAAAGTAATATTGTTATAAACTAATATACCTATAATTGTAGCTATAATGTAAAAAGTAACTAGTCTACCTATCCATCAGGGACTATTTCTGGGACATTCTGGAAAAATGTCGTTCGTTTCAATTTCCTCGATATTTTCTAGACAGACTTATTCCAATGACATTGTAAGCCTAGCTCCCATCAATCTTCATTGCGAGTGTCTATCCGTCGCTCTCCATCACCAGAACGCCGATAAGGCGAGTGTGTTTATGGACCTCATTATAGCTGAACAACAAAGCTGCACAACTTTTATGTACGAGATGGTCAGGTCAACTCATGATCCATTCCATCTGATATACAACTGCTTTGAAGCCAAATTTTAATTGCAGCCATATATGATCGTTAAACCTTACCTTTTAAAATTTTTGTATTGTGTGTGTTTACGTCGTCAGAAATGACTTTCTTTATTTCTTATTTTTACGGCTGCACAAACAGCCAGTTTCGTCGCATATTGAAATCCATCCAATATTCTTTATTTCTCACAGCGCAGTGCATAGTGAAGCTGGTGTTTCGAACGTTACACCTCGAAATATGAAGTCAGTGTCAATGATATGAATCGTCCCGGATATAGGGGGATATGTAAATTGTATCGCCGCGGCCGTCTCTAGTACCTTCCACACGTCGACGTCTTCCAGTTTAATGGAGTTAGGGTTTGAATCACCGCGGGGCCGTTCGATTATGCAAGCGGCTTCAAATGTTCGGGGATGATTCGACGTCGTCGTAAAATGTTTTATGTAGCGACATGTTATCGACTCGCTGGACATGCGGCCATCGACTCGCGGATGGGGAAGCAGCCGCTGTTACGATTAAATACGCGTTAATTCGCGAATTCAAAGCGAATTAGCGGAGCGTATATTTTAAAATTTTCTGTATTTTTCGTCGGGCGATTTAGGTGATAATATTTCAGCGGAAGTGGGTAGTGGGTTGTGCTGCATGCATGCGGCGGTGTGCAGCCGTGCGTGCCGCGCACAGCATTGTCTCGGAGACTCCCCCGCCCCGCGCGCCGCCCGCCCGCTCTCTGACACTTGCTGCATTCCGCCCTGTTTCACTCTGCCTACATACTACATAGTAATAAATGTACCTAGTCAATTTAGTAGTGGACAAACGAGAACTTATTAAAATTCAACGTTTATTTTATTTTACAATCTTTCCAAGTTTTAGACTCGTTTTGCGCATGATCATTATAAATATTTTTATTTTGAACCAGAGTTAGAATCAAATAAAAAAATCTTTTTTTCCATAAATAGTAAAAAAGGTCAAATTCTTAAAATAAAACATTGACACGGAAATAAAGCGATATTTTTGATTTCGGTTGCTTCGGTTTGTAGACTAAGACTAAGTTGTTATTTTTCGAGTTGGAGCAAAACCCGTCCTAAGCTTTTTATCTTCTAGATAATCTGATATTTTGTAGTAATCCTTTTTGCACTAAAAGGTTTTGACAATTTGTTTGAATTTATTTACTGATAGATTTTGCAACTCACTAGGAGTTTTGTTATAGAAGCGTATACATTGCCCTTTAAAAGATACGTTAGTTTTGTGAAGCCTAGTTGTGGGCACATCAAGTTTATGTTTATTTCTAGTATTTATATTATGTATATCGCTATTTTAGGGAAGTCTTTGATATTTTTATGAGTGAACAACAAGTTTTCATAAATATATTGACAGGGAACTGTTATTATATTTATTTCTGTGAATTTATCACACAGGGTTTCTCTGGTATAAATAGCACGCCCACAGCCCTCTTCTGCAGCAAAAATGGTGTTAATATCTGCAGCGTTCCCCCGCAGCACTAAACCATAAGACATAATCAATAACTTTATTATTGTCTAAGTGCTTAGAAAATAAGCACAAGACAAGTCGAATTGTTACTGTAAACAGCAGCATTCCTTGAGATTCTTATTCAAAATCAGCCTTATGGACGTTTCTTAACGGCTGACCAGACCCGACCCGACCCGACCCGACACCAATACGGCACCGACATCCAGTGGCCGCTTTTTTGCTATATAATCAATTGATTAAACTGTTAAACAATAACTTTTGAAAGCTCATTATCAATGTTGTTAAAATTAACAAGCATTTTAAATATGTATTAATTAAGTAAGTAAGTATATATTTATTTGGAACCAAACATAACACAGTCACATTACAATAATTAAGTAGGTTCAAGAACATTAATACATATACCCGAAAAAAAACATTTCCACAAAAAAAAAGTCGACCTGAAAAATAAAATAAAAACAAAAGTAAAGTACATGATATTTAGGACATTATTTCTACACCTACATTTTAGTTTGTAGTAGTACAAAATTAGAGGTCACTTACAGGAAAGTTAGGAAATATTTCAAAATATTCTTGTAGTAACAAGTGAGAAGTATGTGTTTGCATCAGACGGTGCACTGCAGAGTCTTCTGTGCGCTGGTGGTAGGAAGCATAAAAATAATTGATATGTGGCAAGCGCCGTCGCCTCTGCGCCGCCAGCGCGTGGCCGCAGCCTCTGCGCCGCCAGCGCGTGGCCGCAGCCTCTGCGCCGCCAGCGCGTGGCCGCAGCCTCTGCGCCGCGAGCGCGTGGCCGCAGCCTCTGCGCCGCCAGCGCGTGGCCGCAGCCTCTGCGCCGCCAGCGCGTGGCCGCAGCTTTACCTCTTGTTTCACTGAACTGGGAAGGCTGTAACAATTACAATACACATCAATATTATTCGTGTCCTCTTACTTGCCAGTTGAAATTTGATCCCGCATCCACTGTTGGGCTTAAGTGGTTCCTGTCTATAAGTAGTCAATGCATGTCAAGGTACGGCAGCAATAGAGTTTGGACCAAATACACTTCATGCCGTTAAAACGGAGCTTCAGATGAACGAGTGCTTGGAGGGCCATGAAAGTATTATGATATATATAATAAAACGTCAAGTGCGAGTTAGACTCGCGCATCAAGGGTTCCGTACAAACTCCTACTCTTTAGCAAAGAAATCAGTCAAATCCAGACGAATAAGGCACAATCATTTTCTAATTTGATAACGATTATGTATGACGTAACTTATATAGTCCATCGAACTATTGGCGTCTCAAGACTAAATAAGTTACGTCCAACCCTAGTGTAACAATGTACTATTTTGTATGAATAAACCACAAATTTACGGTTTTCTGATTTTTCCCTTTACTTGTGCTATAAGTCATTGCTTCTTGCCAAATTTCATGGTTCTAGGTCAACGGAAAGTACCCTACAGGTTTTTGGTCCATGGCGAGATTCGAAAATTATTTTTTCTGTGAATAAACTACAAATTTACGGTTTTCAGATTTTTTCCTTTATTTTTGCTATAAGACCTTGCTTCGTGCCAAATTTCATGGTTCTAGGTGAACGGGAAGTACCCTATAGGTTTTTGGTCCATGGCGAGATTCGAAAATTATTTTTTCTGCGAATAAACTACAAATTTACCGTTTTCGGATTTTTCCCTTTAATTGTGTTATAAGACTTTGCTTCTCACCAAATTTCATGGTTCTAGGTCAACGGGAAGTACCCTATAGGTTTTTGGTCCATGGCAAGATTAAAAAAATATTTTTTCTGTGAATAAATTACAAGTTTACGGTTTTCGGATTTTTTCCTTTACTTGTACTATAAGACCTTGCTTCTCACCAAATTTCATGGTTCTTGGTCAACGGGAAGTACCCTATAGGTTTTGTGTGCATGTGATTCCCTTGGAAAATTGAAAAAAAATAGACATAAACAGTTGTAACTTTTGATTGCGTTGACTTAGAAGTTTGATTTATATCGAGGCTTCAAGAGGTTACGAGCCTGCGTATATGATGTGAATATCAACTTGATAACTCTACGCGTTTCTGAGAAAAGTGGGTTGACAGACGGACAGACGGACAGACGGACAGACGGACAGACGGACAACAAAGTGATCCTATAAGGGTTCCTTTTTTCCTTTTGAGGTACGGAACCCTAAAAATGTATTTCTCTCAAGGCGGATACGCCACCCAAACCAGCGCCGCCACTTACTTTATCTTATTATTCCGTTGAACAAAGGAAATTTCAAAAATCCATCACACAGTTTGTGATACTTATTAGGTAGGTATATAATAATATGCTTTTTTAATGCCTCTGTAATAGTTTTATGCTATTTAGTTTAGGCCGTGAAACAGAGGTTGCCCTTGGTGGCCACCAGAACCTATTTTCGTATAATATTTTCGCCTAAACTAAATAGAATAAAACTATTACAGAGGCATTAAAAAAAGCATATAATAGGGTGGTGGATTTTTGAAATTTCATTTGTCTTATTTTTCCGTTGAGGAAACCTAGTTGAGTGGGGAGAAATACATACATCGAAACATTTTTTTGAAATTTTATGACATATCTGAGTGCTTTCTGTAAGTCTTTAGTGACAACAAGTTTGAATCTACGTCATCAACGAGTTATCTACTTATTGACGTCCAAATTTGAGCTACCCACATATATAAAAACGGTTCCTTTCCACCCCGCGACACGGCGCCTGCAATCGGCGGCCATGTCCGGGACAGCGAAGAGTCGCAGCCATAATGAATTACAACGAGAGATATATACCTATCTCGATCAACGTCCGGTCGAGTTCCGTTGTCGACGCCGACAATTAACGGACGCCAATACCGCTGATACTATCGAGCAATGTATCAATGTAGGTATTTGAAACTGCGCTTTTGATTGTAAAAATAAATATTGTATCAAACGGACGACATTAGAACCAAGTTTATATTTGTCATTCTAACCTAACGACAGACATCGAAAATGTTCTCAAAAGATATGATTGCGATCTATGTTCGTCCTCTAAACCTAATAAAGATTTTGCCGGAAGAGGACCAGCCATGGAATATTATTATTTTCCGTTAATAAGATCAAACATCTGACTTTGCGGAGGAAAAAAGATTCCCCCAAACATTAGGAATGCGTAATAGGTTCCTTACGCAAACACATTTGGAAAAACGACAATGGTTAGAAATATTCGGAATAACATAAAATTGAGTGAATGCCTGAGTGACTCGTGACCCTCGCGCAGCTATGACTCCGCTGGAGATGTTTACGGACCCCTTGGCTCGAGAAGCGCCTTCGACTCGAAAATCGGCTTGTGAGCGTTTCCTTGCACCCACCCTGGCACGAAATTGGCCCCGCCCGCCCGTCCGTGTACAATGCATACGTAACGCTTTGGAGCTTTGTTGTTCTTTCAACTAAAATTAAACATTCGTTTATCGGTAAAAATTATTTATCAAATTGTTTAGGCTTATAACACGAGATAGTCGTAAACGAAACTTCGATTAAAATATGGTACGTTATTTTTAGAGCGATAACCCAGCGAAAAGTAAGTACTAATTCTAATGAATAAATTTAAGCTTTAAAATCACTCAAAATATGAAGACTTAATGTAGAATTTTGCTCGGATCCTTTATTTTCCAATAAAATAATCTTCTAGCTTCCGCAGCGTTCAACCACTCGCAGCAATACATCAAAGTCTTTGATATTATTTATCAATCTGCATATTTATTGAACGTAAACTATGCGATCGCATATCCCTGGCAGTGAAACAAGAATAGCTGGTACAATCCTTTATCGGGCTTACTCTCAACGTCGACTTTAACGGATTTTTGTTTTGCTTCGCTTGGATGGTTCTCCAATTAGCTGGGTCACCATTACTCCTCGTAACTGAGGCAAGTGGACTAATATTGTCATAAGCTTTATGCAGGTATTTAGGCACGTCTTTTTTAGGGTTCCGTACCTCAAAAGGAAAAAAGGAACCCTTATAGGATCACTTTGTTGTCCGTCTGTCCGTCTGTCCATCTGTCCGTCTGTCAACCCACTTTTCTCAGAAACGCGTAGGGTTATCGAGTTGATATTCACATCATATACGCAGGCTCCTTCCAGTAACCTCTTGAAGCCTCGACATAAATCAAACTTCTAAGTCAACGCAATCAAAAGTTACAGCTGTTTATGTCTATTTTTTTTTCAATTTTCCAAGGGAATCACATGCACACAAAACCTATAGGGTACTTCCCGTTGACCTAGAACCATGAAATTTGGTGAGAAGCAAGGTCTTATAGTACAAGTAAAAGAAAAAATCCGAAAACCGTAAATTTGTAGTTTATTCACAGAAAAAATATTTTTTTAATCTTGCCATGGACCAAAAACCTATAGGGTACTTCCCGTTCACCTAGAACCATGAAATTTGGCACGAAGCAAGGTCATATAGCAAAAATAAAGGGAAAAATCTGAAAACCGTAAATTTGTAGTTTATTCACAGAAAAAATATTTTTTTAATCTTGCCATGGACCAAAAACCTTTAGGGTACTTTCCGTTGACCTAGAACCATGAAATTTGGCAAGAAGCAATGACTTATAGCACAAGTAAAGGGAAAAATCAGAAAACCGTAAATTTGTGGTTTATTCATACAAAATAGTACATTGTTACACTAGGGTTGGACGTAACTTATTTAGTCTCGAGACGCCAATAGTTAGAGGGACTAAATAAGTTACGTCATAATCGTTATCAAATCAGAAAATTATTGTGCCTTATTCGTCTGGATTTGACTGATTTCTTTGCTAAAGAGTTTGTACGGAACCCTTGATGCGCGAGTCTAACTCGCACTTGACGTTTTATTTATTACAAAGAATACTTAACTTTAGTTTTATTTTTAATCTTACGCCAACACGCTAACTGGTATTATGACGTATGTATGCTCTTAATATCAGCTTGAACAACCAAAACACAAGTTACCTAATGGGCTATTCTGCGTAAACTGTGTCTATTCAATCATACAGTAAGAAGCTTAGGCACATTCATCAAAGGCGTCAATGGATGTTTGTGGAACAGCTTCCGTCCCCCCACTCTTCCACCCTCACCCCCCCCCGTTTGACCATTGATGAGAAATAACAGGATCAGAGACAGCATCGGACATTCGATCACATCGAATCACTAGTTCCTCATAATCTTTCGACATCGACCTGACCATTTCCCTGTATCTGATTTTAAAGAAAAACCACGAAGAAATGCATCAGTGTATAATCTACAACAATATAAAACAACTTATCTATAACTGTAAGTGTTACTTATCGGATGTGGGCTGCAGGTTGGTTGCTAATCGCTTATCTCCCAGCGGTGGATTTAGACATTTTGCAAATGATACTTCGAAAATAACTTGATGCATAAACTATTAAGTGCTTTTCATAGTTAGCATTTTCATTTAAGGTTTCTTGGAAGAGATCGCTCGTAGCGGCGACTCTTAGCATTCTTGTTTGTAATATTTTTTGCCTTTGTGTGGTACAAGTGTTATTCACTAGATAATAGATATCTAGTTTGCTTGAAAATAAATAATAGCAACCTCAGTTCCTCAAGGTGGCTCTAAAATAAGATACCGCACCATTTGCCACTCGCCGCGAGCTCAGATTGTCTGGTGGCTCCGTTACGTTACCGTTATCAGCACGTGATAACGGCCACTTGCCACTTACACTTGGCTTTCACTTACAGCACGGCCTCCAGGTTACGGTTACTTCTCGAGTGCATTTCGTTTATTTAGGGGTGTTAGAGATTAGATTAATATTGCTGGCTTTTCTCACGTCATCTAGTCCCAAATTAAAAATAATGCACATTATCAATACAATAGGCCAAGCACAGCTATTTTTATTTAGGGTACTCATCATCATCGTCAACATCAGCCCTTATCGATCCACAGCTGGGCATAGGCCTCTCTATGTGTATGCCATTCGCCTTTATTTAAGGTACTAGAGAAAAAAAATACCGCAGCGATTGCGATGAATTTCAAATATTTTACGCATTCGGTGCAGTAAGTGATTTGTCCACTATTCCACCCTTGTAGACCTTTGACAAGTAAAGCGGTTAAATTGTCTAAGTTGTAGGCTGCTTGATCTTACAGTCTATCCTAGACAGCAATCGCTTGCGCCAACTAATGCACTGGTAAAACCAAGCACAGCGTTTATCAACCAAGCTCAATTTTTAACAACCCTTTCAAACAATTAAAATTTGATAAGTAACTGCATACCACAGAAATGTGTTGTATGCAGGTACTTATATTTAGTTAGTCACGTGTCTGAGCTGCATTCTTAAATTGCCATCACATGGCTTACTATGAAATATTAGATTATCTAGAGGACAAAAGAGCTTGGGACGGGTTTTGCTTTAACTCGAAAAATAACAACTAACAGGATAACATTTTCTTCGTCGTTTCTTTACTTTACTCAACTACATGCCTATAGGTATGTACATACTGAAACGACAGAAATAAAAAAATATTACTTTATATCCGTGTTAGAGTTTAATTGTAAGAATTTGACTTTTTCTAAATAAACGTTCAAAAAATTATTTCTTTCAATACAATCTATTGAAATAAAGATTTTTTTTGATTCTTTATGCCAAAATATTTCTTGATCAGTTTTTAGCAACTGTATTAATTGGGATACGTGTTAAGGTAACTGGTACACAGACTAAAATGCCTAATGCCACGAGGGTGGCTTATTCAGAACAAGCATTAAATCAAGTGTAGAACCTGTATTTACGTACCTATTTGATCCTTCCTACACTATACATAGTAGACATTAATTATTTCGAGATAACGTAATCCTCGAATATCTTGGGGTATTATCGTAATGTAGTGCCATCCGCGCGGCAAACACGCTCCAATCTGATAATCTCTGATACAAATGTGATTATATCTACAAAGTGTGATAATAGACATAAGCCCCACTGAGAGAGTTCTCCTCGAAAGAGAATTGCGCGAAATAATTCTGGCACCTAACTAAATATCTATACAAAAGTCTTCGAAAGTGCATTTGGTTTTTGTACGGGTGAGCTGGTGGTTAGTAATCAATGTAATCATTAATTCCAATAAAATAAAAAATAAAATAATTTATTCAAAATGTCTTCGGAGTAAAAGGATAACAAAGAAGTATGTACATTATCTCATTCTTATGGAATTAAAACAATGCGTGTGCCTGAACTAACCTGTTTTTCAGGCAAAAAGTGTTCTAATATTACATAAAATAATCAAATAGACCTTACTAATTATACAAGACGACACTTTAAATAAAATATTTACAAAAGCTACCTACATTTTTCAAGTGGCCAGTAAGCAAAAGAAAGCTTCATATGTCAAGGCATGTCAAGGTTCTAGTTTCCAATAGGAAGTTAAAGTAAAGAGGTTATGCACTTCAACTCTAAGCGCAAGTATCCTACGGAACATAGGCTTTTTGCGTCAACTGTACTGACATAAAGCAATCCCGTCGTTTTGCTACCAGCGGGCCTAGCACGGGGATTTCATCTCTACTCTACCCTAGACTAGACAAGACAGTTTCTTGTCTACGCAATCTGTCGATTCCCCGAACACGGCGTTTCTCGAAACAAGCCTAGAAAACAGTTTCTTCGTAGACAAGCTCTTTCTATAGCAACGAGAAATAAAACACAGATAAATTATAAAATGTCGTAAAAAGTTCGTTCTTTGCGTTTCATTATCTACAAAATATCTACATGAAACAAAAAATACAGTTTATACGTAGAACGGAACGTTTAACATTTGACAATGTGAAGTAAATTTACGTCACAGCTTTGTATATGGCATAATATATTTACATCCTCTTTGTATGGAATAACGTAGTGGTTGTATTCTCTTTGTTTGTATGGCATTGTCATACCCATGGTTTCCGCGCGAAAATTGAATTTAAAAAAAACTAAGTACTTTCACTATTTGTGGGTAACCTTGCGTTGTGCGAGGAGACAGCTCTTCTTGCAGCTCTTGTCACAAGTATTGTACCATCTCCTTAGTCACGAATTTTTTTTGTCGAAACTCGGCCTCCGGCAAATTGAGAGCTGCCGTAAACTCTCGTACTGCGTTTCTTTCTTTCTTACGCTCATTTTTCTCTTCATAATGGTTGAGAAGCCAATTCCTACCCCGTTCATATTACTTAGCGTAACAAAAATTCTCTTCGTAAATACTTTGGTCACGAGAGAAAGGCTTGTCTAGGTCCCGGTAGGTGTAGAGAATTTTAGAAGAAGTGTTTCTATTATCAAATGTCAAAAATAGAGAAAAAATGATTGTCATGCTCGCAGTGGTAGACTCATCTCTACGGTAGACTAGAAATCGTTTCTATCCCCTCATTCTTTCGAACGCCGTGTTCCCGTCCGAAGAAAACTTTCTACTCTCTACAGCTAAATGTCATTTTTACGTCATTTTTAGTCTTTTCTACCCTAGACAAGAAACCCCGTGCTAGGCCCGCAGGGCATTTTACTTTAACAACGACTTGAATACTAGGGCATTTCACGTTCTTGGCGTTTTGTTGATATCGTCTTTTTGCTACATGGGTATTCTGATAGGTACCCCAACTAAACTAGTTTTAATATTAAAGGTGTTTACAAATGTTTGGCTTATTTTAACAGTCAATAAATTTTCTGTGTCATCGTATGACATACATTGTAGTGTATCCTGAAGTTTTTTCTTACAACTATTATAATTTAAGGGATAAATATTGGCTAACACATTTAATCTATTATAAGAAAGGACCAAAGAAACTGTAAAATTTATTACAAAGGATTACCTACCTCATCACTGTTTTCTAGTTGCCTTGTGTAATACCTAATTCTCAACCGCATTGAATCACGGACATGATGGATCCGAGGGTTCCTTGTTGATAAAACCTTAAGTTACCCACTTCTTCAAAGTGAACCCCTTACAACCGTAAACAAAGTCGAGAGAAGGAGGACCCGGAAGCAGAACAACAGCGCTGCTGCGGCATTCAGCGGCAATACGTTACAGCGAGGACAGGCCTGTGTACTTAGGACTGGCCCTTCTGCAATCAAATATTACTGAAGGCCGGTGGAGAATTAATACTGATTTTGTGAATTTTTCTACGCATTTAAGTGAAAAATTGCTTCAAATGACTTCTTTTTGTAGTAAAACCGAGACTATCATGAACTTAGATAAAGAAACATTGGACGAAATTTAATTTAATTTAAATATAATAAAACTTTTATTACAAAGAAGAGAATCGAAACTTTACCAATTGCGTAATTCTAGTGTAGGACGAGTTGCAGTTCTATTCGTTAACTAAACATAAAATAAGCTGAAGCAAGACAAAACAATTGTAATTTTGTTGGTCTGTTTGAGAACTTCTCACAATCTGCTTTAATTGTACAGCTTGCTAAACTAAATGAATAGCCTGTACTTTCGTAAAAACAACAAAAATAGTGCGGAGCTGAAGCTAAATCTTGTGATTTAGCATAGAAGAATCCCAATAAAGTTGTATTAGTCCAGCGTTGGGCAGCAAATGATATTTGCTGAGCAGCCCGACCTAACCAAACACGACGCCCGATAGAGCAATACCGACCAATAGTTTCTGACTTTGCTTTACACTTACGTGCAAGTTTTGGTTCAATCACATCGCAATTTACTAAATTCATCTTGGTTAAACAAACAGATTAAACAATTTATTGGTAAGAAATTTTACATGTCACAAGTTATTACTTATTATAACCAAGTATAATAAAATAAATAATAGAATTATAATTTTAATAAGTAAATAAAATGGTAAAATTATACAACAAGGTTGTTATGCAATAATAAACATCTTGTACATTTATCTCTATGCGGAAATAAATATAGTTCTGTGGTCAATTGAAACTGAAAGTATTCGCTCAATTACAGAAGAATATTTTTTGAGCATCCTAAGATTACAAAAATTTATCACTTTCTGGTTTTTCAACGACCATTGTTTTTATTCAATCTTTTGGCATCATTTCCAAAAATGGCTGTACAATTATTATTTCCCTTTTATTTTGCTGCTCTGCTCTCTTCGTTTATAAACTCAAACTTTTTATTAGGTACCGTAGGACTGTACAAGAATTAAACACTTTTACGAAAAAAACTGTCTTACTATATGCAATAGCTAACGTATGTTTTCTTGAGTTGACACAATTCAATGTGAGAAAAAGATATTTTTTTAGTTTTTTATGAGTAAGGTGTCGTCAAAATGTATTCTAAGTTATTTGTCCAGAAGTGTAGGGCGCGCGGTCCCAGGCGCGCGGCGGGCCGGCCATCCCAACGTTTTCTATTGCCCGGCGCAAACACACCAATCGGATGATTGCGCTACATAATAGACTGTAATATGCGCTGTATTCATAATGTGTACTCGCTTATTACTGCTCTACTGGATACTGCGCCGCCAACCTACACACGTTATGTACTCACAAAATGTTTCTGCTGTTCCAGTTTTACTTCTGTATTGTTTTAGTGATTGGTTCACCCGTGATTTTGTTGTGATAATTACATTCCTGTCTGAGATCCCGCACTCCATGAATTCCTTAGCATAGAGTTCAAATTTCTGAACCTGATAATCCGATTGAAATATCCCGAACAAAGGGATAAGGGGATTCAGTCAGGGAACATTCCTCCGTATGAATGGGCTGCCCCCATGCTACGTTTTTCCCTTTTTTCCTTCGCCCGTGAATATTAATGGGCTGAATTAATTGATCGAATGGTTTCATCAATTATTCCGGACATAATTTTATTTGGGCCCGTCGCGTCGTTACGGCAAAGTCGACTTGCCGCCTTTTCCATTCCATTGATGAATTTTAAAACGTGCGGTTTTGCCTTTAATTTATTCGCGAATATTGATGCTATGAATTTTGATGGTATTCGTTACAATGCAACTTTTATGGTAGCTTAATAAAGGCTTAAGCGCTTTTATGTTAGATTGAAACAAACAGAATGGTCAACAAATCTGTTCCAATCAAACAAACTGAAACGGAGCGCGAAGCTAGGCTCTCAATGTGGAAAACTATTCACTTGGAGTAGGCAAAAGCTTATTAGAGGTGTAACCACTGTAACATTATCACTCAGTTTCAGATATTTGAGGCACCGCCGCGGGCGCTGTGCTCGAGCCCCAAACTTCACGCGAGTTTCCATAAGTTTGAAGGATGGAACAGAAGTTTTGGCCAGCAGTGTAGGTACATATGAGTTTGCAATCTCAAGTGAAAATCAAAATATTGCCAGTGTAAAGCTTGTTAACTTACCTAGAGTGACCTTCCCATAATTGTCGTTAACCCTCATTTGTTAATGTTGGGCTCTTTAACGTAGAGCACAATTTAGCTATAAATTTAGCGTTTCTCTATAAGTGCTCATTTAACGTTTTTGTCTCTAGTTTAATGTTTTTCCTTCTAAAAGGATTTACTCATTTCATGCTGCCTTGATTTCTTGTATATTTTTATAGATAAGATATAATTTATTGAGAGAATGATAATTTTATTTTTGGTTAATTTTTCCTTAAATGCTAAATTATGTCTACCTAGACACTTGAGTTCTCTAAAAATGGCCACAAATATAATTAGTGAGCGCGGTAGGGGGCATGATAAAGTGTTTGGTGCTAGGCAAGGACGTGCACTAATGAGTGTAATGGAGAGGCGCCGACGCCGGAGTGCGTCTCAGGTGCGGGCTGCCGAATTGATTGCAACTTTTAAACTAAATTACACTCAAGCCGCCTTGGATTAGAGCTTATTCTTTAATTTTCGTAGATAAATTACACTCATTTATTGCAGTACTACTTCGGGCTTTACGTTTTAAATGAAGGTTTTTTATTAACTACAGTTAATAAAACTTGTTACGAAGAGATTGATTTGGTAAAAAGTTATCAAACTAATTCAATAAAAATCTTATGTCTCTGTTTGTTGGTGTCTGACGGACTACCACCTCAGTTGCAGAGGGTAAAAACATTGTATAAATCATATTTGTTTAACATGAGCGTGGACATGAGGTGACTGCATTAGTTATATACCATGTTACTAAATCTGGACGCACCTTTAGTGATTCGGTAGATTCGCTTCACAGTTTTCAGTCTGTCTGAACTACAGACGTGAACATAGTTCGTTATACAATTCACATAGTACAAGTTGGGATCCGTGTCCCAGCTTACCTCAACAGGCACTTAATATCGCGGCAGTATTTTTATACTCTCATATATTACTATTAGCAGTAAGCACAATAGCATATACAGTATACAGGATGTGTATCGCGGCGGCCGACGGAGCCTATTATTTAGTGAAGTAGTTTGCGGTGTTATGGAGGCCGTTCGGCAATAACGAGCCGGACCGCCGGACACCCTGTGTACCTACTCATAATAAATACATTACTTAGATAGGCCACTCGGGAAATAATATACGCTCTGAAGGATACGATCCTCTGATAGTTGCTGATATTGGACAGATAAAGGGACAAAATAGTCGATTGTGAGGTTCACAAGGACTTGCATTAGTAGTGGACCAAATGGTATTTTGTAAGCTTCACTCACATGCGCAAAAAAAAGGAGGATTACATCTTCCCAAGTAGAGTTCCACCTCTCTAGATGTGCATAGACAAATTAAGACATGAATGGTTTGCTATGTTACGGAATAATAATTATATGTCATTCATGAACATTCATGAAACTACCAAAAATGGTAAGCAGTAACTACAAATAAAAGAACGTAAGAAGAAACTTGTGTTGACATTAACCTTCACTAGTTTACACAATAGCGCACAAAACGAGGCAATGAGTGAGTCCAATGAGTGATAACCCGAAAATGTATGAGTCACATTAGCGAGTCACCTTCCGGGATGTATCGGGTCGCGGCCGGAGGGATGTATCGGGTCGCGGCCGGATTGAGACAAAGGAGTGCAATTTGCCGTCCGCGAGAACAAAAGCCACCTTAGTGTGCGCACAGTCCGGGAAGACCGCTAGTGCACTAATTCTTAGACACATTCGGCGTTTTGAAGCGCGTGCTTTGGTAACGCATTAGTCAAACAATAGTATGTATAAGTAGAATGTCGATACCATACACACTGTTGGGTGTGTACTGTGTAGGAGTAGGTACGGATGAAGGGGAAATATGGTTACCGCTGAAATTAACAGTACGTAACACTTTTGAACAACGACGAGAATGAACCAGTTATTCACACAGCCGCGCCGCCAGACAGCCGCGAGCCCACTCTTGCGTCTTGCGACGACTATTGCATAGCCCAGCTGTTCACGGAGTGTCCCAGCCGCAGCGGCTCCCCTGGCACGTTCTGACGGCCCACCTGAATGGCCTCTAATGAGCCCATCAAACCCAACACCGTTTTTGCTCGTTACTCTAACTCCACTCACGGTTAATTTCCTTTACAGTACTTCATCACCTACTCATAATAATGTACTTTTTTACTGCGCTATTTATTTACGCGAACCAAATGAAATGGAAAGGTAGTTTTATGACTGTCTCACGCTAGTGGTGCAGGTTCTATTCCCAGGCATAATTTCAGAACATCTGTTGTAGTATGAGATTTCTTTGTTTGAAGCTACTAGGCGAAGCTGTAATACATATTTTGATGATGTTACTACTACTGAAATTTCTTGTACCAAAACAGTGTAGACAAGTTGAAAAATTATTAATAAAACCTTGTCTTGAATATAATAATAATAAAAACCTATTCTCAAATTATATTAAACAGTCCGTTTTCGTGGATCATAACAAACGAACCTCATTTGTTTTTGAAATCCCCAACATTCCGAAATACAAATAAAACGAAATACGAGTATCCATCTAACGTTTCATTGTTGGCAACCCTATTAAATGTACTCCCGAGACTCGTAATGAGCATATTACATAAAGGGCTCACTCTATTCATAGAAATAAATTAGATCTGGCGCACAATGAGCCCACTTCGGCACGGTTCTGCCACATTCTGCTTCTTTCTGTCCTTTTCTGCTGATAATTATCACAATGGATTGGGAATTGAACTAATACATTCAACTATGGACGAACCCTTGGAAATTGGTTCATTGTTTGCTGTTCTCGGAATTTTCTGACCACAAATAAATTCAATTAGATTCAGTCGAAACGCATTGATGTAATGAAGATGAAGTCCTAGCGCCCACGGCGCGCGGCGGCCGCCCACGGCGCGCGGCGGCCAGCCTCAACGGAGACGCCAGGTGCACATTTTTCTCCATTTCACAAGTGTGTGCGCCAAAATATGTGCATTCCCTCATTCACATAATCCGATGAGACGGTAAATCGACACAACCGTGGAGAGGTCGGACGCAGGCCCAACGGCTTAACGTGCTAGCCGAGGCACGCGGGTGTAACAACGCCAACTTCCGAAATGCATAAATTTACACATAAACAGCACGATTTAATGGCGATAAAAAGTTATTAAATTAAATTTGCATTATTTACTGACCTCTGCACACAGCTTAGCTTGTACTTCGAGTTGTGCATGGATGAAACGTAGCAAAATGTTACTAGAGGATGACGGGAAAAATGGGACTAGTAGATAGATACAAACTTTTTTCATTTTATAAATAAGTTAATTACTTATTTAGAACCAAAAACTATTCATCAAGATTAAATAATAAGTTATTAGTTATAAATGTTCAATGCTTATTAGATCGTCGAAATCCAAATGACAAACATCGTCTATCACCTCCCATAGATAAATTTACTAAAAGCAAAGTACAACATGTTATACGAAACCTAAAACTTAACAAAGCCTCTGGGTAAGACCATGTTACGGCAAAAATTCTACCGGAAAAGATCATCACTTTCAACGGCGTCCTGCGACGTAACTTCCTACCATCACAATGGAAAGTGGCGTAATCATTGTTATCGCCAAACATGGAAAAGACCCCGAACAAGTAACATCTTGAAGGTCAATAAGCTAGCTCTGAGTTGCTTCTAAAATACAGGAAACACTCTTCATGAAAAGACTAAGCCTCGAAATAGCTAAAACCCGACTAATAGCTTCTCATCAATTTGGCTTCCATGCGGCCCATAGGACAATTGAGCAAGTTCATCGCTTGGTCAATGAGATCACTTCAGCTCATGAACGAAACAAATACAGCTCCGCTACCTCCCTTCATATTTTCCGAGCTTTTGACCACCTGTGGCATAAAGGTATTTTTTACAAAATCTTAAGAACCTTACTTCCTTTTAAACTACTTATACTACCTAGCACTTGCATGGCTGAAAACACAGAGTGGGATCTGCGGGTCCGTGTCACGACGGCGCGCCCCTTGCGGGTCGCACCGCCGACGCAAGCAGTGATCGCGTTAATAAAATCTTATCTTTGTCAGCGAAACTTTTATGTAAAGCAAGGCGAGGAAATAACAAGTCTTAACAGTATCTGGGCCAGTACTAATAATAAATAATAAATAAATAATAAATAACTACTAGTAGTAGTACTAGTATGATAGACCACATACACACAGTGAGGCAGATTATACAGAAGTCCGAAGAGTATAATCAGCCCCTGTGTCTGGCCTTTGTGGACTATGAAAAGGCCTTTGACTCTGTCGAAACCTGGGCTGTTCTGGAATCCTTAAAGCGTTGCCAAGTAGACAATCGTTATATCAAGGTGTTGAGATGTCTTTATGATGCCGCCACCATGAGTGTCCAAGTACAGGGCCAGCAGTCTAAACCCATCCAACTGCGCAGAGGTGTGATCGATGTTATATCCCCGAAACTGTTCACAAGCGCGTTGGAAGATGTGTTTAAGACGCTGGACTGGAAAGGTAAGGGCATAAACATAAACGGCGATTACATCTCACACCTGCGATTCGCTGATGACATAGTCTTGATGGCGGAGTCGCTGGAGGAGCTTAACCTGATGCTGGACGGCCTAGCTTCAGCCTCACGACGCATCGGTCTTGGCATGAACTTGGATAAAACCAAGGCCATGATCAATGGCCACATTGATCCGGGACCGATCGTCGTACATGGCCACCTTCTCGAAATTGTTTCCGAAAACACTTACCTTGGGCAGATTCTGCAGTTTGGTAAAAACAATTTCGATCCAGCTAGGTTGGGCAGCGTTTGGGAAACTACGTCGAGTCTTCTCGTCATCCATACCGCAATGCTTGAAAACGAAAGGTTTCAATCAGTGCGTTCTACCCGTCATGACCTACGGAGCTGAGACGTGGACACTCACGGTAGGGCTGGTCCACCAGTTTAAAGTCGCTCAGCGAGCTATGAAGAGAGCTATGCTCGGGATTTCTCTGAAGGATAGGATTCGCAAGAAATACATCCGACAGAGAACCAAAGTTATCGACATAGCTCAAAGGATTAGCAAGCTGAAGTGGCAGTGGACTGGCCATATTTCGAGAAGAACCGACAACCGCTGGGGTAAACGTGTTCTTGAGTGGAGACCGCGACTCGAAAAACGTAGTGCAGGTGGGATGACGATTTGCGAAAGACTGCTGGCAGATGCTGGATGCGGCAAGCTGAAGACAGAGCGCTATGGCGCTCATTAGGGGAGGCCTATGTCCAGCAGTGGACTGGTATAGGCTGATGATAATGATATCGAAGATGATGTAATTAGGCAAGACATCGAGAGAAGATGAGTAATACGCAATATAAATGTACAAATTTTCGCATTAATAACATTAATAGAAATAATTTTACTTAGATCCAATCGAAATTCTGTCTCTCCTAAGTTACAAACATACAAGCATTACCTGCACGGTAAGGTTGTACTCCTTAGAATTTACTTTGGTACTAGTCATATTCAGCGTATGTGGTTACTTAAGATAAAAAAAATTGTTAATTATTTTTGCAATTTATGAAGATACTAGACATAAACATCGTATGTTTTCTTTCCTAGTGATAATGAACGTAATTGTTCAGTTACCTAGTCATAAACATCGCAACTGCTGCACATGCGATGTTTATGTTTAGTATTTCAAAAAACGTGAAATTATTTTTACTTATCATTAATAGTTTTTAAGTTTTAATAACTCAGAAATAAAAGAGAAATGAGAAATATGTAAGTTATTATAAAATACACAATTCAAGCTACATTTAAAAGTGACAATTTAGAAAAAAACATAATTAGTGTTGTCGTGACACCAAAAATAAGAACAAAATTTTTAGGCGCTAATTTCTCGAAATATGCCGCGATGCACTTACGCTGTTTATTATAAGAAGGGCAGTACTGTACCTAATCTACACATCAGACCTAGCAACAAAAGAAGAAGTACTCGTGGGAACATTCGCCGACGACACAGCTCTAATTGCCATCCACGAAAACACAAGTTCGGCGTCGTAAATGCTTCAGCGAAGCCTAACTGACATCTCAATCTGGCTAAGAGTCTGACGAATCCAAATCGGTCCATGTAACGTTCACCCTCCGACATGGCGTACACCTGAATGGGATCCAAATACCACAGTCTCAAGATGTGCGGTACCTCGGTATTTACCTAGACAGACACCTAATTTGGAAGAAGCACATTTTCGATAAAAAAAAAAGCCTCAGAGGTACAACTCAGGAAATTGTTCTAGATGCTGGGAAAAAAGTCCAATCTGTCACAAGAGAATAAACTCCTAATCTTTATTAACATACTAAAATATGGTCCGGAGCTGAGTTATAGGGTACTGCGTCTAACTCAGACCTGGACATCTTGCAACGAGTGCAGCACACGAGCGAACTCATGCTCGCTTCGCCGTAGCACATGCTACGCCGTAGCACGTGCTACGCCGTAGAGGCCCGCAGCTATGAGTACGTGTCCACGAGCGCTACAGGATCAAGTTACGATAGTTAGTAAGTAAGTACAGTCGTTCCGATATACCGGAGAGGATACAGTAGCTACACGTTTATTTTTACTGTGTTTATTTTAACTTAAACAAAAATGTAAATCAAATTACACTTCATTTTCGTACATAGTTAGAAAAACATTTTTACAAGGCTATAGAAAAAAACTTGATCGAATCCTCCTGTACAAAGAAAAAATATTTGGTATGCATATTATGATGTCAAAATATCAAAGGAATACCTGAACATCCGAACAAAGACAGTTTTAACCAATTCATAATGTTTACTTCAGTTAATTTTTCTTCCATTCCAAAATCCGATTTACGGCGTTTAAATAATAGATTTCTAAATAGTTTTGATAAACTATGAACCATAATTATATCAGTTGCAAGTTAATTGGGTCACGACTTGTCAGTACAAGCCTTAAATTTTTTTTCCATTACAAATTGAACTTAACTTTATTCCCCCTTGTCTTTTTTGGATCTGTTATGATAGAAAAGTTTCGTATTTATTTTATTTTTATTATTTTATTCATCATTCTTTGAAATTTCTGGCTAATTATGAATTTCCTCCCGAGTTGCTTTATTTTCGGTTATAAATTCCAGTTACACCATTTTTTATGCTTATGGAAATTACACTATTTTGCCGTTAAGATTTCTAAAAATATTGTAGTTAGTACATAATTACAAAGGAAATAAAAAAATTACAGCCAAAATGTAACTAACTTTCTTAAAGCTAGATTTTTTCAATATGCATTTCGAATGAGCAAATAAAACTTTGAAAAACTATATACTCAATTTATTTTACGTATTTTGTCAGTTACGCCAATTGAACCTGCAACCGACGATATGTGTATAACGCTTACCTTCACATTACCTTCGTCAAATTAAGAATGTTTTTAAAGTAACAGAAATCACACTGGTGACCACACTAGTACAGTACATTTGAAAGTAAATAATGTGTATCCGCTATTTTTTAACGACTAACTAAAGTTTTCCAAAGAGTAGATATTCATTCCCGAAAAAGGACACACCTTGGCCTTTTTGATATCCAAAACCACGAGCAGACTTAGGTATACGAGTAAGTATATTTGAGTAAATTATTTCAAAAAGCCTACTATCAATCTCTACCGATCGTCGTCGTATTATTGTTTCCCAAAAATCCCGGCTCATCCCGTCCCGAGCTGTCAGCCATCCTAAATAAGCAGAACTCTGCAAAGACAACTACGGGGCCTTATGAAATTATAGGAAAACAACCACCGCTTGCTGGTCGATGCCAGAAAACAACTAGGAACAGGAGTTCAGGTGCCTGATCGATCATTTACCTACATGAAATTTAGAGCCCTTCTCAGGCAGACTGTGTTGTTGTTCATTCTCAGTCAAGCTAAGATTCATCTGAGACCTTAGTATCGTATACTAATCAAGTTACTCATTGATGTATTCCACGAAAAAGGCTTAGAATTATAGTAGCCACAAAGGAAGAGTAGCCAACAAATGCGATAAATAAATCTCATTTTCCTATTCGTATACGTGCGATACGTGAAAGGATTCAATTTGTAATTATGTTTGTCAACTCACACATACATAGATTAGTATTAACCTTCGAAATCAAGATAATTGTTGAGTGAGCGTGTTTTACCTCTAAGATGAAGTTGAAGTGAGGACGGTGAAGTGTTTGGGTTAAACTTAGTACGCTCATAGGGCGCAAAGGAAATACTTAGATTCGGTGCAAGTACCCCGTGAAATGTTTTCCTGTGTGTTCTTATCTTTCTTGAAGCACCAATTGAAGGCATTTCTGTGACCAAGCTACGTTGAAGCGGATAAATCTACTTTCTTTTTTAATATCAATGCCGAAAACGCGACTGCCGCTGTCATGTTAAAGTGCACTCAGAATCATTCGAAAACTATTATCGAGTTTGTAAGAAACGATTGGATCGTTGTCAAACTACGATAAGTAGTTTCTCTCGATCCGGCGCTGCAAGACGCTAAATATTTAGGTAGGACTCGAATATGATGGAAGTATTCGAAAGATAATGCGTACCAGTCGTGCTAAGGCGTCAGGAGACATACTGTGGATAATCAACCTACAGTTAGTTGTTGTGTAAAAAGGTTTCGGTACGTGTTTAAAAAACACACAATTTATCAGAAACAGGAAAGTTATAACTTCAAAATCTAATAAAAATAAAAACAACAGTAATTCCTATTTCAACAAGCTTCTCATGTGTTCGTTCAGCATTATATGTATTTGAATAAGTTGCCCAAGTCAATAACGCAATGTTTACAAGAGTATTTTTTTTACTGATGGTAAGTAATAATCTGTTTAGTTCGGGTTTTAACGATGAGCATGTATTGTGCAGTCTCATGATTCAGTCTACAATGTATTAACGATGAGCATGTATTGTGCAGTCTCATGATTCATTCAACAATGTATTAACGATGAGCATGTATTGTGCAGTCTCATGATTCATTCAACAATGTATTAACGATGAGCATGTATTGTGCAGTCTCATGATTCATTCAACAATGTATTAACGATGAGCATGTATTGTGCAGTCTCATGATTCAGTCTACAATGTATTAACGATGAGCATGTATTGTGCAATAAGATTCAGTCTACAATGTTTCTAAGAAACTGTAAAAATCATTCTCATATAGCTTACACATAAGTATAAATTTGAATGGTTTTATTAAATAATATTTAATAAAACCAGCATCATATTATGATGCTCCATGGTCGTATGTTTAGAACAACTATAGAGTTGCCAACGTTTTGAACGGAAATTACTCTAAATAGTAGGTATGTCTAGTTCAAAGGTGTGTCTGAAACTAGACATACCTTTATTTAGTGATTCAGTAAGTTTTTTTTATAAATAAATATAATAATGAAAGTTGTTGATGTTCGTAAAGTGCCACTTTTAACAACTGACTCATCAAAAACTTAATCTACTCTAGCTACAGATTGGGCATAAAGGAAGATCATCAAACTTTATTAAAAAGAAAAAATTCTAAAACAAAATAATGTTATGTTTTGAGGTATTGATATTAAAGGTAACATCGGTGCCAACATTGATTTTCTTTAGGTTATTTCTAAATACCTCTTTGGATTATGGACTATTTTTGTTATACAATTTCACACATACCGCACATACTCGTAGACGCATGTTCCTCCAAAACTGGAAATGATAAAAAAATAATTATTCGTTAAAAAAAGATGACCTCTCAATTCTCAACAAAAGATTAGGAGGGAAAAAATAAAATCAGGCCACAAAGTCCTGTTTGGTATTATTTAATTATTTTGGTCCCAATGAAAAGGGCTCAATTCGTTGTCTTAGTTCTATGAATGTATAACTAGATGTCGTTAGTAGTAGTGTACGAGCTCTAGATCGCTCGAGAACTCGAGAACATCGCTGACGAGGACACAAAGGTTTGATTGAAAGGCCTCCCTCCATAGGTATCGTACGAAGGGTTGGACAGTTCAAAGTCCAACATTAAAACGAATGCGGTGATATAAATTTGTCAAGACACATATTAAACAATCTAAGAACGTAACAAATACAGATTAGGCACTGATATGAAATTTAGCACCTTTCTACAGGATTTCAGCTTTGTTATTGGTGAAGCTACTATCTAATCTAAACAAACATAGCTATTTTTCCCATAAATTTATGTTTTAACCAGATTAAATTATCAAACAAACATAGCACATCCTGTTAACTCCTTTATCATAACTCGTGAAAATAGGCACAAATGTAGCAGCTCGCCTATGCGAACCCGCGACTAAGTATAAATCCAACAATAAATACAAGATGGAACATAACAGTCGCTATAAACAATAACTGGACGGCCGCCGCCGCAGTGCCCGCCGCATACGAAGAAGCCGCGCCTCCCTCGCTCGAACAGAACCTGCCACAGCGCAGGTACTGCAGGGAACAACTATTATACTTATACTGGAATACAGAAATACAATTTATTAGTAAAATCAATTTATATGTCAGGTTTCATTAAAAATAGTTAGGTATAATACAAATTGTAAATAAAAATAATAATATAATAAAAAATAGTATTCTTCTATAAAATCTTAATAATATTAAACTACTAACTGAAAAAACAAATACTTTAATTAAATGAAATAATAATAATAATTAAAGTGTCATAATAATTACTTAATTAAAAATCAAAACCAAATACATTATTCAATCACTGTCCTAGTAGTTCATTCACTGAATACAATTAATTCTGCTCGACAAGATTCCGTTTCGGGGCAGTGGTCCAACTATCTTTGCAGTTGGACCACGGCACCGAAGTAGAGTTCTCAGGTCCAATATTGAAATGATTTCAAATAATACAACTGTCGTTTCAACTCGATGGACAGAGCTGCACTTCTTTATGTGGTTGGTTGTTTGTGCAACTCTCTTAATATATCTGTTTTCCAAACTTTCGCGTAGTTTTTGACACAGGGAAACCAAACTATTAATTTCAGAATTTTATGTGACGATATTTTTTCAACGACTCACACCAGTTGGGGCCAGATTTATGGTGTTAGTTGACAAACGACTCTCCCTTCGTTCTTTTCTAAATTAAAAATCATGGATAATTTTCTGACTTGAACTAGATGGCGTTGTGCGAATGCGAAACCTTATCCTGCAGTTTATATTCATACCAAGCTTGTGAAATGTGATGTCTTACGACTGGCTCTGCATACAGCCTACGCCGTTAATCGTGAAAAAACAACAGCGGTCTTCCGCCCGCCCGCCGCCGACATCGCATGTCGCAGGGCATAGCTCGTGCACCTCGCGCAAATCATCCCAAGCTGACACTATTGCTGACAGAATTTGTACTCACTCCCCGCGAATATAATACTTGGGTCTACTGTATGGCCCAGTAGACTTAATTCACCTGGGGTAAATCTACAGAAATTTTGAGCATCAAATTAGAATGGGTTGGTAATGGTGCCTAAAGGTACCTACATAGGTACCTTTAGGCACAACCCATTCTACGTACATCTTAGGCAAAGAAGGGATAGACAATTAGACACAGCATGTTCACTAATCAATTCAAATCAAACCTGATTGTGATAATGAGAAGTTAGGTATTTTAACATTGTGGCTCGTACTCCGATCCGTTGACTATCCCCTACTTATAAAAAGCACGATGGTAGTTAAACACTTCCGAGTTATTGTTGTACTCCCATCATTACGTGAATCAGGCCCGGGAGAACACAACACGACAGGTTTCAATGGTTTTTCACAACATAGTGAGACAGTTGTCAGTTATTTGTAGACTGCACGTTCTGCTGAGTAATAGTTAGCGTGTTCCAATATCTCTACGCTCTGTAACGTAACGATATGAAGTGAAAAGCTGAATATCTGTTTTCGATCACGACTTTTTGACGCTAAGTTTTTGAGTGACACACACCTTACAGATCTATCATAACCATAAAGCCACAGTCCTCCAGGCACGCTCCTGGACTCCATTGCTACGACCGTGCACTGTGCACGACTGTTTGAAAAAGTGGGTCTACGTAGCTGGTTTACGAGTGCCACGAGCATAGCGTGTACGAGGTGGATAGAGTCGACAGCGTTGAGCCACATGAGTAAATGTTAAGCCACGTGGGTGCTATATTCGAGCAAACCACGCGTGTATCAATAGCGTCGTTAATTTTGTATTCATGCGTAGCGTCTTCGTGGCTTGCAGTGGACGTTATCACTTAATATATCACATACAATTTCTTGCAAAGCGAATCTAAACAAATACACCCGACAGAGAACCAAGGTTATCGACATAGCTCAGAGGATTAGCAAGCTGAAGTGGCAGTGGGCTGGCCATATTTCGAGAAGAACCGACAACCGCTGGGGTATAAGTCTTCTTGAGTGGAGACCGCGATTCGGCAAACGTAGTGTGGGACGCCCTCCGACCAGGTGGGATGACAATTTGCGAAAGACTGCTGGCAGATGCTGGATGCGGCAAGGTCAAGACAGGGCGCTGTGGCGCTCATTAGGGGAGGCCTATGTCCAGCAGTGGACTAGTAAAGGCTGGTGATGATGATGATGAATCTAAACACTTAGCCTAGCCTTAGACGCTTAGCCTTTCCGTATGGAGGTAGCGTTAAGCCGTCGTCCCACCGCGGCGCACGCTGTGTACACTGTGGCCTTAGCCGCTGGCCTACTGCTTTGCTCAGCATAAACAGCGGCTTTATTCATAAACCTCATTAAATATCCTTACGCAATAGCTAAAAGTAGTTTGTATTTTTCTATTAAATTCTATTGGAATGCACTGCCTGAGTCCATTAGGAAAGCTGAATCACTACCTGTCTTCAAAGCTCGCGTCAAAGATTCTTATCTATCGAAAAAGTGAACACTGGTAGGTACTTTTATTTATTTATTTTTTGTTCTTGGTATTTATTTATTCCGTATATATTATTCTATATTTTATAAAAATCTACTTCCTAAAGAATAATTGTTAATTATGATTATATATTATTATGTAAGTATATGTATAGTATGTAAGTCCCCCTTTCTCAAATTTTTCAAATTTATCTCCATCTAAAGGTTTACAGAGGTCTGGAAGAAATCGCTTCTAAGCGATAAGGCCGCCCATTGTACTTTTATGTTTAAGGTCTATGTCTGTTTGTTGTTTTTTTTGTGGTGTACAATAAAGAGTTTTGTATTGTACAAAAAAAAATCATAATGACAAATGGTTTCAGTTATAAATTAATTGGGTTAATTTTACTTTATTTTTTTTGTTATAAAACTATTAGTGACTTTTTCAACTCTCATGGAGAGTTTCGGATTTAGCTATCGACTCCCATCTCACAAAAGTCACCTTGTATACGGCTCTTATTCTAAAACTTGGTATAATCTAGATAGGCTAGTGAACTGTCGCGTCCGAGGGTTGAATAGCAGTCGCAGTGCTGCGGCTGCGAGGTGTGTCGAATCTTTGTGATGGATCGCCGCGCGCCTGTCGAAACGTCCGAATGAAGAATAGCCTGTCCTGTCACCACGAAACTGCTTTTCTTTGAGCACTGTTAGATGAATCAAACAATTTGTTTCAAATAATAAACTAGGCATATAGGCACTAGGCATATAGGATACATGTAAAGCTACTCCTCAGATGCGGAAAAGTTTGCTGTGTCGTTTTATGCTTAATAACCCGGCTACAGGCTACGCTCTGCAAGCGCAGTCCAACTGAGCAGTCCAGCATGTCAACGATTGCACAAGCATTGCACCGCCTACGCACACGTTCTCACCTGCCCACACAGGTTTACGCAGGCATACTTGCAAGCAAGACGGAGCGTGTGGCCAGGCTGTAAGAGTACGTAACATATAGTAAAAGGTGGGATGAGTGATTCTGATTCAATACAAAAAGAAAGTGCAAGCCACTTTTAAGAAATGAGTAAGTACAGTTTCTCTCACTCGCCTGACATTAAAGCTACGTCATAAGAACCCTCCACTCGCAAGGTGTGAACGAGAGGCATATTAAATGCGACTATTTACCCAGTAGGTACTGTGCGTACCTACGAGTATATTGCGCAGGATATTAAAATGGCCTCCGCCGCAGTCGGTCTCCATAACTGTCAGTCGCAGCACAAGATACCGCGAAATATGTTTTTTATTCGACTGCGAATATTCGGCTGCATTCCACGTTCCGCTGTCGATGACACGCTCGTAAAGTCTGTTGTCAAGCAAAAGTATGTTTATTACTAGCACAAACTCGCGACTTCACCTGGCCCCGTATCGTTGCACGAAGGTTTGAGCGGGAAAGCGAAGCCTTGAATGAATTCATAGTGGAAAACCCGATGAAGTTTTCCCTTAACTTCTTCGGGCTTTTTGCCTGCTGCTACCAGCACCTAACCTATACGTAATTGATCTTTTTGTGCTTTTTAAAGAAAATACTAAGTAGGTCATTTCATATTTTACCTACAGGATACGATACGAACTAATTACTTACAGACAGACTTTTGTCATTATTCCTATAGGTGTCTAGAAGCTTTTGAATAATGAAAATCATATTCTGTTTATAAGTGCAGATGAAGCTTGAGACGCGGTGGTCGACATGCATGATCACAGCTGACCAACTGTCTGTATATTCAAAATGCTAGAGAAAACACATAAACAAGGTCGTAAAACCAGTCCAGCCGCACTTGTTTTGTGATCTACGAAAACCATGATTTCAATTTCTAATTCCAATTTCAAAAACCCTTTATTTAACAACCTATTACATACTAAATTTGGTACAGTATACATTTTTACGTACAAGACATCGGTGTAGAAAATTTAATTATTCAGTGTCAGTACCTAGATTGTTGTGCCTTTCGGCATAGCCCTCCCCCAGATCCTTCCATAGCAGTCGGTCATGAGTTTTCCTCCTCCAAATGCCCACTGTAGATTTGTCTCAATACCATGAACCAGTCATTAATTTGAAGTGTAAATAAGGATGTACAAGTCATCGAATCAAACTTGAAACATAGAATAGTATTATTTGTAGGTAACACCACAGATTAGGTATTGTCACTTGGTTAATACTCCGGTGAGTAGGTATCTGGTGCGCTTTGCCTAATAATAATAGGGATGCTAGTAAGTAATAAAATATCTAAGTAATAAATTTTAATTAAATATGCGCTGGAAAATAGCGCCTGGTTAGACCATTCACCTCTCCACAATGTGCTGATCATAAGTTTGAGCTTTGGAACTAGATATTGGAGGTATCAATAACAGCTTCCATTTATTTTGAGTTCTTTGTTCAGAACATTTAGGTCGAAAATAGTGAAAGGTGAATGTTTACCACAAATAGTTCGGTTATCGGGGTGTGTAATGATTGAATTTATTAGTTAAATGAACTAACCAGTGGCCATTATGTTATCGCTGGAGTGGGAGATCATTTGTAATCATAAAACAAAATTTACGAATAGGTACGGGTCGGCATGAGCACATGTTGCCTGCGGCGAAAGGATAATACCAAATGTTTTAATTCAAGTGAAAACAAATCAAACAAGCTCTGATTACTTTGGGGTCAGATGGTGCTGTGTAAATATTAAACATTATTGAGTCTACCTACACGATCGTTGACCTACAGGATACTAAAAGTAAAACGAATTAAGATGTTCTTTAAAGTAAATATTTAAAACGGGAATTTTGAAAATTCTAGGACGTATTCAATATTATTCAAAAGAAAAGTGTCCTATTATCTTACGGGATTATTAAAAATTTTAGCAACGTTTTATTTGGCAGTATGATAATACATAGTAGGTATTTGTAGTAAAATAAAAATAATGCTGGACAATTTACACAGCATTACCTAGCCCCAAGCTAAGCAGAGTTTGTGTTATGGGTACTAGATAACTGATATACATAATATAACACAATACATAGATAAATACTTTTTATTATACATAGATATCGTCCAGAATACCCTGAACAAATGTCTGCAGATCGTAAACACATTTGTTCCGGGGCGGGAATCGAACCCGCATCCTCCTGCGTCGCAGGCAGACATTCGCCCACCGCTCCACACAGGTCGTAAAATTTGGTTAGGTTGGAATTCATGTTGTCAAAATATTCTACTAACAAAAACCACCAAAACAAAACCCAAAACAGGCAGTTACAACAGCGAAAGAATAACAGAACAATCGCGCAACAGAGCCACCGAAACGAACGCGTGGAACATAGGAACAAAGAAACAAGATGGGAATGTAAAACGCAGCCGAGATTAAAGCATGCATAGTTAAAGGGTTAAATCCCGAAGATATCGCGGGGCTGCAGAACGCACTGCGGGCCAGGATACACTGAGACTTTACAGTTGTACGACAAACACACGACATAACACAATATAAACAAAGGACAGAGTAAATAACGCTGGACACAACTCATAAGTACATCAATCTAGCCCCAAAATAGTTAAACATTTAGGCATAAAGTGGTCATTAATAATACGTGGTGCATTGAACTTAACTCTTCTCAACTTCAAATAGTACAGGACCGTTATTCCCATTCGATAAAAGTAATCGAGAACCATTGATGTCTTTTATTTAAGGCTTATAATGGTAGTGGACTCAAAAGAGATGTAGCCAAAAAAAAGTGAAAAATTCGTCTCACTTTCCAATTCGCACTCCTGCACGCGTATGTTTGAAAGATAACTCCAGTGAACTTATATTTATGTTTGTCGACTCTCACATAGATTCGTTTTTGCCTTCGAAATCAAGATAGGTAATTTTTAAGTGAACGTGTTTTACCTCTTTAATTAATGTGTCATGGATTAGATTTCTTACGCTCATAGATCGCAAGGGCAATACTAATATTCAAAGTGCAACAAATCACTCAAAATTATTCGAAAACTATCATCGAGTTTGAAAGGAATAATTGGATCGTTGTCATACTACGACAAGTAGTTCCACTCGCTACACGGCGCTGATTGTATAGTAATGGAAGGAACCGAAATCGATGGAAGTTTTCGTAAGATAATGCATACAATAGGGATGTTAACCATAATCACAAATTAAAGTTTAGTGTTAATTTTATAATCATTTGTATTATTAGAATATCGAAAATCACATTTTTATAATATAAATAACTTATTGAATTTATTAAAAATGATTTTAAATGCTATATTTATAATCTGTTGTCAAGTGACTGCAAACGCCATTATAAGCTTATGACGTCACTAGCTGCAAAACTAGCTGTCGCACTGTTTGTTTACCTTTCTGCATTTTCTCATAACGACGAATTAGTCTGTAAATTACATAATATTAATACATGATGGAATCCGGATTCACTAAAGGGAATAGTTCCAACTTACCAAAAGTAGATTTGTTGATGGTGGCAAACTTTTTTGCAAGAAACGAAGACTTTTGTGGTTCAGAATTCAGGAACGTGAAAACATCTTTGTAGGTACTCTTTTACGTTTAATACCATTTATCTATCTACGAATACATAAATAACAGTCAAGTACATGTGTAATAGATGATTTTCTGCTTTTTATATATAATTTATCGTGTTTAGAACATCGTTTAAATCACTGTTTACAAAGTTAGGTTATGTGCTAAAACAATAAATTCGTAACATTTGCTTATCTTTTGGCACATGAATAAACAGTTTTTCCGGTATAGTAATTGTTGTACTTTTACACAGGGGGCACTGCACAGGTTTTGTAAAACTTTGTGTTCATTTTGATTGTTTGTATTCAAGTAAAATTAAGAAAACACATGTCCTAATCGAACAATGGACATACAACATACAGTCATGTCATGAATCGCGACCATCGTTTTGCGGTTCGTGACGTCATTTCTGTTACGTGACAGTTGTTAGTGTTTTAGCGGAAAAGTTTAAAATTACTCTATTTTTGTACATTTTCTTATCGAAAATAGTAATATTTTTAAAGAAAATATTTTTTTTTATGCTAAACAAGAGTCCATCTTCAAAATAAAAGCAATTCCGAAAAATTGTTAACATCCCTATTCGCACTAAACACACATGCCTACTATGAAACGTTAGCCGAAACGAAGCCGTTAGTGAATTGCGAATAGAACCATCTGGTTAGGGGACGGTGACAGCGGCCTATCAATCACTATTAATTTAAAAAAAAAATATTTATCTCTCCCAGTTTTCGCGTAGGTTCGATGGGCATTGTTAGCTATACGACCCGCGGCATGGAGCCCGCTGGCCATCCCGTCAACGCTGAGCTAGACAGATATTTATGGCTCAAAGTCTGGCCAATAGTAAAAATAAAACGTCGGTTAACATTAATCATCGTCTAGTCTGGATCATAACTCAGTCCGAATAACACTGCTATAAACTTTAGCTTTTACGAGTTTAGCTGTGAAATGACATAAACAACAATAAGTCCAACTTGATACTTGATGTTTTATTTTATGATGTCTTTTTAGGAACTGAGGAACCTTGAGCACACGTGCTCTACCTCTGTAGGAGCCTTGGGGCGTTTGTGGACCACCTCTGTAGGAGCCTTGGGGCGTTCGTGGACCACCTCTGTAGGAGCCTTGGGGCGTTTTTGGACCACCTCTGTAGGAGCCTTGGGGCGTTCGTGGACCACCTCTGTAGGAGCCTTGGGGCGTTTGTGGACCACCTCTGTAGGAGCCTTGGGGCGTTCGTGGACCACCTCTGTAGGAGCCTTGGGGCGTTCGTGGACCACCTCTGTAGGAGCCTTGGGGCGTTTGTGGACCACCTCAGTAGGAGCCTTGGGGCGTTCGTGGACCACCTCTGTAGGAGCCTTGGGGCGTTCGTGGACCACCTCTGTAGGAGCCTTGGGGCGTTCGTGGACCACCTCTGTAGGAGCCTTGGGGCGTTCGTGGACCACCTCTGTAGGAGCCTTGGGGCGTTCGTGGACCACCTCTGGAGATAAAAAATTGAGCAGCGGCGCGGGGTTATCGACGTATCGTATCCATTTATCATTTGAGAATGATTTTTGTTATTGCGTTTTTTTCTATATTATGTAGATGTCAAGGACCGTTGTGCCCTCACCTTTACTCATCCAAAACATAATATAAATAATTGATATTTCTCTCAAAGCGTGAACCGACTCCTGCCAATCCTATACCTAGCTGTTAACTTCATTTAAAATAACGAGTTCGTTTCATATGTACCTCGCCGCAATGGTTTTGATAGACAAGAAAACTGAGTCAATAACTGATGAAAGAGGATTTTATTTTTGAAAATCCGGATAAATAAATGAATGAACCCAGGTGAATATTTAATGTAAAATTAACTATTACCATCATATTGTCATGCAGTTATTTATTTAGCCTTAGGTATTGCATTTTGTGCAGAGAGCGAGAGTTGGTTAATCTAGGGTCAGTTACCCCATGTGTACAAAACTTAATAAAATTTTGTGCCAATTCCGGACAGTAAAGTATAGCAAGCACCAAGAAAGATTTTCGGACAATTTCCACCCACAAGATCACGGGATCGAAGACACATTCTACCTATAAGTAAACTATGACCTATACCTCCCCGAGGGCTTGTCTAACAAAACAGAGACAGTTGTAGTCAAACAGAGACAGTTGTAGTCAAACAGAGACAGTTGTAGTCAAACAGAAGTATAAAGTTATTAGTCTCTGTGATTGTTTTTGTGGTTTGTTGGCAGAGCG
The DNA here is from genome assembly GCA_946478455.1 of Eupithecia vulgata. NCBI lineage: Eukaryota > Metazoa > Arthropoda > Insecta > Lepidoptera > Geometridae > Eupithecia > Eupithecia vulgata. The sequence continues at coordinate 897,631 of OX297862.1, read as the reverse complement.
CTTGTTGTGCGCCGGTCGCCATGGGACGCGTGCTTGCGGGACGCTACTTTTACATAAGGAACAGTGGACCGCTTTCACATCGAAAGCTTTTGGACTCAGATCATGATTGCTCTTTGTTCTGTTGTCACACATACTAGACTATCGTAGCGCATCAACTCCGAAGTGGTTCTTGGCCTCCGCCAATAGATCGTCATTGTCGTTTGTCCAGAGCCACCTCCCATCTGATTTCGCATTAGAAGTAGTCCGCTTTTTCTCAGATGACGACGTCTTTTTTGTTAACAAGTTTTTGTAGGTTATAGAAGTATTTTGTTTCTAAATATCAGTACACGCACTTGGTCACGAACTTTGACTTATTTTTATACTTTGCAGACTGAAGGCGTGATAGTTTTGGTCCCTTGCGATGTGAACAAAGTAACATAGCGGGAAGCATTCGCGGCTCTCAGGAAACGTGCAATCGGTACGAAGTGAACACGAGAACTGGACTATTTTTGTGATGGGAGGAGCAAAACGATCGACTAGCTCGTAGTTTTGAAAAAAACCCCGAATAAATTTCATTATGGTGCTCATGTTCTTGTGAAGCACACTTGTTATACCATTGCAACATCAAGACAGGCACTTAGTTACCGCTGTTACCGTTTACCAAGAATCCATGCAGTTTCGTAACGATTTCACCACCCGGGCGCGTTAATACGAAAGAGACAATGTGTGCTGACCCGAGTTTCTGTATAATGAGTGTCGCCGTATCTTTTGTTCCCATTCTTCTTTCTGATTCACCGACTCACTTTCAATCTAACATCGATGGAGTCAAATAGTGTATAAGATAATTTGTAATTACATTTAATTTTTTTATTAAATTTTTGCACGAGGACTCGGTCTTTCTGTACCCTCCCTAGCAGCCGTACATAATTCACTGATTAATAAAAATAAAAAATTAAATATTGAACCCTAAGTTTGTTCAGTACTTAGCAATTAATAAGTTATCACATGAAAATGTCCCTCATGTTATTGTATTATCTCTTGAATGAAAGTGGATGAATAAAGTTTGAGTAAAAGATTTGTACAGATACAGTGTAGGTACTAGGTACCGAAAACCGACTTCCTGTGTAAAGGCATCCAAATATATGGATTACGGCTTATTGACTCCGTGTGATCGTCTGTTTGCCGAGCTAATTCGGGCATGTTCGGCTATTTGTATTGTGAGGCAGGCTTTCATTATATCAGGACTTCGTTCATTATGGAAACTTTTGTGAAAGTCATTTGTCTTTGTTGGAGGTAACTGGGTTAGGGATTGCCATGACGGTGATGTGTCTCAGTCAGTACTTTTTTTCGAGTTAGTGAATCTCCATTTCTTTTCGCGATTGGGTATGGCTGCGGATTGTGTATGGCTGCGGATTGGGTATGGTTGCGGATTGGTTATCAGAAACAGGATCAATCGTGATCAATCGTCAGAATACAATAATTACATGCCAAGATCTTAAAGCTATGTGATGACAATGTATTCGACCCGCATTCCGCAAGTACCGTGTGCAAATATTAAATATGTCGTCATTATTATTATTAGGTAGGTTTAACTTTTCGTATAAAATATCATTAACTAGCTCTTAAAATTTAAAATTTAAGTTTTCGTTTACTTACACTATAAAAACAATTTGAAAGCAACCAAATATCTAACTGTTTCTTAAATAAGTTTCCATTCAAATCCTTCAATTTTTCTGGTAGCTTATTAATTATAAAGAATTATGCACAGCTTAAAAACATTTTTCTTATAAAAATATCCTTACAACATTGAGGTTTGTAGAGCAAGTTCTGAAAGTTGGCCCTTTTCTGTGGAATCATAACATCCCCGCGTTTAGTAAAGTAAGCTGGGACGGGACTGGGAGCGGAGGGTCAATCATCTTGCTGGTTTAACATCCCCGCGTTTAGTAAAGTAAGCTGGGACGGGACTGGGAGCGGAGGGTCAATCATCTTGCTGGTTTAACCGACTTCACCGATTCACATTGATCTTATAGACCTAATAGATTCTATTAAGCCGGGTACTGACCGGCATTGCGGTTTCATATACAAAGCCTGAAACGCACTAGCGGCTAGCCGTGTCACACGTCCTTGCACTCAGTAACGGAAAAAGCCTCGCAATGAGGATTATTGCACACGGCGCGCGGCGTAACGTTTAATATTCGCTCCGAATGGTACATTACGCCGCGTAGCACCGATTCTTTTACAGTAAACGACATAAGACGCTGACCGTTGTATCTTTTCAGAGGCGATACAATAGTAGATTTTTTTACAAGGAACAAGCTTCGCTATAATAACACACTTTTCGAGATAAGTGAATAACCAGTATCGTGAAATTGACACATTATTGCAACATTATAACGAAAGATCTTTACTAATTATAAATTTAATAATATTGTTCTTTTCTAAAAGAGATGCTTTTGTGTTGTCTCGCATCAGCTGCAGCAGTGATATAAAACTATCACTTAACCTTCATCATCATTAGCGCATCGTAAAACTCTATTGTAACGGACACTTTTACGAACCTCTTCTATTTGTCTGTTTTAGAACGAAGGTATTAATAATAGCATTCCTGTGAACGTGAAGAAGGTTGAAACATATCTCATTGAAATAAGCGTCGCCTTTGGGATCGCGTTGCAGTCCTCGTTTACGCCGCGGGAACTCAACTCGGCGACCTCTGCACTGCTGTTAGATCGAGAGACAGCTGCGCTGTTTACACTGCAAGTACAAAAGATAGCAGATAAACGGAGCATGTCATTAAGCGGAAATAGTTTTTCAGATCTTTTTTCTAGTGCTTAGATTACAATAAAAATCTTTATTCAGAAAGAAAATAACAATCAAATAACAAATTTAAATTAAAACTAGTATTTACAATAGAAACAATTAAGCTATCTCCAAACTGTTGCAAACAATCTACAGGTAGCTCAACTGATCCATATCAATACCAGTTGGAATACCAGTGCTTAGATATAAATGAGATTTCTAAGTATCTACTTATGTAACCTGTAAAAAGCCAAGAAAATAATTTTACAGGTTACCTCTGAAGTTGATGTTAAATAAAATAATAATGCTAGTACCTATTTGTCATAAAAATCATTTAGTCCCAAAGTAAGCAGAGTTAGGTACAATAATGTCTATAAACGCTAAGTTCTGTTCTGAACTACAAAGCGCATTTTATTTCTATTCCGCCAAGTAACAAAAAATTTCATTAAATATCTCATCTAAAAGCAATAATCAATCAAGGAGTATTTCTAGCTGCGAAACACAACTAAATAAACAAGATGGCAACTTTCCTAAGGAGCTGAGCATCTTGGAATAACTAATCAGTCGAGTGGTTCATTGGAGCTCCTTGAATCGAAGATAGAAGCTTGCTAAAAGTTTGTCGCTCACAAACGAAGAGAGCACACTATTCTAGAATCTTCGACGGGATGTCGAATATAAAAAAGAAGTGGTGAAACACGATTATGGTTTAGGTGTTCTTAGGGTAAAACATTATAAAAACATGGATCCATTTCCATGATGAATTAAGAAGAAGAATGCATTTATTTCAAAATGTACAGGGTTGCCTTAAAGTTAACTACCTATAGCTAATTTACAGACAGCGCAGAAAAAATGCGGGTTCACTTTTAGACGTAAGTAGATCTCTCAATTTAAAATGTATAATATTTTTATTTAAAATAATTATATATACGATATCCTAGAGGTAGATAGCATAATATGTGAATTGGTTATATTTTGGTAGGTATGACTAGTGAAAAACGATTTAATTTTCATTTTCATATACACTTAACATTCATCTGTGTAAGCAAACCGAATGAATTTACAAGACATTAGATTCACCCCGACACTAAAATTTCACATAAAGCCTTCTCACCTCCAGGGTACGTCTGAAGTACGACTGGTACGCCTTATCTTTCGAATACTTCCATCGGATTCGAGTCCTTCCTATACAATTAGCGTTTGTAGCGCCCCCTACCGGATAGAGAGAAACTACTTATCGTAGTTTGACACCGACGTCTCTTGCAACCTCGATAATAATTTTTGAATGATTTTGAGTCACTGGGCACTTGAATAAAACACTTTCAAGTTACAACTCTAACCCACCAAACAATTCAAACGAACACGCTCACTCTACAATTCTCTTGATTTCGAAGATAAAATCTAATCTATGTATGTGTGAGTTGACAAACCTAATCACAACTTCAAGCTTTCACGCATAGCACTAATACGAATAGGAAAATGACACGTATTTATCGCATTTTTTTGGCTACTTCGTTTGTGTCACTATCATTCTTAGTCTTTTTCTTGGAAGACATCATTGGTTCTCGATTACGTTTACCAAAAGTTTTCTGTATAAACTCAGACTAAGGCCTCAGAGCGCCAGAAATGTCTCAAGAGCGGCCCCAGAGGAGGCATCCAGAATGGAGCCGGCGTCTGCTGCAAGAAGCGAAGCAATTACAACGTCTCAGAGGCAACAATTCAATGTCGGTTCGATTTATTTTAATTCGCTCGACTCGCGAAATTTCCTGCATTTTTCCGCAGCTCCATCGCTTCATTGTGAACAGACTTCACCGTGACAAAGTCCCATTCTCCTGGCTCTGCAAATACTTCTGGGATATTGTCGTCGGGAGGTGGGCGAGTGCATTACTTAGGCTCCTCCACGAAGATTTTAATGTAATATTTCGAGTTCCCGCTGGAATGTTGTGTTTGAACATCTCACGGCCGTATTGTTTAATTACAGACTGGGGCGGGGAGCCGCTGCCGCTTTACGTTTCTTTTAAATACTGACTTCGCCAGAAATGTTCCTGCATTACTATAAACTGAGGGCGGGCGGCGCGGTCGCGGGGCGGGCGGTTATGATGTTTATTATCTACTGCTAAGTACACAGAGTGAGACAAAATAGCCATTAACACGCAAGACCAGAAGGAATATAAACTTTTTAGAATCATTTCGCACTAAAACAAAATAACCCGAAGGGTTTTAACAACATACCCACTCTTTGTTCCTTTCCTTTATTTTCTACCTAACATAATAGCTTCGGGTAAAAGGAAGAATATTTTATTAATTTTGTATTTTTAAATTATAATTAGTACCTAGGTATATAGAACACAGCAACGTTTTCCTCAAATACAAAATAGGCCTTATTATAAACGGTGAAGAGATATTTTGATATTTTGTTATGGAATCTCTCAGGTTTGAATTAGAGTCTTAGTTGTATCGACTTGGTTACCTACAACCAGCCGAGCCGAGTAAACCTGGATGCAGTCGCATTGCATTTTTAATTGAGTAAGCCGTCATTAGGCGGGAGCAGGACAGCGAGGCAATGTCCCAGAAAGATAAAGGGGAAAGAAACCAGCATTAAATCATGGCCCGCGCCGCAGTTATGTGCACTTATTCTCTACTCTAAAACTTCCTCCGTAATTAAGATGCACAATATTGCACTGAAGTAAGAGAAAAGCTCAGAGACTTATCTGTTTAAAATGTTTTGATTCGGAATGGTAAACATTTCTTAATTTTGATTGGTTTAAAAATATTAGAACTATTACTGCTGTGGTTTTTAGGGTTTCAAAGATCGGTTTTGAAACCCTTATAGTCTCGCTTTGTCCGTCCCCGCTCTTTCTTGAATATCTCAGTAACTACTGCAGCTATTAACTTGAAATTTAAAATAATGATACATTTCGTGCGCCATTACTGATTTCAAGAAAAAAATATATAAATAAATGAAAAATGAAAATGAATATTTTCAGTACAAATTTTGATGTTGAAATTTCAAAAGAGACCTAGGAAGGCAAATGGGGTATCAAATGAAAGGTATCGTTTTGTCTATTTCAAAACACTTTTTCAAATTTCTGTGAGTTTCATACTTTTTGAAATATTTCAAAAAAAGACGAAAAATTGACCATACCCCCCCCTAGCTCCGAAGATTGCAGACCGATCCATGTACAATGTATTAGGCGTTTGTAGATATCGATCTATATTTTACAGAAAAAATATAGAGAAGTCTGTAATAATAATAGTTTTTGAAAAATGGTCAAAAAGGGGGGGAATTTTTTTTCAAAAGGAGGGGTACCTGTCTATGTGGGGTATCAAATGAAAGGTATTGTTTTGACCAATTCAAAACACTTTTTGAAATTTCTGTGAGTTTCATACTTTTTGAAATATTTCAAAAAAAGACGAAAAATTGACCATTCCCCCCCCCCTAGCTCCGAAGATTGCAGACCGATCCATGAACAATGTATTAGGCGTTTGTAGATATCGATCTATATTTTACAGGAAAAATATAGAGAAGTCTGTAATAATAATAGTTTTTGAAAAATGGTCAAAAGGGGGGGGAATTTTTTTTCAAAAGGAGGGGTACCTGCCTATGTGGGGTATCAAATGAAAGGTATCGTTTTGACCATTTCAAAACACTTTTTGAAATTTCTGTAAGTTTATACTTTTTGAAATATTTCAAAAAAAGACGAAAAATTGACCATTCCCCCCCCCCCCCCCCCGCTAGCTCCGAAGATTGATGACCGATCCATGTATAATGTATTAGGCGTTTGTAGATATCAATCTATATTTTACAGGAAAAATATAGAGAAGTCTGTAATAATAATAGTTTTTGAAAAATGGTCAAAAAAGGGGATTTTTTTTCAAAAGGGGGTACCTGCCCATGTATCAAATGAAAGGTATCGTTTTGGCCTTTTTAAAACACTTTTTGAAATTTCTGTAAGTTTCATACTTTTTAAAATATTTCAGAAAATTGATTGTCCAAATAATTGGCTAATGTTTGAAACCCTCGGCGCGCGAGTTACACTCGCACTTGGCGGATCTTGTTTCATCTAAGTGTAAAAATAAACAAATAACTGAGTCATTCCTTTCTTTTTTTCTTATGACATTGTCTATGTGGACGAACGTGATGGCAGCCTAAAGTCAATGACATCTTGAAAGGCAATGTATGTCACATTTTGAGATGGTTTCGTGTTTGTTTGTTACCTAGCGGTGAGCAGCGAATGTTCTGTTAGGGAAATGAGTTCCTCTTATTGTTGTGCCGAATGTTAGGTAAATTTTATATTTAGCATGTCTTGTGTAGGTACCTTGCGTAGGTTGCAAAAGCCGGACGGAGATATTGGGCCAATATATGCTTATGTGACTGATAGACAAAATTTCGTTATTTATAGGTACATAAATTGTCGTTGTCGTAGTTTGTCAAAAAAGAGTGATTGGTCCATGGAACGACAAGTTCAGAGTTGGATTGAGGTCTCGCGAGATTGAAGTCTAAAGTCCAATGATTGATAAGTAGCCAGAGAGTTGCTAACTCCTGTTTTTCACTTCTAAATCTTCAAGAAATTCAATAAAAATTAGAATGAAACATGAGAACATACGATTAGGAGCCAGCACAGCATTTTCGTTTATTTTCTTTATATGTATGTAGGTGTGAGGTACATGAGTGTGATCTGACTAATTAGTTATCTATAGATTATTGATTTTATAAAAATGACGTAGCTATCAATGAAAATAGTATGTAGTCATATCCCGACTGACAACGCTGATTTACCATCAACTACATAATATTCTGAGTTCTGACTGAACACGCACCATCAACCACTTATCCTGACTGACAAAGCATATCAAACATCAACCACAAAATAACTTTGGTGTATTTAACAATGTAAGTAGGTATCCTTATTCTCAATAAATCATATCACGCATGCAAAAATATAGTTAAAATACAATAAAATTACTCACTCTTGCACATCAAATAAAACAGATACATAATACAGGAAAGTACTAATACAGATTACGTTGCACAATAGGCAGCTTTATCGCTTTGAGCGATCTCTGCCAGGCAACCTTTGGTGAGTCAGGTATGAGCATTGATAGTTTTGAACATATAATCGTAAATTTATGGAAAAGTGTAAATTTGTGGCTACTTCTAAATTCGTTTTAATATCACTCTCGGACACTAAGTATTATTACAAATGAAAGAGTTTGGTTTTTTGTCATATGTATATGAGGATGACACTAGGTATATATTTATAACTTTTACGGAGACTTTTGCTGCTCAGAACGCTCATTAGGGGAGGCCTATGTCCAGCAGTGGACTGGTATAGGCTGATGATGATGATGATGAAACAATGATTTATGGACTCTAAGTAACAGCTGGAGTACGAAGAGTTGTCGATAGATTCACACCTACTAGTACCAGCTACTATTTTGACATTCCCTGACATTTTTGTCTTTTTTATTTATTACGGTAATAAATGGGGTGTAAAGGGGACTCCAACGTCTCGTCTCCCAAACCAACTTAACCTGCACGTGGAACACCCTGCTCGATAACGAACTAGGCTTTGATGAAATATTTTTTGATGACTTGACACCTTCAGTAAAAAAGTCTACAACCAGACACATATTGCCAATGGTGCCATCATCATCAATCATCACAATTCACAATGGAGACAATGGAGAGAAGCAGATCTAATGAGCATTATCAAAACTCTATAGCTCTATCATAGATGTTGATGGATGTACCGAGATTCATTCGCAGAAATAGCTAAGAAGACCCATATAAATAATAATATATCTAGCCTCAGTAACGAGGCAAATAAAAAAAATCTAATCCAAAAAGATCATTCACTTTACTCAGTCGAGTTCGCGAAATCCATTAAAATTGTCCGTAAGTTTGGTAGTAAGCACAGTTAAATCGAGAGCTATACCGATAAAAATAGATACAAACTGAACATACTTCGATAATAAACTTCCAACAAACAATATATTTAGGAACAACTACTAGTTACTAAGTAATCCTTTAAAAAACAAGAACCGTCAAGTGCGAGTGTAACTAGCGCGCCGAGGGTTTTAAACATTTGCAAATTATTTGGACAATCAATTTTCCGTTTTTTTTAGAATGGCAATTTTTTGAAAAGTACGAAACCTACAGCAATTTCGAAAACTGTTTTAAAATTTACAAAACAATGCCTTTCATTTCATAGATAGCCCCCTTTCGATAAAAAATATCCCCCTTTTAGACCATTCTCAATGTTTTTTTTTTCAAAAATGGTCATTTTTACAGACTTCTCTATTATTTTCCTGTAAAATATAGATCCCTATCTACAAACGCCTAATACATTGTACATGGATCGGTCATAAATCTTCGGAGATAGGGGGGGGGGAGAATGGTAAATATAAAAGTCATAGCCTCATCATTTAATCTTAAGTTACATTATTTTGTAAATAGTTTATTTGTATGATGTACGACAATAAATGATCTGAATCTGAATCTATATTTTTCAACTTTTTTTGAAATATTTCAAAAAGTATGAAACTTACAGAAATTTCAAAAAGTGTTTTGAAATGGTCAAAACGATACCTTTCATTTGTACCCCACATGGGCAGGTACCCCCCTTTTGAAAAAAAATTCCTCACCTTTTTGACCATTTTTCAAAAACTATTATTATTACAGACTTCTCTATATTTTTCCTGTAAAATATAGATCGATATCTACAAACGCTTAATACATTGTACTTGGATCGGTCTGCAATCTTCGGAGATAGGGGGGGAATGGTCAATTTTCGACTTTTTTTGAAATATTTCAAAAAGTATGAAACTTACAGAAATTTCAAAAAGTGTTTTGAAATGTACAAAACGATACCTTTCATTTAATAGCCCATTTGCTTTCCTAGGTCTCTTTTGAAATTTCAACATCAAAATTTGTACTGAAATTATTCATTTTCATTAATTTATATTTTTTTTCTTGAAATCAGTAATGGCGCACGAAATGTATCATTGTTTTAAATTTCAAGTTAATAGCTGCAGTAGTTACTGAGATATTCAAGAAAGAGCGGGGACGGACAGAGCGAGACCATAAGGGTTTCAAAACCGATCTTTGAAACCCTAAAACCGAATGGCAGAAATAACTTCTAGCGTAGGTTCAGAAAAAAAGAAAAAATTGTTTCCGTGAGAAGGCCACTGTCCACTGGCCACCACTGTCTTTATAAGTAAATAGATATCTCAAGTCGCCTTTAATACTTTGTCAGCCCGGGTCACGTGGCCACACAGGAAAGCAGATACATGGACCTTTTCATGATACAAGTTTATAAATTAGAGCGCATTCTTATATTTTCTGCCTCTATCGGGTTCGTGTTGCAGGTAGGTATTAATTCTGGTTGTGTCCGAATTGAATACAGCCCAATGTTTTACAACGTCATAAAAGCATAAATTCTGGTTCGCGTGACTGGTATCGCTTTAATCAAAAGATCTCACCAATTACGTTTCAGTATTCTTTTAGTGGAACCCTGGAACTTGCCGCTCTAAAACTGAAGTCGTCGCAAACGAGTCACGATAATGAACATAAAACTGATAAAAAGAAGACATAAGAAGTCTTCATTCTTTTGAATAAAAGTTTTACACTCGTTAAGTTCTTTCATTTGATAATAATTTAATTGAATTAGGATTAAGAAAACCATAAATGCACACCAGTTCAGAAAATATACATTTCACTCACTTTTTAGTTTTAAAAGTTTAGAACAAGCCAGTGGCAAGGATCTCGTTTGCTTTGTCTCTAAAAAGGCTAAATAAAACTCCGGCGTTGCGTTGCTAATTGCGTTTTTTGCGAAAATGCTTTTTGGCGAAAAGAGCGTAGTTTTTGTCAAATACTGCAACCTTTGTGTGTTTGGATTTATTATCATCATACACGCCCCGGGCGAGGCAATAAGAACAAGTGGCCTTATATGTCCCGTGCCTGCGGGTGGGAGGGCGACAATAGATGTCGACATCTCGCCCACACGCTATTGTTTATGGAAAATGCTCGAAAATAATACCAATCTAGATCTATCAATGTAGATAGAGGATGAAAATTTGTTCTCCTAATGATCAATTTACATTATCCGTTTTATAACTATCGTAGGATATTTTATTTTGTTCTAACTATAAAAATCCGATTCGTTTCTCGCTATTTCGCTTGTTTCTTCAAGTAAGAGAGCAAAGGTCTATGAAATGTAGCTAAGAACAGGCTAAAACCCATGAATAGTTAGGAGAGCAGGCGAGCTTTAGATACCTCATTTATCAAAATCGCCGTTTTGGTGCTTGGAGCTGATGGTGAAGAGTCTCCGACCACCATATACTGAAAGAACATAACCCGCGCCTCGCGGGCAGTTATTACCTTGGTAACCAAATCATACCAAGATGTACCAACTTAAATTAGTTTTATAATATTTTTATAACTATCAGGAACAAACGCATTTGGTAGCAATCAAACATTGTCCAAAACAATAGAACTAACTCTCAAAAACCAGGTTATAAGAGCGTAGAGGAAAGTCCACTTATATTCATAGGTTAGTTCGACGGTGGCGGCGGCGGCGGCGGCGCGGGCGGTCCCACGTCCTGGGTACTCGGTACTCCACTTACAAAGAAGCGCATTACTTAGGTTACAAAAGCTTTGCAAATAAAATCATGCAGAATTCCATCCGAACGGCGCTGTTTCAACTAAAATTGAATTCTTTCAGGCAGCTGATGCAGCTCATAAAGAAGACAGCTAATTCACTACATATAAGGCGTCGTCGCCTCGTACAGTTGGTAATTTACAGTTTTATTTCACATTATTGCATTTTCTGAATATTACTCTTGTTTCCTCCTTTTCCTACGCATGTAAGAAGAGTACCGCTGGAAAAGCAGCCTGACTAAGAAGCAGTTATTGCAAATTCGTAATCCTATAAACCTATTGTGCCAATGGATGTTATCTCCGTGATTGAGGAAGCTTAATTCTCTTATACACTTCACTTACTTTTTCTGCTAAATGACAGTGAAGACTAGATTCAAGCTGATTCCTATTTCTTCGTTGATTTATAAGAGAAATTGAGAACCACTTTTCGGTCGGTGGTTAACACTCGTTTACGCCAGCGGGTCGATTTATGTTGCCAATTATTTTCATAAACCAGCGGTTATGACACAGACTGTGGCATCGATAAAGGAGTTTATGGGCCACGTGAGCCGGTTATGGGTTTATGAGGGATCCGTATTCAATGGCAGGTTGTAACAATGTGCTCAATGTGCCGCTGCCGGTACATTGTCAGCCCTGCCCTGTCTCATACATGGCCTTTTTTAAGAACTAAATGGAATTTAACGACATTTAATACAAATTAATTTTATACATTTAATATAGACCAAATATGAATGTTTTATCATCCAAAATTCCAAACCTATAAAGGTTGTATAACTACTTAGTTTTAAAATATAAATATGTATATGAATTTGTAACTCCTTGTCATATAAGGACAAGAAAACTCCCAGATGTATCTCAATATGCGGCCAGCGGTCAGACTTATTTATTACTTTGAACTGACGGCTTTCTGTATTTAATTAAGAAAGAAAATTACAATCAAATTATAAATTTAAATTTAAAGTAGTATTAACAATAGAAACAATTGAGCTGTCTGCAAACTGTTGCAAACAATCTACTTTTCTTTGGTTATTTGTGAAGCTTAAGCAGGTAGAAGATAATGTACTCCAAGCACCGAGTTGAATCAATTAGTAACAACAATCTTCAGTCTTTCCTTGACTTATTGCTTTTATTTTTAAAAAAGCAAAATTATTTACTAACTTCGCCTTGTAGTTTGTATTTCCAAGAGCTGCATTCTCAGAGCATGTCCTTCTCCAAGGCTAGGAGCGTCGTGTTTCACAACAACCCTCGCAGATAATCCCTTCAGATGGGAAGTGAAGGGGTGAGGGGGTGAAGGGGTGAAGAATTTATCAGAGATTTTATTAGTCCATAACTGGTTAACGACGACTCGTATCGGCTAATGAGAGATAAGCGTTTACTGCGAAGATTAAGCCATGCTTATGAGTGGCGGTATTTTGCTCTTTAAATAGGTTTCTCAGATAATAGCCCGAAATAGCTGAGTAAAGGGATTTGAGTCGGCGATCATTATCTCAAATGTAGAGATATAGACGAGCGATGTGTCGCGGGTCCGCCAGCCACGCGGAGGCTGCGGCTCGGATTCCCACCTTGAGACAAATGTAGAGATATAGACGAGCGATGTGTCGCGGGTCCGCCAGCCACGCGGAGGCTGCGGCTCGGATTCCCACCTTGACACAAATGTAAAGATATAGACGAGCGATGTGTCGCGGGTCCGCCAGCCACGCGGAGGCTGCGGCTCGGATTCCCACCTTGAGACAAATGTAGAGATATAGACGAGCGATGTGTCGCGGGTCCGCCAGCCACGCGGAGGCTGCGGCTCGGATTCCCACCTTGACACAAATGTAAAGATATAGACGAGCGATGTGTCGCGGGTCCGCCAGCCACGCGGAGGCTGCGGCTCGGATTCCCACCTTGAGACAAATGTAAAGATATAGACGAGCGATGTGTCGCGGGTCCGCCAGCCACGCGGAGGCTGCGGCTCGGATTCCCACCTTGAGACAAATGTAGAGATATAGACGAGCGATGTGTCGCGGGTCCGCCAGCCACGCGGAGGCTGCGGCTCGGATTCCCACCTTGAGACAAATGTAGAGATATAGACGAGCGATGTGTCGCGGGTCCGCCAGCCACGCGGAGGCTGCGGCTCGGATTCCCACCTTGACACAAATGTAAAGATATAGACGAGCGATGTGTCGCGGGTCCGCCAGCCACGCGGAGGCTGCGGCTCGGATTCCCACCTTGAGACAAATGTAAAGATATAGACGAGCGATGTGTCGCGGGTCCGCCAGCCACGCGGAGGCTGCGGCTCGGATTCCCACCTTGACACAAATGTAAAGATATAGACGAGCGATGTGTCGCGGGTCCGCCAGCCACGCGGAGGCTGCGGCTCGGATTCCCACCTTGAGACAAATGTAGAGATATAGACGAGCGATGTGTCGCGGGTCCGCCAGCCACGCGGAGGCTGCGGCTCGGATTCCCACCTTGAGACAAATGTAGAGATATAGACGAGCGATGTGTCGCGGGTCCGCCAGCCACGCGGAGGCTGCGGCTCGGATTCCCACCTTGAGACAAATGTAGAGATATAGACGAGCGATGTGTCGCGGGTCCGCCAGCCACGCGGAGGCTGCGGCTCGGATTCCCACCTTGACACAAATGTAAAGATATAGACGAGCGATGTGTCGCGGGTCCGCCAGCCACGCGGAGGCTGCGGCTCGGATTCCCACCTTGAGACAAATGTAAAGATATAGACGAGCGATGTGTCGCGGGTCCGCCAGCCACGCGGAGGCTGCGGCTCGGATTCCCAACTTGAGACAAATGTAGAGATATAGACGAGCGATGTGTCGCGGGTCCGCCAGCCACGCGGAGGCTGCGGCTCGGATTCCCACCTTGAGACAAATGTAGAGATATAGACGTGCGATGTGTCGCGGGTCCGCCAGCCACGCGGAGGCTGCGGCTCGGATTCCCACCTTGAGACAAATGTAGAGATATAGACGAGCGATGTGTCGCGGGTCCGCCAGCCACGCGGAGGCTGCGGCTCGGATTCCCACCTTGAGACAAATGTAGAGATATAGACGTGCGATGTGTCGCGGGTCCGCCAGCCACGCGGAGGCTGCGGCTCGGATTCCCACCTTGAGACAAATTATGTAGAGATATAGACGTGCGATGTGTCGCGGGTCCGCCAGCCACACGGAGGCTGCGGCTCGGATTCCCACCTTGAGACAAATGTAGAGATATAGACGTGCGATGTGTCGCGGGTCCGCCAGCCACGCGGAGGCTGCGGCTCGGATTCCCACCTTGAGACAAATTATGTAGAGATATAGACGAGCGATGTGTCGCGGGTCCGCCAGCCACACGGAGGCTGCGGCTCGGATTCCCACCTTGAGACAAATTATGTAGAGATATAGACGTGCGATGTGTCGCGGGTCCGCCAGCCACGCGGAGGCTGCGGCTCGGATTCCCACCTTGAGACAAATTATGTAGAGATATAGACGTGCGATGTGTCGCGGGTCCGCCAGCCACACGGAGGCTGCGGCTCGGATTCCCACCTTGAGACAAATTATGTAGAGATATAGACGAGCGATGTGTCGCGGGTCCGCCAGCCACGCGGAGGCTGCGGCTCGGATTCCCACCTTGAGACAAATTATGTAGAGATATAGACGTGCGATGTGTCGCGGGTCCGCCAGCCACACGGAGGCTGCGGCTCGGATTCCCACCTTGAGACAAATGTAGAGATATAGACGTGCGATGTGTCGCGGGTCCGCCAGCCACGCGGAGGCTGCGGCTCGGATTCCCACCTTGAGACAAATTATGTAGAGATATAGACGTGCGATGTGTCGCGGGTCCGCCAGCCACACGGAGGCTGCGGCTCGGATTCCCACCTTGAGACAAATGTAGAGATATAGACGTGCGATGTGTCGCGGGTCCGCCAGCCACGCGGAGGCTGCGGCTCGGATTCCCACCTTGAGACAAATTATGTAGAGATATAGACGTGCGATGTGTCGCGGGTCCGCCAGCCACGCGGAGGCTGCGGCTCGGATTCCCACCTTGAGACAAATGTAGAGATATAGACGAGCGATGTGTCGCGGGTCCGCCAGCCACGCGGAGGCTGCGGCTCGGATTGTGTTTGAGATATTTTAATTATAACAGTTATTTCATTTTTGAAATACTTTGTGTTCGTGACAGAAAAGTTTATGACGCGTATAACGAGAGTACCTAATATTGCTTTGATACTTTACAGAAAACAAAGGCGTTTCAGATATTTTAAAATGTAAATCATTTATTGATATCACCAACTTACAGGTCCAAAAGAGTAAGCAATGCAAAAATTCATTAATTGAATTAATTTAATTGTAATTGTATTGATGGATGTGACTCGAGGGTAGAAATAGCTTTTTCTGTAAAAGCCGGCGCAAACCAACGCTCGCTCTCATTTTGCTGCGCGCCGCCGCGCCGTGGAGTCAACACCTCCTTACGCTAGCCGACGGAACGAGGGACTGAGGGAGGCCTATTCTGCTACAAGTCGTCGTGCTGAACGGACGTTCACTCTCTTGCGTATTGTTGTATCGTTGCGATAAGTACCTAAGTGTAGTTGAATATTTGAAATTCTCATTGTGTTGAGTTATTAATTTTCCATTGTTTGAGTAAAATCCTTTAAGGTTGTGAAAATTGTGTTTCTTTTAAATAAATTAGCTAGACATTGCTAAAAGTATATTATAATAATATGTTATATAATTGATTGAAATAATTGGTAATTCGTAGAAATCTTCTAAATAAAACTACAGTCCAATAGCCATTTCTTTAGTCAATATTTGAAAACTATTGACGTTGCATATTTTATCGTATCCGGCAGCCTTTTGTAGACTGAGGGACCCATTATTGGACACGTAGACACGGAGCTCTCCGGATTGCGCTCTTTTTGAACAAGTCTCTGCACGACACATCGTCATCCACGCCGACGATCGCGCTTCTGCATTACGAATGCCCGCTCGACATCCGCGGCTCGCGCCCACACCTCAACGCCATGCCATAGGTGAGGGCGCTATGGATGGTCGCAAAGTAGCAAGTTATGATGCGCGACTGCGAATAATCTGAGTAGTTGATTAGCGGTACTACATGGTCTAAGAAAACGTCAGTTTCTATAGTCCGATTACTTAATCGAACCAACCGGAAAAAAAAGTTCATGTGGTCCGATTAGTGGGACTACGTGGTCTAAGAAAACGTCAGTTTCTATAGTCCGGTTAGTTAATCGAACCAACCGGAAAAAAAAGTTCATGTAGTCCGATTAGTGGGACTACGTGGTCTAAGAAAACGTCAGATTCTATAGTCCGGTTAGTTAATCGAACCAACCGGAAAAAAAAGTTCATGTGGTCCGATAGGTAGGACAAAGGCAGTAGGACCACGTGGCCAGAGGGGAATGATCGACAACTACTAATTTACTCATTCGACTTGAAGATTAGTAATTACTAATCTTCAAACACAACTATTGGTTAGTAATTACTAATGCCTCTACGAATTGATCATTCATGGCTTTGATTCGACTTTGTTAGTCTAAATTATTCGCTCCTGCGGGGATTGAACGGAACGGATTAGTAACTAATTTTATCATTCTAAGGCAGTCGATAAGTTTGTGGTTTTAGTAATTTTATGTTGATTTTGTTCAATTTATGATATTTTCTTGTTGATTTTATTTGATTTTCAATAAACATCATATTAGGTACATCCACTTCTTTATTTTTACACTGCTCATTTTCTAACTTTGAACAGTGAAGCGTTGTGTGGCAGCGAGCGGCGACGAATAATCCTGGAGTACCAGCGAGCCGCCGCAGTGCGAAACGGGTCCGGCCTAACTTATAAGCAGCTCCTTTACATAATAATATAACGGTTCATTTCTCGCGATGGACAGAACAGAACAGAACCCAGAAATAGACTAGTAAAAACCTACAAGCAGGGACAATGCATTAAACTGGCTATGTACAACAAATTACCTCGAGAAATAACGGAGCTACCTCTATGCCAATTCAAGAATAAATTAAAATTGTTTTTCCAATGTCATCCATTCTATAACATAAATGAATTTATGAAATGTTCATTCAGCGATTTGCAGGGTGTGTAAGGTGTTATAATAGCTTATATTGTTAGGTAAGAGTCACGTTATGACCTATGAATGTAAATATTTTATTATTGTGAAATCAAATTATTTTTATGTTCCTAATTCCTAATTTATTTTGACTCGTTATTATTTATTACAGACCATTGAATTTTGTCTTTAATCATGATATTATTTGAAATTATTTAAAGTTTTGTAAATAGCTCTAAAATAATGTAAAGTATTCGTATTTTTACCTAACTAACTATTGTTAAACTAAGAAATTGACTTGCCTGTTATGTAATATAACGTTATGGTAAATAAATGAAATCTGAAAAAAATCTGAAATCAGACCGTGATATTGTAGGGTTTAATTACTTTTGGATAAAAAAAGGATTTAATAACTTAGAACTATTTAAAAAAAAAAAAAAAAAAAAAATCCTGGACAATTCACACATCATTATCTAGCCCCAAGCTAAGCAGAGCTTGTGTTATGGGTACTAAATAACTGATATACATAATATAATAGAATACATAGATAGATATTTTTTATTATATATAGAAAACGACCAGAACACCCTGAACAAATGTCTGCAGATCGTACACACATTTGTCCCGAGGCGGGAATCGAACCCGCAACCTTCTGCGTCGCAGGCAGACCATCGCCCATTTTATAGGTAGAGATGGTTTTTCTTCTCTATCGTGACGTATTCTGCAAAATACGAAAGGTATTCCAAATCTAACAGCAGGATTTGGAAATAAAACACAATACGTGGACTTGTTTTTTAAACACTGTTGAAGTAGGAAGGAATAGGCTTTGATCGTATTATTAATTTTATTTTGGATTGCCTAAAGTAGTTGAGATTTAAAGAAAAGAAAGAAAGAAAAAATAAATTTATTACCTTAAATACTACAAATTACAACACAGATTACAATTAAACATAAGATAAACAAAAAAATAATAAGGCAATGGGAGTAATTTCAGCTTTATGCTACATAAATTATTATAAGTAATGCATGTAGCGCTGTTTTTCAAATTACTCCTCTCGGGTCACCGAAATTTCAATATGATCTAACTGGGAAAGCATTACATTTCAATATGATTCATCCGGGACAACGTGACATTTCAATGTGATTTAACCGGAATGGCATGCCATTTTAATATGATCTAACCGAGACAGCATCACATTTCAATCCGAATCCTTATTCTTACTTATATTGCTTATTCTCTGGGTTCGACCGTCGATTATGAATTATTATTTGAGAATTTTATAGGATTTTTATTCTTATTGTAGAAAGATATTGTACCTAGAACTCTTACAGAAAAACAGAAATACTAGTATATTTTACTTTTATTTACATAACAAAGTTAGCAGTTATTTAAAAATGTGCCTCATTTTTAATTTTTTTAAGGCTGAAAATAACTAAATTCTGTTTCCTAATCGTGCTGTAAGCATGTTTAGTTCGGTAGAACTAGTGCCAAAAGGGAGTATGTATAACAAATAACAACCGGCAATAATTAATTAGCTAAATAAGCTTTTCGAAAGTTCTCATCAATTTCTAAATTCTAAATTTGTTTTCAGCAAACAACTCAGTTATTAGACAATCCTAAAATCCACCGCATTTGTTCGACAGCCAGAGTTATAACCAGAAAGCTATAGCAGACAAACCAAAGCAAACGCTCCGTATGATATGACATTATAAATAAAATAAATAAGCTTGTGCTAAACAGAGCTTGTGCTAAACAGAGCTTGTGCTAAGCAGTGCTTGTGCTAAGGTTGTGTTATTATGCGTTGGTGTGGCGCCACCTAGTTCGTTACTCCTCTGCCTCCGTTCGCATTATCCCCATATTAGTCGACTATCCATTAATTAAAATGTGCATTATGTTCAGATTCCATTCAGGATTTGAGCTCGCACGGTATTTGGCTTTCCATTCAAGTCCCAGGTAATTGGGTATTTGTTTGTGACCTAAAAGCATTTAGAGCGAGTTTGAAATCGAATGTACGCTGCTTGGTCTCTGCCTGGACTTTTCCAGATTCATGAAATTCTTTTTTTTTTCGAAATCTTATTTTATGGGAATTAGGATGTTAAAATGTGTATAATTTTCAGACGTGATTAAATCAGAGTTTCTTTTGAGTATCCGACCGTGAGTGATGGCAACCCTATCCACTTTATTTCCACACGCAATGTTAGATAATGCATTTTCTTTTCTAATCAATATGATAAGATTCCTTTCCTGACTATAAAGTAAAGCTTACAGACATCCGTAGTCCAATCAGCATCAATAATTCCTGCAGCCAGCAGCCAGCCGCTAGTGGGTCCTGAATACTCGATGCCCAATTTTAGATTGTGTAGGTTGGTATGTATCGCTCCGCTACACGACACTAACCAGGGTATCTACAATGTGTGCCTCACATTTCGTAGATGCAGATTTTGCTTTTGGAAATCCAGTTTAGATTTTGCTATAGATCGTGATCCTTTTAAAAAGAGCCGATATTTCTTATTGGATCTCGATAGAATAGATATTATTTATTTAACAGCAAAAAATAATTACAACTAATATTTACACTTACATCTATTTTCTAAAAATCTAAGCCGTCACCAGAGTGCCCAGAATGCTGGCAGCATTGCCACGTTGAATGGCAATGCGAATTCGTTGACCGAAATAAAAACCAGCATTCCGATCACCTGTGGACTCTATTAGTAGTTTTGTAAGAATATCTATATATATAAAAATCAATTGCTGTTCGTTAGTCTCGCTAAAACTCGAGAACGGCTGAACGGATTTATCTTATCTTGGTCTTGAATTATTCGTGGAGGTCTAGGGAAGGTTTAAAAGGTGAGAAAAATTCGAATAGGTACCCGTGCGAAGCCGGGGCGGACCGCTAGTATATATATATATTTGTTTTGTTTTGTCGATAGAATAGAATCGATCAAATTGGATGAAATATTATTATATTTTGTCTTTGTGACAAAACTAAATTTACGTATAGTAAACCCACGCAAAGTAAGATTCAGTTAAAAAAACAGTGTGTAAGTTTAAATTAAATATATAAAGTGGTTTTAATTAAACTCCAACTTTTATAATTATAAAGTCAATCTATCTGCAGGTAGCGTCTAAGCCGAGGGATTATGCCGCGTTCATAACGAGACCAGTTGATAAGTTATCATATTAGCCCACGGCGATATGGAAATCACTGAATTATGTTGAGCCGGGATTTCAGGCGCTCCGTGGAACTGTGCAACACTTTTATACGAAAATGAACCTTATTTCTTCAAGTTTTGACTTAATATTCGTGTGGAAAGAATGGAGGGTGCGGGTGCGTTTTTGTCGTTATCTCAGATTTCGTTATAGCCGGAGTCACATATATAATATACGTATACATATAGTGTTCATCGCACAGGATTTCGTTTCCTCACAATAATATCGAAGTTGTTAATCGCCTTTGCATATAAAAGCGAACATGTTCTAGTTTCAGTTTAACCCGTTCAGCGTTTCGCTACAATTTGATCGGAAACAAAAAAGGTCCTCGACAAGTCAAAGCTAACCAAAACGCTTGAACGCCACGGCTGAGTGGAACTTTGTCGGCGTTAGTAGCGTCATTCCTGGTGTTAAACTCTGCGTCGCCTTCGCCATGTCAGTTCAATTATTTGCTGGCAGTCACTGCACTGCGCTGAGCCGGGACTGCACGCTGCATTTAATATTTTAATTAGGTTTCGTGGAAGCAAACGGTCAACAATTTACTGCTAGGGATTGCCGACATTGATCTTACGGACTTTAAGAATCAGTTCTCAGAAACTGAATTAGAATTATTGGAATCCTGAATTAAAGTACCTTCCGGAAGTTTGCTTCTTAGAAAACGATAAAATTACAAGATGATAATGCAGTAGCTGGCTGTTTTATTTAAACGGTTGATTTGAAAAACAAAATGTCTGTCACAAAACAATTGAAAAGTGATACTGAGTAAAATACAGAATTTCAATAAAATGCCTATTGTTATGAGAAACAAAGCTAATAATAAAACAGCGGCGTGTCCGTCAAATCAGGACAAACGTATCAGTTCACGAGCCGTTTCCCGCGCACAATGGACCCAACATCGAATACAACTCAAACTCCTGTCCGCTGATAAAAAAGGAACTAATGCTGGATGGAGGCGGGGACGGTTGCGCGTGAGTGGTTCCGGGGTAGCTCTGTCCGGGGCGATACTGTCGTTGGTAACGGCGGAGATCACTCGGGATTTCAGTCTTTATTAGTTTTTATTATTATCAGCGTTGTTTGGTGTTTCCAACAAGACTATCGATTTGAAGAAGTTTATTCACATTACATAATTATAATGTATACGTCCACGTTAATTATCTGCTTTATGTTCACGTGTAGAGCAGTAACATACAATGCTTACCTATCACAAAGTACAGACCAAACAAAATTGAGAGATCCTGTCGCTGTTTTACATAAAAATAACCCTCGTCGCGAAAAGCCTCCGCTAGTGAAATATTAGGCTCCGCAGCAGCCCTAAACAATGCAGCCCCAGATAAAAGTCTCGGCCGGTGCGGTTCCAATAAATCGGCGCCATCGACGCTCGCTTTTAATTAAATCAACACCCGCCTCAAACCTTACTTTAAATTAACAATATCACGCTCACTGACAGTTTACGCTTTTTGCAGAAATTCTTTAGGTATCTATCAGCGATAGGCAAGTATAGGCAAGTATAGTAAAGGTGCTGGATTTTGTGATCTTACTAATAGACGTTTTTGTGATTCGATTTGGGAATTCGGTTTTACCGATGAGTAATCACGGTGAAGCCTTTCAATTAGTTTTTAGGTTGATGGGAGCATCTCGTTCAAAGATATCCTTGTATTACATATACTAACATTTATTTCGCTTCCTTACTATAATTTGATGCTCTGCTTTTTGACCCCTTTTTTAAGACCCCTCTCTAATACTTTACACAGTCCTTAATTCCACTAAACTATTTGGTTTCGTATCTTCAAAAATTATAGCAATAAAAGCCGAAGAAAATACCCTGCATATTAAAAATATACTGGGGGGTGTATCTCCGAAGAACAATCCCATTCCGAATGCGGACGTCCCATTTTAAACTCGGGACGAAAGCAGGTGCGAATAAATAGGGGAATAGATGGTTTTACTTTCCAGAGCAGCGGGAGAATCCAAACAATAAGGTCACCGTAAACCTAGCGGAGTGAAAGATTTAGAACAAGCTGCCGGCAGTCTGAGTTATATCGAAACCAATAAGCACGCTTCCTTATGACATGTGTTCACTATTAAAAAGTGAATATTAGTTAGTAGTAGTTAACGAAGTATTATTTTTCTATCTGATTAGGCCCTATTTATTAAGCACTGCTGAGTGCTGAGCAGGTATGTTATAATGCTAAAAAATACCAAATTTTATTGGGTCATCGTTATTTATATTATTTGACTATCGTCTGCTCACTCGTTTTTCTATGATGAAAAAGTAGCCCATATATTCACACCTACAACTGCATCATTCAAGCAAAATCTTAGCTCAAGCAGAGTAAAAGTTTTGTCGTGAAGAAGTACAAAACATCAAAATCTTCGTATTTAATTTTTGAAATAATGATTAACCGACTTCAATTAAATTAAATTAAAATAAAATAAATAAAGCTGGACAATTCACACAACATTATCTAGCCCCAAGTTAAGCAGAGCTTGTGTTATGGGTACTAGATAACTGATATACATAATAATTATAATACATTACATAGATAGATATTTTTTATTATACACACATTTGTCCCGAGGCGGGAATCGAACCCGCAACCTCCTACGTCGCAGGCGGACTTTCGCCCACCGCGCCACAGAGGTCGTCATCAATCAATCAATTGCACTTAATTTTTTTTAAGTGGCGGCATATAGTCTCAGTGATGGATCTCTATGAAATAAATGTCAAAATAATTTTCATAGAAAGGTCATCGAATGAACGGATCGGTCGTTTTTCGATACGACTACATCTTATCCGCCGTCTGTCAACTTCACCTTATTTGTTTTTCGAATTTGACTTCTTGCTTACGCTCTTTTCTATGTAAACCATTTGTTATTGTGAAAATTATCAGTGGATGATGTTTTGATACGTTTTCGGTACAAATATGTACGAGTGAGTGGGAATATATAAAAAATATTATTTTTTATATATTCATTTTAATTTTTCACAGGTGTGAAGAACACTTAATGAGCAAAAATAGATTTTGCTTACTGTTTTTGAGTGTTGAGTGTTTCTGAGTCCGAGCGAGTGTCGATTTTTTTTTCGGAAAAAATGTTTTTATTGATGTGTTTGCATATAAAAAATATGAAATATTTGCATATGAAATAGCGCCATTTAACCGTTAAGACCCATAATGTATCTTCGAAATTTATTTTATTAAATATCATAGTTTATTACTGTTGCAGAATTCACTACAATTAGACATGTTTTTAACTTATATGACATCTACAGTTTTGATACATTTTTTTACACCACAGTTGCCCAAATTTTGCTATAAAATGTAAAAAATATATTTCAAGATACTATCACAAGTAATAGTTACCAAAATATTTTCACAAGTGATCATAAACAATACCCAAATACATTCCAAGAGTAAAACTTATGAAATAGTTTAAATTGTCATCATAATTCCCAAAAAAATTAACAAAAGCACGAATTTCTCCAAGCTCAAAACAAATTGAATAAGTCCGTCACGGGTGACGTACTTTTTTATTGTTTCGGTGTGGCCTTGCCCTACCGCTAAAGCACCTTCGAGGTTTTCCACTCATTATGGGACACTCTGTACATTATGGGACACTCTGTACATTATGGGACACTCTGTACATTATGGGACACTCTGTACATTATGGGATACTCTGTACATTATATCCATTAATACCAACATTAAGAACCTCCAGACAAAAGTCAAAGTATCTATACTAATTTCTTGGGAATACACTTTTTAAAGATCCACCTCGGGATCGTTCTCTATAACAACACTGAACATTCATAAAACATACACAGAGCCGAACGTAGAACCTCCTCCACCTTTGAATTTTTGAAGCCAGTTAAAAAAATGTATAGTAGTTGTACCTTAGACTTATTTACGCCTTTAGAAAGCTTATCCGAAAGTATTAAAACCTTAATAACACCACTGAAACTTTGCGAAACAAAATTCGTTCCGGAGCAGAAAACAAACAGAACTTGAATTCCCCTTCTGATACAATTACGATTTGCTCCAACAATTTGATTGCGCTTCTGTAGAAAGGCTTCAAAAGGACTCATAATAATTAAATAGTTGTTCTTTATTTGCGCGGACAAAGGAGCGGAGCCAGTACCGGATGTGTTCCCGCAGTACCGAGGGACCAGCGAGTCGCATTGTGCCGATTGTACTCGAGTGAGTGCGCGCTGGACGTCCGGTGATAATGCCTCTCCAGACTCGTTCTAACTAATTGGAACATTCATGAGTGCTTATCAATTTTGCCTTTGACAAAATGCAGGTATCCGAATTCTGGATGTGTGTGGATCATGATCACGTGACAATCCTAAATCCAAATAAATACTTTAACAATTTTACGAACAGTAAGCACTTTCACAATATCGTCTTCTTAGTTCGTTAGTTATTTTGTTGACGTCAATGGATGAAAAAGGGTTGTGAAACTAAGAAAAATGCAAACCAGAGTTGATCCGATATTTTCTATCACTTTTATTTCTTTAGACTTACAAATTAAGACCTTAGGGCGGCTGGCTTGCTGTATTAAGCCTATGGGTGGGTACAACTCTACACACCGCAGCCTTAGGTTTCAACCATACTGCGAGCCTCGCGCGGACAATTATCAAACATATGAAACCACCGTTATCGTTTATAGCAAGGCGCGACAGACCAGAAAAATAACAAATCCTCGTCCATGGTTTGCAAAACCTACAAATGATTCTAAACGCTACAACGCTACAAATAAAGTTATTGAAATCCGAAATCTGAATCACGCCTTAGTGTTAAACACTAATTTCAAAACTTTTATCGTATCCTACTAGTTATATGGTTTTCACCTAGCTCTGTTAACCTGAAGTCCGTCTCAAGTACCTCGCACACCCCTCAGAGTGAACTCACTCGGATAATATCCATAGACGTCACGGAACCAGACGCCTGCAACGGCTCCGCTGGTAATCACTTCCGGCCCCGCCCGCCCAGACACAGGCTGAACAATTGCCTGCACCTGTAGGTGTTAATAGCAGAATAATTAACGTGTACCTTATGTCTGTAGTGCACATGCACTATTTAGTGGGTAAGTTTAGGGTTCTTAAAAGAGAAAATGGAATCAGGGGAAAAACATTTTTAACACACTTGCTCATAAAATGGCTCTTATTACACCGCAATTAGGCACATTGCGGTGTAATAAGACATTTGTAATCAAACTGTGAATTTTTCATTACTATTATTCACAAGTGAGTTATAAGGATTTTTTTTATTTTATTGGTTGAGTTACTTTCTGTTCTTTAAAAAGTTTCGATACAAAAAAGATTTTGTTCAATAGTACAAATAAACTTTTTATCTACTAAATAAAATGATTATTTTATTCACAAGTGTGTTGAGAAACGTCGTATGATACACGTGTGTATTGATGATTACCGTCCTACTCAGCGGTAATCACCAACATTACACACTTGTACCATAATGTATTATTTTTAATATACCTATCACTAAGGTGGCAGATATGCATGAGGCCCGCGTGATGGTAACGTAGATAACGAATTACCGCAACCTAGGAACGCCTCTAAGATCCGATACATTACACGGGATTTCTTGACCCTTTAAAGTTTCCTTTAAGTCCTTTAGAGTTGAGATGAACATGACATTGTTAGACAACACTTGAAAATGAACCTTTTAAAACCGTAACAATTCACTTTCCACTAACACAATATTGTACGGATTGGAACGCTCTCACACGTTGAGAGCTAGAATTAAATGAATTTCAGAAGCCGAACATTAATAACGCGTAAGTTTAACGCTATCAAGGCTGAAGTTGGTTCACATACTCGTAAAAGCAATGGATATTACCCTAAAATACATATAAAGCGCACCTGCGTCCAATTTGTGACATAGCCATAGGATAGGGATTCGTCTGGCGATAAGGAAAGTTTGCATATTTATTAGTAAAACCGGAGCGGAGCGGGCGGCGGCGGCGCAGCGCCGCGCGGGACGGTGCGACCGAGCTATTTGTCTAGCGCTGGGAGCGGTGAGCGGACTTAGAGTGAGTAATGGCATCTTACGCTCCCATTGGATAAGTTGACCACAAACAAAATTGCATGATTTGTTGCAAGTTTTGCGTTGGGTTATTTTATTGGAGCTCAGAGATTATGTTTACATATTCGTTCACATTAATCTTTGAAATTCACGGGAGTTTCAACCCTTACTAAGCAACGGATTGTATAATAAAACACTTCGACTTTGATAAATAAACAAGGGACACATTGAAAAACTCAGTCATTAGAGATAACGGACGTTGAAAAAGAATAAATTAAGCGCTTATAAATTATTTCATAACTTTTCCTCGGGCGTTGATGTTTTTTATTCTTTATTTCTGTATGGCCTGGCTGACCCGGCCGTTCATTTACATATTTAAAATGGCGAAAGCCGATTGGGGGTTGATCGCTAGCTGAGGACGCAATCACACAGAAAACAGACCTGCAGATAAACATATATAAAAGTATATATTTACTTAGAATAGCATGATGATTGATTTTGAAATACTAATCCAAGATTTTTAAACATGTGCCGAATATAAAAATAATTGTTTGAGAATCTTCAAAATCACTCGAGTAAATGTAGCAATGTGTAGCAATGTAGGCAACAATAAATAGGCACGTAAACGATACGCCCCGCACTCGGGAGGCCCTGACGGTGAAGTGGAAGTCATATTGTATACGACATGTCACAGGTCATACATGTCTGATTTTAATACGCGGTTTGCCATGAAAACCGGTGACGACCTAAGAGTCTTTGTATAATATATTATAATATTATGTATGTATACAATTCTAATTTAAACAGCGAAATCAAAGGGAACAGCGATTGGCTGACTTTAAGAGAAGGAGAGACTCGATCGTCCAGAAAATAGACTTGGCCTATTGTAAATAAAACCCCGATAAACATAAACTAGTGGTTTAATTAAAGATTCAAGTTATAAGCATGAGATAGACGTCGTGTCGTCTGATAAAGTGTACGTAACGCTTTTCTAGAACCATCTCAAGCAACATTTCAGCTAACGGTATCTTTGTTAAAAATTAAATTTAGGGCCTGGAAATTGTTTTAGATATTCTTCCTCATTTTCAACACCAACCACAGGATACTAAGTTGTGAAGTCATGTCGTCACAATATGAAATGTATAGGCACAGAATAACCACAGCAATAGGCCCTAAAATGACACACTCAACAGGAATCAGGCACGTTCTCGCCTAGGTGTACAATGTATTCTTCAACATTTATAAATCTGCTGAAATTAAATTCAGCTGCAAACACGCCAGCCGGTTCCACTCAGTTTGCTGTAGCATTGCAGCCAAGCAAGCAAGTTTTGTTTCAAGAAATTAATTAATATTTTTTTTATTAATTACTGCTTGGAGAGGGCTCATACGATCGCAGCCTTTATGCGCCGCGCCGCCGCCGCCGCCGTTGACTTACCGCCGACACGCTTGCTTTGTAACTTTGTACACTGATAAAATATACGATGACAAAAGGATGTGGTTTTCTAATTTGACCTTGGTCTCTCAATACCGTATTATTCATGGTAGTTCAATTTGTGAACCAATAATAGTTGGCGCATAAAAACAGGCATTTAGGCGAAAATCTTAATTAATAACGGGATGCGCGAATTTGTAATTTTCAAAAAGGTCTTATAAGTTCAAATCTAGTCAAAACTCAATAAAACAAAAAGTGCTTTATTGAATGGAACTTTCAGAACACGAAGAAAATTCAAATTATCTATGTAAAAAAAGAGACGAGATCCAGTCCATGTTTCCGTGTAGTGTAGGGAGGTATTTAATTTTTGTTTGTATTTACGTAGAACGTAGTTTGGATTAATTCGGGGAAGCCGGTGCCCAACGAGAACACCCAACTCGAACAACAACGTGGGAGGACCATTCAGGAAGGTTTCTCGTGAAACCGAAATTTTCAGAAATGTTTACATTGTTTTGTACATTATAACGGGTGATTCAATCAGAGGTTTGTTTATCAAAATAAAACAAAAGAAAATTCATTTATTTGGTTATAATATTTGCTATCATACAAAAACATTCTCACATTTCTTTTTTGAATAATAATTATATCAAATGTTGCAACTGCGGTTAAGATGTTATATTGTTAAGATCTATTCGCTACCTGAATTTGACCCCTATCTATAGGACTTTTGGGACCAACAAGACTTGCCAGTTGCCACACAGCACCATGGCTTTATTGCGAGAACGATTTGCTAAACAGATAAATGTCAATAATGTATTTTTGTATGACTAAAAAGAAAACCCAATAAATTTGTGTTTTTATTTTTAAAAATACAAAGTCAAACCTTCAGAAGCAACCGAACGCAACCAAAAATAGGAATTATAATTTTCTTAGGGTATTAATATATTAATCTCCCTTCAAGCTTACATATATAATAATACAAAACCACAAGGGGGATCAGACCGGAATAAAAAATAATTTTAAATAATGACGATCCCCCTGGTGGATCACAACAAGGGGTATCAGACCGGAACAACTCAATTCGACACACGTATAAGTACATAAAAACAAAAAACAACTAAACATCGAACTTGGGGGCTTATAAACTAAATTACACAAATGTTTGGCCTTAGATTGAGTTTCACCTCCACGACCCTGCGCCGAGATAGGTGTTGCCAGCATGTGCTGAGCGGTGGTAGTTACGGTGAAAAGCTTACATTTTCTTACAAAACCAATAATAAAAAGTTTTGAAGTCTCGGTAAATAATAAAAATATGATTATTTACTTATTATAGTACATAATTGTATATTCATTGATTGCAGTTTTTTAAATTACTTTATGTATTTGATTTCGTCATTTGTCGTTACGGCCGTTACTTATTATTAGGTAACGTTACTCAGGCTGTGCGCGGGCGCGGCCGTAAGATCCTTCACCTGAAAATCCCACTTTTATTCGATTTTTAGGTGAATGTGTAAATTCTATATTTGTAATTTTATAAATCTATTAACAAATTTCAAATCTATTTGTTCAGTGGCTTAGGCTCTGGGTTGTCTATGAGGCGAAAAAAAGACTGTTTTGTGTTCAAGATCGTATATGAGACGTCATTCAAATTAAAAAAAAGTGATGCCATTTGTATTTTGCGTGAATCTTTAGGGTGCGAATTATAAAAAAAACTAAAACACGTGTCTGTTTATTTTGAATCAACTTTTCAGGCTACAAATTTTGAAAGGCCAACAGTTTTTGAAGTTATTAATAAAGAATCTTAGAACCCATTTTACAATACGATATTTCAAAAATACGTTATTAATTGGTTGCTTACGTTCTAAAAGGTGCTACGTTCTACTTGCAAAATATCAGCCTTGTAGCTCCAAGGATTTCATAATGTGCCAGTCAGTTTTTCCTCTTTTATAAATATAGATGTAAAAAGGTACCGGTTAGAGAATTTATTGATAACCTATTTAATGAATGACTAAAAATAGTAGGTCCATTTCGGATATATCGCTGTGCAAACTTGAGATATTAAGAGATACAATTCTTTGATTTTTCAAAATATTTCAAAAAGTATAAAACCTGCAAACATTTTATAAACTGTTTTGTACAAACCAATACTTTTAGTTTAATACCCCTTTCAGTGAGGTTTTTTCAAAATTATTCCATTACTTTTTAAACATTCACCAAAAAGTTTTTTATTTTCAGAATTACAAATACAAATACAACTTTTTTTATAATATTTTTGAAAGTATGAATCTTACAAATATTTCATAAATTGTTTATAATGTACAAAATGATAATAATTGATATAATACACTAGAAGGTCAGTGGGAATGAAATGAAAGGTATTTTATTTAAATTATTAATTTAAATTTCTAGTTAATAGCTGCGGTAGTTGCTATGATAATAAATGGTATGTGTGTGTGAGATAATTAAAGAGGGAAAGAGGACGGAAAAAGCGAGAAGCTGAGAGTTTCAAAACCGATCTAGAAACCCTAAAAATTAAGAATGATAGAATGCCCGCAGTTTTTAATTTTGCAACAAAAACGTAAACAAGTCTGACTTGACAACAGAAAGTCTATTAAATATAGTTAGCCACACAGTCAACTCATGCTCCACTCACTCACACAAACACACCTTTACTCACGCACCTACAAACTGTATTTTACTTTTGGCTGTACTTTAATGAAAAAACATTTAATGTTGGACTAAATATAAGTTAGTAGTAGTATTATAAGTATAGTACAGTTTTCTTAAAGTTTTTATATAATTATTGGTATAAACCTACTAACTTACCGAGGTAGAAAACCCTCGTGTCTAAATGACAAGTCTTGAACTTAGTTAGAGCGAGGTGTCGAAACTAAGAAGTGAAATACATAGGTCTTTTAGTAATTAGTATTTCGTTTTTTTTATAAGACCTTAACCTGAATAAAATTATTTTTATTATTATTGCTTATACATAGACTGGAATAATAATGTGAGTATAGGAAAATATTAAAACATGCATAAATAGGTACTTGTTATGCTTATTACCCATGAATATGCTATTTCGATAAACAAAGCAGCCTCGTGGAAATTGCTATTACAGTTTTGCTAAACTAAAATAGACAATCATTTTATGGAATTTACATGTTATTTTATTACAATGGATTTCATCCGATTATGAAAAACAAATGATCGGTAAATTGAACTGTGATGTTTGATAACATGATATAACGTATCTATTATAACATAATATAACGTATCTATTATAAAAGTATTTCATTCAGAGAACAACACATACTTAACAATAGGGATGTTAACCATAATCACAAATTAAAGTTTAGTGTTAATTTTATGATCATTTGTGTTATTAGAATATCGAAAATCACATTTTAATAATATAATATAACTTATTAAAATTGATTTAATGCTTTATTTATAATCTGTTGTCAAGTAACACTAGCCGCAAAACAAGCTGTCGCACTGTTTGTTTACTTCTCTGCATTTTCTCATAACGACGAATTAGTCTGTAAATTACATAATATTAATACATGATGGAAATAATATTAATACATGATGGAATCCGGATTCACTAAAGGGAATAGTTCCAACGTACCAAAAGTAGATTCGTTGATGGTGGCAAACTTTTTTGCAAGAAACAAAGACTTTTGTGGTTCAGAATTCAGGAACGTGAAAACATCTTTGTAGGTACACTTTTACGTTTAATACCATTTATCTATCTACGAATACATAAATAACAGTCAAGTACATATGTAATAGATGATTTTCTGCTTTTTATATATAATTTATCGTGTTTAGAACATCGTTTAAATCACTGTTTATAAATTTATTGTTTTAGGCATTATGTGCCTAAAAAAATAAATTCGTAACATTTGCTTATCTTTTGGCTCATGAACAAACAATTTTAAATTAGTAATTGTTGTACTTTCACACAGGCAGGGGGGGGGGGCACTGCACAGGTTTTGTAAAACTTTGTGTTCATTTTGATATTTTGTATTCAAATAAAATTAAGAAAACACATGTCCTAATCGAACAATGGACATACATACAACATACAGTCATGTCATGAATCGCGACCAATGTTTTGTAGTTAGTGACGTCATTTCAGTTACGTGATAGTTGTTAGTGTTTTAGCGGAAAAATTTAAAATTACTTTATTTTTGTATATTTTCTTATCGAAAATAGTAATATTTTTAAAGAAAATGTTTTTTTATGCTAAACAAGAGGCCATCTTCAAAATAAAAGCAATTCTGAAAAATTGTTAACATCCCTATTCTTTCTCTTTGAAACGACAACTGTTTTGATGCCATTTTGTATATTTTAGCCTAGAACACTCAGATAGCCGGAGAACGATACGAGATTGAATTTTACGAATTTATTTCGAGTTTCAGCAGACAAACTAAACTACACTCAGGTACCAAGAAACTCAATATGCACATACAAACATAGACGCACAGGTATGTACATACAAACATAGACGCACAGGTATGTACATACAAACATAGACGCACAGGTATGTACATACAAACATAGACGCACAGGTATGTACATACAAACATAGACGCACAGGTATGTACATACAAACATAGACGCACAGGTATGTACATACAAACATAGACGCACAGGTATGTACATACAAACATAGACGCACAGGTATGTACATACAAACATAGACGCACAGGTATGTACATACAAACATAGACGCACAGGTATGTACATACAAACATAGACGCACAGGTATGTACATACAAACATAGACGCACAGGTATGTACATACAAACATAGACGCACAGGTATGTACATACAAACATAGACGCACAGGTATGTACATACAAACATAGACGCACAGGTATGTACATACAAACATAGACGCACAGGTATGTACATACAAACATAGACGCACAGGTATGTACATACAAACATAGACGCACAGGTATGTACATACAAACATAGACGCATAGGTATGTACATACAAACATAGACACACAGGTATGTACATACAAACGTAGACGCACAGGTATGTACATACAAACATAGACGCACAGGTATGTACATACAAACATAGACGCACAGGTATGTACATACAAACATAGACGCACAGGTATGTACATACAAACATAGACGCACAGGTATGTACGTACTAGGGATGTAACGAATGTCAAATTTTCGACATTCGCGAATGCGAATGCGAATGCGAGTATTCGATGCTCACATTCGCGAATGCGAATGCGAATGCGAATGTTGGTATTTTGAACTTGCCACCAACTTCACGTACTGTTTATTGGCGCGCGCGTTGTACAATTACCAACGTTTGCTATAAGCTATCTTCAACTACCAATTACGTACGAGTAATAATGTTTATTTCATTCATTCATGACATCGACAATTCACAACCTTGATAACCACAGAATTTGAAACTGATATT
Organism: Eupithecia vulgata; assembly: GCA_946478455.1. NCBI lineage: Eukaryota > Metazoa > Arthropoda > Insecta > Lepidoptera > Geometridae > Eupithecia > Eupithecia vulgata. The sequence continues at coordinate 864,003 of OX297862.1, read as the reverse complement.
GGCAAAATTGTATCAAAACAGATGCAGAGCAAAAATTTAAGAAGATGAATCGTTTGATAATTGCTATCTTCGTCTACCAATCGCGTTGTTTGTTTGATAATATTTTTATCCACACATTTGTCGGTTGGAGTTGGATTTGTTTGTCTTTTATATGTTATTTTGGGAAAAATGAGTGCCTCCATGAAAACAATGAGTAAAATTTAGACCACGTTTAGACTTATTTCACTTAGTGGATGCGGAACATGCAAAATGTAAAATTATAAATAGGGGTACTGGTTTAAAAGTTACATAAGCATAACGCTATCGATATAATACAATACGCTATTGTACTGAAAATTTCTGAGTATATAAAAAAGAATGGATTGAAAAACGCATACTATCATATTAAGAGTTTTCTTGAAAATTTTTGATAGTCGTTTTTCAATCTATTTTTTTTTATATACTCAGAAAATTTCAGTACAGTAGCGTTATGCGTTAGAAAGTTACAGCCCTTTTAAGTCGGAGCCCAACTATAAATCTTAAATTTTCATATACCTAACCATTTCATTAATATTTTAGAAAATTCTGAAATACGTGTTCAACGCCTTTGTATTTTTGGTAAATTTCAAGCAAATTTGGCCACTTCTTAGAGTTAAAAGAAACACGTAAAAAACTTCAATCCTCTTTTCTTTTGGGGGTGTAATTTCCAAAACTCCTATGCTTAAAATTTAAGATTTCTAGCTTATGAGGTTTGGGTTGGGTGTAACTAGAAATTAACTTGTTTTTTAATATTTAAAATATTCATATTTAATTATTAACCAGTATAACATAATAATAAAAAATAAAAGACGGCCTTGTCCTAGGTCCTCCGATCAAGGTCTGTGCACGCCAAAAACAAACCATAAATTTGTCAAGTGGTTCCCGCCATTAAAAGGTTACCTTAACCCCTGGGTTAGAATAATCAATACATTGTCATTCAATGGCGAAAAAAATTTTCAGTTAAGTTTTGTCAAAGTTTCTTACAAAGTTCTTATTAAAGAATTAGCAATAAGAGTGCCATAATAAAATATAGTAATAGGCATGATGATTGATTTTGAGACTACTCCTTGATATTTTTAAACATCTACTGAATAGAAAATAAAACATATTTCTACAAAAAACATGGATTTTGAAGGTAAAATTGAGTTTTTAAAAATGTAATTTAAATTTCGCTCTAAAACGCTACAATACTCGTGGCGACTGTCTATGACGTCGATGCACAAATTTTTATGATACAGAATTACCTTATTATATTCATTAGTATGTCTTTACAAATAAGAAATACAATCAAATAATAAAACAAGTATTAACAATATTGTCAAAAAACAAAGAAGCTAGCTATTGATTGAAGAAAGTCATACGTTTACAATTACCTATTTCTGTGGTTATTCTGTGTCTTCCATTTTACTTTGTGACCACATGACGTCATGGGTCTGTGTTCTCTAATTGTTGTTCAACGTGTCATGGCGGATTATTGTATTTTGTAGATATTATTTATCAAAATAATTATTGATCTTGATCAAAATAAAAATTATAATACGCGTTTTGTCATGTATGGCTCTGATTTAATTTAGTAAATACATAATAATGATGCTTTTTGTTACTGTCATCATCCCTATTTATGAGATGTGCAGAGTTTTTTTTTATAATTCCGCATGTAAGAGAACAGTTTTTTAAATATATTAGGTAAATTTTTGCCCCATCAACATTCGCCAAATATTCGCATAGATTTTGGCGAATGCGGATGCGAATGCGAATATTGAAAATCCTGCGAATATTCGCGAATGCGAATGCGGATGCGAATATTCGTTACATCTCTAGTACGTACATACAAACATAGACACACAGGTATGTACATACAAACATAGACGCACAGGTATGTACATACAAACATAGACGCACAGGTATGTACATACAAACATAGACGCACAGGTATGTACATACAAACATAGACGCACAGGTATGTACATACAAACATAGACGCACAGGTATGTACATACAAACATAGACGCACAGGTATGTACGTACATACAAACATAGACGCACAGGTATGTACATACAAACATAGACGCACAGGTATGTACATACAAACATAGACGCACAGGTATGTACATACAAACATAGACGCACAGGTATGTACATACAAACATAGACGCACAAGGCCCAGAACGAGTAAATGGATGCAAACTGTTGCTGCAACTTCTTTTATATTTTGGTTAATGTGAATTCTATCATTTGCTTTTAGTAAATTTCTTTGAAAAGCAACTATTTTTGTTTGCTATATTCCAATCCAATGAGTGTTTATAATCTTACTTGCAATAAGAAAAAAATGACCCTTACCCACCATCATCATCATCACCAGCCTATACTAGTTCGCACATGGACAAAGGCCTCCCCTAATGAGTGCCATAGCAGCCTGTCTTCAGCTTGCCGCATCCCAACCAAAACCTCATCCCACGTGTTCAGAGGGCGTCCTACACTACGTTTGCCCAGTCGCGGTCTCCACTCAAGAACACGACACACATTTAATTTTATGTGAGCAGTTTTTTTTACCTTAATAATGATTGTATTGCACCACGCACCTATTTTCCAACTCGAAATTCTTCTTTTTTTATTGTTTTTTCCATCGTCTTTTCTTCTTAATATAGCATAAACTCCATTTTGGGTACCATCGTTAGTTTCTCCGCAAAATGTCTTTGGGTAGTTTATAGGAAAGGTTCCCTTCACGCCGTTCTTATAGAGTCGATTACCGCAACGACGACTTTTGTAAAGTCAAATCGACGACATAAGGAAAGTAAATAAAAACTTTGTGTTGCCTTTAAGGCCCATACCCCACCGAAAGTGGCGCCACCACCTAATTTGTCTTATTATTCCGTTTAACAAAGGAATTTTCAAAAATCCTTCTTCCAGTTTGTGATACCTATCATAAGCTTTTTTTTAATGCCTCTGTAATAGTTTTATTCTATTTAGTTTAGGAAGAGATACGAAAATAGATTTTGGTGGCCACCAAGTGCAACTTCGTATCTCTTCCTAAACTAAATAGAATAAAACTATTACAGAGGCATTAAAAGAAAGCTTATGATAGGTATCACAAACTGGAAGAAGGATTTTTGAAAATTCCTTTGTTAAACAGAATAATAACATAAAGTAGGTGGTGGCGCTAGTTTAGGTGCTGTATGCGCCTTAATATTGAAGAAAAATCAATCATTAATAATTGATGATAGCTTCTTTATTAATTATTGCTGAGCCTATATGGCTCAAATGAAAGTTAAAACGCAAATCTACAGTATAACTCATACAATCATTATTTTTTACAATAATATATTTATACAAAAAAAATATTGAATTAATACTTTGTAGTTATGGAGATAAGTCCGTTTCAATTTTGACAGCTGTCATTGAAAAAGTAGATTTGCGTCCTACCCTACCCTACCTTTCATTAGAACTATTATTGAAAGTCTATCGTATGAAGGTGATCTCTTTTACTTTGATAACTTTACCTGTCTGACAGTAACGTTTGCTGTCATTTTAACATGTATCTTCTATAATTTATTTAAACTTCAAAGGATTTTGGGTCAGTTAAAACAAATACAAGATATAATAATATATCGATACTTCTTGGCAAACTGGACGTCTCTAAACCATACATTTGACAACTTAGATGTCTCTGTCTCACAATCAAATTTATTAAACCTTAGAGTTTTATTGCCCATAACAAAAGGTCAAGTCAAGTCTTAGAGGTCACTGGAGAACGGCACGTGCTGACGTGATATCAACGCCACATTGATGACATGTTAATAATATATCAACGCCAATAATATATATCTTATGCTTAAGCACTAAAATAAGTAAGTAGTTAATTGGGTTTAGGTATCCTTTTATAACATTTAATTTTTTGTTTTTGTATTTTCAATTTGTTGCTCTACATGTTTTGTTCGTATGATTCTCTGTATGCACATAATTTGTGAAATGATCAAGTTCTATACACATATTATTTAAGTTTTGTTATATTCTGTGATTATTTTATGTTTTGTGCGTCTAAATAAAATAAAATAAAAATATCAATTTAATCATTTTGGTATTGAAAAATACTCGATGATTCTGCCTATAGGTACTTTTGCTGCCATCAAATCGTTAAAGATCATAATTTTCTTGTGGCGTGCTACTTTAGTTCCTTGTGATTTCACGAAGCCCCAAACAACTGTATCTCTGGGGAAGTGGACGAAGCCCAGCTGAGTTTTGCGATCGAAGTAGACATTTGTCGATGTAGCGTAGCGGTGCCGCATCGAGAGCCCTCTATCTTGTCGCCTGCACTCGCGCAAGGCACGTTACTACCGGTGGCGGCGGCAGACCGAAAGAAAGAGTGCAAAATCGTCTAACTAAGCCTACGCCGTCTGTCATCTCGGTTTAGGTAAATAATTACATTAAAAATTAATTATTAACGTTTCGTACTTAATACCTACCGAGTGATTTTCACGTCCAAATAATGTCGAAACTGTCACTAACCCAACACGTTAGAGAAATGTGGTTTGAATCCTCAGCGCGTGAGTCTACTCACACTCCTGTGGTGGTTCGTGGCGAGTTGGCGCGAGGTTAATTTTTTTGTGGTTTTTAATTTTTTCTGCGTCCCACAAGAAATAAAACTAACGAATAAGTAATTTGCCGCAAATAATACCATTTTGTATTAACTTGTGATACTATCTTTGATTCATTTAAGTATTGCTTCTAGCATTTGGGAAAATGTAGATTTTTAACACAAAGTTTCGTATTTTCCCAAATGCTCTAAAAATATATGGTTTACGATTTGCGGTAAATTACTTTTCGCTATTTTTATTGCTTGTCCCACAAGCAGAGAAAAAATGAACAAAAAAAATTCACTCGCCAGCCCACGCCGGCCGAACAACCTTAAAATGTGATTCTAGACACCTTCAGAGTAGGTTGTGGATCCGTGGACGTGTTACGCGAAGTAAGTGCAACGGAACATCCACGATATTAACCACTTTTATTTCAAAAGAAGACACTAGTTCTAATACAAGAGAATATATATAATAGAGAAATATATAGAGTCAAACAAAATATCAAGAAAAAGACATGAATGAAAGAAAACTATTCCGTTGGCATCAAAAATCGGATTGCTAAAATGTCGACTGTGAACCAAAACAGAAACAACATTCACATGAAAACTAGAAGATAAACATAAATGCAGATCCGACGAGGTCGCATTATGAATATTGCATCTCCTTGCGTCGCGTCGCGCCCAGACCGGCGGCGGAGGCGGCGGCGGCGCGCGGGAGCACTGGGAGGGCTGGAGCACACGGACCGGACCGGAACGCCTGAACCACTTGCATGTTTCATTATTTACACCTTATCAGTAAACTAACTACATTTACTGTTTGGAACTGACTTGTACTGTATCTATTCGGTTATTGTCAGTAAAGTTAACTGATTGATTTATAATCATCTTTATAACATTGACATTCAAAAATGATTATCATGTAATCTTTATTTCTGTTGCATGTTTTGTACCAATTTAAAACAAAATTGTAAATAAATGATTATGATTATTATTTATTAAGACAGAAAATTAAAAAAATAAAAGAATTAAATTAAATCTAATATTTACAATAGAAACAATTGATCTAACTGCAGACTGAAAGTTGAGCAACTTGTTGATTAATAGGTATTATCAATAATATGTTTATTAATATATATGTTTTTCACTTTAAATAGGAATGACAAATTAGGACGGTGACGAAATGTTTCACAACGGAATACTTTCAACATAATTTGTTCTTTTTTTGTGATATCAACAGGCGACATCGTAGTCCATTTGTTTCCTAGTTTTAGTTAACTATTATTACAATTTTCTAACGTATCCGCGAACAGTCTTGTAAGATCTGAAGAAAATAAAGTATTTTGTGTTTAAGTTTAATGCCAGAAATTTCCGAAAACGAACCTTATTGGAAATTCAAAGCAACCCCACGGATTCCGCGCGGCAATAACTCACTTACGTATTCTGATACGACCGCAAATCTACAGCCAAAAGTGAAATGAAAATTTAATCCGAAATGATCGCGGAGCTAACACCGCTGCTACATTCCACGGAATTTATTCATACGGCCACTGCAACGACGTGGTAATAAGTAAAAACTAACAAAGAGAGAGAGAAATATGAGTGGGGAGCGCCATTAAAACAATAAAGGTCGACCGGACAAAACCGGCCGGACCTTATTCTGAAAACGATCTCGTAATTAGCATTTTTGGAATTGCTGGCCGATTTATTGGCACTCTTTGAATGGGATTGCTAGAAGAATTGGCAGAATTTCGATGAAAATGTCGTTGATCATGCAAGTTCTTTTAATAATATGTAGGAATAACCGCAATTCATTGAAAAGTGGACCACCAAGCGTTCGAATGATTTCACGAGACAGACACGGTTGTGTCGCATATTTCGGTTATGTTCTCTCGTTTATACCTCTCCTTCAAATCCGTTCAATAGTATGTTCAGTTTAGCACTTTTGATATAACTTTCTTTCAGTAAAATCGTGAAAATGTAAATGTAGTATTATCCAGAATAAGGTAGTAGCGCGCGGTGCAGTGCGCACCAGTAACGCTCCGCGCGTATGCTTTTGCTCCCTTTTTATCGCGTCCTCTGCTTTTTGCGCTCACAATTTTTAATGCGAATTAGAATTCGATTGTTTTTATTAAAGTACACTTGCTGCTGAAGCGTTTTGTTCTATTTGCTTTGCCAGCTACAATTATCTATGTTTACACATCAAAGCTTTCTTCGTTCCTTGTAGGTACGAGTACGCTTGGTTCGCACATTACGATTTATCAAAGCTGGTAAATAATGTAAAGTTTCTCTTACATGTTGTATGCGTAGTAAGCTTTTTATTTTTAACCAACATTAAAAATTAGAAAAAGGAGGAGGTTCTATGTTCAGCTGTATTTATTTTCTTCATGTACCTATGTTCGTTGGTTTTTCGGTAAATTTTGGACCGTTTTTAAAATTATTTCACGATTGTACTCAAGTCAGATGTAAGAAGATCCAATCATTAAAATCTACTAAGAATTGACGAAGCTATTACCTATGAAGTCGTGATTTCAAAGTCAAGATTTTAAAAGTATTGTTGTTTTTTAAGCTTAGCGGGAGAAATACGAATCCCTCAAAATTAAAACTTTATCGAGATCAGATAAAATTATAATTTTGAGGGATTCTTATTTCTTCCGCTAAGCTTAAAAAACAACAATACTTTTAAAATCTTGACTTTGAAATCTGAAATAAGAAACACGCCAGATTATTAACCGACGAAATGAAATCAAAAGAGGAGGAGGCTGTTTGGCTGTACATATATATCTATATATATGTATCTTTTGTGTAATATGTTCTTTTATTTTGCTGTCAGTTAAGGAAAGATTTGGAAAATATTGTATCTATTTTACTTTTGTATGGGAAATGATTTTATTTCCGAGTGACAAGTATTAGTCCCGAAAACTTAAAAAATTACCTACCTTTGTAAAAACAAATTGATAAATAATTTAGTAATGAATTTCAAGTCAGTTTTTAGTTTTACATAACAATCACATGATTGAGTTCTTATTTCAGACCTCGTTTCTTTTCAATCCAATATCCCTCATTTTTCCAGATTCAAGTCATGCAAAAGATTAAGCTCATCCAATAATTGACCTATAGTAGACGTCATACCTGTGCCTGTGTTTCCGAAGCCCCGTAGAAGTTTAGGTAAGTACGTACCGTTGACGTCGTTCATCTGTTCTTTGTTCTGTTTGCTTGCATGCAAATGTTCTCTGCTGGATGATGGGACCCGCGGGACAACGCGTCTGTTTTTACGTCGCTCCTCTAACTCGCTCTCAAATATTGCTTTTCTTATTGGAGAAGTTGTTTTAGAAACAGAATAGGTTCTTATGTTTAGTGAGATACAAACTTAATTTGTTTTTTTGGTGCGAGGAAAAACAACGGTAAGTAGCAAAAAAAAACTATTCGAATCTGAAATTCCATGGTTGAATCTCTTTTGCATCATATACCTAAATCTTTTTACCCTTATAGGATCACTTTGTTGTCCGTCTGTCAACCCTCTTTTCTCATAAATGCGTGGAGTTATCGAGTTGATATTCACATCATATACGCAGGCTCGTAACCTCTTGAAGCTTCGATATAAATCAAACTTCTAAGTCAACGCAATCAAAAGTTACAGCTGTTTATGTCTATTTTTTTTTATTTTCCAAGGGAATCACATGCACACAAAACCTATAGGGTACTTCCCGTTGACCTAGAACCATGAAATTTGGCAAGAAGCAAGGTCTTATAGCACAAGTAAAGGGAAAAATCCGAAAACCGTAAATTTGTAGTTTATTCATAGAAAATAGTCCATTGTTACCCTAGGGTTGGACGTAACTCATTTGGCGCCAATAGTTCGAGAGACTAAATTAGTTACGTCATAATCGTTACAGAATCACTGGCTGGATTAATTTCTTTGCTGAAGAGTCGAGTTTGTACGGAACCCTTTATGCGCGAGTCTTACTCGCACTTGACGTTTTATTTTAACTTGTGATTGTATCATCCTATTACCTTAATTTCCCACAAGGTCCACCCTACCATACAAAAATACAGTACATAACATTTCTTTAAAAGACGATCATCAAAATCATATTTTCCGCCTGCTAATATAGACCTTTATTCAAATCAGTAAACACAAAACATTATTAAAATGAATGCTCCGTTTATTCCTGTCGTGCCCGTTCAAGGTGGACGTGAGTATAACAGTTCCCTGTCCAAGACGTTCAAGGTGGACGTGAGTATAACAGTTCCCCGTCCAAGACGTTCGGCTCCAGCGGATTCCTATTTCCTCCCGCCGCACTTGCCTCCGCCCCTCTACCTGTGACCCTCCTCTCCCCTACCCCGCGACCTCTCTCCTCGCGATGCACTTTGGGAGTACAAATACCTACTTACCAAATACTTCGCTAGTTTGTTAGGACCCGCACTTGGAATGCTTTCAAAGTAGATAGACAAGATCACTATAGAATACGATTTTGTTAGAATCCAGTTCATTATTTATTTCGTGGTATTTAGGACTGCTATTTCCATTCGGGAAATTCTCCGTTTTGAATCCGACGCGACGAGTCAAGACAAACAGCAAGAGCAACATTTCTAGAAATATCTATTAATATTCAAGATCCACTGAATAAAGTGATCGGTTTGGAACAAATAGCACATAAATCAAAGGAACAGGACCGTGAAACATATCTCCAGAAGGAATCGGATCCGGCGCGAGTAAATAATCAAAAATATTCAGATTTTGATGAAAAGTTTTCGAAACGTAAAGTTCTAAACACACGGTTAAGTAGTAAAAACTTAACACGCTATCTGCTGCTTGATCTGTATCTATCATGTTAGTAAAATTTGTCATCTCTTGTACATTGTTTTTCTTATTATCTGTTTACATTACACTGCCGAAAGAAAAACATTCGTGCGATGAGTTTTCCAGCCAGTGTTGAAAATCCGGCATTAATTCTCAAACGCAAGCAAATGCAAGCGGTGATTTTATTTGTTATCCTGGATCTTTCCTAAACCTACCAAATGTAAATAGATTTTATGGTCAGCGTCAAGTCAAGTTTAGAAATAACTTGAAACCAGTTAATTTGATCGTCTGTGGGCGCCTGAACCTAGACACTCAGAATTAGATCGTGTAGTTTACGAGCGCACACCTGCGAATTAAATCCAAATTAGTTTGAAGATTGGAGCCGTTTCTACGAACATCTACCTTTGTTTGTTCGTTTAATTAAATATTTATTGTAACTTTTAAAACAATTCATAACGTTCGTTGATTTATTAAGAAGCATTTAATTTTCATAAAATCTACATCTTATTCAGCTGACAATCGTATTTCTGGGAAATGTATTTGATGGAAAAATGGCTTTTTAATTTTGGACCAACAACAGGAGAAAACCAGGACATACAAGGGTTAAACATATACCAGGACATACAAGGGTTAAACATATACCAGGACATACAAGGGTTAAACATATACATACCTGGTTGGTTAGTAGCTAACATTCATCATCATCATACCAGCCCATACACGTTCACAGCTGGACATAAGCCTCCCCCATACGGTGCCTCAAATAAATAAAATAAAAAAAAATAATAATGCTGGACTATTCACACAGCATTATCTAGCCCCAAGCTAAGCAGAGCTTGTGTTATGGGTACTAGATAACTGATATACATAATATAGTACAATACATAGATAGATATCTTTTATAATACATAGAAAACGATCAGAACACCCTGAACAAATGCTTGCAGATCATACACACATTTGTCCCGAGGCGGGAATCGAACCCACAATTTTCTGCGTCGCAGGCAGACCTTCGCCCACCGCGCCACAGAGGTCGTCTTATACCCGCCTTAATCCACCGACTCCCTGTGACCGCTAAGTTAAGCTATGCTTAGTGTATGCTTTTCTTAGTAATCACCCACTTTTTCTGAAACAATAGGTACCTTCAAATTAGCTTTGCCAAGTCACTCAGCACTGGAAGTTGAGGGACCTGCCACTAGACAAATACAAGACCATAACAAACTGTTTAAGAATAAAGAACGTTTTATTAGAAGTAATCTTGACATCACATACTCCACACTAATTTGTCTTCAGTAGGCTTTAGAAATCTACAACTATAAACTAAAAAGAAAACTTTTAAGGAATTTAAGTTCAAAGATTTTCGTTATAACCCAGCTATTCAGTATTTTATCGCAAAAAAACAGGCTTGCTCAGTGACCGTGCGGCGCCATAACATAATGTCTGCCATAACATCCCGGCATAGTGTACCTACGGGGTGTATAACATATAGTGCGGTTCGAAGCCGTAACGGTTATCTTTCCGGTACATTTGTCCAGCGCGCTGAGCCGACAAAAATGTAGCCGAGCTACCCGGAGCCACCCCACGGAGCCGCTACGACGCAGCTGCTAATGGGCTGGCTCTTTTCAGCGCCGGAGCTATGTGCCCTTCGCATGTGCACTGTGGGATTAAGGTCCATGCACACTGTGATCCATGCCCGTGCTACGTGCACCTATGGCATTCACTCAGATGGCGGTTAGATAGGCTGGCACCCTAACCCGGTTCGTCGATTGTTCCGTCAATTATGGACCAATTTCAAAAATTATTTTGGTAATCCCGAAATAATATTTCCGAGGAATTAGTGTTTATCCCGTGAATCACAACATAATACTATGACAAATCGCGACTGGCTACAAAAATGTTGGTCACTTAATTTAACCTTTTAGGAACTTTAGTAATATGTGTTTCTTTTTTTTCTTCTTTTTAGGGTTTCAAAGATCGGTTTTGAAACCCTTATGGTCTCGCTCTGTCCGTCCCCGCTCTTTCTTGAATATCTCAGTAACTACTCTGCAGCTATTAACTTGAAATTTGAAATAATGATACATTTCGTGCGCCATTACTGATTTTTTTTAAAAAATATATAAATAAATGAAAAATGAAAATGAATATTTTCAGTACAAATTTTGATGTTGAAATTTCAAAAGAGACCTAGGAAGGCAAATGGGGTATCAAATGAAAGGTATTGTTTTGTACATTTCAAAACACTTTTTGAAATTTCTGTAAATTTCATACTTTTTGAAATATTTCAAAAAAAGTCGAAAAATTGACCATACCCCCCCCCCTATCTCCGAAGATTGCACACCGATCCACGTACAATGTATTAGGCGTTTGTAGATATCAATCTATATTTTACAGGAAAAATATAGAGAAGTCTGTAATAATAATAGTTTTTGAAAAATGGTCAAAAAGGGGGAGAATTTTTTTTCAAAAGGGGGGGTACCTACCTATGTGGGGTATCAAATGAAAGGTATCGTTTTGACCATATCAAAACACTTTTTGAAATTTCTGAAAGTTTCATACTTTTTGAAATATTTCAAAAAAAGTCGAAAAATTGACCGTTCCCCCCCCCCTAGCTCCGAAGATTGCAGACCGATCCATGTACAATGTACTAGGCGTTTGTAGACATCGATCTATATTTTACAGGAAAAATATAGAGAAGTCTGTAATAATAATAGTTTTTGAAAAATGATCAAAAAGAGGGGGAAATTTTTTTCAAAAGGAGGGGTACCTACCTATGTGGGGTATCAAATGAAAGGTATCGTTTTGACCATTTCAAAACACTTTTTGAAATTTCTGTGAGTTTCATACTTTTTGAAATATTTCAAAAAAAGACGAAAAATTGACCATTCCCCCCCCCCCCTATCTCCGAAGATTGCAGACCGATCCACGTACAATGTATTAGGCGTTTGTAGATATAAATCTATATTTTACAGGAAAAATATAGAGAAGTCTGTAATAATAATAGTTTTTGAAAAATGGTCAAAAAGGGGGGGAATTTTTTTTCAAAAGGAGGGGTACCTGCCTACGTGGGGTATCAAATGAAAGGTATCGTTTTGACCATTTTAAAACATTTTTTGAAATTTCTGTAAATTTCATACTTTTTGAAATATTTCAAAAATAGTCGAAAAATTGACCTTTCCCCCCCCCCCTATCTCCGAAGATTGCAGACCGATCCACGTACAATGTATTAGGCGTTTGTAGATATCAATCTATATTTTACAGGAAAAATATAGAGAAGTCTGTAATAATAATAGTTTTTGAAAAATGGTCAAAAAAGGGGGAAATTTTTTTTCAAAAGGGGGGGTACCTACCTATGTGGGGTATCAAATGAAAGGTATCGTTTTGACCATTTCAAAACACTTTTTGAAATTTCTGTGAGTTTCATACTTTTTGAAATATTTCAAAAAAAGACGAAAAATTGACCATTCCCCCCCCCCTAGCTCCGAAGATTGCAGACCGATCCATGTACAATGTATTAGGCGTTTGTAGACATCAATCTATATTTTACAGGAAAAATATAGAGAAGTTTGTAATAATAATAGTTTTTGAAAAATGGTCAAAAAGGGGGGGAATTTTTTTTCAAAAGGAGGGGTACCTGCCTATGTGGGGTATCAAATGAAAGGTATCGTTTTGACCATTTCAAAACACTTTTTGAAATTTCTGTAAGTTTAATACTTTTTGAAATATTTCAAAAATAGTCGAAAAATTGACCATTCCCCCCCCCCTAGCTCCGAAGATTGCAGACCGATCAATGTACAATGTATTAGGCGTTTGTAGATATCAATCTATATTTTACAGAAAAAATATAGAGAAGTCTGTAATAATAATAGTTTTTGAAAAATGGTCAAAAAAGGGGATTTTTTTTTCAAAAATTTTGAAATTTCTGTAAGTTTCATACTTTTTAAAATATTTCAGAAAATTGATTGTCCAAATAATTGGCAAATGTTTGAAACCCTCGGCGCGCGAGTTACACTCGCACTTGGCGGATCTTGTTTATTACCTGCCAGGATTTATTGAAGCGAGTTCAGTGTTCAAAGTTTTTAAATATAATGATGTTCCAAATTCAAAAGTCATTTCGTCATACTTATTAAGTACGCAGGAATGACTTATTTTACTCGCACTTATCGAGAAACCAATCGCATCTTTTCGAATAGATGAGATGAAAAGTGAATGAGAACACAGTTACATCTTAGCAAATCTAACTCTTTATTCTGAACCAATCTCATCTTTTACATATAATAGGTTTTCAATTAATTTATCATCGTAGATATAATTTATTATCGTCAGATAGATGGAACAATCTAATCACGTATCTATTTCCGTATCTCAGTATAAAGAAACAAGCGATTTTATGGAGACAACGCCCAGCCCTAACAGCCGTTTATAACACAACCTACCGTTAAGAAGAGTATTTTGGAGATCCACTAAGGGGGTGTTTTTCTTAAAATTCAAATTCATGTTTTTTTGTTACTTACTAACCATTAACCAGTGTACCAATTTGATTACGACATATAGATAGTCAGAAATGAGAATACTAAATATAAAATTTATTGAATACGAGTTTCAGTAGTTTTCAAAATATTCCTGAAAATGGGATAAAATGTGTTATTAATATTTGAGATCCATAGTTAGGCTTAGGATTAAAATAACATTATAATGAAAAGTTATGTAAGTAAATGAAATAAGTTCCCAAAAAAATTCGCCTTCTACGGGACTCGAACCCGCGCCCCACCCTCAGTACGGGTGTGCTCTAACCAACTAAGCCACGAAGTCTCAGTCGGTTCCATCGTACATCTTTGGGACCTCTTACTCTTACGGACTGTAGCGCCGGTGGCTCTACCTACAGAGGAAACGTTAAATTTTATGCAAACCTGTTCAAAGACTAAAGTTACATTCAGTTCGTTTGACGAGAGGTGTTGCCGTTGCTAAATTCTAAGGATTTTTGTTATAGTGCTTACCCGCACTCTGGGCATCTCTAAGAAATGAAATAAGTTCCCAAAAATACCCAGAGTGCGGGTAAACACTATAACAAAAGTTCTTAGTAATGTGAGTGACTAACCATCTAAATTGCGGTGCCCAAAAGGGTGTATAAATTTAGGCTAACATTCTTCTAAAGATCTTAAGCTATTAACCTTGTGTAATAAATAAATAAAATAGATTTTTTTTTAATATATAATATCTTTATTCAGAAAGAAAATAACAATCAAATAACAAATTTAAATTAAAACTAGTATTTACAATAGAAACAATTAAGCTATCTGCAAACTGTTGCAAACAATCTACAGGTAGCTCAACTGATCCATATCAATACCAGTTGAAATAGATTGAATTGTATGTCAGTAACTTTTTAATATAGGATGCTATGACCTGAATTGAACAGTACCTACTGATATAAACAAAAATTATAAAACGTTTTTCAATCATAATAAATCTCTTAAAAAAGGGTCAACTTGCAAACCCATTTTCACTATTTAGGATTTTGAAGTCGGTATATAATTTTTAAAACACGCCAAATTATCGTAGATAGCCTCAGCTCTCCACGATGGTCACTTTTAAAAAAAACACTTGTTATTCTACCCGCAATAATGTTTACCAGAAAATATTTATGTCCTAATTAATCTGTGCCTGCGAGGTGAAGCAGTGATGGCGGTATAAAGAGGTGTTGCAGTTTTTGCGATGCGTTCATAATAATAGAACACGGCGTTAAAGCATAATATCTGCAAAAAACGGCCGTTATAACTGAGAGGAAAACACGAGAGAGGGCTGTGACGCACTGAGACCCGCTTTTTGTTTCCGAAAACAAACGCTACGCAAACATTGCATACGATTTTTTTAAGAACTATGATAATTTATTTGTTTCTCGTACAAAAACAAATATAGATATATAACTTTTTATTGTACCACACAAACACAAAATACAATACAAAAAGAAATACTAAGAATAATGGAAGTACAAAGGACGGCCTTTTCGCTTTGGGTGATCTCTTCCAGGCAACCTTGAGATGGACTGAACAGAAGAGATCAATATAGACGGTGGCGTTTGAGTAATAGGAAAAGAAAATAATTACATTATACATACACTTCTTATTATTTATACGCATGCATATGTAAGAGTAAATTACAAAAAATAGCCCTTTCGATTCTTATGCTTATATTATGTAAGGAACAATTAGCAATTTTGAGTTTATGAATGGCTTTAGTAAAAGTTCTACGGCGATTATAAATAAAGTCCCTAATTATTAAAACGAGACAGTAAAAAGATGTGAGTTTTACAGAACCAAACTTATTTTAGAGATGATCCAGTTGTTAAATAGACATGCAGAATATGCCAACTTGTAGTTAAAATATGTTACTATAGATTACTTCATGATTTATTGTTAAAAATATGTCGCTTTTGAATAAATCGAAAATTCTCTTCCTGGGAACTAAGTATTTAGGTTATTTAGTTAGGGCAATCAAATCACACAGTGGGTTAATTTTAATTACAATATATAAAAATAATAATTCTGTTGATGGCTCGTATGTAGTCTATTTCTTTAGGCTTACAAAATAAGCACTCACACAAGTCAAATTGTATACTGCCCAAAGTAGAAGTAAGTGAAAAAGTTTGAAGGAGGCCTATACCAGTTTACTGGACGGTAAAGCCAAGAAAGATATGAGAGATGAAAGGCAAGATATGTGTAAAAAAAAATTGACATTCTTCTGTGATTGACTAAAAGTAATATGCAGTCTTGGTGTGCCTCGTCCGTGCGCGGTGTGTGCCCTAATTACCGGCCATTTATAACGCAGCCCACGCCGGTGTTTTTGTCTATTTTTGCGACGCTGTTTCAAGGAAACCTGTTTAATGTTATCCTGTTTGAAAAATAAAACAAATTTTTATGCCACTTGGGGGCGGAAGGGTGGAACAAGCAAATGAACAACCCAGACCATGCTGCTTGACAACAGAAACAGACATAGAAATACCACGGAAACATTTTTCTTTGCTTATGAACACACATCGACGTGTTTGTGGTGACGAGGAAGGAAGGAAGGACCGCTGGACTCGCCTCCCCTAAACTATTAAGACATACTATTAATATTTATTATTTTAAATTTAAGGTTGTGTTTTTTTTTATTTAATAAATTTTATCTTCTCTTACTTTATCTATTGATCAATCTAAATTAATAAATAATAATCACTGATATCAGATTTAAAATAATTTATGTATACAGGTGAGTTTTTTAAGGCCACTGTGGCGAAGTCGGAAACCGTGAGAGTTTATGTAAGGAATTACGTGCTCGATTTTGAAAATACAGTAAAGAAAATAGTCTGCATTAAAAATCGAAAAACTTTTTTAGTCTTATGAAAAAGTGTGATATGAAAAAGATTTTTTTGTTTGCTTTTTTGTTTTTTTTAGTCGATAATAAATAAATAAATATAACGACAATTAAATATGTATAAGTTCCCTGAAAAAAAAAACAGCCTGTATACCTACAAATCTTCATAGTACAAACTAGTTCATAATTATTATTCACCATCATTGGTCTTTTTTTAACTGGGTAATGGACCTTTATTTAACAGCAAAAAATAATTACAACTAATATCAACTAATATAATAATTGGTAATATAATTTTAGTTCATCCACTTCTGCCTTCTGCCTGAGTTTTTCGCGTCTTAGCGTGATTTTTTTGTATTTGATCCAAAACCAGTCATATAGAAGTTTTATTATAACCGTCGTTTCGGTGTGGAAGACAATAATTTAATATTGCAGCACAGGCGCAAAATAAAACAGTCGAGTCCCGGCGCGACGACGCGATGGGCAATTTGCCGTTTGAGTTTCACGACACAACATCCCTCGTCACAAGTGGCGAGTTATGGAACGGGAGACAAGAAAAGGGTTGGGTTGGTATGCTTCGGGCCTAGTGATTGTGAGGGCTTCGCTCCATATGATAGCTGACGATGGGCTTGTCAGTCGGCAAAGACGCAAAATCGCTGATTATAATGAAAATGCTGCATAATTCACACAGCATCACCTAGCACTACTTTAAACAGAGGTTGTTACAAGGGTACATAACTGATGTGCTGAATCTAGACACCATGATAAATAGGTACTGTTGGTTATTATACTCCCTCTGCACGGTGACCTTCTGCACATCCTCGCTCCGCTCTGCAAAGAACCGCCTCCTCGCTATATAGAACATATACCGTAACATCGTTTTACCAACCTGCCCGTTCCGCTTAGAGGGAACGCAGCCTAAGGTACTAATTATCCCGAATCCTATTTGATTGTATCGATTGATAGCTGCGAGTTTTCCTCTGTACGTTTAACTGTTGTCAGTTGAAAAGTGATTTAGTGTTCACCGAGCTCACCTATTCTCATGCTACAGCCACCGTGACCTCCACCGCCGGGGACTCCACTCAATCTCGACACAACGTTTACTTGCAAAGTTTGCCAATTTTCTTGGCGAAATTCCGTTTAGTCAGTCCATCCTAATCCTTCCGAGTTTTTGCTAATTATAATTATTTCTCTTCTTGACTCGCTTTGAATTCACACAGATTACTGGGCGATGTGAGGAAGGTGTAGGGTGACGCCGTTTGCCCTATATTATATTTATCACTAGCGGTCCGCCCCGGCTTCGCACGGGTACCTATTCGAATTTTTCTCACCTTTTAAACCTTCCCTAGACCTCCACGAATAATTCAAGACCAAGATAAGATAAATCCGTTCAGCCGTTCTCGAGTTTTAGCGAGACTAACGAACAGCAATTGATTTTTATATATATAGATAATAATTGTACCTACTTATAACCATTTTTTTATTTGTCGATTTTTTAGACAAGTTTTACTAGATTATTTGTAAACTGCGCGTTTTCTAGCACGATTGTTAGTTTTAATATCTGAAAGTCTAATGTGCGGTATGTATAATACATCTATGATCGAAAGGGTGAAGAAAAGGAAAATATTTAGGATCAGGATTAGTAGGCTCCTTCCCTCTCGCTGGCAAGTCACCGTGCCCCTGCTTCCAGCGTGAAACAGGCCCTAGTTTTTGCTGACTTGGCAATTAGAACGTTTACTGGTTCAGGTGTTTTACTGTTAAATGCAGAAAATAACTTGGGATTATGCTCCTAGTTGAAATTACCTGGTTTGTTGTTGCGGCGAGAACATTAGTGAAAAGGACTTTTTTCTTTTTGCAGAAAATGTATTTTGTTCCTGAATTGAAAACCTACATAGTTTAGTTTTAAATTCTTACTAGATAATCTAATGATATTGTAGATCTATATTCTATAAACTTACTATCTACAATACCTTCAGTCAGAATGCTACGCAAGTCTACTTTTTTTACCTACGACAGTTAAAATCAAAAGTCAGACGGTCTTACTGACGGAGTTACCAACGTCGTGATAACAGATACATGATAAGTATCAATGTATTATTTCTACACAGTAGTAAATAGGTACCTATCTAACATTTTAGTTCTAGAAACGTCCCAAAGGGCTTTAGCTTCGAGATGAGGTGTTGGTAACCCTGTTGGTGTTGCCATAAAACTTTATGGGCGAAGATAAAGACTCGCCGACGCGGGTTGTCGCGTTTTCTCGCACATTGGACCCAGTATCTCTTGGACACTGGATTGTTTGAAACATCTGAAACAAGCTGATCGTTGCGTTATATCTTGGCTTTTTCTAGTCATCAAATTTACTTTTTCTTATAAATTTCATTAAAAAAGTTAATTGAGGTTGGAGGACGTCAACGCCCAGCAGTGGCTGATCTCGGTCTGCGGTAGGTGATTTAACATTAGATGATATAACATAAATGCTAATACAGGCACATAGCAAAAAGACAACAACAACACTTGGGACACAACAACACTACTAATAGAGAGAAATCAAACAGAGTCCAGCATCCTAGCGCCGGTCTAGAAGGTCCTAGGTCCCTTCCTGACGTCAGCACGAGCATTGTCGCCGATGATCCGTTTATCTCGGCGCCGCGGCTGCGGATTATCCACCTAATATTCTACTTACAGCAAATTATGACGAACGTCAGCCGAATCTAATAGAGATCTTATTCAAATACTGTCACTTTTGCCCTCACCCGCAAGAGTTTATGTAGACTAAACAAATACGAGGTATGAAGCAAAATTTATTTGCTTAAAATTGGAAAGTTAATGAAATAAATGCGTTAATAAATAAATGAGTTTATCTTAATGAGTGACAGCGTTATTATTTTAACCTCCAGTGTCGCATTGTGATGCTAAAAAACACAAAACCAATATCGCCAAGATTGCAATAATAAGTATCCATAATGAGGAGTCTGTGGAAGAGACCGCACGCCACAATCTTGCTCTTAGAGCAACAGGCACATCGGATACGAAGTATTTTAAATTTTAAACTGACTTCCTCAATTTCCTTTAAAAGTAATTTAGAAACCAAGCCATAAACAAGCGGGAAAAATGCATTTTAAGAAAATAAAGTGCGCCGAGACCCCGAAAGGGCAGATGTCAGCTCTAAAACCATTAGTGAGATAAATTATAGGGCGGACCGCCCTAATCCAGGATAAAGATTTTATTTTTGGTGTAAAATGAAGAGACATCTTTTAGACGGCGGCTCGTGTGGAGTACGGCGGCATCAGTGGGGCTTTTTTAAAGAAATATAATTGCTTATTCCACTGTGGGCCGAGCCGGCAGGCGGAAAATATGAAAGGTCCCGGAGGAACTATGGATCATGTTCGGGAAGATGATGGAGGGGCTCGCGCGCGGGGTGGAACTTACGTGCGGCCTATTATCTTAAAATCAGATGGAAGAATAGACTGAAAAAATTGCGAGTTTACGCACTGAGGATAACAACGTGATTTAATTAACGGTAATACTACAATTCATTTTGGATAAAGATTGTCAGCATTTTGTTATTTTTGCGCGATTTGTTTACAAAATGGATGCAACAATGCAACGGTACAACATGCATTCAATTTAATTATAATAAAATAAATGGAGAAAAGTATTGTTTTGTTATAAAATACGGTTATGCAATACTGTTGAAGGACTGTTGACCTCCAACTGAGTAATATTAAAAATACCAATCTACGATTCAATTTATTGAATTGCATTATTGCACAGACAACCAGGAGGCCTTTATATAAAAATAAAATAAAAATCATTTATTTCAGCACCATGGAACCTTTAATAAACGTGCCTCAGTCCATATAAAGATCTGCTATTCTTATAATTTCCTCTAAAAGTCAATCGAGCCATAGCTTATGCCGGTCTGTTTCCCTGAACCTGAACTGAATTACGACAAAAATATCAGAGACATTCGTCGTAATTAGAAATCTTGTCTTAGTTAAAAGACATGTCTTGGGAAAATAGAGTAAGGTCTAATGTATTTTGAGATTAGATTGAATGACTTTAGAGCTTATACCATAAGGGTCCAGTGAGTTCGATAAGACGTATCATTGAACCCTTTTGTTGTGGTCTAGTGGTGAGTGGTGCAGCATGCTCCGGGACATCTACGTAGGTATTTTTTATTTTTATTTATTCATTTATTGCAGGAAATATGGTTATAATACAAGGTCTTACTTAAACATTAGGATATATATGTTTCTATAGCTACATTAAATATGATTTTTAATAAAATAATCAAAATATAAATAACAAAATTGAATGTAAATAAAGTAAAATGCAAACTAATTTTTGATTTTTAGGTCCATAAGTTCCTTAATACTATAGAATGCTTTTTCAGTAAGCCATAATTTTAGTTTTTTTATAAATAATTTTATGGGTCAATTTTTAATGTCACTAGGGATCCTATTATATATAGAGCCACACATGGCATGACAGTTCTTACTGTATAAAGCTGTCTTAGGAGCCCTAGACAGAACAATTCTTTCTGGGTTACGTACACGTACATTTTGTTGTGTCTGGAGTCCGCCGCATCCGACCACTATTACTAATAGATGTACTCTGTACGTAAATATGAAAAATAATGTGGAAATTAAAGGAAAGTGGTATAATTACTTAAATTTCCATTTATTCTATTTTTCGTTTTTTATTGTTTCAACTGTTTCAACACCCGTCGAACCTTACAAAAACAATACAAATAAGTAGTGACGCAACAGGCGGGTTCAGTTAGCCAGGTGGGCTGCTGGGTAGTGCTGGTGTGGGCTCCGCGTGGCCGCGTCTCCAATAACAAATGAGAAATATGTCCATCACCAAGAGCGCGCTAAACGGCCTCGCGACAGGAGAACAATGTTTTACCCTAAAATGCTTACCTTAAGAGGATTAAGGGGGAGGTTTACCAAGAAATTCGCAGCTCCACCAATTTATCTCAGTAATGGCGGAGTTTCCCGCCTTTTTTGGATCTCTCGGAAATCAAGGGCAGGGTAAGTTTTAAAGCGAGGTTTTCTTGGGACGTTAATTTGCCGAAACAATGGTGATTTAGTGCTGTACTCGCGTAATGCTGCTTCTTGTTTATCTCAGAAACAATATCTGTCTGCGCCATCGGGAATGTTTGGTAAAATCATTTATTTTGTAAACTGCTTTTTGCGCATAAACTTGCAGGTTTCAAATCAGTTGTTTTTAGTTTATCTCCTGTCCTTAGTAGGTACCGATGAAATCCCTCGCTAAGATCCCTCATCTACATTAACTAAGCACTGACCGTCAGTATTCGAGTAAGTTATAAACCGGGTTATTAAAACCGAGTAACGGCCGAGTGGTAATTATGTTAATCTCTGGTTTATGCGCCATAGTTGAACTTTCTTTGTCTCCTTTAACGACATCTTACCTCTAATGTATTCTGGGTTTTATAGTTTACGCGAAATATAATCAGACCCGAAAATGTAAGGTGCCTAAGGGCTAGGTTAGGTTAGAAATGCCTGTTACTTTCCTTTTTACGAAGGTTTTGGTAAATATTCGAAATCCACATCAAAACGTTACTACAAAGGAGCAAAGCAAGTAGAAA
Organism: Eupithecia vulgata; assembly: GCA_946478455.1. Taxonomy (NCBI): domain Eukaryota; kingdom Metazoa; phylum Arthropoda; class Insecta; order Lepidoptera; family Geometridae; genus Eupithecia; species Eupithecia vulgata. Next base: position 841,641 of record OX297862.1, on the reverse strand, counting down.
AGCTACACAAATAAAAACAAAAAAAAAAAAAACGCTACTTATACGTACGGAAATTAAGCGTGTTTTAATCCGTTTTGGGTAAAATAAAAGATGGTTTTGGTTTACTGGTTTTGTTCTCTAGATTACTTTTAATAATAATGTTTAGTGAAATAACGTGCCATTTCAAAAGGTGATTCAGTACTCTTCTATCAAATGAGTAAATAGTATTAGTCCAGGTTATGTGAAGGGTGCCCCGCGGATGACACTTCACTTTATGTCCAATCATAAACCAAGTAAGGGTCCAGTAGTCCTGTAGGTATCCGCTAGTGTATACCGGGGGGCTGTCAAACTTCTCGGTTGAGTGGATTAACAGGATAAACAAGTAAAGGTTATGACGACGGTTAGTCGCACATTACCTAACTATCGAGTGAATATTATTCAATGAGGACCTACCTGCTGCTTAACCATTCATCAGTTCATCAGTTTCATGTAGTTTGGGTATCACAGTTAGATGGTGGATGGATATCTATCAGTATTTTAATGATTTTTGAAATATTACATCGAAGTTCGCAAATTGATCGAAACAATGCTGCAGTCTCCCGCAATGAGGATCTTCTCTACTACACAAAGCAACATAGATATTTGTGAGCTATTACTATTACTGTGAGGTCCATACATACATTTATGTATGTTTTATAGCTAATAGTTATTTCGGTCAACGAATTAGCAATGCCATTCAACGTGGCAATGCTGCCAGCATTCTGGGCAACCTGCCTTCTGGTAACGGCTTAGAAAATAGATGTAAGTATAAATATCAGGTGTAATTATTTTATTCTGTTTTTCCTTAATAATAAAGATTTCTGGGTACTAGTTCTAATTATATATCAGTTATCTTGCACGTAATAAAGCTTCAAGCAAGCTATGCTATGCTTGAGGCTGACCGACGCTGTGTGAATTGTCCAAAATTGTCCATCCATTTATTTATTCACTTCCAGCACACACCTAAATACTTATAATACAGGTATAAGACAGTGTCTTAGACATGCTAGCTGATATGCTACGGTAGTGATGACGATGATGACGGTGTAGGTAAACATGCCGTCGTAACAATAAGTGTTTCCCGAGACGAGTGGTTCCAGATCAGTACAACCTTCAAAAGGTCGCCCCTGGGGCCCACCTGCCGTCTCCTGCTGTCAGTAGCCACACAGTTCATTACCGTGCCGCTGCCGTAGTCCCGCCGTAGTCCCGCCGTAGTCCCGCCGTGTCTGACCACTTTTTCTCGTATTCCTGAGGGAATGAGCTAATTTGAATGCATGCCGCGTGAGACAATCGCCTTATCTGATAACTGTAGATCATTCTCTTCGCGTGAGACAATCGCCTTATCTGATAACTGTAGATCAATCTCTTCGCGTGAGACAATCGCCTTATCTGATAACTGTAGATCAATCTCTTCGTACAATGAGATCTTTTTCTAGAGGAGTGATTTCATTGTCTTTTCGAATTTTATTTGAATACTATAGAATATCTTCGTAACAAATATAACTTTATTATAATTTTGAAAAAAATACAAAGTGACAAATGTTTCGATCACATAACCTAGCATAAAATAACTGATAAGAAATACAAAAATATCGTTGATAAAGGTTTACCTTATCGTTGTCTGGAATAGCACATTATACAAATACAAAATAATGTATTTACCATAACGATTACAGATGACATAATGTTACATTATGAGATACTTAAATAATACAAATTACAGATAATTCATTTTCACATTTTAAGCTCTCTCTCTCTCTCTATTAAGGACAGTTTATAAATTTTATTGCTATTGCACAAAAACATTACCCCAAATTGGTTTCATTAAATTTATTTCTATCTATACCGTCAAGCTTAAAACACAACATAATAAAAATTGTTTTGAAAAATCACGTCTGGTTGTAGTCGTGATTTTTCAGAAGAATTATGTTGTGCTTTTGTGTTGTACTTTGGTAATCACTTCAACAAATTTATAAAAAAAATATGGCGAGGTGGTTCCTTACAAGTTTGATCCTTCATGAATGATGACGTGTGCGCCGTAAAAAGTGTGATGATCACATGATAATTTTCACAACTTTGGTAACAAATGGTTTCCATAGCAACGAGCTTAAACAAGAACTTTTTTCATTCGTCGTTTCGTCCACGTGTCATCCAACACTCATAACTTCAAACTCAATTAGATTTTTTCATCTTAGACTTACAGCGGATTACTGAAATATGGCCATTATGCATCGAAGGTGCTATTTTTACAACAAACAAAATTGAACAAACACACTTTTTCACCACCGTAGCTCGAAACTCATTATTCTGAAGCTTACAAAGAAATATAAATGATTTTTATGTATTTTTTGTGCGAGTCAAACTCATGCACGAAGGGTCCTGTACCAGCATCTATAAAAACGGCAATAAATCACGTTTATTGTATGGGAGCCCCTCTTAAATACAAATTTTATTGAAATTTTACTATTTATTTTTAAAGTGAATTAACATCATTTAATACATAGAGCAAAAAATAATTACAATTAATATTAAGTGAATATAATATATTATATATTATAGTATATCTAAACATTCTGTAAATATTTCAAGCGTCTACCTGTTGCCGTTATCAATAACGAGCATAAACGAGCATAAAAATAAAGTTTGTTGTATGGGAGGTCCCATACATATAGCGGCAACAGAAATAAGACAGACGGACAGAATCTTTGTAATAGGGTCCCGGACCAAAAGGGTAAAACGGGACCCTAAAAAGGGGTCAACCTCGGAATGAGAGATATATAAGCTGTAAACAGTCTGCAGTTAGCTCAATTGTTTTTATTGTAAATACTAGTTTTAATATAATTCTATTATTTGATTGTTATTTTCTTTCTTAACAATAATATTTTTTAGTAATAAAAAAAAGCTGTAAACTCGTTCGTATACACCTTGATTTTGATGTCCTAAAATTTCCCACTAAAGTCTCATTAAATCTCGTGTCTGCGCCGTTTGTTAATAAGGTCAAAGGTCACAAACATTACTTTTTCGCATTTATCTAGGTTTTTATAGCTCCGAAGATATTAACTTCTGTTATAAATTGTAGAACTTAAAATTTGCGACAAATTTAGTTTTTTTTTTCAAACATCTAACCGTTTTAGAGGTAGAGGGTGCAGAGTCCGCAGCGCTCGGTAATGCAACTGTAACGCAAGGTCAAACGTAAATTTCAGTGAATAATACCTTGTATAGAGTTATTTAATTATTAAAATATTATTCATCATCATTATCAGCCCATACACGTCCACTGCTGGACATAGGCTTCCCCCATACGACGCCACTTAGAGAGGTCCTGAGCCCCCTCCATCCATCGACTCCCTGCAAACCGCTACGATGTCGTCGGTCCATCGAGTGTATGGTCTCCCAAGACTCCGTTTCGCGTTGCATCGCAGCCGCCAATCAAGAACCTTCACTCACCAGCGGTTATCAATTTTGCGAGCTATATAGTGACGTTGGCTTGTTACACCCTGTATTTCCATAAATTTACTTTCTTTTTCGGCGATTTCGTAATAATACACTTTGTAGGAAAATTCAAAGGTTCTAGTGCTTTAAAAATTACAGGCATTAGTGCAGGGTTCTATGAGAAATGTGTAAAATATTCAGTGCGTCATTACGGCGACGGCGGGGGCGGCGCCTCAGTGTCTGTGCACTGTGCACTGCACGCTCAGCTCAGGTACATACAGACTGATTTTAATTACTTTATGAACGAGTACATGCTAAATAATCTACTTTGATGCACTGCCTTATTAACTTACTTACTTATCCGAGTAATTATGTAAACCAGATAATGTTTTAGCGAGGGGCGTTTTTAGGGTTTCAAAGATCGGTTTTGAAACCCTTATGGTCTCGCTCTGTCCGTCCCCGCTCTTTCTTGAATATCTCAGTAACTACTGCAGCTATTAACTTGAAATTTGAAATAATGATACATTTCGTGCGCCATTACTGATTTTAAGAAAAAAATATATAAATAAATGAAAAATGAAAATGAATATTTTCAGTACAAATTGTGATGTTGAAATTTGAAAAGAGACCTAGGGCGGCAAGAGAGTATCAAATGAAAGGTATCGTTTTGACCATTTCAAAACACTTTTTGAAATTTCTGTAAGTTTCATACTTTTTGAAATATTTCAAAATTTAAAAGTCGAAAAAGAGACCTTACCCCCCCCCCCCCCCCTATCTTCGAAGATTGCAGACCGATCCACGTACAATGTATTAGGCGTTTGTAAATAACAATCTATATTTTACAGAAAAAATATAGAGAAGTCTGTAAAAATGAACATTTAAAAAAAAAAAAAAAACACTGAGAATGGTCGAAATGGGAGATATTTTTTATCGAAAGGGGGGCTACCTACCTATTGGGGTATCAAATGAAAGGCATTGTTTTGTAAATTTTAAAACATTTTTAGAAATTGCTGTAGGTTTCATACTTTTCAAAATATTGCCATTCGAAAAAAGGACGGAAAATTGATTGTCCAAATAATTGGCAAATGTTTGAAACCCTCGGCGCGCGAGTTACACTCGCACTTGACGGATCTTGTTTATTTAGTCGGCGTATATTCCTGTTATTCATCTTCAGCGGTTAAAACACGCACACACTACAGTACTTCACGATTATTCTAAGGTCATGTTAAGGAATTGCCTCATCCTTTTGTAAAAAATAAGGTCCAGCTTTTGTCTATTCCAAGTTATAAAACTGAACCTTACCATTACCAATCCGTAAACTCAATCCCACATGTAACAACAAAAACAACGAAACATAAAAATAATCCCGCGTGATTTATCCTTCATTTAAACTGTTCCGGATATTTAGTGTTGTTTCACGCAGCGAGCGAGTTCCAATCACGAATGCGTACAAAAAGCTCCTGGTTAAACGATACAGAAACACAATAAACCCGATGTACCGACTTACCTACGTTACGTGCTTCTACGTTTACGATCGCGAGCTACGACATTTTAACAATCGCCGAACAAGTTTATGTCGGTCGGTGACTCGATGCCCACCCTCGCAGCATCCGACACAACACAGAGATAATCATTTGTCGTGTTTTAAAACTATTTACCGATTTCAAATTCCTAAGTTGTTAAAATGGGTTTGGAATAAACACTTCCATAGAGCGATCAATTTTTCTAAGTGGAGATAATCTACATAGTAAAAATTCGAATCTACTTTAGTTTGATGTGATGAACACACAGATGAACCTGACGAATGGAAAATCCTCTGCTTACGCCCGTTGCATGGAAACCATTTGTTAGCAGTGATTGTAAAAATAATCATGTTTTGGGTACGTTTTAAGGCGCACATATCAATTTATGAAGAATAACTTTTATTTTATAGAATTACTTAAAAATCAACTTATAAACAACAACGAAAAAATCATCATAATTAGCGGGATAAATACTAATACGTTCGTCGCAAAAATACCAACAATCGTATCGTGTGACCTAACTTAGCCTTCCCAAATGATCGCGAACGGTTTAGTTTATGCTAATCTGTGGCGGAGTATTATTGTAGGTACTTTGTAATTCATCCGCTGTAGTAATCCTTATCTGAGCAAAGTTTACAGTCCCGCCGGGACGGTAATCGCGACGCCATGGAAGATTAGGCCTAGCCAGGGAGGGCAGGCCTCTTTGGAGGTACATGCCATAGCTTGCGCAACATCATGGGAGATGAGGACTAGCCGAGGAGGGCAGGCCTGTCCAGAGGCAGGCCTGTCCATAGCTTGCGAAATATCATGGGAGATGAGGACTAGCCGAGGAGGGCAGGCCTGTCCAGAGGCAGGCCTGTCCATAGCTTGCGAAATATCATGGGAGATTAGAACTAGCCGAGGACAGGTATATCTGGAGGTACAAATCATAGCTTGCGTAACATCATGGCCGATTAAGACTAGCCGAGGAGGGCAGGTCTATTCGGAGGGACAAACCATAGTGTACGAAGTACAATGTAGTGTTCATTATTAGGCAAGAATCCTAGCTGTTCCTGGATTCTTGTGTTGCACAGTTCTTACACATTACATTGTTTTCTCTTTTTCTAGTGCCCAAAATGTACGAAGTACAATGTGTTAGTGAGGCTACGCGTATGATGTTTACTTAACTTCCTACATTATTATATGTTATTATTGTGTACATGATACATACATAATTCCGCATTGAACCTTGATTTTAACTTAAATCTAATTAATAAATAGTTGCGAGTTATCAGCGTTAGAATCATCATTCCCACAGTTGGGTTACCTCTCACTCACAGCTTGCGCAACGTCATGGGATATTAGGACTAGCAGAGGAGGGCGGATCTCCAGAGGTGCGTACGAATATGAAAATCATATAAATTACTTTTCGTTGCTGCTTTTTGCTTAGACCTTTTACATTTAGCTTAGTCTTTAACAAAAAAATCAAGAGGAGGCCGTCGTCCAGCAGTTGACCATTATAGGCTGTTGAGGTTGAGGTTGAGGACGCTCACTCGGCTACAGCCTCCCTCAGCCAGACCTGGTGTAAAGAGCGCTTCGTGTATCTTCTATCAACAAGCACTACCCCTCTAGATATTTGTTCTAATATTTAATTTTCCCTGAATCCACCCCTGTACCGGCGGTAAAGGGCGCAGTGATATTTTACTTTCACTAATGGATTTTAAAGTTTCAGCCGCGATGTTGCCTGCTTGCTAATCGGAGCCCGCTCGTAAACTATCGTTATCGACACAACTTGTTTGTTTTTGTTTTACGCTTAGCTTCATTAGTTTCCGGTACTATATTTAATTTACTCAAACATAGCATCTGACTGCACTGCACTGATTATTTCGACAACGTTTGAGCAAAGTCGACCTTTTGGGCCTACCCGAACCGGACACAGTCATATTATTACTGTCCGCTCTATGCCGTCCGTAATGTATTTTTAATTATATTTTGTTTTGATAATAGTTAGGTGCATAAAGGTTTTATGCAAACTGAGCAGTACAAGCTTCACTGGCTGGTTAGAATAAAACTAGATCCGTCAAGTGCGAGTGTAACTCGCGCGCTGAGAGTTTCAAACATTTGCTAATTATTGGACAGTTTCGACTTTGTTCCAATGGAAATATTTCGAAAAGTACGAAATATGCAGATATTTTGAAAACTATTTTAAAATTCACATAACTCACTCCTTTCGAAAAAAGTCCCCCCGTTTTCGACCATTTTCAAAATGACCATCTGTATCTGAATCTGAATCCGAAACCGATCTCGAAACAGTAAAAAGAAAACGCGGGTAACTGACATGAAAGCATCGCGGTGAATGTTTTTGCACGAGTCGTTCTAATCAGTTTTCATAAAGACATTGTGAAAATGAACTCTTCAAGAGACGAATCCTCACATTCAATTTAAATAACTCGTATTGTGTGAGTAAAGCACTATACAAGATTCGGTCCGCAATGAATGCCCTGCTGGCCACAATGAGCTGGCCCAAGCTTGCTATCCTCTCGACCTACAAGCTTGGTCATCATTGCAGCCCTTGGTGTCCGCGCTTTGACTATCAAGAGCTGCAATGCTGACCGCGCTGTGATGGCCTGGATTCTATGTGAATCCAGGCCATCACAGCAATACACACATGTAGTTTTAAACACATCTCTTCTCCGCTCATCTCGGCTTCGTTCGGTGGAGTCTGACCCTAAGGATTTATTTAACGTACAATAAAGACGCATTCATTCAAGAATGGCCGCTATGAGCTGTCAAGCTTTATCTAATAGGAGTGTTTGAAGAACTGGTTATTGTGGGACAACCAATTCCATCGCTAGATGAGGGTCAAGATGGCTCTTACCTACCTACATAATATAAAATTTCTGACCACTGCAATAAAGTATTACATGTTTCAGTGCACGTTCAGATACTCAGATAGGTTTTGGTATATGTAACATTAGCAGCTTTCGTCCGCAGGTTCGCAATCTCTATTTACGGACACAAAGCATACTAATTAAATAACGTTGTAAGTGAATAAGCAGCTGAATCGCGTGAGGATAAGGGCCAATTGGAACACAAGCGTAAAAAATTAGTCTTTAATTTTTTTCGCAATTTTTTTTTTATTTTCTCATGTTTACTACACAACTTTCGCTTATAAAAGTTGGCTGTCTATTCTTATTAGAAGTTATTCCTGACTCGTCCCACTGAATTCGGCCCAAAGAGGGACGAGTCAAGAAACAAAATTTTATGCTGAATGCGTTCCTGATTCGTCCCACTTTTTAAAGGCAGGCAAAAGTACTGTCGACTGCACATTAGTTGTGAACCAGCACATACGAGTACATCCACGAAGGATTCGGTAACAACTACTTAGTTCTGTAAGTAGTGTAATCAATACCAGCACCACCACACCACGTACTATGCAAATATTGGCCCCAATGTGGGAATTTAATTAACTAACTTCGACAGATATGCGATCCATTAGGTACCCTAACCGAACTAGATAATAAATCGAGTAATCGTTGAATTTAACAGTTCTACCATGGTTTGTTTGTGGTTTAAGAAAATAAACTAGTCAAATAAGTTTCAGTTTGAAAATTGTTAAAATGTGTAAAACGTTGCATGACCAGTTTCATTTTAAGCTTATTCACTTTTAATGTTTATTTCACACTTCACCAGGTTAAGTTAAGTTTTGAAGCTAATTTCGTTTAAAAAAAAAATCGTAGGTAATCTGCTTTGCCGAATGTCGTAGCGCTACGAGGTGCTACGACATTCGGCAGAGCAGTAGAGCCACTACGAGCCTGTCCTACATTAGAATAATGTTACAGCCATTCCTAAAGAGCTGTATCATCGCCCGCTCTCGACTTTATAGCCCGCAATAAAACAATTAGTGCGCGTTCGCACTGCGAAAAAGCACCCTCCTTTATCACGATCAAAGAAATTCCTATCTACAAAATGTCTATAAAGAATAAAGTGGAGCCTGGTTGCTATGTAAGATGCTCGTTCTCAGTGCGCGTGTAATCTTGGAAAGAATAAATATGAGATCGCAAACAGGCGTTGTTTGATGAGCAGGATGATTTAATTAGATTTCCAGCGGGTGAGCGGTAGCCTGAGGCTGATTACCGGCACGCAGCTATTTGTCATGATTGTAATTAAGTGCGCGGCGAGACCGTTTTGTTTGTTTCTACAATACACAGACGATTTTATTTTTAATGTTATTTTGGTGAGTATTATATTATACTATTTAATTTAGTGTACAGTTATTTAGAAAATACCGCTTGACTATTTTTCTAGGCATAGTTAATTGTAGCAACCAATTTTGGGGGTTGCTACCACTTCATGTCTGGTTCTTCCTAGCCACCTTTCACTGACTACTTCGACGTCCTATTCCGTAGCAGTTAGTCTCGCTCTGCACTAGTTCCGCTCGATCGACTCGCGGGAAGTAACGAAGAAAAAATTTATATAGTGTAATATTTTTATTAAACAATTTAAAAAGTCAATTAAGAAAAACTGGTAAGTAAATATCTTATAGTATCCCATTAATTATAATTAAATAGGTACCCATATTAAAACAGGTCAGAGCTTTGCGCAGTCCTGTCATGTCGCTCAGAGTATGACTAATTATTTATAACTCATAAGATCAAGGATCTGGTATATTGCTAAATATTTAAAGAAATATCGGATCATTTATTTAATAAAGTCGCCACAAAGTAATTGTAACAAAAGGCTTTGCATAAAATCTTATTAGTTGTATTTTAATGTATATTAAATTTTAGTTTATTTGTGTAATTAGAAGCAAGCCCACAATCTGCGCGTCACCGAGGTGTATCCGCGACGCATATTAATGGCGTCCTTACTTTAAATCCGGCCGGATGAGGAGTGGTCGCTCGGATCCCGGGTAAATTACTTAGTGGCCGTGCCCGGGCTTCTTCCCGGATCTCGTGGTCCACACCAGACCACTGTGCCCATACTGAATAGTTTATGCAAGGTTGACATGCGACTACAGTTAAATGTTTCCGTATTTTAAGTAGTTTTTGACCGCGTAGACACAATCAGCAATCTAAACTAGGAACATTCTATATGCTAACTAGACACAATTTGCCGCGAAGTTCTTACTTCTGTTTTGACTAGTATAGGTAGGACTACCCGTCATGACCTACGAAGCTGAGACGTGGACACACACGGTAGGGCTGGTCCACCAGTTTAAAGTCGCCTAGCGAGCTATGGAGAGAGCTATGCTTGGAGTTTCTCTGAAGGATAGGATTCGCAACGAATACATCCGACAGAGAACCAAGGTTATCGACATAGCTCAAAGAATTAGCAACCTGAAGTGGCAGTGCGCTGGCCATATTTCGAGAAGAACCGGCAACCAGTGGTGTAAATGTGTTCTTGAGTGGAGACCGCGACTCGGCAAACGTAGTGTAGGAAGCCCTCCGACCAGGTGGGATGATGATTTGCGAAAGACTGCTGGCAGATGCTGGATGCGGCAAGCTGAAGACAGGGCGCTGTGGCGCTCATTAGGGCCTATGTCCAGCTGTGGACTGGTATAGGCTGATGATGATGATGATAAATAAGTCGAATAAAATAACATACAGGGTTTCTTATTATTCATTAGTACACAATATCTGTCCATTTCCTGCAAAGACATCAGTAGAAGTAACCATCGATGAATATCCAATAGTAATGGTAGAGCCGTATGATACAAGTCGTAAATTAGCGGAACTATACGCAGGCGGGCGTCTATGGCCGCCAGGGGAGCCCTAACCCCACGACAGAGGAGCTAATGTGGATGCCAATAGGGCTGCCCAGTCTGAGCAGGGAACATGAAAAGACCCTCTTTATCACTTAATTTGTTTTTTAATAAACATAAAAAAAAATATTTTTTTGGAATGAAGAAACTTTTTATGCCGTAGTAAAGTTGGATCGAAGGTAAATCACAAACAAGCCAACATCACCAGATGTAGGCTTGTTCGCCAGTCTGCAGTTGTTTCAGTTTCGATTGTAGATAGCAGATTCCATGATAATACAAAGATAGTTTGAAATTCTCAACAATTGCCGTTAATAACGTCACTAGCTTTTGCCCACGGCTTCGAAAGCGTTTTTTGGAATATTAAAGTGGCGTATATGTTGTAGTGTATACGTTGAAAAAAAGGGGGGGGGGGATAATAATATATAATAAAGGCACTTCTGGTAGTGCGGCTGGTAGTGTCATTAAGTTTTTTGTTCGAATGTTGAACTCAAACTTTTCTAATGCTATTGTTATCAGAGCCATCATGCCAGCTGAGCGTATAATTTGTGCGAGTTATCCAAAAAAGAACTCAGAGACTCAATTCAAGTATTTTGAGAAGCATAAGGATATTTAAGCAATTCAAATACTATAAAAGTCAGAAACACCTGCCAGTAGGCCGTTACTGGCAGCCCTACCTCACAATGTTGCCATCCGCGAGTGCCAATAACACGAAATGTGACGTCGCAGCGGAGCCGACGCACTTTCATATTAATTCCTTGCAAGTTACTGGCAACACCTGCTTAAAATGAATTCTATCGCTATTGGTAAAGTATAAAAGTTGAATAGGGAATCAACAATTTTCTTTGTGTGACCTTTCCCGTATTAAAAACGTCATGCAAAATAACAGTAACTTTTAATATTTTTTCATAAGTCTTGTTGTATTTATTTCTGGATTTCTCGGGAAATAGATTCTCAATCCAAAGCCGTGTGGTGCCGGCTTAGAATTTGCACCACCCCAACTCGCCCCCTCTCAACGTGTGGTAAGAGGCGACTAAGGGAGATACAGCGGGGGGCGGGCAGCAGCGCCTCTTACAGTACAGATCTACCACCGACTGCGATTCCCAACCCGCATGCCCATCGTCGGGATCATTACCCCCCATGAAATAAAAAAATCAGTGGGAAGCCTGCGTCCAGCAGTGGACTATTTATTATAGGCTGTTGAGGTGGGGTGAGGTGAGGGAGATTCTTAATCACTGTTTGAGCAGTTTCTTTTATTTTTGGCTGTGTTATAAAATCTTCACTATCACCCGACGACATTCTGTAGAATTAATAAAATTACCAAACCCGAATTCTAATTTCGATGAAATTCCCGCGCATTCTTTTATCACTCCACGGTTTTTTTTAAATATTGTTCGGAAATCGGAAGAGGCATAAATCATTTGGCGGACTTGGAGTAAAAACTTTAGTCGTTTTCAAGAAATAACAAAAAAGAACAAGTTAGAAATGGATTTCCATAGGTACACTTTTCTCTTCCGCTAAACGCGTTAGAAAAGAAATTCTATAGAGTTTTCTATCCCGCAATCTGGTAGGCCTGAAATCATGTTCTTAAGCTGTATTTGGAAATGGAATGGGCTTCTGAGTAGGTGTAATATTAAATTATTTTTTTAATGAAAAGTAACGTAGCTGACTAACAAAGTAAATTGCAGTGCCCAACAGGATGTATGTACTAACTTAGGCTAAAATTATATGAACCCCTTCCCTCAACCCGTGTAGATAATTGCTTGACCACTCTTTACCTACGCCACACCCTGTGTACGTAATATAATACATAATATAATTATACATCCTTCTCTATCCGAGCTAGGGGAAGACCATTTTTACGATGGGAGGATGACCTCAAATCTACAGCGGGCATACATTGGAGGAGGAAAACTCATGACCGACTGCTATGAAAGAATCTGGGGGAGGCCTATGCCGAAAGGCACAACAATCTGACACCGAATAATTAAATTTTCTACACCGATGTCTGGTACATAAAAATATATATTATACTGTATAAAATTTAGTATGTAATTATTAAGGTTGTTAATAAAGGCTTTTGAAATTGAAATTGAATAATATATACATAGTATTATGAAATAAAATATAACATTACAGACGTTACATATGAGAATTGACGGAGCACATTCCCACAGTAATCCAGAAGCAGGCTGTGGCGGTGTCCTACACATGCACCTGTGCAATCTCAAGAACAATGTCACGGAGTCTGGAGTGCAGTGCGCCGCTAAATGTGAACCGTAACGGTTTATAAAGTGGTCATACCTCACCGGTCCTTGAACGAGCCGAGACCGGGCCACCTCAATAGGTTTCTACCAATTTTAAGTGCTTCCTTCCATATCCCGTAAACTGTCTAAACATGATCGACTCTCGATTACTGTGGAAACACTCACTGGCCTGATCGTTCTGGCTCCCTACGAAACATTCATTGCGTTGTGTAGACCCAGACGACTTTTGTCATAACATGGTCCGCGAAATTATTTGTGATTAAAATATTCGTCTTGCATTCCTGCACCTCATAAACAATGCTATGATGTGAAGCAGGAATGTTGCCTTTGGAACCTTGATGGGTGTACCGATTTATTTCAATGCTAAGTGACAGTGGGGCAAAAGTGCCCAATTTGCCTTTCCACTTGTAAGTATGAACATGATATCTGACAACAAAAAAATACAGTTTCTTAGATTTCCATAGAGACAAGGCTAAAATGTATGTTTTATATTAATTTTTATACTTTAATTCGTATTCTCAGTATCTCTTCTCGGCTTACACATACTTACAACCATCTGAGTATAATTAATCTATACGATCCTGAGTCATTTTGCCAGCGAAGTCCCTGAAACGCTAAACCTCCCCACTGCTGGTTGTGAAGGCCCAGTCTACTATTACTGACTGTGGTCGAGGATGAGAAGTCACAAATGATATTTCCTCGTTGCCGTCCCTGCCCCGCCCCGGCTGGCTGTGACGGCCCTCGTGCACACCTGCACTGGATTACGTCGTCGTCACGATTGCCTGCGAGCAGTACACTGTCAACTCATTGCCGTGACTCTATTAGGGTAAGGATGTTCATTATTTCCTCAGGGTGTTCCTATGTCTGTTAGGGTAAGGTAAGAATGTTCATTATTTCCTCAGGGTGTTCCTATGTCTGTTAGGGTAAGGTAAGAATGTTCATTATTTCCTCAGGGTGTTCCTATGTCTGTTAGGGTAAGGTAAGAATGTTCATTATTTCCTCAGGGTGTTCCTATGTCTGTTAGGGTAAGGTAAGGATGTTCATTATTTCCTCAGGGTGTTCCTATGTCAGTTCTCAAAATTAATCTTGTAGGCCATTTATGTAAGCAGGAATGTTGTCTTTGGAATCTTGACGGGTTACCGATTTATTTCAATTGTGTTTTGCGACTAGATTGTATTATTTTGTTTCCACGTTCGAATCGAATTTGAATGAACTTTGGTATCAAGATACGAGTAGCTCTTAATCTACATTAAAACATACTTTTGATCGCGTAAAAAAGCAGTGTATATGTGGAATGATCAAATAATGTAAATATGAAGTAGAAGAAATATGATGTATTTTACCCGGAAACATACATAAAACTTATACAGATAATAGATAGGTATAACATTTTAAAAATAAGTACAATATAATCAATAGAAAATAGAAAACGTAGTTATAAAAAAAGGGTGAAAAAGGGTCTCCACCTCAGCATATAACGGGAGCAATAACACGAGGCGCAGCTAGTGCTTTTATAACAATTTGGTAACTGATTCCGAAGTTCGCTTCGAAGTTAGGAGTTAGTCATATTAATATTGAAAGCAAAATTAAAAATATTGGTAATTCACACGGCGGTCTTAGGCCGTGCTTACACAGGAGGCAGTTGCGACTACCGCAAGTTGCTCGTCTGCATCAAGCCTAAATAAAGCTTGAACCAGTTGCTACGGAAACTGTATATTTTGTCTCCATTTGATTTCTTCTCATGTCCCGAGCCAATTGTAATTCGCTAGACTTTTGTTATTGCACGTAAAATATAACGGTAATAGTTAAACGATACCCGTTACCGTAACGTACGAACAAATATCGGGTATCGATACAATACCGGTACTTGGCACCTAGCGTGCTTCTTCATATTCCTAAAATGTTGTTTGCGAGGTCTTTTTTTCGACAGTAAGAAAAACCATGAGATCAAGATCAATTATCTTATTTTTAAGAATTTGAGTTTTTTTGGTAAGATACCAACCCGGTCAAATTTCAGTTTAAAGCATACTTAACGATGACATTCTCCTTATTTTTGACTAGGTGTAATTAAATTATCTACCCATTTATTTTTGTGTACCTACCTAATTTTATTTGGAGGTAAGGAAGTGACGCGTACAGTCAATTTGATCAACATCTTTCGCCGAAATTGGGAAAGTTTTGTGATTTCTGCTGGCAACACCGAAAGCCTCTCACCAGGTGTGTCGGAAATGTGGCCTGGGGTTTATAGCATCGTTCTCGCCGAGTGATGACGGTTATATGGGAGACTCCGTGCACGGCGAGCTCGGCCGCGCAGTAGGGGAGGTCATGCAAAATTATGTTAGTCATTTTGTTGTCATATTGCAAGTTGAAAAATAATAAACAAGATCTGCCAAGTACGAGTGTAACTCGCGCGCCGAGGGTTTCAAACATTAAAATTTGCCAATTATTTGGACACTCAATTTTCAGAAATATTTTAATAAGTATGAAACTTACAGAAATTTCAAAAAGTGTTTTGAAATGGTCAAAACAATACCTTTCATTTGATACACCACATGGGTAGATACCCCCTTTTGAAAAAAAAAATCACCCTTCTTGACCATTTTTCAAAAACTATTATTATTACAGACTTCTCTATATTTTCCTGTAAAATATAGATCGATGTCTACAAACGCCTAATACATTGTACATGAATCGGTCTGCAATCTTCGGAGCTAGGTAGGGGGGGGGGGGGGGGGGAATGGTCAATTTTTCGACTTTTTTTGAAATATTTCATTAAACTTATGAAATCGTAAAACGTATGAAACTTAGAGAAATTTCAAAAAGTGTTTTGAAATGGTCAAAACAATACCTTTCATTTGATACCCCATTTGCCTTCCTAGGTCTCTTTTGAAATTTCAACATCAAAATTTGTACTGAAATTATTCATTTTAATTTTTCATTTATTTATATATTTTTTGTTGAAATCAGTAATGGCGTACGAAATGTGTCATTATTTTAAATTTTAAAGTTAATAGCTGCAGTAGTTACTGAGATATTCAAGAAAGAGCGGGGACGGACAGAGCGAGACCATAAGGGTTTCAAAACCGATGTTTGAAACCCTAAAAAGGATCGCTCCATTATCGCATCATTTTCATAGCTGAGCGATCCTAATGGTCGGCTGGAAACATAGCAACGTAGCTCATCACTGGTTGAAAAGCACCCTTACGCTATCAAATTAAAGTTGAGATGCTGCGCCTAAATTCAGTAGGTGGTCTGATGTCGTGCGTGGATGTAGTCTCTTAGTCAGGACAGGTACAGTTCTCAACAATCTAGAACTAGCCGTAGAAAACTGACACACGATTATATTGGAATTTTATGACCTGATCAACTTTTGACGCATTACACTACCTACTTATACTATCTGATGAGCTTTGGATGCTTACTGTTGTGCTGTGCGGTACCGGTACTGGATGTATAGAATGCCCTGTCTACCTTTCCTACTGCTGACCGGTATACCGCAACACGCAAGCCAGGCGGTTATACGGAATACCCCGTGTCGTGACGTTTCTTTGACGCGCCCCCTGACGGATGGGATGTTGCTTATTTATTTTGAAAGTGAATTATGGAACAGGTGGGCCCGAATATGACTTCAATCAAATAAGATGAGGTGACAATGCTGCCTCTAGTTCTTTTTGAATAAGCATTCCACATAGCGCTTCGGTCTGAATGTCATTTCTCAAAGTGCCTTTGTGTGCAGGCATACTTATGTTCATCGAAGGACTGATCCATTGAATACTTTATTTTTTCATTTTATGCTACTGGAACTCTTTTGAGAGAAACAACTAGAATTGCATAACGATGACCAAGAATTTTTAAAACTATGGTGATCTCAAATAATTATAATATTTTAGTAGGTATTCGAAGTAACACAAATAAATGTCATCATCATCATCATCAGCCTATATTAGTCCACTGTGGGTAATATTCTAAATAAATATGGAAACCATAAAATGCAGTTTTTGAAATTCGTTTAGCTCATAGAGCCGTTACTGACAAAGCGTCAGTACCTTAAACAAGGGAGAGTATTATTTTTATTTTTATAAATATATTATATTATTTCATTTCAATTTATTTTTGAAAATGGTACTGAAAGTACCTTTTTGGTCATTGTTAGGTGTTTTATTTTGTGTGTCTTCCTCTATGGTAGAATGCGTAGGTAGGTAGAAACTTTGGGTTGCGCGTAACGAAGACATAAAAAAGTTGTTATTAATCAGCGCGAAATCTGTATAATATTTGTTTATAACAATTAACCGAATTAACCGAAAATAAACTTAAGTTATTTAGTTGAAAATATCATCAAACGAGAATTACTTTAATAGTAGGTACCTATGCGAATGGGACGAAATGGCAAAGAAATAATCAATGTGGTTCTATCGGTTGAGGTCGAAATCACATGAAATATGGTATTTTAAGACTAACGACAAATTCGGGATGTAGAGAAGTGATATCGGTGTGGAATATTTACTGAAGGTAACATACCTACATAACAAACAAACAAACAAACAATAGCCGAACATAAAACCTCCAAATTTTTTGTCTTTGGTTAAAAATAAATTGTTCAAACATCAAAATAAAAAATTCTTTTGTTCAATAAATACCTCTAGTATTAATATAATAGAAAACTGTAAAAAGTATGTTTAGTTATTTTGAAGTCCCGTTTAGGCCAACGCGGTTATGCTACGCAGAGCGGTAGCGGAATCTGAGTAGGCATGATGTAGTCCTACTGTCACTAGAATATTTTGATTGTTCTGTTCTCACACTCGACGTGAAAAGTATCTATCTATTCAGACACGGTTAAAACAACCCATTATAATCTCGGTCTTGTCATCCTATCACCCTCTAAACAACCTCATCTACAATGAATTGGTTTAGTCCCCTGTTAAAAAAACACTTCATAGTCTATAACAAAATCGCATCCCGCTGTCTGTCTGTCCATATGTATGCTTATATCTTTAAAACTACGCAACGGACTTTGATGCGGTTTTTTAATAGATTCCAGAGGAAGGTTTATTATGTATAATACATGCATAATATAGTACCCGAGGAAAGTCGGGGCGAGTCACTAGTATACTATATTATTTAATTTTATTATTGTCTAGCATACATACAGAGTGAACCAAACTGTGACGTTCACCCTCTTAAAACTGGTTTAGGTACTGAGTCATTCTTTGTCTTTGACTGATGCCTGATAAAAAAATTGTTTGAAATCTTAATAATTTGATTGGAGCGCTGTTTTGAGTTTGATTTGGTCTATTACATACCCTAATGACAAAATAGTCAATAAGAAGTTATTTGGCTCAAATTACTTATTGTGGGATTTTCATCTCAGTATTATTCATCATCATCAGCCTATATCGGTCCACGTATTATTAAATATTTATTTATTTATTTAGTAGACAGTATAACATAATAACAGGTTTTTTTAACCCTAAGGCGATGGTATATGTAAGTAAGTAGGTATTAGAAAAGTACTAATCTAAACATTTTGTTTCTATAACTACCTGTGCTATTTGTAGTAGTTTCGGCAGGTTATTGTAAAAAATATCCACGTTATTAGTAGATAATGTATTGAGCAGATAGATAGCGAGTGACATGGGCGCAAAATAAGTAGGTTCGTCCTACAGTTGGGCACCTCAAGCATGGCGGGGCGGCGGCGCGCGCCCAAGTAGTCACTGCCCCGGCCGGGTGGTACAGCACGCGCACCATGTACTTCACCAGCGCCACGTCTCTCCGCACCGACAGTCTGCAGTACCCTACCATACCTAGAACGAACAGACTCGGGTACATTAATAAATAAATAAATAATGCTGGATAATTCACACAGCATTATCTAGCCCCAAGCTAAGCAGAGCTTGTGTTATGGGTACTAGATAACTAATATACATAATAATAATACAATACATAGATAGATATTTTTTATTATACATAGAAAACGACCAGAATACCCTGTACAAATGCCTGCAGATCTAACAAACATTTGTCCCGAGGCTGGAATCGAACCCGCAACCTCCAGCGTCGCAGGCAGACCTTCGCCCACCGTGCCACAGAGGTCGTCATTAAAGATTAAAGATGCGAGCTATGCTCGAAGTTTCTCTGAAGGATAGGATTCGCAACGAATACATCCGACAGAGAACCAAGGTTATCGACATAGCTCTAAGGATTAGCAAGCTGAAGTGGCAGTCGGTCGGTCATCTCGAGAAGAACTGACAACCGCTGGGGTAAACGCGTTCTTGAGTGGAGACCGCTACTATTAATATTACTATTATTAATATTACCCCCGAATATTCAAACGCAACTTAGATTTAAGCTCGTCTTAAGTCGCCGATTTTTGACATAATTTAATGAAATTGTGTCAAAAAATCTTCAGTTGAGACGATCTTAAACCTGAGATGCGTTTGAGTATTCGGGGGTTAGACTCTCAGAATAAAATACCTAATAAATATTATAACCATTCTATATTTATAATAAATACATAAAATACTTACCTACATCACGAAGATAAGTAATGACTTTGACTCTTTGACTTTACGCTTGAAGATAGCGAAAGATAGCTTGAAGTGAGCGACTAGCACGAAAATGATGTGGGAGAGAGTTCCATAACCTGACCGAGTCGACTGTGAAGGAGCAATCATAGCGGCTGGAAGAGTGTCGAGGAAATTTTAGGAGAAGGGACAATGATGTTCTTTAGGGTTAGGCTACAGGGAGGATTGTTCAGAATGCTAAAAAGAAGCGAGAGAACGTGTAGATCACGCCGGCGACGGATTTGGAGCCATTCTAACTGAGTTCTGAACATTGAGACGTGATCATATTTACGCAAACCAAAAATTCTTCACTTTCTATCAAAATTTTTGTAAGTGGCGTTATTGTTGTATACACTAGATTATCATTACAATCTAGGGATAGATTATCATTACAATCTAGGGATAGATTATCATTACAATCTAGGGATAGATTATCATTACAATCTAGGGATAGATTTGGCTAATGGGTAATTTTCTTTTAACTTCATTTTGTAAAAACATATCACCATGGTATTTTGCTTATCGTCTCTACCATAGACATATAATTTTTTCACTACGTTTTCTCTACTTTATGGGAAAACAATAAAAAAATAACCTTTTGAGCCATCTCACACGCTGATCATGCCTCTGCATCTCACACGCTGATCATGCCTCTGCATCTCACACGCTGATCATGCCTCTGCATATTTTGTATTATTATATCGTCATTTCTACTTCCAGCTCCAGATGAAGATCGTCATTTCTACTTCCAGCTCCACATGAAGATCATCATTTCTACTTCCAGCTCCAGATGAAGATCGTCATTTCTACTTCCAGCTCCAGATGAAGATCGTCAATTCTTACATACCCAGTTAATGTTCCTTCATTAACGATGGCTCTGAGTACTTTATTCTAGAATCTTTGTATGATCGCTAAATTTGTCTTTTTGGTATAATATGCCGTAAGTGCCATAAGTCTAAATTAGCATTTAAGGACTTGTTGATACAGGGTGTAACAAAATTGAAGGACCAAACTTTTAGGTTCAGCTTCGATTCACAGAACAAGAGAAAAAAAAAATAAAAACTTCCCTACTCTTAGTTTTTAAATAAAGAAAACAAAAAAAACCAATTTGGCGCAAAGGGTCATGCATAAACATTTTCCTGTGTTTTAAATATTTTATTATGACTCCGTTGATGAACACGGGTGATGTTCTTCTTTTATTTGTGAAATGAATTTAAATAGATTTTGATTCTTTTCATTTTATTCGGTTTTTGTCCAGCTGTTTATGTTATTCATGATCCGTTAGCACAAATTTTTATTCAATAAAGCAGTTGCATCGGATCAAAGATCCATCGGGAACGTTTTGTTTGAACAGATGCCACCTTAATCTGATCATATGATCAGACGGGAATTACCCAATACACTTCTAGTAGCTCACCCCTACTTTGATTTCCTTTATTTCATAGAAAAAGCCTTATCTTATTCCAAAGGCTCTTTTTGCTAAATATGATTTTGATTACATCAACGTATTCTATGGGTAGCATTCTCTTCAACTAAGACTAGGCCGTCATGCCACAATTTATCAAAGGCTTGTATGAAACGCATGCGCATTTCTCTAAGTCCTTTTATTTACCCATTTGAGCGCATTCACACAGCGTGGACCCGTTTTTACAAATCCTTCGCTACTGAAAACAACTGTTTACTGGATCCGGAAGTCGGGAGTGTCAACCTGCTCTTACAACTACACCCGGAAGTCGGGAGTGTCAACCTGCTCTTACAACTACATCCGGAAGTCGGGAGTATCAACCTGCTCTTACAACTACATCCGGAAGTCGGGAGTATCAACCTGCTCTTACAACTACATCCGGAAGTCGGGAGTATCAACCTGCTCTTACAACTACATACGGAAGTCGGAAGTGTCAACCTGCTCTTACAACTACATCCGGAAGTCGGGAGTGTCAACCTGCTCTTACAACTACATCCGGAAGTCGGGAGTGTCAACCTGCTCTTACAACTACATCCGGAAGTCGGGAGTGTCAACCTGCTCTTACAACTACATACGGAAGTCGGGAGTGTCAACCTGCTCTTACAACAACATCCGGAAGTCGGGAGTGTCAACCTGCTCTTACAACTACATACGGAAGTCGGGAGTGTCAACCTGCTCTTACAACTACATCCGGAAGTCGGGAGTGTCAACCTGCTCTTACAACTACATACGGAAGTCGGGAGTGTCAACCTGCTCTTACAACTACATACGGAAGTCGGGAGTGTCAACCTGCTCTTACAACTACATACGGAAGTCGGGAGTGTCAACCTGCTCTTACAACTACATACGGAAGTCGGGAGTGTCAACCTGCTCTTACAACTACATACGGAAGTCGGGAGTGTCAACCTGCTCTTACAACTACATACGGAAGTCGGGAGTGTCAACCTGCTCTTACAACTACATACGGAAGTCGGGAGTGTCAACCTGCTCTTACAACTACATCCGGAAGTCGGGAGTGTCAACCTGCTCTTACAACTACATACGGAAGTCGGGAGTGTCAACCTGCTCTTACAACTACATCCGGAAGTCGGGAGTGTCAACCTGCTCTTACAACTACATACGGAAGTCGGGAGTGTCAACCTGCTCTTACAACTACGTCCGGAAGTCGGGAGTGTCAACCTGCTCTTACAACTACATACGGAAGTCGGGAGTGTCAACCTGCTCTTACAACTACATACGGAAGTCGGGAGTGTCAACCTGCTCTTACAACTACATACGGAAGTCGGGAGTGTCAACCTGCTCTTACAACTACATACGGAAGTCGGGAGTGTCAACCTGCTCTTACAAGTACATACGGAAGTCGGGAGTGTCAACCTGCTCTTACAACTACATACGCCATCACGGAAGAACACAGATCGTGTGAATACTGCTTGTCCGTTAAGTAGTTAAGTACCAGCGTAAAAATGTTGCTGTCCCCTTTTGTTCGATCGAAAAAAAAGAGACGTCAACAATTTTAGGCTAGTTTAGTTTAGGTTTTATGCCAACAGAATCGCTACCATTGTTTTGTTATAGCTACCTAACTAAAAAGTAGAACAAAAGCTCACCAGTCGCAGCATTACTTAGAATTACTTAAATGTCAAGTAAAACTTAGTCCCCCACTAATCTGGTAAATGGAGTAATTTGTCTCAATTCTGGAGCCTAGTAATCTGTTCCATCCTCAGCCTCAAACTGTTCCCAGGCTGCTGCATGAAATAACGCAGTTTTATTACTTAACTTGCGCATTACTCTCGGTCTCGGGGGATTACCTATTAGTTTACATTCAGCAATCAATTAGATTAGGGCTTAGTAAGGCCTTGCGCATGGTGTCCACTAGAGCGGCGAAGACATACGCGATTTATGAACTATACTTGAATGTCGCCGAGGAGGTGGGCGATTAGACTACTGATGATTACTTCAACCTGTAATGTATTTTCCTTTGTACTAGTAAAAATAAAGTTAATTTTTTTATTTTGTTGTCCTGTATCTGAATCCCGCACAGTATGCACAACACTCGCGCTAGAGTTCAACAATCTTAGCAGTCGTAGTAATAATACACCGAATGTTGGTTCAAATCGTGCGATTTGCAGTAGAATTAGCTGATAGTAAAAGCTAGATAGAGAGAGAGAGAGAACAAAAGACTAAAAGTTATCGTAACGTGTCATTCATGCGATTACATACAATATTATTTCAAAACATTTGTGAATAAACAATAGTCCTTATATTTGAATAGCAAGTGTCTCGTCCCGCTCCTGCGCCGCCACAGCCTCAGATTAAGAGCAAGAGTTGATTCTTGTTTAAGGGCAAGTGTGATTTCTCTTTCGGGTTAGTGCGGATTAATCTATTCTTAAGTACTTAGTTGTCCTCTTCGTGTTTTGTTTGACTTAAAACGGGTTCAGGGAGTGACATACTTAGGCCCAACTAGTTTCTAATTGTCGGAGCTTACGGGACTTGACGTCGACGTAATCGTTAGGACTTGTAACTTTAGATGTTAGATTAGAGGGATGAAGTCTTTTGGGATGTCCATGTGATCCGGTTTGATGGGATGGATTGATAAGGGGAAATTTTGTACTCAGTGTAATAAGTCTCTAAGTTTGGATGGTAGTTTTTTATGGGCTAGGTACAACGAATAAGAAGCAGAATAATCTAATGAAACCCCTTTACAAGTGGTATAAACATCGCCGACTTTGGTACGTTCTTCTTTTCTACGTAACTGTGTAGGTTGTGCAAATCTTAATAACATGCTTTTGAATTCCATGTGACAGTCAGAGCCAAAAATAGAAAGGAATTGTAAGGAAAAACAAATTTAAATTGTCAGGTACAATCTACCGGGTTATTACGTTTCACAATAGCAAAAGTCACCCGATACGCTTGGCTGCTTCCTCGTTATTACAAGCTCGGCTTTGACTCGACAAATCCTCTCTCGACCCCGTTAGCCAATTTTCTCAAGAACTTGCACTAGACAAATGATCATAATGCTGTCTATACCTCGTTTGGAAAGAATCTTTTTAATTTGAATCTTCCCCTAATTTAAAACAGCTTAATTGATCCAACATTCACAAATTAAAAGAACCTCGATAAAACTCCGCATCAATAGGGGAGAACATTTTACATTTCTTAATAGTCATCGAAGCCTTTTCTTTTATCCTAATGTCGTTTTAAATGAAGAGGTTTCAACGCCACTCTGTATCAACTTCAGAGAGAACAATTTGAACCCTAACTGGTAGGAAATAAAAGTCTTCGTAGGCGTAAGGCTTAAAACAATGGTGTAAAAGAAATCAATCGCCACGGAAAAGGAGCTTTTTAATGAAATGGAGTAGAAAGGGCGCGGAGTCAACCGTTAACTTTAACGAGCCAGCTTTGTCATATTTTCTTTTGATTCAGCCCTAAATTTGGGAATGCAATTAATCTATCGATTGAGTTCTTTGTTTTTTATTCGAAATGATAGTCATATAAACTATGACTTCAACTCAAACGAATAATTCAACTAAAAGCTATAATTCTGTTGGGTCCTATAGATCCGGATAGAATGCACGTCTCTCCCGCAAAACGACATTTCGTCTTAATAGATCCAGATAAAAATCTTTATGAAATAAGATGTGATGAAGGTTCAAAATTCCTTCGTCGTCTGGAGTCATAGCTACGTCCGCCATGTCATTTGTCTAATCCAGCAACATGTATTTCCGGTGAGTTGCACCTCTTAATATTTACTGTGAAGCACATTGATATCGGCTGAAGATAGTTGTCTGTCGCGAGCTAAGCCCCGTCTTGTAAAGCATCCCGCAAGGTTCACTTATCACGCGTTCGCCAGATTAAACGTCAAGTAAAGTTCCGTCTGGTTCGGATGTTCCAGTTCGTACAGCCGGTAACGTGGCGCTCTCCCGCGCGGGCAGCACCACGTTCCAGTTCGTACAGCCGGTAACGTGGTGCTCTCCCGCGCGGGCAGCACCACGTTCCAGTTCGTACAGCCGGTAACGTGGCGCCAGCACCTACATGCATATTTTCTTTGCACTAGCGGTGCGCTTGTGAGTGCGGGTTCGACGCCGAACGTGAAATAACTTAGCAAGTGTAGCTGCGACCGAGAAACGTGCTCGTGAACTGTCCACGTTGAACCTAGTTCGATAGGTTCACATAGCTAACTAGGTTCACATAGCTAACTAGGTTCACATAGCTAACTAGGTTCACATAGCTAACTAGGTTCACATAGCTAACTAGGTTCACATAGCTAACTAGGTTCACATAGCTAACTAGGTTCACATAGCTAACTAGGTTCACATAGCTAACTGGGTTCACATAGCTAACTGGGTTCACATAGCTAACTAGGTTCACATAGCTAACTAGGTTCACATAGCTAACTGGGTTCACATAGCTAACTAGGTTCACATAGCTAACTGGGTTCACATAGCTAACGGTACCTCATGTTGATGTTCTTATTAATTATGGTTGCAAGCGCAACGCATCAAAGAACGTAGTAAATAATAATAATAACACTTTATTGCACTTAAATAAATAACAAAAATAAACCTTATATCTACAACTGAGTACCTACTAGGGCACATTTGCTGACTGCTTGCGGTGTGAGAAATAGACTGTTTACTAAACATTTTTAATTCTTTATTAATATCCGTTGAAATTTTCTTGTAATCAGCTTGTAAAGACTCAGTGTAGTATTGTACACTAATGTAAACAACCTGCCTTCCTGTGTGTAGTGGGGTGTTGCGATACCGCGCCCTGGTTGCGGGCCGCGGGCCGCTCGCGCTGCTTCGCGCGGCCCGCAACAGAATCCTCTCTAACGATGCTCTCGCCTCGTGCACTATGCAGGATCATCTTTCTATGTAGATTTAGAATAAACAAGCTGCAATGCTTGTTTATTCTAAATCTTTCTGTAATAATACAGTTCTTTGTGAGCGAACTATAGCCCTGAATTGGTACAGATAACAAAAAAATATACTATATTAGTATTCCTTGAGTTACGGTTTTAGTGTGGCTTTATTTTTTAAAGATTGACCATGCTCAACGATTTTCGTCGCTGCCTGTACGAGTACGAGTGTACGTTGAGTACAATGTTACAAGTTGTCATAGGCATGGCTTACCTGTAAATTGATGCGCAGGTTCATTTGTAACTACTTTTATTTTGTTTGGTATAGTTATAGTTTCCTACTACCATAATCGCTGGTAGTAGGAATCTAGAGCTAGGTGACGAACTAAGTACTAGGTTAAAACTAGGTATAATCGAGTTGAAAATCTATGTGAGCAGGAAGTACAAGTACCTAGGTAGTTAATGAATGAACAAAACTCATGATATTTAAAACAGAAACCGAAATACGTACGGAAAGGTAGATAGTAAAACTATGAATAATTACTTTTGATGTCGCCCGCAGTTAAATAAACAAGTTTCCAAGAATAAAGCACCGGAGAGAAATGAAACTCGCGCAGACATTTTACGATTGCGATTCAATTGCTGTCTTATTAAGGCTACTAATATAATATCTCACTTTCTTTAACGACTTTATCTTAAGACGACGGATAGGGGTGGTTCTAGCAAATAAATTATAAAATCTTGGTATTGTTGTAAATGAGCGTCATGCCAGCCAGCTGCAACCCTCGCAGTGGTGGGAGGGTGTAGGATACCCGCCAGCGGCTTTGGATGTTCTGTCCATTATAACGTTAAAAGGATACTTGTAACCCATGGGAACTGATTTCACTAGTTTGAGCGCAAAATGTAACAAATATCCATTCGTCCATCCATCTATCTTATCCATCCGAACTTCGCATTTACATGAGTGTGCTGGAGGAAGTTTCAAAAAGAGTTTCATTTCTACCGTTATGTATGTATTACAGTGTAACACCTCTAGTGGGCGCTCACGTGAAGTTGCATGAAATTCATGAGGAAGCGGCGCGTAGTTTTTTTTTTCGCCGCCGCTGCATTGTTCACTGGGTGGAGTTGTGTGGCACTGGCACTGGGGGAAATCATGAAAGTTTGTAACTGCTTTAAATTTACTGATATTGGTATTCATTTCAATATCTATTTATTTTTCAACACACTTGCTCATAAAATGGCTCTTATTTCACCGCAATTAGGCACATAATGACATCTGTAATCAAACTGTGACTCTTTCATTACTATTATTCACAAGTGAGTTTTACGCTTTTTAGGGTTTCAAACATCGGTTTTGAAACCCTTATGGTCTCGCTCTGTCCGTCCCCGCTCTTTCTTGAATATCTCAGTAACTACTGCAGCTATTAACTTGAAATTTGAAATAATGATACATTTCGTGCGCCATTACTGATTTTAAGAAAAAAATATATAAATAAATGAAAAATGAAAATGAATATTTTCAGTACAAATTTTGATGTTGAAATTTCAAAAGAGACCTAGGAAGACAAATGGGGTATCAAATGAAAGGTATCGTTTTGTACATTTCAAAACACTTTTTGAAATTTCTGTAAATTTCATACTTTTTGAAATATTTCAAAAAAAGTCGAAAAATTGACCATACCCCTCCCCCTATCTCCAAAGATTGCACACCGATCCACGTACAATGTATTAGGCGTTTGTAGATATCAATCTATATTTTACAGGAAAAATATAGAGAAGTCTGTAATAATAATAGTTTTTGAAAAATGGTCAAAAAGGGGGAGAATTTTTTTTCAAAAGGGGGGGTATCTACCTATGTGGGGTATCAAATGAAAGGTATCGTATTGACCATTTCAAAACACTTTTTGAAATTTCTGTAAGTTTCATACTTTTTGAAATATTTCAAAAAAAGACGAAAAATTGACCATTCCCCCCCCCCTAGCTCCGAAGATTGCAGACCGATCCATGTACAATGTACTAGGCGTTTGTAGACATCGATCTATATTTTACAGGAAAAATATAGAGAAGTCGGTAATAATAATAGTTTTTGAAAAATGGTCAAAAAGGAGGGGATTTTTTTTTCAAAAGTAGGGGTACCTACCCAAGTGGGATATCAAATGAAAGGTATCGTTTTGACCATTTCAAAACACTTTTTGAAATTTCTGTAAGTTTCATACTTTCTGAAATATTTCAAAAAAAGACGAAAAATTGACCATTCCCCCCCCCCTAGCTCCGAAGATTGCAGACCGATCCATGTACAATGTATGAGGCGTTTGTAGACATCGATCTATATTTTACAGGAAAAATATAGAGAAGTCTGTAATAATAATAGTTTTTGAAAAATGGTCAAAAAGGGGGGGAAATTTTTTTCAAAAGGAGGGGTACCTGCCTATGTGGGGTATCAAATGAAAGGTATCGTTTTGACCATTTCAAAACACTTTTTGAAATTTCTGTAAGTTTCATACTTTTTGAAATATTTCAAAAATAGTCGAAAAATTGACCTTTCCCCCCCCCCTATCTCCGAAGATTGCAGACCGATCCACGTACAATGTATGAGGCGTTTGTAGATATTGATCTATATTTTACAGGAAAAATATAGAGAAGTCTGTAATAATAATAGTTTTTGAGAAATGGTCAAAAAGGGGGGGAATTTTTTTTCAAAAGGGGGGGTAACTACCTATTTGGGGTATCAAATGAAAGGTATCGTTTTGACCATTTCAAAACACTTTTTGAAATTTCTGTGAGTTTCATACTTTTTGAAATATTTCAAAAAAAGACGAAAAATTGACCATTCCCCCCCCCCCCCTAGCTCCGAAGATTGCAGACCGATCCATGTACAATGTATGAGGCGTTTGTAGATATCAATCTATATTTTACAGGAAATATATAGAGAAGTCTGTAATAATAATAGTTTTTGAAAAATGGTCAAAAAGGGGGGGAAATTTTTTTCAAAAGTAGGGGTACCTACCCAAGTGGGATATCAAATGAAAGGTATCGTTTTGACCATTTCAAAACACTTTTTGAAATTTCTGTGAGTTTCATACTTTTTGAAATATTTCAAAAAAAGACGAAAAATTGACCATTCCCCCCCCCCCCCTAGCTCCGAAGATTGCAGACCGATCCATGTACAATGTATTAGGCGTTTGTAGATATCAATCTATATTTTACAGGAAAAATATAGAGAAGTCTGTAATAATAATAGTTTTTGAAAAATGTCAAAAAAGGGGATTTTTTTTCAAAAGGGGGTACCTACCCATGTGGGGTATCAAATGAAAGGTATCGTTTTGGCCTTTTTAAAACACTTTTTGAAATTTCTGTAAGTTTCATACTTTTAAAATATTTCAGAAAATTGATTGTCCAAATAATTGGCAAATGTTTGAAACCCTCGGCGCGCGAGTTACACTCGCACTTGGCGGATCTTGTTTTTATTTTATTGGTTGAGTTGCTTTGTTCTTTAAAAAGTTTCTATACAAAAAAGATTTTGTTCAATAGTACAAATTAACTTTTTGGTTTATTTTAAATATTGTAAATGTTTCCCAATTTTTTTTCCAATAATAAAAATAACATATAAAAAAACAGAAAATGGCAAATGCTAAAATTAGCGAGCCCAAAAAAAAAAAAAAACTTTTTATCCACTAAATAAAATGATTATTTTATTCCCAAGTGTGTTGAGAAACGTCGTATGATACACGTCTGTATTGGTGATCACCGTCCTCGACCCTCGTCTAACGGCTCGGGTCTCAATAGCACCTCAGCGGTAATCACTTGATGAACATGATTGGGTTAAAATAGATACATTTATTGATGCTTTGACGGATTCTGTCACACACTTTTCAAGTTATCAGGGCATAGTCATTTTGGGAGACTTTAATGTGAATTTACTGGATTCTAATAATAGTCTGTCAAAAAAACTTTCGGAGTTTCTTAGTTATACTGGTATGACTCAATTTGTACCTTCCGCAACTCACTTTACAAACAGCTCTGAAACACTCATTGATGTAATATGTGGTGACTGCCGAATTAGGAATGTTAAAGTGCATAAAATCACATCGTCTGTTGGACATGCCTTTATTACTGCTATGCTTAATATTAAAAAAGAAAAGATTCATCCTAAAACTATTATATACAGACCTCTTAAAAATATTGACCGGAAGCAATTTGATACGGACATTTCAAATGTTGACTGGCGTTCTTTCTTTAATGCGACTTCAGTTGACGGAATGGTAGAAGTTTTCACTAATATTGTTACGAACTTACTTGATGTTCATGCACCTATTAAATCTATTATTATTAAAGATAAACCTGCACCGTGGATTACAGATACTATTAAAATAATGATGGACCATCGCAATGCTGCTCATGAGAAATATCGTAAAACGAAGCTAGAGGTACACAAACAATATTACAAGGAATTGAAGTCACTAGTTAATAAGGGCATATACAATGAGACGCGCGCTTATTATAACCATCGTATAAATAATGAGCATAGTGAAAAACAATTATGGAAGAATATTAAACAAGATGTTCTCCCTACCTCGGGTGGTAATAATTATCTTCCAGACCACTTAAACGACCCTACTGTAATAAATGAACATTTCTTAAATATCCCAGGCAATAATTCTGTTCCAATTTCTACTTTAACATATTTTGAATTTAATAAATTTAACGATACTGTTTTTTCTTTACAGCCCGTTGATGATCAAGAAATCACTAAAATTCTTCTCTCTATTAAAACTAACGCTGCAGGAGTTGATGGTCTTTCGATGGATATGGTACTACTAACCTTACCATATACCTTGCCTCTGATAACTGCCATCGTCAATAAGTCTATTCTTACCTCAGATTTTCCTAGTCTGTGGAAAATTGCTTCAGTAAATCCTATTCCTAAAGTACCAAACCCAACTGCTGTAAACGATCTAAGGCCCATCAGTGTTCTCCCTGTTCTGTCAAAGGTCCTCGAAAAAGTGGTTTATAATCAACTTAGTAACTATGTCGAGCGCCACAATATATTGCCTGATGTACAGTCCGGTTTTCGTAAAGGTAGGGGGACAACCACTGCCCTTTTGGATGTAGTGGATAACATTATTGTTGACCAGGACCGTGGTTTAGCCACAGTCTTGATCCTGCTTGACTTCTCGAGAGCTTTTGACTCGCTTAATATTCCGCTGCTACTCTCTAAACTGTCATATTATGGAGCAGATACTAACACCTTGAAATGGTTTAACAGCTACTTGAGTAATCGATCTCAGTATGTTCAGATTAGTAGAGATGATGGCACTAAATTAAAGTCTCCAAACAAACCATTGGACCGTGGGGTACCGCAAGGGTCTATCCTTGGACCCCTTTTATTTATAATATATAGCGCTGATATTTGTTGGGGTATAGAACATTGTAAATATCACCTTTATGCCGACGATACACAGTTATATCTACCCATGACCGCGAGTGATGTGACCGTTCAATTGAAGCAACTCAATGAGGATTTAGATCGTATAGCCATATGGTCTCAAAATAATGCTCTTGTACTTAACCCTAATAAGTCAAAGTTCTTAGTGCTTGGCACAAAAAAGCAACTAAATACTTTTTCCAATGTTACCTTAGATTTAAATATTTTAGGTCATAGCATAGAGCAGGTGAGTGAAGCCAGGAACCTTGGAATAGTATTTGATAATGCACTTAGGTTTGAGCGCCACATTTTGAATTTGGCACAAAATTGTTTCTTTAGACTTAAGCTGCTCTACAAAATCAGGCATTATCTTAAGGAAGAGGTTCGTGTAAAAGTGTGTGAAACTCTTATACTATCGAAACTTAACTATGGGGATTTAGTGTACGGTCCGCGTCTTACATACAAAACTAGCCGCCTTATACAAAGAATTCAAAACGCATGCTGTAGATTCTGCTATCATATCCCGCCACGAACACACGTCTCACCATACCTAAACAATTCCTCAACGCTAAATATGGCCTCGCGACGGGCTTTGCATTTGGCAACACTGGTTCATGGTGTCTTGACATTCGGTACTCCTATATACCTGTTCTCAAAACTGGATCAGTCACGTACCAAGTATAGCACTAGGCCAAATAAAAATTTGTTACACTACTCTAAACACAAAACAGCTAGGTTTCGGGGCAGTTTTAGGTACCAGGCAACCAAATGTTGGAATAATATTCCACCACCGCTCCGGCTGTTAAAATCCAAATTCACTTTTAGAAAACGGCTAAAATGTGTTATTTTGGGTCAACAAAAGTCTGGGTTACCTGGTTCCGATGCCCCCTTCAAATGTTAGATTTTAGATTATTATTATTTTAGTACTTATATTAATCTTTTTTTTGTCATTTTTAAATATTGCAACGCACCGATCTAGACATATTTATTTATTTACATCTTATTTTTATACACATCACATACCTATATATTTTTCTTTCAACGGCTAATACATAACACTTAATATATTGTAACTGAGTGAGCTTATTTACTTTTTTTTTTTTTATGTAATATTTTATAATCACAGGGTCCTGTGATTGTTCTTGTTCTGGTCTAGGCAGAATAACAGCGCCTTCTGTTCATAACAGTTGGCATTATGCTGAGCCTGGGCCCATTTGCTACTGCAGCACACACTGATAACCTAATTATACCTTTTTCTATTAATTTTCTACATTTTTATTTAACTAGTTTTTCCACTCGCAATATTGTTCTTTATTTTTGAAATGTGTTTAATTTTTGTTTCAGTATTGTAAATTTATTGTGTGTAATTGTAGTGGCAAATAAATGATATGTCTATGTCTATGTCTATGTCTATCACCAACATTACACACTTGTACCATAATGTACCATTATACTAGTTTCTGTCCGCAGTTTCGCACGCGCTGTTTCTATGTTTAACGGTTCTTTCTATCCGATGGGAACTCATTTGGGGGTATAAGAAATGTTCATATTTTTTATTACATGTTTTATTCCAGCTTACATCTATGCAAAATGTCAACCCGATATGTTTTATAGTTTTGTCGCGGAGAAGTTATAAACATCCGTCCAAGCCGTCTGTCCATACAAGCTTTCGCATGTGGAATTGTCCAGCATTATTTACTCATTAATTCACACAGCATTATCTAGCTTCAAGCTAAGCAGAGCTTGTGTTATGGGTACTCTTTGAGGTTAAATTGTCTAAGTGGGTACTAGATACTAGATAACTGACTTATATATTGTAGCACAATACTAAGATAATATTTTTAATTATATACCCTGAACAAATGTCTGCAGATCGTATAAACATTTGTCCCGCCCGGCTGACCGTCGCCCACCGCGCCACCGTCCGGCTGACCGTCACCCACCGCGCCACCGTCCGGCTGACCGTCACCCACCGCGCCACCGTCCGGCTGACCGTCGATCACCGCGCCACCGTCCGGCTGACCGTCGCCCACCGCGCCACCGTCCGGCTGACCGTCGCCCACCGCGCCACCGTCCGGCTGACCGTCGCCCACCGCGCCACTGTCCGGCTGACCGTCGCCCACCGCGCCACCGTCCGGCTGACCGTCGCCCACCGCGCCACCGCGCCACAGAGGTCGTCATAATAATGAGTATTAGTGGGATTATTATCTAGTGTACAGTGACATGTTCTCATCTAGTATATATTGGTACTAATGGTACCATCTATATAACTAGGTATTTTTAAGTGGTACTATGTACTTACTATTTGACGTGTAATACCATATTTTTACCAATAAATGAACCATTGAACCATATTGTGCGGACGTCACATCGCCTAGGTCTAACTAATATCTAGTTCCATAATCTACGTTTGATTAATAAATAATCACATCTATAGATCAAAAAGTCCATTCGCTGTCAATCAAGCTCTCTCCTTGGATCCAATGGGCTAGTGGGATCGTGCGCGGCACGGGGCGGCACGAGGCGGCACGGGGTGGCACGGGGCGCCGGTGGCGAGCCTCGTTACGCGCCGAATGGACCTGGTTCATTGCCTAACGATGCACGGTGCCTCTGATGTGCGGAGGATCCCTCGGATTAGACGGACCCATTCATTTATTGTACTATTGGGATCATATAAGTACATAGACCTATATTTTTAGGTGGCTTTTGTTGACCAGTATATATACGTATGTGTGCTGGGCTTATTATATATATTTTTTTGTTTTTGCTTTTGGGTACCATCTCACATATTATGTAAGGGGAGATGTACCTAGAATGGAACACGCTTTCCCAGGAGGAACTTATTCGCTTGAGATTTGAAGACTCCGAGATTGCTTTCTACCGGGAAAACAAACGCAGGTAGTTCGTTCTTTTCTTTACCGGAAAGTTATAATTAATGTATAGAGAGAAAACGTTCGGGTCGACCATGTGGAATTTCATACGTATGTACACTTGAATACCACCCGAACCTACCAACTAGTGTGGTATTCACCGACTAGGGTGGTATTCACCGACTAGGGTGGTATTCACCGACTAGGGTGGTATTCACCGACTAGGGTGGTATTCACCGACTAGGGTGGTATTCAAGTGTAAACCTCCGTCTCTGTGATGATGATAGTTATAGATTTATTAGGATGTGAGACCTAATGATCTCGTTGATCTTCCAGTGCCCGACCACCAACGAGATCATTGGGTTCATTTATCAACAAGGGGAGAGTTGTACTAGCGCCGGCCTGAGAGGAACGCCTCAAACATAGAAAAATCCCAGCGGTGGATTCACTAGGGTTACGATGATGATAAAGTGTAAGTCGAAGAGATTTTCTCAGCAGGGCTAATGTTCAACGTTCTAATTAATTTATCTAAGAAATTAATAATACTGGATACTAGTAGTAGATTTTTAGAGGTGTTTCTCGTGTGTTGGTGATGGATGCTCACATAGAACTGCTACGGTCAGACATCATTTTGAGATGTGATCATAACATTATTTTCACGCCAGTAGTGGCAAAACAAGTAGGTCATAATTAATTTTATATTTTAATATAATTGCATGATCACACCATGTTAATACTCATTTCGTATTCTTATAACAAAAATATTCAGTTATACACTTTTACAAGTCTGACATTTTTGCAATCAAAAATATAAATTAAGAAAAATACATTATCAGAAATGAATAATTACAACTAGTTTTTAAACTCAAATCTCTTTTCTAAAATTCTAAGCAGTTACCAGAAGGCAGGTTGCCCAGAATGCTGGCAACATTGCCACGTTGAATGGCATTGCTAATTCGTTGACCGAAATAAAAGCCAGCATTCCCATCATATGTGGACTTTATTAGGAGTTTTGTAATTTCTTTATATATTGCAATTAAAATATATGACATGTATTTTTCGTGCACAGAACTACTGGGACAACTTTGGTCCCAATCGTCTTGTGCACAGAACTATAGTACAAAAGAACTGGGATAGTAAATAAGCGGTAAGTCCACCCGCTTCGTCAGATAAAAACTTCTTTCGCGCGTGTAAATTGTGTTATTTGATACCTTGTTTATATGAAAAATCAGGAGCGAACGAAGGTGAGCGACGCGTTATTAAATTCTAAAGTATTTTCATTTCAGCGCAAATTTTGTAGGAATATAATTCCGTGCGTATTCGAATACTTTGATGTTTCTTGCAAACAATTTATTTATTAACTTTATTATCATTGATCAAGTTCTTACAAAATTATTGGTAAAGCGTATTGAAGTAGAGCATGGCGAAAAGTTTGAGAAACACAAAGAACAAAGAAATCAAAGTAATAAATAGAAATGAGAACGATTAGACTAATGTATTGCCTGCCCAGCGCGCCGCGTGAGGATTACCAGTTAACGCCATTCTCGTGGGATAAACTAAAGCCAGCAGTGGACCAACATAGGCTACTGAGGTGAGAAAATGTATTGGTCGCGCACGACACGCGCCGCGCGCCGATCTCGGAGAACACGACAGTGTGTTAACACAAGTCCTTTTGCTTATCTTGAATTGCAAATGTTAACTTAAAATTCAAGTTAAAGCGGCGGCCATTAGCGCGCCAATATTTCATTGTTAATTTTAACGAGGTCCTCGGGGCGGAATGCCTAAGGGATGATTTTTTTAAATTAAAAAAGTTTGTGTGATTTTTGGGACGCGTGACGCGATCTGTCCTCAGAGTAAACGGGGGAGATTTCGATCACGACGGAAAGAGAGACGGAAAGTTCAAAAATACCAACAGTTAATTAGTTTAGCTAAGTTGTTCCTGGCTGTTGAAATTACCCGCAGTGTCTATCTGCCATGACTGGTGCTGAGGACCGCTATTTTGTTAATCTCTCTCTCTTTTGCGTTCCTCTCAAACCCTCATCTTAAAATGGTAATGGTACAACTGCGACCCGTCTATGGAATGCTCTCCCCCTAGACATCAGAAGTTCCAAATCTCTCCCAATCTTTAAAAAAAAATGCTTCATCAGCATCATCTATCATTGTAAAAATTAGACAGACTTCAAATATGCTTAAGTAAGTTTATAAAAATGATTGACGGTTATGTCGGTATACATTTTTTTTTTCGAGAGCGGCCGTCTTTTTTCTTATTACAAGTCCAGTCCATCCTCAGCTTGTCTGGAAAAGAGTGCTTGCTCATATCTATTGGAGGCCGCCTTTTTACTTGGTTTACTCTTATCATTTACTCGTGAACAGTTTTCTGTGTTTGTTTGGTACAATGAATCTATCTATCTATCTTTTATCAAGATAAAATGTTTAGTTGGTTGTTAAAGCATACACCACACATTTTTTAGAGCTTCAAAACTATAGTGGTCTCAATCTGCCCTTCTTTCTTGAATATCTCAGTAACTACCGTAGCTATTAACTTGAAATTTTGACTTATAATTCATATTATGCGAGATAACAGATTAAAAGAAAAAAAAATTCAGTACAGGCTGTAGTGATTTGTTATGTCAAAGTTTTAAAAGATAGATAGGGTAAAATACTTTTATGTTTTAGTAGGTTTCGCAACTTTTTCTTGATAAGTATGTTTTGAAAAATGTAAAAATAAAACCATTCTTCATTCAGAATTACCATTCACTTCAATTACATTTCACACATACCAATTTCTATTTCTGAAGTTTGCGGAGCGATCCTCGTAAAATGTATCTGTCGTTTGTATAGTTATTTCTATGTTTTACAGGATACATATAGGGAAGGCTGTAAAATTTTGAAAAATGGTCAAATGGGAGTGTGTTTTTTTTGTAACGTGGAGCTACTACCTACCAGCGTGGGGTATCAACTGAAAGGTATCGGTACAGTTTTTAAAATTTATATAGGTTTCATACTACTTTTCATATGGAGCGCTCTACAAAATTAGGAGATTAGGGGCTGGTGGTAAATATTTTGACTGTTTTCAACATATTTCAAAAAATAAGAAACCTGCCAAAATTTTAAAAACAGTTTGGGATGTACAAACTCATACCATTACCTATATAATACAAATAATACCATTATAATAATACCATTATATAATACAACATTAGGTTTGGTAGCCCCCGTTTCAAAAACAAAATCCCCCCTTTTTGACCATTTTTCAAAAAGGTTTATTTTACAGACTACTCTATATTTTTCCTGTAAAATAGATCTACAAATGCCACATACATTTTAGATATATCGCTCTTTAAATTTCGGAAATAGGGAAAAACCTAAAAATAATGACAGTTTCCGGAAATAATTCAAGAAGTACCTACCTACTATTTTTCGGTATTTTTTGTTATAGAATAATAAAGACTCTATCCGCTACATCATTCGAACATTTGTCAAGTGTTTAATTATGTACTATAGACATATTCACCTCGGCGCGCGAGTTACACTCGCACTTGACGGATCTTGTTTAAATGACATCACAATATACCACAGGCCTGGTGAAGAGCCATCATGGAAAGAAGCCTTGACGTTGATCTATAAACCAATCACGTGGTCACGACTCGATTAACACTAAATAAACAATTTACACAAAATATTCATTTTCCCTCGCGGCAGATTCCGCAGACCTTTCTACAAGATGTTAAATTAAGGTACCTCTCGCCCCCGCCTCCCCGGCCGGTATCACTCGATAATTTCCCTCCGGTACCTCAGGTACATTCAACATTGCTTATGTATGGATTGCAGGATACGATTTCTCATAATAACTCTGGTCTTTCGAAAAAATTACAATGAATACTCCGTTAGCCAGCTTCAAGTAGGTGTACCTAGCAAATGTATTAATACCACAACATCTATTTCCCTAACATCCATAAAAATAAACAAAATGAAGGTCTTTGTCGTAATGTCAAAATGACAGATTTTTACTGAATGCAACATACAATAAAAATTAAAATTAGGACCACAGAGCTTTCGATTTCGTCATAGCTAGAAGCTTTGGTTTGGTTAAAAGTTGAAACTGTGACAAAACCACGAAGCTGATTTAGGATGTAATTTAAGCTATGTAGAGGGCGATGTCAGTGCGACAAGATCGCCAACATGAGTCCTAGACCTGAGCACTACAATATAGTATCAGGAACCTACCAATGCCCTCAACTTAAGGATTCAAATGAAGCTCAATTTGTTGAGTGCTTTAGTAATCCATGTTCCACCTTAATTACGACTATGCAGAATTTTATCTTTGGCTGAAATTTTGTCTCTTTCCAGTTTTCCCTTACTTGGATGAATTGAATATTGGCCGGTGTTAATTACTTAAAATTTCACCGCTTATCTACTAATAAGAAATGCAGAAGGTACTTCTAGACTAGGAAAAAACATAAATCAGTTCCCATGGCATAGAAAATAGCCCTTTAACTTTTCCATTGGAACATCGCATGCGAAGCCGCAAGGAAAACCATTTGTTCATACAGTTGCATTGAAAATAAATAATAATGCTGGATAATTCACACAGCATTATCTAGCCCCAAGGTAAGCAGAGCTTGTGTTATGGGCACTAGATAACTGATATACGTAATATTATACATTACATAGATAGATATTTTTAATTATACATAGAAAACACCCAGACCAACGGAACAAATTTCTGCAGATCGTACACAAATTTGTTCCGAGGCGGGGATCAAACCCGCAACCTCTTGCGTCGCAGGCAGACTCTCGAGGTCGTCTAAAACGTCGAAAACAATGCAACCTACATTTTATGAACAAATCAATTTCTTTTCATCTCTCTTCTCGCATAGAACTAAGTTGATTACAATGTGTGCTCATCTAGGAGCGGTAGTTCCGCGACTAATATTGACTGATGAAATTATTGCAGAGTCGCGCGATTTGAACAAATCATCTCGAGTCGCTAGCGAATGTACCCCGCGTTCGCTAACTGGTTCAATATCAATTGTGTTCTTAACCTAGAAACTTGAAGCTTTTGTGGAGATAACAAATTGCTTTTGTAGTATTATTGGAGAGTTCCACCTCGTTGCTTTCCATTCACTCTAATTTATTGAACGTATGTTATGAAAATATTGTCTAAATTACAGTTTACGTGAATGTGTTAAGCATTGAGATTAATTTTCGTCGTTTTATTTTAGTTTACATGGAAAATAAACATGGAACCATAAAAACAATTTTAGTTTATCGTTTATTTAAAGTTTTAATGAATGATCGTTCTCTGGGTGCTGTGGGGTGTTGTTATTCTGTAAGTTAGAGCTCACGCGACACGTCGTCGAGGGTCGTAGACTTGTAGCGGCTCCGGCATGCACGCCGAGGCCCGCAAGGTACGCTTATTGCATTTTTGAGTATATTTTCCCCTTTCTCTGCCCTCCCGGGCAGACTTGGACTTGGTCCGACTCGCTCCATGGACCGCCGCGGTGCGACTTTCCATTTTATGTGCTCGTACATTATGATGCTCCGAGAATTCATGCTGAGATGCGAACTTGCATGCACTTTGACAACGAAACTGGCTTTTCAAACTTATTTAATGTATTATAAAAGTGAAACTTATAACTAAACAAGGTTCGAGTCGTTAATATTTTTAATAGAGAGACTTCCGGTCTATTCTCATGTACCTAACCTGAATGCAGTCTCATAAAAGCAAGTAGGTACCTACAACATTACAATGTTTCATAGCATTTAGCAAAGGAAAGCAAATGTTCCCCCAAGTCGTTTATAACAAAATCTACATTTAACTTACAAGGAACATCGTGTTATGCAAGAAATGAATTATTCATTCATAAATAGCATCCACAATCTACCAGTACGCGCCTACAGCTAGCTCACTCTTAAAACTTGCAAAGGGGAAATTTCAAAATGCAAATGGGAATGAACGAACGATGCACGACCTGGCTACGGCTCACTACAAATACACATGTGGTCTAGATATAGATAATTAGCAATATTCTTAGCTTATTATTTTCAGCCAGAACTCGACATATCTCGACAGATCTCGGAAAGCAATACACCCCATAACACTATGCGTTAATAACCAAAACCGAAATGATGCTGTAGTTTTAATCCCTCTCAGCTAAACAACGTATAATGGTCCACTGCTGGACGCAGGCCTCCCGCTGATAAACGCTTTATTGGCTTTTATCTCATAGGGGGTAATGACCATAATCCCCATGCTGGGCATGCGAGTTGGTTGGTTTAGTTTTAAGTATACCTATTTAATAATTATGCCCCTTTTCACCAGGTCTATACTTGATATGTCAAAATCAGAGCTTGTCGATACGTCGTCTTCTGGTCGCTTCATTAGTTTCAGAATATTCATGTCCCAAGTTACCTCTTAAAAAGGTCTGACGATTTTATTTCAAAGTGAAAAGTTTGGAAGTAACCAAAGAATTTTTTGATAAGAATTTCATCAGATTTTTCTATTTTTTCCGCCGCTGCTGGTTTGATTCGAGAGACAGATTGAGATTTGAGTCGTGTTCGGGATCTCATAAATAATTTACCTCCAATAATCCGCTACGGCAGAGTGGTTACGTTTCGGATTAATGTTATTGCGAGGCCGCTGTCCGCTGAAGTGCCCTGTTTATGTGCGATCATAAAAGTTTGCTTGCATTGGAATCCGATCTGGCAGAGAGGCGATGTCTTTCCAATCAGAGAGAGCTTTTTACTCCCGACCGGTAGTGAATGAAGTTATTCTGAAGCGGTCAACCACCGTCTACTAATTAGGAATCAGTGAACATTATTCTTTATTAAGTTAGCCCCGACACGAAATCCATAAAACTATAGGTCTATCAACGTAACTCGTAAATCTGGAGTCTCACTTTTGTTAAACAAATTACTCGTAAAGCTTTCGTGAGTCGATCGGATAGTTAGGGACAAGTTGGGCGCCGCGCCGCGCCGGGTGAAGCTGGACAAGTTTCGGGAACTTGGCCAGAGACAGAACGAGTTTGTGGCGTCGCCCTCTTAGAGCTTTCACACACGAACCGATTTGCTATGTGAGACATATGGGAACAAGGAAACCATGCAAATGTAATGCCAAAGCAACTGTTATATTAAGTAGATACAATTTTTATGTTTTATTTACTTGTTTGTTTGTATTTTTATATCGGACGAATGTTTGTACGCTGATTAGCTAGGATTCATCAAATCTCTCGTCAACGTCAATGGCAATTTATTAATTTATATATTATGTATTTCAAGAAAGCCGGAATTGTAGCTGACAGGAGATTTGATTATTGATGTGAGGTAGTCAGCGTCAGAATAACCAGAATCTATGTAACCCTCACAATTTAAACCGTATACATTATACATGATTTATGGAGAATAGACAATTCATATCACTCAAAGTTCTTGAGAAGACAAATGTAACAAACCGTTTATGAGTTCCCATGGCCACCTTGTTCATAGTTCATAGTTAATTTATTAATAACTTTCACAGGTTACAGGTCACATAATAAATATTAATAAAATTATGTAAGAACATAACTACATAAACTATTTAAATAACAATGAATACAATGAATAATGAATACGCAAATTATAATCAGACCAGCTCGATGGTACTGTGACATTATAGTATCACCGAACTTATTTAAGAATTTTGAACTTCAGCTCAATCGGTTGAGAATAACTGGACTAAAATTCAGTTGCCAGGTTCGTACCACACACATGAAGCTAGATAAAAGATAGTAAAAAGCACAAGCGTATGAAATCAACTCATATAAATAATTTTTCTAATTTTCTTCTTTTAATTGGGCTGCCTCTGTACTGTGAACATGTAGAGTACCCGGGGTGAGGCCTCCATGTCGGGGTACGTCGTGTCGGAAGGAGTAACTCCCCGCAATCCTCTGCAATCTCTGTTGATTCTGTCTCCGCGTAAACTTTAATTGCCCAAGAAGTGGTGCGAGGCGGTCAATGGTACAATTTGATACCAATTGCGGATCTCGTGTCGGGTTACAGAGCAGTGATGACGTTCACCATTTTGACATAAGGGTTTCATCCGTTTCAGCTTCGATTTTGTTCTGAAATGTCTCCGATATATTTTCAGAATAATACGGGATATATCTTATATCATAATCGGTGTACGAAGCCGATATATGGACTTTGAACTCCGGGTCCGTTTCAGGGATATTTCATTTGTTTATATTTCTTTACAAATGCTTTTAAAACGTTCTTTTGTGAATGTTCTTGCGATAATGATCATAAAAAACTTTATAAATCTTCTAATAACAACGAGTATGTAACCTTGTTGAAATACATATTATAATTTTAAATTTAATGATTAAACTTTAATGATTAAAGTGTTAATCAGTTCCGTAAATTATAAATTTTCTAAGATACCATTGTCAATAAATAATCATCATGCACAAAGGATAATAATTTAACCCCTGAATCCCCTCTATTACTAGCACGTAACAATAGAGAATCCATTGTGCCTGCGACGCGACGCCGGATACCGAGAGGTTAAGCAGTGTTGTCGCACCCGCGTGACTTAATATACAATAGAAAGTTGTCTTTACTACTAAGATTTATTGTATGGAGTTATTTAGTAAGGGATGTCAAGTTGCGTATAATATCCTCCTAGCGGAGTTGGAGCCACGGCGACGGCGCGGCGGCAGCGCCACAGGCTTGTGCACAAGGACCTAGCCAGGCTAATATTTTGTTAGTAACAGTTATCGTTTAGTTTTCTATTTGATGCTTATATTTCGAATAATTTGTAGATAATAAGCAAAATCTTGATTTTGCACTATCGCCGCTTTGCTCTGTCCCGCTCCTATGAACGCAAAATCCTATGCCTATCCTTTTCACAAAATGGTGTCATTAGGTCGCAGTCTTAATGTGCAAAGACACGCACTTGTGTGTCTATACTTATGTGTTCAAACACTGGTGCACTCTTAATTCATTCACTGTCATAGTCCGGAGGGGCGTCAAGCGGAGGATTACTGCTTAACGTGCATTCTGAGGGACGTGGGTGTTACACCGGCAAAATCCTGACCACTATAAACAGCTGCAGGGATTTTCGTTATGATAGAAAAATAAAAATAAAAATGATTCGCCGAAGCGGGTTGTGATCCCGGCATCTCATTGGATGGGATAGTAATACAAGGGAAATGCGTACGTAAGTATAAATTAAGAATTCCGGTAGCGCCGGGCGCGAGCTCAACCTCCTGAGTTTATTATTTAGTCCGAGGCGTATTAATTAGAGGCCCGTTTTAATATTTATCAGGCGAGGTCCAGCTTGGCTGCAACTTCGCTACTTTAGGCCCAGACTTACTTCCGTATTTATTTTGAACTGGGACTTTCAATATTTCTGAAAACTAAAGAAATAAGAATTTCGAAACGAATAAAACAATTCTCGGCAATGCTTCGCAACTGAAATGGTCTTACATCGAAAGGGATAGATAAGCAAACACCGATTTTGTCATTAGTTTCGATAAAATTTGGTAAGAAGCGATGCGTTGTTTCAACACTATCCTAATCAATCCTAATCTAGAACCGTAATCGCGCACCTGATACCGAGTAGGTAGTTTATCTTGAACGTTGCTCTCCTATTTATATCTCAAGAAATAGAACCGTTGCCTAATTTGTCTTTGATATTGCTTTATTTACAACATCAAAGGAGGGTAATTAGTAAAAGGGAGGCGTTAGTGGATGATAATTTTATGAATAAATTACTTAAGAATACAAGAAAACAACCTGATATTCCTGATGTAGACAGACGGATAATCAAATTTGAAAGTTTGTTTTTTTATTTTTGGATCATTGGATGATGGTAACCTTTTCTGTTACAACTACTGAACGGATCGAGCTGAAATTCTGGCAGAATATCAGCTCCCATCTACTTCAGAGTAGTAAGGCAATCATGCTGAGTCGAGACCTTTTTGCTGCTGTAACACAGCAGTCAGTCTTTTTACCACTTTTTTTTTCAAATTATATTCTTATGTATGTTTTGTACTGCAGCAGCAAATAAATAAATGTCTATGTCTAAATTTTTTATACTTACAGGAAGTTCTGAGCTTGTTATACAATATAAATAAATAAATAATGCTGGACAATTCACACAGCATTATCTAGCCCCAAGCTAAGCTAATATACTTTTATCCCATACTTAAATCAATTTGCGTGCAAAGCCGCGGGCAGAAACTAGTTTATTTATAACACACGTATGGTGCCCTCGAGAAACATGCACCATTCTGGCGAGCTTGCGCAGTGACAGCCTTAATCAACTGCCAAGCTACTACAGTGGCTAGTTTGTTTGAACTTATAATGGCCGTCGGCAATGACCTTGTAATGACCTTGAGAAAAAAGGGGCAAAACAAGTTTAGGTGTCTTCTGAAAAAAATCATTTATTTATGAAAAGTTGAATTATGTTTGTCTCGTACAATATAATTTTTAAAACAGTAATTAAATAGTCTTACAATTCCCAGTGAGTTATCTCCTCGCTTATTAAG
This sequence comes from Eupithecia vulgata, assembly GCA_946478455.1. Lineage (NCBI taxonomy): Eukaryota > Metazoa > Arthropoda > Insecta > Lepidoptera > Geometridae > Eupithecia > Eupithecia vulgata. Next base: position 796,954 of record OX297862.1, on the reverse strand, counting down.
TCTAGAGGAATGTAATAAAGTACAATTAACAGATTAAATAAGTCCGTTGTTTATAAAGAAGAACAAAAGTAGGTACCTAATACAATACAATACAATACAAAACTCTTTATTGTACACCACAAAAAAAACAACAAACAGACATAGACCTTAAACATAAAAGTACATTGGGCGGCCTTATCGCTTAGAAGCGATTTCTTCCAGGCAACCTTTGGATGGAGATAAATTTGAAAAATTTGTGAAAGGCAGGGGTGTACCATAAATATACATAATAATTATTATATAATCATAATTAACAATTATTCTTTAGGAAGTAGATTTTTATAAAATATAGAATAATATATACGGAATAAATAAATACCAAGAACAAAAAATAAATAAATAAAAGTACCTACCAGTGTTCACTTTTTCGATAGATAAGAATCTTTGACGCGAGCTTTGAATTCAGCTTTCCTAATGGACTCTTGGCAGTGCAAATTATTAAATTTTTAGCATATAATATTTTTGATCCCGTTATAAATAGTATAACGCAGTTACCCGACGAGCCTGTATGTGTAGTTAGTAGTAGTACTAATGAGGGCATTAAAACGGCAGTGTCAGTAAATGCAAATTTAAACTGATCACAACGACAATGGGGAAGCCTAAAGCATTTCATTTAGTCCATCAGAATATACAAGGCTTACCCAGCAAAATCTTAGAATTAGAACTATTTTTAAATTATTTAAATGTAGATGTTATGTGCTTAACAGAACACTGGATTGTAGAAAATCAGTTACTTCCCTTTTATTATAATTATTGTTTTGCAAGTTCCTATAAAAGAAAAGCTGCAATACTTGGTGGCTCTTTGATTATCGTTAAAAATAGTGTAAAATGTAAAGAACGGAAAGATATTGTAAACCTTACTATTGAGAGGACTATTGAACTTTCATGTGTGGAACTGGAGCGGCATATCATAGTGTGTGTGTACCGCCCCCCCGATGCAAATCAGGTAGCTTTTGAATGTACTATGGAAGAAGTTTTGTTGAAAGTATTTACATGTAGGAAAGATCTCATTGTTTGTGGCGACTTTAATATAGATATTTTAGCGAATCCTCTTGCCGATCGATTGCTTAATTTATTCAAATGCTTTAGTTTACAACATCTTTTCAAGGACCCTACTAGGGTAACCCCAACAACTGCTACTTGTTTAGATAATATTTTATGCAATCAATCCCCAACCAACAAAGCAGTAATAAAGCATTTTAAATCAGACCATTATGGTCAGAGTGTCAATTTCAGTTACGATCATAACGATAAGAACAAAGTTGAGAAATATACCTACAGGCATATCACAGAGAGCCGTATTAGGAATTTCCAAACTAAAATACAACTAGCAGTAACTAATGTATCTTGTTCTGATGACCCAAATGACTTATTTGCCGAACTTTTGAATATTTTAAACAAAGAACACAGTGAAGTCTTCAAACTTAAAACATGCATAGTTAGAGACAAGGTTGGGTTCACTGATTGGGCCACTCCCGGCATCTATAGAAGTAGGAATTGCCTCTTGCCTCGCGGCTACTGTACAAACTGGACGTGTCGCACAGTTTTTTAAATTTAAATTAATTAAATAAACTGACCCTCGGACTTCGGCCGCTTGCGGGGTGCTCTGCCCTCGAAGACCCCGGATCGTCGCGTCTCGCTGTCGTGAGTTAGTCTTTATAGAACAAATTGTTTTTCACCACAAAATATATTTGCCACTGCTGGGATTGGAACTCGGGACCTTCCGCACTGCAGTCCGTGTGTTCGAGCGCTGCACCAGAGAAGAGTTGCCAGTTGGCTTGAAATTAAGGACGTGTATCGCAGTAGGTACACACTGTTTAACGCCTAGGTTGTTGCTGCAAGCAAACGTATAAAAAGATTGCTCGGTAGCTGGAGTGGGTACTTTTCCCTTAACGCATTAAGTAACCATGCCACGTATGCATCACACGCCACCTAAGTTCGATAAAGAAGGAAATATTCAATCTGCTCCAAGTCGCTCTGAGACAGATCACGAATCAGATTCTGTCAAAGTGACCCGCCGACCTAAAAGACGACGCAGTCCAGAAGCAGACCTAGATGCTACTCTGACTTTCAAGTTAACAGCCTTCAAACACGACATTACAGAGCATATTACGCACCTCTTCACTGTGTTCCAAGAGCAACAGGATGTCAAACTTTCGGCAATATTGTCCGACATGAGCGAACTTAAGAATCAAATTATTGCAATAAAAAAATACAATTCAGACATGGAAGAAAAAGTATCTTCACTCTCTAATAGCTATGAAATGAGTCTGGAACAAAATTCCAAGTTGGTCCAAAACTATGAGCTGCTAGAACAACAGCGATTGCAAGATCGTGAGCGAATTACTTTGCTGGAGGACAGGATTGAAGACCTTCAAAGGAGCAGTCGCAAAACTTCCCTAGAAATAAAGAATGTCCCAAAACATTCGAGTGAGGACAAAGAAAACTTAGTTAACATGATAGTTCACCTGGGGAACTCCATTGACTGTAAAATAAATCAGGCCGATGTGAGAGACATCTATAGAGTTCGCGAAGACAAAAAAGGAGAAAAAAAACCCCCTATCATCGTTGAATTCACCTCAACTAATTTAAAAACAGATCTTCTAAAAAAAGCAAAGTTCTTCAACTTAAAGAATAAAGATAAGCTAAGAGCTAAGAATCTAGGATTCACCAAAGACGAGGAGATATCGGTATTTGTATCTGAACACCTAACTGTGAAGGCTTCGCGTCTCTTCTTTCTTGCCAGGGACCTCGCCAAAACAAAAGGATATAAATTCTGCTGGACTTCTTATGGCAGAGTGTATGTAAGAAAATCCGAAAATACTCCTATCATACAAATTAAAACAGAAGACCAGGTGCAAAGCCTATTTCAGACCACATGACTAAGTCTTAAATTAAATAGCATAATGAGTAAACTAGGAAAAGTAGGATTAGATCGTAATTTAAGTTTAAGATGTATTTTATTACTACATATATTTTTAATTTTACCGGGAAACATTGTACCAATAAGAAAAATTCGCACACAAAATAAATTAACATTACCACTCTACACAGAAACACTATACAGTAACTTTGATATTTTTAAACGACTAAAACAAAATAATATATATAACTTAACTGTTACTCTCAAATCTGCACAGAAACTAAAAACTTTATCATTGTTACACTGGGAATACATGAAATTCTATCACATAGAGCTCTATGATGGATAAAAACTTCGAAGTAAATGAATTAGATGATGTTGAAATAGGGCAATCATTTACCTGCACCCCTTCAGAACTCTGTAATTTTTTATGTCCCAAACCAAATGATATAACTATTATTTCACAAAATATAAGAAGTATATACAAAAATATGGACGATCTGCAATGTAACTTATCTTTAATATGAACCAGATATCATTGTGTTATCAGAATGTTGGCTTGTACGCGAAAAACCTATACCCTGTATAAAAAATTATAATTCCTTTTCCACTAATTTTCAATTAAACCAGAACGATGGTGTGGCTACATACATTAAAAATTCTCATACTGACTATAAGGTACAAGAAATTAAAATAACACATGCTTCCTGTCTACAGCTAACTCTCCATAGCACAGTTATACTCTGTATTTATAGATCGCCCTCAAATCCAAATGCTGACCAATTTATAAAATCATTAAACACGCACTTACTAACAATAAAGAGCTACGAAAAAATATTAGTCGTAGGCGACATAAATATTAACATATTACCACGATGTACTGAGAGCAAACAAGATAGGAGCAATCGGTTAAATTATTTGAATATTCTATCTATGCATGGCCTCCTACCTGGACATAACCTGCCTACGAGAATTGATAGCTGCCTAGATCACGCGTTAATAAAAATAAACAAAATATTAAATACAGCCGTAGTAGCTGTACTACAAACTTCTATCACAGATCATTTAATGGTACTCGTATGTCTTTCAAAGATACATATAGTAAACAAAGCCAGGTATTCAACTGTAATTAACTATGATAACGCACTAAAAGAGTTATCCAAACAAAATCTTGCGTTATTGATGGATGAAAATGACCCCAATACTCTTTGTGAAAAATTAATTTTAATATTACAAGAATGTCTACATAATAATACTACTACACGGCGTGTTCCCCGAAGTAAACAGACAATTAAGCCATGGATAACGCAGGGAGTCTTGCGTTGTATAAAAAATAGGAATAACTTACAGAAAAAATTACGATCAAATCCCCATGATAATATATTAAAAATTACATTTAGAAGATACAGGAACTACTGTAATAATTTAATCAAAAAGTTAAAACGAAACTACTATAGAGAACAACTTAAAAAATCATCTAAAACTAGTAAAACCCCTTGGAAAACTATAAACAACATAACTCACTACAGACCAGTAAGGACAACAAATAAAGAAATACTTAATTTGAAAGCTACACCGATAGAGTCTGTTAACTATGCCAATTCCTTTTTTTCTAATATCGGCAAATCTCTTGCTGAACAAATTTTAGTGCGAAATGGTAGAGACAACGCCTGTTCTTTAGCTCTACCATCCAACCAGTTCTCATCTTTTGTATTGTTGGAGACTGACCCCAATGAAATCTACAACACAATCATGGACCTTAAAATAGAAAGTGCACCTGGTATAGATAACATTACTTCAAAATTTTTAAAATTATCTAAACATATATTAATACCCATATTATGTCACCTCACGAACTTGTGCTTTAAAAACGGAATTTTCCCTAATTCCTTGAAGAAATCGAGTATAACGCCAACATATAAAAATGGACAAAAGGAAGATATAAATAACTATAGGCCAATTTCCATATTACCGTCTATCTCAAAAGTTATCGAAAAACTAATAAACAAGCGACTGCTGAATTACCTTACTAAGTTTAACATCTTATCTGATTCACAATTTGGCTTTAGACAAGGATTATCTACTGAGGATGCTGTGTCAGCAATCAGTAACCACATTGTACGACAAATTGACTCAGGAAAAAAATGTCTAGCGGCGTTCCTTGACCTAAAGAAAGCGTTTGATACTGTTTCAATCAAAATCCTATTAAATAAGCTTGAAAATATAGGGATTCGGGGAGCGCCGCTGGCACTTCTCTCAGACTACCTATGTAATCGGACCCAGCGAGTTAAAGTTGGAGAATATATTAGCAAAGAAGAACAAATAGGATTTGGTGTCCCCCAGGGGAGTGTGCTCGGTCCAACGTTGTTTTTAGTATATATTAACGATATATGCAACATTAAAATAAACAATGCAGCCATATTCTGCTACGCAGACGATACCGCTATCGTTTTTTCGGAGAAATCGTGGAGTCATCTAAAGTCTGAATCAGAAAACGGATTGAGTGTTATTTCTAAATGGCTTGATCTCAATCTACTTACGTTAAATGTAGCCAAAACAAACTTCATGACTTTTACTAAATACGACCGGACTCAACCTAGTGGAGATTTCACCTTAAAATTACACAGGTGTGAACAACTTGACTCTGATTGTGACTGCTCTGTCATAGAAAAAGTCTCTTCAGCTAAATATTTAGGCATTATGATAGATCAACGAATGTCCTGGTATGCTCATATAGAACTGGTAATGAGTAGAATTCGTAAGTTAATTTGGGTTTTTAAAATATTACGACATACTGCTACAAAAGAAATTATCGACCAAATTTATATTAGCCTGGCACAATCAATATTAAAATACTGTATACCAATATGGGGAGGAGCTGCCAGAACGAAATTCCTTGAACTAGAGAGAGCTCAAAGATCTTTAATGAAAGTCATGTATTGTAAGCCGTTTCAATATCCCACGGACTTGCTCTACCAGGAGTCAGGAATTTTGTCAGTGAGGAAACTCTACATTCTGGATACCGTCTTAAAATATCACAAAATATTGGGATTTGACCCTAGTAAGACAAAAAAGCGACGAAAAGATAGGGTTGCAGATAAAGTTACAACTCGTTCTAAATATGCATCCCGGCAGTATGCCAAGCAGTCCGCACACATTTACGACGTCATTAATAAAACTCTTAATATATATTCGTTAAACAATTATTCCTGTAAAAAAGCACTAAGTTTATGGCTGCTAACAATAAACTACGAAGATGTAGAAAAACTTTTAGAAACCTTAGCATAATAGTAGTAGTAAATTTTTATACCACATTGTAACAGTCCAGACAGTGGCTACACTGTTTTATGCAAATATTTTACATTTAGCGTTTCTTTTAAATAATATTTAACCCTAAAATAAATCAATTATAAAACTGCTTTTGTGAACTACATAAAGACCTCTTTAAGCTTCTAGTATAGACAAATAGTTTGAATTCGTGGCGCGGACATAAGGAGAATACGGAAAACAAAAGGGGAGAGGGTTGGAAAATTGCTTTCAGACGTGACGGATGGGATTTTAATATAAATAATGTTCTTGATAAAGAGAAGCGGATAATGCAAATCGAAAGGATAGAGCGCTCATCGGTTATAATACGTTAAATACAAGAGAAAGGATTCCTACGTTTGGTAAAGGTTTTACCGGAATCAGGTCAGAAATCTATTTTATTTTAAATACAGGGCTATTTCGGATTAGTGCGTATATCACGAGTAGGTACCTATATCATTCCTATTTCATCATCTAGGTCATCTTCGATTCAACGATATTGTAATTTGTATATTTTGCCTAAAGGAAATGAATTCCAAGTTTGCTCTAACTATCTTTAAATTGAATATTGTATTTATGGGTCTTTAGTATGTGAAAAACAACCTTACTTCTGACTTTAAATTCGGCAAGCGGGTAGGGGGCGGTAGTCTCCCATTATCCGTGAGACAAAGTCTCGGCTGAAGGAGTATCCTAGATGATCATTTCGTCGGATATTTCAGGGTTATTATATATATTCTTTCGGTCTAAGAGTTATAGTGAAGCTTGAAATTCAGATCTTAAGATTCTAGGGAAGTCTCCTGGCTTCTACTAAAGCTCCTACTCTGGGAGGAGAACCTAATAGGAGACGAATGGTGCTAAACTTCACCAGTTTAGTAGTGTTTGATTCCGCAGATAAATTTGGAACTTCACTACTTCTCTGGTTAAGTACAGCTAGGGACCAGATGACTTGACTTATCTAGCTTTTTAGTTAGAGAGATGATGTAAGGAAGAGTTGAATTGCATAATATCTTAACGTAGCTTACCCACTGAAAGGTTTGAATTAAACATCACAAAGTAAACTCCTTCTGAAAGTGTTTCATTTTAGATAGGTAGATTATGACAAGACTTTGAGGCTGGCTTAGGTTGCTAAAAGATAATGCCCTCCTTTCCCGACTGACTCTTTTGTGATATGTCCCAGTACCTTTACCTATATACACAGTAATAGGCATGGAAACCCAGCATGCGGTCTTATCTGTGTTGACGGTGGAGGTCTGTCCAGTCAGGATGTCGAGGATCACAGATGTTGGGCGGAGGCGGTGCCCTCATCCTTGCCGTCGTAAGTTCGGTGTGCGAGAGTGAGATTGAAAGTTATTTTAGTCGTTTGTGTAAATGGAGGATTAGGATTTATCAGGTTTAAGTAGGTAGGTATTCGTCAGAATTAGGGTATTTTGTAGTTAGTTCGTTTGTCTAAGCTTCTAAAAGAAACTGAGTTACTACAACATAACGGGTGTCCTACCACTAGACGACACTAGACGATCACATTGGCCATTATAAATCACTTTTCTATATATTCGTTTATCTACAATAACTATCTCTTTGAAGGACGTTTCTTTGGTATAGGAAGATTTGCAGCTTCCTTCTGAATTTTAAGATAATCATAAATTATCTAATGATCTATGTTTAATAAGTTCTGTAATAAATGTCTTGAATCTTTAATTTTGAAGTTATATTTATTTTATTTATAATAGATAGGTAGGGGTGTTACAATTTGCTTGCCGCATACCAGGATTTGGAATTTAGGATTTACTTAGAGATGATTTAGGTTTAGGGGTCGCTTAGGAAGTTCGTAGGTAGCAGTAGCAGCAGGAAGATAAGCTAGGGAAATTGTTAGATAAGTTATGATAGTTTTAGATTAAGTGTGAGCTAGTCTTACAATTTCCTGTCATAGAGTAGGTATCAGAATCGATAATTAGACTTATTTAGATAAGTAAGTAGGTAGGTACAGTTTCGTTGTAAGGATCTCTCATCAAATCTTTACTATTCGGGAGTCGTGAGGTCGAGTCCATGATTTGGATGTTAGATTTTAACTTGTTCAGGGATGATTTTATTATAGGGGTCGTGTAGGAAATTTGTAGATAATATGTGTTTAGCGATTATTTAGATAGTATCATTGTAGGGGTCGCATTTTATATTAGTTGGATTTAGGTAATTAAATTTAGTTATAAAGTGTGGTTTATTCCACACAATTTGTTGCATGTGAAGTGGAAAGAAGCTAAAGACAAACGAAACCTAAAAATCTAATATTAATATAATGAAATATTTCAGGATAGTTAGTTTTTCCAAAATAGTAGGATATTGGAGAGAAAAAGAATTAATTCGGCGGATCGAGGAAGGAGCGTGAAAGCGGGTCAAAAGGAATATACACGGATGACGGAGGATTTTGGAGCTTAGAACAGTCACTGCAATTCAAAAGAAATCAAGGAATCCAGGATCGAGACTGTGGGTCGACTAAGGATTCACAAAAGAAAGGCTCCAGTATAAGAAAAGATAAGTGCACTTTCATAAGATTTACTAAATCTAATCATGACAAAAAATTATGGACTAACATGGACAGATGATAATGATGATTGTTTAAAGGTTTTGTGGAGGTGGTCTAGCATGGACAGTAGATGATGATTTTATTGGGTCCGAGTCTAACCATGGCAGTGTAGTGAGACCATCACTGTGACTCAAATGCGTCCATAATTCTTGTTCATTGTTCGAAGCAACCTTGTAATATAGGTAGCGATGTCCACCAAACACCACAACGAATAGTCCATTAGGTACTTGAAAAGTTTCAGCGCACACTAGGCATGTTCTTTACGAGTAGACGCAGGGTAAATAGCCAAATTCGGATGAACCATGCTCATCGCGCATGTACGTACGTGTGTATCCACCATAAGGGACGAGTAAGTGTCACGTCAGTGTCAAGTTCACAACATTATTATGACAAATAATAGTCAGAAGTGACGACTCCTGTGGCATAGTGGCTAGATGAAAAGGAAGATGCGGGTTCGACTCTCGTTTTAAAGTAAAATGTTTGTGGGAGTTGCGAATGTTTATTCAGTGGTTTCTGCTCGCCCACTATAAATATTAAGAAAATAAAATATTCACACAAAATGCGTAGGTTTGGATAGATAGTTGTTTGTGTTACTATTACTCACGCAAGAGCGGCTGAACTGAACTGGTTGAAATTTAGCAAAGAGGTAGTCTAATATTCCGGAATAGCACATAGACTAATTTTATCTCGGAATTTCACAGGAACTGCGCAAGTGAAACCGAAAGGTGCTACTAGTTATGCACATGCGTAGTCTGACACGTGACACAAGCATTGCTACAGTTGTGGTTGGTTCTAGTTTTAATTATAATCATAATTATAGGAGCAGCGTGTTCAAGATCATTGAAAATGTTTGAACTACGAGTGTGGCGTACGTGGAGTTCGCGGAGATGCGGTGCTGTGTGGCGAAGCTGTGTGGCGGTGCTGTCCGGTTCGGCTGGTGGCGATTTGGAGAGCAAAGAAGGGCAGTGAGATTTAATTTGATTTATTTAAAAAAAATACAAACAAGATCTACCTAATGATGATTTTAGAAAGTTTCGCAGCATAAGAATCGATCGAAACATACTGGAATCTTATCTGAGGAAGGTCATGTCAGCAGTTTCCTTCTATGTAGTCTTGTGAGGTTTATAATTACAATAATGAGGTTCGGAGTTGAATGAGCAAGAGAGAATTGAACATGAATTCATTCTTAACATTGCCGCTGCTAAGGACTTGAAATTGGTATATACAGGCAGGTCGTTATTAAGGTTTTTCAGGATAAAAAATCAAATGATATTTCAGACAACTAAATAAGTAAGCCAGTTCAGAGGATCTTTAATATTTTAAGAACTTTATTACTTAAATAAATCCTAATAATAAACAACACACAAAGTTTTACCGTGGTGTAATAATTAGAATAAGTCTTGGAGTGGAATGGATCTTCAGCTAGGTACTAGGAACTCCCAGCAGCAGGTGATGATGAGGAGATTGGAGATGGACAGTGTTCTTCAAACGGCATCTGAAATAAATAGAAAATAAAAGCCTTTCTTTACAAAATTATCAAGAAATATGCTTCAGTTTCGCAGCAGTATACATGGAGTGTTGGTTTATTTAGGATACTACATATACAGCAGTTTGGTTGATGCGACTATAGATGATATGGTTCTACACACATGCTCGGTTTCGTGTTCATGCCTGAACCATCTATATAAAAGGATACCTGATCTAGACATAGATTCGGGATCATAAGAATATTCATAGCAGTCAGGGGGACGTCTAACAACTGAGTTCATTGAACTTACATGTTGGAATCTTGAAGAAAGACATCAGAGCTAGCTCAGTGGATTAGCTTTCTCTCACAGGTCAGTGGTATCCAGCAGAATAGAAATACAGTTGTACATATTACGTTGTATTTATTGTTCTGTTCCTGAAATAAATAAAAATAATTTTTTATAACCTGACATTTAGCTGTCAATGACAGAAGGAATACAAGAGGCTGTGCATAGTTATGGTCTACAAAACGTTTATCACGGAGGTATTAGTGCCTGAAGAGAGAAATTTTATGGTTCATTATGTAAACATTAGAAAATTAATAGAAATTCGTACTTACAACTAGATAACCTCTCATTCGACATCGCCGATAGCGGAGGCCCGAAAGACATTTGTTTCTTCTTGTGTGGAAAGACGAGGCCGATACATTAATGCTTCTTGTCATTTTTCAAACGATGATTTCATTAAACAGAGTGTATCTTCTTTGTGTTCTCAATTTCCGGACTATTCTTGCCAAGACCTCTTGTTCCAGATGTATACGTGGATTTTTACGAGTGAATACCAGTCATACAATTAACAATAAACAACGATGGCAGAGTGGACTGTGGATAACACGGCTTAGAAAAACACGGCTATAACTATAACAACTTCGTAAATTCAAATACTTAGATTACAATGTAAACAAAGAAACGTCCACAGATGAAACAATTTTTACTTTTACAACCAAAGAGAAAGAAACGTCACGTAACCACAGGAAACGTCTATAGATAATTAAACATGTCAACTTCAATTTGCGTTGCGTAATATAAACTCTGCATATGCTGAGATCAAAATCAATTGAATCTAATAATAATTTCGTAAAATCATTTTAAAACAAAAAGCGGAAATAAAGTTAATTCAACCTAAATACAGATACGTGGGGTCGTTTAGAATCAAAACGTTTACGAAGTTTAAAACCAAAAATATAGCATTGCTTTTTATTTAAAAATCAGAACCACTAGATGTTGCCAAAATACAGATACGCGGGGTCGTTTAACATTACAACTCTTACGAAATTTAAATTTAATGCTAAAAATTAAAGCGTTATCACGTGCCCGAAAACTATTGTTGAACATCGGAGTTTTAAATGTTGAGGAACTATGAACTAACTCGAGGGGTCGTCGTCGGATACCCTATAAAAATAAAAACTTATCTACATAGGTACGTGTTACTATAGATTATCCAAATTTTGTTAAAAATTTTATTCGGCAAATAAAGAAAAAAAAAGGTACTCGAGCGAAACTAATTTCTTCCGTCCGATATTTGCTAGACAAATTCTGTCTATGGCTACCCTACCTGTCAATCAATCAATGTCAAGTCAGTCAAATCAATCGGTTTGTTTACTTTTATGCTTTCAGAAATCAATCATTCTGATTCTGAATAAAAGCTTTATGTTAACTTATAAATTAACTAAATAATTGTTCAATACAATTCTGAAGTAACAAATTCTAATTGTAATTTGCTGATTTATACTGGGAGAATGACAGAATGTATGAAACCAGTACGAAATCAGTATTTAGAAATAGTATGAAGCTTGAAGGGCCCATGTAAGTTATCTTTTTACAGAATTTGGTACGATTTATTTGAGATTCGAGCCATAAACGCACTACAAATAAGTTCTTGTGAAAGAAAGGTTCTTGGTGTTAGGATAATTAAGATCATTACAGTTTTTTTTTAAACTGAGATCTGAGCCTCAGCTCTGTCTGATTTCCAAGAATTTACACTCTACCTATTAGGCTATGACTGAGCACACTGCACATACACCGGATTTGAAATGGGTTTAAGATTTGATGGGGTTTTGGGGGTAATTAAGATTGAGTTATCGTCGGTTATTGTACATTGAGTTACCACTGATCTGGTTCCTTTCTAGATCTGAGCTTGGTCATAATGTAAGGCCAGCCTGGTTGAAATCGGTGTCCCACTCGGGGAGGCTTGCCTCACAACCAAGCCCCAGTAAATCAGTCGTTCTTTCTGTCAATCGTTGATAAATCAATAAGCTTTAATCATATTTAGTTTTGAACATGGAGCTGATCCATTTTGTGATTTTAAATCTGGTTTAAATACACACACAGTAAAAATGTATATGGTTTCGAGTTTCAATGGATTAAGAATTCAATAATTGAATAAATAATGAAAAATAATAATAAACAATATAAACAACTTAAATAAATGCATATATTTGCAACGGTTTTGAATTTTAGGGAAATTTTTAATTCACTTACTATCTTAATAGCCCGCTGCTAAAAAATTTGGGGTCGATTGTAACAGTCCAGACAGTGGCTACACTGTTTTATGCAAATATTTTACATTTAGCGTTTCTTTTAAATAATATTTAACCCTAAAATAAATCAATTATAAAACTGCTTTTGTGAACTACATAAAGACCTCTTTAAGCTTCTAGTATAGACAAATAGTTTGAATTCGTGGCGCGGACATAAGGAGAATACGGAAAACAAAAGGGGAGAGGGTTGGAAAATTGCTTTCAGACGTGACGGATGGGATTTTAATATAAATAATGTTCTTGATAAAGAGAAGCGGATAATGCAAATCGAAAGGATAGAGCGCTCATCGGTTATAATACGTTAAATACAAGAGAAAGGATTCCTACGTTTGGTAAAGGTTTTACCGGAATCAGGTCAGAAATCTATTTTATTTTAAATACAGGGCTATTTCGGATTAGTGCGTATATCACGAGTAGGTACCTATATCATTCCTATTTCATCATCTAGGTCATCTTCGATTCAACGATATTGTAATTTGTATATTTTGCCTAAAGGAAATGAATTCCAAGTTTGCTCTAACTATCTTTAAATTGAATATTGTATTTATGGGTCTTTAGTATGTGAAAAACAACCTTACTTCTGACTTTAAATTCGGCAAGCGGGTAGGGGGCGGTAGTCTCCCATTATCCGTGAGACAAAGTCTCGGCTGAAGGAGTATCCTAGATGATCATTTCGTCGGATATTTCAGGGTTATTATATATATTCTTTCGGCCTAAGAGTTATAGTGAAGCTTGAAATTCAGATCTTAAGATTCTAGGGAAGTCTCCTGGCTTCTACTAAAGCTCCTACTCTGGGAGGAGAACCTAATAGGAGACGAATGGTGCTAAACTTCACCAGTTTAGTAGTGTTTGATTCCGCAGATAAATTTGGAACTTCACTACTTCTCTGGTTAAGTACAGCTAGGGACCAGATGACTTGACTTATCTAGCTTTTTAGTTAGAGAGATGATGTAAGGAAGAGTTGAATTGCATAATATCTTAACGTAGCTTACCCACTGAAAGGTTTGAATTAAACATCACAAAGTAAACTCCTTCTGAAAGTGTTTCATTTTAGATAGGTAGATTATGACAAGACTTTGAGGCTGGCTTAGGTTGCTAAAAGATAATGCCCTCCTTTCCCGACTGACTCTTTTGTGATATGTCCCAGTACCTTTACCTATATACACAGTAATAGGCATGGAAACCCAGCATGCGGTCTTATCTGTGTTGACGGTGGAGGTCTGTCCAGTCAGGATGTCGAGGATCACAGATGTTGGGCGGAGGCGGTGCCCTCATCCTTGCCGTCGTAAGTTCGGTGTGCGAGAGTGAGATTGAAAGTTATTTTAGTCGTTTGTGTAAATGGAGGATTAGGATTTATCAGGTTTAAGTAGGTAGGTATTCGTCAGAATTAGGGTATTTTGTAGTTAGTTCGTTTGTCTAAGCTTCTAAAAGAAACTGAGTTACTACAACATAACGGGTGTCCTACCACTAGACGACACTAGACGATCACATTGGCCATTATAAATCACTTTTCTATATATTCGTTTATCTACAATAACTATCTCTTTGAAGGACGTTTCTTTGGTATAGGAAGATTTGTAGCTTCCTTCTGAATTTTAAGATAATCATAAATTATCTAATGATCTATGTTTAATAAGTTCTGTAATAAATGTCTTGAATCTTTAATTTTGAAGTTATATTTATTTTATTTATAATAGATAGGTAGGGGTGTTACAACCTCACGTCTACACATTATTATAAAGTCATAAACACACTCATACAAACAAACTTTCACTTTGGCATAGCTAAAACACAGATATAACAATACTATACTAGTAGTTAAAATAACTGCATAATGTACATACATAGTATTATTAATTTTATTTCTTCTAAATGTAAACGCTCATAGTTTAATATTGTAGATTATTAGGTACATTTATTTATAACATTAGGTATAATAAAAGAAAATATTTATAAAACTTTTACGAACAATCAATTTTCTGGCATTTAAATTGTTCCTATTTAATTATGTTAGTATTTTAATTATGTAAAATCTTCCTTTATTTTAATTTAAACAATTCACCATACAATAGCAAATAATACTTAATTAACCTTAAGATAGCCGCGCTGCAGAGCGAGACCCTCTAGCACAGGTATTTTATTACTTAAAAGAGGGTCCCAAACCACTGAAATGTATTAGGTTAAGAAAACGAAATAAATATTTTGTATTTTGTATTTGTATTTTTGTAGGAATAGACTATATGATCTTTATGGTGCTAGAGAAGCTATGTTACATGATCCTGCGTTTCTTTTGTATGTAACCAACTACTCTAAAACATTTAAGAAAGTCTGCAATGCTGCGAAATGAAAGTTTTTGAAAAGATTATCCTTACTCAGTTGTCCTCTCACTTTAACCTTAATAGACTACTTCATAAAAATCAATTTGGCTTCACCAAGGGTAGATCGACAACCGATGCTGGTACAGCTCTATTAAAGCATATATTGGATGCCTGGGATAAGGCGAAAAACGCCATCGGTATATTTTGCGACCTTTCTAAGGCTTTTGATTGTGTAGATCATTGTACACTAATTGGAAAATTGAAACATTACGGTATTGACAACAAGGCACTGGACCTTATGCAATCTTATTTATCTGGTCGAGTTCAAAAAGTAGATATTGGTAAAGAAAGATCTCGGGGCTCAAAAATTGAATTGGGCGTTCCACAAGGATCAATATTAGGTCCCTTTTTATTTTTAGTTTATGTAAATGATCTCCCTTTTTTTGCAAAAGATCTCTGTGATATAGTGTTATTTGCTGATGATACTTCATTGATTTTTAAAGTTGACAGAAATAAATGTAATTATGACGATGTAAATAACTCGCTTTCACAATACTAGATTGGTTGACCTCCAACAACCTCTTACTAAATGCTAAAAAAACCAAATGCATAAAATTCATGTTACCAAATGTAAGAGAACTCCCAACTAAGATAATGCTAAAGGATGAGATCGTTGACCTTGTCGACTCAACGGTTTTCCTAGGGTTACATATTGATTCCTCTCTTCAATGGAGACCGCAAATTGATGCTCTCGCAGGCAAACTTAGTTCAGCAGCATATGCGGTTCGAACAATTAGATATATTACCGATGAAGATACAGCTAGGTTAGTTTATTTCAGTTACTTCCATAGTATCATGTCTTATGGTATTTTGCTTTGGGGACGGGCAGCCGACATTCAGACTATCTTTGTTCTCCAAAAAAGGGCTGTACGCGCAATTTATAAATTAAAGCCACGCCACTCTTTGAGGGAATTATTTAAAGACATAAATATTTTGACAGTAATATCGCAATACATTATATGAATATCTAATATATACGCACAAAAACAAAGATAGTTTTTTAAAAAATGTGATGTCCACAAAGTAAATACAAGAAACAAGAACAAACTGCACATCCCATCATATAGATTACGAAAGGGAAATCATTTATGGGAAATTGCGTACGCTTCTATAACAAGCTTCCATCTGAAGCAACTGAGCTCCCTATTCGTAAATTTAAACAGTACATAAAACGAAATCTTATAAAGAAAGCCTATTACTCCATAGATGATTACATCAATGATGTAAATGCTTGGCCAGATGTCGCTCAGTTCCACACCGATAATGGTATATAAGGGATATAATGTTAAGCTTAGTTAGTTTCATATAAATATAGAGTTAATAGAAGGGTTTGCGCGGAATTGTTACTAAATATTTTCATCTTTATATTTTGTAACTATGTAATTACTTAGTTACATATATTTACACTGGTTTTTAAGTTTTGAGACAAAAAGTAAGTATCAAAAGTTTATGTTATTTCAAATTTATATAGGACCATCTTGGGTTCATTAAAACTAAAAGAATCGTCAAAATCGGTTCACAGTTGAGGGAGAAATTGGCGAACATACATAAAAAACAAACAATAGCCGAAAATAAAACCCCCAAATTTTTTGTCGGTGGTTAAAAATAAATTGTTCAATCATCAAAATAAAAAATTATTTTGTTCCATTAATACCTCTAGTATTAATATAATAGAAATCGGTAAAAAGTATGTTTAGTTATTTTGAAGTCCCGTTTAGGCCAACGCGGTTATGCTACGCAGAGCGGTAGCGGAATCTGAGTGGGCAAGACGTAGTCCTACTGTCACTAGAATACCTACTCGACTACGTACCGCGGACCCCGCGACCTCCATGTGGAATTTCCCGCTAACGCATTCTGAGAGGTATCTTGCTCTATGGCATCTTCTATGAACCATCAGTCTACATTAACTCTTGAGTCTATACTATATTAACCACTGCTGTGATACCGATTTCTAAAATATGTATTATTGCTTTTTGGCAAAAATTATATTAGGAAAATATGTATAATAGGACTCCATACATTTTATAACAAATTACAATAACAGAATAGAATAATTTACAACTAGCATTTACATATTAGAGCTATACACAACATTATCTATCAACCAGAAGGCAGAGTGCCCAGAATGCTGGCAGCATTGCCACGTTGAATGACAATGCTAATTCGTTGACCGAATTAAGAGCCAGCATTCTGACAACCTTTAGACTCCATTAGGAGTTTTGTAATATCTTCGTGTATTATATATGATATGTTTTAAAATTCAGTGTCAAGTTATACAAACAGAAATTTTTTGTGAGTTATATCATTTATAATTTTTATTTTTACACAACTTTACTCCATCCTCAGGTAAAGACCCCATGAGATTTCAAAAACTACTTTTGTACGCTTAGCTCTATTTGATTTAACGCTCATAAAAGATAAATAAAGTTCAGTAATTTTTACAATGTGATCCATTTATTTTCAACTCTTACTTGCCAATTTTTATTTGTTATTTATTAAACTGCGTCAATTTTACGAAATAATATAAATACATTCGCTATTTGTACATACTACGAATTTTGTATATTAACTCCGATTCGTTATGGTGATTTGTTATTCGTACTCGGTTCAATTCAAAGTAATACAATACTTCAATTTGTTTCGAAATAAATCTCTTGTACGGTTTTATTGAATGTAAAAAACATCGACGGTAAAAAAGATTACTTCTTAATATCTTTATAAATGAATAAGGCTATCAAACCCAGTCCTTTCTGTCATTATTCAGTACCAACTGAATCTTTGCTATGTTCGTTTTCAAATTCTTGACCTGCAATTGTTATTTTGTGACTGAAGTGACATGTTTCCATTGGTTCTGGGAACCCTTTCCGCCACTTTGTTGCGCAAACTACGAGACTAGAATAACAGCGACACAAAACAGACTCTATGAAGCGGAAAATCCAATGTGCATCAGTTTGTGATATTCATAATCAGGATATTGCATTAGACCTCAAGCAGACAGTGAGAGCCGGTAACTTCGTCAGGGTTCCACAACGCAAACTCGATTGGAGCTAAGACGAGGCGGAACCTGGATCAACTCAGGCTAAATGTGATTTCCTGATCCTAGACCCCTCTACGAGTATATTTTATCTAACCAACATTTCTAGTCCTGGGACTTACTATGAACAAATATATTGGTGAAAATAACTTCATAGTAGATGGAGTTAGATTAATTCATACTGCGTTATGATATCGTTCGGTATCGCTAGGTATCGGTAAACTTTAGAGAGTTTAGAAAAACAAAAGTTATGAAAAACATTGTACAAAAAACTTTATCAAAAATCTCTCTATTACCTAATAGCTTGCTTCTGCGAAATCGTAAGGTATGTACCTAAATGAAACTAGTAGGTATGTACCTAAATGAAATAGATGATAAATGAATGATGAAGGTCGCGTAGTTCAGCGTCAGAGGTGGTCGCTAAGCCCCAGGTGGGGTTACCAAAAGCCGTCAATTTGCGGGTGCCCCGTGAAAAGGACCAATTTGCTGACCAGACTAACTCCGTACCAATATTCCACGCAATTGGATTAGAAAGTTGGAGAACTGGTGTAATGAATTTATTGTCTTAGATAATTTCATGGAGGGTTCGGGGAGAAATAGTAAATTTGGTCTAGAACCTGCGGTAATATTATTAGTGCAGCCAAGGCAAATAAAACGGCCATTGACTTTTAGCATCATGTATTTGTTTCCTTTCAATTTAGGTTCAGTCTCTTAAAACTTTTCGGTAATTCTAAATCACTGAAATAAATCAGTTCTTGTTGAAATTATTACGACGCTGATTGATTTTCTGCCTTTATACATAGAGCAGTTTTTGTACTAACTTACAAGTGAATTTAATGGAAATATCCATCAAAAAGTTAAGGAAGCAGCTTCCCGCGGAGCCGGTCTAGAACCGATTAGACTCAACTAAACGGCAGAGAAGCAATTATTGTGTGCCACTACCTCGCACTAAAACAATACAGTGAAGAGGAAATAAAGTTATTTATAGTTTGGAAGGTTCTTGTAATGGGGAAATAACCAAGATTTGTGGTCAAGCTTACCATGAGCTGACACATTACTGACGAGGTCAGTAATGTGGTCGGTAATGGAAGCTCTTCGTAACGCAGGTCCAGCATTGATGACCAAGTTTGAAGCCGAAACCATAGCAAGCTTAGCTTGAGGCCACTATAGCGTGGCCAGCAAGGGAAAGGGCAGTCATTACCGACCCAGGCTTGTATGTATATATAATATATAATTATGTTATATACACAAACAATGCAAAAATAATATATAAATACACGATATGATAGCAACTTCTTAGCCGAAAGGTCGACTTTGCTGAGAGGTATCCTAAATAAAAGCCGTCATCAGAACGCCCGAGTGCCCAGAATCGTTGAATGGCAACGAAAAAAGAGCTTTATTAAAAAGACATTTAAATTATTCACATAAAAAAAACATTAGTCGACTTGCGTTATATTTTGCTATCCAGCAATTGGTCCGCCAAATTACAAATCAAGTAAAATAAAATAATTAAATAAAATAATCAAATAAAATCTAAGAAAATAACAATCAAATAAGAAATTTAAATTAAAACTAGTATTTACAATAGAAACAATTAAGCTATCTGCAAACTGTTGCAAACAATCTACAGGTAGCTCAACTGATCCATATCAATACCAGTTGGAAGCGTGCCTAAGACAAAAAAAATAAAATAAATAAACCAACACAGTTCCTAAGCCAACTAGTTAATACTCGGGAACTTTCCAACAAAACACAGCTTTTTCACAAATGATTAATCAAAAACTATGCTTACTTTTTTGATTTCCTGTTGCTTCTCTACCACGATATGTACACTTTTTCCTTGTTTCTCTTATCATCGCACACTTTGAATAGATTGCTCGGATTTTCCGATAATCTTATGATAAGTCTTGGATGTTGCGAGCGATGTATTAGAAAATAAGTGAAAGGACCGCGGTCACAGTACATTTGCGGGGTAGGTGGTTAGGTAAACATCCTCGTATTGTTATCAAGTACAAATCAAACCGCCTTTTTGTGTTAGCGCCCTTCGCTTCTGTTTGTACCTTCTTAACAATCGTTATAAAGCGCCCAAAGCTTTTTAGACTTTTTCTTTCAAAATACATTTTACAAGATGAAAAGCGAAGGTGGGGAACGGTTGAATGAAAGTTTTGCATTTACAGGTCAGGTTTTATTTTATTTGCCTGCTGCACTTGTAAAATAAATTGCAAGAAGACGAGTTAGAAAGGATGCACATCTTTCGCGCATAGCAGCTTCCTGGCAATAGTTGACTCGTATTTCGGAAAATTGGGGTCTAACATTCTGATACTAGGTACTCTGTGTGTCCAGTTAGTAAGCTCTTGCCAAAGTCTATTGAACTAGTGAAATAGTTTCCTATCAGTTCCGAAAGCAGCAAACCAACTTAAAGCCTTTGGAACTGGTTATAGCAAGCCGTGAATTTCTTATAGAAGGAAAGAGGTCTCAGGCGCCAAAGTCTTAGTTCGATTACCACAGCGGTGCAGCGCAACACTGGGCAAATATTTGAACGTTCTGAAAGCACAGGATCGGACGGAGTACACAGTTCCAAGTCGTACTGGAACCGCTGCCGGAACTTGGATTGAATTCGTATTGACGATGGTAATCCTTTAATTTACCTCCATCGTAGTGAAAATCTGCAAATTAATAATTTTACTTTTGTGCTTGCGCTCGGCCTAGTCACCAGACCTACTGAAGCCTGAAGAAGAACGTGTTAAACAAGTGTTGCTGCATAATCGACCAGTATTTTGTGATATTCCTCCCTCTACCCATACCTCTACCTAGAATGTCTGTACTAATGGCTGGCAGTGTTTGGTAAAATTTGTACCATGTGCCTACCTCATGTTCGATGAAATGACCAATCTCACCAGTATTCAAGTACATAGGTAGCCATTTACGCAGCGCGCCACATCGGAACGGACATTTTGTCTGTATGGCGGAATTGCCGGCGCCATTATTTCGCGAACGCGACGCGAATTTATAATATTCATAAGTAAAATGAATTTCTCGCGACGTGGAAACATCGCCGGTTACTTTATAGTGGGAGGCGTGAATAGGGCTGTACACAATGCAATGACACATTAAGACACACTTCGTAGATACGGAATGGTTTCGAAATCGAAGACGGAAACTTTCCATTTTTGCTTTTAATCTTCGTACCCGATAAAGCATTTCGCAAGAATCACGATTTTTTCCCAGTTTTTTAGTGAACAAACTGATACTTGAAGTGCCATTTAATAAAATTGTATTACATGGCCTTTGAAAAAGCCGATTTTTTTCGCAACGCAAGCTAAACAGCTTTAAATAGACTTCTTTCAGAAGGTATACCCCATAATATATCTTCGCATCTGTTCAAACAAATAACTGGCCCCTTACAAAATAATATAATAATTAAACATTTCAAGTGACCACTGATTTTTCGTAAGGCTGCAAACAACCAGTATTTTTGTTTCACTTCTTCCCTCCCCCTGTCGTCGCCGCTCGCATATATTTTTCTTGAAGAAAGTAACCAGTTCTCGAGCGAGGCGCAGTAACAGTAGTCATCTGCGAGATAAATTCCGCAGATATCGAGGAAGGGTGACATCACTACCTCTACGGAGTTATTTAACGTGGCTTTGAGGTGGTTACGGTTAGTAGCTGTTACGGGCCGTAATTGCAGTGACACGCTGCACCCGTGCATAAACCTGAGAGGCTCTTTATCACTTGCCTGATATTATTGCCAGGAAGTGAAATGAAGAGTCGTAACGGAAAATTTTCTGCATTTAGCTGTTGTTGAGTGTACACATGTCGAACAATATAATGTGGAATAACAAAGGTAAGGGTATAGGTAGTATTCATAATCTGATATACATTTTCACAGCTCTATGGATTTATGTTGAACTAACTGCTGGCCGCAGCTTCGCACGCCTTGTTTAAGGTTATTTACATCCCAGAGAACTGATTTATGGGATAAAAAATATCCTATGTTGCTCTCCATCCTTTCAACTAACTCTATTAAAATCAAGTTAATTGGTTGCTTAGTTAGAGTGTAAAGGAAGGACAAATAACCTAACAAGGAAACAAACAAACACACTTTCGCGTTTATGATATTAATGTAGATTCATTCCATTGTTCAGACCGTGTGATATGGAGAAGTAACGACATTCTGTACCAGTGTGCCACTGTCTGTACCCGTTGTGGGTGTTGCAATGGATGGGGCTTTAAATAATAATTTAAAGAAAAAAAAAATGTAATAAAAAAATCTGCCATGAGTGTCACAGAGTCTTGTTCTAAGCAAAGATTATTATTTTAGCGCGAATCGACGAAGCAAGCCGCAACAAATGCCTACAAAGCACCTAATCATCTGTCTGGAACCTCTTAGCTGTAACAGCTGGCCCAGTTATGGTGCACCGGATGCAACACAATACCTTCTATATTTATAAAATAACAAACAAGTAGGTACAGTTTTGAAGCATCGGCCTAGTTGTACAGAGAGTTTGACTAGCGACGATAATGAATGCTGCTTCGGCAGAAGTTAACGCTAGAACAGACTGGATCCGTTCTAGCGTCGCGTCAGTATAACTGACTCAAAGCGACTTTCCTCCGAATAACAAATTAATAACCAGTTAGAAAACAATTTGATTAGCGAACCTCGATCCGCGGCCGGTCGGTTCGCCTTCCCTACCTACGATACAAGTCACTCATTTGATCAAAAGTCTCACAGTAGGTATTTTATTGTAATTTGTAGTTAATGAAGGTGAATCAAGCGGTCTAAAGGCGGCTGCTCACTCGAGGGCGGTGTCGGGCGGCGCGCGGCGCGGCGCGGCGCGGCGCGGCGCGCGCGCAGGGCGATAGGATCGCGGTTAAATGAACAACAGCGTGTTAATAATTAGAGGATCGCGATCGCCCTCTCCGGAGGAATACCTGTGTCGAGGGCTCTGGGCCGGTGTTTGTAGTAACGTAATTTTATAATAGTATTGTTGGACAACCCACACATCTAGCCCCTAACTAAACAGAGCTTGTGTTATGGTTAGGTACTAAATATCTTCCTTATTAAATTTCATGAAACGATAGAAATACCGATAAGAAAACACATAAAAAAGCCGGAACAAATGTCTTCAGATTTAACAAACAATTATCCCGAGGCGGGAATCGATCCCATACTCCTTCACCTTTTTTCCTTCACCCGCTGCGCCACGGTGCAGCGGTCGCCATACTTATATAAACGTCATGAAAAGGTACACGTTTTAACTCAAAATAAATAATAAATAAATAAATAATGCTGGACAATTCACACAGCATTACCTAGCCCCAAGCTAAGCAGAGCTTGTGTTATGGGTACTAGATAACTGATATACATAATACAATACATACGATATTTTTTATTATACATAGAAAACGTCCAGAGCACCCGGAACAAATACCTGCAGATCAGTACAAATATTTGTCCCAAGGCGGGAATCGAACCCGCAACCTCTTGCGTTGCAGGCAGACCTTCGCCCACCGCGCCACAGAGGTCGTCAAAATAAAGTTGATAAGCATTTTTATTGATTGATTGATTGATCCAGTGGCCTTACTTCAAAATTTTAGAGATTCTCGTGAAAGTTCTGGACCGGGAAGGTACTTCCACCATGCCACCTTCGGTCTGCCATCATCGTAGGTAAGTAAAATAAAATCATTCATACATTACCCACATTAGCTCAATCACTTCTACTTCCCTTATTAGATTACGCTGACTCCTGTTTCCTTGACGCCACGGAGGATATCATCAACAAGCTAGAAAGAATTCAAAATTTATGCATCCGATTTATTTTTGGTTTGCGTAAATATGATCACGTCTCAATGTTCAGAACTCAGTTAGAATGGCTCCAAATCCGTCGCCGGCGTGATCTACACGTTCTCTCGCTTCTTTTTAGCATTCTGAACAATCCTCTTACTCCTTCTTACCTCCGTGAGCGGTTCGAATTTCTTTACCCCCGCGATAAACCCTATAAAACATCATTGTCCTTGCTCCTGATATTTCCTCGACACTCTTCCAGCCGCTATGGTGGCTCCTTCATTGTCGACTTGGTCAGGTTATGGAACTCTCTCCCACATCATATTCGTGCTAGCCGCTCACTCTTCATCTTCAAGCGTAAAGTCAAAGAGCATTACCTATCTTCATGACTTCGATGTAGGATAAAATATATATACTATAAAACTTCAAACAATAATAAACAAACCTAAACTAAAATATATATACTTATATATTTTATGTATTTATTATAAATATAGAATCGTTATTATATTTTTTTAGGTATTTATTCAGATTTATAGTATTTTACATATATTTTTATAATTATTTTATGTATTAGTTTATGCAATTAGTGTAGGTATTTTCTATCTTTATATCTTTTGCACTCATGACCACTTGTACACACATGTCTCCCTCTCTCATTAAGGTTTGCTGGAAGAGAACTCTTTTTAGGGTTAAGCTCGCCTTTGCGATACCTCTCTTGTAACAAGACTTAAATAAGGTTTTATTAGTGCAATAAAGAATTAAGAAAAAGAATACATTTTAGAAAAAAAGAGGTATGAGATTGTTGTAATACTAGTAAAGTGTGTACGATGCGGTGCAGGCCGGCGACCGCACGCGGGCGCGAATTATTGGAGATTCGCACGCGACCCCGGCCGGGCTAGTGTGAAATTAATTCCCGAATTTGGTTGTGGTTTATATTTATATCGCTGAACGGGACTGCATTCTACTTATACTATGTTGCGGAATATTATGTTTATAGGTAATAATTTGGGTGGAATGGGGGTGAAATAGTTGTCACCAAGTTTTGAAGTTTGAGTAAACAAGTTTGAACCAAACACACGGCCAGAAGCGTGACCGCATTCGTAAAATTGGTTTGGTAACAATTGCACAGTGGATCAACTACTATAAAATTAAACCAAAATGCTAAACTGTTTGGTTAGCTCGTCGACCTACAAACCATTAGTGACTGTGCTATTCCTCCTTGACAATACTAATACAGAAACAGAAACCACATTGTGTGCGACCGAAACAAATGACATGTGCTGCAAATTATGAATCGCGAGGAAATGTTAATACCTAGTGAATTCAGTTCATTTATTGTTCAATAGGAACACACGGAAAGCTAGGAATAGCCATATTAAGTAGGCACGTAAGTAATCAAAATAAAAAGATAAATGAAATAAAATAAAAGATAAATCATTCATAAGGAATAATAAAAATATAGAACAAAACTCCAAGTTAGTGGCAAAAAATATCAAATTAAATTAACAATGAATAAATTCAAACAAATTGCCAAATGAGTCTTTTCTAATAAGGCTTACTACAAAATATCAGATTATCTGAATGATAAAAAACGTGACACGACTTTTGCTCCAACTCGAAAACTAACATTCTAACAAGGTAAAGGTTTCTTATTCGCTTCTTAACTTTACCTTAAAAAGGTTGTAGTGAACTAAAAATCAAAGTGTTCACTTTATTTCCTGGTTTTACTCATGTAATTTGATTTTTATGACGTGTCTAAGAGTCTAATTGTCCCAAAACAAAGACTTTACAGTCTCTGATTTCACAATTAATTAAGTTATTCTTCAGAATCTTTAAAGCAAGAATAAATGAAGCCTCCTTAAAGACGAAGGCATACAAGTACTGCTCTGTACTTTGTCGGAGGTAAGTAGATTATCCGCGGACGCAGGCCGGAGCCTCGGGATTTGTCTTAGTCGCGATTCGCGGCGTTATCCTTCGAGACTTCTTTAATATCTGCTTGTAACCAAGACAGAGATTATAATATCCGTTGCTTAATGTTGTCAATCTATAGTGTGACGTCATGATTTTACGCTAGCAAAGCTAAATTCACTATCTATCTATATTACTCCCTGAACGTCGAGCCAGTAGGAAGGTTGAATGGTTTTCGCCGTTTTCCAATATCACCGATAGATGTTGGTTCTAGACCAACGACAGCACTTCACGCCTACACGAATCTATTTGGTACTAGCATAAAGTTATTCTGTGATTCCACCAATACAAATAATTTCCCAGTTGTGTAAATTCTACAAAAGGATACAAAAAACACTGAGACTTGAAGTAGTTCAACACACAAGGCCGCAGTGTAGGAAGCCTTCCTTGGAGGATTCCTGCAGCCAGGGGCCTGCACGGAGGGCCCTGAGATGGCACTACGCTCAGAGCTGTCACGTTCCAGCATTTTGATTTCAAGGCACAAGGATCGAGGAGGAATTCGATCAGCTTTAGGAGCCGTAAATGAAATAGAGGCATATATTGTACAAATTCTTACTTCTGTAGACTGAGAAAAAATCATTATAATAATATTATAAACATGACCAAGTTTATAATATTGTAGACAAAGTTTGCGTTATAGTATATTAACAAGTAATGCTGGTCAATCCACAAAGCATCGTCTATTTATTTATTTACCTATAGAACCAACAATACACAATAATGAATCATTAGCAATGAACACAATAATAAACCGAGAAATTTATTACAGCAAAAGACATAAATATCTAATTACATCAAGTGCACATACTTAACTATGCAAAAAAAGCAAGAATAAAACAAGAAAGGTATCTTATTTAGGATCTAAGAAGATAAACAATTAACGTACAAAAGAAGCAGAGTAACAATATTTATGTCATTTGCAGACAGCTATTAATATCTAGTATTGAAGTTGTCTGTTGATGTCTTCACAAGGCTAAGCCTGTATCGAAGAAATCATAGATGTCAAAGTTTTGAACATATGGTTAATTCGTTACGGACAGTTTACTGTAAAAATAACAAAAAGTTGAGAGGTGTCAAGGGACGCCGCAGTTTTGTGGAAGCTTAATTAATGTGTGCATCATTATCATGTAGCCCATCAGCCAAGGTAAACAGAACTTGTGTTATGGGTACTAGATGACTAATACAAAACATAACATAATGTATACTTTTTAATTAAACATAGAAACACCCTGAACATCCGGAACAAATATTTGGAGGTCGTACAACCATTTGTCCCAAGGCGGGAATCGAATCTGCAACGCCCTCCTACGTCGCAGCGGACCTTTGCCCGCTGCGCCACAATGATCGGTCGTCATGTCAAATGGTAAAGACCCTGACCCGGAATAAATACCTGCATATCCTTGTTACAAATATTTGTCCCGAGGCGGGATCAGAACCTTCGCATTGTAGGCGGACCTCCACTCGCTGCACCACTGAAGTCATTGAATCGATTTCAGGGTATTGGTATTCCTACCTACCGTTCACGTATTATCATAGCTGATGCAGTATTGTGGCGTGGAATATCTGTACTAGCATCAGCATAATGCTCGCTGCTGTCAAACGACAATCATACACATTTGTATGGACGCATTGCTATGCTTAGAGGAAAACTTGTGAGTTTGTGTGGCGCTCTTCTAGCTGTGAATGTCTGACCACAAGCTTAACAAACACGACAAACGTTAGTTAGGTAACTCCTATTGACGAAAACACTATATTTAACGCGTGGGCTGGGGCGGTTTCTTGGTGGACAGCCAATCCTAAATATGTAATATTCGAAGTAATTATTAAAATTCTCACGCGGCACTTATTTAAAAACTTCCCATGGAAACTATCTTAGAATCACATCTGATTGCAGTTTTTCTTCTACTGGCCCACCAAAATTTTTTTTTTTTCAAGATTTTCAAAATACGGTGATTTTTAAGGTAACCGCATTGCGCAGCTGCTCTATTCTAAACAATCCACGAGGCTTCCACCGAGAGATCGGTTCGAGGATAGCGACGCGATGACAGACTGACGGCGCGCCCTCGACCCTGACCCTACCAAACGAACTCACTCTCGCAATCCAACCCAAACAAAACTCTATTCACGGAACCGATAACTTTTTGTCCACAATAAAATGTACCGTTGCCGCGGAGAATCGAAGTGGTTTTTATATCTGCAGCCTGAAAACGAGGTCACGTTTTCAGATGAATGTAACCTTTGACAGAGCAGTACATCAAAACAAGACGTGTACCTCTTTAGAATCAAAAGTCTCAGTATAAAGGCAAATAAGCCTCAGGGGTTTACTTTTAATTGATCCCAAATTGGTTAAATAGTAGTAATAGTAATAGTCAGCGGGTTAAATTGTCTAAGGTAATAGTAGAATAAGTATTTATCCCATCAAGCTTAAACAAGATTCGCCAAGTGCGAGTGTAACTCGCGCGCCGAGGGTTTCAAACATTTGCCAATTATTTGTACAATCAATTTTCTGAAATATTTTAAAAAGTATGAAACTTACAGAAATTTCAAAAAGTGTTTTAAAAAGGCCAAAACGATACCTTTCATTTGATATGCCACATGGGTAGGTACCCTCCCATTTGAAAAAAAAATCCCCCCCTTTTTGACCATTTTTCAAAAACTATTATTATTACAGACTTCTCTATATTTTTCCTGTAAAATATAGATCGATATCTACAAACGCCTTATACATTGTACATGGATCGGTCTGCAATCTTCGGAGATAGGGGGGGGGGAATGGTCAATTTTTCGACTTTTTTTGAAATATTTCAAAAAGTATAAAACTTACAGAAATTTCAAAAAGTGTTTTGAAATGTACAAAACGATACCTTTCATTTGATACCCCATTTGCCTTCCTATGTCTCTTTTGAAATTTCAACATCAAAATTTGTATTGAAATTATTCATTTTCATTTTTCATTTATTTATATATTTTTTTCTTGAAATCAGTAATGGCGCACGAAATGTATTATTAATTTAAATTTCAAGTTAATAGCTGCAGTAGTTACTGAGATATTCAAGAAAGAGCGGGGACGGACAGAGCGAGACCATAAGGGTTTCAAAACCGATGTTTGAAACCCTAAAAAGCAACATAGTAGATATGAAAAAGCAACATAGTAGATATGAAAAAGCAACATAGTACATATGAAAAAGCAACATAGTAGATATGAAAAAGCAACATAGTACATATGAAAAAGCAACATAGTAGATATGAAAAAGCAACATAGTACATATGAAAAAGCAACATAGTAGATATGAAAAAGCAACATAGTAGATATGAAAAAGCAACATAGTACATATGAAAAAGCAACATAGTACATATGAAAAAGCAACATAGTAGATATGAAAAAGCAACATAGTACATATGAAAAAGCAACATAGTACATATGAAAAAGCAACATAGTAGATATGAAAAAGCAACATAGTAGATATGAATAAGCAACATAGTACATATGAAAAAGCAACATAGTAGATATGAAAAAGCAACATAGTAGATATGAAAAAGCAACATAGTAGATATGAAAAAGCAACATAGTAGATATGAAAAAGCAACATAGTAGATATGAAAAAGCAACATAGTAGATATGAAAAAGCAACATAGTACATATGAAAAAGCAACATAGTAGATATGAAAAAGCAACATAGTAGATATGAAAAAGCAACATAGTACATATGAAAAAGCAACATAGTAGATATGAAAAAGCAACATAGTACATATGAAAAAGCAACATAGTAGATATGAAAAAGCAACATAGTAGATATGAATAAGCAACATAGTACATATGAAAAAGCAACATAGTAGATATGAAAAAGCAACATAGTAGATATGAAAAAGCAACATAGTAGATATGAAAAAGCAACATAGTACATATGAAAAAGCAACATAGTACATATGAAAAAGCAACATAGTAGATATGAAAAAGCAACATAGTACATATGAAAAAGCAACATAGTAGATATGAAAAAGCAACATAGTACATATGAAAAAGCAACATAGTAGATATGAAAAAGCAACATAGTAGATATGAAAAAGCAACATAGTACATATGAAAAAGCAACATAGTACATATGAAAAAGCAACATAGTAGATATGAAAAAGCAACATAGTACATATGAAAAAGCAACATAGTACATATGAAAAAGCAACATAGTAGATATGAAAAAGCAACATAGTAGATATGAATAAGCAACATAGTACATATGAAAAAGCAACATAGTAGATATGAAAAAGCAACATAGTAGATATGAAAAAGCAACATAGTAGATATGAAAAAGCAACATAGTAGATATGAAAAAGCAACATAGTAGATATGAAAAAGCAACATAGTAGATATGAAAAAGCAACATAGTACATATGAAAAAGCAACATAGTAGATATGAAAAAGCAACATAGTAGATATGAAAAAGCAACATAGTACATATGAAAAAGCAACATAGTAGATATGAAAAAGCAACATAGTACATATGAAAAAGCAACATAGTAGATATGAAAAAGCAACATAGTAGATATGAATAAGCAACATAGTACATATGAAAAAGCAACATAGTAGATATGAAAAAGCAACATAGTAGATATGAAAAAGCAACATAGTAGATATGAAAAAGCAACATAGTACATATGAAAAAGCAACATAGTACATATGAAAAAGCAACATAGTAGATATGAAAAAGCAACATAGTACATATGAAAAAGCAACATAGTAGATATGAAAAAGCAACATAGTACATATGAAAAAGCAACATAGTAGATATGAAAAAGCAACATAGTAGATATGAAAAAGCAACATAGTACATATGAAAAAGCAACATAGTACATATGAAAAAGCAACATAGTAGATATGAAAAAGCAACATAGTACATATGAAAAAGCAACATAGTACATATGAAAAAGCAACATAGTAGATATGAAAAAGCAACATAGTAGATATGAAAAAGCAACATAGTAGATATGAATAAGCAACATAGTACATATGAAAAAGCAACATAGTAGATATGAAAAAGCAACATAGTAGATATGAAAAAGCAACATAGTAGATATGAAAAAGCAACATAGTAGATATGAAAAAGCAACATAGTAGATATGAAAAAGCAACATAGTAGATATGAAAAAGCAACATAGTAGATATGAAAAAGCAACATAGTAGATATGAAAAAGCAACATAGTAGATATGAAAAAGCAACATAGTAGATATGAAAAAGCAACATAGTAGATATGAAAAAGCAACATAGTAGATATGAAAAAGCAACATAGTACATATGAAAAAGCAACATAGTAGATATGAAAAAGCAACATAGTAGATATGAAAAAGCAACATAGTAGATATGAAAAAGCAACATAGTAGATATGAAAAAGCAACATAGTACATATGAAAAAGCAACATAGTAGATATGAAAAAGCAACATAGTACATATGAAAAAGCAACATAGTAGATATGAAAAAGCAACATAGTACATATGAAAAAGCAACATAGTAGATATGAAAAAGCAACATAGT
Organism: Eupithecia vulgata; assembly: GCA_946478455.1. Taxonomy (NCBI): domain Eukaryota; kingdom Metazoa; phylum Arthropoda; class Insecta; order Lepidoptera; family Geometridae; genus Eupithecia; species Eupithecia vulgata. The sequence continues at coordinate 765,405 of OX297862.1, read as the reverse complement.
AGATATGAAAAAGCAACATAGTACATATGAAAAAGCAACATAGTAGATATGAAAAAGCAACATAGTACATATGAAAAAGCAACATAGTACATATGAAAAAGCAACATAGTAGATATGAAAAAGCAACATAGTAGATATGAATAAGCAACATAGTACATATGAAAAAGCAACATAGTAGATATGAAAAAGCAACATAGTAGATATGAAAAAGCAACATAGTAGATATGAAAAAGCAACATAGTAGATATGAAAAAGCAACATAGTAGATATGAAAAAGCAACATAGTAGATATGAAAAAGCAACATAGTAGATATGAAAAAGCAACATAGTACATATGAAAAAGCAACATAGTAGATATGAAAAAGCAACATAGTAGATATGAATAAGCAACATAGTACATATGAAAAAGCAACATAGTAGATATGAAAAAGCAACATAGTAGATATGAAAAAGCAACATAGTAGATATGAAAAAGCAACATAGTAGATATGAAAAAGCAACATAGTAGATATGAAAAATCACGACCACAATTTTGGTGATATCTTCGCCATAGTTCGAAATAGATTTTTATGATTCTTTTTTTGAAATGAAATGAAATGAAATTTATTTATTGTAGAAACTGTGTACAAAAAGATCTTAAAAACTAGGGTGAAACAACAGTTTATCCATTAATTATGGACGTACAATATTTAACTTATATCTAGGTAATTGAATGATTATAAAATTCTTTAATTCTTTTTGGTTTTGTATAAAAGTTTAATTAACGGTCCCATAAAGTTTGTTAAACATCATCTAAAACATTATCAATCATATTAAAGTTTTGGTTTGATTTCCATGGTTTGAAATTCAAAGTGCTCTATTTCCTTTAGACATACAGGACTCTTGGATACGTCACAAAAACTCAGATTAGTACTTATGTAAAACTAGGAAATAAAGTGATCACTGTGATTTTTTGTCCAATTCAATATTTTTAAAATAAATTAAAGCAGCGAACAAGAGACCTTTACCTTGTTAGAATGTTAGTTTTCGAGTTGGAGCAAAACTCATCCAAATGTTCAGGGCTTTGTTAAAACTACTTTTAAACCAATTTTCACAATTTATTAGATTTCGGTTTTTTAAAACACGCCACACGTATTATTAATTTGAAAACTACATTTTACATACCTATTTAGTTGTTTAAAAGCTTGTAGTCTCTACTTCACCACTATGTAGAAAGGTGAAGAGGGCTACTTTGTTGAATATGCGAGCGGTAACCAAGACGAGAACTTTCCTAAGATTTACTTAAACTTTGAAAACTTTATATTTGCATACTTATTTAGGAGAAGTAAACCTCCTTGCACTGTCTATCCGGATGGCCCAGAGGCTGGTAATCCTCCCGTTCTGTAATTGACATAAGAAAGCCATTTCATGACCTTTGTAATTTTCAATTGTATGGATGGGACCCGCGAAGGTTAACAATTAGACAGGTAAAATAAACTCGAGGGTATAATAGGAATAATATTAAAATCCACACCTAAATAATACGAACTAAAGTCTCTATTAAGCAGTTTACATTACATAGAGCATTTCTCAATATTTTTCTATTAGGGCGGGTGCACACTTGCGCTGCGATGTGCGATGCGGCGCGATAATCGTGATTTGTGAGTGAGCCGTTAGGGCGGGCGGGTAATGGCCTCCGCCCGCCCAACGCCGCCAGCGCCGATCGCTAGATACGCCGTGCAGCACATCTAGATAACTGCCTTATATCTAAGGAAAACAATGAAAACTGAATATAAGGTGGTTAAATACAACTACATTGTTGTTTGTTAAATACAACTGCATTGTTGTTTGTTGTTCTGCAAGGCCAGGGCAGGATTGAGGAGAGCAGATAGTGTGAGATACAACGTCACCAACGTACAGTAGTACAAGAGACAGCCGCCAACATTATACACGAGGTTGTAAGTATGTAATACTGGCGAGCGCAGCAAGGGAGGATGACAAGACCGAGTTATAATGGCTGTTTCTGGCCCGAGTAAAAAACTCTACTTTTCTTTTCGAGAAAATAAGTGAATCAAACAAAACTTACCTTCTTATTGCAATTCTTTATCACATCTATTTTTTGAATTTTTCGTAAATCCTAAATATGAATACTTCACTTGACATCGATTTTTCTTTAGTAATAATAAATTTCGTGTGCCATAACTGATTTAATGGCACACAAAATTTATTATTATTACAAATTTAAAGTTAAAAGCTGCAGTAGGTAGACTGAGATATTCAAGAATAAGCAGGGACGGACAAAGCGAGACCGGGTTTCGAAACCAATCTCGAAACCCTAATGAATAACGTGAGATTAATGATACATAGTTTTCGTCATGAAAAGTATTTTTCTAGAAGTACAAAAGGTTTCCATCATTGCAGAAGACACACAGTTGTAGACAATGTACTCTCCGATGAATTTAAGACTTAAAATTTGAAGGTCAGTGTGGAAACTTGTTTCTACCCGCGGCTTCTTATGTGTGGTTCTATGGAAACGTTTATTTAATTTTTTTCGGATCAGTGTGGACTGTGATATTAGTGGAGTGCTTGCATTTACATTACCTATTAGTGGAGTGCTTGCATTTACATTACCTATTAGTGGAGTGCTTGCATTTACATTACCTATTTAGAAAAATAAATATGAACATAACATTGTTTCAAGTCGACAGGTATAATAACGTAATATTCCTTAAAATAAGTTTGCTTTACTTATATTTTTACAATTGTAATTAGAATCAGAGCAACGCCGCCCCAAATTAACAATTTAGAGCCACGAGAATATACGAGCATTATAACCATTTCTTTCTCTAATTATTTCGTTTTCCATATTTGCTGCTATAAATTAAACAAACGATCCAGTTTCAAGCAAGAAAATGCCTATTAAAAACAAAATGAGCATTTCATTCTAGGAATAAGTCGTTTGCGGAGAAATATGTTTCAACGTGGACCGGAACTGAATCTACTCCGGCAATCTGCGCTCCTTCCTTCTCTTATTCTCTTATTTTAAAACTATATTTCCACTAAACTCAATTTACACTTACACATGGAAGTTATATCTTGATTTAGCGACACAAAAGGAATTTCTTCCAACTCGATTGCTTTTATGTCAATGTGACCTCATCCTTAACTAATTTATGACCTTGATAACGGTAACAGATTTCGACACTGTACATGTAGCAGTTGTGGCCGAGTGGTTAAGGCGTCTGACTCGAAATCAGATTCCCTCTGGGAGCGTAGGTTCGAATCCTACCGGCTGCGAATATTTTTGATTATTTATAGTCATATTTATCATGGTAGCCAATAGGAAAATACTTAAAAGACAACATTTTATTAATTTATAATAAACACCTATTTATACCTTTGGTCACCTTCAGATGGATTAAACTGAGCAGTTGTTTTTGTGATGGATACAGAGGTCAATATGTTATGTAGTAACTTACTACTTACTACTAGTAAGCTATAAGCATTAAGCAATGCCTCAAAATTGCGTCAAAACAACCTGGTAACAAAACTCTGAAAACAACTTAGGGGGAAACATATTAAAACGTCCGTTATTCGCAACAAAGCCGAGGTTAAAGCAGCGGAAATACGCAAAGAAAGCCCGGAAAAACAACGTGTGACGATTTCCGGACCATTGGCGGTCGGGGAACCCGGCCCGGAAGTAGAGGGAAGGGGGGGGGGGGGGCTTCCGGCCGACCCAAACTGTTCGAATTTGGAAACTCTCCTTTACAATAACTTAGTAACCGTTCAAAGGGTAAGAGAATTGGGAGCCGAGAGTTTTTCATGAGTGGACTGACCTTTCGGTTTGTTGATGTGAAGTTCCTTTGAAACTTGATCATGTAATTTGTTCTTGAAAGTTTGCCTTTCTACTGTTCCCATCGAATTTTTGGCATATTTTAATGGAAACTTTTGGAAAATAAACCTTTGAAGATGGAGAGAACTGAGAAGTTTTCAAAACAATTTAAGTAAGTACCTACCTACCTATCTCCAAATTAAATATTTTTTTAAACATCACACAAGTGCTTTTTGTTCTTAAACCTACCTTAAACTACGAGACTAGGTTGATAAAACAAAAGTAGTGATAGCTTGCCTTGGTACCAGTACCAGTACCAGCCAGCACAAACAGCCCATAATCCCGTGATTAGTCTAAGTCAAATATTTCAAGTCTGTGTCCTAACAGAAAAATAATTAATTAACTTAGTACAATAAGTATGGGGCAGTCGGTTGTATTAATATTTATACAGTAGGTACATTAATAGAACCATGTCATACTAACTGAAGAGGGGTGCTTATCTATGGACACCTGGTAGTGAGTTAGGCAAAGTCTACCATAAATACCAAACTGCTTTATTTCCTTTAGACCTAATAGGACTCTTGGACACGTCACAAAATTGTATTTTCTTACGTACAAAATTAAATGGAAAATAAAGTGAATCTGATCACTTTGATGCATTGTTCACTTCAATCAAAAGTGATCACTTTGATGCATTGTTCACTTCAATCAAAAGTGATCGCTTTGATGCATTGTTCACTTCAATCAAAAGTGATCGCTTTGATGCATTGTTCACTTCAATCAAAAGTCCGCCTGGACTGGACCAAGGCATATCTAAAATGAACAGAATCTCAGACTACTTTCAGTTATTGCTTTGTACTGAGGTAGAGACTAAAACAGAAAAGGTACGAGAAAATAACCGATGATAATCGGTACCTATCACAATGCCAATTTAAATGCTGCCATTAATTACATAACTCAATTAGAATGATTAGACAAAATATCAGCAGGACTATATGTGCTCTCCGAGGGCCTGGATCGGAACTATAATGAAGCCTTTCTCCGCTATTTCTTGCTAAGAGGCCGTATATTAGCAGTAAGCACAGTTTGACGCCGGCTGCACTAACTGGCCTATTTACAGTATTTACGGCGCCCGTTAGCCGAGGACAATATAGATTATACTACTAGTTCCAGCCTCGATACAGATTACAGCTTTCTATAATTGCCTCAACTTATTCGTACAGAAGCGGATGGGTAAATGGCAACATTAGGAAATAAAAGTCGGTGTAAGTCTTAAACCAAGGATACCTAGATGGCTACCATGCATGCCCGCGAAAGAGACAGAGAATACGAGGAGGTGGTGGGGGCTGTGGGGAGGTGTTACCATGGATTTTTTTTACCACGAGTTTAGGTTCATAATGTCATGCCTGGCAGGTGTACCTAATTAACCAAATAATTATGTAGGCTAAGTATACAAAATCTAACACTAGCCAATGTCAAATATTTACCAACAAATAACGGCACAAAAACTAAAAATCACTTGCTTGGCGTCGAGTTTCAAATATTGTGATATACATAATATAGTCTCTGACACTCACAAACAACGTAAGGCTTTAGATTGATAAAAAAATCTTTCTATCCTTTTTACAAAAATAAAAGCAAATAAACGTCAAGTGCGAGTTAGACTCGCGCATCAAGGGTTCCGTACAAACTTCTACTCTTCAGCAAAGAAATCAACCCAGACGAATAGTGCACAATGATTTTCTGATTTGATAACGATTACGACGTAACTTATTTAGTCCCTCGGACTATTGGTCCCCGTCTCCGGACTAAATAAGTTACTTCCGATAACAATGTACTATTTTCTATGAATAAACCTCAAATTTACGGTTTTCAGATTTTTCCCTTTACTATAAGACATTGCTTCTTGCCAAATTTCATGGTTCTAGGTAAACGAAAAGTACCCTAAAGGTTTTTGGTCCATGGTGAGATTCAAAAGTTATTTTTTCTGTGAATTAACTACAAATTTACGGTTTTCGGATTTTTCCCTTTACTTGTGCTATAAGGCATTGCTTTTCCCAAATTTCATGATTCTAAGTCAACGGGAAGTACCCTATAGGTTTTGTGTGCATGCGATTCTTTTGGAACATAAAATAAAATAGACATAAACAGCTGTAACTTTTGATTGCGTTGACTTAGAAGTTTGATTTATATCGAAGCTTCAAGAGGTTACGAGCTTGCGTATATGATGTGAATATCAACTCGATAACTCCACGCGTTTCTGAGAAAAGAGGTTTGACAGACGGACAGACGGACAACAAAGTGATCCTATAAGGGTTCTTTTTTCCTTTCGGGGTACGGAACGTACCGACCCTAAGCTCAGCGCTCGTGTGCATGATGTTGACGCAGCCTAACAATACAAACCAAAAGAGAAATAAATGATGGTTGAAACTTATTTTGTAAATCGGAACTAGAATATTTTTTTTTTTCTAATCATGTGCCTAAAATTAAAAATTCACTCGGAGCATTTAAATATGAAATTTATATTGCCTAACATTATAATTATTAACATAAAATAGTACAATAACATGAGCCTGAAACCAGTGGTGGAATATGCAACTTAATTGAAATCGACGAATCATCTTCGAACCATGAGCGTCGGTGTGTGATAGTAGTGAACGTAATCAAAAAAATAAACAAATAATAATAAATAAAATAAACAATTCTCGATTAGTAAGAGTAATAATTTTATTAAAATAATTTACTGTTGATTAATATAACATATTTTCAATAATATAGGTACATTTGTTTTAATTTAAACTTCTAAACACTACAAGCGGGATCCGTTTCCAAAACTATTTTAAGTAATTTTTTGTAGCCACGGATACCGGGATCAGTGGATAAAAATATTTAATAGTTTTTCATTGGAAACCGATCCCGGTATCGGTGGATAAAACTTGGCGGTATCAGTGGCCAATTAAATCTGATCCCGGGATCCGTTTACACAAACCCATCCATGTTGTTAGACAGTGTTTGGTCAGTATTACATAAAAGTTCCGAGTGGCTCGTACGTACAGGAACAAGCTTACTTCCGTTGCTACAGGATTCACTTCGAAAAGCAAAAACTCAGAAACTCATCAAAGAGCTTTTCATCGTCGCAATAGGACAGTCCACTCGCTCCCTTCACCTGCGCTTCACATCAGAAGTCATTCTGTAACAAACTCGCTTTATAGCTCATCGGCGAGCCAGAATGCTTTATAGACTAGCGGCAACAAAGTTTTTTGAATTTTGTGATGAAGTAGGGGGATATCTATGTCCAGCAGTGGACTGGTATAGGCTGATGATGATGATGAGGGGGATATCGGAGGTAAAATTCATTGTGTCTAGTATTTTGTACTTTATATAGGATTTTTAATTGGTACCTTTATACAAGACAATTTAGAGACGTTCAACTCAATGGTCCAATTCAGATTTTCAAAATTTACTAGAAAAATATCACAAGTTCTTTTTTATTAAATTTCGCTCTAGATTATTTAGGTCGGGATTTCCAATACCGATTCTGTAAACCAAGATTGATGGAAATAACTGGATATGTGTTTAGATACCTGACTAAATTACGAACATTCAATAGGACAAGACAAAAATATAGCTTGAAAGTTTTGAGTTAAAACGCAATAGGTACTTCTTAATTATCATCATCATCATCAACCGTGTATTTAAGTTTACAACTGGACATAGACTTCCCTTACTTAATTGGTTTCAAATGTGAATATTACGGTAAATTTATGATATTATAAGTATCTTTATAGAGAAGTAAAGTTCGTGAGGTTGTAGGGGTAATCTCTTGATCTACTGAACCGATTTTACACCTAGTCTTGTAAATTATTTGTCACGCGAATAAATAAGTGTCTCAGGTCGTGCATCGCACAGTCGCGAGCCCAGTTCAGAGGTATCAGGAATCGTCCTTGTGACAGAGAATCGCGTCGTGTTTGCGGGCCACTGATTGTCCGCTGTTGGCCGGCGCTGCGCAAACACTCCTTTTGCGGCCTGTAATTGGTTGGATTTAGGGGTTTCATTTGGTTACTGACCGGCGCCACGTTTGTTTGGCTGGTTACATAGCTTCTACTTACATTACATTAGTGGTTCAGCTTGATTTGTTGCAAAGTTAAACCATCGTTAGGTACTTTGTTCGATTCCTCAAGATTCCAAAAAGTCAACGAAAAATAAAAGAGGATGAGATTAGCTGCTGTATGTTTTTTCTGTAGGTATGTTCGTTACTTTCTCTGTTAATTAAAGAAAAATTTGAAAAATTCTTCGCCATTGTTAGGAGAATGATTCCTAGGTGGTCTCATACAATTTATTCTCCAGAATGTGTAAAAAATGGAAACAAACAAGCTGATTTGAGCTACTTTGTTTGTATTTTCTATAGATCTAGAAATGTATCTGCATATTTATTTTTGTATGCTTTGTATGCTTTTTTAGGGTTTCAAAGATCGGTTTTGAAACCCTTATGGTCTCGCTCTGTCCGTCCCCGCTCTTTCTTGAATATCTCAGTAACTACTGCAGCTATTAACTTGAAATTTGAAATAATGATACATTTCGTGCGCCATAACTGATTTTAAGAAAAAAATATATAAATAAATAAAAAATGAAAATGAATATTTTCAGTACAAATTTTGATGTTGAAATTTCAAACGAGACCTAGGAAGGCAAATGGGGTATCAAATGAAAGGTATCGTTTTGTACATTTCAAAACACTTTTTGAAATTTCTGTAAATTTCATACTTTTTGAAATATTTCAAAAAAAGTCGAAAAATTGACCATACCCCCCCCCCTATCTCCGAAGATTGCAGACCGATCCATGTACAATGTATTAGGCGTTTGTAGATATCGATTTATATTTTACAGGAAAAATATAGAGAAGTCTGTAATAATAATAGTTTTTGAAAAATGGTCAAAAAGGGGGAGAATTTTTTTTCAAAAGGGGGGGTACCTACCTATGTGGGGTATCAAATAAAAGGTATCGTTTTGACCATTTCAAAACACTTTTTGAAATTTCTGTAAGTTTCATACTTTTTGAAATATTTCAAAAAAAGACGAAAAATTGACCATTCCCCCCCCCTATCTCCGAAGATTGCAGACCGATCCATGTACAATGTATTAGGCGTTTGTAGATATCGATCTATGTTTTACAGGAAAAATATAGAGAAGTCTGTAATAATAATAGTTTTTGAAAAATGGTCAAAAAGGGGGGGATTTTTTTTTCAAAAGGAGGGGTACCTGCCTATGTGGGGTATCAAATGAAAGGTATCATTTTGACCATTTCAAAACACTTTTTGAAATTTCTGTAAATTTCATACTTTTTAAAATATTTTAGAAAATTGATTGTCCAAATAATTGGCAAATGTTTGAAACCCTCGGCGCGCGAGTTACACTCGCACTTGGCGAATCTTGTTTTATTGTGAAATTTGTAATTGAACGTAGATATTTTAAGAAACAAACGCTGAATTTCTAAATGTAAACCTTTCACCGTATTGTCGTGTGTTTAAATAAAACTCAACACACAAACAACAAACATGATAGTTTTTATCATTTAATTGGTATCTAATTTAATTTTGATTCAAGGGCTTTGCACAGCACTTTGAGTTGAGAAAAGAACGATGAAGTCACAGATAAAGAACCCCGTTATTATCACCCGCAGCCGCAGGCGAAAGCAGTTTTTTCCTTATTAATTTAAAATTTTGGTTGTTTTTTCGTCAATGAAATAAAATTAATCTTCTGATTAAAAAACCTATGCATATAACGAGTTATTCCTGACTCGTCCCATTTTGGTCCTAATCCATTGGGACGAGTCGAGAAACTCAAATTTTATGGTAAAAGCGTTCCAGATTCGTCCCACTTTTCAAAGGTTGGCAAAGTACTGTCGACCGCACATTTTTCATGTAAGAAGCATTTGCCTATCTATTTGAAGTTAATGTCAAAAGTCGACATTGAAATTATGGTTCCTAGAGATAAAGACATAAGTAATACTAACTGCAGTGAATATGTAAGTCTGTGCCATAAAAACCACTTCCAAAAATTTAAGCTTTATTTTTTTATGTCATAATATTAAAAACTCGTTTTGACAACTTGTATAAAAACACCTGTTTTCAGATTGACATCAATTTTTTGTGTGTAAACAAAATTACCAGTACTCTGTTCTGTTAAAGAACACGTCCTTAGTCGATATTTTATCATATTTGCTTTTATTTACGTTTCAGTAGATAAGTCCGTAGGTACTCGATCATTTAAATCAATGAAAAAGTAGATAAATGATGATGATGATGACGAGCAATGCTTCGAGCTAGTGATTAGAGTGGTCTACGAGCAATGCTTCGAGCTAGTGATTAGAGTGGTCTACGAGCAATGCTTCGAGCTAGTGATTAGTTAGAGTGATATACGAGCAATGCTACGAGCTAGTGATTAGAGTGGTGTACGAGCAATGCTTCGAGCTAGGAGTGGTGTACGAGCAATGCTTCGAGCTAGTGATTAGAGTGGTGAACGAGCAATGCTTCGAGCTAGTGATTAGAGTGGTGTACGAACAATGCTTCGAGCTAGTGTACTTGGAGGAGTCCCCACAAATAATCATCATCATCATCAGCCTATACTAGTCCACTGCTGGACATAGGCCTCCACTAATGAGCGCCATAGCGCCCTGTCTTCAGCTTGCCGCATCCAGCATCTGCCAGCAGTCTTTCGCAAATCGTCATCCTACCTGGTAGGAGGGCGTCCTACACTACGTTTGCCGAGTAGGTATAAAATAATGCGATATTGAATATTTACGATATTTATTGTTATTTAGTATTAAACATTATTATTGACTCCAATTAATTTAGTAATTTTCAGTACTTCGGTCAGTTCATATAACGTACTCTACTGAGTGAGATCAGGACTGAGATCAGGACTCCGCCACTTGCGCGTACAAACTATAATTTGCTTTTAATCCATAGTTTCAGGCACAATAATATAAACTTTATATGTAAGTCGGTCTGTCTGTATATTTCGGACAACTTTCAATAACTGTGATTCCATTGGTCAGGAATTAAAAAGGGCTTCCTCACGTGCGGCAGATAAGAAGCGCGGGCGATGCTGACGCGGCTCCAGGTCCTGATTATCGGAGAACTGTCCCTCTAATTGGACTCCGCGCTGATGGCCCGATTGCACGTGTCACACAGAAATAACATAATGGGATAATGAATGGAACAGTCTTTTAGCACCGTCAGCACCGTCAGCTCTGATAAATATACATACATAATTGATCAAAGATTTTTTAGTGTGTGTGTGTGTGTGTGTAGTTCATTGACAGGTGAAAGTTGTGTAGATATTAATCAATTAATTTTAATAAAAAGGTATCTTACAAAACATTACTTATTTGCATAATTTTTTAAATAAATTGAGCAGTAAGGGTTAATAAGAACTGCCTTTGCTAGGTCTCAGCTGTTTTATCGAAACATCTGTTCACGTATTGTCTGTTATTTCAATATTTATTACCTATATACCTTCACTTCAATGCAATGAGCGTATGTATAAATACTAACTTACAATAAATCAGGTACTAGCAGCCGTGGCCGAGCGGTTAAGGCGTCTGACTAGAAATCAGATTCCCTTTGGGAGCGTAGGTTCGAATCCTACCGGCTGCGGATTTTTTGTTTGTACTCATTTTATTTGACTTGTAATGAGTTAACATTGCCATGTTCAACTAATTCATGAAGATGCACCGAAAATAAATCAAGAAATTTATTTATGTACCTACCTACTTACTTAATTAAGATCCAAAAAATAATAAATAAAGATTTCTTTATTATTATTTTTTCATCGATCGAAGTATTTTTACTCTCTATTAAAATAATAAAAAAACCTTTTCAAATAAGCGGACAGGGGTTTGTAGATATGTTGAAACTAGCCAGCCACACGGCTTCGGCTGCAGATATATGCATGAGGCACAATCAGCGGAGCTCGTTACTGTGATTCGATCAGCGTATTTGAGCGCTAATCACTCGCGGCAGCGGAGGTGTTACCACTGGAGAACAGGGCCCGAACAGGGCAAGGAAAAGTAAAACTTTAGATGAGCCCCGAGTAAATAAAACTAGTCTTGGAAATAGTGTCTCTATCTGCTAGCTAGATGGATAGTAAAATTTTAACGACAGTGTCATGAATTTTTTTTTTCAACGATCTTGTTATTGTGACTGTATAATTTAATCATAAATCCCTAAGCAAGAGAAGTTGTAGATTTTTTAAGCAATATTTATTTTGTCTTTAATACAGTTTCTGTATTAACCTACCAAAGTGACGATGGACAATTTGACCCGTCACACCATTCACCAAATGAGTAGTTGTTTGATAGTCTCAGCGGTGACCCCTCAGAGGGCAGCACATTTGCGTAGTTCATTTGTTTGATAGTCTCAGCGGTGACCCCTCAGAGGGCAGCACATTTGCGTAGTTCATTTGTTTGATAGTCTCAGCGGTGACCCCTCAGAGGGCAGCACATTTGCGTAGTTCATTTGTTTGATAGTCTCAGCGGTGACCCCTCAGAGGGCAGCACATTTGCGTAGTTCATTTGTTTGATAGTCTCAGCGGTGACCCCTCAGAGGGCAGCACATTTGCGTAGTTCATTTGTTTGATAGTCTCAGCGGTGACCCCTCAGAGGGCAGCACATTTGCGTAGTTCATTTGTTTGATAGTCTCAGCGGTGACCCCTCAGAGGGCAGCACATTTGCGTAGTTCATTTGTTTGATAGTCTCAGCGGTGACCCCTCAGAGGGCAGCACATTTGCGTAGTTCATTTGTTTGATAGTCTCAGCGGTGACCCCTCAGAGGGCAGCACATTTGCGTAGTTCATTTGTTTTGGCGCGCGCCAATTTGACGCGGGATTGTTTGAGTCAGTCATTCCGCGACCGCGTATTGGTTTAGTGAATTCTGGGTTCATTAATCTGAGCGTGGTTTTCACATTTCATATCTCACTCTAACTTTGTTTTCATCACCAAAATGTTTGCACAAACTATTAAATAAATTCACCATCCGAGTAAAAGGCCATCGGCTAGTCTTGTCGAGCAAATATTTTAAACTCTCATGAGTTCATGGGAACACAACACAAGTCGACTAAAAGTGAAAGTAACAAAACCAGTTCGTGTTTTTTGACAACATGGTTGTAGCAGCCGTGGCCGAGCGGTTAAGGCGTCTGACTAGAAATCAGATTCCCTCTGGGAGCGTAGGTTCGAATCCTACCGGCTGCGAATGTATTTTCTTTTTACACAATATAAGACACATTATTATCTAATTTGGCGAAGCGCCAGAATAGGCCCTCGTTTCGGTCGAGAACCTAGTTACTTAGTAAAATGGTAGAGTATATTGTTACGCTCTACCATTCTTTCAGCCACGATTCAGTCTTGTTTCTGCTCATCTTATCTCACCAAGCCATTACAATTACAATTTACGAGTGCCCAAACATGTCTAAACCCTTTGAATCTCATGCTCGCCCGAAATCTTACGTAATTCCCGACAATAAAGTCGGTGGAATTATTTTAAACCGTCCTCCTCCATGGCACACTTACAACGAAAATATATCTCTAGCTTGTAAAAACGCATGGTCGTAGCCAGGGCAAAGGCCGGGGCTTCTGCGTGATTTTTTCTTTAATCCCTCTAACGGCTAGAATTTTGTCACGTCCACATAGATTATAAAAGAGATCTAAATTAAATAAATCTAACTGGTATCAAACATACAGTTTCTTTCCAGGCACTTACTCGTTGCCGAAACAGAGTAACAGCTTAAACCTAAATTATAAATAAATTTGGGTAGAATTGAATATTGGAAAGAATTAAAGAAAAACCTCTTTGAGTAAGCCCCAATCAAGCCCCTGGGCACGGCTAACAATAAAACCGAGTATATTCCTGGCCTTATAAAAACCTACGGAGAGACTGAAAAAATAAATGGGTTCCCCTTGCCGCGGCTAACGGGCGATATTTTTTCAAGGTTTGTTACATCCTTTGATTCAAAGACATTCATTCCTGTTGCTTCGCCAGTGAGGGATTCTCGATAAATTTTAATATTGCAACAAAATATTACATATAATTGTAAGGGCGAAAATTCGTTTGGTTGTTGGTGTTAAAGTATTCTTTGTCATTATCTTTGTCACCATCAAAACTGCTGAAATAAACTTCCCAAACGTGTAGTTCTACCTAGCTAAAAATGTCGTATTGGCTATTAGCGTATTGGTTTTTATCTCAGAAAGCATGTGCTATAAAACTTATGTTATTGTAAGATTTGGCTAAAGCTCTCCGCAGATTTAACCAAAACTGAAGGTAGCTCAAGGTGTTGTTTACTGTAATAAATATTCCAGTAACAAAAGATGGCAGATTAAAACATAAACCTCCTCGACGGCGATCCGAGCGGACGGATAAGCATTATTACCCGGAATAAATCGTTAATATTCAAGAAATTTATCTCAGTTTAATGTTTATGCTTAGCTGCCTGGTACGTTACACAATTGGTCTTCCATTAATCTTTACCCCAGGATCACTTTCTTCAATCACAATTTGTGCTTCATCTCGCTGCATCAAAGTTCTCTCATCATTAATTCAAACTGTACTAACCTACTCTGTACGCAATTACTTAGTTGTCAAAATAATGACACTTTGACACAACACGAGTCATGCTGACAATGATAAATTGTCATCCACACCCACATTTACCTCAGTATGAATCGACACAAAGCTGTACGTATAAATTGACAAGCTTCAAACTGATTTTCAGTTACCTACAATGACACATTGTGATGTTATGACATAATAATGTGCTGCGCGACAGCGGCAGCAACAAGTTGTGATGTAATGACATAATAATGTGCTGCGCGGCAGCGGCGGCAACTCATTGTGATGTTATCACACAATAATGTGCTGCGCGGCAGCGGCGGCAACTCATTGTGATGTTATCACACAATAATGTGCTGCGCGGCAGCGACGGCAACACATTGTGATGTTTTCACACAATAATTTGCTGCGCGGCATCGGCAGCAACAAGTTGTGATGTAATGATATAATAATGTGCTGCGCGGCAGCGGCGGCGACACCTTGTGATGTTATCAGATACCTAATAATACGTGTATTATCGGTATTATCACAGAATAACTTTAAAATACTAACGTAGTACATTGTGTCAATTTTGGCGCTTCTTCTGTTCGCGAACTATAATAGTTGGTTCACTTACTATACTTACTCTAGAATCGATAAAGATACGTTTACAAAACCCTAAGCAAGTAGTAAGGGTCAAAGACCTTCAAGTTTTGTGGAGTGTTGGAAGTAACTTTTCCGAATCAATTTCTTATTAACCGGCACAATTGACCCGAAGGCAGTAAAGTTCAACAGTTCAGTAATCGTGACCGGGGCCAATTTGGCCACAATAACAATTTATTAAACACGTTCCGTCGTGCGCTAAGTTTTAATTTAGTTTTCGCGTTTCTTGCAATCGGTTTATAACCATCGTTCTGCAAGCAGAGGGAAATATGACACCGATTACCTTTAAATCACTTTCTGTGTTTGGAAATACGGCTCTAGGCGCTATATTCAAGGCAAAGTGGAAAAGTTAGCTCTTCACTAATAAACCGGCGTCCTTCTACGAATGATGTTATTTATGCAAGCTTTCCGGTTCACCACAACTTCGAATTGAACTTGTAGAGGAAATAATAATATTATGTAATTTATTTTAAGTTTGACCTTCGAAGAACGAATAGCAGCAATTCCAAGAAATAAAGTTCATAGATTATAAAATAATTCAAACTGAGAGCTCGTAGTTCAATTCTCGTCAGGTCCTCAAATCCTGAAACTCTGAGAGTTCCCTCTAATCAAATTGCCTCAAAAACCTTGCTCCAACAACCCGAATTCCCTTCCTTATTGATAATCACCGACGAGCCGCGTAAATTCTGATGTCTTGCTCCTCAAACTCAAACAAAAGGACGACATCAAAAGGACTCATTAAGTCGCTCCTCAAATAATGGCGCCTATGGATGCCTGCGAGAGTACTGCTTGCAGTTCCAACACTGTTTGTGTCTCTAGGCGGCGCTAATTTCATTTCTTTACACTAGTGGAGGTAGAGCGAGAGATATTTCCCTGGACCTATGGACGGACCACTTTTCTTTCAAATTTTGGCTTAGAGCTTAGAAACATCGTCCTCTTTAGTGGAAGTTTGTTGCTCAAATCCGGAAATATTCTGGGTAGTTTTAAAACCCTTTTAAGCTGTAAGTAAAGTGCCTAGGGTCTGTCAAGTTTCAATGTAGCACCTACGGGCATGTAAGAGCCACATCCAAACCCCGAGCCAATAAAAACTGAAGCCCAGATTAGCTGTTCCGAAGGGGTTAAGCAAGTTTAATTGCCCCCACATTAACCCTTGCGAGATAACTGTAGTCAATTCTTTAAACTTCGGCAATGCTGGAGACAATCTATGCCAATTATCTTGAGCTTAGTGCTTTCCGAGTTTCACAATGGGATTCCGTTTTAATTGTTCGCTGTTTCCATGGATCGCCGAATGTAGTGCGCTGTTACAGACGTGCCTTGCTGTCTAAGTCATCTCATCTCTGATAACTACTGCCTAAACACCTAAAGTAACATATTTACGAATATCTTTGTATCTACTTACCTTGTTAGTTATGAGTTCAAATACTGAGGTTTTAATATCTTGATTAATAAAATTCTTTAAATTCATAGTTAAGAGCACTCTAGTAAAACAGTAATGTGAAGCTAAGTATAGTAGGTACCTGCTACACAGAAACGTAAACTAACGATTGTTATCCCATTTACGTTCAAATAGAGTTCATGGAATAACCCAACCAATGCCACCTCTAGTTCATGGAATAACCCAACCAATGCCACCTCTAGTTCATGGAATAACCCAACCAATGCCACCTCTAGTTCATGGAATAACCCAACCAATGCCACCTCTAGTTCATGGAATAACCCAACCAATGCCACCTCTAGTTCATGGAATAACCCAACCAATGCCACCTCTAGGTATTTCCTTAAGTTTCTTGGCTCTTAGGAGACTTCAAAGCTGTTTCGAGTTGATGGATCGAAGGGTTCTCCAGGATTATTGCAACTAGTTCTATACTACAGCTACCTATCTGCCTACCGCCAGCGTAAAGCCGAGCTATAGCTACAGCACGCGGGTGCGGTTGCTTCATTAGGAAGGCTTTGACGGAGAGCATTGTAAATCTTTCCATTAAACTTTCAACTCGTTGCTAATTGAGATGTATTTGTTGGAAAGTCTGACAATCTTCGCGACTTCAAGAGCGTTCGTTTTGTAGGGTTTCAGAAGCTTAAAGTTTAAGATTTGTGCCTGAGTTTTTCTTTCTCTTTTGTATACATAAGAATAGGAACCTATCGCTTAACTAGGTCAAATTCCTTCTAGTAAAAAATATATTATAAGAAAGTACCGAAACAACATAAAGAATTCATCCAATTAACTCCACAAGACTTATTAAAGTCGAGTTCGAAACAGAGGCGTGAAAAATCGCCGGAACGCACCTCGCATTTTTCGCCGCGAGCGGCAATAACTTGGGGACTGATAAGGGATATATTGATGCTCTCCCTGGCTTCCCTTGGGCTGAGTGATCCCCTCCCGCTACTGCCGACATTTTTATTATAAATACTGGAAAATTATTCGCAACTCTCTCGGCTGTCGGACCGAGAGCAGATAAGCTGGAACCGATGCGTTAGAAACATTCTGCGGACGAGTTCTGGCTTACGTAAGTACTCTTACTTAAGTACCAACATCGATTGAGAATTTATGACCCGATCCATCGTAAAATAGTCAATAGCCTCTTAGGCAATAGACGAACCCTTACGAAAGCTTTGATATCGTTCCGAATAACCTCCAGCAACGACCTCTTCACATTGCCCAATCAGAATGTACAAGACCTTTTTTATAAAAGCACTAAAAATTTCATAAATCGTTTCGATACAATAGATATCTACCTTATAAATTATTCAAACAATAAGTGTTGTTAAATGTGTTTTTATAAACCTCTTAAAAGTCCAAGATTAAAATAAAAAGAGTGCAGAAAGGATCGGCAAAGTTTTGAGCTCCATCACATGTATCAACACTGTTTGAAACTTATAAACTTGTTTGAATTTAGCTCTTGTTGGAAAAATGTTCAGATTTATACTGAACTCTGGCCTGCAACGCTGCACTCTCTTCCCGACTCATAAAACTAGTTCTACTGTAAAGGTTTTTACATACTTGACGACCTCTGTGGCGCGGTGGGGAAAGGTCCGCCTGTGATGCAGGAGGTTGCGGGTTCGATTCCCGCCTTGGGACAAATATTTGTACGTTCTGCAGGTATTTGATCCGCGTGTTCTGGTCGTTTTCTATGTATAATAAAAAATATTTATCTATGTAATGTATTGTATTATGTATATCAGTTATCTAGTACCCATAACACAAGCTCTGCTTAGCTTGGGGCTAGATAATGCTGTGTGAATTGTCCAGCATTATTTATTTTATTTTATTTATTTATTTATTCTTAATGCGACAATGACCTTTTTCAACGTAACGATTTATATATAAAACGACGATATCTTTCGACAGTAGTACTGGGTTAGGTAAACAGTGAGCCCTACTCAAAATAAAAATACGTAAATCAAGGAGCGAAGCATCCTTTAAGAAAGTCGAAAAGCTGGGCAAATAAATATCAATTAACAAAATATTAAAACGAAAAGATTTACAATCTTCAGCACCAAGGACAGCGAGTCCTTAAATGACTTTTTATTTAATTTACCTCTGAAAATACACAAGCTACCTTAAAAGCCGAAGGGTAGAGACGTAGCAAGACGTAGTGTACATTGGTTGATCAATAAATTACGGAACCTTCTCACTTATCTACGAGTATGTTTGATTATTACAGTGAAGTCAAAGTACGTAATGATAATAACATGCTCATTTATAGTTTCGCTTTCAATGCAGATTTTTAAAGCGCAGTGTTTATTTATTTATTTTAGGGGATCTTTCAGCACTTATATACAATATAGAGATGCGTGAAGATAACAGATGGCTATTAATAAGTTCCCACTTATAGAAACAGATACAATTGCAACTAACACAAAATGATAATAACAAGCTAACTATTCGCATTTACCACAAATCAGTTCACTATACATTAGTTTATCTTATGAGTATCTATTGCGTTCGTAAATGAAACCGGTGGTAGTGGTAACTTTCGTAGCAAAAGACAAAGAATGAAGGTAGATCGGTATATCTGCCAATAAAAACCAACTCGCAGTGACTTTAGTTCTTCCGTGATCATGGCGCATGAAACTGTGCCGAAATATTGGAAAACTCAAAAATCTAATCATGGTAAATATCCCGTTTTAAATGACTTTAATGTTAATAACCATGATAGTTTTAAAAGTATTACAATATGTAGTTGTATTAACCTACTGCTGAGTATTAAAAGTTTGTGGTGTTAGCCACGGCCCCTCGCTAGCCGCAAGACGTGTGTGCGTGCGCTGCGCACGCGCTGAATTTCACAACATAATTAACTGCAAAAAATTTAGCATTCTTGAGAAACGACAATGACTCTTTATAGGGTGTTTAATTTACCGAATGTTAAAAGGAACCCTGATACCTACTAGGTTAGTATTATAGTATAGCTAGTTTCTGTTTGTACTAAGCTTTCGCTGCTGTCTATCCGTCCGTCTGTCCGTGTCAGTGGGCTGTATCTCATGAACCGTTTTTTTTTCAGAGTGCTAGTGAGTGAATTATTTGCTACAATAACGACAAAAAAAAAATAAAAAAAAAATAACAAAAACAAACTCAACCATTACTGACTGTTATATACTTAGCTGAAAATCTAGTAGTGTAGACGATTAGCAATTTTGAACAACATAATCGAATTTTGTCTGCAAGGCGATTTGACCTATGCTAGTCAATCGCAGGTTTAGGTAAGCATGCTAATCGTTTCTGCCCAAGCATGTCCGTCCGTCCATGTTGGCAGTGTGCGTTCAACCTAAAGGTCTTTATTATACCACAGGTAGGTATATGTTCACATGCAAAGTTGCTGGCCAGGGCAGCGCGTTATGGACGCGGTAAACTAGCCTGCTTTCTAGTTCCAGCAAAAATATATATTAGCTCAGTTAGCTCACTAGTGCGCTAGTGTTAGCACGCTTAAAGCTGTCTGTACACCAGGGATGTGTAACTAAGCGGTTAGCTGAGCTACGAAACTGAGTATTTATGTTCTGCAAGGATGCAAGAGCGAAACAATGTCTAGCTTTATTTAGTGAGTATGGGAAATTAGGTTAGCTACCTCTCCAGACCGGCACCGACCGACTGAAAGTTAGCTACCTCTCCACACCGGCACCGACCGACTGAAAGTTAGCTACCTCTCCACACCGGCACCGACCCACTGACAGTACCTACACAATGAAAGTTACTGGAGAATGTCACGCACGTCTGTCTCTAAGGTTTCCAGGAATCTTCTCCCTTGCACATTGCAACAGCTTCAGAACATAACTAGTGGACATCCTTGATGAAGAAAAGTAAACAGATGCATATTTAAATAATGCAAAAATTATAACTAAAGAAGAAAACAACAATTTTTGTCTCGATAATGACGTCATTGTAAAATTTACGAACAAAATAATTGGAAAAATCCTGCTCAAGCATCAGCAAATGCTATTTTAAACAAGATGGGTGCGTAAAGTATCTACATAAGAAGCAGAGAAAAGTTGCAAAGAAAATTAGCGAAAACGCGTCATCAAGGAACAATGAGGACGTTGGAGCCGTTTGATCTCTGGAGCCGGAGTCAGCGCGCGAGCTGATTGAAAACTCCCTTTCAAATGTAACTCTGGATTAAATGACTGCTAATTGTTGTTAGAGTTTCTTCGCTCGTACTCTTGCGGAGAAAAGGTGAATTAATGTACCTAGAGTGAGCTCTTGCTTACACGTCGGTCTTTTGTCTACGTTTATCTTTCAACGTAAATGAAAGTACTTATACTTCTTTATTATGTATGTCTAAGTTTTGTGAAAACCCGCTTTGAGCTTTATCGTAAAGTTTTTATAGCAGACTCTAATATAGCAGCGGATAAATAATGCTTAATATTCATGTAGAAATCGAGCTTTTTAACAGTTCTTACAATGCTTTCGTACTAATTAGAAACAGTTTTGCACTGACCTGTCCTGGCACTCGATAGCAAATCGCATGGAATGACAATTAATCGACTCATTAGCGGCGCGGGGCGCGGGGAGCGCGGAGCGGGGGAGGGTAATCGGACAGAAAAATTGCGATTTAATTAGTTGGACCATTTGACGCAATCAAAGGTCTGAAACTGTGGAATTGGGGCTCGTCATTGAACTGGATAATTAATGTTCGAGGACATGACCCACTGTAACCAGCTATCCACTATGATAGCGAGTCTAGCTAGCCCAGGTGTCGCGTAGGGATGCCACGATACTTACTAAGTACGAATATTCCTACTACCGTTATTAGAACAAACTTCTCGCCATGAGTCAGTGTTTCACAAATGTAAACTAACTCTAAGTAGAACAGACAAGAGCAGCCCAACAATGTTTTATTTCCAGACAATTTTCCGTTCTTCAAGAATTACTTCTACAAGAAAATTCCACCGAACGAAAAAATATTTTTTCTTTTTTTATCTCAAGTTTTACGGTGAAAGCATGCATAACTTTTATAGTGATATTTTATGAATATTGTTTATCCCTCAGCGGAGGATTACTTGCGTATCGCAAAAAAATAATAAACAAACGTCGTTAGAGCTTCGACATTGCCGATCAGTTTCTGCGGGCCGCGACACGAGCGGTCGGGTACGCGAATCCACTTTGAAACATTCTAGGTACGAGTATGATCTAAATGGGTAATTTTTATCTGAATAGGACGATCAATTGTGTTTTAGACTCGCTCACAATAGATCGATATGTCTGTCATATCGATCAATTGTGTTTTAGACTCGCTCACAATCGATCGATATGTCTGTCATGTCGTCCATTTGTTTTAATGACACCTGATGTTAAATCCTTCATTTGTTTTGTTTGATGCCCTTCCCACCAAAACAAATGAACACGATGCCGGCTCACGACCGCCATGATTTTGTAATTTTATTATCGGACACTATTCCCGTATACACTAATTAATATGAATAATGTTGCATTCAGGAAGAGTACCTAGGTACAATGTTTAGTTTTAATTGTCAGATCAAGTATTTTAGTGCTACAGCACAGTTCTAATCGACTACGGAATATGACAGAGTTTTTCGGTTTCGAGCAACTTGACGTGACTTTCCTCGCCTCGCAGTGACGTCACATGATGGACCCCGCCTCGAGTGCGCGTGTCAACGTCGATCGACGACATCACTCGTGGCGCGCGCCACATTTGTCTGGAAGATATACGCGCATGATCGATGCAGGGAGCTTGTTTGAATAGCGGACGGAAAGCAGATAGCGAAATGTTTAGTGGTACTGCACACTAAAGTCACAAAACATCAAGTCGCATCTTTGAGAGATGCTCCTCAATTTTGATTTACCCAAAACAAAAACTGACCAAACACTCAGTTCTGACCAAACACTCAGTTTCAAAATTTCTTTATTAACATAATGTGAATATAAGAATACAAAGAACTAGTGTAGATAGAGTTAATCCTAGTGCTAATTACAGAGGCCACAGATGACGGTTTAAAATTAAAAACAAAACCTTTTGAACTACCTATTTATTGAGACTCTAAACTTTTACAAAGTTCGTAAGCTAAAATTATTCTAAGGTAAAAGTAACGAAGCTACGCTCGGTCGATGCAAGTACCAAGAGTAGAATGTCGTGACCGCGCCGCAGGCCGGGCACGCTGAGGGAAAGACGTCATCGCTGCATCAGCAAAGTATGAACTTGGTAAATGACAATTATACCGGACGAACAACAATTATACCGGACGAACAACAATCAAACTGCAGTGTTGCAATCTACGGCTGCAGATTAGGTGCATAGCTTCGATGTAACATGCTTTTAAACATAATTTATGAGCTGTTTTTTAAGCTATACTTATCTAAAAACTTGTAAATATTGAAATAATTGCATACGAACTTAATAATAATAAAAATAATTTAAGCTAAAACTTAAAAAATATAATAAACGTGAATATTTTAAGATAATAAAACATTTAATCGTCTATAACTTTAAACAATGAAGATAGAATAAACTAATAGATAATAAATACGAATTGTAATACATTATTATAATAATTATTATCTTAGAGGGTAGTGTTGCATTACTTTGTTCAAAATGATCTCCGGCTAATTGTGCGAAATTCGCAGCTAGCGACTAAACACTAGCCGATCTCAATATAGTATGATTGTAAACAAACCGCCTTCCAAACCACCCATAAAAAGCTGTCAAACGTTTAAATTCGGCGTACGCAAAGGCGCTAGAGTCCGTGGACGTCGGCCCTATTCAGACGCCGGCCGAAGTGGAGGCCGAGGCGTCCGCATTGATGGCGCGCATCAGGGAGGCCAAGGAAGCCGCCTCCACCCCCATCAGCGGTCGCCAAGGCAGGCGCAACGACCTACCCCCACACCTCAAGAGGGACATCGCGAAGAAGCGCGAACTCCGGCCTGAGTGGGCGCGCTCCCGATGTCCCCACCTCAAGACCCAACTAAATGCCCTGTCCGCGCGCTCCAACAAGCGCGCGTCGCCAGAGCGCTTCTCCGACCTATCCTGGGATTCGCCTGCCTCTGAGGACCAAAGTGCGAGTCTACAAGGCCTACGTACGGTCCCGCCTCACCTACGCAGCGCCGGCCTGGTTCCATCTCGTATCCAACACGAATAGGGACCAGGCGCTGCAAAACGTGGCCCTGAGGATCTGCACGGGCGCTGGCCGCTACGTTAGGAACGACGTTATCGCCCGCGACCTGCAGGTCCAAACAATCGAAGAGTTGAGAGGATGTACGACCGCGCCGACAACGGACACCACGCCCACCTACGCCACATCGCAGCCCAACAACCCCGGCCACCGGAAGACGACCGCCCGTGGCGACCCCTTCGCGGGACCTGATCCCCGCGGAACCACCATGAATCCTTGGGTGATATAAAAAGAAAAACAATATGCAGCCAAAAAATAAAATGAACATGACAAACAAAAGAGCATGTTTGTCCAACCCAAGGACCGAGGGGTTGTCACCCCTCGAGTTGAAGCCGGGGTAAAGAGGCCAAGCCTCGAGGCCCCCCCCGTGCCCCTAAATAGGGCCGGAAAGAAGTCTAGAGAAAAAGCTGTCATGGCCATCTGCGGACAATAGCATAATTAACCATTTGAGAAAAAAAGCAAATAAAATTTACTTTGTCGCCATGTCTTTCTATACGCAATTCACAATATTCTTGTCGACTTGAGATCCTTCTTACAATAAAATTAAATATTACTTACAATGATATCTATCTGAAACTCGACGCCAAGCGAACTGACTTTTAGAGGTATATGTGTTGTGGTTTATTTACCAACATTCTACATCGAGTTTAGCGAATGTATTAGTAACGTACTAAGAAAGTTAGTATTAAGTGTACATAATTAGATCATAATTATTTCAGTAAAATTACCCATCCAAGAATCCTTTACCGTGCTCTCTGCAGAGTACTTAACCGTAATGCTGTTGGGAACCGAACTAGCCGAAAGAAGTTACCGAGATGGTGCAAGTTCGCTGCAAACGGTTATTGCTGGCTGCCGCTGCGGATGGTGTTGGGTTTCGTTAGTTCCTCGCGCTAACTGTTATCACATGTCGGAATTCTATTTAAAAATATTTAACTGAGACCAGTTTGCGGCAGGACCATCGTAACACACACGAGTAAACACGGGTGGTGGTGGTGGTGGTGGCCGCAGGCGGGCTAGGTACGATCCGGGATATTCCGACCGGTGGAACTACCTCAGTAATGCGTCGTTTTAGTACGTGTTATCTAACTTTAGAGTAAGAGAAATAATTAGGCATTGAAATAGAAAATCTGGTTTTCTACTTGTACTCCTAATTTTATTAGAAATGCAAAACTTTGCATGGATGAGTGCGCGAAAACTACATATGAGGTCAAGCCAATATGCATAGATGTGGATATAGAACTGGATCATTAGTTTTTGTTTTAGGTTCTTCGCTGCCAACAAATCACCCAAAACCTGAAAATGGAGGCAGATAGAGAGAGTTGGAAAAGTTTGAAACAATTTAAGAATGTTACATGATAAGCTCATTCAACAATAATAGGAGGACACACGAGTTAACAGAAGCCCCATCTCTCTGCCTTGTTTTGCCAATGACTAATTAGGTCACAGTTAAAGCAAGCCATCTGACTAAACATTTTGCAAAAAAGAAAGTGTGATAGAGACAATAGTATATTTTACAGAACTATGTCAATATATTTATGAGAAAATGTTGTACACTCATAAAAATATCAATGGAGTTCCCTAAACATACATAGATGCCGACTGCGCATTACGCAATGTTGCGACTTCACTGCGCAGGTCGGCGATGGTGTTCTGCGCGGCCTCCATCTTCAACTGCATCTCTGCCACAAAGATTTGTATTGCCAAGACCTCGTCCATGGCATCCATGCGATCTTGGAGATAGGCCAGGAGTTCATTTGCCACAAGTTTTTCGGAACTCATGGCGATGAAGCGTGCTTCGGCCGAAGCCGCGCGGTCCGCGAATATAAAAATTCGACCGATGCAGTGTGACACGTCTAGTCGATAGCGCGCACCACGATGCAATGAATTCAATGTTTTTTTTATTTTTAATGCCTCTGTTATAGTTTTATTCTATTTAGTTTAGGCAGAGTTACGAAAATAGATTTTGGTGGCCACCAAGGGCAACTTCGTATCTTTGCCTAAACTAAATAGAAGAAAACTATTACAGAGGCATTAAAAAAAAGGTATCACAAACTGGACGATGGATTTTGAAAATTCCTTTGTAAAACGGAATAATAACATAAAGTAGGTGGTGGCGGCGCTAGTTTGGGTTGGGTATGCGCCTTAAGAAAATAAAGCACTTTGATGTGTGATGTATTGTTTCTTATCAGTTTGACTAGTGGCGGCTAGCCGGCTTATGTGTGCATAAAAGAAGATGATATACAACAAACACCTGCTAAAATGATAAAAGATCTACAACAAAACTCCAAGTGAGCTGCAAAAATTTATTTATTGATATAAATAAATTCAAACAAATTGTCAAAAACTTTGTATAAAATATCAGATTATCTAGACGATAAAAAAGCTTGGGACGAGTTTTGCTCCAACTCGAAAACTAACATTCTAACAAGGTAAAGGTTTCTTGTTCGCTTCTTTACTT
This sequence comes from Eupithecia vulgata, assembly GCA_946478455.1. Classification (NCBI taxonomy): domain Eukaryota; kingdom Metazoa; phylum Arthropoda; class Insecta; order Lepidoptera; family Geometridae; genus Eupithecia; species Eupithecia vulgata. The sequence goes on along the minus strand of OX297862.1, from coordinate 739,275 downwards.
TACCTTAAAAAGATTGAAGTGGACAAAAACTTTATTTTCAGGTTTAACTTATGTAATCTGAGTTTTGTGACGTGTCCAAGAGTCCTGTAAGGTCTAAAGGAAATAAAGCACTTTGTATTTAGAATTTTGAATGAGGCTAATAATAATGAACATAACGTAGCAATAATTAGAAATATTTTAGTGATTTCAAATTTCTAAATCTTTAAGCCAAGCTAAGATATACATAAACAATAGAGAATAGGCAAATTCTCTATTGTTTATGTATATCTATGGTATTACTTGTTCATACATACTCGACGCACGAAATGAGACAAAAGCTTTAGTAATTTTTTTCGGTGCGTTGCAGAACGCACGAAATGCGACTTACTTGGTTGTGTACTCCAAAATATCAACGCACGAAGTGCAACTAATCCAACTCAATGGATTGGATAGCAAGCACCGCACCGATGCACCGCTGGCGGGGATGCACATGGGCGGCGCGGGGCGGCGCGGGGCGGCGCGGGGCGGCGCGGGGCGGCGCAGTGCGGGTCAGCCATCGCCGGCACTTGCGAGTGATATGATATGATTCAGCTAGCTCTCTTATGGCGACTGATACTATAATAAAGATTTACGATCCATGCAGATCGTGAATCTTTATTATGGAAGAGTTGCAGACTGTTCCTAAATCTGCATTGTTAAAGAATCTTATCTCATTATGATTTATTTATTTATTTTAAAATAAGTTTCGTTACCATCCTCCTAAACTTACGAAAGTAACTTACTTACGTAACTTAGATTGTCATGGATACGGGAAGTGTTATGGTTTAAAAACACTGCGGAGATCAAAATGAATTAAGTATTCAAGTACAAGTTTACCTGTAATTGCACTGGCGCATGGCGGTTCTTTAGATCCGTGAGGAACGTTTAAAGATTTGTCTTCCAAAAAATATGTTCTAAATTCGTCACTATACATATGTTATTTTTTAAATATCAAATCCATCTTTAGCCGGCTGCACTTCCATTATCTATTCGCTTGCCAAACTGAGTACTGACCACGAGTCCCCGTTCATAAAGTGCCGTTCTCTCGAGGCATTTGACTCAAAATGAGCTTGCTTCATAGAAATTGTGCTGTTTCGTCGGCCATATCTCTTAGCGCATTACTGAGTTGTATATTAGTCGTTCTCAGCGAAGCGGAGGTGTTCGCTGAATGCGCCGTTTCGAACGGCGACGTGTCCACTAACCATAAACAAAACACCGGCGAGTGCCCGCTGCACGCTGCACGGGAGCCAGAACACGAGGCACGTACGTGGGGCGGCACAGCGGATCCTGTGGTGGCACTACTTGTCTTACAAGCGTGCTCTATGCAACTGTTTTATTTTTTTAAAATACCGTTTACATCTCTTTTTGTCCGCTTGAGATAGATGTCTAACCTCCTCCAGTGGGCACAATTTTGAGGTGGGAAAAATTTAATTTTACCTGAAAATTGGGAGCAAGGAGCTATAAGGAGAGAGCAAGTAGATGCTTCTTAAATAATGAGTATTAAAGAGTGTTTTGGTCGTTTTCTATGTACCTACCTATATAATGAAAAAATACTTGTATTGTATTATATATATCAGTTACCTACCCATAACAGATGAAGCTCTGCTTAGCTTGGGGCTAGGTTAGCTAGGATACGTTTTAGTTGTTAAATTACAAACACAAACCAGTTTTCTTAACCTCAGCTTACACTGTAAAAATGTTGTTAGTTGTAACATGAACGTGTATTAACAAAGTTACCTACTTAGTAATTTACTTACTAAACAATTTTAATATATAAAATTACACAATTACCCCTGTAACTTACTAGCTTAATATAGAAGCATGCCACTGCAAGAGCCGAGAGCTGTAGAAGATAAACGTAGTGCAGCGTCCAAACGATTACCTAAATCGGCACCTCCCGTTAAACTTAGAAGCTTTCTCGTGTCGCCTTTGAGATCTGAGGAGGCGCCGCAGGAGCACCCGATCCGGTACATACTGAACCTAAAGTGATCCACATCTGAAAGGTCTGTTAGATAGGTCTCTATTAAAAGAGAGAGAGAATGCGACTTGGCAACTCTCCCTCGTTCATGGAATCTTTTCGTCCTCGTGAGATGCTCGTTTTGTCCATAATTTATTCCTAGAACGTTTATGGCAAAGCTATGATTAGCAAAATATAATTTCTCACGCATAAAAAATGCTTTCCAGTAAAATCCACGTTTTGATGACTTCCTTGACGCAATCAAGAGATATATCTGAAGCAACAGCGGCATAAAATATAGTCGCTTTCGTCGTCTTTCTGTTTACCCTGTATCACCATCCACTACACAGCATCACGGATCCCGAAACTAAGCACAACTTGTACATCCACTACACAGCATCACGGAGCCCCAACTAAGCACAGCTTGTACATCCACTACACAGCTTCACGGATCCCGTAACTAATAAGCACAACTTGTACATCCACTACACAGCATCACGGATCCCGAAATTAAGCACAACTTGTACATCCACTACACAGCTGAAACTAAGCACAACTTGTTCATCTCAAAATTAAGCACATCTTGTATATCCACTACACAGCATCACGGATCCCCAAACTAAGCACAGCTTGTGACTGATGACGATGATGATGATGAGATTGCAATGTACCTACTGCGAGTGAGTTCATTTATTCCGTGATCATAATTGACGACCGATGTGGCACGGTGGGCGAAGGTCTGCCTGCGACGCAGAAGGTTGCGGGCTCGATTCCCGCCTCGGGGCAAATGTGTGTACAATCTGCAGACATTTGTTTAGGGTGTTCTGGTCGTTTTTAGGGTTTCAAAGATCGGTTTTGAAACCCTTATGGTCTCGCTCTGTCCGTCCCCGCTCTTTCTTGAATATCTCAGTAACTACTGCAGCTATTAATTTGAAATTTGAAATAATGATACATTTCGTGCGCCATTACTGATTTTAAGAAAAAAATATATAAATAAATGAAAAATGAAAATGAATATTTTCAGTACAAATTTTGATGTTGAAATTTCAAAAGAGACCTAGGAAGGCAAATGGGGTATCAAATGAAAGGTATCGTTTTGTACATTTCAAAACACTTTTTGAAATTTCTGTAAATTTCATACTTTTTGAAATATTTCAAAAAAAGTCGAAAAATTAACCATACCCCCCCCCCCCCTATCTCCGAAGATTGCAGACCGATCCACGTACAATGTATTAGGCGTTTGTAGATATCGATCTATATTTTACAGGAAAAGTATAGAGAAGTCTGTAATAATAATAGTTTTTGAAAAATGGTCAAAAAGGGGGGGTTTTTTTTTTCAAAAGGGGGGGTACCTACCTATGTTGGGTATCAAATGAAAGGTATCATTTTGAACATTTCAAAACACTTTTTGAAATTTCTGTAAGTTTCATACTTTTTGAAATATTTCAAAAAAAGACGAAAAATTGACCATCAATCTTCGGAGCTAGGGGGGGGGCCCTAGCTCCGAAGATTGATGACCGATCCATGTACAATGTATTAGGCGTTTTTAGATATCAATCTATATTTTACAGGAAAAATATAGAGAAGTCTGTAATAATAATAGTTTTTGAAAAATGGTCAAAAAAGGGGATTTTTTTTCAAAAGAGGGTACCTACCCATGTGGGGTATCAAATGAAAGGTATCGTTTCGGCCTTTTTAAAACACTTTTTGAAATTTCTGTAAGTTTCATACTTTTTAAAATATTTCAGAAAATTGATTGTCCAAATAATTGTCAAATGTTTGAAACCCTCGGCGCGCGAGTTACACTCGCACTTGGCGAATCTTGTTTATATATATATAATAAAAAATATCTATCTATGTATTGTATTATATTATGTATATCAGTTATCTAGTACCCATAACACAAGCTCTGCTTAGCTTGGGGCTAGATAATGCTGTGTGAATTGTCCAGCATTATTTATTTATTTAATTAAGGCATTCACTGCGCCCAGCATCATTCAAGCGTCGCCGCCGCTACGACGGAGCTGGACACGGCTTCTGCGTCTTGGGCCATGAAAATTTTAGTATAATGAACTTCTTTTTCTACTGTTTTTTTCTACTGTACACTCCAATGTTACTTTCTCCATCTACTTGTACCTAAGTATGAATCAAATGAACTCGGTGATCGTATCGGATGCCGTGAGCAGCGTGCAGCCGCACCCACACGTCATGGTACTTGTTTGTAAGTGGCGTGTCGGTCTAAACTGCTGAGAGACAGGTTTGGAGCCATTTGCTTCAATGCACGTACAAATCTCTACTTCGAGACTTTTTCATACACTGTAGAATAACGGTCTTTAGGACTTACTACCTAAATGTATAAAACGTAGCGTTTTACAGAGGTGTATTAAGCGTTTTACAGAATTACTTAGGTTATTCTAGAAAGGTTTTTAGGATTGAAGTTTATTTATTTGATAGGTGCCTACGGGTTTAAAGTCAGCGGACTCGCTTACGTGACTACTTGCTCCCTAAAACATAGTCGATAATACACGCAGAGATAATGAAGCTGAAATTTTGCTGAAATTCGGCCCAGCACTTGGCTGCGGTAATAGTGAATCTAATTATGATCTGAACAATAATTATTTACATTTGTAAAGTGATCTGAAGCTTTAGCACCATGTACACAACACGGAGCCCCGCCTAGATTTATGATTGCTCATTACAGGAGCCCTACGCCCCGGCACCTACACTCGACATCAACTAAAGGTGCTCTCTACACGTCTCTCCGAACTTCACGTGAACTTTCGGATTGAACTTCCACTTCCTGATCCTTTACGATCTGGCATACCTACATCTGGGTTTTCTGTATCCTTCGAAAATTTGTTTTTATGTGTATTTTCTGGTGACAATGGGAGAGGGATGAATTTTAATTTTGATCACTTGAAAAGGTAAAATAACATTATTTACACTTCATTTATTTTAAATCTCGTAAAAAATACATTTTTAACAATAGAAAAAATAATTACAACTAATATTTACACTTACATCTATTTTCTAAAAATCTAAGAAGTCACCAGAAGGCAGAGTGCCCAGAATGCTGGCAGCATTGCCATATTGAATGGCACTGCTTATTCTTTGACTGAAATAAAAACCAGCATTCCGATCACCTGTGGACTCTGTTAGCAGTTTTGTACAGATATTTATAGATAATGTGTGCCCTAGGACCCCAAGGACCTAGGGTTTCCACCCCAAACGGCTCAAATAGGTAACCTCTGTCAAGATTAGCGTATTTTCGCCGTTTGAGGAATTCTGCTGTTGCTGCGGAGCCGGCCCTTACTGATGTCCCTGCAAGATGAGAATATGCTAACCCTAACCCCAGCACATCTACACACGTAGCATCCCAAAATAAAGGCCGACCCATCTTTAAAGGAATCAGAGTCATACCGTCAGTTCTTTTACCATCATCTCGCATTAGGCCACGTGGTTCGAGAGTAACTGGCACACTGACGCTGGTAAAAGCCCGACGGATGATGTCATTAATAAAACTAAATAACATTAGGTTTATTTCCTTTAAAGGTTCTACAAAACCTCTCTCCCGCTTGTGATGTTTGCAAAAAAACACCCCCTCGTTTTCACCTAAAACATGTGTACAACTAGTTGCATACAAAACTTATCAAATACTTTGTCTCTTTCGTTCTGTGTCGACTGTGTAGACAACAAATATTAGACAAGTATAATGCTGCCAGCATTCTGGGCAGTCTGCCTTCTGGTGACGGCTTAGATTTTTAGAAAATAGATGTAAGTGTAAATATTAATTGGTACTTAGTTATAATATAACATCAGTGAGTGACTAAAAAGACAAGTATAACACATCTGTGTTTACACTTATGTATATGACATTTTTAAAATTTGTCTAATACATTGACAGCGATCACAATAAAAAACAGTCTAGTTTTAGGCAATTATTATAATTTATTGGTGAAAACGGAATTCATATTACTAGCTGCAAACATGTTATATTGTACTCTATCCATGCTTGCTGGATAATGTTTTTAACTTTTTACTTTCTATCCGAAGGGTCGCATTTTTCAGGAAAGAGAATGGAGTAGCCAAAGAAGCAAACTTTAGGTCATTTTTTATATTTTTCCACAGAATGTGTACTTTTTACTATTGCGTCACTAACAAAAAAAATGGATCCAAAGTTTAATTTTTTGCAAACCAAGTTAAGTACCGATCATCGAAGTTAAGTAACGTCGGAGCTGTCAGTACTTGGATGGACGACCTCGTCATGCTGTCTAGTTTTGATTAAAATAAAATCCGTTTTTAGTGTTTTGCGAAATTTTTAGTTATGTAAGGAACCCTCCGTGTGCTAGTAGACTCTCAGTTGGAAAGTTTTATTACCCTTGGACGAACGAACCAATAACCTGATCAAAGGGTCCTACGCTTACAGCAAGTATAGTACAAAGAGAAGAGTGAAGAGTAGACGAGACGGGCAAGTCTACAACTCTATGACCAGATCTGAGTTTCGTCTCACAACAAGCTGAAAACAACAAGAATCAACAATCATTCTGAATAAACATGTCAAAACATGTAGACAACTAGAAGTTCACAAATACATGTCATGTTTCATACAAGTTTTGTATGCAACATGTTTTAAAAATGTATACGAGTGAGAACAAAATACTTAAATATTACAACCAACTTGTCAAATATAGGTATTATACCTTGGTGAAAACGAGGATGGAGATAGCTATGCTCGGAGTTTCTCTGAAGGATAGGATTCGTAACGAGTACATCCGACAGAGAACTAAGGTTATCGACATAGCTCAAAGGATTAGCAAGCTGAAGTGGCAGTGGGCTGGCCATATCTCAAGAAGAACCGATAACCGCTGGGGTAAACGTGTTCTTGAGTGGAGACTGCGACTCGGCAAACGTAGTGTAGGACGCCCTCCGACCAGGTGGGATGACGATTTGCGAAAGACTGCTGGCAGATGCTGGATGCGGCAAGCTGAAGACAGGGCACTATGGCGCTCATTAGGGGAGGCCTATGTCCAGCAGTGGACATGTATAGGCTGATGATGATGATGATGATGAAAACGATGGGTTAAAATTGTCATTGACAACAACTAATGACTATATTTAAATTTAAATAGCAAAAAGAATGCTCAACTTGTTACCTTACAAGTAGTCTCGAAGCTTCAGCTAGAAAGAAAAGGTCGATAAAAATTAAAGATAGAAGTCATGAAATGAAAGCTGGGTTACAGAACCGTACAACTTCCTAGAGCGAGGTACAATATCATTAGAAGATCTTAATTAATTTTCAAAGGCACAGGAAGAACCTTTTCCTTTGCGACCGGACGCGACAAAGTGTGAGCGAACTAATTGAAAATGAATTAATTTCTTGATGCTGCATTTTAATGTTTTGAGTTTTATACGAAATGGGTAAATGAATTTATATAATCTTTGCACTTAGAATTAATGATAAAAATTCATCATTTTATTATGCTGGCTAAAACCAAAATAATTTGTATCTATCTAACTAACTAACAAACAAAGCAGCGTTATCGGTTGCGGTCAGATACGCGATAAGTTAGTAAAGTTAAATTTCTTTTTCGTAAGTGGTGATTCAGCAAACAAATACGTTCTTGATAGTTGAACGGTCACGAGTCTGCAAGTGGGGCGCCGCCCGCCCAGGCCGACACACAAAGTGGGGCGCCGCCCGCCCAGGCCGACACACAAATCAAAACTTGCACTGCCGCTAGGGCGCGGCGGACTGGGCCTTGATCACAGAGCACTATCTTAGTGCCTTCTCTAGTGTGCAGTTAGGACTATTATAGATTGATTCAATTAAGCAAAATGATTAATAACTCGATACAACGATTTAGAAATTAAGTCTATGACGCGAGAAACTTCGGCAGAATCATCCGAGATGATCCGATAAGTATTTTATTCTCTACTTGTAACTCATTCGAACACAAAGAATACGTCTCAGTTTTGTTGTCAGAATTTCATGGAAAACACAAACGTTCGAAGTTAGAGTCGTAGCATAACGTAAATTGCGTTTGAATAAACATTTTAATAATTGTCCTTGGTTAGAAAACAAGTGGCCGCTTTCTCAGTGTGCGACCATCCTAAAGGCAACAGGACAAGTTCATTCGATGCGGAAAATAAGTCCGTTCTTAGCGCAGTCGCGGCCGCTTGCCACTCCTTCCAACCCGTTAAACTTACTACCAAACAATTGTTTATCATATTTTTTTATAACTCCGTTCTTACTTTTTATCTTGAACAGAGTTTTGATCAAATAATTACCTCATCTCATGATGAGCGACGATGTGGGGCTCAATGTGACATCATCATCAATCTCTCTTGTTGAATCGCTTCATAGCGAATGCCGGTTGGCCAGGCCCATGAATACTTATTTAATAGGGCGCGTCATTTGCTACGTAATGTCGGCGGAATCTAAAATAAACGCAATAAAATTTTAATATCAACCGCAGAGGCAGATAGAAAGCCACTCGTGAATAAACGCAATTTCCATACAAATATTGTCGGTGTAAGAATATCGGAGTGCACTTGCATTTCATCCGTTTAGTACACAAAGCGCGGATAGACGGCGGCGACGCGGCATGATGGATCGTCCCATTGTCCGGCGCGGCGGACTCAACCCCCGATAAGAACCATACGTCCTCTTATAGAATACGTCCGCGCTAGTCTACTTCATCAAAATGTGCTTTTCTTCTCAACTTTTTATCAACTAATATTCCGTAGTCATCGCAGATTTTCTAAGAAAATAACGTTTTTTTCCAGTTTCTATAAATATAAGTATTTGACTTTTTACTTGTCCGCTTGCTGGCTTTTGAATTGCTTCTTGGAAATCGAATAAAATGAACACTGAGGGTGTTTGGAACTTTGATTAACACTGAGGGTGTTTGGAACTTTGGAACAACATAATTACGAATAGGAATTTGTATTTTCGTTCATTTAAAAACTGTTAATTCTTCATTGATACCGTCAGCATCTTGACGAGTATTTTATACAAATAACAAGCGCTAAAAACAGATGTACAATAAGCTTAAATACTTACTTTTTATAAGAACACTTAACGATCTGTAATAAGATCCCGTGAGGCCTTAGCCAGCAAGAGGCCATAACCGTAGGGTGGAATGATCACCCCTCATCTATGCTCGTAAAGCGGAAAGACCCCGCTCCATGAAATCAAAGCCGTTTTAATTCCAATGGCCGTATCATTAAGACTTTTGATTCCATTTATTGGATCTAATGTAACTGCCGTCTGGAGCAGCGAACCACCCACGGGTGGTCCACTGCACTTTATACAGACGCTCTTCTGATAAGTGCAATGGACTCGTTATTGCAGAGGATTTTTTTTATTTAAATTATTTTGTGGATGAGTATCGAAACATTTTGTCTGGCTGAGAAAGCTCAGGATATTTTTTTATTTTTAAGATTAAACCTACTTTTTGTAACATATGCTACATTGAATAAAACGTGAGATAGCTCTGTGTCCACGCCTTTCCATCCATACACCATTGTCGGATAGAAAATAGCTCATGCATATCTGGATAAGACTTTCGAGAAATCATTTCACCACAACACAATCATTAAAGCTATTTGGGAACACTTTTTTGGTTGATGTTACTTATTGAAAATAATGGTAAAAACCTGTTAGGTATTAAAAAGATTCGGATGAGTTGCCCACTAAACATTTTGGATTGACCAACTCATCCGAACCATACGAGTTTAAGTGGATGAGATGACCACGTACTCAAAATGATTAGTAGGAAAAATATCAAAGTCACACATGATTTCTAATTTTATATTAAGAGATTTACAAAATAAGCACTAATTAGAAAAGCCAAACTTTATAGATTTATAGTTAGTAATTATTATCAAATAAGAAATTAGGTGTTATTGATTCTATTCACTTAATTTTTCTGTGTTTATTTTGCCTATCTAATTCTTAATATAGTGCGATTTAGAAACTTGTCAATATTTATAAAAGCTTAGTAGAACATTGTTTTCCTTACAAACTACTTGTGGCGGTGCGGAACTGAGTGAGATCGAGCCAAGCACCAATACCATCAATACATTCCGTAATCTTTTATTGGGATGGGATGTCAGATTCATAAAACTTATTCAGAGCCTGAATTATGCCTCTTGCATAATATTAAGCTTTCAATAAACATTCTGAAAAAATATACCATTTCAAGTCCGAAATGCTTGTCCACATTTGTAAAGGATGCAGAAAACCGGACGATCTAGTTGCAGACTAGTAAATATGTATAGCGCCGATCGCCGGAGGCCGCTGGCATTGTGGAGGCCTCTGGGGTCCGGAGACAACGAGACATCTTTATTTGAATAAACAATCACCATGTTTTCGAAAACTGAATGTATGTAAGTACACAGATGAAGAAACTGATAAAAGGGTTCAAAGTATTTTTGTATCCATCAAAAATGTGTAGAATTCTAACTCTACATGATTTATAGATTTTTATAATATTTGCATGATCGATTATGATTGTGTTTCAGTTAGTAATTGATACGGGTACTTTTGTTTGTATTGTAAAAGTGTAGGCGGGTTCAATTCTTTTGAGTAGGAGTGAATCACAAGCGTCTCCTGCGAGTCAGTTCCAATCTGCAAAGGTAAGTGGCGTCGCGACAGGCAGATGTTCGTTGACGACATTTACATATTCCCCTTTCGCCGGCGCCCATTGCACGCAGCCCTGTTTGTGCCCTTTGATGTGCGCGCTCGCAAATACCTCCGGATAAATATTAATAGGCTTTGGATGATTGTTGACTTATGTATGATTCGGGAAGCAGCGGATCACTTACATGTCAAAGATCTGAAAGCAAAAGATTTAGGGTTCTGTACCTTTTAACTCCGAAATGTAACCTTATTTAATTACCGCTTTGTTCGTTGCTTATTGAAGATCCAAGGGTCCTCGTGTTTTCCCGTCGAGTTTAAAGTTACGTCTTCATTTGTTGAGTTAGGCATTATTCACGAAAATAAGATACTTTGACTGAGGCGAAGTTTCAAACAATGAATATTGTTGAGATGCTTGAGTGGCACATAGTTGTGCGTCTCAGGACTCGGTGACACGTTGAGATGCTTGAGTGGCACATAGTTGTGCGTCTGAGGACTCGGTGACACGTTGAGATGCTTGAGTGGCACATAGTTGTGCGTCTGAGGACTCGGTGACACGTTGAGATGCTTGAGTGGCACATAGTTGTGCGTCTCAGGACTCGGTGACACGTTGAGATGCTTGAGTGGCACATAGTTGTGCGTCTGAGGACTCGGTGACACGTTGAGATGCTTGAGTGGCACATAGTTGTGCGTCTGAGGACTCGGTGACACGTTGAGATGCTTGAGTGGCACATAGTTGTGCGTCTCAGGACTCGGTGACACGTTGAGATGCTTGAGTGGCACATAGTTGTGCGTCTGAGGACTCGGTGACACGTTGAGATGCTTGAGTGGCACATAGTTGTGCGTCTGAGGACTCGGTGACACGTTGAGATGCTTGAGTGGCACATAGTTGTGCGTCTCAGGACTCGGTGACACGTTGAGATGCTTGAGTGGCACATAGTTGTGAGTCTGAGGACTCGGTGACACGTTGAGATGCTTGAGTGGCACATAGTTGTGCGTCTGAGGACTCGGTGACACGTTGCCGCAGACTTGCTGACTTTATTTATTAACAGTTAGTTAAAACTTTTTAAAATACCCAACATAAACCTAATAGGTACCTATTAACTCTGTGGCACCACGCAAAGTTGCCTTCAACGCACCGTAATAAGCCATAAGGCACTTTAAGTACACTCTTACTCCATAATCAACCAGAAGCAGAACATCCACAACTGGTTCGTCTCCACATAGTAGATACATAGGTACTCGTAGTTAGCTAGTCTCAGTCACGTGTAGCAACCCGCAGCTTTATCGTAGTTAGCTAGTCTCAGTCACGTGTAGCAACCCGCGGCTTTATCGTAGATAGCTAGTCTCAGTCACGTGTAGCAACCCGTGGCTTTATCGTAGTTAGCTAGTCTCAGTCACGTGTAGCAACCCGTGGCTTTATCGTAGTTAGCTAGTCTCAGTCACGTGTAGCAACCCACGGCTTTATCGTAGTTAGCTAGTCTCAGTCACGTGTAGCAACCCGCGGCTTTATCGTAGTTAGCTAGTCTCAGTCACGTGTAGCAACCCGCGGCTTTATCGTAGTTTGCTAGTCTCAGTCACGTGTAGCAACCCGCGGTTTTATCGTAGATAGCTAGTCTCAGTCACGTCTAGCAACCCGCGGCTTTATCGTAGTTAGCTAGTCTCAGTCACGTGTAGCAACCCGCGGCTTTATCGTAGTTAGCTAGTCTCAGTCACGTGTAGCAACCCGCGGCTTTATCGTAGTTAGCTAGTCTCAGTCACGTGTAGCAACCCGCGGCTTTATCGTAGTTAGCTAGTCTCAGTCACGTGTAGCAACCCACGGCTTTATCGTAGTTAGCTAGTCTCAGTCACGTGTAGCAACCCGCGGCTTTATCGTAGTTAGCTAGTCTCAGTCACGTGTAGCAACCCGGGGCTTTATCGTAGTTAGCTAGTCTCAGTCACGTGTAGCAACCCGCGGCTTTATCGTAGTTAGCTAGTCTCAGTCACGTGTAGCAACCCGCGGCTTTATCGTAGTTAGCTAGTCTCAGTCACGTGTAGCAACCCACGGCTTTATCGTAGTTAGCTAGTCTCAGTCACGTGTAGCAACCCGGGGCTTTATCGTAGTTAGCTAGTCTCAGTCACGTGTAGCAACCCGCGGCTTTATCGTAGTTAGCTAGTCTCAGTCACGTGTAGCAACCCGCGGCTTTATCGTAGTTTGCTAGTCTCAGTCACGTGTAGCAACCCGCGGCTTTATCGTAGTTAGCTAGTCTCAGTCACGTGTAGCAACCCGCGGCTTTATCGTAGTTTGCTAGTCTCAGTCACGTGTAGCAACCCGCGGCTTTATCGTAGTTAGCTAGTCTCAGTCACGTGTAGCAACCCGCGGCTTTATCCTGCAAACGATTATAACTTCCCGCTCCAGCATCCATAATGGGATTCCCATAGCACACGAGCTTTGATTAATCCTAAGTTCCACATCCAAGTTCCACTTGTACTATCGGAGCGCTCGGGGCTGACAATAAAATCTTTATCTTTATCTCTATCTGCGGAATCATTGCGAATACAGCTTCACAGATAGAGATAGCGCCGCGAGCGCTAACTTAATAACTCAAATTTCTATTACCGTAAATCGCTTCGTGGCAAAAGTTAGGCACGCACTCGCACTATGGTGAGTTCGCACTGTGTTACAAAACGTCCGGTTTATTATAGCTCTATTTTAATTGTAAACTATACTATAATTGACATAGATACACATAATAACGTGTAATTTTCGGACTGGGGAATGGACGATTAAGTCAAATTCTAGGAAACCGCTCTGGAGATTCACTGATCGTAAGTAAGTACCTAATTCTTGAGGCTATGTCATATGTCGAGGTACAAGGTGAGCATAGCCGCAGAAGTTACTTGCACACAAAGTTTGGAGAACAATATGATAGTGTAGTGTAGAATAGAATAGAATATACTTTAATGTGCAAAATCTGTACATAGGCGAGCATAATGCTAGACAGCATTCTCTACCTGCAATAATATTTCTAGTGTAGAAGTTAGAGAAGAAAGATAGTGCGTTGTTTATATTATACTTATAATATAAACAATGCCCTTTTTAGGGTTTCAAAGATCGGTTTTGAAACCCTTATGGTCTCGCTCTGTCCGTCCCCGCTCTTTCTTGAATATCTCAGTAACTGCTGCAGCTATTAACTTGAAATTTGAAATAATGATACATTTCGTGCGCCATTACTGATTTCAAGAAAAAAATATATAAATAAATGAAAAATGAAAATGAATATTTTCAGTACAAATTTTGATGTTGAAATTTCAAAAGAGACCTAGGAAGGCAAATGGGGTATCAAATGAAAGGTATCGTTTTGTACATTTCAAAACACTTTTTGAAATTTCTGTAAATTTCATACTTTTTGAAATATTTCAAAAAAGTCGAAAAATTGACCATACCCCCCCCCTATCTCCGAAGATTGCACACCGATCCACGTACAATGTATAAGGCGTTTGTAGATATCAATCTATATTTTACAGGAAAAATATAGAGAAGTCTGTAATAATAATAGTTTTTGAAAAATGGTCAAAAAGGGGGAGAATTTTTTTTCAAAAGGGGGGGTACCTACCTATGTGGGGTATCAAATGAAAGGTATCATTTTGACCATTTCAAAACACTTTTTGAAATTTCTGTAAGTTTCATACTTTTTGAAATATTTCAAAAAAAGACGAAAAATTGACCATTCCCCCCCCCCTAGCTCCGAAGATTGCAAACCGATCCATGTACAATGTACTAGGCGTTTGTAGACATTGATCTATATTTTACAGGAAAAATATAGAAAAGTCTGTAAGAATAATAGTTTTTGAAAAATGGTCAAAAAGGAGGGGAATTTTTTTTCAAAAGGAGGGGTACCTACCCAAGTGGCATATCAAATGAAAGGTATTGTTTTGGCCTTTCTAAAACACTTTTTGAAATTTCTGTAAGTTTCATACTTTTTGAAATATTTCAAAAAAAGACGAAAAATTGACCATTCCCCCCCCCCTAGCTCCGAAGATTGCAGACCGATCCATTTACAATGTATAAGGCGTTTGTAGATATCGATCTATATTTTACAGGAAAAATATAGAGAAGTCTGTAATAATAATAGTTTTTGAAAAATGGTCAAAAAGGGGGGGAATTTTTTTTCAAAAGGGGGGTACCTACCTATGTGGGGTATCAAATGAAAGGTATCGTTTTGACCATTTCAAAACACTTTTTGAAATTTCTGTGAGTTTTATACTTTTTGAAATATTTCAAAAAAAGACGAAAAATTGACCATTCCCCCACCCCCCCCCCCCTAGCTCCGAAGATTGCAGACCGATCCATGTACAATGTATTAGGCGTTTGTAGATGTCAATCTATATTTTACAGGAAAAATATAGAGAAGTCTGTAATAATAATAGTTTTTGAAAAATGGTCAAAAAGGGGGGGAATTTTTTTTCAAAAGGAGGGGTACTTGCCTATGTGGGGTATCAAATGAAAGGTATCGTTTTGACCATTTCAAAACACTTTTTGAAATTTCTGTAAGTTTCATACTTTTTGAAATATTTCAAAAAAAGACGGAAAATTGACCATTCCCCCCCCCCTAGCTCCGAAGATTGATGACCGATCCATGTACAATGTATAAGGCGTTTGTAGATATCAATCTATATTTTACAGGAAAAATATAGAGAAGTCTGTAATAATAATAGTTTTTGAAAAATGGTCAAAAAAGGGGATTTTTTTTCAAAAAGGGGTACCTACCCATGTGGGGTATCAAATGAAAGGTATCGTTTTGACCATTTCAAAACACCTTTTGAAATTTCTGTAAGTTTCATACTTTTTAAAATATTTCAGAAAATTGATTGTCCAAATAATTGGCAAATGTTTGAAACCCTCGGCGCGCGAGTTACACTCGCACTTGGCGAATCTTGTTTTATACTGAAGTTACTTGCACAGAGTCTACATAAATAGTCGAAAAATCCATATCAGGCTTGAACTTCCAGTGTAACGCTCTTTTTTTCATCATAATTTCAGCTTAAAGTCGTCCACAGCTGGACAAAGAGCGCCAAAATGACATGCATCAGAGGTTTCCGCAATCTTTTAACACGTAATGTACCTGGTAGGTGAGGTTTTTAAATTTCTATAATTCCATCGCAGTTTTATCATCGCTGTCTCGTGTAGTGCGTACAATACAAAGCTCTTATGTCCTGGCTGCGTCCCCTGAGAGGCGGGATGAGGCGACACTTTACGACGGCCCTCAGACACACCGCGCACTTCAGTAGCGAGATCAACGCAATCACACTCTTAGCTTACAACTATTTTTTTGGTCCTTTGCTCAGCCACTGCCCGGACCGGGAGCCGCGGAGACGCGACCCCGTCCGCCACGAGGCGGTGCAGACAGACACGTGCGTCTTGGGCTTGGCCCATGAAAGCATTCGTGTAGATACATACTTCTCTATACCAGTATGTGCATTCACGGTACATACTATTATACATTGTACAGCGGTACATTCACGTTTCTAGGACTATTCTAAAAACGTAAATGTACAATAACTGCTGTTTTTAAACTTATAAGGTATTCAGGTATTGATAGTGTCGGCGACCGATATAATTAGGTGTAAATTATTTCCACGCATTGTCAGTCGAAAATTCTAGCTTTCGTAAAGAAATGCGTAGAAAACTTAAGAATATTGTATAGGATAACGTCTACATAGATAGCTAGAACTTATAATAAAAGTTGATAGTTCAAAATCGAACAAACTCTGCGAGTGATAAATTACAGAATAGGTAATAGTAGTGTCTCGGAATACGCCATAGTATACGTAATAGTTGTTGGCTCGAATGTTCCTACCTACTTATTTGTGTATATAAGTTCTAGAACGAATCGAAAAGAAAAACAAGGAAGTTATAAAAGTCATAGATAGGTATAGCTTCCAGAAAAGCGTGAAAAATTGTAGATAAGGACGGCTGACAATGCGTAGTATGAGTGAGTGAGACAGAACTAGTTCTCTAGAAATTTGTAGATTTTTCTAGTGAGTTTTGAAGATTTTTCTAGTGAGTTTTGAAGGCCCCGACGGAGGTATAAAAAACGGAAATCAGTTTTATTTTAACAGTGAATCTGAAGTGATCTAATACGAAGAAGTGAACAAATTCTGATCTGCTCTCAAGGCCCGAGCCTGAGGAAAAGTGTTCCTAGTTTAGTGTGAATTCCTGAAAGTTTCAGTGTTTCAGTGCTTATAAGTGTTTAGTGTTTGAAACTAAGTGAAGTGCCGTAAGAATAAGCCCGATAGACGTGCATAAGTTCTAAGTATTTAAGCTTAGCTGGTATCTTGAACTGATTACACTCGCCGCAACAGATTGGTAGCTACCGAACATAATGCACCTAAACAGCAGTCATTTTAAAATTTACTAACAGCAATAATTACAGCAACCGTTACGGGATAGACTTTCCCGTATAAAAATGGCGTCGCATAAAATTGGCAGAGCAGTAAAATTCAAGGTGAAATAGCTTTTAAATTGTACGAGGCTTCAATATGTCTGGAAAACAAAACTTGCCTCTCTAACTCCAGAGTTTTTAATTCTGCAACAGTTTCGCGATCTAGATTTGTAATTTGTCTAGAACCAGAAACTTGCTCCTCACTTAAAAGCAAACTGTAACTTTACTCCATCCCTGGTTTGGACAAAGGCAATAATCCTAGAACAAAGCCTTTGCGAAGTAAATACGCGAAAAACTCGCGCGAGCCGCGACTTACTCGCGTTCCCGAACTTTACGAGAACTTGTCTGTTTGTCTCCAATAACAGGAAATAAATGTATTTTTTATCACGTGTTTAGTTCCGTACATTCCACGTTCTTAAAGGTTGCTAATTCAAGGGTCAAACATTTTAAGCAGTTTTGTAAAGCCAGCAGTTTAGAAACTAGGCCAAAATACTTATTGTTTTGCGTAGAGACAGAGGAATTTTAGCTCTCAATTTAAGCATTTACTCAGTACCTTCGGGGCTAGTTTCACAGTCCCCGGAAAATGGAAACAGGCTAAGTACACAAAATATGCTAACTCTAAGCCGTGGATGGGTTTGGACTTGTAGTTTCCAGTAATTTGTACTTTGGATTTGGATTTGGCTGGCGCGGGCGGCTATGTTTGAGATTAGCATCGATTTAGCGCTTCTGCAAATAATAGCCTTTTTCAATGTAAATTAGTTCCCATTTTACGAAACAACTTTTTTTCTTGCGTCTATTCTTTCTTGAATATGGCTTTTCGTGAAGTTAATTTATTTTTATTACTTACTTTGTTTGGGTTCTGTCTAATAATATGGAATATTAATGATAATTCCAAACCTTGCGACACGTGGTTCGACAATTTGATCACATAACTCCGATTCACGAGCTACTCAAACTTGAAGCTTGTTGATTAAAATAACATTTTTGTGTGTTTTCTCGTGGTTTTTCTCGCGGAGTTTCCCAAACTTTTAGGAAAGTTCGAGTCGACAAACTGGAAGTGGGTTTTTATAGACGATTATGCGTTTACACAACGCAGAAGGGAGATTCGGAACTTTGCTCTTTAGGAATGCACGGATCAAAGTTTGAGAAATTCAATTACCTAAGTCGTTTTTGGTTTTTTCGGGTTTATTTGCGGTTGCTTCTATTCTTTTCTCCGTTCTTGCTTTCTATTAAGGACAAAGAAGCTGAATACCAAGTTGCTTTTATAAATTTTATTTATAAATTACATAGGTAGTGGTTTTTGCTTTAAAAAAAAACTTGTTAATTTTGAGGTTTGTTAATAATGTAATTGAACTCGAGTCGAACTCGGGCTATTTCATTGCGCCTCAAACATGCTTTTACACGGAAATTTATCGAACAGAGGTTCCAAGAAGTGCAGTTAACAACGAAAGTTGCTTAGTGTTTTCTGTACTACAGAATACGAAACTCAAAATACCGGAGAATGGTATCTAGAAAGATCAGGAAACCGCACAACAAAATACCGAAAGAACACCAGCCCGCAACACGGAACACCGAAAGCATACAACATCAAAAAACTTTAGACCAAACTATCACCATCTCGAATGAACGCTAAACTGAAAGAACATGAAATCGAAATAACGCAATATCGGAATTGCCACTTTAAATACCTCGCTCTTTACATCAATAAATTATAATTATTATTTATAAATATCATCATCATCTGCCTGTATTAGTCCACTGCTGGACATAGGCATCCCCTAATGAGCACCATAGTCCGGAGATTCCTAGCACCCTCTGCTTCACCGTTCCCAACGGAATATTTCTGTAGCTGTTTGTCAAGCATACAATCTAGTACTTAAGCGGTTGAGTAGCCAACGAGATGGGTCTATATTTACCTATATGGGACACGTCTGAAGTGTAATTTCTAAGGCTGGCATGGCGAGATATCCGTCTGGCATCCCTGGTACACGATAATCTGTGATGACCAAGTACCGCACAAGCATTGATGAGGCGCGCAACACTTTGCACGCAACCGAAGATAAGTTGCGACACGGAAAGTTACGGGATTTAATAAAGTGCCATGATATGAAGCTATTTCAAAACGGCTAAGAGACGGGCACGATCAGCAGAGCTGAAGCACGTTTGTAAAGGACAACAACGTGTCAACTCACACATAGGCCCGTCCCATGCTTTGGGACAAAAGAGATTTCGGAGGAGCAGCATCAAGAAGGCTAAAATACTCATCAAGAATTTGGTGACCCAACGTCGGTCACCCAAGGAGTCGATGTGATAATTTATCTACAATTGAAATGTCCAAGGTCCAAGTTATTGAATTTACAAACGATATTGTTTTTGTCTACCCAAGATTCCATTAATAGTAAAATCCTCGCATTTTGAAAAATTAAATAATGCCCAAGCATTTTTCTGAAATTCATCTGTGATGGTTTTGAGATCATCAGAAACTGTGCTCACTTCCAACTCAGAGTTCCGTCATCCAAATACCAAACATTGAGCTTGGATTGGAGACGTTTATTGGTTAGATGACAAGGCTAAATATGGCCGGACAATTGACATTGTGCTTGTAAATTAATTTTGACGGCGAACTATAGCGTTGCCAGAGAAAAGGGTAAATTTCTGGAATTTTGTCTTTAATTTCTTTTAGCAAGGCGCCCCTGTCTACGGAATTGAATGGATTAATAATAATTTTTGACTGCTACCTTCAGATTTACCTTCCCATAATTTTGGTTTTAAAATGTTTTAAGAGAATATACTGCGGCCTCACATCCGCCTCGCGAGCCAAAGCCTAGCTGAATCGTCTAGGTAGGTAGCCTACAGGCTTCTTTCCGACAGCAGACTTTAGCCACAAGGCGGCGGTAGGTGGTACCCACAGCTATGGGTTATGCCGCCATCCTTCTTTTTTAGTGCGCAAAGAGTCGCTCTGTACAGGAATTTTGTAGCATCGCTCTTGACTCAGCCTGGCAACATCAGGTTGATCAGAGTCCTCCAGAAGGACTTCATCTGCATAGCGAGAACCGCCAGAAAATAGGTTAAAATTAATCATGATTAGGTATGTTATTTTTATTCTTAATTCTTTATTCTTAATTCTTTATTGCACTAAAAAAAAAACATTATTTAAATCTTATAACAAGAAAGGTATCGCAAAGGCGAGCTTAACCCTAAAAAGAGTTATCTTCCAGCAAACCTTAATGAGAGAGGGAGACATATGTGTACAAGTGGGCAAGAGTGCAAAAGATATAAAGATAGAAAGTACCTACACTAATTGCATAAACTAATACATAAAATAATATAAAAATATATGTAAAATACTATAAATCTGAATAAATACCTAATAAAAATAATAACGATTCTATATTTATAATAAATACATAAAATACTTATACCTACATCGAAGTCATGAAGATAGGTAATGCTCTTTGACTTTACGCTTGAAGATGAAGAGTGAGCGGCTAGCACGAATGTGAAGTGGGAGAGAGTTCCACAACCTGACCGAGTCGACAGTGAAGGAGCCACCATAGCGGCTGGAAGAGTGTCGAGGAAATTTCAGGAGCAGGGACAATGATGTTCTACAGGATTTATCGCGGGGGTAAAGAAATTCAAACCGCTCACGGAGGTAAGAAGGGGTAAGAGGATTGTTCAGAATGCTAAAAAGAAGCGAGAGGACGTGTAGATCACGCCGGCGACGGATTGGGAGCCATTCTAACTGAGTTCTGAACATTGAGACGTGATCATAATTACGCAAACCAAAAATAAATCGGATGCATAAATTTTGAAGTCTTTCAAGCTTGTTGATGATTTCCTCCGTGGCTTCCTCCGCTTTATTATTACACATGAATAAATAATAAAAGGATTACGAAAGATTTGAAAAATTGCTACTGCTAATATAACTACTTTCGTTTCTGACTGTGCATAGACTTTCAAGAAAGATTATTTCATCCCAAACCACAATATTCAATAATACCTAGTACAGAGTGTTTACCATAAAAATTAATGATAACGTTTCTAATATAATACATTGCGGTTGCCTTCGATATATATAAAACCTGCGATAGCGCAACAAACGCAATATCCATATTCAGCCTCCCGGAGTCGATGCATACAAACACACTCGTACATTGTAAGTAGGCATGTATAAGTAATACAAGAACGAGGAATCTCTATAATCCTGCATCGTCTAGAAATTGCATTTTTTCCGAATTGAAAAGCAGAGCTTGAGTATTTTCGTATTTTGGTGCGGTTTCTTGGAATAGCTCCAACTTACAGCCTTCTGCAAGACAGCTGTTTCAAGGGACGAGTGGCTTTCTTACAAACTTTTGTTTTTACAGTTGGCGTGATAAGTTCATTAAATATCACTTGTTTTCACATTATATAGTACTTCGTAGACAGTAAAAACCAACTCAATTCAATAAATCGGATTAATCTAGTATCATCGAGGTGGCGTGAGTAGAAGGATGACACCATTTAGGCATTAAGAACAAGCCATCTTCTTAACGGGAATAGAGCAAGGTGATGGTTGCAAATCATCCCTTGACTAGTACCTAATAAAATAGGAGCTTATTTCTAGTACTAGTACCGACGACAATATTTTATAAAAGGTACAAAAAAATGATTAGCAAACCCATAGACAGTGTTACCGAACCAGCTGAGTGTATGTTATGCAGGTCAGCGACGTGATTCCTCCGCCGCGCAAAGCATTAATCCGACTGCAAGATTGATCGGCGAGGTTGCTGCCTGTCTTGAATAAAAAAGGAACTAGTTTTTTAGCGGGCTCATTGACTTTCTACTAAGGAAAAGATGGATAGGTACATGCGTGGAGGGATTGCGGGATGGATGCGGCTTTTCTATACAAGTGGGACTTTTAGAACTCCCAATATGTTACCAACATACGATATTCTAAGGTTTCTGTGATATAGTGCGTAAGCCCTCGCACTCTGGGTTATTTCCAGTTCAAGTTCCCATAAAATTTAGATTTCGGCAGGAGTCGAACCCGCGCCTGCGCCCCACCCTCAGTACGGGTGCGCTCAGACTCGAACCCGCGCCTGCGCCCCACCCTCAGTACGGGTGCGCTCAGACTCGAACCCGCGCTCAGTCTGAGCGCACCCGTACTGAGGGGTGGGGCGCAGGTTCGAGTCCTGCCAAAATTGATGTTTTTGAGAACTTATTTAATTTTATCATACGATATAATACTTTCCTCTATCATTATTTGGTGTTGAATATTTGAATATTAAATACCTAATTAGTAACGACTGCGCGCATGGGTATGTTATATCCCCGAAACTGTTCACAAGCGCATTGGTAATGTGTTTAAGACGCTGGACTAGAAAGGTAAGGGCATCAACATAAACGGCAATTACATCTCACACTTCTCTTAATGGCGGAGACGCTGGAGGAGCTGAGCCGGATGCTGGAAGGCCTACCTTTAGCCATGAGACAAATCGATCTTGACGTGGACCTGGATAGTCATGATAATGGCCACATTGATCCGGGACCGGTCGTCGTACATCAAATATTATAGTATCTGCCTAGATTTTATACACTTGGTAAAACTATTTCATAAACTATATAATCAACTTTAACCAAATCGTATAGAAAGGTAGAAATCTTAAATTTCGAATGTAGTTAAATCTTGTTTTATATAAACTGATATGGCGTATTTCTTTCAGGCGTTTTCAACAGAAAACTCAAGATGAACTGAATTGTCATTCCCTCGTATACTATACATATGTACATCTACTTATCCAGAAGTCTCGTATCCACAGTTCGTTCCTCCATCATGGACCCTCGTAAATATTTTTTCGTCTCTGACTACATGCATCACAGTGCGTACACACATCGCTTCATCTTAAGAAGGCAGATATACTGCTCTCCAGTGTACACTGGTGGCTGGTAGGTTGGGTGCGTAGAGGGAGATTTTACCGATCAGACCATTGCATGAGCGTTGTAGATCTAATCAGAGTTTCAAATTTGACGCATTTGGCTGAATATCTCGAAAATATCAAATTAGATCAGCATTTATTTTAGCAAACTACTCTGAATGTGTTTTTAACTACAAACTTGTTCCAAAATAAAGACTATTAACTTTTCTTTTTCTTGCAACATGAAAAAGCAAATCGCTTTAGGGAAAAAGTAATGTTCATTAGTCAATAATATTCAAGTCCTTTGTAGTCTTCACATATCTAATGTCATCAGAGAGTTATACGAAAGTTTGGAACATCTCAGGAACAGTGGAGTCTGCGCGTCGGGAATACTCATTATTTGTTGTAACTTGAAAATAAACTGCATCTGAACTTTCAAGCTAGAAAAACAGTTTCAATTGACCAATTTTTAATAAGGTAGGTTAGTTATATTCCTGTAATATTTATCGCTACCTGAGTTGGGCATTTTTGGTATGTAGATTTGAGTAACAATGGAACTCGGATAGAGTATGATATCATAGTTATGTAATGGAATGGAACTTTGAAATAGTTCAAAAGTTACCGTTCTTGAAAAAGGCCAAAGTTTTTTCTGAAAAACAGGGGAGAGGTTCTAAAGATATATGCAGATTTTGATAGGTCTTGTGTGATCTATAATGTATTTTTAGTAGAATATAGATTTAGTAGAGATAGAAGGTTCAACCAGTACAGACGAAAAACTCGGAATAGGAACTTCAAATTGTTCCAAAGTTACCTTGCTTAAAAAATTGCCAGGGTTTTTCAGTATAACATGGGCGGGTGAGGTTTTAGATTTGTAAAAATTATGATAGGTATTGAGTCATATAACATGTTTTCAGTCAAATCTGGAAGGTATAAACGAGTAAAACGAAAGCTTTGGCTTAAAACTTCAAAATAGTTCAAAATTTCTTTTTTGAGAAATTGCTAATATTTATACATACTAATTACGTTGCTGAAATATGAGTATTTTAAGCAATTCGGGTTTACTCGCGGCAGATCAGCTACTGATGCCGGTGTAGAGTTAGTAACGCATATTTTTGATGCTTGGGAGAAGTAGCAAGATGCTTTGGGTGTTTTTTGCGACTTGTCAAAAGCATTTGATTGCGTACACCACGGAACATTAATCAGGAAACTGCAACACTATGGAATAATGGACACCTCTTTGGATCTTCTTACATCTTACTTGAGCGGTAGGATACAAAGAGTTGACATTAATGGGAAACGATCCTCGGGGTCTGTAGTTACCATGGATGTACCGCAGGGTTCTATCCTCGGTCCCTTCCTATTTCTAGTTTAAATTAACGATCTGCCTCATCTTGTTAAGAATAATCACGAGATTGTGTTATTTGCTGATGACACTTCATTAATTTTTAAAATGAAACGACAAAACAAAAACTTCGACGATGTAAATAATTCAATATCAAAAGTAGTCAATTGGTTTAGTGTCAATAATCTTTTGCTCAACGAAACCAACGCTAAATGTATTAGATTTATTTTACCAAATGTAAAACAAGTTAAGGCTGATGTAAACGTAAAAGAAGAATCGGTAAAATTTGTGGACAGTACCGTATTCTTAGGAATTACCTTAGATAGTAAACTTCAATGGGGCCCGCACACAGATAAGCTATCGAAGAGACTAAGTTTTGCAGCATATGCAGTCATTATCTTTAAATATAAACACGGAAAAAACGGGTTTTTAATTCTCCTGACATATTTGCTTTTTTCGATTTGAATGATGCGATGAGGGCGGCGATATGGATAAGACTATCTTGGTCAGCTGATCTCATTTAAATCATGCAAAGAAAAATGAATCAGCAGACAAATTACTATAAATACTTGTAGTAAGTACTGGGGCTCCAAATAAATTTTCTCTCCGCCTAAAACCCAAGGTCTTGGTCGATATCAGAAAAAACAAGATTCGCCAAGTGCGAGTGTAACTCGCGCGCCGAGGGTTTCAAACATTTGCCAATTATTTGGACAATCAATTTTCTGAAATATTTTAAAAAGTATGAAACTTACAGAAATTTCAAAAAGTGTTTTAAAAAGGCCAAAACAATACCTTTCATTTTTTTCTTTACCCCACATGGGTAGGTACCCCCTTTTGAAAAAAAATCCCCTTTTTTGACCATTTTTCAAAAACTATTATTATTACAGACTTCTCTATATTTTTCCTGTAAAATATAGATCGATATCTACAAACGCCTAATACATTGTACATGGATCGGTCATCAATCTGCGGAGCTAGGGGGGGGGGAATGGTCAATTTTTCGTCTTTTTTTGAAATATTTCAAAAAGTATGAAACTTACAGAAATTTCAAAAAGTGTTTGAGAAAGGCCAAAACAATACCTTTCATTTGATATGCCACTTGGGTAGGTACCCCTCCTTTTGAAAAAAAATTCCCCCCCTTTTTGACCATTTTTCAAAAACTATTATTATTACAGACTTCTCTATATTTTTCCTGTAAAATATAAATTGATATCTACAAACGTCTAATACATTGTACATGGATCGGTCTGCAATCTTCGGAGCTAGGGGGGGGGGGGGGGGGAATGGTCAATTTTTCGTCTTTTTTTGAAATATTTCAAAAAGTGTTTTGATATGGTCAAAACGATACCTTTCATTTGATACCCCCCAAATAGGTAGGTACCCCCGTTTTGGAAAAAAATTCCCCCCCTTTTTTACCATTTTTCAAAAACTATTATTATTACAGACTTCTCTATATTTTTCCTGTAAAATATAGATCGATATCTACAAACGCCTAATACATTGTACATGGATCGGTCATCAATCTGCGGAGCTAGGGGGGGGGGGAATGGTCAATTTTTCGTCTTTTTTTGAAATATTTCAAAAAGTATGAAACTTACAGAAATTTCAAAAAGTGTTTTAGAAAGGCCAAAACAATACCTTTCATTTGATATGCCACTTGGGTAGGTACCCCTCCTTTTGAAAAAAAATTCCCCCCCTTTTTGACCATTTTTCAAAAACTATTATTATTACAGACTTCTCTATATTTTTCCTGTAAAATATAAATTGATATCTACAAACGTCTAATACATTGTACATGGATCGGTCTGCAATCTTCGGAGCTAGGGGGGGGGGGGAATGGTCAATTTTTCGTCTTTTTTTGAAATATTTCAAAAAGTGTTTTGATATGGTCAAAACGATACCTTTCATTTGATACCCCCCAAATAGGTAGGTACCCCCGTTTTGGAAAAAAATTCCCCCCCTTTTTTACCATTTTTCAAAAACTATTATTATTACAGACTTCTCTATATTTTTCCTTTAAAATATAGATCTATATCTACAAACGCCTTATACATTGTACGTGGATCGGTCTGCAATCTTCGGAGATAGGGGGGGGGGGGGGTATGGTCAATTTTTCGATTTATTTTGAAATATTTCAAAAAGTATGAAATTTACAGAAATTTCAAAAAGTGTTTTGAAATGTACAAAACGATACCTTTCATTTGATACCCCATTTGCCTTCCTAGGTCTCTTTTGAAATTTCAACATCAAAATTTGTACTGAAAATATTCATCTTCATTTTTCATTTATTTATATATTTTTTTCTTAAAATCAGTAATGGCGCACGAAATGTATCATTATTTCAATTTTCAAGTTAATAGCTGCAGTAGTTACTGAAATATTCAAGAAAGAGCGGGGACGGACAGAGCGAGACCATAAGGGTTTCAAAACCGATCTTTGAAACCCTAAAAACAAAACATTATGCAGCGAATTTTAGGTCTCATGTGGACGGGCCACTTACCGAGAGGCCAGGACAACCGTTGGAGTCAAACTGTCTCGAATTGGTCACCTTGACGAGACAAACTCGGAAAGAGCAGATCACCCAGACGTAACCGGAAATATTTCGCAAAGAACTGCAAGAGATAGACCGAAGTGGAAAAACTTGGAAAAAGCTTGCCCCAGGCAAGTTTTTATGTTTTAGGATGTAGTTTAATGTAGATTTGATTCATAAAGAAGTTTAGTTTTTAGGATTTTTATATTCATTGTATTGTGTATTGATTGGGTTAATAAAGGTGTTTTAATTTTTGAAACTGCTTTGCTACATTTTTCTTTCAATGTCTTTTTTCATTTTCAAAAGTCAAAATCTTCTACCAAGTTCAAGAATTAAAATAAATCCCTCGCGATGTCCCGGACTTGTGTGTCATGTACACACACACCAGCATGCAAGCGTAAATGTGCACTTGCACATTCACAATCGCCGTTGCATTTTAAACACGAAACATAGAATATCGGTGAAGCCGTCAATGACTGAACATTTTGTTTTCACATGACAAAAATTTCTCCTCTCGTTTCGTAAATTCATTTTGGAGATTATCCACAGCATTCCTAGTACATCTGTGATTATCCATTTGTTGGCCTAAATGTACAATTGAGTAAAAAGATGATCGAGTCTCTCGGAAGCGTTGCGTCCTATTATTTTATTCTAGTCTAGTCCCATTTTATTATTTGTCCAAAACAAACAGTGACCCTATTTCTAAAAACACGAGTAAACGATCATCGAAGCAATAATCAGCCTTCATTCTCTCATTATCCGCGTTTAAAAGAAGCTTTATTAAAACAAGCATTTCGTGTTTTTTTTGGAGATTAGCACCCTAAACCCGGATATAGGAAATTGGAAAATTGTAAACACAGAAAATAACAAAATAATACAGAGTTCCCAGTGGGTACTGCCAGTTTATTACGGGAAAAGCAGGGCTGAACTTAATAAAAACGGTTCCTGGATGTTGTTTGCGCCTTACTTTAGCGCATCAGGGATGTTCCTAGATGGGTTCCACGTAGTCATGTGAAACAGCAGTCACAGTCCTGGCGAAGGGCATGCGCCGCAGCTCCAACAGCTTCCTGGCCGTCGCACTGTGGCGAAGGTCCTCCGCTCCAGCATCGCGGGACACTGGATGATAAAGTTGAAGCTATTGCTCTGGTGGCTCAATTACCAGAAGTCCAGCTTGGGATAACAGTGAAAATTTTTTATTGCACACACAAGATACATAAAAGTTGTGTAATGGCCATGCACGTATTGAGTTTTCTTACAGCAAACTTAAGGGTATATATTATAGAAACTATGAAATGCGTGTGAATATATACTAAGTGTACATAAAAATCTGAAAAAAGTTGTAGTCGTAAGAAAATAAAGAAGCTTACATAAATAAAATAATAAAACCTGCCAAGTGCGAGTCGTACTCGCGCACGAAGGGTTCCGTACGTAACAATCCAGACAGTGTTATCGGGCCATAAAACTCTACAATAATAGGCTACCAGTTGCCCTAAAATCTATTTATTGTCCAGTTAAATTTGGAAGACATCTAAAGCAGTTCTTACATAAGAAGTGTTAGGTATTACTCAATCGAAGAATACCTTAGTGACAAAAATTGAAAACATCTACCCATCTAGAATAATGATAAGTGTTAGTCTGACCATATTAATGACATAGAATTATATAATTGAATCGACGTAGGTAGGTTAATTTGTTTTTTTTATATATATGTAATTTTGTACTTAGTTGTATTATTATTTATTATCTTACTTTGTCATTTTTAGGGTTTCAAAGATCGGTTTTGAAACCCTTATGGTCTCGCTCTGTCCGTCCCCGCTCTTTCTTGTATATCTCAGTAACTACTGCAGCTATTAACTTGAAATTTGAAATAATGATACATTTCGTGCGCCATTACTGATTTTAAGAAAAAAATATATAAATAATTGAAAAATGAAAATGAATAATTTCAGTACAAATTTTGATGTTGAAATTTTAAAAGAGACCTAGGAAGGCAAATGGGGTATCAAATGAAAGGTATCGTTTTGACCATTTCAAAACACTTTTTGAAATTTCTGTAAGTTTCATACTTTTTGAAATATTTCAAAAAAAGTCGAAAAATTGACCATTCCCCCCCCCCTAGGTCCGAAGATTGCAGACCGATCCATGTACAATGTATGAGGCGTTTGTAGATATCAATCTATATTTTACAGGAAAAATATAGAAAAGTCTGTAAGAATAATAGTTTTTGAAAAATGGTCAAAAAGGAGGGGAATTTTTTTTCAAAAGGAGGGGTACCTACCCAAGTGGCATATCAAATGAAAGGTATTGTTTTGGCCTTTCTAAAACACTTTTTGAAATTTCTGTAAGTTTCATACTTTTTAAAATATTTTAAAAAAAGTTGAAAAATTTACCATTCTCCCCCCTCCTATCTCCGAAGATTGATGACCGATCCATGTACAATGTATTAGGCGTTTGTATATAGGGATCTATATTTTACAGGAAAATATAGAGTAGTCTGTAAAAATGACCATTTAAAAAAAAAAAAAACATTGAGAATGGTCGAAAAGGGGGATATTTTTTATCGAAAGGGGGCTATCAACCTATTGGTTTATCAAATGTAAGGCATTGTTTTGGTAATTTTAAAACAGTTTTCGAAATTGCTGTAGGTTTCGTACTTTTCAAAATATTGCCATTCGAAAAAAGACGGAAAATTGATTGTCCAAATAATTGGCAAATGTTTGAAACCCTCGGCGCGCGATTTACACTCGCACTTGGCGGATCTTGTTTACCAAAGCTTAGTACTTAATGACTGTGTTATAAAGTTATAATTTATTTGTGTGATTGAAATGTATTAATTTATTAAGTTATTTAATTTAGTGTTGTATTATATGATTTATAATTCCGACACAATAATCATTGTTTGTGAATCAATAAATGAAATGAAATGAATGAAATTACGGTGTTTTGTAGTTAGTTCGTTTGTCTAAGCTTCTAAATGAATCTTGAGTTACTACAACATAACGGGTGTCCTACCACTAGACGACACTAGACGATCACATTGGCCATTATAAAATACTATACAGGTATTCGTTTATCTACATAGTAACTTATCTCTTTTGGAGGACGTTTCTTTGGTATAGGATGGTTTGCAGCTTCATTCTGTATCTATAAGAAAATTGATGTTATTTTAAGATCTTAGTAAAGTACCTAAATTCTGTAATAAATGTCTCGAATCTTTAATTTTGATGTTATATTTATTTCTTTACAATATATGGGGGGGGGGGGGCGTAACAGTACCATTATCTATAAAACGAAAATTTTAACTGTCAACGGTTTATGCGATACCGCCTGGTGAAAGACTGACAGACAGCGGAGTCTTAGTAATAGGGCCCCGTTTTACGCTTTGGGTACGGAACACTAAAAAAGAAAGGATACACAAGATAAAATGAATAAATATGAAATACCTATATAAATATGTGTTGGATGAATTTATATACATTATACATAGATACATAGATAGAGCGAAATAATGCATGCGAAGGACTGCCTTGTATTGAGTGAGGAAGGGCATTCCAGAGTCTGGGCATGCTGCATGTATGATACAAGTGGTATAGTAAAATGGGTCCGATGTCTAGCCTCGTTCCTTGCTCCGGCCCTGGAGGAGGGGATTTGAATTTGATGAGGCCGTTGAAAAATCAATCAGCTCCGGGTTAAGTGTGGATTTTTCTTAGAGTGCCAGAGAAAGTACTTTTTAAGAGCTTTTAAAGTTATTCGAGAGCAACGTTTTTGAGCGTATGACTTGAATGAGCGCGTGGCCTAGCTTCGACTCCCAAGGTTGCCTGGAAGAGATCGCTCAAAGCTGTAAAGCCATTTGTACTTCCTTTATTCCATGTATTTCCTTTTGTAATGTATTTTGTGTTTGTACAATAAAGAGTTTTCTATCTATCTATCTAACTTATTTGGAAATAAATGGTCGTGCTCACACTATTTTTTTTTGTAAATTAAATATATCTGTTCAGTACCGAAGCTTCGATACAGACTACACCCCTGCGGCCACAAGTACAGACTACACCCCTGCGGCCACAAGTACAGATGAGGTCATGTTAATGCCTTCATAATTTGGAGGATTCTGAAAAGTTTGTCATCAGCTGGCATTTGTGGTCATCTTAAACACAAAATCGACATTACGATCACTTTTCGTCGCTGATGATGATGATGACGGAGGAATACGGTTCAGGTTCGCCATTTGTAGCGTTAAGCTAAAATGATAATAATGATCAGTTTTAAGAGTTTATTATCACCTAAAAGTTATCAACACAAATACCTATGACAGTTGAATAATAGCTAAGCTACGCCGAGGTCGGTGCTGAGTTTCGCGTTCATCGTAAACGAAGGAAATGAATAATGAAAGCTGATAATCGCTGTGGTGCTTGTTCAGTTATGACGTAGTGACAGGTTACGGTTACAGGTAACCGGTAAACGCGGTGGCTGCCGGTAACCTTATCACGCCGACAGCGCCCGAGGCACGCGAATGCCACCCGTCAAAGCCTATTTTAATGTTCCAGTGAGCCTTGCCAATTATTCTTCGTTGATTTTTGAAAAATTCAATACATTCCAGACAAGTTTATGTAGGTAAGTGACTGCATAAAGGATTTTAGATATTTTAAAACTAGTTCTTCCTTGTCTGTATTTTATTAAAATGTGGAGTAAAATGACAAAAACGTGAGCTGGATTCGAAATACATGTAATTTTCGTGATGTTGAAATCTACAATACCTATAAATTATTGTGAAATACCTATATTTTCACGCAGCATTAACGTTATTTCAGAACCACTAGTTTTTTCTTCTCCGAAAAATATCCCAGCACACGTAACTTATTCACTTAGGAACATAAGATTCGCTTGGACCTTCCATCTGCATCAGCCGACTGCAGCTTCTCCGCTATTATAAATGTCTCGAGAGTGCGAGCGCACACTTGCCTCGCTTTCAAGTAGCCTATCTCTGTTTGCATCCTATTTAAAGCTCCCTCGGAATGTTAAAAGGAGTCAAAGAAATGCCTATCTTCCGTTTACACATTTGCTCAGCCGACTCGGACACCAGGTAATTACAAACAGAAGGCTAACTCTCCCATTCAACATCACCGTACATCACTGTTCTCGAACCGTAACCTTCCAACGCGACCACATCGTTGGTAGCAAGTAGACATTTTCGTTTCCTTTCATCATTTTCTCTACTAATATTGAATCCAGAACGATGTTTCCCACAGGCTATAAAGCCCTACTTCTGTGAATCTGTGGGCACACTCTCTCTGTGACCCTTCAGTCTGGTCTAGAGCTTGTGTGTATAACACGTGTGTATATGTGTGTTTGTTGTGTGTGTCAGGGGTGACGACGTCCCAGTTCCGAAGTTGAAAGGACTGCGTTTCATACTTTCTGTATCGTGCGGTGATTTGTTTGGTATCGGGTGCTTTTACAAACTGGAATAAACTTTATAATGACACGAAAGTTTCGGAAAAAGAAGCAAGGAGTTTGCAAGTCCGTTTTGCATTCATCTGCGTTGCGGATCTAATCGCCATGGAAATAAAATTTACGAAAAAAGGCAAAGGAAACCTTGCTCACTTATGTTTAGTTTGTATGAAAAACAAGCTCTCGTAAACTAATTACATAATTGGCCGATAATGCTAACGCTTGACGATTATTTCAGAAACAATACGGTTCTGAAACTTCCTTATCGGTTTTACTTCAACCCAAATAAAATAACAGAATTGTTAGTAAAACTAATCTAATACAAAGTGCTGGGGTGGAGGTGGAGTGTTTCCATATTGCTGTAACATAAATATGATTGCGAGTGAGCGCGGACGTGACAGTCACTCGAACAGGAAGATAGTCGGCCGATATCGATTAAATAAGTCAAGTTTTGTTCTATGTAGAGTCAATGTTTACAGTGTGAGTCTCCGGGAAAGCCACGTTCCATCCGGAAGGAAATAACTTTCATATACGTACATACCTTCCAGTCCTCTCAATCAGTAGGAATCGTACCTACTTAATAAAGCAGTTTTGTCCGAACAGGTTATAATTTATGATAGAGCTGAATGTTTCAACTACGTCTGTAGTTAGACTCTACTTCTAGCTACATCGTGTCTCCATTAAGATAGGTCTCGATGATGATGACCCTACTAATATAAACAGTGGGAGCCAGAGCCGCGTGGGTCCTAGGGTCATGCAGCCTGCGGAGGGCGCCCCCGTGGAGGGCGCCTCCGCGGAGGGCGCTGCGTGCACCTCATTAGCGAGTGCAACACTCATCAACATTTCATTTGTCAATCTGCAGACGACGGTCACTGACGTTTCGCGAGACTAATTCACTGAGATTATTTGCAGGCATTATTAAGCTTGTTTTGTTACAGATAGATAAGTTTGTAGAGTTCCTCGAGAAAACTCAAAAAGATAATAAAACTATACGCAAGTTAACCTATGTAGTAAATAAATAAAGCATGGTTATGAAATTTGGCTAATCCTGAAAACGAACCTTGACCGCCAAAAAATATGAGCACGATGCCTTATCTTTCCAGGCTATTGAACAAATCGCCCGCCCGCCACTAATCAGAATCAAACATCAAAGCCTGACACATTTCAAATAATCACGCCGAAATCTTACAAGCGGGCGAAATGGGTGGATTCTTTGACGGGCCGCAGAGGGATGTGCGGCGCCGCGCGGGCTCAGTGCTACCCGAGCCTCCGAGCCGGACGGACGTCGCGCGCCCCCTGCCCCGCACCGCAATCGCATCGCACCGACCGAGTGAGCAGTGATATCGGCAATACGCTATTACAAAACCTAGTGCCAGTGCAAGTGTAGTGAGTGTATCCTCTGTATTGTGGACAAATGCGATCTTCAGGCGAGGATTGAAACAGGTATAAAGGCTTTGAACGTATATGCGTAGAGTTTGTGATCAGATTTTCAGATTGATACGTCCCTTGTGTAGCGGAAAGACAAAAACTCACGTGAAAAAAATCTAATAACTCAAATGGAATACACGCGGCAGTTTGCGCCGGTGGTAGTTTGATTGAAGCGTTTTCCTTTTAAATCGTGGTGAGTGTGCGTGTCCCATCGCCCAGTATTGGAAAATGTTAATTATATGAAGTTATCGCATGAAGTTTTCTGATATTGTGTAAATTGGTTTTTAATTCTGTACCTCGTTGAGTGCCACATTAAGCCCCGCGTTGGGCGCCAGTTTAAAAACTACAAAATGTTATGTAAATTATGATAAATTTCTCCATCACCATAAAATGGGCAATTATGATGTAAATTACGGCTTGGTGTACATTTTCTAACGCTTTGATAAGCAGAAAAACGTTTCGTGGCTGAGCAAACAATCCCTTCGCCTCTCGCTCCAAATATTGCGTACGTAAAAACGCACTTAAGTATTCCTGGCTTAACGTGTGCTCTGCAAACATTTCTAATATTTATTCCGACGCGCTTTTGGATCACTTACCGCTCACAAAGGAGGAAGGCGGCTTCTTCATCCTGGCACTTGGGTTTGGCAATAAGGACTCATCTTCTGTTACTAAATACAATAAGGACTCATCTTCTGTTACTAAATACAATAAGGACTAATCTTCTGTTACTAAATACAATAAGGACTCATCTTCTGTTACTAAATACAACTGTCGGCTTAATTTTAGAATTAGCTTTATTTTATCTAATAAAATCATTAAAATTCATTTCATATTCATTTAAATTCACTCACTTTGATGATGTTCAAAGGCCGTAGGATTTTTTCTGTACTGAGACAATTAGGCTTTTCAATAGTTTCATACATTTTCTGAACCAAAGTTTAAACCAGTTTTATTGAGTCATGGATGTGTGAAGTCATTGTTATCTCTAGGCTCCGCATTTCAATAAAGAATTTCACACCAAACACACTTAATCAAAAGTTTACACAAAACGTTTGTGGGCTTTAAGCAAGAGTACACTACAAATACGCAACCATAGAGGTTCATATTTCAAATGAGCTGTTCAAACTAATTTAACCCAAATTAGAATGCGTGAACACTTGTAGCACTTCCATCGTTGTAAGTGCTTGTAACTCTTGTAACATTGTTGGGAACTCGCGCTCTAGATCAATGGGTAATATCGTCGCCTGGAGCCCGGCGCCCGGCGCCCGGCGCCCGGCGCCCGGCGCGCTGTGCCGCCCCTATCCAATTCCTATCACTTATTTAGACGAGTATGTTTGAAGACCTTCATAATAATTCTGCCGAGGTTTAATCACAGCATCAATAACATACCTACACGCAACTTTGTATTCAGTCCCACTGGTTCTTGTTTCTGATAAGCAAAAAATATAAGTAAATTGACCATTAATATTATAAATATGACAATTAAAACTTTAAATACTTAAGTTTATAAATATTGAGTGCAAATATTTATTTTAATATTTTGTGAGTACAATTGTGAATCAAGTAGCAACAATTTATCTGCATAATTTTAAAATATCTAAGTAAACTATTAATTTATCTCCAATAGAAATAGTATAATACTAATAATAAAACCAAAATAAAACAAATAGCTTGTAAGCACACATGATTGAAGTTTGGAATGACTATGTATATATACATCTATATATTATGTGTTTGCGAAAGCGATTTATTGGTTTCCTGTTAATTCCCAACCCGACACGCCGATATCGCGATTCCAACAACAATAGTATAAATCCAAACACTTCGACCGGCAATGAAAACTTTATAAAATAAACATTGGGGATAAACTCCCCCAGTCCCCATCGTGCTGTCGGTTATCAAATTAAAACTCGCAGAATTACATTACAGGGCCGCCTAATGTTTCGGCAGCTTCGTTTGTTTTCATCAAACGTCAAGTGCGAGTCAGACTTGCACTCCGAGGGATCCGCATAGTCAAATACCTTGTTTCTTGTCAAATATCATAATTTTAGGTCAACGGGAAGTAGGTATCAGATCAACCAGTATCTATAGGTACCCTACCTATAGATACTGGTTGGTCCCTTGCTAGAATACAAAACAGCCTTATACAGTAAGAACTGTCATGCCATGTGTGGTTCAATATATGGGTAAATTTTTAATGTCACTAGGGATTTTATTATAATAAAATCAATAGTGACATTAAAAATTTACCCATAAAATAATTAATAAAAAAACTAAAATTATTGCTTATTGAAAAAGCGTTCTATAGTGTTGAGGAACTTATGGACCAAAAAATTAAAAATTAGTATGGATTTTACATTATTCACATTTAATTTTGTTATTTATATATCGATTATTTTAATGAAAATCATAATATTTAATGTTGGCTATAGAAACCTATTTTTAAGAATTTTGCATGCCAATGTGTTTTGGTGAAGTATGTGACACTATCCTTATGTTTTAGTTAGACCTTGTATTATAACCATTATTATTTATTAATATGTCCTGCAATAAATGAATTGAAATGAATAGAATAAAACAAAATCGTTTGTGAATAACTATAAATACAGATTTTTGCTTGTGTATACTTGTGCTGTAGCTTCTTGCAAAATTTAATTTCTAGGTCAACGGGACGTAACCAATAGGTTTTGTAGGACAACGGGACGTAACCAATAGGTTTTGTAGGTCAACGGGACGTAACCAATAGGTTTTGTAGGTCAACGGAACGTAACCAATAGGTTTTGTAGGTCAACGGAACGTAACCAATGGGTTTTGTAGGTCAACGGAACGTAACCAATAGGTTTTGTAGGTCAACGGGACGTAACCAATGGGTTTTGTAGGTCAACGGGACGTAACCAATAGGTTTTGTAGGTCAACGGAACGTAACCAATAGGTTTTGTAGGTCAACGGAACGTAACCAATGGGTTTTGTAGGTCAACGGGACGTAACCAATGGGTTTTGTAGGTCAACGGAACGTAACCAATAGGTTTTGTAGGTCAACGGGACGTAACCAATGGGTTTTGTAGGTCAACGGGACGTAACCAATGAGTTTTGTAGGTCAACGGGACGTAACCAATGGGTTTTGTAGGTCAACGGGACGTAACCAATAGGTTTTGAGTGCATGTGATTCACTTGGAAATTAAAAAAAATGAGTATAAACGTCTGTAATAATTAATTGCGTTGAGTTAGAAGTTTGATTTATGTCACGAAATGTCACGGCTCCAGGAGGTTACGGACTTGAATATTAATTTCACCTCAATATCTCCACGCGTTCCTGAGAAAAGATGATTGACAGACGGTCAGATAGGTGAACAACCCAGTGATTCTATAAGGGTTTCTTTTATCCTTTTAACCCCTAAGATTGTGAGGGTCATAATTTTAGTTTAGGAAATTAAATAGTATACTTTCTTAATAGGCAAGTACAGTTTAAGGTTTCTACAATAATACAGATACAATTTTCCAAACGATAACAAGAGGACGTTCGTTGATGATCCTCGGAAATGTTCCGAAGATTCAATAGTGTTCTTTGTTGGCCGTGTGTCATGTAGTGTTCTTTGTTGGCCGTGTGTCATGTAGTGTTCTTTGTTGGCCGTGTGTCATGTAGTGTTCTTTGTTGGCCGTGTGTCATGTAGGGTTTTTCAGGCTGTATTTCTTTTTATTTAGATAATTATACTATTACGTAAAGCGAAACAAACCTTTCAGGTGGCTACATCGTACAAATACAAATATGTATAATGACAACTATGTACAATCCTTGCAACAAAGATTTATAAACAAAGTAATTTGATGGTTTATACTGTACAACGCGAGGCTGCCGAGTATCACTTTATACTGTACAACGCGAGGCTGCCGAGTATCACTTTATACTGTACAACGCGAGGCTGCCGAGTATCACTTTATACTGTACAACGCGAGGCTGCCGAGTATCACTTTATACTGTACAACGCGAGGCTGCCGAGTATCACTTTATACTGTACAACGCGAGGCTGCCGAGTATCACTTTATACTGTACAACGCGAGGCTGCCGAGTATCACTTTATACTGTACAACGCGAGGCTGCCGAGTATCACTTTATACTGTACAACGCGAGGCTGCCGAGTATCACTTTATACTGTACAACGCGAGGCTGCCGAGTATCACTTTATACTGTACAACGCGAGGCTGCCGAGTATCACTTTATACTGTACAACGCGAGGCTGCCGAGTATCACTTTATACTGTACAACGCGAGGCTGCCGAGTATCACTTTATACTGTACAACGCGAGGCTGCCGAGTATCACTTTATACTGTACAACGCGAGGCTGCCGAGTATCACTTTATACTGTACAACGCGAGGCTGCCGAGTATCACTTTATACTGTACAACGCGAGGCTGCCGAGTATCACTTTATACTGTACAACGCGAGGCTGCCGAGTATCACTTTATACTGTACAACGCGAGGCTGCCGAGTATCACTTTATACTGTACAACGCGAGGCTGCCGAGTATCACTTTATACTGTACAACGCGAGGCTGCCGAGTATCACTTTATACTGTACAACGCGAGGCTGCCGAGTATCACTTTATACTGTACAACGCGAGGCTGCCGAGTATCACTTTATACTGTACAACGCGAGGCTGCCGAGTATCACTTTATACTGTACAACGCGAGGCTGCCGAGTATCACTTTATACTGTACAACGCGAGGCTGCCGAGTATCACTTTATACTGTACAACGCGAGGCTGCCGAGTATCACTTTATACTGTACAACGCGAGGCTGCCGAGTATCACTTTATACTGTACAACGCGAGGCTGCCGAGTATCACTTTATACTGTACAACGCGAGGCTGCCGAGTATCACTTTATACTGTACAACGCGAGGCTGCCGAGTATCACTTTATACTGTACAACGCGAGGCTGCCGAGTATCACTTTATACTGTACAACGCGAGGCTGCCGAGTATCACTTTATACTGTACAACGCGAGGCTGCCGAGTATCACTTTATACTGTACAACGCGAGGCTGCCGAGTATCACTTTATACTGTACAACGCGAGGCTGCCGAGTATCACTTTATACTGTACAACGCGAGGCTGCCGAGTATCACTTTATACTGTACAACGCGAGGCTGCCGAGTATCACTTTATACTGTACAACGCGAGGCTGCCGAGTATCACTTTATACTGTACAACGCGAGGCTGCCGAGTATCACTTTATACTGTACAACGCGAGGCTGCCGAGTATCACTTTATACTGTACAACGCGAGGCTGCCGAGTATCACTTTATACTGTACAACGCGAGGCTGCCGAGTATCACTTTATACTGTACAACGCGAGGCTGCCGAGTATCACTTTACTTATTAAAACTTGAACAAGTAATAATTTGCTAAATATTAGCGCATCGTATAGACATTTAGAAACTTCCCAAAGTTCTGTAAAGCCGAGTATCGACAGTATCGTGTGGTGAAGTTTGTAAAAATAATAATTGGAATCGGCCTCCCGCTGCCGCGAGTTTGCTACGTATCTCCTCGGTCCATTAGTGTTGCCAACTTCCAGTAGAATCTATGTTTGATGGAATAATATTTTCATTTGGGTTGAAAAGTTAGCGGCTCTAACTTTTGTTGATGTGTTCACTCATCACCTTGTTAGTGGATTTTGAACTTAACACAAAACATACGAATTATGCGAGCTTTCTGACGGATTTAGTTTATTTTAAAAGTCACGTTGAACAAAGATTGGTATAGCATGGTGTTTACTCGTATTTTACGCCTTATTCTGCCTTATTGTCTCTACGTCTTATATGTAGTCTTATAGGCATACAAAAAATAATAATGGCTTTAGCTTCTTTGAAACCAGTCGCTTTCATATAATATTTTGAACACCTGCGCACTAAGCTAGTCACTGACTTATCCGTTAAATTCATATAATTAGGCTTCCATTAGCACTTCGTTTAGCTACGCCTGCGCCTACTAGGCTCGGAGCCCGCGATGATACAGAATCATCCAACTGGATAATGATTCAAAATGATTTGATTTCTTTGCAAGGCTTACAAGAGCCAGTATCTTTATGCGTTCAGAAAAACGCTTAAAATGTTACTTTCCCGCTAAATGTGGTTCATAAAAGTTCATCTTTGTAGTGTTGTATGGAGTATTTGTGCAACTTTTTTATAATATCCGTGTGATGTCCGCCATAAGTCGGTGACCGCTGGCTGCCTCCGGAACCCTCCCCCCGGCCTCGTACCCTGTCGGAAAGATTTTCATCACACAAAAGGTTTATGTAAGTTAATAATCCTTTAAAGAAAATACAATTTACCTTATTTTCCCTGTACAGCTAAAACAATTTCTCGGTCCACTATGAAATTTGCATTTTATAATTTTTTGTGGATTATAATGATTTGATAGAGCTTGATCAGCTACTTGTTTCCTTTTATTTATCTGTGTAATTTTCTAATGAAGCTTTCATTAAAAGACTGAAATCTTTTCTCTAAAAATTTGATATAATAATTTTCATGTAACCTAAGAAACCCTCGCGTAGCAGGGTATTTTCTAGAACAATGGTTTCGTATGATTTATGCTGAGTGGGGTTCCGCTAATTAGCGCTAAACACCCTCTCATCCATTACACGGGAATCTGTCAAATTCTACTCCAAGTTTCACACAAAGGACTCTCTGGATGATTGCTCCCATACATGTACAGCTCTGGATGATCCATAATCATTATGGACGTTTGCTGCGCTGATTATACATTACCGATTTAATTCGTGAAATATCGGGAAAATTGAGTTCATTTTTGAAAAATAAGATATTCGGTATTTATGGATTTATAGTTCGAATTTTATGATTTAAAGTTTCAGTAAATTTTTACTCTATTATATAAAAAGGAGATTTTTTTTGCCATATTTTTTTTTGTAATGATCAGCATTCGAGCCAGGCTCAGATCGTGCCGGCGGCGTGCCTCGCTGTGTGGCCAACTACCTTCAACCAACTTACCTTCCAAATTCAAACTCCACGTTACGATACAATCAACATTTCAGATTCGAAATGCTCTTCAGTATTAATTTACTAGTATTTACCAGCTTTCAACAAGTCATTACCAGTGGAACATTGGTTGCCGCGGGTGAGGCTTTACAGAAATAACAATAATTTCTACCTTTTTAATAAGAGATTGGTATAAAATGTATTAACGAGTATCAACATATTATACTCATGATCGAGATTATTTCCAAAATAGGCAAAAGAATCTAAAGAACTATGAACCTCGGCCTGACAGATAGTGTGACCCTATGCACCGTAAAAGTAGGCGGAGATAATCCGATATACAGAAATGAAAAATACTAAATTTTCTCGAGAAAGAATGTTTGAGTTGTATTCTATATAGAAAAGTATTTAGGAAACAAACAAGCGACCAGTCGTAGTTAGTTCCTCGGCGAGCCGCTCGTTGCCGACTGGCTCGCCGTAAGGCAGCGAGATAGTAATTGACGAAGTATGACGTATTGGCGATCCCTCTTCCTCAGCCCGGCAACCGGTATCGTGAGCGATGCCCTACTTTGTGGTCGTGTGCTGAATTTTAAACTCCCTGCAAAAGTTCTGTAAGTTTTGAAGGCGATTCTTTCCATCCTCCCCTTGAACACGACTACTTGTAAACTTCCACGTTTAACGGTGAAAACTTTCGCTTGTGGAATATAAATATCTTTTTTACCTGCAAGTTATATTTGTTTGGTTTATAATAAAATATTTTGAAAGAAAAATATCGCTACACAATATAAATAGTATTTTTTTCCGCTTCTCGGAAGCAACTAATTACCTAGTTTATGTTCGTAGTAAAATACAAAATTATTTTAACTGTCGTTTTTGTAGTCCAAAAGTTAAACTACCACGCTTCTTCATAAACTAAAAACGAACAGACTGACCAAACGACATTCTTTCTAGAGGACAAAATTTAAACTTTACACGAAAAGCATCCCGTCCACCAAGTGTAATAAAATAAGAGTTTCTCTCTTCACGCAAGTTTATCACTGAAACCTTTCAGTTAAGGAAAGTAAAGCCTCAGATGAAATAACACCATAAATCCGATATCAGCATCACTCCGCGAACTATGAACCTCGGCTTGACAGATACTGTGCGCCATAAAAATGGGCGGAGATAAACCGACTTTCTGGCTTTAGACAAGCACTAGACAGAAAAAGCGATCAATACTCTTCATTCTATGATTGTATATAATAACGTCAATTTTATTATTTGATTGACAAATAAGTGCCCATGACGCACATGTTGGAGGTCGTGTAAATTTTGGAGTCCTTGCAGGTCGCACTGCTTGGGCCGATTACTACTTTAATACTATTAAAAAATGGTAGGTTTTATATTACGGAGAAAAACGAGATCCTTATTTTTTGTCCGACTTCTTGATGAGGAACTACACGCTCAGTACTAGCAGAGTACATAAACATAACATAAACATAAAAATATATTTATTTCAGCAAAAACACATTAGGTACAGTAGGTATTTAACTTAATGGGTAGGCAGGTAGAGTTTCATTATAATGTATTACAATGGTCTATTAAACTGATAGAGGTTATTGCTGAGAGTTTGGAGACAATGTTTTTACTTATGGATCTCACACTAGGCGGAGCCTGTATCGTGAGATCCAAGCTGGTGATTCTTACAGACACATGCGGGTACTTTATCTCGGTGTGAAACGTACAATACTTAGTTAACACTTAAATTATCTTATCTAGTGCTAAAGTTCACAATTGAGCGAGTCTAATAATTTTATCAGTACAATATAAATAATTTCTCTTTTGTCTTTTCGGTGGTGAAAGGAGTATAGAAAAAATGGTTGACTTTGATTTTCAACCACCTGAGAATCTGAAAGACAAAAATAACAAAACTTAACCTATAATTTTGACACAAACAAGAATAAAGAAATTAGTAGCTAACTTATTATTTTGAGAAAATTCTCAGTGTCCATGTAATTTAAGGTCAAAAGCCATTTGAATATGGTTTGTTTAGCTTCATGGACAGACATATCTCTAATATCACAAATTTTAACTACCTTGCTATATACATATGACCGTATATGCTGCCCAAAGCGGTGAGCAAAGGATGAGTTTACCGGTGGAGTAGGTATTTTAAAGACTGTTTTTGTGACCAATGTTGAGTAATTTTCTGAATTTATTACTACAAAGGTAAGTTTCGTTTTGGCATGAACGCACACGTAGATCCGTTACAGATAGCACGTTCACGTTACACGCGATAGTTTCCCATTCAGATATTGTTGTAATGAGATTTTTGATGGAACTGAAAACGTGTTCTGTTTGTTTTGTTAAATATAGACGTTAGAAAGTTCCTTTAGAAGAGGTTGATATGGTTTGCAGGTGTAATAGGATGGTAGAGAATATCATCACGTCACGCCACAACACTTAATTGATTGAGAACATGCGAGGATGTTATAGACAAGCTGAATCTATATAAACAAGCTGATTTTAGATATGAATTCGGTTATTAAATAATATTTTATATACAAAACAAAGTCGTGTTAGTTACACCATTTATAACTCAAAAACGACGGGACCGATTTTCATCCACAATCCGGCGGGTCGAGACCATCGGACCTGCGGATTTGCGGGATTGAAAAAAAATCATTTATTTTGTTATTTTTATTTCCTACTACGCTCATTTACATTGAGTTTCCCTGTCGTAACCTATCTAAACGTTTTCAGATAAGCCCATAAAAAAATGTTAATTCTACAGATAATCCAACTGCTCGAATGTTCAAAAAACTAAAAAATTACAAAATAATACCTTAAAACATATATTTTATTCAATTTCTTTGTTGGCCAAGGAGTATCTATATATATAGTCATAATCATAAGTTCCAAAAAATAATAAGAATTCAAAAAATCTGATTTCTTTTGGCTTAAAAAATAGATACTTAACAAATAAAGAAGATTCTCTTTATAAATAAAAGATGTTAACATCAAATATAAGAAATAAACAAGCTGAGCTATCTGTAAATTAATTGCAACAGTCTTTAATTAGCTCAATTGTTTTAAGTTCTTATTTTTTTCTCAGAAAATGTAAAATCACGTAATTATAGGTGAAATGCGATAAGAGAATAAAGTAATGTCTACTTCTCTCGCCAGCGTGATGATCCAATCAATTCAATTAAGTAAACTCAACTTCGCTTCAATTTATTTAAAGCTCAGCTCAATTATGTCCAATTTACAATTCCATCTGCAATTATTGAGACTTGATAAATGATAAGTTATTGTATTCCACAGTACTTGGCCCCGGACGAAGCCCCAACGATGATACACAAAGCGCAGGTTCCTTGGCTGACGAGGCTCGTTATCCGCCACTTAACGGACAGTTTAGGTGACAAACTGCTCTCTAATTTATTAATGTACCCGCTTATAGATACTGTTGAGGGGAAAGCGCCCTCATTTCGGACACAACTCGTTCAGTACAAAAATACTCGCATAACAAATCCTATAAATAAGTTATAGTTTTCCAAAATACTGTGAGTATTTTCTAAATATTTTCGATATTACTGCTACCACTACCAA
Source organism: Eupithecia vulgata (assembly GCA_946478455.1). Lineage (NCBI taxonomy): Eukaryota > Metazoa > Arthropoda > Insecta > Lepidoptera > Geometridae > Eupithecia > Eupithecia vulgata. The sequence continues at coordinate 695,017 of OX297862.1, read as the reverse complement.
ATATTGTACAAGTATTCTGATACATTGAGACGATTACCAATTTTATAAAGCTTTTAAAGGATTTGTGTGTTTGTCATATATGACTTCCTTTATTTTATATAGATTTTCTGCATAAAATTCGAAAGATAAAGATACAAAAGTATGATTTTCGTAGCATAATGTACGAACCACGGCTACGAGATTCGTAGCAGTAGCTACGGTGCTACGATGAAACTGGCTCAGCTGTATCGTCGGACCTAGATGTTTCGATTTCAAGTTATTTGTACGAGCATTTGCAACTGGAATAAGTAACTTTACTTTTTTAAGAACTATGCTCGTATTTGAGTAAGTCATAGTAGATAGCTGGTTAAGTCTTTGAACCCCACGACTCTTTTATTGTACTCTAGAACAAAAAAGTTGAAGTAATAGAAAATGATGAAAAATAGTTAATTTGATTGTTGTGTCTGTTGACTCTCAGTCGATCAAGGAAAGGTCATAATTGGGGTTTTGCGGACCGCGACAGGCGTCATAAGCCCGTAAGCCGCGCACATTAATTACGCCCAAGTGTTTTCGGATAGTTTTCGGGCACAGTCGGCCCTTTAGCGATTACGCCCACGAGAGGCCCTAATGTGAGGCCCTTGTGTGAGGCCCTTGTGCGAGTGAACATTCATTACAAACATTTAATTAATGGCAAATACCTGGAGTAGATCGCAGCCGAGATAGGCCTCAGCGGCCTCGATACATTCGCAACAGATTGTTTGTGATCTTTATGAATTAGAAGAAGATAAACACGGAGCATGTTCGTCGTAAAACGTATGCGAGTTTTTCGGGTAGGTAGAATACATAAAATGTGCGATTATGACAATAGTAAAAAGGGGCGAGAGCGTTCGGCCATCACGCGGGGTATCTTTATGAATGTAAGTTATGGCCGCGTCCGCTTCGTCTTATGACTCCGAATGATCAGATAGCGGCCAGCGGCCAGTAAACACGTTATAAACCGTGCGGGTCGTTGTGACCCCACCTATGCTGCCAGAGCTGCCCATTCAACCAGAGATTGATTAAAGCCGGAATCAGCCTGAGATTACGTGCAAGTACACAGGGCTTGAGGTGTCAGTTTTGACTTGTCTAAGTGCTTATTTAGATATTTGATAGTCACTGTTTTCCATTTGGAATCTCACCTTTCATTGATTCCATGCTCAAAAATACATAATAACAATCCAGAAGCTACTGTACTCTAGCAGAGTAGCGCGTAGAGTCCGCTTGGCCGGACCCGTAGATAGAAGCCGGCCGGGTTGGTGCGCCTCTACTGTACTCTAGCAGAGTAGCGCGTAGAGTCCGCTTGGCCGGACTCGTAGATAGAAGCCGGCCGGGTTGGTGCGCCTCTACTGTACTCTAGCAGAGTAGCGCGTAGAGTCCGCTTGGCCGGACTCGTAGATAGAAGCCGGCCGGGTTGGTGCGCCTCTACTGTACTCTAGCAGAGTAGCGCGTAGAGTCCGCTTGGCCGAACTCGTAGATAGAAGCCGGCCGGGTTGGTGCGCCCCTACTGTACTCTAGCAGAGTAGCGAGTAGAGTCCGCTTGGCCGGACCCGTAGATAGAAGCCGGCCGGGTTGGTGCGCCTCTACCCTGACTTATTGCACCGATTGCCGATACCCGAGGGTGGGTATATGACTGCGCGTAGGTTTGCTCTATGGAGGTCTGGGTAATGGATTTGGATGGAGCTCAATGATACTGAATGGTTATAGCGCCTCATAAACTAAACGCTGATACAGTTCTAAGTTTGGACCAGTACGGTAGACCGTCAGCAATTACACTCAACAAAAATTGCAAATGCTCACAATGCCAAAAAGAGGTTAGCAATGTGGCTGAAACGTACAAACAGATTGTGGTGAATGGAGCTGTGCTTGAGCACCTGCGGTTTTCTTGTTCAATGTGTCACGCTGTGCATGTAAGTGTATGTTTTAACAATGTTTTACGAGCTTTGAATTATACAATAATTATTATATTTAGCTTTTTGCTTTGTAGTGCGTTACTCACACTGGACAAATTTTCCACGAAAATGTAATATTATTACAAAAAATTTCGTCGAATTAGTGGTGGCGCTTTTTCGAGACAAGGACGAGCGAACACCGCGCTGTGAAGGCGAGAAAGGGAGGCAAGTACCGACCCGCGCGCAATTTCACTGCTTTTTATATATATAAATTTGATATTGCTCTAAAATAATACTCTTTCGCAAAAAAATAAAACTATGTTGCTCTTAAGTGTTCAGTTAAGTATTTTTTAGACGACATTTCATTAAAATATGTTAAATAACTAGCAAATGAAACTGAAACTGAAAATTTAGAGGAAACTTTGCGATTTTTTTCTATCGAGTCAAGTTTAGTCAATCGTGTTTCGATTGTATAACGCACTAACGAAAATCCTAAACTTTCGAGAATCATCAAAAAAGATTTAAAAAAATAGTGTTTTCTTGCCTTAAATTTGATTTTTCGTACAGACAAAACCTGGGTTTTGGGTCCCACTTCATCATAAGGAATGATTCCTGTACAAAACAAAGATTAATTACTTCACAAAACAAACTTCACTATAACATAAGTAATAAATATAATATTTATTATAATAAGTACATAAATAATAATGCTGGACCAGTAACCCAAGCTAACCAGAGTCATCAAGTTGTGTCATTTTAACATATGTTTATTGTTTATTATAAAGTAAAGTAAAAGTTTATTCGTAAAAGGCACTGATAACATGTTGACTAATGATTACTTATTAGTGTATCTAGGTGTAAATCTAGGTTTTGTTACTCGTGGTCGAGTGACTGTCTTCCGTACTAGTTAAGTACTGCATTACGGCAAGAAGTCTTGCTATCCCCAAATCAAATCAAATAGTCTCTATTTCCATAAATACAAAAATGTACACTTAGAAAAGGTCAAATTCTTAAAATAAAACATTGACACGGAAATAAAGTGATATTTTTGATTTCGGTCGCTTCGGTATGTAGACTAAAGTAAAGAAGCGACGAAGAAACCTTTAGCCTGTTAGTTGTTATTTTTGGAGTTGGAGCAAAGCCCGTCCCAAGCTTTTTTATCTTCTGGATAATCTGATATTTTGTAGTAAGCCTTTTTGCACAGAAAGGTTTTGACAATTTGTTTGAATTTATTTACTGATAGATTTTGCAACTCACTAGGAGTCTTGTTGTAGAAGTGTATACATTGCCCTTTAAAAGATACATAAATTTTGTGAAGCCTAGTTGTGGGCAAAATTGGTAGGCGTTACAATTTGTAGTAGATACACAACTTATTAGTGCTATAAATTATTTACAGAAAGAAACAAACATAGGATTGTTAAAAAAAATAAAGTAATTAAAAATACAAGAAATCCTTATAATTAATAAGTTATAGCTATCGGTAATAATTATAATACTAATATAAGATGTAACTTTATTTATTTGTGAATTAAAACACAATTGAGTTTCTCTGTAATGAAAGTTTTTATTGTTAGTTTCACATCATGAAGTTTACATAGTAAAAGCGTATAGCAAACAAATTTTACCTGTAATGAAAGAAACGACATTTAATGCTGTTATTCACAATATTGATTCCAAAATCACAACTTTTCCAATGCAACAGATTTCCCTCGTATTGCTTACGGAGCGGGGCGGCGGCAGCTCGATTCCCGAAACTTCGCTGTACCACACAGATTACTAAGTAATTAGTATTGGTGTTTGTTAATGTCACCCACCGCCTGACTTTTGACAGTTAGATATGATGAAGCTTCGTGTGCGGGAACATTTAAATTAAAGAAAACTATATTTTTCTTTACACTAATAATAATTATTATAAATTTCAAGTACCTCTGTCTGTCCGCTACCGTTCAAGTACCTCTGTCTGTCCGCTACCGTTCACACCTAAACTGATCCTAGTGAGATTTGGCAGAGAGGTAGGTAGGTAAATGGTTCCCCGGGGACAGACACAGGCTACTTCGGAAAGCGCGTGCGCAGCCGCGAGCCGTCACTTGTGGATAGAAATACGTTCAACAAAATGTGTTGAATATCTTGATAATAGATTGATAAGGATAGAAATATGCCTAGAGGCATTCATTTTATCAACACAAACAGATGAAGTATCGCTATTTCGTTATAAAGTTATCGTTATATCGCTGAAATCAGAAACACATTAATTTAAAATTCATTAACTTAAAATTATATTTTGAATTTATGTGTTTAATTCTAAAAATTAAAGTTTACTTTTATAAATAGCGGCGCGGCGTACCATGATTGGAATACCGGCATTCCCAATCTGGAGTTTTAAGATATACTTTCGAATTAATCTCGTCCGCTGCAAAATGTTTTTTGAAGCTTTCCATTAATTAAAAGTTCCGAAAACCTCCGTAATTGTACATCAAAGGTTCATATAATAAGAATACAATTTCCGCGGAGTTGTCTGTGTTTCCTCTGACCGCAGAGAGTCCGCGAACTTCAAGTAAATATATACATGAAAGTTAATGATGTATTAGTTTAAAGTTAAAAATTCGAATGGCAAACAATTAAAAAAAAATATTACTGATAGTGAAAATAAATACATCGAAAAAGGTTTTGAGCAAATGGTATTTCGAATAAACGAGAGAACGGATACATTTTAATCCTTTCATGTTGACGCAATACTTTGCCAAAGCATTTTTAGGGTTTCAAACATCGGTTTTGAAACCCTTATGGTCTCGCTTTGTCCGTCCCCGCTCTTTCTTGAATATCTCAGTAACTACTGCAGCTATTAACTTGAAATTTAAAATAATGATACATTTCGTGCGCCATTACTGATTTCAAGAAAAAAATATATAAATAAATGAAAAATGAAAACGAATATTTTCAATACAAATTTTGATGTTGAAATTTTAAAAGAGACTTAGGAAGGCAAATGGGGTATCAAATGAAAGGTATCGTTTTGTACATTTCAAAACACTTTTTGAAATTTCTGTAATTTTCATACTTTTTGAAATATTTCAAAAAAAGACGAAAAATTGACCATTCCCCCCCCCCTAGCTCCGAAGATTGCAGACCGATCCATGTACAATGTATTAGGCGTTTGTAGACATTAATCTATATTTTACAGGAAAAATATAGAGAAGTCTGTAATAATAATAGTTTTTGAAAAATGGTCAAAAAAGGAGGGAATTTTTTTTCAAAAGGGAGGGTACCTCCCCATGTGGGGTATCAAATGAAAGGTATCGTTTTGACTATTTCAAAACACTTTTTGAAATTTCTGTAAGTTACATATTTTTTGAAATATTTCAAAAAAAGTCGAAAAATTGCCCTTTCCCCCCCCCCTATCTCCGAAGATTGCAGACCGATTCATGTACAATGTATTAGGCGTTTGTAGATATCGATCTATATTTTACAGGAAAAATATAGAGAAGTCTGTAATAATAATAGTTTTTGAAAAATGGTATAAAAGGGGGGGAATTTTTTTTCAAAAGGGGGGGTACCTTCCTATGTGGGGTATCAAATAAAAGGTATTGTTTTGACCATTTCAAATCACTTTTTGAAATTTCTGTAAGTTTCATACTTTTTGAAATATTTCAAAAAAAGTCGAAAAATTGACCATTCCCCCCCCCCTAGCTGCGAAGATTGCAGACCGATCCATGTACAATGTATTAGGCGTTTGTAGACATCAATCTATATTTTACAGGAAAAATATAGAGAAGTCTGTAATAATAATAGTTTTTGAAAAATGGTCAAAAAAGGGGGGAATTTTTTTTCAAAAGGGGGGGTACCTCCCCATGTGGGATATCAAATGAAAGGTATCGTTTTGACTATTTCAAAACACTTTTTGAAATTTCTGTAAGTTTCATACTTTTTGAAATATTTCAAAAAAAGTCGAAAAATTGCCCTTTCCCCCCCCCCTATCTCCGAAGATTGCAGACCGATTCATGTACAATGTATTAGGCGTTTGTAGATATGGATCTATATTTTACAGGAAAAATATAGAGAAGTCTGTAATAATAATAGTTTTTGAAAAATGGTCAAAAAAGGGGGGAATTTTTTTTCAAAAGGGGGGGTACCTCTCTATGTGGGGTATCAAATGAAAGGTATCGTTTTGACCATATCAAAACACTTTTTGAAATTTCTGTAAGTTTCATACTTTTTGAAATATTTCAAAAAAAGTCGAAAAATTGCCCTTTCCCCCCCCCCTATCTCCGAAGATTGCAGACCGATTCATGTACAATGTATTAGGCGTTTGTAGATATAGATCTATATTTTACAGGAAAAATATAGAGAAGTCAGTAATAATAATAGTTTTTGAAAAATGGTCAAAAATGTGGATTTTTTTTCCAAAGGGGGTACCTACCCTGTGGCATATCAAATGAAAGGTATCGTTTTGGCCTTTTTAAAACACTTTTTGAAATTACTGTAAGTTTTATACTTTTTAAAATATTTCAGAATATTGATTGTCCAAATAATTGGCAAATGTTTGAAACCCTCGGCGCGCGAGTTACACTCGCACTTGGCGGATCTTGTTTTTAACTAATTGTGATGTTTCTGCCTGTTAAAATACGAAAATCTACTTAATAAACTAAAATACTGAAACACTCAAGGTCACTTTCGCTCCAATTCAAAATTATATTCTGAAACGTAATTTTTTTATTGTAAAAGCTTTCATATATTTTGCTGACATAAAAAATACCTAAATATTATTTTCTATTTATTGGCTGTTATAGTTTTGATGTTAAATTCAGAGAAGTAGTTTTTGATAACGAGAGAGGTCATTGGGGTCACGGAGCTAGGGTCCTAAATAGTGTAAAAGCCTTAAGGCCAGTAATATTTCAGTTTATTTGAGGGCCCAGGAGGCTTTAGTGCCGTGTCCAAAAGCGCCCCTACTGCTAAAATAATACGAACAGAACAAGGTCACGTCTCATAGAGAGATTGGTTGGCTGCACACGAGACGTGGGCCCACTAGTATGTAGCATGTGGTACGAATAATCTGTTATTGTAGCAAGTTTGTATTTAATAATTATTATCGCAAGCTTTGATTTAGTTGTTGTTGTTGTTTATAAAAAAAGACATTACATTGTCCTTGAGCTCCAAGTTCGAAACCGCGGAAGTGGCTTTGATTAAATTACCTTCGAAAATCGGTTAAAAGTTCACACGGCCGCCGCGGCGAGGTCAGCTTGGAGGCATAAGACCAATACTTTAGTCTGGATACAGCTAATTGCAAAATATCTGGTTCTCTTTAGAAACGGAATAAAACTGAATGTACAATAATGAGACGCCTGCGAAGAACTATATACATGAATTTAGCCACTGTCTGCACTCAAATATTAAATCTTATTAATTATTTATGTTGAGAAATACATCTAATGTAGCTTTCTGAGCTTTTATACCACTCCTGTTAAAGAAACAGCGAACTCCAGTAAACTTAAGAATTGAAATGACCCATTTTTATAATATCACAAATTATGGTGATATTTTATTGGTAATGAGAAAAACTCGTGATTATAAATTCTTCTGTGATAGTTATGGTGAATTTATGATATCAAGGCTTCATAGTGACATATCGAAACTACTATTATAAAAACATATACTTGTATAATATATAAAAGAACTATACTAATCAATCTGAGATTCTCATGTTAGACTATTTTTATTCCGAAAAAAAATGGGAAAAAGGGAACAAAATAGTTAACGATAAGTTTATAATTAAGTAAAATTTTATTTTTAAATTACTACAGTCATAGTCGCAACTATTTACGACGAAATAAAGCAAGCAACAGAGATGTGTTTAAGACGCTGGACTGGAAAGGTAAGGGCATCAACATAAACGGCGATTACATCTCACACCTAGAAGACACACCGATAAGTTCCAGCAGGTTCTTGGGGATAGATTTGTTGAATTGGAACCCACTGATGACGTTGACGAGACCCTACACAATCTGGTCGAAACGCTGAGGAACGAAGGCATCAAGTTTAGTAAAAAGCAGCGTACTGGCAAGAAGGAGATCTCTGCTGAGATAGAGGATTTCTATGGCCGTTTATACGCTGCACATGCCCCTCATGCCCAACGGGACGACCACGATTCCAGAGTCACCCTGACACGCCACTACACCAACGAACTGCCAGACATCAGTCAAGACGAGATCGTGATGACTCTGAGGCAGCTTAAAAATGAGAAATCCCCCGGTGAAGACAGCATTACTTCAGAGCTTCTGAAGGCAGGAGAAGCCCCTGTTATACAGGAGCTGCAGAACCTGTTCAATGCCGTCCTTCACAGTGGGAGAACTCCTAAGGCGTGGAGCGGGAGTTTGGTGGTGCTCTTTTTTAAGAAGGGAGATAAAACCCTTCTTAAAAACTACAGACCCTTGACACACTCCTGAGCCACGTCTATAATATTTTCTCACGAGTGGTCACGAATCGTCTCGCCAGGAGACTCGACGAGTTCCAGCCACCGAAACAGGCCGGGTTTCGCGGAGGCACCATAGACCACATACACACAGTGAGGCAGATTATGCAGAAGTACGAAGAGTATAAACAGCCCCTGTGTCTAGCCTTTGTGGACTATGAAAAGGCCTTTGACTCTGTTGAAACCTGGGCTGTTCTGGAATCTTTACAGCGCTGCCAAGTAGACTATCGTTATATCGAGGTGTTGAGATGTCTTTATGATGCCGCCACCATGAGTGTCCAAGTACAGGGCCAGCAGTCTAAACCCATCCAACTGCGCAGAGGTGTGAGACAGGGGGATGTTATATCCCCGAAACTGTTCACGTTGGAAGATGTGTTTAAGACGCTGGACTGGAAAGGTAAGGGCATCAACATAAACGGCAATAACATCTCACACCTGCGATTCGCTGATGACATAGTCTTAATGGCGGAGTCGCTGGAGGAGCTTAACCGTATACTGGACGGCCTAGCTTCAGCCTCACGACGTATCGGTCTTGGCATGAACTTGGATAAAACCAAGGTCATGATCAATGGTCACATTGATCCGGGACCGGTGGTCGTACATGGTCACCTTCTCGAAATTGTTTCCGAGTATACTTACCTTGGGCAGATTCTGCAGTTGGGTAAAAACAATTTCGAGAAGGAGGCCAAGAGGAGGATTCAGCTAGGTTGGGCAGCGAGGTGAACCGTTCGCGTGTAGATCGCACCCAGCTCCATTACAATAAAGTGTAACAAGCAACAGAGTTACCGCGATGTCGTCTGATCATCTGTCGTGACTGAGGTGAATCCCGTTTAGATCTGTATTTATTGACCATTATAACATAGGAAGTTATACAAGGAAAGTCCTGTTGTACAAATCATATTTAAGAAATTTTAGATCGCACCCAGCTCCATTACAATAAGCTATCTTCGCCACCGCACGTGAAAATATTGTTTTCGGATTTACCGACGCTCTTTGCTGATACCAGACTTACAAGGGGTGCTTCTGTAGGTCAGCATACGTTCCTGCGCTTAGTTATATTTCAAGAGAGATATAAGCGGCAAGAAATTTCCGGTGTACTTGATATTTCCGAATTTTTGGTTATGGATAATGATGCGGTGATTTCAAATATATTTTGGCCGTGGTTGGGTACAACGACTAATAAAAAATGTCGTCGACGTCTGGTTGTTACACGGGTCTGGTTGTTACACGGGTCATAAAATTACTCGTTACAGCAACGGGAAAGATCAAAAAGGCGATTTCAACGTTGTCGTTCATAGGTATAGCTTTCTAAAAATGGAGTGCCTATTAAATTACCCTCGTTGATTGTAGTGACCCTTTTCTGGTTAATTTTAAATCTCCTCATCTTTCATTCACGACCCATAAGTAAATTCTAGTTAATACGTTTGACCAAAATTGAGGAGATACGGGCTAAAAGGTAAAGGGTATCAATTTATTTCCAAATAGACTTTCATGAAGAGCGGGCGGACACATGTTATCGCCTTACACTGAGCATAAAGAAGTTGTTCACTCAGTTCAATCGCATGTGCAACGAGCTCTGAAACGCAGCTTGTATCGGCGAGGGGCACACTGCCCCCCCCTGCCCCTATCGCCCCGCGGTGGCACACCCTTTAGGTGACTTACAGGTATTTTTGGGACTCAGAGGGGCTGCACATAATATGAATTGGGGTTTTCGGGGCAAACCTATAATTCAGTTTAGTTACAAGAAAGTGTAACAAGTTCTTTATTAAGAAAGAAAATAACAATCAAATAATAGAATTAAATTAAAACTAGTATTTACAATGGAAACAATTGAGCTAACTGCAAACTGTTACAAACAATCTACAGGTAGCTCAAATGATCCATATCAATACCAGTGGGAAGCGTCTGGTCGAAGCAACGCGTTACCCGAGATCTGGTGAGTATCTGGCACAGCGCATCACTTTTTTTTTTTTTTTTATAGATGGACAATTCACACAGCATTATCTAGCCCCAAGCTAAGCAGAGCTTGTGTTATGGGTACTAGATAACTGATATACATAATATAATACAATACATAGATAGATATTTTTTATTATATTAAAGAAAACGACCAGAACACCCTGAACAAATGTCTGCAGATCGTACACACATTTGTCCCGAGGCGGGAATCGAACCCGCAACCTTCTGCGTCGCAGGCAGACCTTCGCCCACCGCGCCACATCGGTCGTCATTGCCATACAGCGGGGCAATGCAGCCGTGTCTTGGGCACGCGACTGGTATTGATATGGATCAGTTGAGCTACCTGTAGATTAAAAGAATGAATGAAGAAAGTTGAAATGCAAACAAAATTATGGTAACGTTTTTTCAATATTATATTTGAAAAGCCATGCCTCAATCACCTTGCCATACATTAAGACTAAACGGACCACAAATTGTCACTACATAGTTCCATAATTTATTCTAATGTAAATTAAAATGAATAATAAAATAATGTTAGACAATTCACACAGCATTATCTAGCTCCAAGAAAAGCAGAACTTGTGTTATGGGTACTAGATAATTGATACACATAATAAATAAATAATATAATATACATATTACATAGACAGATATTGTTTACTAAACATAGAAAACGACCAAAACATCCGGAACAAATGCCTGCAGATCGTACAAATATGATTTCGATCGAGCGGGTTCGATTCCCAAGGCGGGAATCGAACCCGCAACCTCCTGCATCGCATGCGTACCTTCGCCCACCGCGCCACAGTGATCGTCAAATTGTATCTAAGTTGAGTGTTTGTTCTTTATTATATTTCAATAATACCTTCAAAAACAAACTGTTTATTAAATCTCGCCTTTCAAAGTGCCACACCAGTGATCGACCAGCCAGCAACTCGCTGACTGGCAAACAAGTCCACCTCCGCTAATGGTCGACAGCTGGCGGCCGCTGGCTGGGAGGGAGGTATCCAAAGTATTTGTTATTCCGCGGCCAGGTCTCAAGGGTCGGCATAAATTCCTCGTAGGCGGTTTTTAATATCGCGCCCGATCCGATTGCTCGCGACAATTACACCTGTGCAGCCTTCCACGGCGGGAATGTTGTCCGCTTGCCACACTGCTTTTACTAACCCACTAATATTATACAACATATTAAGTAGTTTATACATATAGATATACATTATACGTACGAGTATCAATTTCTTTTGTTTATTTTACTAAGCGTCCAAGATTCATCATTTCCACGTTTACACAAAAATTAACTAACAGAAACATACATTGTTAGTCACATCTTAAACAATACGAATACAAATAAATTATCAATTTTTAATGTAAATATAATATATATATATAAATGATTAATAGCCTAGATGGGCCCCAGTGGAGTCAGGCGGCTCTGCCTGTCCGGTGTGGCGGTCTCGGGGTACGGTGCGTTCAGGAGGTAGGTCTGCCGGCTTTCCTGTCGTCGGCGCACGGGGTTGCCAACCTAGTCACTGTTTTACTTTTTTCTGATGGTGACGGGGGAAGCATACCCTTTGTGTCAGATGCTGTATCAGCTTGGTCTGCCCTTTACTCAGGTGCAACAATCCCTGAATTGACGCATGTTCAGCGGGCGTGGGATGACGTAGGGGTAGAGCGGCTACAGGAGCAATTGTTAGAGGATGCGTTGGGAGCTGATAAGGCCAGACTGCGAGCTCCGGGGCTTACAAGCGGTCCCTTCACCTCACCTGGGCACTCTTCTTGACCATGACTCTTTGCGTGTGGCGGTGGCTCTCCGCCTGGGCTGTAAGGTGTGTGAACCTCATATATGCACCTGCGGTTCCATGGTGGAGGCCGATGGATATCACGCTCTGAGTTGTCGACGGTGTACTGGGAGGTTTCCGCGTCACCATGCCCTAAACGACATAATTCGTAGAGCCCTTATATCGGCGAATGGCCCCTGCGTGCTTGAGCCTTCAGGTCTCAGCAGGTCTGATGGGAAGAGGCCAGATGGGCTGACTCTGGCGCCTTGGAAAAATGGAAAGTGCCTGATCTGGGATGCAACTTGCGTCAGCACTGTCGCCGTCAGTCACCTGAGTCGTACCGTGCTCTCTGCATCTGCCGCTGCCGAAGTTGCCTGCTCAAAAAAAAGGCTAAAGTACGCCGCCTTGGAGCAGGGGCGGGTTATTTAATGACTAATCATCTAAGTTTTAAACGATTATTAAGTTTTAATTTATTATTTATTTTTACGTTAAATAAATTAAAGTAAAAAGTAAAAAAAAAAATGATTAATACTATATATATAAATGACGAATACGTCGGCCTCGTTGTATTGGTGAACAAAATGGTAAAGTAGACCCTATGCTCGAGGCTTCGGAGCGGCGGCCCCGGCTCGAGTACTCGGGAGAGCTGCTCAAACAGCGCTGGTCCCTCCGCACCCGTGGTGCCCGCCTGAGACAGAGTAGTACTCACCCGGGAGAGCTGCTCAAACAGCGCTGGTCCCTCCGCACCCGTGGTGCCCGCCTGAGACAGAGTAGTACTTACCCGGGAGAGCTGCTCAAACAGCGCTGGTCCCTCCGCACCCGTGGTGCCCGCCTGAGACAGAGTAGTACTCACCCGGGAGAGCTGCTCAAACAGCGCTGGTCCTTCCGCACCCGTGGTGCCCGCCTGAGACAGAGTAGTACTCACCCGGGAGAGCTGCTCAAACAGCGCTGGTCCCTCCGCACCGGTGGTGCCCGCCTGAGGCAGAGTAGCTAGAGAAACTGTATGCCGAATCAGACGTCATAGGCGAATTCAAGAGCGCTTGTCTCCGCTGGCTAGGACACGTCGAGAGAATGGAGATGATCGGGCTACCAAGAAGGTAAATGAGGGAAAACCTGCGGGGCTAGTACCAGTCGAGTATTGACAAAATGGAAGCCTATCTCCGCGAACCCGACGCGCATAGCAGGCGAGCAGCTCAGAACCGAGATGCCGAGAGAAAACTTGTGTCGAAGGCCAAGTTTCACTTTGGCTCCATGATCCACAAGAGTAAGTAAATAAGTAGTAGGTAAAGTACGATAGGTACACTGAATGCAACTATCTAAAGCATACTTACATTAGTAATAGTGTAAAAAGTAAAATCGAATATATCGAAAATGTTTCAGTGAATCGCTACGCGGCGCTCGGAAGTAAATCGCAACACACGCCAATCGCTGTCAAACTTGAACTGCGAATATTAACGTTTCCATTTGTAGATTGAATTTATAGAATTGATAGTTTCCCTCATCGTTAAATAAATTTATTTGTCATCGAGTCAACAGGCAATAAATAGACAGATTTTTGAAGCTTTTGTTGCGTTAAAAACGCGCTGGTGGCGACTCATCGCGAATCAGGTGATATTAAAGTAAAAATAACTATTTGTACCTACTAAATTATTATATATATTACACAGTCATACTACATACCTACTATACTAATCACAACATTAAATACTGACAAATGGAATTATTACAGTGTCACGTTTGAAAACTTTCGATAAATCAATCCATGGAAGAAACACCACACGCATGGAGTTTCTATAATCTAAGTAGGTACTATAGGTAGGTGACGATTCAGCGAGTAATTATTGTCTGGGTCGCTTCTCCTCGCGCTCAGCTAACCAAGAAGCTTAGTAAAGCCTCAGCTTTATAATGTCATTTCATAATGTTTTCGTGTGAAATGGTAACGACTAGCCTGAATGTGTTGGTGTTTATGGTATAAGGTTATTTCAATTGAGTGTTTATTTGCGATATAATAAACACATCACGCCTATTGATTTTCCGATTGAAACTCACAATGCCGTGACACAAACTAAATGTTACATTTAGTGCCTTTGATATCATCGTGTGGTGCTTTGACATGGCCAATACAACAGCCATAACATGTTCGATGGATTGGATCGAGCCACGCATAAGTTGTACGACTCGCATGAATAGTGAATGTAGGTGAAAGTGACACGCGAGCTTGTCAAACAAGCGATTATAGAGCCCTATAGGGCTCCACAACGCAAACATAGGTGGGACGATCCAAGAAATCACTTTGTTGAACAAGATGTTTGGCAAATATCTTCACTTCTAGGGGCTACGAATATGTCAACAGGGTCATTACATTCACTGAGTTGGTTGCAAAGAGCGTTATTTCACAAAACATGTAGTGAGCGCTCTCTCTACGCAGTTAGCAGAAGTAGTTAAATATTCTTATTTTAAAGCCCTCCAAAAATAAACACCTCCACAAAAATAAAGAAGAAAAGTATTTATTTTGTGAACATTTAAAACACACACATTTAGAACATTTAAAAAGCTTAAAAAAATGTGATGTTCACAAAATAAATACAAGAAACAAGAACATCCATTATAGATTACGCAAGGTAGAAAAATCGTTTATGGGCAATAGCGTAGGCTTCTATAACAAGCTTCCATCTGAAGCAGCTGAGCTCCCTATTCGTAAATTTAAACAATACATAAAACAAAATCTTATAAAGAAAGCCTATTACTCTATCGATGATTACATCAATGATGTAAATGCTTGGTCAGATGTCGCCCAGTTCCGCACCGACAAGGTATTTCAGGAAAAAAAAAATGTTAAGCTTAGTACAATACATAAAGCTTAGTTAGTTTTGTATAAATATTGACTTATATACATATGTATAAATCAGATTATATTTAGAGGTAAAGTGTTAATTTTAAGTTTTATAAAACTTACTAGTGGTTTATTTTTCGCTTTTTCCACTAGTGGACAAAAAATTGAATCGAATAAAATCAATAAAATCTTATTTCTTAATTTATAATAATGACTATTTATAAACCTGTTTATAGTATAAAATTTGACGTGTGCTTATTTTGTAAGCATAAAGAAATAAAGTTATTTTATTGACTTTGACAAAACAAACCATCTATTTTTGAGCAACATGCGGTACGGCCGAGCAGATAAAAATGTAATCTCCAGTTTTTTCTGTGTTCAGCTCGATTTGATTGTTAACCAATTAAAACGTTTCATTAGGTTCGGCAATGAAGCCCGCCCCGGCCACCGCTACAGGAAAAAACAAACTTATCTCCAAAATATGCTTGTACAAAGCCGTTAAATAAAATTAAAACGTCAGAACCCTTACCGGAACGGGGCTTATCAGCAAATTGTCCTTCAGAAACGGCAATTTTTCGCTGCTTTCTGGCCACCTGCAATCGTCCCGGCTTTCACAATTTTCTTAATTAAACTGTTTGAACGTACCACTCTGGCCGGAATTAAGGCGGACCGCGTTTTAAAAGTTGCCATTTCATAACTTCTTTAATTTCAGTCCGGGCATTACGGGCTGTTGAATATTCTAGAATATTCTCGCAGGTAAGGGTACAATTTAACTTTTATTGGCGCTCCGAAGTCGGTCATCTTTTTAGTTTTGTATGGCCCCGGGCTCCCTGGTTCCCTGCTCCGAAGTTCGCCAGCCGAATTAATCTAATTGATTTGTGATGCTGATTTTAATAGTTCTGTTCCGTTTTGTTCAATTCGCAATTTCCACTGTTTAACTTTTTTAACTTACCTAATTGAATCCTCATTGAGGTCTTTTAAAAAAAGAGCCAGTAAGGCGATTGTCACGGGGAGGCCTGCGTTCAGCAGTGGACCAACGGTAGAACCAAGATGAGTACTTTTTTATTTAGTATCGAAAACTAGCCTTTCAACTCTATAATACAATCCACTGCACTTCTCCATGCATTATCTACAGCTCATAGATAGCTTGTGTATTTTTCAAGTATTATAAAAAAAATAAAGTAAAATTAATGTTTTTCTTTTTGAAAATAATAGGCGAGCAAATCAGTGCTTTGCTTTGTTCCAATCGGTTACCCAAAAATATTGATGTTTATAATTTGGATAGAAGAAATAAGAGTAAAATTACTGTGACTACAACTAGGGTACACTTTTAAAGAGCAATGTATGTATACGCTTCAACAACAAAACTCCAAGTGAGTTGCAAAAATAATCTGTAAATAAATTCAAACAAATTTTAATTGTAAAAAAGGCTTGCAACAAAATATCAGATTATCTCTAGAGGATAAAAAGCTTAGGACGAGTTTTGCTCCAACTCAAAAACTAATATTTCAACAAGGTTTAAAAGATTGAAGTGGATGAAAAATCAAAAGTGATTGCTTAATTTCTTTGTTTTACTTAGAAATCTGATTTTTGTAACGTATCCAAGAGTTCAGTAATGTCTAAAAAATAACACACTGTGTTTTGAAATGAAAATACTATAATTTTATTTACTTTTGAACATTTTACTTACTTACTATTATTTAAAATCAATCGCAAAATTCCTGACATTTCTAATATTAATTCGTATTTAAATATAATTGACAATTGGTTTAATGTTAATAATTTAATGCTTAATTCTGACAAAACTAAATGTACCTATAAAATTCAAATTGGCAAGTAATGTTATGACAGCACCTATACAAATTAATAATAATAAAGTTGACATATCTAATTATACTAAGTTTCTTGGAATAACATAAAAAAGGGTCAAAAACAGAAATTTCAAATTACAGGCCTATTTCTAAACTATGTATTATAGCTAAATTATTTGAAAAAATCGTTTATAACCAAGTATACGCCAGCCTGCAAAATGCCTTTAATGTATCGCAGCATGGGTTTCTGAGGGGTCGATCGACGGTGTCCAATCTAATTCTCTTCAATGACTTTTTGACTGAAGCCATGGACAATGGCCATCAGATCGACGTGGTCTACACTGACTATAGCAAAGCCTTTGACAGAATTGATCACGGGCTGCTTTTGGGTAAGCTCCGCTGCGTCGGTATACGAGGTGACCTACTAAGGTGGTTTTCCTCCTATATCAATAATCGCTCCCAGGCTGTTGTAGTCAGTAACTATATTTCTAGCTGGGTTTCCATTCCCAGTGGTGTGCCACAGGGCTCTTTGCTGGGACCCCTGTTATTCTTAATCTTTGTTAACGATATTTTCTCTAGTTTTCTAAACAGTCATGTACTCTGTTTTGCGGATGACATGAAGATTTTTAAAATAATCAAATCAAACGACGACGCACTCGACCTTCAAGCGGACCTTTCAAGACTAGACAACTATTGTCTTAGTAATAAACTGGATCTAAATCCATCTAAATGCTCCATTGTTTCGTTTTCTCGTAAGAAACTGTTAATTCCCTTTACTTATTCGTTAAAATTGCAACCATTGCAGAGATGCAGCGTAGTTAGGGATTTGGGTGTTCTGCATGACTCAGAGCTTAAGTTTGATGAGCACATTCAATCTATTGTCTCCAAAGCTTCCAAGGCATTGGGTTTTGTTATGAGGAGTGCGTCCTGCTTTCACCATGCTAAAACATTTAAGATCCTTTACTGCACTTTCGTTAGGAGCATTCTTGAATACGCATCTCAAGTTTGGAATCCCCGTTATGATATTTATATTCATAGGATTGAGCGTATCCAAATTAAGTTCATTAAGTACCTTTGCTTCCGTCTTAAAATTCCTTATAGCTCAACTAATTACCTAAAGTTATGTATGAAATTTCATATACTTCCACTTTCTAAGCGGCGTGAAATTGCTGACTTATCATTTTTGCTCAAAATCACTTCTAATAATATTGACTGTCCCGATCTGCTCCATAGAATAAAATTTAATGCTCCCCGCAAACCTACGAGATTTAATCCCACTATATATGTACCTCATGCTGGTACCAATTATCGACAGAATTCATTTCTGTGGCGAGCAAGTGACAACTTTAATACCCTATGTAGGCGATTCGACCTTGACTTATTTTGCACCAGTGTTTCTTCGGCCAGGCGGCGGCTGAGCGGTGAATTTTTTGGTGAGGGAATAGTTGCATCAAATGTAGTGTGATATGTATACATACACAATGTTAACTTGTTACCTTCTGTTAGATTTATGTTAATTACCCTTTACTGTTCTTTTTATTTTAATTATGTTCATAGCTCTATTGATTGTTACTACACTGTTTTTTAGTCGTGAAAACCTTAATTTAAGCTTTCTAGGATATATTCATTCTTATTATTCTGTAACATTAAGCTTCTGGTTTTCCTATAAAATAAATAAAAAATAAAAAAAAAATAACAATTGACGCAAAACTTCAATGGGGTAAAGACATCAAGATTTTAGCAGGAAAACTAAGTTCTGCGGCATATGCCGTATACAAGATAAGAGACCTTACTGATATCAAAACAGCTCGATTGGTTTATTACAGTTACTTTCATTCCCTCATGTCGTATGGTCTTCTTTTGTGGGGTAATTCCGCAGACTCGAATAAAATCTTTGTTTTGCAAAAGCGTTTTGTAAGAGCTATCTATAGACTCGGAGCAAGAGACAGCCTCAGATTAGTATTTAAGGATATTGGTATTATAACAATGCCATCTCTTTAAATATATTTAAATATTATGTATGCAAGAAAACATATTTTAAGATATTGTAAACATTCGGACATCCACCAGTATGATACAAGATCTAAAATAGGCTTGTCCAACCTATTACACGGTTTACGAAGGTGAACAAATCGTTTGTAATGAATTGCATTAGATTTTATAATACTTTACCTGAAAAAGTAACTACATTAAATGAAAGATTGTTCAAAAACATAATTAAAAAGACGCTACAAGAAAAAGCATACTATTGTATAAAATACTTTCTAGCAGATAAAGATGCTTGGAAACATATTTAATTTAAGTAGATACCCACCTAATGTTACTTATTTAATTATTGGTTTTTTGACTAATTCTAAGTGCATTGTAAATGTATGCATAAATTGAAATTTACGAAATCCCGAAACTACTTGTTTATGTTAGAATCAAATAGGTAGGCGAGTTACCGGGGCTTTTAGAATGGTCGAGTAAAGCTGCTCTTGCCTATTTTGGGTTCGCTCGTTAAGTTCCAGTTTCTATACTCACTCTAAACTCACATTTGACGTTCATAGAGCAAGAACAGGAAGGACTTTACTTTTCTTATTTTATTTAAGTTACTCAAAAACCTGTCTTTTACGACTGTAGCCATGCAAGTTAGCTGTTCTAGTAGTAATTTCTAGCTTCTATTTAAATTTTCCTGTAGGTTATTATTAATATATTTCTCAAGCTGTAGTAAAGCTAGTAGTAGCTCATAAGTCGGGAACTGGGTGGTGACCCAGTTCCCGACTTATGAGCTACTTTGTCAAGCGTTCAGTTAAGAATACTGAAGCATGCATTTAGCCGACAGCTCCGGTAGTGTAGTTGTAACTAGTTGTGCAGTGGTTCTGTCTCATTTGATAGATGATGCTTGCGGCGCTCAGTCCGTCTATCTCATCATACATTTTAAGTCAGCTGTTGTAGTAGAACAGAGGTTGGTTTATCGCGGATTAGCTGACCGGCTGATAACTTTCACCCGCTTGTTATATTTTCCATCTGCTCTTCATCAGGAACTTTTTTCATTAGCCTACTTCAGAGTTCAAGAGTTGATGTTTTGTTGGAAATCTTATAACTGAAGAAGGGTAAACACAGTTAAACTATGAATTCGGCGAGGGGGCTTAGCTTTTATGGTACTTCGTTCGTATTAGGTAATCTTTGTAATAATATTTCTCGGACACCTACATTAATTAGAATTATCGAATTTTTTTACGTGTTTTTTGAAAGATAAAGTTTGGCAATTTGTTAGAATCCCTCACAAACAGCACTGGTAATAACAACAGAAGCAGCAATTTAGGCTAAGAGAACCAAGGCTCAAACTACAAAGTGTTGCGTTTGGTTTGAGATCACCTGTTAGGAAGTGATGATGACGGTTTGTCGCTTTCACCAAAGGCTGAGATAGTTTTAAAAAACCCGGAGAGCGACGGTACCCCATGGACTAAGGGTCTCCGACTTCAAGGGGTGCAAATACGTAAGCTGCTTATTTTCGCCTCTTACCACTTCTAATCTTCGGCCAAATCTATCATTAGCCTCTCCCCAACGCCCATGGGACTAGAGTTATACCAATGGGCCTATTGCTACTAACCTAAAACACAATATAAGTAAAGTAGGTATTTATGTTCGAAAGCATAAAGAGCGATTTATACATCATGTTAAAGTATCAGTGGTCTGCAGTTCAGTACTGAACTGTGACTTACTACTGATAATGTGTAAATAAGTCGCATCAATCATTTTTCTTTGCATCTACGATAGTATACCTACTCCAGCGTTACATTCTACGTACTCCTCAATCCCCTGAAATAACCTTCTAATAGTCTGAAAGTCAGTGTAAAAGGCTATGTAGAGCTCAGAGATCGCAGGGTATCACGTCCAGGAATATAGGATTATATTATTTCTAAAATAACTTATTACTATTTCGAAGATAACATCTACAAAACGCAGGATGTTAGGCAGCACTAACAATCTCATAAAGATTCTGGCTGATACACATTGCAGTAACCTCCAAAGGCACTGGATCTCAAGCCTCATCAACCCTTTTGCCAAACAATTTTACTATATCAACTAATTCTATTGTTTGTGCGTGTGTTCTCTTGTGTGTGTGTAACCTTTATTGTTTAATTAATTCTGTGTATGTGTTCTTATTTACTATAATTCTATGGATTATGTTATCTGAACAAATAAAATGAATTGAAAATCCTCCTGAAAGCCGGACCGGAACCGGATTTAAATTGTGGATATAGCTAATGAAAAATAAACACTTGTTTTAATATCTAAAATTGGACTAGTCATCTCATCTCACAGTACAGTTACTTCTTGCTTTGTAGCTTTAGGTGATGTTGTGTAATAGCTTAATTGACACGAAAACTGCAGTGAGGGCAAATAATCACAACTACTTTCCGAATCCCATAAAACAGGCTAACAGTACTCCGTGCGTCGTCGTGACCCTTATACAAGGTAAGTGAGAAGTCAATGCGCAATCCTGCTCATCGTGATAAATCACGGACTTTCCGCGAACGCGACAGATATTAAAAATCATCTCCGTCAATCCGAGAGCGGAGCCCGGGAAGCCAGGACCCTGGGATAAATAGGCGTGCGGTAATCCAATGCGAGTTCTTTATTAAAATTGTTACAGATTCAAGACACGTTTTATTCCATTTCTGTCGAATTTTAGAGCACATTGAATTTTGTAGAACGGTAAAATCACTTTACGCTGGTAGTATTGCTATAACCTAATCCATTTGCAACTAAAACTACTAACCGAATTTGGTTCCGTTTAGGTATAAGTCAGTTAAACAAATACAATTCCACAGCTCGGCGAGTCGAATATCTGTCCCCGTGTGACCCTCTAATCTGTGGCCCCTAGCTGCGTCAGAAGTCAGTATTTATACCAGTGATCTACCTTGTTTCTGTGTAAGCAATTTCCTATATCAATGTCAATATCGAGCTCGACATGACTGCCCGCGAGCTTAGGCGGCTTCAGCTGAGAACTCGTGAGCCGCCGGCCGCCGCCGTTACCAACTAACTACTGGACCCAATCTTAATATCTTTGCCGAAAATTCAGGCGCTTCTTTAAATATCTAAATGATTGCTTCGAAAACTATCATCCAGTTCGTAAGAACCTTTTCACGCTACGAAAAGTAGTTCCTCTCAGTCGGTTTAGGTTGTTGCAAGACGCTGTAAAGTAGTTCCTCTCAGTCGGTTTAGGTTGTTGCAAGACGCTGTAAAGTAGTTCCTCTCAGTCGGTTTAGGTTGTTGCAAGACGCTGTAAAGTACTCAAGAAGAAAACTAAAATATTCTTAACGCCTCGGCTGTAATTTTCAACTTGTACCATTGTAGTATGAATTTGGCGTAAGTAAGGCAATATAAGTGGATTATTTTAATCCACTTGTTTTGATTGGTACAAAGCCAGCCGGTACAGTTCCCGGGACAATGAATCCCTGTGATCTTCTTTTAGCCGCTTATCATTTCCAAGAACACCACAATCCCTTTCAACTCTTTGATCAGTCGGTTGTTTAGTTACAACTTTACGCAAACTGGTACAAAGCTCAGCGATCTGGAAATAAATCTCAATTATAGTATTAGTGTTAGTAGTGCTGGTAGTTAGTTACATTACAAACAGGTGTAGATTGTTCTTTCACAACGTGTAGTTAGTGGTGCTGGTAGTTAGTTACATTACAAACAGGTGTAGATTGTTCTTTCACAACGTGTAGTTAGTGGTGCTGGTAGTTAGTTACATTACAAACAGGTGTAGGTTGTTCTTTCACAACGTGTAGTTAGTGGTGCTGGTAGTTAGTTACATTACAAACAGGTGTAGGTTGTTCTTTCACAACGTGTAGTTAGTGGTGCTGGTAGTTAGTTACATTACAAACAGGTGTAGGTTGTTCTTTCACAACGTGTAGTTAGTAGTGCTGGTAGTTAGTTACATTACAAACAGGTGTAGATTGTTCTTTCACAACGTGTAGTTAGTGGTGCTGGTAGTTAGTTACATTACAAACAGGTGTAGGTTGTTCTTTCACAACGTGTAGTTAGTAGTGCTGGTAGTTAGTTACATTACAAACAGGTGTAGATTGTTCTTTCACAACGTGAAGTTAGTGGTGCTGGTAGTTAGTTACATTACAAACAGGTGTAGGTTGTTCTTTCACAACGTGTAGTTAGTAGTGCTGGTAGTTAGTTACGTTACAAACAGGTGTTGGTTGTTCTTTCACAACGTGTAGTTCCACTTACTGATCGGTGTCACTTAATGAACATTGTTCACCATTTGAAGTTGAATCGCGCATTTCAAAAGAAACAAATTCCTTTAATTCTTCGACTTCGACCTTAAACGGACAGTTTGAGAGCTAGTCTTTTCCTTTTTAAGAATTTTAAAATTTGATTTGTTCGCCTCATTAGACGTGAGGTATACGGTCGGAAAGGGGTAGGAAGGTCCACCTTCACCATGAAACATTAACTACGGCCATTACACTCGGATGAATTCCGTAATGCGGTGGGCTCCTCTGTCATTACCGAGCCGAGCCACTTGATTCAATATTATTCTATGATAAATTGCCCCGAGACGCTCAGCTTTGTTCCTGGATCTCGTGTATTCAAGAATGTGCCCGGCGAAGGGTCCCGCACAAATTCCTGCAAAGCCTCCTTTATCGGTGAATAGGTATTGGATCGGTAGCTGTCTACTAAAACCGACGGCATATTATCCGCTTTTCATTTTATAGTGGACTTTTTAAAAGCTTAGGCAAGTTTAGTCTTAGACGTTGATTGGTAGGTAATTGTTATGTGCCGTTTCTTTTCATTACGTTTTAAAGCGGTCGCTTTGGTAACGCGCATTTTAAGAACCGACAGGTCTGGAATATCCGTTTCACTCAAACGCGCATTTGCTTTTATTAAAGACGTTTCGCATCGCACCCAACGCGCGCCGAACGCTACGCTAGCGACCAGTCGGTATTAGCTGAGAAAAAATTACGTCTTTGAATAATTTTCATGTTTAATTAGGAGCTATCTTAAGTACACTAATGCTGAACGTGCCTCCCCCAAACAAAGATGGGGGGGGGCGTCCCATAATGAGCACGCTTGGCAGGTGGGTTGGTTATTGCAGTGGATGTGTTAAGAATACACAGAAGGAAGCGGCTGCCCTCCCTCTGGTAGGTAGGTTGTCACCTTCTCATCTTCGACATCCACGGGCTGAGTTAAAGGGGTCAATTTTTACGCTTGTTTACTACTATAATATGCACAAACCTTAAGCAATTCCCATACAGCATAGTCCCATAAAAGTTGGTGTAACGTTCGTTAGGGTTGACATTAGAAGTGCATACTCAACCTCCGTTACGTGGCCGCCTTGATTGTGCGGACGCGGACAGCCCTGGACGCAAATCGAATTAGGCCTGAGGGAAGCTGGAGGTATTTGCTGCTCACGCTTGACGCATAGACATTATGTCCCAAATGGGATCGTAATAGGGGCTTGTTTGGTTAATGTCACTGCCTTCTGGTCAGAACAACGCCCTGTAACTACACGAAGATAATAAGAGATCAATATTAGAGATACTGTCTACTGAATAAAAGAAACGGAATTGGAACAAAACTTCGCCCAATTCTGGATAAACGGACATCTGTTAGAAAATTGATTGAGAGCAGATAAAAATCAAGGGAGGGCGACATCAAATAATAAGAAAATGTCGAATTGAGAAGAATTCAGTTAGAGAAGCGATCGCGGCCGCTCATTAGGGAATGCCCGACTCACCTTCCCCGAGATCAAACGAACATTGTTCACTTTGATTTCATACGTCTGCAGACTCTTCAAACTGTTAACTGACAGATTTTTCTCTTGAGATAATTTGATTCTGGATCTACTAAAAACTAAAGAGAATATTCGTCACTTTAAAATTGTAAATCTATTAATACGGTTTCCACAGTCTTTTCTAATAAACTGTTGGTAGCTTATAAAATGAAATCTTTCAAGTTATGAAATTATTATTATTTCAAGTTACTACTATAAAAATATCTTAATCTGATGAATCGCGTTATCTAAGTTTCTGAAACACTCTGCCTCGTAAAAAGTCTCAGCTAATATTAAAAGTCGGGCTGAGCGAACAAGTGCCAAAAGAAAGGGTAAAAGTTACCTGGGCGGGATGAAATATTCAGCGGGAGCATATAACGGGAGCGTTGCTCCGAGATCTACTGTGAAATTAAACAAGTTATGAATGGAAAAGTTTCAACAGATATAATAGTGGGATACGTAATATCGCGCTCTTACGAGTTTCAAACTAAAACCGTTAATGTTGAGATATTGGATGATCTTCCTCCAACAGTTTCCATTGTACTGCTATCATCATCACTTACGTGGCCATCGTGGAGAAGCTCACTTACACTACGCTGTGAGGGCTGTGAGTCACTTTCACTTTCACTTTTACAACTTGTGCACTCGTTATTACAACAGTGCGAATGTACCTCTACTGTTCTTATAGTAGTAAAAGAATAGCAAAGTCAATAAGTCACCACAAATCCACTAAAATCCCAACAAAATGAGGCAACCCAAGTTGATCCCTCAATGCCCCGCAGGCTAACATCAATGGCGCCAGGAAAAGGATATGACAATACGTTAAAAGATTAATCTCGCCCAAGTTTTTCTGTAAGATATGTTTTCCCTTCGGTGGATATAATTCAATAGTATGACGTGCGCCGCTGGAGCCGTTGCGTGACCCTCGGATCCTACCGAACCGGTGACCTGATAAAACGGTGCGCGCCTTAAAATATGGGCGGCAGCGAACAATGGGAAGTTATTTATATGATCCATGAGATTGACAATGAAAATTCAGCATAAAATTGCAAAGAACTATGACAGGCTCTGGCGCTTGTGGCGTAGTAATGGGTAGCTACTTATTGATTCGGCGCATTTGACGCTCTATCAGCCTATAAAACGTGAATATCCAATCACTACAACTTATCAGTGAAATTATATCGGCGAACGAATTTCCGAATATCGGCGCGGCTGGGGCGCTATATTACATTCACACTTTCCCACATTTCGTTTCGGTATCTCACTCAATTTATCTGCTTCCACGATAAAGTAAAATACACGTCAAAATTGAGTTTACGTCTAAAAACCAATTTGAATTATCTGATTTGCGAGTTTGTATAAAAATGGATTTTCTGGTTCGTTGTTGGTGCTCGTGTCGTTACTCGGTTGGTCGCCTAGCGCGTCCTGGACGCGTTCCTTTAGTTGATAGCACTTTGATCTCAATGTGAGCTTATATCGTGAACATGAATGAAACAGCAAAACTTTTAGTTGGATGTTTGTCTGTTCACCGGTTTCTGTAAAAGCCGCAGTCGATACTAGTAGTACGTTCAGCCTGCTGTGTTGCGAGACCTCTCACACTGAGTGGGACTCTCTGTTTGGGAACCAGGCATGAACTAGTGAGCTAACGAACCAATCCCGTATCTAGCTCGATCATAATCGATTCTCATAAATCGCGTGTATCGAGTTCGCGAGGGCTGTCTCTTAAAGACGAACATTCGGTAGCATTATAATGTTGCTGTTGAAATTTAATTTTGATGAGTTCTTAAACATTTTACGCCCTGGAAAATTTTAGAGCTAATAACTTCTAAAATAATTATAAAAAATAACAAGAAATTCTTAATAAACGATTTTGTATTCGGTTGCCTGGAAGAGGTCGCTGTTAGTAATGGACCGCACATTGTGCCACACTAGATATAGTTAGTATCAAGTACTTGTCCATTGTTTTTGTATTGATGTAACAAAACAGTAAGTAGGAAAACTCCCTTGTCCGCATTTGGACTCCTTTTGGTCCATTACATGAAACAAAACAGTAAAGTACACATATTTATTAATACTAAACTAGTAAGTAGTACAATATTCTGTTATATCGACTTTTGATCAGATTTTCGATGCGTATGATTTGGTTATAGTCAACAGTCAATCATTTCTTTAATATTTATAGATTCTGTAATATTTAAGAGTTGTTTGGGACCACAAGATACAAGAGAAAACTTAAAACTTTTTAAGCTACCGACGATTGGAGCCGAGTATACTCTCTTCCACCAGATAAAATAACGACCTATTCCACTCTGATCCACTTTGTTATTCCATTAATGCATTAGTTTCGACTTCAAGTTCCACTCTGATCCATAACCGACACGAGGAGTTCACTGTTTTGTATAAACAGTGAAACAGAAGTTTTTACTTGAAAATAGCATTAAATCTGTAGTAAAACCTACTTAATATTTAAAAGACGATACCTGCGTGAAATTCCTTGAAGGCAGCAGGTAGAAACCCTAGTGCCCTGAGTCCTGGACTGCTTGACTGGGCGCCTCAAGCACGCGGGTCACGTGCCGCCTTCTCGTCTCCGTCCGATCCTGTCGCCTCGCCGATTACAAACATTCACTTTATTACCTACTTACTACTTACTACTTACTTCCCTTACCAAGTAGGCATTCTGATATTTATCATTCGACCTCTCAAATATTCCAAATTTGTTTTTTAAATTACTTGGGTACCTACTTAAATTTCCTTTCGTTTGTATCCCATATAAGCACATAAATGTATTTAGAAAATAACTTACGGTACACTCAATCCACCTGCTCGTTTTATTCCCGCATTATTCAAACATTATTTCAAAGTGAATGAGAACAGGTAGTGAAGTTTGTTTGAAAGCTCTTCATCCAATCATTTAGGTCTCTCGCTGCAGCGGCCGCCAATACCCGGGATCTTTGCTCCAGGGATTACCCAGAGCTTCTTCGCTGCATTATATTTCGCAGTTCCGCTCCAGCGCTGCCCTCTCTAAAGCCGAGTTATTGTTTCGAGTTGGCCCTAGACTCCTGTATTCATACACCCACGGTCCAGGAAGATCAAAGTATGTTTCATCAATTTAAAGTCGGCAAGTCCAGGTCCGGGAAGGTCAGTCCGACCCTCGTCGATGTTTATCTTCGCGACACTCCCAGGGTTAGGGAAGGCAGGATTTGCTCACTTTTATCCCAAATTTATTGTTTGCCCACTTTAATGGGATATGTGACTTTCCCTTTGGGAATTGACTTTGTTTGGTACTTATTGAAAGAATCGTTACGGGAGTTCATACTATCGTTACTAATTGAAATTGTTCAGCGAAAATTCAAATATGAGTTAGTCTGGTTTTACTAGCTGTACGACGGACAAATGAAACAATTTCCTATTCCAGAGAAAACACGTGTTTTATGTAAATAATTAGGTGCCTCCAGAGTAATACAAATACTCTGGAAAAATATTTTTTTATGTAAGCATCGTTCATTATAGAAACCTTTTTCATGTTATTGAGCTAAAAAGCGTAAATAAAACAAGGAATATGTATAACTTAGTACAGCCATGTTCTAGCGACATTTAATTAGGATCTCCGGAATGGTGATATTAATTTCGCTTCAAACTAAGCAAATAGTGTTGAGAATAAGCGCTTCTTGTTGACGTTGCTTTTGTTTTGCGATTTTATTCCTTTTGTCTTATTTTCTACATTCAGCCAGATAATTAAACCAAAAAACCTCTAGTAAAAGTTAAATTTGCACGAATAAGATTAAAAAAATAAAAATTCAAAGTGCTTTATTTCCTTTAGACCTTACAGGACTCTTGGACACGTCACAAATATTGGTTAGTAGGTACGATTATTTTACAATATTCTCGTGCTTCGGTTAAGACTTAAATTAATTTCATACTATAGTTTATCGTAAGTAATAATGGAATAGGTATCTAAAACTATACTTAAACGAAACATCATTGTCAACAAAAGCGGGTTAAATTGTCTAAGTCAACAAACAGTTGAAACTTGGTCTAATAGAAACAAACTAGTGTTAAATCAATAATATCATGTCAAGTAAAAATGTATAGTGGATAGCAAAAACTTAGGGAGGCCTCGCAACTGGATTTTACCCACTGCTGGGCATGTTGGTCGATGATTTGTGACTGTCCTACGGAATACCGGTACTCGAAATACCGGAGAACGGTATTTAGAAAGATCAGGAAACCGCACAACGAAATACCGAAAGTACAGCAGGCCGCAAAACGGAATACTGAAAGCACACAACTTCGAAAAACTGTAGACCGAACGCACACAATCTCGAATGAACGCTATACCGAAAGATCATGAGATCGAAAGAACGCTATACCAAAATTTTCTTTAGGCTTGTACGTTAGTTTTCTCATACCAACAACAAAAATATTTTGGATACTTTTCAGTTCACTCCGTAGTGGAGGTGCAAATGAAAGGTTGGAACAAAATCTAAAAATTTGATGACAGCTTGTAAAACTAAAACTGTCACGTACTGATGGCAGTAAGTGACAGTTTTAGTTTCAAAAGCTGTCATAGTAATTACTCGTGCGAAATTAAGACAGTGTGGATATACCTAGCCTACCATGAGCTGGTTGATCACATACTTTGTACGATCAATAGAAGTTTTGAACCGGGTATTCTGGGTGTTTCTTAAGTATGATAAAAATCTGTATCTATGTATTGTAATTTATTTGAGTGATGTGGCTGAGACTCGCACATGAGGACCGAGTTGAGTGGCGAGTGAAAGAGGAGGCCTGGCACCAAGCGTACCTGTCAGCGGGCTGATAATGATACCCGCGTAGCTCTAACTGCGGCTCCAGATCAGGCTGTTAAAGTAATTTTCCATAATAAAAAGAACTGAATTGGTTTAGTTGATAGTGAAATTGGCTCCAGGCGCATTTATTGAAATACATACCTATTACTATCGAGTAATAGGTACATATCTATTTCAATAAATGCGCGTTTTTTTCCCTAAGTATCGACTTAGGGAAAAAAAACTCAGGAATTAAGACAGTGTCAATTTTGGTCCGACCGCCTAAAACAGACGAGGTAGAATCGCTTTTTCTCACTAGTGATAGAAAGAGCTTTATATTATATTACACCTACGAGGAAAAATCAACAAAATGAAAATGTTAACTCGAATTATGTGAATATAGTATCAATAAAATACGCGCGTATGATTTTCACATGGGAATTTCAATTATTGTTCCGAATAGTACGGAAGAGGCCAAATCATACAGCGGATTCAGACTAAAAGCTCACTGTCGTTTGCATTGTTATGAAAACAACCATAACTACCGGCTGCTATATCAGAAATTAAAAAAAAAACACATTGGAAATGGTTTTTCATACCCATGCCTATACCATGAGAAATGAAATTCCACAGTTTCCGTTGAGTTGCAATGACGAACTTTCTAGGTTAAGTTTTTAACAGGAATAATCAACTTTCTGAGTATTAGAAGTATAAAATAAATAAAGTTCGTAAAACAATGGAAAGACAATGCTTATTGTTACTAAAGCAATAAAAAAGAATACCATGGTATTCTTCATAAATAAGTGGGTATTATTTAATAAGTAGTCATGTTTTATTGTTAATTTAAGTTAATCTTAAGTATGTTAATGGTTACAAGCTACAAATAAAGTAATTCTTATTCTTATAAAAATTCTTTTAAACATGTATAATGCGCTGGCAGACTCAGTCATATCATACGGTACTCATACTCATATCATACGGTATCACTTGTTACGGCAGAACATTTAAAACATACGTAGATAAAATATATCACTTACAATTACGACTTTTAAAATCAATTGTACCGAAAAAAATCAAACAGCTCTCATACGAAAATTCGGAAGTTGTTTTTAAATACACAAACGTCTTACCTATACAGGAAAAAATATCCCTTGCCCTCCTAAAAGAACAATATTAACAATATTATATTGATTTCTTTATTATTATAAAGAAATCTTAATGCCCGTAGCTCACAAAATATCAACCAGGAAAATAACTCAATATAAAGTAATAGTACCCCAGGCGAACAACTTCTTTGGACGTAGAACTACAGAATTTGTGATACCTAAACTCATGAATGATTTACCACAGAAAGTAAAAGAAAAAGCTAATGATAAAAACTACAAACTCATCCTACACAAATATTACCACGAGAGGCTGCAGGCAGAGTGAACAGGAGGTAGCATGGTGGTTTGGTTTTTGAAAGCTGATGCGATCCCCTTTTGCTTTTTGTATGCCTGACTTCATCGCTAGCGCGTGGATATATGTACGAAAAAAAAGCAAATACAATCGCGCCCGCTTATAAAAATAATGTATCTGCTCCCCTTAGTCATTCTGCAACACCAGCTGTTTTTGTATTAAAAACAAACAGTACTTTTTTGTATAAAAGGACGAAGATTCTGGTAAGGACCTATAACTACCTACAGGCTGTCGTAAAACATAGACATTTATCATTTATTTAGTCAAGTTACTAGGTACCTATCGAATTTCTTTTTATACTGTATAGTAGTTTTATAAGAAGTGATCCAAATGCAATGTAACTTTATTTAATTTAAGTAACAATGTATGAATGTTTAGACGAGTGTGAGCATCAATACAAACCTATTTTGGTTTAATGGTGCAACATTGATAAACACATGTATAACCTTTTAATAATAATAAATATTCATTCATTCATTCCTTGTCTCACTTCACGATTCCCGAGAATCCTCCATCTCAACTAAATATCCAATAAACCCCTTGAAAAGAAATGCTCATTGACTTATCCTTAGTCATGACTTCCGCGCCATTGGCCGATATATTTATACCCTCATCGGTGTTACGTTCTTTGTTATAATTCACCATTTTCCTCAAACACCATCATTATCTGACGCTTTTGTATTATCCATACAGTTTTTTCAAATGTGATACATACATTAATTACGTCGATTCTTGTTTTTTGAGGGAACTATTTTCATATGCATATAGTAGTCATGGGAAACGCGAAATACCTATCAAATCGTTTTTATTCGAGAAAACGGGCAAGGCTAAAATAATAAATAAAAAATAATAATAAATAATTCTGATATGTAATTTAGAAAACAGTTGCCGTAAAATTAGGTAATTTAATATTCTGATAGCCTGACGAATTGTTTTGTTGCCTTGCGTGATGCAAAATAGAGCAAAATAGAGCTATAAAGTAAAGAGATAGAGAGAGTGTGACCTTGCTATGCATCTATTTCGTTATCATGCGCCGCCCGCGCCGTCGTCGCGCCGCGGTAAAAACCTGTTTTTTAACTGACTGTACAATGCAGCTATTTTCAATGGTGTCCGAATCGACAGTAACTAAAATATTAAAATCAAAAGTGTCAATTGGGACATTGCGTCCCAATATATTTTGTCCGAATCGACAGCAAGTCGGCCGAATTGGCCATGCTTCCCACGTGGCACTGTGGTAAAGTCCTGCTCCTGATTTGATAGTCAAAGTCAAAAACTTAACTTCTTTATGCTTACAAAATAAGTAGATAGATAATAATAATAGACAAGTAAAATTTTATTTACTCTCACTTTAACATATTATTATAATGGAAGTATGGGTTAAGATATCAAAAGATCTCATGTGAAGCACCCGTGAGAACGCGCGTCTAATGTTGTAACACGCACATAGGCGCGCGCGAGCAAATTGCTCACACTATTCCGCGTAGCGCACCCAGATGAACCGCACCCAGATGAATCGCACCTAAGTACTTCCACATAGCGCACCCGTTTTGGTGCGCTTCATTCAGTCGGTATAAATGTTTAATTTTTATTCCTCGTAGCGCACCCATAACAAAGTAGGGTCTAGTGATGGGGTTGTCTTCATCTAATTAGTAACCTGTAGGTGGAAATTTATAATTGGCTTTCAACTTGCATATGTACCCAGTATGTAAATAAATAAAATTAGGATTTAGGTAATTAAAAGTAATAAAATTATAATTTAAAATGTTTTTTATTGTTTATATGATTGGATACAAATTTTAAGATATACAGATTACACTTTTTAGAAAATCAGTCTTACAGAAAACTAGAACACACTTAAATATAGTAGGTATTAGATTTACGATTTCACAATCATTTTTATTATGTATACATATTTATATGATTTATATATTGATATAATATTTATATCTACTTACTCCTACTTATATTTCTAAAATCCCAATTGTTTCATTTTGAGTTCTTGTTTTATTATTCACTCTTACTAAACTTTGTTTACTAAAGATCACGTTACTTAACAATAAATATTTTTATTTAGTTTTGAACAATCAGTCTTACAAGTATGTTATCCTAATCTAAACCTGACATTATTTTAAAAATAGTAATCAAATGAAAGTTATCATCAAATTATACAATTTAACAGTATTGTTTGTTTTTCTTAAAGTGCTTAAAGTTCTTATAGCGGGAAGCGGTGGCTCATGCATGGCGACTATAGCGCACAACGGCTTAGTGCAGATTTGGTTGCATTTCACGAGTCCATCCGACTGCAGCCGATTGCACGCGAACTTTTTTTACGTCGCACGGTACTCGTACTTTGTTTAGTTCAAGTTTTTTAAACTGACCAACGGTCGTTACGTGATTGTCTTGTCTAAATTGTCTTCGTGTTTGTCAATGTGAAATATTTTCTGCTACTCGCATAAAAATGCCAACATCTCAAAACAAAAAAAAAGCTAAAAAGAGAATGAATTTATAAATGCAATATTACAAGAATACAAAAATGGTCAAATATCTCTAGGGCATTGCCTAGAGAAACTTCGATTTTAATAGGACCGGAAGTATAAAATGTTACTACAAAATTATCTAGCTTTCATTAAAAAAAACGTCGTTTTTTTATTTTTATACTACTCGAGGTACTATAAAAAGTAAACTATCATTAACAATGGAACTGATGTGATTATCTAAATTTAAGTACAACTAGACTAAGGGATATAAGCAACGTGAGACTGATGTTCTGAATGTTTGTATGTTCCATTGAACGATATTTACAGGTCATTTCAAAAGTTATGTTTGTTTTTTTACATCTACATAATTTTATTACTTTAAGCAGTTGAAGAAAAACAAACAATACAGTTAAATTGTATTATTTGATGATAATTTTCATTTGATTACTATTTTTAAAATAATGTCAGGCTTAGATTAGAATAATATACTTGTAAGACTGATTGTTCAAAACTAAATAAAAATATTTATTGTTAAGTAACGTGATCTTTAGTAAACAAAGTTTAATAAGAGTGATTAATAAGAGTGATTTTAGAAATATAAGTAGGAGTAAGTAGATATAAATATTATATCAATATATAAGTCATATAAATATATATACATAATAAAAATGATTGTGAAATCGTAAATCTAATACCTACTATATTTAAGTGTGTTCTAGTTTTCTGTAAGACTGATTTTCTAAAAAGTGTAATCTGTATATCTTAAAATTTGTATCCAATCATATAAACAATAAAAAACATTTTAAATTATAATTTTATTACTTTTAATTACCTAAATCCTAATTTTATTTATTTACATACTGGGTACATATGCAAGTTGAAAGCCAATTATAAATTTCCACCTACAGGTTACTAATTAGATGAAGACAACCCCATCACTAGACCCTACTTTGTTATGGGTGCGCTACGAGGAATAAAAATTAAACGTTTATACCGACTGAATGAAGCGCACCAAAACGGGTGCGCTATGTGGAAGTACTTTGGTGCGGTTCATCTGGGTGCGCTACGCGGAATACCTCACTTTAAAGGCTTATATTTCTACAAAATTAGTATAAGTTGGCTATAAATAAATAAATAAATAAAATAAATAATGCTGGACAATTCACACAGCATTATCTAGCCCCAAGGTAAGCAGAGCTTGTGTTATGGGTACTAGATAACTGATATACGTAATATTATACATTACATAGATAGATATTTTTTATTATACATAGAAAACACCCAGACCAACGGAACAAATTTCTGCAGATCGTACACAAATTTGTTCCGAGGCGGGGATCGAACCCGCAACCTCTTGCGTCGCAGGCAGACTCTCGCCCGCTGCGCCACTGAGGTCGTCAATATATGTATATTAAGATTCTTTTATAAATTTAACTTAAAAAAACAATCTTTCAACAACACAATTTAATAAACTCAAAATTATTTTACAAAGAACCATTAAAATCCAATTAAGTACAAATCAAGAATAGTCTGAGCAGAGTAACAGTGTGTTTTACCAAGGTGTTGACCGTACGAAGGCTCGAGCAAAAGTGAACCAGATACAGCGAACGAGCTGCTTTTATAAAAATGCGACCGTCATAAATTTCAAAATAATGTTTCCAGCTGATTCGGCTTCTCCTGACAGTGGTTGCCCTCAACCACATCATAGTTGTGGCATAGATAATTCTTTCTTCTTCACGAGTTTGGATCTCTCGAGGCTCGGCAAGTACTCAGGTGGAGCTCCGGCATGTCCAGTGGTGCAGTGGTAGTATCTCTGTCGAGTGGATCCTGGAACCGGTCTTCTGGTGTGCCCGGAGCAGGCTGAGATGAACCCGCTGGGACCTCTGCTTCGCTTGGGAAAAGCTCGAAACCGCAGAGACGTCTCCTTCATGTGCGCTCAGGGTAGGCTCGGACGCCAAAGCATCATCATCAACTGGAAATAATGCGAAACGAACCACACATTAGTGGGTAGTATTTTATCACTCGCCGTAGATTTACAGCAACTCTGTATATCCAAAAGTATCAAACTTAATAGTGGCACCCATGTAGTAGCATATCTTGAGTAGATGTACATATATCACACACCACCCCAATCTCAGAGGTTTCAGAGAGGGGCTCCATGCTACATGTACATGTACTACTTACATACTACCACACTCAGAGGACTCTGTTATCTCTGTCGGGAGAGCCGGAACTCAATGCCACACGTGTGTAGGTATATCACATACCAACCACAGAGAACTCTGTTATCTCTGTCGGCAGAGCCGGAGCTCGATGCCACATCCCAACCACAGAGGACTCAGTTATCTCTGTCGGCAGAGCCGGAGCTCGATGCCACATGTGTTTATAACACATACCCATCACAGAGGACTCAGTTATCTCTGTCGGCAGAGCCGGAGCTCGATGCCACATGTGTTTATAACACATACCTATCACAGAGGACTCGGTTATCTCTGTCGGCAGAGCCGGAGCTCGATGCCACATGTGTTTATAACACATACCTATTACAGAGGACTCGGTTATCTCTGTCGGCAGAGCCGGAGCTCGATGCCACATGTGTTTATAACACATACCTATTACAGAGGACTCGGTTATCTCTGTCGGCAGAGCCGGAGCTCGATGCCACATGTGTTTATAACACATACCTATTACAGAGGACTCTGTTATCTCTGTAATACTTCTCAGTTCGTGTACCTACGACAAATGCACCTAGTTAGCGTCCCATGACGGTGTCTGCGTAAACTGTGCGCACGTCATAAATAGACGCACGAGTAAAAAGTAAAATACATGAACTGACTGTAGTTTTATTTCAACCACAAAACGAGAGCGTGCCATTTCGTAAACATTTGGTAGGCACAACGGGACTCGAACCCGTGACCATATCTCTAGGCAAAGCCGTGATACAACGGGACTCGAACCCGTGACCATCTCTCTAGGCAAAGCCGTGATACAACGGGAGTCGAACCCGTGACTGTCCCTCTAGGCAAGGCCGCGATACAACGGGACTCGAACCCATGACAGTCTCTTTAGGCAAGACCGTGAAACCACGGGACTCGAACCCATGACAGTCTCTAGGCAAGGCCGTGATACAACGGGACTCGAACCTGTGACAGTTTCTCTAGGCAAGGCCGTGATACAAGTAGGTACAATGTACTTACAATCAAAAACGTGGCACAGACGTGGGTTCATCTCTCCTCGCCAAGCCACCATGTGCTGCTCGGCAGCGCTAGTCGCCTTACCATACGAACCATTAACCAACTGCGGCTCTTAAATGCCATGAAGCGGAACGCGATAGGACCCTCGTATCCTTGCATCGCTCATCAGCAGGCAGCACCGCATCGTTCAGCTTGCCTGTAATCTTGAAAAAAATATTACAATAGCCATTACGACATGGGGAACATTCTGGCTACCTTTCTATTTCTGTTCTTAAACAAACTCCGTTAACTTTAATCTACGAGCTCAAGCAGTCGCCTAGTGCGTTCACGAAACGCCTATAGCGGAACTGGCGAGCTAACAACATAAAAAATCTTGTTTGAAATAAGTTTGTCAGCAGGAACCATTTTAGAAAGAGCTAAAAGCGACAAAAACATCCAATTCGTCATGAACAAACTCGTGTCGTACCGGTGTCACCGCCTTGACGGCGATAATGCAGTTGACGACTACCTGCATTCTCCACAGAGACTCTGACCAGGTGTTACCTGCCTTGCGTTGCCTCAATTCGCAGCATGTCTACTCAAGTGCTGCAAGATACTAGACCTGCTCGTTACGAATGTAACTCTTCGGTGAAAGAGCGTGTACTAGGCTACCTAAATCTCCAGTTCGACTTCGACAACTCGCGTTCTCAAATATGCGACCACGGTAGCACAATAAGCCGACGGGCCTGACGGAATTCCAAATAAGTACACACAACACAATGTTACTAAACAACGCTTAAGTTCATAAGAGTCTCGCTTTTTCATCACACAAAACGGACCGTTATCAGTATCCAAGTACTACTTGAAGTAGGCATCTGCAATTGAGCAGAACTTATCAACCTATGTTCGTCAAAAGGAGCTAATGGACATAGCAAGTCCATTACGCGAGAAACTATCAAAGAAACTTCCACAAAAACTTTGCATTTACAAAACTACCTACGTAAATGAAGTGGCAAAAACTAATTTTAATTATCAGTGGATTTACTGAAAGATTCAGTGTGGTACCATACAACTTGTGGTACGTACAACTACAACTACAACTACCAGACCATAGAGCTATGGATTCACTAACAAGGGTATCTAGACCAAAGAACCAAACAAAATATTTCAAAATAAATTCAATTGATTTGCCAGCACTGATATGCGCTTGTTGATCATTAAAAATCCCCAGTTAGAACAGACGGTGCCCTTTTGGGATCAAAACTAAATGTCTCAGCATCATACCTGTAGTACTTCTTTATACAGGGTGGCACATTTAAAGCGGTCAGTACGGGAAAGTCTGAAACTATAAGACATACGAAGATCTCCTTCCATGACATGGTTCCTAAACCATGTCTTAGGAACCAGTGCACAAATGGAACTCCACATTACAGCGCGTTAGGCTGCCTATAAGTGCGTGCGTACCTACGAAAATATCCTGAAAGAGATAACAGTAGCCAGACCTGTTTGGACATTCGTGGGCACAGCAGGGTTATAGTAAAACTTGTTTTACTGTCGCTCGGTCTGACCTGACCTCACGACAAAGTGCTACGCATTGCGACCTTCTTCGATTGTTACTTCTGTGGCCACGAAGGTGCTATTCGGAAGGTGGTTTATCGAAACTGGACTCTCGGACCATTGTCCGGCACTGTCATACACATTTTTGAAGCACAACAAAACGAAACAACCTTTGTGAATCCCTTCATTACGAATGCAAGCGGGTTAACTACGAAACGAACCCCTTTTGTGTTGGAAGAACACCAACGTATCATCCCTTATAGTAAAACCTTTATGGGGATATCACTAAACTCGATCACTAACTCGAGCTGTGTGGTGCCGGCTTAGAATTTTCACAACACAAACTCTTCCCGTGGGTGCCGTAGGAGGCGACTAAGGGACATACACCGGGGGGCAGGCAGCAGCGCCTCTTGCAGAATAGATCTACCACGGAACTGCGATCCCCAACCCGCATGCTCAGCGTGGGGATTATGGGCCTTACCCCTTTATGACAAAAAAATCAAGGAGAGGCCGGCATCCAGCAGTGTACCATTAGGTACATGCTGTTGTTAGGTGAGGATCACCAACGTGATGTACCTACTTAGTCCTATACACAAACACGCACAATCACCGTGGTGGGCTGGCTGTTGATAACGTGTGAAATAGGCTTTCTAATCTTTGAGCAAAGGTTTAGAAATAAAAGATTTGCGTGACCCGCAGTCCAGTAACACAACCTCCGTGAACACATCAGTAACTACACACCTTGTACACTTGTATTATTATTACCGCAGAAATATGTATAACATAGCTCCGTATAGGCAGAAATGCCTTTCAACACTCTACAAAAGTTTACATCAAAATAAACAAAAATTACATCAAATAACGGCCTGTATACAATGATCTTTTTCCGGCTTGGAAAATACATTCAACATTTCACCTGCAAAGATGCTAGTAAATTCAGCTTGTAGGTACTTCTCCGTCAGAACTACTAGCACTATTTTTCTGTGTTAAAATTGAGAACTCTTTTTACATTATGCAAACTGAGCGAAACTTGGGACTCTTTAGTACAAGAACGTAACGCTTAACTGTAACGCGCACTAGTGGTGTAAAATCATTCTAACACACACGAATGTTTTAAATATTTGTTACGCGAACAGTCACTACTCAATAGCATCAACAATAAGGAGAACGATTTATTTTTCTCGCTACCCGCATCTTAACTATTAAAATTACTACTAGTACCAGACTAGTACCTGCTGAATCGATCGTTCGTTCGCCAAAGATTTAGATGACAGGGCCTACAAGAGTGGCTTTTTAAATCGATATGTCATTGCTTAGGGGTCTTTTCCTATCGGGTTTACCCTGGATTGTGGCTTCACACACGATTGAGATTTTACCTTAGGTAGGTATAGATCGACAGAAACTTGACAAGGTTTTTGGTCTACTAGTGCTATACGTGGCAGGAGCACGTATTTATGCGTCAGTTATTCCGCGCATCACAATAGCAGGGGATGGCTCATCGCTTAACTCTTGCTCGATAGTAAAGGCGCAAAACGCCTACTACAGAGTATCTAGGCGTTTTCCACGTATAGACGTTGGAATATGTGTCTACCTACACGTAACCTTAAACAAAATTTTGCGACATGGATTCTTTGCGAGCACAAAGCTTTGGAAAAGTGTTTTCTAATAAGACCACTTGCCGTCTTTGGTAACCCAATCATGGAGCCAACTGCGAGCATTACCCTTCAAGCAGCTAGCTATTCGGGATAAACACTCATTTGTCGTCCCATTTCATTATTAACGCTACGCGCTCACTTTACTTCCTCGCACCAAGAATCGATATCACGCAAACTAGGATCGAACTAACAATGGTTGGATCTAACCTGAGTGAACGCGCTCAACGCTCCGATGAGGCGTTCATTGGCATCAAGTAACGAGACGTTCGCCGTGCATTCGCCAGTGGTGCTGGCATTGGATGCCGGCACAGGGACCCAGGGAGCGCAGCATGTCACGCGCCATCGCGGACTGCGATTGCAGCGAGCATAAGGCGCGACGGAGGCGGGACAGTGCAGCGCCATGGCGCGGTCGTCCGGTGCCACTGGCAGCGAAGACGAGGCGCTCGTAGAGGGTAGACCAGCATGTTTTTAGCGCGTCAAAGCGCGCCAAAACTTGACCTAGAAACTCACGAAGTTCATTAGTTTCGGTGTCAGTTTGTTGCCTCGTTCAACCTCTTTCGCGAGATGTAGAACGTTAGGCCATGATTTTTACTATGCAAAACTATTTGCGCTAGGCTAGAGCTAAGATAGGACAATGGTGTCCTATCCCACTTCTGAATTAAGATTCTTTTATAAATTTAACTTAAAAAAACAATCTTTCAACAACACAATTTAATAAACTCAAAATTATTTTACAAAGAACCATTAAAATCCAATTAAGTACAAATCAAGAATAGTCTGAGCAGAGTAACAGTGTGTTTTACCAAGGTGTTGACCGTACGAAGGCTCGAGCAAAAGTGAACCAGATACAGCGAACGAGCTGCTTTTATAAAAATGCGACCGTCATAAATTTCAAAATAATGTTTCCAGCTGATTGTATATATAAATGGATTTATCATGAATAAAACAGCATTCATTTAATACGTAAACAAGGGAATTCATTAAAACTATGAACATAAATACAACTTCTACTGCAAATTACAAATTAAGTAACTTTAGATCTACAATCGTCGGCAGTCTTCAAAAAAATCGCGATAAAAAAATTTAGTATTAAACAACTGTCAACATTGTCTCAATACCCTCAGCAATAACCTCTATCAGTTTAACAGGCTATTGTATCACAATATAATGAAACTCTACCTACCTACCCATTAAGTTAAATACCTACTGTACCTAATGTGTTTTTGCTGAAAATCAATATTTTTAGGGTTCCGTACCTCAAAAGGAAAAAAGGAACCCTTATAGGATCACTTTGTTGTCCGTCTGTCCGTCTGTCCGTCTGTCCGTCTGTCAACCCACTTTTCTCAGAAACGCGTAGGGTTATCGAGTTGATATTCACATCATATACGCAGGCTCGTAACCTCTTGAAGCCTCGACATAAATCAAACTTCTAAGTCAACGCAATCAAAAGTTACAGCTGTTTATGTCTATTTTTTTTCAATTTTCCAAGGGAATCACATGCACACAAAACCTATAGGGTACTTCCCGTTGACCTAGAACCATGAAATTTGGTGAGAAGCAAGGTCTTATAGTACAAGTAAGGGAAAAAATCCGAAAACCGTAAATTTGTAGTTTATTCACAGAAAAAATATTTTTTTAATCTTGCCATGGACCAAAAACCTATAGGGTACTTCCCGTTCACCTAGAACCATGAAATTTGGCACGAAGCAAGGTCATATAGCAAAAATAAAGGGAAAAATCTGAAAACCGTAAATTTGTAGTTTATTCACAGAAAAAATATTTTTTTAATCTTGCCATGGACCAAAAACCTTTAGGGTACTTTCCGTTGACCTAGAACCATGAAATTTGGCAAGAAGCAATGACTTATAGCACAAGTAAA
Organism: Eupithecia vulgata; assembly: GCA_946478455.1. NCBI lineage: Eukaryota > Metazoa > Arthropoda > Insecta > Lepidoptera > Geometridae > Eupithecia > Eupithecia vulgata. Next base: position 653,500 of record OX297862.1, on the reverse strand, counting down.
GGGAAAAATCAGAAAACCGTAAATTTGTGGTTTATGTACATTGTTACACTAGGGTTGGACGTAACTTATTTAGTCTCGAGACGCCAATAGTTAGAGGGACTAAATAAGTTACGTCATAATCGTTATCAAATCAGAAAATTATTGTGCCTTATTCGTCTGGATTTGACTGATTTCTTTGCTAAAGAGTTTGTACGGAACCCTTGATGCGCGAGTCTAACTCGCACTTGACGTTTTTTTATGTTAGCTTAAAAATTGTTGTAGTTGAATAGTTAGGAAGGTACGCGCCTAGGCGCTTAGGATGCTATGAAGTCAGGATCACCAAAAACTTCTGCAATCAATTTTAGTTTGAGCAAATTGCTCATTTCGAAAAAAAGAACTTAACTTTTATTAAAAACTAGTTGTCCGCCCCGGCTTTGCAAGGGTATATTCTCTGTTCTCAATGGTAATTTTTTTTCTAATCGGTTCAAACAAACGAACAAAGAAATCTTTCATTTTTATAATATGATTCAGATGCATTTTATTTCATTTATTTATTGCATACACATACATTATATACAATTTCAGCTTAGATGTAGGTACACTTAGTGGTAGGTACGTGTACCCTGCAAGGGTCCCAGCAATGTATTTATTAATTATTAGAAATATTATTAATTAATAGAATAGTTACGTGCTTAGTCTAGTCTATTGTCAACATTTATATAAAACGAATCTAGTTTAACATTATATTTCTTTATTATTATTATAGGTTTGGAACTGGGCACCATCTGGTCAAGCATTCACACATTCACATCAGTGCTTTCATTTCAGTGTGTAGGTTGCCATCTACCTGTCTACGTAAGCAGGTAGCTCGTTTGTTTTACCATACATCAAGTCCTTCTAAATAACGTGACCGCACACCTAGAACGTGACCGCACAGCTAGAACGTAGGTATTCCCTCACATTCACTCGTGGATGATCTGAATGTGAAGGAATCCTTATTATTTTTACATTATAAAAAAATAAAAGTTGAAAGTAAAGGTATACTAATGACTCATTAGTTTTATCACAGAATATTTTCTTCAAAAGAAACCCGAAATACAAAGCTACTACCCAATAAAGCAAGTGCTAGGGCACATAAACGTATTTCTTTATCAACGTTTTTGTTCAAATGCTGTATTTTAGTCCCGCAAAATGTTACCCAAAACGTGAAGTAAAATAAGTGGGCCTTATTGTAGACAGCTCTAACTGGGCCTTATTGTCCCAAATGGCGACGCTGTAAATTGTACCGACTTGTCCCACTTGTTTATCGCGGGGCCGATTCGACCCATAACGGCCTCTTACCGACATCTGCGTTGCAAACAAATATTGAATTACCAACTTTAAAGGAGAATTTTTAGTGACAGTTTCAAAATACATTTATTTTATGGCCGCCACAACATGGTTATAGCAATAACCATTTTGCAGCGCAAGTTTGAAATTAAACTGGTTGTGGAAACACCACATTAAGTATGTATCTAAAGAAGCTAATTAAGTAATGCATTCGCGGAAGAAACAAGCGCGTGGATCCATCATTATATCATCCTAGGCTAGATGCCTTCTGCAAAAGACTCTTCACTCTCACCAACATCTGCGATGCAAACATAATTATTGAAATACCAACTTTAAATGGAATTTTGATTTGATTTTCTTCGCGGCAAATTATAATTTCAAATGAGTCGGGAGATGAAAAATCCGTATCGGACCATCAAAGTTCGGACTTAGAGCCGCGGGGAGGGGGGAGTACTCCGTGTTTGGATCGCTTTATGTCTAAACTGACTTTTAATGTAGATAACGTTGAAAGTTTTAATGTAATAGCTATTTGTGCGCAAGCTTTTGACGAGATTTTTCTAATTTATCTATCGAGAGGTTTGTAATGAGTTTTGTGTGAGAGCCGGCTGCGGTTGCGGCGGTGGTGTGGGTTAAATTACTTATTTATTGTGTTGGAGTGTGTTTCACACTTGATAAACTTAAGAGAACTAAATCTTCTCTTGACAGTCAGTTTGAGACAATTTTATGTAGAATGGATTTCGTCCTGTGAGTTATCGTTTTAAGATATATGGCATACTAAAACTAACTCATCTTGCAGTTTACATCGTGTCTTTTACACAATATTGTATTACGCGCCAGACCCGCACTCCGCAGTAAACACAATCGAAGAGGATATATACAACGCGCGCCAGACCCGCACTCCGCAGTAAACACAATCGAAGAGGATACGTACAGCACGCGCCAGACCCGCACTCCGCAGATATAAACAGCACAGCGAGTACGCAGAGTGCGCTCCAGACCTGTACCCAGCGCATAAAATCGAAACAATACGCGCTCTACCAACTTTCGCAATTAACTATGTTTTAATCAACACTGCTTTGTAATGTTACATTTTCGTGTAACTCCAAGTTATTTCAGAAGCTGTACCTACCTAATTGTCTAACCAGAAAGATCCTAACAAATGAAAAATATTCTTCTATGTACAACTTTTATTTTATTTACAAAACTTATTTTTAAAACGTTGAAGGTTTCGAGGTGAAGATTGAGACGTTGAAGGTTTTGAGGTTAAAATGGATGTTGAAGGTTTTGTGGTTAAGATGGATGCTCTTGTTGCTCTTCTGGTGAACTGCAATGGGCGTACGGATCGACACCAGTTGGTAGAGCCCTACGCCAGGTCTGGAAATCGCAGAATTTAAGTTTTGCCGGGTTGAAAGCTTTCTTGAATTTCCCGGAACAGCTGGGCCCGGGAAATGGCCTTATTAGAAAATGCTCGTAGCGAAGTCAGAGGTAAACTTTTAGTACTATACTTATAAATCTGTGGGTAAACTGATCCTTTGGCCGTTCTGGGCTCTGTTTATATACATTCCGCCCTTCCACTGTCAGTTCCAGAATTTAAGAATTCAAAATTTGTACGTTTTTCAATTTGTACGAGGTTTCATCCAAAACCTATGTTACCTTTCCTCTTTGCTACAAATCCGAGCAAATTTTGGCACTTTCAAAATTGTCACTTGTGTCACAACACAACAATCTTTACCCAAACAAATATTTTCACAGGATTTCAAGAAATAAAAAGAAAAAGAGACAAAAATGGATACAATAATTACTGGATATAGAAGGTAATTATTTACATTGTTATACAAAATTAGAGCAAGAACAGATAAAAATATTACAGCTTGTGATCCGACTCTAACGACTTTTAGATCATTGATGGTTTGCAGAAGCTACGCCAATGTGCTGATAAAATGCACGCATTAAAATAAGCGAGTTCGTTCATAATGCGTAAGTTACGTTCATAATGCGTAAGTTACGTTCATAATGCGTAAGTTACGTTCAGGATATGATGCATAATTTGTCTGAATTGTAATTTCATGAGCGCAGTTATTTTACGATTGCGAATACGGCATCGTAACTCCCTCGTATAGGCAAATAAGTACCTACCTATGATAATTTACTTTATGTCTTATTCAAGAGAGCTCCCTCGCCTTGTCGGTGGTCCCGGACCAGCACATAGTGATTATATTACATTTCATAAACATTCTTGTTGATTATTTAGGAAACAATGGTATTTTTGTTTCCGGAGACCGCGAAACTCTTTGGAGCAGTCTGCGGGCTCCAGCGCTGCGGTCAATCAATTAAGAATGACTGACGTTAATTGTGTAGCGGAGGCCTTACCTCGGACGGCTGCCTTTGTGCTGCTTCAGAAGGCTTTTACCCTTGCTATGGAACAAATTTGTTCGTAGGAATATAATTATTCTTAAAAAAACATTTCATATTATATATTTTAAATCAATTTTTAATTCAAACAAGAAAACTACAGCAAAAGCCACGAAAGGACTTGGCATACATTATTTGTATATTTACTTAAAAACTATATTGTGAAAGCAAAATGAGATATGAAGCTATTTTTCATTGCAGGTAGATGTACTGTATAACAAACCTGTAATAAATAAGGGGTTGTTTATACTAACAATAACTAACCTGCATTAACAAAACGCCCTTACTTCTTGTAACATATTCCGCTTCAACATGCAACGACATATTTCACTCTGTGACCGCAAATGCATAACAATTAATAGAAAAATAATCTTTTTAAACTGGATAATATGAAATAAGTCATATGTATTACCGTTGTTTTAAACACCCTATTACAAATTTTGATTAACTCTATGCTGATAGTAATTGTAACACATTGTGGTGGCCAGCTTTGTAACACATTGTGGTGGCCAGCTTTGTAACACATTGTGGTGGCCAGCTTTGTTAAAATGAATGCAAAAACCAATGAATATTTTGATTAGACTTCAGCAAAAGCCATTAAAACTGTTGTAAAAACTACGCTAATTTCTTTTTAAATCTAAGCTGTGCCCAGAAATTTGACATCGGCCGGCACATTGTTACATGTGTCTGTATCAGTGGGCGTCGAGCAATTACAAGGATAGATAGTAAAACCATTACAAGGATAGATAGTAAAACAATTGCAAGGATAGATAGTAAAACAATTGCAAGGATTGATAGTAAAACCATTACAAGGATAGATAGTAAAACAATTGCAAGGATAGATAGTAAAACCATTACAAGGATAGATAGTAAAACAATTGCAAGGATAGATAGTAAAACAATTACAAGGATAGATAGTAAAACAATTGCAAGGATAGATAGTAAAACCATTACAAGGATAGATAGTAAAACAATTACAAGGATAGATAGTAAAACAATTACAAGGATAGATAGTAAAACAATTACAAGGATAGATAGTAAAACAATTACAAGGATAGATAGCAAAACAATTGCAAGGATAGATAGTAAAACAATTACAAGGATAGATAGTAAAACAATTACAAGGATAGATAGTAAAACAATTGCAAAGATAGATAGTAAAACAATTACAAGGATAGATAGTAAAACAATTGCAAAGATAGATAGTAAAACAATTACAAGGATAGATAGTAAAACAATTACAAAGATAGATAGTAAAACAATTGCAAGGATAGATAGTAAAACAATTACACACACAATTCAATTCTATGTCTGTTATCTCAATGAATACTTTTTCACACCTTTGTTTTATAAAAACTGCCACATGTATTTCTAGACAAATACAAATACCCTCGGAAATAAAAAAATATGGGATCAACTCTGGATCATTTTCCATTCCAAGAATATTCGACATTGGTCTATAACTGACTGAGAAATCGACGAACATACATAAAAACATACATGCAGCTGAACATAGAACCCCCTCAAACAAGGAGGAACAAGGTTCTATGTCCAGCCGGTCAAAACTATGGCTGGTTTAAATGTTTCTCCCCTAAAATTTTAGTAAAAAGGTATTTAAAGAAGATGAGTTCAGTTTTTTATAACATTTTTTCTTTTATTTCGAAACAAAAGAATCATTGTATTTAAAATACGCAGAATTTACCATTTACGGCTAGCGGAAGCGTTTTTTATCTCTTTTATCACGCTCGTGGGAATTTCTGATTACGCTAATCCCAAAAGCTTTGTGTTTTCTTTTAGGTTTCGAAACGATTTTCAGTGGATAACGATATTCGGTGTATAATATGACAGCTGTAGGCGCTGCGCCGAGCGTGCTGGCCGGCGCCGGCGAGCGTGCTGGCCGGCGCCGGCGAGCGTGCTGGCCGGCGCCGCCGAGCGTGCTGGCCGGCGCCGCCGAGCGTGCTGGCCGGCGCCGGCCAGCACGAGACGCCTGTGCGGATATCCTATTGTACCGTGGAGATCAATACTGTCAGTCGGTAGTATGGAATTAAATAATCAGTGTATTACACAATGTTATTATTATTAGCAAATAAATTATTCTTATTCTTCTAGTATAATCATGAGTGTTAATGTACTTTTGATAACTAATTTGAAAACATAACATCAAAATAATTTTGTTTTACGTCGCGTAAATTTTGATGAAAGTTAGGTAAAGATACACCAGCCAGTGACTAGCGACTTCGCTTACGTAAGCTCCTTACCTTTTCAATTTATACGCCGATAAATTAATTTGATAGCCTGATCCAAGTGGCTCAAGACGCCATAGATTACAGTAAATTGATTCGTAATTTTCCGAGCTCGACCACTTTTAAAGTAAACCTTGATTAAAATTGATGAGAAAAGTTGGATACTTTGCACAATGAGCCGTGTCCAGAAGACACGGACTCGTAATCAATAAGTGATACTTGCTTCGGAAGTTGTGATGAACATTTTCTTGAGTAAAATTGAGGATATTCCAAAAAAGATCCGCAGCGGGTAGGATTCGAACCTACGCTCCCAGAGGGAATCTGATTTCTAGTCAGACGCCATAAACATATTTATCATTAAAAATTATCTGAGCGTCTGGTTGAAGCGACGTGTGACCCGAGAGCTGGTGAGTATCTGGCACAGCGCATCAGCATTGACATACAGCGGGGCAATGCAGCCAGCGTCTTGGGCACGCGGAGCAAATACAGAGGGCACGCGCGCGACTGGTATTGAAATGGATCAGTTGAGCTACCTGTAGATTGTTTGCAACCGTCTGCAAATTAGCGCAATTGTTTCAATTGTAAATACTAGTCTAAATTTAATTGTATTGTTTGATTACGGGCCTAACTTAACTAACTAACTAACCTTCTTTTCCACCAGCCTCTTTTCTTCTTCCTTTTTCCAGAAAAGCCCTTAATGAGCTTGCTGTGAAGTGATTACAATCACTGTATCGCGATTTATTGAGTTATATCCCTTCGGGGCGTGATGTGAATGATACCAGAGTCAGGGCCTTGGGGGGGCGTTTGCGAGAAAATAAATGATAATTTGTTTTGCGTTAAATATCTTAGTACCAACAATACAAAATTGATTAAATGATACATAATATCTATATATATAAAAATCAATTGCTGTTCGTTAGTCTCGCTAAAACTCGAGAACGGCTGAACGGATTTATCTTATCTTGGTCTTGAATTATTCGTGGAGGTCTAGGGAAGGTTTAAAAGGTGAGAAAAAATCGAATAGGTACCCGTGCGAAGCCGGGGCGGACCGCTAGTATATTTATATAAATGGCGCTAATGGCTATGGCGCTCATTAGAGGAGGCCTATGTCCACAGTGCACTGGTATAGGCTGATGATGATGAATAGGTATATATTTTATTTAAATTAAATAATCGAAAACCTTCGAGAGCATCGCCAAACAAAAAATAACCAAGCGTCAAATATGACTTACCAGGACTCAATGAATACAAGAGTGTATTATCTTATAATGTGTGTGTAATAGTACATTTCATGAAACTCACTTAATTTTGATTACTACGGTAAACTATATCTATATTTTCTACCTACACTACTTGACGACCTCTGTGGCGCGGTGAGCGAAGGTCTGCCCGCGACGCAGGTGGTTGCGGGTTCGATTCCCGCCTCGGGACAAATGTGTGTACGATCTGCAGACATTTGTACAGGGTGTTCTGGTCGTTTTCTATGTACCTATAATAAAAATATCTATTTATGTATTGTGTTATATTATGTATATCAGTTATCTAGTACCCATAATACAAGCTCTGCTTAGCTTGGGGCTAAGTAATGCTGTGTGAATTGTCTAGCATTATTTATTTATTTATTTACACTATATATTTATACATAGGTATAAAGAGGAAAGATTTGTATTTTTGTATGTAAAGAATAAAATTAAAAACTACTGGATTGATTTCATAAACTCTTTCATAATTTGAAAGTTTACTTTTGAAGGAGTGACATAGGTTATGTTTTATCCGGATTCCCCGCGGGGTAGGGGAGCACGCGGGTGAAGCCGCGAGGCGTTGTACGATCTGCAGATATTCGTTTTGGGTATTTTTCTCCTTTTCTATGTATAATAAACGACCTCTGTGGTGCAGTGGACGAATGTCAGCCTGCATTTCAGGAGATTGCGTGTTCGATTCCCGCCTCGGGACAAATGTTTGTACGATCTGCAGATATTTGATCCGGGTGTTCTAGTATCTAAATACCTATCTGTGTAATTTATTGTATTATGTATAACCATTATCTATTGATCATACATAACACATCGTGTGCAGAGCTGGCATTCCTTAGTACTACTTATACGTATTCTGTGGTTGAGCCTAGATGATGCTGTGATGATGCTGTGATGATGCTGTGATGATGTGTGAATTGTCCAGTATTATTTATTTATTATTTGCTTATTTTAAGTTTGTGAATGAAAACGTGACATCTCTTAAAAGTCACTGAAGTAGGTATCAGATTGTAAATGGGAAGGAACGCAACAAGATGCAGGTTATATCGACGCGTTTAAATACTTACATTACATACTTGCTTTAAGAACTCTGCAAAGGACTGTTTTAGGATACGCCACCGAAACCGAAACTGAAGCACAACATTTACTGTGTATCTGACAAAAACTTAAGCATTTGCTGTCGTATTCTTTTTTCTGCGGACATACGAGTATGTACGTCAGAATAAAACATAACAATTTGGAAATGCAAGCCTGTGTCGCCGGAGGCCTGTTTACATTTTTTTGTCTTGTTGCGCCATAATGTTTAAGGAAGAAAATATATTAGTCGGGCAGGGTCCCCACATCAGTGATATTGTGTTCTACATAATAGTTTTTTTTTGGTTTAATTAATGGGAAAAATATTATATATTGTTATTATTATTGTAGAGGTTTGTAAGTAATGGAGCAAATTTTTAGTAAGAGGAATCTCAGCTTTAAAATATTAATTGGTGCAAACCTGATAAACCAGACAAGATCATACATACAAGCCCTTCACCCGGCTTCAGGCGGACACAAGGCGAGCTTGTATCGCCTCGGGTGCACATTGAGTACACGGGAAGCTCTATTCGCAATTGTTTCCGCTTATTTCTCATGCAGCTTTTTCGATTCGCTCTTCATTCGTTTTTACAAACAACCTACGACTATACCTTTACCTATTGGGAGTTATATCCTAGCCCAAATATTGCAATTGCTCGAATACGTGCACTTTCTTTTACATCTGCTTATATTATTTAGATAGTTTTGATGGAATATTTTGGCGTGCCATTCAAAGAGAGCAACTAGGCAACATAATTAAAAAGGCTCAAATCTCGACTTTCTAAAACAGCCCCTAGACTAGAATATCCAAGTACCTATCAGTATTAGAAGTTGTTTCAATGAGGCAGGGCCGGATTTCATGGAACTAACAAAATAATTCAATTGCTTAGATTTAGCATTGGATTGGTTGTGTGTCTACAGTGTCTTTTTCTACTTATGGCAACCTCATTGGCACAGTAGGTCAATGTCCGTCTTTGACACAGAGGGTGGGAGCAGGTTCGATTCCATGTTTCCTTTGTATACCCGCAATTATCTACTCGTTCCTTGTCTGTGTTTGTCATTAATATACACACGTACATATGTATGTAAGCCGTAGTATTATTGTTATAGACGACCTTTGTGGCGCGGTGGGAGAAGGCCCACCTGCGACGCAGGAGGTTGCTGGTTCAATGCCTTGGGACAAATATTTGTATTATCTGCAGGTTATTCCGGGTGTTCTGGTCGTTTTATATGTATAATAAAAAATATCTATCTATGTAACGTATTTATACAGTATAGTTCACAATTACATAGTGTATTATGTAATTGTGAACTTGTCCTTTAATTAATGTAATAATTGGTATTACCGTATTAATAAAAGTAAAAATAAAATAAAATAAATAAATAATTTACCCATAACACAAGCTCTGCTTAGCTTGGGGCTAGATAATTGGGTGTGAATTTTCCAGCATTATTTATTTATTTATTATTGCATTACTTATCACATATCAAGGTGGCAGGCAGGTAACTTTGGGGCCAGAGCGTCTGCAGAGTGATGCTGTGTGAAAATGGCAACTATAATTAATTTCAATTGTAATGTCTTTTTTGGGAATTAACTATTATTCGAAACACGTAAAAAATATTAGATGTGTCACTATAACGAGAGCGATCCTTCAGCGACACTATCACGTGTACCGGGAAAGTGACGCGTACCCGAGTCGACTCGGCCCGCCGCCCGCCGCCCGCCCCGCCCGAATGCCTTCAAAGGTTGCTTATTTGAGAATATTTTATGATTTTACTTGCCAATGCTCGACGATGTCTCCAAAATGATCGTTAAAAAAGTCAAACTCTAGAAGAGAGCTAAGAAATTCAGTACTTTTCCAGAATTGGAGGTCTGGTGTCTCTAGTTTTTGGTGCACAGTATTCTCACATTCAAAACATGTATAATTATAGTATTTTCATAAAATTCACGCGAAGTAGAACATTATTAGCCTTCAATATTTCAACTAGTGAGTGGCATAAATCCTGGCAACCCAGCCGGCCCGCGGGTAGAGTTGCCTGCAAACTGCACTTCGATATCGACAAAATGTAGCACCACTAAGCCCTAGTGATGTGACTAATGAACCGATGTGGGGTATATTGCACGATACTGATCGCGCGATTGTACGTCAGGTTTATCGGCTAAAGATAAATACGTGATATCACTAAATCAAAATAAACCATGCTTCGATACTTCTGCTTCACTTATTCTTGCTTCTAATTATGTTCAGTTGTAATTAGTGTACTTTTACTGTACCTACCATTGTTCTGCCCATGGCACAAATCGTTTAACATTGACTTTCGACTGTTGCTAGTCCATGTCCAACCTGCACGGCGCTATCGTCCCATCTTCAGTGCCCATTATTATGAGATCTCGACTAGTACCCTCTGGTCATCTGATCCGGGATCATGTAACTTCACAACGTCCTTACTGTACAACCTATTGAAGATATCGATACTTCATTGCCACTACTAAAATTATAGATACACCCGTAGTGTGAGCTGCTATTACTCATCTCTCTACTATAAGGCCGAGTTACTTGCGTCATAAACTTGCCTGGTGCCGTTTAGCGGCTATTCCGGTGCAACTCTCGATTTTCATACTATTTTGTTGCCAACTTATAATTTATGTTGAATTTAAAATAGGATGTAAGTTTGTAGCTCCTGTAGGTAGTTAGTGTTAGCGAATATATTCCGGTCTAAGGTAAACGTAGACTGCGAGTTAGACATTAACTATTCTCATAGATTAACTTTCCTGGGAAGTTGTTTTCAGTGCATTGAATTCTTGACAAGTGCCTTAATTATTTTTGTAGGTGGAAACTATGTTATAAGTTCCCATCTAGCTATAAAATTTTGAAAAGTACCTAAGTAGTACCTAACCGTGAATCCCAACGTTAGGAAGTAGGTACAAGGTTCAAGTAAGTTATAAAGATAGAAACAGGAGATCAGCCGATGTCAAATAAATAAAAAGGCTCGTCTTGAGCACATGAATGAGCGAGCCAAGCGGCGTCGCCACGACTCGGCCGATGTGCCTGACCTGATCGAGAGCCGTGCGGGCGACAAACAAAAACACTTTTACATTAAATTCTAACACTTATTTTCATGATGAGAAATTCTCCCGAGGCGGAATCTAAATAATAACAGTGCTGGGTAATCTCTTTCAGTCCGTGAAAATGGAAAACGGTTTTTGTTTCTATCTCGACGGTAACGAGAGCCACCTCTCGATCTACGAGCACAATCCCGACTCCAATAAACTAAACTCGAGAAAGGAGGTTTGCGGTATATTTAGCATCATCGTTCATCATGAGACACCTCCGGCGTATCATATATTACTTATTTATATCGATAATATCGAAGGAATATGTTTCACCCGAAAATAAATGTTAATTAATTTTGTAATTTGATATACTGTAGCTGTAGCTACCAAATACAATTACAAATGAATTTCCTCTTCGGCCACGTTTCTAACGAATGTTCAAAACCAGTTGCGTTAGCTTGCTGCAGGGTCGAACAAAAACATTTTATAAGTGTGAATTATAGAAATAGAAATAGTTTATTAAGTCATCTTATAAACACCATGTATACTTAAAACTATTATTAGCATAAAGGTACAATAAAATTAAAAAATAATATACAGCAGTATTTAATATAATTAGTTAGCCTCCAGTGGCCAGCAACTAATTTTTTTTCCAACATCCTTGATCATGAATGCATGTTCCGCAATAAAATATCTTGAATCTTGAAGACCTTCATGATCAAGGATGTTCACTAGTTATTTCATTCAATATTTTTGAATTACAAGTAAACCTATTATTTTACCAATATATGTAGTTTGCAAATGCAATGACAAGTGGACGTTTAGACAAAACTATTAGCCAACATTACTGAAACGACTGCAACACCACATCAGCATCCACTGAAGCTTTTTTACGCTACATTTCACAGCATCCACACAAAACCGCCAATGTATGCCTCAGTGGGAACAAATCCGTCCTGTTTGCTGCACACTGCCGGCCGGAACCCAAAAGGCATAAAATTCCTCATAGTGAACTTGCATACTAAACAGAGCCAAGAGGTTTTAACTGTCGTTATAATATACGGGAGAGGCAAGGCAGGGTGTTTCGCCCGGAATTTATTCATAGAGGTAATAAAATCCAGAGTAGTGAACAGTCAGAGGTCCAATCTCTTTTGAAAATTTTCTAACATTGGTATACCAGGCAATTTAAAATTTAATTACGAAATTTAAATTAATTTTCGAGCATGCAATACAGCCTACAGCCCTACAATTTGTCACAATGAATTAAAATATTTACTTAATGATATTTAACTTCAAGTGCTTCTGAAAGTAGTTGTAGTCGTATTTCTTTGTCGAACTTTAGGATGTCAATTATAATTAAGTTGAAGGCAATGAAGCTCAAAATTTAATTTGTGATGACTTCGTTAATAAGACAACGTTTCTCAAAGTTTTTGAACGCCACTAATTAAAGGTCATGATCCGAACAAAGTCGATACTAAACTTAATTTCACGTTTAAGTAACTCACTTAAGAGTTTCTCTCGGAGTTAAGTTAACAAGCGTTGTTATCATCTGGATCTTAGTTCGGAATATTTACCGTTTCTTTTATAGCTTTACTGTGCTATTTTCAGCTTGAAAAGTTCTTTAGATAAGTTTTTATTTCCATAAGTACTCGGTTCTCGGCTCTCGGGCTGGTGATAGGCGTACCGTTCAGTGACGGTTACAAGATGAATCTTATGAAATGAACAAAGTGCCTTTCAATGTTTTTGTTTTCATTTATTTTCGTCAATTCCTGTATTATGTCCCTTTCCATTTTCAAGGTAACTCGAATTATTGCAGCCCCACCTGGTTCGCGATACAGGCTCAACTTCAATTCTGTCTATTTTCATTTGAGCTTAGTACCTTACCTGCTTTCAAGTAAAATAACATTTTGCAAGTCCAATAAAGCTTTCACAAGAACATAAAACACAGTTCAAAATTAAAAAGTTTCAGAGTAAAAATAAGGGAATAAATAAGACAGAAGCATATTAAACAGGTACAGTTGATTCGTGAAGCGCCTGAGCGTACACGATTTTTGTTATTAACAAATGTATTGAAATGAATGATTGTTGCAGTGTAATGCGTGGGTCGGAACGTGGCGGTGGCAGCAGAGGCGCCACGTGACGCGACCATGGCGGTGTGGGCGCCGCGCGTCGCGCTCTTCCTCGTGCTGTGCCTCGTGCATGGAGACACCAAGACCGTGCAGCAGGACAAACTTGGTACTTTACTATGTATATACTCAAGTTATATAGAATCATCTTATTATAATAAGTAAACCAGTTTACTCTCAGTATGAAAAGTCATTCTCTAACTCCAGGCTGATGAATGGATTTTTAATACCCAGGGCTATGTAAAACAGTATTTTTAGAATGTTCTGAGGCCCTAGTACAACTTGTACGCATTTTCTTTATACTTCTATGGAATTCGAGTCCTTCGTATACATTTAGCGCCTGGTAGTAGGTACCTCTCCCTGATCGACAGCAACTACTATCGTAGTATGACAACTACTATCGTAGTATGACAACTACTATCGTAGTATGACAACTACTATCGTAGTATGACAACTACTATCGTAGTATGACAACTACTATCGTAGTATGACAACTACTATCGTAGTATGACAACTACTATCGTAGTATGACAACTACTATCGTAGTATGGAGTATAGGATCATGCAACGATCCAATTGTTTTTTACAAACTCGATGATAGTTTTTGAATGATTTTGAGTGATTTGTTGCGGCATTTATGTAATAAAAGTAAGTAGGTAGAGCACCTCCAACATGTCTTGTACACAGAAATGGCTATAATTGATGCTTCAAAATTTAAAAATAAGAACCAGTAAAATATATATTATATATCGCCGTTATACTGCGATAACCAATTAACCCAACATTTTGTCGAAAATGAACTAATAATGCCAAAGTACTCAAAATGTTGTGCTCTTTCGTCTGGGAAAACCCATTAACCGCTATGTCTTTTAGTTTCGCTGCTAGCGAATGTGATAATCAATTACTTCAAGCATATTATGATTTGTTGTCAAACACAAAACATTAGGCAGATTTAACTTGACTGCCACCATAATCGTCCCCAATGAATGTCAGTTAAATTCATAAAATCTGTTTTACCCCCACGAGACCTCTATAAATACTTTATTTTTTCCTCGGGGAAAACCATTTTTAAAGACTTAAGGCTCAGTACTTGAATAAAATATTCAAATAAAAACTACTATAGCATATTATTTCGTTTTACCTGATGCATTTCATACGTCTCAATACAACAATCTTCAAAGATAAAATGATATATCCAGATAATTGGTTTTACCTGACGTATTTAACATATCTTAATACAACTTTTGGTCTAAGAAATAATGGTATATCTAGATAATTGGTTTTCTATAAGGTACTATTACTATGGAATAGGTACTAGGTATACAACAACTCAATACAACTTCGCTACAGCGAAAAGCGATTAAACTTGTTGAGTTCTGCACTCTGGCGCTAGTATCGGCATTTCGGGCCTGTTTCCGCCATTTGCGCTTGAGTGTCGATTATTTAAAATACTAATTAAAACCTCCAGTTTTAATAAGTATTTTTAAATGTTTTTAGTGGGTGTGATATTTAGAATTTATGGAAAAAATTGTCAAGAATGCACAAAAAGATGAGGGAAAGCAAGTGACATGGATAAAGATAAAGCGTCTAAAATATGTAAAAGGGGAGAGCAAAATATACTTTAAGTACGACATGTCTGAGAACTTGTCTGTAATTGATGTTACAAACAAAAAAGGAAGAAAAGAAAGTCTAGCCAGTGAATTTTAGAACCTGAGAAACAAAGAAAGCATAATTACGGAACAAGCAGAAAGAAAAAGAATAAAGATAACATGTATGAGTCCATTGTTACAGATAAAACATCTGGAATCAGGGAAGTCAAATATTATTTTCCTGATGAGTTTTCACAACTTTACAAAAAAACCTTTGGGGATCAGTGTTGTAAAAATAAAAGATTTGCTGCAATTATGCAATAAAGGCATGATAATTCTCCGGTATGACATATACCGGAGGAGTATTATGCCTGGTTTGAAAATTTAATTACTGAAGTTGCAGGCAAAGACAGGACCTGATTGTAGCATCTCAGAAACTGAACCTGGTACAACTTCTGAATAAGATTAATAAAAGGATTTTTTGTAGGATATTAAGCTGTACTAAAGCTGATAGGAATCGAGATCGTTTTCTTAGCTTAGTGATAGAACCTAAAACTCACTGGCCCGTTATGTCGTGGCTTAATTATTATTGTTTAATTTGTTGTTGTCTTTGTTTACTTTTTCAATTTGATTTGTTTTAGTAGGGATTAAAATTATTATTTTCATAGGGATGGATATTTCATTAACTTTTTCTCGCTTACTCAAACTTTTATTATTATTACTTAGGTTTAGAATTCAATCTTCTACTTGGTTTCGGAAATCGGTGCTGTCCAAAACGCCTACGGCCTAAGCCAAGTGCGCTTCAGTGGGTCTACGCTTGGAAGTTCGTTTTGCAAAAACTTCTTCACGATTCTGCAAGTATTTAAAATTACGGTTTTTGGAGATGAATGTATGTGTGCTTTGGTATGTCTAAAAATTCTAATGATTGAAACAGTTGATTGGGATGACTCCTATTGTAGATATGACTATTGGGACTATTGTTACCTTTTGCAGACGCCACATGCGGGTTAATTCGTTTTTAAGGTCAATATACATACTTGGATAATTTCTCTGCAATGGTACTCTGCAGATTGTGAGTGTTGGGAACGGCAATGTCGATGAGGAGTGCTGTTTTGTTGGTTTTGTCAACGAGTGTTATGTCGGGTCTATTGAAGTGTGTGGTTTTATCAGTAAGGATAGCTCTGTCAAAATAGATTTTATGTGTGTGGAGTATCTATTATTAATAGGGTAAAAGTTAATGAGTTTGTGTTTTGTTTGTTACTTCTTCAGACTCAAATGGCTGGCCTTATTTTGTTGAAATTTGTTATTAAGGTAGCCGACATCCTGGATTAACACATAAGCTACTTTTCATCATCATTATCAGTGAGTAAAGCCGCGGGAAGGAGCTAGTAAGATAATAATTTTATTTAGAACCTGGAGTGACCAACTTCGTATAGGTATTTAAATTTACTGACGAGTTTCGGGAAATTTTCTACACGGAATGATCAAAGGAACATCTAGACATAATTTAGGACATCTAGCAAGCTTTACTCTAAAATATTTCGACTTTAATTTGAATTGTACTAATGTCAGTAATTCATTCAGCGTTGGTCCACGTTTCTTCATTTAGTATAATAAATAGATTAGCACTGATTAATGACTATTGAAGCTTGATATTATTGTTATTTAAATGAACAAGGTACTATATGTTTTCATAATTTTATGAAGTCAAAATTATAATAATAACTGAAAGTACTGAAACCATACAAAATTGTATAGTTAATACATAGGTTCTTAAAATTTTCTACAGGAAAAACCAATTAACTTGATACATTTTCACATGTAACTTCAGAAGGAACAGCTGTTTAGGTATTTTTTTATCATAGTTAGCGAAGATTATTTAAATGTAATAACTGATTTCTCAGGTTTTGCTATATTCCAACAAATTGAGAAAATAAAGAGATTTGACAACCTACTGGGAAAAACAATTAAATTGGAGACCTAGTGACAGTTACCGTCAAATTTAATTAAAAGCATTAAGTTTTTTATAAACCTATGGTTACATACTAATAGAACATGAACTAATGTACTGTTGTTATTATAGTATTAATACCAATAGAGATTAGAAACTATAATTTCAATACCTTAAACTTTACAAACGCGATATCTCATTTTGAACTTTTTGGCAGTTAATTGATTATCGCAGTATAGCAGCGATATATGAATAGCTTTTAAAGTATTAAATTAGGGTTCGCGAGGTAGCGGTTATAAGTGCGATGCGCGTGCGTCTCTCGCCGCGTCGTGTCGGGGAATGTCATTGCGGGTGTGTCCGAGCTCAGGTGTATGGGCGCTCCGCGAAGTCCGCAGCGACGTGAAGTTGTCACGCCTTACGGCGTGAACACACGGTAAAACATTTCACTTGCATTAAATCTAAGTTTTTTTCTTTTACGTCTATATTAGCGTACCAAGTGTAACCCAAACACGCCAATCATAGAGGTAAAACACAGTCACTTAACACTTGTCTTGTTTTTGAAGATAAAAACTAATCTATGTATGTGTGAGTTCACAAACATTATTACAACCTCCGTGCTTTCACACATAGCACTAATAACAATACGAAAATGACACTTGTTTATATTCGCTACACTTCGTTTGTGCCCATAGTTATTGTATACTCATTGTTTGTGCCTACTATCATTCGAATTAAGTTTTCACATGAAACAACGGAATAAATAAATAAATAAAGCCCTTTCGTGAAAGACAGCATTGGTTCTCGATTACGTTTATTGAATGTTTTTTTGTATTAACTCAGACTACGGGTCTGGTAAAGAATATCTGGTCAAATTACTAATAAAATGATAAAAATAAGTAAATATTTCACATCTATAAAAAACTCAGAAGCTAGATATGCACCACTAAACAAAAGATTCCTTCACAAATGTTCACGAGCACTTCAAATAATCAACAAACTCGGGAGTGACGTGGGAGTGAGACTCTACGAGAGGCGCAATGTCCGTGAAACAAACTTCAGTTCACGACTCCTAAATGAAATATGCATACGGACTTATAGATACATGGTCGAAATTTGTAAATGCTACAACTCTATACTTAGGGCGGACGACGTCTAAATCGTGTAGAAAGTGCCGGCAACGATAAGTAGAAGTCATT
Source organism: Eupithecia vulgata (assembly GCA_946478455.1). Lineage (NCBI taxonomy): Eukaryota > Metazoa > Arthropoda > Insecta > Lepidoptera > Geometridae > Eupithecia > Eupithecia vulgata. The sequence goes on along the minus strand of OX297862.1, from coordinate 635,293 downwards.
AGTATGGTACGAAACAGCTCGGAGGTGTGAGAGGGAGTGGCCGGGCCGACCTACTGAACCCACTACTGTAGACCCTAAGTAAAGCGTTACTTCGTTATTTGCTTACGGGTTAATGACCCACCTCTTTGCAGTTTATTTTCCTCAGCATTGTATTCCTTTTGAGGAGGTTTGCTATCTTTCCTCATAAATTTTTGAAACAGGCAAGAATTCGCTTCAACTATTTTCTTACTAAGCGAACAGGTAGAGCCTCACTGAGCGAAATCGAAAATATTGTACGTCTTTTTAGATACCTACTGTACTGTCCTTATTTTGTCGTACAAAATTTGTTTTTTTTTACCGTTTTCCGATGTTGTTATGCAATGTGGTAGGTCAAAAAATATGTATTATGGTTCGTCCAAACGTCTCAGCCGAGTCATGGAGAGCCTAAGTTTATACAGGCTGTCAAATGTGTCATCAAAATAGACGTTTGCGATGACTCAGCCTTAAAATGTTATCGTAAATGTGTGGTGTGCTAGCCGCCAGTATAAGCTAGTCTAATCTCTGTTCTAATCTTGTTAAGAGTCACAATGCAATGCGTTCTCCCTGCCATAAAATGTTTTGAGAAACATTCACTCGTTAAATTCAGCCGCAGTATAAACTTTATTCATCTCGGACACAGTTTTGTCCAACTAGATCCATAAAGCCTACATGACTAATGTCTACTTCCGCTACTAATGGAACATTGTGCTATAAAAGTCCGAGATGCGACCACTGTTGTATGAAGCCTTGGGCTCCTGAAATACAGCATAGGCTAGATTGTAACAACCTGTAGAAGCGTGACTTGTTCTAACATTAATTGGGAATCCCACGCTGCGACGCACGAAAAACATTTCAAAAGCTGTTTTGAAATGGCCAAAACGATTCCTTTCATTTGATACCCCACTTGTAAACACAGGTAGTTTAAAAAAATACTCCCCTTTTTGACCATTTTTCAAAAATGGTCATTTTGACTGACTTCTCGGTCTGCAATCTTCGGAAATAGGGGTGGAGGATAGGTAAATTTTTTGACTTTTTTAAAAATATTTCAAAAAGTACGAAACTTACAGAAATTTTAGAAACTGTTTTGAAATTTACAAAATAATAGGTACCTTTCATTTGATACCTCTCCCCTAGGTCTCTATTTAAATTTCAACATAACAATTTGTACTGAAAATATTCATTTTTCTTTTATTTATATATATTTTTTCAATCAGTAATGGCGCACGAAATGTATCATTATTTCTAATTTCAAGTTAATTGCTGCACTAGTTACTGAAGAAAGAGCGGGGACGGACAGAGCGAGACCATAAGGGTGTCGAAACCGATCTCGAAACCCTAAAACAGATGGCATACTGTGTAGGGGTCAGAGCGTGATGGTGAGTTGATTATAGTGTGTGACCTTTACAGTGCACAGGCCACAAGTGGTACAGCCGCAGGGCTGCGGCGCCTTTGGTAGCTTAGCGTGAAGCCTGCCGTCGCTCACTTTGATCGCTCGCACGGAATCGAATCCACTCTTTTATAGCTTTCAGCGAATCAAGCGGGCTCCTTGTATAAGGTTGTTGATTTTAGTTGCTTAAAGATACAAGTAAGAGATTAGGTATATCTAATGTTATGTTGTTTTTTTTTAGATGTGTCTGTTTGTTTGGTGAAAAAGGCTGCAGTAAGTTATCCATGACTACTTCAGCAAATAGCATACAGTAATTGCAACGACATCCTCCGAGTGGATTTCTATCGCAGAGTGTCGCTGTGGTCGGCACGGTGCAGCGCGGCAAGGCGGAGGGGCGTGGATTTCGTAAATCCCGGCTTTCGATGAATATCCAGATGAAATTCGAATCTGTCAGCTTGCGTTTACGACATTACGACGAAACATTTCCCGACATACATTTCAGGGGAGGGTGTTGCGAGTCAGAGCGCGTCATCTCGCCGTAGAGTCATTGTTTCACTCAATTTGAATATTAAAATTGCTTTTCGACGCGCACATAAATCAAATCTTCATATGAAAGTCTCTTAGGAAATTTCAATTTCTGAGTCAATAATATTAATGTAAGAAGAGTATCAAGAGAGCGATTCAAAGACAAAGTTATTGTCCCGCACGGGCTCTTAAACGGAATATAAAGCAGATGCCACCGGAGTTATAAAATGCCTTGAAAAAACTTAAAATACGATTTTCTATGTTCTTTTTTATTGCAAGCTAAATGCGTCGGCCTCAGTAACGCGATCGCTTTACGAGGCGGGGCTATGTCCTCAAATTTGCTACAGTATATCACTTGGAGCTCATTTTGTAATAAAAACTCGTTTTATGAGGTTCTTTTTGAATTTTTATGCTAAAGGCTTTATGTTGTAAACTCTGACAGAACTCTGACTCAACGACGTGCCTCCCTCGTGCGACAACATCTAGTTGTGGCTGGCTACACGGTAGGTGGATAGGCTATCGGATGGTGGTTACATCTAGTTGTGGCTGGCTACACGGTAGGTGGATAGGCTATCGGATGGTGATTACATCTAGTTGTGGCTGGCTACACGGTAGGTGGTTAGGCTATCGGATGGTGTTCTCGTACAACAAGGCCGAGCCATATACTATTTAAAAATGTTAACTTCTTTTTTGGTAAAAGGAATTTGACGAAATATTGGCGATTTGAACATTTTTGTATTTTTATATATTTTATCGCTATATTTCGAGCATTGATTCCATTTTTTACAAAGTTTTTTCTCTCAACTCGGCGTTGCGCAGACGTTGCTGGTTGTTCCAATTCTTTTATTTCTACGAAAGAATTGAGCGAGCGAAGTTGCTCCCCGTCACTGATATAAACTTTAACATACAAACAATGAGATGGGAGTTCTGCGACTGTTATATCGAGCTCTTATGGTGACGATAGCAAACAGATTGTATTTGACACGGTTAACAGTTCTGAATGTTAACATCTGGACCGTAGTCAATTTTACAAAATGCTTAGGGAAAATTCAAAAGAACATCATTCGATTTGGCAAATCGTTTGCATCGGGAAGCTGATCACGGCTGCGACCCTGGGGGACTAATCCGGCGTCAGAAAACATCACAATATCGCTCGCCGCTGAATTTGCTGACAGGCAATCCTCCACCCGATCGCACGATATGCAGTTAAACTGACTGCTTTAGTTGAACTCACTTTCACGGAATACTTATTTTATACTTGATCGAGAACTCTCTCTCTCTCTGTTCAAATTCTATTCTGTCTTTTTGTTAAGTTTGTAATATGGTTTGCTCAAGTAACTCAATAGTAGGTTCAATTTCATGTACTTGAATGAAATATAGTTCATTATACGTAATATTTTACAACCCCGATTAGTTTTTAATCGTATCAGCGGTTTTATTAAATTGCAAACATAACAGCATAAAAGTATGGATGAAGTACAAAGCCTTTAGCGTGCAGTGAAGTATGTAAATGGTCGCTGCGGCTCAATGACTTATGCTAATTGTGACGAGTACACATCCTGCACTAATAGTCATTAGGCTGGACGTGCATTGCTGCATCATTGGCAAGTACTTATGCCCCGCATTCTTCGCTAAGTAATTCGAGGTGTGCACGCGATCACGCAGTTTAGGCCCTTGTAATGTGCGAATGCCGAATGTCGTTAAAGTCATTATCGCGTACATTATCCGGGTTTATAGACTCTTCGAGGAGTCGGTTTGCTTTTACTAAGTGTAAGCTATGACGTCTATTGAGTGTTATCAGTAAAGACCTTGACAGTAGAAAGTTTTATAAGCACTTTAAAGTAGCTATAAGCCGTAGAAAGGTTTAGTGACAAGTGCATTGGTGAGCTTGGCACAGTTGTTACAGGTGTTATATATTTTTGTCAAGCAAGTTAAAGTAACACATTTTCGCAGATAATTATAATAACTTAACTAAGCCGTCGCTTCAAAACATTCAGCAATAATTAGACTGCCATTTAATTAAATAATTCTGCGGCAATTATCGAAAGCACTTGTTAAGTCTGTTAACAACGATTATCGTTATTCTAAGCAAGGTTCGCACGAGCGGCTTGCAATTAATTTTATGGGCACTGTGAAAAATTCAAGGGCTTTGTAGACAGAAACTTTATATTTTTTAGTAAAGTAAATAAACTTTTTAATAATGTAGCCTGCTGTATAACTTATTAATTTTATGTAATTTTTTCTAAAACACCCAGTTTGAATACCCATATTAAAATTCAGTATTATTTCTGAATGATGTCTCCTTATAACACTAATAATAACGGTATCTTCTGAAGTTTTAATAACGACTTCAACACCCGAGCCTCATTCCTATACAAGTAAAGTAGCATATTAAAGTACTATATTTATTGCCCCCGTTACACGTTGATAGTTGGGAAGTCGGACACGTTAATTTTTACTAGTACCGAGGGAACCGCAAAGCAGAAGTTGGGCGGGAGTGAACTTTCCAAGTTGGTAGTTAATAAGAAAATAACAGTCATAAGTGTTGGTAAGCCGCGGACTGGCCGCGAGCGGGCGGGCGGCGCGCTGCGGGCGGGCGGGCGGCGCAACGCGGGCGGGTTCGCGGCGCGGTGCGGATGGACTCGCGGGCGGCGGTCGATGCGCGGGATAATTACCACCAGCACGCCATTACACCCCAGATTGTAATCGAGTAATCTGTTTGCCTTTCGTGCTTTGGTCTCTGGCTTGCTTTATTTATGCTCTTTTATCTTTGGGAGCATGTAAATAGGGTTATTTGTCTTATTGGAAATTGTGGTGTTAACGTTGAAATAGCACGTTAGCTGAAGCGAGGCGCTCCGCCGGCCGCGATACCATCGGGACTTTCAGCAAATGAAACGTATACCTACTGGTTACTTTTAATTTACATTGCTGTGTCCCTACTTAGTGGAACATTACAAGTGTAAGAATTTTGTGAAAGTATTTGTATTGGGGAAAGTTTTTGTTTTGTAATATAATTGACGACCTCTGTGGCGCGGTGGGCGAAGGTCTGCCTGCGACGCAGAAGGTTACGGGTTCGATTCCCGCCTCGGGACAAATGTGTGTACGATCTGCAGACATTTGCTCAGGGTGTTCTGGTCGTTTTCTATTTATAATAAAAAATATCTATCTATGTATTGTATTATATTATGTATACCAGTTATCTAGTACCCATAACACAAGCTCTGCTTAGCTTGGGGCTAGATAATGCTGTGTGAATTGTCCAGCATTATTTATATTATTTATATATTTATATTATAATTATAATAGGCCCTTGGTTGGTTTTACCTACCTTTTTAGAAGCACTTAGCAGTCTTTGATCATTTCTATGAATAAAATCGGAGCAGTTGCTACTTTCAGAGGGCGAAATCACGCAGCTACACAAATAAACAATAAGGCGTTATAAATTAAAGCTATTTCCAAAGTAATAGTTAATCAGCGATCACGGGACCTGCAATAAAACCGCTCTGTTACGGAGATTGACACGGCATCACACCCTTTCCTTTGACTAAAAATGTTCCTGTAATAATTAAGATTGATATCGACAGGTGCGTACAATGATTTGCAAAAGGCTTCCTCGCGGAGCGCCTGCTATATCGAGCGCCATTAGAGCCCTGCGGAACTTTGTCAAAATATCGATAAGCAATGCTCCCGGAGCCCGACATCGGCTCCAAACAAGTTCAAATTCAATTCCGTCGGTATTTTGGTGTGTCACGTTCGCGCTGTCACGCTGAAACGAACCTACAATAACATTCGTTCACTGAAACGATATTACTTTTTGGTTTGAAAACAACATTATAGATACGTAAGCAGCGTAACCGAACCCGCGGGAATTCGTAAGTGTTATGTTATTCCAATAATCACTTAACGCGATTATGAAATGCGCCGGTTGCCAGGTTCGCCCTCTTTCATATACTTCCATAACGACTAAGCCTCAGGTATAAGTATACTTTTGAAGTACTCAGCGAAGCCACATTTCCAGATGAAAGTAATGCATGTGTACTTTCGTAGTTACAGGCTCTGAATTGAAAACATGCAGCTGCTATTGAACAAAAGTGAAAAACAACAAATGGTCTACGATAAAATGCGATGAAAGGCAACATCGACTGAAACAAGCGCGATTACAGGCCGCGTTACCTCCCGCCGAATTGAAAACAATGTCATTCTGAAAAATGGTTTTCGTTCAAAATGTGAGCGGATTACAAAGATTGAAAACGAGAAAAACGAATATAACAACAGAACGGGCAAAAGCGCAAAATTGTCCCGGACAATGCATATTGCCGAGTGTTCCGTAGACGTCCCCCCCCCCCCCCGCCGACCCGCGCCCGCCGGAACCCCCCACTTCACCTTACGAAATTGCATTTTGATTGTGCCCAGTCGTCTTACACGCGGTTGGATACAATTATTTGGCATTATTACTTTTCATTAGGGCAGCATGTCGGATGTCGCCTGGCTGCGCTCCGCTTCTCTCTCATTTCAATATTAAAAGGATATTGTCGTCTAATGAGCATAGTCATGTATTTCTGCAACAGCTTTAAAAGTATATATCAGTGGCGCAGCGGGCGAGAGTCTGCCTGCGACGCAAGAGGTTGCGGGTTCGATCCCCGCCTCGGAACAAATTTGTGTACGATCTGCAGAAATTTGTTCCGTTGGTCTGGGTGTTTTCTATGTATAATAAAAAATATCTCTATAAGTAATGTATAATATTACGTATATCAGTTATCTAGTACCCATAACACAAGCTCTGCTTACCTTGGGGCTAGATAATGCTGTGTGAATTGTCCAGCATTATTTATTTTATATTATTAACACATTTTCATTTAAGATAATTATCCTTCGCTTTAAAAATTAAATTTATTGTAAAATGAAACATAAAAATCGTTGCGTTAAATAACTAGATCACAGCTCGCTCTCGCGCACATTATGAACTTCATGCTAATTCTTTGTAGGTCGACGTTTTGCGAACTAATTACGAGCAAAAACCACTCATGAACGAGTTACCATAGCGTTCATTTCGAATTGTGCACCGACTTTAGTAACCCAAAGTATCTAAGTTGGTTACTCACTAATGACACTAACTTTTATCATTGTCTTGTAGCACTCTTGTCATAGCTTTTTAGTGGGGCTGTTCTGTTTTTAGTGGGTCTATCTTTGTTTCGCTTTATATTCAAGCATTCTCTTGATACGAAGTTAGTACAATTTCCATTGTAAAAAGGGTTTTTTCAGTTGTGTATTTTATGATTTATGTAGCACACATGCGGCATGTCTGTAAAACATAATGTACATTCTGTACGTGGACGTGGAGCGGCTGAATTTGGTATTTATAGTTCGGTGTTCCGGAGGCGCTGCCACCTTGGCTCGCTGTTCCGGAGGTGCTGCCACCTTGGCTCGCTGTTCCGGAGGTGCTGCCACCTTGGCTCGCTGTTCCGGAGGTGCTGCCACCTTGGCTCGCTGTTCCGGAGGTGCTGCCACCTTGGCTCGCTGTTCCGGAGGTGCTGCCACCTTGGCTCGCTGTTCCGGAGGTGGTGCCACATTGGCTCGCTGTTCCGGAGGTGCTGCCACCTTGGCTCGCTGTTCCGGCGGTGCTGTCACCTTGGCTCGCTGTTCCGGAGGTGCTGCCACCTCTGCTCGCTGTTTGCCAGCTGCGGTCACGCGGCACACGCACACATGCGCATGCATCTATCACCAGACCATGAATACGGATTACCAGATGCCTCCATCGATCAACAACGACAACTAGTTAATTCAAATTGGATCTATCTGTTTTGGTTTGTGCCTCGCAAACGATAATATATCATCTTTACCTGAATGAAGATAAAAAGCTGTTTGTAAAATAATTGTTCAATTATCTTGTAGGTAGTCCCGTCGTACAACGACACGTGTAAATGCGCGTTCGGGCATGCCTGCCCTTGTACAGCATCACATCAAAATTACATTAATCCGGGGAACAGACACAATCGGTCGACCCCTCATCAAAAATAAACCGAACAATAAATAAATAAGCGTACACATACATTACGCACATCCCGTAAATACAAAAAGCGTACCCAAATAAAACAAGAAAGAAAATCCAAAGAACGCGACCCTACAATAATTTATTTACCTTACACCATAAACCGTTGGAACAAAGAGGCACGCACTCGCTCGCAACACTGCAAATGTACGCGAATAAATAATAAATCGCATTTGTCCGTCGGATAAAGGATCGGACAGTGCCTATGAATAGGATCACATGTGGCATCGCAATATACGAGGCGGGCCTCCGCCGCCGCCGCCGCCGCCCCCGCCGGCACCCTGTCTGCTAACTAGAAATATTCAACGATACCATTCTATCTTTCCAGATCAGGTAAGTATTCCCAAGTTCTGAGCTTGTGACACACTGCTCTACTAAAAACAACTTGTTCAGTGCCGTTCATTTTTTATTATTCATTCATAATCATAATCATTTTTATTAAGGAACAAATTATAATTGTTCATGGTTATACATGGAAACGTCATCTGCAGAGTAGAAGTTTTTTGAGAAAATGAAATTGGAAACTATTACAAAATACAAATTTACAATATATGTATAGGAAAGTGAGTTACTTGGATATTAAAGATAACAATTTAGTTTAAAGAAATGTAAAAAGAAGTTTATTCTAAATATTACAAGCTAAGTAAATAATTCATGTTTTTAAATGCTTAGTCAGCCTCTGTTTCGAACCAAAAGTGTGTGTGGTGTGTATGGACTGTGTGTGTGTGTGAGATAGAGTGTGTGAGTTTGAGAGAGTATGTGAAAAATGTGTGCTCCTGGGGACAGAGTCCGGGCAAGAGAAGCTGCCAAGGTGTGTGTTATTATGTGTTATCATTCCCAAATTTAAGCAGCTCCTCGGTGCTATCGTAAAAGAATGACTGTAAATATTCAAGACATTTTATTTTGCATTTGTATAGAGTAAGTGGGTAGAATAGTTTAGTTCCTGATTAAGGCGATTGTAAAAGGTAGAGCTAATATAGTAAAAATGGCGCTGCGCACATTTTGTGCGACTACTTTAGATTTTGCAAACTTTATAATTTCTACGTTTGTCATTAGTAATGAAATTAAATAAAAGGTATATGTGAATGCTTGCGGAGAATAGTTTGAAGTATAAATAGTTGACGGACTGAGGGAACTTGACGTAATGAATATTACTATGTGTTTGTCTTACATTTTAATTATCTAAGTATTTAGAAACTGTATTTGTAAAGAGTGTAAAGTAAATCACTTTTTTTGTAGAGACTTCTGTACTTGATATTTTGTTTTTTGATTTTGAAGTTGTAACACATAATAAACCATAAGTAAATAATAAACCAAACAAATGTGGTTATTTAATAGACCTTATACTTTGAATTTTATTTGGCTTGTTTTATGTCATGGTTGCAAGTGTTTTCAAAAATAATAACAAAGTGGACGTTCTCCCAATGGATTTGTTGAATCTACCATTCCAAGCGTAACCTTGCTTCTCCGTCAAAACTAAACAGATCCGTCAAGTGCGAGTGTAACTCGCGCGCCGAGGGTTTCGAACATTTGCCAATTATTTGCACAGACAATAATAACCTTTAGAAATTTCGAACGGTTTTTAAATTTACTAATCATTTTTGAAAAAATATGGTAATTTTATAGACTTCTCTATATTTTTCCTGTAAAACATAAATCTACCTATATCTACAAACGTTCTATGCATTGTAGATGGACCGATCTGCAATCTTCGGAGATAGCCCCCTATTATAGTTTATACATATAATAGATAGCTCAATTTGTACCTACTGAAAATATCCAGTATCTTTTTTCATTTATTTGTATTTTTTTTCTTTAAATCAGCAATGACGCACGTAATGTAGGTATCATTATTTCAAAGTAGTAACTGAGATATTCAAGAAAGAACGGGGACGGACAGACCGAGACCATAAGGATTTCAGAACCGATCTCGAAACCATAAAAAAATATCATCTGTAAGATCTGTCTGTCTACGTTCCTATTACAATATTGGATGATAATGTACTAATAGATGAGGAAAACATACTTATTGTCCATAATGAAGAGCCATCCATCTTCAATAATCTTTTTTAGCAGAAACGCTAAGCTCAATCACAGCTTGAAATGTCTGTGTTTTGGCAGTCCGAGAATCTGCTTCCGAGCATAGCGGCATGTTGTTTATTTTGGTTTTACAATTCGACAAAAATTCTACGAAACGTAGGATCCTAAGATCTTTAACAATCCGAGCATGGCGGGACTCGTGCATAGCGGAACTCGTGCATAGCGGGACTCGTGCATAGCGGGACTCGTGCATAGCGGGACTCGTGCATAGCGGAACTAACCGCATGGTTCATCTTGATTTGTCACTAGCAGACAAAAACAACAGTAATAGTAATACGTACACTGATGACCATTTCTGTCACCCTTATAGAGTGCATGGTTCGCCTCGATACAGTTGTAACCGCCCCTGTAGGGTGCATGGTTCATCTCAATACTATTCAAATTGAGAATTAGGGTTTTTGCTATCCCAGGCTAAAGGCTACTGTAGCTTCCTTCCCGACTCTAAAATGGAGATAATAATCTCTGACAAGTTTTCTGAATGTTTCGGCTAATTTGTGTTTCATATTATTATATACATATATGTATATACACACACATTGGCTACACATTGGGCCAGCGATACAGTCCGTAAGAGGTCCCAAATATTTTCGATGGAACCGACTAAGATTTCGTGAATTAGTTGGTTAGTGCACACCCGTATTGAGGGTAGGGCGCGGGTTCGAGTCCCGCCGAAATAGAATTTTTTGAGAACTTATTTCATTTCTTAGTGAAGCACATATGTCTGTAATGACTGATAGTCAAGATGTTTTTGTTTATGACATGACAAGTAATGCAGAGGAGTGCATTTCTAAATCTATCTATGGCATCAGATGAATTTTTAAAAAGATGCTGATAAATTTGGCCTTTACGAAATATAGTCGCTGAGACTGTATTAATAATTATTCTAAGAATAAATTGAACCCACTTGGTCTCGCCCGTCGAGTTAGTACAAAGGCCGACTAACACTAGTGATTGCTAAAACTACATAGTCTGTAGTTACAGCTAACATAACATTGTTTAACGATAGCATGTTCCGTTCAATAGTAAATACGGGATCGGAATCTGAACAATAGGACAAAGCACAAGTGTGCTCGGTACGCGATCGGCACAACAACACAACACCGCATTCTGAGAAAACTACGAGCTCAGATACAATACTGCTGAATGGTGGCATGAGCCTGCTTGTGCTCGAGTGTAGGAGTGCACAGCTTGCGATTGCATCAGGCGACACCTACTTGGGAACAGTCAATCACTTTGTCTCGCGAAAGTCTTGTTTTGACAGATAGTCTCATTGATTCGCATAACTTTGTTAAGTTTCTGATGAAGAATTCTAATAAATCCCCTCGAATGATAATAAATAATCATTAAAGTCATTTATAACGGGATATTTACCATGATTCGATTTTTTAGTTTTCCAATATTTCGGCACAGTTTCATGCGCCATGATCACGGAAGAACTAAAGAAAAAAAATCACTTTTACAAAATATACAAAGCTTATAATACCAGACCCCAGAGAATAACGTATTCTTAAAATCTACTGTTTCAGATGTAGGCTCGAGATGAGCTATTGAACCCAATGTCATAATTATTGTAAAGGAAAGGGTTGACTGACAGTGTGGGACGTCATCATAACCTAGGCACTGTGCCGGTCATTTGAATAAACGTCGCGTCCTCGTCCTCGTCGTAGTGAGACGGAATGGCCCGAGCTAACTGTAACATTAACCGTTAGTCGATCCCTGATCACGTGAGCTAATTGTAACATTAACCGTTAGTCGATCCGTGATCACGTTATGTTGGCCACGATTTATATTTAGATACAATAATCATTGTTATTTGGTTTGGATATTTGCAGTGGCATACAGTCGGACATACTGCTAAGCGTTACACACGAGATTTATAGGTACCTATTTAGTTTTCACCCCTGATACTTTGAGTTTCGCATCACTTAACACCCTCTTCATTAATGTTTTAAATTAGGACTATTCTGTTCATCATGTTTTGTAGTATTTTGATGATGTCTTCAAAAGAGAAGACAACATTTCAAAGCTATTTTTTCCTATAGATAGATAAAAAAAAAAATTAACAATAAGATAAGAAATAAAATTATTAAAAAGAAAAGAAGTGTCATAAAAGTGAGTGATTGGCCCAGCTATGTAGCTAATCATCATCATCACCATCAGCCTATTATTAGTCCCCTGCTAGATATAGCCTATAATATAAATACTAGAAATAAACATAAACTTGCTGTGCCCACAACTAGGCTTCACAAAAGTATCTTTTAAAGGGCAATGTATACGCTTCTACAACAAAATTCCTAGTGAGTTGCAAAATCTATCAGTAAATAAATTCAAACAAATTGTAAAAACTTTTCTGTGCAATAATGCTTATTACAAAATATCAGATTATCCAGAAGATAAAAAAGCTTGGGACGGGTTTTGCTTCGAAAAATAATAACTAACAGGCTAAATGTATCTTCGTCGCTTTCCGTGTCTTATTTTAAGAATTTGACCTTTTCTATGTGTACATTTTCGTATTTATGGAAATAAAGACTTTTTGATTTGATTATAGTCAGTAGGTACTTAAACAATGTTTTATAAGTTTGTGCAAATAAATATTCTTCTTATATTCTTATTTGATATAATAAGCCTCCCCTTGAGCGCCATGGCATGTAGCTTACGAAATTCTATCATTTATCAAATCTTAGTGCATACTATTATATTATGTACTTTTACACGTACTTACTAGTTTTATTAGAAACACTTTAATACATTTTTGTAAACATCATACCTTTAAATAATTAATATTATTGTAGTATTAGTAAGAAAAGAACTGAATAAAGTTATATAATTATAAAAATAATACATAAACATTATAAAGAAATAAAATTACAATCAAATTAGCATTAAAATTAAAACTATCATTTACAATAGACACAATCAGGTAGCTCAACTATACTAATCTCCATGGTTCTTGGTTATTCAAACTGGACGGTTGGTTAACCGGATTCGAACAATCTAATCGTTTATTCATATCTAACTAAAAATATCTTTCTTTATTTATGCTGGTGAGGGTTTATGTTGAAAAACAATTTAGAAGGGTAATAAGTAATTGCTGATTATTGTAATCAACAATTATTTACGACGAGTTTATCAGAGTTAAAATGATTCAATTCAAAAAGCCCTAATATAGTAGTTTGTAGATGCGGTATTTGTTGAGCACCAATATAAACCTATAATATTGTGGTGTAATGATGTAACATTCATACACTATACTTTTTAGGGGTTCGAGATCGAAAATCGAGTTACGAAACCCTTAGTCCCTTGGTCTCGTTCTGTCCTTCTGCTTCTTGAATAATACAATGCTAGTGGCGTTTGTAGATATTGATCTATATTTTACAAGAAAAACACAAAGAAGTCTGATAACATACCATTTGGAAAATAATCTAAAAGTGGGGGAGGGATTTCTTTTTAAAAAGGGGTGCTACTTAGCCTAGTGGTATCAAATGAAAGGTATCTGTTTACACATTTCAAAACGGTTATTTTTAATTATTAGTATGTTTCATACTTTCTGAAATATTGTACTGTATTTTATTGTACCGTTGTACTGTTTGGTATTATTTAAATAGCTAAGTGTCTAACTTTAGTTTATATTTGTATTATTGGCAAATGTACGAAACCCTCGGCGCGCGAGTTACACTCGCACTTGACGGATCTTGTTTTGAATAAACATTATTGTTGTCTTTGTATCTAGTCTCTAGTCGCTTTATCGTAGTGTCGAAAGGTCAGTGGACGTGAGAGTACGTGATTTAAATAAATAAATAAATAATGCTGGACAATTCACAATTTAATGTGAGAGGTAAATGATTTGTTCCCAGCAGCGTCTAAACATAATAATAATTATTTTTAATAGTAAGTAAATCGGAACGCTTGTCACGTGGCGCTAATAAATTGGCTAGTGTAACGTTACCGGACCGGCTGGCTTTAAATATTCCGATCGGTGGGCGGAACTTTGTCGTTTCTACTTTTTGCACTTTGTTGTCCGGCTTTAGAATAGTTTTAATAATCGTTTTTAATACCTTACACTAACGGAAACCAACACGTAAAGTATTTTTACAAATTGTTTCATCATAGATTGAAGGATTGAATGAATAATAATGCAACGATCTCCGATTCACCATTTATCCGGCAACAAGGATGGGAGCCGGCTTTGAGGCTCAGCGGCCCTGGAGATGTATGCGCGGTCACGACGCCGTTATTGTACTATAAGCATTTAGTCCCACCTTCACCCTCCAGTCTGATTTAACCCTTAATGCATAGAAGCAGGATTGCTTTTCGAATGGAAGAATGGCTAGAAGCTGCATTGCACCGGGCCAGCAAGCGACAGTGTATTTTCAATACGAGACAATACCATAATTATTGGTATGTTGAGCCCGTCGCAGACTGCGCTGGCAGAATAATATTTTTTAACTATAGACTGTAATTTTCTGGTCTGAATATTTTGTAACTCACAAGGTCTTATTTGGTTTTCAAAGTTTTATGCAGTAGTCTTATATTTAGTCAAAAACAGTTATCGAGCTCACCTCAGGTATTTCTTTAAACGTCGAGTCATGATGTCAAAACGCAGACTGCTCCGTAACTAACGGCGAGTTCCCTTCTACAGTGTTATAGGAAATTCAATCGAATCAAATCAAATCAAAAAGTCTTTATTTCCATAAATACAAAAATGTACACTTAGAAAAGATCAAATTCTTAAAATAAAACATTGACACGGAAATAAAGTGATATTTTTGATTTCGGTCACTTCGGTATGTAGACTAAAGTAAAGAAGCGACGAAGAAACCTTTAGCATGTTAGTTTTTATTTTTCGAGTTGGAGCAAAACCCGTCCCAAGCTTTTTTATCTTCTAGATAATCTGATATTTTGTAGTAAGCCCTTTTGCACAAAAAGGTTTTTACAATATGTTTGAATTTATTTATTGATAGATTTTGCAACTCACTAGGAATTTTGTTGTAGAAGCGTATACATTGCCCTTTAAAAGATACATTAATTTTGTGAAGCCTAGTTGTGGGCACAGCAAGTTTATTTCTAGTATTTATATTATGTATTTCGCTATTTTTAGGAAAGGTTTGATATTTTTATGAGTGTACAACAAGTTTTCATAAATATATTGACAGGGAACTGTCATTATGTTAATTTCTTTAAATTTATCACGCAGGGATTCTCTGGGACCCACATTATAGATTGCACGAACAGCCCTCTTCTGCAGCACAAATACAAATACGGTGTTAATATCTGCAGCGTTCCCCCACAGCAGTATACCATAAGACATAATACTGTGGAAGTAGCTGAAATAAACAAGTCTGGATGTATCCACGTCTGTAAGATGACGGATTTTTTTGACTGCATACGCTGCTGAACTAAGTCTCTTCGATAGCTTATCTATGTGTGGGCCCCATTGAAGTTTATTATCTAAGGTGATTCCTAAGAATACGGTACTTTGTACAATTTCTAACGTTTCTTCTTTTACGTTTACCTCAGCCTTAACTTGTTTAACATTAGGTAGAATGAATCTAATACATTTTGTTTTGGTTTCGCAAAAGATTATTGACACTAAACCAATGTACTACTTTCGAGATTGCATTATTCACATCGTCGAAGTTTGTGTCTTGTCGCTTCATTTTAAAAATAAAGGAAGTGTCATCAGCAAACAGTACAATCTCGATGAATATTACCGAATTTGTCCACAGCCCCGCCGCTGCATTGTACAACAACGATCATATTAAATTTGTCCACAGCCCCGCCGCTGCATTGTACAACAACGATCATATTGAATTTGTCCACAGCCCCGCCGCTGCATTGTACAACAACGTTCATATTGAATTTGTCCACAGCCCCGCCGCTGCATTGTACAACAACGATCATATTGAATTTGTCCACAGCCCCGCCGCTGCATTGTACAACAACGATCATATTGAATTTGTCCACAGCCCCGCCGCTGCATTGTACAACAACGTTCATATTGAATTTGTCCACAGCCCCGCCGCTGCATTGTACAACAACGATCATATTGAATTTGTCCACAGCCCCGCCGCTGCATTGTACAACAACGATCATATTGAATTTGTCCACAGCCCCGCCGCTGCATTGTACAACAACGTTCATATTGAATTTGTCCACAGCCCCGCCGCTGCATTGTACAACAACGATCATATTGAATTTGTCCACAGCCCCGCCGCTGCATTGTACAACAACGATCATATTGAATTTGTCCACAGCCCCGCCGCTGCATTGTACAACAACGATCACATTGAATTTGTCCACAGCTCCGCCGCTGCATTGTACAACAACGTTCATATTGTCGCATTTCTATAACCTCCTGGTCCTTTAAGCCGGATATTGTAGTCGTGCACGATTATACCTCGCGCTCTGATGGAAAAGCTATTATTATATTAATATTAATAGGTATTGTTGTACAATTATAAAAGGAAATTATTAGGAAAAGGCAAACGAACAATGCTCAGTGTACGTAGTTTTCAATTTATTACTTAATTCCAATGGAAGTTTTTCTTATTATTTACTGTACCTAAAAATTCATTGGTAATAGAAGACTGTTTAGACGTTTGTGGAAAATAATTTCCCGCTCGGAATGGCGTATTGGAGCAAAGTCTCCAATTATTGTTGTTTTTTTTCAATTTCAAAGAGATCAAAATCAAAGCTTTGTCATAACATAAACATCTCAATGTTCTTTCTGTAGCTCTCGATCCGGGAACAGTTCCTTTTTCTGCATGAAATAACACGAGCCGTACTTTTCAATGGGGACTTTCTTAGATGTTGAACTCACTTTCGTTTTAGCATACAGATCGTTTCCATAAAGAAAATTTCGCCGCAAAAATAAACCTCGAAACGTCTCCCGCACCTACTATAGATACCTTAAGGAAACGTCTTACCGAAGCTTTGGTTCTACTAAAAGTTATCATCTAACAAAGTAAAATATTGATCAAAGCAACTATCAAGAAGCTTTTGCTGTAAAATTTTCCTAGCTGCTATACCAAATCATAATCTGACTTGAAAAGTTTTGAATATAATCAAGAAATCCCATAAATATCCAAGGGGAAAGACAGATTCTTGTCAAAATAGATTGAGTTACGGAAGCAGTGGTTCAGCGGACAGACACCCGCGCTTCCCTTACCGCGTTATCTCAACTGATTTAAATATTCTTATATTGTAGTTTTCCTATCTCTGGAAAGAATGAGCCTTGTTTACAGCGGTTAGTTTGTTTTTATGAGCGGCGTGATAAAGCGCATGAAATATGGGCGGATTCGCGAGCCAGCGCCGCCCGCCCCCGGGTACAATATACCACTTCAACATAATTACACACCTACACATTTTTGTACACCGTTACAATTACATGTTTAGTTTTCAAAAGATTAGCTTATAGATCATCATCATCTTTGGCCGTTGGACAGACACGAGAGATGACGAAGATCCCATAAGTTCGCGGTTAGTAGTTGCTAGACCCATTTGCGTGTCGGTTAGTATTAAGTAAGTTCTCACCTGGTTGCTAAATGTATCGAAAGTGTTTCATTCACATTGATATTTGCGCTATAAGTTTAACTTTTGTTTTAAATATAATTATTTTAGGATAAACTTGCCTTTCTTGCCCAAGCCTGTCGGACAAGTCCGAGACTGGACGTCTCTAGAGCGATGTAGTAGGTACGGTAATGTGACAGGTGAGTCGCCAGCACATACAGCGAGAGTGGCTTAGTAAGGACGCACAGTAGACGTTGGAATATGGTCTTCTCTGAGGAATAGAGCTTATTCTAACTTGCTTGTCCTTCTGTTTTACGTTGGGATACTTGAATGGCTATGGATGACAAACTATTGTATTTCATAGGCCACCTGCCTATAGGTATATAGGGTGGTCCACGTTAGTATGGAAACAAATAAAATATCGCGTAGACATTCGGCCACCCCCTCGTTTTGAAACATATATTAGTGTGATCTTCTGACGAATTTTCATCTTCCTTTGTTGATTAGAACATTCAGGGTGCTCAACGACTGTGTAGGTACCTATAATATTGAACTTTTCGAAAAATCCTTATAACAGAAAAAAGTCAAAACATTAAGTTATTACGTATTATAAGCTCAAATTTATTTTAATTAATATCAAAACTTGTCGTTACACACATAAAACTTCAAACAAAGCAAGTAAGCAACGTAATAATACAAATTTCAGTACCTTTTGATCAACCTCGGACCCCTTGATAACACAGCTTCGTAACTTTTTTTTCAATAAGTATTAGGTAAGTATACATATTTTGTGCTTCCGTTAACGACAAAATGTGTTTTTTTCATATTATTTAGTTAGTATCATACTAAAATGATTGAATAATAAAATGTAGAAAGATTTTACACCTCTTTCTAAAACCTTTAACAACGTTACTGTGATGTAAGTCATTTATTTATGCCTTTTCCCCTTTTCCACCCATTTTCCTCCTTATATCTAAAGGGACCGCAAACGGACTCCTTGATGTGGAGAATAGAGAATTTTTGCAATTTCTTCTATTTATTCAGGTAACCTAAACTTAGCTAAGTGTCCCGTTTTATAATAATGAAAATCAGCTATAAAATGAGGAAAATCTTAGAACAATGGCCTTTCTCTCGTCACAAGACATCTTGTCGTAGTATAAGACATTAAAAATTATTTTATATAATTTTTTTTTTTATCTTGCTTCATGTCCGGGATCAACCGTTTAGTTGCATCTTGCTGCCCCGCTTCATGTCCGGGATCAACCGTTAAGATTTACTCTTCCATACATGTTGCTTCAACACGCCGCTGCTGCTGTCAAAGGCACTTCAATGCAACTTAGTTGTAGTACTCAAGAACGTGCTAATCTCTTCGGTATGTGTTCTTTTGACTTTCTTTTTGGAATCATACATACTTAAATTAATAAAAGTTAAGGTTTGTAGGTTGTTTGGATGTAGGTAATGGGCTATATATACGGAACTATCATCCCGAAAACCCTAAAGAAAAAGTTCATCGTACCAACGTCTGAGGGAACCTAAGTAATGCACTGTGCCTATATGTAACATTAATTTTAGAGTATTAAAATGTAAGTAATAAATCATAGTCATGTTCATGAAGTACGCAACACTCGTAAACGTAACTTTACGAAGATGGCGGTGCGTGAAGAGCGTGTCACAGATGAATCCATCGGGGCGAGTACAAGATGGCGGTGCGTGAAGAGCGTGTCACAGATGAATCCATCGGGGCGAGTACAAGATGGCGGTGCGTGAAGAGCGTGTCACAGATGAATCCATCGGGGCGAGTACAAGATGGCGGTGCGTGAAGAGCGTGTCACAGATGAATCCATCGGGGCGAGTACAAGATGGCGGTGCGTGAAGAGCGTGTCACAGATGAATCCATCGGAGCGAGTACAAGATGGCGGTGCGTGAAGAGCGTGTCACAGATGAATCCATCAGGGCGAGTACAAGATGGCGGTGCGTGAAGAGCGTGTCACAGATGAATCCATCGGAGCGAGTACAAGATGGCGGTGCGTGAAGAGTGTGTCACAGATGAATCCATCGGAGCGAGTACAAGATGGCGGTGCGTGAAGAGCGTGTCACAGATGAATCCATCGGAGCGAGTACAAGATGGCGGTGTGTGAAAAGCGTGTCACAGATGAATCCATCAGGGCGAGTACAAGATGGCGGTACGTGAAGAGCGTGTCAGAGATGAATCCATCAGGGCGAGTACAAGATGGCGGTGCGTGAAGAGCGTGTCACAGATGAATCCATCAGGGCGAGTACAAGGAGGTCCTCACACGAAGGTACTTGGATGAAGGCGGTATGAGTACGAGCCACTCGTCCACGTGTGTAGAGGCACTCCCGATCACTCAAACCCCTGTCATTCACCAAACGCACGCAATCTTATTAATATATTAATTTTTCTCGTAGGACTGATAATGTACGTAGCTTTCAAGGAGAGATCCCATTCATACATTATGAATGTATGAATGGGTTCTCTTCATTGCTGAATGTGGCTCCACGTTGATACTATGATGCTTATGCTACCAAACGAACTAACTAAACTTATGAGTACAATACAAATATAAGGATTTTTGTTACAGTGCTTACCCGCACTCTGGGCATCACTAAGAAATGAAATAAGTTCCCAAAAATTTTCGACTTCGGCGGGACTCGAACCCGCGTCCCACCCTTAGTACGGGTGTGCTCTAACCAACTAAGCCACGAAGTCTCTGTCGGTTCTCGTCGAAAAATTTTTGGGAACTTATTTCATTTCTTAGTGATGCCCAGAGTGCGGGTAAGCACTGTAACAAAAATCCTTAGAATTTAGCAACGGCAACACCTCTAGTCAAACGAACTAAATGTAACTTTAGTCTTTGAACATTGGAAACTTTAATTGTTTTCTCTGTAGGTGGAGTCACCGGCGCTACAGTCCGTAAGAGGTCCCAAAGATTTTCGACGAGAACCGACAGAGACTTCGTGGCTTAGTTGGTTAGAGCACACCCGTACTAAGGGTGGGACGTGGGTTCGAGTCCCGCCGAAGTCGAAAATTTTTGGGAACTTATTTCATTTCTTAATACAAACATAACTTGTCAAGCCAGATCACATTTTGCAAGCTTATTCTCACTATTTAACCGATTTCAGGAGGAGGTTCTATGTTCGGCTGTATGTATTTTTTATGTGTGTTCTTTGATTACTCCGTTAGTTATGGACCGATATTTAAACGCTCGGGCGCCAGACGAGGCGGTCCTGGGCCTCAATAAGATACTTTCAATCCATTTACGATTTTCTGATTTTTCCCTTACTTGTGCTATAAGACCTTGCTTCTTGCCAAATTTCATGGTTCTAGGTCAACGGAAAGTACCCTATAGGTTTTGTGTGCATGTGATTCCCTTGGAAAAACAACAAAAAATAGACATAAACAGCTGTAACTTTTGATTGCGTTGACTTAGAAGTTTGGTTTATATCGAGGCTCCAAGAGGTTATAAGCCTGCGTATATGATGTGAATATCAACTCGATAACTCCACACGTTTTTGAGAAAAGTGGGTTGACAGACGGACAGACGGACAACAAAGTGATCCTATAAGGGTTCCTTTTTTCCTTTTGAGGTACGGAACCCTAAAAATGATGTCAAAGTGATCTCATTAAAGTTTGATCCCTGAATTTTTTTTAAGTGTGCGATAAAAAGTATACAAAACTTCATCACATGATAATTTTAAAATTTGGTAACAAGTGACCAGTTTGGAAATTGTTGCCATAGCAACGGTTGTAACTGAACTAATTCAGACTCAAATTTCAGCTATAATAGTTTCGTCAGAAAAAAATTAGATCGCGCTATCATGGTTTTCATTATTTACGAATTTCATGTCAGTTTATCGTTTTTTAAAACGCCAAATTTTATAAAAATTGTTCTTATGAACCTCGGAAATAATTTGACTTACTGACATAAATTCAGCCTTTAGTGGTAGTTTTAAAGAACATTTAAAAACAAACATAAATAAAGTCATACTTAAAAAAACAATACACAACATCCAGAGAACAAAACGTCATCGATACAAACAAAGTAGTATGAATAGCCCGCGAGGGCGGCCGGCTGAGCTGACAATAGCCTGCGAGGGCGGCCGGCCGGCTGAGCTGACAATTCACGACATCTAGAGAACAAAACGTCATCGATACAAACAAAGTAGTATGAATAGCCCGCGAGGGCGGCCGGCTGAGCTGACAATAGCCTGCGAGGGCGGCCGGCCGGCTGAGCTGACAATTCACGACATCTAGAGAACAAAACGTCATCGATACAAACAAAGTAGTTTGAATAGCCCGCTAGGGCGGCCGGCTGAGCTGACAATAGCCTGCGAGGGCGGCCGGCCGGCTGAGCTGACAATTCACGACATCTAAAGAACAAAACGTCATCGATACAAACAAAGTAGTTTGAATAGCCCGCTAGGGCGGCCGGCTGAGCTGACAATAGCCTACGAGGGCGGCCGGCCGGCTGAGCTGACAATTCACGACATCTAGAGAACAAAACGTCATCGATACAAACAAAGTAGTATGAATAGCCCGCGAGGGCGGCCGGCTGAGCTGACAATAGCCTGCGAGGGCGGCCGGCCGGCTGAGCTGACAATTCACGACATCTAAAGAACAAAACGTCATCGATACAAACAAAGTAGTTTGAATAGCCCGCGAGGGCGGCCGGCTGAGCTGACAATAGCCTGCGAGGGCGGCCGGCCGGCTGAGCTGACAATTCACGACATCTAGAGAACAAAACGTCATCGATACAAACAAAGTAGTATGAATAGCCCGCGAGGGCGGCCGGCTGAGCTGACAATAGCCTGCGAGGGCGGCCGGCCGGCTGAGCTGACAATTCACGACATCTAGAGAACAAAACGTCATCGATACAAACAAAGTAGTTTGAATAGCCCGCTAGGGCGGCCGGCTGAGCTGACAATAGCCTGCGAGGGCGGCCGGCCGGCTGAGCTGACAATTCACGACATCTAGAGAACAAAACGTCATCGATACAAACAAAGTAGTATGAATAGCCCGCGAGGGCGGCCGGCTGAGCTGACAATAGCCTGCGAGGGCGGCCGGCCGGCTGAGCTGACAATTCAAGACATCTAGAGAACAAAACGTCATCGATACAAACAAAGTAGTATGAATAGCCCGCGAGGGCGGCCGGCTGAGCTGACAATAGCCCGCGAGGGCGGCCGGCCGGCTGAGCTGACAATTCAAGACATCTAGAGAACAAAACGTCATCGATACAAACAAAGTAGTTTGAATAGCCCGCTAGGGCGGCCGGCTGAGCTGACAATAGCCTGCGAGGGCGGCCGGCCGGCTGAGCTGACAATTCACGACATCTAGAGAACAAAACGTCATCGATACAAACAAAGTAGTATGAATAGCCCGCGAGGGCGGCCGGCTGAGCTGACAATAGCCTGCGAGGGCGGCCGGCCGGCTGAGCTGACAATTCACGACATCTAAAGAACAAAACGTCATCGATACAAACAAAGTAGTTTGAATAGCCCGCGAGGGCGGCCGGCTGAGCTGACAATAGCCTGCGAGGGCGGCCGGCTGAGCTGACAATTCCGCCCAACAACGATAAAACTCGATAAGTGGATAAAAATTCGCGAACGGAATAAATATCAACGAATACTTTTTGCTCCGTCCTCGATCGTTATTTATTATTTATGGAAATAGACCTGGTACTGGTACTCCGACGGGAAGGTCGTCATATTTTTCTTAAAAAAGTAATGCCCCTTCTGCAGGCGTACGTTTCTCATGCAAATTTATGCGATCTGTTTTTAAACCGATTGCGATTCCTGACGAACAATCCGACGGATATAAATATAAATGGCACTAATACTAAAGTTACATGTCCTCGGCACGAGAATCGTAAATTACAATCGGTAATGTCTGATAAGCTTTTTGATGACTGTTCTTTGAATACTTGAGGCAGATTCAGGCTTACTTACTGCTGACGACGAACAAGGCTGCATCACCCGCCCAATTATATTTAGCCTCAGTTCTAGGATACCTATGTGGTTTTAATAAAGCCTGTCGTTTTATCTCATCGGTGATAATGATTTATTTATTTATAAAAGTCCACAATTTAATAGCAATGATAACAAGCTAAGAACAGAGGGAGAGAGAATAAAAGTAAAAAGTAAAAAAAAGTATTTATTACATTAACAAAGACAGACAATTACATCAAGTGCACATCCTTAACCCGGCGAGCATGTGGTCAAAAAAGTTACATTGTGTATATGGCAGGGGGGTATGCCCTACCCAGACTACAATTTACGCTTTTGTAGTGTTTTGTTCAGAAATATTTTATTTTCAAGCTTGTGGTTGTTGAAATAAACTATTTTTAGTGAAGTTAAGAAACAAGTTAATTGTAATCAGATAGTTATAAAGCTTTTATTTATACAGTGAAAAAATCAACGAAATTAGACTAAACTATTATGAACTTTTGAAAAATTCACCAAACAAACAGAATAACGTTCTCTTTAGTTGAAAATTATAAAACAATGGTATCTTTAAATAAAAGAAAACTAAAATTAACTCTTCTATGACATTAAATTAAATCAGGGACTTATTGAAGATCATTACAATTTTGTATAGATTTCCAATTTTGTAATGATCTCCACTTATATCTCGCCCAGTGCCTCGTTCTGCACATAGGTCACGCTACCATCCCCTCCCGCACTTCCCTCACACCAGCTACTCAGCGGCCCAGTGTTGCAACTTTGATATTTCAAGAAATATCGATACTTTTGTGACACTGTGGGTATGACATACCCTGCCACTTGCTCGCCGGGTTAACTATGTATTTATGAATAAAACAAGAAAGGTACCTATCGTATTTAGGAATTAGGAAGATAAACATTTAACGTATAAAAGAAGAAGAGTAACAATATTTATGTCATTTGCAGACAGCTATTAATACCAAGTATTGAAGTTGTCTGTTGATGTCTTCACTAGGCTAAGCCTGTATCGCAGAAATCATAGATGCGAAAATTTTGAACATTTATGGTTAATTTGTTACGGACAGTTTACTGTGAATAATAACAAAAATAAACAAATGAAAAAGTACTAAATATCACAACATTAATTTTATAGTAAGTACAGTAGTATATTAAATTGAAAATGCTGCTATGAATGGGTGTAGGGTCTTCGCGGCGCGCTACGCTGCTACGCTGCTACTAGGCACTACGAGAGTTGTGTAGGGCGGGCAAACGAGTGGAGGCGCGGGCGTCGTTAGTCATAGAGCAATGTAATGTGGCGGCGCGTCGTGTAGATCATTTGCGAAGTGGCGCTGTTTTGCGGAACTACACGATGACAAACGCCAGGAAAATTACTGCTTTTCACGCTACAAATTGCTTATTTCCAATAGAGTTTTTTCCTTGATACCGACCCACTCAGATTTTACTGTGGAAAAAATACAACTTTCCGCGATATTGATAGTATATTGTTCTTTTCCTTTGAACTTTACCAAGGAAAGTTTGTTCTTCACCTCATGGTCCTCTCCTCTTCCCCCCGGACCGCGAAAGCGATAAGACGTGCCAACCCGTTAAAAACTTTTTTAAATAAATTCATAAATAATTCGAAAAATCAGCTTCTAAAATTCGTTTGAAGTACCAGGCGCCCAGAAATACAGGGAGTCATCGTAACGCGCGGCCGCAGAAAGTACGAGACAACAAGACGCGTGCGACAAGTACGGAAGCAGCTCTGCAAGCTACGCTGCGCTTGCGCGTCATCACAGAGTACGTATTATATCATCTGGCACACGGCATAAGCGAAAGCGATTTTGCTAGTCTGATTCAAGGTGAAAAGACGAAGCATCTAATTAGCACCAAAAATAATGGACAAATATCTGGTAGACAAACGACAAGTCGACAGTTCGGGAAATGAGGCTAACAATGACAAGAATCTGGATGATGAAACGACACCCCCCAGCTATGTATTTTTGCGTGGGAGAAGAGACAGAGAAAATGAATGGGATATGGAATTTGCTGATTTTAAGACCCATATAAGTGAAATGATGAAAGCTTTAATGGCTAAACAGGAAACTGAACTGAAAAACCTCTTCAACCCTACTTTGACAGACATTAAAAAAACAAATTTAAGTATTGAAAATTCCATCGCTCTCCTATTGAGCAGAAATGAAGAGCTAACAAAGAAGGTAGAACTTTTAGAAATACAAAAGAAGAAAGATTATGAATATATAACAATAATGGAGAAAAAAATTGAAGACATACAAAGAATGGAGAGGAAGAATAATATTGAAATGAAAAATGTGCCAAAACGGAAGACGGAAACCAAAGAGGATTTAATTGATATGGTGGAGCGACTAGGTAAATCCATCAACTGCAATATTAATAAGTCAGATGTTAAAGATATCTACAGAGTACGAGGGAAAAAAGAAGGACCAACTAACACACCCATTATAGTAGAGTTCTCCTCCACTATCCTAAAGGCTAACGTTCTAAAAATGAGCAAGGCTCACAACATTAAAAACAAAGGAAAGCTCTGTGCCAAACACATTGGCTTCACTAAAAACGAAGACACCCCGATTTTCATCTCAGAACAACTCACCATAAAAGGATCCCGACTGTTTTACCTCGCAAGGGACCTCGCGAAGTCGAAGAGTTATAAATTTTGCTGGACCTCGTATGGTCGGGTCCATGTAAGAAGAGACGAAAACTCACCAATCATAACTATCCACTGCGAAGAACAGGTGAACAAGCTAATGCAGACTTCATGACTAATACACACATCAGCACAAGTTCTGTATATCCTACTAATACGTAAATTTAAAACACACAAAACAATTGCTCATCTTTCACACAACATTACACACATACCACACACACTTCACACACACAACTGCACTAAAACACACACACAATTATACACTAAAATTAGATCAGGATTTGTCATTTTAACATTTGAACGTTGTTTTGCCATTTTTATATGCAATGTAGATCAAGTACTAGGTATAACTGAAATTAATCATTATACTTTTTATGATGGATAGGTCAATTGAAATTTCGGAGGAAATAGACAAAACGGAAATCGCACTCTCATTTGCGTGTAACATTGAAGAACTACCAACCAGGATGCGCACTAAATCTTCAGACATCACCATACTATCTCAAAACATAAGAAGCGTCTATAGTAATATGAATGACTTACAAGTAACACTAACTGAACTAAAATTTGAAGTAGATATAATCGTTTTAACAGAATGTAGACTAAAGGCAACTAAACCTATACCCTCTCTTACTAACTATAACACATTCGCTACGACTAACCATCTCAACCAAAATGATGGTGTGGCTACCTATATAAAAAACAACCATAATGCCCTTGTTAAGGAGATAAAACTAGAGCATGCTTCATGTTTACAAATAAATATTTATTCGACAGTAATTCTATGCATCTATCGGTCACCCTCAAATAATAATGCCCAAACCTTTATACACTCCTTAAGTAGCCATCTTAATGAACTGAAATCATTTGAGAAATTAATTGTAGTAGGAGATATAAATATAAACATCTTACCTAAAATAGATGAACGAAGTGTTGATAGAAATAACCGACTAAACTATCTGGACGCTTTGTCTACTTATGGTCTTTTACCTGGTCACCACCTACCTACTAGAGGAGATAATTGTCTTGATCATGTAATTCTTAAACTAAATTTATCTAAATATACTGCCACTATAGCTGCTTTAAACACTTCAACTACTGATCATCTTACGATTCTATTAAAGTTATCAAAAGTTAATAATAATTCACATGTCAAGAAAACTAAAACTATCACTAATCTAGAAAAGGCTGTACAAAATTTACAATTAGATACCAATGACCTACATGACCTACTTAAAATAAATGACCCTAATTTACTATCAACAATATTAATTACTAAAATTCAAAAATGTATCACAGATTGCACTCAAACTATAACTATTCCTAGGAGTAGACGTATTTTGAAACCTTGGATTACACAAGGTATTCTACGATGTATAAAGAATAGGAATAATATGCAGAGAAAACTCAAGTGTGATAAGGATAATGAGATACTAAAAATTACATATCGAAGGTATAGAAACTACTGCAATAGATTAATTAAAGCCCTTAAAAGAAAATATGACAGAAACGAATTAGCTAAATCTGCTAACAGCAGTAAAGCATTATGGAAAACAGTTAACAATATAACACATTATAAAGCAGCAATTACACCAAATATGCAACTTCTTAACATAAAAGATACCTCATTAGAATCCATAAACTTTGTAAACACTTACTTTTCTAGTATAGGCGAAATTTTAGCAGAAAATATAACCAAGCACAATCAAAATTTACAAGTAAACATTAACTTACCCAATAATAAAGTCTCCTCTTTCGTATTATTAGACGCGGATCATGATGAAATAAACACTACAATTATGAATCTGAAGCAAAATAGCTCTCCAGGGCATGATGGAATCCCGTCCAGCTTTCTAAAACTCTCAAAAAATACCTTAATACCTATCATTTGTCATTTGGTAAATATTTGCTTCTCCCGTGGAATATTCCCCAAAAATCTGAAACAATCTTTAATCACACCGGTATTTAAAAGTGGGGACAGAGAAGATATAAGCAACTATAGACCTATCTCAGTTTTGCCGTCAGTCTCAAAAATTTTGGAAAAGATACTAAACAACAGACTTATAACTTATCTAACAAGATTTAATATAATTTCCGAATCACAATTTGGCTTCAGGAAGGGTCTTTCAACTGAAGATGCAGTAACAGCTCTTTGCAATAAAATAGTAGAAGAAGTTGACAGCAGAAAAAAATGTCTGACTGTGTTTTTAGACCTCAAAAAGGCCTTTGATACCGTCTCTGTCTCCATTCTAATTAAAAAACTGTACAGGTTGGGTATAAGGGGTACTCCGCTAGCATTATTTGAAGACTACCTTCATGATAGAAAGCAAAAGGTAAAAATTGGGGTAGTTACCAGTAGTGATGAGCCTTTGAACTACGGAGTCCCCCAGGGGAGCGTATTGGGCCCTACCCTGTTCCTAGCCTATATCAATGATCTTTGCGACTTGAAAATTGACAATGGGCATATTATATCTTACGCAGACGATACTGCTATTGTTTTTACTGGAACGACGTGGGACGACGTTCGGGAAAGCACTGAAAAAGGTCTACAAAAAGTATCGAAGTGGTTAAAATCAAATCTTCTAACACTTAATGTATTAAAGACTAACTATATATGTTTCTCTATGTACAATAACTCTCAACCTGATTCTAACTTCAATATTAAAATACACAACTGCAACAATAGTCCATCCTGTAGTTGCCCAATTTTGGATAAAGTAGAATCAACAAAATACCTGGGTATTGTAATAGATCAACGCTTATCGTGGCATGCCCATCTAGAAATGCTTATGAATAGAACCAGAAAGCTCAAGTATATATTCAAGACCTTAAGACATGTAGCATCACCAAAACTTTTAAAACAAATTTATGTTGCACTTGCTCAATCAGTTTTAACATACTGTATTCCTATTTGGGGCGGGGCTACAAAGATGAAATTTTTAGATCTCGAACGTGTTCAAAGGTCTTTACTCAAATTAATGTTCTTTAAACCTTATAGGTATCCTACCGAGTTGATTTACTCCAATTCCGAAACTCTGACGGTTAGAAAACTATACGTGCTATTTACTGTACTAAAACTACATAAGTCCCTGGACTTCGATCCCACCAAACTAAACAAACGAAGATATAAAATTGTAACATCTAAAGCCCAATGTAACTCAGAGTTCGCAAAGCGACAGTATACAAGCCAATCTGTACACTTGTATAACAAAATCAATCAAATATTATGCATGTACCCCCTTAACAGCTTCAAATGTAAAGCATCCTTATCCTTTTGGCTACAACAGTTAAATTATGACGAGACTGAAGCCCTTATGGAAAGATTGACATAACAATCTATGGTAAATCTCATTCGCACACACACACACACTCACACACACTGTTCTCCTGTTGCCCAGACTCTCAAGAGATTGGAGCCTCAGGAGAGCAATCTACACAACTACACACACAGACATAAAAACACACACAAACACACACATACAAACACACACACACCCTCGCACATACATTATACACAAAATGGTCTCCTGTTGCCCAGACTCTCAAGAGCCTGGTGCCTCAGGGGAGCAAAACACATACACCCATACATCACAAACATACTTACATACACACACATACAACACATCCTTTAATATGAGCAGTAATCAAAAAAATTGTAATTGATTTTAGTCTTAATTTGATTCATAATTTATCGTATGCAGATTTATATTATAGTATTAATTTTATTTTGTTACATTTCATGATAATATACCATAATTGATACCATAATTAATTCAATAATTTATACAATAATTAGTTTAATTTTTTTTTTTTTTAAATTAGAAACGCTAAATTTTCCTTCCTTGGACCATACGTTAAAATTTAAAATGTTATTGTTAGTGACGTCAAGTAAATTTTTGAGTCCTACCCTCCACTGATTTGTACTTATCTTACTTTATTTTACTTTGATTGTTTTGCAATGTTTTGAAATTGTAACGCCTTTAAAACTTATAGGTACATATGTAATTTAGAACGTGGAAGAGCGAAATCACCTATCACAAGTGTTCTATAATACTTAAAAGGTGATTTCATTTATGAATATGACTATGTATCTTTTATAACTGAATAAAACATTATTATTATTATTATTATCATGGTAAAGTAAGACTTCGCAACTCAACCGAAGTAATGAGGCCGGAGTCTGCCGAGTAAACCTCTTACTTGAGAATACCTAAATTGCATCTTGTTTCTCCGCTAAACTAATTGAATCTGATTCCCAGTTCAACAGTTATAAATTAACGTGAATAAATGTTTCGAAGGCTGTGTGGGAACGCAAATAAGTTCTGCGCCGCAGAGCCTCCGCACGAGAGCCATCTTAGCCTCGGGACATCGCATGGGCAAGTATGAACCGTACGCAATGTATGTTCACGAAAATACCAGAAAATAATCTGGACGGTTTTTCAAAATAATGTTCGTCCTGATTTGTCTGGTTTTAGCTTAGCTGTTAAATGCCATGTAAACATTGTATTCGCCTATATTAACTTTACAAGTGCGCGGAACTTAGATAAAGGGGCATATTGGAAACAATCATAAAATGTCATTGCTGGTATGTCAGGTGTAGGTAAAAGTTACTGTTATTTTCAGTCAAGTGGTATTTGATGTAGCATCCATAGCGCCACAACTGTGCCACCATGCACATCTCCTTGAGCAGTAGCTGTGAGAGCACGCACCTCTCCGCGCGCCGAATCTGGCAACTTCCTGTGAACTTTTGCACAAACTTAATCAAAGTAACTTTATCTATTTCGCCGAATGGCTGCTTCTAGTTACTATTGTAAATTGTTATGTTTCATAGTTTCTCTCATCAGTTATTTATTTTTAATCAATTTTAGAAACCAGTTAAACGTAAAGGTGAGCAAAATTACTGAAGCATATCTTGAAATAAACTTATGGAAGATGTAAAAACTCTTTATTTATTTATTTTAATGTATTAATCACAATAATAACATTACAGATTATAAACTCTTGGGAGAAAAGTTTCGAGCGATTAGAAGTTGGTGAAAGGTTTATAGTAAAGTATCGTAAACTTTATCTGTCAGTAGAAAACTTGCTGAGCGTGTTTGGTTACGTCTTATACACTCACAAATGTTTACTAGGGTACCATTTTGGAGATTTTTCAATGTTTCACGACTCCTACGGTCTGAAAGATAGGGCTTAGTCAAACGCATGAAATTTACTTTGTAAGCAATGTTTAGAAATGGCTTCGAACTATTTAATATTTGAAATGAAAATTGTTGAAAGGGAATGTAAGCGATATAATAATTATAATATACCTAGTATCGAGGTAAGCCTTTATTGCTGTTTGTTTATATATTTAAAATATTTTATTAACTTATTACTAACACTAATCATATAATGTTTGTTATTAATCTAAATTGACGATGGATTCTCTGTGACAGTTTCAATTGACAAAAAAAAAAAAAAACATTTCATTTGAAATAGGCCTCCTCTAAAGATTTCTTTAAAGTCTTATCTTATGCTGCTCGGATCCATAGTCAAGTGGACCGGGTATTTTCCGAATATCATTTTTCCATCTTCTAATTTGTCTTCCTAGACTTCTTTTGCCATCTCTGTTATTGAGTTTGTCCATTTCTCTTTTCTTTATCTAACCACGTCTACCGTCCGGTCCTGTCAATTGCCATTTAAATGTTTATAAATTTGTTTATTAATTGTACGTATTATGCGCATTTTAATTAAGTTTTGTTATTTATTTATTTTTATATCACTCTCGTTTCTTCTTCTTACTTCTACGGTAGGTGCTACTTCATAAACTGCCAAGTTATAATAAGCGCTAGGTACATTACATTCAAAAGTTATCCACACAGCAATGATCACTTCATCATCTTGATATATCTGTAAACATTTAGTTGTGTTGGACATACGATGTAATCAGGCTGAGGGCTGGGTGGTGTGCTGCAGGATTCAGTGGAGTTGTGTAAAGTGAGCCCATCGGCATCATCGTACATCACGAGCTGACAACCGCATGAGGACGAGGGTCGCCCGCAAACCTAATGCGAAAATGAATTATGATCCCTTGTAATAGGACTCGTTATTAAATCATCCGTTTGACTACCAGTTCCTGAATCAACAATTGTTTCAAACTTTAATTGCATTTGAAGCTTTTTTAGCCTACGGTTTAATTGGATTTTAATGTGGTTTTAAATGCCAGCGGAATCGAAAAATTACCTCATGTTGCAGACTCACTTTGAGTTCTTATTCTTTACAATAATTATGCGTAGCTTGAAGAATGTACAAGGTTTATCGTGAAGGGAGCTCGATGGAATAAAGGCAACGAATGACCTCTCGTTCCGGAGTCGAAACACCGCGCGGAAGAACTCTCCATTGACTTTTAAAAAGAATTTCCCTAAACAAAGCGTAATTAATATTTAGCATGACAATGCGAACTACTGAAAAGGACGGAAGTGCTCGTATTGCGCATAATTCTTATCGCGCTTTGTTTCGACAATTTGATATTTATGCTCAATTTACTTTTGATCTTTCATTACCTTTTTCAATTCTATCATATTTCATTTTAGTCATAAGTTACGATACCTAACGAAAATTAATTCTAAAAAATAATACAGAAAATAGGAATGTATTATATGTAAGTGAATGTTGCCACTGCTCTCACCAATATTATTGTGGAAGCAAGTTAAACTGGGTCGTATGCTGATACAGCGCTTTGTAAACAAGAACCCCGAAATCAAACAGTTTAGTCAAACTATTGTACAAACTGACAGACTGACGCGATGGGGAGCTCCTCACCTTATTGTACAAACTGACCGAATGACGCGATAGGGAGCTCCTCACCTTATTGTACAAACTGACCGACTGACGCGATAGGGAGCTCCTCACCTTATTGTAAAACTGACAGACTGACGCGATGGGGAGCTCCTCACCTTATTGTACAAACTGACCGACTGACGCGATGGGGAGCTCCTCACCTTATTGTACAAACTGACCGACTGACGCGATGGGGAGCTCCTCACCTTATTGTACAAACTGACCGACTGACGCGATAGGGAGCTCCTCACCTTATTGTACAAACTGACCGAATGACGCGATAGGGAGCTCCTCACCTTATTGTAAAACTGACAGACTGACGCGATGGGGAGCTCCTCACCTTATTGTACAAACTGACCGAATGACGCGATAGGGAGCTCCTCACCTTATTGTAAAACTGACCGACTGACGCGATAGGGAGCTCCTCACCTTATTGTAAAACTGACAGACTGACGCGATGGGGAGATCCTTACCTTATTGTACAAACTGACCGACTGACGCGATAGGGAGCTCCTCTCCTTATTGTAAAACTGACCGACTGACGCGATGGGGAGCTCCTCACCTTATTGTACAAACTGACAGACTGACGCGATGGGCAGCTCCTCACCTTATTGTAAAACTGACCGACTGACGCGATGGGGAGCTCCTCACCTTATTGTACAAACTGACAGACTGACGCGATCGGGAGCTCCTCACCTTATTGTACAAACTGACCGACTGACGCGATGGGGAGCTCCTCACCTTATTGTACAAACTGACCGACTGACGCGATGGGGAGCTCCTCACCTTATTGTACAAACTGACCGACTGACGCGATGGGGAGCTCCTCACCTTATTGTACAAACTGACCGACTGACGCGATGGGGAGCTCCTCACCTTATTGTACAAACTGACAGACTGACGCGATGGGGAGCTCCTCACCTTAATACAGTCCTGGCTCTAGCGGACTTTGTAAAACAATAGCTTTGTAAATGAAGTGTGATCAAGTAGTCAAGTCCCAGATGTAGAATGGTTGACCTGCCAGTCCCGGTCTAGTAAAAATAATGGTTAGTAAAAATAATTTACTGAATTTAGATAAACGTTTATTTCCGTTTTATAAATGCTCCTAGAAAGGAAACGTCACTGAGCTCGTTAGCACTAAAGGGTTATAAAATTGCAGTCCTTACATTCAAAGTCGATTAAATTGACCGTTTCCGGATGTAGATATTGTCAGAGTCGATCGTTAGGCACGATGGAGTGCAAGGGGTTGAAAGGAAAGACGTTCACTGTTATTGTTCCTTTAGTGGAGCTTTAGTGCTAGAGAATAATGAGAGGACTCTCTGCTCTGCGCAAGGAAATATCACACTTCTGATAGTGCACGGAAAGATATGTTAACAAATAGCACAAACTAGAAACATTTCTGAAAGAACAGTGTTTCACATAAAGTGACAAAAACAACGTCTATTTCTATAAATACAATAAATGGTTCAGGTGTCTTTAGGTGTAAGCTTCGAAATTTCGTTAAAGAAAAAAGAAGTTTTTTTCATAAACTTTTGATTCATTAGCCAAACCACTTTGACTTACAAACCAATCTACTCCCTATATGCTCTTAGTCAGTTCCATTTTTTTCTGACCTCGTCGGCGTTAGCGCTGCATCCAGCGCTAAGCTGAAGATTCGCGCATTGCGCCATGGCGCTCCCTATGGGAGGCATATGTCCAGCAGTGGACATAGGCTGATGATGATGATGAAAAACGTTCTAAGATTTTTATTGAACCCTTCTGCAAAGACAAGGCTTAAGACAAGACAAGACTGAACTTTACTTAATTATAACTATATCAGTAAAAGAAGATAAATGCTATTATTTAACTTAAAGATGAAATGTATGCTTGTAGATCATAAATAAGCCTTTTTTTTATTCAGATTTTACAACCTTTTGACAAAAATATGTTTAGGTCGGTTGACTAAGTAACAATAAAAAATCTTAAAAGTAAACACAAGTAATACTTCTGGAAATTAACAAAACAAAATAACTAAAAAAAGAAACGAACAAATGAAATACACTACTTAACTAATTACCTATTTACGTTAAAATCTCCTTCTACTTACTGCTAAATTTTGAAAAAAATTCGTCCCATCCTGGGAAGTAAGAACTGATGATGGACAATATACACATACTACTTGAGAAATAAATCTACAATTTAAAAGTTTTAACGCTATAACTTCAATATTCAAAAATGAAGTGGGCATACCTGCACTCTAATAGTTCTGTGTGTGAGTATACCCACTCCGCCGTACGAGTCGTCGCGATCCTTTCTGTGTTCTGTGTGGTAAATTATTGTGTCCTTTTTTTATTCAATTCACGTCTCACTAATAATAGCTATTATGCACTTATGTTGAAATAGCATACACTCAAACTCAGTCTGCTTTGGCTTGATGGTCCGATTCCACTGGACTATATTGATAAAACGTTGACTAAAACAACTGCTATCCATTTGGGAAAATGGACAGGATTTTATCAAGATAATCCCCTAACTCTAACAATACACACAAACAGTTATTAATTTTTTCTTCCAGTGATTTCTTAGATCTAAATATTTCATTTAATTTATTATACAGTCTCACAAAACGAAATCTTTTCTCCTTCTTAGGTTTTTCTTTGGTTTCTTCTACTATGTTTCTCCAACTTTCTGTTTCCATCTCATCTTCACTCTGATTTTGATAATTTTTCTTATTCGCTTTCTTCTTCTGTTTTTTCTTCGGTGACGGCCACTCAGTTCTAGAAACTTCCTTCGCAGAATCGTTTCCATCCTCCACACTACCGGCATCCTGCCGTGACAGTGGTTGTGATAACAGTGCGTCTCTGTACTTTCTAGATTCTAGTTGGACAGATGGTTCTGTAACATCCATCGATTCTAAATCTATCACGTAGTCTGTTTTGACCTTTCTTGGTATATCTGACAAGCTTTCTTGTACATGTGGTTTCCGTCACGCATTATTATTCTAAAATCTTTTTCTTTGTGGAAAACCGGACACTTAGACTTCTCGATCGACATGTGATCGCCTTTTCAGTTTACGCATTTAAACTGCTTAGTTTCACAGTTTGCATGGTTCCGACCACACTTTGGGCAAAATATTTTGTTCAACGGACAAAACTTGATTCTGTGCCCAAACCAGAACATTGTGCCACCGGGAATATGTAAGGTTCCACTCCAAACCTACAACCATATATGCTTCGACATATGGAGGTATAGTGGTACCTTTGAAACAGAAGCGAACTGTTTCGCTATCTACCCATTTGCCTTCTATTGTTTGCCGTTTTAATTTTAACCGATTAATTGAAATGATTTCGTGTTCACAGTCAAATGTTTTCTTTAATTCTTCATCCTTGATCTCCAAGTTTACTCTCCTGACTATTCCGTAACGCATATCCATGTCTTCCATCCTTTGGCATTTAAAACCTTTCAAAAACTCTTCGTTCCTCATTAAGGAGTCCGCTTTCTCTTTGTTTTTAAACGAAATAATAACTTTATAGGTACTTTTGTACTTAATTTTTATTATATCCTTAATCTCCAGTCCTCTCAATATTGGTTCGGCAATGGATCTGTCGATGTTACATACACGTCGTAGAACTCATAGGGGAAGGGGCTGGTGACCGCTGTTGATCCCGGATTTCTATTGTCTTGCTATTAGTCGTATCGCTTGACCTTGATAAATTAACACCACTCTTGTAACGTCGGCGCTTTGGTTTACTTATCCGCCGATCACTGCTTATCACTTCAGTAAACTCCAGAGTCGTGTCTACATTACTTTCCCCGTTGAGTGTCGTCAAATTATTCAGTCTCTTCAATCGTAGTACCGAACTGTCGAGAAGATGTTTTCCGTTGATTTTACAAAGTCTTTCTCATCGATAACAATATCTTCCACCTTGGCCTCCATCGTGGCAGACACTGCGCGCGCGCGTAGTGCACAACAGAAAAGAATAAACGAAATACGTGCACTCTTCGTAGCGATCGGCGCGCGACTGTGTATAAGCCTTTAGATAGCTATTCCCACGCAAACGTAGTACATTATCATGTAATGGAGCTGTTTTGTTTGTTTGTTGAGACTCATTCTGTTACTGAATGGTAAGAATAACAATCCCTACATCTTATCGTACCCTTTTTGGATTATAAAACAGCAAGAATTTTATAGATTATTTATTTTAAGATTATTTTAGCCAAGAATTTCGGTTGGAGTATGCCAAGTTCAAACAAACATATCTCAATCATATATAAAAAAAATCCCAAACATTTAAGAAGTTCCTGATTTTTTTTTGTGTCTTTTGAATAATTTAACAAATTTATTGCAAGTTTTTGTTTGTTGAGAATCGATAGATAATATTTCTAAGAGAAAAATAGAGTACCTAACCTGTCCTTTAATACCTAAAGACAATTGATGAATCTAAGATATTCGTCTTCGTTCAAACCACTCGAGGAAAGCGAAATTTTAGATGGCTGCCATATTTAGAGGTTCTGGCGACTATTTTACACATGCCTATTCGTCTATAATTTTAGATGGCTGCCATTTAGAGGTTCTGGCCACTATTTAACACATGCCTATTCGTCTATAATTTTAGATGGCTGCCATTTAGAGGTTCTGGCGACTATTTTACACATGCCTATTCGTCTATAATTTTAGATGGCTGCCATTTAGAGGTTCTGGCCACTATTTTACACATGCCTATTCGTCTATAATTTTAGATGGCTGCCATTTAGAGGTTCTGGCCACTATTTTACACATGCCTATTCGTCTATAATTTTATCGAGTCTAACCTGTTTCAGTGACTGCTATTCAGGAGACACCCTGTATAGTGTATACCTGTATCATCCTACAGGTAGTTGTAGAAGCTGCTTTCGTTCTATGTCGCTCGATAACCATCGATTCCTTCCCTTGGTCAGTCCCATTCGTAGCTTGCGCCTTTCCAATCGAATGATGTATAGGTACAGGGTGTAGCGGTAGATCGCCCTCGTCCCTTCCACGTGGGTTGGCTCCACAGTTGGCTCACACGCCGTCGCGCCGCGCCGTCCTCATTAACACCCCAATCAGCACTCCGCAATCCAAGCGCTAATATGGACCACCACCATTTTGTTTACATAGGAAGTTATAGACAGCTTGATCACTGCGTGTTTAATACAGAATTTTTGTCTTTTCAAACAGCCACATCTGGCTCCATTTATTTTAAGTAATTATAAAAACTTTATTAGGAATAGCAATATTTTTAAAACATTAGAAATTATCTCAAGCTAATGTGCCGCTAATGGTAAGAACTGTACCAAAGAAAACATTGAATCAGAGCGTATGAGTGGAATGGTATGAATTTGAATTTTGAAAGATTCATTTTAGAGAGGTTGAACGAACTTCGTTAGGTTAATTAATATGCCCTTATTCTACTGAGATCAATTAGTTGTCACACGTATACAATCTAAAATGTACAATTATACCAGCTGCTTATAATAGGTCCACCTACTTTATACATCACCCTGTCGTTTTGTTAGTCCGTAGTGTAATTATCCCGGTGAGGAGTGACTCCAGCGCCTCCTAGTGGTTATGCACGTAAATTGGAACCACTGATGGAAGACCACACGAACCAAACTTGTTGGGATCGAATAAAAGTACCTTTATGGTAAGTAGATGTTGAATTTTAATTCTTGTCAGTTACGAGTATGTGTAGATAAGGTTTTTGTACTACAGTGCGTAAGCCCTCGAACTCTGGGTTATCTCTAAGAAATTAAATAATTTCCAAAAAAAAACGATTTCGGCAGGACTCTGTCACTCTAAATGGTTATCGAATGGGTTATCCAATACATGAAAGTAAAATATCGGTTGTAGATAAAGTTCACGTCAGCTGACGTCAATGCCGTTGCTCTGTTAGTCGGTGGTCGAAGGATGGTCATTCGCATGCTGCAATAAAACAACTAGATCCGCCATTTTTGTACTATTCATTAAAAAATACGCAATATTGAGTTTTTCGGTATGATTTTCCAATTTTACAAGCTTTTTATTTTATTTACCAAGTTAGTTTGTATGTACGTACATGTATCATGTACATAATGTGTGGGACTAATCTTGTTACTGAATTCTATAATTCAACGTGTCTATATCCGCTATGTCTATATCCGCTATGTCTATATCAGCTATGTCTATATCCGCTATGTCTATATCCGCTATGTCTATATCCGCTTTGTCTATATCCGCTATCGAAATCGATTCAGCTGAAATCTGAACTCATCACTTATGACAATTCACTGTTATGATGCCATTGAGCTGAATGATGAAGACTGAAGGAGGAACTTCTCAACAAAATGACGTAAAACCGTCGAGTTTAGGTTCGTTGGATTTTTCTACTTGAGTTGTAAATAATGACCAGGGTCCTGATAGAGGAACTACTACATGAATATTATTTTCGATTTCGTACATCTGATTTTTTTTTAATTTATACTTTTTATTAGTAGCAATTGATACTGTAAAGTTTTAGCCTTCAATTGTTTGAATGCGTTGTGAAATCATTAAAATAAATGTGAAAGATCAATTAATCAGGTGGACATTAGGTGGTGTGCCCCGGCCGCGGCGGCTAACGACCACGTTCCTTTCCTTATCCTAAATAGATCGGCACAAAGAGCTTCCGGCTCCAAGTCATTGGACACAACATAATACTAACGTACAAATGTTTCGACCGTTAAAGCTTTACCAACAATCTTAAAGCGACCAACAAAAAGCGGTAAAATAATTTCTGACGAGTCGTTACATTAGTATGGCTTTCATGGAAAATCTGTCTAGGTATACCTGTCATTCAAAAACCTGGATATTTTTTACTTGCATCACAAAACCTAAAATTCAAAATTCAAAGTGCTTTATTTCCTTTAGACCTTACAGGACTCTTATACACATCACATAACTCAGATTACATAAGGAGGAATATTGGTTTTATTTATTTAAAATGTAGGAGATACAGTAGTAATGAAATAAGTTCCCAAAAATTTTCGACTTCGGCGGGACTCGAACCCGCGTCCTACCCTTAGTACGGGTGTGCTCTAACCAACTAAGCCACGAAGTCTCTGTCGGTTCTCGTCGAAAATCTTTGGGACCTCTTACGGACTGTAGCGCCGGTGACTCCACCTACAAAGAAAACATTTAAAGTTTCCAATGTTCAAAGACTAAAGTTACATTTAGTTCGTTTGACTAGAGGTGTTGCCGTTGCTAAATTCTAAGGATTTTTGTTACAGTGCTTACCCGCACTCTGGGCATCACTAAGAAAATAAACTTATTTCATTTCTTAGAGATGCCCAGAGTGCGGGTAAGCACTGTAACAAAAATCCTTAGATACAGTAGTGCGCTATTGACTTGAACAGGAATCCACAGATAGATACATTATAATGAAACTTAAAGGTACATAGGTAATATACCTACTTATTGCAACTAATTATCAGCTATAACACAGTTTTATTATTTTTGTACATTATGATACAAGTGCGGTAAGTTGAAAATTACAGCCGAGGCGATATTGCTAGCCCGAGCCGTAGTCGAGGGCCACAAGAAAGCAGAGGCTGCAATTATCAAAGCGCACGTGTGTCATACGACGTTTTATAACATATTTGCGAGTAAATAAATAAAACTTTCGAATAAATTTTCATAGGCTTGTAACTATCTATCGGTCGATTTTTCGGGCAAGAGGCTTAGAGTAGCCTTTTTCGCTGCCTCTGAGACTTCTGGCGGTGTTGAATTAATAATTTTCATCATTACTTGACGACATTTTCAAGTAAAAACAATACAGCGAAAAGAAACACTTCTTCACAAATTAGTGATACGCGCGCATCAGCGCATTTTTTTAAGGCAAAGGCACAAAAACAGCCAGTATTACTAATAAAGTAAATTAATATTTTTGTATTTTGTTACAGATAAATGCTTGTATTTTATGGTCAATAATTATTAAATTAAAGAATTAAATGTTTATTTGTTATATTTTATATCCTAAAGTTAATTTTGCAATACACATACAATAAACATAATTACAACTAATATTTACACTTACATCTATTTACTAAAAATCTAAGCCGTCACCAGAAGGCAGAGTGCCCAGAATGCTGGCAGCATTGCCACGTTGAATGGCAATGCTAATTCGTTGACCGAAATAAAAACCAGCATTCCGATCACCTGTGGACTCTATTAGTAGTTAGTATCTAAAGTTAATAGTTTTATTCATAAAATGTTGATCACTTTTCTGACATAAAAACTCTTTGCTTAGATTTAGAAAAGTACCGTTCGTTTTAGACCATAGACATAGAATTTTTTCACTACAGACGGAGCATCTTGATAAACCGTGCGTTTTACATTACATTACCGCACTAGTGCGTAATGAGATACATTACAGTATTGAAATTGGTGCAATAAGAGTCCCTTTACAAGCAAATGTGTTATAAAAGTATATAAAATTGTTACGTCATGTATAACTTAGATCAAAAAACAATTATTATATAAAAGTTCACATTAGGATACGAAATTGAAGTTAGAAAAGTAAAACCAACTAAAATCATCAATTACCTCCATAAATTAATGAAACATAGCACAGAGAAAACAAAATAATACATAAAAAAATAACGAAAACTTACATCTTTATAAAAAAATAGATAAAAAATAATAATTTACATGAACGCAATGTTATCAAATGCAGGCTGGCAAACGTTTGGCCGTCGTCGCCATACAAACACGGAATTGTGCTAGTGATCCCCCAGTGGAACTATTTAGCGAACTAGAAATCATACAAAAAAAGAAAAACTTAAACCCGAATAAAGCCCTGGATCCAGGTCAGGTCCAGAGCTATTTTCGAATGAAGCTTCTAAAACCGCAAAATATATTCTAGCAGGCCCAAGAAATTAGGAGAATCCAATATAATGCTTTTGTACAAGAAGGAGATCCGGAAAAGAGACGTAAACAACTATACCGCCCAATCAACTTGCTTCCGACCATCTACACACGCAACATGCGTAAAACGGATATAGTCACTAAGCGAAGACAACCAACCAGCAGAGCAAGCTGGACGTCGAACAAGGTCTTGATGATCTTTGCACAATAAATTAAAATATAAGGTGGTCCCAGCAGGAATGCACTTTTACTTAGTCAAACATTTCTGAACAAAACAGGGGATTGGCGCGGGGAGGGGGTCTGTGCGTAGCTGGGGAGGGGGTCTGTGCGTAGCTGGGGAGGGGGTCTGTGCGTAGCTGGGGAGGGGGTTTGTGCGTAGCTGGGGAGGGGGTTTGTGCGTAGCTTGCTTTTGTAATGTTAGTCACAATAATATGTTATTTCACGGGGTGGCAGCGTGCGTCTTGTGCACGAGCATGTCAGCGTGCGTTTTGTGCACGAGCATGTCAGCGTGCTTTTTGTGCACGAGCATGTCAGCGTGCGTTTTGCGCACGAGCATGTCAGCGTGCGTTTTGTGCACGAGCATTTTATAAATAAATTGTCAGAGGACTTTTTCGGGTTTAATATTGATTACACACCAGTGAGTGTTGGAGGACTCTTGATCACGCAATCACTTGATAGATTACACAGAACAGGATCATTACAAAAAGTTAAACCTCGCGGCGAACAGTCTCATGCACCGACTATCAGATATAAACAATTTCCGCTCCAAGTGTGAGATAATGCGTTGTTAAAGTTAGTGTTTTAGTGTTTAGTGATGTTCTTGCTGTTACTTTCATATTTTCTGTAATTGTTATGAGTTTTGTTAACTTTCATTCATATCTAAATGTATGACACACACAAAATACCTTGGATTCTAAATCGGAGTTATAGTTATAATACATAACAAATGAGTCTGGGCTTTTGAAATTGTCTGTGAAGTTCTGCGTAAGAACCTATATTGTACATACCTACGCAGAACTTCACAGTCTGTGACACAAAAATATTGAAAGAGGCTACCAACATAGAATGTCTGAGGGTTGGAGCGAACATCGGCTGCCTACCAACCTTTTATCTCTGTCTGGATTTCTTTTAAACATAGTCTATTTTTGATAAAAACCAACAATCGATCTAAGCCTTCGATGTCACTGAATCAATTTGAATAGTGATCCGTCCAGAACATATTTCATTAAAAATACGCCTAGCAGAAAAAATCAAGTCTTTTATGAAAATTTATTCCATCAGCTCGCCTGATAATATAATAAAAAATACTCTGTAGCCGCCGAGTGCATCTTGAAAATTGGAATCGCTATTCTCTTGTTCTATCGAGCTAAATGAAGATTTCGAACAAAAAATCTTTTGACTCTCTTAACACTAGACAAGACAATTATTTGTCGTTTGGGAAAAGCTGAAGAAGACCTACGTACCTATTAAAAAGGTAGTTTATTAAGGGCGGTGCAACACACGGAGAGCCGTGGCGTCGCGCCGCTAGCACGCACGCGCGCGCGGCGCGGTGGTCAATTACGTGCAAG
Source organism: Eupithecia vulgata (assembly GCA_946478455.1). Taxonomy (NCBI): domain Eukaryota; kingdom Metazoa; phylum Arthropoda; class Insecta; order Lepidoptera; family Geometridae; genus Eupithecia; species Eupithecia vulgata. The sequence continues at coordinate 591,796 of OX297862.1, read as the reverse complement.
GTTGTGTATGTCAATCAATATGGATGATTGATCGATAGATATACGAATTAAGACTACTAACATTCCCGTGTCTCTACATTTACGAAGTTGCAGTTTTTGTTAAAAACAATCCCAACCTATTCGAAGAATTTGCAATTGGAAGTCGGTCTGAGGGCAGATTACGCAATGTGCCATACAGAACAAAATTGTTGCGTTCAAGTCATCGAGTTAGAATACTAGTTCAAGTGTATTTTGTATGGCACCAAAAATATATAATAAAATCCCAAAAGTTATTCGTAATTTGTCCAGTAACCAATTTAGTGTTAAACTTAATGATTTTCTCATTGACAAAGCTTATTACACAGTGAATGATTTTTTAAATGACCGTATTATTTGACATTTCCATATTCTAATTGCAACATTATTAACTATGTATCAAATGATTTTATTTTGTATATTATTTTATTTATTTTTATAAGTTTCACTTTTGACATGTTCATCTTCTGCTGACATTAATAATTATTACCTATAGAATATTATTTTAATTAAATTTCATAATTAGACATTGATCAGTATTTAATTGATCGGAAATGATAAGTATTGAATATAAATTACAATATTAATGCATGCTTCTAAATAAAATAAAATTGTTTTGATCGTTAGTTCCAATATTTTGTCAATGTACCTATGTATAAAAACATGTTTGTACGCCTAAGCGGCAGAATCCAGCGCTCTACCATAAGTCTTATGTACTGACTGTAAAATTACCTGATTCACAAACAATAAATGAATTAAGTATTATTATACTTTTATTATTATATTTAAATGTCAAAAAAAAACAAAAAAATCAACCTTTATTACAAATTTCATCCTCGATCCGTTCAGCCGTGCTGGCGTGATTGAGTAACAAACGTCCATCCATCCAAACTTTCACATTTGGAGTTATAATATTAGCGTGATACCGTTTGTTACACATAAACCTACCCACATGTCAGTAAACGGCAGTGTTCTGAGAAGCTTTCTAGTCAAAGTGATCAGTTAGAGAGAGATGGAGAGGGGAGTGACGTCGCGATTGAGCGATGGGCTCCGGGGATGCACAGATTGGATTATAGTATGTAGGCATATTTATCATTTAATTTTCAACTTTCCATAGTTGGCTATAAACTTCATTATCCGTCGCCGAATTTAACACCGACGAACGAACTACAAAGTTCTTACTAACTCTGTTACCTAGTTCAATGTTGATCTCATTTTTGAAAGACCTAGGTACTTAACCCACCCCGAAATCGTTAGCCACGAGGAATCGCAGCGGACAAAAATAAGCACCTAAGCTTAAAATAGGAAGATTACGATCCATTATTTTTAAGGTGGCATTACAAAACGTTGCTCGCAAGCGTTTTAGGGGGTTTTATAAAAGTCGACGGCTAAGGGCCATCGTCCGTGCCCTATCGAAGGCTCTCAGCGGTAACGGCCCTCGGGGCGGCCCTGGCGAACTAGGCCGGAGTGAGAGCCGCGCACCTACCGACTCGCGCACCACATGGAGGCTCACAATGATTCCACCCACATTGTCCCACATACACTCCGTATTTAGAACTGAGAATAAGTAATTTGGTTCATTGAAACAAAGATGGCAAATGCTTGATGCTTATTGATCCTGAAACCATTAAAGCTAATAAAGTTGTTTGACTTGACAAAACCAACACTTCGCCTCCTAGCAGCAACATAATTCTCTGAACAAAGCAAATGCGTCGGCTAAAACGATACCAAGTGATCAGTCTGGTATAAAACAGCACTACTGCGACGGCTAAAACGATACCAAGTGATCAGTCTGGTATAAAACAGCACTACTGCGACGGCTAAAACGATACCAAGTGATCAGTCTGGTATAAAACAAAGCTAATGCGTCAGCTATAACGATACCAAGTGATCAGTCTAGTATAAAACAGCACTAATGCGTCGGCTATAACGATACCAAGTGATCAGTCTGGTATAAAACAGCACTAATGCGTCGGCTATAACGATACCAAGTGATCAGTCTGGTATAAAACAAAACTAATGCGTCGGCTATAACGATACCAAGTGATCAGTCTGGTATAAAACAACACTAATGCGTCGGCCATAACGATACCAAGTGATCAGTCTGGTATAAAATAAAACTAATGCGTCAGCTATAACGATACCAAGTGATCAGTCTGGTATAAAACAACACTAATGCGTCGGCCATAACGATACCAAGTGATCAGTCTGGTATAAAACAAAACTAATGCGTCAGCTATAACGATACCAAGTGATCAGTCTGGTATAAAACAACACTAATGCGTCGGCCATAACGATACCAAGTTATCAGTCTGGTATAAAACAGCACTAATGCGTCGGCTAAAACGATACCAAGTGATCAGTCTGGTATAAAACAGCACTAATGCGTCGGCCATAACGATACCTAGTGATCAGTCTGGTATAAAGCCCTGTAAAGTGGCACACGCACTCGTTCAAAAGCCTGTATAACACAGGAGCCGGAATGTGAACAGTTTCTCGCCTTTTTGTGCTTTTTGCAGCTTCTTCAGGGTCCCTCGGAAACGGAGCGGAGGAACAGGCGGGAATACGTGTCAGCTACAGAGTCGCGGAGCGGAGGAACAGGCGGGAATACGGACGGATCAGCTACAGAGTTGCGTGAACGTGTTCCGAGGTTGTTGTGTGGTGTCCTTGCGGATGTCTGTCTAAATGTTTCCGCTCGTTTTTATGCACTCAGTAGGTAAGTTGATCCAGAGTAGTGCAAAGGTACTACTTCAAAAATAACACATTTTATTAAGCAATTAATAAAACTTAGTGTCCTGATTTTGTTGTACCTTTGTCATTTCTTTCCGTCGGTTAAATAAAAAAACATTACTCCGCCTATCATACCTCCAGTTGACCTACAGATAAAGTATTATACCTCCGGTTGACCTACAGATACAGTATTATACCTCCAGTTGACCTACAGATACAGTATTATACCTCCAGTTGACCTACAGATACAGTATTATACCTCCAGTTGACCTACAGATACAGTATTAAACCTCCAGTTGACCTACAGACACAGTATTCTTATCGATCCTTTGTTCTTTTATATAAAGTAAGTAAGTATCATTATGATGTTCTTGACGAATAGAAACCAATATAAAATGTTGGCTTGTCTTTTCGCCATTCAAATTAACGAACTGCAGGTTCGACAATATTAATGTTCCTAAAATAAAGTATTCACTAGATGAAGAGCTGACGAACAAAACCGGACTTGACCCATAAATGTTTTTTTTTTTACAGGAGAGGTCTAAAACCGATATAATCAAATGTTAAGTAACTAGCTTCTATTTTATGCATACTCGTAGTATAATCAAATTGAATCCCGGTTTTGGCTTTAGTCCATTATTATTATTACCTCTTTTCTTATTTTTTTAAAACAAGTTGACAATTTTGCTTTTGAATGAAAGTCAAGAAGACAACTCTGCTTTTGAATTATTTCTTTTAGTTCAATTTAAATTTATTTAAAACTACTCAAATTGAGCATCATCATCATCATCAGCCTATATTAGTCCACTGCTGGACACAGGCTTTCCCCAAGGAGCCTAAAAAAAACAAAGAAAAAATTCAGCCCAGTCCTATGAATATTGCTTCTTATTTTTTTCTCTTTACATTTGCTTTTATGATTCATTTATTGTTTGTGAATCAGGTACAGTCAGTATATAAGACTTATTATAGATCGCTGGATTCTGCCGCTTAGGCGTACAAACATTTTATACGACGACATATTACTAATAATCAAAACAGTATTATTTTATTGTACAAGCATGCATTAATATTATAATTTATATTCAATACTTATGATCTTAAATACTGATCAATGTCAAATAATAAAATTAATTTTAAATAACATAGTTACCTACTTAAATTAATGTCAACAGAAGACGCATATGTCAAGAATTAAATTTAAATTGTTAAATTAGAATGAACAATGACTAACAGAATTTTTACAATTAGGTATGATTTAAAAAAGATAGAAGAAATAATTAAAATAATGTTCATTTGTTATCAAATTTAAGTTACATGGTCAATTAAAATATGAAAATGTCAAATAATACGGTCATTTAAATAATCATTCACTGTGTCACAGCTTTGTCAATGAGAAAATCATTAAGTTTAGCACTAAATTGGTTACTGGACAAATTACGAATAACTTTTGGGATTTTGTTATATATTTTTGGTGCCATACAAAATACACTTGAAAGCAACAACTGTGTTCTGCATGGCACATTGCGTAATTTGCCCTCAGACCGACTTCCAATTGCAAATTCTTCAAATAGGCTGGGATTGTTTTTAACAAAAACTGCAACTTCGTAAATGTACACGGAAATGAAAGTAGTTTTAATTCGATAAAGTGACTTTTACAGGTCTTCGTAGACCACGAATTGCTCTTAAGCAACGATTTTGGGCTTTGAATGCCTTAAGGTTGTCCGTCGAGTTCCCCCAAAACAAAATGCCATATCTTAAAATTGAAGACACGTTTCCGTGATAAGCATTGAGTGAAGTGGATAAATTAGATACTTGACGTAACTTAAAAAGGGCATAAGAGCATTGTTTTAGCCTTCTACATAATAATGTCAATATGATGTTTCCAATTTAACTTATTGTCAATGTTAAGGCCTAAAAACTTAGTAGAAGTTACTTCAGTTACTTTGGTGCCGAAGTACCAAGTTATACAAGATAGTACCAATACCAATGTCAAGATTAACATGACTTCTTACGTAAACCTTTAGTTTATCATCGACCTCTTCTCGTCTCCTTCCCATCCATTTTTCTCTCGTTTTAGCTCACCGAAAGATCAACAAATACGTTAGGCAAAGAAAAACACAAACAGCTGATAAATGGCAAAACAATCGATAGACAAAGTCGCGCAAATTAAATTTTAATGCCTAATGCTTGATGAAAATATGAATTGGAAATCTCAGATAGACGTAGGTATTAAAGAAATAAACAAATTCTTAACTGCTCTAGGACAAGTAAAAACGTCACTATCAGTACTTCGTTATGGTTTGGTAATGTGGGGCAATGGCACGGACAAAAACCGAGCATTTTTAGTGCAAAAAAATGCATCAGAGCTTTATGTGGAATCCCGCCTGATCAATCTTGTAAAGGATCTTGGTTTGCTGCCTCTACCATCGCTTTATGAAGTTTCAAACTTTGTAAGGAATCATGGATATTTGTTTGAAAAAGCTTGTGACATTAATAATCCTAGGCCATTGCCTAGGATTATTAATGTCACAAGCAATAACCCTATTCCTATAGAATAACCCTATTCGGGTCTCTACATTTAGAGACCCGAATAGGGTTATTCTAAAAGAACCTTCAAAATCAGCGAAACATCAAAAAAGTTGCTTGACTATGTGTGTTAAAATTTATAATAAGTTGCCTAATGAATTTAAATTATTAAATGATTATTTATTTAAAAAGAAATTATTTAACTGGCTAAATGACCCTAATTTTTAAAACAGTAATGAATTAATTAATTTGAAGCCTAGAGTCTAGGCTTAAATTAATAATTGATTTCTAGGCCCTAGACATATTAATTAATTTCATGCTATGTAATAGTGAAACATGAACTCACAACCTTGTACTTAATCACCTTTGCATATCATGTTTTGAGCAATAAAATATCTTTATCTTATCATCCATAGAGTTAATATACCACTGAACCACGAAGGTGAAATTCACAGATAATGTGAAACTGCCAGTGTTGACATCGTTATAAAAAAGTTTTTGATGGACATGAGGTATAATTTCATAATAAAATAATATAATATTGATTGAAAATCAAAATCTGCATCCAGCCGACCAAGTACAAGACCGATTCTGCTTGTTTTCAAACAGAAACGGTCTTGTACTTGTACAGTTTAAAAAAAAATGCATTTATAATAACGCCGCCGGTAAAACGCCGGTGATAATAATTTGTTAGTAAATAAATTATGCTTGAAAGGCACATAAGAAAATTGCACGGGCTGGACAGGTCCGGTTTTGTTCACGCTCCTCATATACTTTTCCAGATACTTATTATCAGTCAATCTTACAAACTGAGATCGGATCCGTGACACCACACCGACATGAAATGTCATCAAATAGATAGCTACATTCCAAAGGTTTGGTCTTTAGGCAAACTGCCTCGATCACAAAAACCAATGTTCAGTGTTTTCTTGCCGCTATTGTTAGTTTTTTCATGTTCACAGTTCTTCACGAGCTATCCATATCCTATCCTGTAAGGTTGCGGTTCGATCAGCGCGGCTGTCACTTCCGCTGTCAGCGCTGACAAGACGACTCTGTCGCAAATGCATCCGCCAGTCCCGAGTCGAATATTCAATGAGAGGCATCGATTTTCATTTGTATCATTTTTGTTTCGACCCCAACATTGCTGTTGCGTGATGCAATGTGTTGTAGATGCGAATCTTGCAACTATGTTAGTTGACTTCCTCAAGTACATGGTATCTTATTTAGTCTCAACTATTGTTCAGTTAGAACTATTCACTATTTAGTCCATTAGTATTTGTCCAGCATATGTACATGTACTTACCTATTTAGTCTGTAAAGATGATGGCAAACGTCCCGGTGTGTAATGGCATGTTCAGCAGTGGACGTACTTACGTGTGCTGATAAAGACTCTTTAGTTTTAAAATGAAAGAAACCTGCTTTCTCTTCTCAAACGACGCACATTTAGATACACCAAGCCTTGAGCATGTTGAACATTGAAAGAGTTTTGTATACATGTCATATATCTTCGTTGAATGTTGTGATTCCCGAGAGCCGCCATTCCGGCGTTTGTTCCGGAAACGGGAATAGAACACAATCCGGTTCCGGCCGGCCGCCGCCCCGCGCCGGCACCTGAGGAATAGAACACAATCCGGTTCCGGCCGGCCGCCGCCCCGCGCCGGCACCTGAGGAATAGAACACAACCCGGTTCCGGCCGGCCGCCGCCCCGCGCAGGCACCTGAGGAATAGAACACAATCCGGTTCCGGCCGGCCGCCGCCCCGCGCCGGCACCTGAGGAATAGAACACAATCCGGTTCCGGCCGGCCGCCGCCCCGCGCCGGCACCTGAGGAATAGAACACAATCCGGTTCCGGCCGGCCGCCGCCCCGCGCCGGCACCTGAGGAATAGAACACAATCCGGTTCCGGCCGGCCGCCGCCCCGCGCAGGCACCTGAGGAATAGAACACAACCCGGTTCCGGCCGGCCGCCACCCCGCGCCACCCCGCGCCGCCCCGCGCCGGCACCTGAGGTATTCACAGTATTTTAGTGCACCAATCATGTTCTTTTATTTCCTACGAAACTCACGTATTACTCTTTGTGCGTCCATCGCGAATATGAAAGCCGATAAACCGACTGGGTACGTAACATGCAAAATGTAGAGTGGGATGCTCTCCTTTATTATGAGCGGTTTTTCAATATTTAAAGTCAAACCACAATGCGCATTGGCGAGTCTGCAGGCTGGTATTTTAGCGATGAATACTAAGAAGGGAGAGAATATCTCGACAAGCTGGAACATGGTGTAGTGAATAGCGGAGGAGCCTCGCCGTTAATCACGGAGCCCTGGGCCGCGCCGCGCTGTACATTAAACATCTCATTCTCGGACTCACAAAGGACCTGTCGAAGGCAGGCGCCTACAAATTTGCACAAGTGTCTCACTGCACTGGCTCCGGCTTCCCACCACAATACTGAAATCTCTTCAGCTCGAGGAAGGATAATTTAATGGTTAAGAAGTCGACTATCAGACTATCACTTCTGAGTTCTGATAAACTTTCACATGCTTGATATATTGTACTTTCCGTCTTTTGTTACACTTGACATTGGCAATTGTTACTAAACAGTATAATACCTACATTATATTATATTATCAGTACTTTTGATCACGCTTTTATATCTGAAGTCAGTAAATTGCTTGTTGTTTTGACATCACACAAATGTGGTACAGGAAACAGAATCCTCAGTGCGGACAGACGGACATCTTGCTACAATTACAGATTGACTCTAAACTGTGGCAATTAATGTAGCGTAGAGCGACCGCATTCACACCTGAACCAGGGCAGCATTGACGCCGCTACTGGTTACCATCTAAGACACAAGTCAATAACTATAGACTCACATACTAAGCACTAAGACAAGTCAAATTTACACGAAAAATTATGTATTACTAAATCTACACTAATATTCTACTCTATACTAATATTAAATACGCACAGGAAAGATTTGTTTCAATCGACTATGCCGAAACTACATAATCGATTTCAAAAATTCTTTCACCATTAAAATTTAAAAATACTGTTGTTGGCTTTCAACAGATGGTATCGTCAGGATTTGTTAATAGTTAATAATATAAGTTATAAATGTTGGCTCATTAGAAAGTACAAGTCAATGCGCACACACAAAAGTAATGAATCCTCCGCGCGTTCCTAAACAGTTTTGTTCGTAAGTGAGGCAAGATGCGGTATGCGGCAACCTACAGGCCCTCGACACACTCAGCCGCGCTCTCGTCGCCTCCGCCTCGACTTAATAACACCCTTCGACATTTACACGAGGTGTCCGACAACCTAATAGCACCCTTCGAGATTTGCATGAGTCAACCGGCTCCGTAATAGCACTCTTCGAGATTTGCATCAGTCGTTAGTCGCTGCAGGTGAGACGACTCACACTCCATTGTAGCAACGCTTTGTCTTAAAACAGGATTACGCTGGAACAATGAAGGTCGTGCTATTATGTCATTATCGCTATGCTATACAGCTGTACCACAAACGGTTCGCTGAATAGATTCCGTATAATTTTGATTGACACGAGTTTAGATGCTGTAATGTTTAGTTGTTATTTCTCGCTATTCTTCCCTTATCTTTTCGCATCCTTACAGCAGGATTAATCATATAGCCGTATTCACGATCTCACGAACCTCCCGCACTCCTTACTTGTACAAATATCAAGAACGTTTTGTTGGCGCGCGCGAGCGAACGCACCTCCAACGAATGCAACTGGATAGCAGCGGGGTGCGGGGTGCGGCACGCAGCGCATAAATACCACCGCGCGCCTGCAAACGCTCTCTTGCGTCATTCGACGCGTGCCCAGTCAACACGCCTCCTACATACATTCCGTCTAACTCTGTACTGTACAAATTTGAAGATTATAAGCTGTAAAATCTCTCATCTTGTCATTTTAATTTATGTCCCATAGCCGACACGTTTATTTCTTTAAGCTTACAAAATAAGCACTTAGACAAATCAAATTTTGTATTTAATAAACAGATTTATAATAAGTAATTATATTATCAAATAAGAATCAACATGTTATTGATTTTGTCCACTTCAGTCCGGAGTAAGTATTGGAGTAAACGTATCAAAAAGTAAAGTTTAGGATACCTAGTAGAAGTAGCAGACACGTTGGTCGGCTGAACAAACATTACAGCATTAGCTTCCAGTCTCTCGGACAACACAGATTCATCCGCTCTCGAGAAGGGTCGCAGACATCCTTCTCCTAAACCTTTTGCGTATGTGAGATGAACGGGTAAATAGGATCCCTCCCGTTTAATATTACACTCTGTATGTGATATCATCATCTAGATAATTTTGCGCGTGGTGGAGTTAGATTTGTGGATTTCGCGGAATCCCGTTTTCTGCGAAAGTGTGAACTAGGAGTGAGGCTGGGCGGCTCGGCGCGCGGCGACCGCGCTGCAGGCCCGCCTCGTTGCCCGCGCTGCAGGCCCGCCTCGTTGCCCGCGCTGCAGGCCCGCCTCGTTGCCCGCGCTGCAGGCCCGCCTCGTTGCCCGCGCTGCAGGCCCGCCTCGTTGCCCGCGCTGCAGGCCCACCTCGTTGCCCGCGCTGCAGGCCCGCCTCGTTGCCCGCGCTGCAGGCCCGCCTCGTTGCCCGCGCTGCAGGCCCGCCTCGTTGCCCGCGCTGCAGGCCCGCCTCGTTGCCCGCGCTGCAGGCCCGCCTCGTTGCCCGCGCTGCAGGCCCACCTCGTTGCCCGCGCTGCAGGCCCGCCTCGTTGCCCGCGCTGCAGGCCCGCCTCGTTGCCCGCGCTGCAGGCCCGCCTCGTTGCCCGCGCTGCAGGCCCGCCTCGTTGCCCGCGCTGCAGGCCCACCTCGTTGCCCGCGCTGCAGGCCCGCCTCGTTGCCCGCGCTGCAGGCCCACCTCGTTGCCCGCGCTGCAGGCCCGCCTCGTTGCCCGCGCTGCAGGCCCACCTCGTTGCCCGCGCTGCAGGCCCGCCTCGTTGCCCGCGCTGCAGGCCCGCCTCGTTGCCCGCGCTGCAGGCCCGCCTCGTTGCCCGCGCTGCAGGCCCGCCTCGTTGCCCGCGCTGCAGGCCCACCTCGTTGCCCGCGCTGCAGGCCCGCCTCGTTGCCCGCGCTGCAGGCCCGCCTCGTTGCCCGCGCTGCAGGCCCGCCTCGTTGCCCGCGCTGCAGGCCCGCCTCGTTGCCCGCGCTGCAGGCCCGCCTCGTTGCCCGCGCTGCAGGCCCACCTCGTTGCCCGCGCTGCAGGCCCGCCTCGTTGCCCGCGCTGCAGGCCCGCCTCGTTGCCCGCGCTGCAGGCCCGCCTCGTTGCCCGCGCTGCAGGCCCGCCTCGTTGCCCGCGCTGCAGGCCCACCTCGTTGCCCGCGCTGCAGGCCCGCCTCGTTGCCCGCGCTGCAGGCCCGCCTCGTTGCCCGCGCTGCAGGCCCGCCTCGTTGCCCGCGCTGCAGGCCCACCTCGTTGCCCGCGCTGCAGGCCCGCCTCGTTGCCCGCGCTGCAGGCCCACCTCGTTGCCCGCGCTGCAGGCCCGCCTCGTTGCCCGCGCTGCAGGCCCGCCTCGTTGCCCGCGCTGCAGGCCCACCTCGTTGCCCGCGCTGCAGGCCCGCCTCGTTGCCCGCGCTGCAGGCCCACCTCGTTGCCCGCGCTGCAGGCCCGCCTCGTTGCCCGCGCTGCAGGCCCGCCTCGTTGCCCGCGCTGCAGGCCCACCTCGTTGCCCGCGCTGCAGGCCCACCTCGTTGCCCGCATTAAGCATTCACACCGAGTACGTCCCCGGTATAATGACAAGCTAATTTCCATCCTAATGTGTGTATCCCATTCTGAAGTATGATAATGGATAATGATACTACAAGTCTCTGCGAACACCCCGTGTACCCCCAGTAAAACTGTCAGGCGGAATGGGACCGTATAATGTGAACGATAGCGTCTAATTCGGAATGCCGCGGGTAATGAAGTGGGGGCGTGTGATTAAATTGTACGTTAGTGATGCGACCTCGCGGCGGCGGCGTGCGCCGGAGCCGCGAGAAATTGTACGTTAGTGATGCGACCTCGAGGCGTGCGCCGGAGCCGCGAGAAATTGTACGTTAGTGATGCGACCTCGAGGCGTGCGCCGGAGCCGCGAGAAATTGTACGTTAGTGATGCGACCTCGAGGCGTGCGCCGGAGCCGCGAGAAATTGTACGTTAGTGATGCGACCTCGAGGCGTGCGCCGGAGCCGCGAGAAATTGTACGTTAGTGATGCGACCTCGAGGCGTGCGCCGGAGCCGCGAGAAATTGTACGTTAGTGATGCGACCTTGAGGCGTGCGCCGGAGCCGCGAGAAATTGTACGTTAGTGATGCGACCTCGAGGCGTGCGCCGGAGCCGCGAGAAATTGTACGTTAGTGATGCGACCTCGAGGCGTGCGCCGGAGCCGCGAGAAATTGTACGTTAGTGATGCGACCTCGAGGCGTGCACCGGAGCCGCGAGAAATTATACGTTAGTGATGCGACCTCGAGGCGTGCGCCGGAGCCGCGAGAAATTGTACGTTAGTGATGCGACCTCGCGGCGTGCGCCGGAGCCGCGAGAAATTGTACGTTAGTGATGCGACCTCGCGGCGTGCGCCGGAGCCGCGAGAAATTGTACGTTAGTGATGCGACCTCGCGGCGTGCGCCGGAGCCGCGAGAAATTGTACGTTAGTGATGCGACCTCGCGGCGGCGGCGTGCGCCGGAGCCGCGAGGAATTGTACGTTAGTGATGCGACCTCGAGGCGTGCGCCGGAGCCGCGAGAAATTGTACGTTAGTGATGCGACCTCGAGGCGTGCGCCGGAGCCGCGAGAAATTGTACGTTAGTGATGCGACCTCGAGGCGTGCGCCGGAGCCGCGAGAAATTGTACGTTAGTGATGCGACCTCGAGGCGTGCGCCGGAGCCGCGAGAAATTGTACGTTAGTGATGCGACCTCGAGGCGTGCGCCGGAGCCGCGAGAAATTGTACGTTAGTGATGCGACCTCGAGGCGTGCGCCGGAGCCGCGCGCCGACAAACATTCTAATACTACTTTACAATGTTATGAGATTAATGGCTATATTTCAGATTTTAAGTCTTAAGGTTTTTGCAGTGGTCAGCAAGAGCAGGAGAGAATTGAATCCATAACGGTTTAGACCTTCGGCTGTTGTTGTACATACTACTATTTTAGTCATGATTACTATACATTACATGGAATCTTACATATTATAAAGCTACTAGACTGTAATATTCTCTGAAAGCTGAACATATTCTCTTAAATATACAAATCTTACCTAAAAGGTATCAGTGGGCATAAGATGATAGGTTGCAAGTGGTCGGTATCATTGCCGAGGAGTACCTACTACACGGAGCTAGAAGCAGGTACTACATGGACCTCGGAGTAGGTACTACACGGAGCTAGAAGCAGGTACTACATGGACCTCGGAGTAGGTACTACACGGAGCTAGAAGCAGGTACTACATGGACCTAGGAGTAGGTACTACACGGAGCTAGAAGCAGGTACTACATGGACCTAGGAGTAGGTACTACACGGAGCTAGGAGTAGGTACTACACGGAGCTAGAAGTAGGTACTACATTGACCTAGGAGTAGGTACTACACGGAGCTAGAAGTAGGTACTACATGGACCTAGGAGTAGGTACTACACGGAGCTAGGAGTAGGTACTACACGGAGCTAGAAGTAGGTACTACACGGAGCTAGGAGTAGGTACTACATGGAGCTAGAAGTAGGTACTACATGGACCTAGGAGTAGGTACTACACGGAGCTAGGAGTAGGTACTACACGGAGCTAGAAGTAGGTACTACATGGAGCTAGGAGTAGGTACTACACGGAGCTAGGAGTAGGTACTACATGGAGCTAGGAGTAGGTACTACACGGAGCTAGGAGTAGGTACTACACGGAGCTAGAAGTAGGTACTACATGGACCTAGGAGTAGGTACTACACGGAGCTAGGAGTAGGTACTACACGGAGCTAGAAGTAGGTACTACATGGACCTAGGAGTAGGTACTACACGGAGCTAGGAGTAGGTACTACACGGAGCTAGGAGTAGGTACTACACGGAGCTAGAAGTAGATACTACATGGAGCTAGGAGTAGGTACTACATGGACCTAGGAGTAGGTACTACATGGCTGCTCATTAGCTCGCATAATACTTAGGTAGTACTTGTTATTGAAGGTCAATTAGGCTGACTGCTGATGTCGAGATTTCAATACGATTCTGTAAGTGGATTAGTAGTTTGAATTATTTTACAAAACAAAGGTTTTTTTTTTTTTTTTTAGTAAAAAAAACAATCATTTTTTAAAAGACAGTGGTTGTACTTAAAGTCTTTTAAAGAAATGTTACTTGCGTGATCAAAGGCATCTAGGTTTTGCGTGATTAGTTGCTTCCCGATCAGACTTGCGGTTTTATCGTTTGGGCTCAATGTAATCAAACCAACCCACAATCTCCTCGAAAGTTTCAGTATACCTACTTAAGTACTCCACAATTTGAACAAATCCCAAGCGAGCAACTTCACCTCCAAGGTTACATATGTTTGCCAAAAAATAAATAGGAAAGCGGAAGGCGCAGTCAGGTAGGAGAGCCGTTTAGCGTCAGGATGTTTCGGAAACAACGCTATTTGCGGCGGCGGCCATTTGCATGAGAAAACGGATGAGTGTCAGCTAACGGGGTATAGTTTGCTGCTTCATGCTCGCGCGGCGCAAGCTGCAAGCGGCATGCTGCTTCATGCGCGCGCGGCGCAAGCTGCAAGCGGCATGCTGCTTCATGCGCGCGCGGCGCAAGCTGCAAGCGGCATGCTGCTTCATGCGCGCGCGGCGCAAGCTGTAAGCGGCATGCTGCTTCATGCGCGCGCGGCGCAAGCTGTAAGCGGCATGCTGCTTCTACAAACTTCACTACAAACATAGCCTTAACATTGTACATGTTTTTTTTTAATTGCAGCCAACATTGAAACGTTGCTTTGAAAAAAATTAAAGAATTATCGCAAATCACATAGGATTTATTTCTTTATCGCCAAAATGATTTATGAAACCCGGTCCACTTCCACTCTCGATACCTTTTGCTACGCCCTATTTGGGTACCATTGTGTCTCTTGAGCATAATAATAAGACCTGAATATGTACACAATGATTGCAATGAAATAAATGAATATGAAAAAAATATGAAAATGAATATGAAATATGGTAACTTTGATCGAAACTCAAATGGTACCGCATGGTTAAAGCTTTGCGCGCTAGCCTTGTGCAAACATTTAGCAAACGAAGAAAGTGTGATAGAGACAGAGTGTACCTATTGTTTCTTACCTGTTTGACCATCTATCTTATCTTACAACATAGGCACGGATAACCCAGGTAGATGAAATAAAACTAACACCTGCAAAAATTAGGCAAGTAATAATGAACATAATCAGAACTATTTAAGTAAATTTAAATTTTAAAATTTTTAAGCCCTTGCCAATTCTGTTATGTCTTTGTATGTCTATGGTATTACTTGCTCAAAATATTCATACATACTCGACGCACGAAATGGGACAAGAGGTTTAGGTATTTTTTTCGGCGCGTAGCAGAACGCACGAAATGCGACTTACTTGGTTGTTTACTCGAAACCGACGACGCACGAAGTGCAACTAATCCGTCTGGTACCGCATGGTTACTGCTTTGTGCGCTAGCCCTGTGCGTCGGACCACAACTTATAATTTGTGAAAGATTTGCCAACAGCAGAAGGCCCCTAACTATCCCGGAATACAACAACCTGTCCTCACTTGCCTTGCCGAACTCGCTGCCAAGCTATAAGTTACACCTCTGTAATAGATCGCTGTCGCCGTGACATTGTATCCACATTGTGGATGCTAATGAAGTTCCGGCGCCCATGTAAACACGCCTTACAGGAATGCAAGTTATTGCTAAACAGGCTCCTCAAGGCGCTGCTATGCCTTGAGGAGCCTGTTTAGCAATAACTTAAGGTATTTTTTAATAACCGACCTTAACTAGCCTCTTTACTGGAGACACGAAAAATATGAGTCCAGAGTGGTAAAGACAAATCGCTATGCTATGTTTAGCTAATATTTTAACCGTGTATTTCATTCGTTTGAGTTGTATTTTCGACTACTAGAAAATCAAACCTACCCACCCACTGCTTCCACTTAACTACCACTCGAAGTGAATCGGACTCCCATCAAGCGCGAGGATACTACTTACTATTTGTGAAAACTTTTAATTGGCCGTCCATGTATTTACACTTAATTTTTTGTCGTGTTTAGCCGTAAGTTTTCCTAAAATATAAAATAAAATAAAATAAAATAAAATAAAATATTTTCCGTCCTTCAGGCTCTCGGCCGAGGGTGCGTGTCACCTAATTGTGACTCTCGATAGTTTCTCCTTTTGTTCTCTCCCTTTGTCTTGTGCTCTATCTCGCCACTTGAGCCCTATGCTGCTGTGTCAAGGGCTCAGCCCTTCGAATATACGCGTTCATTCACAAGAAAAGGGATTTTTTATAGCAAGAGCCAAAGTGTTTCGTATCTAAGTGTGATATATAATGCTTTATGTTTCAGTTAGACCTGAGATAAGACAGGCCTGTTATTAATTGTGTGTAGTGTATGTAATACCTAAGGGGCTAGTTTATTATTTAATTATTTACCCTGAGAAGAATCGTTTATCATTAGTATAGCAGCTGACTGTACCAATTCAAGTAAACCCCCGCGCCCCCGCGCCCCCGCGCAGTCTCCGCAAGAAACAATAAATAAAACAAATGAGGCCACAATCGAGACAAAGCCGTCGTCGCCTCGCAAACAGTTCACTTCCAAATCAAAATAACTCGTAATTATTCGTTGACATAATTATTTAGGGTTTTGTTCTGGGGTCGCAGTCGACAGCAGGCGCTGGTAATGGTCTATTTCAATAAATAATGACAAAGGAGCTGGGACAATGGCACAATGGCTGCCACACAGCTAGACAAAGCAGCGCGAAACTCAGCCACTACCTACTAGCCTAGGACACTGAGGCTGTCCTCGCCGTCGATAGAACGCGACCTTTGCGACCCATCTTCAAATACTCTATTTATCTTTTTGTACGCGTCATAAATAACCTCGTAGAAAAATACGAGTCATCCCAGAATACTGAACTTTGAATAGAACACTAAAATTTATACATGAAAACCTATTGAGCCCTGCTGGATGGAGCCCCCAAGAAACCTTCATAGTTTCAAGTAATTACTGTTTAAGATGAAATTATGCTGTAACTGTACTGCTGTAATACTGTAGTCAGGTACTTACATAAAAGTGTTTACTCAATCCCCCGTCCTTTGTTTGCTTTAAGATCGTGTAACTGTATGTATGTATGTAGTAAGCAGTGGAATCTCCTTACCTGTGCGCATTATCGCTATCAGGCAGATTGAGGCGGGCGGCGGCGGCGGCGGCGGGCGCGGCCGCGACCGAAATATAGCTTTAAGTATTAAGATTGATGGCGCCGATTCCGGCGGATAGCCGCCCCTTATGGCGTGTCATTGTTTACCCGCTACCTTCTTAAAGGCTTGTCTTTCGAAATCACAGTAGAGATTTGATGAAAAATATTATTTTATTCTGAATTTATTTCGGCCTTATTTGCTGATGAGCCAGCATAGACCATTATAGCAACTAATAAAACATTAGTTTCATCAATATCAACATCATCAATATCAACATCATCGATATCAACATCATCGATATCAACATCATCAATATCATCATCATCGATATCAACATCATCGATATCAACATCATCGATATCAACATCATCGATATCAACATCATCGATATCAACATCATCAATTGTGCGAGTAGATAGGTACTGAATATTTCAGGTCACCAAAATGTTGATTCGATGTGGAATTTCCGAGAACTCAATCAATTTTAAATTTTCTCTTGTAGCTTAATTTTCAGTCAAGTTATTTAGTCTTTATTAAATGTCAAGTCCATCAAACCTGACTCCTCGCCCTAACTAGCTTGAAGATGCATTATCTATGTTACAGAACCAAGACACAGTCGATCGGCAGCTTTAATAAATGTAAAGCTGACTGACACACTCAGCTGGTCACAGTTTGGTAAAAGTTCGCAACAAGTTCGAGGGATTCTTTGTGATGTGAAATGTATAACAAAGTTAGTTTTGTAACAAACAGATAATTGTGATGTGTCAGCAATAACATTGCAGCCAAAATCAGTGAAAGCAGCTTAATCCACTGCTTGGAGCGGGAAACACTTTGTATTTGTATTTGGAAATGAACATTGTTGCAGGAATACCAAAATATGATACAATGACAATCTGAGGAACGATTGATCGTAGGTTCGAAAAGACAGTGTTTTTATTCATTAACTTTTAGTGAAACAGAACGAAATTCATTGAATTGGAATGAATGGATGATCCCCCATCACTTTTTAACAGATATTTTTCGATTCTTTTGTATTTACAGGCTCATATAATATAATCACGTATTTATCAAACGTCGCAGTAGCGGATAGTCCTGGCACGAGGGTAATTACAAACATAAACACGTAAATTTTCATCTTTTGTTTACGGTTGGTATGTTTTTCGTGCATTATCTTCTACCCGCTTGTATACTACTGCAGGAATAGAACTCTGTTTTACCCAAGTAGGTATTCATGTAGAAGTAGTTGAATGGAAATGTTGAGTAAGCTAAACCAGGTCCCCAGTTCGCTCTGACCGCTCGTGTAGGATACTCCGACCTAATCCGGCTCCTTCTTTCTGCTGTGTTATTTAAGTTTATCTCAACGTTGGTTTATATTAGTCGGTTGGATATCTTCTATTCATCCTACCTCCAGCGACAATTTCATTTCGAAGAACGTCATAAGCAAGTTGTATGTGTGTTGTTTTTATTTGATAAAATTCAGCTTAACGCATTCACTGCCCAGCCGTGGCGGTGGGACCCGCAGGGACGCGCCGCCCCGCCGCCCAGTAGTGATGCCAACGGACACGTACGTCCAGCCAGGGCCATGGATGTGTTAGTTTAGTATATTAACTCTATCATTCAAGCTTCAAGAAACCAAGAGAGCTGAACTCATAAGATAAAGAAATAAGAGATACATATTGTACCTAACCACAGGTAGGAATGTATATACACCAATCGGAACATCTGCCGCCAGGAGGAGGTACCTTAGTATAATTATATGACCTTTGCAACAGGTACTCAGGTACTCAGGTAAAAATAATCTATAAATACCATAATACAGTAGATGAGAAATTGTGAGCGCACCACACACCGATGTAGCTAGCCTAGCCTAGTATAGACAAGGATCTTAATAAGAGTAGCATGTTTTTTTTACACTGGAAAACTCATAAAAATGTCGGCCGGCGAGGAACACCTGAAGAAGTGACTGCCATCCATGCAGTTTTATTGTGGTGTTCGGCACTCGTATTAGCCAATGTTTGCTATCAACAGTAACGAAGTCGTATCTACAGTCGTGTAGAAAGTTGTAAGCAATTCCCTGATTTTTCCACAGTTACCTGCTCGGGGTCTACCTTTTACGAAACGTCACTTACCTTTCCTGATACCAGGCGACGGTTTATCGACGCGGCATTACATTCTAAATCAGGAGGTGAAGGAATGTTGCGGGAAACAGTATTGAGTTGGATACAGGTGACTAGTTCGTTATATACTAGCAGGTACGACCCACACTAGTTCGTTGTATACTAGCACGATCCACACGACCCACCACGTGTCAGGTGTACGAAGGGGGAACCTCACTGGCGAACCTTCACCGGGTGAGTCATTTGCTTGCGATTTGCTTCACTTTGAAGGAAAGGACGCAAAATCAACGTCTACTAAAAATAGTTTGCGACGAAAATCTTTTTTCAGAATGATGTTTCTGTGATATTGAATCCAAAACCATCAAGAAAAGGATCATTTTTCATTGTAAATCAGCCGAAGTAGGGTCCGGGCAGTTTACGGAAGCCCCCGGGATGGCCGCTCAGCATACAGGAATATTGCGAGCAGGGAGAGGTCCGACTTGTGACTGTGACCTGAATTTGAATTCTACGTCCGTCGCTTCTTGTGTTCAGGTGTTAGGGTGTTCGGGGGTCGCGGCCGAGGCGTCCTTCTTTATGCAGTTCGCATTTTCCATAATTCATTCGTTTTCTAATGTCAAAACATTATTTTCGAGTAGTCGTAAACTCGAGCGCTGCGAGTTTTTTGACGTCAAACTTCAAAATGCTTTATTTTCTTTAGACCTTACAGGACTCTTGGACAAGACACAAAAAATCAAATTACATACCTAAGTAAAACTTGAAAATAAAGTAATCACATTGATTTTCTGTTCACTTCAATCTTTTAAACTCCTTACTTCAGTAAGGAAGCGAAAAAGAAACCTTTACCTTGTTTGAATATTATTTTTGGAGTTGAAGTAAAAATCGTCCCACGTTTTCTTTATCGTCTTTATAAACTGATATTTTGTAGTAGGTAAGCCTTTTTACAAAGGACACGTTTGGCAATTTGTTTGAATTTATTCATCGACAATTTTTGCAATTCACTTGGAGTTTTTTGTAGAAGCGTATACTATACATTGCCCTTTAAAAGATACACTCGCTACACGCGCGTCGTAGTGCGCTGATACACTCGCTACACGCGCGTCGTAGTGCGCTGATACACTCGCTACACGCGCGTCGTAGTGCGCTGATACACTCGCTACAAGCGTGTCGTAGTGCGCTGATACACTCGCTACAAGCGTGTCGTAGTGCGCTGATACACTCGCTACACGCGCGTCGTAGTGCGCTGATACACTCGCTACACGCGCGTCGTAGTGCGCTGATACACTCGCTACAAGCGTGTCGTAGTGCGCTGATACACTCGCTACACGCGCGTCGTAGTGCGCTGATACACTCGCTACAAGCGTGTCGTAGTGCGCTGATACACTCGCTACACGCGCGTCGTAGTGCGCTGATACACTCGCTACAAGCGTGTCGTAGTGCGCTGATACACTCGCTACAAGCGTGTCATAGTGCGCTGATACACTCGCTACAAGCGTGTCATAGTGCGCTGATACACTCGCTACACGCGCGTCGTAGTGCGCTGATACACTCGCTACAAGCGTGTCGTAGTGCGCTGATACACTCGCTACAAGCGTGTCGTAGTGCGCTGATACACTCGCTACACGCGCGTCGTAGTGCGCTGATACACTCGCTACAAGCGTGTCGTAGTGCGCTGATACACTCGCTACAAGCGTGTCATAGTGCGCTGATACACTCGCTACACGCGCGTCATAGTGCGCTGATACACTCGCTACACGCGCGTCGTAGTGCGCTGATACACTCGCTACAAGCGTGTCGTAGTGCGCTGATACACTCGCTACAAGCGTGTCGTAGTGCGCTGATACACTCGCTACAAGCGTGTCGTAGTGCGCTGATACACTCGCTACACGCGCGTCGTAGTGCGCTGATACACTCGCTACAAGCGTGTCGTAGTGCGCTGATACACTCGCTACACGCGCGTCATAGTGCGCCGATACACTCGCTACACGCGCGTCGTAGTGCGCTGATACACTCGCTACACGCGCGTCGTAGTGCGCTGATACACTCGCTACACGCGCGTCGTAGTGCGCTGATACACTCGCTACACGCGCGTCCTAGTGCGCTGATACACTCGCTACACGCGCGTCGTAGTGCGCTGATACACTCGCTACAAGCGCGTCGTAGTGCGCTGATACACTCGCTACACGCGCGTCGTAGTGCGCTGATACACTCGCTACACGCGCGTCGTAGTGCGCTGATACACTCGCTACACGCGCGTCGTAGTGCGCTGATACACTCGCTACACGCGCGTCGTAGTGCGCTGATACACTCGCTACAAGCGCGTCGTAGTGCGCTGATACACTCGCTACACGCGCGTCATAGTGCGCTGATACACTCGCTACACGCGCGTCGTAGTGCGCTGATACACTCGCTACACGCGCGTCGTAGTGCGCTGATACACTCGCTACACGCGCGTCATAGTGCGCTGATACACTCGCTACACGCGCGTCGTAGTGCGCTGATACACTCGCTACAAGCGCGTCGTAGTGCGCTGATACACTCGCTACAAGCGCGTCGTAGTGCGCTGATACACTCGCTACAAGCGCGTCGTAGTGCGCTGATACACTCGCTACACGCGCGTCGTAGTGCGCTGATACACTCGCTACACGCGCGTCGTAGTGCGCTGATACACTCGCTACACGCGCGTCGTAGTGCGCTGATACACTCGCTACAAGCGCGTCGTAGTGCGCTGATACACTCGCTACACGCGCGTCGTAGTGCGCTGATACACTCGCTACACGCGCGTCGTAGTGCGCTGATACACTCGCTACACGCGCGTCGTAGTGCGCTGATACACTCGCTACAAGCGCGTCGTAGTGCGCTGATACACTCGCTACACGCGCGTCGTAGTGCGCTGATACACTCGCTACACGCGCGTCGTAGTGCGCTGATAATGCAGCAGTAGTTTTTAAGTTTTAACATCTCTCAGGTTCGGTAAGTAGGTTCTTATTACCTCCAAATGGGGCTTGTGGGTGACTAGTTAGCTCTCTAGGATAATAATGTAGCTAGAAAAGCCCTAGGGCGGTAAGTAATTTAAAAAAACACTTCACTCTTTCAAAAAGTTCGCGTACATCTTCATACTGGCAATAGACATCATACATTCAGCCCAATGACCAAAGAGGTCGCTTTGCTATTCAGCCTTGTCTTCGTGTGAGTACAATAGTCATCAATTTGAAATATCGAACGGCGAAGCTCAATTTCGTTCTTAAAAAAAAAAGTTCTTTACTTGGTTCTTTTTAATGAAAAAAGGCGGGAATAGAAAACTTTTATAAATTAAATATTGTTTGTTTTTGTGATTTTTTTATAATTACGTGCTAATTCGGAAAAAACTTCAAGTGATGACGATATAAGCTGCACTCCCGATTCAATGAAAACGGAAGCTGAAGCGGAAGCAATTAACAATATTTTGCCTAAAACTTCTAAAGAGAGAATTTTAACTAATAAAATGTTTTATTCTTGTAATGCCGGTTTTTATCTACTTACCTCACAATCGAGATGTAAAGCAGAGTAGTTAGCCTGGTAGGTAGCCCTTGGATACTAATCTACTATTATTACATACAAAAATACAAATCTTTCCTCCAGTGTAGATGTAGATAACCAAAGGCAGGTTCAATCCCCAACGAGTCGTTAAAACTGGACCGTATCTGTCGCGCATCTCTCTGAAACGAAAAAACCTTGTAAAAGTGTCATTTTATTATAGCCCCCCCCCCCCGTGTCGGCGCGCGGCGCGGCTCACTGACTCGCTGTAGCTAAAATTAAGCTAAGCAATTATTTGACCTCTCTGTGGCCGCCTCACATTGCACAAGAAAATATTCCGTGAATTTTGTTTGTTGGTAAATTAGTTGAAACCGTGTGGAGCTTTTTAGTAACGAAACTAGGTTAGTAAAGCTTTTTGAACTCTATTAGTGTTTGAAAGGTTGAACTCAGGGCTTCAGCCTACGGGTGACTTAATGCTTATTGTTTACAGAATATTACAATAAACAAAATGCCAATATTATAGTGCAGTGTGCCGTCGGTTAGACACGTTCTAGGAATTCATTCAGTGAACTCTACGACAACGAATCAACTCCGCCGATATGTAACGAATCAACTCCGCCGATATGTAACGAATCAACTCCACCGATATGTAACGAATCAACTCCGCCGATATGTAACGAATCAACTCCGCCGATATGTAACGAATCAACTCCGCCGATATGTAACGAATCAACTCCGCCGATATGTAACGAATCAACTCCGCCGATATGTAACGAATCAACTCCGCCGATATGTAATCAGCTGAATGCTTCCTTTTAAATATCAGTTGTTGTAGTTGTACTAACATTATGGTCTAAGCTGTATACACATTGTTGCAAACATGTGAGTAAAATAAATAAATCCAAGTCTACCTAACCATAAGTCTACAAAAGTAAGTCGCGGTGTAAGAGCCAAGTCTCTCCACAACGACGTTGTGTTTGGGAAACAAAACACCTGTTCGATACTCTGCCTAATAAGTTTAACACAAGCTCCCCGCACATTATGCGAGACTACAATATGACACGAGTGTGCTCCGCAATATGTTAGCCATGCACAGCACAATGTCTCGGTGAGTCGTGCTCCCGTCCTAGTCGACTCATAGTCATGTCAGCGATGCACAATGTCTCGGTTAGTCGTGCTCCCGTCCTAATAAAAAAAAAGTAAAAAAGTTTTTATTACAGCAAAAGACATAGACAATTACATCAAGTGTACATCCTTATTAACTATTTATTTATGAATAAAACAAGAAAGGTATCGTATTTAGGAAGATAAACATATAACGTACATACAAAAGAAGAGTAACAATATTTATGTCATTTGCAGACTGCTATTAATACCTAGTATTGAAGTTGTCTGTTGATTTCTTCACTAGGCTAAGCCTGTATCGAAGAAATCATAAATGCGAAAGTTTTGAACATTGGTTAATTCATTACGGACAGTTTACTGTGAAAATAACAAAAATAAACAAATGAGGAAGTACTAAATATTACAACATTAATTTTATAGTAAGTACAGTAGTTTATTAAATTGAAAAGAAAAACAAAAAAAAACAATTAATAACAATAAAATAAAAATAGTTAAGTATTCTAGTTAGAAGTTTGTAGTCGACTCATAGTCATGTCAGCGATGCACAATGTCTCGGTGAGTCGTGCTCCCGTCCTAGTCGACTCATAGTCATGTCAGCGATGCACAATGTCTCGGTGAGTCGTGCTCCCGTCCTAGTCGACTCATAGTCATGTCAGCGATGCACAATGTCTCGGTGAGTCGTGCTCCCGTCCTAGTCGACTCATAGTCATGTCAGCGATGCACAATGTCTCGGTGAGTCGTGCTCCCGTCCTAGTCGACTCATAGTCATGTCAGCGATGCACAATGTCTCGGTGAGTCGTGCTCCCGTCCTAGTCGACTCATAGTCATGTCAGCGATGCACAATGTCTCGGTGAGTCGTGCTCCCGTCCTAGTCGACTCATAGTCATGTCAGCGATGCACAATGTCTCGGTGAGTCGTGCTCCCGTCCTAGTCGACTCATAGTCATGTCAGCGATGCACAATGTCTCGGTGAGTCGTGCTCCCGTCCTAGTCGACTCATAGTAGGCACGGTTCGTCATTAGCCTCCGCGGAATGAGGGTATAGCAGAAGTCGCGCTGGTTTCACAAAGCTCATTTTTCGTAGCGTCTTAGAACTTTATCGAGTCTAAACTACTCGGTAATTGAATATTTTCAAACATATTTTATTATTATAACATCTTTAATAACAAAGAAAATACAAATTTTATTTATTGATTGACTTACAGAATAGCGTAAATTCTAAAACGTCAAACATGATTAATTAGAACTAATATACATATACAATTTAAACAATTGAGCTAACTGTAGACTGTTGCAAACAACCTACAACTGATCCATTGCAATAGCGTATTCGTTTATTGAAATTTTCAATAATTGATCACCAACATAGTGTACTCAACTAGCTTAGTCATGAAAATGGCAATATTTATAGATGACTAGCGGCGCCCCGCTGTGTTACTCGCATTTAAAAAGTATGTCCTTTTCTGTATAGCAAATAATATTATATCAAATATGAAATGTCAGAAACATTTTAACTGAAATGAGTCTACACAGCAGGCCTTTAGGATGGAGCTTGTAGTGAAGCCTAGTGCCCCTTCTGTTCATCGGTGAGACGGCCGCTCTGTGCGGCTCCACACTCGCTACTCGACACACACTGTGGAGACACATTAATGTATGTATGGAGCTTGTAGTGAAGCCTAGTGCCCCTTCTGTTCATCGGTGAGACGGCCGCTCTGTGCGGCTCCACACTCGCTACTCGACACACTCGCTAGTCGTACTAACTAACAAGTGAAAAGGTTCTGTTACGTAAAATAAAGGCGTTATGACGTCATGATTTACAATGGCTTTTACATTATGCCACATTTCAGTTTGCATGAGCCGGCAGTTTAGGTAATGCGACACGTTAACACGCCGCGCGTCATGACGCGGTGTCATGACGCGGCGTCATTCACACGCGGCCGCCGGGCGTTCACACCTCGTGGTAAATAATCAGGGCTAGCCGGTAAATGTATTCGAACGACTATAATAGCATAATTAAGGCGCATACTAAGGCAAAAACAAGAAAATTAGGCCGACTTATTTTACGACGAAAATATTGATTGTGGAGCTCTGAAATTTATATATCCTGTAACACACATCCTGAAAGGTCCCTTGGAGGTTCCAAATATTTGCTGTTAATCATAGTGTAGTTGTTATACTGTTAGTTATAGTGTATGTGTAGCGGCTTCGAACCCCCCCTTTTTATCGGCGTCTCAAATTCGATTAGTTCCAAATTCAGTATAGTGATTCACATAGTTCATACCTACCGCTTGGAGGTCCATTAGCTTCGAAAAGCAGTCAAATTAATGAAATCAAACGTAAAAACGTATTTGCACCCACAAAATCTGTGATTCAAACCTGACCAGTTACACGTCGCCCAACCGCAGAGGATCCTATTATTTGGTTGATTAAGGCACTACATAGTATGCTGAACCGAAAACAAGCACTCTTTGCTGCATAAAGGCGCGCGGAAAGGTCCAAAGTCATTTGCCTTACTATTCGTCTTAAGTCGTGACATCACTATAAAGCTCTGCACATAAAAGTTTTTTCAATAACAACCACAATAAGCTGGAATAACTCTCTGAATCTGTAAGAAGTCGAGGGTGAAACGTTACAGATCAACTTTATGAGACTGTTCAATAACCACACACACAATACAATAACCACACACACAATACAATAACCACACACACAATACAATAACCACACACATAATACAATAACCATACACACAATACAATAACCACACACACAATACAATAACCACACACACAATACAATAACCACACACACAATACAATCCCTATTATATCCCTTTAATGTTATTTTCTTTTATATGTAGAAACATTTTTTGTCTGTGCTGTAACTGAGTTTTGTCAATAAATGTTTCTCTCTCTCTCTCTCTCTCTCTATTCAGAGTAAAGTCGTCAGGTATTCTTTGACTCGTGACGACAATATCCTACTGAACTACCCATCTGCCAACAAACATGGTCCAAGGTATGTTCTGCCATGATGTGCGGCGGTGAAGTGGCAAGTGGCACACTCGCGCTCACTCACAGTGGCTGTGTCCCGTGGCACATTCGCGCTCACTCACAGTGGCTGTGTCCCGTGGCACACTCGCGCTCACTCACAGTGGCTGTGTCCCGTGGCACATTTGCGCTCACTCACAGTGGCTGTGTCCCGTGGCACACTCGCGCACACTCACAATGGCTGTGTCCCGTGGCACACTCGCGCACACTCACAGTGGCTGTGTCCCGTGGCACACTCGCGCTCACTCACAGTGGCTGTGTCCCGTGGCACATTTGCGCTCACTCACAGTGGCTGTGTCCCGTGGCACACTCGCGCACACTCACAGTGGCTGTGTCCCGTGGCACACTCGCGCTCACTCACAGCGTTAGTTTGGATAGATGTATTATAGTGAATATATGTTAACTATTCAAGTAAAAACTACTGAACGGATCAGACTAAATTTTGCATAAATGTAGTTTTAGACCTGGAGTAGCATGTATGTCACTTTTTACTCTGGGAAAACGAGAACCTACGTAGCCGTGGAAAAGTAGCTGGTAAGATTTTTTCAATTTCATATCAAGTGGGACCTCGATATGAAATTGAAAAAATCTTACCAGCTACTTTTCCAAGGCTACGTAGGTTAGTTTACGTTCTTAGGAGGTAACGTTTTTTTATTGGAAAACCAACGGCTTACACTAACTTTAATAGATTTAACATATAAAATCAGAGAGCCAATTACAGGTTCTCACGTATAGTGACAAAGTGCCCTCTACCTTCCAAATGTTACATTATTTACTACTGCCGGTAAACGAGTGAGCATTTGCAAATAGTCCCTGGGTCGGAGCGGAGCCCCGGCCGCAGCCCGCAGCCCGCAGCCCGCACCCCGAAGCCTGCAGTCCGCAGTCCGCTGGGAGCTCACCTGCTTCCACAGAAGGTTCACTACTTTCTTTAAACTTTGTTACAACGAAGGAGTTTTAATTCAATTGAGATAGTAAAGTATGAATAATGAGATACAGTCACGAAGGGAGCATGACTTGATGTCATTTAGTTAGTCGCGCCGCTGCAGGTGTCGGGCGAGTGCTGCTGAGTGTCGTCGAGTGTCGCCGAGTGCTGCCGAGAGCTGCCAATTACACTGTGAGTAATATCCGCCGCGGGACAAGTGGTTGGAAACCCTCGCGACCGTCTTGCTCAACTTCTTGGAAACTATTTTCCTCGTAGCAACTAAAATATTCTAAGATCATTTTAAGATTCACAGAGCATTTATAAGGTGCCCAAATTCATTGAAACTACAGCGCAAGCATGGACTTCACCAAGAACCAATAAGCGCAGATTTGTTACTATGATGTTGATAAAATTCAGTAGAATGTTCTGGTTTTGTGGACTAGAGACAAAAAGGGTGCTTTTCGATCGTTACCGAAGTCTGTGCTGGCGCTCCTGGTGGTTTGGATGATGAGGTAAATGTGTCCGTGTCTCGAGTGATGAGGTAAATGTGTCCGTGTCTCGGGTGGGCTGCGCCAGCGCGTCACACTCATGTACAGTACGATGTATACTGCAGAAAATTTAAAAGTGTTACTATCATTTCCAACAGTAGTAGAGAGGTAGCTCGACTCCGAGATCTCGGGAATCCCAGAACTTCTCTCGTAAAAACTGTCTGATATTCCAAAGCAGCCGCAGGCCCCAGCTGCTTCGACGTTAAATAATATAATTACTTACTTCCAGAGCTGGGGCTGTAGCTGCATACTCATTACCTAAGGCCGCATTTCTATTGAAAACGTGTGCCATTATAAATATATATATATTTATGTATAATTATTATCTGGTAGCGCAAATTCGCGTAAGGGCAGATCTAAATGAAAATAACCCTGGTGAGATTAAATCACGTTATCCTCATGAATTCACTTCATAAAATTATTGATTTTAAGGAAATTTAAGCAGTTTTTCGACTAATGTAAATCTTTGCATGGTTTCTCTGGAACGGGAACGGTTAAGGGTCAAACAACGAACACCACACAAAAGAACCAATTGACAATGTGAGGGCATGCTATTCCTGGCGGTTTCCATATCTGTGCACATATGTACTTACTTTTGTTTGGACTACCTTCTACTTGGTTGGGGCCGGCAACCTGCTTTCTGCATAAATGCGCTTCAGGTAAACTTGAAGCAAAACGATCCTTTCATTCCGCACCTCCCCTGGACCAGCTCACGGAAGGGTCTACCCGCAGGAGCCACTCACGGCACCATCTCACCCTACCTACGTGCTTCATGAGGGAAACATTCACTTTTAATACAATTTGAACATCTTCTCAACTTGTTGGACGAGAAACTTGCGCTAGAATCGTTCATTATGTAAGCCGTATTTGTTTCAACTCGATCCTAATTTACCCACAAGTACAAAGGGTAAATCGATTCATGTGTATTTTTCGGATTAATGGATGTACAGAAGGATGCAAATCGGCTTGTCGCGCCACCTGGCGGGATGTTCGTTCGTTTATTTACGTCGCTAAACAACAACAACAACAAAATTCATCAGCCAATGAGTTATACCCAATTACGGTGAAACAATGGCGACCGCTGGCGGAGGCGGGAGTGTTATCATAAAGCGGATAAGATAAACTACCGGCTTCTTAACTAGACGGCCGACGTGGCGCGGTGGGCCAAGGTCCTCCTGAGGGAGGAGGTTGCGGGTTCGATACCCGCCTTGGGACAAATGTTCTGCAAATATTGGTTCCGGATCCGGGTGTTTTGGATATTTTATATGCAAAAACTATAATTGTATGTAAAAAAATATCTATCTGTATATTTGTACCTCTATTATGTAAATCAGTACACATAACTGACGCTCTGCTTAGCTCGGGGCCAGATGATGCTGTGTGATTGTCCATCATTGGGTTCTATGTTCGGTTTTATTTATTTTGGTTTGTGTATGTACATCGGTTTGTGTATGTACATCGGTTTGTGTATGTACATCGGTTTGTGTATGTACATCGGTTTGTGTATGTACATCGGTTTGTGTATGTACATCGGTTTGTGTATGTACATCGGTTTGTGTATGTACATCGGTTTGTGTATGTCCATCGGTTTGTGTATGTACATCGGTTTGTGTATGTACATCGGTTTGTGTATGTACATCGGTTTCTCCTTACAAAAATATTTTGATAATAATTTCAATTTGATCCCATCAAATAAACTTCGGAGGATTATTATCCGTCAAGCTTAAGAAATAAAATAATTATTTAGAAAAATCACGATTATCTACAACAATGGTGATGTTACCTTCGCCGATTTTAGATATATTTTGGTGATCCTTTTCTTGTTGTATAAAGTTTGGGTTTGACGAGGTCTCGTAAAAGTTTGTTCTCGTGTAGTTGGACATGTGGACATGTGCGCCGTGACACGTAGCTGAAGCATCATCACATAAAGATGTCGCCTTTTGAAATATTGGCCCGCGTTATCGAAGTGTTCCTTGCAAACCTATTTTCAGTATTTAGGAATTTGGTTTCGGTTTATAAATACTTTTTTAAATCACGCCAAATCATAATACATATTATTTTTTGTAAGGCGATAATGATTATTAATAAACTGCGAGTCTGACGCAGACTGGATGGCGTGCTGCCGCCGTCCCGCCGCCGTCCCGCCGCCACACAGGTGACATGCAGCTATTGAACTAGTAATATTACTCCCAGATTAATTTCTTTAATATATTGAATGGTAGCAATATGGGAGTGACACATTGATTATAACAGCCCCAAGAAATGATAAGACAAACAATATTTCCGGTCCACGGTAAATTTGTAGGGCCCCAGCTATTAGGGGGCCCATAAAGTACAGCCCATAAATATATTAGGGCGTCTCGGCGCTTGCAGTAAAAGCGGCCCGTGTAATGAAGATGGATGTCGGCCAGTGATCATCTGGCGGCCACAGTGCAACAAGACACAGCAGGACTAGCCTGCCCGGACCTGCCAGATACCCTTAGGCTGAGCGCAGACTTGAGTCACAAAAGTCTTAAGACAGACTATTGCTTTTGTTAAGTTGATATTTTTGTATAGCAATAAGTCTGTCTTAAAACTATCGTGACTCAAGTCTGCGCTCAGCCTTACTTACATCTGGCGGCCACAGTGCGACAAGACACAGCAGGACTAGCCTGCCCGGACCTGCCAGATACCGTTACTTACATCTGGCGGCCGCAGTGCGACAAAACACAGCAGGACTAGCCTGCCCGGACCTGCCAGATACCCTTACTTACATCTGGCGGCCACAGTGCGACAAGACACAGCAGGACTAGCCTGCCCGGACCTGCCAGATACCGTTACTTACATCTGGCGGCCGCAGTGCGACAAAACACAGCAGGACTAGCCTGCCCGGACCTGCCAGATACCCTTACTTACATCTGGCGGCCACAGTGCGACAAGACACAGCAGGACTAGCCTGCCCTGACCTGCCAGATACCCCTACTCCCCCGCCCGCGCCCCTTACTTACATTCAAAATCTGACAATTTTATTAGCTGTGCATTTCAATGGCTAAACAGAACTCTTTGCATACTGAGAACTAAAAAAACAACTATGTCTATGCAATTACTTTTAGTTATGAAAGTTAAAGATAGCTGTAAACCTCACTTCCAACAATTTCAGATACTAACCTTGCCCTGCATATTATATACTTGAAATGTGTAAATTTGTTAGAAAATTAAAAAAAAATCTATAAAACCCGAGAAGAAACAAACCCCGTTCGTTCTTTACTATATAAACAGAAACTTATAGGACCAGATTCAAAACTTAAACTTTACTCATCGACCCCCTTGGTAATGTCAATTAAACTACATAATAAACTACCTGATGTGTTCAAAAATGAGAATAACGACAAAATCTTTATAAACCAATTAGTTTGTAATTATGTAAGTTGTTAATAAGTAGATAAGTACTCGTAGGTCATATTGGTGTTGGGTAATCTAAGAATTTAATGATGAAAATGCTATGAATAAAGATTTTCTTATTCTTATTCTTAATCACATAAGCATACTACACAGTTGACGAATATTTAAACGAAAAATAAGAAAAATACAAACTACTAAAATATATCTAACTTAGCAACAATGACGTCCTCTCTCTCTCTCTCCATAATATATTGTGTGCCCAGCAGTGTCTATAGTGACACTACATACCTCTATAAGTCTCGAAGATATAATGACATCAAATTAGAATGTGTAAATTCGTTCTCGCTATTAGGAATAAATATTGACACACATGTAAATTGGAAAGACCATATACAAAAAATTAGGACTAAGCTCTCCAGTTTCACATACGCCCTGAGGGAACTTAGAAAGGCAACTGACCTAAAAACTGCCGTTTCGACGTACTATGCTTACGCGTTCTCCTGGCTGTCATACGGAATCCTACTTTGGGGCAATAGTACTGACGTCCTAAACCTTTTTGTGCTTCAAAAATCATGTATCCGTATCTTAGTAAATATAAAGAGCCCAGAGAGCTGCAAAGAACACTTTCGTCAACTTAAAATACAAACACTGACTTGTATTTATATATTAGAATGTTGCAAATTCATCCGAAATTATCCCCATTATTTCCAAAAAACTGCTGATCTACCGCGACGCTTTCCCACTAGATATAAACATAAAATTAAACTACCCGAGTCAAAATTAAAAATGCGAAGTTCTGGACCAAACGCAATGGCATCTAAAATTTATAACAAAATACCGGAAGTACTAAAAGACGAAGAAAAAGACAAATTATTTGAAAACAAATTAAAAAAATACCTCTTAAATAAATGTTACTACAATTTAAACGACTTTTTTAATGACAAATCTTAACAAAAAAGAAAACCACCTATTAATAATAACTATTACTATACCTAACTTCATACATTGATAACTAAAAACAAATATTTAATACCTACCATCGAGCAAGAATTCTAAAATATGATACCTGCTTATCCATAATATTACCTTATCAGTTGAATTACATTTTTCTGCTAAAAACTAACTAAAGATTTTTCTAGAAACCTGGTCCGCTTCCACCCTCGATACCTTTTGCTACGCCCTATTTGGGTACCATTGTGTCTCTTGAGCATTACCTTAATACCTAATAATAAGACCTGAATATGTACACAATGATTGCAATGAAATAAATGAATATGAATATGAAAGAAAACTCCATTTTAGTGTTTGGTGTTGTTAAGTTCGGCGTACCCCCCTATCTCTACGATAAACTAACTTGGTTCAAGCAAGAAGGAACGCGAAGAAAATGTTCTCCTATTTTGGCTAGGCTGCAAAGTTCTTCCGCAGCTTTTAAGGGTAGCTTTCGTTACGCAGCAACAAAATGCTGGAATAATATTCCGCCCCCCATAAGGGACCTTAAAAATATAAAAACGTTTAAATCGAAACTAAAACGATTCCTTCTTAACGCCCAAAAGAAGGACGAAGAACTAAAGGATAATGATAGGTCAGTAATTTAGTTGGTAAGAGTAAAATAATTTCATAGTTCAATACTTTAATTATTAACCTTAATTTTATTTAATTTTTATTAATATTATTATTATTTTTTTCTTTCTTGTTTTTTTTATATGTAACACTTCTCACATCTCTTTTTGTTCGTTTTTATGGATATAATAAGCTCCCGAATTGCCTCTACAAAAGTTCGTACCATCCTTCTATAAACCAAATCGCAGAAAAACTGACTCGACCGGCCGACCACGGCGACGACAGCCTTCCCATTATGTCTCAAACAGAGAACTGCACTACTTTTTATTTTTATTTTCAATTTTATTTAATGCATTTATGTGTTATCACTTTTACTGTATTATTATTATGTATACCTTTATGTTATTTTATTTTATGTTGAGTTTTAAAGTAATTATGTTAAAATACGTAAGATGTATATGTTTGTTTAAAAGCGCACCGTTACAGATTATGGTCGTGACGTGACCTGCTTTTTGGCCTACACTGAAAACCAGCGCTGGGTAGACACACCTGGTCTACCCAGCAAAATGCTGAGTGTGGACCATATTTGCACTAGAAACTGCTACGCACAAAAAAGATTTAGACTAAGTATAGGATTAATTTAGTTTATTATTGTGTTGTGTAGTTTTAAGGCAAATATAAATATTTTCTTCTTTTTTCTTCTTCTACATACCTAGATTATAAGCACCTCTGTTCACAGTATAAGCGTAGCAGTATTGAGTATAAGCGTAGCATAGGCAAACGGTAACGGCATAGTGTAGGACGGGTGGGATGGCGGCGTTGTGACGACCTACGAAAACCTGTAGGCAGGTGCTGGATGCTTTAAGCTGGAGACCGGGCGCTATGGCGCGCATTAGGGGTGGCCTTTGTCCAGGAGTGGACTACAGAAAAATGACGATGATTAATGCTATAGATGAAAGGTTAAAGAATTAGTTTCTTATGATTCATAAGTAATTTCGCTCCTAAGTGTTTTTTAAACTAGAGTCCAGCCGTGAAGGGGTGATGATGATGATTGTGAATTGACATTCCGAAAGGAAAAAACCCACATATTTACTTGATAATCTCCGTTGCCTCAAATCCCGTGTCTCATGATTCAGCGACGCAATGCAAATGGTTTGATTGATCGCAGCATCCCGGGGATAATTAATAACAAGTTACCGCACTGCTTGTTTTGCACTGGGGCGGGACTTGAGCTTCGCCTAATAATATCGCTGTTTGAGGGAAAAGATCTAAGACAAAGAAACTTTACAAGAGTTTAAAAACAAACATACAAAAAGAGGTAAAAAATAAATATATTTAAATATTTTTCGTTAATAAACCTTAATATTCGCTTTCACTAGTTAATCCTTTTGAGATAATTGTCATTCAGTCGTAGAAAATTTTAAGATAAGGTATCTAACCATCCATGAAAATCAGTTTTCCATAATATTCCCATATTTTATTCATCCTCTTTCATTTATTTATTTCACAAACGTCTTTATTAGCAAAGAAAATTACAACTCTAAAGAGATGCAGCGGCAGCCGCTCAATGACCTTCGAGCGCGTCGCTTGACGCGGATACGCTTCAACGTATCCGCGTCGCTTGACGCGGATACGCTTCAACGTATCCGCGTCGCTTGACGCGGATACGCTTCAACGCGGCTCAGCACCCGCCAACTGAACTTACTACAAAACACCGTGTGATGGTGATGGCATCTGTTTTATAGCCTCAAATTGACCGCATCGCCTAACGCAGATACACCTCTGCACTGTTCATCGCGCAAAAACGAACGTTCTAACAATACACTCAATGGTTAGCGCGCGTGAAGATTGTCCCGGTGGCAAAGTCACGGCTCGCCCGCGGCGGCGATTGTTAAAAGTGTCGCCATTGTAATGTCACTTACTGCATTTGTTAATTAGAAAGTGGTCAATGAAACCGCTGCACTGACTTGCATTGTATAATCAACGGATTGAGGTTAATAGAAGAGCTCTATTCAAGGCGGTCACAACTGTCTGGGCAGTGGGCACTGAGGACGAGTCAATAGGTACGGACGGCTGTTTACGGTTTTGTTCACATGTTCCCTGAACAACATACTCCACCAAGTGTTTGTACCGTATATTTGACCGCAGCAATTTATTTAGTACAGACCTGATTATTAATCAAATAAGGGCTATTGACTAATAGCCGTAAATTGATTGATATAGGCAAAACAATGTTGTAGCGCAATCGTAGCACTTGCGTAGATCCTTGTAGAGCCCACGTAGCACTTGCGTAGAGCTTCGTAGCACTTGCGTAGAGCTTCGTAGCACTTGCGTTGAGCTTCGTAGCACTTGCGTAGAGCTTCGTAGCACTTGCGTAGATCCTTGTAGAGCCCACGTAGCACTTGCGTAGAGCTTCGTAGCACTTGCGTAGAGCTTCGTAGCACTTGCGTAGAGCTTCGTAGCGCTTGCGTTGAGGTTCAAGCGAGCTCGTGCAATTATTTACGTACAATAATTATTGTTATTTAAGTAGCGCATTTACCAATTATTTCAAGTAAAATATTCACATTGGATCGATGAGCGATATTAAAAAATTATAAAAATCCTCGGTTTGCAATAACTTTTCCAGTTTTTAAAATATTTTCATTTCAAAACGTGAAAACGATTTTTCTGATGTATCAATGTCAAAAGCAGGCAATAATTTCCCTAATTCAAATACTGTCCCCTGTGATCGAGCGAGGACGATGGCCGATGATTGGTCGTGATTAAAAGCCGTGTGACAGTAGCGGTAAGTGGCGCTCCCGGATATTGATTATCATTGAAGCGGCTGATTATAGGCGCGCTTCGCATTGCTGCAGCTAGTTGCTGGAATTTCTTTTGAATCGTGTAAAAGGGTGACATTTTAATTTTTGTTCCATGACAACTTTTATTATAGCTTTCCAATGGCATAAGATATCGTTTTTCTCGGAATGCGTGTATTAAAGGGGAATAAATAAGTTGAATGTCATTCGATTTGGATATTCAGATTATTTCGGCTCTACTGAATAATACAATTATTTAACATTAATTATTCGGGTACGTGTCGAGTTAAGGCGGGATATTAATGATGACAAGTAATGGGTAGTTTTTCGCAATAACCGATCGACGCTCGATGTTGTTTCCGAGGCGGTGCTCGTCGTGGATTGGTCGATATTAATTAGTGCTCGTCAAGCGCCTGTATGCGACGTTAATGCATTAATGAGAACACGATCCGCTTGTTATAATCATTTAACTTTCAATCCTTTTTGCTCCGACATCGTTGATTTTAATTTAAAACACACATCGCGTTAGCTCTTCTGTGTTTAATATGAACAAAACAGCTTAAAATAGTTGGCTTGTTTCTAGGAATATTTTAAATGCAACGTGTTTGTGTAATTTAATGAAGTCAACAACTTTAAAATAATTATTCGCAGAACGTAGTTCGTAGCATAGTACCGGTAGCCTACCCGGTAGCGTACTGTTATATAAAGAGTTAAGTAAAAAGCTGGCTTACAAGATGATCGTTACACGTGCGGCATTTTGTTTTTCGGGTTCCGTACCTCAAAAGGAAAAAAGGAACCCTTATAGGATCACTTTGTTGTCCGTCTGTCCGTCTGTCCGTCTGTCCGTCTGTCCGTCTGTCCGTCTGTCCGTCTGTCCGTCTGTCCGTCTGTCCGTCTGTCCGTCTGTCCGTCTGTCCGTCTGTCCGTCTGTCCGTCTGTCCGTCTGTCCGTCTGTCCGTCTGTCCGTCTGTCCGTCTGTCCGTCTGTCCGTCTGTCCGTCTGTCCGTCTGTCCGTCTGTCCGTCTGTCCGTCTGTCCGTCTGTCCGTCTGTCCGTCTGTCCGTCTGTCCGTCTGTCCGTCTGTCCGTCTGTCCGTCTGTCCGTCTGTCCGTCTGTCCGTCTGTCCGTCTGTCCGTCTGTCCGTCTGTCCGTCTGTCCGTCTGTCCGTCTGTCCGTCTGTCCGTCTGTCCGTCTGTCCGTCTGTCCGTCTGTCCGTCTGTCCGTCTGTCCGTCTGTCCGTCTGTCCGTCTGTCCGTCTGTCAACCCACTTTTCTCAGAAACGCGTAGAGTTATCGAGTTGATATTCACATCATATACGCAGGCTCGTAACCTCTTGAAGCCTCAATATAAATCAAACTTCTAAGTCAACGCAATCAAAAGTTACAGCTGTTTATGTCTATTTTTTTTTTAATTTTCCAAGGGATTCTCATGTACACAAAACCTATAGGGTACTTCCCGTTCACCTAGAACCATGAAATTTGGCACGAAGCAAGGCCTTATAGCAAAAATAAAGGGAAAAATCCGAAAACCGTAAATTTGTAGTTTATTCACAGAAAATATAATTTTCGAATCTCGCCATAGACCAAAAACCTGTAGGGTATTTTCCGTTGACCTAAAACCATGAAATTTGGCAAGAAGCAATGTCTTATAGCACAAGCAAAGGAAACAATCAGAAAACCGTTTTGTGGTTTAATTCATACAAAATAGTACATTGTTACACTAGGGTTGGACGTAACTTATTTAGTCTCGAGACGCCAATAGTTAGAGGGATTAAATAAGTTACGTCGTAATCGTTATCAAATCAGAAAATTATTTTGCCTTATTCGTCTGGATTGATTTCGTTGCTAAAGAGTAGAAGTTTGTACGGAACCCTTGATGCGCGAGTCTCACTCGCACTTGACGTTTTATTTGTTCTTTGAAGGAGTTGAGACGTTTCATCTCTGCCCCCAGGACTTTAAAGTCATCCCATTGACAGGACGTGCCAGCGATTCCATCTTTTGAAACCAACTCAGATTCAGTTATATCCAATAAATAGCAAAATGGCAAGCGACAAAAATATTGGTTTTAGAATAAATAACGAAAGGAATAATCCTATAGCCTTCGCGGAACAAGGCCTCCGCCCGCCGCGGAGCAGTGACGTACCGATCGACGGCTGTGTTCAAATTACGGTTATTGATGAAAGGCATCATTTTCTTTCAATTTGCGGCCATTAAAGTGTCACCGGCGAGACGTGTCGTAATGCCGACTGACAGGCTCTAGTCTCCTCATTAGGGTACAATCGGCGATCCCTCACCGCCTCGCGACCCAGGGATGACACGGCCACGTCACAGACTTCACCCTGACTGTTATATTAAACTGGTATATTAAATATATTTGAGATTGTATAGTACGAGTAGGTAGTTAAATTGCAAATACTCGAAGTTATTTTTTAATAATTATTATTATTTCAAGTGCATCCACATAATGTAACATGCTAAACATATAACTTCCACTTCATTAAACATATTAACAAGATAATGTTGTAAGACACGTAATGTTACTTATTCTGGGTAAATTTTTAGGAGAAATTAGGTACAAAACTATTTTAATATATGCTAATAGCAGAAGATAGTAAAGATTCAGAGCCAGCCCTGGCACGGTCGTAGGCGCCGGGCCTCGCGCTAAGATTCAGAGCCAGCCCTGGCACGGTCGTAGGCGCCGGGCCTCGCGCTAAGATTCAGAGCCAGCCCTGGCACGGTCGTAGGCGCCGGGCCTCGCGCTAAGATTCAGAGCCAGCCCTGGCACGGTCGTAGGCGCCGGGCCTCGCGCTAAGATTCAGAGCCAGCCCTGGCACGGTCGTAGGCGCCGGGCCTCGCGCTGTGACCTCTCGGCCTCCTCACGTCAGCGTCCTGAATAGATTCAGAGCCAGCCCTGGCACGGTCGTAGACGCCGGGCCTCGCGCTGTGACCTCTCGGCCTCCTCACGTCAGCGTCCTGAATATGCATCACAACATCATGTGTTAGCCGCCAGCCCAGCGCTGGGACCGCTGCCCTCTGAGCGGGCGCTTACGTTACATACGACAGCTTCAATGGACGTCGCCTTTGTTTCGCTGTTATTCAAACACAAATGTCGCCAGTGCTTCGTGCTTTGTTGATTGGGGATTGTCTCCGGATTGCGCTTATACAAAATTCAATTCAAAATTCAAAGTGCTTTATTTCCTTTAGACCTTACAGGACTCTTGGACACGTCACAAAAACTTAGATTTCATAAGTAAAACTAGGAAATAAAGTGATCATTTTGATTTTTTGTCCACTTCAATCTTTTTAAGGTAAAGTAAAGAAGCGAACAAGAAACCTTTACCTTGTTAGAATGTTAGTTTTCGAGTTGGAGCAAAACTCGTCCCAAGCTTTTTTATCGTCTAGATAATCTGATATTTTATAGTAAGCCTTTTTACAAAGGATATGTTTGACAATTTTTGCAACTCACTTGGAGTTTTGTTGTAGAAACGTATACATTGTCCTTTAAAAGATACATTAATCTTGACTTTGACTTTGACTTTGTGTAGCCTAGTTGTGGGCACAGCGAGTTTATTCTTATTTCTTGTATTTAAATTATGTATATCGCTATTTTTGAGGAACCGATTGATATTCTTATGAATGTACTACAAGTTTTCATAAATATATTGTCATAGATTGCACGAACAGCCCTCTTCTGCAGCACAAATACGGTGTTAATATCTGCAGCGTTCCCCCACAGCAGTATACCATAAGACATAATACTATGGAAGTAGCTGAAATATACTAGTCTAGAAGTATCGACGTCTGTAAGATGACGGATTTTTTTGACTGCATATGCTGCAGAACTAAGTCTCCTCGATAGCTTATCTATGTGCGGGCCACATTGAAGTTTACTATCTAAGGTAATTCCTAAGAATACGGTAATTCCTAAGAATACAGGGTGTCTCCTAAACAAATGCACAATAAAGTTGATAAAACAGAAAGTCTTCCTCATCATAACTGCAAATATTAGTATCGGTGGCACTTAAGTTATACCTATTACGTATACTTTTGGAAACATTACTATTAATAGTACATTATGATACAAGTGCGGTAAGTTGAAAATTACAGCCGAGGCGATATTACTAGCCCGAGTCGTAGGCGAGGGCTACAAGAAAGCAGAGGCTGTAATTATCAAAGCGCACGTATTTCATACGACGTTTTATAACATATTTAAAAACTCGGATTTTGGAATAAATTTTGATACGCTTTTAAGTATCTATCGGACAATTTTTCAGGCAAGAGGCTTAGAGTAGCCTTTTTCGCTGCCTCTGAGACTTCTGGCGGTGTTGAATTAATAAATTCATCATTACTTGACGACATTTTCAAGTATAAACAATACAGCGAAAAGAAAAAGCGCACGGAATAATTTTTACTTGTTCACAAATTAGCGATGCGAGCGCATCAGCGCTTTTTTTAAGGCAAAGACACAAAAACAGCCAATATTACTAATAAAGTAAATTAATATTTTTGTGTTTTGTTACGGATAAATGTTTGTAATTTATGAACAATATTAGTTAAATTAAAGAATTAAATGTTTATTTATTATATTTTACTATTTACTATTTAAACTCACATTTTACTAACAGGCATCGCCTGCCAAATAATTTAGTGCGACCTGCCGCCTGTCCATAGCTGTCTCATGTCATGTCCTGTCATGTCTGTCATTTCATAACTTCACACGAAATCTTCAACTTCTTGTGCTAATCTTTAAATACGCGCCAAACCCGTTCAACCGTGAGTTTCGTTCAGAAATTTTTATAATGTCAGTAGTTGGTCTGCTCCGGACGTGTTGGTTGGCACTAGGCTTCTTGATTGATTGTGATCCCGTGTTGAACAGTATTAGTGTTGGTAGAAGTAATTCAAGTACCAACTGCTTGAATTATTTCTACTAAATACTAATTTTAATAGTATTTATTATTGTAATAAGTTGTATGTATATTTTTCTGTTTTCTTTTTTTTGTTCTCTTTTTTTTGGCCGTGTAGACACGCGTGCACCAAGATTCTGCCAGAAAACCAGCGTTGCTCAACTTTCTGTGGAACAACATTAAGCTGAGGTAGGACCTTATTGGTTCACTTCACTATTTAAGTAGTATTAATTATTTTTATGTTTTTTTTATCTTTCTGTGTACTGTTTATGTGTGTGTGAGCCAATAAAATGTATTCTATTCTTTTTCTATTCTATTCTATATTTTATCTATTAATGTTAATTTTATTTATAAAATGTTGACCACTTTTCTGACATAAAAACTCTGCTAAGATTTGAAAAAGTCCCGTTCGTTTTAGATGGAGCATCTTGAAAAACCGTGCGTTTTACTTGAACTTTGAAATCATTGTGTAAAACAATTGGAAACACAAAACATTTTAAAAAAGTAGATTTTGTTGGATATTGAGTCCTACTGCAGAAACGAAGCTGTACTTACACCAGTAAATTAAATAAATGAATGATGCGCTGTAATTCAACCTTGGCTGTTAGTAGATCTTATATGTTTTGAGATATTGATAAAAACTTTGCCATCCCGACGTAAACGTAGTTTATGATTTTGGAATGTAGCTGTTCCGTTTGTTGTTGAGAATCATTGTGTTACTGAATGTTATGAGTAACCCTCTTACATCTTAGCGTAACCTTATTTTTTAGGGTTTCAAAGATCGATTGTTTTGAAACCCTTATGGTCTCGCTCTGTCCGTCCCCGCTCTTTCTTGAATATCTCAGTAACTACTGCAGCTATTAACTTGAAATTTGAAATAATGATACATTTTGTGCGCCATTACTGATTTCAAGAAAAAAAATATAAATAAATGAAAAATGAAAATGAATAATTTCACTACAAATTTTGATGTTGAAATTTCAAAAGAGACCTAGGAAAGCAAATGGGGTATCAAATGAAAGGTATCGTTTTGACTATTTCAAAACACTTTTTGAAATTTCTGTAAGATTCATACTTTTTGAAATATTTACAAAAAAGTCGAAAAATTGACCATTCCCCCCCCCCCCCCCCTAGCTCCGAAGATTGCAGACCGATCCATGTACAATGTACTAGGCGTTTGTAGACATCAATCTATATTTTTTAGGAAAAATATAGAGAAGTCTGTAATAGTAATAGTTTTTGGAAAATGGTCAAAAAGGGGGGAAAAAAATTCAAAAGGAGGGGTACCTACCCAAGTGGGGTATCAAATGAAAGGTATCGTTTTGATCATTTCAAAACACTTTTTAAAATTTCTGTAAGTTTCATACTTTTTGAAATATTTCAAAAAAAGACGAAAAATTTACCATTCCCCCCCCCCCCCCTATCTCCGAAGATTGCAGACCGATCCATATACAATGTACTAGGCGTTTGTAGATATCAATCTATATTTTACAGGAAAAATATAGAGAAGTCTGTAATAATAATAGTTTTTGAAAATGGTCAAAAAAGGGGATTTTTTTTTAAAAAGGGGTTACCTACCCAAGTGGCATATCAAATGAAAGGTATCGTCTTGGCCTTTTTAAAACTTTTTTTGAAATTTCTGTAAGTTTCATACTTTTTAAAATATTTCTATATATAATATTTCTCCCCCTCCTATTTCCGAAGATTGATGACTTTATTTAGGAATTTATTAGGCGTTTGTATATAGGGATCTATATTGTACAGGAAAATATAGAGAAGTCTGTAAAAATGACCATTTAAAAAAAAAACATTAAGAATGGTCGAAAAGGGGGATATTTTTTATCGAAAGGGGCTATCTACCTATTGGTTTATCAAATGAAAGGCATTGTTTTGTAAATTTTAAAACAGTTTTCGAAATTGGTTTCGTACTTTTCAAAATATTGCCATTCAAAAAAAGACGGAAAATTGATTGTCCAAATAATTGGCAAATGTTTGAAACCCTCGACGTGCGAGTTATACTCGCACTTGGCGGATCTTGTCTGATGATAACATAGCTAGAATTTAATAAAAATCATCATAACTAACAAATTTCAGGTCGAGTATGCTCAATTCAAACACAACATCTCAAAATGTATAAGATCTACAGTACAGGCATACTTTTAGTGCTCAATAATAGTAAGTTTCCTCATTTACTGAGTTAAGTACAAAAATGCGGTCAACCGCCTCAATTTTGCTATAGGGCTCGCGAAACAGAAATATCTAGAATTTAATTCAGTGTGCCGATAAAATTTAAAGATAATATT
The DNA here is from genome assembly GCA_946478455.1 of Eupithecia vulgata. Classification (NCBI taxonomy): domain Eukaryota; kingdom Metazoa; phylum Arthropoda; class Insecta; order Lepidoptera; family Geometridae; genus Eupithecia; species Eupithecia vulgata. The sequence goes on along the minus strand of OX297862.1, from coordinate 548,921 downwards.
TTCAGGATTACTTGCGTAATACCGATACTAATACATGACGGTATACGACGAATTAAGTACGAGCAAAACTACTCGGGGAAAGCGAAATATTAAATGACTGCCATTAAGCGGTGAAGAAATTCTGGTGACTTTTTAAACATATTTTATTGATCATCTTTGATCTAGTTTCAATTGTTTTGGAGTCTGCAGTTATTTGGGAGACACCCTGTTTGCATATTCAAAAGGATTCGAAGCTCATCCTGCGGCCTTAGGTCGACTTGTACGCATTATCAGACGAATACTTTTATCAATTTCGAGTGTTTCCTATACATTTAGCGCCTTGCAGCGCCCCTACCGGATCGAGAGGATCCAATTGTTTCTTATAAACACGATGATAGTTTTCGAATGATTTTGAGTGATTTGTTGCACTTTAACATGACTGCGGCAGTTGCGTTTGCGGCATTGATGTTATAAAAGTAAGTAGATAGAGCACCTCCAACATAGTTTGGTCACACGGTAAAATATTTCATGGGGTATTTGCACCGAATCTATTTGCTTTGCGTCCTGTGAGAGTACTAAATTTAACCCAAACACGTCAATCATAGAGGTAAAACACGCACACACAACAATCATAGAGGTAAAACACGCACACACAACAATCATAGAGGTAAAACACGCACACACAACAATCATAGAGGTAAAACACGCACACACAACAATTCCCTTGATTTCTAAAATTAAAACTAATCTATGTATGTGTGAGTTGACATAACATAATCACAACTTCAGCGCTTTCACGCACACCACGAATATGAATAGGAAAATGAGACTTATACACTTTGTTCGTGACTACCAACATTATAAACCATTTCCATGGAAGGAAGACATCAATGGTTCTCGATAACGTTCATCGAATGTTCTTTGTATTAATTTAGACTAAGGCCTCTGACTAGTGTAATTCTTCCTTCAAGAAAATGTCATAAACTCGTTGAATATAGTAAAGATAATCCAAGGAAATAAATAATAATAATAATAGCTTACTGAGTGTAGTGTAGGGCCATTCACATCGAAATCAACTGCAGCAAAGAGCATTTCCCGTTTCTAAACTCATATCCCATCGTCGAGTTTATCTGATTAGCGAACAAGTAGTCTCGATCGAGTCCGCAACAGAGTCCATTGAGTCCATTAGTGCTGTGACGGCGCGGCCGGCGAACTTGCACCGGCGGCGGGCGCAGACTTTGGACATCTCGCACGAATTTATGGCTACGACCAACCACTTTGTGCTCCTCGGTGGAGTTCTCCTGGAGTATTCATATGCGATCTATGTTAGGTCATAGATATGTGTTCCAATTTGTTTGGAATCTTACTAACTTCTGGCCTGGCTTCTAATAAGCGTCCTGCTACAAAACTAATCTACTCCGTGCGGACAAAATTAGCCGCAATCAACAGTCGTTGCATCTCGAGCTCTAGTAGATCCATACTAGTATGGTGTTGTTATATCTGTGGTCATATCTTGTTCTACAGTACTGAGAGGGGACACAATCACAGCGGTGAGCATGTCCGGTAGTAAGCGGAGGTACTTATTGTTACCCGCAGCCGGGCGCCAGGTACGGTCCGTGCCGCAGCCGGGCGCCAGGTACGGTCCATGCCGCAGCCGGGCGCCAGGTACGGTCCGTGCCGCAGCCGGGCGCCAAGTAAAGTCCGTGCCGCAGCCGGGCGCCAGGTACGGTCCGTGCCGCAGCCGGGCGCCAAGTACGGTCCGTGCCGCAGCCGGGCGCCAGGTACGGTCCGTGCCGCAGCCGGGCGCCAGGTACGGTCCGTGCCGCAGCCGGGCGCCAAGTACGGTCCGTGCCGCAGCAGGGCGCCAGGTACGGTCCGTGCCGCAGCCGGGCGCCAGGTACGGTCCGTGCCGCAGCCGGGCGCCAGGTACGGTCCGTGCCGCAGCCGGGCGCCAAGTACGGTCCGTGCCGCAGCCGGGCGCCAGGTACGGTCCGTGCCGCAGCCGGGCGCCAGGTACGGTCCATGCCGCAGCCGGGCGCCAAGTACGGTCCGTGCCGCTGTCGGGCCGGACCCGTGCCGGACAGGATTAACCACAATGAATAGTCGGCATCGGACACGACGCTCCAGTCCGCCCTTGAATTATTAAGCTCCTGATATATTGTGTCAGCATCGCCTATTTAAAAAGCAATCCCACAGCCGCAGTATAATAATAATATCGAAGGTGGATAAGTGTGTAGGTAAGCAAGTACCGGCCACGCGTGGGCAACGCAAGTACCGGCCACGCGTGGGCAACGCTCACCTTCGTACAAAACTATCATCATGTGTTATTTTTACTTTACTTTATTGTGACATCTATTATGAACAAAATCAAGTACTATACTAGAAGAGGACGTGAGCTCAAGCTCACAACTATCCCACTAGCTAGACACTGTATACTAGAAGAGGACGTGAGCTCAAGCTCACAACTATCCCACTAGCTAGACACTGTATACTAGAAGAGGACGTGAGCTCAAGCTCACAACTATCCCACTAGCTAGACACTGTATACTAGAAGAGGACGTGAGCTCAAGCTCACAACTATCCCACTAGCTAGACACTGTATACTAGAAGAGGACGTGAGCTCAAGCTCACAACTATCCCACTAGCTAGACACTGTATACTAGAAGAGGACGTGAGCTCAAGCTCACAACTATCCCACTAGCTAGACACTGTATACTAGAAGAGCACGTGAGCTCAAGCTCACAACTATCCCACTAGCTAGACACTGTATTTTAGTATTTCATTTATTAACCATAACGTTACACTACATAACATAGGTAATAAAGTTTAAGTTAAAACATATTTTAACCTAGTACTAGAATGATAATGAAAATTGAATGAAAATTTAAGTTGTAATAATAAAAAAACATTGAATGAAATTATAAATAAAATATGCAGATATTATTTCCATTTTTGACTAGGAATGCATATCAGAAAATGGACAACTCTATATTCACTAACATGATAAAAGGGTTGCGATTGGAAGAAAGATTTTAATTTAATTTTTAAATTGAGAGGAAGGTTTTCATCATTCACTGACAAACTGAGGATAATCCTAGTGGACAGGGCATACTACAGTCTAGTGGTCAGGGATACTACAGTCTAGTGGACAGGGCATACTACAGTCTAGTGGTCAGGGATACTACAGTCTAGTGGACAGGGCATACTACAGTCTAGTGGTCAGGGATACTACAGTCTAGTGGACAGGGCATACTACAGTCTAGTGGACAGGGATACTACAGTCTAGTGGACAGGGCATACTACAGTCTAGTGGACAGGGCATACTACAGTCTAGTGGACAGGGCATACTACAGTCTAGTGGACAGGGATACTACAGTCTAGTGGACAGGGCATACTACAGTCTAGTGGACAGGGCATACTACAGTCTAGTGGACAGGGCATACTACAGTCTAGTGGACAGGGCATACTACAGTCTAGTGGACAGGGCATACTACAGTCTAGTGGACAGGGCATACTACAGTCTAGTGGACAGGGCATACTACAGTCTAGTGGACAGGGCATACTACAGTCTAGTGGACAGGGCATACTACAGTCTAGTGGACAGGGATACTACAGTCTAGTGGACGGGGCATACTACAGTCTAGTGGACGGGGCATACTACAGTCTAGTGGACGGGGCATACTACAGTCTAGTGGACAGGGCATACTACAGTCTAGTGGACAGGGCATACTACAGTCTAGTGGACAGGGCATACTACAGTCTAGTGGACAGGGATACTACAGTCTAGTGGACAGGGCATACTACAGTCTAGTGGACAGGGCATACTACAGTCTAGTGGACAGGGATACTACAGTCTAGTGGACAGGGATACTACAGTCTAGTGGACAGGGCATACTACAGTCTAGTGGACAGGGCATACTACAGTCTAGTGGACAGGGCATACTACAGTCTAGTGGACAGGGCATACTACAGTCTAGTGGACAGGGCATACTACAGTCTAGTGGACAGGGCATACTACAGTCTAGTGGACAGGGCATACTACAGTCTAGTGGACAGGGCATACTACAGTCTAGCTAAATGAGTTTCTTGAAACCAATTTGAGGAAACTGCTGTCCTAGATCCACATTTTCTTTCTTTCTTTCTTTCTTTCTTATTTGGTAAGATAACCATAGAAATTTATACCCTACTTAGTTCTATCTCCATTAAGTACCTGGCTAAGCTATATTTGTAATTAGGTATGTATTTGTCATGTAAGAATATGTTTAAGAACAAACACGCAGGCATACGGGACAGACGCTAAGACTGATTAGTAATTACACAAGAACGAATACGATATATTGTTGTTATATTGTATTGACCTGTTAGTTACAGTTTATTGTTTTATGACATAATTAGATGTGTTGGTTGTGTTGTTGCAGCTGGCGTGCGGACGGTGGACGTGCAGGCGGTGGAGGGCATGGTGGCGCAGTTCCCCTGCGACCTGGGCACCTCCGCCAACGACAAGGTCTACATGGTGTTCTGGTTCCGCGACGACGCAGGCATCCCGCTCTACAGGTCAGTGCTACAGTGTCCGCTCGCGACACATTACGACGACGCAGGCATCCCGCTCTACAGGTCAGTGCTACAGTGTCCGCTCGCGATACATTACTGACCCTCAAACTAATTCTCGTCAAAATACACACCTAACTAAATTTTAATAAGGAATAGGAAGTATTAAGTCAAACAAAATGGTTGTTAATTTTTGACGCTGCCCGCATAACCTTGCTATACCTGTCACTAGTTTTTCGCGGATTTCAGAATAAAGCACGACGTGCTGGACATCATAATAAACCATTTGCTCAAAGTCGGTGCAAGAATTGCTTCACATAGACACATACACTTAAACAAATACAAACTGACCTGTTCTGAAAACTGACGTTTAACATTATTATTCTATAAATAATAAAAAAGCGTTTAGAAAGCGTGTGTGAAGTATTAGCATAGAGAGCGATCAGCCGCGATGATTGCCGCAGCCGGCTGTGAACTTCAACTTGCACAGCTTACGCAAACTACTTACAAACGTACTTGCTAGCACTGTCGGAGCTGGAGCGTACACTGCAGGCTGCCCAAACACGCAGTACACTGCAGGCTGCCCAAACACGCAGTACACTGCAGGCTGCCCAAACACGCAGTACACTGCAGGCTGCCCAAACACGCAGTACACTGCAGGCTGCCCAAACACGCAGTACACTGCAGGCTGCCCAAACACGCAGTACACTGCAGGCTGCCCAAACACGCAGTACACTGCAGGCTGCCCAAACACGCAGTACACTGCAGGCTGCCCAAACACGCAGTACACTGCAGGCTGCCCAAACACGCAGTACACTGCAGGCTGCCCAAACACGCAGTACACTGCAGGCTGCCCAAACACGCAGTGGCATCATTCTGCGGTCATAGTTCTGTTTGGATAGTCATACACCTTGACCAATTTGCTGCAAACTATCATTAAATCACCAAAAGTGCGCAACGAGTGATGGCATCATGGTTTACAGTAGCAAAATGTAAAAACAAAACATTATACTTGGACGTAGGAGTATGCTACGAGTATCATGAAACGTAGCTCTGGTGGGTGGCTAATGATAAACCCATGTAATGTCCTCGGCCGACAGCCCGTGTCTGAAGGCACGACTCCGCCATCATTAATTCATAGCGCTCTGGCCACCTGTCTAGTTCTCTGGCCCCCTGTCTAGTTCTCTGGCCCCCTGTCTAGTTCTCTCCTATTGTGTAGACGTTCACAAACTGATAGGAATGAAGAAAGTCTTTGGCCGTTGTCTTATAATTCTTGTCTGCAAATTATCCCATCGTGTTAAACATTTACTGCGTACCCAGAACATTTCAAAAACCTCTTAAAACGAAACTCCCGAAATACGTAATTAGAACCTTCAACTTTACAATGTAGACAGTACAGACCTACATAACAACATCACGCTGGACAGCATTAACCGAGTTTAAACAAATAAAAAGCCGTCATCCCTTTTAATTTATTCAAGGGTAAATATTTCATTCGCTAACGAGCTCACTCTCTAACTTTATGATTCCATATTTCCGTATTTACAAAAGTCACCCCCCCCCCCCCGCGCCACCTTCCCCTCAGCACCCCCCGGGATTAAGGAGGTGTCGCCGCTTCATTATAAACGAGTATTTATATAAAAGACAATAAGGTTTCGCGTCCAACTTTTCGAATTAATTAAAAATGTTTAACTCACGTCTTCACCTTCGGAGTTGGAGCTCAAGTTTCTTTCTCACAACAAACTCTAAAGTTTTAAACAATCTGGGTCAGCAGTAGTAGCAGTGGTAGTGTACGTTTCCTTGTATATCAATCAAATTTATTTTAAAATTCTATAAAAATGAAAAGCCACGGGCTATTTACTATCGAAGCTAACAGCTCATGAAATGAAAGGCCGACCGACCTCCAGCAGTCCTCAAAAGGTCCGACAAAACTTAAGGCCCATACCGGACCCAAAGTGGCGCCGCCACCTAATTTATGTTATTATTCCGTTTAACAAAAGAATTTTCAAAAATCCTTCTTCCAGTTTGTGATACCTATCATAAGCTTTTTTTTAATGCCTCTGTAATAGTTTTATTCTATTTAGTTTAGGAAGAGATACGAAGTTGCACTTGGTGGCCACCAAAATCTATTTTCGTATCTCTTCCTAAACTAAATAGAATAAAACTGTTACAGAGGCATTAAAAAAAAGCTTATGATAGGTATCACAAACTGGAAGAAGGATTTTTGAAAATTCCTTTGTTAAACAGAATAATAACAAAAAGTAGGTGGTGGCGCTAGTTTAGGTGCTGTATGCGCCTTAAATGGTTTTTAACTTCCCAAATATTTCACTGTTTCAGCCACTTAAGACAAATTGCCCGGCGTTTCTTCCTCGTGCCTTTTTGCGCCGCAATTTCACCGTTCGTTGGCGCGCGCCCCTTCCACTCCGCCGGTGGATCTCAACTTACTGATTACTTTTTATTGCTATGTAAATCGGGTTCAAGTTGAATCCTGCTTTTTGCTTCACAAGGTGTTAATATTCTTCCAAAGTAGGGAGTTCGATAGAGCTTCACAAACGGCTTCGTGAATTTTCCAAGAAAAATCTATTATTCATCTGATCATTTTAATTGTAAATGTTGCGGAACTAAGGTTTCATAAAGCGGTCAGCACGAGTAGGTACCTAACGGCAACGGGCGTCCAGCGGGATAAAGCTGGCTGTCCACCTCATTCAGCCGCAAACAATCCTGTCCGTCCAAATTATCTATGATTTGTTAATCCAAACGTGCATGCAGGCCCCACACAACTGCCCTAACAGCTGGATCATTAATAAATCATTCATATTCCTTATAAGTACCTACCATTGCACCTAAAGTACATTGAGAAACATCATTTTGGAACAATAAACGCTAATAAGATAATTATGCTGTCCAAAAGATTCAGTTTTAGTTAGAGGCTAGCCAGCTATTGTTAGGTTAAAGAAAGCGTTCGTAAACATTAGGTACTATCAACTGGCATCCATCTAATTGACGGCTCTGTCCAGCACATCACCGGAATGCCACGCCATGCGGCATGGCGGTGGCTGAAACTCTCCAATACTCTATACCTGATTACAGTTCGGAGTATTCAATGTACGTTTCTGATTTATATTGGTGTATGCCGTAGGCGTGGTCTTTTGATCATTTGTATAGGGTGGCCGGTGGGGAAATTTGAATCTGGAAAGGAAAATATATATATATATTTATATATTGTATTAAGAAAATTAGTAAGTAATCTACTTTACACCAGGGGCAGTATATTATTGCACCATGACCAGGTCAAAGATAAAACATGCTGATTGATTGAGCTGCATGATTTTATTATTTAAAAGTTATTCCATTTTGTAATGTTTTCCCGGAACTTTTTGAGAAAGATTTGCAGTTTGCACTAGGTACTCTATTTTTTTTCTTAGGATACGTTTATTAGGTTGCTATTGTATACTTTTTCTTTATTATACTTCTGCAGAAACATACGTACGGGGGTGAGATCCTGTGGTCTGGGCCGCCACTCGCCACTCGCCATACATCGACACTAACAGGATGGGCAGTTTTGTGTTCACGGACCTGTCTCTCGCCGAACGAGGTGTGGCGTTTGTTTGCTTGAACAACGTGTGTTTGCTTAATCTTCTCAAAACCTCGAAATAAAATATTGGTTTTACCTCGATCAATAGTGACGTTTACTGGATCTTGCGAACAAAATATAGATCAGATTATTCCAATATTTTTAAAGCGGCTCCATCCTTAAGTGTGTGTTTGTACAGAGCTTGTTCGTGCTTAAATGCGAATTATCGATTGTCGAATTGTCTTTTGAGTTTCCAATCTTTCAGCAACGTCTTTAGACAAGCCCATTTTTATGATTTGTTGCGTCGACGAGTGTACCTCCAAAATTATGTAGCACAAATTGTTGGCGGAACAAACGCTTGCACTGCAAAGGCGGGGTGGGGGTTGGGGGTTCTGGGTGTTCTACCGCTATGAAACTGTGCTCGTAAAATCCGCACGCATTTTAGCCGTGTCAAATGATATCTCTACCTAGCTGAACTGGACATCGGTTTTTGAAATTCAAATTTCAATAATAAAATAAATTTTTTTTTGCCCCCGCTGTAATGTGTTAGTGCTGTCACATCCTTTCAGAGTAAATCATTCCTTCTCTCTAACACTTTATAAGCTTTAAATAATTCCAAGAATGAACGACCAGCCGCCCTTTCGAACTAAAGCACCCTTACGACGTGGCGATACAGTACATATTCCCTTGTTGCTTTGCATATCGATAGTTATATCCACAAACCACATTTGCAGCCTGTTTTGTTTTATCGCGGTGCAATAAGGTCTACTTTGGGCCGTCGCTGCGAGTTGCCAGAGTTGCGCGGAAGTCACGTATCGCGTGTATCGGTCGCTCCCGTAGTTTACGATAATTCGGTACATTGGTTATAGGGCTCCTACATTTTAATATTTATGAAGAGTTCCGTTAAAATTGTTCCTAAGTGTTCCGATTTCCCAATTGAGGTGGCGACGTAATGTTGGCTGAGTGTTACATGGGTTGCAAGGCCACGTCCACCAGAGGTCGGGATATTACAACGACACTAATGCATATTATAACACTGTTCTATTTGTATTCAAAATGATTGCAAGTGTTGTATAGTCTATACTCCGCTGTAGAAATAAAGGTAAATTGCCGGACCGATTGTGGAGCTCTCGTAGATTCTATTGTTATCTAAATAATCGTTATTCACAGTAACGGAGCCCTATTTTATTTCATTAGTCCCACATCGCACTTCCAACTAAATGGCTATTGTTTTAGCCAATTTATTTTTCGATTACGCTTTTTATTGAAAATGTGTCTCTGTTAACCTTTGGTTTGTTCCGTTAAAATGGTATTTAATAACAAGTTTAGGAATCCCAATTAGAGCATTATTTAGGCAGTAAATGTTCCATTGTCCGAGCGTCTACTCGTACGTGCCAGCTAACGTCTACTCGCACGTGCCAGCTAACGTCTACTCGCACGTGCCAGCTAACGTCTTCTCACACGTGCCAGATAACGTCTACTCGCACGTGCCAGCTAAAGGAATAAAGTCAAAAGCTTATATAACAAAAAGCTAGTCAAAAGCTTATGTAAAAACGGCGAAAGCGTTTGTTTCCCTACGTTGATTTCGGAGGTGAAAAATAATAATATTATTGTTATCAATTGATATGCGAAAAACGTGAAATTTGTATAATTAAGACATCAGCGTCGCGCGTATCAGTCACAATCCGCGCCGCCCGCCCCGCCCCGCCCCGCCGCCCGCGTCACTGCTGCTCGAACGGAAGTGGTCCGGCGCAACTGATGTGTAGGTACTTCATTAATGAATAGAATAATGAATAAATATCGACCCTATTTCAAAAAAATGCTCGTAAGTTACCTTGTAACGTAAATATAATCTTTTCATCTTACTACGCTACAACCGCCCAAACGGAAAACAATATTTAACCAAGTGTAGATTTTTCCGACCATAAGGTACATGATAGGTATCCACATGCTGCATCCTTTCTGGTGGTCGCCCGGCAACGTAGACCGGGAGGCGCGGACCGATCGGCGCGGACCAGCAGGCGCGGATCGGCCGACGGTGGATCGAGCCCATACAATGGGTTGGACATAGCGTGCCTAAATTTTGAAAGTCTTAATTTCATAAATTTGAATATGCCATTCGCACTAAATATTCTATTGCATTTTTAGCCTAGAGTCATAGTTCAGGAGTAAATGGCATAAAACTGATTTCACTGTATGGAAAGCAACATACAAACAGAAATAGGGGGCGTGTTTCGTCCTGTTTCGTTATGTGGTCTATAATAGCATATTCTTGGCACTGTACCGCAACTTTCCAAAAATAACTCCTAAAAACCACAGAGGTTTGTAGCGGAGCGCTATTAATGAGCCAATCATGCGATAGTACAGAGTGTGATTTGATTACATAAAAATAAATACATTAAACGATAGGTAGGTATTGTAAATAGGCTATACAACAGCTATTATTAACATGCGTTACAAAAGAAACAAGTATGAGGATAACCTAATGGAACATTTTTTTTCTTCTTAGGTAAGTGAAGATAAACTTATAGATTATATTATTTCTTATTCTAAACATCATTGTATATAGGTAAGTACCTAGTTGATAGTGGAGTTGGGTAGGCATACAGCATTATGAAATTACGACTTTCAAAATTTAGGCACGCTATGTCCAACCCATTGTATGGGCTCGATCCACCGTGGCCGGCCCGAGTTATCTACTCGTAAGTAGAAGAGGATTTTACGCCAGAAAACTGACAACTATATTCAGGGTATTTTCATACAAACTATTGAATAATCTCGTGATGCGGTATTTTGGCGCGCATTAGCCGCGCGACAAGTTAACCCCTCTGATCCGCGCAGATTTATTTATTAACTAAACTTTGGCCCCACTCGGGCCGCTTCTGTTCAAAAGCGAGATATTCAATTCAATAACGTCGGATAATAAATGGGAGTTTATTTCGGATGTCCATAATATTTGTCGTCTTTTACGTAATAAAATTGAAGATAAGACATTTCGATTTGGCAGGAATTAGCTTGTCGGATTTAGAGCGGAAATATTTACTGAATTTATAACCAGGAAAACAAACGCAGAAATAAGAGACGGCGAATAATATTGGTTTCTGGTGCTACGACAGAGCCGTGCGGCGGCAGCTTACTGTAGTTACCATCGAGAGATGTACCTCACCAACTCCACACACGAACATTCGTCGGCTCTGACTGAAAGTGCCTAGTATGGGTTTAAACAATACCGAAACGATAATTTCTTTTTCTATATGTGACCAGACAAAATTTTGAATCTATAAATTTAAGTAGGTACCATAGTAAAATTACTTATTGAGCTAACAAAATCGAACTCAAACTACCTATGTAATTGTTGCGCCCTGACAAGGTTTTTATGCATTGTGTACCCACTAAAATCACAATAAATGATATGAATATGAAATATGCACCTACCTACCTTTTCTGTTAAAATGCAACGATGAATCACTCAAAAGCATTATTGGCAGATGGCGCATAAGTCACGGAACAAAAAAGGTAGTTCTTCTCTTTTCGATAGGGACACTGGAAAGCGCTAAATAGATGGATAGATTTGTTTACAGGTATAAAAACAACGTTAAAACAAATTGGTTTAGCAGTGCCTTTACCCCTAAGTTAGGTTTAACTAGTACAGTTCTCATCTGGTTTAATATGAGAGAACTTTGCTTAGTAACCTTCCCACGCACCATGAGTATGTAAAAGGAAGCGAAAGCTTTTATAATTTTCGTAAAGTACGCATTACTAGCATACATACCATACCATACTATAAGAACTTCGCTTGGATACAGTAAACGCGTCACGCTTACAGTTTTCATTCCTGAACAAATTTTTTAAGACAGAGAACATTGCACGTGCACCACTCCAGAGCAGAGGCTCCAGAGGCTGGAAACATGCGCGGTGCCGCCGGCGCGGTACCGGCTCAGTCAGTACCGACGCTGTCCCTTGTTCCAGAGGGGCCAGGGTTCCTTTTTACTAAAAACATTAACTCTTACAAAATTGCATATTTGTTGAATGGTTCGGGCGATTTGTTTAATTTTGAATTAGACTGCTTTTCTAGTCTCTGTCGAGGTTAACATGAACTATTCTAGTTTAGAAACTGAGGTCTTGTGGAAGCAAACACCGGCGCAGCAACACGCTCCGGTGTGCCCGGACGTGCTCTCAAACACCGGCGCAGCAACAGATGCGACGCGCTCCGGCGTGCCCGGACGTGCTCTTTCACAGACACGCCTTTTAAATTGGTAACAAACTATTTCTATCAACATTTAAAAACAATTTCCAAACAAAACGAATTTAAAACAAACAATGCAATATCGGATCAGGTTATACCTACCTACACGGCGCGCGGGACAAGTCCAGTGATGGGCTGACGGCGCGACCTAGCCTAGGACTATGGAAATACTCACGATGGGCTGACGGTGCGACCTAGCCTAGGACTATGGAAATACTCACGATGGGCTGACGGCGCGACCTAGCCTAGGACTATGGAAGTACTCACTACGAATTACATGTTGCAATTATAAGCTTAACGCATTCACTGCCCAGCCTCAACGATGCTTCTTCCAACGCCCTGTCAGGTCTAATGGAAATTAAGCTATTATTATTTAAGCTACCTGCACACTGCGGTACGGATACACCAGTACCGGAAGAAGTGTAATCAGTGACGGAGCACTGATTACGGTCAGTTTTGTGTTTTTTAGGGTTTCAAAGATCGGTTTTGAAACCCTTATGGTCTCGCTCTGTCCGTCCCCGCTCTTTCTTGAATATCTCAGTAACTACTGCAGCTAACAAAAACTAAAGCAGTAACTTGAAATTTGAAATAATGATACATTTCGTGCGCCATTACTGATTTCAAGAAAAAAATATATAAATAAATTAATAATGAAAATTTTCAGTACAAATTTTGATGTTGAAATTTCAAAAGAGACCAAGGAAGGCAAATGGGGTATCAAATGAAAGGTATCGTATTGTACATTTCAAATCAGTATTTGAAATTTTTGTAGCTTACTTTTTGAAATATTTCAAAAAAAGTCGAAAAATTGACCATTCCCCCCCCCCCCCCTATCTCCGAAGATTGCAGACCGATCCATGTACAATGTATTAGGCTTTTGTAGATATGGATCTATATTTTACAGGAAAAATATAGAGAAGTCTGTATTAATAATAGTTTTTGAAAAATGGTCAAAAAGGGGAGGAATCTTTTTTCAAAAGGGGGGTACCTACCCAATTACCCATGTGGGGTATCCATGAAAGGTGTTGTTTTGACCATTTCAAAACACTTTTTGAAATTTCTGTAAGTATCATACTTTTTGAAATATTTCAAAAAAAGTCGAAAAATTGGCCATTCCCCCCCCCCCTATCTCCGAAGATTGCAGATAGATCCATGTACAATGTAGTAGGCCTTTGTAGACATGGATCTATATTTTACAGAAAAAATATAGAGAAGTCTGAAATAATAATAGTTTTTGAAAAATAGTCAAAAGGGGAGGAATTTTTTTTCAAAAGGGAGGGTACCTTCCCATGTGGGGTATCAAATGAAAGGTATTGTTTTGACCATTTCAAAACACTTTTTAAAATTTCTGTAAGTTTCATACTTTTTAAAATATTGCCATTCGAAATAAGACGGAAAATTGATTGTCCAAATAATTGGCAAACGTTTGAAACCCTCGGCGCGCGAGTTACACTCGCACTTGACGGATCTTGTTTAACTATTGTTTTAGTACTCCTCATAGTTAGTGCTGCCAAGGGTCAAAAGAACCATTCAATAGTACAGGTTATCTGCCATTGTGTAGGAATTATGTCCATGCCACAGACGGGATGCGCCTCGCGGTGCTCGCCCGTCCGTCTCCATGCCACAGACGGGATCCGCCTCGCGGTGCTCGCCCGTCCGTCTCCATGCCACAGACGGGATGCGCCTCGCGGTGCTCGCCCGTCCGTCTACATGCCACAGACGGGATGCGCCTCGCGGTGCTCGCCTGTCCGTCTCCATGCCACAGACGGGATGCGCCTCGCGGTGCTCGCCCGTCCGTCTACATGCCACAGACGGGATGCGCCTCGCGGTGCTCGCCCGTCCGTCTACATGCCACAGACGGGATGCGCCTCGCGGTGCTCGCCCGTCCGTCTACATGCCACAGACGGGATGCGCCTCGCGGTGCTCGCCCGTCCGTCTCCATGCCACAGACGGGATCCGCCTCGCGGTGCTCGCCCGTCCGTCTCCATGCCACAGACGGGATGCGCCTCGCGGTGCTCGCCCGTCCGTCTCCATACCAACTCGCGCCAAATCCCTCAGTTCGTTTCACGCATCGCCCGTCAAAAGTTTCAAATCGTAAACTTTATTATGGCATTGACCTGATATTGTTATGTGAAGCTTCGGTTTTCACAACTTGGCGACGATCAAAGAGTCGTACTTAAATTTATAGACGTTTTATTATCATTTTGTGACATTAAATTTTATCTAAGGGCGTATATACATAATGTCCCTCTAACACTTGGTTTCCTTTGCCAAAATCAGTAGGTACCTATCTGCGTAGTAAATAAATTTATTTTGGTTTACCAAGAGTAAATGTAAGCATTTCGTCAACTCCCGTCAAACCAATTGCATCAACACCAAAATACTGGTAGGCACTTATTTAACTTTCGTGGAGCGAGTAATTCGAAAGTTGACTCACACCACCAACTGTTCCGTATTTACCTCCTAAAGGCTGTTCCATACTGTGGCGAGAGTGTTTACACACTAGTTTACTATCATATAAGTCGACAATATCATCATATTACGTAAGAAGCAGTTCATTCGTAGTGGTTTATAAGCCAAAGAAGAAGTAGAGTAGGTACCGAAATCGTTCGATTTTCTGATTCATGATTCAATAACGTTTATTTCTTTAAGCTTTCAAAATAAGTACTTAGACAAGTCAAATTTTATACTATAAACAGTTATCTAGTACCCATAACACAAGCTCTGCTTACCTTGGGGCTACATAATGCTTTGTGAATTGTCCAGCATTATTTATTTATTTATATATAAGTCTAAATATAATGTGATTTAGACAGATTATACAGGTCAATATTTGTATAAGCTAAAGTTTAACATTATTTTTCTTATATACTATTGTCGGTGTGGAACTGAGCGACATCTGACCTAGCATTTACATCATTGATGTAATCATCGATGGAGTAATAGACTTTCTTTATATGATTTCGTTTTATGTACTGTTTAAATTTACAAAAAGGGAGCGCAGTTGCTTCAGATGGAAGCTTGTTATAGAAACGTACGCAATTTCCCATAAATGATTTCCCTACCTTTCGTAATCTATAATGATGGGATGTGCAGTTTGTTCTTGTTTCTTTTATTTATTTAATGAACATCACATTTTTTTAACAATCTTTATTTTTGTGCGTTTACATTAGATTTTCATAGATGTATTGCGATATTACTGTCAAAATATTTATTTCTTTGTTTGCAACAGTTTGCAGATAGCTCAATTGTTTCTATTGTAAATAGTAGTTATAATTTAAATTTATTATTTGATTGTAATTTTCTTTCTTAATAAAGTTTCCTTTAAATAAATCCGTCAAGGAGTGGCGTGGGTTTAAATTATAAATTGCGAGAACAAAGATAGTTTGGATGTCGGCTTTCCAAGCATAGTACCTACTATAAGACATGATACTATTAAATAAACTGAAATAAACAAACCTAGCTGTATCTTTATCGGTAATATATGTAATTGTTCGGATCGCGTATGCTGTGAGCTAAGTCTGCAATGAAAAACTGGTAAGCTTTTCTGATTTGTTGAAGTGGTATTACATTTTATCCAGTCAAAGTCGGTCCGGTACGAGCAGAGCCTACTTTCGCACCAACTTTTCCATGTTCTCAAATTAATCCGCGTGTGATTGCGGATCTCGCTTTCCAATTAAAGTTGCGGCCTTACATACGACTACATTTAAATTAGCTTTTATGTATAATATTATGGTGGCTCAAGATAATAAGGACAAGTCGAATCACTATTACTTCCCATTACTGGGCCGTGGAGCGGCAACACCACCCATTGCTGGGCCGTGGAGCGGCAACACCACCCATTGCTGGGCCGTGGAGCGGCAACACCACCCATTGCTGGGTCGTGGAGCGGCAACACGACCGAGTTTAAAGATTGAGTAGGAATTTCTCATTTTTAAATTATTTTCAGAGTTATAAATCAGTTTCGAAATCCATTTGGAGCCATTCATTGTAGAATTGTATGGAGGGGTTAGTAAGCCATTACCGAGGGCGACCGCCGAGAGAACTTAATTGGTTTCATTTTCCTTTCACGGCATCTTTACAGCATCCGCGGCTGCAGGCTGCAGCTGCCCACTAATCTCGGTAAGTCCGCACTGCCATTGTCCCGCTCACCTGTAAATATAGTGCTAAATAACTTTATCCCTAATTTAATATTGCAAAATAAGTTTATCTGTAAACAAACTTGTGTTAACGAGTCGTCGTCCGCGTGTCTGCGCCCGTCTGAGAGACGCTGCACATGCGCAGGCGCCGCGCATCAATGGTTGATGCCGTTCGCTCGTCAAAACTGATGCTTCGACATAGAATGTTATATTTTATAACATTTCCAATACATTTACTAGTATGCAGAAACAATGCAAAACGGCGTTCTATTGTTTTGAATATTCGATAAGGTAAATAAAAACTTCATTTTCTTTAGATAACTATTTAACTCTAATTAACTCTCTAATTTTGTTCCAAGCCTTTTGCAGCATTCTTGAAAGTAATTTGAAAAGTAATTTCAATTTGAAAGTTGCTTGTTTAATAGAAACGAGTTCAGGATGTCGCCGGCGAAAGCGGAAACGAGCGACTAGCTGATAATGACGTCACTCGCCGCCGGAAGACACTGCACTTGCCTGACCAGGGTAGAAACGAGCGACTAGCTGATAATGACGTCACTCGCCGCCGGAAGACGCTGCACTTGCCGGACCAGGGTAGAAACGAGCGACTAGCTGATAATGACGTCACTCGCCGCCGGAAGACGCTGCACTTGCCTGACCAGGGTAGAAACGAGCGACTAGCTGATAATGACGTCACTCGCCGCCGGAAGACGCTGCAGTTGCCTGACCAGGGTAGAAACGAGCGACTAGCTGATAATGACGTCACTCGCCGCCGGAAGACGCTGCACTTGCCTGACCTGGGTAGAAACGAGCGACTAGCTGATAATGACGTCACTCGCCGCCGGAAGACACTGCACTTGCCTGACCAGGGTAGAAACGAGCGACTAGCTGATAATGACGTCACTCGCCGCCGGAAGACGCTGCACTTGCCGGACCAGGGTAGAAACGAGCGACTAGCTGATAATGACGTCACTCGCCGCCGGAAGACGCTGCACTTGCCTGACCTGGGTAGAAACGAGCGACTAGCTGATAATGACGTCACTCGCCACCGGAAGACACTGCACTTGCCTGACCTGGGTAGAAAGCAGGTTCTCTAGTTACAGTTTCACTATCACAAAATGTAGAGAAACTTGATTCTCTACTCAGAAAATTTCTGGGCAGATTTAAAATATACCTTCTTCTCTTACCTGATACGAAGATGACGTAGCAAATTTTTATCTAATGCAGACAAACCAATCTCGTGTTGGCGTCAGTACTTACAAAATAATACTCTCTTTGGGAATTAGTGGAGACTTATTTTCTCACTCTCTTTTTTTTAAGCAGGAAAGGTGCTTCTCCTTTTTAAAATCAATAAATATCTACTATTACTAGAATTATTTTATTTCTATTATTTGATTGTAATTTTCTTTCTTAATAAAGAAGAGAGTAAGATTTTAGTTCTAAGTAAATATCTTTCTTCATAAGAATATTGGGCTTAAAATGGAAATGGGGAGAGCACATTGAATGTCCTCTCCCAGTGTGTGACATGTGACAACCTAACAGATGGCCTACTACATAGTCACACACTGGAGAGCACATTGAATGTCCTCTCCCAGTGTGTGACATGTGACAACCTAACAGATGGCCTACTACATAGTCACACACTGGAGAGCACATTGAATGTCCTCTCCCAGTGTGTGACATGTGACAACCTAACAGATGGCCTACTACATAGTCACACACTGGAGAGCACATTGAATATCCTCTCCCAGTGTGTGACATGTGACAACCTAACAGATGGCCTACTACATAGTCACACACTGGAGAGCACATTGAATATCCTCTCCCAGTGTGTGACATGTGACAACCTAACAGATGGCCTACTACATAGTCACACACTGGAGAGCACATTGAATATCCTCTCCCAGTGTGTGACATGTGACAACCTAACAGATGGCCTACTACATAGTCACACACTGGAGAGCACATTGAATGTCCTCTCCCAGTGTGTGACATGTGACAACCTAACAGATGGCCTACTAGTAGTAGTAGTAGTCACACACTGGATGCCAATAATTATTCACCAATTAATCTAGTATAATCTAGTCTAGTCTAGTATAACACGATCACTGCTAGCGTCGGCGGTGCGACCCGCAGGGGCGCGCCGTCGTCGGGACACGGAGTTGCAGATCGCACTCTGTGTTTTCAGTCATGAACGTGCTAGTCTAGTCTAGTCTAGTTTAAACATAGAAAAGGAAGCACGACTACACGAAGTACCTATCAGCAAAAATACAGACAAAACTAGTGCTAGGTTAACAGTAGATAGTTTGTATTCAGACGAAGCCTTTGTCTTGAGCAATAAGCCTGGACTCGCCTGTCCTCGCGCCTCGCGCCCGCGCCTCTCGCGCCCGCTCCTCGCGCCCGCTCCCCGCGCCCGCGCCTCGGGCCTCGCGCCCGCGCCCCGGTCCCGCGCCTCACGCCCACGCCCGCAGCACGGTCCAGCGTGCCGCGAACAGCTGCCTAATCCGCTGACGAGTTAATAGCCTGGATTTAAATCAGCTAAATGAAATATCAGTTTGGGAAATAGAGCAATAGAACACTGCGATTTATGGCAGGGTTCCGCGGGATTTGCGCCAACTGATGCGATAGTGATGCGGTAGCCAATCACACGCTGTTTATAGTTTGCAGTTCGAATATCTAACTCGCCAATTTTCGGGGTTTAGTTGGAATAAAACAGGTTGCTCACTAAAAGTTATTACAACACATTCAACGAGGAGCTTTCCCGGAAACGAACACAAAATACCGCAATAATTAATGCAAAAATGTGTGTAACTATTGTTAAATTTAATTAGTTAGATGAAAAGTTAATTTGCGTTTTACGTGATATACTTTGTTCACAACTTATCGGTACAAGACAAAACAGTAGCCAACACAAGATGTGACCACGTTCGACACGAGGGCTGCAGCCCCGGCCTGGGTGTCTTGTGGTGTACCACGTATTATGGACACACAATGGTATTATGGACACATACTGGTATTATGATAACAAAAGCTGTATTTGATTGGAAATATTGTCTTAAATAGCATCTTATCCAGATTAGTTTATTCAAAATAGTTTTTATGAATTGTTCGACTAAGATGAGCGACCTTAATCGAACCAAAAGCGTAAAAGCCTAAAAATAGCGATATACATAATATTAATACTAGAAATAAACATAAATTTGCTGTGCCCACAACCAGGCTTCACAAAATTAATGTATCTTTTAAAGGGTATATATACGCTTCTACAACAAGACTCCTAGTAAGTTGCAATATCTATCAGTAAATAAATTGAAACAAATTGTCAAAACCTTTCTGTGCAAACGGGCTTACTACAAAATATCAGATTATCTAGAAGATAAAAAAGCTTGGGACGGGTTTTGCTCCAACTCGAAAAATAACAACTAACAGGCTAAAGGTTTCTTCGTCGCTTCTTTACCTACATACCGATGCGATCGAAATAAAAAATATCACTTTACTTCGGAGTCAATGTTTTATTTTAAAAATTTGACCTTTTCTAAGTGTACATTTTTGTATTTATGGAAATAAAGACATTTTGATTTGATTAGATTTTTAAGTGGCTGGCCATATTTGAAGTAGAACCGACATTAACCGCTGGGGTAAACGTGTTCTTGAGTGGAGACCGCGACTAGGCAAACGTAGTGTAGGACGCCCTCCGACCAGGTGGGATGACGATTTGCGAAAGACTGCTGGCAGATGCTGGATGCGGCAAGCTGAAGACAGGGCGCTATGGCGCTCATTAGGGGAGGCCTATGTCCAGCAGTGGACTGGTACCTATATGCTGATAATGATGATGATGATTTGTAAATGAAACTAAGCACTCCTTGGGCCGATCTATGCACAGTATGCACTAAGCACTCCTTGGGCCGATCTATGCACAGTATGCACTAAACAAAGAGAAACCAGGAAAGCTCAGTTCCCAATTAAACTAATTGTCATCGCCCTGGACCCTGTCGGCCCTGACTTAGGAATTAATCCCTAAACCTATTAATTAAGCTTGGGGTCCACCCGCCCTTTAGTTAACTAAAACGAGCCCCACCGGGAATATTTTGTGTCTGCATTATTCTGTAACAATGAAATACCTAACAAACTTTTAATTTGTCACGCTCTGAACAATCCACATTTCTGTATACATATAAATGTATCCTGCACAGCACAACATTGCGCGCGATGCATACTGCGTCAAACATTGCGCAAGATGCATACTCCGTCAAACATTTCTCAACAAACATTGACACATTGATTTGATTTGATTGAGGACATGGAACACGGTTATTGCATTCGGCACTCGCGATTGACTGATGATTTTATAAGTTTTTAAAATTTTCTCTCATACGTTTTAAATACCGAACCACCGATAGGTCTCTCTCGAGTAACACACATACCGAACCACCGATAGGTCTCTCTTGAGTAACACACATAACGAACCACCGATAGGTCTCTCTCGAGTAACACACATACTCAGCCACCGTAGGGCTACGCTCGATAAAGAAATACCTAAGACCAAGACCATCCGTCTTATAATAGCAATTCTACATTATTCTATGAGTATGGAATAGGCAGTAGGGGCAATACCGCTAAAAACGATAAGTACGACAAAAACATCCGCGCCGCGAGACGAAGCCGCGGGCCCCAGGAGCCTCCTATTTCATAACAAACATCCGCGCCGCGAGACGAAGCCGCGGGCCCCAGGAGCCTCCTATTTCATAACAAACATCCGCGCCGCGAGACGAAGCCGCGGGCCCCAGGAGCCTCCTATTTCATAACAAACATCCGCGCCGCGAGACGAAGCCGCGGTCCCCAGGAGCCTCCTATTTCATAACAAACATCCGCGCCGCGAGACGAAGCCGCGGGCCCCAGGAGCCTCCTATTTCATAACAAACATCCGCGCCGCGAGACGAAGCCGCGGGCCCCAGGAGCCTCCTATTTCATAACAAACATCCGCGCCGCGAGACGAAGCCGCGGGCCCCAGGAGCCTCCTATTTCATAACAAACATCCGCGCCGCGAGACGAAGCCGCGGGCCCCAGGAGCCTCCTATTTCATAACAAACCATCGTTTGTTCTGTTAGTCCGTTCAAAGGGTTGCCATAAAAACATTCCCACATAAAAAATAAAGGAGGAAAGAAAGACAGAAAATAATAGGAACGACATAAACAGTGTGTTTGGGAACGTCATTTGGCGAAATAGTTGGGCTTCGACAGCTCGCGTCTCTTCGCACCATCTGCCCTGGAAAATTTACTTTTGTTTGCTTCTAAAGGGGCAAAAAGCTAGAAAAAAAAACCGTTGTTCATATTGATGTACAATTCTCTTTATAATTGGCCTGCTGAATGAATCGGATCCAAGCAAAGCATGTCAGTAACCAAGTAAGTCTCTCTCCAAGTCTGGAAAGTTGGAGAGACTCAGGCGTGTGACAGTGTTGTGTAAGCTGTGGCGCGGCTCCGGGTAACGGCCGCGCTGAATCAGACGAGATTGAAAGAATAATCTGAGACGAGATGAGGGAAGCTGCTGATAGAACTGACGAAATAGTTTTACACGTTTATATAATAATTAATGGCCGTGATCGAAAACTGATCAGTGTTCAATGCACGTCATGAAATATTCATATAAACTTATCGGTGAAAATTATTATCGGTTACTTAAACGTAAAACTGTAAAGAGTCTATTTATGTCAGGATGGGTGTTGCTTCGGTGTTGCGCGCGGGATACCTCGCCGGCATGCGGCACCAGCAGAGCGACTTGCGACTGGTCTCTCGAACGGAACCGGGAGCTGCGAGGCAAGAAGCGCGCGGAGGCTTCGCTTCCCCGGCTAAATAAATCCTGGGCGTTCCACCACATGCAAATTATTATCATTGTGCCAGTTCGAGTATTAGCGCCTTTTCTATCGCCAAATGAACGCCTGTTTTTTCACGTTTCTTGCTTTTTTCCTTTTTTGCAGGTTGTTGACAGCGGATTTTTGTACCTATCGGTTTGACGTCATCATTTGGCTTACGGCCGAAGTCACTCGCTGGATGGCAGCTGAGTCTCGGCAGGCGACTCCGTTCGACCCGACGCTGGTTTTTATTGAAATTGCGGAGGATACAGTGAATATTTAGTTTCACTTAGTTTTTATTTTTTGAAACAGTTTTATGGGTGTTCGAATAACTGTTGTGTTTATGGCTTTATTTTGTTTTTCTTTTTGGAACTAAGTTCCTTATCGCGCGTTGTGAAAGGGGGCTGGACGGAAAAAAATCTCACGAAAAGTTGTAACGACGCTTTTTGCTATAGTAAGCTAATGTAAGCCGTGCGGCGTGCGCATGTTTCTCTGTCTGTCTCTCTCTCTCTCTTATAGAAAGGAACTTCGTTCCATCCGGGTGTCCCTTGACACCTCTCAACTTTTTTTGTTGTTTCAAGTTTATTGAGGTTGTTCGCATGTTTATCTTTCCTGCTAAGTTGCACAATGCTGTACAGCCCGGCGCGGTGGCGCAGCGGCCGCGGGCGGGGCTCCCGCGCGTGCTTCGTGATCAGCGCACACTCTCGCCTCGTCTCCAGCGAAACAAGAGACATTCTGGATGCACATCAAATTCCATAAAAACTAGTAGGTATTCTGCAACTTCATTGATCGTTTAACGTGACATGTTGTACTCATGACCATCATCATTACTGGGGGGTCATCGACCGAAACAGCATCATGCTGTTTCAATATATTCAAAAAAATCAACATTCAGGTTATCTGATGACGTGGTATGGCGTGGTTAGTGAAGGTTCGCCGAAAGGTGCTGGTTCGATTAACGCATCGGGACAAATGTTTGTACGATCTGCAAATTAATATTTGTTCCGGGTGTTCTGGTCGTTTTCTATGCATACTAAAATAATATCTATTTATTTTGTGTATAGCAGTAACCTACCCACAACACAACACAACACAACACAAGCTCCGCTTAACTTGGGGCTAAATAATAAAAGTAAAGTAAAAAAGTAAAAGTCATTTATTTGCTAAACACGTGTAAAAAGGTGACAAATAGTTATTTTTGAGTCAACATGTTTGACTAATATAAGCAAAATTAATGTCCAGCATTATTTTTTTTAAAATTATTTATAAACTTATAGAAACACACATTACACATTTTAAGTACATACCTACAATTGTGTAGGTATCAATTCGTCGGTTAAGATAAAAATCAAACTCAAAAAAACTCAAACTCAATAACGTTTATTTCTTTAAGGCGCATACAGCACCTAAACTAGCGCCACCACCTACTTTATGTTATTATTCTGTTTAACAAAGGAATTTTCAAAAATCCTTCTTCCAGTTTGTGATACCTATCATAAGCTTTTTTTTAATGCCTCTGTAATAGTTTTATTCTATTTAGTTTAGGAAGAGATACGAAAATAGATTTTGGTGGCCACCAAGTGCAACTTCGTATCTCTTCCTAAACTAAATAGAATAAAACTATTACAGAGCCATTAAAAAAAAGCTTATGATAGGTATCACAAACTGGAAGAAGGATTTTTGAAAATTCCTTTGTTAAACGGAATAATAACATAAATTAGGTGGCGGCGCCACTTTGGGTCCGGTATGGGCCTTAAGCTTACAAAATAAGCACTTAGACAAGTCAAATTTTATACTATAAACAGGTTTATAAATAGTCATTATTATCAAATAAGAAATATGATGTTATTGATTTTATTCGCTTCAATTTTTTGTCCACAAGTGGAAGAAGTGATCATAACTGTCTGGTTACCATAATCAATTATTATGGTAACCAGACAGTTATGATAATTATGTTACATTATGTACAGCTGTTATAAATACCAGACTATGAGCACATACTATTTAACCGACTTTAAAAATTAAAAAAGGAGAGGGTTCGTCTGCATGTATTTTATATAATTATGTTCGTCAATTTCTCAAACAATAATGGACCGTTTTTGTTATTATTTGTCTATTGGATAGAAAATGATCTTGAAGTGGTCTCATTAAATGTTTATTTCCGAGGGCCTACCATTTAGTCTATCAAGCTAAAAAACAATCGTCATTACTATTGAAAAATCACGACCCCGTCCACGGATTTATTTTTTGTTTGGGATATGCACGACTACGAAGTTCCGTAATTGTTGACAGGTAACTCAGTAAGTAAAGACTGAAGACTAAATGTCGGGATGATTTTTTTCATAGACACAATTAAAAAAATGTTACTAGTATATTTATGAGTACCTAATAGTTAGTGAGTGAGCTTCAAAGTTAGAAATCTACAAGCAGGCCTTGTCGGCCTTTGTTGGCCAGCACTCAGATGCGAGCCGCTGCGGTGCCACTGGCCCATACTTTGTTGGCCAGCACTCAGATGCGAGCCGCTGCGGTGCCACTGGCCCATACTTTGTTGGCCAGCACTCAGATGCGAGCCGCTGCGGTGCCACTGGCCCATACTTTGTTGGCCAGCACTCAGATGCGAGCCGCTGCGGTGCCACTGGCCCATACTTTGTTGGCCAGCACTCAGATGCGAGCCGCTGCGGTGCCACTGGCCCATACCTCGCCAATCGCCATGGATATGCTATTTATACTGCAGAACAAGTCTGTAAATTAATAATAAGTAGGTATATTTATCTTGTAGTTATTCAAAGGAATCAAATTCTGGCTACATTCGAATTCTCTAATTGCGTTTGCGTTTACACGTGCCAGTAACCATAAAGCCTTATCCGAAGATGACCGTGCTTACCTACTTAGAGACATGACTGAAAAAATCACCGCTGAGCTCCATAATCCTAATGTCTGCTGACATTAGGATTATGCAGCAATCACGGCCTCCACCCACACTCTCGGATAATCCGTAATTTTATCCGGGACAGGGTGACTCGCGACTACCGCGCACTTCCCTGGCTTACACTTTGACAAGATAACTAAACGACTAGCCTTGTCAACAAAAATGTGGTTTATCATTTCACATAGGTACCAGTATTGTATTGTGTAATTAATGATTAATCCTTCAATTGGAATCGTTGTTAATTATTTTCACAGGGCATATATTTTACTAAAATAATCGAATATTATGAAAAAGATTGAATTGCCTCGCGTCGATCAATGTGGATGCTGATGCTACTCATCAGCGGATGCTGACATTCACAACAACCCTAGGCTGTTAGGTACTGAGATGAGATAATAAAAGTATTATATTGATGTCGGCTTTTCGGTTTATAAGAAGTATTATTTCAGAAGTAGGCAGACCAGAAGATTGTGGTTCTGATAAACGCTGCGGAGAATTTAAGGCCAATATCATTTTATATAATTTAATTGTTGTATTAATTACCTATACAATTTTTTGTAACATTAACAAAACATAGACTTGTTATTTTATAATGATGGGTGCTTCAATTCACCACTGAATCAAAAGCAAGCAAAAAGGGAAGAAAGTACGTAAATCCAAGCGAACAAATGCGGGTGGCAAAAATATATGAGTCATTCGTCAACTCACACCATCCAACTTGTCCCAACTTGTATGAGTTGACGAATCGTAAAATATGGGATGTACATCTCCCCTGCTGCAGCGCAAAAAGCTGAAGCACTTTCTCCCCTCCTTTATTTTTTTTATTTAAAATTCAAGGCAAGAAACAGGTGGATGCCAAAATAAAAAGTTTTTATCTCGAAGCGCACCAAAATGTTACTGGCCACTTGCATTTTTTAAGAAAACTTGGCAGTATGTGCTTTATTTCATTTGCCTCCTCAGTATTAAAAAAAAACGGTTTGTACGCGCGAATATTCTTTTTCATTGCATTCTGTTCAGTTGAAATTTTAACAAAAAATGTTTTTTATTTTCCTCATAGGTGTAGGATAAAGCACTGTGTATAACTCGGAAGAAAATGTGATTCCCAATTTCGCGTGTCGTGTGGAATCGGTCATTTTCATCCCTCGATAAACAAATCACAAATAAACATCAATCTCTTGTTCAAAAAGTGTGTCATTATAGCGTACCTGAGCGAGCGAAACATTCGTTTTTATGGTCTAAGGATAAGAAGTAATTTTTCTTTTTAATTTTTGCTTGAAATTATTAGCCAGTACAAGTAATATTCTTGCATAAAGTCTCGACTTTTTGGTGTTCCATTTACAAAGAACGTACATAAAAACATAAAATATGAATTTATTTTGAAAATGAAATGTGTCGTTTTTAACGCGGGTTAAAACCATCTGTACCACTCTGTCTTGTCGTCCTGTATAAACAACCTCGTGTACCACTCTGTCTTGTCGTCCTGTATAAACAACCTCGTGTACCACTCTGTCTTGTCGTCCTGTATAAACAACCTCGTGTAGCACTCTGTCTTGTCGTCCTGTATAAACAACCTCGTGTACCACTCTGTCTTGTCGTTCTGTATAAACAACCTCGTGTACCACTCTGTCTTGTCGTCCTGTATAAACAACCTCGTTTACCACTCTGTCTTGTCGTCCTGTATAAACAACCTCGTACATAATGAAGTGGTTTAGTCCCCTTTTAAAAAATATACATACTATTGGCTATCCCTACCAAATTTGTATTATTATGCAATAATAAGGATACCAATATATTGGCTATCCCTACCAAGTTTATATGCAATAAGGATACCAATATATTGGCTATCCCTACCAAGTTTATATGCAATAAGGATACCAATATATTGGCTATCCCTACAAAGTTTATATGCAATAAGGATACCAATATATTGGCTATCCCTACCAAGTTTATATGCAATAAGGATACCAATATTTTCTGAAATATTATCCACACACAGTATAATATTGAAGGAAAATAAAGTTGGAAATAATTTCTGGTGAATAATTAATATGTAATATTATTTCAGTTGTAACCATTTTAGTAGTACACTAGTCCAACAGGACTTCCTTAACGAAATAACCCGCTTAAGCTTTGTCCATAAATCTGAATACCTACTAACAGTAGGTTCCATTCGCATCAGGGCCTCGTTGGCGACCCTGCCAAGTCGAGGTGACGGCTGGCACCGGGAACCCGCTTCTCGAACCATCTCACGGCACTTTTCTATACCGATAGCTGAAAAGCTATTTGATACAAATGAAAACTAGGGTCTGAAAATTGTTTTAGGTACACTATATTGAAATATCGACCATCAAAGTATCGCTATTTCGGTAACACTCGCTGTAAAAGTGAACATAAAAATGTTAAAGCACTTCAAGAAAGCTACAAACGTGAATATAGATAGAATTCATGGCCAAACTAAATAGAACATTCTGAAATCATGGTTTTTAGGGTATCGTAGTCGAAAAAAAGAACCCTCAAGTTTCTTCTTCGTTTTTGCTTTAGCATACCTACAGTCATGAAATTTGAAATAAATGTTATAAATTAGAAATAAAAAATGGGTGTAAGTAGATAATTTACCAACTTCATAGTGACAGGTATTCAAATGGCTGACTTGGGTCTTCTCGTGACCTCTACACCTCTCACGCGGGAAGCATGCCGGCATAACTATAAAATTAATGTTTTACTTTGGATTATGATATTTCGCTAATAACAAACATTTAGCGGCGCGCGTGCGCTGCGCCGCTTTATTGTGCTCCCAATTACAGCCTGCCGGTCTTGCACTAAATCTACTTTTATACCATACTACTTTTGTTTTATCGATAAAAACTCAAACTAAAAGCAGCTACTAATTATAACTCCTGCAATGCCTGCAAGGCATTTTTTCGCAGTAATAAACGGTCACAATTTTATTTCCTTTGGCTATTAAAACTTAACTTAAAGCTTTTCAACATGATGTTTCTAATATTCAGCCTTTTAGCCACTGGTAACTTTAATACTCGTGCGTAGCTGTGTTCCATTATGTTCCACATACATTGCGCACTAACCACTGGCAACGTTCGAGAGGCGCTCACCCAGCGCAATCGTGGTTCGTTTAGAACAATATCCCCGTGTTAAGTAGACGCTGGTCATGAGAAGCTCCCGTGACCTTGGAGGTATTGCTGCATGGACACTATTTATCTGCAAGAGTTCGTCTGAACATCAGACGACTACTATACTGTTTATAAAAGTAGGTGCTTTTTAAAAAAAATAATTTAAAATTTGAATTTTTACGTATTTCAGTTCTGATAAGTTTCTAAAAAAATGTTTTAAATATCAAGTTCTTTCAATATACAAAATTCTGTTTGGTGTCGGCTAGAGTGGCAGGTCCGCGCGGGGTATCCGCAGTGTTACGTCATCTCTGCGCGCGAGGAGCATTACTAGAGTGGCAGGTCCGCGCGGGGTATCCGCAGTGTTACGTCATCTCTGCGCGCGAGGAGCATTACTAGAGTGGCAGGTCCGCGCGGGGTATCCGCAGTGTTACGTCATCTCTGCGCGCGAGGAGCATTACTAGAGTGGCAGGTCCGCGCGGGGTATCCGCAGTGTTACGTCATCTCTGCGCGCGAGGAGCGTTACTAGAGTGCCAGGTCCGCGCGGGGTATCCGCAGTGTTACGTCACCTCTGCGCGCGAGGAGCATTACTAGAGTGGCAGGTCCGCACGGGGTATCCGCAGTGTTACATCACCTCTGCGCGCGAGGAGCATTACTAGAGTGCCAGGTCCGCGCGGGGTATCCGCAGTGTTACGTCACCTCTGCGCGCGAGGAGCATTACTAGAGTGGCAGGTCCGCACGGGGTATCCGCAGTGTTACATCACCTCTGCGCGCGAGGAGCATTACTAGAGTGGCAGGTCCGCACGGGGTATCCGCAGTGTTACATCACCTCTGCGCGCGAGGAGCATTACTAGAGTGGCAGGTCCGCACGGGGTATCCGCAGTGTTACATCACCTCTGCGCGCGAGGAGCAGCTAACCTATCCGGATTTTAATGCCTATTATAACATTTTGATAAAAGGTGTTTTGATGTCGATTTTTTTCTGTTACGATTGTATAAGTAAACTAGCTGACCCGCCCACGATTGTATAAGTAAACTAGCTGACCCGCCCACGATTGTATAAGTAAACTAGCTGACCCGCCCACGATTGTATAAGTAAACCAGCTGACCTGCCCACGATTGTATAAGTAAACTAGCTGACCCGCCCACGATTGTATAAGTAAACTAGCTGACCCGCCCACGATTGTATAAGTAAACCAGCTGACCTGCCCACGATTGTATAAGTAAACTAGCTGACCCGCCCACGATTGTATAAGTAAACTAGCTGACCGGCCCACGATTGTATAAGTAAACTAGCTGACCCGCCCACGATTGTATACTAAACTAGCTGACCCGGCCACGATTGTATTAGTAAACTAGCTGACCCGCCCACGATTGTATAAGTAAACTAGCTGACCCGCCCACGATTGTATACTAAACTAGCTGACCCGGCCACGATTGTATAAGTAATCTAGCTGACCCGCCCACGATTGTATAAGTAAACTAGCTGACCCGCCCACGATTGTATACTAAACTAGCTGACCCGCCCACGATTGTATAAGTAATCTAGCTGACCCGCCCACGATTGTATAAGTAATCTAGCTGACCCGCCCACGATTTCATTCGCGTGGATTTTAGTAATACCTCAAGTGATGTTGTTTCCATGTTAACTATTCAGCCTTATATCAACGCCAAAGTTTAGCAACCAATCCTTTACAATTTTAAAGTTATTATATTAGAGAAAACCTATAAACCCATTTCATCCATATAAGAATGCTTGTTTAAAAATTACTTATTCGATAACGACCCCATTTTAACTACCTTAAAATACGAATTTCCAAAATCCGTTCATAGCGAGTGCCTACGCCCTAAAAGGAACTCTGTGGCTCTGGTAGTTTCAGAAATCGCTTAATGATTCAGTAAAATTTATCTCATTATAAATAGATATAGATTAAAATGGTAAGATTATTAAAGTCATTTATAACGGGATATTTACCATGATTCGATTTTTGAAATTTTGGTAAGATTATCTTTAAAAACTAAGCAAATGGGGATCAATTTTTTTAGTTTTTATTGGCTCTATTCTTATTTATTAGAAACACTTTTTCCAAAGTAACTAACACGATACATAATAAGTAAAATACTAAAACAACGTTTTCTAGAAGTACAGCACAGTGCCTACAGTAAGTACAGCACAGTGCCTACAGTAAGTACAGCACAGTGCCTACAGTAAGTACAGCACAGTGCCTACAGTAAGTACAGCACAGTGCCTACAGTAAGTACAGCACAGTGCCTACAGTAAGTATCAGTAAAATTTTCTATTGAGTACCTACCATGAGTATAACAACAAAACGTGTGCACACACATTGCAAACACACATTGACTGTACCGTTTATATTTAGTATACCACAATGAAAGCGCAAGAAGAAAGAAAATAATTAAAAAATAAATCCCAAAACGCAGCAAAAATTTAAAGTAGTGCTGTAACGTTCTGTTAAATAAAAATAACACAATAAGGTTTATCATTTATGTCAATTCAGATGTCGCCAAAACTACACTAAGTTTGTTTTTTTACTTGCTTCTGTTTCAGTCACCGAATTAGCATCACTATTCAAGGTGGCAATGCTGCCAGCATTCTGGGCACTCTGCCTGCTGGCGACGGCTTAGATTTTTAGAAATATGTGTAAGTGTAAATTTTAGTTGTAATTATTTTATTCTGTTGTTGTAATTTTCTTATAATTCTTATTTTTTAATTTTCTTATATACTAATTTTTAACACTAAAAATTATGCCATCTTTTTGAATTTGATCGTTTAAAAGGCTATATTTCACGCCAAAACCAAACTAAACTAATTTGACAGTATGTACTATCAAATTAGTTAGTTTACTTTTATCGACTTCTGAAATGACAACTATTTACCTTTCCCGATGGTGTATAATACACAATAGCATTGAAAATGCATCTACACCCAAGTCTTAACATAGATGCATCCGTATATTGACTCTTAAATTGAGAATTTTAAAGTTAGGCCAAAGAAATGACGACTTCAAGACTGGCCTTTACTTCATCTGCTCGTTACCCTCTTGGTACCTCGGGCAAAGTCTGTCTGAAGTCACCGGCTAAAAGAAATTTAACGCCACCCATAAAACAATTAGGATTGCCTCATAGGTCCTGTAAACTCCCATTTAGTGCCTCTATTCCTCCTTTGTGAGCCATAGTGCACTCATCCCAAATGATTATTTTTGCATCACGTAGCAGCTTTGCCATATCGCTTTGTTTTAAATAGGTTGCAAATTGCCGACTCACAATGATTCAGATTAAGGGGTAATTTGAAGGCAGAGTGAGAAAAATATCTGAATTTTGATACATATTTGCCTTCTTCTTCGAACCAATTTGACTCACCTACGGACTTGATTTTACTATTGAAAAATAAAGAAAAGGCAGGGTATGTAATGTTTGATTACTTGAACCTTACCTACTCTTTTAATTAGAAGAAATCTTGATGTTTGCGCACGCGTTCTGCTCTGTCCCGCTCCTATGTTCTGCTCTCTCCCGCTCCTATGTTCTGCTCTGTCCCGCTCCTATGTTCTGCTCTGTCCCGCTCCTATGTTCTGCTCTCTCCCGCTCCTATGTTCTGCTCTCTCCCGCTCCTATGAACTCACACATAATGGTCATTTAACAGGATTAACATGACACTGCGACGGATAATTCTAAATCGATAGGCATAAAACGAACACTTTGCCCCTTTCGTCTGCTTTTTCGCTTTACCAAGCAACGGATTTCAATACGGTACCTATCTGATGTCATATTATAGCTATTTTTTTTAACGTTTAACAACCTTCCGTTAATAGTACCTACCTCTCTAATGTATAGTATATCCGAGTACCACGCGTTTGAAGCCGCAGATAGAGTTTAAGTAGGTAGGTACATAGTAACCGAAGAGAACGTAATGTGAACTTCTTATATAATTACTGTAGCAAACGAAATTGTACTTTTTCTAGTTGTTGAGATTTCTTCATAAGTCTGTGATTGGCCAAACTTTGACTCCACACTATTAGGGTGTGAATTTCAAAAAACCTCCAAACACGTGTCGGTTTATTTTAAGTCACCTTCTACGCTACAAATTTTAACGGGCCAATAGTTACGGTTTTGGATAAACTTTTGTGTTACATTGTTTGTTTTTTTTTTTTATACCAAAACCAAATTATCAAATAGGTACTCTGGTTTTGTTAAAAAAAAAATTACTTTGAAATCACGCAAGAGTCTGTTAAAAAAGAAGAATAAAATATAGTTTTTTTGTTACAAAATAATTGAAATTTAAAACTCAAGTTTATAACCTTGGTGTTCAGAATCACCTTCTTTCGGGTTTGCATACAAACATTATTCAGGATAATAACTCTAATTACTAACTAATACTCACAGATTAGAAAAAGCGTCTAAAAAAAATTAAGTTTTTGTGAAGGTCACAGAAGGTGGTCGCGTCTGAGATATAAATCTGTGTTGTGTGCAGCCCCGACAAAGGGCGGCAGCGCGGCGCGGACGGGCGGGCGGCAGCGCGGCGCGGACGGGCGGGCGGTAGCGCGGCGCGGACGGGCGGGCGGTAGCGCGGCGCGGACGGGCGGGCGGCAGCGCGGCGCGGACGGGCGGGCGGCAGCGCGGCGCGGACGGGCGGGCGGCAGCGCGGCGCGGACGGGCGGGCGGTAGCGCGGCGCGGACGGGCGGGCGGCAGCGCGGCGCGGACGGGCGGGCGGCAGCGCGGCGCGGACGGGCGGGCGGCAGCGCGGCGCGGACGGGCGGGCGGTAGCGCGGCGCGGACGGGCGGGCGGCAGCGCGGCGCGGCGGCTAACAAACGACGCAAGACAAGACACCATTGTTCAACACGACCATTGTTCTTCCTAACTTGCACAATACAACTATTTAGGAAGTGTGCTATTCACTTGAGCGCTGTTTTTGTAATTTTGTCGCCGACAGCCGCCAGCGATCAATTTTAAAGTACCAGTGTAGTAATAATAATAATAATTTATTCATGAATAACTTAGGACTAAACAGATTACAAAGCGTACTTTATCTTATTTATTTAAGGGATAAGATAATGCATGTGCCTGAACTAGGTTAATACCTGTTTTTCAGGCAAAGTAAGTGCTGACAATTTACATTAAGATGAAGTTCAATAAACCCTATTTATTATAAAAACAACAGTAGTACCTACGTATTGTGCTGCTGAAAGTATGAAGTGATGCTGGTGTAAATGTTTTACCACCTTGCTAGTTAAATAGAAGGACATGTAATCTGTGTTTGTTTTCCTGTGGCTGATGAATGCGGTCTCTCAAACAATCGAAAATCATACCCTAAAACACTGAGACAGGATCATAGTATAGAAGATTGCTAGATGGTAACATGCATCGGGCCGCTTCCTCACCACACTCCTGATCTTGGATTATAAATCAGCGACAAAATATCGAGGAGGAGTTCACATCGGACAATCGTTCAGTGTAGCGAGCCTCCTTAAACAGCAACATTTCTCGGGCATTACACCACTAGCCATAATAATATCCCTCCCTCGGAAGCTCTCGATTATTTACTGTCCATTCGAGTAATTACGACGCCGCCGTTTAGCGATAATCGCCGAATTCGAGCGATAACTTATTGATGGTGTGGATAAGTGATTGTGGCGATTTCTTTTGTCGTAGTTGCTTCCATAGCTTCCATGATAGTTACAGCAGTTCCTTCCATGTTCAGCAATCAGTACAATGCCCTTAACTAGTAATATGTACTTACTTCATTTGAGTCAAGGAATGAATAGCGGGTGACGAGGTGGAGCTGGCAGAGAAGCGCACAAACAACAGTTGGCGAGTACTTTAATTAACTTGCAGGTAGTTGCGAACACCTAACGAGACAATAGCTTGTTTTTAATTTGTTTTCATCAACTTTACCGCTATTTTTAATATAAATACTTTTTAACGGCTTTAAAATCAGCGTTTGCCGCGGGGTGCCGACGTAAACTCAAGTTTCATGCTAATATTTTACCGGTGCTCTTGTTAGCAAATCCTTTCCCTATTTTCTCCGATGTCGATTGTATCCTTTATTAAAATGATACCTACCTAGGTACTACTAATTTCGATATTGAGTTTTCCAAAAAGTCAAATAAATATAGAGTGGATTGTGAGTTATGAACTGTACTGTTGTGGTCTTTATTAAAGTGCGTTATTTTATTGTTTGTTGTTTGACCAAATGTCAGCTTTTATAGTAAACAAAAGCCAAATCATCACTGTGACCTTTGCCTGCGGAGGAAATGCATTTTACAAAGAGCTTCCATTGTGTCAGTATTTCTATGTATCAGTATTTCTATGTAGAGAAAAATAATTTTAATTTAAAATGAATCAGTCTTGTTTATATCAACGGTAGGATAAAAATCGCCCCACAAGTAAAATTTTCTTGCTTCTTTTCTTTTTTAACCCAAACATATAACCACTTGTAATTACATATTTATATGCACTGATATAATGTTGAACAATATAAATGGCAACCTGGGTCGCGTGCTGGGACCCGCCGAATATCCATTACCAACTAGTTCGTGGGTAATATCATAACATAAATGTATTAGCGTAGTGTTTCCGATCTATGTCAATAACATTGTATAATTTTTATTTTTATTGCCCATGTTAATGGCAGGTCATAAAAAGCTCGATGGGACGTTGACAACTACACCTGGTTCTCCTACCTACAACATAATCAAATAATACTCTAATCTAATCTTTGGGACCTCTTACTCATACTCTTACTCTTACGGACTTAAAAAAAATGGGAACTTATTTCCTTTCTTAGAGATACCCAGAGTGCGGTTTAAACTATAACAAAAATCCTTAAAATTGAGCAACCATAACACCTCTCGTCAAACGAACTAGTTGTAACTTTAGTCTTTGAACAGGTTTGGATAAACTTTAACGTTTCTTCTGTAGGTGGAGCCACCGGCGCTACAGTCCGTAAGAGTAAGAGATCCCAAAGATTTTCTATGGAACCGACTGAGACTTCGTGGCTTAATTGGTTAGAGCACATCCGTACTGAAGGTAGGGCGAGTCCCGCCGAAGTCGGACAATTTTAGAAACTTTTCATTTCTTAGAGATATTATCTAGAGTGCGGGTAAGCACTATAACAAACATCATTAGAGAGAGTGTAGTCTAGTGCTGTCTTAAAAACGAATACATCTAAAAACTGAATGTAACATTTCATAGAGCCACCGAAACGTAACAATAACAAGGCATCACAATAACATAACGTCATCACATCACTCTGCCGCCCCGCGGCCGCCGCAGCCTCCGAGCGTGGGACATTGTAATTATATCAAATGGATGTGCTTAGCGCTCGGTTTCCTATGTCCGCGTTTTATAATGGATGGCTGGTTTATTAGCAAATTCGTCCCTTGTTTGCCGAATCGTGAAGGCGTTGGCTTTTTCACAATGCCATATATTATTCTGTTGGGTAAGCTCTAATAAAATTAAAACGGTGTTTGTTTAATGATGTGGACATTCATTTAACAACATTTAGTAATAGCGTCTCGGTCTCGAGCTATGACCCGTACATTTAGTAATAGCGTCTCGGTCTCGAGCTATGACCCGTACATTTAGTAATAGCGTCTCGGTCTCGAGCTATGACCCGTACATTTAGTAATAGCATCTCGGTCTCGAGCTATGACCCGTACATTTAGTAATAGCATCTCGGTCTCGAGCTATGACCCGTACATTTAGTAATAGCATCTCGGTCTCGAGCTATGACCCGTACATTTAGTAATAGCATCTCGGTCTCGAGCTATGACCCGTACATTTAGTAATAGCATCTCGGTCTCGAGCTATGACCCGTACATTTAGTAATAGCGTCTCGGTCTCGAGCTATGACCCGTACATTTAGTAATAGCGTCTCGGTCTCGAGCTATGACCCGTACATTTAGTAATAGCGTCTCGGTCTCGAGCTATGACCCGTACATTTAGTAATAGCGTCTCGGTCTCGAGCTATGACCCGTACATTTAGTAATAGCGTCTCGGTCTCGAGCTATGACCCATACATTTACTTGAGATTTAAGAGTGCGCCTAATGCAAAAATCAAGCAAACTGTGTATTTTTAAACCCTTACATCTATGGTAATGAACTTAAATATTCTAATTTAAAAAATACGATAGGTAGGGGAAAAACCCATAAAAGTCGAGTAATTGAATAGAATTTTGAAAAATAAACTGGTTTCTTTACAAAAAATTATACAAAAATCGCTTTAAAAAAACTGTTTTAATGGAAATGCTCTAAAGTATCAGCGACAACACCATATTATTTTTTACGAATTTATATATATAATTACATAGCCAGACTACTGTTTTATTTAAGTAATCGTTTAGTTTTTCTATTTAATGCTTAAATTTTGAATCATTAATAAAAAAGAAGCAAAAACTTGATTTTTGCACTGACATTGCTTTACTCTGTCCCGCTCCTATGAACGCGAAATCCTATGCCTATCCTTTTCACAATTGTTTGCATTAGGCCCGCTCTTAAAAACCTTTCACTGCGCGTAAGCGTCAGCTCTCGAACGCAATCTGCAGATATACTGTTCGACAGAGAGGCTAGTGAGCGGCACAATACAGTGGAGTCGTCAGATAAGATTACACATATACAATAAGAGTACACAGTACAGTCGAGAGCAGCCTACACCATGCCGTGTCCGTGGCGCATTGTGTTACTTTTTCAATCACATCGGGATGAAAACATGAAGTATTTGCGTTTCTTGGCCTCCGATACAGGACGTTGTCATCTCGGTCTGCCCTTAGCCGCTCCTATTAATTCTCTGCTTGTCGTTTTTTCAGGTCGCCCATGTGTTTTTTATTTTTTTAGTTCTTGAAAGTTAACGCTTCATTTTGTAAACTTTATTATTTTTTACTTAATATATCGGCATTCGGTACCGGAAAGCAAGATAAAAGTGACAAAAGCTGCATCGAAGAGATTACAAAGACATTGCATGCAGCAGAGCGAGCAGCATTAGGTAACGGCGCGTTAACGGCGCGATAACGAGACGACAACGGCGCTAGGCGCGAGATCCCATCGCAACTTTCCGCTAACAGTGAGTTGCGCGGGTGTTCCACTCGCTGAATGCATCAGGTTTTGTTTCTTGAAAATATTTCACTGTTACCGGATTCTAACTGAGTTGTTGATAATATAGAAGACATCAACTTTTTCTTCCTTCGTAGCGTACATCAACCATACATACTTACAATAAGTATTCAAAGTAACACCTTACATTGATTAGAACTTGCAAATACTAAACATTTGCCAATTATACAAATAATTAGGCTACACTAATTATAGGCACCCATCGTAGGATAGAGGCTTTGCTATTTCATTAATATCGAAAAATAGTAGGTATTTCAGATGGCTCGCTCCTACATAAATTACATTTTTTCTTATTTTTTCTTAAGATTTTTGACTAATTAGTATTTTAAAAATGACTAGTTTCTCAATTTTTTCATTAAACACTAAGTTTTTAACTTACACCACACAACATCGAAGTATAGGTATTTTTGCGACTTGTCAAAAACGTTGTAAAAATCCGCTGATACTTCTAGACTAGTTTATTTCAGCTCCTTCCATAGTATTACGTTTTATGGTATACTGCATGTATCACGTATGGACTCTCTGGGACCCACATTTGAAGAATGCACGAACAGCCATTCTTCTGCAGCAAAAATACACAGAAGAACGCTGCAAATATTAACACTGTATTTGTGCTGCAGAAGAGGGCTGTTCGTGCAATCTATAATATTTGTCCCAGAGAATCTCTACGTGATAAATTCAAAGAAATTAACATATTTTATTTTCATTTATTTGGGAAACAAAAAGCTTATATTTAGGTTACAATAGATTCATAAACTAAAGCAAATGAAGCTAACAACAGTTTCCACTCATAGCTTTTTTATAAATAACTAAATTACAACTACTATTAAAAATTAAAAGAAAATAGAAATACAATCAGATGATCAACTTATAAAAGAGCATGCCTAAATTAAGGTAGTACATAATATTAACAAGAAAAACATTAACAGATAAAAGTATACTAAATTAAAAAAAAAATATTAGTGTGGTTTGCCTGATGTCAGGACCAAATCATGCGGATTGGCAACGACAATGTGGGGAAAAGGATGGATAGTTAATCATTACCAATTATCACTATCAGTACAGTACTATGATTTTAAATTAATAAATAGGTACTTACCATTATATACGATACAAGCATGAAGTTTTTTATATAAATATTATATACATACCTACTATAATTAGGTACTTAGTTACCTGTGTGTGTCATTTGAAGAAATTAATATTGATTAACATCTTAAAAGCATTTCGCCTCGTGTTAAATAAGTCAACACTCTTGGAGTATTTGGTGTTGAAAATTTGCATGGTCCGCAGAAGATAAGCATTTTTCCGGTAATTTGTGGTGCAATTCGGAATATATAATTGAAGGTGGTTACGTCGAGAAGCTCGCTTGGACGAAGCGGTTAGTCCCAGGTTACGTCGAGAAGCTCGCTTGGACGGAGCGGTTAGTCCCAGGTTACGTCGAGAAGCTCGCTTGGACGAAGCGGTTAGTCCCAGGTTACGTCGAGAAGCTCGCTTGGACGGAGCGGTTAGTCCCAGGTTACGTCGAGAAGCTCGCTTGGACGGAGCGGTTAGTCCCAGGTTACGTCGAGAAGGTCGCTTGGACGGAGCGGTTAGTCCCAGGTTACGTCGAGAAGGTCGCTTGGACGGAGCGGTTAGTCCCAGGTTACGTCGAGAAGCTCGCTTGGACGGAGCGGTTAGTCCTATTCCTGATAAGAGTGAAGGTGAGTCAACCAAATTCAAAACAATTTTGAATTTGGTTGACTCACCTTAATAGTGACAGGTCAGCAGCTTCTCTCCTCAACTCAAGCGGTACCAAGTGATGCTGTTTGCAGCTATTTATGTAGTCGGGGTTAATGATCTTATGCTTGTAATTAATAAACTTAAGAAATTTCCGCTGAGGTTTTTCAAGCAAAGCGATATATTTATTATTCTGGGGATTCCATACCTGCGATGCATATTTGAGGTGACTTCGGACCAGTGAGCAGTAAAGAATTTTTAAAGTTTTGAGTTAACTGAAATCCTTAGTAACCCGGAATAGAAATCCGAGCATCTTTATTGCCTTAGAGGTGATTTTCTCTACGTGTTGATCAAACAGTAATTTAGAGTCTAGAGTTAATCCAATATCAACTATAGAGCTAGTCCTAATGAGAGTTTGACTGTCGATGCTGTAGTTGTGAGTCAGGGTTTTAGGAGACCTACTAAAGGAGATACAGAAACACTTGTTGGCATTAAAATCAAGCTTATTGATGGTGCAACATGAATGAAGACGATCTAGATCACTTTGAAGAAGTAAGGACGCAGACGGACCACTGATTTTTTAAAAAATATTCATATCATCGGCGAATAAAAGAAAATCGGAGTGTAACGGTCTTTGTCTTCCTACTTATTGGGGTGTAGTCGCAGGAAAACAGAAGTTTGGTACAAAGAACGTTTATCTGAACAATAATGTTATTTACCAACTACTAGCGCAGCCGATCCGGACGAGAGTCCGTATGCAGCACCACTAGTAGTTAGTGTAGCGGCGTCTAGTCGGATCACCTTCCCGTTGCGGGAGCGGCTGGCTGCAGTGAGTCTAGTCGGACCACCTTCCCGTTGCGGGAGCGGCGAGCGACTGACTGCAGTGAGTCTAGTCGGACCACCTTCCCGTTGCGGGAGCGGCGAGCGACTGACTGTTGTGTACGGCCGTGCTGTGGCTTTTATAGGGACGAGCCGGAGCGCGGATCGCTGACGCTGTGCGGGGTCATCAGTTTGCGCCGGCAGGAGCGGGGTGTGGCCAGTTGCGCGCTATTTTGTACGCTACAGGCTCCCCCTCTGGATGTGAAGGCGTCCCGACGAGCAGACAGCCTAGAGAAAGGCTCGCAGTGGTTGTCTTCTTGGGTCGTCCGCGTCCACGAGGCGGAGCAGGATTGATGTCCACAGCAGTAGTCGGCTTAGGAGGGCGGCCTCGCTTCCGTAGCGGGTGCACTGGTAGAGGTAACGGGCCTTCGCTGCCTCGGTACGGTGTCAAGGCAGAGGTGTGGTACACCCCCAGGGCTTGGTCAGGTACGTTGGGATCTGTAAGAACATAGGAGGTAGCGCCGTGACGCTTTAAGATTTTGTAGGGCCCGTCGCGACGGGGACAAAACTTAGCGCTGGTTCCTCGGGCTGAGTTGCTTACTGGGTGACTATTAGCTAGAACCAGATCACCAGGTTTATAGAATATCAAATATCAATAACGTTTATTTCTTTAAGCTTACAAAATAAGCACTTAGACAAGTCAAATTTTATACTATAAACAGGTTTATAAATAGTCATTATTATCAAATAAGAAATATGATGTTATTGATTTTATTCGCTTCAATTTAGCCAGGGTCCTCTCGACGTCCTTTGTCTGCTGCCTCTTTTCTTGTTTCCTCTTTATTTTCTCTTACTTCTCGAGCTCTCTTCAAAGTATCCGCCAGCTGGAGAAGCTTTGGCGTTATTTCAGGCACAAAGTTCTCTGACAGTATGATCTGGCGCAAATCATGAGTGTTATCGTCTGGAGTTTTGAGTTCTCGAGCGAATGTCAGGTATGCTGGAGTATAACCTGTTGTTAGGCCATTTGCGGTGTTCATTGCGAAACGAATGCTAGGCAACTTGTCATTTCCCTCCCCCTGCATCAGAACAACTCCAAGTGCGTAGTTGCTTTCGTCTGTCTTGAGGACATATGGCTGCGTCTCATCTGCTTGTCGCAGAATAGGGGCCGTAGTGAGATGCGTCTTCAGTGCCTGAAATACTTTCTCTTGTTCATCATGAATCTTGGCTAGTTGAGATTTTGTTTTGATGTTGGACGCCAGCATGTAGCGTGCCTTATCTTCTCCTTATACTAGCTATAGCCGGTTCACGTATGGGCGCCAATTTGTAGCCAATCTTTATCTTCCTACTTATTGGGGTGTAGTCGCAGGAAAACAGAATTTAGGTACAAAACGTTTATCTGAGTAAAAAAAACAGGAATGTTAAATACCAACTACTAGCGCAGCCGATCCGGACGAGAGTCCGTATGCAGCACCACTAGTAGTTAGTGTAGCGGCGACGAGCGACTGGCATAGTGAGTCTAGTCGGACCACCTTCCCGTTGCGGGAGCGGCGAGCGACTGACTGTTGTGTACGGCCGTGCTGTGGCTTTTATAGGGACGAGCCGGAGCGGGGATCGCTGACGCTGTGCGGGGTCATCAGTTTGCGCCGGCAGGGAGCGGGGTGTGCCTCAGGCCGGTTGCGCGCTATTTGTACGCGCGGGGTCATCAGTTTGTGCCGGCAGTAGCGGGGTGTGCCTCAGGCCGGTTGCGCGCTATTTTGTACGCTACAGGAGTATTTAAAACAGGAGCCGATGTAATTGATAAGGATAGTAAAAAGCAGTGGGCCAAGAATTGAGCGATGATATTGACAGTACCTAGTCAATATACATATTTACAATATTATAATTGAATTAAAGTTTTATAGATTTTTAGACACATATTTACATAAGACACATAAAGGTCTCCTAAAATGGAGTCACACACTCGAAATAAAGTTAAATTACCATAATTACGTAAGAAGTTATAAACTTCACACGGTTCCACAAAAATACTGATATACATAAATTAAAAAAAAAAAAAAAAAAAAAAAAAATAGATTCAGGCGTTACTTTGCGGAAATCCATTGCAAAATATAAAGATGAAAATATTTAGTAACAATTCCGCGCAAGACCTTCTCCGATAAGTTCTAACAAAATGTAATCAGCGTCGTAGAAGAAAAAAACACACCAACTACAAAATGAAAAGAAATCTATCAAAGCAAGACGTCAACTAGTTTCGTCTCTCCACGAGACATCATCAGGACACCACAATACTCGACCTTGACATTGAGAGCACTAAGCAAACTCCGGCAGGGTTCCACCAGAGATGTTACCACTCCGAGCTCCGCGCGCCAAGTACGTTACTAGTTGACGTCTTGCTTTGATAGATTTCTTTTCATTTTGTAGTTGGTGTGTTTTTTTCTTCTACGACGCTGATTACATTTTGTTAGAACTTATCGGAAAAGGTCTTGCGCGGAATTGTTACTAAATATTTTCATCTTTATATTATACATAAATTAAATAATAGAAATAAGAAAAAACTCGCTGCGCCCACTACTAGGCTACATAAGATTATTGTATCTTTTAAAGGGTGTGATACCCTTTAAAAGATACAATAATATTGTGCTTCGACAAAAAACTCCAATTGTTTTGTAACAATTTACAATAAATAAATTCAAACAAATTGTCAAACATGTCTTTTTGAAAACGGCTTACTCAAAAATATCATAATATAACCTATTCTACAGGATAAATTAGCATGGGACGAGTTTTGGTCCAACTCGAAAACTAACATTCGAACAAGGTTAACGGGTTTCCTGTTCGCATCTTTACCTTAAAAAAAATTGAAGTGAACAAAAACTGATTACGTTATTTCCTAGTATTACTTACGTAATCTGAATTTTGTGACGTATCCAAGAGTCCTCTAAGGTTTGAAGGAAATAAAACACTGAGTTTTGAACTAAAAAGGTCTCATAGCAGCACCTAGCCTAATCCTAACCTAACCACATGAGACCTCGTGCAAATTGTTACAGAACGACACATCACTAACAAGCTCGCGTGCCCGTTCTACTGCCCGGATCTGTTTAACTACTGCGCCATAACCTATCGCCTTCTTTAATGTTATTCAATTTGCATTCGTCTTCCAAACGCCCTAAATGCAACTTAAAATAAATTTCTGTTAACTATTCGTTACAGCCCTGACTGACCTCGTCGTCGCTAAGCGTGGTCAACACAATGAGGTTTTTTTTCCCTCACTTTGCCAAACGTACAGTACTCATAATTATTTGCTGACTACTTTGGGTTTATTCGTATTCATAACAGAAATGTGATATCTAGCTATGGAACATATTCCGAGAAGTAGTCGTTTGAGAAAGAATTAACGTAAGTATGTTCTAGTACTTTCTACTAGAAAACATCATGTTTTCTAGTAGAAAGCACAGCGGAGGTAATGCCAGCCGTTATAAACAGAACCTGCATTTACTTACAGCTACATTATGCAAAGTTAAACAAGTTCTAAGATTTAAGAATTAATGCTTGAGCTTTTGCTGAATTGAATTAGTAACCGGAAGTTGAAGTGCAACACAAAGTGGCCGCTTATTCGTAGCTTCAAAGGAAGTATCC
This sequence comes from Eupithecia vulgata, assembly GCA_946478455.1. NCBI lineage: Eukaryota > Metazoa > Arthropoda > Insecta > Lepidoptera > Geometridae > Eupithecia > Eupithecia vulgata. Next base: position 505,235 of record OX297862.1, on the reverse strand, counting down.
GTCAGAATGCGGTTTTGATGTTGCGTCATTGAATGTAAAGAATGTTAGTGACAAAAGTCTCTCGCCTCTGACGGCTTGCTGGAGCCTCCGCGTGCCTATGATCTACATAGAGAGTCAAGGGCTCGTTTACAAAAGCATCCAAGTGACGAACACTACCATTACAAACAGGCCCCGTTCCAGAGGCGCGCGCCAGCTCGCCGGGGACATGTGAACTCCGCCGGATTACAAGAGAACCTAAATTTTATAGTTCTTCAGAGTTCGCTCGCGAAATATCCAACGTCTATGAAATTTTTTACTTTTTCGCGGCACCGTAATTTTAATGCCGTAAACTATTTCCGGCTTCGTGTTGTAGTGACTCGCGTGTACTCGCTGAACCATTTGTAAATCGTATATTGTGAGTATGGGAGTTCAGATTTTTAGAGTTTAAAGGCTCAGACAATCAGAACAGCCCTGCGGCACCGAAAACTCCTACAACTGATAAAAATCGTGAGTTCTTATGCCATGGCCAGTCCCAAGAGAGCGATGCCCGCCACGCCATCATGCATCCTCCCTTTTTTCACCGACCGGGCAAGACCACACGATCAGTTGTCAGTGTCAGTTTTCCAAAGATTGTCAATGTCATCTTTTGGACAAACAAAACCACGAACAGAGGATGGATTTACATCTCAACGACCCTAAGTATGAGAATAAAACCACTCACCGCTACCTAAAATACACGCCTCGTCTACAAGTTTATTGCAGGTAAACAGAGGTTAGCTTACTCCAAAAGAAATTTATTTTTTAAGTGATTTTCTTCAAAACATAAATTAGGCATATGATTTAGGAAACAATATATTATGTCAATACGATGTAAAAGATGCAGCGCACGTTCGATGAGTAAGCGTAGAGCACGCCAGGCCGTGCTCCGTGCACGGCGGCGGCGCGCGGCCGCTTATGAGACCGACTAAATCATTGATCTACTAATATATATAGATATTTGTAGAGGTTTGAATCAATTTTCGTGTTTTAAATTAATCTAGTGATGAAACATAAAAAAAATCTGTAAATAAAATGTTTGCCCTGAATAATATAAAATGCTATAAATCGTAGTTCACTCAGTACAGGTAGTAGCAGGCATCCTGCGCCCGTCAGCTTCACTCAGTACAGGTAGTAGCAGGCATCCTGCGCCCGTCAGCTTCACTCAGTACAGGTAGTAGCAGGCATCCTGCGCCCGTCAGCTTCACTCAGTACAGGTAGTAGCAGGCATCCTGCGCCCGTCAGCTTCACTCAGTACAGGTAGTAGCAGGCATCCTGCGCCCGTCAGCTTCACTCAGTACAGGTAGTAGCAGGCATCCTGCGCCCGTCAGCTTCACTCAGTACAGGTAGTAGCAGGCATCCTGCGCCCGTCAGCTTCACTCAGTACAGGTAGTAGCAGGCATCCTGCGCCCGTCAGCTTCACTCAGTACAGGTAGTAGCAGGCATCCTGCACCCGTCAGCTTCAATCAGTACAGGTAGTAGCAGGCATCCTGCGCCCGTCAGCTTCACTCAGTACAGGTAGTAGCAGGCATCCTGCGCCCGTCAGCTTCAATCAGTACAGGTAGTAGCAGGCATCCTGCGCCCGTCAGCTTCACTCAGTACAGGTAGTAGCAGGCATCCTGCGCCCGTCAGCTTCATTGCGAAGGGAAGGTACTAATTAACTGCGGAGAGGGAGACGAGGCGGGGAGCGCGGGGGGCGGCGGCCCGTGGTCGCTGCTGTTACATGTTCACTACTTATATCTCATGGATAGTTTTTTTACCTTGAAGTGAAATGATACCGATATTACTAATTTCCATCATGCTATAACGTTGCTTTTTTAAGAGTATGAGAGCATAAGTATGCCAGTCACTGGAAACCACTGAACCGTTCAAGCTCGCGTATTAACGTAAGGTTAAATAAAAAGCCGGTCTCGTCGAGTCGAGCGGCGCACGAAATTAAGTGTCAGGAACAGCATAAATCTTATCGACGCACGCGCGACCTTAAACAGTCGCCAGAAACATCATGACTGTTGGCTCAGCCGAGACCGAAAATATCGTATTTTTACCAACTTCAAGGAGGACGTTCTATGTTCCGCTGTATGTATTTTTACCAACTTCAAGGAGGACGTTCTATATTCCGCTGTATGTATTTTCTTCATCGATTACTTCGTCAGTTAATGGACCGATTTTATGATATGTATATATTATGTAATGTATATTTCAATTATTATATTATATTCTTTGGTTTTGTATAGAGAATGATCCCGAATGTTTCGTACAAACTTGTACTCGTAAGCAAAGAAATCGACCCAGACGCACAGCTCACAAACATTTTTTGATTGGTTCACAATTAAATAAAGGATATAAAAATACGGTTCTTGGATTTTTTCTTTACTTGTGCTATAAGACCTTGCATGTTGCCAAATTTCATGATTCTAGGTCAATGGGAAGTACCCTATAGGTTTTGTGTGCATGTGATTCACAGAAAAATTCACGTGGAAAATTAAAAATATGGGTAAATCAGCTGAAACTTTTTATCGCGTTTACCTAAAAACTGATTTAAATTGCGGCTCCAAAGAGTTACAAATTTGATAGTATGATGCGAATTTGAACTCGATATCTCCACACGTTTCTGAGAAAAGAGGCGCGAGTTGACAGACCGAAAGCAGATTTCCTTTAAGGGTTCCTTTTTTCCTTTTGAGGTACGGAACCGTAAAAACACAACAAAATGCATATTACTTAAGGCTTATCCGTGAAAAGTAGTCGACAAGAGGGCACTTATTTTTTACGTAGACTTATGCAAAGTTTATCTTTTGTAAAACAGATAAACTTCTTTTGTTTTGGTTGCTGGCACAATCACAAGGTAGGTACTAATTGTATTACTAACTAACATTTGCCTGCGGCTTTGCTATCGTTGTAGGTAGGTACTTAAATAATTCTGTATCTTGGCCACGCATAACAGCGAAACTACATACCTACTGAATCAATTCAAATAAAACTTGCAGGGGCGCACCGTGAGTTTGTGGGGCCCTGGCTTATGTAATAATAATAAATAAAATCGTTTATTTCTTTCACTTAATCTATACAAATCTGTAAATTGCTTTGGAAATCCCCTTTTAAGTAGGTATAGAAATATTTGTGTTAGGGGGTTTCGCTCTTGCCTTATATTATTACAATCCTTCTTATAGACTAAGTACATTCAATAGGTAACACATACATATCTTATCCTTTAAAATGACTAAAATTTAATCAGTGTTGCTATATTATCTTTCACATGTAAGTGTGATTTGTGTATGTAGGTGGGGTTTTTATGTGCACGATCACGATACTATCTCGAGTAGATTTGTGTATGTAGGTGAGGTTTTTATGTGCACTATCACGATACTATCTCGAGTAGATTTGTGTATGTAGGTGGGGTTTTTATGTGCACTATCACGATACTATATCGAGTAGATTTGTGTATGTAGGTGGGGTTTTTATGTGCACTATCACGATACTATCTCGAGTAGATTTGTGTATGTAGGTGGGGTTTTTATGTGCACTATCACGATACTATCTCGAGTAGATTTGTGTATGTAGGTGGGGTTTTTATGTGCACTATCACGATACTATCTCGAGTAGATTTGTGTATGTAGGTGGGGTTTTTATGTGCACTATCACGATACTATCTCGAGTAGATTTGTGTATGTAGGTGGGATTTTTATGTGCACTATCACGATACTATCTCGAGTAGATTTGTGTATGTAGGTGGGATTTTTATGTGCACTATCACGATACTATCTCGAGTAGATTTTCTGTGTCCTGGTATGTAAGGGTCAGTAGCCAGTCGAGGTATTCCGCGTAGCGCACCCAGATGAACCGCACCCAGATGAATCGCACCAAAGTACTTCCACATAGCGCACCCGTTTTGGTGCGCTTCATTCAGTCGGTATAAATGTTTAATTTTTATTCCTCGTAGCGCACCCATAACAAAGTAGGGTCTAGTGTCTGTTAGAAGTTTTTTACAAACATGCTTTGTAAGTGGGTAAGTATTAATAATCTTATTAATTTTATTATACAAATGGTTCGATTGTTTGACGTATTGACGAGTTGCAAATTTTGAGCGTGCCAACTCTGTAGGCACTATCTTCTCTTTTCTTCTTTTAATAAGTTTTGCCGGCTCGTATTTTATTGTTTTATGTAATTTTAGTACAGTGTGTAAAATGTAGAGCTTTCTCACCGTCAAAATACTACAATTTGAATATAATTTCTCCGTAGGATATCGATAAGGCTTGAAGAACATTACTTTCATTAGGGACCTCTGAGCTCTTTCTAAGCTCTTATATTACTTAGGGGTCTAGCAGGCGCGGTCGCAGCCAAAGGCTTTGCGGATGTCAGTATTCGGTTTTTAGTGACCAGTCGGGTTATAATTTAAGAGTGTTCGTGGGGTTTGAAGCAGTCGATAGTCAAGAATAAGACAAGACAGGAGTGTTAACGGCGGAGCAAACCGCGATTTTCAGTTTTTTTTTTGGGTTTAAAGACGCACCGACAAATAAGGAAGAACGGTGTCTAGGTACTTACACAGGGTGTCTCGAAACTCAAAGGCAAGCCGAAAACGGAAAATAGTTGTTTTAATTATTCTCAATAGTTTAACTTTGACTCTTCAAACCGAAAAAACCACCGCGATAGGCTGACATATCAGTTATCGTTGATTTCAAAAAAGTATAATCAGTTAGTTAATCGTTTTACCTTCACACATTAACATTATATTAATATAAGAGAAAATGCAATATCTAGTTACAATAACATTTATTTATACCTACCATTAGTATCTTTATAGTTTTGGAGAATAACCAATAACTAATAATTTTCTGTTTAAATTTACCATCCTTTTTAACCCCTAAGTGGTTAATTTTGCAAAATTAGATTAACCTATGTGTTATTCTAGAATCTAAACTATCTACGTACCACATTCCATCTAAATAAGATAAGTATAGTTCCGGAGATATATAGTAAGAAAACATTCAGACTTTCAGATTTATTTTAATAGTACTTATGGTTTGTTTTATGGCGTTAAAATCGTAATAATATATTTTAGTTTGAGTGGCTAGAGTCAAAATAATGCCAAAATCAAGAAAAAGGTGTATTTTTACACCCTTAGTTTTTCTGTAACGAACGTAAAAATGTTTAGATAAAAAAATACAATAAGTAGGGTTAAAAGCCTGTAAAAGCCGAGTTATGGCATAGAATTTTTCTACGTTAGGTATATCTGGATAATAATAATCTACTTTCATAAATTAGAAGAGAAAACTTACGAAAGAAGCTTCATAGCTCTTGCAGTTACAGAGATCTCTTGATATGCGGGTGGCATATCAAGAGATCTCTGTAACTGCAAGAGCTATGAAGCTGAATTTTGCATGGGGTTTCCTTTTAGGACGTAGGCTAAGGACGGATTTTTGAAAATTTACATGGAGGGATTTAAATGTTTTCTCATAAATTAACTTTAAAATCGTAAAGGATTGGTTCTAAAGCTTTGGCGTTGATAGTTGACATGGAAACCAACATAAGGTCATTACTAAAGTCCACACGCAAAAGAAATCGCGGGCTAATCAGTCCGCAGTTTAAATTGAATAGGCTCCGAAATAAAAAAAAATAACTGGGCCTATTTGATAAAATCTTTCACTAGGTAGTTACATAGCCAGACTAGATAAGATAATGTGTTATTTGAGTAATCGTTTAGATTTTCAATTTCATGCCTAACTTTTGAACAATCCAATAAAATCCCACGAAAAATATAGCCCATCGCTCAAAGATCTTCTGATGAGCTTCTAATGTTTTTTTTCCGGCATTAGGCGCACTTATAAAGTTGTACTCCGATTGAAAATTATTTTATTATTACGTTAAACAAAGGAATTTACAATAAAACCATTGGGTAGTTTATAATACCTCACATAAACTTCGTCTGTAACAGATTGATTTTATATAGTTCAGACAGTGATGCGAAGTTGCTCTTGGTGGTCACCCATACCTGTTTTCGCATAGGTCTAATGTATAAACTCGGTAGGTAAACAAAATAAAAATATTACAGATGTATTTAAAAAACCTTATGGAAGGTATCACCAACAGACCAAATCATTTTAATTTTGTAAATTCCTTTGTTTATCGTTATTATAAAAAGAAATAGGTGGTGGCGCAAGTGTGCGTTCTGGTACTGCCTTAATCGAAAGGTAATGGAAATTATTTACATTCAATTACTATCTTAATTTGACTTGGATGGATGACCGCATCATGTAGGCTTTTTTTAGATTAAAAAATATATTTTTGGGTTCCTTTTGCGGAATAGTTATGTACTTACGATGGTACGGAACCCTCAGTGTGTGAATCGAGTTGCACTTTGTCGGTTTTATTATGGCAAAAGTTGGCTTAGTTAGGGGCTGGATGATGGATGATTTAGTGAGAAATGTTCTTGTTTTGTTGATTAGTTTTTTCTTCACATACCTACATGACGACCTTTGTGGCACAGCGGGCGAAAGGCCTGCCTGCAACGTAGGAGGATTCGAACTTGCTAGTTCGAATCCCGCCTCGTGAAAAATGTTTATACGGCCGGCAGATATTAAAATTTGTTCCGTTTGTTTCGGGTGTTTTCCATGTATGTATTGAAAAAATAACAATAGTTTTTAATCAGCGCGTCCTACCTGTCATGACATGACCTACGGAGCTGATTAAGACTTTGACACTCATGACAGGGCTGGCCCACGAGCTATGGGAAGAGCTATACCACTCGATGTCCTCTAGGAAGGCCAGCAGCTCGCCGATGCCGGTGCATGCCTCCCCAGGCGTCCTCGGTCTACCAAGGTGTTGCAGTCTTGGAGAAGCTACGTTATCGCACTCTACAAGGACATGCGCGGCCGTCTCCTCTGCATTTATGCACCCCCTGCAAAGGGGGCTGACCGTGATACCCAATTTAAAAAGGTGTTTGTTTAGCATGCAGTGTCCTGTGACAATACCGACGATTAGCCGTAATTTGTCACGTTTCAGATTGAGGAGTTTTCGGGAGAATTAAACCGGGAAGGCCTCCTTCAACTGCCTGCAATCCGGGATACTTGCCCAGTAGTCTTGGTGTTGTTTGACTATTCGTTGCCGGATCCATGAGCGGACTTGACTGAATGGTAGGGGAATTATTGGTTCGGGCCCTATCGGTTGCGATTCTGAACCTCTCCTCGCCAATGCATCAGCTTCGTCGTTACCTCTGGATCCGCTGTGTCCTTTTATCCATTGTAGAGTAACTCTATTGGACATGCTTACTTGTTTTAGCAGGTGGTGGCACTGTAAGGTCAGTCCCGAGTTATGTTCTCTCTTGTTCAGAGCCTGTAGTACTGCCATTTTGAATCTAGAGGATCCTGATATTTTGGTCACTTACCTTTCTTCGTAGTACCGCGGTCGCAGCCTGGATTATACCCACACATTCCGCCTGAAAGATTGAGTTATAGGCACCCAGTGCTGTTGTGTTGTGGATGTTAAGATCTTCCGAGATCGTTCTCGCCCCCGTACCTGTATTAATTTTAGAGCCATCTGTGTCTATGCGTACTTCTCGTATATTTGAGCTATCACTTGGCTCTTCGTGCATTTGTATAGTGAAGCTTTTAGAGTGTATGTATTGTTTTGGGTACCCTATCACAGAGTGAGAGTAGCATAGGGTTGCTCCTTGCGTACTCGTCTATGATGTGGCTGTGTTGTGCTCTGGTGTCATGTTCCCATAAATGTAAAGCCCAGAGTCTGTAAGCAGCTGCGGCTGCCTCTTGTTGCACGTGTAAGTGCAATGGTGTAAGGCCTATTAGGGCTTCGAGAGCTGCCGTAGGGGCAGTTCTCATGCACCCTGTAGTCGATACACAGGCTAGTCTCTGGAACTTTTGTAGTTTATTTATGGTTGCTTTGATTCGTTTCTCTCTCTCTATATGGCCTACAGTCAGCATTGTGCTGGATAGCCACTGATGTGCTGTGCATCACGATACACCAAGAAGAAAACGAAATTGATCAGGGTATTTAACGAAACTAAAAAAAAACCAGGAAAAAGAAGGTTTGCACATAGAAATTAAAATAACCCGCAGATACTTACAATTTAGAAATTGTATTATGAAAGTATAATTTGCTTCTCAATTACTAGTAGTATTCCCCGTTGTAGTAGCTGTGTAGCTGTTAAATTTTCATTTTCATCAATAGGTTTCAAGCAATTCTTAATCAGCATCTGCACGTTAGAATGGAAACCGTTTCAATAGGTATGCAGTAGGAAACTGCATACCTATTGAAAGGGTTTCACCAACCTGATACTCCATATGTATGACACAGTAACTTTAGGGTTGTCATTGTGTCCACCTTGCATCTCAGTTGACCCGAAGAATAGTATAGAATTAGTTCAATGTGGTCCTCAATTAATCTATGAGTAACCATCTGAAAGCCTTGCCACAGATTACGTAATAGTATTAAACCAGTTTTCAATATGGGCGTACAATTTGAATCTATTCAGAAATATCCTCTAGGAATTTTGAAAGTTCTAAAACGCAGGTTATAATCCGCGCTGGTTTACTAGTAAAGTTTTATGTAGGTGTAGGTATGGTGTGGGGAGAAAGTTTTATTCCTAGCTCATGTAAAGTCCACCTTTCCTTTACTTTATAAAATGGCATAAAAGATCAGGTAATGAAGTCTTTCTTGGCAGAGTAAATCCATAATAACTATTATCATACGTAATTTACTTTGTTCTGTGTTAGTCTATGTTTGATAGACTTGGGAGTGAAACCTATACATAGGTAATACCTATATAATATGTATTGAATTTTGTTATCTACGCCAGTTACTTTATATTTTTATGGTTTTGTTTAAAATGTTTCTTAGTTTTCACTACATTTAAGCTTGCACTTAATTTTTTTTACAACATTATTTTTTACCTATAGGTAAGTGGAAACTACTAGGCTTAAGTTAGGTACCTATAATAAAATTACCAACCTCGTTTCTGGAAGTTTAACCACTAAACAATACCAGAATGACCAGCTACCTATCTCTTGTTTCGCGCTGACTAATCGCTACAAAAACCATCAGCTGCTAAGCGAACTCTCGCTTGGTTATATCTGTGACGTCACCGGATCGCGAAAAAACACAGCAATGACAATAGGTGCCGTCAGTCGGAACATGAGTTATGGCTGCGGAAGGGTGCTGGGCTGTTATCTCGTCCTTGCATTGTAGGTACCACCGTTTTGTTCCGTGATGTTTCTGAAAATGAACCGGCTTGTTCAAACATTTTCAGAGAATGATAAACTCTGAAAAAATAATGAAGTTCTTCCTACTGTCGCAACAAAATACTTGCCTACGATGTAGTACTTACCGTTTTAGGTAAGTATTTTGTTGCAAAATGTAAACGTTACGCAATTTTATTAGCCACCCGGTACAAACCGAGGATTCAGCCGAAGAAATTCATGTAGGTATACTAAAGTATAAATACCTACATGATGCACGAGATATGGGACAGGTTACGCTTAAAATTAAAACGACTATTTCTTTAGTGACTACTTTATTTATTACAAAAATGTAGTCTACCAGGTTCTTCAAAACTTATTTTACCTTAGATTGAATTACCTACGTTCATAATTTCTAGTATCACGGTTTGGTATACAGTATACACTGCATACATAGGCCGTACAAATAGTTTTTCGACATCTCAGCCATGTTTTGACAACTCGCGAGTGTGGAAAGCACCTTTTTAGGTTACTTATAGTGCAAGGTTGTGCCAAGGAAATACTTATAGTGCAAGGTTGTGCAGGAAATAAGTATTGCTTTTTTTGTTGCAGAAAAAACATGATCACCTCCTTTCTTTACCTTATTTATCACTTCAGTAAAGTCTAGTTTTCCGATAGAAATTATCATGGTTCAAGTTTTCCACGAAAATTTAATAATGTCCCAAAATTTTTCGATTTCGGCAGGATTCAAACCCGCGCCCCACCCTCAGTACGGGTGTCGAATCCTGCCGGAATCAAAAACTTTTACGACATTATTAAATTTTCGTGGAAACTGCCCAGTGCGAGTAATGCACTATAAAGCAAAAAGCTATACCTAGTTCTAGTTCTTGATTCAAATTACCTATGTAAGTAAATCGACACAACTAACGACGTATCCAACCTAGAACTGGGGTCACAAGGAAATTATACAAGTTCCTAAAAAATTCGATTTCGGCAGGACTCCTGCCTACCGTCTCTTTTCTTAGAGATTTTGAGAGAATTTCATAGAGATTACCCAGAGTGGGAGGGCTTACGCACTATACCAAAAACCATAAAGCCCATAAACTAACCATAAAGCTCTAAGATGTGGCGGGATTAAATAGGAAGCCGACAAACGTTGGTCTCCAATACGCTGCTCGAGTGCGGTTATCGGGGAATCAAAATAAGTAATGATACAATCGATCACTTCTAAAATTATACTAGATTATACTAGATTACACTAGATTATACTAGATTATACTAGACTAGCGTGAAGTCTCAGCAAGACAGCGAGGAGATTGGACCGATGTTGTTGCATTGATGATGTTGAGACAATACTCCATGCATTCTATCGTTTTCGTATCGTTTCATATAGGTATTTTTTAATATTGAACCGATGTATGTATTGCGTGCGTTGCTGCAGATACAAGACACCCGACCCAAAGCAGGATGAATAGGTACAAGTACATATACGAACAGATGACAAACTGTAGCGGCTGGTTCACTAGAGTACGTGTGCACACTCAGAGCAACGCACCACATTTTGATCTAAACTAATAATGCCAAGCAAACATAATGCTGAATTATCTAGTGTACATAATCACGCTGTTTGTTTATTTGATTACAATACCATCAGTGGCAGTCGGAGGAAGTATTGATAATTAGCGGAGTGTTTGTCCGCGCGATGTGGACAAGAGTTTGTTCAAACACTGTCTTTGTACAGCGAACCAGATCATTGTAAATAGTGCCTTAGTGACTATTACAAAAGGTCTATAATGTACTGTTTGTACCTACAAGTTTGGGAAATGATATTAAAACTACCATAGGAATCACGGCTAGCTATTTCCGGGATGTGAGTATTTGATAAAAGTCCAGTATACAAGAAACAATGGCTATCATTTGGCATATTACTATAAATAAAAGAAGTCAAGGATAACTTTCGAGTGGTAATTTCATCAACTTCATAGTCGAAGGTAATAAAATGGCTGACTTGGCTGTTCTCGTGATATAAACACGTTTTTAAATGTCTTTTTTTCGGATCTCACACCTTTTTGTAGTAAATACGACGCTGAACATAACTTATGTTCAGCGTCGCGTCGCGTCTCGGTGTGAGCGGACCCTCGTGCCAAACATAATATTCTACTACTACGTGATCGATGTATCGAACAACTACAAAGACCAGCCTAGCTTCGGGTGCTGTTAGGTATCAATATTAATGGTTGTTACTATTGATAACAGCGAGCGAAGCTCTGTGGCGCAGCGAGCGAAGCTCTGTGTAGCAGCGAGCGAAGCTCTGTGGCGGAGCGAGCGAAGCTCTGTGTAGCAGCGAGCGAAGCTCTGTGGCGCAGCGAGCGAAGCTCTGTGTAGCAGCGAGCGAAGCTCTGTGGCGCAGCGAGCGAAGCTCTGTGTAGCAGCGAGCGAAGCTCTGTGTAGCAGCGAGCGAAGCTCTGTGGCTCAGCGAGCGAAGCTCTGTGGCGCAGCGAGCGAAGCTCTGTGGAGCAGCGAGCGAAGCTCTGTGGCGCAGCGAGCGAAGCTCTGTGGCTCAGCGAGCTAAGCTCTGTGGCGCAGCGAGTGAAGCTCTGTGGAGCAGCGAGCGAAGATCTGTGGCGCAGCGAGCGAAGCTCTATGGAGCAGCGAGCGAAGCTCTGTGGTGCAGCGAGCGAAGCTCTGTGTCGCAGCGAGCGAAACTTTGTGGCGCAGCGAGCGAAGCTCTGTGGAGCAGCGAGCGAAGCTCTGTGGAGCAGCGACCGAAGCTCTGTGGCGCAGCGAGCGAAGCTCTGTGGCGCAGCGAGCGAAGCTCTTTGGATCAGATTAGAATCCACTAACAATTTTGTAGGTGTGTAAATTGTTTATAGGCACTTTGTCCCGCCATCTTGTTTGAGCTCACAAACACAAAACAAAGCAGTATTAGTTTGCATTTTGTTTTTATAGAATTTTAGGTTCTATAAACTAAATATTGTGAAAAGGGTTGTGGATGGGGGTTGTTGTAGATGGTGCTGGTTGACCCCCAAACTGCCCTTTGAGGTTGGTTTGTGGTTTGGTATGTGGTCGAGGAAAAGTCACTGGTTTGTTATGGTAAGACTGTATTCACAGGACACACTATACTAACGATACCTACTGGTATGAATGGTATGGTATAAAATGGTTTATATGGTATTGGTTTGAACCCGCGACGATGGCGGTCGATCGCGAACTGAGCTAGTTTGGGTAACCGCGAGAAAATACGCATTCAATTGCAAGCGCAGCTAAAATGCATATTTGCTGCGTGGTCGGTTTACCCGAACATACTCCCGACGACAAGATGAGGATGCTGTGGTTTGGTGAATGATGGTGGTACATAACACCTACATCTTAAAATGTCATTGATATTACTAAACATTGTTATTAAGGCCCATACCGGACCCAAAGTGGCGCCGCCACCTAATTTATGTTATTATTCCGTTTAACAAAGGAATTTTCAAAAATCCTTCTTCCAGTTTGTGATACCTATCATAAGCTTTTTTTTAATGCCTCTGTAATAGTTTTATTCTATTTAGTTTAGGAAGAGATACGAAGTTGCACTTGGTGGCCACCAAAATCTATTTTCGTATCTCTTCCTAAACTAAATAGAATAAAACTATTACAGAGGCATTAAAAAAAAGCTTATGATAGGTATCACAAACTGGAAGAAGGATTTTTGAAAATTGCTTTGTTAAACAGAATAATAACATAAAGTAGGTGGTGGCGCTAGTTTAGGTGCTGTATGCGCCTTAAAATATAATTTGTGTAAAAGCAAAATATAAAAGCACATTGGTTCTTATTGTAATAATTGTTACAAAACATAGATTATCATATAGTTTACGGTAAAATTGGCAAATTAAACACGTGGTATGGTATAAACTGTATATAAAAACGATTAGCACTGAGCACTTCTACGCCCTCTGCGCCTATTTAACTCAGTAGCACAAAACACTTTAACTGGTGATGGTGCACTGGCGGGCCTCGGCGGCGGCGCGGAAGTTTCTGCAAACTCCTGTAGATGGTCACTTCCGCGTCGACGCCGAGGTCTGGAGGGCGGCGGGGTCGGTTTGATAGGTAGGTATTATTTTTATGATGCAATTATATTTATTTGGTAGATATTATTATTATGTTTCTAATGATTGATGAATTTTCTTCTTGGAATAATCTGCTTTGGTTTATAAACATATTTTTCTCTTCTGGGTTGGTTTGTTTAATGGTATGGTTTTGGTGTAGTTTTCATATGATAATAAAATTATTTGGTAACTTTATGTAACAATATTTGCCGGTTTCGTTGCCTCTTAGTTGCAAAACTGAGCTAGACCTTCTGGTTTGGTAGCGCCCAGCTTTTCCTCGAGGTCTGGTATGAATGATCGGCAAACATCGTCTTTCTGGCTCTTTTCAAGCTTGCTGGTGGCATCTTCACAATGAGGCAAGCACTTATGGTCAGTACTTACTTCTCATTTCTTCTTTGTTTTCTCTTCACTTAGCGCAAAATTAAGCAATTCGTCCTTATGGTGCAGAACGACATCGCAATGAGCATTTTTTCACTGTATCACTTGGTAGAAGCTGGTAGGTTTTGACGATGGTCATTGGAAAGGGTTTGTGGTTTGTGTAACCCTCATATTTTGAACGTAGGAAATCGGTGTCTGTTTTGGACTTTGACAGTTCACAATATTATAACCGCGGTTGACGTTGACAGCTCGCTTGATAGATCGGGGCTGTCGACCTGCCAAAGGTTCTGTCGTCGTGTCGCTAGTCTTTCTTTTACGCCTTGGATCTGAAACGAACGCTGGTGGTTCACATCCTGTAATCTCTAAATTCCCTTGGAAACTCTTCAGCTGGTATGTATCCTAGTGATCAACCTGTGCGTGGCTTCGGTACCTATCCGTGATTGTAAAACACGTGTTAATTTTAATAGGGCCCCGCTTCTACCTACCAAGGCGTCCGCGTGGTGTGGCGTCCAAAGGCATAGACGCCCGCCCGCTTTTCATACGCAAGCGGCCGTCGCGAAGACACCCTACGTACCGGAGGCACCCCTCAAGCTCTAGCTGTGGGGCTCAGCTGAGAGTTTCCCAACTGTACTCGTCTTGTGCTGTCCCTGAAGAGAGAGCGGTCTGAGAGAGACCGCTCGGAGGCAGACCGGCACCGAGGGAGGCAGGCCCCTTCTTCTGCGCTTCCGCACCTTCGGACCGACTGCGGAGGCTTTCTGGTAACACAGCTGGACCCTGTCCGCTGTGTGTTTTCTTTATTCTGTGCCGTTGAACACTAACCCTACTCGTGGACCATCCGGAACACTCCTCAACATACCTGCATTGGCTGAGCTTCGTCTGCACTATACAGGGTGTAATCGTTAAGTGTGCACAGGCGATTATTCCGTAACTATTGCAGATATCAAAAAACTTTAAACTGATATCGAAAGTACTTTACCTAATGAGTAAAATGACATTAATAACTTTTTAAAAATAAAACGAGAAATATCCAAAAAAAATACATTAATCACTCCCATACATTTTATTTCTTAGTACTTAAGTACAAAATTTTGTATTCAAAGCATATGTTCGAAGTGACGTCCTCTCTTGTTCTCGAACCTTTTTTTCTGTTAAAAGATCCATAATTTATCAAATTGTTATCCAACTTACGTAAATACGTACCAGAAGGAACTTCTCTATCTGGGTACTCTCTTCTGTAGGCGATAATGGCCGCCCTATTGTTACAATCATGTTTGTAGTACATTTTTAACATGTCCCTCTTTTCTGTATTGGAATATGCCATTTTTCAATCAATAAATGCAACAATCACGATTATTAACGCAAATTGAAAAATACAATAAATTGGCGGGAACGAGAACCCGCGATAAAGAATTTGAATTTAGAACGAACACCAAAGAGTATCTTTCTTTTTGTTTTTATTTAGTATGTTGCTTTTCAGCTAGTTCAAATCAATACAATATTGAAACAAGGTTTATTATAAATTTGAAGTGGTAAGATAATTAATCTACACGTGTATCTACTTGAAATTCATTAATACCTTCATATCGTACATAATTATAAAATGACAAGGGTAAAATGAGTAGGTACTATTCCACTTAAAATAAGGAAACTAAAACCTTTCTACTATCTCATACTAAATGTATGGGAGTGATTAATGTATTTTTTTTGGATATTTCTCGTTTTATTTTTAAAAAGTTATTAATGTCATTTTACTCATTAGGTAAAGTACTTTCGATATCAGTTTAAAGTTTTTTGATATCTGCAATAGTTACGGAATAATCGCCTGTGCACACTTAACGATTACACCCTGTATACTTAAATTCTATAGGTAACTTAAATTCACTTAAATTCTCTAAATTCTCTGGTTGCTAAGAAGGTGGATGGTAGGCTACCACGCCCTGTGACTTTCCTTGTGGTCTTCCGGCTGAACCCTTACTGATAACTTAATTTTAAGGCGCCCAACTCCTTCCTTTAACTGTACTTAAAATCTAAAGCGTTACAGGGGGTTATGGTAGATGTTAATGGTTGTTCCCCAAACCTCCCTTTAAAACTCACTACTCTCTACTGCCGCCAACTTTATGGTAAAATGGTATGAAATGGTTATGGAGGTATTGGTTTGAACCCGCGTCGATGGCGGTCGATCGCGAACTGAGCTAATTTGGGTAACCGCGAGCAAATACGCATTCAATTGCAAGCGCAGCTAAAATGCATATTTGCTGCGTGGTCGGTTTACCCGAACATATTGGGTTACACATAAAAAATACAGCACTAATAACGAAGTTTGACTCATGAGCGAAACGTGATCTGACAGTTAGATAACTAATTACCGAAACCTGAGACCGTCAGTCTGTTTCATTACATTTGGTAACCAACGATAACAATATGAAATCTATAAATTTGCTTTGTATTTTGAACAATAAGTGAGCCCTATCGCCTGATTCAATTAGTATTATGACGATCATAAGGAATAGCTGTCGCACTAGCTCTGTGCACAGGACTACTAGGACAAACTAGAAATTGAATGTTCAGTTGTGCTCATTGTTGATTTGAGATTTGGTTTCCGCCTCTATGTCTGTGTGCGGACGAAGTTCATTGAATATAACATACATAATCATGTTGTAACTGTATCAAATTAATTTGTATGCAATACATATACATGTAAAATAGTAGTTTATATATTTAGCTAATTCACTTCCAACCGCACGCCGCCGCACCACGGGCTGCACCGGCTGCGCGGCGGCGCGCGCTGCCGCATGGGATTACACTTACAACCGCACGCCGCCGCACCACGGGCTGCAGCGGCTGCGCGGCGGTGCGCGCTGCCGCATGGGATTACACTTACAACCGCACGCCGCCGCACCACGGGCTGCACCGGCTGCGCGGCGGTGCGCGCTGCCGCATGGGATTACACTTACAACCGCACGCCGCCGCACCACGGGCTGCACCGGCTGCGCGGCGGTGCGCGCTGCCGCATGGGATTACACTTACAACCGCACGCCGCCGCACCACGGGCTGCACCGGCTGCGCGGCGGTGCGCGCTGCCGCATGGGATTACACTTACAACCGCACGCCGCCGCACCACGGGCTGCACCGGCTGCGCGGCGGCGCGCGCTGCCGCATGGGATTACACTTACAACCGCACGCCGCCGCACCACGGGCTGCACCGGCTGCGCGGCGGCGCGCGCTGCCGCATGGGATTACACTTACAACCGCACGCCGCCGCACCACGGGCTGCACCGGCTGCGCGGCGGTGCGCGCTGCCGCATGGGATTACACTTACAACCGCACGCCGCCGCACCACGGGCTGCACCGGCTGCGCGGCGGCGCGCGCTGCCGCATGGGATTACACTTACAACCGCACGCCGCCGCACCACGGGCTGCACCGGCTGCGCGGCGGCGCGCGCTGCCGCATGGGATTACACTTACAACCGCACGCCGCCGCACCACGGGCTGCACCGGCTGCGCGGCGGCGCGCGCTGCCGCATGGGATTACACTTACAACCGCACGCCGCCGCACCACGGGCTGCACCGGCTGCGCGGCGGCGCGCGCTGCCGCATGGGATTACACCAAGTCAGATACATCAGGCCTGGCCAGGGCAGGGAAACCCACACCAGTTCAATTCACTCAAGATCGCTAAAGCCGTGCACTAACTACAGTTTACGCATATTTTAAAACCGGTCCTGGTCAAGTATTATACTCTGTGGCCTGGCTTGGATCTTCAAGATTTAAAAAAAACTAGTAGGTATGGTAAAGCAACGTTGTACGAAGACGTATAATAAAAATATAAAACATCAAGTGTGAGTTAGACTCGCGCATCAAGGGTTCCGTACAAACTTCTACTCTTCAGCAAAGAAATCAACCCAGGCCAATAGTGCATAATAATATTCTGATTTGATACGATTATGACGTAACTTATTTAGTCCCTCGAGCTACTTGCGCTCGAGCGTCTCGTTACTAAATAAGTACTTCCAGTCCTAGGGTAACAATGTACCTACTATTTTCTATGAATAAACCACAAATTTACGGTTTTCAGATTTTTACTTCTGCTATAAGACTTTGCTTCTTGCCAAATTTCATGGTTCTGGATCAACGGAAAGTACAATACAGGGTTTTGGTCCATGGCGAAATTCTAAAATTATTTTTTCTGTTAAATAACTACAGGGTGTCCGCTGGCAGATTTTACACTTTGAACTGAGCTCACGGCGTGTGGGAAGGCGGCAGCGGGAAGAGCGGGGCATCTCTCGACGCGGGAGTGCTGCGGGTTATTTAGTAGCCATGAGTCAGTGGACGGGCGCGCACCGCGCTTTTGCAGTTGAGGCGTATTTTGCGAACAATAATTCGATCAATGCAGCAAGGCGTCGGTTTTGTTCTAACTTTGATATCCGACGATTGAAGGATGGCCCGTCAAACCAATTGATATGGGCGTGGGTACAGAAGTTTAGAGAAACCGGATCAGTCGGAAATGAACCTCTGCCTGGACCTTCAACGACTGTAACTACTCCTGAAAACGTAGAACTTGTGAGAAGGGAAATCTTACAAAATCCGCGTAAGTCTGTACGAAAGATTGCAGCATCAACAGGTGTGAAAAAGACTTCAGTTCACAAAATTATCCGAAAAAAATTGAAGTTCCATCCATACAAGCTCCAAATCATCCAGCAATTGAAAGAAGATGACTACATAAAAAGGCTGAATTATGCTAGAGTCGTTCTGGAACGATTTTCTACCCCTACGCGTTTATGTAACATTTTTTTTAGCGACGAGGCGCATTTTCACATTGGGGGGTACGTTAACAAACAGAATATGCGTTATTGGAGTGCGAGCAACCCAAAAGAAGTCCATGAAAAGCCTCTCCACAGCCCGAAGACTACAGTTTGGTGCGCCGTTTCTGGAAATGGCATAATTGGACCTTATTTTTTTGGCAGAGGTGAAACAGTTAACGCAGAACGGTACCGCGCGATGCTGGACATTTTTTTTATTCCGGAGCTGCATCGTCATGTTGGTTACAATAACAGAACACATTTTCAGCAGGATGGAGCCACGGCACACACTGCTAGGGACTCAATGGCTAAAGTGCGAGAGCTTTTTCCTGGAAAATTGATAAGTCGCTTCGGCGACATAGCCTGGCCGCCTAGATCACCCGATCTGACCCCTTGTGATTTTTTCTTATGGGGATATCTCAAATCTCGTGTATACACTAATTCACCATCAACAATAGAGGCCCTACAAGAAAATATCCGACGAGAGATCGCAGCTTTCAGTCCAGAACTTTGCAAGCGAGTTTTCGCCAACATGAGGGAAAGATTGCAAGAATGTTTGCGGCTTGAAGGACGCCATTTGAGTGGAGTGATTTTTAAAAACTAAAATCCGCATTATTATTATGTAAGATAACAAATAAATAACTTTGATTGTACTCATATTTTTATTTTATTTTATTTTTTGAAGTATAAAATCTGCCGGCGGACACCCATTTACGGTTTTCGTATTTTTTCCTTTATTTATGCTATAAAACCTTGCTTATTGCCAAATTTCATGGTTCTAGGTCAACGGGAAGTACCCTATAGGTTTTGTGTGCATGTGATTCCCTTGAAACATAAAAAAAAATAGACAAACAGCTTTAACTTTTGATTGCGTTGACTTAGAAGTTTGATTTATATCGCGGCTCCAAGAAGTTACGAGCCTGCGTATATGATGTGAATATCAACTCGATAACTCCACGCGTTTCTGAGGAAAGAGGGTTGACAGACTGACAGACGGACGAAAAAATTATCCTATAAGGGTACCTTTTTTCCTGTTGAGGTACGGAACCCTAAAAATAAAAATGCGTTTTATTTTACCATGCTACATTTTATCTTAGTTACTATGCTTACTAGTTGTTATAATATTATATATGTACATATCACTTACTTACTGTTGCTAAATTAGGTACCTACTTGGTTTATTATTCAAGGTCCCCAGGTTGGGTAAAGGCCTCCTCCAATGATGCCCATTTGTCTCCATCCTGTGATATTTGCCACTACCACACAGTAGCACGAAGACGTATACCATGTTGGTATCTAATTTTACTGAATCGACATTTTACGCCCTTACAACTACATAGTGCTGTACTGACCGCTACGCGATAAAAACGTCTGAGAAACAAAAAAGCATTTTATTTCAGTTTATACGTCGTAAAACACGCATGTGACAGAAAAACTTAACCTTTTCTTTCCCATATTTCAATATCCCCCGTATCATCCCGGATCCACCGGCGGATCCCGTCGGCCGCTGATCGTGTCACTCGCTTATCAGCTGCCAGAGCGTCGTCACTATGATTAACGACCCGCTGCCCAGAGACAAAGCGTCCTTCCCACGATAACACTCCACTACGCACTAGCTACGTGCCTCGTGGAATGACACCTGTGAAAACAGCGGTAGAAATAACTGGCTGTAATGAAATTGCGTGTTTAGTGGTGTCTGTTGTTCCTGGTACATACATAATTATGTCTGTCTGCGCGCGGTGGGTCGGGGAAGTAATCTTTGACTTACAACTCTTGAAGAAACATTAAATTTTAAATTTTTTTAATTTTGCTTAGCGCACGTGCGCACGCCTTTGCGCACAAAATGTTACCGTTAACCTGCCGTTAACCTTTTATTTTGAAATAAGAAAAAGTTTAGCGGACGCGCGTGATATCAAAAAGTAGGCTTCTCCGCGTCCCCCGCGCGGCGCGGCTGGACAAAAGCCAACTTAATATATCGCCATCTATAAATCCGAGTCGAACACAAAAGAACAAGCACCAGCGGCCCGCGGCGACACCGGCACCGAACCCGCACCCTCGCGCCGCGGCGAGCTTCACTTCACTATTAATGACTGCCCTAATCCACGCACAAACTCTGAATCGTAACTGGAGTTACAATCTTCCGAGATAACTTGTAAAGTTTCTATAAACCCGAGCCTCATAATCCGCACTAATTTATGGGGTTCGCCATGACCCCCGTGAAATATGAACGCGGACAGCGCGCGCCGACAGTGGGGTTGTATCCGAAATATGAACTACTGTGAATAAATGTGATTATTTTTTTAATTTTTGCGGCGTCCTCCCCGGCGCGCTCCGCTACGCGGCGGCGGTGCCTGACAGTCACAGCGGCAGCGGCGCACGGTACATACAAAATATAACTTTACTAACAACGCAAAAAAATACAAACTGTCGTAAGCGCGGCGCCGCCGGCGCCGGCTAGGGCGCCGCTGGCTAGGGCGCCGCTGGCTAGGGCGCCGCTGGCTAGGGCGCCGCTGGCTAGGGCGCTCTTCTTTGGCGGGGGCGGAAATGTATTCCCAAGTTAAATATTCTCGTAAGAGTTCCGATGGTTGCGGTGGAGTTTGAATACGGAGGGCGGGTTCTCTCTGGTGGAAAATATTTAATTAGGTCTGCCATAACATAACATAACGCTATCTAAATTAATAATTAGCTTCGAGAATTGTTTCGGAACAATGTTGTCTTGGAAAACATTCAGGAGTACGCGCGGCCGGAACATGGTGCTGGTAGCACATTCAGGAGTACGCGCGGCCGGAACATGGTGCTGGTAGCACATTCAGGAGTACGCGCGGCCGGAACATGGTGCTGGTAGCACATTCAGGAGTACGCGCGGCCGGAACATGGTGCTGGTAGCACATTCAGGAGTACGCGCGGCCGGAACATGGTGCTGGTAGCACATTCAGGAGTACGCGCGGCCGGAACATGGTGCTGGTGCTGGTAGCACTTCGCTGCCTTCGACGCTATTAATCCACTTAGGTCGGTTTCATAAATTTGTACCTAATTAAAAGCTAGGGGAAGTTCCACGATAAGTAGGTATTTCACTCACAAAAATATGGAAATATTCTGACGATGAACAGCTCGATACTGAAGTAGGTGCTCGTATTATGTAGGCTTCTTGGGTAGGTCAGGTCTGTCGCTCCCAAGACTATATTTGGGCGAAGCCCACCGCCACCCTCGCTGCAGTCGAGTGGACGCACCAGGGCAAAGCGCCTATCGAGACTGCGCCAGGCATCTTGAGGCTACTGCTGCTAGATTGTTACACAAGATTCAATGTCCATTGCAGAGTAATAGTTCCAATAGTATTGTAGTACCTAGTCTGTAGTGTGCAGTACATACAATAGTTCGGTTTGATGCTAGAAATGTATAAAGTGCAATCTATTTCTACCCTGTTAGGTAGTTATTAAAGCTCTGTTGAGCAAAATGTGACATTTCCTATTTTTTGGCAAACAAAATGCAAAAGTAGTGGCAAGTGAGCTAGCCGCTCCGAAGTAATCTGCTCCCCAAGTACTTTGATAACTCATCGCGTAGTGACGAGGGGTGGTAAAGTTTTATTGCTAATAATAAAGTTTAAGTTCGTTTCAGAGAAATTCCGGCAATAATTCCTTATTCGTATTCCTGAACACGCGGGCGAATGCGGAATCGGAAGTCTCAGAGAACAGGACATGTAGCTCATTGACATGTTATACGAATCATTATCGGAGGGCTGGCGTGCCGTTACACTGTACGTTACGGGTCAAAATTCAATTCAAAATTCAAAGTGCTTTATTTACGTCAGACCTTACTGGACTCTTGGACACGTCACAAAACTCAGATTACATAAGGAAAACATGGAAATAGAGTGATCACTTTGATTTTATGTCCACTTCAATGTTTTAAAGGTAAAGTAAAGAAGCGAACAAGAAACCTTTAGGTACCTTGTTAGAATGTTACCTAGTTTTCGAGTTGGAGCAAACTCGTCCCAAGCTTATTTGTCCTCTAGATAGTCTGATATTTTAAAGTAAGCCTTTTTGGATAGTGTTTGACAATTTGTTTGAATTTATTTATTGATAAATTTTGCACAGCTGGCTCATGGCATAAATAGGGTAGTGATTTTATTAATAATGAAATAGCATTCCCGTCATAGATACATATGAATCCCGGGAACGTCCAACTCCCTCGAGCAGCCCCGGCAGCTGGCTGCCCTGGCCGGGGCAGCCCCCGGCCGCTGGCTGCCCCGGCCACTGGCTGCCCCGGCCGCTGGCTGCCCCGGCCGCTGGCTGCCCCGGCCACTGGCTGCCCCATTCTCCCAGTAAATGAGAAGCTTCAATTTTATAGAATTTTTATAAGAGCAACATGTGCCTCAAACGGAGGGGAAGTGGAGCTCGAGCTCTAATAATATAAAATTTAATATGTTCTGCTCCGATATTGCTTATGAATTTTGCATTATACTTTTTATGTAGTATTACTTCCAGTAAAAATACTCTGCGTTCCAGTTTGTGGCGTTTGTTCTACAGCTGGAGTCGAAGTCCGTTCCTTCCGTTCCTATAACTGGTGACGTCAGGCCTCACAGGCTCAGTGGCAGGAACAAAAGGTTGTTCCAGTGCCTTCCTTGCGTGTTCCCGGCTTGTGCAGTAGCTTCAAGTTAATTTGCGCCCCCGTCGTGGAGTGGGATAGCGGCGTCGGCGCGGCGGCGGCGACGGCGGCGGCGGCGGCGGCGGCGGCGTATTCCCTCAGTTATGTGGATGTAAAGTTTTACGAAGGCCTCTGAGGCCCCACCTTCACCACTATGAATAAATAAATAACAGCAATGTTGTGCCGCAAAATACAGAAATAACACAGATGACGCGGAAAATTGTGTCACTTGTCCTCCTTAGCGGGATCGGAAAGCTTTTCACCAATGTTTTTCGTGTAAGAAGCACGTTTGCCTGCAGACTGTAAGAAGCATGTTTGCCTGCAGACTGTAAGAAGCATGTTTGCCTGCAGACTGTAAGAAGCATGTTTGCCTGCAGACTGTAAGAAGCATGTTTGCCTGCAAACTGTAAGAAGCATGTTTGCCTGCAGACTGTAAGAAGCATTGCATGTTTGCCTGCAGACTGTAAGAAGCATGTTTGCCTGCAAACTGTAAGAAGCATGTTTGCCTGCAGACTGTAAGAAGCATTGCATGTTTGCCTGCAGACTGTAAGAAGCATTGCATGTTTGCCTGCAGACTGTAAGGCGCATGCTTACCTGCAGACTGTAAGAAGCATGTTTGCCTGCAGACTGTAAGAAGCATGTTTACCTGCAGACTGTAAGGCGCATGCTTACCTGCAGACTGTAAGAAGCATGTTTGCCTGCAGACAAGTGCATCAAACAATTGTGTCCAGAATGTCATTAGAATTGTTGAAGTTTACCTATTGTCAGTTTTGTGATTGTATATGTGATCTAAGATTTGTTATTTTTACTAAAAAACTAAGATCAAAAAACGTTGAAAGTCATTTATAACAGAACAGGATATTTACAACGATTCGATTTTTGTTAATAACCAATAATAATAATGTTGATCTTATGTCGTTTTTTCCTGAAAATAATAAAGGATTTATTTTTACTATTAATTCTTAAATAAATGGAATACAAAAGTCAATATTATTTTATTTAATACATAAATATCCGTACTAACACAAAATGAATAGGTACTCAGTTAGGCTACACAAATGAATAGGTAGGTACTCAGTTAGGCTACACTAATGAATAGGTAGGTACTCAGTTAGGCTACACTAATGAATAGGTAGGTACTCAGTTAGGCTACACTAATTCATTTTTGTTCAACCGAGCCCTGTCAGACCTCACATCGTCAACACTTACGTTACGCAAAAAGCCATGTCACCAGTAAAGGATAAATATCTTATTTTTTCAATTCCATTAACGATCCTGCGACACAGTGTCGTGTCGTGACTTGTGCTCTTGTTCCGTAGCTCAAATACGAATAAAACTATCTGAAGCTGTTACTGCCGGTACTTAAGTTAACGTCCACAAGTACTCGAATGGAGACGAATCGCTGCATCTCATTCTTTGTTTACAACCCTTGCCCCATGCCCCCGCCCCCCGCGCGGAGTGCTCGCACTAAACAGAACTAGCGATAAATCCGAGTCAGTGGAACGAACTGAATTATAGCGACATGTACTCGACCTCCGCCTTACGTTTGTTAGCGTCGAGGTCGGATGCTTGATGGATGCTACAGTTTTCTCACAATTGTTTTTCTGTTCATGTTACCAATAGACACGATAAGCTCTGAATAAAAGTTCCAGAAGTGTGAAGCAGCTCGATCAGAAACTATCTATGAAAAACTTATTTGTTTGGAATTCATAAAAGTAACTCGTAGTGGTGACCTACTGCGAGGCAACTGCATACCGCGCGCCTCACGACATAAATTTGTAACTTCCATAGTTGTGTTGCTCCAAACTCACTGGCGCAGTGCATGTGACCCGCGGCGTGGCGGAATGTATCGGCAGGTCAATAACTCCCGATTTATTTAGCTATCTCATGAAACTCGCAACTTCTCACATTCCGGGGACGATAACCGCAGAAAAGTTTCTTATGTCACAGGCGAGACTCGATCACTGGACGCGTGGAATAGCATCTTTCCGTATTTGTGTCCTTGTAAAAGAGTAAAATTATGTGACTGGTGTTGTGGATGAGTTAGGAGGCTTGAACGGACGACAGGTCATATAGCGAGTGCAAGGTTCACCCAGAGCTATGCGCATGGCGTGTTGTTCTCCATAATCTGAAGCATCGAGCCGCGAGCGTGGGCTGCGCTCTGCACTGCAGCGTCATACAATCTGAAGCATCGAGCCGCGAGCGTGGGCTCGCGCTCTGCACTGCAGCGTCATACAATCTGAAGCATCGAGCCGCGAGCGTGGGCTGCGCTCTGCACTGCAGCGTCATACAATCTGAAGCATCGAGCCGCGAGCGTGGGCTACGCTCTGCACTGCAGCATCATACAATCTGAAGCATCGAGCCGCAAGCGTAGGCTGCGCTCTGCACTGCAGCATCATACAATCTGAAGCATCGAGCCGCAAGCGTAGGCTGCGCTCTGCACTGCAGCATCATACAATCTGAAGCATCGAGCCGCAAGCGTAGGCTGCGCTCTGCACTGCAGCATCATACAATCTGAAGCATCGAGCCGCTAGCGTGGGCTGCGCTCTGCACTGCAGCATCATACAATCTGAAGCATCGAGCCGCAAGCGTAGGCTGCGCTCTGCACTGCAGCATCATACAATCTGAAGCATCGAGCCGCAAGCGTAGGCTGCGCTCTGCACTGCAGCATCATACAATCTGAAGCATCGAGCCGCAAGCGTAGGCTGCGCTCTGCACTGCAGCATCATACAATCTGAAGCATCGAGCCGCTAGCGTGGGCTGCGCTCTGCACTGCAGCATCATACAATCTGAAGCATCGAGCCGCAAGCGTAGGCTGCGCTCTGCACTGCAGCATCATACAATCTGAAGCATCGAGCCGCAAGCGTAGGCTGCGCTCTGCACTGCAGCATCATACAATCTGAAGCATCGAGCCGCAAGCGTAGGCTGCGCTCTGCACTGCAGCATCATACAATCTGAAGCATCGAGCCGCAAGCGTGGGCTGCGCTCTGCACTGCAGCATCATACAATCTGAAGCATCGAGCCGCAAGCGTGGGCTGCGCTCTGCACTGCAGCATCATACAATCTGAAGCATCGAGCCGCAAGCGTAGGCTGCGCTCTGCACTGCAGCATCATACAATCTGAAGCATCGAGCCGCAAGCGTAGGCTGCGCTCTGCACTGCAGCATCATACAATCTGAAGCATCGAGCCGCAAGCGTAGGCTGCGCTCTGCACTGCAGCATCATACAATCTGAAGCATCGAGCCGCAAGCGTGGGCTGCGCTCTGCACTGCAGCATCATACAATCTGAAGCATCGAGCCGCAAGCGTAGGCTGCGCTCTGCACTGCAGCATCATACAATCTGAAGCATCGAGCCGCAAGCGTAGGCTGCGCTCTGCACTGCAGCATCATACAATCTGAAGCATCGAGCCGCAAGCGTAGGCTGCGCTCTGCACTGCAGCATCATACAATCTGAAGCATCGAGCCGCAAGCGTAGGCTGCGCTCTGCACTGCAGCATCATACAATCTGAAGCATCGAGCCGCAAGCGTAGGCTGCGCTCTGCACTGCAGCATCATACAATCTGAAGCATCGAGCCGCAAGCGTAGGCTGCGCTCTGCACTGCAGCATCATACAATCTGAAGCATCGAGCCGCTAGCGTGGGCTGCGCTCTGCACTGCAGCATCATACAATCCCTTCCTCATTTATTTTATATATACATAATATTAGTTGTAATTATTTTTTTGCTGTTAAATAAAATCAAATTTAGATTTTATAAGCCACATCAATTCCACCAAATACATATATTCAAACCTTGATTGTAATAAAACCTCTAATAAAAGCTCTGAAATTATTTTGCAGGCGATGAGCGTGATTGCTCTAACAAACTCGCTAACAATATTAAGATGAAGGCATTAAATCATGATAAAAACAATTAAAAAGATAAGAAGTTCTCTCACAGTAATTAAGTTGTAATTTTTGTTTGTTCGTTACCAAAAGGTTCTTTGCGGAGTTGCGAGGGATTAGATGCGGCGAAATTATTATAAATTGCTTTGAAAGTTTATTTTTTCGGAAAAGTTGCTTTCGGTGCAGGTGTTGACGGGAAGGTTGACGGCCAGTTCATGGGTAGTCCAGTTACACAACTCGTACGCCAAGTGGAATGCGTGCATTGCACACGCAATGCACGCATTCCGCTTGGTACGTACGATTGATAAATAATAACAATAATAAATGTGCCCAGCGCTGGGAACAGACTACATTGAGAGTAGGGAGCGCGGGGCTGACCCAGATACGCGACATGTTGGGGACTTGTTAACGTCTTCACCAATTGCAAACTGTAGTGATCCGGTCCATCGCCGAGCTCGGCAGAAATAGAATGCGAGATAGTGTTGCAGTAAATAGAATGCGAGATAGTGTTGCAGTAAATAGAATGCGAGATAGTGTTGCAGTAAATAGAATGCGAGATAGTGTTGCAGTAAATAGAATGCGAGATAGTGTTGCAGTAAATAGCAACGGCGACTGTTGCCAGTTTACAAGTGATTTTATCCTGGGGGAGCTCGCTCAGATACTACTGTTATGTTACATGACTTCCTGGGGGAGCTCGCTCAGATACTACTGTTATGTAACATGACTTCCTGGGGGAGCTCGCTCAGATACTACTGTTATGTTACATGACTTCCTGGGGGAGCTCGCTCAGATACTACTGTTATGTTACATGACTTCCTGGGGGAGCTCGCTCAGATACTACTGTTATGTAACATGACTTCCTGGGGGAGCTCGCTCAGATACTACTGTTATGTAACATGACTTCCTGGGGGAGCTCGCTCAGATACTACTGTTATGTTACATGACTTCCTGGGGGAGCTCGCTCAGATACTACTGTTATGTAACATGACTTCCTGGGGGAGCTCGCTCAGATACTACTGTTATGTTACATGACTTCCTGGGGGAGCTCGCTCAGATACTACTGTTATGTTACATGACTTCCTGGGGGAGCTCGCTCAGATACTACTGTTATGTTACATGACTTCCTGGGGGAGCTCGCTCAGATACTACTGTTATGTAACATGACTTCCTGGGGGAGCTCGCTCAGATACTACTGTTATGTTACATGACTTCCTGGGGGAGCTCGCTCAGATACTACTGTTATGTAACATGACTTCCTGGGGGAGCTCGCTCAGATACTACTGTTATGTTACATGACTTCCTGGGGGAGCTCGCTCAGATACTACTGTTATGTAACATGACTTCCTGGGGGAGCTCGCTCAGATACTACTGTTATGTAACATGACTTCCTGGGGGAGCTCGCTCAGATACTACTGTTATGTTACATGACTTCCTGGGGGAGCTCGCTCAGATACTACTGTTATGTAACATGACTTCCTGGGGGAGCTCGCTCAGATACTACTGTTATGTTACATGACTTCCTGGGGGAGCTCGCTCAGATACTACTGTTATGTTACATGACTTCCTGGGGGAGCTCGCTCAGATACTACTGTTATGTAACATGACTTCCTGGGGGAGCTCGCTCAGATACTACTGTTATGTTACATGCGTTAAATATTTATATATTACCTACCAGGATTTGTTATACGAACAGCAGGCGACAGAAGAATAAGGTACCTAAACAAGCTTGCGGCGAATCATGCAAATAGGTACAATCGTGCCTTATAATGCAGCATCTTTTGTATTTGTAATCTGAAAAATCCTTTAGAATACAAACAAAGCTTGAAATGTGCTCAGGCGCATCACTCTGGTTTATGCTTGGCCTTAAATGGAGTGTTTATTTTTTGTGAAAATATAATGTTAGTGTTAATAATGCATCCAGTCTTAATAAAACAAGTGGAAAATACAGAGGAACCCGTGGAAAGCCCTCCAACACCCATATCATTGAGTTGAAACGAACTGCCTCGCCAAAATAATTGGCACATTATAATATTCCGCCAATAAATACCCGGCAATAAATCCGGGGTTGCCATAAAGGGCAGTTTACGTGGATTGGATGGAGTGCCTCGTACATTGCTCTATAGGGCTGCCAGATTTAACTTTTACAAGTTCAATCCTTGTGTTAGACAGTAATAAATCTTGCTCGAGCAACACACAGTTCCGCTTATCTGGAATGAACCCTAGTTAGTTTATAACTAATCGTTTTCTTTTACAAGTGGACCAAAGCCGGAATTCTCGAGACAGAACAGGAAGTCTCTTTTTGAATTGATATGCTATCAAAAAAATAAACCTACCAAGGAGTCATTCATTCACGTCAGAAATGAAGTATCACTACATAGTATAAAACAAAGTCGCTTCCTGGTGTCTGTATGTCCCTATGTATACTTAGATCTTCAAAACTCGCGAGTTAGGTATACTTGTGATGGCAACCCTGCACGAGCGATACACGGGTAAGGTTGTACGCAGTCGTTTAAGTTTTTATTGCGCGTCGAGACGCTCTCAGATGTTCCCCGGATGTTATTGCTGCGAATCTAACAATTCAATGAGCTTCACTTCTCCTTTGATTTACGAGAAATTGATTTGGAATGTGAGCTCGGGACGTAATGTCATTTCGCAACGTAACAGCGTTTACTATCGCACGGTAACTACCACTACATCCTCGTTGAGTTCTGTACACTCTTACAACAGAGTTTAGTCATGAGACGAATAAAAAGGCGCCAAGTTGACGTCAATTTGCACCACGTTTTAGAGGCAGTATTAAAAGTAGCAGTCGTCGAGTTTCAGCGCCGCGTACAAAGTTGTAGTTTAGTGTAGCACCTGATTTATATGCGGAAGATGTATTACATTACGCTACCTGAACGTTAAAGCTTTCAAAAAGCCACCAACCAGTCTACATGGTCAAGTAAACTATAGTGAGAAGGCATTATTATTACGTCGCGAGCAGCCGTTGGATGCGGGCGCAGCGCCGGTTACTGTGACTCTATGTGTGTGGGGGACGCCGAGCGCTCCAGCAGTGGATGTATTCTGACTGAGATATTAATGATGATTGAGAAGAGTGAGCAGACTACTGCCTCTTCACAGAATCTGCGAATCTCCAATAAAGGACAAAGTATCGAGTTACAAGCCGTAAAGCGGGGAGCGGTATTAGCAGTCTCTATGCAGGTCGCGTTACGCGGGTAACCGCCGCGGGTTTATGGCACTGGTGGCGTTACCTTCCGTGCAACTCTCCGTGTTAGCGACACAAATGACTTGACAACAATACGCACTTGTGTGATGTCGGGCTCTAAAAAATAAGTTGGCCTTGTTCAAAACATAAATAATATCGATATCATCTTTTCAGTCCACATAATATAACTAAACATTACGATTTGCCAAAAACATGCCTCTACTAGAAACCATTCAATGAATACTACATAGGTACAGTTTTTGAATGGTGGTTGAGGTATCTTTATCTTTTTTGAGGTATCTTTAACTTATCCAACCACTCGATAGGCCGAACTGAAAGATCACAGCAATGCCCGTGCAGTAAAAGCGAATAGCTCGTAAAGCGTTACTAAAGGACACGGTTTGATCTACTATGTAAGCAAAAACGTCCACTGACATTGCAACGGCTATCTTCATGTGCCTCGTCAGTTAGCGGACAAGCCGCGCTCGACGGTTAGCGGACAAGCCGCGCTCGACGGTTAGCGGACAAGCCGCGCTCGACGGTTAGCGGACAAGCCGCGCTCGTCAGTTAGCGGACAAGCCGCGCTCGTCAGTTAGCGGACAAGCTGCGCTCGACGGCTCGAAACGAGCTACTTACAGCAAAAGGAAAGGGAGTTAATTATTTACAATAAAATGACAGGCTTTATGAGTATATTATGTACATACCTTTATTGAAATACAAACTAACGGTTTTTATTACAAGCTTGTAGTTTCGAATTTTTATAATTTATTTTATAAATAAATTTCAACTTATTGGTACAAATTGCTGTAATTTTTTTGTACCAAATATCATGGCTTAATGCACATAAATAGGGCACATCTAGCATGTAAGCCCTTACTTTTAAAATAAAAAGCGATTCTGTTGAGGGTTTCTAGAACCACCATACTAGTGCACGTGACTTTACCAAACATGATGTGCAATACGTATGTAGTATGTATGACGCAAGTTCTACCGAGCTGATCATGCTTAGAACACGATAGGGAACGAAATTTGGTAATTTTGAGCAGCTGATACTATACGCGCCGTGTGTGGAGGGGCATTATCATGCATCAGCTGAAATTCCTGGCCAATTTGAACTCTATGAGGGATGATCACAGGTTCTGCGACCTCGTCCCGGTATTTTAGTGCAGTCGTGCTGCCTCTTATCCAAGTGAGCTCGGTTCGCGCGCCAATACGAATTCCCGCCCAAACCATGATTGTCCCACCTCGGTACGAATAGACCTCTGGTGGTTGCTGGAGGCGACTTTCTCTGCCTGGAACTCTCCAAACTCGTGTTCTCCGTGAATCGAGGTGGAATCCAAACCGAGACTCATCAGTAAAGAGAACCATTGTCCATTGTTCTATAACAAATGTTCTTGGGCCCAAAGAAGTCGCCTTCCGCGATTGCCTCTTCGTAGAGCTGCCACACGAAGTGGCCTACGAGAATGAAGATCGACTTCATGGCCTTCTTCTGACGGTTTGGTCGCTGACTGACAGCTGATGGTCTGACTAAAGCCGTGAGATTGGGTTCCCTCCTGGCGGAATTTTGGAGAAAACGATCCTGATTCCTGTCTAGGGGTTACTAGATTTTTTCCAGTGTGGCGCTCTCTTATATCCCCAGTAATACGATAACGCGACCACAATCGAGAAATTACGTTTTGATTGGTGTTTAGGGTATTGGCAACCACGCGTTGGATGGCACTGGCATGTAACACGCCTATCGCTCTTATCATTTCTTCTCTGCTTAAATGTCGGCGTTCCATGACATAACGAATATCACAAGTTCCGTTAAAATTAAAAATTACTTAGATAGCTTATTGATAATTAAATAAAAGTTTTTTTATCTTAGGCAAAATTAACGTTGTTTAATTTGAATCGGTGTCCCCATTCTATCCTTTGTTTATTGCGTTATACTTTTATTTTTTCCAAATTTTGAAAATGGAACAAAAGAGGTTGATTTCCATATTTTTTTTTTCTAAATAAAATTTGTTGATGTGTGTACGCTTAATTTGTTATGTTTGCATAAAATTTTAGTTTATTAACTCGTCCCACTTTGGGCTGAATCCAGTGGGACGAGTCAGGAATATTCGTTTTTTTGTAGTTTTGACGAACTGGTGAAATTTTTATTAAATTGGAAGATCAGAGAATCCAGAGTTGAAGCAGAGTTTTTTATTTTCAATTT
This sequence comes from Eupithecia vulgata, assembly GCA_946478455.1. NCBI lineage: Eukaryota > Metazoa > Arthropoda > Insecta > Lepidoptera > Geometridae > Eupithecia > Eupithecia vulgata. The sequence goes on along the minus strand of OX297862.1, from coordinate 472,838 downwards.
GTAACACTTTGAATCTCCATAGCAGCTATGGAGATTCAAATGGATTCAATTCTATGGAGATTCTGTATTTAAGTAGATCTCATATGAATATTGATTTTAATAGTAAGAGATGTAAGTAGTTCAAAAAATCTTTAAAATAACGCCGAGCGGTTTCTCAGGGTAAAAAAGCCGCCAAACTATTGAAATTGGTTCCACCTACCTCCATAATTATGACACATGGTCTGCCGAACACCCTGTATATTATATTTTATAATATATTTTATAATAATATGATTTTAAATAACACGTTATCCAATTTTGAGGATAAGATTCCATATCTGTGATCAGTTCTCATGGAGACAAAGCAGAGATCGTTCACCGGAACCGCCGCCGCGTAGCCTGCGTCATAACCAGCGATCGGGAACATGAAGGCTCCTCGGGGTGCGAGCCTCCATTAGCCATAAATGGAGTCCGACTCAAGCGAGTAATGGAGTCCGACTCAAGCGAGTAATGGAGTCCGACTCAAGCGAGTAATGGCCGCGAACTTTCTATCAAATAATAACTAGTTACCGCTCTTAATGTGACTTTTATAGTTTCGGAACTTGTTTATCTGTTGTACTTGTCCATGATACTCTGCTGAAGAGGTTTCCTGATCTAGTGGGTTACTGCCGAAACTTTTATGAACTTTTGTTTTCATTTTTTAGAAGTATTTGTTTATTATTTTGAAATTAAACTCCTATCTTCTCTAGATCAAGTATAATAGGGATGTTAACCATAATCACAAATTAAAGTTTAGTGTTAATTTTATAATCATTTGTATTATTAGAATATCGAAAATCACATTTTTATAATATAATATAACTTATTGAATTTATTAAAAATGATTTTAAATGCTATATTTATAATCTGTTGTCAAGTGACTGCAAACGCCATTATAAGCTTATGACGTCACTAGCTGCAAAACTAGCTGTCGCACTGTTTGTTTACCTTTCTGCATTTTCTCATAACGACGAATTAGTCTGTAAATTACATAATATTAATTCATGATGGAATCCGGATTCACTAAAGGGAATAGTTCCAACTTACCAAAAGTAGATTTGTTGATGGTGGCAAACTTTTTTGCAAGAAACGAAGACTTTTGTGGTTCAGAATTCAGGAACGTGAAAACATCTTTGTAGGTACTCTTTTACGTTTAATACCATTTATCTATCTACGAATACATAAATAACAGTCAAGTACATGTGTAATAGATGATTTTCTGCTTTTTATATATAATTTATCGTGTTTAGAACATCGTTTAAATCACTGTTTACAAAGTTAGGTTATGTGCTAAAACAATAAATTCGTAACATTTGCTTATCTTTTGGCACATGAATAAACAGTTTTTCCGGTATAGTAATTGTTGTACTTTTACACAGGGGGCACTGCACAGGTTTTGTAAAACTTTGTGTTCATTTTGATTGTTTGTATTCAAGTAAAATTAAGAAAACACATGTCCTAATCGAACAATGGACATACAACATACAGTCATGTCATGAATCGCGACCATCGTTTTGCGGTTCGTGACGTCATTTCTGTTACGTGACAGTTGTTAGTGTTTTAGCGGAAAAGTTTAAAATTACTCTATTTTTGTACATTTTCTTATCGAAAATAGTAATATTTTTAAAGAAAATATTTTTTTTTATGCTAAACAAGAGTCCATCTTCAAAATAAAAGCAATTCCGAAAAATTGTTAACATCCCTATTACTACGAGCCGCTACAAACTGTAAGGAATGGTCCGTAAATAAATATTATAAATAGTTTTCCGCAAAAAATCTCAAAGGAAACATTATTATGCTCATCAAGCCAATCCGCTCTCTCATCAAAGCCACAAAAAGCGAGCAAATGGCTTCGAAAGGCAGCGGATAGGAAATGGCTGCGGGCGAGGAGGCTGCGACGAACCGGCACAACACACCTCCTTCTTTATTCACAGTTAATACACTTCATTCAATTGTTTTTTTACTAGCTTACATTTTAAAGAAGTAGCTTACAATTCGTCCTTTCCTTCGTATGAATCTTAATAGGGCCTTTTTCAATACAACTCGACGTACAGTGATGCACGCAACCGCCGACTAAGCTGCAGAATCAAAGAAGCCCTAATGTATGTTTCGTATTTCAAAATAATTTACGTAATTTTTGTGGCAGTATACCTACATACATTATTATAATACATCCTTCGGGCTGCAAAAATACTGCCCCTCAGAAAATAAAACACCTTGGCAATGGGTCGGTATCAGGTATATTATATAACCGGGCGCGGGCGGGCGGCCAGATGGTTGCCGGTCACGAACGGACGACGGCAACTTGTATTACACCATTACAGATGAATTTTCGCTAAATTTTGAATGCTTGAGGATTTGTTGTTGGAGGTCGAGTAGAGGGGGTGGCTTCGACAATATTACGTACGAATATAATTTTCGCATTGCAAGACTCCTACTGAAGTGGTTTATCTGCACGTACGGTATTATTTAAAGCACGTATTGAAACAACCCTCGTCTGGTATTAAACCCTGTTTGAAAATTTTAAACCAATCACTTCGCTAGAGTGCGCTATAAAGTATTTATGTTTCAAAGCAAGTAGGTACGTGACGTGAGCGAACAAGCCCTGCGAGCACCGCGACCTGTGACTGCATTCCGAACAAGCCACGCTCACGGAACAGCCGCTCCTCGCCGTAATCCAAACTGCTAGCACCCCGACCTGTGACTGCATTCCGAACAAGCCACGCTCACGGAACAGCCGCTCCTCGACGTAATCTAAACTGCTAGCACCGCGACTTGTGACTGCATCCCGAACAAGCCACGCTCACGGAACAGCCGCTCCTCGCCGTAATCCAAACTGCGAGCACCGCGACCTGTGACTGCATTCCGAACAAGCCACGCTCACGGAACAGCCGCTACTCGCCGTAATCCAAACTGCGAGCACCGCGACCTGTGACTGCATTCCGAACAAGCCACGCTCACGGAACAGTCGCTACTCGCCGTAATCTAAACTGCGAGCACCGCGACCTGTGACTGCATTCCGAACAAGCCACGCTCACGGAACAGCCGCTACTCGCCGTAATCCAAACTGCGAGCACCGCGACCTGTGACTGCATTCCGAACAAGCCACGCTCACGGAACAGCCGCTACTCGCCGTAATCTAAACTGCGAGCACCGCGACCTGTGACTGCATTCCGAACACTACTACGTTACGAAACTTGCAAAATACACAAATAAAATCCTGATCTGCTAAGTGCAGTATAGCGTTGTAGTGTGAACCAAGTTCTTTAAGTCAGAATGGGGAAAACTCTGTTAGTTGATCAAAAACGCGATTTATGTACCTACAGAAACTTTACCGAAATTCGTAAAAGGATTAACGATTTTATTACTCTGGTGGTAGCCACACGATGTAGAGCGCACAAAAGACAGAGGCGGCTGAGCGCCGGCGTGGCGCTCGCTCACAACAATCCGCTGTTGTCACGTTTCTCGTTCTTTTTGCAAGACTCGGACGCGCCGTGCCAGAGGATTTCACATTTTGCAGTCGGAGTTTTATTTCATTTTCCTGAATGCCATGATGTACGTGTGCATCGTTCTGCGAGTTTTGGTGAATCAGTGCTGAAGAAAATTCCACTTGTAGGTACGCAAAAAAAAGTATTGCTTACCTACTGTTACATTTCATAATTAACTTCGAGCTGCAAACGAATACTGAAGAAAATTATATGAGCTTATATCGCAGTTTATGAAAACCATGTTTTAAAGTTTAAACGTGACCCGAATTAAGGAACTTCATAATAGTGTAATTGGAAATTTTGACGTTGAAATTAAAATCTCAGTAATGAACGTGTAAGGCAAATTATGGTGCGCATGATTGGCTAAATCTGCCGCGTCGTGAATATAGGATCTCCTCGCTTATAAAAGTTTATAGCTCTATGATTACAACGTCCGCATAAAGCGGAATTCTGCACGTTAATGATCGCGTTTAATGTTGTACATTGTAATTTGGGCGACAATATTTTCATGCAACTTACTGTCAAGTTGCAATATCTGCTCCAAATATATTAAAACAGCAGAATGTGCGGTGCAGTACATCGCTAAATACAAACATTTCGATGATAATCAGTGTGTTGTGAACCCAGCCAGAGTTCATTACCTCTTGGGTGTTGACTGATTTATGTCGCTCGGGGTTGGAGCTTCGTAAGGAACGTTGGTTTTTGTGAGCGTCCTCTGAGCATTAGGTTCGTATTCGACCAGCTGTGGGTTGCCGCAAGGCCCGTTAGGACACAAAGCGCGCTAACGGGCTGTCCATCAGAGCGGACGATCAGCGCGTGACTGATTCAAGACATTACACTGACTATTGCGATGAGAATCATTTCAGTCCAACACCTTGATAATAGTCAATAAGTTAGATGTAACCTCGCAAGATTACTTTTAAGTAGAATTAGAGACATTTTGTTTACTTGTGGAGGATCTTGTAGTTTATCATATTATTATAATATTTCACTGATGTTTAAATGAAACATGTTACTTTTTTAGTTCGTCAAAGTTTTACAAAAATAGCCTATTAGCCCATTTAATATTGTATTTTGATTTCTAAAAACATTGGCAATATGTTAATTTAACGAAGAAGAGAGGAAGTCGGTCCTTTCGCAAATATAATTTCTTTAGGAAAACTCTGATCCGCTAAAACGTGACCGCTCGGCCCCGCGCCCCGGTCAGATTGCGAGACAGCCATGATTATATATTGAACACACAAAAGGAGACGAATTGACTTGTTTTGGCACATCCGAGGTTAATGAGCACGGCCTTGCCAAGTACTTTTATATTTAGGCAGAGTTTTATGTATACATATTATGTACAGTACTGAAAGTAACCAGTAGGTAGGTACTTCGCGGCTCGTGCACAGCGAGCGGAGGCGCGCAGTGCTCGGAGGGATGCGGAACGCGCGCGTCTAGAACCGCACTCATCCTGAACAAGTCCCTCGTTAAGGGATGAAACGTTGGTGTTCTTCCAACACAAATAAGGTTCGTAGTTCACCCGTTTACATCCGTAATGAATTCGTCAAACTACGATAGTTTTTATATAAATATATAATGCTGGACAATTCACACAGCATTATCTATCATTATATATAGTAAAATGGGTAGGTGCTCTATTTATAATAGCATCTCTATTTATGGAGCATCTTCTCGAGTCTGGTCCAAACCACTGGATTGACTTACACAAGCCACAAGTAATTTCAACAGAGCGTCATTACCATTACTCGTACATACCAAGACTGGTACAGGAGGCCATTCAGATTACCAAACACAGAAACTTCACCAAGTCGGTTTCCAATTATCCGGAACCTGGAACCCTGTGGTGAGAATGTGTAAAAACCGAAGAAATGATGTACAGACAGAAGCATTAATTGGTAACCCCTCAAATAGCTGAAGTTTACATTTGTCGCCCGATTTATAAATCTTTTACTCAAATTCTAAGAATCAATTAAAGTTACTGCTATTCTCGATTCGAGTCTTGACTTGGTGGTTTTAATTATAAAAGATTTTGTTTTGTTTTAGATTATCAACGACCAAGCCTTGACTAAAAGTAGCAGTGTTATGGACCTTGGTATTACTATTGATTCTAAGCTTCGCTTTAACGAGCATATTGAGAGCATTGTTGCAAAGGCTTTAAAAATGTTGGGTTTTATACTCCGTGTAACAAAAGACTTTAAATCAGTAAAAACACTTAAAATCTTATACTGCTCCCTAGTAAGAAGTCGACTTGAATACTCGTCGCAGGCTTGGAATCCCAGCTACGGAATATATATAGACATGTTGGAGAGAGTCCAGAAAAAGTTTTTACGATTTTTAAACTTCAAGTTTAAAATAGTTTGTCCTGACTATATTGACAGCTGTAAGCGTCATCATTTGTTGCCTCTTGTCATGCGGCGGGAGGCTGCCGACCTTACCTTCCTGCACAACATCGCCTTGAACATAATACTGTCCTGATCTTCTGTCACTGATTAAAATTCAAATTCCGCACCGCACTGTCAGTCGCCGAAATGCTATGAAACTGTATGTTCCACCGTGCTCTACTAACTACCGCAAAAACTCGTTTTTTGCACGCACTTGTTCCCTTTTTAACAAGAAATATTCCCATAATATAGATGTGTTTTCTATGAGGCAAAATGGCATAAAAATGTAATGGTAATTAAGTCTTTCTTGGCAGAGTAAATCCTAATGAACGAAACTATTATCTCACCTAATTTACTATGTTCTATGTGTTGGTCTTTGTTTGATAGGCTTGAGTGTGAAACCTATACATAGGTACCTACATATAATGTATTGACTTTTGTTATCTACGCTGATTATCTTGTATTTTTTTCAATATTAGGTATGGTTTTTGTTTAAAATGTTTGTTTCTTAGTGTTAACTTTTTTAAGCTTGCTCTTAAGATTATTCATACTCGTATTTTTTTTTTTTTGTAAGGACACAACATTTTTTTACCTATAAGTGAAAACTACTAGGCTTAAGTTACCAATAATTACCAACCACTCACTGTTAATTAAGCTGTTAGTTTTCCAAATAAAAAAAATGAAATAATAAAATAAAAATTATGTTTTATTTTATCTATTTCTTTAAATTCTTACTAATATACAATAACTTGACTATTCACATGAATTCACTAAAATTTAAAAAAAATTGGCAGATAAACAAAAAGACATAATATAATAAAATTGTAAGGAATCGATGACGGGTATTACGATATGAAGCGAGAGAAACTCGGTTACACTAACCGACGACCTCTGTGGCGCAGTGGGCGAAGGTCCGCCTGCGGCGCAGGAGGTTGCGGGTTCGATTCCCGCCTCGGGACAAATGATTGTACGATCTGCAGACATTTTGTTCAGGGTGTTCTGGTCGTTTTCTATGTATAATAAAAAATATCTATCTATGTAATGTATTGTATTATGTATATCAGTTATCTAGTACCCATAACACAAGCTCTGCTTAGCTTGGGGCTAGATGATGCTGTATGGATTGTCCATCATCATTATATATTATTATTATATAACCACTACACCATTATTTTACATATGGTGAATTGTGTCTTGAAATTTTAATATCTTTTCTCGTGACAATAGAAATGTAGGTATTAAAAAAAACAATAGTTTTTTATTTAAATAATTGAATAAACTTTATTAGAAAACAAAACACGAAATAAACGAGAATAATGTAAACTAAAATCAATATTTTTATGTTCAAGGGTTTGAACCTATTATTACTACCTATTATTATTCTTCCATCTTTGTGACCGATGTTTACAAATAAAGAATTTGGAACCTGCGTGCTACTGAATAGAGCCGTGTGGTGCCGGCCTATAGAATAGCAACCACCCCAACTCTTCCCGTGGGTGTCGTAGGAGGCGACTAAGGGACACAAACCGGGGGGTGGGCAGCAGCGCCCCCTGCAGAACAAATACACCACTAAACTGCGATCACCAACCCGTATGCCCAGCGTGGGGATTATGGGCATTACCCCCCAAATAATACATAAAAAATGGCCCCCAGTTCCCGGCCGCCTCGCTATTCCTGGCCATGGCAGCGGCCATGGTAACGGCGGGGCAAGGGGTGCTAGGAATCACCGGGCTACCTCAGGCTGCCACCAACAACTGACCCTGGCAACGTACAACGGACGCACTCTGAGGCTTGACCAACATCTAGCGCAGTTGGAAGTGGAGTTAGAGAACATCAAATGGCATGTTCTGGGGTTATGTGAAGTCCGAAGAGAGGGGGAGGACACCATAACTCTAGACTCGGGCCATCTTCTCTACTTTCGCGAGGGTGATAAAACATCCCAGGGTGGCGTAGGTTTCCTCGTCAATAAGGCTCTCTCTAACAATATCCAAGAAATCTCCAGTGTGTCGACCAGGGTAGCGTACCTGATCATTCGGCTATCCGAACGGTAAAGCATGAAGTTATTCAGATCTACTCACCGACCTCGGCACACTCGGATGATGAAGTGGAGGATATGTATGAAGACATATCCAAAGCCTTGCATAAGACCACGAAGGCCCACTTCAACGTTGTTATGGGGGACTTTAATGGCAAGGTGGGAACCCAGACTGGCAACGAAACCCGAATAGGCCCGCATGGTTATGGAGTTAGGAATCACAGGGGGCAAATGCTTGTTAACTTCCTTGAGAAAGAGAAGCTATTCTTAATGAACTCCTTCTTTAAGAAGCAGCCTCAAAGGAAGTGGACATGGCGAAGCTCCGACACTGTGACAAAAAATGAGATCGACTTCATCATGACGGATAGCAAGCACATATTCAGAGATGTCTCAGTGATCAACAGGTTCAATACCGGATCTGATCACCGACTCCTCCGAGGCTCTCTGAATATCAACCTGAAGCTTGAGAGAAATCGTCTGATGAAGTCCACGCTCCGACCTAACCCAATCCCAATCGGTGGCGGGCACCGAGAAGTTTTAGCAGCTTCTCGGGGATAGATTTGTTGCCTTAGAACCCACTGATTACATTGACGAGACCCTACACAATCTGGTCGAAACGCTGAGGAAAGAGGGCATCAAGTTTTGTAAAAAGCGGCGTACTGGCAGGAAATCCAAACTCTAGGCCGAGACTCTCGGGTTGATGACAAGAAGACGGGAAACCACCCAAGCGACTTCAAATGAAATATAATATAAGATCTATTTTCCTAATGTGTAACCTGAAAGCGTTCTCCCTATATTAGGCGTTTACTGGGTATAATGTTGATGTGCCCAATGAAATGGCCACGATTCTAGAGCCACCCTGACACGCCACTACACCAACGAACTGCCGGGAATCAGTCAAGACGAGATCGTGTTAGCTCTGAGGCAGCTTAAAAATGGAAAAGCCCCCGGTGAAGACGGAATTTCATCAGAGCTTTTGAAAGCTGGAGGAACCCCTGCTTTACAGGAATTACAGAACCTCTTCAATGCCGTCCTTCACAGTGGGAGAACTCCAAAGGATGGAGCGGAGTTTGGTGGTGCTCTTTTTTAAGAAGGGCGACAAAACCCTCCTTAAAAACAGGCCCATATCGCTCCTGAGCCATGTCTATAAGTTGTTCTCACGAGTGGTCACGAATCGTCTCGCCAGAAGACTTGACGAGTTCCAGCCACCAGAACAGGCCGGGTTTCGCGGAGGATATGGCACCATAGACCACATACACACGGTGAGGCAGATTATACAGAAGACCGAACAGTATAATCAGCCCCTGTGTCTGGCCTTTGTAGACTATGAAAAGGCCTTTGACTCTGTCGAAACCTGGGCTGTTCTGGAATCCTTACAGCGATGTCAAGTAGACTATCGTTATATCGAGGTGCTGAGATGTCTTTATGATGCCGCCACCATGAATGTCCAAGTACAGGGCCAGCAGTCTAAATCTATCCAACTGCGCAGAGGAGTGCGACAGGGGGATGTTATATCCCCGAAACTGTTCACAAGCGCGTTGGAAGATGTGTTTAAGACGCTGGACTGGAAAGGTAAGGGCATCAACATAAACGGCGATTACATGTCACACCTGCGATTCGCTGATGACATAGTCTTAATGGCGGAGTCGCTTGAGGAGCTAAACCGATGCTGGCCGACCTAGCTTCAGTCTCGCGACGCATCGGTGTTGGCATGAACTTGGATAAAACCAAGGTCATGATCAATGGTCACATTGATCCGGGACCGGTGGTCGTACATGGTCACCTTCTCTAAATTGATTCCGAGTATACTTACCTACCTTGTGCAGATTCTGCAGTTGGGTAAAAACAATTTCGAGAAGGAGGCCAAGAGGAGGATCCAGCTAGGATGGGCCGCGTTTGGCAAACTACGTCGAGTCTTGTCGTCAACCATACCCGAATGCTTGAAAACGAAAGTTTTCAATCAGTGCGTTCTACCCGTCATGACCTACGGAACTGAGACGTAGATACTCACGGTAGGGCTGGTCCACCAGTTTAAAGTCGCCCAGCGAACTATGGAGAGAGCTATGCTCGGAGTTTCTCTGAAGGATAGGATTCGTAACGAATTCATCCGACAGAGAACTAAGGTTATCGACATAGCTCAAAGGATTAGCAAGCTGAAGTGGCAGTGGGCTGGCCATATCTCGAGAAGAACCGACAACCGATGGGGTGAACGTGTTCTTGAGTGGAGACCGCGACTCGGCAAACGTAGTGTAGGACGCCCTCCGATCAGGTGGGATGACGATTTGCGAAAGACTACTGGCAGATGCTGGATGCGGCAAGCTGAAGACAGGGCGCTATGGCGCTCATTAGGGGAGGCCTATGTCCAGCAGTGGACAATTATAGGCTGATGATGATGATGATGATGTGGTACTGAATGGCACTATTACATATTTTGTGAGGGGGTTACCAATTAATACTTCTGTCTGTAGCAACCAAGCCGGGTTCAGATACCGTCAGTGTCGCGTGTCGTGATCGAGTTACGTTCGAAAATGAAACCAGTGGTAGTGCTAACATTCGTAGAACCAAACAACAACAAAGAATGAGGGTAGATCGGTATGTCTGCCAATAAAAATCAACTCGTAGTGACCTCAGTTCTTCCGTGATCATGGCGCATGAAACTGTGTCGAAATATTGGATAACCCTATAGTTATAAATGATTTCTTTACTTTATTTGTCATTACTTTCAATTGTCGACACAAGGTTTAGTTTCTCGTGTCTCTGTGTCGGAGCTGGGTGCTAAGCACGGAGTGTCTCGCCGCACCAGAACACTTATTGGGGAGATTCAACTCTTTAGGCAGTTTTGTAAATTAATCGCTGCCTGTTGCACATCAACACGCTTGGATGTCTAAAGTATACCGCGTTGCCATCTCTTCGCACTTGTCTGCAGAAAACTATGCAGTGCCGCTTGTGAAGTCGTGAAGCAATGTCGTCCTAGGCCCTTCTCACATGCATACGGCATGTGCGACCGTGCGCTGGCCGAGAGCCCCATCCTTACCTATGTATACTTATACTAGCTGAGCCGCCCGCGATTTTATTTCCGTACACTTTAGAAGTTGCACATTTATTTTCTGTTTCCAAGCAAACTGCCCCACACAACCCTGTTTTACTTTTCATTAGAATATCAACAAAGCGCACACGCTGACGGGAGCCACACTAATAACGTTATTTCTCAGGCCTACAAGCGAACTTCTAATGTTATTATCATGAAGTTATCAATTAATTTGTATTTTATATGTGGTATGACAAGGCGTGGATGGCGGCCGATGGACCAAGGCGGTCACAGAGTGGTACCCGGTAGACGCGAAGCGCCCTCGAGGTTAGACCACCTGCCAAATGGTCAGACGACATCGTCAGGGTGGCCGGAAGACCGTGGATGAGGTTCGCACTGGATCGATTTAACTGGCGTGTAAAAGAGGAGGCTTAATACCCAGCAGTGGGTGCCAACGAGCTGATGATGATGATGACAAAATTCAAAATTCAAAGTGCTTTATTTCCTTTAGACCTTACAGGACTCTTGGACACGTCACAAAAACTCAGATTAAATAAGTAAAACTAGGAAATGAAGTGATCATTTTGATTTTTTGTCCACTTCAATCTTTTTAAGGTAAAGTAAAGAAGCGAACAAGAAACCTTTACCTTGTTAGAATGTTAGTTTTCGAGTTGGAGCAAAACTCGTCCCAAGCTTTTTTATCGTCTAGATAATCTGATTTTTTTTTTATCAGGTGCCCTTACTTCCCATTTGGGATATGGCTAACTGGGGAGAACCAGTGACCTACCCCTTTTTACAAAGGATATGTTTGACAATTTGTTTGAATTTATTTTTTGATAATTTTTGCAACTCACTTGGAGTTTTGTTGTAGAAGCGTATACATTGTCCTTTAAAAGATACATTAATCTTGTGTAGCCTAGTTGTGGGCACAGCGAGTTTATTCTTATTTTTAGTATTTAAATTATGTATATCGCTATTTTTGGGGAACCGATTGATATTCTTATGAGTGTACAACAAGTTTTCATAAATATATTGACACGGTACTGTCATTATGTTTATTTCTTTAAATTTATCACGTAGGGACTCTCTGGGACCCATATCATAGATTGCACGAACGACAAGGCTATGAATCAACCTTGTCATTAGTTTCTTTTTAGAGTAACTTTCACACAACTTTCAACTTTTCAGAGTAACCAAAGTGGAATTTATTGTGTTTTCTTCATTATTTGACATAAAAAAAAAAACATTCCTAACATCATCATCATCAGCTGTATCAGACTTTATTAGTCTACTGCTGGACATAGACCTGCCTTAATGAGCCCTGTCATCAGCTTGCCGCATCCAGCATCTGCCAGCAGTCTTTCGCAAATCGTCATCCGACCTGGTCGGAGGGCTTCCTACGTTACGTTTGCCGAATCGCGGTCTCCACTCAAGAACACGTTCACCCCAGAGGTGTCGGTTCCTCTCGAGATATGGCCAGCCCACTGCCACTTCAGCTTGATAATCCTTTGAGCTGTGTCGATAACTGGTATTCTGTCGGATGTATTCTTAACGTATTCTATCTCAAAAGGGTTGTAGCTGGGGGTTGTGGTAGATGGTGCTGGTTGACCCCCAAACTGCCCTTTGAGGTTGGTTTGGGGTATGGTATGTTGTCGAGGAAAAGTCACTGGTTTGGTATGGAAAGACTATGTATTCACAGGACACACTATACTAACGATACTGGTACGAATGGTATGAAATGGTTTATGGTTTGAACCCGCGACATCCATGCTATTGCAATTTGCAGCGCTCACAATGCTTGGTCGAATTTTTGTTTGCAGATAGAAATAATGGGATGACTTTCGGTCAGCTAGTCAAACCGTTTATGGTTTTTGGTAAATGAACTAGATCGTCATACAATATTAGAAATATTTATTTGTCAGCATTTTAGCGTGGTTCAACTCGTGTGAGGTGAGGTGAGGTTGGCGAACTGGTTTCATTTTGATAGGTACTAGGTATTATTTTTATGATGCAATTATATTTATTTGGTAGACTATAATCTCATGTTTCTAATGATTGATAAATTTTGTGCTTGGGTTAATTTGCTTTGGTTTATAATTAAAAACATATTTTTCTTTTCTGGGTTGGTTTGGTTAATGGTATGGTTTTAGTGTAGTTTTCATATTTTGATAAAATTATTTGATTTTATGTAAGAATATTTGCCGGTTCATTTCCTCTTAGTTGCAAAACTGAGCTAGACCTTCTGGTTTGGCAGCGCCCAGCCTTGAGGTCTGGTATGAGTGGTCGGCAAACATCGTCTTTCTGTTCTCAAGCTTGCTGGTGGCATCTTCACAATGAGGTAAGCACTTATGGTCAGTACTTACTTCTCACTTCCTCTTTGTTTACAAAATAAAGCAATTAGTCCTTATGGTGCAGAACGACATTGCAATGATAATGTTTTCACTGTATTACTTGGTAGAAGCTGGTAGGTTTTGTCGATGGAACTTGAAAATGGTTTGTGGCTAGGGTTTGTGGTATATGTTAATGGTTGTTCTGTTCCCCAACTGCCTTGTCGAAGGACCATGAAAAGGGTGGTGGTTTGGGGTTATGGTAGGTGTTAATGGTTGTTCCCCAAACCCCCTTTAAAACTCACTACTCTCTATTGCCGCCAACATATGGTAAAATGGTACGAAATGGTAATGGAGGTACTGGTTTGAACCCGCGACGATGGCGGTCGATCGCGAACTGAGCTAATTTGGGTAACCGCGAGCAAATACGCATTCAATTGCAAGCGCAGCTAAAATGCATATTTGCTGCGTGGTCGGTTTACCCGAACACTATCCTTCAGACAAAGCTTCGAGCATAGCTCTCCATTGCTCTCTGGCCGACTTTAAACTGGTGGACCAGCCCTACCGTGAGTGTCCACGTCTCAGCTCCGTAGGTCATGACGGGTAGGATGCACTGATTGAAAACTTTCGTTTTCAAGCATTGCGTTTTGGATGACGAGAAGACCTGACGTAGTCTTCCAAACGCTGCCCAACCTATCTGAATCCTCCTTTTGGCATCCTTCTTATTATTTTTTTACCCAAAGCAAAATTTTCCCAAGGCAAGTGAACTCGGAAACAATTTCGAGAAAGTGGCACGACGACCGGTCCCGCATATTGTGGCCATAGATTTACCCAAGTTCATACCAAGATCGATGCGTCGCCAGGCTGAAGATAAGCCGTCCAGCATCTGGTTTAGCTTGTGAACAGTTTCGGGAATTTAAAATTCCCCTTTCTTGCCTGCTGACTGCTGGCCCTGTACTTTGGACACTCATGGTGGCGGTATCATAAAGACATCTCAGCGCCTCGATAATAATATAACGATCGTCTAGTTGGCAATGCTGGAGGGATTCCAGCATTGCCTTTAGAGTTGGTTTTAGCATTTAGAATTGGTGCAATTGACAACAAATCAGCAGTTTAGGCTATGGTTTGTCTATGAACAGAAAATAGACATAATTTTTTTTTTAGTTTTCTTGTTATACGGTTGCTAAAATACAGAATTTTTTTTCAAACCAGAGTGGGGGTTGTTTTACAGTTATTAGTGAGAATTTTCAAAATTATTTTCTTAGTGCTCACTTTCATACCAGGACCTACACACCCCGCAAGATACAAGTCTCTATTGTAAGTGGTTTTAGGCTGTGTAGCTTGTGTTTTATGTCAGGAATAGGATTTTTATATAGTATGTTAGGAAAATATAAATATAGATAACAGAGTAGGTACATCTTTGTTAACTTATGGACGTATGTAGGTAATGCCAAATGAAAATACAACTCTGAAACAGACTCAAGGCTAACTTCACGAATTGCAAGCCCGTATCTACGTGGTTTCTATGACCTTCTAGTAGCAATCTGCTACGGTAACTGATCTAGATTTCCACTTATCTGAATCCTTCCATAACTTCTCTGTTATTCCCCTGTCTAATTGGTTCCACGTCGAACCATAGACGCTTCATTCGCAGAGAGTAAAATAGGTGCATTGCGATATGATTGTTAAGTATCGATACAGGGCTCCATAGTACATTCACAGTGTTAATCAGTTTCAATCAAGCTGTCAAATGCAATTTCACCTTCCTCAAGTAGGTAGCCTATTTATAGCATTAATAACGTAGGAAGCAAATGTGAGCTACGGACTTGATACCAACCACGTTAATCGTACGTACCCCGTTCCCAAGTCGTGACTATACAATTACTTACGTACAACAAATATGGCTACGTAGCATTTTATGCAGTAGGCCCACGAAATCATTTATCGTGTCATAAGCTCAAATAAGATTCTCTTGCTCCAATAATTTTTCTATCATCGTTTATAAAAATATAAGTAGGAAGGAGCTTGATTACATACGTCAAGGTTGGGCCGGTCCCATTGTCGCGCGCCGCAGCGCGGCGGCGCGGCGGTCCGCTTGATTGCGGCCCGCCGCCGGCCCACGTGGGACCATATTTACCCCACGACCCTCCGTGGGACAAATATTACGCCTCCCTGCCTCACTGGAAGGGATAATGTCATGTATGGGGGATGGTTAGGTTAATGTTATTTAGGTACATTAATAATTTACCGGTTATCCGAAATATAAAAAACTCAAAAAAATCTTATCCAAGATTTTTTTCTATCATCGCCCTCAAATAAATTTCGTTTACTCCCACCTGTTCTGTTGAGTAGTTCTGTTGACAGAACTACTGAGATTTTTTATACCATTAGTTTTGTCCACAAAACAAATGGGAATACAATTTTCACCTGTTCTGTTGAGTAGTTCTATTGACAGAACTACTATTCAAACAGCATATAAAAAAATAAACAAAAACTCGTCTTCTTCGTTTTAAGTTTATTGAAAAGTTAACATCCTGAGTGGTAGCAAGCCTGCCGCCGGCCCCCGCTGCGACTGGCCACACGTATTGGAGATGAGCTGTAGATACCGAGATAACAGATGCTTTTCCAAAACAGTGTCAAAATATATGCAACCTGTTCAAGTTTGAACCACCAACTGTCTGTTTGCTTTGCTTGATAGGAATGATAGGAATTAAAATCAACTTGATATATTATTCATCTTCTTTTACAAGTTTAAGTGTGACGACCTCTGTGGCGCGGTAGGCGAAGGTCCGCCTGCGACGCAAGAGGTTCGATTCCCGCCTTGGGACAAACATTTGTACGATCTGGAGGTATTGGTTCCAGGTGTTCTGGTCGTTTACTATGTATAGTAATAAAAAATATCTATCTATGTAATGTATTGCATTATGTATATCAGTTATCTAGTACCCATAACACAAGCTCTGCTTAGCTTGGGGCTAGATAATGCTGTGTGAATTGTCCTGCGTTATTTATTTAAGTTCTTTTCCAAAATACCTAGGTTGAGTCAAATTACACGTGTTATTCTAAAATGTGTATAATTATCAGCGTAACTACTGGTTCCGAAGGTAACCTATATAGCACGCCATTACAGTTTCGAATCCACAACAAACTTCCTCTATAGTCATACGACATGTAGCGTGGCGTATCTCTGTTCGCCGCTATAGATCATTGTCTACATAGAGTTAATCCAGAACGATCGCTGGCAACTTTGGACACTCGGTAACAACGTGGAACGCACGCGGGTGAACTCTGCTTGTGTTGCAGAAATCCCTTTGTGCAGTTACCTCGTGGTCAGCTGCAGAGATATTGAAATCCGAATGCCCGAACCTTGTGACGTTGATTGGTCGCCGCGCGCCGCCGCCGCTGCCGCTTTTTTGACGAGGCAGCCAAATACTGAAATGCCCTTTTTATGAGGTTTTTGACCAAATTCAAAGCGGCTATAATTATCATTGTTTTAAATTTTTATGCATCAGTGACCCTTTGATTATTCCTATAACTTACCTAGCTATGCAGAATATTATTGTTTATTTTCTTTTGTGTGTTATTCATAAGTTTAGGTTATGATACTTTGTAAAGTAAAAGTCCTTAACAATAAATAAGAATTAAAAAACAATAATGCTGGACAATTCACATAGCATTATCTACCCTAAGTTTCGCAAAGATTGTGTTTTGGGTATTAGAATATACATTATCAATAGAATCATAATCAGCCTATAGTAGTCCACTGCTGGACATAGGCATCCCCTAATGAGCGCAATAGCGCCCAATCAATACAATACATAGTAAAAATAAATAACGCGGAAAAAGTTCTTTTATTCAAGTACTTTGTTGAATGATACAACTGTTTCCGCAAACGTTTCCGTTCCGCGCGTACGCCTCGCGCAGTCCCTCGCGCAGTCCCTCGCGCAGTCCCTCGCGCAGTCCCTCGCGCAGTCCCTCGCGCAGTCCTTCGTGCAGTCCCTCGCGCAGTCCCTCGCACAGTCCCACGCGCAGTCCCTCGCGCAGTCCCGCTCTCGTCGTAGGGCTCTCGTCGTAGGGCTCTCGTCGTAGGGCTCTCGTCGTTGGGCTCTCGTCGTAAGGCTCTCGTCGTAGGGCTCTCGTCGTAGGGCTTTCGTCGTAGGGCTCTCGTCGTAGGGCTCTAGTCGTAGGGCTCTCGTCGTTGGGCTCTCGTCGTAGGGCTCTCGTCGTAGGGCTCTCGTCGTAGGGCTCTCGTCGTAGGGCTCTCGTCGTAGGGCTCTCGTCGTTGGGTTTTCGTCGTAGGGCTCTCGTAGCGCATTCTACGACGGGGCTCTATGCCTGTTTGTTTCTCCTAAAATGGTACAAGGTTATTTTCTATTGAAAACTATTTCTACCCGCGTGCTCTTAATTCGGTGCTCTTAAAATCGGTGTTTTATCTTTGCAATAATATAAATATATTATACAAAACATTATTATTCATTGTTGATATATCTATAATATTAATTTTAAAGAAGCAATATTTAATTTAATTAACACATGTTATTTCACACAGAAATTAAATATCTTGTCAATTTGATTTCCTGCAAGAACCGTTCACGAGTGGGTTTATTTTCTATCTCTGAGATGAACACATAACAGGTTCCCGTGATATCAGCAGTAATAGTACATTATGATACAAGTGCGGTAACTTAAAAATTACAGCCGAGGCGATATTGCTAGCCCGAGCCGTAGGCGAGGGCTACAAGAAAGCAGAGGCTGCAATTATCAAAGCGCACGTGTGTCTACGACGTTTTATAACATATTTGCGAGTAACTAAATAAAACTCGGAATTTCGAATAAATTTTGATACGCTTGTAAGTATCTATCGGTCGATTTTTCGGGCAAGAGGCTTAGAGTAGCCTTTTTCGCTGCCTCTGAGACTTCTGGCGGTGTTGAATTAATAAATTCATCATTACTTGACGACATTTTCAAGTAAAAATAATACAGCGAAAAGAAAAGCGCCCGGAATAATTTTTACTTCTTCTGGCTTCTTCTTCTTTTTTTAAGGCAAAAGCACAAAAACAGCCATTGTTACTAATAAAGTAAATTAATATTTTTGTGTTTTGTAACAGATAAATGCTTGTAATTTATGGTCAATATTAATTAAATTAAAGAATTAAATGTTCATTTATTACATTTTATCTCCTAAACCTCCTAAAGTTAATTTTATTCAAAAAATTTGACCACTTTTCTGGCATAAAAACTCTTTGCTAAGATTTAAAAAAGTACCGTTCGTTTTAGACGGAGCATCTTGATAAACTATAAACATAGACCGTGCGTCTTACTTGACATTACCGCACTAGTGCGTAAATAGATACATTAGAGTATTGAAATTGGTGCAATAAGAGACCCTTTACGAGCAAATGTGTTATAAAATATAATACATGCTGGTTAATAAGAATTAAGAGGTTCCGTGAATTACTAAACAGCACAAGTACCCAGCCGAGGGCACGGGGCGGCGCCGCCGCTTCGATGTGTCATTAGTTCGCTGGAGGGCTCGGAATCTCAACTTGAGTAATTAGATAGACATCGATCATGTTTTGAAATAGTTTGAACCAACTTCGTCGTATTCAATCAACCACACAGCCGTTACACTGACTTTTCTAACCCAGATCATCGAAAAGCTGGCGATGCTCTACGTCGTAGCAGCCTACGCCGTAGCAGCCTACGCCATAGCAGCCTACGCCGTAGCAGCTTACGTCGCAGCAGCCTACGCCGTAGCAGCCTACGCCGTAGCCAGCACGATAGCACTTGAAGAATGCCTTTGAGTTTACAGAACAAGAAATATTTTATATAAACAGAACCTGATTGTATACCGTAGCACAGATAATATAATACTACCGTAGGTACATTGATAGATAGATAGATAGAAAACTCTTTATTGTACCACACAAACACAAAATACAATACAAAAGAAAATACATGAAATAAAGGAAGTACAAAGGGCGGTCTTATCGCTTTGAGCGATCTCTTCCAGGCAACCTTGGGATGGACTGGATATAAAAAAACAATATAGACGGTGGCATTTGATTAATTTGAAAATAAAATAATTACATTGTGTCATGACTACCGCAAAAGTTAAAAATTGTGAAGTGGAGAGTTTGGTTGCCTTCAAGATTATCTCTACGGACGTCTAGCAATTATAAGACACAAATTGTGGCCTAAGACTTTTGGCTGATTACAGTGTTACCATCAACGGCCGCGCCACCCTCGCCAGTGAATCGGCGGCGGCGGCGCGGCGCGGCGCGGCGGCTGCATGATATGCTAATATATTACCGAGCCCAGATTTTATTGGCAACCTGATGGGTTTATTGCTTGTTTAACGGACGTGCCTTCGTTGCGAATGTTTCATTAAACTGCCATGTTTTTACAAATTATAGTAAGCTCATTTTAAAAGCAAAACAGTTACATAACGTGGTCGTAACCTGTTTAAAGTTACAATGGACAAGCAATAACATTGTTTTTTGCAAATTTTGAGCACCTGTGTTGTTATGCGGTGAGACCGAGCCCAAGTCTAGCGCTAGACTTTCGCAGTCACCAGAAGGTAGCAGAGAGTAAGAATGAAAATATTAATTATCACTTATTGCGTTTGACATTAGGGATGCTTTTGACCGTTTCTATGCAAAAGGAGCTAATACATAAGGTGTATAGTCCACAGGTTACATTCGTAAAAGAAAATCAAACTGGTCGCTGGTCACGGCTTAAGCTGCAGCAGGCAACCGCTTTGTCTAGCATTTATAAGAGAAGAAGCAAAGCTCCGACGTTTTGTCGGAAAACATTTTAAAAGTACCTATTGGACTCGGCTGAAAAGCCATTGAGGAATTCATGTAAAGTTAAGTACCAAGTTGGATTGTGACAAACTCTAAGTTATGTACAAAACTTGGATTAAATGCTTAGCTTTGTTCGAGTGTGTCTGTTTCTGCTGGCGCCCAGTTTTGTTGAAGCACACAAGGACGAACCGGCACTTTGTTAACAGAATAATTTGAGCGATAGGCAGGGAAGGGGGGAGGGGGGGTCAGCAGCCGCGGTGCGATGATCCACGTCCGCTCGTCCTACGACAGATTTATGTCTGCACGTATTCGTACATGTGTACATTTTAATGCATATTTTATTTAATCTATAATAATATTATAAAAAGGAAAGATTTGTTTGTTTGAATTAAATAGGCTCAGAAACCACTGCACAGATTTCAAAAATTCATTTACCATTATAGTCCTATATTATCCCTGATGAAAATAGAATATCCCCGTGCCAAGCCGAGGGCGACCGCTAGTGTGTAATATACAGATCACATGCTCATGATTCGTGAGAAAGACTGTCACAGAACTTGCTTTGTGACAACCTAAGGAAGGAAGGAAGGCCCAACAACTGCACGCTTACAGACGACTAAGGTAAGTATGTAGGCGCAGGTCACGGCGACAGTACGGTAAGTATGTAGGCGCAGGTCACGGCGACAGTAAGGTAAGTATGTAGGCGCAGGTCACGGCGACAGTAAGGTAAGTATGTAGGCGCAGGTCACGGCGACAGTACGGTAAGTATGTAGGCGCAGGTCACGGCGACAGTAAGGTAAGTATGTAGGCGCAGGTCACGGCGACAGTAAGGTAAGTATGTAGGCGCAGGTCACGGCGACAGTACGGTAAGTATGTAGGCGCAGGTCACGGCGACAGTAAGGTAAGTATGTAGGCGCAGGTCACGGCGACAGTAAGGTAAGTATGTCGGCGCAGGTCACAGCAACAGTAAGGTAAGTATGTAGGCGCAGGTCACGGCGACAGTAAGGTAAGTATGTAGGCGCAGGTCACGGCGACAGTAAGTTTTTGGGATAGCATTAACATAAACAAACGTGAGACAAACATTACTTTTATTAAAATTATTCTTTTTAAAAGATTTTATTCGTATTATCCTTGTCATTTTATTAACTTTTAACAGTGCTGCTGTTTTCTAATAATCAGCCCGCGGTTATGTTCTGTGTTGTTTATGGAGGCCCAGACGCGGGCGGGGATGCGGGGTGCGGGGTGCGGGGTGCGGGGTGCGGGGTGCGGGGTGCGGGGTGCGGGGTGCCTGAAACACGCTCATCTCTTATTCACGCGCCAGATGTTTCTCCTGAACAATTACTTTTAAACCTTTTTAATGCGATCTTTCTTTACGGACTGTTCGTGAACATCGGTTACCTGCAAGACAAGTACTTACCTCGACCAGATATATCTACCAGTTATTCCGTAAAACCAAACGCACGATTCTGACCAGATATACTCGTCATCATCATCATCCACAGTCGGATTTTACCCACTGCTGGGTATAGGCCTCCCTCAGTTTGTGCCATCCACCACGGTCCTGTGCTAACCGCCTCCATATATACTCGTAGTTAGAGTTATCTAAATATTTGTATATTACATAGTTTTGAGATACATGGATAATAGTTGCGGCAAAAAACTGCCAGATCTAATATAAAACAAACGATATCGATTCCAGGACCGTCCTGACTTAAACTTTTCCAGAACCGTCCTGACTTAACCCTTAAATGCGCGATTTTATAAATATGTTTGGAAAAAATATATTTGTTAGTACATAGGCATAACATAGCATGAAAAATAATGAAAAAAATCCAGGACCGATTTTACTATTTATTTTTTTCAAAAAATCCTTTGTTGTATATATACAACAGCGCGCATTTATTGAGAACATGCAAGTATAGAGGAAATAAAAATACAAGTTTTTGCAAATGTATTTATTTATGGGTCATTGTGGTATTTATAAAATCAATTTTTTTTTTACTATCACATAAAGAGACCTGACATTTTTCACATATTTTCAGGGTATACCCTGAGCATTTTGGGAACTTGCACCTCTGCTGTTTATCCATCCAAACTGACCAATGACATATCTGGTCCAATCTAACTTCTTTTGATGGAATAGCTTGAGCTGGGCCTCTGAACTTCTTCAGCTCAAGTTCTCCTTGTATGGAACTCCCACTAGGCCGACCACGTTTAGAGCCATTTGCAACCTGACATAGGGTTTCAGCAAGATCTAGCCTGAATTTCCCTAAATTGAGAAGTTTGCTGTTTCCTTTTATCTGATTTATTCTCTTGTCATTACCCATGAATTTATGATCGCTAAGTCCAGGAAATGGTAAAATAAACGCATGGTCCACTTGCGACTTTTCAATGTGATGTGGTAACGACCAGTGAAAGAATCTAAGAGGTCTACCCCTCCCATGTGCGCATTGTACTCTCTGATAACCTTTGGGCATGGAATAGCGGGGTAAACGTGTTCTTGAGTGGAGACCGCGACTCGGAAAACGTAGTGTAGGACGCCCTCCGACCAGGTGGGATGACGATTTGCGAAAGACTCCTGGCAGATGCTGGATGCGGCAAGCTGAAGACAGGGCGCTATGGCGCTCATTAGGGGAGGCCTATGTCCAGCTGTGGACTTATATAGGCTGATGATGATGATGATTGATGCGTACTGTTCCAAGTGAATAAATTCCTGCTTTTGCTTTTCCGGTACTTGTGTTTCTCCTCTAAAAATCAGCCTGTTTTCATCCGTAACAAGGTTTCTTTTTCGCCAAATCACAGGTCTATTGTTCGGTCGTCTAGAAGTTCCTTGCGATGGCCTGGTGTCTTGTTCTTCATCGTGGTCTTCCAAAATGGGAGGGTCTTGCATATCCTCATTGTAATCTTGAATAAGGAGGATCAGGCTCCACTTCGTTTTCCATTTCATCATCATTTTCGAGGTCCCGTAAAACGTCATGAGCCGTTTGGTAATAATTTACTTCATCTTCAACCTCTGAGTCAGACCCATCTAAGCCATCTTCCGAGTCATCCAGTCTTTCTAAATATTGCCGAATTTCGCTTTCCAATAAGCGCGGCATGCTGAAAACCAAAGAAAGAATCCTTCACCAAACATGCATTTATTTACCCAGCAATGCGCACTGTCGTTTTATTACAACACACCGATTTTTGCTCATTTCTATAAATATATCAATTATTTTCAATATGTTTTCACTTCTACGTTGAATTGATAATATAATCAAGCAGGTTATAATATTTTTGTAAACTTTCGTGATTTTTATTGAACTCCAAGGACTGCTACAAAACCTGGTTCGCGGCAAAACTAGAACTTTCTTCAAAGTGACATTTCACTTTCAAATTTGGTTATAAAAAACAACATTTTTATTATTGCCAGAATAATAAAGCGTTTCTAATTTAATTCAAAAACAAGAATTGGTAGTATTATTTATTAAAAAAAATCAGAAGTTCCTCATAATCTATGGTTTTTAGTATGTCGTAAATATACAACTCCACGCATTTAAGGGTTAAACTATTCCAGGACCGTCCTGACTTAAACTATGCCAGGACCGTCCTGACTTAAACTATTCAACCTCACCTTCCTTTTTAGGGTTTCAAAGATCGGTTTTGAAACCCTTATGGCCACGCTCTTTCTTGAATATCTCAGTAACTACTGCAGCTATTAACTTGAAATAATAATTAATTTCGTACGCCATTAGGTACTGATTAAAAGGAAAACAAATTAATGAAAAAAGAATATAAAACATTTTTCGAAATTTTTGTAGGTTTTGAAATAAATAAATAATGCTGGACAATTCACACAGGACTATCTAGCCCCAAGCTAAGCAGAGCTTGTGTTATGGGTACCTACTAGATAACTGATATTACATAATATAATACAATACATAGATAGATAGCGAACCTGATCCTTCGGCCATCCAAACGGTATAGCATAAAGTTATTCAGGTCTACGCACCGACCTCGGCACACTCGGATGATGAAGTGGAGGATATGTACGAAGACATATCCAAAGCCTTGCATAACACCACTAAGGCCCACTTCAACGTTGTTATGGGGGACTTTAATGGCAAGGTGGGAACTCAGAATGGCAACGAATCCCGAATAGGCCCTCATGGTTATGGAGTTAGGAATCACAAGGGGCAAATGCTTGTCAACTTCCTTGACAAAGAGGGGCTGTTCTTAATGAACTCCTTCTTTAAGAAGCATCCTCAAAGGAAGGGGACATGGCGAAGCCCCGACAGTGTGACTAAAAATGAGATTGACTTTATCATGACGGATAGCAAGCACATATTCAGAGATGTCTCAGTGATCAACAGGTTCAATACCGGATCTGATCACCGACTCCTCCGAGGCTCTCTGAATATCAACTTAAAGCTTGAAAGAAACCGTCTGATGAAATCCACGCTCCGACCTAACCCAATCCAAATCATGGCGGGCACCGAGAAGTTCCAGCAGCTTCTCGGGGATAGATTTGTTGCCTTGGAACCCACTGATGACGCTGACGAGACCCTGCACAATCTGGTCGAAACGCTGAGGCACGAAGGCATCAAGTTTTGTAAAAAGCAGCGTACTGGCAAGAAATCCAAACTCTCGGCCGAGACTCTCGGGTTGATGACAAGAAGACGGGAAACCACCCAGGCGACTTCGTCATAGAGGTCAGACCTGAACAAGCGAATTGCGAAGATGGTACGGCGTGACCTTCGGAGCTCCAACACACGCCTCATTGAAGAGGCGATAGAGCGAAACCGAGGGTCCAAAGTATTCACTCAGCAGCTTGGCAGGAGCCACCTGACGAAGCTTAAAACGCACGATGGGAGGACCGTATTGTCGAAGCTGGAGATCTCTGCCGAGATAGAGGATTTCTATGGCCGTTTATACGCTGCACTCATGTCCAAAGCGACGACCATGATTCCACAGCCACCCTGACACGCCACTACAACGACGAACTGCCAGACATCAGTCAAGACGAGATCGTGATGGCACTGAGACAGTAAAAAATGGAAAAGCCCCCGGTGAAGACGGCATTACTTCAGAGCTTCTGAAAGCAGGAGGAGCCCTTGTTATACAGGAGCTGCAGAACCAGTTTAATGCCGTCCTCCACAGTGGGAAAACTCCAAAGGCGTGGAGCGGGAGTTTGGTGGTGCTCTTATTTAAGAAGGGAGATAAAACCCTTCTTATTTATTTATTTTTATTCGGATTGCCATCAGCTTAACTATTAAAAATAGAACTTAAAATAGATACAGAAAGCTAATAATAGGCACTCGCTAATAGAAACATAATAAAATACCTAAGTGTGAACACAAAACAAAAAAAAAATCGTCGACAATTTCGTACTTAATAAAGTAATAAAAGAACAAGTACAATAAGTAAAAATTAAAAATATAGCTACATCAAGTGCAAAAGAAGTTAAGAGTTATGCATCGCCTTGCCCTGTCGAGTGACGTTTCTTACGAGAACTGATCAACACTCTGTCTGTGATTTTAAATCATTATTTGTAGTTTTACAACTCGTTCAGTCTTGTGCATAAGGTCCATAGTTCGGCTATCGCATCGTGCGTTTGTGTGAGTGTTTTTGTGGCTGTGGAGGCGTCCTGAGAGCTATAAACTTGGTAATAAAGCCTGGATTAATCGTCTTTTTTTTTTCTACCGGAGGGTAGACCTACTATATGCTACTGATCTGTGGTACTAAGGATAAATGAAGCAGGACTAATGTATTAGAGAACAGACCTATAACATTGGTGCCCTCTGTTGGTGAATGGTGGAACTTCGACTGCCAGTGAACGATCTAATTCCTAAGGCCTAACATAGACAATCAGCGCCACCAACTTGAATCTATCAATACCTTTACTATCGCCATCTTGCGGCTAGTAGTAGAACTCTAGCGTGCTGCATTCGGACATAATTATTTGGTGTAATGAGAACAGACCTAGATCGGTCGAGCTTCTGTTGTTGAGTAGATGGACTTTTCCTGTCAGAGTTCAATAACGAAGTTTATTTAGAAAAAAAGAAAAGTTGTCGTTTTTTGCCGGCGCCATAATAAGTGGAACTCAAGATTGTTGCGTTCGACACAGAAGAAATATTGAATTATGCCTGTCGCTTAGCACCATCTACTGGTGGATAGTAAGAAACTTTTTAGTACTCGTTATAGCCCGATTTAAACCGAACTAAGAATGGCAGCTAAGTGTAATGCTTGCGGTAAATTCGTCAAGGTAGACTCAACAGGTGTCGCTACTTGTACCTGCAAAAAATGTTTCGGGGCATATCATAAAGCTTGTGTCGGGCTTTCGGAGACGCCACGAGCAGACCGTGAATGGATTTGCCCGGAGTGTACCACTCGAACTCCCAAGGGGGACAATACGCCGGTGAGAAGTGCAGTTCGGGATAAGCAGCTGGCCGCCTCATCGATGGAAAGCTTGCAGCAGGTTGTGGAATCCGTCTCTACGGCTTTGGCTCCTACTTTAGACATGAACAAGATGCATAGTGAGCTGTCGGACTGGATGATGGAAATGAGGGAGTTTCGTAAGGAGTTGTACGAATTCAGAACCTCGTTGCAGGGGATATCCACTCGTATGGACACTATTGAGAGTAGGTTGGATGACATCGAGCAAAAGCGTGAGGAGCCCCGTGCTGAGCTTGTGAGTCTACGGACCCAGGTCGCGACCTTACAGCTGGAGCTGAATGAACGAGATCAGGATGGTCTATTATCTGATCTTGAAATTGGTCAGCTCCCGGAGGACAAAGGGGAGAACGTGGTGCATACCGTGACCTTACTTGCAGCGAAGCTTGGAGTCGTGATCGAAGAGCGTGATATTGTCTTTGCCGAGCGTGTAGGAGTGGCACAAGGCGCGGGACCTGGAGCTGAGCCGCCACGCCCGCGTAGAATAGTAGTGCGTTTGGCGCGGCGGGGCCTGCGCGACAGCCTGCTGCAAGGCGCGCGCGTACGTCGCACACTGACCGCTGCTGATGCCGGGCGGGCTGCAGGGCAAAATTCGCGGACCCGTGGTCCGCGAATTTTTGTAAATGAGCGGCTATCGCGCCACAATCGAAACCTATTCTATCGGGCAAGAGAGGAATGTAGGAAAGCTCAATGGCGATTCGTGTGGACCAAGCGTGGCCGCGTTCATATAAGACAAGCCGATGGCAAGCAGGCTTATCCGATCCGTTCAGAAGCAGACCTTCTCCGGGTTTTTGGCTCTGTCACAGTTTGATTTTTCCACCTCTAAACTTGTGTGTGATTCTGTTAATATTTTAGTTTTGGTCTGGTCCTTTAGTAATAACTTTTTTAAAAAACTGTGTAAGCTTTTGTTTTTGTTTTCATTATATGTTTTATATGTTATTAGCTTGACAATAGGTTTTTTGTGTGCAGATAATGTTTTTTGTATTTTAGTATTCATGTGGCGCAGTAGTCATTACTCTTTAAAGAACCCTGGTAATCAGTTCTCCTTTTTTTTATTAGTATCCAATGAGCTAATTGCGAAAATTTTATTTTCATGTGCAGAGTTTGTCGTCAAAAATATTGGTCTTTTCTTATGTTGCAGCATGCTATATCTAATTTATACTAGTCAGACTTCAGTTTTATTTTATTTTATTTGCTCTACGTTAATTTCGTTTCAAACGATGAAATTACCCGTTATTTGTTTATTTTACTTTATTTTATTATGCATGTTGTTTGTAAAATTAGTTGTTGAGTTGATGGTTTTACAAATTCAGTGTCTCTATTTTAATAGCTGTTTATATAACATTGTTAATTTTAAAGTTTTGATATATCAGAGTTTGATTTTATTTTATTTTAACTACTTTTCGTTATTTTTGTTTAAATCAATGAAATTATCCTTTATTTATTTATTTTACTTTACTTTAGCACGCATGATGTTTTTAAAATTACGAGTAGATATAAAGTTTAAGGTTTTAAAATCTCATTGTCTCTTTTTTAATAGCGGTTTTTATGTCATATTTAATTTTTACGTTTTATTGATTTTATGCAGATTGTTATCCAGTGCTAAGTCTAGAAACAAATGCCACCTAAATGAATGTCCTAAATTTTATGCTTTATATTATGTGTCCCTGAATTCATACCGACTGTTTCGGCTACTCATAGTTGGAGTCGAAGAAAGTGATTTTAAAATCTCCTAAGTTAAATCTGAAAGTTGGTTTTTTCAATGCAGGATCTTTAAATACCGGTCATGACGAATTTATAGTAGCCATGGATCATACGAAGCCCGACCTGCTGGCAATCAATGAGTCTTGGCTGAGACCAGGTCAAGAAGATTGTGCACCAAAACTTCCAGGGTATCGGTTATACCTGTCTCCAAGACCCGATCATATAAGACACGGTCGTGGTGGCGGGGTAGCGTTTTATGTTAGGAAAGGCTTGAGAAATAAACTGATTCCTTATCCGGTTGCGCCGATGGTAGAGCAGATTTGGTTGAAATTAAATGTCTGTGGTAAAATAATAATTATTGGTACTGCATACAGACCACAATGGTTGCAGGTTGATGCTTTTCTTGGAAGCTATTGGCGATTCCATTGGGTCATTCTTAAATTGTGACAATATAATAATACTGGGAGATTTCAATATTAATTTGTTAGATAAAAATGATACTAAAACTAAGTTACTTGAACAATTTCTTAGTTGTATGAATCTTAATCAATTTATAAATCAGCCGACACATTTCACGTCTCATAGTCAAACTCTAATTGACTTGGTTTGCTCTGACTCTAGAGCTACTAATGTTTTATTGAAGCACGACCCTGACCTTGGGGCCCATGCTATGCTCTTAGTTGATTTTAATATTAAAAAAGATAAGCCTAGCCCTCGTTTTGTCTCCTACAGGCCATTAAAAAACATTTTAATTGAAATTTTTAAGGATGACCTGAACTCTGCCTTGGCTCACTTTCAGCTACCTCTAGATTTAAACATGTTAGTTTCAGACTTTACTCGCATTATTAACGCATTATTTGACGTACACGCGCCACTTGTAACAAGAAAATTTAAAGGACCTCCCCATCCGTGGATTACTGATACGGTTAAAGAAATGATAAAAATTAGGAATGATTATCACAATAGGTACAAATCACAGAATTGTCAAATCCTTAAGAAATGTTACAAGGATATGAAGCATATCGTACTCGCGGCAATTCAAAGTGAGAAAACTGCTTTCTTTACAAATCAAATAAACCGTTATGGAAAGGATTCCAAAAGATTATGGAAAAACTTAAAAGTTAATATATTACCAAATAAAAAAGATGCCACAGAGCTCCCTCCACAATTTGTTGATCCGAATATTATTAATACTCACTTTCTGAATGTCCCAGGTGATGGTTCTATCAGTATTTCTCAGCTAACCTATTTTGAATGCCATAGTTTCAGTCAGAAATCAGAAAATTTTGCTTTTGAGACTGTTGGTGAGGAAACAGTTTTAAAAATAATTCAAAACCTTAAATCGAATGCTCAGGGTATTGACGGTATAAGTTTGGATATGATTATCTTAACTCTACCTCAGTCATTGCAAGCCATCATAGCAATTATTAATGGTTCTCTCGCTTGTGGCGTCTTTCCGGAGTGTTGGAAAGTGGCGGTAGTCAAGCCGATACCTAAAACAAGATTCGCCAAGTGCGAGTGTAACTCGCGCGCCGAGGGTTTCAAACATTTGCCAATTATTTG
The DNA here is from genome assembly GCA_946478455.1 of Eupithecia vulgata. Lineage (NCBI taxonomy): Eukaryota > Metazoa > Arthropoda > Insecta > Lepidoptera > Geometridae > Eupithecia > Eupithecia vulgata. The sequence continues at coordinate 443,050 of OX297862.1, read as the reverse complement.
GACAATCAATTTTCTGAAATATTTTAAAAAGTATGAAACTTACAGAAATTTCAAAAAGTGTTTTAAAAAGGCCAAAACGATACCTTTCATTTGATACCCCACATGGGTAGGTACCCCTTTTTGAAAATAAAATCTCCCCCTTTTTTACCATTTTTCAAAAACTATTATTATTACAGACTTCTCTATATTTTTCCTGTAAAATATAGATCTATATCTACAAACGCCTAATACATTGTACGTGGATCGGTCTGCAATCTTCGGAGATAGGGGGGGGGGGGTATGGTCAATTTTTCGTTTTTTTTTGAAATATTTCAAAAAGTATGAAATTTACAGAAATTTCAAAAAGTGTTTTGAAATGTGCAAAACGATACCTTTCATTTGATACCCCATTTGCCTTCCTAGGTCTCTTTTGAAATTTCAACACCAAAATTTGTACTGAAAATATTCATTTTCATTTTTCATTTATTTATATATTTTTTTCTTGAAATCAGTAATGGCGCACGAAATGTATCATTATTTTAAATTTCAAGTTAATAGCTGCAGTAGTTACTGAGATATTCAAGAAAGAGCGGGGACGGACAGAGCGAGACCATAAGGGTTTCAAAACCGATGTTTGAAACCCTAAAAAGCACCCCCGAAACTGTATCAGACCTGAGACCAATAAGTCTGCTGCCTTGCCTGTCTAAAGTTCTGGAGAAAGTGGTAAGTTTGCAGCTTATTAAGTATCTGGAAGAGCACAATATCTTGCCTCAGTACCAGTCAGGTTTTCGCAAAGGTCACAGTACTGCGACTGCTCTACTGGATGTGGTGGACAATTTACTGTCTGCTCAGGATCGTGGCATGTGCAGCTTGCTGGTTTTATTGGACTTTTCACGAGCTTTTGATTCTATTAACATATCTCTACTCTTATCAAAGCTCGCTTATTACGGTTTTGACTCTCCCACAATCAAGTGGTTTGATAGCTATCTAAGTAATAGACAACAGTGCGTAGAGTTGAAAATGACGGATGGAAAAACTGTTAGGTCGTCTTTACAGCTGGTTTCTCGAGGAGTTCCCCAGGGATCTATCCTCGGGCCTATCCTGTTCATCCTATATAGTGCCGATATAGTAAGAAACATTTCTCATTGTCAATACCACCTGTATGCGGATGATCTGCAGTTGTACCATTCTTTTCCTCCATCTGATTATCTGAGTGCAGTGAACGAAATTAACTCTGATTTAGATAACATTTTTCAATGGTCTCTTTCTAACTCACTTGTGTTGAATCCTAAAAAATCATTATTTCTTCTCACTGGATCTAGAGTCAATCTGCTTAAGATAGATAAGGGTAATATAAAACTGACAGTAGGTGGGGAGACGATAAAATATGCTTCGGAGGCAAGAAGCTTGGGACTGACTATTGACTCCCAACTTAGGTTTGAAAATCAAGTGTCTGAGAGTGCACGTAACTGCTTTTATAGGTTAAAAACTCTATATAAAATTCGTCCTTACCTCAGTGAAACAGTCCGCATAACCTTGAGCGAATCACTTATTTTATCAAAGCTTAACTACTGCGATGTAGTATTTGGGCCCTGTCTACTCAGCCGCACTGAGAAGTTAGTCCAGCGAGTACAGAACGCATGCGCAAGATTCTGTTTCAATATTCCACCTCGATCACATGTTACTTCTTACCTGAATTCGTCAGACTTGCTAAAGATGAAAGCACGCCGGGATTTGCACTTGGCGACTCTTTTGTTTGGCGTTATTAAATTTAAATCACCCCCTTACCTGTACAAAAAACTAGAATGGGCATCCGAGACTAACTCTAGATATCCACGTAGAGCTTGCTCTAATCTGATATTATTGACACAAAAACATAGAACTATGGCTTTTCGAGGTTCATTCCGTTTTGCAGCTTCTCGTTGTTGGAATGATATACCGCCTCCTCTACGAAAAACCAAATCATTGCATACTGTTTAAAACTAGGTTAAAAAAAAACTAATATCAACACAAAAAAACTCCTAAAACGCACAAACTCTAAACGATTTTATATATCTGCTGTAGTTGATAACGAAATATTTTATTAATTATATTTTTATTTCTATATTTATGAATGCTATTCTAATTTTTTTCTTGAAATGGCGTCCATGTTTTTCATGTTTACCATTAATATTATGTTATTTTTCACCTAATTTACATACCTCTTACCATTTAGTATAGGTACATAACTAAACTCCCGTTCTCTGATTTTTGTATATCTATATCTATCGATTCGTATTGTAACGTCACCCGCCACGTCAGAGGTTCAGACTGAAAATCAGCGTCGTTACCGTCTTCGGGCGGAAGCGACATTATGCTGAGGCTGGACCTGGTTTAGCTGCGCACTAGGGAAAGACCAATAATTTTAATATCACTGTATTTTTCTTGTATTTTATGTTTGATTGTTTCTTTCTTTTATTGTAGTGTTTAGTGTAAGTCTTATTATTTAAGATTTTTCCCTATTGTTTTTTGTGTAGCTAAATAAAGTTTATTCTATTCTATTCTATTCTATTCTGTGAATGCTGGTGTTGAAATGGTCAATGTTCAACATTTTGCTGAATTCATTGAGAGTGCCGCTAAAAACTACAGACCCATTACACTCCTGAGCCACGTCTATAAGCTTTTCTCACGAGTGGTCACGAATCGTTTCGCCAGGAGACTCGACGAGTTCCAGCCACCGGAACAGGCTGGGTTTCGCGAAGGATATGATACCATATACCACATACACACAGTGAGGCAGATTATACAGAAGTCCGAAGAGTATAATCAGCCCCTGTGTCTGGCCTTTGTGGACTATGAAAAGGCCTTTGACTCTGTCGAAACCTGGGCTGTTCTGGAATCCTTACAGCGATGCCAAGTAGACTATCGTTATATCGAGGTGTTGAGATGTCTTTATGATGCCGCCACCATGTGTGTCCAAGTACAGGGCCAGCAGTCTAATTCCATCCAACTGCGAAGAGGTGTGAGACAGGGGGATGTTATATCCCCGAAACTGTTCACAAGCGCGTTGGAAGATGTGTTTAAGACGCTGGACTGGAAAGGTAAGGGCATAAACATAAACGGCGATTACATCTCACACCTGCGATTCGCTGATGACATAATCTTGATGGCGGAGTCGCTGGAGGAGCTGAACCTGATGCTGGATGGCCTAGCTTCAGCCTCACGACGCATCAGTCTTGGCATGAACTTGGATAAAACCAAGGTCATGATCAATGGCCACATTGATCCGGGACCGATCGTCGTACATGGCCACCTTCTCAAAATTGTTTCCGAGTACACTTACCTTGGGCAGATTCTACAGTTGGGTAAAAACAATTTCGAGGAGTAGGCCAAGAGGAGGATCCAGCTAGGATGGGCAGCGTTTGGGAAACTACGTCGAGTCTTCTCGTCATCCATACCGCAATGCTTGAAAACGAAAGTTTTCAATCAGTGCGTCCTACCCGTCATGACCTACGGAGCTAAGACGTGGACACTCACGGTAGGGCTAGTCCACCAGTTTAAAGTCGCTCAGCGAGCTATGGAGAGAGCTATGCTCGGAGATTCTCTGAAGGATAGGATTCGCAACGAATACATCCGACAGAGATCCAAGGTTACCGACATAGCTCAAAGGATCAGCAAGCTGAAATGGCAGTGGGCTGGCCATATTTCGAGAAGAACCGACAACCGCTGGGATAAACGTGTTCTTGAGTGGAGACCGCGACTCGGAAAACGTAGTGTAGGACCCCCTCCTACCAGGTGGGATGACGATTTGCGAAAGACTGCTGGCAGATGCTGGATGCGGCAAGCTGAAGACAGGGCGCTATGGCGCTCATTAGGGGAGGTCTATGTCCAGCAGTGGACTGGTATAGTCTGATGATGATGATGATGATAGATAGATAGATAGATATTTTTATTATACAAAGAAAACGACCAGAACACCCTGATCGAATGTCTGCAGATCGTACACACATTTGTCCCGAGGCGGGAATCGAGCCCGCAATCTCCTGGGTCGCATGCAGACTTTCGTCCACCGCGCCACAGAAGTCGTCATCATATCTATTAGGTAATATTAACGTTCTGACTTAAGAATTTAATTAATTAATTATTTGAAATCAAATAATTTTTGTTTTAATTTTTTTCTAATGTAGGTATTCTAACTAACTCATTAGTATTTATTTCAAACCATAAAATATTTGATGTTAATCATTTCATTATTCAAAACGAATTAAGGCGCATACCCCACCCAAACTAGCGCCGCCACCTACTTTATCTTATTATTCCGTTTAACTTAACTAAACATTAATAACTAAAAATTCAAAGAAATTAACATAATGACAGTTCCCTGTCAATATATTTATGATAACTTGTTGTACACTCATAAAAATATCAAAAGCTTCCCTAAAAATAGCGATACACATAATGTAAATACTAGAAATAAACATAAACTTGCTGGACCCACAACTAGGCTTCATAAAATTAATGTATCTTTTAAAGGGTGAAAAAGAGAAAAATGTATACGCTTCTACAACAAGACTCCTAGTGAGTTGCAAAATCAATCAGTAAATAAATTCAAACAAATTGTAAAAACCTATCTGTGCAGAAATGCTTACTACTAGATAATCTGATATTTTGTATCTAGAAGATTAAAAAATTTGGGACGGGTTTTGCTCCAACTCGAAAAATAACAACTAACAGGCTAAAGGTTTCTTCGTCGCTTCTTTACTTTAGTCTACATACCGAAGCGACCGAAATCAAAAATATTACTTTATTGCCGTGTCAATGTTTACCTTTTCTAAGTGTACATTTTTGTATTTATGGAAATAAAGACTTTTTGAACAAAGGAAATTGCAAAAATCCATCGTACAGTTTGTGATACTTATTATAATTTTTTTTTAATGCCTCTATTATAGTTTTATTCTATTTACATAATTTAGTCAACGAATCGAAGTTGCCCTTGTCGACCACTAAAATCTATTTTCGTGGTCATTTGCTCTTAGTTTTTGTTTGCTTACATTACAATTAGTTTTAAAAAAATCTTTAAAGCAGTGAGGACAGAATTGTGCAGTTCACCGCGGAGCCCCCCTTAACCTCAGTAAAATTTACTTCTCTTTCATACCGTTTGTAGCAAATATACGTGTTATGGTTTTTTCTCTGTGCGTTTGCGTGTTATGGTTTTTTCCCTGGGAAAAAACCATAACACGTATATTTGCTACTTCAAAATGTGGGATGGGGGGGGGGATAAAAAATGTAATTCATAAATTCACTTTGCTTGGAGTATTCTTCCTTTGACTAATATTCGTGTGTACCTTCTCTGTACCTTTAAGCTTTCCTTATTATTAGTGTACATGAGCTATGTACAACTAATAACGCAGACAAGATAGATATAACGTGTCGGTACTGGTCCCGGGCGCTCGCTCCGTAGATGAGCCAGAGCGGCATCAAGTTCTGACAACCGCTACATCCAGCCACTGGAGCTTGCACGGCCAGCCGCACAGCAGATCACTGACTCACTGGAGCTTGCACGGCCAGCCGCACAGCAGATCACTGACTCACTGGAGCTTGCACGGCCAGCCGCACAGCAGATCGCTGACTCACTGGAGCTTGCACGGCCAGCCGCACAGCAGATCACTGACTCACTGGAGCTTGCACGGCCAGCCGCACAGCAGATCACTGACTCACTGGAGCTTGCACGGCCAGCCGCACAGCAGATCACTGACTCACTGGAGCTTGCACGGCCAGCCGCACAGCAGATCACTGACTCACTGGAGCTTGCACGGCAAGCCGCACAGCAGATCACTGACTCACTGGAGCTTGCACGGCAAGCCGCACAGCAGATCACTGACTCACTACTCGATCTACCTGTTCACTTCTATTATATCTTTTCAAACCATACAAACATTGCCTAGCGTTACCGCCGCTGCCGCCAAAATTACTTGTTCTTCTTAGTCGTTAGTCATGACAGAGTGCTGCTTGTCGTCAGGCTGATGGCCTCATACTTCTTTCCTCTGGCACCGCTGCCCTCCTGATACGTTTAGTGGTGGTGGAGCTTTGAGGCTTCCCTTGTGTTGTTGCCGAGAGATAGAGCGGGTGCTATTATCATATCTCATTGCATTACGTCACACGCTAATAAATAGTAGCGCCCGCACTCGATGTGCTAAATAGCTCATGATAAATTGCATTCCCGCGAGTAGCGCGTCTCTCGTGTCGGTGACTGAGTGAGCCGAACTGGAGAGGCTGTACAAAGGCGTAGTATTACTCAATTTAGCAACATGCTAATACGGATTGCCTCGGTTAATGTGGGAATTTGAAGAAACAAGCGGCCGCGCCGCGCCGCCGTCTTTGTAAACACTGCTTTATTCACGGATTTAACAGCTACAAGCAAGTAATAAAGTGCGAAAAACACTTAGTGGTGAATCTTAATGACAAAAATAAAACCTGCGAATCAGCGTATATTATATTTATTAACGTGAACAAAGTTAATATCTGCGCTATTATTATTTTATTAACCTATAATTGTAATGCTACAGCCGCCCAGCGCTGAACGGTCCTACCCGTGAGCCGTTGCAGCATCGTCCCGCGCGCACGCGCACGCGCACGCCTTACCCGTGAGTACTGATTACACGCCGGGACATTATACCTCAGTCACCAGACACTAACAAGGACAAGCCGCGGGTTAGTGGAGTCATCAACCAAGCTCTGGAAACATTCCTCGGGCATGAGTCACTCAAAATCACTGATAAAAGCCTTTGATAAACGGTACACCAACCAAATCCTAGCGCTAAACAGAAGTAACCTTCGCATTATGACAAGAGCCCTAACTGGACACTGTCGCCTCAACAAGCACATGTTCAAACTGGGACTGAGCGACACACAATCCTGCAGATTCTGTGAGGAGGCGGAAGAAACGCCTCTCCATCTGCTAGGAGAGTGCGGAGCGCTAATGCAAAAACGTAGCATCCACCTGGGCAAGCATCTGCACAGCCCAGATGAGCTAAGAGACATCTCTTCGAAGAAAATCCTACAGTTCCTAGCAGCTGCAAGGGTTAGTGGCGAATTATGAACGCCGCAGCTTCAGGGGTGAACGTATAAAGTGGCGATCACAATAGGCCTATCATGGCCGCAGTGACACACAAGCCAACCAAAGCAAATAAAAAAAAAAAAAAAAAGTGGAGTCAAGTGTCGCCCTCCGTACTTCTAGGCGTACTCGTCATAAGTCATTGTTTTTCCCTTGTAGAGGTCTCGGGAGAGCAATAATATGTGAGTGAAGCATTTCCTCTCGGATGAACCAACTGCAGGCACGGCGGTGCCATTTGCAATGCCACGAGCGCGCGGTCAGCCTCGTGGAGTGACCAAACACGACATCTCTATCAAGAAGTTACAAGTTGTGTTTACTACAATAATGAGAATTTTTTGTTAATTCAACGGTAATCAGAGAGGCTCTGTGATGTCCGACATGTAACATTTGCAGCGAATGTATTCAGTAACAAACTGGAAATGGTTCTGACATTAGCTTTACTGAATATTCCTGTTATATTTCGGCGGTTAGTCATAGTCAGGTATCGAGTTTTACACTGTCTAGCGCTATGTTGAGGCCACTTGCACTGTTGTAGTACAAGTATGTTGAGGCCACTTGCACTGTTGTAGTACAAGTATTTTGAGGCCACTTGCACTGTTGTAGTACAAGTATGTTGAGGCCACTTGCACTGTTGTAGTACAAGTATATTGAGGCCACTTGCACTGTTGTAGTACAAGTATGTTGAGGCCACTTGCACTGTTGTGGTACGAGTATGTTGAGCCCACTTGCACTGTTGTGGTACGAGTATGTTGAGGCTACTTGCACTGTTGTGGTAGGTACGAGTATGTTGAGGCCACTTGCACTGTTGTAGTACGAGTATGCATGACTCGTGCCGTTCTTTGGTTTATTATCCTCAACATGATGAATTCATGTGTCGATATTATGTGATACATTAAAAGTAAATTGGGAAGCCAGGAGGCAATTTCCCGAGATAATTTCTGATATTCCAGTGATAAAACGACACAATGAGTTACGCAGAACCAGTAGCTTCACTCCGCTTACCTATGAAATCATTTTTATTTAAAAACTTATCTGATGTTATTCTCTTCATTTGCATTTGCACAATAAATATTGTAACGTATACCAACTCGTACCTACCTAAATTAAATTAATTTATTGTTTAATTTAATTTTGTGGAAATTTATAATTTTGGGGATAAGTACCTAAATAATTGTGTAGGACGCTTTATTATAATGAAATGTAATAAAACGAAACCAAAACTAAATGTATTGGATGTATTTTACAGTTAAGGCTGATGTGTTTACATCAGCCTTAACTGTAAAATATTTAATAGTATTAAAAAGAAAATTCGAAATTAGAAAAAATGGTCATTTTTACAGACTTCCCTATATTTTCCTGTAAAATATAGATCCCTATCTACAAACGCCTTATACATTGTACATGGATCGGTCTGCAATCTTCAGAGCTAGGGGGGGGGGATGGTCAATTTTTTGTCATTTTTTGAAATATTTCAAAAAGTATGAAACTTACAGAAATTTTAAAAACTGTTTAGAAATGGTCAAAACGATACCTTTCATTTGATACCCCTGATGGGTAGGTACCCCCTTTTGAAAAAAAATGCCCCCCCTTTTTGACCATTTTTCAAAAACTACTATTATTACAGATTTTTCTATATTTTTCCTGTAAAATATATATCGATATCTACAAACGCCTAATACATTGTACATGGATCGGTGTGCAATCTTCGGAGATAGGGGGGGGGGAATGGTAAATTTATTTACTTTTGTTGAAATATTTCAAAAAGTATGAAACACAGAAATTTCAAAAGTGTTTTGAAATGGTTAAAACGATACCTTTCATTTGATACCCTATTTGCCTTCCTAGGTCTCATTTGAAATATCAACATCAAAATTTATACTGAAAATATTCATTTTTATTTTTCATTTATAAATATATATTTTTCTTGAAATCAGTAATGGCGCACAAAATGTATCATTATTTCAAATTTCAAGTTAATAGTTGCAGTAGTTACTGAGATATTCAAGAAAGAGCGGGGACGGACAGAGCGAGACCATAAGGGTTTCAAAACCGATGTTTGAAACCCTAAAAAAGGTGTTCGGCAAAAGATAAGTTAGTGTAAGTCTAAGTGCATAATGTAAATAATTGAGGTGACTGTACCTGCAGTTCTGGTAGTGCTTGTTGTGGAGGGCGAGGAGTGTGCTGGCGGCGCGCTCGCTCACGGGCCCCGGTGAGAGCGGTGACGTCACAGCGACATACTACCCAGCTCGATTCAATATGCATGAACAGCGCACACCATTATCAATTCCTCTTCAACATAATATGCTTCAACATGATCTGCGTCAGTCCTCTCCAAAAAATAATGGATGATGCTTTTTCTACACAAATAAGTTTATTTCTTCCTGAAGCCTGAGCACACAACATGAATGTTTCATGTCCGCTTCGCAAAAAGCTAACGACGAGTAAACAATGGCTCGTACCCCGACCCGCGCGCGCGCTCATTCCCCTCACGTCCCTGTTCTCATATCCCTATCGTCACGCGCCGTCACCACTATTTAAACCGTCACGCTGCCGCCCCGCCCCGCCCCGCTCCGCCCCGCCGCGCGTGCCTGCCCGCCTTATTACTTAGTCATACGTACTCTTACATCGTCACTCGCTACTTACCATTCCGAACCGTCAAAGGCTTCCCCTACTATGTGTATTATGCACCAAACGGCTGGTTTCTTGTTATCTAGCACATCAACGTTCAATGAAGGGTGAATCTGGCTGATCTGTGGATGGTGGCGCGACTCACGACAACACCTTGCCGCATTATGACTTGAAAAGATCATGATTTACAAATGTACCTACATCATGATCTATTCATGCATAATGTATTAAGTATTTAATATTGGTACATGTTATGAGTTTGTTGTGTTTTCATCAAATCTGTAAGATGACTGTAACCTGCTGTTCATCTCACCCTCACCGCTGGAACATTGAAGCTCGACCAGCTAATGCACGCCATTGAGCCACTTACAAATTAATTTGAAATTAATTGAGAATAATGCATGTTTAGTTCGACAAGGACCCAGCTTGAAATATGTTCAACGTGACCTGGTTAGTGGCGAGGGGCGCGTGGGGCAGGGCGCCGGTGGCTCTGCCGCACACGTCCGCACGCGCTGAGTGTACATTCATGTCTCTGGTCTTCGCATTCTCTGCTGATGTAAGGTTGTGAACATGCGCGCTGAGTGTACATTCATGGCTCTGGTCTTCGCAATCTCTGCTGATGTAAGGTTGTGAACATGCGCGCTGAGTGTACATTCATGGCTCTGGTCTCCACAATCTCTGCTGATGTAACGTTGTGAACATGCGCGCTGAGTGTACATTCATGGCTCTGGTCTTCGCAATCTCTGCTGATGTAACGTTGTGAACATGCGCGCCGGCTAGAGCGATGGGCGAGTCCGCAGATGGTCCCTTGAGGTGTTTATTCGCAAATCGAGCAATAAGTTCGGAGAACCTTCGAAAGTAGCGAAAGGCTCGGCTCGGGCGCGGCTGGCATGTTATTGTTATTCTCGATATTGTGGATGGATGTTGTTTTCATTTCCTCTTATTTGAACGAGCGCCTCATCGCGTATGCTGCCGACCTTCGCTCCGCCGACCCGCGCGCCGCGCTCCGCCGACCCGCGCGCCGCGCTCCGCCGACCCGCGCGCCGCGCTCCGTCATCACTGTATTATATTTATTGGATATTGTGTTATTTAGCTTCAGCTAAGTTCATGTTTTTGTATCCGTTTATCGAAAGCTTAGCGACCCTCGACCGGTTTCCGGAATGCCACTGAAACATCAGAACTAATAAAATACAATCACGTTGTAATTATATTAAAATAGCCCCAGTTCATTATTCAGAGCCACGAAATGTTTCGTAAAAATAACAAGGTAAAAACTGAACGTCATTTCCATTATTTTCCATCAGGAAAATCATGCGGCTCGGCGTGATGGCCGGCTTGACGGTCGGCTTGATGCCTGCTCCCGGCGGCGACGCGACGGTCCGCATCCACGGTATTTCACACGTAAACGATTACACATTAAAACATGGAGCCCTGCGCCACGCCTGCCAGGGCGCCGGCAAACGAGGACTGTGAACTGCGTCCTCCACCAGAGACAAATAACTAATGTCCAATAAATACTAGTGTGCGATGCATTACACCTGCCCTGCTCGACAAGTTCTCATCTCGTTTTTCACTTTTGTTATTGACTCTACATTTGTATCCGTTTCTGATTTGCTTTAGATATCGGATGATGAACTTGTGGCAATAACATAAATAATCGATTAACATAATATAAAAAGTCAAGTGCGAGTTAGACTCGCGCATCAAGGGTTCCGTACAAACTTCTATTCTTCACCAAAGAAATCAACCCAGACGAATAGTGCACAATGATGTTCTGATTTGATAACGATTATTACGTAACTAACCTTCATTAAGAAAAAAAAATAACAATCAAATAATAAATTTAAATTTAAACTAGTATTTACAATAGAAACAATTGAGCTATCTGCAAACTGTTGCAAGAATCTACAGGTAACTCAACTGATCCATATCAATACCAGTCGCGCGCGTGCCCAAGACACGGCTGCATTGCCCCGCTGTATAGCAATGCTGATGCGCTGTGCCAGATACTCACCAGCTCTCGGGTCACGCGTCGCTTTGACCAGACGCTCAGATAATTTTTGGAAAAACCGGAGAGCCTCAGTACCCCACGGACCTAGGGTCTCGTAACTTATTTAGTCCGTCGAATTATTATTTATTTATTGAAATGAAAACTAAAGTAGTTAGCTTACAGTTTGACCCAAAGCACTAACTACACTATTAAATTATAAAAGATAATCATATGTATACTTAGAAATAATAATAAAATAGAAAAAGCATTAAAATAAACCAATAATTAAATATTATATTGGCGTCACGGGCACAAACCCCGGCTCGGGGCTAAATAAGGAACTTCCAATCCTAGGGTAAGTAACAATGTACTATTTTCTATGAATAAACCACAAATTAACGGTTTTCAGATAAGACCTTGCTTCTCACCAAATTTCATGGTTCTAGGTCAACGGGAAGTACCCTATAGATTTTGTGTGCATGTGATTCTTTTGAAACATAAAAAAATAGACATAATATATACAGCTGTAACTTTTGATTGCGTTGAATTAAAAGTTTGATTTATATCGCAGCTTCAAGAGGTTACAAGCCTGCGTATATGATGTGAATATTAACTCGATAATCTAGGCGTTTCTGAGAAAAAAGGGTTGACAGACGGACAGACGGACAACAAAGAGATCCTATAAGGGTTCTATTTTCCTTTTGAGGTACGTAACCCTAAAAAAACAGTTTTTTTTATTTTGATAATCGATTTAGTTGATGTTATTTTATTATACAAATATATATAATTATATGTCGCATCTTGTGTAGGATGACCGGGAATGGTAGGGCTATCTTGGGTATCGGACATTATATTGGACGTGCGTAGATACCAATGAAAGAAGCCAAATTTACAACAGGTCACACGGCACTTTTATTTTTACACGTTACAGTTTGTAGGTACAAGTCCAGAAAGTTACTTGGCGGGAACAGACAAGTCTCCTCGTACAGGTGTTACTTTGACGACGTCTCGAGCAAAAGTGACTCGACTATTCCAAATACTCCAGTTCAAAGTAACGCCTACCAAGAGCCATGTCCAAGCGCGCACAGTCCACCGTTACGCTTGCGTTTCCACCAATCAAATTGAACTTGTTACAGTTCACCAACTTATCAGAACAAATCTTTTAAATCTCATTGGATAACCTTGATCAAGCTAGGCAACTTCACAAAACGGAAATACTAACCGTCTACCAACATATCGGCACTAATCTTTAGAATCTGATTGGATGCCTTGATCAGAGGTATTCCGCGTAGCGCACCCAGATGAACCGCACCCAGATGAATCGCACCAAAGTACTTCCACATAGCGCACCCGTTTTGGTGCGCTTCATTAAGTCGGCATAAATGTTTAATTTTTATTCCTCGTAGCGCACCCATAACAAAGTAGGGTCTAGTGATGGGGTTGTCTTCATCTAATTAGTAACCTGTAGGTGGAAATTTATAATTGGCTTTCAACTTGCATATGTACCCAGTACGTAAATAAATAAAATTAGGATTTAGGTAATTAAAAGTAATAAAATTATAATTTAAAATGTTTATTCTTGTTTAGATGATTGGATACACATTTTAAGATATACAGATTACACTTTTTAGAAAATCAGTCTTACAGAAAACTAGAACACACTTAACACTTAAATATAGTAGGTATTAGATTTACGATTTCACAATCAGATTTATTATGTATACATATTTATATGACTTATATATTTATATAATATTTATATCTACTTACTCCTACTTATATTTCTAAAGTCACTCTTGTTAATCACTCTTATTAAACTTTGTTTACTAAAGATCACGTTACTTAACAATAAATATTTTTATTTAGTTTTGAACAATCAGTCTTACAAGTATATTATCCTAATCTAAGCCTGACATTATTTTAAAAATAGTAATCAAATGAAAATTATCATCAAATTATACAATTTAACAGTATTGTTTGTTTTTCTTCAAGTGCTTAAAGTTCTTATAGCGGGAAGCGGTGGCTCATGCATGGCGACTATAGCGCACAATGGCTTAGTGCAGATTTGGTTGCATTTCACGAGTCCATCCGACTACAGCCGAATGCACGCAAACTTTGTTTACGTCGCACGGTACCTACTCGTACTTTGTTTAGTTTAAGTTTTTTAAACTGACCAACGGTCGTTACGTGATTGTCTTGTCTAAATTGTCTTCGTGTTTGTCAATGTGAAATATTCTCTGCTACTCGCATAAAAATGCCAACATCTCAAAACAAAAAAAAAAAGCTAAAAAGAGAAATGAATTTATAAATGCAATATTACAAGAATACAAAAATTGTCAAATATCTCTAGGGCATTGCCTAGAGAAACTTCTATTTTAATAGGACCGGAAGTATAAAATGTTACTACAAGATTATCTAGCTTTCATTAAAAAAAACGTCGTTTTTTTATACTACTCGAGGTACTATAAAAAGTAAACTATCATTAAGAATGGAACTGATGTGATTATCTAAATTTAAGTACAACTAGACTAAGGGATATAAGCAACGTGAGACTGATGTTCTGAATGTTTGTATGTTCCATTGAACATTCCATTGAACATATTTACAGGTCATTTCAAAAGTTATGTTTGTTTTTTTACATCTACATAATTTTATTACTTTAAGCAGTTGAAGAAAAACAAACAATACTGTTAAATTGTATAATTTGATGATAATTTTCATTTGATTACTATTTTTAAAATAATGTCAGGCTTAGATTAGGATAATATATTTGTAAGACTGATTGTTCACAACTAAATGAAAATATTTATTGTTAAGTAACGTGATCTTTAGTAAACAAAGTTTAATAAGAGTGATTAACAAGAGTGACTTTAGAAATATAAGTAGGAGTAAGTAGATATAAATATTATATAAATATATAAATCATATAAATATGTATACATAATAAATCTGATTGTAAAAACGTAAATCTAATACCTACTATATTTAAGTGTTATGTGTGTTCTAGTTTTCTGTAAGACTGATTTTCTAAAAAGTGTAATCTGTATATCTTAAAATGTGTATCCAATCATCCAAACAATAATAAACGTTTTAAATTATAATTTTATTACTTTTAATTACCTAAATCCTAATTTTATTTATTTACATACTGGGTACATATGCAAGTTGAAAGCCAATTATAAATTTCCACCTACAGGTTACTAATTAGAGGAAGACAACCCCATCACTAGACCCTACTTTGTTATGGGTGCGCTACGAGGAATAAAAATTAAACATTTATACCGACTGAATGAAGCGCACCAAAACGGGTGCGCTATGTGGAAGTACTTTGGTGCGATTCATCTGGGTGCGGTTCATCTGGGTGCGCTACGCGGAATACCTCCTTGATCAGGCTAGCCAACTTTACAAAACAAAAATACTTAGAGCTTACAATATTGCTAGTTTAAAATAATATCACCATAGACAAACTTGACAATCAATGAGGACTAACTTATGATGTATGGCGCCATCTGTTGGTAACGTTAACAACTTTTTATCAAAGACAAGGAGTATGGATAGAGTATGAGGTTCTCGTTCAGAAATTTACTCGATGGTACATCTAAATCGTAATAAATAATCGTTGTCGACTGGTGGCGCCACACGTCTTGATTCGACATTATATGTATGTATATGTAAATTAACAATAAAAACCATCGTATTTGTTGTTTGTGTTGTATCTAATAAATAATTTTAAGAAGAATAAGAATAATTTATTTGCTTAAAACATGAGTCTGTAGTAACATGGTGTTATTATGTAAAAAATTAAATTAAATGACCTACACGTTTAGCCACTACTGGCGTGCAAATAGGAGAGGGCACACTGCAGATTTGTCACTAATGTGATATGTCATTTCTAAAATTTCATTCAATCATTACAAAAAAATATCAAATAAACTTGAAATTAATTATACATTTTAATTGGTAGGTAGGTAGGTATATAAAATCAAAATTTGTCATGCAGAAAATCGTTAACGCTATAATAACATTTTTCTATGAGCACACTCTTGAGTCTATTTTCTATGAGTACATTCTTGAGTCTATTTTTAAATACATTCGAAGTCTCAGAATTATTGTTGTTTAAACATTTTACAGCATGATTATTATATTTTGGGTGCCATACCTAAAACACTTTTTGTTATTAGGGCAGTGTTTGTGATGGATGCGTACCTGTGGTGCGTACAAAGTCTATTATTGTTATTGTTACGTGGATTACGTACCACACCATCGGAGAAACTTTTAAATAAGTGTTGGTTATTTTTCACAAACATACTAACATTTAGAATATACAGAGCTGGTAGAGTAAGAATTTTCTATGTTTCTTTCTTTATTCTTTCAAAAAAACACCACTAATGCTTCATAACAATGAGTTCGAGTCTTGAAATATCTACTTTTCATTGACTAAATTTCACAATAAAATATCGAAAGATCCAAATTAAATAATCATGCTTCTTTGTCAATAGAGAATATAATTAAAAATAATCAGCTTTATTGAAGTCGCATGAATATACCGTATTTTTTTGTAGCGTAGGTGCGAAGCGAGCTCTGCCTTGCGGGAGCTGTGCACTGTGCTGAGCTCCGCACTCCGCACACCCTCACCTCACCTCACCTCACCTCACCTCACCTCACCTTCCGTTCCGTACCAGATCCACGCGGAGAAACCCTTAAATGCTATAATTGAATGCGTAATGGTGTGCAGCCGACCGGAATCTGTTATACCAGCGTATAATTTTTTACCTAAATAAAATTACATTTAGAATAATGAAACCAAAAGTATTTCTAACTTTAGATTTATTTATTTATTAAATAATCACAATAACATTACAGATTAAACAATCCAATGCGTTATTTGTGGCACACAATTCAATCACTTAAAACCTAAGTAAAATTATACTTTGTTACTTTTATTACATAGTTAGATTTCATTATATATAATTTAAACTTTATTTATTATCAACTACAATGTTACCATGAGGCATGAGCTTAGATCTGAGCCATCAATGTCGATTACGTCAAAACTTGAGACAGCTTACCTGAATAGTCAGGAGCTTACCTGAATAGTCAGGAGCTTACCTGAATAGTCAGGAGCTGTAAAATTTATCTCAAAATAGGTAAGTACTTTAATTATCAGAATTCGGCTTTAAAAAGCTCACGAAAAGAGATTTTATGAAAATTAGTCAAAGCTTATTTTCGTTGAGCGACGACCGACGCCTTGATGAAGGAATACCAATTTTTTTATTTAAAAAATGTTAGTCACTGTCCGCGTTGCCCATTATCTATGTGCCGCATGCCGGCTAGTGGGGCGCTGGTTCCGGTAAGTACACAACGAACCATCACACGGTAGTGCTGGTTCCGGTAAGTACACAACGAACCATCACACGGTACGATAACTTACCTTCATAGAACACCTCAAACAACACAAGAGACATGCACTAATATTATATTTAGTGAACGTGAGCAAACTGATGCGATGTGAGAATGTGTCAG
Organism: Eupithecia vulgata; assembly: GCA_946478455.1. Lineage (NCBI taxonomy): Eukaryota > Metazoa > Arthropoda > Insecta > Lepidoptera > Geometridae > Eupithecia > Eupithecia vulgata. Next base: position 425,837 of record OX297862.1, on the reverse strand, counting down.
TGAGCGAGTAGCACGAGTAGGAGCGCGTCGCGCGTCGGGCGGCGCTGACAGATGCCGTGATGGCCCGCGCCTTCGTCTTCGGGCGGCGCTGACGGATGCCGTGATGGCCCGCGCCTTCGTCGTCGGGCGGCGCTGACGGATGCCGTGATGGCCCGCGCCTTCGTCGTCGGGCGGCGCTGACGGATGCCGTGATGGCCCGCGCCTTCGTCGTCGGGCGGCGCTGACGGATGTAATGCATGAAAATAAAGAAGATGTTTAAATATTGATTGTTGTTCTTCTGGTCTCTGGTGGTCTGGAGGAATGATAGAGCTTCATGGTGTTATTGATACGTCTTTATTGTACGGTGTCTCTACGTGGAGTCCGTGATTCTGATACTAACTACATCGTATTCTATGGTTACATTGGAATGTGCTTGCGATGCACTGCGCTCACACTACGTCTATATTTTTGGGGATAAATAATTTAAATTCAACAGGATTTAAATTATTTAGTAGTTATACATTTCAATATTATTGCTCACACTACATCTATATTTAGTTACATGCTGATTCTGATACAATTTTTTTTAAACAATAAAATTTCTAAAAAATACCAATATTTTATAATTAAAATCTCTGAACAATCTGCACACATAAATGATTATTACTTTGCTATCAGCGTATTCATTCTATTTTTTATAATTATGTACTTGCCTGCTTATTTATCTTAATTTTCTTAAACTTTTCTTATTAAAAAAACATTTAACAGCTTAACTTTACAAAATTCTATACTAAAAAAAATATTATTGAATACAATACTAATATTTTATTCTGTTTATTCTCATTTCTCATTATTTTATTGACGTTCTTAATTTTCATTAACAGTTTTTAAAAAGAAACTCACTTAGACTTATTTTTTTTCTCTCATTATTGTTTATATCGTTTTATAGTTTTGTGTTATACACATATTATTAACTACATACTTATACATTCTTAATATTACTTACGTCATCGTTTCAAGTCAACGTCATTGATAACACCATAGATTGATCAGTTCTTGGTAAATCGTAGTCAAAGTCAAGTCAAAATAGTCACTACTATCTAAGAACATTATAAATCTTATTTCCAAATTTTATCTTAACACATCACATCTACATAATTATTTTCTTAAATACATGTAATTAGCCCTTAAATCGGCAAAATTTTCTCCTCAAATATTCCATTTCCTTGTTATCATTATTTTTTGTCAAAATACATTGTTTTTGTTCATTTGAACATTGTAAATACAGGTCCGTGAAATCGCTTCCTACTATTCCATAATCCATGTCTTTATGATATTTCATTACTTTGATTTTATAAGGTGCGCATTTAGGTATCGAGGTGCGACGAACACTCGGTACATTGGGTATCAGATTTCGCTTGCTTAGCGAGAACGCTGATTCAGGTTGAGGCACATGACAAACTTCTTGAACTTTATTACTAATAACATTCCTATGATTTTCATTTTTTTGTAACTTTTTCTCAAACCTTACTTCATTTGCTCTCTTTAGAATATTAGTTTTATTTTGAACCTTACAATTATTTTCCTTTTCATTGCAAAAATCATTTGACTTATGTATCTTTTTTTCAAAATCAAAACTACTAAATTTATTCCTGGCTCTATTACGAGTATCTATAAAAATTTGTTCATCTAGGGCAACTTGGATGGCTTCAAGGAGTGTTTTCGGCTGTTTACATGCCATGAATAATCTTAAATCATAATTGGAAAGCCCATCACAAAAACATTTTATGGCTGTTTGTTCATTAACCCGAAATAAAATTTCCTTATTTTCATTGTGTGTACCTAAAAAATCTAATTGTGCTATTGTCAATTCTACTAAAAGATCGTCAATTTCCTGACCAAATTCCTGAATAGTTTTATACCCTTGTTTACAATTTAACATTTTTATTTGTAAACATGCGTGAGATTTCTTCGGCAACAAATATTTTTTCATGTCACTGATCATTTCATTTATATTACTATATTCTGATTGTAAATAGAATTTTCCTAACTGAGACAGTCTAGTTTTTAACACAAAATTAATTAAAATTTTCTTACCTATATAATTTAACAAAGTACTGTAAAAATCTATTCCGTCAATTAGCGCTCGAGTTACTTGTTCTTTGTCGTTCATTACTGGCAAAAAATCAATAGCTGTACAAAAATCAAAATTTTCTGAACCCATTGTGAATAAAATTATTAAATTTCAAATTACCAAATAAAGAAACAAAATTACCCTTCAAAATAATTTCTCTAAACCAAGTTATGTTATTTCTTATAATTTGCGACAATTTCAATATTTTTTATTCTTTTCTTTATCTAATAATATAATTACTGCTCATTTATAATAACTTTTCAATACCTATAGGATTTTATTTCTTATCCTTTAAAATTTTAATCTGAAAATTATTTCGAAACTTCAGTAAATAAACGCCTCAAATTATTATAAAATCTACTGACCTTCTTTACTTTTTTAAAATCACTTAATTAATACTCTGGTCTTCTTTTATCTCCACAAATTCTTCTATCAAAGCTGTGGTCATCTTACAAAGTCTTTGATCATAAAGGCGAAGACTGGAACTCGTCCTGGTCGTGCTGCTCTGGAAGGCTGCTTGGGCCGGGCTATACCCTGGACGCCACTGCTAACTGAGCCGGGATAACCCTTGCTACTCCAACAAATTATATCTTCTTTCTTCTTAATTTTTTCTTAAATCTTCACTCTTCTTTATTCGTACATTTTATTTCTTATATAAAAGTATTTATTTTTATAACACCATGAAGCTCTATCATTCCTCCAGACCACCAGAGACCAGAAGAACAACAATCAATATTTAAACATCTTCTCTTTTATTTTCATGTGTTACATGGCGACCCTGCCTCTTATTTTATAGCTTTTATTTTATAGCTTAATTGTTTCTATTGTAAATACTAGTTTTAATTTAAATTTGTTATTTGATTGTTATTTTCTTTCTGAATTAAACATTTTAATACTTTTATTTTTCACTCTTCTATATTATATGACTTCTTCACTGCACAATTATTTTTCTTCATTTATTTTCTTTCTTCGCGCTTCATAATTTTTATCCTCATCGTGATTATTTGAATTCTTCTTTCTTCATGTTTATTTTTCTTCTTTATTCACTCTTCATTACTAAAATTATTTTTCTCTCTTCATTCTTGATAAAATCTTCAACTATTTAATTTTCATATTTTTCCTTCTATATTTTTGGGTAAAAATGTTTTTCGCCGGATTCCTTTGTTCTTAAGGCAGGGTCGCCATGTAACACATGAAAATAAAAGAGAAGATGTTTAAATATTGATTGTTGTTTTTCTGGTCTCTGGTGGTCTGGAGGAATGATAGAGCTTCATGGTGTTATTGATACGTCTTTATTGTACGGTGTCTCTACGTGGAGTCCGTGATTCTGATACTAACTACATCGTATTCTATGGTTACATTGGAATGTGCTTGCGATGCACTGCGCTCACACTACACGGATGCCGTGATGGCCCGCGCCTTCGTCTTCGGGCGGCGCTGACGGATGCCGTGATGGCCCGCGCCTTCGTTGTCGGGCGGCGCTGACGGATGCCGTGATGGCCCGCGCCTTCGTCGTCGGGCGGCGCTGACGGATGCCGTGATGGCCCGCGCCTTCGTCGTCGGGCGGCGCTGACGGATGCCGTGATGGCCCGCGCCTTCGTCGTCGGGCGGCGCTGACGGATGCCGTGATGGCCCGCGCCTTCGTCGTCGGGCGGCGCTGACGGATGCCGTGATGGCCCGCGCCTTCGTCGTCGGGCGGCGCTGACGGATGCCGTGATGGCCCGCGCCCCGGGGACCGAACCGATTTATAAAAAAGAGTTAAACGATTATGATAGGTATCTCAGATATTGAAATTATAGGTTTATTTAATAGATTAGACCTTATCGTGAGAGAAAATGAAATATTAATTGCTATTTTAAATCTTAGTCGAAGACATGCTACTTAATTATTTAAGTGAGAGATTTTGTCAGTCCGTAGTACGTGTGCACGAGTTTGCACGACTGCTACCTACTGTGTATTATTCAATGGTACTCGGACGTCCACGTTCAGTTTTAGTAATGAGTGAGCAACAGTAACACACCTGCAGCGGTCTCGCCCCGTCTCCCCGCCACGTACTACACTGTCTCGCCCCGTCTCCCCGCCACGTGCTACACTGTCTCGCCCCGTCTCCCCACCACGTGCTACACTGTCTCGCCCCGTCTCCCCGCCACGTGCTACACTGTCTCGCCTCGTCTCCCCACCACGTGCTACACTGTCTTGCCCCGTCTCCCCGCCACGTGCTACACTGTCTCGCCCCGTCTCCCCGCCACGTGCTACACTGTCTCGCCCCGTCTCCCCGCCACGTGCTACACTGTCTTGCCCCGTCTCCCCGCCACGTGCTACACTGTCTCGCCTCGTCTCCCCGCCACGTGCTACACTGTCTTGGCGTGCTGTGCGCGTGCCTACTGCCACGAAACGAATATTTGAATAAAAGGCAAACAATTCACCGTAGCCCCGCCGCGCCGTCGTCGCATGCAGCGGACACGTGCCCGACGCGGGCTGGCGGCGTGCGGTCGGCTGCCGCGCGCACGACGTCGCGACATGTACGTACAGCAGCCCGACATTTTGTTGTGGACAAATATGTCTATTTTCAGCCACGAAAATAAAAAGCTTTTCGCATGTTTTTCTGTTTTCATCCGGCTCGGTTTTATTGGCAGCGGCGGGCGGCGGAGCCAGGTTTAGTTAGATTAAATTGTATTTTTGCCGGATGTTTGTTTTTTTTGCGCTCGTGCTGATCGAAACGCTATAAAAACTAACGCTTAACGAAATGAACAGCGGAGTTTTGAATTCCGTCTTTGGAGGACGTGCGGGAAGTCCGTCCTGATGTGTCCGGCTGGTGGTAGTGAGTGGGTGTTGTTTGTGTGTTGCAGCTTCGACGTGCGCGGCAAGCACCTGGCGGAGGCGCGGCACTGGTCCGCGCCCGAGGTGTTCGGTCCGCGCGCGCGCTTCAGCGTGGCGCCCGCGCCGGCCGCGCTGCTGGTGCGCGACGTGAAGCGCCGCGACGAGGGCGTCTACCGCTGCCGCATCGACTTCCGCAACACGCAGACCACCAGCTTCCGGTACAACCTCACCGTCGTCGGTCAGTACCTACTCTACTTTACTTTATTATTTTTTTATTTATTCATATTTTCTTTTACAGATAACATACATTAAATTATATTTAGTACCTATCGTTGTGCCAATCCTCCGATTGATCTCGGAGATACGTCTTATGACTATTGTAAATTCGTCAGTTATTTTGTTTTAAACTGAACGTACCTATACTTTCTTTTATCTGTTTTGTTCTGCAATCCTTAACCCACGTTGATGATGATGATGATGACTTTCCCTGGACAATTGAAAAATATGAAATATTTTAGTACTTACTCGTTATGTAATGTAGGTACAGCAGACTCATAGATCGTACGTAAAGTAGATAGCTCGCCTACCTATCTATGAATATTCATTTCACGTTTGATGAGATAACTAATTCAATTTAGATAATATCTGGGAGCGAGCCTGGGTTTATAATATCTGGGAGCGAGCCTGGGTTTATAATATCTGGGAGCGAGACTGGGTTTATAAAACTGATTTCCGAATGAATACCGCACTCGTAAACAAACCATCAATCAAGTTCAGACCGTGCGAGTGGTTCCAGAACCTGCTACCACTCGCACCTGACGTGCTCCCCAAGCCGCGCATCCACTGCAGCCGCCGTGCGAGTGGTACCAGAACCTGCTACCACTCGCACCTGACGTGCTCCCCAAGCCGCGCGTCCACTGCAGCCGCCGTGCGTAGCGGTCCCGAACCAAAGTAAATACAGCGCACAATACGAACCAAAGCAAACATTAGCTAACGCGAATGTGCTTTAGGTACCAGGTCTGCGAAAATAAAACGTAGACCTGTATTTTTTGGAACTGCTTTATACAATTTATTGTGTGTATATTATTTTTGTGTAACTATCTTTTTCTTGGGAAATCGCTTAAAAGATCTTTTTAGGAACCGATCATGCACGAAAATTATTTTCAAATTCCGCTGTACCTGCTGAGAGGCTAGCGGCTGGAGGCAGCTGGGTACTCGAAGTGAAACCTGTGGACACACAGCCAACTAGGCAACCCATCTGCACACCACCACCTGCCCGCAATGTAGCGGTGTGCAGTGTCGTGCGTCGGAAAGGTAGGTGGCGGCACGACACGGCACGGCGGCACGGCACGGCGGTGCGCGTGTGCTCGAGTTACGGCCCACGGCTGGGTAATTGTCGCCCGAGGCAGAGCCGCGACGTTATTGTTTCGCAGAACTATTGGGCTGTCTCTAATTACGCCGTAAATAAGCCGTAACAGGTAGGGTCGCATTCAGGCTGAGACACTTTATGTGCAGTGCAAGACTCGGGAAGCATTATCAGCGGTCGGGTTATTTATTACAGATCAATTATTAGACACGTCACATAATAGCAAACGCAACTATTGTATTAACTAATTAGCATCGGTGTGTACCTCGGTGTTGAAATGCAATGCAATATGACAGTGTCCGTGATGGTAGCGTACACATAACCGAATTCACGTTTGTTGTTATGCCTAATAAATAGCGTATAAATAGAGTATAATCAGTGCAAAAGTAAAATAAATAGCGCCTCCTTGGTTTAAGAAATAATGACCATTGTTTGTGGGTACGCCAGCATAACGTTATGCTAGCGTACGTAGCGTACCCATTAAAAACCGAAATAGTTCCTATAGAAAACGAGGTTTTCTTAATAATTGCTATAATATGTACCTATAAATAGTGCGTGAAGTACTTCCTCTCCCAGTAGTCATACTTTATGCAAATTCGTAATCAAACACTATAAAAAGTTGATGTAAAGTTCTAGGAACATGACGACGCATTATATCTATCTCTTTCACTTCCATGGATAATTCACACGCATCTTTCTCTATCTTTCATTGTGACCAATACCTACATTGCTCACTGCTCAGACTCCAAGGGATATTGCTGTCCGTTGCAATGTGGTTCCGCCGTGGTCTGCTAGATGGCGCTTATAGTCTATATATAATTTTGTGGTTTTTGATTACACATTTGGTCCACGGGTTTGTATCGAATACTTCTGGTTGATGAAGAGTACGTAGTCGACGTTTTTAACTAACTATAAATCATCAGGGTTGGAGACCTTAATCAACGTTTCGGTTCAGTGGCTATAACCATTTCATCCAAATTATTTTTAAGTACAATCCACTGTATCACTGTGCCGTGGGGCGGCGGCTTAGGAATATCCACTGTATCACTGTGCCGTGGGGCGGCGGCTTAGGAATATCCACTGTATCACTGTGTCGTGGGGCGGCGGCTTAGGAATATCCACTGTATCACTGTGTCGTGGGGCGGCGGCTTAGGAATATCCACTGTATCACTGTGTCGTGGGACGGCGGCTTAGGAATATCCACTGTATCACTGTGTCGTGGGGCGGCGGCTTAGGAATATCCACTGTATCACTGTGTCGTGGGGCGGCGGCTTAGGAATATCCACTGTATCACTGTATCGTGGGGCGGCGGCTTAGGAATATCCACTGTATCACTGTGTCGTGGGGCGGCGGCTTAGGAATATTCACTTTATCACTGTGTCGTAGGGCGGCGGCTTAGGAATATCCACTGTATCACTGTGTCGTGGGGCGGCGGCTTAGGAATATCCACTGTATGACTGTGTCGTGGGGCGGCGGCTTAAGAATATCCACTGTATCACTATGTCGTGGGGCGGCGGTTTAGGAATATCCACTGTATCACTATGTCGTGGGGCGGCGGTTTAGGAATATCCACTGTATCACTGTGTCGTGGGGCGGCGGCTTAGGAATATCCACTGTATCACTGTGTCGTGGGGCGGCGGCTTAGGAATATCCACTGTATCACTGTGTCGTGGGGCGGCGGCTTAGGAATATCCACTGTATCACTGTGTCGTGGGGCGGCGGCTTAGGAATATCCACTGTATCACTGTGTCGTGGGGCGGCGGCTTAGGAATATCCACTGTATCACTGTGTCGTGGGGCGGCGGCTTAGGAATATCGACTGTATCACTATGCCGTGGAGCGGCAGCTTAGGAATATCGATCCCCCACCTCAGGCCGTGGATGTCGTAAGAGCCGACTAAAGGAACCTCCCTGAGGAAGGCAGCAGCTTCCTTCTGAGTATTGCCAACACCTACAGTGCGTCACCAATCCACCGGCCAAGCGTGCTGATTATGGCAACCCCACCCCCCTCCTCCTCCCTGCATGATTGGCACATTAGAATACGGCCCCAGTCCCCGGCAGCTCTGTTATTCCTGGTCATGGTAGCAGCCATGGTAAGAGCGGGGCAGGGGGTGCTAAGAATCTCCGGAAGAGATTGAGCTACCAATCTAAATACCGACGACCCTTCATCATCATCATCGGCCTATACTGGTCCACTGCTGGTCATAGGCTTCCCCTAATGAGCGCCATAGCGCCCTGTCTTCAGCTTGCCGCATCCAGCATCTGCCAGCAGTCTTTCGCAAATCGTCATCCCACCTAAAATTGGAGGGCGTCCTACACTACGTTTGCCAAGTCGCGGTCTCTACTCAAGAACACGTTTACCCCAGCGGTTGTCAGTTCTTTTCGAGATATGGCCAGCCCACTGCCACTTCAGCTTGCTAATCCTTTGAGCTACGTCGATAACCTTGGTTATCAGTCGGATGTATTCGTTGCGAATCCTATGCTTCAGAGAAACTTCGAGCATAGCTCTCTCCATAGCTCGCTGGGCGACTTTAAACTGGTGGACCAGCTCTACTGTGAGTGTACACCTCTTAGCTCCGTAGGTCATGACGGGTAGGACGCACTGATTGAACACTTTCGTTTTCAAACATTGCGGAATGGATGACGAGAAGACTCGACGTAGTTTCCCGAACGCTGCCCAACCTAGCTGGATCCTCCTTTTGGCCTCCTTCTCGAACTGTTTTACCTAACTGCCAAATCTGCCCAAAGTAAGTGTACTCGGAAACAATTTCGAGAAGGTGGCCATGTACGACGACCGGTCCCGGATCAATGTGACCATTGATCTTGACCTTGGTTTTATCCAAGTTCATGCCAAGACCGATGCGTCGTGAGGCTGAAGCTAGGCCGTCCAGCATCCGGTTCAGCTCCTCCAGCGACTCCACCATCAAGACTAACTATGTCAACTGCGAATTGCAGGTGTGAGATTGTAAGTTGAAGCCTTTCCTCCTCCTCCTCCGGGGAAGGATTTATTATGTTACTTGGTTGGACTGTTATCTTTGAAGCATGTCCCCGAAGGTTTTGCAGGAAAAGTTTCCCGGCCTACAGAAAATGTAACTTAACTATGAATTAATAAATTAAACAAATCCCTTGGATCACTATTTACATTTACTGTTTATTACACATTTAGATAATCTTAAGAAATCATACAACTAGTTGGGGTTAGTCGTTATTACTACTATACTCTTTAGAACTTAAGCCTTGGCCGTGAAGAACTATGACTGTCAGATTGCACGTCAATTTTACCAAAAGTAGTCGACAGAGGGCACTTATTTTTTACGTAGACTTATGCAAAGTTTATCATTTGTAGAAGATTTAAACTTCTTTTGTTTTGGTTGCCGGCACAATCACATGGTACTAATTTTATTCCTAACTAACATTTGCCTGCGGCTTTGCTATTTTGTAGGTACATAAATAAGTCTGTATCTTAGCCATGCATAATGGCGAAAGTACATACTGAATGAACTCAAATAAAACTTGCAGGGGCGCACCGTGAGTTTGTGGGGCCCTGGTTTATATTACTTAAGGGCCTAGCAGGTCACAGCCAAAGGCTTTGCGAAGATCATTCTTCGGTTTTTAGTGACCAGTTGGGTTATAATTTAAGATTATTCGTGGGGTTTGAAGAAGTCGATAGTCAAGAATAAGACAACAAGCCAGGAGTGTTAACGGCGGCGGAGCGAACGGCGATTTCGGCGAAATAAAAATTCAAGGTCCATCTCGTCCAATGGTTAAAGCTTTTTACTGAAAATCAGAAAATTGCTCCCCAGCGGCGCCAAACTTTTCAAACTGAAAAAAAAGTCCAACGCGATAGGCTGACATATCGCAGTTATCCTTGATTTCAAAAAAGTATATTTAGTAGGTAATACGTTTTACCTTCACAAATTATCATCATCATCATCAGCCTATAGGTACCAGTCCACTGTTGCATAGGCCTCCCCTAATGAGCGCCATAGCTCCCAGTCTTCAGCTTGCCGCATCCAGCATCTGCCAGCAGTCTTTCGCAAATTGTCATCCCACCTGGTAAGAGGGCGTCCTTTACTACGTTTTCCGAGTCGCGGTCTCCACTCAAGAACACGTTTACCCCAGCGGTTGTCGGTTCTTCTTGAAATATGGCCAGCCCACTGCCACTTCAGCTTAAATTAAATAGCTTAAGCTTAAATTATCATAATTTTGTTTAAAAACGTGATAATATATTTTATTTTGAGTTTCAAGAGTCAAAATAATGCCAAAATCTAGAAAAAGGTGTATTTTTAAACACTTAGTTTAACTGTAACGAACGTAAATGATCAGAATAAAAAAATACGATAAGTAAGTAAAAAGCCTGTAGGAGCCGAGTAATGGAATAGAATTTCTCTATATAATATATAATATAATCTATATAAATAAAATAGAACAGAAAACTGGGTGAAATATCAAGAGATCTCTGAAACTGCAAGAGATATGAAGCTGAATTTTACACGGAGTTTCCTTTTAGTACGTAGGCTAAGAACGGGTTTTTGGAAATTTACTTGAAGGAATGTTTTCTAAAAAAGTTTTAAAATCCTAAGGGTTGGTTGTAAAACTTTGGCGTTGATAGTTTACATGGAAACCAACACATAAGGTATTATTAAAGTCCACGCGAATGAAATTGCTGGCTGGTCAGTGGTCGCTGGTAATATATAAAGAGGAAAAATTTGTTTATTTGAACAGGATAGGCTCCAAAATTACTGGGCCGATTAAGAAAATCTTTCACTATTAAAATTCTACATTATCCCTGACGAACATAGGCAAAAGAATATACCCGTGCGAAGCCGGGGCGGACGCCTAGTATGAAAATTAACTGATTTGTAAAAATAAAAAACCCACATAAGTTCTTTACGAATTACAGAGCCAGACTAATATGTTATTTGAGTAATCGTTTAGATTTTCTATTTCTTGCTTAAATTTTGAACAATTCAATAACTCCCGCCGAAAATTATAGACCAGCGCTCAAAGATCTACTTATGAGCTTCTACCTATTTTATTACTACGGGAATTTACAAAAAAAATTATTAGATTTTTAACCCTTTATTTTTATAACGTAAGCTTCGTCTGTAATAGATTGATTTTTTACAGTTCAGGCGAAGTTGTCTTGGTGGATACAAGTGCCTATTGTCTAAATTTTGTCTATAGGTACTATACAAAATAAAAGTATTACAGATACAGTATTTAATTTAAAGAACCTTATGGTAGGTATCACCAACGGACCAACGGTTTTTTTTTGTAAATTCCTATATAATAAAAAAAATATTAAAATAAGTGGTGGCGCTCGGGTAATGCCTTAATCAAATGATAAAAATAAAGTATTTACATTCAAGTATAGCATTATTAAAACATAATGTATACGGCTTTTTACATTTTAGATAAAAAAATGGAATCCTTTTGCGAAATACACTCGAGAGCAATGAATCCGGGTCACTCAAAGAATCCAAAAAATCTCGGAAAGTAAGAATGCTAGGTTAATGCAATAAATTGTATTTAATAGACAATTTAATACTCCTTAAATGAAAGTATCATAAAAAAATCAAATTTGAAAAGGTGTTCCCTTTTCAAATTTGATTTTTTTATGATATAACTTTACAATAACTAAGAAGTTTTAATACTTTCATTTAAGGAGTATTAAATTGTCTATTAAATACAATTTATTGCATTAACCTAGCATTCTTACTTTGTCGAAGATGGAACTACGAAATTACAGGATTTGTTTTTGCTTTTGTTTGTAATCTGTCATTTATGTTGGTACATAAACCAGGTTGATAGTGCTCAATATTCATTATTCAAGCTGAAATCATGTCGCTTACACTTGAAGAATGCACCAGAATACTTACATTGGTGGAAACCGGCCGGAGTCAGCGCGATACAGCCAGGACTGTCGGTGTGTCGCTGTCAACAGTACAAAGAGTTCTCCGACGTTACGAAGAAACTGGTTCTAACCTACGCAGACCAGGAACGGGCAGAACTAGGTGTACCACAGCACGAGAAGACCGATACTTGGTGAACACCATGCTTCGAAATCGCTTTCTCACAGGAACTGAACTCACAAATCAGTTTCGACGCCTCGGAGGAAGTAACCCAAGTGCATGGACAGTAAGACGTCGGCTTGCTGAATCTAACTTAAAACCCCTTAGACCTGCAAACGGCCCTAAACTGGAGCGTGGCCATCGTATTTCAAGACTAAGATATGCCCAGAACCACGTAAATTGGAGTATTGAAGATTGGTCGAAAGTTATGTTCTCCGACGAATCAAAATTTATGCTCTACAAGCACGATGGAAGACACAGAGTGTATAGAAGACCAGGGGAAAGATTCAAGCAAGCATGCATCGAAGAAAAAGTAGCCTACGGTGGTGGGTCTGTACTTGTGTGGGCCGGAATTTCCTCTGAAAGTCGCACAGAGCTGGTGATCATAGAAAACGGCTCTTTAACTAGCGTAAGATATGTGGAAGAAATCCTCAACGAACACGTTGGTCCATTTATGGTCAATTTGGGTGAGGATGCTATATTTATGCATGACAATGCCCGACCTCATACAGGTAGGATTGTGAATGACTACCTTCAAGAGATGAACATTACTTGTATGGAGTGGCCAGCGCGCAGCCCGGATATCAACCCGATCGAGCATGCTTGGGACGAGCTAGGGAGATGCGTAAAACAACGAAACCCTCCCCCAATCACGCTTCCTGAGCTCAAAATTGCTCTCACAGAGGAATGGGAGAATATTCCCCAAAATCGTATAAGGAACTTGGTGTACAGCATGCCAAACCGCGTAAACGCAGTAATGGAAGCACGAGGAGGTAATACGAAGTATTGAAATTCAAGAAAATCGTCATAAAGTTCAAAAATTTCATGTTTCCTATTTTTGTTTTAAGGAGAGATCAGCAGTTTTTTTTCTTTATGTAATTTTGTGTAAATAAAATGTATGGTGACTCATATTTTTTAAACTTTCATTTAAGGAGTATTAAATTGTCTATTAAATACAATTTATTGCATTAACCTAGCATTCTTACTTTCCGAGATTTTTTGGATTCTTTGAGTGACCCGGATTCATTGCTCTCGAGTGTAGTTATGTAACCCTCGTATTTATAGTAAAAAAAAAATGGTTTTTTTATCAGCGCGTCCTACCTGTCATGACCTTTACGGAGCTGATTGAGACTTAGACACTCACTACAGGGCTAGTCCACGAGCTATGGAAAGAGCTATGCTCGGAGTTCCTCTGAAGGATAGGATTTGTAACGAATACTTACATCCGACAGAGAACCAAAGTTATTGACATAGCTCTAAGAATTAGCAAGCTGAAGTGGCAGTGGGCCGGCCATATCTCGCGAAGAACTAACAACCGCTAAGATAAACGTGTTCTTGGATGGAGATCATGTCTCGGTAAACGTAGTGTAGGACGTCTTCCGATAAGGTGGTATGACGACCCATGAGACTGCAGGCGGATGCTAGATGCGTCATGCTGAAGATATAGCGCTAATGGTGCTCATTACTGGCCTATGACTAGTAGTGGTCTAACATAGGCTGATGATGATGTATTGTAATAACTAACTCAGTCACCTAGTAAGTACCCAACATCTTGAGTAATACAGATATTATAATACTAGTCTACATCTGGACCGTTATTAATTATTCATTAATATTTATTTATGTTCATTTAACTACTACCATTCCATTATTTCCATTCTACCAAATTGATAACTCTGTAAATGAATAAAAATACTGCAAAATCCTTGTAACGTAGGTGCAATCCATTATATATTCTATTACAATGACAAATGAACTATTGAACCCGCAAAACAAAAGTTGTCGAAAATCGTAATTCGTAAGGCGTGTCCAGCTGTCATCGCGAAAAAAGTAACATGACCTCGCGTCCGTCCATGGAGGCGGCTAGCCCCCGACTGAAGTTAGTGGAAACGATATTGAGTTATATACAAAGGGATATTTGATCAATAGGGTTGAATTTAGTGTAGCAAAATATTAACTACGTTCCAATTACATCGCAAAACGCCTTACAAAAATAAGTTTTTTGGGATTTATTATTATTGTATTGAATTCTACAAAAATTACGAATGTTTATTAGAAAGATATGATGTAGAACTAGCGGTTCCTGTATTTTCTTTTTCATCTGGAGTTATATATTTTGTGTAAAGGCTCAAACGCGCTGCTATTTATAAGCGTTTTTCTCCAGTGATTTATTATAAAACTACACAAAACAATGGAAAAAAGTGGTAGTAAAGATAGTTATTAGTTATTTGTTTATACAATGTGGTATTTTTCATCACTTAAATCGTATGCACTTTAGAGCAAATAAACAAACTGTAAAAGCTGTTCGTTCAAGTAAGGCATCACTGAGGCCCCTTAAGTTTCTACTAATGTTTTACTACTGTGTTTACTGATCTCAAAGGCTTCTAACATAAATTTAACCCTAAGTGAATCTTAGGGATCTTATCACCGTGTATGGGTGTCTAATGAAGAAGACAGGGTTGCGATCACGGTCCGCGTATTGGTGGGTGGATCAACTTATTTATGTACTCAGTCTAATCAAATGAGACGCGAAAAGGAATATTTATCCTTTTAGGCTAACAAGTAAAGATTGTTCGGACAGTACCTCGGATCTCCGGTGTTTTACGATCAACGATGTCTATACTTCTCCGAACCTCTAGGACGAACAGGAACCAAGCTGGTGGTGTATCCAAAACTTCACAGCATGAAGATAGTATCCAAGGAGACTGTAGACATCACCCGGATGTTACAGTATGTAATGTAATGTTACCAGTAACAATACTATTGTAGTCCAATTGGTAAGAATTTGAAACACGAAAGAAATATAATAGTTATATTATATTCTTATTATTATTTTGTTTTTTTCCCCACCGAGAGGGCCACGTCACGTGGCATGAAATTAAACTCTCGCCCAATCCCGCCGCAAATCCAAGCTTTGTGGGTTTCCTGTTGCACCTGTCGCCAATATATGAAAGTTCTCTCGTAGGATTCAAAAACTTATGATATTCTCATTGCCAATCACGTATGTCTAGAATAGAATAGAATAGAAACATTTATTCACAGAAAACATGTCAAATATTACAATGTTGTTGTTGTATGAGTGGTATCAATGTAATACTACCAGTAGCTAGACTGGTGTGCGAATTTTAATAAACCTACCTATTTACAATAATAATAATGATTATAAATTAAATTAAATTATTATAATTATTAAGAGTTAAACTAAAATTAAAAATGTCTTCCCTGTTTAAAATTAAAATATTCCTGCACGCTATAAAAACAATGAGTCAGTAACCATTTATTGAGTCTATTTTTAAACAATGTCATTGGCAAGTCCTTAAATTCCTTTGGTAACACATTAAATATCTTAATTGCCATGCAGAACGAATTTCTGGCGAAAAGCGTAGAATGATGATTTGGCATAATAATTTTATTTTTATGTCTAGTATGCCTAGATAAAACTTCTTCCTTAGTTTTGAAATAATATGGATATTGTCTTACAAAAATGCAGATTTCTCTAATGTACAAACATGGCAAGGGAAGAACTTTAGTTTTCTTAAATAGTGGTTTACAGCTTTCCAGAAACCAGGCTCCACAAACCGCACGCATACACTTTTTTTGAACTTTAAAGGCTCTGAGTAACTCCACCGAATTACCCCACAATGGTAACCCGTAGAGCAACACAGATGACACATAGCCGTGGTAGGCAGCAAGTGCCGCTTTTTGTGATACAGTTTTCCTAATTCTCTTCAAAGCAAAAACAAATCTATTAGTTCTACTACAAACATAGTCAACATGCGGCTTCCAATTAAGATGTTCGTCAAGTTTGATACCTAAGAAAATACATGATGCAACACTTTCTACATTAATTGATTGATATTTTATGTCTAATTGTATAGGTTTCGTTTTATAATTTTTAAATTGTATGAGTTTAGTCTTATCAATATTTATCATTAGTTTATTACATTTTAACCAATTCGCAATGTCATCAATTGTATTATTGATTTCATTTTCGTAACTGTCAACATTTGTACATTTAATTACTACTGTTGTGTCATCGGCAAAGAGTAAACATTTATTACGTTTTGTGACGTTTGGCAGGTCATTTATAAAAAGTAGGAATAACAAAGGTCCCAAGATACTACCTTGAGGAACACCACGGTTATTTCTTCTGAATTTAGATTGAAACTGTTTATTAACAAAGATTTTTCGGTTGTTTGTATCAGAGACCAGTCTTCTGATTTCGGTGCATTGACTTCGGTCTTGCAGATAACTGCAGATCCAGTCGTGAGCAGCACCTCTTATTCCATAGTTTTCTAATTTGTTTAGAAGCATTGAATGGTCAATAAGGTCAAAAGCTTTACTTAGGTCTAGCATTAACGCAGATACAGGCATTTTAGCATCAACACTTTCCGTGACTTCTTTAACAAGATCAAAGCAAGCCAACGTGGTAGATCTATTCTTACGAAACCCAAATTGCTGTTCTACCAGTATGCCATGCTTAGCGATAAATTTATTTAATCGAATAACTATTGCCTTTTCAAATACCTTAGATAATATTGGAATAAGTGTAACTGGCCTATAATTATTAATGTTCTTATCGTCACCCTTCTTAAACAATGGCTTGACTACAGAGATTTTCAATTTGTCTGGAAACCTTCCTTCAGTGAAGGACAGGTTTATGAGGTGACTAAGCGGAACACAAATACTCTTAGCACACAACTTTAGTATTTTGGTGCAAAGTCCGTCATAGCCAACCGAATTTGTGTTGTTAAGAGTTTTTACGATTTTAAGTACTTCTTGGGGGTCTGTAGGTTCTAAAAATATGGTGAAGGGGTTATTACTGATATTATAATGCGTGGAGTTGCTATTTCCTACTGGCAGTATCTGAGTGATGCTGCTTAAATCAATAAAAAAGTTATTAAATTCGTCAGAAATTTTGTTCGGGTCAGTTATTGTCAAATCATTAGAATTAATACCTTTAATTTGTTTAATTTCATTTATATTATGGATTTTAGAGTTAACTATATTCCAAGTAGTTTTACATGTGTTTTTACTATTTAAAATAAGGTCAAGATTACATTGCTTCTGAGATTTGTATACACACTTTTTTAGAAGACGTGTGTAAGATATATAATTATCCTTATTATTATTTTTATTAGTTTTAGAATATTTATAAGTCAAATACAGTTTCCGTTTTGTAACACTTGACTTTCTAATGCCTTTTGTTTTCCAACAACCACTTTTTCGCTTGTTTTCTTTCTTGACACGAATTGTAGGGAAGCATAGATTGTAGAAAATAGATAGAGTACTATGAAAAATATCAAAGGACTCATTGAGGTTTGTACTTTCGTAAACTTCAGAAAACGAAATCTCTGATATGCATTCAAGAAATTTGGTAGTGTTATACTCGCTGTAGTCTCTCTGATATTCAAACCACTGACTTAAAATTGATTTTCTTCGAGTCGGAAATGTTAGTAGTTGGGCAGTTTCGTGGTCAGATAGAGCAAGCCTAGGAACCTCTGTCCTTACTTTTTATTTGATTTTAAATTAGAGAAAAAGTGCAGAAGTTCATTTATTTTTCTAAAAAATATTCTATATTACTTTTAGGCGTCCTGTATATGCATATAATAACAATTTCATAGTGAATAATCTCTATTGCACAACACTCAAAATGAAGAGGGCAACCTAATCTGTTTGTTATTTCAAAGGTCTTATACTCTAGGTTTTTGTGAACTAAAATGCATGTGCCGCCTCGTTTTTGATTAGACCGACAAAAAGATGTAGCTACATTATAATTTGGAAGGGTCAAATTACCCTCGCATCCCCTCTGAATGAATGTCTCACATAAACAGACTATATCAACGGATTTGTTATTTAATGCAAATTCAGTAAGTGCCAAATCTAAGTCATCTATTTTATTTAATATACCAGCGATGTTTTGATGCAAAATATTAAAGTCTTTATTAATACTACTGGTCAGGAAAAAACTGACTATGTGTCTGTGTGTGTCCAGGGGAGGCTGGTTGGGTGTATCGTGAGTTTGGTAATTTACTGATTTTTTTGAAATAAAAAGGTATGGTTCCTGGTCTCGCAGTATCCTGGCGTCTAGGCACTGATCTAGAGAAATCAATTTCATTTATTTTGTTATTTAATAATCGAGCCTGGTTGAAGCGGCTGAGGTATGTGTCTAAACCCAAGTCCACGTAGAAGACGTTTAATTCAAAATGCTGCAGTAGCGACCTCATTCGAGAGTTTAACTTATACTCGTTTAAAGAACGATTATAAACCACACTAGTTATTAATATTTTAGGCTTGGATTGTTTTTTTAGAAGTGCATATAACTCAGAACACAACAGTAGGGTTACAGTCATTAGATCCAAGACACAAGATCAACCAATCGTCCGCGTTGAAGTCCGCGTGCATTATTCCGGAACTCTCTATTGCCTGTTCTGTATTCGCTCCTGGGTAGGTTTTTCCTAAGATCACGTACGATTTCGATTTCTTCGCTTTAGGTCTTAGTCGAATTAGAGAGGACGCCATGTCCACCGAAGCTTGGTCGCCTACTATGATTATGGTCCTTCGCCGTTGTATAACATCATTGGTCACATTCTCTTGGGCCTTTGTTTCGGTTATAGCTTGTCTCTTCTCAGTCTCTGGTTGTTTAGTGGTTATATATGGATACATGTATGGATACTATCCATACATGTATCCCACTAAGTTCCTACAGGGAACTTTAGGTTTCAATTCCTTGCAGACTAGGAGACTGTATGACCAACTTTTAATCATATGTCGGCTACTGAGAGGTGAGATAGACTGTCCAACGCTTCTTAGTGAAGCCAGCCAACTCTGTGTACCCGAAAATCGCGTTCGTTTTCGTTGTGGGCGCGTTCCTCTATTCGCTCCAACTCCTCCAAGGACTGTAGCACGTCAGCAGTCCCCGATTTGTCGCGCACAGATTAACTTAAATATGCTCATGAACCAGAATCCTCAGCTCGACCTATTCGTGGATGGATGGAAAGTGGTTGAGAGTGCACTCCTATGTTTCAGTGAAACAGCGATATGATCATTCAGATTTGAGCACTGTCATATTTACAATGTTTTTTGTCGTCGATTATCTTTCATAGTTTATGTATTTCTTTTTTTGTTATTGGTTGACATTTTATTATATTTGTTTTCGTTATTATATTATGTAACTAAGTATAATTTTATGTAGGTTTTTAGTGTGTGAATTGTGTGCCATAAATAACGCATTGGATTTTATAATCTGTAATGTTATAATTGTGATTAATAAATAAATAAATAAATAAATAAATAAATAAATATAGTTAGAGTTCATCTTCGAATTACTTGTAGAGGGCAGCGAGCTGCCATCTACATCTCTATTTGCTGTGAGAAGTGGACCAACTTTTTGTGGCGTAAAAGAAAAAGAAGTTTCGCATCGAGATGACGAGCTCCTTGCTTTTGTTTTCAAAGGGGTTGCTCTTCGAGGATCCGTTTCAGACAAAAGTTGTCTGTAAATGTCGCTTTTTTTGCGCTGGTCTTCCATTGTCTTACTTAGAGTACTGATTTCAAAGTTTAACTTTTCGATCTCGGCGTGGGCGCTATCAAGTTGCGACCGCAGCATGGTGATTTCTTCCCTTAGCTCCTCTTCTTCCGAAGAAGTATAAATTATTGGTAAGCTCCTCGGTGTGTCTTCAAGAATGGTGGAGCGGTGGAGGTCTTCAATTGAATCATGTGAATTATCAGAAGAGAGGTCCAGCTCATTCACTTTTGGGATATCCTGCGTCGTTGTAGTTGTAATAGGCGTCCCAAGAACGGACCTCTCTCTTACGTCTAGTAGGGTTGTTGTGGCTGACAGCCTTGCAGAAGTGGTTTGTTGATCCGCAATCTGTGAGATAGTCGTGCTATTTTCTAAGTTGGGCTCGCTTTGGTGGAGCATATTGTGTCTGACTCGTTCCTTACTGCTACTAAGCAGGTGCTAGCCGATATATTCCCTTTGGATGTGCGTTTTTGTGAGCATCTCTCGCATTTCCATTTCATTCTCGTCTCTATTTTCATGAAACTAAAGTGTTTTTGTTGTATCTTTGCGCATTTCAGGTCGAGCTTTTGTTTACAAGATGTACAAATTAAGAACTCTCGTCTTGGAAGGTCGCCTTTGCATTTGTCACATTTACGTATTCCTTGCCTTGAATGGTGCATTTTCAAATTTTGGTTTCCTACGAGAATAGCGCAGGCAAAATAGATAAAAAAAAAAACTTAAAATGCGCAAAAAGTTTCTTAGGTAGGATTCGAACAATAAATTAAATTAAAGAGCAAAATTTCTTCAAGCAGGTCTCGAATCCGGTGTTCGTTAGTCCGCGGAGTGAGCTGCTACCTGCTAGCGTGTGCGGTCCAACCGCTAGGCCACTAGGCTTGTGACGACACTGGTTGAAAAAGTTGAGCACAACAAAGTTATGATTCTTTATCACAACTTTTGTCCGTTACACTGGGGTTCATCAGTTTAGGAGAGTTATTTCACAGTACCGTCAATTTATTTTTGACACCAAATTCACTTTGTTTTTAGTAATAAAAAAGTTTTATTTGTATTTTTCTATAAAATCACTTATTTGCTATGGCACTTTAGATAGCATTTTAAATAGCACTTTCATTCACCGGAGTTATTCAGAGTTATTATTCACAGGATCCGTTTTTAAAAAGTCGTAGCTTCTTTTCACTATTACTCAGTAGTTTTTTTGTATTTAGCACTAAATACTGTTTAAACTTTTGATTTTTGTCGCAATAGGTAAGCGGTGGGATATTTTCCGCGTAAGTTTTACGTTTACTAATTTTAATAAAATTTACAACACGGAGCTGATGTTTACATGTCGCGCGCGCAGGCAGAATGGTGGCTGTCGGATGGTTATGTGTGCAGACTCACTGCATTTAATATTTTATATTTACATTATGTACAAAAATGCCATCCGCTTTGGCGAACCAAACTCGAAAAGAACGAAGAAAAAGACCCAGCTGTCATACCTCGATTGTCACCTATCCGCTTCCTGCTGCGTTTCAATCCACGCGGATATCGATCCGACGGAGTAAAAAAACCATACAATTCTGACTAAAAATTCAGAGTCATTATACACAACGCCGTCTATGCGATGCCAACCAAACTAAACGGTGCTATCCAATATCTGTAACAGGTTCAGCCTGTTGATCACAGATGGCGCTGTAGAGAAAAAACGTCACGTTACAAGATGTAATCGCCGTTTATGTTGATGCCCCTACCTTTCCAGTCCAGACATCTTCCAACGCGCTCGTGAATAGTTTCGGGGATATAATATCCCTCTGTCTCACTCCTCTGCGCAGTTGGATTGGTTTAGACCCTTGCATCTGGTAAAATACAACACTCGAACTTTGAGGACCGACTTGAAGATTATCGAGCTGGAAGAAGCGGTGGACAAGTTGCAATGGGATATCATAGGGTTATCAGAAGTGCAAAGAGAGGGAGAGGACACGATCACCCTTCATTACGGCAACTTGTTCTTCTACCAGGAAAGCGACCAGCTATCCCAACGCGTGTCGAGTTTCTCGTCCATAAGTCCCTCGTCAACAATATTATAAAGATCCTATTTATAAGATCCGTCTCAAACAAGGTGGTAACGAACCTTTATACTCTAAGAATCACAAATAAGTATTTGCTGAAGGTCATACAGGTTCAAGGATTTACGCACCGCACTTGGGACGCCCTGACGATGGAGTGGACATCATGTATGATGACTTGACATTTCACAGGTCATGGATGCCTCGAAAAAACACTACACGGTTGTAATGGGGGATTTTAAAGTGAGGCTTAGCAAAAAAATCGGTGACGAACTGAAAGTTGGCCAGTTTGGATTTGGAAAGCGAATCAGAAGTGCCCCCTTCGGATTCGCTTTCCAAATCTAAACTGGCGACTGGCGACTGGCTTCTGGCGCGATGAACTCTTTTTTCGTGAAGCGGTCGTCCAGAAAATGGACGTTGCTATACCCCGTCGGTTATAGGCATGAACGATGAACTTCATCCTGACGACCCACAGGCCATATTCATTGACTTCTCTGTGATCAACAGGATGAAAACCGGTAGCGATCGCCGCATTGCAAAAGCGCCATTGAATATCAATGTTAAGCTATAGAGGTCTCGTCTAATAAAGTCTACATTACGCCCGAATCCTGTCCAAATACAAAATCCCGAAAGCTTTCAGTTGGATTGGAGTTACAAAACCGTTTCGAATGCCTCGCGGAATGCGCAAGTATGAACGAGCTGAATAACGGGCTGGTGGAAGCTGTCCATGCGTTTGGGTTGAGTTCTTTAGAAAACCGCCGCAGAAATAAATAAACCGAATAAAATAAAAATAAAATAGCATTAATTCCCTATTTTAAATTACAATTTAAGAATAATATGAGAATTTTAACGAATATGTCTTCTATGAGTAGGTACTAAAATGAATATTTTACAAATTTGATTATTTAAATGGAACACAATTAATTTATAAATCTTAACATTATTTCGCATAATGGTATTGAAGCAGGTTTATCCATTGCTGGATAAATGCCTCCTCCATCTCTTGCCAGTTTGCTCGATGTCGAGCTGCTCTTATCCATTGTTTTCCTGCTACTAATATGATGTCATCCTTCCAGCGGCGGACCGGTCGGCCAGGGTCTCTCTTTCCATCTCGTGGCCACCAATGCAAAACTCTTTCGCTCCATCGGTTATCGGTGTTTCTCGCGATGTGGCCCGCCCACTTCCATTTGAGTCTTGCTGCCATTGTACCTGCATCCGTGAGCTTAGTCTTGGATCTTATTTTTGAGCTTCTTATGCGATCTCTAAGTTTAAGACCCATCATACTTCGCTCTATCGCTCTTTGGAAGGATCTAAGTTTTATTTTGTTTTCAGCCCATGTTTGGCACCCGTAAAGCAGAGTTGGTAGAATGCTAGAGTCAGCGAGCTTTTTCTTGATGTTTATAGAAAAATTGCCCTTAAATATTTCTTTTAATGACCAATATTTTCTCCATGATACAGTTACTCTTCTTTCTATTTCTTTTTTTTTAGTTCTATCATCTATCAAACAAATATTCTGTCCTAAGTAGATGTAGTTTCAACGTATTCAAGTGTTTGGTTGTTAACATAAAGCGGTAGAGATTTGTCGTTTGTCATTGCTTTCGTATTTTCACAGTTCATCTTTAGTCCGCATTTCTGGCTCTCTCTATCTAAAGTTGTAATCATGTCTTGTATTTCTGTGTAACTCTCAGATAACAAAACGATATCGTCCGCGAATCTTACATTGCATAGATGTTCTCCGTTAATATTTTCATCTTTTTGAGTCCAATCCAGTTTTTTAAATAAATATTCTAGTAGAGCTATAAACAACTTCGTGTCGCCTTGACGCACACCTTTTTCTATATTGAATTTTTCTCCAGGCCTCTCCAGTTTTACCTTAGCAACACAGTCTGTGTATATATTTTTCAAAAAAGTTAAATACTTGGTGTCTACTCCCTGTTCCGCAAAGGCTTTCCAGAGCTCAATGTGTTTGATAGAGTCGAAAGCCTCGTGGTAGTCAATAAAAACTATGTATATTTTTTTGCCCTATTCCGTGTATCTCTTTAGTATTTGGGTAAGTGTAAATATATGGTCAATGGTTGAATAATGTTTTCTAAAACCAGCTTGCTCTCGAGTTTGATTTTCTTCAATAGTTCTATTGATCCGAGATGAAAGTAGCGCGGTTAATATTTTGTATATGGTTGACATTAGACTAATAGGCCTGTAGTTGTCTATATTTCATTAGTCTCCTATTTTATATAGTAAAGTAATTATATTGTACAACTTTTCCACGAAGTTGGTATTTGTGCGCTTAGTAGTACTTGGTTGTACAGGGATGTTAGTGCTGGATGTATAGCTTCTCCAAATGCTTTCAAAATATAGAAATATTTCGAATCCAAGCGGGCAACCCTACCCGCACTACATAAATAGGCGTGCTACAGGCACGCGACACACTCTTGCACTTCACTTCGCTCGCGGTGTGCGGACGGAACGGACGCCTCTTGTACGACTAGTAATTCTTTATGTTCAGTCTGAGTTATTCTTGGTCATACTTGCAGGTAGTTGGTATAAGTGGTGCTAAAGTTAGTAAGGTTGACGTAAATGAAAACTAAGAGCAATAAACGGTGTAAGCTTTCTAAGCTGGATCGTTCTTTCATTTAAATATTTTCGCCATAGGTTTTGTCTTGTAAGACTTATTATTTGATCTTCTCCAGGGTTTTTGTTGGTTTTCATTTTGTTGATAACTGCTTTGATTTCTGACGAAATTAATGGTGGTATTTCATGTGCAACAACCTGGTCTTCGCATTTTTCTTCTTGTTCCTTGATACTTTTCATGTAGAGTTCCTTGTAGAATGCGGTAGCGGTTCGTTATAGCTCGTGTCTAGAAGTTACCAACTTGCTACTTCGATTTTGTTTTAGTTCCATTATCCATTTTGTAGATGTTTCTAGTTTTTTGAAGGCCCTATTAGATGATCCGCTGATTTACAATTCTTCTTGTAGAGCTTTCAGACGTTGCTTTTTCTGTTCATTTTTTATTTTCTTGGTGATTTTTTTGAGTATAGATTTCTTAGAGGCTTTCTTTGTTTGTATATTCTTTTAAAAGCCCAAAGCCCTTCTAAAGAGCTATAAGCCCATCTCACTGTTGAGCCACGTCTAGAAGCTGTTTCCAACAGTTATCACCAACCGTCTCTCTAGTAGGTTTGACGACTTCCAGCCTCCCGAACAAGCCGGGTTTCGAAAAGGATTTACTACCATAGACCACATTCATACGCTCTGGCAGATTATACAGAAGACAGAGGAGTATAATCAGCAGTTATGTCTAGCGTTTGTGGACTTAAAAGAAAGCCTTTGATTCAGTTGAAACATGGGCAGTGCTACAGTCTCTTCAGCGGTGCCAAGTCGACTACCGTTATATCCAAATGTTAAATTGTTTGTACAGCAATGTCACTATGTCTACTCTGCTCCAGAACCACAGCACAAAACCAATCCCATTGCAAAAAGGAGTGAGACAGGGAGACGATCTCTCCGAAACTGTTTAACTCTGCCTTGAAAGATATATTTAAGCTCTAAGACTGGGACTAATTACATCACTCACCTTGGTTTGCCGATGATATAGTCATTATTGCAGAATCGCTGGAAGACCTTAGCAAGATGCTCAGGGACCTCATCACCGTTCCTGGATAGGTGGGTCTTAAATGAACATGGGTAAGACAAAAATAATGTAAATGCCTATTTCGCACCCATACCAGTTCACGTTCGAAACAATGTTATCGAGGTTGTTGATCACTATGTCTACCTAGGCCAAATGGCATATAATACAATTAGGTAAATCCAACTTTGATAAAGAGGTCAGCCGTCGAATGTAACTCGGATGAGCAGCGTTCGGGAAGCTGCGCAATATCTTCTCATCACATATACCGCAGAGCCTCAAGATGAAAGTCTTTCAGTGTGTGTTACCAGTGATGACCTACGGATCAGAGACGTGGTCTCTAACTATAGGCCTCGTTTATAAATTTAAAGTCAGGGGCTATGGAGAGAGCTATCCTCGGGGTTTCTCTACGTGATAGAGTCCGGAATACGAATATATGAGCTGGCATGATGACAATTCACTGAGAATGTGAACAGATTACATGCACAAAGAATTTCTCTATTACATGCAACACACCTATCTAGTCAGTATCTGTATTTATAGGTACAAGCACTGTGGAGTGCCTCGCTGGCATTTATCTGCACCTCTCACCTTCAGTGCGAGGAATGGTGCGATTAGCATTTCCCTGGCATTTCTTAAGGTCAGCGCGTCTGTTCCTGTTTTATTTTCCTTCGTCGACCTTCGAGACACGGCTTCGCGGCTCGCTACAGCACGTGCGTGCGATCCATACCTGCTGTGCTGCACATCGTGTGCTGCGCGTGTGAGCGCAGTGAGGACGTTAATTTAATTCTATTTTTAGGGTTTCAAAGATCGGTTTTGAAACCCTTATGGTCTCGCTCTGTCCGTCCCCGATCTTTCTTGAATATCTCAGTAACTACTGCAGCTATTAACTTGAAATTTGAAATAATGATACATTTCGTGCGCCATTACTGATTTCAAGAAAAAAATATATAAATAAATGAAAAATGAAAATGAATATTTTCAGTACAAATTTTGATGTTGAAATTTCAAAAGAGACCTAGGAAGGCAAATGGGGTATTAAATGAAAGGTATCGTTTTGTACATTTCAAAACACTTTTTGAAATTTCTGTAAAATTCATACTTTTTGAAATATTTCAAAAAAAGTCGAAAAATTGACCATACCCCCCCCCTATCTCCGAAGATTGCACACCGATCCACGTACAATGTATTAGGCGTTTGTAGATATCAATCTATATTTTACAGGAAAAATATAGAGAAGTCTGTAGTAATAATAGTTTTTGAAAAATGGTCAAAAAGGGGGGGAATTTTTTTTCAAAAGGGGGGGTACCTACCTATGTGGGGTATCAAATGAAAGGTATCATTTTGACCATTTCAAAACACTTTTTGAAATTTCTGTAAGTTTCATACTTTTTGAAATACTTCAAAAAAAGACGAAAAATTGACCATTCCCCCCCCCTAGCTCCGAAGATTGCAGACCGATCCATGTACAATGTATTAGGCGTTTGTAGACATCGATCTATATTTTACAGGAAAAATATAGAGAAGTCTGTAATAATAATAGTTTTTGAAAAATGGTCAAAAAGGGGGGGAATTTTTTTTCAAAAGGAGGGGTACCTGTCTATGTGGGGTATCAAATGAAAGGTATTGTTTTAACCATTTCAAAACACTTTTTGAAATTTCTGTAAGTTTCATACTTTTTGAAATATTTCAAAAATAGTCGAAAAATTGACCTTTCCCCCCCCCCCTATCTCCGAAGATTGCAGACCGATCCACGTACAATGTATTAGGCGTTTGTAGACATTGATCTATATTTTACAGGAAAAATATAGAGAAGTCTGTAATAATAATAGTTTTTGAAAAATGGTCAAAAAGGGGGGGAATTTTTTTTCAAAAGGGGGGGTACCTACCTATGTGGGGTATCAAATGAAAGGTATCGTTTTGACCATTTCAAAACACTTTTTGAAATTTCTGTGAGTTTCATACTTTTTGAAATATTTCAAAAAAAGACGAAAAATTGACCATTCCCCCCCCCCTAGCTCCGAAGATTGCAGAGCGATCCATGTACAATGTATTAGGCGTTTGTAGATATCAATCTATATTTTACAGGAAAAATATAGAAAAGTCTGTAATAATAATAGTTTTTGAAAAATGGTCAAAAAGGGGGGAAATTTTTTTTCAAAGGGAGGGGTACCTGCCTATGTGGGGTATCAAATGAAAGGTATCGTTTTGACCATTTCAAAACACTTTTTGAAATTTCTGTAAATTTCATACTTTTTGAAATATTTCAAAAATAGTCGAAAAATTTACCTTTCCCCCCCCCCTATCTCCGAAGATTGCAGACCGATCCACGTACAATGTATTAGGCGTTTGTAGATATCGATCTATATTTTACAGGAAAAATATAGAGAAGTCTGTAGTAATAATAGTTTTTGAAAAATGGTCAAAAAGGGGGGGAATTTTTTTTCAAAAGGGGGGGTACCTACCTATGTGGGGTATCAAATGAAAGGTATCGTTTTGACCATTTCAAAACACTTTTTGAAATTTCTGTGAGTTTCATACTTTTTGAAATATTTCAAAAAAAGACGAAAAATTGACCATTCCCCCCCCCTAGCTCCGAAGATTGCAGAGCGATCCATGTACAATGTATTAGGCGTTTGTAGATATCAATCTATATTTTACAGGAAAAATATAGAGAAGTCTGTAATAATAATAGTTTTTGAAAAATGGTCAAAAAAGAGGATTTTTTTTCAAAAAGGGGTACCTACCCATGTGGGGTATCAAATGAAAGGTATCGTTTTGACCATTTCAAAACACTTTTTGAAATTTCTGTAAGTTTCATACTTTTTAAAATATTTCAGAAAATTGATTGTCCAAATAATTGGCAAATGTTTGAAACCCTCGGCGCGCGAGTTACACTCGCACTTGGCGAATCTTGTTTTTAGTATGCGAAGCTTACGGCAAACTGAATCTAAGAGGTAATGAGTATTTGAAACAAATAAAATCTTTTAACGTATTTATAAAAATGATGCTCTGTAGTACTATACTTATAAATCTGTGATGCTCTGAATCACTATAAATATGATTGTACTATACTTATAAATCTGTGATATGATTAGATTTTCACTAAATGACAGGTCATGTCAAAAGCACAAAAAAAGGATAAGTATGGTTTCCATGATAGGTTCCGAAGAGTTCTAGGCACAGATGTACTAGGGATGCTAACGGTTCTAGGTACTGAAACTAATTTACCTGCAGTTAGTAAGTTACACTGAGCTATTCAGCCGTAAATAACACAGCCTACATGTACGCGTCCCACTTTTTTATCGTTCTCAGAAAACTCATTACAATTTTGACATGACACAAATTTGTTTACAAATTAGTTGATGTTTTTCGTTTACGAGTGGCGGCGGAGCCCTGTCCGACCTAATTTAATACATTTTTAAGGAATTCCCTCCGTCCCCTGGCTGCTGTGGGCACGCTGTCGGCGGCGGCCCGGCGGTGGTCCCGCCGTGCTGCGCAATCCCCATCGGCGTGTAATTGCGCGGCTGACATGCCACATTAATTGGATCGCTCCCGGTGGGATATCGCCGCCCCATCGATTGGCCACTCCTCGTATATTCCGACACAGCAGTCCGCTCAAGCGATATTGCTTGCTGTAAAAACCATCCATCTGAATACAGGTCACCGCTGAGGTCGACCCCAAAACTAACAGCTAATAAAACGGATTCGCCGGCGCCGCGCGGTACGGGACGACTAATCTGTGGCAATTTCTTTTATTTGCTCTAATCATAATGTTTTTATTATTTTTGTAATACATATTGTGTTAAAACTTTTGAGTATGGCTAACAGATTACTTATTTTCTAGCCAAAGAACGAGTTGAGTTTGCCTAAAGGTGTAGTCTGTGTCGATGGATTAAGAATTATAAACCACGAGCTCAACAAAATTAAAAAAAAATATTTAGAATTAGGTAGAGAAGAGGGTTTATTCCCATTTGTCACCCTGATCTGTCCCCTTAGGGGGACAAATAGGAAAAAAGGTAAAAAGTTAGTCACAGATAGAACTTTTTAAATAAAAAATAGTTTTATCTGTCCCCCTGTTAGTCACAAAGGGACAGACAGAACTTTTTTAATTAAAAATAGTTCTATCTGTCCCCCTATATGCAACGATGAGACAGATAGAACTTTTTCAATAAATAATAGCTCCAAATTTATACGCAGACATCGGTAGATCAACTATCGAATGCCATCTGTGCAATAAATGAAGACCTCAACCGTATCCTAGACTGGAGCAACAGCTTTGGTCTTAAAGTTAACCCTGCAAAAACTCAAGTCATTACAGTAGGAAGCTCACGAATGATAGCTCGAGTAGACTGGAGTAGTCTTCCAACCGTGATCTTTGATGGGATTCTTGTTGAGCAAAGTCTAACGGTGAAAAATTTAGGTGTCCTCATTGACAGGAATCTGTCGTGGGGACCTCAGATCTCTGAAATCAGCCGTAAGATGTTTGCTTCAGCTGGTTCCCTTCGAAGACTACGCAACTTTCTCCCGATCGCCACTAAAATTTCTCTTGCACAATCTCTTCTCTTTCCAGTTCTAGATTACGCTGATTCTTCCTTTCTTGAGTTAACGGAACAACAACTTGACAAACTTGAGCGCCTGCAGAATGTCGGGATAAGGTTTATATTTGGCTTGCGCAAATATGATCATGTCTCCGAATATCGCAGGAAGCTCAAGTGGTTACCTTTACGGCTTCGCCGCAATAGTCACATCCTATCTCTTCTCTACAATGTCTTGTTTTTCTCTTCTGCACCCCCTTATCTCAAGGAACGTTTCACTTTTCTTCATCATTCGCACGCTCTTTCTCTGCGCTCTTCTGAAACTCTTATGCTTCAAGTCCCTGCTCACTCTACTTCCTTCTACGACAATTCATTTACTGTCCGTGCTGTACAACTTTGGAACGCATTGCCAGTTACAATAAGGCGTGCAAAGTCTCTGCCAATATTCAAGAGTATGGTAAAGGAACACTATTTGTCCTGCTGTCACTAACCACACCCTTTTTTCCATAAAAATGTAGATAATATGTATTTGTGTATATATATATAAGTATGTTTATGTATTGTTATTTGTTCTATTATTATATTTATTTATTTCAGTAGTTTTGAAATTCGAGTTGGTAGGTTATTATGTACTAATATTTCATAAAATAATATTGTGAGTCAATTTTGAATTACGTAGTTAGCTTCTTAATTATGCACACAGATCCCCGTTCAATCCAACAATCCTATCCATCCACGGTTGTCTGGTAGAGATCGCTCTTGAGCGATAAGACCGCCAATTGTTACATATTTGTTTTTTTTTACTTCTTTTATTTTTGTTTTTTATGTTATTATGTGTGCAATAAAGCATTTTCTATCTATCTAATAGTTCTATTGGTCCCCCTTTTTCCTAACGTGGCAGAAAAAGTGAACAAGAACTTAATCAAAACATTAGTATCCCTTTCGTCCCACCATTACGTTAAGGCACTTCGGCACCATTAAGTACGTCCAAGTGATAGAAAATGTCAAAAATTAAAGGCGATGTCAAAAATGACAGGAAATGTCAAAAAAGACGAAATATTTAAACACACAAAACCTATCCATTTCCAATGTAAGCTGTCAAAATAATTGTAAGTCGCTTCAGAACGACAGTTAATGTAATTAATGACAGACCTAACCTGTTAGTCATGGTTCTAAAGTCTAAATAAGAACTAAATATATGTTTTAATGACAGCTGTCAAAATGACAGAAAATGTCACTCTTGACAATACCTACGGAATACAGAAAATGAAAAAAATAACAGAATAGACATAAATGGTCAATTGTGTAACTTAAGTAGTAGCAACATGATATTTCCTGTCATTATTGTCTATGTTTCTCTCCATTCCCTTAACCAACTCTATGACAAAAATCGATTCGATCGACCGCCTAGTTAGGGCGTGAAGGAAGGACAAATAAACACACTTTCGTATTTTTATTATTACTAGCTATTACCCGCGGTTTCACTTGCGTTAAATTAGATTTTAACAGTTCTAGGGGGATTATTCCTATAAATCAAGGATAAAAAAGGATAAAAGTGTGTTACTCACTACTCCATTCTTTCAACTAATTCTATGTCAAAAATCAAGTCGATTGGTTGCTTAGTTAGGTCGTGAAGGAAGGACAAATAAATAAACACACTTTCGCATTTATAAATTAGTAAGGATTACAATACTAGCTGTAACCGCGACTTCGTTGGCGATTGCCGTACCTGCAAACTAATTATACACATTTAACCACAGTTTCTTTCAAACTCAATAACTTTATTTCTTTAGGCTTACAAAATAAGCACTTAGACAAGTCAAATTTAATACTATAAACACAGGTTTATAAATAGTCATTATTATCAAATAAGAAATATGATGTAATTGATTTTTTTTTCATATTAAGAAACGATAATCATAAAAACAAATCATTTTGCCAAAAAAAATCAGTCATTCTTAGGTCTGACGGTGAGTGACTTACAATTATTTTGACAGCTGTCATTGAAAATGTATTGCATGTATTGACATTTCCTGTCATATTTGACATTTTCCATCATTTTTGACATTTCCTGACATTATTGACATCTCCTTTCATTTTTCACATTTGCTGTCACTTTGACATACTTAATGGTGCCGACGTGCGTAAACGTAATGGTGGGAGAAAATGGAATACTAATATTTTAAATATAGGCTGTTGATGATGATGATGAATATTTTAAATTATTTGTAATATTAATATCCCGTTCGTCGATATAATGTTAATTCAGCCTACTAAAATCCCATTCGTCCCACTAGTCCGACGAGACTGGTGGGGTGAACGGGATTTCACGAGAATTGAACCTGTTACAGTTATATTTTATTATATTATAAGTATAAATAATAATTATCCTGAATTATCCCCATCACTAACAGGGAGACAGATAGAACATTTTCAGTCAATTACAGTTTAATCTCTGCGAAGGTTGAAAAAAGGGAGACATATAAAACTTTTATGTATTGAAACAGTTTTATCTGTCCCACCGTTGCCAAAAGGGGGACAGATAGAACTTTTTAATTTAAAAAAGTCCCCCTGTTAGTCACGAGGGGACAGATAGAACTTTTTCAGTTAAAAAAAGTTCTATGTGTCCCCCTATTTGCAACGGTGGGACAGATAGAACTTTTTTTCCCATTTGTCCTCCCAAGGGGGACAGATCAGGGTGACAAATGGGAATAAACCGAGAAGAGTGCAGCGCGGGTCTATCGCAGATATTCATTCATATTCATATATTTATTCGCCGTGTAGGAGCACAAGGCACACTTGGTTACGTCTGTTTACATTTAAGTATTTATAATAAGGATATATTATGACTAACAAGAATATTTAAAATTTACTAACATAAACATCAAGTTAAAATTATACCTATGTCTGCTGTAAATGGGCATTGTCCAAATGATCTGGTGTCTCTGTCACGCGCGGAGGCGGCGCGGCGCAGCTCTCAATAAGGATTATGTCACTTCCATTAGCATGAGACGGTTAACTTCAAACTGATTTCGCTTATCAACTTAATCGAAGTTGAATTACTCACAAAGTGTAAGTGTGAATGAAGTGTAATGTGAAGCCGCGCCTGGAGGCCACCGCGGGCGGTGCGGCGCTGGCGCTCGGAGCGCGCTGTCATCGTCTGAGTACAAAGTGTAAGTGTGAATGAAGTGTAATGTGAAGGGAGGCTACCGCGGGCGGTGCGGCGCTGGCGCTCGGAGCGCGCTGTCATCGTCTGTGTACAAAGTGTAAGTGTGTATGAAGTGTAATGTGAAGCCGCGCCTGGAGGCCACCGCGGGCGGTGCGGCGCTGGCGCTCGGAGCGCGCTGTCATCGTCTGAGTACAAAGAGAATTGCAGTTTAATAATTAAAAACAATTCACAGAGCTGTCATTGAAGTTAATTACGTGTTTTTGAAACAATATTGACTTGACTTCCGAGCAGTAACAAAACGCGCGACAACATTAAATGAAACGAGCTACCTAACTTATCAGTTGAGTTTTGCATCATACTACGAAGTTATGTTATGTTATAATGTATGTGGGTCCGCAAGGCGCCGCCTGCGCCGGCCCCGGGCGCCGCCCGCGCCGGCCCCGGGCGCCGCCCGCGCCGGCCCCGGGCGCCGCCCGCGCCGGCCCCGGGCGGCACCTCGGCACAACTCCGTATCCCAAAAATATTCATGAACTGTCAATAATTGAAATTTATAGAAGCCATTGCATTTTTAACGAGCGGCCCATCGCATCGTTCGGGGAGTATTAGAGCTAAAGTTAGATTGAACGTCTCTATGTCCGATGTAAAACCCAATTGGGCTTTGATGCTTTAAACGGAACCAGCCGAAATAGCCGGCGCGGCAACCTTTACGGGGGCGCCGTACGCGGTGGTTTCGCCCTTGTGTCTGAGGGCGCAGGGGCGAGAATGGCGTGGCGTCAGCTTGTTTCGGTTCTGTTAGCAATCACCTGCGATGTATTGAGCTGATTAATGGCGATCTGTTTCGGAACTCTCGCGATATTGTTGCGCGTCCGATCTAATTAATCGGACCCCTCATCGCGAGCCCCGGAGCCCCGGACACAGGCACTTGCTACTACATTACTAACATGTACTTGATGTTATTATAATTGTTGCGAATACTTAGTCACATTTATAAATTAACTATTTTGATAAAAGTAATTAAGTAACTGATTGTGGTTGTATTCGTGGCACACCAATGATCTGCACAAACTCTGGCGCATACAATGGCTTCATACCCGTTATTCTATGGAATCGTTTCACTTCGAGTGTGACGAGAAAATCTCATTTCATTTATTTCAAAAAAACAAAATACATTGTGTGCGGAAAACTTAAATCTTAAACTCCTGGGTACCTTTACCTACCTATTACCTATACCTACCTATACCTACCTATACCTACCTATACCTACCTATACCTACCTATACCTACCTATACCTACCTATACCTACCTATACCTACCTATACCTACCTATACCTACCTATACCTACCTATACCTACCTATACCTACCTATACCTACCTATACCTACCTATACCTACCTATACCTACCTATACCTACCTATACCTACCTATACCTACCTATACCTACCTATACCTACCTATACCTACCTATACCTACCTATACCTACCTATACCTACCTATACCTACCTATACCTACCTATACCTACCTATACCTACCTATACCTACCTATACCTACCTATACCTACCTATACCTACCTATACAATACACTTATTGGACAATAATCAAGTCGTTAACATAAACAATTCAATGAAGTGAACACAAATAACACCGTAGTAAAAACATTTTTAATACTAGCTAATTAAAATAATATAATATATAAATAACCTTTGATAAAATAAATGAAAACATGCTGCAAATTATATCATTATTTGGATACAATGACAATTTGGATATTAAAATGAAAGTTAAAATGTTAGCCCAAATTATTATAATAAATTTAATTCCAAATATTACAATGTCAGCTCGAATATTATAATGTCAACTAGAGAATAAATACCGACGTCAATTTTAAATTATAATTTATATATGTCGTAGAGACACTTCTCCAGAAGATTCTTTTCTAATTTGTTTCTTGGAAGTGGTCTTAGATGTAAAACTTCTTTGAAATCTGAAGGCAGTATATAAGGACAATCAAAACTTACCTTCATATAATATTCCACACTGATTTCACTTCTCTACTTCGCTTGTTAGTCCTAAAATTTAAAATAACATATTTTATACATACAGTATTTTAAATTCGAAAGAATCGAAATCACATGTGATTTCGACTGATAACAGATGGAATCAAATTGATTATTTCTTTGTCAATCTGTCCCATTTACATATTATTAAATAAATTTTAGCTTAGTGGCATTTTCAATTAAATAAGCCAAGTTCATCTTCAGTTAAATTAGCTAAACAAGTATTCCAGAAATTTCGCGCTGATTGATACCAACTTTTGCGTGTCTCCGGTACGCGCAACGCAAAGTTACTACCCACCAACGCAGCTACCAACGCATTCTACCATGGAGGACTTCGGCACGCGCAACGCAAAGTTACTACCCACCAACGCAGCTACCAACGCATTCTACCATGGAGGACTTCGGCACGCGCAACGCAAAGTTACTACCCACCAACGCAGCTAACAACGCATTCTACCATGGAGGACTTCGGCACGCGCAACGCAAAGTTACTACCCACCAACGCAGCTACCAACACATTCTACCATGGAGGACTTCGGCACGCGCAACGCAAAGTTACTACCCACCAACGCAGCTACCAACACATTCTACCATGGAGGACTTCGGCACGCGCAACGCAAAGTTACTACCCACCAACGCAGCTACCAACACATTCTACCATGGAGGACTTCGGCACGCGCAACGCAAAGTTACTACCCACCAACGCAGCTAACAACGCATTCTACCATGGAGGACTTCGGCACGCGCAACGCAAAGTTACTACCCACCAACGCAGCTACCAACACATTCTACCATGGAGGACTTCGGCACGCGCAACGCAAAGTTACTACCCACCAACGCAGCTACCAACACATTCTACCATGGAGGACTTCGGCACGCGCAACGCAAAGTTACTACCCACCAACGCAGCTACCAACACATTCTACCATGGAGGACTTCGGCACGCGCAACGCAAAGTTACTACCCACCAACGCAGCTACCAACGCATTCTACCATGGAGGACTTCGGCACGCGCAACGCAAAGTTACTACCCACCAACGCAGCTACCAACACATTCTACCATGGAGGACTTCGGCACGCGCAACGCAAAGTTACTACCCACCAACGCAGCTACCAACACATTCTACCATGGAGGACTTCGGCACGCGCAACGCAAAGTTACTACCCACCAACGCAGCTACCAACGCATTCTACCATGGAGGACTTCGGCACGCGCAACGCAAAGTTACTACCCACCAACGCAGCTACCAACACATTCTACCATGGAGGACTTCGGCACGCGCAACGCAAAGTTACTACCCACCAACGCAGCTACCAACGCATTCTACCATGGAGGACTTCGGCACGCGCAACGCAAAGTTACTACCCACCAACGCAGCTACCAACACATTCTACCATGGAGGACTTCGGCACGCGCAACGCAAAGTTACTACCCACCAACGCAGCTACCAACACATTCTACCATGGAGGACTTCGGCACGCGCAACGCAAAGTTACTACCCACCAACGCAGCTACCAACGCATTCTACCATGGAGGACTTCGGCACGCGCAACGCAAAGTTACTACCCACCAACGCAGCTACCAACACATTCTACCATGGAGGACTTCGGCACGCGCAACGCAAAGTTACTACCCACCAACGCAGCTACCAACGCATTCTACCATGGAGGACTTCGGCACGCGCAACGCAAAGTTACTACCCACCAACGCAGCTACCAACACATTCTACCATGGAGGACTTCGGCACGCGCAACGCAAAGTTACTACCCACCAACGCAGCTACCAACACATTCTACCATGGAGGACTTCGGCACGCGCAACGCAAAGTTACTACCCACCAACGCAGCTACCAACACATTCTACCATGGAGGACTTCGGCACGCGCAACGCAAAGTTACTACCCACCAACGCAGCTACCAACACATTCTACCATGGAGGACTTCGGCACGCGCAACGCAAAGTTACTACCCACCAACGCAGCTACCAACACATTCTACCATGGAGGACTTCGGCACGCGCAACGCAAAGTTACTACCCACCAACGCAGCTACCAACACATTCTACCATGGAGGACTTCGGCACGCGCAACGCAAAGTTACTACCCACCAACGCAGCTACCAACGCATTCTACCATGGAGGACTTCGGCACGCGCAACGCAAAGTTACTACCCACCAACGCAGCTACCAACACATTCTACCATGGAGGACTTCGGCACGCGCAACGCAAAGTTACTACCCACCAACGCAGCTACCAACACATTCTACCATGGAGGACTTCGGCACGCGCAACGCAAAGTTACTACCCACCAACGCAGCTACCAACACATTCTACCATGGAGGACTTCGGCACGCGCAACGCAAAGTTACTACCCACCAACGCAGCTACCAACACATTCTACCATGGAGGACTTCGGCACGCGCAACGCAAAGTTACTACCCACCAACGCAGCTACCAACACATTCTACCATGGAGGACTTCGGCACGCGCAACGCAAAGTTACTACCCACCAACGCAGCTACCAACACATTCTACCATGGAGGACTTCGGCACGCGCAACGCAAAGTTACTACCCACCAACGCAGCTACCAACACATTCTACCATGGAGGACTTCGGCACGCGCAACGCAAAGTTACTACCCACCAACGCAGCTACCAACGCATTCTACCATGGAGGACTTCGGCACGCGCAACGCAAAGTTACTACCCACCAACGCAGCTACCAACGCATTCTACCATGGAGGACTTCGGCACGCGCAACGCAAAGTTACTACCCACCAACGCAGCTACCAACACATTCTACCATGGAGGACTTCGGCACGCGCAACGCAAAGTTACTACCCACCAACGCAGCTACCAACACATTCTACCATGGAGGACTTCGGCACGCGCAACGCAAAGTTACTACCCACCAACGCAGCTACCAACACATTATACCATGGAGGACTTCGGCACGCGCAACGCAAAGTTACTACCCACCAACGCAGCTACCAACGCATTCTACCATGGAGGACTTCGGCACGCGCAACGCAAAGTTACTACCCACCAACGCAGCTACCAACACATTCTACCATGGAGGACTTCGGCACGCGCAACGCAAAGTTACTACCCACCAACGCAGCTACCAACACATTCTACCATGGAGGACTTCGGCACGCGCAACGCAAAGTTACTACCCACCAACGCAGCTACCAACACATTCTACCATGGAGGACTTCGGCACGCGCAACGCAAAGTTACTACCCACCAACGCAGCTACCAACACATTCTACCATGGAGGACTTCGGCACGCGCAACGCAAAGTTACTACCCACCAACGCAGCTACCAACACATTCTACCATGGAGGACTTCGGCACGCGCAACGCAAAGTTACTACCCACCAACGCAGCTACCAACGCATTCTACCATGGAGGACTTCGGCACGCGCAACGCAAAGTTACTACCCACCAACGCAGCTACCAACACATTCTACCATGGAGGACTTCGGCACGCGCAACGCAAAGTTACTACCCACCAACGCAGCTACCAACACATTCTACCAAGGAGGACTTCGGCACGCGCAACGCAAAGTTACTACCCACCAACGCAGCTACCAACACATTCTACCATGGAGGACTTCGGCACGCGCAACGCAAAGTTACTACCCACCAACGCAGCTACCAACACATTCTACCATGGAGGACTTCGGCACGCGCAACGCAAAGTTACTACCCACCAACGCAGCTACCAACACATTCTACCATGGAGGACTTCGGCACGCGCAACGCAAAGTTACTACCCACCAACGCAGCTACCAACACATTCTACCATGGAGGACTTCGGCACGCGCAACGCAAAGTTACTACCCACCAACGCAGCTACCAACGCATTCTACCATGGAGGACTTCGGCACGCGCAACGCAAAGTTACTACCCACCAACGCAGCTACCAACACATTCTACCATGGAGGACTTCGGCACGCGCAACGCAAAGTTACTACCCACCAACGCAGCTACCAACACATTCTACCATGGAAGACTTCGGCACGCGCAACGCAAAGTTACTACCCACCAACGCAGCTACCAACACATTCTACCATGGAGGACTTCGGCACGCGCAACGCAAAGTTACTACCCACCAACACAGCTACCAACACATTCTACCATGGAGGACTTCGGCACGCGCAACGCAAAGTTACTACCCACCAACGCAGCTACCAACACATTCTACCATGGAGGACTTCGGCACGCGCAACGCAAAGTTACTACCCACCAACGCAGCTACCAACACATTCTACCATGGAGGACTTCGGCACGCGCAACGCAAAGTTACTACCCACCAACGCAGCTACCAACACATTCTACCATGGAGGACTTCGGCACGCGCAACGCAAAGTTACTACCCACCAACGCAGCTACCAACGCATTCTACCATGGAGGACTTCGGCACGCGCAACGCAAAGTTACTACCCACCAACGCAGCTACCAACGCATTCTACCATGGAGGACTTCGGCACGCGCAACGCAAAGTTACTACCCACCAACGCAGCTACCAACACATTCTACCATGGAGGACTTCGGCACGCGCAACGCAAAGTTACTACCCACCAACGCAGCTACCAACACATTCTACCATGGAGGACTTCGGCACGCGCAACGCAAAGTTACTACCCACCAACGCAGCTACCAACACATTCTACCATGGAGGACTTCGGCACGCGCAACGCAAAGTTACTACCCACCAACGCAGCTACCAACGCATTCTACCATGGAGGACTTCGGCACGCGCAACGCAAAGTTACTACCCACCAACGCAGCTACCAACACATTCTACCATGGAGGACTTCGGCACGCGCAACGCAAAGTTACTACCCACCAACGCAGCTACCAACACATTCTACCATGGAGGACTTCGGCACGCGCAACGCAAAGTTACTACCCACCAACGCAGCTACCAACACATTCTACCATGGAGGACTTCGGCACGCGCAACGCAAAGTTACTACCCACCAACGCAGCTACCAACGCATTCTACCATGGAGGAAGAATCTCCGTACAAAATATCCAACAACGACCAAGAAGACGCTTTCAGTTCCGTTCAATCAATCAATCAATCAATCAAAATAATTTATTTGCGAAAGTGTGGTACACAATGTATGTTACCTACACAATGTATGTTACCTACACAATGTATGTTACCTACACAATGTATGTTACCTACACAATGTATGTTACCTACACAATGTTCTTAAAATTATTCAAATTCTCATACTTTTACTTATGTTTAACATGCAAATACAAAAATTTTAGAACAATATTCGATAAAAAAAAAAGAATTCAAATGAAATGTATGATCTTTTTCAATGTAGCACCAAAAAGGAGAATGGAGTCCGGTTATGCAAGAGGACGAATGGCTGATAATTTCATTACTGGCTGATAATTTCAAACAAAACTTTAATAAACCTTACTTTTGAACTCTACACCTCATGAACAAATTTTACGCCCGCTAAGCGACGCTATATTGACACACTATTTGAGCAAGAGAAGTGAAAAAGTTT
This sequence comes from Eupithecia vulgata, assembly GCA_946478455.1. Lineage (NCBI taxonomy): Eukaryota > Metazoa > Arthropoda > Insecta > Lepidoptera > Geometridae > Eupithecia > Eupithecia vulgata. The sequence goes on along the minus strand of OX297862.1, from coordinate 384,974 downwards.
ATTTGATTTTAGGCTTAGAACTACATCTTTGCAAAATTTAAACTTGATTAATTTAATATTAATTTAATTTATATACCTAATACAATTTTTATTCAGAAAGAAAATAACAATCAAATAATAAATTTAAATTAAAACAAGTATATACAATAGAAACAATTAAGCTATCTGCAAACTGTTGTAAACAATCTACAGGTAATTAAATTTATTTATTATTATTTAATTCAGTCGGTTTGAAGAGGTGACGATCATCCATAGAACTAACTTTCGCGTTTATAATATAAGTGGGATTCAATGAGTCCCAGTGAGTATCCTAGCGCCCTGGCGTCAGCTTGCCGGATCCATCATCAGCCAGCAGTAGTTCGCAGTGTTTCTGTAAGGTGTGTCGTTTGCAGTGCCCCCCGAGAGGCCGGTGGTGGTGGACCGCTGGGGACGTGTCATCAACAGCACGACGCTGGGGCCGCACGAGGAGGGTGACGACGTCCTGCTCACCTGCAGGGTCCTCGGTGGTGAGTACAAGCGACAATCCAATATAACGATCACAAGTTTTCAGAAATACAAGAACCCCTTTGCCTGATCAATCCATCTCCAGCACAAACTTTACAAAATATCAAAAAAGCTAGAAGAAATAGCGAAGTTAATAACACTTACCTACTAATCTCCGTATGATGTCGAGGAGAACAAGACAAGGTTGTCTACGTTTGGGTTTGTGCGTGCCACTAGCTCCGTTATTGTACAAGATTACTTGAGTGAATTAATGGACTCTAATAAATTGATTTAGTCAATTAGAATCCCGTCTAATCCCGCGGATGTCTCGTGATTCGCTTTGAGTTTGTCGCGGCACGTCCCGACTGTTTGCGTCCTATGATTGACAAGTGTCGGGTGATTAGCGACGCTAATTAATGTACAGCTCGTAAGGAACGTAACGAACACGCGCCGAGGATCGACGAACAAGCGAATCACGTTATTGACGACACGTTGTCACGCAATATTGTAGTTTTAAGTTAAAAGTTACTGGTGAACATAGATCATTATAAAATACCGGAAAAGAAAGCATAGCCTTCGATAACCAATATTCATATATTTATTCGCCGTGTAGGAGCACAAGGCACACTTGGTTACGTCTGTTTACATTTAAGTATTTATAATAAGGATATATTATGACTAACAAGAATATTTAAAATTTACTAACATAAACATCAAGTTAAAATTATACCTATCAAATTTTTTCAAATTTAAGTTGTTTCGAACACAAGGACATAGAGAGTGTGTTATAGATACATGTAAGCTGTATATCTGCTGTAAATGGGCATCGTCAAAATAAATAAAATTGACTACTTAATTTTGCAACAATAATAAACTATTATAACCATGTATAGCATTAAGTTTACAAAAACCTGTCAAATCAAAACAAATACAAAAATGTACATTTAGAAATGGTCAAATTCTTTATATAAAACATTGACATCGCAATAAAGTAATATTTTTGATTTCGGTCGCTTCGGTATGTAGACTAAAGTAAAAAAGCGACGAAGAAACCTTTAGTCTGTTAGCTGTCATTTTTCGAGTTGGAGCAAAACCCGTCCCAAGCTTTTTTATCTTCTAGAGATAGATAATCTGATATTTTGTAGTAAGCCTTTTTGCACAGAAAGGTTTTGACAATAGGGGTGTTAACAATTTTTCGGAATTGCTTTTATTTTGAAGATGGACTCTTGTTTAGCATAAAAAAAATATTTTCTTTAAAAATATTACTATTTTCGATAAGAAAATGTACAAAAATAGAGTAATTTTAAACTTTTCCGCTAAAACACTACCAACTGTCACGTAACTGAAATGACGTCACTAACCGCAAAACATTGGTCGCGATTCATGACATGACTGCATGTTGTAAGTATGTTCATTGTTCGATTAGGACATGTGATTTCTTAATTTTACTTGAATACCTACAAACAATCAAAATGAACACAAAGTATTACAAAACCTGTGCAGTGCCCCCTGTGTAAAATTACAACAATTACTACACCGGAAAAAATGTTTATTGATGTGCCAAAAGATAAGCAAATGTTACGAATTTATTGTTTTAGCACATAACCTAACTTTGTAAACAGTGATTTAAACGATGTTCTAAACACTATAAATTATATATAAAAAGCAGAAAATCATCTATTACACATGTACTTGACTGTTATTTATGTATTCGTAGATAGATAAATGGTATTAAACGTAAAAGTGTACCTACAGATGATAGATGTTTTCACGTTCCTGAATTCTGAACCACAAAAGTCTTCGTTTCTTGCAAAAAAGTTTGCCACCATCAACAAATCTACTTTTGGTAAGTTGGAACTATTCCCTTTAGTGAATCCGGATTCCATCATGTATTAATATTATGTAATTCACAGACTAATTCGTCGTTATGAGAAAATGCAGAGAAGTAAACAAACAGTGCGACAGCTTGTTTTGCGGTTAGTGACGTCATTAACTTATAATGGCGTTTGCAGTCACTTGACAACAGATTATAAATATAGCATTTAAAATCATTTTTAATAAATTTAATAAGTTATATTATATTATAAAATGTGATTTTCGATATTCTAATAACACAAATGATCATAAAATTAACATTAAACTTTAATTTGTGATTATGGTTAACATCCCTATTGTTTGAATTTATTTATTGATAGATTTTGCAACTCACTAAGAGTCTTGTTGTAAAAGCGTATACATTAGCCTTTAAAAGATACATTAATTTTGAAAAGCCTAGTTGTGGGCACAGCGAGTTTATGTTTATTTCTAGTATTTATATTATGTATTCTATTTCTAGGGAAGCTTTTGATATTTTTATGAGTGTACGACAAGTTTTCATAAATATATTGACAGTGAACTGTCATTATGTTAATTTCTTTGAATTTATCACGCAGGGATTCTCTGAGACCCATATTATAGATTGCACGAACAGCCCTCTTCTGCAGCACAAATACGGTGTTAATATCTGCAGCGATCCCCCACAGCATTATACCATAAGACATAATACTGTGGAAGTAGCTGAAATAAACAAGTCTGGATGTATCCACGTCTGTAATATGACGGATTTTTTTGACTGCATACGCTGCAGAACTAAGTCTCTTCGATAGCTTATCTATGTGTGGGCCCATTGAAGTTTATTATCTAAGGTGATTCCTAAGAATACGGTGCTTTGTACAATTTCTATCCTCGAAGTTTGTGTTTTGTCGTTTCATTTTAAAAACAAGATCCATCAAGTGCAAGTGTAACTCGCGCGCCGAGGGTTTCGAACATTTGCCAATTATTTGGACAATAATTTTTACGACTTTTTTCGAATAGCAATATTTTGAAAAGTATGAAACCTACAAAATTTTCAAAAACCGTTTTAAAATTTACAAAACAATGCCTTTCATTTAGTACCCCAATCAAGAAAGTTACGCCTTACGAAAAAAATCACCCCTTTTCGACCATTTTCAAAATTACTTTTTTTTTAATTGGTCATTTTAACAGACTTCTATATTTTTCCTATATTTTTCCTTCCAAAAACTGATTTGAAATGGTCAAAACGATACCTTTCATTTGATACCCCATTTGCCTCCCTAAGTCTCTTTTGAAATTTCAACATCAAAATTTGTACTGAAATATAAATAAATGAAAATGAAATATTCATTTTCATTTATTTATATATATTTTTTCTTGAAATCAGTAATGGCGCACGAAATGTATCGTTATTTTAAATTTCAAGTTAATAGCTGCAGTAGTTACTGATATATTCAAGAAAGAGCGGGGACGGACAGAGCGAGACCATAAGGGTTTCGAAGCCGATCTCGAAACCGTAATTATGGAAGTATCATCAGCAAACAGTACAATCTTGTGATTATTCTTTACAAGATGAGGTAAGATTTAATTTAGTCTTTATAATCATAACTAGAATGATCAAACTTAACAAGAAATAAATAATAAATACTATAATCTATGCGTGAGTGTAGAGATGTTCTACGCTGTAGACTTGTAACAGGACTACGGCGTAGCAGGTCTACGGCGTAGCAGGTCTACGGCGTAGCAGGTTCCCTGCCCCGAGCCGTTCCGGCCGGACGGCAAACTTTTGATCGGCTATTAACTTTCGCAGACAAGGCACTTTTCCGTTGCAATTTATTGCAATCGTCTAGAGAATTATTGTTTTTGTGTTTCTGTACGAAAAAATACCGATAAAAAATTATGAATAATTTCTTATTCTTATCGGTATTCAGGGGTCAGTGCACATTTATTTACAATTGAAAATTTGGGGGCCAAACTATTGAATTTACCACTGATATTGTTTTTGTCTACACAAGAGTCCGAAATAAACAGCTCGCATTTCGCATCGATAAATTTAAACCATTTTTTATCATCTTTGATGGTTTTAGGTCATCAAAAACGGTGTACACTTCTCCACCCCAAGTTCCGTCATCCAAATACCAAACATTGAGCTTGGTTTTGAGATGATGAATTATTGGATGGATGCTGGCAAGGCTAAATTTGGTCGGACCAAGAGGGTCGCTGTGCTGACACCCAACAGCGGCGGATGAAATGACATTGAGCTTGTAAATTAATTTTGACGGCGAACCATAGCGTTGCCAGAGAAAAGGGGAAAATTCTGGAATTTTGTCTTTAATTTCTTTGAGCAAGGCGCCCCTGTCTTTGGAATTGAAGGTATTTTTGACGTCTTCAGAATTACTTTCCCATAATTTTGGTCCAAAAATGTACGAAGGGATTGTGATGCGGCCCCACATCCGCCTCGCGAGCCAAACACTAGCTACATTGGTTGGAAATAGTTGCCAAGGAGTCGGCTTCTTTCCGACAGCAGACTTTAGCCGCAAGGCGGCGGTAAGTGGTGCCCACGGTTATGGGTCTAATGGCGCCATCCTTTTTTTTAGAGCGCAAAGATTCGCACCGTACAGGAGTTCTTTGATCTCGCTGTTGACTCGGCCAGACAACATCAGGTTGTTTAGAGAGGTCAAGACATCCTCTAGAAGGACTCCACCTGCATAGCCAGAAGTAGATCTTTTAGATGCTGTGGAGACACATCATCCAGGCCGCCGGCAGAGCCACTCTGAATAGACATGACCGCGTTCCGTTCAGGACATCCTGAAGTCATTTAAAACGGGATATTTACCATGATTCGATTTTTGAGTTTTCCAATATTTCGGCACAGTTTCATGCGCCATGATCGATCACGGAAGAACTAAAGTCACTGCGAGTTGGTTTTTATTGACAGATATATCGATCTACCTTCATTCTTTGTCTTTTGCTACGAAAGTTACCACTACCACCGGTTTCATTTACGAACGTAATTCGATCACGACACACAACACTAACGGTATCTGCACACGGCTTGGTTGGTTCACCACTACTTCGATTTTTACACATTCTCACCACAGGGTTCCAGGTTCCCGATAATTGGAAACCTTCTTCTCGGTTGAAGTTTCTGTGTTTGGTAATCTCAATGGCTTCCTGTACCAGTCTTGGTATGTAATGACGCTCTGTTGAAATTACTTGTGGATTGTGTAGCTCGATCCAGTGGTTTGGGCCAGACTCGAGAAGATGCTCCGCGATGGCAGACTTCTCAGTTGCCAGATTCTTAACCGCTCGTATGTGCTCCTTGACTCTGCAGGCAATAGTGCGCTTTGTTTGGCCTATATGTATAAGCGCTTCCACAGCTGCAGTCGATCTTGTACACCCCTGGTTTCTCAAGTGGGAAGGTGTCTTTAGGCGTGCGCAGGTAGTGTACGATCTTTTTTAGCGGCGAGAACACGGTTTTGATGGAGGATTTTTGCAGGATGTTCGCAACTTTATCCGTCACACCTTTTATGTAAGGCAAGAATGCTGGTTTGCGTTCCACCATACTCCTGTGCAGTTTATGGCCAGTGCCGTAACGAGATGGCAAAGAACGTAACTTATAGCCGTTCTTATTTAAAACATTTCTGACGTGGACCAACTCACCCTGTAAGCTTCTATCATCGCATAGGTCGTAAGCGCGGTTAGTGAGAGATGTTACCACCGAGTTAAGCTGGCGAGGGTGGTGATGTAAATCGGCATGGAGGTACCGGTCTGTGTGTGTGGGCTTCCTGTAGACAGAGTGGCCTACGCTTCCATCATCTCCGACCTGTACTAACACGTCCAGAAATGCCAAACGGCGATCATTCTCCATTTCGTAAGTGAATTTCATCTTACTATGTACTCCATTAAGATGAGACAGTAGAAGTTCAATCTCCTGTGTCCTTCCTTTTACAATACAGTAAACGTCATCTACATACCTCTTCCACAACTTCACTTGTACAGGGGCAGACGAGATGGCCACACTCGCGAAATACTCCATCCAAATGTTGGCTACTACGGGGGCGACTGGACTTCCCATTGCTACGCCGTCAATTTGAAGATAGTATTGCCCTCTGTATATGAAGAAGTTTGTGGAGAGAATATGATGTAGAAGCTTGGCGTACTCTGCAGGAATACCGTTTTCCTGTATTCTCAACGCGATAACCTTCATACAGTCTTCTAGAGGGACTTTCGTAAAAAGTGATTCTACGTCAAAGCTGACCATCACATCAGTATCATCTACCTCTATCTGCTCCAATATCTGTATAAAATGTCGCGAGTCTTTTACAAAGGATATTGTTCGTCCCACTGTTGGTTGCAACACTGCTGCTACATGCTTCGCCAACTCATAGGTAGGTGAGTCTATCTGACTCACAATCGGTCTCAGCGGAGCATTCTGCTTGTGCACCTTAGGGAGGCCATACAGCTTAGGCGGCTGGATGATCTTAGGCCGTAAAAGAAACTTGGTCACCTCTTCTCCAAGGGCGTGTTGACAATCTTTAATCAACTTCTGGGTACTGCGATGCGTTCGTGCAGTTGGGTTGTAGTTGACGGGCAATAAAATAAAATAAAAACCAACTCGCAGTGACTTTAGTTCTTCCGTGATCATGGCGCATGAAACTGTGCCGAAATATTGGAAAACTCAAAAATCGAATCATGGTAAATATCCCGTTTTAAATGACTTTAATGTTAATAACCATGATAGTTTTAAAAGTTTTATCAGGACATCCTGGCTGGTCGTGCCCGCAGCGACATCACTCTCTTGCGGTGGACTGTCTGAGCTCTTATTTTGTAAGCTTAAAAAAATAAACGTTATTGAATTATGAATTAATATTATGATTTGTATTGTTTTCATTAATTAGTTGTTTGAAAAAGAGTATCATATTGTGAAGTAAAATTAAATTCTGTTATGTTATTTATTTCTTTGTTGTTTTAGTACCAACTTAGTAAAAAAGTAAGTACTCCAACTTTGCTCACTGCGTATTATGGCTATGTTGCACCTATCCTCAGGTATGGACTTATTTTTTGGGGCAACTCCACCAACAAATTGCAAGTTTTCAGCTCAAAAACGATGCATTAGATCTATGTTTGGTATGGGACAGATGGATTCCTGCAAAAATATTTTTAGGCAGTGAGGAATACTCACTGTACGCTCTCTTTACATTTTAGAAATTGCAGTTTTTGTTAAGAGGAATCCACAATATTTTAAGTTTTTCCCTACAGACAGCCGACGCGCAGGTAGTTTAAAGCGCAATAATGCAAAATCGAGGGTCTTACGAGTCGGGGTTTTTTGCATGGCTCCCATTATATTTAATAAGATTCCATCGTCTATACGAGCCATCAACAATCTAAATATTTTTAAAAATGCCCTGACAAAGTTATTGACTGAAAAATCATACTATGCAATAAGTGAGTTCTTGGACGACAAACTACAATAATTTGACAATCGAGCCATTTTGACATTTGGAACTATTTTGACATTAAACTCTCTCTCTTTCTAAATCCCTTAATAATATGTAAAGGGGTTTGAAGATTTTTGTATGGAGGGTGGCCCTAAAATTTGTACATTTTTCAAAATCGCCGCGCACAGTGAAAATTTAATATTTGTATAGAAGACACCAAAACAAATTAAAAATATTCTATAACATAATGCCCTAAAGCGCCAGGTTTCCGAGATATTCACCTAAAAACATTTATTTTCATCTGTGAATATCTCAGAAACATGACACTTTTGGACGTTATACTATGGAACATTTTTTATTTGTTTTGGTGTCTACTATCCAAAAACATAACTTTCATCGTTCGCGGCGATTTAATAAAACAAAGTGGTTCCCGATGTTAGGGTAAAAATTTCCAAACCCCTTTACATCTCTGTAGACACTGCGTTTCAATGGACCTACCGTTTACATAGATTGGTACATTCTACATTCTCCGTACATTCTGCCGGCCAAAAGGGTGACAGTCAAATCACTACAAGATATCTTAATGCTATGGTTCAAAAGAGTATACAACGTATGTAAGTAAAGCAAAAAGAACATGTAAGCGAATAAAGTTATGTAAACAATGTAAGTATAAAATAATGTAAATTTAATAGAGCTAAGTACATTAAATAGTAGGTATGTAGGAACATAAGTGAGTTCTCACTACACTACACTGTTAAATCACTAAAGTTATCTAAATATTTCACCACTGCACTACACTGTTAAATTTACACTGGAATGTTCAATCGTAGCGATGGAAGACGTGGTCGGCCCCTCGGAGCCAAGTCGACGAGCTCGAGGTCCGTGACCGCCGCAGGCGCCGCCGTCCGCGCCGCTGCAGCCCTTGTGGTTGAAGTCACCGGTGCGCTTGTAGCCTTGTTTCTGCGCCAGCGTCTCCATAGATACATACATAATACAACAACGCTTAGTCCGAGTATTGTGTAGAGTAATGCGAACTGATGCATGTCGTGTACTGTAAGTGGCGCGTTTTCTTGTTCTTTGATCGTTTTGATTTGTGTATCTATACGGCGCCACTCATCATCATGAGTTTCAGGTGAGAACTCGATGCCCGAAGAGTTGATGAGGGTGTTTAGTATTGATGTCTCCGGTCTTAAGTACTTGCTGGCATCCTGGACTGTGATATGGCTCAGGTAGTTGTTATGTCCAAGTATTGTGATTGTATCACTCTTGACTGTGCAGCCTTGACCTATATCCAGTAAACCATTTCCTTTCAGTGACTCAATCGTCGTGCCACTACCAGTGCAGAATATGCGGACTGTGCACTCTCCACAGCACGAGAACAGCCAGCTGTTGTTGTTGTGTAACTTGATCCATCGCTCGTGGCACTCCTCCTTCTTCGTGTGACACATTGTTATGTTATGTATCTTCACGTTACAAAGTGATTGTTTTATTTGAATCATATAAATGGGTTTATCTATATGACAGAGTAGTTGGTTTGTCTGTACGGTGATACAATTTTTGATATCTGCTTCAGTAAAAGTGATGAGCAGGTCCTTTTCTAGGTTATACGCGATGTAAGGTGCTATAAATTCCATAGTATATAACTGTTGAGGTAGGCTTATTATCCTGTCCAGCTCAAATGATTCCTTGCTCACCAGAGGTATTTTAGCTTCGATGATCATGTAAGAGCCGTAGACTCGTCCCTTTATTTTCATAAGTTTGTAAACCTCCTTTACGTCATGCTTGCCGGCAGGTAAAGTCAGGTCTGAAGGTAAGTGATTGTTTATTATATAGATTTGTTCCTGTAGTTGTTCTGGTGGCAGTAAGTGTGTGTCCATATGTCCTTGCGTTAGGTCAGTTATGGTACTTATTATGTTTTCTTGCATGGTTCGTCGGTGAGGCCATGGCTGTCTGTTGGGTAGCTATTGGCTGATTTAAAAATATCTCTACCTGTTTAGTAAAGAGAAACTGCGGGTTGTTGTATCTGTGTGTTAGTAGTTCCCACGCAGTGTCGTAGTTGTCTGCAGAGATATGAAGATGCTGAATAAGTCGCTCAGCATCCCCGCGAACTCTTCCCTTTAGATGTTGCATCTTCTGAGACTTCGTAAGTAGGTTGTTATTATGGATGCTTTCTACGTAGAGATCGTAAAAAGTAGGCCATTGTATGTACTTGCCAGTAAATGTTGGCAGTAAATGTTCGCAAATGCAGAGAGTCTATTGCATTCCATCGTTGCTGTAGTGTGCGCAGTTCGTCTTCGATCTCCCACCTGTCTCGTATCTCGTCAATTTGAACTTTGTTTACGTGACGGTTAAACGCACGGAAGTTGGTCCTCTGCAGTGATAGTAACTCACTTACCTGCCCCAGTGAAGAAGTAGTTTGCTCAATGGGCGGTGGCGGCGGGGCCGTCGAGATGGGCCTCTGTGCTCGATTAGGCACTTCCTCAGCTGATGTCCCCGGCCTTGGTAAGGAAGATAGAGGTGGTAGAGCAACATCCGCACCCGCAGCCGCAGGGGGGCAGGACGATATCTTAACACGGACAGATTCATAGTATGTTCTCATTTGCTCGAATTGATTTTCGACGAAGTAAGGATCGCAGTCATTGGTATGAGAAGCCAGTTTATCGTTATTAGATTGAAAGTCTCCCCACAGCTTGTCGAGGGTATCCAGGCGTTCATCCAGGTACCTGCGGGTCTTCCGACTCGGAGAGTCCTTACTAAAGTTACGCTCTAACTTCTTAATAGCTTCAACAATATCGTGTTGGCGCTGACGTAGGTTTTCCATGTTGTTGTAGTAGTAGCTGGTCGTAGGAGATGTAGGTAGGTAGGTACCTAGGTAAGATGTTCAGTACTTACCTGTTACTAAGTACCTGTAGGTACTCAGTGTCCTCGTGAAATAAGCCAACCTTATGCGCCTTCTCAATGACTGGTGGAACCCGCTGGTGGGAAGCCAGTCAACCGATTCGCAGTCGCACGTTATTCACTAAAACACTAGAGCACTGTTTCCCTGTTCAGTATCAAACGTCGATGATACTTCACAGAAGAGCTAGTAGACCGGATCCCGGTTGTAAGCCGTATCTCCCGAACGTCGACAGGAGGCGACCACGGTACTGGTATAAAGTTATTCTCGAAGGACCAAAAACTGTAGGGGATCCTACAGTTATATAATAGTTAAATAGTTAATAGTTAGAGGGAAGGATAAAGTACGAATCAAACCCCCGAGTGATAGTTCGACACTGATTTAATATTCGTTGGTAATTGTGCAATAATACGTAGGTAAGCAAATTGGTGTAAAACATGTGTTTATGTAGGTAAATCTGCTTAGCTTTACGTGACCTACTTTATTTACTCTACCTATCGTGCGGTACTCCGTACATTATTTATTATTATTTACTTATTGCCATAAAAAAAAAAAGAAATCAGAAGGATTGTAAAAAAGGGGTTCTTGATGCCGTGCCCAGCCCATGCCATGTAGGCACCAAACTGTACACATGACATGGGAACAACCTACGAGTGTTCGCTTACCTGCAATGCAACTGCAATAGTGGTAGTAATATAGTAGTACCTAATAGTAGTGTTAAAACAATAACTATATATATTAACAATTAACAGTAACAACAAAAACTTAAATAAAGCAGTACATAACAGTTTCATTTAACAAGAAATCAAAAAACAACGAGTCCAATCTCTAGTTTACACCGAGAACGAAAAGCACGTGCATATTTTTTTTGAAGATGTGGTGAGGACCTCATTTTGCACAGAAACCAAGGAGGTAACGAACCTGAGTTCGAGGTTTAAAACCTGTTTCATGCCATGGTTGAACGTTTTTAGTACAAGAAGCTTCCTTAGATATGTATAAATGATTTCAGCTCTAGTTTTTTTTTTCCGATAGGCGACCTTGATGTCAGTAAATTACAACTGTAGGTATAACCTACCATTAAAACGCAGTGTCTACAGATGTAAAATGGGATTGGAGATTTTTACCCTAACATCGGCAACCACTTTGTTTTATTATATCGCCGCGCACTATGAACGTTATATATTTGGATAGAAGACACAAAAACAAATAAAAAATGTTCCATAGTATAACGTCCTAAACTGTCAGGTTTCTGAGATATTCACAGATGAAAATATTTTTTTCTCTTTATATGTGAATATATCAGAAACCTGACGCTTTAGGGCATTATGTTATAGAACATTTTTAATTTGTTTTAGTGTCTTCTATCCAAATTTATAACTTTCATTGTGCGCGGCGATTTTGAAAAATATACAAATTTTAGGGCCACCCTCCATACAAAATCTTCAAACCCCTTTGATTCTTTTAATGTACCAACCGATTATTTTTTTATATAATATCACCTAGTATAAGCATAAATTTTGCATGCCTTGACGAGGCAGAATGTATAGGGTAAGCTGTACTCTTAAGACCCCATGTACCTACATTCCTGCAAAATAAACAATAATGAATTTAGGTCGAAGCTTTCAGTCATTCCCCCAATAATTGGAAAACCATATATTCTTTCCCAATGTTTAATTAGGTTATTGTCTCTTTCGTTCTTCTAAAGGCAATCGAATAAATAGGAGTGCTTTATATAAGAGAGCAACGTGGACCCGCTCGAGCAGTCGTCGAGCGTCGCGTCGTGTCATTCTCAAACACAATAGAATGCAATAAGTGCATTTCCATCGAGCCCTCTCCTTTCCCTGCCCTCCCCTCCCCGCGTCCGACAAAACACATTTCACTCGAAATTATATCGATATGAATACTCTGTGACGTCACATTGGCTGACTCGCTACTGCGTACCTCTCAAACTGTAATAGTCCCCTTGTAAGTTAAAAGAGACCTTTATGTATCTGACTGATGGAAGGAGTATAAATGTTGCATAGTTGTGTGTTTAACGTAAGCCAGAAACGCGTACAGTATCCTCAGTGTATCACTCTACAGTACGACTACTTACAGCAGTCGTACGCGCGAAGGTCGAGTCGGGCTTGGAGGCGGTGCGCGGATAATATACATATAGTGCTGTTCCGTTTATCTGGACAGTCGAAGCCGCGACACAATGCGCCACCTACTGGGACATTGTTGCTTTATAGGTGACTCTGGATTACCTCTCGACCGCTGGATTTCGCTCCAGCTCCCTATTTTAGAACGGAACTAACAAAGGCGCTTGAATCTGATCTTTTATCAACTCAGTTGATTGGACTGGAAACAAAATTAACTGATGACGGTTATTGATTTCGGAGGCCTGAAAACAGCTACAACCGAAATTAAAAATAGCATTGAATGATTCAATTATGAAGTAAATTCCATAAATCAGGGATGGTATCATGGATGGTATCACAACTAAAAAGAGTCACAGCCCTGGAATTAGGATCCCAATCGTTAATGTCCTGTGACAGATTTCACAGCTGAGGTATGACTCTGACAACAATGTAGGTTTGCTTGCATACGATGAATTAACTTCTTTTGTCCAAAATAAAAAAGGGTCAATTTTATTTTAATACTTCATAGAAAACACAATATTGTGAGACATATTATTTGAGTAGAAACAGTTTTAAATAGTACACAAGTATTTGAGGCTAAGCTGGGTTTGTCAGAGTGTAATTCGCATTGAGGGCGGCCACCTTATTTGAGGCTAAGCTGGGTTTGTCAGAGTGTAATTTGCAATGAGGGCGGCCACCTTATTTGCATAATCGAGAAATTGATTGAAGCTTGTTCCCAAAATGCGGAGAAAAAATCAATTCTTCGACGCAGACAGATGTCATTCTAATGACGCGGCTCAGCGCCGGCTTTGGGATGCCAGCTCAGCACGCACGCACATTCAGAACACGCTACTTTTCGATTTCTGTTTTTTTTACCTAGCTCCCCGTTACTGGTGGAGCTACATCAACATCAACGAGGCTACGTTTGACTGATAATAATATTTTATTTTATTTAGACGCATAAAACATAAAATTATCACAGAATATAACAAAACTTAAATAATATGTGAATGATCTTGATCATTTCATAAATTATGTGCATACAGAGTATCGTGCGAACAAAACCTGTAGAGCAACAAATTTAAAATTAATTAAAAAAAATATATATATTAAAAGGATACCTAAATCTATGTAACTCCTCACTTACTTTAGTGCTTATGCATTCCTATCTACAATGTAATCATTGTATTAAGAACAACTTAAATTAATTGTTTTTATAGATCTGGTAAAGTGGCTCAACTTGGGAACAAAAATGTCAAGTACAGATGCTTTATCCTTAGCTATATTATAGCTATTGTATTGACGGGCCATTCTGGTTAGGAGGTTGTAAAATGAGATATTATTTTTGTAAGTCAACAATGCAAAGAGGTTGGTAGAGTTGGACCTACGCGCACTAAATCGTGTATTAAAAGATATATCTGATAAGCTTGGGGGAATTAATGATTGCATTTGTTTATTTATACACTTTATTGTACAATAAAGGGAACACTATATACATGAATAACATAAAAATCTTATATCTAAATATAAATTTAGAGTACAAAAGGCGGCCTTATCGCTGAGAGCGATTTCTCCCAGGCAACTTTAGGATGGACAAAGATATAAGATAAAGTGGTAGTGCACAGACAGTAAATAGCTGAACTAATTTAGTACAATACATGACATACATATTATAAATGTATACCAATACGATAAGTAGGTAGGTACACAAGTTAAAGGTGGGCAAATTAGTAACCAATTAAAGCTGCAATCACACCTAGAGTTACAGAAGAAGTGCATAATGAAAATATAGAATTTGGATTAGACAGCTGAAGAAAGCAAATGGGATTCAGTTTGGATTTGAAGGAGTCGATGGAGCAAGTCTGATTTCGACAGGCAGTTTGTTCCAAAGGCGAACAGCTTGTGCAGTAAAAGAATTGCCATAAAAAGATTGGGAATGAATAAACTTAGCTTGAACTTAAGAAGTAAGTGATCAGGAAGATCTGAGATGGTGAGAGTTTGAAGAATGAAGGAACTCAAAACGTTCTTTAAGATATTCAGGTGAAAGAGGATTGAAGAGAATAGAAAAGAGAAGAGAAAGTACATTTTTTTTTAACGCAATAATAATCTTTATTCAGAAAGAAAATAACAATCAAATAACAAATTTAAATTAAAACTAGTATTTACAATAGAAACAATTAAGCTATCTGCAAACTGTTGCAAACAATCTACAGGTAGCTCAACTGATCCATATCAATACCAGTTGGAAGCGTGCCTAAAACACTGGCTGCATTGCCCCGCTGTATAGCAATGCTGATGCGCTGTGCCAGATACTCACCAGCTCTCGGGTCACGCGTCGCTTCGACCAGGCGCTCAGATAATTTTTTGAAAACCCGGAGAGCCTCGGTACCCCACGAACCTAGGGTCTCGACTCCAAGGGGAGCAAATGTGTAGGCTCTGTCGAGACCTGCATATTTGCGCCTCTTGAGATCTTCGGCTAAAAAAGAAAGTACATACATGTCCCGGCGAAGTCGAATAGGGAGCCACTTGAGCATGGTGCGAAATGGAGAGACGTGATCATAATATTTACGTAAACCAAATATGAAACTTATGCAAAAACTTTGGAGTCGCTCAAGTTTGTCCAACTGTTCCTCAGCAAGATCTAAATAGCAGGCATCCGCATAGTCCAGAACAGGGAGAAGAAGAGACTGGGCTAAAGCATATTTAGTAGCTGTAGGCAGAAAGTACCGCAGCCTCCTAAGTGAGCCAGCTGAAGCATAGAGCTTTTTACAGGTGACATCAATCTGAGGACACCATGAAAGCTTACGATCAAATGTAACCCCTAGGTTCTTAACTATCACACTGTACGGAATGTGTATTCCATCAAAGATAACTTGGGGCACAGTCTGCCAGTCCAATCTATCTATCAATCTCGAGCTCCCAATGATGATAGTCTGGGTTTTAATAGGGTTTATTTTTAGACCATGAGCTCGACTCCACTCAGCGATTCGACGTAAATCAGCGTTCGTTATGTCAACTGAATGATGACCGATGTGGCGCGGTGGGCGAAGGTCTGCCTGCGATGCAGAAGGTTACGGGTTCGATTCCCGCCTCGGGACAAATGTGTGTACGATCTGCAGACATTTGGTCAGGGTGTTCTGGTCGTTTTCTACATATAATAAAAAATATCTATCTATGTATGTACCTATTGTATTATATTATGTACATCAGTTATCTAGTACCCATAACACAAGCTCTGCTTAGCTTGGGGCTAGATAATGCTGTGTGAATTGTCCAGCATTATTTATTTATTTAACTGCGTCGCCAATACGATCGAGCTGAGCCTGAGAATAAACTTGCAAATCATCAGCATACAGGTGGTAGGATGAGGTTAAATTTAGAGAGATTGAGAGCAAAAAGAAGGGGAGAGGACGCCACCTTGTGGCACACCGACAGAAATGTCACACCGTGTTGAGACAGCCTCACCGAGGCGGACTCTCTGTCGACGGCCATGCTAGTAATGAAAGAACCTGTCAACAACCCTCTGGGAGATATTAAGAGAGCGAAGGAATGCATGTACAATTTTATATAAATAGATTAGATCGAAATGAAAGCGCCTGCTTTCCAAAGACTGGGCATTGAATATAAGTAATAACCTGAGCCAGGTTTATTGCAAACTGAATTCAATAATTACGGTTAAAATAGGTACAAAGCTTCTAGGTGGTAGGTACATTTTATTTATCTGGTTGTGTTTGTGTCGAATGATGAGACTTCCCGCAAGACCGTTAAGTAAAGCAGCATTAAAATACTGGCGTGCGCTGGCAACACTGACTGGCCGGTTCTTTAAAGACAAGAGCCTGTTGCTTGGATTGAGCGGAGCTGCGCATTATGCAGCTTGAATCACCAAATGGCGTGAATAAATTGCGAAAGTCAAAATATGTTACATATTACGGGTTTGAAACGTTTAAGAACTTTGATATTTTTATAGTTATTGCCATTTTTTCCCCATTTTAACAAAACAGTGTTTGAACCGTTTTTGAACTATATGTTTGATAGTAAATAATCGTGCAGTCTCCTACTCTGCCGTCTGAGCCGTTTTGTTACGAGCAAAAACGTTAACAATGATGGTTTTAGACTTTGCGGCGACATACCTACCAGATTCGGTGATAAACATAGTATACTTTGCGGCGACATACCAGATTCGGTGATAAACATAGTTTTTTTTTAAACTCCTATTATTAGGCGACACGAGGAAGTCAAGTTTATAAATAGATTTTTATTTCAGTTTTTGTCTAAAATGATAATGACTTCATTAAAAATTTATATGTAAGCGTAACTTTTGCCTATATTATGCGTCGGTGTCAATCATCCCCCGCCCCCTACAGAGCGTAAACTTGTTGAATTGCCGAGAAAAATAAGTAAATAAACGCGATAAATGAATGAATGCTTATATTAATAATGTGTTCAAATCGGGTGTCTAAACAAAATATTACATTTTAAAGAAGCAAAAGATTTGAGGAAAGAGACTTGTAGGGTACTACACCTATGTCCTGGTAAAAAAAACTTAAATAAAATTAACTATTTCTTGATCCAACTAGTCGCACAGCTACCGCTTGAAATAGGTAGTATATAAAAGTTACGTCTAGGTAAATAATAGATCATACTAAGTTTCTTCTTTGATTTCTTTTCAAGCTGTTAACTTGGGATGTTATTCGGTCGGCTCAACGATCGATGCGCGAGATAGGATGAAGTCAATGTTCTCAATTTTAGTCAAAAAACTTATATAGAAGATAATTTATCATCAAACAGGAGGTTTAAAAGCTGGTAGGTAGTCAGTTTTAAAATTTGCTTTCAAGTACATCAGAAAAGAAATACGGCATTAAACCTTGACAAGTAAATCAACAAGCGAATTGTGAATGTATGTTCTATTGAGAACACCGCAATACAATATCTTGGAAGATTTTTTCTAGATATTGTATTGCGGTATAAACGCGCATAAAACGATCACTAAACATGTAAAATAATTAAAATAAAACGTCAAGTGCGAGTTAGACTCGCGCATCAAGGGTTCCGTACAAACTTCTACTCTTTAAAGAAATCAACCCAGACGAACAGTGCACAGTGATTTTCTGATTTGATAACGATTATGACGTAACATATTTAGTCCCTCGAACTATTGGCGCCCCCGCTACGCTGCTCGGGCGCCAAACCCCGTCTCGGGCCTCAATAAGATACTTCCAACCCATTTACGGTTTATAGATTTTCCTCTTTACTTGTGCTATAATACATTGCTTCTTGCTAATTTCATGGTTCTAGGTCAATGAAAAGTACGCTGCAGGTTTTTGGTCCATGGCGAGATTCAATTTTTTTTTTAATTAACTACAAATTTACGGTTTTCGGATTTTTCCCTTTACTTTTGCTATAAGACCTTGCTTCTTGCCAAAGGGGTTTGAAGATTTTTGTATGGAGGGTGGCCCTAAAATTTGTTCATTTTTCAAAATCGCCGCGCAGAATAAAAGTTATATATTTGTATAGAAGACACCAAAACAAATTAAAAATGTTCTCTAACATAATGCCCTAAAGCGTCAGGTTTCCGAGATATTCACATGTAAAGAAAAACAATATTTATTTTCATCTGTGAATATCTCACAAACCTGACACTTTAGGACGTTATACTACGGAACATTTTTTATTTATTTTGGTGTCTTCTATTCAAATATGTAACTTTCATCGTGCGCGGCGATATAATAAAACAAAGTGGTTGCCGATGTTAGGGTAAAAATCTCCAAGACCCCTTTACATCTGTAGACACTGCGTTTTAATGGTAGGTAGGTATAATAAGTGACAGACATCAAGCCTATTGAAAAAAAACTAGTGCTGAAATCATTTAAACCTATCGAAGGCTTCTTGTGCTAAAACCAACCATGGCATGAAAGAGGTTTTATACCTCAAACTCAGGTTTGTTACCTCCTTGGTTTCTTTCTATGTAAAATGAGGTTCTCACCACATCTTAAAAAATATGCGCGCGCTTTTTGTTCTCGATATAAACTAGAGATTGGACTCGTTTTTTTTTATTTAAGTTAAATAAAACTGTTATGTACTGTTTTATTTAAGTTTTTGTTGTTACTGTTGATTGTTAAGCTAGTTATTATTTTTTGACAAAATGTCAAACCATGTTGGTGCCAGAACCTGTTTTTTTGTGGAATCAGCACTATCCCTGGCCCACGGCGAAGATCTTCACGTCCTATACAGTCTTATTTGCTGACTGAAGTCTTCATAGCCAGTCATCCAAGCATTATAAACTATTCACGGCACTTATTCGACGACCGTCAGGTAAGTAGGTACTTTTGTTTGACTTGGCAATTGGCATAGCTCATACATAAGCCATGAAAAAACTATTATTATTATTATTTATGGCAATTAATACAATAGGTACATTACATAGATAGATATGGTTCATATACATAGAAATAGCGAGAACACCCGGAAAAAATATTTGTAGATCGTAGAAACATTTGATTGGCCTGATGTAATTTTCTGTAGTACCACATTTTAATTTTAATTTTTGATGATGATGATGAAAGATTCTAGCGGAACGCGGATCTTAGGATCTTTGGGTAGGTAGGTACTCAAAATCATCAATCGGTACGTTGCTAGGCAACGTGAAATCAGTAAAAAAACAGTAAACGTAGATAAATTCATTAGAGCAATAAAAGTCAAAGTCAAAGTCAAAGTCAAAGTCAATAACTTTATTTCTTTAGGCTTACAAACTAAGCACTTAGACACGTCAAATATAATACATAAACAGGTTTATGAAGAAGCGAAAAAGAAACCACTAGTAAGTTTTATAATAGTGATTTTCATCTACGAATATCTCAGAAACCTGACGCTTTAGGACATTATGTTATAGAACATTTTCTATTTATTTTAGTGTCCTCTATCCAAATATATAATTTTTATTGTGCGCGGCGACTTTGAAGAAAAAACAAAATGGCGGCTGATTTTAGGGCCAAAATCTTCAAACCCCTTTCATGGTTCTAGGTCAACGGGAAGTACCCTATAGGTTTTTGGTCCATGGCGAGATTCGAAAATAGTTTTTTCTGTGAATAAACTACAAATTTACTATTTTCGGATTTTTCCCTTTACTCGTGCTATAAGACCTTGCTTCTTGCCAAATTTCATGGTTCTAGGTCAACGGGAAGTACGGGAAGTAGGTTTTGTGTACATGTGATTCCCTTGGAAAATAAAAAAAATAGACATAAACAGCTGTAACTTTTGATTGTGTTGACTTAGAAGTTTGATTTATATCGCGGCTCCAAGAAGTTACAAGCCTGCGTATATGATGTAAATTTCAACTCGATAACTCCACGCGTTTCTGAGAAAAGAGGGTTGACAGATGGACAGACGGACAACAAAGTGATCCTATAAGGGTTCCTTTTTTCCTTTTGAGGTACGGAACCCTAAAAACATGTCGTAAACAAAACCTTATTGAAAAGTTTTAAATGTTAAATAGGATTCAACAAGGAATGACATGCAGGGTCTGCGTGTTGAACATCTTATAACAGAAAGTCATCTCAAATCAGAACAACGTAGCCGAATGAGGATTGAGAGTATTTTAGTAAAACTAAATATACTCAAAACTGGAGGTTCTTGCCTCGCAAGTGCTTCTGTTGTGTGCGCACAGAAATGTATAGCAAATAGCGGCATCTTAGCGTTGAAGTGTATAGCAACTAGCGGCATCTTAGCGTTGAAATGTATAGCAACTAGCGGCATCTTAGCGTTGAAATGTATATCAACTAGCGGCATCTTAGCGTTGAAATGTCACGGAGCGGTTTTTAGGGTTTCAAAGATCGGTTTTGAAACCCTTATGGTCTCGCTCTGTCCGTCCCCGCTCTTTCTTGAATATCTCAGTAACTACTGCAGCTATTAACTTGAAATTTGAAATAATGATACATTTTGTGCGCCATTACTGATTTTGAGAAAAAAATATATAAATAAATGAAAAATGAAAATGAATATTTTCAGTACAAATTTTGATGTTGAAATTTCAAAAGAGACCTAGGAAGGCAAAAGGGGTATCAAATGAAAGGTATCGTTTTGTACATTTCAAAACACTTTGAAATTTCTGTAAGTTTCATACTTTTTGAAATATTTCAAAAAAAGACGAAAAATTGTCCATTTCCCCCCCCCCCCCCCCCCCCCTAGCTCCGAAGATTGCAGACCGATCCATGTACAATGTATTAGGCGTTTGTAGATATCAATCTATATTTTACAGGAAAAATATAGAGAAGTCTGTAATAATAATAGTTTTTGAAAAATGGTCAGAAGGGGGGAGGATTTTTTGTCAAAAGGAGGGGTACCTGCCTATGTGGGGTATCAAATGAAAGGTATCGTTTTGACCATGTCAAAGGCGTTTGTAGATATCAATCTATATTTTACAGGAAAAATATAGAGAAGTCTGTAATAATAATAGTTTTTGAAAAATGGTCAAAAAAGGGGATTTTTTTTCAAAAGGGGGTACCTACCCATGTGGGGTATCAAATGAAAGGTATCGTTTCGGCCTTTTTAAAACACTTTTTGAAATTTCTGTAAGTTTCATACTTTTTAAAATATTTCAGAAAATTGATTGTCCAAATAATTGACAAATGTTTGAAACCCTCGGCGCGCGAGTTACACTCGCACTTGACGGATCTTGTTTAATGTTGTTAATGCTATATTTGTTAGCTTATTTACTATTTACTAAATGCTTGAATGAAATCACTGTCATTTAACATTGTAATAGTTTACGTTTTACATTAACTGACCAGTCGGCTGGAGGTAAGGATGCTTCATGGTATTTTAGTGCAGCACTAGTGCAGAAACTTCAGATAACCGTTTTTTTTTTAAGTTTGTTAAACCGAATAAATGCAAAAGCTACAGAAACCGTTAATCATTTTAACTATGTATTAGCATTTTCAAGTGAATTACCATATTTGATAATTGTTAACTTTCGCGCTGTGAATAAAACTATAATTTGTACAAATGTAACGCGATCGCACGGCAGTACTGGGAGACAAGAGCAACACTTACTAGTACATTTTATATTTACTAAATTAACTTAGTTCATAAAAGGAAACAGTCAATGAAAGCAGATATCCGGCACTGGCAGGAGCCAGTTGATATCCGGCACTGGCAGGAGCCAGTTGATATCCGGCACTGGCAGGAGCCAGTTGATATCCGGCACTGGCAGGAGCCAGTTGATATCCGGCACTGGCAGGAGCCAGTTGATATCCGGCACTGGCAGGAGCCAGTTGATATCCGGCACTGGCAGGAGCCAGTTGATATCCGGCACTGGCAGGAGCCAGTTGATTGGTTCGATACAATCCCGGAGAATTAAATAAATGTTAATGCGGGCTCGCCGCGCCGGCGTTTATTAACCAAACAAGCAATACAAAGAAACGTTATTTATCAAAGAAACGTTGTTTGGTCGAGGGAAACAGCGAAACAATAAGTCGGAAGTGACGAACCTCCACCCTCTGCGGTGCGCGGTGCGCTGCGAGCGGCGCGCCGGCACGCGGGCACGTGCAGAACAACGACTACATCGCACCGCGCACCGTGACCACTTTCTACTTAGTAAGCTGTACCATGTAATGTTACACTTTTGTGTAACACCAAGTTATTCGAGAAGCTTCCTACCTAATTTTCCTAGGCAGAAAGATCCTAACAAATTAAAGAATATTAGAAATTATGTACAATTTTAATTTTTATTTACAGACTTTTATAAAATTTTGATGCGAAGGTTTCGAGTTAAGCTGGAGACGTTACAGGTTTGAGGAGATGTTGAAGGTTTTGAGTGAAGCTGGAGACGTTGCAGGTTGAGGAGATGAGACGTTTTAAAGGTTTTGAGGTTAAATGGATGCTCTTCTGGGCGTAGAGGTCGACACCAGGTGGTGGAGCTCTACGCCAGGTCTGGAACTTTGCCGTTTAGGTTTTTGAAGGTTTGAAGGGCTTTCTTGAGTTTTACGCCAGGTCTGGAACTTTGCCGTTTAGGTTTTTGAAGGTTTGAAGGGCTTTCTTGAGTTTCCCGGGCCAGCTGGGCCCGGGAAATGGCCTTTTAGAAGATATTCGTCGCGAAGTCAGAGGTAAACTGATCCCTTGGCCGTTCTGGCACTGTTTATATATATTCCGCCGTTCCAATGTAGTTCCAGAATTGAGAATTCAAAATAATGTACGTTTTTCAAAATTTGTACGATTTTCTTTATAATTTCGTACGAGGTTTCATCCAAAACCTATGTTACCTTTCCTCTTTGCTTCAGATCGGAGCAAATTTTGACATTTTCAAAATTGGCATTTATGTCACAACAATCTTTACCAAAACAAATATTTTCAAAGAATTTTAAGAAAAAAGTAGAAAAAGAGACCAAAATGGATACAATAATTACAGATGTTATAAAAAACTGGATATAGAAGGTAATATTTACATTGTTATACAAAATTAGAGCTAGAACAGAAATAAAATATTACATTTTCCCCCACAACCCCAGAAAATTTTCAACTACATTGAAAATTTTGAAGGTTAGGAATAACAAACTTGACCTTTCATACATCTTTCACAGCTTCTTCTTTCACGACTCCTATCATTCTTACTAACATGCTTAGGGGATATGGTTCACATTCAATGACGCATACTCCACAAGGAGTTATTCAAAAGATATAACGTAGGCTTCTTTTTTTTATTTAGGTGTCGTAACCCGCACCTTTTTGAAAACCCGATTAGAAAACCTTAAAATTAAAGTAGATATTTACAAAGTTAAATAAGTTAACAACACAAAGGCTTATTTAGTGAGTTGTGTACCGCTCATTGAGAAAACTAATCTCGGTCTCAAGGACATTAAGAGGAAATAACGAGGTTAAAATAGAGATACCTCGAGATAGTTTAAAAGTTAAGAATGACTAATGACTAAAAACTAAAAGTGTTAAAAATATGCCGAGAGAGTTTAGTTAAAATGAAGTAATAAACAGAATATAACCTAAAATAATTTACAGAATACACACAAAACATTTACAAAACTGACATAAATTACGTTTTTATATCTTTAATATGCCATTTGCCTCTTAATCCGTTAGGATCTTCCAGGATAAAAACAAGAGGTGAAAGCTTCTCAACAACTGTGGCTTTGACGTACTTCGGGGCCAATTTGGCGCTAAAGTAAGCACCAGCATTACTTTGAACGTAATTTTTACGCCAAACAGTGTCACCTACATTAAATTCTTTAAAACTGTGTCTCGTGTTGTAATGAGCAGCATTCCTTGCGTGTGCTGTATGTAATGCAACTTGTACTTTATCGAAGACGGCAGATAGTAATCCTAAATTAGCGGCATAGATATCTCGAGGAAGGAAAATGACGCTATCAAGGTTAGAGCAGTTAGTATAGAATGATCCACAAGATATTGTCTCTCGACCAAAGACAAGAAAAGATGGGGAGAAACCGGTTGTAGAGTTTACAGAACCATTTAGTGCAAATTGAATTTTATGCAAAAATTTATCCCATGATCGGTGATCATCTCCGACTAGCTGTGATAGAGCGGTGATAATTGTTTTATTATAACGTTCCGTGGGATTGACTTGAGGGCAATATCTAGGTGAATAAAAGATAAAAGGAACTTTATATTTATTCAGAAAGTTATGGAACTCATTAGACTGAAATTGAGAACCATTATCCATTATAATAGTTTGCGGAACGCCATGTATAAGAAATACAGAGTTTTCTAAATGCAGAATGATGTTAGAAGCTGTAGCGCGTTTGATAGGAAAAATAAGACAGTATTTAGAAAAGGAACAGGTAATCACGAGAATATATTGATTACGTTGTCTAGTCATAGGAAAGGGACCCATTAGATCCAATGAAATGTTTTGAAAAGGTCTTGAGCAAATTTTTGGTTTCCCCATAAGACCATAAGGTGAGTGATTCGAATATTTATAAGAAAGGCATGTCTCACAAGTGGAGCAGACTTTTGCTACATCTTTAAACATTCCCGACCAATAGTATCTTAAGCAAAGTTTCTTATACGTTTTAAAAATGCCAATGTGAGGACTACTTACTGAGTCACCATGACAAGATTTAATAAGATTTAGTCTCTCAGAAGGAGGTGGAACTTCCTTCCATGCAAAGTCTTCGTTAAGGTAGTCAGTTGAGATGTTGTAACGATAAAGTTTAGAATCAAGAATTTTATAATTCGGAAATGCATCAGGGTTATCGCGACAATTAGTAAAAATTTTATTAAAATGTTCCAATTGAGACACATTGTCTCCAGATATAGGTCCAGCACCACCGATTACGTTAGTAGCAGGTATTTTATGACGTGAAAGAAGATCAGGAACAACATTTTCCTTACCTTTTTTATGTTTCAGATCAAGATTAAAACAAGATAGACGAAGAGTCCATCGTGCTAGTCTTCCAGAAGGGTTAGACAGATTTTGGAACCATTTTAATGCTGCATGATCAGTGTAAACTGTAAAACGTTTACCATTGTCAAGATAACAACGCCAATGTTCAAGTGCAGTAATAACCGCTAAAGTTTCTCGTTCAGTAGTTGAATAATTTTGCTCATGTTTATTTAGTGTTCTACTCATATATGCGATAACCAATTCTTTATTGTCTTGTTCTTGAGTCAACATTGCACCTATACCAAAGTTAGAAGCGTCACAGTGAACAGAAAATGGGAGGTCAAAGTCAGGGCAAGTTAGAATTGGGGTTGAAGTTAAACACTCCTTTAGTTTAGCAAAGGCAGAATCAGCATCATCATTCCAGATAAACTTTTTAGGGGAATTTTTCCCAGAAGAAGTTAATTTACAGAGAGGTGAAGCAATAGAACTAAAATTAGGTATAAAACGGCGAAACCAACTACATGTACCTAAAAATTTCCTTACTTCTTTTTTAGAGGTGGGAGCAGGATAAGCTAAAATTGCTTCAATTTTACTAGGATCAGCATGTAAACCTTGTTCATCTACAATGTAGCCAAGGTATTTAAGTTCCTTACGAAAGAATTGACTTTTTGTAAAGTTTATAGTCAGTCCTGCGAATGAAAGTTTTTGATGGACTTTCAGTAGGAGTGAAATATGTTCTTCAAACGTCATACTGATTATTATTATGTCATCTAAATAACAGAATACTTTATTATCAAAGTCTGGCGTAAATAAACTATCCATGAGTCTCTGTTGAGTCGCAGGCGCATTAGTTAAGCCAAAAGGCATTACTGTAAATATATGCATTCCTCTACCGGGTACATAGAAACCAGTCTTGTCTCTGTCGTCAGGATGTAAGGGAATTTCCCAAAAAGCTTTAGCAATATCAATACTAGACAAATATTTAGCATTTTTAAGATTATCTAAAATTTCTGATATAAAAGGAAGGCTGTAAGCATCTTTATGAGTAATCGCATTTAATTTCCGACTGTCGACGCAGAAACGCCATTCTCCGTCTTTTTTAGGTGTAATAAGTACAGGAGATAGCCAAGGACTTTCACACTTTTCAATAACTTTTAATTGTAGCATTTTATCAACTTCGTTGATTAGAGCCTTTTGTTTTTCAGGAGAGAGACGATAACAGTGTTGTTTTATAGGTAATGCATCACCGGTATTAATTCGATGACAAACTAAATTAGTACGACCTAATTCACCCGTTTGTTCAAAAGAAATATCTTTGAAACGTTGAATTATGTCCTTAGAAATGTCTATTTGATCATTTGTAAGGTGATCAAAAGAAGTTATTTTATTTTCAATAGCACAAGTTGTAAAATCTTTACATTTAAGGTTGAGTTCTAGGGAAAGTATTTTAGGAGACAGTTTGAATTCTTTCCAAAAGTCCCATCCAAGAATCAAAGAAGGATAAATATCAGGAAAAATATAAGCTTTTATAAAACGTGTCTGGTTATTAAATCTTATTGGTAAAATAAAATAACCAGAAGACATTGTCTTTTGTTTATTAGCAACCATAACTTGAGTTGATGACTTAAATAGTTTGAAGCCTAACTTTTTAATATCTTTATGAGAGTTATTACCTAAAATAGTTATGCAACTTCCACTATCCAACAAACCAGAAAAAGGTAAATTATTGATAGACACATTTATAAAAGGTCTATTATAATCCTTCTCGCTATCATAAAACACAGAAGTTGTTTTGTAGCAGAACATAAAATTTCGGATAGTATTTAACCACTTATTCCAATCAATAGGATCAAATTTATCATTTTTAGATTTAGCACTATTTAAGTCATCATTTAGTTTTTTTTGTTGATAAGTTTGAGAACAATTTGGACAGTCATTGATCTTTACACCCTTGCGGCCACATTTAAAGCAAATTAGATATCTAGGTTTAGTACAATTCTGTAAAGAATGACCAGTTATACGACAGCGATAACAATATAGATTGTTAGCGTTTTCATTGTTTTGAGAAAAAGAACGTGATTGTTTATATTCCTGTACTGTGTTAGTGTTTTTTAAGTTTGGAGAGAATCTAGAAGTCGAGGAGCGATAAGTAAATTCCGCAGCACAAGAAGTGTCTTCACATCTAGGCTCGTGAAAGTTTTTATCTCTTTCCGAGATTTGTTCGTAATTTTGACAAATTGAAATTAAAGAATCAATAGATTTGATATCTTTGAGGGCAACAAAGACTGAATAGCAAGGTCTTATATTGTGTAGCAAGATTTCCAATTGTTCGTTCTCGCTAAGTTTTTTTGAAAGGCGGGTAAACATTCCGAACATAATAGACACGTAAATAATAATAGTCTCAGTCACTCCTTGAGTTCTATTTCTTATGGCTTCTAGCATTTTGTAATCATAATCGTGGATTCCGAAATCCTTGATTAGTAAAATATGAATTTCGTTCCATTTTAAACTAGGGTTTCTATTATATTGGAAACGAAACCAATGAAGGGCATCTCCAGTGAAAATTTCAAAGGCATGTTTACAAAGCATTGCTTCTGGGATGTTTCTAGAAATCCGAAATTCTTCTATTTTTTGAAGAAATGATCTAGGACATGATTTTCCATTAAAAGAAAATGTTTTCAATTCTTTAGCGAAATTAGACGAAGTGTTAGCATTTTGAAGCATTTCGAAAGTGTGTGGCATAGAACAGCTAGGAGTAGTTGATGGTTCTAATGTTTGATTATTTTGAGAGGTAGGTAGCATTAATAACGACGGAGGGTTAGTTACAGCCTGAGGAATAGGGTTGTGAACTTCCACCATTTCCAGGACTTCGGATGGTTCAATTAAATTTGAAGTTAAAGCGTCAAATCGTTTTTGGAGTAAGAAAAAGCGAGATCTTAAATTTGAACACAGTTCAATTAACGGAGGCGTTGCTGTTAAACGTTCAAGTCGATAATAAAGATGATTCATAAAAGCTTCAAGTTTCTTTATACCGCTTTTGTCATCATATGATTCAAGATGAGAGATTTTACTCTCAATGTAATTGAGTGTAGTCTCTGCTTGCGAAAGGTCATTTTTAAGAGGAATAGGGGAAGATTTTATATCCTCTGGGAGGACGTGACTAAGTTTTGTCAGTTGTTCTTTAAGAGTCGTCAAAGTTTCAGCTGGTTTTTCAGCCCTAATAGTCACTTCATATTCAAGTTCAAGTTTATTTAGTAACGCGTACTTGATTGGCCTAGCCATGATTAGTTATGAATCAAGGTAAGCTTTATTAAGATTAAGTTTAAGATTAAGTTTAAGATTAAGTTTAAGATTAAGTTTAAGATTAAGTTTAAGATTAAGTTTAAGATTAATTTAAGTTAAGTAGTATTTAAGGAAATCGCGTATTCAAGTTAAGTTATAGTTTTAGACTAATACGCATTAAAATTTAAGAAACAATTAAGAAATAAACAATTGAATTAAAGTTTAGAGTTAAGTAGAGCTAATAAGCTTGAGCAAAGTTATTTTTTTGTTTATATACAGTGTAAATATTTAGTGAGCAATGTGTTATCAAGTTTAGTTTACCAATGATAATAGTGTTTATGAATGTATAGACTTCAGTTCCAAGTACTTTGGGTGTACCCCGAGTCGACTTCGAAAGTCTAGGAGTACACTTTAATGTAGCTTGAGAACCTGCGTGGACGTATTACTAGCAGGATATTCTCCTGTAGCACGCCGTATAGTCTTCCAAACTCCAACTTATCAGTGACCACTAAGGGTTTTCAACACTTCAAAGAGAAGAAAGGATGTAGATCACACTAGGCAATCAGGTAAGTGGTGCATGTGTGTGGGGTGCAGTATAACGTAGTAAATGTACTGTTAAGTGTCACGTTTAGAGTGATGTATGAAGTAACGAAAGAGTAAAGTTAAGATATGTCGAAAGAGCATCCAAATTTAACCAGGTACGTGTATTAGTATTTTTTAGAATTTAGAAGAACAGAGGGTTCGATTTAATTGGGCGCCAAACTGTAATGTTACACTTTTGTGTAACACCAAGTTATTCGAGAAGCTTCCTACCTAATTTTCCTAGGCAGAAAGATCCTAACAAATTAAAGAATATTAGAAATTATGTACAATTTTAATTTTTATTTACAGACTTTTATAAAATTTTGATGCGAAGGTTTCGAGTTAAGCTGGAGACGTTACAGGTTTGAGGAGATGTTGAAGGTTTTGAGTGAAGCTGGAGACGTTGCAGGTTGAGGAGATGAGACGTTTTAAAGGTTTTGAGGTTAAATGGATGCTCTTCTGGGCGTAGAGGTCGACACCAGGTGGTGGAGCTCTACGCCAGGTCTGGAACTTTGCCGTTTAGGTTTTTGAAGGTTTGAAGGGCTTTCTTGAGTTTTACGCCAGGTCTGGAACTTTGCCGTTTAGGTTTTTGAAGGTTTGAAGGGCTTTCTTGAGTTTCCCGGGCCAGCTGGGCCCGGGAAATGGCCTTTTAGAAGATATTCGTCGCGAAGTCAGAGGTAAACTGATCCCTTGGCCGTTCTGGCACTGTTTATATATATTCCGCCGTTCCAATGTAGTTCCAGAATTGAGAATTCAAAATAATGTACGTTTTTCAAAATTTGTACGATTTTCTTTATAATTTCGTACGAGGTTTCATCCAAAACCTATGTTACCTTTCCTCTTTGCTTCAGATCGGAGCAAATTTTGACATTTTCAAAATTGGCATTTATGTCACAACAATCTTTACCAAAACAAATATTTTCAAAGAATTTTAAGAAAAAAGTAGAAAAAGAGACCAAAATGGATACAATAATTACAGATGTTATAAAAAACTGGATATAGAAGGTAATATTTACATTGTTATACAAAATTAGAGCTAGAATAGAAATAATTAAAGAATATTAGAAATTATGTACAATTTTAATTTTTATTTACAGACTTTTATAAAATTTTGATGCGAAGGTTTCGAGTTAAGCTGGAGACGTTACAGGTTTGAGGAGATGTTGAAGGTTTTGAGTGAAGCTGGAGACGTTGCAGGTTGAGGAGATGAGACGTTTTAAAGGTTTTGAGGTTAAATGGATGCTCTTCTGGGCGTAGAGGTCGACACCAGGTGGTGGAGCTCTACGCCAGGTCTGGAACTTTGCCGTTTAGGTTTTTGAAGGTTTGAAGGGCTTTCTTGAGTTTTACGCCAGGTCTGGAACTTTGCCGTTTAGGTTTTTGAAGGTTTGAAGGGCTTTCTTGAGTTTCCCGGGCCAGCTGGGCCCGGGAAATGGCCTTTTAGAAGATATTCGTCGCGAAGTCAGAGGTAAACTGATCCCTTGGCCGTTCTGGCACTGTTTATATACAGTGTGGAAATTAAACTCAGGCCCTGGAGGGAAACTACTTAAAATCCTTAAGCTAGCTCATTTTACTTAAAGGAGACATTCCTTTATTTTTAAAAAGAAACAAATCTGCATTAAAATATTTTTTTAAACTCGCTTGCTTCGCCCGGGACTCGAACCAACTAAAATTTAAAAAAATAAACACTCTTTATTTTATTATACTAATCGGTAGTATTAATATTCAGGATAAAGTTTCTGTAACAAACATTTGGTCTTAAAAATAAAAATAATCGTTAAATCTAACATCAACTTTATTTTACTATCAATTTTGTAACACTTAAATTATTTAACTGATAAATTGTTCGAAATGAGCCCCGTCGTTCCGGCTACACAACATTAGTCGCCGTTGAAATTCATTTCTTGTAGCCTTCAGCAAAGTGTTGTGGTGTATGCCCCTGATAACATTTTCTACCGCAATCCTTAGCTCTTGAACGGTTTCATAGCAAGTTTCATAAACAACATTTTTTACATGACCCCATAAAAAGAAGTCCATGGGCGTCAGGTCTGGACTTCTTGCAGGCCATCTAATCGTGTTGTGTTGGAGAGATAACAGAACTGTTACGTGTCTTTTACTTGTTAAAAGTGAACAGTAACCAAATATTTTTTAGAGAAACTTTATCCTGAATATTAATACTACCGATTAGTATAATAAAATAAAGAGTGTTTATTTTTTTAAATTTTAGTTGGTTCGAGTCCCGGGCGAAGCAAGCGAGTTTAAAAAAATATTTTAATGCAGATTTGTTTCTTTTTAAAAATAAAGGAATGTCTCCTTTAAGTAAAATGAGCTAGCTTAAGGATTTTAAGTAGTTTCCCTCCAGGGCCTGAGTTTAATTTCCACACTGTATATTCCGCCGTTCCAATGTAGTTCCAGAATTGAGAATTCAAAATAATGTACGTTTTTCAAAATTTGTACGATTTTCTTTATAATTTCGTACGAGGTTTCATCCAAAACCTATGTTACCTTTCCTCTTTGCTTCAGATCGGAGCAAATTTTGACATTTTCAAAATTGGCATTTATGTCACAACAATCTTTACCAAAACAAATATTTTCAAAGAATTTTAAGAAAAAAGTAGAAAAAGAGACCAAAATGGATACAATAATTACAGATGTTATAAAAAACTGGATATAGAAGGTAATATTTACATTGTTATACAAAATTAGAGCTAGAACAGAAATAAAATATTACAACCACTGGACCAAGATAACTTAACTTTTAAATAAGCCACACGTATTCTTTTAGAAAAAAAAAAACATTTTTTTCAGTTCCAAACAATTATATGTATAGATAAAATGTTTGTAGCAGAACTATCCGAGTAAGAAAATGTGGTGTGATGTGCAAGTCCAGCGCAGCGGACGTTCTGCCGCAGAGAGGAATGTGGCGGACGTTCTGCCGCAGAGAGGAATGTGGCGGACGTTCAGCCGCAGAGAGGAAGGCGGCGGACGTTCTGCCGCACAGAGGAAGACGGCGGACGTTCTGCCGCAGAGAGGAAGGCGGCGGACGTTCTGCCGCACAGAGGAAGACGGCGGACGTTCTGCCGCAGAGAGGAAGGCGGCGGACGTTCTGCCGCAGAGAGGAAGGCGGCGGACGTTCTGCCGCAGAGAGGAAGGCGGCGGACGTTCTGCCGCAGAGAGGAAGGCCGCGGACGTTCTGCCGCAGAGAGGAAGACGGCGGACGTTCTGCCGCAGAGAGGAAGGCGGCGGACGTTCTGCCGCAGAGAGGAAGACGGCGGACGTTCTGCCGCAGAGAGGAAGGCGGCGGACGTTCTGCCGCAGAGAGGAAAGCGGCGGACGTTCTGCCGCAGAGAGGAAGGCGGCGGACGTTCTGCCGCAGAGAGGAAGGCGGCGGACGTTCTGCCGCAGAGAGGAAGACGGCGGACGTTCTGCCGCAGAGAGGAAGGCGGCGGACGTTCTGCCGCAGAGAGGAAAGCGGCGGACGTTCTGCCGCAGAGAGGAAGGCGGCGGACGTTCTGCCGCAGAGAGGAAGGCGGCGCGACCGCACTCGCCTCGCTTCCCTAATTATGAAAAGGTGCAAAATCTATTGGAGCGACGCAGCAGCAGCATCCATTGATATTGAGCTGAAAACTCTGTCGAAGTACTCTTATACACTTTTACGAGAAAACTGGGAAGTTTGGAGCGAGTTTTAAACTCTAGTTAACCTGAACAGAACGTCTCTACGATCGCTGACCTCTGAGTCATTTAGGAATCAAACCAAAGTAGGTGTTAATACCACGAACTGAGATTCTAACGGAGTTTGATCAACGTGCTGCTTACTTTGGAGGTTTGATGTTTTCGTTGACTTCTTTTATAATTATTACTAGCTGACGTATGTATGTATGTATGTAATGTTAGTTTCCACATGGTTTCCACGTAAACTATGCCGCCAAAGATAAATATCCAATCACTTACAATTTTTCTTCCTTTACAATTTTAAAAATTCTATAAATCCTGTTTATTCGGTCATCTATACTAGTTTTAAAAAAATATTTCCAAGAATCCATTCTTTGTTACGGCTACATCTTAAAAGAAACTCACATTCGGAGATGCCATCGTATAGGTCGTGCAATGCAGGGCGACAGGCCTCGTCCTATTCTCGTGAAAGTTAGTGACCTATCGATGCGGGATAAGGTTTGGTTTGCAAAAACCAAACTAAAGGGCAGCAATGTTACACTGTCCGAATTTTTGACGGGCCCAGACATCTCGCTTTCATGGCGGCCAGGGAGCGCTACGGTGTGAAATCATGCTGGACACGAGACGGCTACATTCATATAGCCACGCCGGAGGGCCAGCGGCATCGCATCTGCAGTATCGGCGAGCTCAACAAGCTGACGCAAGCAGGCGCCGCCGCAAGGACTAGGGCTCCGTCGGCTCGGCGAGCTGTGGCCGCCGCCGCCGGGAGCAGTGGTGGTTCGTCGAAGCAATACTATTGCCTTTTCATCGAATAGCTAACGGGCGAACCATAGAAGCTGAAGTAGTGAACGCCTTTTTTCCATTTACCCACGCACAGTACAATTTTATTTGTTTTTTTTTATCGAGAAAGTTGTTTTGTTTGTACTTTTTACGTAGCGTTTATTTATTTATTTGACATCTAATTGACGTGACGTTCTCAACTAACCTCAACTTCTTCTTCTTTAATGTTAACTTATATTTAGATGTCCATCAGAAATGAAAACAAATGTTATATTTTGATTTTTTTTCTTTGTCTGTTTTACCGAGTTATGGCCCCTAGTCTTTTGAGTCGTTCTGTTT
This sequence comes from Eupithecia vulgata, assembly GCA_946478455.1. Lineage (NCBI taxonomy): Eukaryota > Metazoa > Arthropoda > Insecta > Lepidoptera > Geometridae > Eupithecia > Eupithecia vulgata. The sequence continues at coordinate 351,203 of OX297862.1, read as the reverse complement.
GTTTTTAGTTGATTTTTAATGTTGTGTTTTTCTCTTTTAGTGTTTAAAAGTTTTCAAAATTGTATTGGTAATACCTAGTTGGTAATACCTAGGTATAAACTGGCAGATGAAGTTCGGGTACTTTTATTATTTTGATTTAGTGGGTCTATTTAGGTACCTATTCTGTTCTATTTATTATCATTATTGTATTTATGCGACGATGACGACTTCTGTTCAATCCATACGCTAGACTCAAGCTCAGGTAGTGCCGACATCTTTATGAGCATTCCCCTTCTCTCTGATACACTATCATCCCACTTAAGTGATGTAGCAAAAAACTTTAACACTATTCATATAAACGCCCAGAGTATCTCAGCACACTTTTCGGACCTGGTAGTTTCTTTCGACATCAAAAACCTTCACGCTATCCTAGTTTCTGAATCCTGGCTTAAGCAGTGCAGTGCGATGCGCGCTCGGAAACGGTCGTGCCTCTCTCTTGCACCGTCTCAAATATTATATTTGTGATTTGCGCGGTCCCCACCGCTGCCTGCGAACGCGATGAGTGCGAAACCGCTCATCGCCAACGAGCTCTTGGCATTTATTCAAAATGCCATCGACACCATGGACGAGGTCAGCATTATGCAGATCTGCAAAACCAATTTCAAGGAAGAGGACATTTGCAGTGGCAAGATGCTGGTCTTCCAAACGCTGGGCAAGATGGACCTGATGCCCTCTCGTCGCAGAATAAAAAGTATTCTTCTTCTTCTTCTTCTTCTTCTTCTTCTTCGCAGGGATGGCGGAGAAAAGAGTGTGCAGGACATCATCACCCTGTTCAAGAGCACCGACCCGGACGACGTGCCTGACTTCGTTGCGAAGGAGCTGCATAAGCTGCCCCCCGTGACGTTCGACCACGTCGATGTGACCAGACTGCTGAAGGATGTCACTAATCTTAAAGCTAGTCTGGTTGATGTTAAGGTGAAGTTGGAGGCGTCAGAAGCTACCATCTGTGATCTTCGCTCAGAGGTTGCATCACTGCGTGCAGCCACGGCAACTAGGTCACCTGAGGCTTCGTACGTCAACATGAAGCGAGGAGCGCAAAGAATGTCGGCGTCATCATTCGGGTCAGCGATAGTGGACATGTCGCCGGCCGCGGCTGACAAAACTGCCGATATTTTGCTCTCCCCCCGCCCGCTCCCCGCGACACCGCGTGAGGAACCTACACGTGCGCGCGTGCCTTCCCCCCCGCGCGCTTATGCATCTGTCGTCACCGCCACCGCCGCCGCCGCCGCCTCGAGCCGCGCCGCGCCCGCTGCGCGCCCGCAGCCTGCGGCGCGAACTAAAAGGAAGGGGAAAAAGAAGCCTTGTGAACCATCAGGTAGTGCTGCACCTGCGTCTGCGCCGGCTCCTGGGAAGGGGCCCTGTGACGCGGATGGATTTACCGTGGTGGTTCGTAAGAGCCGTAAGCCCGCAAATCGAAATCAGTGCGGTACTGGGCCGAAAGACCTGGAATCTGGATTCCGAGCGGAAGTACCAACTACCCAGCTCTACGTCTCACGCGTTCACTACTGTGTGGAGACTAAAGCTGTGGAGGAGTACATCAAACGGAAAACGGGACTCTCGATGCGCGTCGAGAAGCTGGACTCTCGCCATAATGTGAGCTTTAATTCATTTATGGTCAGAGTTCCAACTCAACATCTCTCGACCTACTTAAGCGCAGAGTTTTGGCCGATGGGTGTCAAGTTTCGACGGTTCACTGGCCGCCTGCAAGGAGACACCGCCGTGCACCGTCGCCAGCTGACACTCTGATTGCGTCATTTACACGTCGTCGCAGTTATAACAGAAAAACGTGTCATTAGTTAAGTTTTTAATGTTTTATGTATGTTAGTTTTAAGGTATATATTACTATGGACTGTAGCATAAGTTAAATAAGATCTGTAACTTTTCTATGGTCTGAAATAAATGATTATTATTATTATTATAAGCCCTCTCTCCCTTCTTCCCTTTACTGTCTTCCTGGGTTCACTCTCATCCGAAACGACCGCACAGGTTCTCGTGGAGGTGGTGTGGCCATTTTTTTGCGCTCACACATCCCTTACTCTATTATCAGCATGTCTCCACAGCCTCCGCCTGCTAATGCTGGCGAACATCTCTTCATTGAGATCTGTCTTTCTCATTCAAAAATTCTTCTCGGTGTTTATTAAAACCCCTTTCTTCGTATAAATTACTTTACTTCTTTTGAAAAACTACTGGAAAATCTCCTACCTTCGTACAGTCACACCATTATTATGGGAGATTTTAACACTTGTCTTGTCAAACAAGACTCTCGTGCAACCACCCTTAAATCAGTGGTACAGTCCTGCAACCGCATATTCTTCCTCTTGGTGCAACTCATCACTCTCCTAATTCACTCCGTCTCTTCTTAACTTAATCCTTATTTCATCCTTACAGCATGTTGCTAAGCACGGCCAATGTTCAGCCGATGCCTTCTATTATCATGACCTTGTCTTTTTGTCCTATAAACTTCGTTCTCCTAAACATAAGCACAAAATTCTTCTTCAGCGCAATTTTAGTGGTATGAATCTACAAAATCTCAGATTGGATGCATCCAAAGTCGACTGGTTCCCAATCATGATGGTTGACACGATCGATGGTAAGCTCTCAGCCTTCAACTCCTGTATAAATAATCTTTTTGACGTCCATGCACCAATCCGCTTGGTCAAAATAAAGCATCTGCCGGCTCCGTGGATCACGGACGAAATCAAGTCCCTCATGCACAAAAAGGCAGTTGCCAGCGCGAGATTCAAACGTTGTGCTAGTGATATCAATAAAGAAAAGTTTAATCTAGCCAGGAATCACTGCAATAGGAATAGGATGTGTAGAGATGCTCAACGCCGCTATATTCATTCTTCACTATTAAATGCTGATCCAGCTAAAGCCTGGAATTTTTTAAGAACCCTTGGAATCGGCAAGGCACGCCAAGTTGCGTGTACCTCAAATTTTAATATTGATTCTCTTAACGTTCACTTTTCGTCGACATCCAACGTGGATGTGGATGTCAAAAATAGTACCCTCAAATATCTCTATGCCTTGCCTATTCCTGACTATCCTTCGTTTAAAATAAGTCCATTTGCCGCATGTGATATTAAAAAGAGCATTATGTGTACCCCGCAACGTGACTACGCCGCCGCTGTCGCCGCGAACGCGAATAAACCCGCGCGGCAACAGCATATCAAGGGGAAGAAACAGAGCGGCCGCGAACCTAGCCGGACCGCTGTGCCTTCGGGTTCTGCAAAGGACCTATGCGACAAGGATGGTTTTGTGCTTGTAGAGCGTAAGAAGAGGAAACCGCCTTGTCGCAATCAGTGCGGAACTGCCGCACCGACCGCATCGGGGCACCCGTGCCCGCTACGTGCCGAAGTATCCACCACGCAACTCTACGTGTCACGCGTCCACTACGCTGTGACAATCGAGGATGTGGTGAAGTACCTGCAAGAGAAATCCGGCTTCTCTTTGAGAGTCGTGTTGGAGTCACGCCGTAATGTGAACTTCGCGTCATTTATGGTGAGAGTGCCGACGGATCGTCTCTCAACTTTTATGGATAGCGGATTTTGGCCGACGGGTGTCGTGTTCAGGAAGTTCTGTGGAAGGCTGATACGCGACACCGCGCGCACGTCATCGACCTAGTGCCAGTGACACGACTGTACTCTTTATACTTATTATGTATGTTAGTCTCTAAGGTATTTATCATATGGGCCCTAGTTAAGTTACTTTGTAAGTTCTTGTCTTGTGTTGCCTGAAATAAACAATTATTATTATTATATTATTATTATGTCAATCTCCTCGAACGCCATGGGTGGTGACAATATCGGTCGTAATATGATCATACCTATTTTGGATGAGATACTACCTATGATATGTCATCTACTCAACTTCTCTGTTGCCTCTGAGACCGTCTCGGCTGTGTGGAAGGAAGCCTATATCATTCCTTTACCCAAAAAATCTAAACCTTCCTAATTTTCGGATTTCCGGCCTATCTCCATTCTACCTTTCCTTTCAAAGGTCCTTGAACGTCTTGTTCATGGCCTTAGTTGCTTCCTTTGTTCTCATAATCTTCTAAATCCTTTCCAGTCCGGTTTTCGGCCCGGTCACAGTACTGCTACCGCACTCGTCAAGATCACTAACGATATTCGATCGGGCATGGAAAACGGACATCTCACTATCCTGACTCTACTCGACTTCAGCAATGCTTTTAACACTGTTGACTTCGAAATCCTCCTTGGCATAATGCGCTCTATTAACATATCTCCATTGGCGACTGTCTGGTTTCGCAGTTATCTGCAGGGGCGCCGGCAGCGGATTCGTACTGATGACTCTTTATCGTCGTGGTGCAATACCTGCGCTGGTGTCCCGCAATGCCCATACACGGGCTTTGGAAACACGGCGGCGCCAGGGGCCTACATACGGGCTATGGAAACACGACCAACTACAAAGGAAATATACGCTAGTTAGTAAAAACAAACGAGAAAATAAGGTGTTTTAGTTAAATCCATAAAAAATTCTATGTCTATGGTTAAATCACGATTGCTTTGACGTCTTACTTCTCAGAACTGTGTAGCCACAGTTCTGAGAAGTGAGTGTGCCAGTGCGGCGCTGTCCGAGCCAAAGTTTAAATACCAGCGCGGCACAAACAAACAAACAAACAGAGGACAGGTGACGGGATGCTTGCGTGGACATTTATTTACGTTTGGACAACGGATCAGTTAAAAGCAATGGAATTGCACTTAAAAGAATCAAGAACGTATTGTACCTGCCGTGCGGAGGCGCGGAGGGGCGCGGGCAGGGCTGCTCCACTCTGCACTAAGATGTTGTCAAGTCATGTCCGTGCTCTCTTCTCGTTGATATCTTCCTCGACTCGCGCGGGTCACTTCCTGAGGGACACAAGTTTTCGGTCCCATTAAAATTTTCTGTAATTTGTTAGGAAAACACAATGTCAGAAATTCATTTTTTGTTAGTTCACCCGGCATCACATTATTTCCGTGTCAGTGTTTTATTTTAAGAATTTGACCTTTTCTAAGTGTAATTTTTGTATTTTATTTATTTATTACAAGAATACTTGAGTGCTTGATCTTCGATGATATCTGTATAAAAAGTGAATGTGGATTTTATCTGAAACGACAAATAGTTGACAATCGTTTGAAACCGACATCCAGATCAGATTAGCCTTGGTCCAGGCTCGAGGGTGCTGCGCTGTCGCAACTACAACTAGTTGGAACTTGGACCAGTCCGGTCTCAGAGAGATTAAACTGATCCAGAAGCGATGTAATCTGGGACCTCGGCCGAGATAATGAACCGGCGCGGGGTGGGGCGGGGCGCGGGGGCGAACCTCCAAGTTTGCAGATAATACCTTCGCGATCGCCAACTTCCCGTCTAATTGCCTCTACGAGTATTAAACTCTAATAATTGGGGGTGATTTAAGAAGTATAAGCCGACTTCAAAATCCTGCGTAGTGAAAACGGGTTTGCAAGTAGTTTTCTCTTGTTTGTTTTTAGGTTTCCGTACCCAAAGGGTAAAACGGGACCCTATTAATAAGATTATAGTAGGTACGGAACGGTTCGTGTGCAAGTTTGACTCGCACTTGCCCGGTTTTATTTCACTTCGATAGAGCGATCAAATTTTCAAGTGGAAACATCAAGTTAAAACTCGTGTCTAATTTATTTGTTTTCTTTTTAGTTTGACGTGATGAGAGATGGATGGCACATGGATTAGAGATGGATGGCACATGGGTGAGAGATGGATGGCACATGGGTGAGAGATGGATGGCACATGGGTGAGAGATGGATGGCACATGGGTGAGAGATGGATGGCACATGGGTGAGAGATGGATGGCACATGGATTAGAGATGGATGGCACATGGGTGAGAGATGGATGGCACATGGGTGAGAGATGGATGGCACATGGGTGAGAGATGGATGGCACATGGGTGAGAGATGGATGGCACATGGGTGAGAGATGGATGGCACATGGATTAGAGATGGATGGCACATGGGTGAGAGATGGATGGCACATGGATTAGAGATGGATGGCACATGGATTAGAGATTGATGGCACATGGATTAGAGATGGATGGCACATGGATTAGAGATGGATGGCACATGGATTAGAGATGGATGGCACATGGGTGAGAGATGGATGGCACATGGATTAGAGATGGATGGCACATGGGTGAGAGATGCATGGCACATGGATTAGAGATGGATGGCACATGGGTGAGAGATGGATGGCACATGAGTGAGAGATGGATGGCACATGGGTGAGAGATGGATGGCACATGGATTAGAGATGGATGGCACATGGGTGAGAGATGGATGGCACATGGGTGAGAGATGGATGGCACATGGATGAGAGATGGATGGCACATGGATTAGAGATGGATGGCACATGGGTGAGAGATGGATGGCACATGGATGAGAGATGGATGGCACATGGGTGAGAGATGGATGGCACATGGATGAGAGATGGATGGCACATGGATGAGAGATGGATGGCACATGGATGAGAGATGGATGGCACATGGATGAGAGATGGATGGCACATGGGTGAGAGATGGATGGCACATGGGTGAGAGATGGATGGCACATGGGTGAGAGATGGATGGCACATGGGTGAGAGAAGGATGGCACATGGATTAGAGATGGATGGCACATGGGTGAGAGATGGATGGCACATGGGTGAGAGATGGATGGCACATGGATGAGAGATGGATGACACATGGATTAGAGATGGATGGCACATGGGTGAGAGATGAATGAGAGATGGATGGCACATGAATGAGAGATGGATGGCACATGGATGAACGACAAATATATGAAAGGCTATTCTGAAATACAAAGTACGAAGCTTCAGTTGAGAGATCGCACGGCATGGACAACCTGCAAACGTGCGGACATCGTCAACGTCAACGTCACAACGTCCTCGGACGCGTCAATACATGACACCTTTTGTTTCTGATCTTATACCAGCTTAGGCCAACGCAAACCGGGAACGGATCGCCACAAGAAATAAACGTCAAAAATTTTCTTAAAAAGGTCAATGATGATGATGATTCTTTGTTAATGGCAATATGAGTCTGGTTGAACTCTTTTCTGCCAGTGTCAAGTAATGGAAAAAAATTGTAAAATATGAGTTATCAAATTATGAAGAATGTTGATATTTTCACCGGAGCCTAGTTCGACATCGACCAGGGTACACCACGTGCACGTTAGGTTGGCTTGGGAGACAAGATCTCTGCGATACCTACTCCGTCAACTTTGTAATTTGTTCATCAAGGTAAGCCTCTTGCTCACGCACACTGCCATGGAAACTACTTACACATTACGCTATTGCTCACGCACACTGCCATGGAAACTACTTACACATTACGCTATTGCTCACGCACACTGCCATGGAAACTACTTACACATTACGCTATTGCTCACGCACACTGCCATGGAAACTACTTACACATTACGCTATTGCTCACGCACACTGCCATGGAAACTACTTACACATTACGCTATTGCTCACGCACACTGCCATGGAAACTACTTACACATTACGCTATTGCTCACGCACACTGCCATGGAAACTACTTACACATTACGCTATTGCTCACGCACACTGCCATGGAAACTACTTACACATTACGCTATTGCTCACGCACACTGCCATGGAAACTACTTACACATTACGCTATTGCTCACGCACACTGCCATGGAAACTACTTACACATTACGCTATTGCTCACGCACACTGCCATGGAAACTACTTACACATTACGCTATTGCTCACGCACACTGCCATGGAAACTACTTACACATTACGCTATTGCTCACGCACACTGCCATGGAAACTACTTACACATTACGCTATTGCTCACGCACACTGCCATGGAAACTACTTACACATTACGCTATTGCTCACGCACACTGCCATGGAAACTACTTACACATTACGCTATTGCTCACGCACACTGCCATGGAAACTACTTACACATTACGCTATTGCTCACGCACACTGCCATGGAAACTACTTACACATTACGCTATTGCTCACGCACACTGCCATGGAAACTACTTACACATTACGCTATTGTTAAGTAGATACTAGTGATTATTAAAATTATTCATTGTGATGATATTTTAGATACGTTTTACGGAATACATATAAATTCCTCGAAGGTAAAGCTTTTACAGGATCACCTCAAAATATTTTTATCGACAACAGTCAATAAAATTTATTGTGCATTTATCACAAAAATTCACGAGATAAATACTAATATAAGAATTTACGGGATAAATACTAATATAAGAATTTTAATCCCTCGGGAAAAGAATTCTTATGGGATCAATTCATGATCACTCGAGCGAAATAATTTTCATATCAAATCAAATTAAAAAGTCTTTATTTTCATAAATACAAAAATGTACACTTAGAAATGGTCAAATTCTTAAAATAAAACATTGACACGGAAATAAAGTGATATTTTTGATTTCGGTCACTTCGGTATGTAGACTAAAGTAAAGAAGCGACGAAGAAACCTTTAGCCTGTTAGTTGTTATTTTTCGAGTTGGAGCAAAACCCGTCCCAAGCTTTTTTATCTTCTAGATAATCTGATATTTTGTAGTAAGCCCGTTTGCACAGAAAGGTTTTTACAATTTGTTTGAATTTATTTATTGATAGATTTTGCAACTCACTAGGAATTTTGTTGTAGAAACGTATACATTGCCCTTTAAAAGATACATTAATTTTGTGAAGCCTAGTTGTGGGCACAGCAAGTTTATGTTTATTTCTAGTATTTATATTATGTATATCGCTATTTTTAGGAAAGGTTTTGATATTTTTATGAGTGTACAACAAGTTTTCATAAATATATTGACAGGGAACTGTCATTATGTTAATTTCTTTAAATTTATCACGCAGGGTTTCTCTGGGACCCATATTATAGATTGCACGAACAGCCCTCTTCTGCAGCACAAATACGGTGTTAATATCTGCAGCGTTCCCCCACAGTAGTATACCATAAGACATAATACTGTGGAAGTAGCTGAAATAAACAAGTCTGGATGTATCCACGTCTGTAAGATGACGGATTTTTTTGACTGCATACGCTGCAGAACTAAGTTTCTTCGATAGCTTATCTATGTGTGGGCCCCATTGAAGTTTATTATCTAAGGTGATTCCTAAGAATACGGTACTTTGTACAATTTCTAACGTTTCTTCTTTTACGTTTACCTCAGCCTTAACTTGTTTAACATTAGGTAGAATGAATCTAATACATTTTGTTTTGGTTTCGTTTAGCAAAAGATTATTGACACTAAACCAATGGACTACTTTTGAGATTGCATTATTCACATCGTCGAAGTTTGTGTTTTGTCGCTTCATTTTAAAAATTAAGGAAGTATCATCAGCAAACAGTACAATCTCGTGATTATTCTTTACAAGATGAGGCAGGTCGTTAATATAAACTAAAAATAGGAAAGGCCGAGGATAGAACCCTGCGGTACACCCATTGTAACTACAGACCCCGAAGACCGTTTCCCATCGATGTCCACTCTTTGTATCCTATCACTCAAGTAAGATGCCAAAAGATCCATATTCAGTACCTACATTGAGAAATCGACGAACATACATTATAAAAAATACATGCAACCTCTTTCTGTTTTGAAATTTTTTATGTACATCAGCCTTCCGATTATGAACAAAACAATACGCCAACGCAGGTAATGTTGGTGATGTGATGTGTTGTGTGGCAGGTCGTCCAGAACCGCATGTGCGCTGGCTCGTAAACGGCGTGCTGGTTGACGAGGAGTACGAGCACAACACGGGAGACGTGATCGAGAACCGGCTGCTGTGGCCGGCGGTCCGGCGCGGGGACTACGCTGCCGTGTTCACCTGCCAGGCCGCCAACTCGCACCTCGTACCGCCGCGGGAGCTGTCCCTCGTGCTAGACATGTTCCGTGAGTAAAAAACCAAGCCAAAACTAATGGTTTTTCTTACAAACTGTACAGGACAGCACATACAGCTTAGGGGTCAAACATCCTTTGGACGGCAGATTACAGAGAACATTCTCCTTGTTTAGATTTCAACTTGGGTATCCACCTTTTACCACTGTTGGTGGGAAAAGTGTATTCGAGCCTAGCTTACCTGCAATTGAAAGTATTGAATAACGACCTTGTTTGTGCATGACAGTGCGGCCGCTGACAGTGGAGATCAAGAAACCCTCGTCCGTGGGCGAGGGCGGCGCCCTGACGGCGGAGCGACGCTACGAGGTAGCGTGCGAGTCGGCTGGCAGCCGGCCGCCCGCCCTCGTCACCTGGTACAAGGGCAAGAGGCAACTCAAAAGGATCACGGTAAGTCAGTCTGCATTATATTTGCTGCTAGTGTAAACTGGCAGCCTTCCAAATACTGACACGAGACGAGAGTATAAATGTACAAAATATTCATCTTCGTATTATCTAGATGAAAATATTTTATTTTGACATTTTCCTATTCAGTCAGGTAAGTAAGTAAATAATATTTTTATTGCATCAAATACATGTGAGTCAGGTACATTAGGTGTTGTATGTTAATATAGGAAACAATGTATGTCTATCTGTATGGCGTGCAACATGTTTTTACAATGTCAAAATAATAAAGAGTTAAATCAAAGAATAATAAAAAAAAATAGTGAAATTTAAAATTATAGATTGAAATAGAAAGAAATCACCAGAATTAAAAAAAATATATATTCTTAGCCTATTAGCTACCTACTTTCGTATTATCAATAAAATGTTTGTCTGCCATAAAGTCACTTACAGTATAATAACATTTTTGTTCCAAAATGGCTTTTAATTGTCACTGAAACTGTGAACGTGGTAATTCTCTAAGCGATTTGGGTAATTTATTATAAATTGAAAGCGCCATGTAAAAGATACTTTTAAGCATCAAAGCAGTCTTTGAATTGGGCCTGCAGACCTTACTTTGATCTCGTCGATTTCTGGAGACGGCATCGGAGAGCTGACAGTACAAACTAGTGTTATTTTTAACAGACATAGCAGTTTCGTAAATATACAGTGAAGGTAGAGTTAAGATGTTATGTTCTGCAAAGTTAGGCTTACATGAATCTGTTACTTTGAGACGAAACATAGCTCGTATACAGCGTTTCTGATACGTGAATATTGCGTCAACGTTAGTCGAATTACCCCAAAATATGATGGCGTAACGTATATTTGACGCAATCAACCCGTGGTACGTTACAAGAAGAAGTCTAGATACAGTAGAGTCCCGAGCGTAGCGAGTAGCTCTAAAGTAGACTGCTGAGCTAGCGAACATAATAGCGGCACGTTCAACAACAGATCTATTTGCCCACTTGTTGAACAAATAACTAACCACTAAAATGCGGCGTTCAAAAACGCTTTATTCCACAATGCTTAATATAAACAAGATCCGTCAAGTGCGAGTGTAACTCGCGCGCTGAGGGTTCCAAACATTTGCCAATTATTTGGACAATCAATTCTCCGTCTTTTTTCGAATGGCAATATTTTGAAAAGTATGAAACCTACAGCAATTTTGAAAACTGTTTGAGACCATCGAGAAGCACGGTGAAGCAGGTTTCACAAGATGTCTTGAAAGTCTTCGATAAGAAGAGACCGGACCCGAGCGTGATAAAGGGATAGAAGCTGTCCCGGTGTATTTCTAGCTTCTTGACTGCTGTTTTCATCTTCGATTCGATGAAGGCTCCAAAGCTTAGAGTTGGTGTCGGTCTTTCTTCATTGCCGTTGCCGTAGCACGGTTTTAGTACAACGTGCTACGGCGTGGATACTTTAGTACAACGTGCTACGGCGTGGATACTTTAGTACAACGTGCTACGGCGTGGATACTTTAGTACAACGTGCTACGGCGTGGATACTTTCGTAGCACTTTGCCACTCGTTGTTCACGTACAGTTGATAATAAGGCAACAACTTCGGATTTTTAAAGTAAAGTTCCTTGGAAAAAGCTTATGAGCTGTGGCAGGCAGGAGGAGCGTGCAGTGTGCTCATGGCGGTCGTCATACAACTCTGCGGAGCCACTCCGTAAGTTTCTCAAGGTTTCGCTTTCTCTCGCAACTCACCGGAATTGTGCAGCGCCAGCGAAATGTTTTATGAAGGCCGACGAAAAACTTCACAGCGGCCTCGTAACTACCACGAGTTCTGAGATAAACTTCACAGCGGCCTCGTAACTACTACGAGTTCTGAGATAAACTTCACAGCGGCCTCGTAACTACTACGAGTTCTGAGATAAAGTCGACTTTAGATCGACGTCCCTAAGTTTAACATTTATATGTGTCGACGTGGACTTGAGAGCGCTGCTTCGGCGCGAGGTACGTGGAGACGCGGTGTCACCGAGTGAGTCGATGGTGCGTCGGTGGAGTAGGACCATGACCGCAACGTGACGTGACGTCACAACACCACGTCGTCTCGTTGCCGTTAACTTTTTCACGCTCCTACCGACCGAATCATTAGGAATATGTTACACAAAAGAACTGAGTTTTTTAACGATCTGCTAAATCATTTTTCATTTTTGTTTGCGTAAGATTGTTATAGTCATTTATGATGAGGTGTTTGTTTGGTAAGTCAGCTGTCTGCGCTGTGGAGGGGGAGGGGGTAGACTTCAATCCATCTTCGCTGGTCTGCTGGTGAATTGATGGAGACGACCTCAGCAGAAAAGTTTCTGTTCATTGTGGAGTAGTAGTGAGTTTAGGACAAATGTATGACTACTCTTTACTACGATAAAATCGAGTTTTGTGCAAAATGTATTAATGTACGTATGCAGAGTGCCGGGCCAGGACGGGACGGGGCGGGGCGGGACGGGGCGGGACGGGGCGGGACGGGGCGGGACGCGGGCTGGCGCGGCGCCAGCGACACGTGCCGAGGACGTACCGGGCCAGGACGGGACGGGGCGGGACGCGGGCTGGCGCGGCGCCAGCGACACGTGCCGCGGACGTGCCGGCCCCGGGAGTAGATACCCCTATCAAGGCTACACTCCACTCGATGATATCGCTTGCTAATGTCATTTTATCAACTTCTTTGTTTGCTCGATTATTGTTAAAAGAAGACTCGTCAAGTGCGAGTGGAACTCGTACGCCGAGGGTTCAACTTGTATTCATTGTGTACAAATACTATAGGTTACTTCAGCTGATGCGCTGTGCCAGATACTCACCAGCTCTCGGATCACACATCGCTTCGACCAGACACTCAAATAATTTTTTGAAAACCCGGAGAGCCTCGGTACCCCACGGACCTAGGGTCTCGACCTAGGGGAGCTAATTTGTTAGCTCTGTTGAGACCTGCATATTTGCGCCTCTTGAGATCGTCAACCAAATCTGCCGCCGCACCTTGTTGTACACTTGTTGTAGGTACACTCATAAAAATATCAAAAGCTTCCCTAAAAATAGCGACATACATAATATTAATACTAGAAATAAACATAAACTCGCTGTGCCCACAACCAGGCTTCACAAGATAAATGTATCTTTCAAAGGGCAATGTATACGCTTCTACAACAAAACTCCTAGTGAGTTGCAAAATCTATCAATTAATAAATTCAAACAAATTGTCAAAACTTTTCTGTGCAAAAATGCTTACTACAAAATATCAGATTACTTAGAAGATAAAAAAGCTTGGGACGGGTTTTGCTCCAACTCGAAAAATAACAACTAACAGGCTAAAGGTTTCTTCGTCGCTTCTTTACTTTAGTCTATATACCGAAGCGACAGAAATCAAAAATATCACTTTATTTCCGTGTCAGTGTTTTATTTTATGAATTTGACTTTTTCTAAGTGTACATTTTTGTATTTATGGAAATAAAGAATTTTTGACTTTGATTTTGACACCAGCCCTCACGGAAGTCCTAGGAAGATGGGAAGGCGCGAGTGTGTCGACACATGTAGCGTCCCACACAATAGGCCTCCCCAACTCCCATGGGACTAGAGTCATGCCGTCAGGCCTCTAGGTATTCATTTAAGTATCTCAACTACTATGGACGTAGAACTACAGAATTTATGATACCTAAACTCATGAATGATTTGCCACAGAAAGTAAAAGAAAAAGCTAATGATAAAAACTACAAACTCATCCTACACAAATATTACCACGAGAGGCTGCAGGCAGAGTGAACAGGAGGTAGCATGGTGGTTTGGTTTTTGAAAGCTGGTGCGATCCCCTTTTGCTTTTTGTATGCCTGTATTTGTGACTTCATCGCTAGCGCGTGGATATAATTATGTACGAAAAAAAGCAAATACAATCGCGCCCGCTTATAAAAATAATGTATCTGCTCGCCTTAGTCATTCTGCAACACCAGCTGTTTTTGTATTAAAAACAAACAGTACTTTTTTGTATAAAAGGACGGAGATTCTGGTAAGGACCTATAACTACCTACAGGCTGTCGTAAAACATGTTACTATCGAATATCTTTTTATATTGTATCGTAGATTAGTTATGAGAAGTGATCCAAATGCAATGTAACTTTATTTAATTCAACTAACATGTATGTACAGACGAGTTTTCTTTTTTATTTAATTTTGAAATTTGCGACATTTAGTTAAAATTTATATTTAATTTAGTTTCTTTACGCCCCTTCCCATGGAACCCAATTCTTACCAGTAATTGTGAAAATTATCTTGTGATGATGTTTTAGATGCGTTTTACGGCGCATATATAAATTCCCCGAAAATCAAACTTTATATGAAACCACATCAAAATCATTTTATAGGAAATCATCAAAATCTATTTAAACTGTCGGAAATATCACCAAAACTGTTTCTGGCAAGTCGTGATTTTTCAAAAGTATTATACAAGTATTATGTGGTTCTTCATGCTTCGTGGATTAATACTCATCTCTGGGGAATATATATATATATGTATTTATGGGACCATTTCAGGATCATTTTCTAATTACCGTCTGTAATTGAACGAGAAACCGACGAACATACACAAAAAACACAGCCGAATATTAACCTTCGTTAAAAACAGACCAAATACATAATAAATATTATCATATGAAACTAAATCATTTTCACGAATACTCAAAAAAGAAGGAACATTCACAAAAACAGTGTAAGCCTGTTCGCGCTACGAAAACAGTGTAAGCCTGTTCGCGCTACGAAAACAGTGTAAGCCTGTTCGCGCTACGAAAACGAAAACGCGCACGCAAATTTATAAAAAAAACCTTCACACAATTTGTTACTTAAACCACCGCTTAAACCTTTCGCTCGCATTCCAGGCAGTGCTGGTTAAACAATGGTTCTGGTTTCCGAGATAGTCCATTAATACAATGTGCCCAAACAACCTAACTCAATATTCATTTACATGCTGAGTTTACATGACGGTTTGTCATCTGTTGCTCTCAGCCAGCTGTCAAGAGCCCAACCTCGGGAGTTATCATCAATAACATCAGTGCTGTCACAACTTCCAGCAATACACAACATTACAATAGGTACACGCACATACCTCGCCCGCTCATCCCACTTCTGACATCTGTCCGCGGCGACGCTAACATCGCAAACTTTAGGCGGCGCGGCGGCCTATAAATTGAGGAGCGGCGCAGGGTGCGGGGTGCGGGGTGCGGGGTGCGGGAGCGCTAATGTCACGAGTGTCAAACTTGCAGCGCCCGGCGCCGACGCGTCATGTCGTGTCACCGCGATGCGCATTCATCACATTTCAACGTAGTTTCTTACAGATGAGTTCAAAACTTGTGATATTAATTTATGAAAATACGAAAACAGATCACTGTTGCCAGGGGCAGCTCTAGTATATGGAGTGCCCATGTGCAACTAATACCCAGGTCTAGTAGATGTGCGCTTAGAATAGATAAATAATAAATAAATAATGCTGGACAATTCACACAGCATTATCTAGCCCCAAGCTAAGCAGAGCTTGTGTTATAGGTACTAGATAACTGATATACTAATACAATACCTTACATAGATAGATATTTTTTAATAGACATAGAAAACGACAAGAACACCGGGAACAAATACCTGCAGATCGTACAAATATTTGTCCCAAGGCGGGAATCGAACCCGGAACCTCTTGCGTCGCAGGCGGACGGAGATACGTATCAGCCTTCTTAAACTTTTTCGCACCTTGCCCCCATGGGGCGTCAAGGTGCGAAATAGTTCAAAAAAATAGTATCAAAATTTACTAGAAAAAAAAGCACGTTAAAAGCGAGCAGTGAAATAAAATTTATGCTTTTTGGATGGATATAGGTATTGGGGTAGTTGTCTGTGTCGAAGCCCAGCGCCTGATAGTATCGCGCACTGTCGCGAAACCTACATTCACATGTAGGCGAAGTTTCAGCGCAATAAATATCCACAATTTCAGCGCGGCCCTAGATTCAGTAGACTGGGAGAAAGTATCGATTGACTTGAGTGGGAACTGCAACAAATTAGCTAACACGTTAATATCCAAAACCGTAAGTAAACTCAATCTATGTTTCCCACTAAAAAATAAACCTTATGTAAAACACCAAAATCATTGGATCGACAATGAAATACTTAACCTAAAGGAATTTTTATTCGACACTATAAAATTAAAAAATAAATTTCCGGACAATGAAAACCTTGCTAAATTTGCCGAAGACCTGTCAATACGATATAACACGGAGACCAAACGTAAACGCACAAAATTCTACTCCGACCAGATACGTAACGATCCCAATAAGTTCAAGAGAATGTGGAGAGTAGTCAATATAGAGCTAGGTAGAGGTAGTCGCGAGCGACTAGACTATACAGACTATATAAAGGACGAGTACGGACAGCAGTACCCCTCCAAGCATCTTCTCTTAAATGCACTTAATGAGGAATTCGTTACAGCAGCGAGCAAATGCGGCGCCCCGGCAGCCGACATCTATCGTGCGTCAACCGTGATGTCTGCCGAACTTAGCGCTAGCGACGCGTCACTCTGGTTGCGACCCTTTTCACCAGAAGAGGTCGTAAAAATAGTGCGCTGCAAGATAGCCGCTAAAACAAGCACAGACCTCTACGGTCTATCCGCAAGCTTGATGAAGGGAGCCGTGGAACCGCTTGCCAGTATTATGTCAGAGCTATTTAACACCTGTGTAAAGCAAGGTACATACCCGAACGCTCTAAAAAAAGTGAAAATCTTTCCCCTATATAAGGGTAAGGGCAGTAAACATGATGCAAAATCATACCGACCTATATCACTGGTCCCAGCGTTCAGTAAGGTATTGGAGGTTGGCTTGAACCATAGACTCTTAGAGTTTGTAACCCAGCACGATATTCTTACTGACCGGCAGTACGCTTACCGACCCGGTCGCGCCACAACGGACCTGGTACGCGAAGTGGTGTGGCGCGTCTTGAGCGCGCGCGAGGCAGGTCTGCGCGTGGCCTTGCTGTGCTGCGACCTGTCACGCGCCTTCGACACCGCCAACCACTCTCTAGTCGCAGACAAGCTCCGATTCTACGGCGTCCGAGGTCCCACCGAATCCATCCTCACTTCTTTCATGTCGCAACGAAAGCAGGTGGTAGTGGGTGAAGCGGGCCGAGTAAAGTCGTCCGAGCTAGAAAACGTAATGGGGGTTCCACAGGGCTCGTGCCTTTCGAACACCCTGTTCAGTTTACTGTTGAACGACTTACCGAACATAGTTCGCGACGCAGAGATATACATGTACGCGGATGATGTAGCCGCGGTTGTCACTGCACCAACGAAAAGCCAGTTAGAGCAAACGCTAAATACAGTGGTTGCGGGCCTGGAGGTGTGGTTCACTGCGAACGGCCTCGCCCTTAATAGAGAAAAAACATGCTACATGAACTTTAGACTAAATGGGGGTACTCCGGGGACTCTTAGAATATCTGCGGGAGAGACGCCGCTGCAACAGGTCCAGAATACCAGGCTACTTGGATTCATGATAGATAGCTCACTACTATGGGATATTCATATTGACTGCATGTGCAAAAAACTGGGACGAGCCTGCTTCGCATTACGAAGGCTTGCTAATACCGCGTCTCGGGACGCAGTCCGCTCGTGCTATTTCGCGACCGTCCATAGTATAGTCACGTACGGGGCGGAACTATGGGCGCGAGCTGCTGACAATGAGCGCGCCTTCGTAATGCAGAAGAGGGCCGTCCGTGCTATTGTAGGCGTCCCGGATGATGTATCCTGCAGGGAATTTTTCGCACAACTACGAATAATGACGCTGCCAAGCGAGCTCATTTACCAGGTAGCGCTTTTCACCCATCATAACCTGGACCTGTTCCAGCATCGTGGAGTGAACCCGAACCGCGCACTCCGTAGTAATGAACACCACTATAGACTACTCACACCCTCACATAAATTACGAAAGTCGGAGAGATCAGTGTACATAATGGGCCCCGCCGTATACAACCGATTACCCGAAAAAATAAGGGATGCTGCTTCCTCCATCATATTCAAGCACCGACTTAAAAAATGGCTACTGGAGAAGGTGTTCTACAGCTTTGGTGAGTTCCTAGAGCTACCTGAGCTGTAGAATACAACCCCCGGACTATTTCGTTAGGCTTACAAAGTGAGCACTTAGACAACACAAATTGTATACCTACTAGAAACAGCATTTTTTTTTGTATACTTATGATAAGTAATTTGTAATCAAATAAGAAATAAAGCATGCTACCTGTACAAATCACGAATTATGTTTGTCACTAATAATATTAATTAGGGACAAAATGTAGATTAATGATAATTTAAAATCAATTCAATTAATCAATTAATAAAACGAATAATCTTAATAAATAATTAAATTGAATAAAAATAGTAAATACATTAATTGAATGAAACGTAATATATGTATATCATAAGATTAAGTATGTGGAAATGTTTATTCTTATTGACTTGTAAATGTATAATTTTTACCAATAAAATCTTGTATCTTGTGTTGCCCTCTGTTAAAGTAAGGCCGAGCAAAGAGAGTCCAAGTCTTAAAAAATAGGACAGAAAAAGGGACCCCAAAACAAAAATAGAAAAGAAAAGCTTTTGTTGGTCACATCCCTGAATTTTAGAGCCATCCCTGATTGTTGTTAGAAACATTAAAAGTTATGAGCCATATATAATTATACTCGATCCAATTTATTGTTAAATCCCGTTTTGGTACCAAGTAACGTAATGCCCGCTAGACCTAGGTTCAGGCTCACTAATTAGCCCGGACAGCGAGTCGTCCTTGATGTAAGTGACTTTGAAGTATTCATAGGAATTAGTGAGTCTGACAGACACGCCTTCGACTGCCAGACAAGTAATAAACATTGAATGTCGCTCCGCCGCGATTAGCTTTCATACAATCCGGCTGTCACCCGAATTAATGACTAGACCAGTATCCACCGCCACTAACTGTCCGAGATGATTATCGCGGACGTAACGAGTAAAAAGCTACTTTCCGTTGATTGCCTGACGTTTTTGTCTTGTAAGGAAAATGGCATGTGAATAGAACCAGAAATCGACGGCGACGTAGGAATCAGGACAAACCGCTACTTCTTTGTCGTCGTCGTTTTTATATTTATATCGAGTATCGTCCAAGTATGTTCGTATCTCAGTATATTCTTCTTCCACTAGTGGACAAAAAAAATTAAGCGAATAAAATCAATAACATCTTATTTCTTATTTGACAAAAATTACTTTTTATATACCTATATTTGACTTGTCTAAGTGCTTATTTTATAAGCCTAAAGAAATAAAATTACTGACTTTGAATTTGAGTTTATGAGGTGGAGAGATAAACAAACTACACTATTTATGAGGTGAAGAGATAAACAAACTACACTATTTATGAGGTGGAGAGATAAACAAACTACACTATTTATTGCGTCAAGTTTGAGAAAGGTGCATGAGGAGTCGTACCGACGGCAGCAGCGGCGGTGCCAGTGGCGGCTGGCGAAGGAGCATCCCCGACACCAAGCGAAGGAGCATCCCGACACCAAGCGAAGGAGCATCCCGACACCAAGCGAAGGAGCATCCCCGACACCAAGCGAAGGAGCATCCCGACACCAAGCGAAGGAGCATCCCGACACCAAACGAACGGGGTGCGGCCGGCGCGCTCTCAGCTAATGGAAACTCACAGTGAATACCAGAACACTCAGATAGATACACGCGAGGCTGCCAGAAGCAACACGAAACAATAGTCAAATATCGAATTATATCTATAACTGCTTCTGTTGTGGCAAGTACATAAAACAACAGTAAACTACAAACGTAGCGACTGTTTTTCATTATATCCGTCTACGTTGGCTTTTATTTAGCGAAAGGCACCCACTGATGACGTGATCTCATTATTTTTCTGTAATCCTGAAAAAATAATGGCAAGGACTGGGTCGAGACGGCTGATCCTCAGACAAGGAAGGTTGATCAAGGACTGGGTCGAGACGGCTGATCCTCAGACAAGGAAGGTTCATCAAGGACTGGGTCGAGACGGCTGATCCTCAGACAAGGAAGGTTCATCAAGGACTGGGTCGAGACGGCTGATCCTCAGACAAGGAAGGTTCATTAATTCCGCACATTCGAGGCTGATCTCGGCCGTTACCGGCGCGACATGGACCTACGCCTATGTTCTTATCGGATTCATTACGGTGGTTATTTCCCGCGGGACGGCGCGGCGCCGCCGTCGCCGGGGCGGGGGCGGCGCTCGTGTGGCCTCGGGCCTACCACATTCTCATGTCTCGAATCGAATAACCCAATATGCTGAATGAATGATCGAAGGCAGTGGCAGCTTGGGCGATTTGGCTGTATGGTGAACTGGTCTCTTCGAGCATCAACTTGAAATTTAATAGGTGTACGATAAAACTTGCGAAATGTGCTGGTAACATAATAAGGGCAAATCCGTCAATGATCCGTGATGTGCTCAGATTTCATTTCATTTATTAATTGCCAACAGGGTTGGTCGCTTAAGATATAATGTTAGCCTAAGTTAGTACATACACCATGCTGGGCACTGCAATGTTAGCCTAAGTTAGTACATACACCATGCTGGGCACTGCAATGTTAGCCTAAGTTAGTACATACACCATGCTGGGCACTGCAATGTTAGCCTAAGTTAGTACATACACCATGCTGGGCACTGCAATGTTAGCCTAAGTTAGTACATACACCATGCTGGGCACTGCAATGTTAGCCTAAGTTAGTATATACACCATGCTGGGTACTGCAATGTTAGCCTAAGTTAGTACATACACCATGCTGGGTACTGCAATGTTAGCCTAAGTTAGTACATACACCATGCTGGGCACTGCAATTTACATTGAATATTGAGATATTGTCATTAACATTACTTAACATGTTAATTTCTAATTTTATTTATAATTTCTTATAACTATTACTTAGTTATAAAAAATTATAGCGTAAGTTTAAAGTTACAATTTGGTCTAATGTAAAAAAAAATACCATCATCATCATCAGCCTATATCAGTCCTCTGCTGGACATAGGCCTCCCCTAATGAGCTCCATAGCACCCTGTCTTCAGCTTGACGCATCTAGCATCGCAGCATGCTACCGATCCAGCAAAATCATAAGAGAACAGAAGATCTTTTTATTGATTTTTAGGGTTCCGTAAATCAAAAGGAAAAAAGGAACCATTATAGGATCACTTTGTTGTCCGTCTGTCAACCCTCTTTTCTCAGAAACGCGTAGAGTTATCGAGTTGATATTCACATTATATGCGCAGGCTCGTAACCTCTTGGAGCCGTGATATAAAACAAACTTATAAGTCAACGCAATCAAAAGTTTGAAATTTTCTAGGAAATCACATGTACCTACACAATACAATCACATGTACCTACACAATACAATCACATGTACCTACACAATACAATCACATGTACCTACACAATACAATCACATGTACCTACACAATACCATCTACTTACCAAATTTCGTGATTCTAGGTCAATAGGAAGTACCCATTGACCTAGAATCACGAAATTTGGTAAGAAACAATGTCTTAAAGCACAAGTAAGGAAAAAAATGGAAATTTGTGGATTTTTACCAAAAAATAAATAAATAATGCTGGACAATTCATACAGCATTATTCAGCCCCAAGCTAAGCAGAGCTTGTGTTATGGGTACTAGATAACTGATATACATAATAGATAGATATTTTTTTATTATATATAGAAAACGACCAGAACACCCTGCAGAAATGTCTGCAGATCGTACACACTTGTCCCGAGGCAAGAATCGAACCCGCAACCTTCTGCGTCGCAGGCAGACCTTCGCACACCAAAAAAATGTTTATTCTCTCCTTGGATTTTTTTTTCTTGCTAGTGACCGAAATTTGTAAGGCACTACTTTCCGTTGATCTAGAATCATGCTATTTGGCAAGAAACAAGAACACACACAACAAACTCTTAATTTTACGGAACCCTCGGTGCGCGAGTCCGACTCGGACTTGACATTTTTTAAACGTCTCGTAAAATTCTGTTTTCGCTACAACAAGAAATTTATTCCGCGAGCCTCCAATTTTCCACACATTTTTTATATTTTCGACGACCTGTAAGTTTATTTTCTGATTTTTTCAATTATACAATTATACATACATAGTGGATTTTCTTATCGTTCCTCTATACAATCGGCGATAGAGAATAATATGCATAATTGTTTTTGTCGATATTTTTGAAGAGCCAAATGAATGTGAGGGTTCATAAGCCGTACAGTTGCTAAAACATTGACCCCCTTTTTAACCCCTTGAACGAGTATCACTGAGTTTTCCACTGTGGTTTTGCATGTGTACCAAATGAAAGCATATGGGTACCTAACACCACGGCGTGCAACCCGACTAAAATGAAAGCATATGGGTACCTAACACCACGGCGTGCAACCCGACTAAAATGAAAGCATATGGGTACCTAACACCACGGCGTGCAACCCGACTAAAATGAAAGCATATGGGTACCTAACACCACGGCGTGCAACCCGACTAAAATGAAAACATATGGGTACCTAACACCCAAGACAAGTGTTCTCCATACGGCGGCGGCGGCGGCACGAAGAGGAACCATCACCTAATGACGCGCCCCTCTTTACAACCAATGTTCGTCGTGGTCTTTTTAAGGCTACTTTAAAATTATGTTGTAAAAGTTTATGGTCTCGTAAAAACTGAATGAAAAACGAGGTAATCGCTTTCTTTTGCATCACTAAAATTACTTACCTCGTTTTCATTCAAAATACTTTTTATAGTTTTTTGTAGAATTTTTGTTTGTCGTCATTTACTTCTTCTTGATATTGGCAACATCTTTATTCAGAAAGAAAATAACAATCAAATAACAAATTTAAATTAAAACTAGTATTTACAATAGAAAAAAAAAGCTATCTACAAACTGTTGCAAACAATCTACAGGTAGCTCAACTGATCCATATCAATACCAGTTGGAAGCGTGCCTAAGACACTGGCTGCATTGCCCCGCTGTATAGCAATGCTGATGCGCTGTGCCAGATACTCACCAGCTCTCGGGTCACGCGTCGCTTCGACCAGACGCTCAGATAATTTTTTGAAAACCCGGAGAGCCTCGGTACCCTACGAACCTAGGGTCTCGACTCCAATGGGAGCAAATGTGTAGGCTCTGTCGAGACCTGCATATTTGCGCCTCTTGAGATCTTCGGCTAAATCTGCCGCCGCACCAGCCCACGGAAGGTAAGGTACCCATATGCTTTCATTTTAGTCAGGTTGCACGCCGCGGTGTTAGGTACCCATATGCTTTCATTTTAGTCGGGTTGCACGCCGCGGTGTTAGGTACCCATATGCTTTCATTTTAGTCGGGTTGCACGCCGTGGTGTTAGGTACCCATATGCTTTCATTTAAGTCGGGTTGCACGCCGTGGTGTTAGGTACCCATATGCTTTCATTTTAGTCGGGTTGCACACCGCGGTGTTAGGTACCCATATGCTTTCATTTTAGTCGGGTTGCACGCCGTGGTGTTAGGTACCCATATGCTTTCATTTTAGTCGGGTTGCACACCGCGGTGTTAGGTACCCATATGCTTTCATTTTAGTCGGGTTGCACGCCGCGGTGTTAGGTACCCATATGCTTTCATTTTAGTCGGGTTGCACGCCGTGGTGTTAGGTACCCATATGCTTTCATTTTAGTCGGGTTGCACACCGCGGTGTTAGGTACCCATATGCTTTCATTTTAGTCGGGTTGCACGCCGCGGTGTTAGGTACCCATATGCTTTCATTTTAGTCGGGTTGCACGCCGTGGTGTTAGGTACCCATATGCTTTCATTTTAGTCGGGTTGCACGCCGCGGTGTTATGTTCCCATATGCTTTCCGTGGAAGTCCTAGGAAGATGGGAAGGCGCGAGTGTGTCGTGTCGACACATGTAGCGTCACACACAATAGGCCTCCCCAACTCCCATGGGACTAGAGTCATGCCGTCAAGCCTCTTACCATCGTCACGCAACAGACCATTCTGTTCGAGAATAGCTGGTACGTTAGCGGTGGTAAAGGCCCGCCGGATGATGTCGTTCAGGCTGGCATGACGAGATATCCGACCGGCAGCCCCAGTACACGATAATTCGTGATGACCGAGCTGTTCGACAGCAGTACCGCACTGGCATTGATGAGGCGCGCAACACCTTGCACCCAACCTAAGACAAGTTGCGACACGGAAAGTTACGGGATCCAATAAAGTGCCAGTGTTAGAAACGGCTAGAAGACGGGCACGATCTGCGGAGCTGGAGCACGTTTGTAACAAACAATTCCGTGTCAACTCACACAGAGGCCCGTCCCATTGCCGTTGGGACAAAAGAGATTTTAGGGGAGCAGCATCGGGGCTAGCACTATGCCAAGCAGATCGAGCTTCGTCTAAAAATGAAATTTTGAATGAAATTCCAGGTATAACCAAATGAGAAGGCTTTAAAATTTTTTCAACTAATGAACTAGTGCTGTAGACAGAAGACAAGAACGCTGGTAGGGCTACACTTGAAATTTAGCGTATACCTAAGCCTCCCAATTTTACAGTAATTTAACATTTACTTTTTTTTTTTTTTTTACAATTTTAACTACTTCTTCTTAATATTTGTTTTAGTTATTTTTCTATAATGAACTATGTTTCTCTTTGAACTTTGATTACATCCTTAACTAACCATAATTGTGTTGTAACTTTGTTTGTATCCAAAGATATTTTATATGTACAGGTAGCTCAACTGCTCGATACCAATACCGGTCGAAGGCGTCCGCAAGACGCTAGCGTGTCCGTGATGGTAGCGTACACATAACCGAATTCACGTTTGTTGTTATGCCTAATATTATAGAGTGTATATAGAGTATAACTAGTGCAAAAGTAAAATAAATAGCGCCTCCTTGGTTTAAGAAATAATGACCATTGTTTGTGGGTACGCCAGCATAACGTTATGCTAGCGTACACACGACCGTTCTCAAAAACGGCTTATACTATAGCAACAAAATTTATACACAATTTTAGAGTATAAATCGTGGCCGTAGAGCGAAAAGTCATCAACTCGCTATTTGGCCAAAATTGAGTTAAACATGTCATGAAAATCACCGATTTTTTCTGCATTTTTCAATCTTACAACTATGTCCATATCTATTATAGTTTTCATTTCAGAATATGCGAAAAAACACTAATTCTACATTTGGACTTTAATATTGAAGTCGAAAATTAATTTAACATACTTAGTTATTTTATCTCTACTTGGAAAAATCAAAATCCGAAACCTAAGTCGAGTTGGTTACTTTTCCTTATTAAAGTTAGTTCCTAACAAGAACACAAAACTAACTTACTACACTTGATTACTTATAGTATGACTGGTTCGGTACCAAACGTGAAAGCGAAAACTAACCAAGTCTAGTTAGGGACTTCTAGATCGATATTTATGAAAAATACGCTATCTGTGTAGGAGCAAGAAATCACTAAACCGATTTAAAGAGTTCTATCCTAATAATAATGATCACAAAGTTTTGTTTTGAATAGTCGTTAAAGTGTTTTGATAATTTTCATTCTCTATCTTCGTACGTTAAGTGAATTTGGCGGTGAAGAGCTGCATTCCTGGTATGAGTCTCTGCCAGCAGCAATGACGTAGCAGACAGGCTGTTAGAGCCCGATGCCACCGAAGAAGGTGAAGAC
Organism: Eupithecia vulgata; assembly: GCA_946478455.1. NCBI lineage: Eukaryota > Metazoa > Arthropoda > Insecta > Lepidoptera > Geometridae > Eupithecia > Eupithecia vulgata. The sequence goes on along the minus strand of OX297862.1, from coordinate 325,111 downwards.
TGATTCTATAAGATTAGAAATGATCATAATCTTCAAAAGTAGTTCTGGGTTTCGACCCGCTGATTTTAGTTTTTAGTAATCATTGAACCGTTTATTGACGTTACAGTAGGGTTAGCAATTCGAATATTCATTTTATTCGAATATCCGCTCCAATTTCAAATTCGAATAATTCATTAAAATTATCCGAATATTCGAATAGTTAATAAAGTAATAATAATAATAATCTACACATGCACTTTAATTTTTTTGAATAATTTTCTGTATCCAAACAAGAACAAATCTATCAAACATGGAGATCAATCTTCGGTGCTATCTTCAGATTTGAAATAATTCGTGGGTCGCGCAAAATAGCACCGTAGATTGATCTCCATGTTGGCAGTTAGATGGTCTGTCGTTTTTCGAATCTGTACATCCAAAACGACCTTGTGGCTGTGTGGAACCGGTCTAGAATAGTACCAACCCAACTCTTCCTGTGGGTGTCGTAGGAGGCGATTAAGGGACACAAATCGGGGGTCGGGTAGCAGTGCCCTCTGCAGAACAACATCAACACTGAAGTGCGATCCCTAACCCTCATGCCCAGCGTGGGGATTATGGGCATTACCCCCAATGACGACACGAACGAGGAAATGGCCCCCAGTTTCCGGCCGCCTCGCTATTCCTGGCCATGGTAACGGCGGGGAAGGGAGTGCTAGGAATCACCGGGCTACCTCAGGCTGCCATCAACAACTGACCTTGGCAACGTACAACGGACACACTCTGAGGCTTGACCCTGAAGAACATCAAATGGCATGTTCTGGGGTTATGTGAAGTCCGCAGAGAGGGGGAGGACACCGTAACCCTAGACTCAGGCCATCTTCTCTACTTTCGCGAGGGTTATAAAACATCCCAGGGTTGCGAAGGTTTCCTTGTCTATAAGGCCCTCTTTAACAACGTCCAAGAAATCTCCAGTGTGTCGACCAGGGTAGCGTACCTGATCCTTCGGTTATCCAAACGGTATAGCATGAAGCTTATTCAGGTCTACGCACCGACCTCGGCACACTCAGATGATGAAATGGAGGATTGTACGAAGACATATCCCAAGCCTTGCATCACACCACTAAGGCTCACTTCAACGTTGTTATAGGAGACTTTAATAGACCCTACACAATCTGTTCGAAACGGTGAGGAACGAGGACATGAAGTTTTGTAAAAGCAGCGTACTGGCAGGAAATCCAAATTCTCGATCGAGACTCTCGGGTTGATGCCAAGAAGACGGGAAACCACCCAAGCGACTTCGTCTGAGAAGTCAGACCTGAACAAGCGAATTGCGAAGATGGTACGGCGCGACCTTCGGAGCTCCAACACACGCCTTATTAAAGAGGCGATAGAGCCAAACACAGGGTCCAAAGTATTCACTCAGCAGCTTGTCAGGAGTCACCTGACGAAGCTTAAAACGCACGATGGAAGGACCGTATTGTCGAAGCCGGAGATTTCTGCCGAGATAAAGGATTACTATGGCCGTTTATACGCTGAACGCTGCCCATCGTGCCCAACGCGACGACTACGATTCCAGAGCCCTGAGCCCCTAACACGCCACTACACCGACTTACTGCCAGACATCAGTCAAGATGAGACCGTGATCTCGACGTGCTCTGAGGCAGCTTAAAAATGGAAAAGCCCCCGTTGAAGACGGCATTACTTCAGAGCTTCTGAAAGCAGGAGGAGCCCCTGCTATACAGGAGCTACAGAACCTCTTCAACACCGTCCTTCACAGTGGAAGAACTCCAAAGGCATGGAGCGGGAGTTTGGTGGTGCTCTTTTTAAAGAAGGGAGATAAAACCCTTCTTAAAAACAACTGACCCATCACACTTCTGCCTGAGCCACGCTTATAAGCTTTTCTCACGATTAGTCACAAATCGTCTTGCTGATAACATAGTATTAATGGCGGACTTGCTGGAGGAGCTGAACCGGATACTGGATGGCCTGGCTTCTGCCTCACGACGCACGGCCTTGGTATGAACTTGGACAAAACCATGGTCATGTCAGGGCAACTATCCAAATCATTAATATTCCTAAGCGGAGACTTAGTTATCTCTGTTAAACCATAAATGCGTTTTTTTAATTAATTAACAATAAAGCTAATTAAAATACTTGGTTTTATTTGAATAGAATTATGCTGCAATCAAATCAAAACCAAGTCTAGCTGGTCTGATCTAATCATTGTTTGAATGAATAGATTTTGTATTATTTTTTCAATCAATACTAAAAAAATATTCGAATATTCGCTCGAATTTTGCTCTTGAAGTATTCATATTATACAAATAGCAAAATTTACGAATAGTGCAAACCCTAGTTACTAGTGACGTTACTAGTTTTTAAAATTTTAACTGTTTTCCTTGTTAATTTTGTTTCTGCATTCTTTTTTATTATATTTTCAAAAGTACAACAGTTGCATTTTATTACCAACCAATAGTTTTTGTGACGATTCTCTAATAAAATTAATCAAAATCGAGAAATAGGTTAAATTAGAGAGCCTAGAATAATCACTAAAATACCTTTTGAATTTTCAAAGGTTACTCTTATTTTAACTAACTCAAGGTAATTCTCATTTAAAATAGCATAAGCACAGAGGAAAAGTCACCAACACTATTTAACAATTCAGTGACTAAAATTCTCAGTACAGGATTTGAGGGCGAAAAATAACTAAGTGAGTTTTATATAAAAATCTTTGAACAATAAACAAATTACACAAAATTTTGTACTTTACTCCTATGCGTTTATCTATTTCCTTTGATATGAGACCATAAAATTTGAAATATCCCACACTATGCGGAAGTTATGTTTTTTTTTCTTTTGAAAAACTTTAAACCTTCATAACTCTAAACACTAAATGACCTAGTTGATGACTTTTCGCTCTACGCCCACGAAATATCGTTTCAGCTATGCAAAATTTCATAATGATTGCTCTCATAGGAACAGAGATATGGAACAAGGCTATAAAATAACACCTGAGCTGGCGTTATGCTAGCGTACCCATTAAAAACCGAAATAGTACCTATAGAAAACGAGGTTCTCTTAATGTAAATGTTATATTTATAAATAGAGTGTGAAATCCTCTTTCTCCCAGTAGTCATACTTTATGCAAATTCGTAATCAAACACTATAAAAAGTTGATGTAACAGGAAGAGCGAAAACTGTAGGTAAATAACCTTAAAATGAGCGCGAGTGACGGAGCACTGCTGCCCCGACCATGACGACGCATTATCTCTATCTCTTTCACTTCCATGGATAATTCACATGCATCTTTCTCTATCTTTCATTGTGACCAATACCTACATTGCTTACTGCTCAGAGTACAAACAAGATCTAGGAATAACGATATGCAATTCCATTCGTACAACTAATCAAAGAATCTCATCCGAAAATATAGGTATGTAGGTAAGTAGATGTAGTTAAAAATAAAAATCGAAGATTATGGGATATTGCTCTCCGTTGCAATGTAGTTCCGCCGTGATCTGCTAGATGGCGCTAAACGTGACAAGAAACGTGAAAGATAGAGAAAGATGCATGTGAATTATCCATGGAAGTGAAAGAGATAGAGATAATGCGTCGTCATGGTCGGGGCAGCAGTGCTCCGTCACTCGCGCTCATTTTAGAGTTATTTACCTACAGTTTTCGCTCTTCCTGTTACATCAACTTTTTATAGTGTTTGATTACGAATTTGCATAAAGTATGACTACTGGGAGAAAGAGGATTTCACACTCTATTTATAAATATAGAGAACCTCGTTTTCTATAGGAACTATTTCGGTTTTTAATGGGTACGCTAGCATAACGCCAGCTCAGGTGTTATTTTATAGTCTTGTTCCATATCTCTGTTCCTATGAGAGCAATCATTATGAAATTTTGCATAGCTAAAACGATATTTATACTCTAAAATTGTGTATAAATTTTGTTGCTATAGTATAAGCCGTTTTTGAGAACGGTCGTGTGTACGCTAGCATAACGTTATGCTGGCGTACCCACAAACAATGGTCATTATTTCTTAAACCAAGGAGGCGCTATTTATTTTACTTTTGCACTAGTTATACTCTATATACACTCTATATATTAGGCATAACAACAAACGTGAATTCGGTTATGTGTACGCTACCATCACGGACACGACGCTAGCTGTATTGCTATTTGTCCGCAAGACGCCAGCTGTATTGCTGTTTGTCCGCAAGACGCTAGCTGTATTGCTATTTGTCCACAAGACGCTAGCTGTATTGCTATTTGTCCGCAAGACGCTAACTGTATTGCTATTTGTCCGAAAGACGCTAGCTGTATTGCTATTGGTCCGCAAGACGCTAGCTGTATTGCTATTTGTCCGCAAGACGCTAGCTGTATTGCTATTTGTCCGCAAGACGCTAGCTGTATTGCTATTTGTCCACAAGACGCTAGCTGTATTGCTATTTGTCCACAAGACGCTAGCTGTATTGCTATTTGTCCGAAAGACGCTAGCTGTATTGCTATTGGTCCGCAAGACGCTAGCTGTATTGCTATTTGTCCGCAAGACGCTAGCTGTATTGCTGTTTGTCCGCAAGACGCTAGCTGTATTGCTATTTGTCCGCAAGACGCTAACTGTATTGCTATTTGTCCGCAAGACGCTAGCTGTATTGCTATTTGTCCGCAAGACGCTAGCTGTATTGCTATTTGTCCGCAAGACGCTAGCTGTATTGCTATTTGTCCGCAAGACGCTAGCTGTATTGCTATTTGTCCGCAAGACGCTAGCTGTATTGCTGTTTGTCCGCAAGACGCTAGCTGTATTGCTATTTGTCCGCAAGACGCTAGCTGTATTGCTATTTGTCCGCAAGACGCTAGCTGTATTGCTGTTTGTCCGCAAGACGCTAGCTGTATTGCTATTTGTCCACAAGACGCTAGCTGTATTGCTATTTGTCCGCAAGACGCTAGCTGTATTGCTATTTGTCCGCAAGACGCTAGCTGTATTGCTATTTGTCCACAAGACGCTAGTTGTATTGCTATTTGTCCGCAAGACGCTAGCTGTATTGCTGTTTGTCCGCAAGACGTTAGCTGTATTGCTATTTGTCCGCAAGACGTTAGCTGTATTGCTATTTGTCCGCAAGACGCTAGCTGTATTGCTGTTTGTCCGCAAGACGTTAGCTGTATTGCTATTTGTCCGCAAGACGCTAGCTGTATTAAATAGATTAGTATTATGCTAAATGTGGTCTAAACTTTATAATAGAAATCACTAAGCCGGTGGAATGTTAAGCCTTTCGCAAAAACTATCACAATACACGTAGTTGCGATGTTGCGAACTCAAAAACTTTAGAAGCTGTTTTGTTTCGAGTTAGCCTCGCGCCATCCTCATCAGCGGACAGCGGCCGCAGGCGGCACCGCCCGCGCCTCCTGCGACCGATGTCCGCTCAACAAGGCTTCGAGATCGCTGGGATTTGTCATGCGAATTTCTAAGAGCTTTACAAAGGTCAAAACTCTTAAACTCTTATATTGCACGTTTGTAAGGAGCCATCTAGAATACGCATCTCAGATATGGAACCCGCGTTACCAGAAGTACATTGATCGTATAGAAAGTATTCAGAGGCGTTTCTTAAGATACCTGTGTTTTAGAGTAAAGATCCCTTACAAATCTCTAACCTATGATGAACTCTGCAAGAGGTTCCATTTCTTGCCACTCAAAAGTAGACGTGATATAGCTGATTATCTTTGTATACTTAAGATTACCTATCAACAACGATGTTGACTGTCCAGAACTTGTTGGCAAATTAGACTTCAATGTACCACGTAGGCAGCTTAGACAATCCCTTACTATATGTCCAACATGTTGGAACTAATTATAGACAAAATTCATTTATAGTGCGAGCGAGCGGCACTCTCAATGAATTCAGCAAAATGTTGAACATTGACCCTTTCAACACCAGCATTCACAGGGCAAGGCGATGCATAACTCTTAACTTCTTTTGCACTTGATGTAGCTTTACTTTTAATTTTTACTTATTGTAACTACTTGTTCTTTTATTACTTTATTAAGTACGAAATTGGCAATCCGAATAAAAATAAATAAATAAATAATCACCACAAGCTCCTCGAACCCCATCCCTAGTCGACGCGCGGCACCGCCCGCGCCTCCTGCGACCGATGTCCGCTCCGCACCACAAGCTCCTCGAACCCCATCCCTAGTCGACGCGCGGCACCGCCCGCGCCTCCTGCGACCGATGTCTGCTCCGCACCACAAGCTCCTCGAACCCCATCCCTAGTCGACGCGCGGCACCGCCCGCGCCTCCTGCGACCGATGTCTGCTCCGCACCACAAGCTCCTCGAACCCCATCCCTAGTCGATGCGCGGCACCGCCCGCACCTCCTGCGACCGATGTCTGCTCCGCACCACAAGCTCCTCGAACCCCATCCCTAGTCGATGCGCGGCACCGCCCGCGCCTCCTGCGACCGATGTCCGCTCCGCACCACAATCTCCTCGCCCCTAGCGTACCTAGTAAAGAACATTTTGCTGACACGTCTCTAGATTGTAGAGCCGCGACAAAAATCATAGAAATCTGAGGTGAGTTATTTTAACGACTACTAACTCGTAAAACTAGACTAGCTTGGCCAGATATCGTTATTCGTCAGTGAGCATTCTCATTTAATGGCAAACAAATAGTCCTTTGTTTTATAAGGTAAAATGAACAGAAACCGATATTTGAATCAAGTTGTAAGCTACAGCTTGGCTACATCTTGGATACAGCCTCCCAAATCAATAAGTAGGCGCAAAGCCACAGGTAGGCCACTTCTGATCAGTCCCGACTCGTACATTGCTTTTCCATTCAGAGCGGCTCTAAACAAAACTAAAACAAAACGGCGCCCCGGGGAGCGCGACCCGACCTAGCGATAAATTGTCCGAGGCACCGCGCCCGGCTGCGTCCGCCGCGCCGCTCAGATACGCAACTATTTAGGAACTCCATGGATGCTTTTGTATGTACGCCGTCGGTGGCTCTACTTCTAGTTTGAGTTTACCGGTAACCACTGAGTGGAGCTTCCTCTCAGTGCTCGCACACTCCCGCACACGCGGTCTAGTTGCGCTACTGCCAGAGTGCCTACGAAAATTTATTCGAAAGTCCGAGTTTTATTTATTTACTCGCAAATATGTTATAAAACGTCGTAGACACACGTGCGCTTTGATAATTGCAGCCTCTGCTTTCTTGTAGCCCTCGCCTACGGCTCGGGCTAGCAATATCGCCTCGGCTGTTATTTTCAACTTACCGCACTTGTATCATAATGTACTATTGCATGCTTTACATTTATGCAAAACATGTATGGTGTTTATCCATTATCCATTATTATTTTTCTATCTCTGTGAGCCATGCTCACAAATAAAGAATTTGGAATACATCTGAAGCACCTGTGTACACGCACAGAATGCAATAAATGATTGAGTATCGAGTGGAGGCAGTCGTCCTGGTCTGCCTCCTGCACGAGGGTTCTACAACTCGCTACCAACTACCAACTCGGGTAAAGGATTTGGTAAATTCAACTGGCGCTATACCTAATAGGGAGAAGTGAAACTGCTAAACTTGTTTGTGGAATTCAAAGACTTGCAGTTTGTCTAGTTTCATTGCCGCTTCGATATCTAATTAAGGATTTTCTGTGAATTGGGATTGGGACTATAACTAGTTTCACGTACCAATATCGGATTCGAACCGACGACTGAAACAAAGCAGGCTTTCAATGCAGCTAAAGTTTTGTTCGACGGTCGTTCGAGCGGAGAATTGTCGTCTCTCGCTCGGAGTTGGCGAAAAACGAACAACACGATGGAAATTGATTATGGGGAGTAGGACACGTCGCTCAGGAGTTCCCGGCGCCGCCGCCGGCCGGACAGCGTGCGGACCGACCGGAGTTCCCGGCGCAGCCAGGTGCCACCTGCCGCGTCGGCTGCCGGCGCCGCCGCCGGCCGGACGGCGTGCGGACCAACCGGTGCATCCCAATAATTGAAACCATCATTTTACATTATCCAAGCGGTGACCCTCGTCGCACCCGCAGTACAACCCGTCGATGTACCTCCCCTCGTCGCACCCGCAGTACAACCCGTCGATGTACTTCCCCTCGTCGCACCCGCAGTACAACCCGTCGATGTACTTCCCCTCGTCGCACCCGCAGTACAACCCGTCGATGTACCTCCCCTCGTCGCACCCGCAGTACAACCCGTCGATGTACCTCATAGTGGACATAGACATATTACTTATTGCCAAATTCATAGTCTGTTTTGGATAGGCCTCCATTGGCTGGCACGACGGTAATGCAATTAATGAAGAGCGGTTCTAGTCGGCGCGGGTAGTTGTAATTAGAGAAGTGCAGCTGCAGTTTAGAGAGTTGATTACGGCGGCGGCGGCGGCGGCGGCGGCGGGAGCGCCACCCGCGGCCGTTCCTGGCGCGCCGCCGCCGCCGCCTTGGCTGCCCGCCAGCGCGCTGCATTACCGACCGCTACACACACAATATTATAATGATTGCATGCAGAGTGCACTACATTTATTCTATACGTATAAATTTCCGATTATACGTTCGTACTTTTCGGTCTCATAATATGTCATATCGAGTTGCTGCCGTACCGCAGTGTGATCGGAGCCGTCGAATGTCACGCGACGCGTTCTGCTCAAGAAGATGCATCGCGGGGCGGGCGGGAGACGGCAGTTATCTCGTCCTCTTTTGTTGGGTTGGGCGCGGACGTCGGCACCGCTCCTCCTCCATACTGCAACGTAACAGAAAACAGGCAAAGTTACATTTTAGTCAAAGCGCAACAAACAGTCACAAAGTTACATTTTAGTCAAAACGCAACAAACAGTCACAAAGTTACATTTTAGTCAAAACGCAACAAACAGTTACAAAGTTACATTTTAGTCAAAGCGCAACAAACAGTCACAAAGTTACATTTTAGTCAAAACGCAACAAACAGTCACAAAGTTACATTTTAGTCAAAACGCAACAAACAGTTACAAAGTTACATTTTAGTCAAAACGCAACAAACAGTCACAAAGTTACATTTTAGTCAAAGCGCAACAAACAGTCACAAAGTTACATTTTAGTCAAAGCGCAACAAACAGTCACAAAGTTACATTTTAGTCAAAACGCAACAAACAGTTACAAAGTTACATTTTAGTCAAAACGCAACAAACAGTCACAAAGTTACATTTTAGTCAAAGCGCAACAAACAGTCACAAAGTTACATTTTAGTCAAAGCGCAACAAACAGTCACAAAGTTACATTTTAGTCAAAGCGCAACAAACAGTTACAAAGTTACATTTTAGTCAAAGCGCAACAAACAGTCACAAAGTTAAATGAACCAGGATAATAAGACAAACTGCATAGTACCTAAAATAAACCTAGTTTAAGTTGCCTCCAGTGTACACACGTCACACGTGTGCTTGTACAAATTACTCACCCAAGTGTAAACAAGATCCGCCAAGTGCGAGTGTAACTCGCGCGCCGAGGGTTTCAAACATTTGCCAATTATTTAGACAATAAATTTTCCGTCTTTTTTCGAATGGCAATATTTTGAAAAGTACGAAACCTACAGCAATTTCGAAAACTGTTTTAAAATTTACAAAACAATGCCTTTCATTTGATAAACCAATAGGTAGATAGCCCCCTTTCGATAAAAAATATCCCCCTTTTCGACCATTCTCAATGTTTTTTTTTTAAATGGTCATTTTTACAGACTTCTCTATATTTTTCTGTAAAATATAGATCCCTATATACAAAGGCCTAATACATTGTACATAGATCGGTCTGCAATCTTCGGAGATAGGGGGGGGAAAGGTCAATTTTTCGTCTTTTTTTGAAATATTTCAAAAAGTATGAAACTTACAGAAACTTCAAAAAGTGTTTTGAAATGGTCAAAACGATACCTTTCATTTGATACCCCACATAGGTAGGTACCCCCCCCCCCCCTTTTGAAAAAAAATTCTCCCCCTTTTTGACCATTTTTCAAAAACTATTATTATTACAGACTTCTCTATATTTTTCCTGTAAAATATAGATCGATATCTACAAACGCCTAATACATTGTACATGGATCGGTGTGCAATCTTCGGAGATAGGGGGGAGGGGGGTATGGTCAATTTTTCGACTTTTTTTGAAATTTTTCAAAAAGTTTGAATTTAACAGAAATTTCAAAAAGTGTTTTGAAATGTACAAAACGATACCTTTCATTTGATACCCCATTTGCCTTCCTAGGGTCTCATTTGAAATTTCAACATCAAAATTTGTACTGAAAATATTCATTTTCATTTTTCATTTATTTATATATTTTTTTCTTGAAATCAGTAATGGCGCACGAAATGTATCATTATTTCAAATTTAAAGTTAATAGCTGCAGTAGTTACTGAGATATTCAAGAAAGAGCGGGGACGGACAGAGCGAGACCATAAGGGTTTCAAAACCGATCTTTAAAACCCTAAAAACCTTCTCTTGAAATTCCACAATAAAATTAAGTTTTCTTGAGAAGCAGAAATCGCGCTATAAAATAATGAATTCCGCATCGCGAGGTATTCATTGCGAGGAGCGCCGGGAACTTTGGCAAGTTCTATCAACAAATTGGCTTTGGAGTAGAGTGGAGCCGGGTCGATGTCGGCACACCGCGGCGGCGGCGGCGCGCCCTCGCCGGCCGCTGCGCCGCGTCTCTAGTCCGCTACTGCTTACAATACAATACAATACAATTTTTTATTAATAACGCCAAGTTACAAGTCAAAACTATTATTATTGATTATAGGTAAGCAATATAATTATTCAATAGCAATATAATATTCAAATGCAGTTGAAAACAATAATGGCCGCCGGCACGTGAATCAAATCAAAGAAAAACCTTGAAAAACATTAACTCTAAGTACTTTTTGCAACATCTACCTAATTGATAGAGAAACTTATTTAATCTCCAGTGCCCAATTCTCAATATAAACGTAAAACAATAAACATTCAAAACGAAAAGCCATCAGTGTAAGGAACGACGCGACGAGACGACGCAAAGACCAAACAACTTTGATTTTGTGATTTTGTGCTTTACATTTCATGGGAAAGTAGCTAAGGTATAAAATATAATAATTTACCAAAATGAATGAGCTACCGGTGTGTGCCGGATGTAATAAGGAAGTCCCGCCTAGACAATATCTACGATGCTCAAAATGCACGGAATGCTACGACCTAGAATGTGCCAACGTACCTGAAACCAGATTCTACCCACTGGCACACTCATTGAAGAACGCCGTGAAACGTGGATTTGTCCAGCTTGTTACAGCAGAGCGCCAAAAACATGCAACCTAAACAAGATTGTAGGCATAGTGGACGTAGGACCATGCCTTGATGTAAACCTAGATATTACAACACCAGCCATTGAAGAACCCTTAAACGATGAAATGAGCATCATAGGAGACACACTGAATAACAGCAATCCATTTCTAGAGTCCTATATTTACAAAGCCACGACGGACCAAACTGATAACCTCAAACAAGAAATAGATAGGCTAAAACAAAAGCTACTAGAAGCCAACGGAGAAATAATCAGGCTGCTTATGGAGAATACAGACCTAAAATTGAAATTGGAACAGGATAGACCCGCTCCTGCCACACCCAAGAAGCCTCTTGCAACGCAGAGCCCAGAAAAAATTATAAAAAAAAACATATGAAGAAAAACCTAAAGAAAACAAACCCAAGATTGTTGTGATAGGTGATCAATCATGTAAGGACCTGAGCATAAAATTAATAACTGAAAGATACAATGGAAAGAACACCAAGGACTATGATGTAACCACATACTGCTATCCAGATGCTCCGACAGATGTCATACTGCTATCCAGATGCTCCGACAGATGTCATACTGCTATCCAGATGCTCCGACAGATGTCATACTGCTATCCAGATGATGCTCCGACAGATGTCATACTGCTATCCAGATGCTCCGACAGATGTCATACTGCTATCCAGATGCTCCGACAGATGTCATACTGCACAACACTAACCACATACTGCTATCCAGATGCTCCGACAGATGTCATACTGCACAACACTAACCTCAAGTCCCTGAACTATGATGTAACCACATACTGCTATCCAGATGCTCCGACAGATGTCATACTGCTATCCAGATGCTCCGACAGATGTCATACTGCTATCCAGATGCTCCGACAGATGTCATACTGCACAACACTAACCACATACTGCTATCCAGATGCTCCGACAGATGTCATACTGCACAACACTAACCACATACTGCTATCCAGATGCTCCGACAGATGTCATACTGCACAACACTAACCACATACTGCTATCCAGATGCTTCGACAGATGTCATACTGCACAACACTAACCACATACTGCTATCCAGATGCTCCGACAGATGTCATACTGCACAACACTAACCACATACTGCTATCCAGATGCTCCGACAGATGTCATACTGCACAACACTAACCACATACTGCTATCCAGATGCTCCGACAGATGTCATACTGCACAACACTAACCACATTCTGCTATCCAGATGCTCCGACAGATGTCATACTGCACAACACTAACCACATACTGCTATCCAGATGCTCCGACAGATGTCATACTGCACAACACTAACCACATACTGCTATCCAGATGCTCCGACAGATGTCATACTGCACAACACTAACCACATACTGCTATCCAGATGCTCCGACAGATGTCATACTGCACAACACTAACCACATACTGCTATCCAGATGCTCCGACAGATGTCATACTGCACAACACTAACCACATACTGCTATCCAGATGCTCCGACAGATGTCATACTGCACAACACTAACCACATACTGCTATCCAGATGCTCCGACAGATGTCATACTGCACAACACTAACCACATACTGCTATCCAGATGCTCCGACAGATGTCATACTGCACAACACTAACCACATACTGCTATCCAGATGCTCCGACAGATGTCATACTGCACAACACTAACCACATACTGCTATCCAGATGCTCCGACAGATGTCATACTGCACAACACTAACCACATACTGCTATCCAGATGCTCCGACAGATGTCATACTGCACAACACTAACCACATACTGCTATCCAGATGCTCCGACAGATGTCATACTGCACAACACTAACCTCAAGTCCCTGAACTTGACTGAAAAGGACTGGGTAGTTTTATCTACAGGTACCAACGACAAGAAACCCACGAAGCTCTTCATGGAACTATCCTCCACATTGCAAATATTCTCAAAACCTAAAATTATAATTCCAGAAATAAATTACAATGCCAATCTCAATGCCAAGAAACTGAATAGTGCTATAAGAATAAGTTCCTAGACGATATCCCTCAAAAACTGTAGAAACTTGCTACTTTCTTCCCACACTACACGGAAACATGTACCAAGCTACCAAGCACACTCAGCACCAAAATTGCATAGAATTATAAACAACTTTATAAACAAACATGACTATGATGACTGTTTTATAGGTAGAAATAGTTCAAAATGATGAGCAGAGCTCAGCCCAGTATTTCAGAAAAGACTGATAAACACCAATATACACAGAAATCTAAACCAGGGATTATTCCCTATTATTTCCATAAGAAAATAAAAGAGTTCCCTAAAAATACAGGGCCCTCCGATGATGTTCATCAAACATCTCCTTTTCATCTGAAACAATAGGAACCAATAATCTCAATATATTACATTTCGACGCTTGAAAGGCAATAATTACCAAGCGACATGTTAGCAACTTTACACTAGAGCACTTTAAAGTTTATTTTTTCAGAAAAAAAATCATATTAAATCGCCTATTTGGCATAACTACTCGATTCCAACGAATTTTAAATGCAGTTTATATGCATAATAAACTGGCATATAAAAATTATGAATTTTCTCAATAGTTAATGAAATAGTGTCGGTTAGTAATAATTTCATCAAAATAACAAACGAGTAAAAATTACTTACCGACAACAACATTTTATAATAAACAAGTAAAATTAACTAAACCTCATTAGTTCATAATTGTGTTTGAAGAAAAATTAGGGATCAAGAAGTAACGCTTGTTTGACAAATAGATAAACTGATCTAAATAGAAACCAATAATTTTTTTCTGTCAGGCAATTTTAAACAAAGTACAAATTCAATTAGGGTAGTGTAATATTGTTTTGTACAAGTAACAATGAATTTAGGTTTACGTTCACATAATTAACGGCTTTCGCACCAAGGTTTTTGAGGGATATCGTCTTACTTAAATTGCTTGACTAGATCAAGGTATTCACGGGAATCCCGTGGTTAAAAACTAGAACTACATAAAATTCAACATTTTTTCTTTGGTTTCTTCAACGCAAAAAAACGATTTAAAAAAATACCATAGAACAATTCATGAAATTGCACTGTTTTGTACATACTAATTTGCTCGAGATCTTAGAACCCCATCTCTATCTATTGAAATGACTTATGTTTTGATTCGTAGGTTATTACTAATTACTTGGTTCCTTCTGATAGTTTTTTCATAAGTTGTACAGTTTTCTTGTTCCCCTTCTATAAACGCAAAATTCTAAGCTTAACCTTTTCACAAAATAGCGCGCATTGCGCCCTCTTTAGTAATTATTTTAAAGAATCGTCGAATTATTTAATTATTTAGTTCTATTTGATTAGCTTAGATGTTGTTATCACTCTTTCTTCTTGAAAAACAGGTTATCATTTTCACCTAGTTCAGGCACACATATTTTTGAATTCCATTTGTTACTCATTTATGATTTATGTACTTCTTTGAACAGAGCTGAGAATAACCAACAGACGACAGAAGCATAGCTAACTGTGAAATTGTGCAGAGCTACATCTACTTGGAATCTACCATCACCAACATCAGAGGTTGTGAAGATGAAATCTGAAGACGCTGCGTCATAACACGATCTGCTACTGAAAGGCTCAACAAGATTTGGAAGGACCGCCGGATAACGAAAACCACCAAGTTTCATCAGATGCGGAGTCTGGTCTTTCCAATTCTTCTGTATGGAGTTGAGACGTGGACGTTGAGACATAAGGAGCGAAGGAAAATTGATATACTAGAGATGAGATGCTGGAGACGTCTCCTTAGGATTCCGTGGACCGCGCATAAGACATCGAGATTATCGTCAATTGTGCAAATACAAGTACTGAACTTCTTTGGGCACGTAGCACGGAATGACGACTCGATTAAGCGTCTCGTAGTCCTGGAGGACCCCAAAGGATCAAATCGCGAGCTTCGGATAATTCCACTACAATACCATAGAAAAACTCATGAAATTGCACTGTTTTGTACATACTAATTTGCTCAAGATCTTAGAATCCCATCCCTTTTAGCTAGTTTTGCGTTTAGCAAGTAATGCGGCTTAGCTGCTATGTAGCTAAGCATGATTTCAAAATTATTTGTATGTTATCAACAAAAATATTTTTCCATCACAATATTGAGAAAAGAAAATAAAAAGGGCATGGGAGGGTAACGCCAAAATAGGTAAGTATTTTTCTATAACTGCTCTTGAGTCTGTTTTTTTTAATGTGATGTCTAGAACAATTCTTAACTATAAAGACGGTCCGTGATGTATTGTGAATTAGTTGCTTTCAAATTAAGGATAAGCCAAAAATTCTGTCACTTATGGGCTTACGAAGTTTTTATATCTCTGGAACTATTTGGAATTATGGAATGGTTGTTAAACGAAAAGATAGAAAATTTTAAACTGTATCTGTTTTCATTAAAAAGTCAAAAATGGCCAGTTGAGGCTTAACGGCTTACTAGTTATCAGACGGCAGTGATGTTAAATGTTTGTTCCTGGGCGTTGCTTGTAGTGGAATTTTCCGGTAAAGTCAAATCATTATCAATGCTTGTAAGCTCTTTAACTGGTTCTTTTTCTAGCCAGCCAATCTGAACCACGGAATAATCATCCGCTGGAAATGTACTTTGTTTTTTAGATAGCTCTGCAGGTACGAATTCTAGGGTTAGGCCTGACGGGCCACCGACAAGCTCATCCATCAATGCTTCACTATAACTTTGAACATCAAAGTTATAGTGAAGCATCAGCTGATCATCATTTATTGGGCCAGTCATTTCAATGCAATTGGAAGCACTTACCTAGTACTTATTTCAAGCGTCGCGACAAGTACTAAGTGCGATGCGCGCTAGCATGTGGATTACCTATGCGACAGTTCATTGAAGACTAATTGATATTTTGTTACCAACAGCCACTTTAAACCTGTTTTACAGTGCGTATAAGCGACAAAACAAAATGCTTTCAATAAGAATAAGCATGTTTTTGTACAAATTTCATATCGGAAATAGTTATCTTAGCAACGAAAGTAGTAAATAAAACGGCAGGTAAAATATTACCAAACGACAAACTTTATTCGTTTTCGGCAGGCAAAATACTACTATATAATCATAATTAAGTCCATTGCAATCTGTAAAAAAGTACTAAATGACAATGAGTACATAATTAAGTTGAGTTAAATAATCTTAAGCGACGACAAAAATAAATATTTTTTCTGGCAAAATTTCTTAACTCACACCCTAGATACCGTAAAGCAAAAAATACTTTATGGTTAAACGTATTTATTCAGTCAAGGCATAAATTACTAAGTGTACAAAGCTAAAATCGATTACATACCAAATGAAAGTTATTTAATAACTGCAAAAATTTTGGTCGCTTGGTCGCTGAAAAATGCGTTTTTTTAAGTTACTAAGCGACATCAAAAGTCTTCCTAGCGGTACGAGAGTAAGACCAATCAACGCAGTTTTTGCTGATTTCAGTGATGTATATAACTCAATATCACCCAACATGTCGCTTGGTAATTATTGCCTTTCAAGCGTCGATTTGAACAGATCCAAGTTAGATCAAATAGAACCTTTTACTAATGAAATGAATATGATATAGATATTTGTTGTTTTTTAGAAACTTTTTTAAAACAAGATGCAAGTCAAATCCATAAATTAGATGGTTATCAAAATGCATCAAATTTTTCAAGAAAGAGCAAATCTCGTGGAGGTTTAAGTATTTATGTTAAAAATTTAATTAACTTCAAAAAAATTGATTGGATTTCGGATATGTCAATCGAAAAACATTTTGAATTTTGTGGCATATCACTACCTGAAATAGGCTATACCATAATTATGTGACATAATATCATGGTTACCCAGCATGATAAAATGTCTTAGTAAGATTGACTACAGAGGAGTCTTGTCCAGCAACAGAGATGAGAGACACTTCTTGATGCGGAGGCGGGGCATTAAGACATTGCTGTAGTCAAATGTAGGGCACTGCTGTAGTTAAATCTATCATGATAAAGAGAATAAAAGCAGTTTAAATCTGATTATGTTTGCTTCAGATTAAATCTCACAAGACCTTTTAGCAATAAGCAAAGCTGTCATAATGAAACACAAATCTCTATAGTATTTAATTCCTGCTTCAACATAATTTAGGTACAATTTCAAAGTTTAGAAGAAATATAATATTACTTAAAAATAAGAATTTATTCTTTCTGAGACTTTAGTTATTAAGTTATCTTATATATTAATTCAATACTTTATTATTACTAATACTAAAATCTAATTTATCTTATTATCATTAAATTTTATAGTATTTTTAGAGTAAAGTAAGTTTTAGGGTTAGGTAGTTTGTCTGAAGCTTCTAAAAGAAACTGAGTAACTACTACACAACTATGAGTCCTACCACTACTAGATGATCATTTGGCCACACTAATTAAAATCAACCGTAGGTAGAGTTTTAGGAATTAGTAAGCATTAATAAAAAAGTAGAAAGGGAGGGGGGTCGTTACAGTACGTATATAAACTTAGTTAAGCTTAGTTGGTAGTCTTAATAGAACCTACAAATATACATGTCTACTATATATAGGTACTTTAAGATATGAGAAATGGTGTACAAGATGTAAATGTAAGAATGGAAAAAGAAAAATACGGTTAAACGAGTACTTAATATTATTATATGATATTACTAATAATAATGTTGATATAGGTACCTACCTATTTGTTTATAGATGTACGTGTAGAATGTTATTTATTAATGCAAATGTATTATAAAAAGGATAGGTATATCCGATCAGATATTTTATTTTTACTTAATATTAAATAATTTTAACAAACATTTGTTCTACACCATCGTAGTCATAATCTTTGAGCCAGGCAATGAGACATTGTTTTAGCTTTTGTTTAGTTAAGGATTTGATTTTTGATTTCAAGTTAATTTTACTGTACAGAGTCGGAGCAAGACGATTATAGTGTCTTCTCGCCATTTCGCAGTGGTAACTTGGAACAGGGCACTTGTCTAATCGTTTGTTGGAGGGAGGGAGAGTGGAAACGGTTTCGGAATGGTACCTTTTTATACAGTTAAAAATATATAGTTTTCTAACAGAGAGAACGTTACATTTTTGATACAGATCAGGTTGTAGGGTATCTGTATGGCAGAGACATTGCGACTCTAAGTAGAGCACGCTGAGCTCGCTCTGTGTCTTCGCAGCACCACCCCACGACCAAATACAGTAGCTTATTACACATTCCGCTAAGGATTTGTAGGTTTGTGTGTTTGTGATGAGTGACCTCCCTGAGTTCTTTGAAGACGATAATAAGCCTCCTAATTCTTTTTGACACCGCGTCAATGTGAGGAATCCACGGGAGTCTGTCGTCGATTGTTAGTGATATAAATCAAACTTCTAAGTCAACGCAATCAACAGTTACAGCTGTATATATTATGTCTTTTTTTTTAATATTTCAAAAGAATCACATGCACACAAAACCTATAGGGTACTTCCCGTTGACCTAGAACCATGAAATTTGGCAAGCAAGGTCTTATAGCACAAGTAAAGGGAAAAATCCAATTATTAGGTACTTTATTTCTTATGTGAGTCTGACTCGCACTTAGCCAGTTCTTCTAAGCTATGAGTTACTATTATCAAATAATAACTCATAGCTTAGAAGAACCGGCTAAGTGCGAGTCAGACTCACGCACGAAGGGTTCCGTACCAACCATTAAATATATGTAAGTATATAAAACGGAAAAAATCGATCTATTGTATGAGAGATCCGGAGTTTTTAGTATTAGTTGTTATAGCGGCAACAGAAATAGATACATCATGGCGGAGAGAGGAGCCACGTGCGCTGGCGGAGAGAGTAGCCACGTGCGCTGGCCGAGAGAGGAGCCACGTGCGCTGGCGGAGAGAGGAGCCACGTGCGCTGGCGGAGAGAGGAGCCACGTGCGCTGGCGGAGAGAGGAGCCACGTGCGCTGGCGGAGAGAGGAGCCACGTGCGCTGGCGGAGAGATTAGCCACGTGCGCTGGCGGAGAGAGGAGCCACGTGCATGGCCGAGAGAGGAGCCACGTGCGCTGGCGGAGAGAGGAGCCACGTGCGCTAGCGGAGAGAGGAGCCACGTGCGCCGGCCGAGAGAGGAGCCACGTGCATGGCCGAGAGAGGAGCCACGTGCATGGCCGAGAGAGGAGCCACGTGCGCTGGCGGAGAGAGGAGCCACGTGCGCTAGGGGAGAGAGGAGCCACGTGCGCTGGCGCTGGCTAGTGTTGGTGGGGCAGCCGCGCCGAGTGTTTGTGGGGCAGCCGCGCCTAGTGTTGGTGGGGCAGCCGCGCCTAGTGTTGGTGGGGCAGCCGCGCCGAGTGTTTGTGGGGCAGCCGCGCCGAGTGTTTGTGGGGCAGCCGCGCCTAGTGTTGGTGGGGCAGCCGCGCCTAGTGTTGGTGGGGCAGCCGCGCCTAGTGTTGGTGGGGCAGCCGCGCCTAGTGTTGGTGGGGCAGTCGCGCCTAGTGTTGGTGGGGCAGCCGCGCCTAGTGTTGGTGGGGCAGCCGCGCCTAGTGTTGGTGGGGCAGCCGCGCCTAGTGTTGGTGGGGCAGCCGCGCCGAGTGTTTGTGGGGCAGCCGCGCCTAGTGTTGGTGGGGCAGCCGCGCCTAGTGTTGGTGGGGCAGCCGCGCCTAGTGTTGGTGGGGCAGCCGCGCCTAGTGTTGGTGGGGCAGCCGCGCCTAGTGTTGGTGGGGCAGCCGCGCCTAGTGTTGGTGGGGCAGCCGCGCCTAGTGTTTGTGGGGCAGCCGCGCCTAGTGTTTGTGGGGCAGCCGCGCCTAGTGTTGGTGGGGCAGCCGCGCCTAGTGTTGGTGGGGCAGCCGCGCCTAGTGTTGGTGGGGCAGTCGCGCCTAGTGTTTGTGGGGCAGCCGCGCCTAGTGTTGGTGGGGCAGCCGCGCCTAGTGTTGGTGGGGCAGCCGCGCCTAGTGTTTGTGGGGCAGCCGCGCCTAGTGTTGGTGGGGCAGCCGCGCCTAGTGTTGGTGGGGCAGCCGCGCCTAGTGTTTGTGGGGCAGCCGCGCCTAGTGTTGGTGGGGCAGCCGCGCCTAGTGTTGGTGGGGCAGCCGCGCCTAGTGTTGGTGGGGCAGCCGCGCCTAGTGTTTGTGGGGCAGCCGCGCCTAGTGTTGGTGGGGCAGCCGCGCCTAGTGTTGGTGGGGCAGCCGCGCCTAGTGTTGGTGGGGCAGCCGCGCCTAGTGTTGGTGGGGCAGTCGCGCCGAGTGTTGGTGGGGCAGTCGCGCCGGCGCTGTTTCCTCTAAAGGCAATAAACACGCTCGTAAAGCGGACGCAGAACATTGCAAATAAGCTAATATTTATTCTCGCCTAATGAAAACGGCTTCGAGATGCCTTTGCGTATAATTAAAAGCGCCGTAAATCACAGCGCAATTACACCTGAAGGAGACCATTGGAAGAGCTGGGCTCGTTGCATCGTCACAACTCCGGTGGCCATATCTTCAGGTAGTAGTTCTGGGCGTGGTCCTGCCGGTGGAGCCCTGTCCGTGACTCCTACTGACACCAGCTTCACGGGAGACTTACCCTGCAATGTGCGGCGCATACCGTCAGGGACTCACACAACGTGTCTATACAGATTGAATAGGTCGTTTGTTTTGACGTAGGTACCTAAGGCCCTCCGCACACGGAGCTACTCAAAAAGAACTAGTTACAAACTCAAATTTCTAAGGAGTTACTTGAGCGTTACCGCCCATACATTCTCGCACAGGTTCGCAGTTCGCACACGACGCTACTAGTCAGAAACCGGTTAGTAGGTACCTAACGTGTTAGCAACTGATCACGCGTGACGCGTCGTGCCGGTCGCCGCGCTACTAATTACAGACTTTTCTGTTTTTTTTGTTGTGAAAAATGTGAGCAGAAATAACAGAAGTGACTGAAACCTTGCAACTTGAGTAGCGTCGTGTGCGAGGTACAGTTTTTAACTAGTTTGTAATTACAATTACTGATTAGTTCCGTCATTTTTGAGTAGGTCCATGTGCGGACGTAACTCTCTGATAAACTTCCATTGAGATGTACGAGTGTTTCGTGACATGTTGGTGTGTATACATTATCCATATGGTGCATGTATGATATCGACACAGGCGAGTCGGGTCTGGCAGTCAATGAGCGCTGATTGCGGCCGACTCGGCGGATATCGCCGAGCGCATAACTCAATTACCGATACGAATGTGCGCGATTAGCTCCAGCAAAGTTGTCCGTGGGCACGCCTCGGCGCAGTGGACGCGGCGCCACTCCGGCGGACGCGGCGCCACTTCGGCGGACTTCGTGTCCGTGATGGTAGCGTACACATAACCGAATTCACGTTTGTTGTTATGCATAATTAATAGCGTATAAATAGAGTATAATCAGTGCAAAAGTAAAATAAATAGCGCCTCCTTGGTTTAAGAAATAATGACCATTGTTTGTGGGTACGCCAGCATAACGTTATGCTAGCGTACCCATTAAAAACCGATTATTTATACGCTATTAATTATGCATAACAACAAACGTGAATTCGGTTATGTGTACGCTACCATCACGGACACGCGGACTTCGCACCGTGAATACATCCTAACGAGGTTTCACGAGTTGCAAATACCAAATTAACTTAAGCTCACTCCGAATTCAGTTACCTCACTCACGACAACTTTCATAATTGCAATAAGAACCTAGATAGTTTCTGCGGCGTTACCGCCAGCTTAGCCATGACGACAAAATACATGGTACATGTAACCCTCGGCGTGAGGCACCCGGGCGCTCGGCGTCGCGAGCGGGCGCCACAGAAACGCATCATCACAAGGGCGTGTGCGAAATAGTGAACGGTTTGAGGTCAGCACACAAACTAGCGCGGTCCTCAAGTACCACCATTACACTGTTTGTCTGCGTACGCGTACCAACATGCCGCCGCCGCGCTAGGCGAGCTGTACGCGCCGCGAGCGAGCGACCAGCTGCGATGGATAGTCTGCGTGTGCTGCCGCTGGCTGCACCACCCACTCACCGGGCGGCGCGGCGGCGGCGTCGCGCCGATCTTACTCTGGGCGGCGGCGCGGCGGCGGCGTCGTCGCGCCGATCTGTCTGACTCTGGGCGATCTGGCGAAATTCAGCCCAGTGACTATTTAGTAGTTTTGGCGAAACAAACATCGACAACGTACTAAATATCCTCTGTTGGGTTGTTGTGAACATAGTCAGCTGGCCGTAATCTGAGTCAGCTGACCGTAATCTGAGTCAGCTGGCCGTAATCTGTCCGATAAGACGTCGGACGGACGTCGCGCGTCGCGCGTCGCGCGTCGTAGGGCGGGCACGGCGAGCCATGACGGAGAGCTCCGCTGTGTGCGTACCTATGAGCGAGCCAGCGAGCCAGATGTTTGGACATTGGGGAGTGACCAACATTGTGCGCCGTATAAGACGATGGGAAGAATGATCAGGTTTATCAGTTTACGTTAGAGATAGTAGCAGCGGTCCCTTGTTTAGGTATTTCATAGACCAATAGCTCCTCTAGACATTTTCTGTGCGGCGAGTAATCATTATGTCCTATCTCGCCTGGAAGGAGACTATTTGGTCTATATAAATTCACTCCTGGACGAATGCAACTCCTCAGTGTCGACTTTATTTTTTGTCCGTGCTGTTGTCATCACCTTAGTCTTGGTCATAGTTCATAGCGAGTCCAGCTCAGCGCTCGCTCTTGGTCTTGGTCATAGTTCATAGAGAGTCCAGCTCAGCGCTCGCTCTTGGTCTTGGTCATAGTTCATAGCGAGTCCAGCTCAGTGCTCGCTCTTGGTCTTGGTCATAGTTCATAGCGAGTCCAGCTCAGCGCTCGCTCTTGGTCTTGGTCATGTTCATAGCGAGTCCAGCTCAGCGCTCGCTCTTGGTCTTGGTCATGTTCATAGCGAGTCCAGCTCAGCGCTCGTTCTTGGTCTTGGTCATAGTTCATAACGAGTCCAGCTCAGCGCTCGCTCTTGGTCTTGGTCATAGTTCATAGAGAGTCCAGCTCAGCGCTCGCTCTTGGTCTTGGTCATGTTCATAGCGAGTCCAGCTCAGCGCTCGTTCTTGGTCTTGGTCATAGTTCATAACGAGTCCAGCTCAGCGCTCGCTCTTGGTCTTGGTCATAGTTCATAGAGAGTCCAGCTCAGCGCTCGCTCTTGGTCTTGGTCATAGTTCATAGCGAGTCCAGCTCAGCGCTCGCTCTTGGTCTTGGTCATAGTTCATAGCGAGTCCAGCTCAGCGCTCGCTCTTGGTCTTGGTCATAGTTCATAGCGAGTCCAGCTCAGCGCTCGCTCTTGGCTTCGAGCTGGACGTTGGCTCTGATGGTGTTGAGGAGAAACGAACAATGTAATCATGTCAAATGTAAGATTTGTTAATTTTATTTCGCCATCAACAATACCGCTGTTCTCCCAGCGGCTTTTGAAGGTTTCGAACACATGCTCGTGTGGCAGTAAATAGCTTTGGAGATTGAGGATCCTTCTAACCATGTGCCAACATTGAGGGTCCTTCTAACCATGTGCCAACATTGAGGGTCCTTCTAACCATGTGCCAACATTTTTATCCCTTCAATTGTAAGTGGCTCAAATAATGTCATGTCACTTCTTGCTACACTAGGTGGTAGTTTGTTTAAAGTATTTCAAAACAACATCAAGTTTCTGTACAAACTGAGGAATTTGACTGTATTTATGCGAGGAGGATTAGGAGTGAAGTCGTCTCCGTTCTATAGAGAGTCGCTCGGCGTCGCCGCACCACGCCGCCACCCCACGCCGTCGCTCCACGCCGCCGCCCCACGCCGTCGCTCCACGCCGCCGCCCCACGCCGCCGCCCCACGCCGCTGCCCCACGCCGCCGCCCCACGCCGCCGCCCCACGCCCCGCCGCCACACGCCGCCGCCCCACGCCGCCGCCCCACGCCCCGCCGCCACACGCCGCCGCCCCACGCCGCCGCCCCACGCCGCTGCCCCACGCCGCAGCCACACATCGTAATGCAGAATGCGTTACGCTCTCGGAATTTATCAAGTTTTCTTAAAGTTGCACAATAACTTTTATTAATTCACAAACCCGCGCACCCGTTTAATAATTCAACGGAGCGACGTTCATTAAGTGCTTGTAACAAGCTTAAGCCGAATAAATGAATAACAATTAAAACAAAATAATGGGCGCCCAAAATAATAGACGCTAAGGTAAGGCGTAGTCTGAGGTACGGTAGTGGATGGGTGCCCTTAAGACTAACTACATAACGTTTGCCCTTAGATCAAATCTACTTCCACCCTCTTCCTTTTCAATCCGAGCCCACTCCTGTCTTACAGCTACTCCCATCTGCTCCTGTCCCTACATCTCAAGAACTGAGCATACAAAATATTTGGGGATCATTCTCGACCAAACACTTACCTTCAGAAGGCAAATCGATATGCTGGTGGGCAGGACGCTTAAGCTAATTTACGTCTTTAAGGAGCTTAGGAATGTAGCAGATCACAAAACTGTCCGGGAAGTGTACACGGCGATGTGTGACTCTATCCTGCGTTACTGCATCACTGCTTGGGGTGGCGCGGCAAAGACTCACCTTATTGAAATTGATAGAGCACAAAGGTCTGTGTTAAATTTGAGTGCGCGTCTTCTTTACCGTTATCCAACCGCACAAGGAATGGAATCTTCACTCTGTAAGGCAAACCTTCCTTCTTCAAATCATCCTCACGAAACACTCTCAACTCGTTTACAATCAGGAGTTGGTTAAAGACAACCGTAGGAAAGGTAAGGTGTGCGCCGCCGGTCAGTCCTTTAAAGGACTGACCGGCGGCATTTGTGAGCAAACAGATGAATTTGTGAGCACGGCTAGTGTTAACACCAGCCGTGTTCACAAATTCAGCTGTTTTTTGGGACCCTACATCTACCTAGCTATTTATATCCTTGGAGACTTTAATGCACACCCGGGTGAACTTTTTGGAACTGAACTATTAAATATTTGTGTTGATCAAAAAATGGATTTGTTTTACATTGATCAGCTTGGTGTAAATTCTGGCAGCTTCACCTTATAGACCATTTAGAGTAAGCTCGGTGCTGGGTTCATCGTCTGAATCAGGAGATACTGGGGCCGGTATGACCAGTGAGACCTACCAAGTTACAGCCGAGCAGGTTGCTACAATTATTAATAAAATGTCAAGAGGTAAGTCACCTGGTCATGATGGCCTCAGCATTGAACACCTGAAGTATGCGGGGCCCCAGTTACCTCATCTTCTATCAGTTTTGTTTGGTGTGTGCTTCACTTACCCGAGGAATTAATGAAAACAACTGACCTATGTGACAAATGTAACTATGACTATGTAGACCAATATCATTGGCTACCGTAGTGGCGAAGGTATTAGACAGTGTGATGGACTCAGAACTTGATAAATATTTGAATCTTCATGATGCACAATTCGGCTTCCGAAAGGGCCTCTCAACTGAAAGTGCGATTCTGAGTCTGAAACACACTGTTCAATACTATACGCAGAGACGCACACCTGTGAATGCATGCTTCCTCGACCTCTCGAAGGCTTTTGACCTGGTTTCCTACGATTTGTTGTGGAAAAAGCTGGCAGGGACAGGCGTGCACACACAGGTGAAGCGTCTTTTCCATTACTGGTATGCTAATTGTGTAATTGCTAGTGAATAGAATATGTTGTCACTTGTCTTATTTCTTGTGGTTTTCTTTGTGCGTATCTCCAAGAGTTTTGATTTTAAAAACATTAGTTTACTAACGAGAGATCGAAATTGTTACTAGTTAACATGTCTGTTCTTTCAATGTAAACAAATTATTTTGAAGAAATTATCAATACCTATCTATTATAAAAAAAACCATTCACTGTTTACAAATATTATTTGTTATAAAAACTATTATTTCGTTACTTCATTTATTGATTGTTTAATGTTGTAGACGATTGAAGTATAAAATAAAAATATTTTAATAATAAATTGCTTTTTTCATTAATTTGTCATACAGGCCATAAAAAATATTATTTATGAAAAATAGTGCAACGAAAATAGACAACATTTGGAAAAAAAATTACGAATCATTGTTCACGAGGTTCGAACCCTTACCACTCTCATCTTGTATTAATTTGCCTGTTACTGCCACATGGCCAAGATGTTACTTACTGAACTGCTCGAATTATAAGTAAGGATTTCAAATAAAAATGAATTAAAAATACATGTTATAAAAAAATGCTTTTTAAAGATACAAATTTTGTTAGAAACGTCAAAAAATATATATAAAAAAAAAGGAAAATCATAAATGACATGTAGTTTTGATCTCCCTATCTCCAACGTTACGATTGGCGGTTGATAGGATTTGAACCCACATCCTACATAGAGATAGGGGGATACCTACCGCACTGTTCCTATTGTGATGTGGAAATAAACAAATTTATTATTATTATTAAACGTGAAAACACGAATAAGAAAAAAATCATCAGCCTCGAA
Organism: Eupithecia vulgata; assembly: GCA_946478455.1. Classification (NCBI taxonomy): domain Eukaryota; kingdom Metazoa; phylum Arthropoda; class Insecta; order Lepidoptera; family Geometridae; genus Eupithecia; species Eupithecia vulgata. The sequence continues at coordinate 298,374 of OX297862.1, read as the reverse complement.
TTTTTTTGAAGCCTTGAATTGAAAAATAATAAAGGAGGGGGAAAAGTTTTTACTTTCTTCCCGCTGCAGCAGGGGAGAAAATAAATCCCATATATTATTGCCGCCCGCATATTTGTTCGCTTGGATTTACGTACTTTCTTCCCTTTTTAGGGTTTCAAAGATCGGTTTTGAAACCCTTATAGTCTCGCTCTGTCCGTCCCCGCTCTTTCTTGAATATCTCAGTAACTACTGCAGCTATTAACTTTAAATTTGAAATAATGATACATTTCGTGTGCCATTACTGATTTCAAGAAAAAAATATATAAAAAATGAAAATGAATATTTTCAGTACAAATTTTGATGTTGAAATTTCAAAAGAGACCTAGGAAAGCAAATGGGGTATCAAATGAAAGGTATCGTTTTGTACATTTCAAAACACTTTTTGAAATTTCTGTAAGTTTCAAACTTTTTGAAATATTTCAAAAAAAGTCGAAAAATAGACCATCCCCCCCCCCCCCCCCCTATCTCCGAAGATTGCAGACCGATCCATGTACAATGTATTAGGCGTTTGTAAATATGGATCTATATTTTACAGGAAAAATATAGCATAGTCTGTAATAATTATAGATTTTGAAAAATGGTCAAAAAAGAGGGGATTTTTTTTTTCAAAAGGGAGGGTACCTACTCAAGTGGGGTATCAAATGAAAGGTATCGTTTTGACCATTTCAAAACACTTTTTGAAATTTCTGCAAATTTCATAGTTTTGGAAATATTTCAAAAAAAGTCGAAAAGTGGACCTTTCCCCCCTCCCCCTATCTCCGAAGATTGCAGACCGATCCACGTACAATGTATTAGGCGTTTGTAGATAACAATCTATATTTTACAGAAAAAATATAGAGAAATCTGTAAAGTGAACATTTTTGAAAAAAAAAACATACTGCGGGAATGGTTGAAAAGGGGGATATTTTTTATCGAAAGAGGGGCTACCTACCTATGGGGGTATCAAATGAACGGCATTGTTTTGTAAATTTTAAAACAATTTTCGAAATTGCTGTAGGTTTCTTACTTTTCAAAATATTGCCATTCGAAAAAAGACGGAAAATTGATTGCCCAAATAATTGGCAAATGTTTGAAACCCTCGGCGCGCGAGTTACACTCGCACTTGACGGATCTTGTTTCATGTAAGAACTAGGTAATAATACTTTCCGAATAGGTGTAGTATAAATTATATTTCTTTCGTTTTATTTATTCAAAGTTGTGACATTGATTACTGACTCGTTATTTATTTTTTAATGACCCAGTGCTTAAAATGTATTTTTTCATTTATAAGATGATCGAGGTGTGTCCTGCCTCAGTTCCAGATCAGTCTATATTAGTATAGTAGAGGCTGTATATTAGTGTATTAGAGGCTGTATATTAGTGTAGTAGAGGCTGTATATTAGTATAGTAGAGGCTGTATATTAGTATAGTAGAGGCTGTATATTAGTGTAGTAGAGGCTGTATATTAGTATAGTAGAGGCTGTATATTAGTATAGTAGAGGCTGTATATTAGTGTAGTAGAGGCTGTATATTAGTATAGAAGAGGCTGTATATTAGTGTAGTAGAGGCTGTATATTAGTGTAGTAGAGGCTGTATATTAGTATAGTAGAGGCTGTATATTAGTGTAGTAGAGGCTGTATATTAGTGTGTGTCCGATTGGCGGATCGAAGTTTGTATGTGTGTGTGTGTTCGTTACAGGAGGAGCAGCGCGACAACCTGACGGTGTCGGTGATGAGCTTCGTGCCGACACTGGACGATGACAACAAGCCGCTGACCTGCCGCGCCGAGAATCCCAACGTCACGGCGCTGCACCTCGAGACCTCCTGGACCATCAGCGTCGTGTGTGAGTACCTGCGCGCCGCGACCGTGCGGTGCCTCCCCACCTCGCTCCTCTCCACTTGATGTCGTGCAGGAGCGCTGCTAGCCAGCACCTGCGCTACGGCATGCGCTACGGCATGTTCTACGGCATGCGCTACGGCATGCGCTACGGCATGCGCTACGGCATGCGCTACGGCGTGCGCTACGGCATGCGCTACGGCGTGCGCTACGGCATGCGCTACGGCGTGCGCTACGGCATGCGCTACGGCATGCGCTACGGCATGCGCTACGGCATGCGCCGAGGGGGATGTGCATTCTAAAAGTACAAACATAAGAAGACAACATCTACCTCCCGGCTGTGTGTGTAAGAAATGAAATAAGTTCCCAAAAACTATCGACTTTGGCGGGACTCGACCCCGCGCCCTACCCTCAGCACAGATGTGCTCTAACCAATTAAGCCACGAAGTCTCAGTCGGTTCCATAGAACATCTTTGGGACATCTTATGGACTGTAGCGCCGGTGGCTCCACCTACAGAGGAAACGTTAAAGTTTATCCAAACCTTTTTAAAAACTAAAGTTATCTAGTTCGTTTGACGAGAGGTGTTGCCGTTGCTAAATTCTAAGGATTTTCTTACCCGTACTCTGGGTAACCCAGATTTGGGATACCCAGAGTGCGGGTAAGCACTATAAAAAAAATCCCTAGAATTTAGCAACGGGGTCCCAAACAATATCCTCATATGTGTGTGTAGTGTAGTGTAAGCAAGCCCCTCCACCGTCGTCCGCATGCGAGAGGAGTGCGTGCTCCCGTGCGAGGAACACTAGAGACCGAGGAGAAGCTGCAGCCAGACTCCGGCTGTGCGGGTATTCAGTGCGGTGTGTGTGTGTGTTGCAGATCCGCCCGTGGTGCGGCTGCGGCTGGGCAGCTCGCTGGCGGGCGGAGACATCAAGGAGGGCGACGATGTCTACTTCGAGTGCCACGTGCGCGCCAACCCGCCCGCGCGCAAGCTCTCCTGGCTGCACGACGTGAGTGCGCATTACTATACGTGAACTGTACCGTCTGCTTGCATCAGCCTCGACAACTCGACTGAACATGCACCTCCCCGATGAGTGTTGTCGCCAGCAGCGCGCTCGGCCGGCGCGCGGCGGGACGGCCTGTGGGACGGCCCGTGGGACGGCCATACCCACGGTCGCCTCATACTCATACTCGGGAGAAGGACCTGCCTACTTACCAACATTATTAATACCTACGTGATGTTATAAAAAATCATTTGCGGTAGGGATCCCTCAACAAAGGGAACAATTTAATCCGACTCGGTTGTCGCAACAATGAGCCGCGGCTCGGGCTCGCGGGGTGCGCTGTACACGGCGGGCACGGTCCGGTGATCGCTTTGTACCGCGTCCGTTTAATCAGCAATGTACAGACGCGACCGTCTTTGTTCGCTCCACCCTTCCGCAGGCAATCAGTCGCCAAGTGCGCCAACACGGTCGGGACCTCGGCGTCGGCTGATTCATGTTTCCTTTTATTTTTATTTTATTTTCTTAGGGATAACTAACAGTAACACTTAGATATTAACAATAGAAACTTAAATAAATAATATTTCTACAAGTGAACCAGCCCCGTTATCCGCAAGTTACTGTAGAAACGGGTGGTGTTAGTGCTACATTTGTCTAAAATTTGCACTTATGTAACATTAAGTTATTTTATATGATATCAGATGATAAGATATTGTTGATGGTTTTCTTAAACAAAGCACGTGAAGTGTCAAAATTATCAGTTTCAGAGAAGTACTTATTATATGCTTTTGTCATTCTATGCAGTGGAGCGCGCATACCTGCGTTCGTTTTGCAAGGAGTAGGAGCAAATAACGCACGTTTACGAGTCTCTCTGACTGGACGTGGGCAATATGGTACATGTATATAGATTTGGTCAACTAACCTATTACAGTCGAACTTATTATGACAAATATTATATAGCATAAGTTGATCTAGGAGCAATCTTCTATTTTTCAGTGTAGGAAGCGAATATTTATTAAGTAGGTGTTCATACGAGGACTTCGAACGGAAACATCGGTAATTTGCTGAGCGTAGGAATTTGCGTTGAACATTTTCAATTTGATTGCTATATTTATCATAGAAAGGGTTCCAGACAGACGTGGCGTATTCCAACTGAGATCTTACTAACGATGTATATAGGAGAAGGTAAGATTCTGGTCTTTTAAAAGAGACGCATGTTCTCATAACAAAGCCGTAAAGTTTAAAAGCCTTATTAACTATACTCTCAATGTGTGCATCAAAATGTAGTTTTGAATCAATTAGTATGCCTAGGTCCTTAATAACAGATACATTTTCGAGCGGAGTACCACATAGAGAGTAGGTAAAGCCTATAGTGTTTACTTTTTTGTAAAAGTAATGGACTTGCATTTAGGTAAGCTTAAATATAGTTTATTTGCCAAGCAGAATGTAGTAAGGCGGTCGAGGTCTTCCTGAAGTTGGATACAGTCCTGGTTGGAGGTAATTTTACGATATATTTTTAAGTCATCAGCGTAGAGTAAAAATTGGGTGTGCTTAAAACAGCAGCTGATGTCATTGATAAAGATAACAAACAACAAGGGAGTATAGACCCTTGAGCGACGCCAGACGTAACTTTAATGATCTTGGAAGTGTATCCATTTATGGCGATACGTTGAGTTCTGTTCCTAACATAGGAGGAGAACCATCTTAATAAGTTTCCACGAATTCCGTTAAATGCAAGCTTTCTTAGTAGTAGCTCATGGTCTACTTTGTCGAAGGCCTTACAAAAGTCTGTATATATAGAGTCAACTTAGATACGGTTATCCATACAATGAAAAATGTAATTAGTATAAAGTAGTAAATTACTGACCGTTGACCGTTTTTAGGGTTTCAAAGATCGGTTTTGAAACCCTTATGGTCTCGCTCTGTCCGTCCCCGCTCTTTCTTAAATATCTCAGTAACTACTGCAGCTATTAACTTGAAATTTGAAATAATGATACATTTCGTGCGCCATTACTGATTTTAAGAAAAAAATATATAAATAAATGAAAAATGAAAATGAATATTTTCAGTACAAATTTTGATGTTGAAATTTCAAAAGAGACCTAGGAAGGCAAATGGGGTATCAAATGAAAGGTATCGTTTTGTACATTTCAAAACACTTTTTGAAATTTCTGTAAATTTCATACTTTTTGAAATATTTCAAAAAAAGTCGAAAAATTGACCATACCCCCCCCCCTATCTCCGAAGATTGCACACCGATCAACGTACAATGTATTAGGCGTTTGTAGATATCAATCTATATTTTACAGGAAAAATATAGAGAAGTCTGTAATAATAATAGTTTTTGAAAAATGCTCAAAAAGGGGGAGAATTTTTTTCAAAAGGGGGGGTACCTACCTATGTGGGGTATTAAATAAAAGGTATCGTTTTGACCATTTCAAAACACTTTTTGAAATTTCTGTGAGTTCCATACTTTTTGAAATATTTCAAAAAAAGACGAAAAATTGACCATTCCCCCCCCCTAGCTCCGAAGATTGCAGACCGATCCATGTACAATGTATTAGGCGTTTGTAGATATCAATCTATATTTTACAGGAAAAATATAGAGAAGTCTGTAATAATAATAGTTTTTGAAAAATGGTCAAAAAGGGGGGGATTTTTTTTTCAAAAGGATGGGTACTTGCCTATGTGGGGTATCAAATGAAAGGTATCGTTTTGACCATTTCAAAACACTTTTTCAAATTTCTGTAAGTTTCATACTTTTTGAAATATTTCAAAAAAAGACGAAAAATTGACCATTCCCCCCCCCCTAGCTCCGAAGATTGCAGACCGATCCATGTACAATGTATTAGGCGTTTGTAGATATCAATCTATATTTTACAGGAAAAATATAGAGAAGTCTGTAATAATAATAGTTTTTGAAAAATGGTCAAAAAAGGGGATTTTTTTTCAAAAAGGGGTCCCTCCTCTGTGGGCAACCTCCGTCTGTGGGCCTCGTACTGCTACCTCCGTCTGTGGGCCTCGTGCTGCTACCTCCGTCTGTGGGCCTCGTACTGCTACCTCCGTCTGTGGGCCTCGTACTGCTACCTCCGTCTGTGGGCCTCGTACTGCTACCTCCGTCTGTGGGCCTCGTACTGCTACCTCCGTCTGTGGGCCTCGTACTGCTACCTCCGTCACGCCGTCCGCTCCGCCCGCTCCATCCACGCCGCCCGCTCCGCCCGCTCCATCCACGCCGCCCGCTCCGCCCGCTCCATCCACGTCGCCCGCTCCGCCCGCTCCATCCACGCCGCCCGCTCCGCCCGCTCCATCCACGTCGCCCGCTCCGCCCGCTCCATCCACGCCGCCCGCTCCGCCCGCTCCATCCACGTCGCCCGCTCCGCCCGCTCCATCCACGCCGCCCGCTCCGCCCGCTCCATCCACGCCGCCCGCTCCGCCCGCTCCATCCACGTCGCCCGCTCCGCCCGCTCCATCCACGCCGCCCGCTCCGCCCGCTCCATCCACGTCGCCCGCTCCGCCCGCTCCATCCACGCCGCCCGCTCCGCCCGCTCCATCCACGTCGCCCGCTCCGCCCGCTCCATCCACGCCGCCCGCTCCGCCCGCTCCGTCCACGCCGCCCGCTCCGTCCACGCCGACCGCTCCGCCCGCTCCGTCCACGCCGCAAGCGCTCTGCACTCGACCTTGAACATTACGACCATCTTTCGCAGTGCAGCTGTGAATATTATATTTTGACATTTGTTTACAATCGTATTCCTGTAAATAGATTGGCTCGTCTTCGTGAGCGGGCGCGTGTTTGAAGACAAACACACCACAGGCGCGGTTGTACCTCTCAGATGGGTAATGTAATGAGAGCCATCAATTAGCGCCTCCGTTACAGCCCTCGGCCTCGTTTCGGCCCACAATGACCTGTCAAAATAATAAGACGCAACATAAATCGCGGCGGCGGCGGCGGCGCTGCGTCATAAATTCGGCTGAAATGTATTGTAATCCGGCCATTAGTGGGTCTCCAGGGCCGCCCGCGCCGAGCCCATGCCGACGAGGTGGCGCTGCGTCGGGCGTTGGCTAGGCTGGCTAGCGGCTGGCTAGGCTGGCTAGCGTTGGCTAGGCTGGCTAGCGTTGGCTAGGCTGGCTAGCGTTGGCTAGGCTGGCTAGCGGCTGGCTAGCGGCTGGCTAGCGGCTGCTGCGGTAGCGGCCCTGCTAGTTTTGTTTCACGCGTCGTGTAAACTTATCCATGCATTAGTCACAAGGTCTTTTGCTGTCTTTTAGTAAACACTTTAAGCATGCCCCACCCAAAGTTGCGCCGCCACCTAATTTTATCTTATTATTCCGTTTAACAAAGGTTTTTTTTGTGATACCTCTTATAAGTTTTTTTAATGCCTCTGTAATAGTTTTATTCCATTTACTTTCTTCAATTCTTTATTGTACGCAAAAATACAAACATAAAAATAAAACAACGAAAATGTATGTACAAAGGCGAGCTTAACCCTAACAGAGTTTTCTTACAGCAAACCTAGGGGAATTATGAGAGTTTGTGCAATGCGTGTGAATAGTAACGTGTACATACAAGTCAGAAAAAAAAACGAATAGAAAAAAAATTAAATAAGTACCTAAAGCAAAGAATATTCAAAGTAAAATATATAAATAAATAAAGTCTACATCAATATGTATTATATGAATATTATACCTATGCATACATTAATACATAAATATATATATATCTGCTATGACTAAAGAGAGAGATAATGCTCCTTTACCTTAGATTACTTATTACTTTTGGCAGAGATACGAAAATAGATTTTGGTGGCCACCAAGGGCAACTTCGATTCACTGCCCAAGCTTTCTGCCATACCTAAAGTACCTTGGTATGCCAGAAGCGTCGGGTATAGTTGACATTAAGCAGTCGGTAAAGGAGCGCTTCTTCTGTCGCCTTTCAAAAGTGCTAAATAGCCTTTTGTCAGGTGGCAACAAGGTACGTGCCTACAACAACGGCTGGGTTATGCCACTCTACTAACTTATACATTTGGCATACTAAGATGGACTCAGACTGATCTAGACGCCTTGGACTTGTAAGGTTCGTCAACTTTTAATCACTCATCGCATGCGACACCCCCGATCTTCGGAATTGAGATTGTATATCCCACGATAATGTAGTGGTCGAGGCTTTTTAAACGCCAAGTCCGTACATAACCGTGAGGTATGCAATCTCAGAAACCATTTCATTCAAGCTGAATACCAGATGCATCGCGATGTGGTTGCAGTTGATAAGAACCTTACCCCTCTCTCCAACGACTCTCGCAAACGAGAACTGGCGCAAACCTACGGTGATGAGCGTTCAGGACAGGAGGGCTTTATGGGAGAGCAAAGAATTACATGGATACGATCGATATTTGTCGAGCGTGCCATCTTTCTGGGGAGACCCTCCGTCATATACTTTCGGGTTGTTCGCACCTTGCTAACTCTCAGTACTTGCACAGACACAACCAAGTAGCCAAAATCATACACCAGCAACTTGCTCTCCAGTATGGCCTTACTGATACTGAAGTTCCGTACTATAAGTACACACCGGCACCAGTTCTCGAAAATGGCCGTGCCACGCTTTATTGGGACCGATCTATCATTACTGATAGGACTATTCTTGCGAATAAGTCTGATATTGTACTGATAGATCGGTTAGAACGGAGGGCGGTGCTTGCTGATGTCACCATACCACATGATTTATTTATTTATTTTTATTCGGATTGCCATCAGGTTAACTAATAACAATAAAACTTAAAATAGATACAGAAAGCTAATAATAGGCACTCGCTAATAGAAACAATAAAATACCTAAGTGTGAACATAAAACAAAAAAAAAATTTTCGCCGACAATTACGTAAAGTAATAAAATCAACAAGTACAATAAGTATAATTAAAAGTATAGCTACATCAAGTGCAAAAGAAGTTAAGAGTTATGCATCGCCTTGCCCTGTGAATGCTGGTGTTGAAAGGGTCAATGTTCAACATTCTGCTGAATTCATTGAGAGTGCCGCTCGCTCGCACTATAAATGAATTTTGTCTATAATTAGTTCCAACAAGTTGGACATGTAGAAAGGGATTGTGTCTAAGCTGCCTACGTGGTACATTGAAGTCTAATTTGCCAACAAGTTCTGGACAGTCGACATCGTTGTTGATAATCTAAGTAGGTATACAAAGATAATCAGCTATGTCCCGTCTATTTTTGAGTGGCAAGAAATGGAACCTCTTGCAGAGTTCATCATAGGTTAAAGATTTGTAAGGGATCTTTACTCTAAAACACAGCTATCTTAAGAAACGCCTCTGAATACTTTCTATACGATCAATGTACTTCTGGTAATGTTAGAGGTACCGGGAAATGATAACTCCAACGATGTTGATTCGCAACTGGTTTATTTCTTAGATTTAGGTAAGCATGAAAGTTATGACAATATTACCGCATCACGTATTGCAAGTAGGCAATACGTGCGAGGCCGATAGGAAATATAAGAATTTAGGTGATCTAGATTTTATAAATTAAACATTGTACTTCGTACATCCTGACCACTCGAAAAAAGGAAACAAGTTAAATAAGGAATTTTAAAGAATAGCGAAATTTAACAAACTTTGCATGTAAATGTATACAATTGTAAACAAATGTAAACTAATCATAATAAGTGACTAAGCTTATAATGGACTTAAAATTATTATAAATCATGATAGTGTCCTTACAGCCTAAACTATTATCTTAAAGTCTTTAACATCCTAATCTATTGGCACTCCACTTCTGGGATATTTAAACAGTTTTTATTTTGCGTATCGCGCACTGATATCACATACTGTTCATCACGCGCTGGTTGCTGCTGTGAGGCCTTGGGGCCTCCGACGAGGGCCGCCGAGCTGACTGTCGCCGTTTCATGAGGTACTGCTGCTGCTGGAGCTCGCCACGCATTTCTCCTTCGTCGTATGATGTAGAAGCATACACCAGCGAGTACGAGTATAGCCAGTATTGCGTACATTAGTGTGTACTGGTGAATGTCGTGTACATTGAGAGATACGTTCGTTTGGGCCTTTATATCTTCTAATTGAGTTTTCATGTTGGTCCACTCTTCTTCATGGTTTTCTGGTATAAATGGAGCTATTACGGAGGAGTTGATTATTTTATTGAGAATGGAAAACTCAGTTACTGTTGGTACATCTCCTTCGACTTGAACTTGACTTAGGTAGTTGTTGTGACCGTAGATGGAAAAATCATTGCTCTTTACTACACAACCTTGACCTACACTAAGTAAACCATTGCCGGTCAATGTCTCCATCTGCACTTCGGTGTCAGCGCAAAAAATGCGCACTGAGCATTCCTCGTCGCAACATGAGAATATCCACAAATATTGTTTTGTAATTTGATCCATCGTTCCTGACAGGTCAATGCCTCGGTATTACATAACATCTGGTTTTTATTAATGCTTGTATTGCAGATCGCCTTAGTAAGTGGTAGTTCGATGATAGGTTTATCGTATGGACATAGCATGCGATTAGTTGAAGTGTGCATACACGAATGAAGATCCTCAGTTGTCATTAGAATAAAAATATCTCTTTGTATATTGAAAGCTATAAATGGCGCGATAAATCTGACCACGTGTTTCTGATGGGGCAGACTTATGACGCTGTCTAGTTCTAACGCTTCCTTGCTAATGAGGGGAATCTTTATCTGTATGATTAAAAAGTTTTCTCCAACTCTAGCCTCGCCTTCATTTGTTTATAAAGCTCGTACAGTCTCTGCTTATCGACTGCTAGCGTCAGGTCTCCTTGTAAGTGACTGGAAATAATTCTGACTTGTCTCTCTAGCTGTTCTGGCGGTAGCAGGTTCATATCTAAATGACCGTGTGATATATCAGTTAATACATCTATTAAACTATCTTGAATGCGTCTTAAGCTATTTATGATAATATTGGCTGTAAAGAATAGTGATAATAAAGTAAGCTCACTTGTCTGCTCTATTTGTACCTGACGCATTCTGTGACGCATACCTACTTTCTATCTGCTGCGTAATGGACTTAAAATTTTTATTCATGATGTCTTCATTTCTTTTCATGATATTATATTGAGCTTCCAAAACGCTGGTTTGATTTTTCAGTAATTGGTTAAGATGACCTTCGTTCTGTGATATTTTCTCAATGTCCTGTTCGTATTTTTTCGCAAATGAGTCATCAAGGACACCGAATAACGCGTTAGCCAAATAACCCACTCCATTTACCAAACCTGTCTTTTGTCGTTTGCCGATCTGATTTTTAGTTAAGATTGTATTATAATGTTCTATTTCTAATATCTCTTGCTTTAGCTGGTCAACGATACCCTTGTATTGTGACGGAAGCGGTGTCGATGACGATGTTAAGTACTGATTTAAATGGGAAACGTAATTATTAATATTGTTTAAACCAGTCCAGTATGACGACAAAATAGACTACGAGCTTCCACTCGTCCCGAATAAGGTTCAAATTGGCTATTTTTTCAAAGTAAATATTCTGATTTTGATCTAAGTAAGTAGGATTGTAATAAGTGGAACCCTGTGCCGGAGATAGTACTGCCAAGAACAGCATGAGTGTCATGGTGATGAGAGCAGAATCGCGAAAGCGCAGCCATGAATCCTGGAGTGCTAAGGTCTGACACTAGTTCCAAATGTACCGCTTTTGTTGACATACACACGAAAACACACACGTATCCCTTCAGAGTCCTTACTCCACGTCCTTTGTTCGCCTTTATGTCAAAATACCCGGAAAAGTCAATTCCTGTATGCGAAAAAGCTCGTGGGGAGGGCTTTACTCTTGGTGAAGGAAGATCTGCTAACATCTGTGGCTTGCTGTGATCGCTGTGTCTTTTACATCTAACGCACTTGTTAAGTTCGCGTTTGACAGTCCTTAGTCCACTTATTATCCAGTATCTATCTCTTATATAGGCAAGAGTGAGACTAGGACCCCCGTGAAGCGTGAATCCGTGCGCTTGTTTGATAATTAGATCAGTGAGACGGCTGTGACTGGATAATATTATAGGATTTTTCACCGATTGTCTAAGAAGTGAATTATTAAGTCGTCCGCCAACTTTTAAAAATCCATCTTGCCCGTCTATGGATGGATTTAGAGATAGAAGTTTACTACCTCCCTTTAGTGGTTTATTTTTCTTCAAACGCTCAATTTCTTCGGAAAATTCAAGGCATTGCTCTGTTTTGATAATTATATTATATACATGATTTAATTCGCTAATCGTTAAGTAGCTTGGTTTATTTACTTGCTTGTTGCGCAACCACATTACGAAACGCAGGAGCCAACCTACTTTTGTCGCCACGCGCTGAATTGACTCGCTCTCGTTTAATAATCTTATGATTAAATTGTTTTTTGTTAAGTCTAACGGGTATTTATTCATTTTACTATAGTCCATCGCGATTTGTTTGAGAGTTCTCAAGGCAAGGTACGGTGCAGATTTTGTGCCATACGTAAGGGTTGTAAGGGAATACACCCCTATCGGCTCCTGTAATGATGGCCTCCAGACGATACTCTGCAACGATTGATCAGCCTCTCGTACAAAAATTGTTCTGAACATCTTCTCAATGTCCGCTGTTATTACATATTTATGATGACGCCAAGTAAGGATAAGAGTTTGTAGATCCTTTTGCAAATTAGGACCCCGTTCCATTAGGTCATTTAGACTTTTCCCGCTAGACGTTTTTGATGATGCATTGAAAACAACACGTAGCTTAGTTGTAGTTGAGTCAGCTCTAAAAACGCCGTGATGCGGCAGATAGCACGAAGTATTATTGAGGCCTTGAACTCGCTTCATGTGCCCTAGTTCCTCATAATCACGCATGAATTTTTTGTAGTTCTCAGCGAATGCCTCATTTTTTGCTAGTTTATTTTCTGTATTATGAAATTGCGCAATAGCCTTTCCTTTTGATGAGCCTAGCTCCCGCTCAAAAAAAGGTTTCATGGGTATCGCCACCTCATAACTACCATTCGCTAAGCGTTTTGTTGTAGCTTGATAGAGGTCTTCACAATACTTATCCGAGGTACTGAGGTCAGAATGAGCTTCGCTTACTTCTTCAAGTTCCCAGTATTGAGAAAGCTCTGGCATATTATTTAAAACAACATTACATTTAAAAAAATTCACAATACCAGATAAAATCCAACCTAGGCGTGTTTGTTGGGCTATGGGGGCTCCAGGTGGTCCCCTAATGAGTCCACTCATTAAAATTTCGGAATATACACTGGCGTCCAGTAGGAGATCTATTGGCTTTGATACGTTGTAGTCCGGGTCCCCTAGCAGGATATTTCCAAGATGTGCCCGTGTCTGTTTCGGAAACGACATATTAGGTAAGTTACTAACGACTCGCGGGATTACTAGTGCCCGAGTGTTTAACTTGTAATCACCATAAATTGACTCGGCATCAATCGAAACAATCCCCTGCTCTGCTTGGATCCCTCACCTATCCCACTAACGGAGGCGTTATAGCTTTTTCTAGGCAGTCCCAACAACTGAACTGCATTTTCCGATATCAGCGAAATTTGAGAACCTTGATCTAGTAAAGCCCTTAATGTGACGTACGTCCCATCAACTGACCTCACCCTAAGGGATAAAGTAGTGAGTAAAATTTCCTCGCTTTCGGTGGCCACGTGATTCGCCTTATGATCCTTATTCGCGGACGGTAAAGGCTTTGTAAAATAGTTCGTCGATCCCGAGGAGAGACTGGACTGGTTTAATGCCATAAATGCGTCATGCAACGCAGAATTGGGTTTACTATAACAAGCCTTACATACGCGCTTCGAACGGCATTGACCTACTTCGTGCGGTAGTAAGCAATTTTGACACATACCTAACTTCGTCACCGCACTAAGTTTTTCTTCAGAACTCAACTTTTTAAAATCATCGCATCGATAAATTATGTGATTATTTTTACAATACGGACAAGTTAAAGTGCAGGCAGCGGAATTCAATTCGCGTTCGCCTGACTTACCATAGTCAAAACGATGGTTTCTATTATGAAACGGCTTGTTACCCCTTGAATAGAATTTATTGTTTGACTGAGAGGAATGGGACTTCGTAGGCTGTGGCTGCGTCGATGTATCCTTCTCTTTCTTAGATAGCGGTTCTAATGATATAAACTTATTTTCTAAAAAGTTCATAAGCTCTTGGAGCGTGGGTATCTCTCGCGGCGCTTTGCGAGTTTCCCTGAAATCTGCCACTGTTTCGGGGTCGAGCTTTTTACAAATGAGATGGGCTAACATGGGCCCCCATGTTGTCGTGTCGATCCCTAGATTCTGTATGGCGTGAATATTCTCCATGGAGATGTCGTAGATACGTTTTAAATCTTTAGACGATTGTTTGGCGGCGCTAGACTGATTCAAAAATAATTCAATATGCTTTGTAAACAGAACTTGAGGGTTGTTATACCTGTGGTTTAAGAGCTCCCACGCAGTCTCGTAGTTCTCGGATGAAATGTGAAGATGTTGTACGAGCCGTTCTGGCTCTCCCTTTAGCTTACCCTTCAAATGCTGCATTTTCTGGCAGTTGGTCAACAGATGATTGTTATGGATGCTCTCGGAGAAAAGATCTAAAAATGCTGGCCATTGAGTATAGCTACCCGAAAATATCGGCACTTCTAGCTTTGGATTCGAATGCTGAATATGGGATGTGGACGCTAACTTTTCGTTGAGAGCTTTCGATAGAGCTTCGAATGATTGCTCATAGCAGAAAAATTCATCTTCGTAGTCAAGGTCCGATCCTTGCAGGATACTATCTATTTGATTATGGCAGGAATCAATCTCGTCCCATTTCTTATGCATACGCTTCAACCTATCATCAAGCTCCCACTTTACCTTAATCTCCTCTACCTTGAAGCTGTTCGTGTAGCGACTAAATCCTCTGAAAAGTGCCCGCTGCCTTTTCAATAACTCAGCGGCTTGTTCCGCTGGACTCGGCGAGGCTATAGATGGTATATTGATTGACGTACCTGAGGCTTTATGTGGCTCATGCGATGCGACGGATGCACCTGGTGGATTATTCTCTGCTGCAAGACATGACGATATGGTCTTCCTAACCTTTTCGTAATAGATCCTACTTTTCTCAAACTGATTCTCAGTAAAATATTGATGTTCTGTTTGTCCATAACTAAGTAACTTCTCGTGATTCATCTTAAACTCTGCCCATAGTTGGTCTAAATTATCCAAACTTGTCTCAATGTACGCTGGTGTCTTACGGCTATCTGAATCCTTACGGAAGTTCCTCTCGACTTGCTTTATGGCTTCGAGGATTCCGCTCAAGGTATGTAGCTGGCTCTCCATGGTAGTTAAATAAATTGAAAGATCTTACTTGAGGTAGCAGGATACTTTCTGGTCCCAAATAGCACTGATTGGAACACTGTTGTACTACGTGAGAACGCGACGTAGTATTACTTTACGATAACGTTTTAGCAACGGACGTTATCGAATTGTCCTTCGACAGACAGTTAAGTGAGCGCGACTGCGGATTTAGTCTGTGAATCCGGCTCGAAGAATGTTAGAGGTACCGGGAAATGATAACTCCAACGATGTTGATTCGCAACTGGTTTATTTGTTAGATTTAGGTAAGCATGAAAGTTATGACAATATTACCGCATCACGTATTGCAAGTAGGCAATACGTGCGAGGCCGATAGGAAATGTAAGAATTTAGGTGATCTAGATTTTATAAATTAAACATTGTACTTCGTACAGGTAACGTGGGTTCCATATCTGAGATGCGTATTCTAGATGGCTCCTTACAAACGTGCAATATTAAAGTTTAAGAGTTTTGACGTTTGTAAAGCTCTTAGAGATTCGCATCACAAATCCCAGGGATCTCGAAGCCTTACTAATTATGTTGTCAATATGAGCGTTAAAAAGTAGCTTTGAGTCATGGTAGACTCCAAGATCACGCATGCCAGTAGCTTTAGTAAGTAGCTGCCCTGCCAGTACATAGCACGACGGAATAGCCAGAGGCTTACGTATAAGTAGTAACGAAACATTTGCTGGGATTTAGTTCAAGCTTATTTAATAGGCAATAGTCTTCAAGACGGGAGAGATCTGACTGAAGAGCAACGATATCAAGGTTGGATGTAACAGTAATGTATGATATTATGTTAATCTCGTTAGAGCTGAGAAAGATAAACTTAGCAAGTATCTTGACTTGGCTAACGAGGTTGTCAGCATGTGGGATGTAGATTCAGCGACCATCGTCCCAATAGTTGTTTCGGTTAACGGCGTGATAGCGAAGAACCTTGATCAACATCTTAAGAGACTCTCGCTAGGAAGTTGGATCTTGGATCAAGGGTCAGATCTAAAAGGCGGTACTCCTTGATTCGACGCGTATCGTCAGGAAATTCCTTTCTTTGCAGCCCTAGTTATCGACTCCTAGCTTCGCGGTCAGTGATCTACCGTTTTGATATATTGTTTACTGTAGAATTATTTTGAAATATTTTATTTTCTATAGGTAGTGAAAAATATAATTCTACGAGATTTAAAATAAATGAAGTGGACAGAGCCGCAAGGAACATAATACTCTCTAAGTGCAGAGCCGCAAGGAACATAATTCTCTCTAAGTGCAGAGCCGCAAGGAACATAATACTCTCTAAGTGCAGAGCCGCAAGGAACATATAATACTCTTTAAGTGCAGAGCCGCAAGGAACATAATACTCTCTAAGTGCAGAGCCGCAAGGAACATAATTCTCTCTAAGTGCAGAGCCGCAAGGAACATAATACTCTCTAAGTGCAGAGCCGCAAGGAACATATAATACTCTTTAAGTGCAGAGCCGCAAGGAACATAATACTCTCTAAGTGCAGAGCCGCAAGGAACATTATAATACTCTCTAAGTGCAGAGCCGCAAGGAACATAATACTCTCTAAGTGCAGAGCCGCAAGGAACATAATACTCTCTAAGTGCAGAGCCGCAAGGAACATAATACTCTCTAAGTGCAGAGCCGCAAGGAACATAATACTCTCTAAGTGCAGAGCCGCAAGGAACATAATACTCTCTAAGTGCAGAGCCGCAAGGAACATAATACTCTCTAAGTGCAGAGCCGCAAGGAACATATAATACTCTCTAAGTGCAGAGCCGCAAGGAACATAATACTCTCTAAGTGCAGAGCCGCAAGGAACATATAATACTCTCTAAGTGCAGAGCCGCAAGGAACGTAATACTCTCTAAGTCCAGAGCCGTATGACTTTAACATTGCGCCTACTAATTCATGGTATTTAAATACAGATAAAAAACAAGATTCGTCAAGTGCTAGTGTAACTCGCGCGCCGAGGGTTTTGAACATTTGCCAATTATTTGGAAAGTGAATATTTCAAAAAGTATGAAACTCACAGAAATTTCAAAAAGTGTTTTGAAATAGACAAAAAGGTGTCATCTTTTTATTTGATACCCACCCAACTCAGGGAGGTAGAACCCCTTCGAAAAAAGAAATCCTCCCCTTTTTGATAATTTTTCAAAAATGATTATTTTTAGAGACTCTAAAAATAAAATTAATATTTTTGAGAAAAAAAATAAATATTTTTCCTGTAAAATATAGATCTATATCTACAAACACCGGAGACATTGTACATGGATCGGTCTGCAATCTTCGGAGATAGAGAAAGGGTGGTCAATTTTTCGACTTTTTTTGAAATTTTTCAGAAAGTATGAATCTTACAGAAATTTTAAAAAGTGTTTTGAAGTGGTCAATGGTCATTTTGATACCCCATTTGCCCTCCTAGGCCTCTTTTAAAATTTCAACATCACATTTTGTACTGAAAATTACTCTTTTTCATTTTTATATCTTTTCTGGAAATAAGTAATGGCGCACGATATGTATCATTATTTCAAATTTCAAGTTAATAGCTGCAGTAGTTACTGAGACATTCAAGAAAGAGCGGAGAGGGGACGGACAGAGCGAGACCATAAGGGTTTCGAAACCGATCTCGAAACCCTAAAATATTATTATACCTACTTACCTTATTATTATTATTATACCTTATTATTATTATTATATAAAAACCATGAACGGTTTTTTTTGAGTGAAGTAAATGAAGTAAAACTGTAATTTTCCGACTGCTTTTTGCCAACGCTAAGCGAGTTATTATTCTGAACAGACAATTTTCGTGTACATTTTGAGAATCATTATAATCTTTTTGTCTCAGATAATCCCTCCCTCCCTCCCTCCCTCCCTCCCCGCCGCACAAAGCACTCGCAAGCCTCTTACGAGACAAAACCTTTACAATCAAGAACATTTTGTAACGCCTACGCCAGCGCCAGCGCCAGCGCCAGCGTCAGCGTCAGCGCCAGGCGGACCTGAAACCTGTACAGTTTCGGATTTCATTCTGCGGCCGAGAATATTAATCTCTTTGATCTACGTATATACGTCTTAGCTAAGCTGCGGCAGCCATCCTTTCGGCAATCAATGTGGTAATTTTATCAAACTCCATTTTAATTTTAACGTTTTGGGAGTACCTACAACATTGTAGTTCTCTCCCAAGTAGACAGAAATATCACAAAATTGCAAGAGAATGATGCACTTTCCAGTCATCACACCAGATCACGATCAGATGAATGCGGGGAGATAATAGCTGGGCGAGGCGTGTGCGCGGAGGCTTCGGTGCCGGCTGATGGCGACATGATGAGCCAGGCAGGGAGCGCCCGCGGCCCGGGCGGCGGCGCTCCTCGCTGACTGTACCACTCGCGCGCTGCCCTTTGTACGCGCTTGCCTCTTTCATTGAGCCTTGCTATTGTTCTCAACCCCCGCCCCGCGGCCCGCCTGCAGGGAGGTGTGGATGAACAACATTAAATTATTTCTCAAAATTATCAGCTTAACTCTTACTAATATGCAGTAAGAATTAAAATAAATAAGAATAAGAAAAATAAGAGTCACCGTCTGCTGCGTAATAATTTTACCGAAGTTAACTTCCATCGCAGGATACTTACCTGTGCAAAGCACTATGCCCGCTCCAGTCTACATAGATTGTAATAGGTACAATAATTCAAAATTGTTTGACACGACAGAGTACCTGAACAACAATCAGTTCAGTAATAGCTATGCAGCACGCTGTCTGTATATAGAATACTGTAATGAAATGTGTGTGTGTGTTGACAGGAGCGCGTGCTGGCGCACAACGCGAGCGCGCGCGTGTTCCACAGCAACCAGAGCCTCGTGCTGCAGAAGGTGACGCGGCACGCCGGCGGCCGCTACGCCTGCTCCGCGCTCAACGCCGAGGGCGAGACCGTCTCCAACGACCTGCACTTCCGTGTCAAGTGTGAGTACCGTCCTACTTCAGCGCGCGGAGCCCGCACGCGGCGGCTGCGTTTACAAACTTGCAGTTCATAGCGTTAGCTACTGCCTTCATCATCAGTCCACTGCTGGACATAGGCCTCCCCTAATGAGCGCAATAGCGCCCTGTCTTCAGCTTGCCGCATCCAGCATATTCCAGCATATTTGCAAATCGTCATCCCACCTGGTCGGAGGGCGTCCTACACTACGTTTGCTGAGTCACGGTCTCCACTCAAGAACGCGTTTACTCAATCGGTTGTCGGTTCTTCTCGAGATATGACCGGCCCACTGCCACTTCAGCTTGCTAATACTTTCAGCTATGTCGATAAAGGTTATCGACGGTTCTCTGTCGGATGTATTCGTTGCGAATCCTATCCTTCATAGAAACTCCGAGCATATCTCTCTCCATAGCTCGCTGGGCGACTTTAAACTGGTGGACCAGCCTTACCGTTTCTTTCTTTCGTTTTCAAGCATTGCGGTATGGATGACGAGAAGACTCGACGTAGTTTCCCGAACGCTGCCCAACCTAGCTGGATCCTCCTCTTGGCCTCCTTTTCGAAATTGTTTCTACCCAACTGCAGAATCTGCCCAAGGTAAGTGTTTTCGGAAACAATTTCGAGAAGCTGGCTATGTACGACGACCAGTCCTGGATCAATGTGGCCATTGATCATGACCTTGGTTTTATCCAAGTTCATGCCGAGACCGATGCGTTGTGAGGCTGAAGCTAGGCTGTCCAGCATCCGGTTCAGCTTCTCCAGCGACTCCGCCATCAAGACTATGTCATCCGCGAATCGCAGGTGTGAGATGGTTTAGACTGCTGGCCCTGTACTTAGACACTCATGGTGGCGGCATCATAGAGACATCTCAGCACCTCGATGTAACGATAGTTTATTTAGCATCGCTGTAAGGATTCCAGAACAGCCCAGGTTTCGACAGAGTCAAAAGCCTTTTCATAGTCCACAAAGGCTAGACACAGGGGCTGATTATAGTCTTCGGACTTCTGTAGAATCTGCCTCACTGTGTGTATGTGGTCTATGTACGAAACCCGGCCTGTTAACTCCCGCTCCATGCCTTTGGAGTACTCCCACTGTGAAGGACGGCATTGAAGGGGTTCTGTAATTCCTGTAAAGCAGGGGTTCCTCCAGCTTTCAAAAGCTCTGATGAAATTCCGTCTTCACAGGGGGCTTTTCAATTTTTAAGCTGCCTCAGAGCTAACACGATCTCGTCTTGACTGATGTCCGGCAGTTCGTCGGTGTAGTGGAGTGTCAGGGTGGCTCTGTAATCATGGTAGTCCCTTTGGACATGAGGTGCATGTGCAGCGTATAAACGGCCATAGAAATCCTCTATCTCGGCAGAGATCTCCGGCTTCGACAATGCGGTTTTCCTATTGTGCGTTTTAAGCTTCGTCAGGTGGCTCCTGCCAAGCTGCTGAGTGAATACTATGGACCCTCGGTTTCGCTCTATCGCCTCTTAAATGAGGCGTGTGCTGGAGCTCCAAAGGTCGCTTCGCACCATCTTCGCAATTCGCTTGTTCAGGTCTGTAGGCTTCTCCTACATTATACATACACATACATACACATAAACAAAGTCATATTTATATATATTATTCTAAACAACTATCTACACTAATAATATTTCTATAACTATATCTATTTACATATTTACACAAACATTCATAAAATAGGTACAACATACATAACTCATTACATATCTATTCACTTTATTTATTTATTCACACTCAGTAACGTGAGCTCGCTGGCCGTCCGATAATCCCGTATCGTGCGCGAACGCAATGGAAACAAGCATCGACTCGCGTAGAACAATAGAATCCCTGACGCCGCACAAGACCGGCCGGTGCGCAGGTAACCGCGCTCGCTCACGGCTCACGGCTCGGCGCTCGCCAGTCTGAAGCTACCTACTGGGCAAGACGCACGCCAACCGCTCGCTTATCGCTGCGCACGCGCACCGTGTATTCCTATCCGTTATTCTCTCTTACTTCTAAAATATAGGCTGGTGATTGTGCCGTGGAATATAAGATTGTGTTGTGCCGAACTGATTGGATAATATACGTATTACACACACGTGAGTACATCTTTTATTCCAACCACCGAACCACAAACCTATAGGTCTAACCTCTCAGACGAAGTCGCTTGGGTGGTTTCCCGTCTTCTTGTCATCAACCCGAGTGTCTCGACGGAGAGTTTGGATTACTTGCCAGTACGCTGCTTTTTACAAAACTCGATGCCTTCGTTCCTCAGCGTTTCGACCAGATTGTGTAGGGTCTCGTCAACGTCATCCGCGGTTGTTCCAAGGCAAATTTATCCCCGAGAATCTGCTGGAACTTCTCTGTGGCCGCCACGATTTGGATTGGGTTAGGTCGGAGCGTGGACTTCATCAGACGGTTTCTTTCAAGCTTCAAGCTGGGAAGTTTCATCACCCTCACGAAAGTAGAGAAGATGACACGAGTCTAGGGTTATGGTGTCCTCCCCCTCTCTGCGGACTTCACATAACCCCAGAACATGCCATTAAAATTTGATGTTCTCTAATTCCACTTCCAACTGTGCTAGATGTTGGTCAAGCCTCAGAGTGCGTCCGTTATACGTTGCCAGGGTCAGCTGTTGGAGCAGGTTAAATTGTCTAAGGTTGTTGGTGGCAGCCTGATGTAGCCCGGTGATTCCTAGCACCCCCTGCCCCGCCGTTACTATGGCCGCTGCCATGGACAAGAATAGCGAGGCGACCGGGAACTGGGGGCCATTTTCTCATCCGTGTCATCATTGCGGGTAATGCCCATAATCCCCACGCTGGGCATGTGGGTTGGAGATAGCAGTTTTGTGATGAAATTGTTCTGCAGGGGGCGCTGCTGCCCACCCCCCTGTTTGTGTCCCTTAGTCTCCTACGAAAAGAATTAAAAGTTTACAATAACAATTTAAAACAGTTATTGTAAACTTTTTAATACATCACTGTGAAGTGGCACGAGTCTTATCGAACGTTTCATCTCATGGCGAGGATTTTTGGAAAGTGTAGACGTAACTCACTGTAACACAGCCGATGTTGAAATTACTAAAGTAAATAATGTAACCAATTATAAGAAAATGAGGCAATTTAATATCTTTCACCACAATCTGTGTGGAGTAACAAACAGGAGGAATGATATTGAAGTGTACATAAATTCACTCAAAATAAGGTTAGACTACATATCGTCGTATCCAATGAATAAGGTTACAGTCGCAAGTGTGACCTTTTATTTTTATTGCATTTTTAGAATCTCCATTATCATTTACACCTTACCATTTCGAAAAAGTAAATAAATAATGAATATAAAAAAAGTTATTAAGGTTTTAAAATTTGGTTACAATTGCACTGATGCATTTAGCCCGACGAATAAGGTAACTAAAAGCTTTGGCGCTTTCTTTCATGTGCGAAACGCAACCGACATGAATATTTCCCGGCGAATAAGGTTACATGCTCCACAGTAACCATGTACCGCGGGCGAAAAGGCGCGCGGACGGGTCGTCTTACGTAGTAAACTGAGAAATTAAAATAAGACAGGTACATTAATTAGTGTATATGAAAGATCCCCCTGCATGGAAAAAAGCAGAAAGTAAAAGGTGTAGGTATTTGCCTATTTAAAGTTCAAAAATGGCTATTAACACTAAAGTCATTAATTGTTGTTCCGTGAAACCGTTTCAAAATATTGTAAAACAAATAAAATAACTCAAATCATGGTCATAGTCCCGTTCTAAATGACTAAGATAATTCAGTGCAGTTACCGATAGATTTAATCTTTTATGAGCCCTTAAACATTCGCATTACATTCGCGTTCATTGTCGCGAATGCGAATGCGAGTATTGAAAATCTTGCAAATGTCGTGAACATTTAACAAAGCGAGTATTCATTATAATATCTCTAGTACGGTTAAATAACTCTATTATTTATGATGATGTGAGCGTGATGTATGAATGAATGTGTTAAATTTATTACATACAATTCCTCAAGCTATGATTTATTTAGATGGAAAATAACAATCAAATAACAAAAAATAATTACAACTAATATTTACACTTACATCTATTTACTAAAAATCTAAGCCGTCACCAGAAGGCAGAGTGCCCAGAATGCTGGCAGCATTGCCACGTTGAATGGCAATGCTAATTCGTTGACCGAAATAAAAACCAGCATTCCGATCACCTGTGGACTCTATTAGTAGTTTTGTAAGATCTTTATAGATAACGTGTGCCCCAGGACCCCAAGGACCTAGGGTTTCCACCCCAAATGGCTAAATAGGTAACCTCTGTCAAGACTAGCGTATTTTCGCCGTTTGAGGAACTCCGCTGATGTTGCTGCGGAGCCTGCCCTTACTGATGTCCCTGCAAGATGAGAAGGTGCTAGGGTATCTACACACGTAGCATCCCAAACTAAAGGCTGACCCATCTTCCAAGGAATCAGAGTCATACCGTCAGGCCTTTTACCATCATCTCGCATTAGGCCACGTGGTTCGAGAGTAGCTGGCACACTGACGCTGGTAAAAGCCCGACGAATGATATCATTAATTGAACCATGGCGGGACACACGTCCTGCACTAGAGACACATGCCAGTGCATGGTGACCGAACTTATCAACGGTTTCACCGCACTGGCAACGGTGTGGCACTAGGCAAGGAGAACCTAAACGCAAAGAGGTAGCCACCCGAAATGAGTTATTGTCTAAAAGGGTACCTAAATTTTTGGAAGGCAAAACATCAAAGTCCTGATTCCCACTCGGAAACAGCGAGTAGACGAGCGCGTTCTGATGAGCTGGTAGACGTATTAATAAGATTTTTCCGTACCAACTCACATAGCGGCTCATCCCACAGTCTCTGACAAGAGAGGACTTTGGGCAGATTAGTTTCAGGACAGGCTATTTTCCAAGACGCTAATGCTTGCTCGAAACCTGTTATTTGACAATTTTGTGAACATTTGGCCAAAATTTTATATATAAGATCCTTTGTACCGTGAATTGAAGACATAAAAGCAGGGAGTGAAACACTAGAAATTTCGCGGACACCTAGACCCCCCAATCTAATAGGAAGAGTGGCCTGGTGCCACGCTCTATCATCTAAAGGTATATTAAAAATTTTGATTAATGTGTCGCGCATGATGCTGTCCAACTGCTGTGTAAGTTGAGGATATTTCCAGAGTTGGGAGCATCGTAAATAGTAAGTGAATTTGGGAACAAAAAGACAGAAACGTAAAATAACAAAAGCCACGTGAACATTGATGTTTTGCAATTTGTCTGAAAACGAAAGAAAATTTTGAATTTTTTCATTTATGAAATTAGGCAAACACTCATCCATTATCGGAGATCCCAATAGGCAAAGTGAAGACTTATCTATCAACTTCAGGTTTGAGGCTAAACTTTCAAAGCTACTTTTTATATTTAAAAAAATAGGTAAAGCCCTTGCCGTTTCTGGAACATAAAGTTCACATTTTGCAAAGTTTAGCTCCAAGCCTATAAGCTTAAATTCTTGTTTTAAAACACGTAAATCTTCCAAAATCGTCTCCACCTCGCCTCCTATAGTGCCGTCATCCAGATACCAAACATTAAATTTTGACTCTAAACGTTTTATAATGGGATGTATTGCGAGACTGAAAATAGCCGGTCCTAAAGGATCGCCCTGCTGACAACCAACCTCAGAGGACAATAAGTTATCTTTATATACTAATTTTGAAGGACTACCATAACATTGCCAAAGAAAGGGATAAACATCAGGTAATTTATCTTTTATTTGTGTCAGAAGGGCGCCCCTGTCTACAGAATTTAATTAAATTTATTTATATCTTTTAAAATTGTTTATTTCCAATTTTTTATCTTGTTTTTGTCCTTTAATTAATGTAATTGGTGTTACCGTATTAATTGAAGTAAAAATAAATAAATGATTTTATTATTTTCAGAACCATAATTTAAAATTAAGAGCTTTGTCTTCAGTTAACAAGGGCTACATAGCTTCACAAGGTGAGCTTATCTTGCAGCTTGTAATATTAAATGTAAGAATCTTTAACTTTAATCAATTATAAACATAAATAAGTACACTCGCCACGAATTGATCAAGCTAAATCTAAATTAAAAATTGGTAAATCTTTAGTTCTCATGCTGGTGAAAACGCAGGTGGTAAATTATACCTAGTTTCGTTATTTTGTTTATAGTTTGTTTTATAAAATTTGTTGCTAATCAATGCCATAAACTAAATTAAATATATTTAACGTAAAACATCATAGAGCTAATTACAGAATAGATTTTAACGTATAATGACAATATAACTCTAATAACATATTTATGAACATTTAAGCCAACAAGAGTTCAAACGACAATGACGTAAAATACATGAAACCTTCTAGCCAGTTCATTGCGGTATGCATGACGAGAATACTTGACGTAGTTTCCCAAACGCTGCCCAACCTAGCTGAATCCTTCTCTTGGCCTACTTCTCGAAATTGTTTTTACCCAACTGCAGAATCTGCCCAAGGTAAGTGTATTCGGAAACAATTTCGAGAAGGTGGCCATGTACGACGACCGGTCCCGGATCAATGTGGCCATTATAATAATAATAATAAAAGCTGAAGCTAGGCCGTCCAGTATCCGGTTAAGCTCCTCCAGCGACTCCATCATCAAGACTATGTCATCAGCGAATCGCAGGTGTGAGATGTAATCGCCGTTTATGTTGATGCCCTTACCTTTCTAGTCCAGCGTCTTAAACACACCTTCCAACGCAGAGCAGTTGGATGGGTTTAGACTGCTGGCCCTGTACTTGGACACTCATAGTGGCGGCATCATAAAGACATCTCAACATCTCGATATAACGATAGTCTACTTGGCAACGCTGTAAGGATTCCAGAACAGCCCAGGTTTCGACAGAGTCAAAGGCCTTTTCATAGTCCACAAAGGCTAGACAGAGATTAGCAATAAACTAATAAAAATAATGTAAACCTATGTACATAAGTCACTATTTAAATAACTGCTGGACAGCCGCTGTCTGGTTAAATTTACGCTCGTACAGAATAGATCTAGGTCCATCAGGGTAGGGTTTGAAGTTATTTTTAGAAGGAAAGACAGATCAGTTATTTCATGCCATTTTGAATGAGTAAGAAAATGAAACTTTTTACAGAGTTGATCATAACTGAAGGGCGGATCTATTTTGATTGTGGCTGAAATTGTAAGACTGTTCCTAGAAGGTTTAAACTTTAAGAAGATGACCGATGTTCTTTAAATATCAACGTTGTAAGAATAAAAAAAGGAACCAAAAGATTTAACTATACTCAGACTATTATTTTAGAGTTTTTTATACTTTATAGATAAGGTACCTGCACTCAAAGCTCTGAAAGCTTTTTTTACACTTACAATAAAATAAAATTCATACTTCAAATTAGGTATTTATTTATGATTATGAATCAGAAAATATGAAGTGTTGAATGAAAAGAGTGCTGTTTTAATACCTTCTAAATAAATACGTTTAAAGTTTTATTAATTACTAGCCGACCCGCCTGCGATTTCTTTCACGTTTTATTTTAAGTCATCTTTCTACGCTACGTATTTTGATGGGCCAACAGATACGGTTCTGCAGTTATTATTATATTTATGTTTATATTATTATATTATATGTAATATATTATTATAGTATTTAATCGAGTCTGATACCCTAAACGCCCCACAAAACATTGCAATTGCACCTCAAATGGATTCACTTAACTTTTCCCAACCAGAAAGAGTAGAGGCAATAGACCAAGAATTCAGTCAAACCTTGCAATATTTCTCTAATACAGACCCCGAAAGAAGGCCGTTTATACCAAAGCAAAAAGCCACAAAAAAACTTGCTAAAACTGTTAACAACATAAATGAAGTCCTATTACCCGAAACTGTTAATATATAGACACAGACTTTTTAACACTTCAAACTACAATCTACTGTGCAGCGTGGACGGCATCTAAATTTAATGGCTCTAAGCTCAAAATACCATCAGAAGAAACCGAAAGTCCTAGACAGCAACGTCGAAACTTAACACCTAACTCGCAGAAAAGGCTCGAAAGAAAGATTCAAGATCTAAGAAAAAAGATAGGAAGACTGTCACAGTACATGAACGGGCATAGAAACAGAAACCTAAATAAGCACGTCGAATTGATATTAGAACAGCACAAAATACATACGACACACGAACAGCCAAACAGTGAACTTAACCAATTCTTAGATACGCTGAAACAGAAACTTACGGTTGCGAGTAGTCGACTCAGACGGTACAAAGACTGTTCTTCTAGAAAAACTCAAAACAACAATGAACGAAAATTTTATCAAACCCTCTCAAAAACTACAGGTAACCGTTCAACGCCGATTGAGATAGAAGCAGCTCGTAATAACCAGGTAGACAGCCTACACCCAGTTCGACTGCGTGAATATTGGGCAAACATATGGGAGAACCCTGCAGCGCTCAGAGATGAAGCCGATTGGCTTCAAAAGGAAGTTACGTCCCATACAGTATTGCATATGGAGTTTGATGCCATACCCGTAGAAACATATCACAAAGTACTGAAAACAACACACAACTGGAAAGCACCGGGATCAGACCATTTACACAGTTATTGGTATAAAAAACTTTCCACCATCCAACCATATCTTTATAATTATATCAATAGATTCATAAAAGACCCCGATATGATGCCTAACTTCATCACATCAAATGTCACTCACATGATTTCTAAAGACCCAACAGACAACCCTGCTAAATACAGACCGATCACCTGTCTACAAACCATTTATAAAATTTTAACATCTTGCATGACTAATCTTATATACAAACACATATCTGATAACAACATTCTAACGGAACAACAAAAGGGATGCAGGAAATTTAGTCAGGGGTGCAAGGAACAACTCACAATAGACGCGATAGTTTTGAATAATGTTCAGAAAAAGAAAGAAGATCTTTATACAGTCTACATAGATTATAAAAAAGCGTTTGATTCCGTGGCTCATAAAAGTAATTGTTATTTATAAAATACACCCGGAGCTCGTAACTTTTTTAGAAAGATCTATGACTAGATGGACTACTAGGCTATATGCACAAACTTCTCACGCTGCAATAGAGACAGAGCCTATAAAAATACAAAGAGGCATTTTCCAAGGAGATTCACTCAGCCCTCTATGATGGTTCTGCCTAGCATTAAACCGACTTTCCAACGCTCTTAACTCATCAAACGTCGGTTATCCCTTAATGAATGAAGAATATAAAGACTCCTCTGACTGTAACATAAATCACTTGATGTACATGGATGACATAAAGATGTATGCTTCTACCCAGTCCGACCTAGAATACCTAATTAAAATTACAGAACAGTTTTCGCATGACATTGCAATGGAGTTTGGAATCGACAAATGTAAGATCAACTCTACAAAGGCTGGCACCACCTATCAGCATGCATATTTATTGGAAACTGGGGAAACCATAGATCCTTTATCAGAAAGTGACACGTACAAATATTTAGGTTATCAACAGGCTAAGCAAATCCAATCCGGCGTTATTAAATCCAAACTCATCTAGAATTTCAAACATAGACTGAACTCCATTTTGAACTATTTATTTGATAATAATGACTATTTGTAAACCTGTTTATAGTATTATATTTGACGTGTCTAAGTGCTTAGTTTGTAAGCCTAAAGAAATAAAGTTATTGACTTTTGACTTTTGACCTCACAACTTTACTCAAAAAGTTCTGTCAAGGCAATAAACTCATACGCCATCCCAATCCTTACCTACTCCTTTGGAATCATAAAGTGGACCAAAACAGAGCTTAAAAATCTGCAACGTATTGTTAATGTCTCTATGACAAAACATAGAAAACACCACCCGCGCGCTTGTATAAAGGCAAGTTCTACCGCGGTCGGAAGGAGGAAGGGGAATTATGGATATCGTAAATTTACATAACAAACAAATAGCCACACTTAGGTCCTACTTCCATGCAAAATCCGAAACATCTCCCCTACATAAATCAGTTACTAATTTGGACAGCAAGTTAATGCCCCTTAACTTAAAAGACTATAATAAGCAACTAAACGAAAACTTAACTGAGAGACCAACCTTAATAGCAGAATGGACCTGGGAGTCTCTACATGGAAGGCACCACCACGACTTGAGCCATCCCACCGTCGACAAACAGGCGTCGAACGAGTGGCTCAGTCGAGGTGAACTCTTTCCCGAGACTGAGGGGTTCATGATAGCTATACAGGACCAGGTGATTGAGACGCGCAACTATCAAAAACACATTATGAAGCTACGCAACTTATCAACAGATATGTGCCGACGATGTAACATCAACTCGGAAACAATACAGCACATCACCGGAGCCTGTAAGGCGATCGCCCAAACAGATTACAAGTTTAGGCACGACCAAGTAGCCAATATTGTCCACCAAAGCCTAGCTATAAAATATAAACTTCTAGAAACAGCTACTAAACCAACGCCTTATTATAAGTATGTACGAGAAACTGTTTTGGAAAATGCCACACACAAACTTTACTTTGACAGAGCTATCCTTACTGACCGTACTACACACTTCAATAGACCAGACCTGACACTTTTAGATAAAACCAACAACAAGGCTCTCCTCATTGATATCGCGATCCCGAACACACATAACTTGCAGAGTACCATAGCAGAGAAGCTTTCTAAATACGTAGACCTCAAAAACGAAATCACACGCATGTGGCGCCTGCAAAAAGTATTTATAGTTCCAATAGTTCTATCGTCAACAGGGGTCATTCCGAAACAGCTTTTCCAGTCCATTGATTGTTTGGACCTACCTAAAAACACTTACATACTAATGCAAAAGGCTGTCATTTTGAACACCTGTAGGATCGTCAGGAAATTCCTGCAAAATGAGCTTCCAAGTGAAGTTTCTCCCTCTGAAGTGCACTTGGCTTAGGCCCGTGCGCTTTACATTTTACCGGTTTTAAACCGAGAAGATTAGATCTTAACCCAATAATAATAATAATAATCATTTATTTCAGACCATAGAAAAGTTACAGATCTTATTTAACTTATGCTACAGTCCATAGTAATATATACCTTAAAAGTAACATACATAAAACATTAAAAACTTAACTAATGACACGTTTTTCTGTAATAACTGCGACGACGTGTAAATGACGCAATCAGAGTGTCAGCTGGCGACGGTGCACAGCGGTGTCTCCTTTCAGGCGGCCAGTGAACCGTCGAGACTTGACACCCATCGGCCAAAACTCTGCGCTTAAGTAGGTCGAGAGATGTTGAGTTGGAACTCTGACCATAAATGAATTGAAACTCACATTATGGCGAGAGTCCAGCTTCTCGACGCGCGTCGAGAGTCCCGTTTTCCGTTTGATGTACTCCTCCACCGCTTTAGTCTCCACACAGTAGTGAACGCGTGAGACGTAGAGCTGGGTAGTTAATGCATCCGCCGTATAGTCCTGACCGACCTTGCACCTTCAGATTTCCACCTGTTTCGGTCTCTTCAGAATTCTTTAGGCAGTGTCAGGTTAACATCACGAGAGGACTGCCAAAACTTCTTGCCGTGGTATTTTTATCAGAAGCCCCAAAATTCTATAGACACTTTTTCCCCAACCTATTATTATGTGGATTTGTGCGTGACGTCACTGCGCCGGATGGGAACGCACTCTCTAGTAATTCGTCCATTGGCTATTCTAGTTCGATTCTTGCTACATGACGTCCAGTCCAGTAAGGATAGACTTGTAGCTGAAGCACTGCCCCATAATTCCCCATCATTGAGCCGTGCCATGAGCAAACTATATCTAAAGCACACTTTTTATCCTAAATACAGAGAACAAATGAGAGTGACAGATAAATAAATATTGTTTGAGAGATGGCAGAGTATAGTGTGGTGTGTGTGTGTTGCAGATGCGCCTTCGTGCCGCGCGGGCGGGGTGACGGTAGTGGGCGCGGCGCGCGGCGAGTCCGTGGTGATCGTGTGCGAGGTAGACGCGGATCCGCCCGCCGCCGTCTTCAAGTGGAAATTCAACAACTCGGGCGAGACCATCGACGTGGCCGCCGACCGCTACACCAGCAACGGCAGCGCCTCCAGCCTCCGGTACGTACCCCCCTCCCTATCCGCGACCCCTTGCTGCCCCCGCCGCATGCGGTACTGACGCCCTCTCTGCCTGTAGGTACACGCCGGTAGCGGACCTGGACTACGGCACGCTGTCGTGCTCAGCGTGGAACGCGGTGGGCGCGCAGGCGGCGCCCTGCGTGTTCCAGATGGTGGCGGCTGGCCGGCCGCAGGCGCCGCGCAACTGCTCCGTCTGGAACCAGACAGCCGAAGGCGTTGAGGTGGCCTGCCTGCCCGCCTTCGACGGCGGCTTGCCGCAGACCTTCCTGCTGCAAGTCTACGCCGAGAACGAGGACACGCCCAGGTCAGCCCACTGAGTCTCAGCCTGTCTCCTATACCGACTCTACAGGAGTCTCCTATTCCTTCCTGCTTAAGTCTACGCCGAGAACGAGGACACGCCCTGGTCAGCCCTCTGCCTCTCAGCCTGTCTCCTATACCGTCTCTGCAGGAGTCTCCTATTCCTTCCTGCTCAAGTCTACGCCGAGAACGAGGACACGCCCTGGTCAGCCCTCTGCCTCTCAGTCTGTCTCCTATACCGTCTCAAATATCAAATCAAATATCAATAACGTTTATTTCTTTAAGCTTACAAAATAAGCACTTAGACAAGTCAAATTTTATACTATAAACAGGTTTATAAATAGTCATTATTATCAAATAAGAAATATGATGTTATTGATTTTATTCGCTTCAATTTTTTGTCCACTAGTGGAAGAAGCGAAAAAGAAACCACTAGTAAGTTTCATAAATCTTAAAATTAATACATTACTTATCTCAGTCTAAATATAATCTAATTTGTATATAACTCAATATTTATATGAAACTAACTAAGCTTAACATTATATCCCTTATATACCATTGTCGGTGTGGAACTGAGCGACATCTGGCCAAGCATTTACATCATTGATGTAATCATCTATGGAGTAATAGGCTTTCTTTATTAGATTTCGTTTTATGTACTGTTTAAATTTACGAATAGGGAGCTCAGTTGCTTCAGATGGAAGCTTGTTATAGAAACGTACGCAATTTCCCATAAATGATTTCCCTACCTTTCGTAATCTATATGATGGGATGTGCAGTTTGTTCTTGTTTCTTGTGTTTACTTTGTGAACATCACATTTTTTTAAAAAGCTATCTTTGTTTTTGTGCGTATACATTAGATTTTCATATATGTATTGCGATATTACTGTCAAAATATTTATGTCTTTAAATAATTCCCTCAAAGAGTGGCGTGGCTTTAATTTATAAATTGCGCGTACAGCCCTTTTTTGGAGAACAAAGATAGTCTGAATGTCGGCTGCCCGTCCCCAAAGCAAAATACCATAAGACATGATACTATGGAAGTAACTGAAATAAACTAACCTAGCTGTATCTTCATCGGTAATATATCTAATTGTTCGAACCGCATATGCTGCTGAACTAAGT
This sequence comes from Eupithecia vulgata, assembly GCA_946478455.1. Lineage (NCBI taxonomy): Eukaryota > Metazoa > Arthropoda > Insecta > Lepidoptera > Geometridae > Eupithecia > Eupithecia vulgata. Next base: position 265,684 of record OX297862.1, on the reverse strand, counting down.
TTGCCTGCGAGAGCATCAATTTGCGGTCTCCATTGAAGAGAGGAATCAATATGTAACCCTAGGAAAACCGTTGAGTCGACAAAGTCAACGATCTCATCCTTTAGCATTATCTTAGTTGGGAGTTCTCTTACATTTGGTAACATGAATTTTATGCATTTGGTTTTTTTAGCATTTAGTAAGAGGTTGTTGGAGGTGAACCAATCTAGTATTTGTGAAAGCGAGTTATTTACATCGTCATAATTACATTTTTTTCTGTCAACTTTAAAAATCAATGAAGTATCATCAGCAAATAACACTATATCACAGAGATCTTTTGCAAAAAAAGGGAGATCATTTACATAAACTAAAAATAAAAAGGGACCTAATATTGATCCTTGTGGAACGCCCAATTCAATTTTTGAGCCCCGAGATCTTTCTTTACCAATATCTACTTTTTGAACTCGACCAGATAAATAAGATTGCATAAGGTCCAGTGCCTTGTTATCAATACCGTAATGTTTTAATTTTCCAATTAGTGTACAATGATCTACACAATCAAAAGCCTTAGAAAGGTCGCAAAATATACCGATGGCGTTTTTCGCCTTATCCCAGGCATCCAATATATGCTTTAATAGAGCTGTACCAGCATCGGTTGTCGATCTACCCTTGGTGACTGTCCCTTGGTCTCTGCAGGAGTCTCCTATTTCTTCCTGCTCAAGTCTATGCCAAGAACCATGACACGCCCTGGTCAGCCCTCTGCCTCCTCAGCCTGTCTCCTATACCGTCTCTGCAGGAGTCTCTTATTCCTTCCTGCTCAAGTCTACGCCGAGAACGAGGACACGCCCTGGTCAGCCCTCTGCCTCTCAGCCTGTCTCCTATACCGTCTCTGCAGGAGTCTCCTATTCCTTCCTGCTCAAGTCTACGCCGAGAACGAGGACACGCCCTGGTCAGCCCTCTGCCTCTCAGCCTGTCTCCTATACCGTCTCTGCAGGAGTCTCCTATTCCTTCCTGCTCAAGTCTACGCCGAGAACGAGGACACGCCCTGGTCTGCCCTCTGCCTCTCAGCCTGTCTCGTATACCGTCTCTGCAGGAGTCTCCTATTTCTTCCTGCTCAAGTCTACGCCAAGAACCATGATACGCCCTGGTCAGCCCTCTGCCTCCTCAGCCTGTCTCCTATACCGTCTCTGTAGGAGTTTTCTATTTCTTCCTGCTCAAGTCTACGCCAAGAACGAGGACACGAAACGATCATCATGAGATGATGTTAAAAAAACGTTTTACGGCGCACATATTCAATTCCTCGAGGTCCAAATTTATATACAGGGTGGTTTTTTGAGAAGGGCGGTGATGGCCAAGTCCGAAACCACGAGAATTAGGAAAAAGTCGTGAACGGAATCATGCCCTCAATTCATAAGAAAACAATAACTGTATAAATTTATTTTTTTCAAAAATCTTTTACTTTGACGAAAATTGACCTGAATGTTTTTTTTTTTAAATTACACCCTGTATTATTGAACCAATGGAGTCTGTTGCTGATAAGGATCAATATTTGCAAAAAAATGTGTTTTACTAAAAATGAATGGAAATAGCAAATTATAACGATATACTTTTAGTATCTCAATTTTACCTAGGTAACTAATAAGTTGCTCAAAATGGTGTTGTGTCAAGTACTTCCCTGCAAGTACTTCCCTGAAACTGATCCATTTGATAGTACTTCACCTGCTTTGTTTAAGAAAACCATCAACAATATCTTATCATCTGATATCATATAAAATAACTTAATGTTTCATAAGTGCAAATTTTTGACATTTGTCACTAGCACCACCCGTTTCTACAGTAACTTGCGAACAACGGGGCTGGTTCACTTGTAGAAATAAGTTTATTTAAGTTTATATTGTTAATATTTAAGTGTTACTGTTTGTTAACCCTAAGAAAATAAAATAAATAAATATTCTAAATATTACATCTCGTCCCTTAACGTGATAATCTAAATATTACATCTCGTCCCTTAGCATGATATTCTAAAAGTTATAAAGTAAATTATCTAGACGTCTCTTTAGACAATAGAATATAGGTACTGTATTGCACAAAAACTGTACAGAGGCGGGTATAATACTAGATAGCATTCTCTACCTGCTAACCTTAGGTAGTGTGGAGAACAAATGTACTATAGTAGGTAAGCTAAGTGCTACGTTACAAAATTTTACATAAAAACCAGAAATAATGTATATTATATAAACATAAATAATGTATACCTAGCTTAAATAAAAACACATTATAAACAAAGTAAAGTATTTAAATTAATTATAGTTTTAGGAATCATAAGCGAATTTGTTTAAAAGAAACACAATTTTCACAACTTTAAAGGATTTTACTCAAACAATGGAAAATTAATAACTCAACACAATGAGAATTTCTCATATTCAACTACACTTAGGTACTTATCGCAACGATACAACAATACGCAAGAGACTGAACGTTCGTTCAGCACGATGACTTGTAGCAGAATAGCCTCCGTCCGTCCCTCGTTCCGTCGGCTTTTATAGAAAAAGCTATTCTACCCTCGAGTCACAGAAAAACGTCCGCACAGGGCAAACTACGCGAGCAAAGTGAGGGCGCGCCGTTGCCTGCGCGCTTTATATAGAAGCGTCGCTCGTGTTGGTTTGCAGGGTCTTTCTCAGCTTATAATAGATATAATTACGTACCTACCGAATTATTCTTGCGAAAGATAGTAGTTACAGACTCTAGATCTGAAGACATATTGAGGATGCCTCACGATATTCGTTGGGAAGGCTGTTCCTAAGCCGCGTAGCCTTTACAGCGAAGGTTTTATGGTATCCTACACTGCAGGCATCCTGAGTTCTAAGCTGCAGACGTTTCGAGTGCCGTGCAGTGCGTTCGGGTCCGTAAAGAGGGTTGAAGGATTCAAAGATGTAGTTTATGCAATAGTGATTTACACACTGTCAAAGTTTTAACTGTCTATTCTGGTTCAAGAGATGCAGGTATCTCTTACAGCGGAAACATTGAAGTTTATTCCAAATCTGTTCAAAGATTAAAGTTACAGTTAGTTCGTTTGATGAGAGTTGTCGATTTCAACTGGAATCCAAAATTTTTGGGAATTTATTTAATATCTAAGAGATACATAGAGTGAAGTACTATAATAACAAAAAACACATTTTTAGATTAAATAAAACCTGTTTGGTCTTTGAAGGACCTCGACATGGGTAACTATGGCTTATTCTGTACAAGCACAGGGTCAGGTGATGTGTCGATAAAATTTACCATATACCATACTACTATTGCCTATCGTTCGTGAAAACGCGACGTGTAATCGGATAAGCTAGGACCCTGACTCCCCGGCTGTCCTTCTGAATGAAACATGAGTCTCGCAAGAGGGGACCCTTTTACCTTTTCGCTCAAAACCAAATTAAAAGGTAAAGTACCCTTTCAATTGCACAATTTTCACTCCACGCACACAAAAAATATGTACGGCTCAGGTTAGGGCCCCGAGCCGTGTGAACCGGGAGAAACTGAGCAGAGATCCGGAACAACATCCATTATGAACAACGTCGGTCCGGGCCCGTCCCGTGCCGTGGTTTGGTTTGTTTGTTCAATACTGAAATTCAATAAAAAGCGTTTTACGATGAAATAAAATTGTATTTTTTTCAAGCCATCCTAACCTAATGGGAAAATGAAGGGTCGTCTGTTTCATTTATTGGACGTAATGTAGGTTATTTTAATTACCGACAACATTATGGCAAATAAAAGGCCGATGTTGGGCTGTTACTCGTAAAACGCAAACTGCACAATCGTTTAGGACGGTTTATGTTATGATAACGGCGCCATATTTTTTTCGGTGGCCGTTAATGAAACTCTCATATAGAGTAGCATTGTTGATATCATCTGCTCTTGTCTGTACTACTTACCTACATTGTTGATATCATCTGCTCTTGTCTGTACTACTTACCTACATTGTTGATATCATCTGCTCTTGTCTGTACTACTTACCTACATTGTTGATATCATCTGCTCTTGTCTGTACTACTTACCTACATTGTTGATATCATCTGCTCTTGTCTGTACTACTTACCTACATTGTTGATATCTGCTCTTGTCTGTACTACTTACCTACATTGTTGATATCTGCTCTTGTCTGTACTACTTACCTACATTGTTGATATCTGCTCTTGTCTGTACTACTTACCTACATTGTTGATATCATCTGCTCTTGTCTGTACTACTTACCTACATTGTTGATATCATCTGCTCTTGTCTGTACTACTTACCTACATTGTTGATATCATCTGCTCTTGTCTGTACTACTTACCTACATTGTTGATATCTGCTCTTGTCTGTACTACTTACCTACATTGTTGATATCTGCTCTTGTCTGTACTACTTACCTACATTGTTGATATCTGCTCTTGTCTGTACTACTTACCTACATTGTTGATATCTGCTCTTGTCTGTACTACTTACCTACATTGTTGATATCTGCTCTTGTCTGTACTACTTACCTACATTGTTGATATCTGCTCTTGTCTGTACTACTTACCTACATTGTTGATATCTGCTCTTGTCTGTACTACTTACCTACATTGTTGATATCTGCTCTTGTCTGTACTACTTACCTACATTGTTGATATCTGCTCTTGTCTGTACTACTTACCTACATTGTTGATATCTGCTCTTGTCTGTACTACTTACCTACATTGTTGATATCTGCTCTTGTCTGTACTACTTACCTACATTGTTGATATCTGCTCTTGTCTGTACTACTTACCTACATTGTTGATATCTGCTCTTGTCTGTACTACTTACCTACATTGTTGATATCTGCTCTTGTCTGTACTACTTACCTACATTGCTTAGCGATATGACGTTGGATTGTCGGCCAAGCAAATTCTGCTAACCGCGACTGCCAACTATGACAGTTGTATCGCAGAATCATCCATAAATAAAATAACTCTAGACAGTGCGTGCGGTGCGTTTGCAAGGAGAGGTTGATAGAATGGTTTCAACCTGGACACTTTTGACGCGTTCCTCCATTTTTTCCCCATCAAAGGTAAAATGAGAAAATATGTCATTTTGAAACGTTACCATTATTATAGTGAAGTGATTTAATTAGTAGAATTAGGGCCCGGGTTCTTTGAAGTTGATGAATTATTATACTTACTATTGGTTGTAATAGTTCTGAAATTTCCAAGCGCTACGGCATACCAACATCAGAACAGGGGCTCATACGTTTTTTTCAAAAATATACTTTAGCAAACAGTTCTGTCGATCCAAGTTCGAGACATAAGAGAGACCGGTTTAGAGTGTCGATGTCCTGCAACATCTTCCTTTAGTATTCCTGGTCAAAGGTCGCCGTTGATTTTCATTTGACTGATCTACATCAGCACGCTCCAAACTTACTTTATGTCATTAAGCGCTCGCAACAGCTTTTAAAGCGTCATTGTACAACAATAAGCATGCAGAACTGCTCTTGAAGCGCGTTTGTACGGCTCTTCTAACTCTATAACCGCTACTATAGCGCGATTTTAGCGCTGATAGCTGTATATTTTAGCCTATTTTAGGGGTATAGAGAACGTATAGACATTTATACGGCTACTATAGAGCTTATCTATGGAGCTAATACCGTAGTCGATATCCTCTAAGCGACTACTATAGCGCTTCTTATACCGCTTGTGTGCTAGTTGGGGTACTAGTGTAGGCAGGTCTAAACATGCCTTTATTAGTTAATAGTCAGCGGCGCGGCGCTCAGCGCGCGAGGACGGAGCGGGGACGGAGCGAGGACGGAGCGGGCGCCGGTGGCGGCCCCGCCCGCTGCGCTCTAGTCTGCTAAGAGCTTTCGTTGTGGTTATTTTAGAGCTATGATACGTTATCATGAAATGTTTTCTCAGTAAGTTTATTTTGACCCACTTTGGTTAGTGGGAACTTTTACTCGCTAGTTATATCTTAATATAATTTTGGTTTTTAGGGTTTCAAGATCGGTTTTGAAACCCTTATGGTCTCGCTCTGTCCGTCCCCGCTCTTTCTTGAATATCTCAGTAACTATAACTACTGCAGCTATTAACTTGAAATTTGAAATAATGATACATTACGTGCGCCATGCTGATTTCAAGAAAAAAATATATAAATAAATGAAAAATGAAAATGAATCTTTTCAACGAATTTCCTCGCCGCATAAAAAAAAAAAAAAAGGTACCTACTGATATTTCAAAAGAGACCTAGGAAGGCAAATGGGGTATCAAATGAAAAGTATCATTTTGACCATTTCAAAACACTTTTTGAAATTTCTGCAAATTTCATACTTTTTGAAATATTTCAAAAAAAGTCGAAAAATTGACCATTCCCTATCTCCGAAGATTGCAGACCGATCCATGTACAATGTGTTAGGCGTTTGTAGATATCAATCTATATTTTACAGGATAAATATAGAAAAGTCTGTAAAAATGACAATTTTTGAAAAAAATATATATATTGGAAATGGTCGAAAAGGGGGATATTTTTTATCGAAAATGGTCATTTTACAGACTTTTCTATATTTTTGAGGGATCCACTTGAGGGATCTTGTTATATTGAAACAATGTGCGTGAGTGGTAGATAATGCCTCTGTTTTGTGTGTTGTTCCAGAATGAACCTGTCATCCTTGGAGGCAGCTTGGAGTGTGCGCGGCCTGCAGGGGGACGTCCGCTACCGGCTGGCCGCGCTGGCCGTCAACGGCAAGGGCCGCTCGCCCCCCGCCTCCCTCGACCCGCTGCTCTTCAGCGATCCCGAGAAGCGCACAGGTACCTACAGCACTACCAGACTACCGACGACGATGCCTCAATATGTACGCGACTGCATCCGACCTCGACTATTTACCGAGTACCCAGATCGAACCGCTCTTACTAAACATTATTCCAATCTAAGTATAGCGAGTGATGTCGACAGCGACTGAAGGCCGATCGCTGGCCGTAGGCAGCCTGCGACTGTGCTCAGATGAGCAAGTTCTAATGAAGTCTAGCCTAGCAGGCTTACTGCAAGATCGACCCATGGCTTAGCCTAGCAGGCTTACGGCAAGATCGACCCAAGGCTTAGCCTAGCAGGCTTACGGCAAGATCGACCCAAGGCTTAGCCTAGCAGGCTTACGGCAAGATCGACCTAAGGCTTAGCCTAGCAGGCTTACGGCAAGATCGACCCAAGGCTTAGCCTAGCAGGCTTACGGCAAGATCGACCCAAGGCTTAGCCTAGCAGGCTTACGGCAAGATCGACCCATGGCTTAGCCTAGCAGGCTTACGGCAAGATCGACCCAAGGCTTAGCCTAGCAGGCTTACGGCAAGATCGACCCAAGGCTTAGCCTAGCAGGCTTACTGCAAGATCGACCCAAGGCTTAGCCTAGCAGGCTTACGGTAAAATCGACCCAAGGCTTAGCCTAGCAGGCTTACGGCAAGATCGACCCAAGGCTTAGCCTAGCAGGCTTACGGCAAGATCGACCCAAGGCTTAGCCTAGCAGGCTTACGGCAAGATCGACCCAAGGCTTAGCCTAGCAGGCTTACGGCAAGATCGACCCAAGGCTTAGCCTAGCAGGCTTACGGTAAAATCGACCCAAGGCTTAGCCTAGCAGGCTTACGGCAAGATCGACCCAAGGCTTAGCCTAGCAGGCTTACGGCAAGATCGACCCAAGGCTTAGCCTAGCAGGCTTACGGTAAAATCGACCCAAGGCTTAGCCTAGCAGGCTTACTGCAAGATCGACCCATGGCTTAGCCTAGCAGGCTTACGGCAAGATCGACCCAAGGCTTAGCCTAGCAGGCTTACGGCAAGATCGACCCAAGGCTTAGCCTAGCAGGCTTACGGCAAGATCGACCCAAGGCTTAGCCTAGCAGGCTTACGGCAAGATCGACCCAAGGCTTAGCCTAGCAGGCTTACGGCAAGATCGACCCAAGGTTTAGCCTAGCAGGCTTACGGTAAAATCGACCCAAGGCTTAGCCTAGCAGGCTTACGGCAAGATCGACCCAAGGCTTAGCCTAGCAGGCTTACGGCAAGATCGACCCAAGGCTTAGCCTAGCAGGCTTACGGCAAGATCGACCCAAGGCTTAGCCTAGCAGGCTTACGGCAAGATCGACCCAAGGCTTAGCCTAGCAGGCTTACGGTAAAATCGACCCAAGGCTTAGCCTAGCAGGCTTACGGCAAAATCGACCCAAGGCTTAGCCTAGCAGGCTTACGGTAAAATCGACCCAAGGCTTAGCCTAGCAGGCTTACGGCAAGATCGACCCAAGGTTTAGCCTAGCTGGCTTACGGCAAGATTGACCCAAGGCTTAGCCTAGCAGGCTTACGTCAAGATCGACCCAAGGCTCTTATGCCACGCGGACCCTCAAGCCTTACCGAGCGAGCCTCGCCCAACGGTATCGTTTGGGCTTCCGGCGGTCAGAGGGCCACTTGTGGGCTTCGGCAGAGTTGATTGGCGCGGAAGAAGTATAGACCTAATGCTTGCGTGGTGGCGCCGACGGGACGCCACCCCTGTGACTTGTGATGGAATTGGAACTCATCCGAACTAGTTAATTGGAACGCTTCCGAACTAGTTAATTGGAACGCATCCGAACTAGTTAATTGGAACGCATCCGAACTAGTTAATTGGAACGCATCCGAACTAGTTAATTGGAACGCATCCGAACTAGTTAATTGGAACGCATCCGAACTAGTTAATTGGAACGCATCCGAATTAGTTAATTGGAACGCATTCGAACTAGTTAATCGGAACGCATCCGAACTAGTTAATTGAAACGCATCCGAACTAGTTAATTGAAACGCATCCGAACTAGTTAATTGAAACGCATCCGAACTAGTTAATTGGAACGCATCCGAACTAGTTAATTGGAACGCATCCGAACTAGTTAATTGGAACGCATCCGAACTAGTTAATTGGAACGCATTCGATCTAGTTAATCGGAACGCATCCGAACTAGTTAATTGAAACGCATCCGATCTAGTTAATTGGAACGCATTCGATCTAGTTAATCGGAACGCATCCGAACTAGTTAATTGAAACGCATCCGATCTAGTTAATTGGAACGCATCCGATCTAGTTAATTGTAACGCATCCGATCTAGTTAATTGGAACGCATTTGAACTAGTTAAAAGCTAAAAGCTTTTTTAGTTAAAGAACATAGAAAATTTGGCAGCGTAAATATGAATATCTCGTTTATATAGTCAATAACCCTCCTTATTTTTTCCCTGGGCTTCAATAGTGCGTTTGTGTCCGTCATAAGATTTCTTTTTCTTAAAATTTGTACGAAGTTTTTACCATAAATAGGTAGTAACTGCAACTACACAACACAACAAACACATCACTGCTATACTTTTTACAAAGCTTTTGATGCATAAATTGATAAGCTTATTCCAGCATCATTCAACATTTTATTATGTCTATATACCTTCACAGTACATACTACAATACATGACACATTTACCTGCTATTCAATTTAACCCGTATTTTATGTTTTTTTTTATTTCGTCACCGAATTGCTGTCCGTTTCGTCAGTCAGATTTAAGGTCTTTGGCTAAAAAACAGCGCTGAGCAAAAACATTTTTTTTTCTGCACCACACGCTGAGCCAACCCCCTCGGCGCAGGGTCATGGAGGCAGAGTCAATTATCACCCTTTATTTTTTTGTATCACGTACCTCCGTTATTTAAATCTTATGATAAATTGTTATTGATTTCTGTTTGTTTATTTTATTTTATACTTTTGTGTACCTGTGTCTAAATAAATGTATTTCTATTTTATTTCTATTTTAGTTAATTGAAATTTGGAACGCATCCGAACTAGTTAATTACGACCGATGTGGCGCGGTGGGCGAAGGTCTGTCTGCGACGCAGAAGGTTGCGGGTTCGATTCCCGCCTCGGGACAAATGTGTGTACGATCTGCAGGCATTTGTTCAGGGTGTTCTGGTCGTTTTCTATATATAATAAAAAATATCTATCTATGTATTGTATTATATTATGTATATCAGTTATCTAGTACCCATAACACAAGCTCTGCTTAGCTTGGGGCTAGATAATGTTGTGTGAATTGTCCAGCATTATTTATTTATTTATATTTATTTATTTATTTATAGTTAATTTGTAACGCATATTAAAATAAAACTCAGTTTCTTAAATTACAAACGCTTTTTATTTGCTAAAACCCTACAATTTGATATGCATGTTTTGCACATCTGATTGTTTTGGTTGGTTGCCCAAAAATCAGTAACACTTTGCACATTATCCGTTTAATTTTTTTTAACTTACGGGTATAGCAAAAAGCTAGGACGAGAGCGCGGGGGAGCTAGCAAACTGACTCGTGGCCGCACCAGCTCTCCCCTCGACCATGACTCTGGAGGAGCTTTAATATGTGTTAGCTTTGTTATGTGATAGCTACTCGGCTGACTCGTTAATAACACTCTCTTACAAACCTCTGTGGTTTAAATATGTGTTATTATTATAAGATTTTTTTGTAACATATATTTAAGTAGATAATTAATTAAAAAAAAAAAAAAAAATGCCACTGTTTCTGGAGTCTTGGCAAGTTCATTAATACGAAAATCAGAGACAGACAGTGTGACGCGGCTCCGAATCTGTTCTCCGCGGTCTCCGCTTTGTTCACGAGATCATAAATTACGCAACATTATTTCGTATTAATTCAAATCATATTTCAGCGGGAATTGATTCGTAGCTCTCGCTCCGGGCCAGGCCAGGGTCTGATATAAGGAAGCGCAGCTCTCGCTCTGGCCAGGCCAGGGTCTGAGATAAGGAAGCGCAGCTCTCGCCCCGGGCTAGGCCAGGGTCTGACATAAGGAAGCGCAGCTCTCGCTCTGGACCAGGCCAGGGTCTGAGATAAGGAAGCGCAGCTCTCGCCCCGAGCCAGGCCAGGGTCTGAGATAAGGAAGCGCAGCTCTCGCCCCGGGCCAGGCCAGGGTCTGAGATAATTAAGCGCAGCTCTCGCCCCGGGCCAGGCTAGGGTCTGAGATAAGGAAGCGCAGCTCTCGTCCCGGGCCAGGCCAGGGTCTGAGATAAGGAAGCGCAGCTCTCGCCCCGGGCCAGGCCAGGGTCTGAGATAAGGAAGCACAAATGAGCGCCGACAATAATAGAAACATTGTACGGGAGGCATCATAGCCGCGTAATTAGTACACCCAGGGAAATGCAATTCATCCAACGTCCTTTACGTACGAGCGAACGGGCTGAGCGCTGTGGACGGCGGATGGTGACTCCGCGGACGGTGGACGGTTACTTCGTGGACGGCGGATGGTGACTCCGCGGACGGTGGACGGCGGATGGTGACTCCGCGGACGTCAGATGGCTATTCCGCGGACGGTGGATAGTGACTCCGCGGACGGTGGACGGTTACTTCGCGGACGGCGGATGGTGACTCCGCGGACGTCAGATGGCTATTCCGCGGACGGTGGATAGTGACTCCGCGGACGGTAGACGGTTACTTCGCGGACGGCGGATGGTGACTCCTCGAACGTCAGATGGCTATTCCGCGGACGGTGAACGGTGACTCCGCGGACGCCGAAGGGCACTGAGCGCCACGGGACAAGAAGTGGCTCCCCTCTGCGACTGTGGCAGTAAATTGGATTTATTTCGGATAAATTGCGTCGATGAATATGCGCATTAATTCTCAAAGGTGGAAAAATATATTTTGCAAACAATTTATTTTGACAAAACACACTTGATACACCAACCTGTAACATGTTGTGTATCGATGTACACTCGCGAGCTGGCGAGGGCACAGCACCACTCGCGAGCTGGCGAGGGCATAGCACCACTCGCGAGCTGGCGAGGGCACAGCACCACTCGCCCGGGATACAATAACACACCAATAAATTGTTGATGAACTGATATGAATCATCATCATCATCAGCCTACATCAGTCCACTGCTGGACATAGGCCTCCCCTAATGAGCGTCATAGCGCCCTGTCTTCAGCTTGCCGCATCCAGTAACTGCCAGCAGTCTTTCGCAAATCGTCATCCCACCTGGTCGGAGAGCGTCCTACACTACGTTTGCCGAGTCGCGGTCTCCACTCAAGTACACGTTTACCCTAGCGGTTGTCGGTTCTTCTCGAGATATGGCCAGCCCACTGCCACTTCAGCTTGCTAATCCTTTGAGCTATGTCGATAATCTTGGTTCTCTGTCGTATATATTCGTTGCGAATCCTATCCTTCAGAGAAACTCCGAGCATAGCTCTCTCCATAGCTCGCTGGGCGACTATAAAGTGGTGGACCAGCCCTACCGTGAGTGTCCACGTCTCAGCTCCGTGGGTCATGACGGGTAGGACGCACTGATTGAAAACTTTGGTTTTCAAGCATTGCGGTATGGATGACGAGAAGACTCGACGTAGTTTTCCAAACGCTGCCCAACCTAGCTGGATCCTCCTCTTGGCCTCCTTCTCGAAATTGTTTTTACCCAACTGCAGAATCTACCCAAGGTTAGTGTATTCGGAAACAATTTCGAGAAGCTGGCCATGTACGACGATCGGTCCTGGATCAATGTGGCCATTGATCATGACCTTGGTTTTATCCAAGTTTATGCCAAGACTGATGCGTCGTGAGGCTGACGCTAGGCCGTCCAGCATCCGGTTAAGCTCCTCCAGCGATTCCGCCATTAATACTATGTCATCAGCGAATCGCAGGTGTGATATGTAATCGCCGTTTATGTTGATGCCCTTACCTTTCCAGTCCAGCGTCTTAAACACATCTTCCAATGCGCTTGTGAACAGTTTCGGGATATAACATCCCCCTGTCTCACACCTCTGCGCAGTTGGATTGGTTTGGACTGCTGGCCCTGTACTTGGACACTCATGGTCGCGGCATCATAAAGACATCTCAGCACCTCGATATAACGATAGTCTACTTGGCAACACTGTAAGGATTCTAGAACAGCCCAGGTTTCGACAGAGTCAAAGGCCTTTTCATAGTCTACAAAGGCCAGAGACAGGGGCTGATTATCTATCTATCTCTTCGGAATTCTGTATAATCTGCCTCACCGTGTGTATGTGGTCTATGGTGCCCTATCCTCCGCGAAACCCGGCCTGTTCCGGTGGCTGGAACTCGTCGAGTCTCCTGGCCAGACGATTCGTGACAATCTTCAAATTTCGTGATATGAATAGTGATTATTCATTTCGTCGCCCGCATTGATCGAGCGCCCGATGATCTTGACGACCGATGTGGCGCGGTGGGCGAAGGTCTGCCTGCGACGCAGAAGGTTGCGGGTTCGATTCCCGCCTCGGGACAAATGTGTGTACGATCTGCAGACATTTGTTCAGGGTGTTCTGGTCGTTTTCTATGTATAATAAAAAAAATATCTAACTATGTATTGTATTAGTATTATGAATATCAGTTATCTAGTACCCATAACACAAGCTCTGCTTACCTTGGGGCTAGATGATGCTGTGTTAATTGTCCAGCATTAATTATTATTTATTTATTTATCTATATGATGGCCGCTGCGGCGCGCCGCCCCGCCCCCGCCCCCGCCCCCGCGCGGTAAAACTCTGCCTGCAAGGTCCGCTCGTGGTCCGCTCCGTTGTCAATCCATTATCCTCTCTATACAAATATAATATACATAAAAATATTTATAGGAATAGAAAGAAGAAAGTAGGTACAAGTACATGTCCAAGGTTGGAATAAATATGTTTGGGAAGCTCACACGGATACTCGGCTCTGGTTTCAGGAATGGCTTTTGTACGGTAAACCATCAACCTTATACAATAAAACGTCAAGTGCTAGTTAGACACGCGCATCAAGGGTTCCGTACAAACTCCTACTCTTCAGCAAAGAAATCAACCCAGACGAATAAGGCACAATATTTTTCTGATTCGATAACGATTATGAGGTAACTTATTTAATCCCTCGAACTAATTATTGGCGCCCTTGCTACGCTCGGGCGCCAAACCCCGTCTCGAGTCTAAATAAGTTCGTCCAACCTTAGTGTAACAAAGTACTATTTTCTATGAAAAAAACTAAAAATTTACTGTTTTGGATTTTTTCCTTTACTTGTGCTATAAGACCTTGCTTCTCACCAAATTTCATGGTTATAGGTCAACGGGAAGTACCCTATAGGTTTTGTGTGCATGTGATTCCCTTGGAAAATTGAAAAAAATAGACATAAACAGCTGTAACTTTTGATTGCGTTGACTTAGAAGTTTGATTTATATTGGGGTTTCAAGAGGTTACGAGCCTGCGTATATGATGTGAATATCAACTCGACAACTCCACGCGTTTTTGAGAAAAGAGGGTTGACAGACGGACAGACGGACAACAAAGTGATCCTATAAGGGTTTCTTTTTTCCTTTTGAGGTACGGAAACCTAAAAACATTCGCGTGGACTTTAGAAATAGGTTCCCAACTAGTGTTAGTTTCCATGCAGATCACCTCCAAAGATTTACATTTATCCTACCAATCCTTGATCCGATGAATCACATTTCTAGCAGTAAATTTACATTTATCCTACCAATCCTTGATCCGATGAATTCCATTTCTAGCAGTAAATTTACATTTATCCTACCAATCCTTGATCCGATGAATCTCATTTCTAGCAGTAAATTTACATTTATCCTACCAATCCTTGATCCGATGAATCACATTTCTAGCAGTAAATTTACATTTATCCTACCAATCCTTGATCCGATGAATTCCATTTCTAGCAGTAAATTTACATTTATCCTACCAATCCTTGATCCGATGAATCTCATTTCTAGCAGTAAATTTACATTTATCCTACCAATCCTTGATCCGATGAATTCCATTTCTAGCAGTAAATTTACATTTATCCTACCAATCCTTGATCCGATGAATCTCATTTCTAGCAGTAAATTTACATTTATCCTACCAATCCTTGATCCGATGAATTCCATTTCTAGCAGTAAATTTACATTTATCCTACCAATCCTTGATCCGATGAATCTCATTTCTAGCAGTAAATTTACATTTATCCTACCAATCCTTGATCCGATGAATCTCATTTCTAGCAGTAAATTTACATTTATCGTACCAATCCTTGATCCGATGAATTCCATTTCTAGCAGTAAATTTACATTTATCCTACCAATCCTTGATCCGATGAATCACATTTCTAGCAGTAAATTTACATTTATCCTACCAATCCTTGATCCGATGAATTCCATTTCTAGCAGTAAATTTACATTTATCCTACCAATCCTTGATCCGATGAATCACATTTCTAGCAGTAAATTTACATTTATCCTACCAATCCTTGATCCGATGAATTCCATTTCTAGCAGTAAATTTACATTTATCCTACCAATCCTTGATCCGATGAATCACATTTCTAGCAGTAAATTTACATTTATCCTACCAATCCTTGATCCGATGAATTCCATTTCTAGCAGTAAATTTACATTTATCCTACCAATCCTTGATCCGATGAATCACATTTCTAGCAGTAAATTTACATTTATCCTACCAATCCTTGATCCGATGAATCTCATTTCTAGCAGTAAATTTACATTTATCCTACCAATCCTTGATCCGATGAATCTCATTTCTAGCAGTATCAATATCAATATCAATATCAATATCAATAACGTTTATTTCTTTAAGCTTACAAAATAAGCACTTAGACAAGTCAAATTTTATACTATAAACAGGTTTATAAATAGTCATTATTATCAAATAAGAAATATGATGTTATTGATTTTATTCGCTTCAATTTTTTGTCCACTAGTGGAAGAAGCGAAAAAGAAACCACTAGTAAGTTTTATAAAACTTAAAATTAATACATAATCTCAGTCTAAATATAATCTAATTTGTATATAACTCAATATTTATATAAAACTAACTAAGCTTAACATTATATCCCTTATATACCATTGTCGGTGTGGAACTGAGCGAGATCTGGCCAAGCATTTACATCATTGATGTAATCATCTATGGAGTAATAGGCTTTCTTTATAAGATTTCGTTTTATGTACTGTTTAAATTTACGAATAGGGAGCTCAGTTGCTTCAGATGGAAGCTTGTTATAGAAGCGTACGCAATTTCCCATAAATGATTTCCCTACCTTTCGTAATCTATATGATGGGATGAGCAGTTTGTTCTTGTTTCTTGTATTTACTTTGTGAACATCACATTTTTTTAAAAAGCTATCTTTGTTTTTGTGCGTATACATTAGATTTTCATATATGTATTGCGATATTACTGTCAAAATATTTATATCTTTAAATAAGTCCCTCAAAGAGTGGCGTGGCTTTAATTTATAAATTGCGCGTACAGCCCTTTTTTGGAGAACAAAGATAGTCTGAATGTCGGCTGCCCGTCCCCAAAGCAAAATACCATAAGACATGATACTATGGAAGTAACTGAAATAAACTAACCTAGCTGTATCTTCATCGGTAATATATCTAATTGTTCGAACCGCATATGCTGCTGAACTAAGTTTGCCTGCGAGAGCATCAATTTGCGGTCTCCATTGAAGAGAGGAATCAATATGTAACCCTAGGAAAACCGTTGAGTCGACAAGGTCAACGATCTCATCCTTTAGCATTATCTTAGTTGGGAGTTCTCTTACATTTGGTAACATGAATTTTATGCATTTGGTTTTTTTAGCATTTAGTAAGAGGTTGTTGGAGGTGAACCAATCTAGTATTTGTGAAAGCGAGTTATTTACATCGTCATAATTAAATTTATTTCTGTCAACTTTAAAAATCAATGAAGTATCATCAGCAAATAACACTATATCACAGAGATCTTTTGCAAAAAAAGGGAGATCATTTACATATACTAAAAATAAAAAGGGACCTAATATTGATCCTTGTGGAACGCCCAATTCAATTTTTGAGCCCCGAGATCTTTCTTTACCAATATCTACTTTTTGAACGCGACCAGATAAATAAGATTGCATAAGGTCCAGTGCCTTGTTGTCAATACCGTAATGTTTCAATTTTCCAATTAGTGTACAATGATCTACACAATCAAAAGCCTTAGAAAGGTCGCAAAATATACCGATAGCGTTTTTCGCCTTATCCCAGGCATCCAATATATGCTTTAATAGAGCTGTACCAGCATCGGTTGTCGATCTACCCTTGGTGAAGCCAAATTGATTTTTATGAAGTAATCTATTAAGGTTAAAGTGAGAGGACAACTGAGTAAGGATAATCTTTTCAAAAACTTTACTCATTGTGGGAAGTATTGAAATTGGCCTGTAGTTGGCTGGATCAGTGTGACTACCAGATTTATAAAGAGGTACCAATTTACTATATTTCATGAGATCAGGAAAAACTCCTGCGTCGACACAATTATTGAAAATGTAGGCCAAACAAGGAGCAACTTCCTTAATAATTGAACTCAGTACTTTGGATGAAATACCCCAAAGATCCTCAGTATTTTTGATGTTAATCGACTTAAATGTTTTTACTATATAATTAGCATTTACATGGCTAAAGATAAAGACCTCCTTACATTTTTCAACAGATGATTCTAATAATTTAACGGCCATTGGAGGTGAGGAGTTTAAAGACCCGGTAACAACTTTAGGAATATTGGAAAAAAATGCTTCAAAAGCATTGGCTATATCTTTATCGTTTATGAGTATTGAATTATTAATTTTTAACCTTATTTCTCTATTCCGTGGCTTTGATTTACCAGTTTCGTTATTTATTAGTGTCCATGTTGCTTATATTTTATTAGATGAATTTACTAGCTTTTTCCTCAAGAACAGGCATTTCGCAGCATTGCAGACTTTCTTAAATGTTTTAGAGTAGTTGGTTACATACAAAAGAAACGCAGGATCATGTAACATAGCTTCTCTAGCACCATAAAGATCATATAATCTATTCCTACTTCTATAGATGCCGGGAGTGGCCCAATCAGTGAACCCAACCTTGTCTCTAACTATGCATGTTTTAAGTTTGAAGACTTCACTGTGTTCTTTGTTTATAATATTAAAAAGTCCGGCAAATAAGTAATTTGGGTCATCAGAACAAGATACATTAGTTACTGCTAGTTGTATTTTAGTTTGGAAATTCCTAATACGGCTCTCTGTGATAGGCCTGTAGGTATATTTCTCAACTTTGTTCTTATCGTTATAATCGTAACTAAAATTGACACTCTGACCATAATGGTCTGATTTAAAATGCTTTATTACTGCTTTGTTGGTTGGGGATAGTAAATATAGTAAATTTACATTTATCCTACCAATCCTTGATCCGATGAATCCCATTTCTAGCAGTAAATTTACATTTATCCTACCAATCCTTGATCCGATGAATCTCATTTCTAGCAGTAAATTTACATTTATCCTACCAATCCTTGATCCGATGAATCACATTTCTAGCAGTAAATTTACATTTATCCTACCAATCCTTGATCCGATGAATCACATTTCTAGCAGTAAATTTACATTTATCCTACCAATCTTTGATCCGATGAATCCAATTTCTAGCAGTAAATTTACATTTATCCTACCAATCCTTGATCCGATGAATCCCATTTCTAGCAGTAAATTTACATTTATCCTACCAATCCTTGATCCGATGAATCCCATTTCTAGCAGTAAATTTACATTTATCCTACCAATCTTTGATCCGATGAATCCAATTTCTAGCAGTAAATTTACATTTATCCTACCAATCCTTGATCCGATGAATCACATTTCTAGCAGTAAATTTACATTTATCCTACCAATCCTTGATCCGATGAATCCCATTTCTAGCAGTAAATTTACATTTATCCTACCAATCCTTGATCCGATGAATCACATTTCTAGCAGTAAATTTACATTTATCCTACCAATCCTTGATCCGATGAATCCCATTTCTAGCAGTAAATTTACATTTATCCTACCAATCCTTGATCCGATGAATCCCATTTCTAGCAGTAAATTTACATTTATCCTACCAATCCTTGATCCGATGAATCCCATTTCTAGCAGTAAATTTACATTTATCCTACCAATCCTTGATCCGATGAATCCCATTTCTAGCAGTAAATTTACATTTATCCTACCAATCCTTGATCCGATGAATCCCATTTCTAGCAGTAAATTTACATTTATCCTACCAATCCTTGATCCGATGAATCCCATTTCTAGCAGTAAATTTACATTTATCCTACCAATCCTTGATCCGATGAATCCCATTTCTAGCAGTAAATTTACATTTATCCTACCAATCCTTGATCCGATGAATCCCATTTCTAGCAGTAAATTTACATTTATCCTACCAATCCTTGATCCGATGAATCCCATTTCTAGCAGTAAATTTACATTTATCCTACCAATCCTTGATCCGATGAATCACATTTCTAGCAGTAAATTTACATTTATCCTACCAATCCTTGATCCGATGAATCACATTTCTAGCAGTAAATTTACATTTATCCTACCAATCCTTGATCCGATGAATCACATTTCTAGCAGTAAATTTACATTTATCCTACCAATCCTTGATCGGATGAATCACATTTCTAGCAGTAAATTTACATTTATCCTACCAATCCTTGATCCGATGAATCACATTTCTAGCAGTAAATTAAAGTAAAGTGCGCGAGCTACCTATAATTATGGTCTGTGATTTACTTGGGGTAACCTGGAGACCGTAGGCCACGCACCAATCACGAATACGGATGAGATCGCTACTCGTCTGGTGAATTGCACAGACCAGGTCTTGCAGAGGGGCTTGGGTGTAGCATACAGATGGGAGGAAAAAGTCAAATTGAGAGTGATCGAATTGATGAATGAACAATGCAAATAAAAATGGAGAACTTAGAACACCGCCTTGCGGGACACCAGCGGAGGTACCTATTGCACCAAGACGCTGTCAGCCTCCCTGCAGATAACTGCGAGACCAGCCAATCGCCGATGGAGATAATATGAGATAATAGATCGCATTAGTCCACTGAGGATATCGAAATCAACAGTGCTGAAGCATTGCTGAGGTCAAGTAGAGTAAGGATAGTTAGGATTACGTTTTCCATTCCCAATCTGATAATCATTAGTAATTTTAACAAGGGCAGTACTGTGACCCGGACGGAAACCGGACTGGAACGGATTAAGGAGGTTATGAGAAGAGAGAAAGCAACTGAGTTGACCAAGTAAGCAAGGCGGCTTTCAAGGAACTTGGAAAGGAATGGAAGGATACATATGGGCCGGGAACCCGAAAGTGATGAAGTCTATGGTTTTTTTGGAACACGGAATAATATGAGCCGGAACGGTTTCAGAGATAATAGAAAAGTTAAGGAGGTGACGTATCGTAGGCATAGTAACAATCTCCTCAATAATAGGAGTTATCATGTTACGACCGATATTGTCACCTTCCATTGCACTAGAGGAGATGAACAAAATGCTCTTTTTAACATCACATGCGGCGAATGGACTGAAGCTAAACGAAGGATAGTCAGGAAGAGGCAAGGAAGAAAGATAGTTGACAGAAGTAGTTTTGACATTTTATATCCATATTGGATGTAGAAGAAAGTGAACAAAATTCAAAATTCAAAGTGCTTTATTTCCTTTAGACCTTACAGGACTCTTGGACACGTCACAAAAACTCAGATTACATAAGTAAAACTAGGAAATAAAGTGATCATTTTGATTTTTTGTCCACTTCAATCTTTTTAAGTAAAGAAGCGAACAAGAAACCTTTACCTTGTTAGAATGTTAGTTTTCGAGTTGGAGCAAAACTCGTCCCAAGCTTTTTTATCGTCTAGATAATCTGATATTTTATAGTAAGCCTGTTTACAAAGGATATGTTTAACAATTTGTTTGAATTTATTTATTGATAATTTTTGCAACTCACTTGGAGTTTTGTTGGAGAAGCGTATACATTGTCCTTTAAAAGATACATTAATCTTGTGTAGCCTAGTTGTGGGCACAACGAGTTTATTCTTATTTCTAGTATTTAAATTATGTATATCGCTATTTTTGGGGAACCGATTGATATTCTTATGAGTGTACAACAAGTTTTCATAAATATATTGAGACGGTACTGTCATTATATTTATTACTTTAAATTTATCACGTAGGGACTATCTGGGACCCATATCATAGATTGCACGAACAGCCCTCTTCTGCAGCACAAATACGGTGTTAATATCTGCAGCGTTCCCCCGCAGCAGTATACCATAAGACATAATACTATGGAAGTAGCTGAAATATACTAGTCTAGAAGTATCAACGTCTGTAAGATGACGGATTGTTTTGACTGCATATGCTGCAGAACTTAGTCTCCTCGATAGCTTATCTATGTGCGGGCCCCATTGAAGTTTACTATCTAAGGTAATTCCTAAGAATACGGTACTGTCTACAAATTCTACCGATTCTTCTTTTACGTATACATTAGCCTTAACTTGTTTTACATTTGGTAAAATGAACCTAATACATTTAGTTTTGGTTTCGTTGAGCAAAAGATTATTGACACTAAACCAATTGACTACTTTTGATATTGCATTATTTACATCGTCGAAGTTTATGTTTTGTCGTTTCATTTTAAAAATTAATGAAGTGTCATCAGCAAACAATACAATCTCGTGATTATTCTTAACAAGATGAGGCAGATCGTTAATGTAAACTAGAAATAGGAAGGGACCGAGGATAGAACCCCGAGGACCGTTTCCCATTAATGTCAACTCTTTGTATCCTACCGCTCAAGTAAGATGTAAGAAGATCCAAAGAGGTGTCCATTAATCCATAGTGTTGCAGTTTCCTGATTAATGTTCCGTGGTGTACGCAATCAAATGCTTTTGACAAGTCGCAAAAAACACCCAAGGCATCTTGCGACTTCTCCCAAGCATCAAAAATATGCGTTACTAACTCTACACCGGCATCAGTAGTTGACCTGCCGCGAGTAAACCCGAATTGCTTACAATGTAGCAGGCCATTGCTATTGAAATGCTTAAGCACTTGGTGTAAAATAAGTTTTTCAAAAACTTTGCTGAATGTAGGCAATACTGATATCGGTCTAAAGTTCGTTCAGAACGGTCAACGGTCAGTAATTTACTACTTTATACTAATTACATTTTTCATTGTATGGATAACCGTATCCAAGTTGACTCTATATATACAGACTTTTGTAAGGCCTTCGACAAAGTAGACCATGAGCTACTGCTAAGAAAGCTTGCATTTAACGGAATTCGTGGAAACTTATTAAGATGGTTCTCCTCCTATGTTAGGAACAGAACTCAACGTATCGCCATAAATGGATACACTTCCAAGATCATTAAAGTTACGTCTGGCGTCGCTCAAGGGTCTATACTCGGTCCCCTGTTGTTTGTTATCTTTATCAATGACATCAGCTGCTGTTTTAAGCACACCCAATTTTTACT
This sequence comes from Eupithecia vulgata, assembly GCA_946478455.1. NCBI lineage: Eukaryota > Metazoa > Arthropoda > Insecta > Lepidoptera > Geometridae > Eupithecia > Eupithecia vulgata. The sequence goes on along the minus strand of OX297862.1, from coordinate 243,412 downwards.
CTACGCTGATGACTTAAAAATATATCGTAAAATTACCTCCAACCAGGACTGTATCCAACTTCAGGAAGACCTCGACCGCCTTACTACATACTGCTTGGCAAATAAACTATATTTAAGCTTACCTAAATGCAAGTCCATTACTTTTACAAAAAAAGTAAACACTATAGGCTTTACCTACTCTCTATGTGGTACTCCGCTCGAAAATGTATCTGTTATTAAGGACCTAGGCATACTAATTGATTCAAAACTACATTTTGATGCACACATTGAGAGTATAGTTAATAAGGCTTTTAAACTTTACGGCTTTGTTATGAGAACATGCGTCTCTTTTAAAAGACCAGAATCTTACCTTCTCCTATATACATCGTTAGTAAGATCTCAGTTGGAATACGCCACGTCTGTCTGGAACCCTTTCTATGATAAATATAGCAATCAAATTGAAAATTTTCAACGCAAATTCCTACGCTCAGCAAATTACCGATGTTTCCGTTCGAAGTCCTCGTATGAACACCTACTTAATAAATATTCGCTTCCTACACTGAAAAATAGAAGATTGCTCCTAGATCAACTTATGCTATATAATATTTGTCATAATAAGTTCGACTGTAATAGGTTAGTTGACCAAATCTATATACATGTACCATATTGCCCACGTCCAGTCAGAGAGACTCGTAAACGTGCGTTATTTGCTCCTACTCCTTGCAAAACGAACGCAGGTATGCGCGCTCCACTGCATAGAATGACAAAAGCATATAATAAGTACTTCTCTGAAACTGATCCTTTTGACACTTCACCTGCTTTGTTTAAGAAAACCATCAACAATATCTTATCATCTGATATCATATAAAATAACTTAATGTTACATTAGTGCAAATTTTAGACAAATGTAGCACTAACACCACCCGTTTCTACAGTAACTTGCGGATAACGGGGCTGGTTCACTTGTACAAATAAGTTTATTTAAGTTTCTATTGTTAAATATCTAAGTTTTACTGTTAGTTATCCCTAAGAAAATAAAATAAAAATAAAAAGTTAGTGGGGTCAGATCTACTACCCGATTTAAATAATGGTATTATTTTACTATGTTTCATTAGATCAGGAAATATGCCACAATCAATAGATTCATTGAATATGAAAGCGAGATCTGGTGCGATTGTATCAATCAATGGTTTAATAATTTTAACCGAAATGCCCCAGAGATCTGCAGTTTTGTGAACGTTGAGTGAATCAATATGGAAATTAGATGTACACGCCTCTGGACGTGCCTTGCCACTTCCCAAAGTTCCTGCATTACTTCCAGCCTTTTTGAGAGTGACCAGTGAATATACCGGCGCTGAGTATCCCTACATAATATCCTATAGCGATTTCTCGCCAGATATCGCTGCAATAGGATGTGTTTTGAAAGGTGCAAAGTAAAAGGTACAATGAGAAGGTCTGTAGTAGACCCCGAAAAGAGTTTTAGTTTGAGGGAGGCAGATCTCAATGAAAAGATGCTTGCCAGCATTAGCGGGGGTGGTTGTACAGACATGCTTACAGTTCATTAGCGGGGGTGGTTGTACAGACATGCTTACAGTTCATTAGCGGGGGTGGTTGTACAGACATGCTTACAGTTCATTAGCGGGGGTGGTTGTACAGACATGCTTACAGTTCATTAGCGGGGGTGGTTGTACAGACATGCTTACAGTTCATTAGCGGGGGTGGTTGTACAGACATGCATAAAGTTCATTAGCGGGGGTGTTGTATGCTTACAATTCATTATTATATGTTGGCCCGTAGATTTGCACGTTGCAGTACGCAGGTAACGACGACAGTTCATTAGTAAAGTATACAGTCAGTCTTCTGTTTGTTTAGTCGATCCTGCGCAATAGAACGGTGTCCTAGTGTTTACACTAAGTAAGCTAAAATTATTTTTATTACGACCAGATGGTCAGGAGCAATGAAAACAAACGCAAAAATGGCGAGTCAAGTTCTCCATTCACAATCTTATATAGAAGATCTTGGTGTTTGGCAGCTGGCAGGCTGTCCGGTCAGTCTACCAGTTTCAGTTTCATGTTGGTTGTTAGTGCTTTGTTCATTTTGTTCCAACTATGTCTCAAATTATTGCGTTTTTATTTAATGTTTACTATAGATGCAAGGGACTGACATGTTTGTTGTATGGTTTTAGCTGGTGAGGCGAGCGTGGGTTTGGGCGGCGCGGTGGGAGCGGGCGGTGCGGGGGTGGGCGCGCTGCTGTTACTGGGCGCGGCGCTGGCCGTGCGCCGGCGGCGGCGTGCCGCGCGCGCCAAGCCGCCGCCGCCGCGCGTGCCGCCGCCGCACGCGCGCAAGCACGCCGACCAGCACGACGACGCCGAGCCCGACCTCATACCTAACAACTACTGTGAGTACTGCAGACATGTTATTTCCTGCAAATAAAGTAACAACAGGTTCAAATTGAAAAAAAACTTAAAAATAGCCGAGGCTTTTTGTATGTAATACGCCGCCAAGCTATTGCACTTGGTTCCACCTTGGTACTCCCAGCTTCCACATGACTAAAGTTGTGCTGAATTTTTCTAATCGAACACGATAGGGAATAAATATAAATAATGACGACTGTATAATTGTGCCCAAAGTTCAAAATCAAAAATTTATAAATTCAACTTGACGAATGATCCACCTCCTTCGATATGGTTCTCGTTGCCACAGCGTCCTGCCCGGGCACGCGCAGCGCGCGTCCTGCCCGGGCACGCGCAGCGCGCGTCCGTGCCCGACCCCGGCAATCGAACACGTGCACGTGGGACCCGAACGCTTATACCACTTTCATAGTTTATGTCATGAGCATGAGCTTGTGCCTTTGTATGTAGCATACTATACTGCTGAAAATAAGTGAAATGTACGAATAACAGGCCCTGCTCTAGATTGTACGAATAACAGGCCCTGCTCTATATTGTACGAATAACAGGCCCTGCTCTAGATTGTACGAATAACAGGCCCTGCTCTATATTGTACGAATAACAGGCCCTGCTCTAGATTGCCTGAAAAGCTACCTGACTGGTCGTAAGCATAACGTTGAAGCCAAAAACTGAATTAATAATAAAATGTTATCGATTACCAATAAATTATGTGCTGACTAAATAATTATGTGCTGACTAAATAATTATGTGCTGAATAAATAATTATGTGCTGACTAAATAATTATGTGCTGACTAAATAATTATGTGCTGAATAAATAATTATGTGCTGACTAAATAATTATGTGCTGACTAAATAATTATGTGCTGAATAAATAATTATGTGCTGACTAAATAAATTTGGTGAAATACTATCGATACTAATCGATGTGTTCTTTTGCTAACAATGTCTCGCATTTTATAGTTTTATATTGTAGTTGCCGAAAATCTGGTTTTGAATATGCCACCTCACAAAACCAGTTTCTACGACAAATCCTTCTCCATCCAGGCCATAAGGTTGTGGAATGCACTACCAGAGTCCATTACAAAAGCAATATCCTTACCTGTTTCTAAATCTCGCGTCAAGGAGTTTTTCCTGTCAGAATAGTGAATATTGGTTTATGTATTTAAGTAGTACCTATATTAAATATTTTTCTTTTTTCTTTTATGTATTTATCTAGTTTATGTGTAAATGTATTGAGTTTGGTAATTTGTAATTTTTATTTAATTTAATTATGTTTTTCAATATTCTGTTATATTCATGTTTATTTTAGCTTTTGTCCCCCCTGTCTCTTTTGTCCCCCCTGTCTTTCTTATATTCATATTATTCTTTGCATCCAAAGTTTGCTTGAAAGAGATCGCTTCTAAGCTATAAGTCCGCCCATTATACTTGTCTCATGTAATGTCTTTTTGTAATGTTCTTTTTCTGGTGTACAATAAAGTGTATTTGTTTTTGTCGGCGATGAAACCATAGCTATAGAAACCTAGTTGTAATTAGATTAGTATGTTGTCGTTGATAATACCATAGGTTATAAGGATATTTTAGTACTCATAGTTATTGTTAGGTAGGCTAAGTTTGGACTGAAAATGTTGTGAATATTTCTTTGTAAATTTTATAAATAAACAATCAGCCAGCCTAGAGGCAAGTAGGACTAGCGCTCGAATAGTAAACATAGGCTCGAGTTAGGAACTTTGATATAAAAACCTAGATATCTTCTTATGTATGTAACTTAGAAAAGGGTACTTAGTATCATTATAAAGCCCATTAAATTCCCCTTTATTTGATACCAAATATCGATAGGTACGCTTTAAAAAAACGATGTAATAAAACAGAAAAACCTCCCGAGCGAAGGCAAAAATGACCATTAAAACATGTAAAAAATAAGCCGTCGTCTGCTCGGTATAGCCTAGAGGTAGGTAAGAAAAATGAAAATGTACTACGACACGCTCAACAGGAAATAAGAAACAGTCATTTGAAGAATTGTTTTATTCACCCTTCGGAAGTCGAGGTCCACCATCATCAGGTCGTCTGTACCCTACCAACGCATTCAGGGGTGCGTGGCGGCGTGCGTCAAACCAGCATTAGGAAGAGGAGGAGCGCACGTCGAAAACAAAGGGATACTGTCCCTGGACATACCTACTGTCAGTTAACGTAGGTGTCCGCAACAGTATTGTATTTTATTGTAGTTGCTGATGAGAAGAAGGGATTCACTTTCATTGATTGGTTGCGCTGGCATGTTTGCATGTTTGCATGTTTGCCTGTTTGCCTGTTTGGGAGCAATATTGATTATTTTGTGAAACACTGTTGTTGAGTTTAGGTTAATAGTAAAGCTTATTTCTCCAGAGCGCATGACATGACATGACATATTGTGTACACTTAGACAATTCAACCCGCTGCGCTGTGTACAGTATCGAGTCGGAAGTTCTTTTTTCATGTCAACCACGGAAATATTTTATGTCAACCACGGACGTTTTTATGTCCACAGATGTACTATGGATGCTATGTTTATGTCAAACACGGACGTTTTCGTAAAAAAGTAACTACGGAACTACTCATTTCCATAGAGAAGTAACGATGAGTGTGGCATAGACATACAATATTCATAGACAAGAAAGTGTCGATATAATGGACAAGTTTGTTGGATAACAACAGATTGACTGATTGATGATTCGGAGACTGAGTCTGTTCTGTATCGGCTGACGTGTAATAATTAACTAGCTAATATTTCAAAAACTAAATTTATATGTACATTTTCAAAATTATAAATATAACATTAATTCCATTAATAATATATATATTAGCACTCATGTGAGAGTGCTATTATGTATATTATTATTGATAGAAATGAAATTATAGAAAAGAGTAATGAAATAAGATTTCTAGGTATACCTAATATTGGACAAACATATCAATTGGAAATCGCACATACAGCAAATGGGCAAAAATTGCACAGAAAAGACAAAGAAGAACATCAGGCCAAGACATTGCATTAACCAGATACCTTAACTACGTCCCCTCAGTACTAGGGTACGGTCTTTTACTTTCCGGTAACTCTACGCACGTCACAAGAGCTTAACCGTCAAAAACTGTTCAAAAAGAACCGTCTTTGGAACAAGCTTATTCCAAAGATCCTAGGATCCTACGTTCCGAATGTATTACTAGAATCTTTGACCTATTCGAGTCATCATCGGACGACCGAGCCGAGTCATTCGAGTCATCATCGGACGACCGAGCCGAGTCATTCGAGTCATCATCGGACGACCGAGCCGAGTCATTCGAGTCATCATCGGACGACCGAGCCGAGTCATTCGAGTCATCATCGGACGACCGAGCCGAGTCATTCGAGTCATCATCGGACGACCGAGCCGGCCGAGTCATTCGAGTCATCATCGGACGACCGAGCCGAGTCATTCGAGTCATCATCGGACGACCGAGCCGAGTCATTCGAGTCATCATCGGACGACCGAGCCGAGTCATTCGAGTCATCATCGGACGACCGAGCCCCTGTCAATCGAACAGTCAGGGACGCCATGCTCTGTAGGTAGGTAGTATATGGTAGACAACGCAACCAACAAATATCCGCACGGTCGGCCGGCGCCGGCGTCGAGTAATCTAGCGTTTATGCGTATAAAGGAAACGCATAGCAAAGAGGGTCCATCAGCCGAGTTCAAACGATTACCTGACAGCTAAATTTATTAGATTTCGTCTCACAAAGAACGCCATAATGCGAGCTTTTTATGGGCCACGAATTTGTTACCCATAGAGAATTAGAAACGGGACTGCTACAATCAGCCATTCAAGATGAGATGTGTACAGTATTAGCAGATATTGTAGGTGTGTGTGGCGCGCGGGTGGGGGAAGTGGGGGTAGGTGTTGGCACGCCCATGAATATTGATGCAGCATCAGTGGCGCCGCGCCGCACCACTGCGAAACATTGAAAACACGTCGCGAAGTGCGCCGCCGCCGCGCCGCCGCGCTGAGCCTCCGCTCCGAGAGCTTCTTCTATATATAACCACTCATCCTCTCGTCAATTTTCTTCTCATGTTTCTTTAATTTTTTTTAAAATCATATTTATTGTAAGAACCTTTATAATTAAAATATACATGTCGGTCCTATTCTGTAAACTCAATAATATTTAATAAACTAACTTAACTTAACAAACTTCTTTAATATTCGATCACGGTGAACGGTACCAAGTAGGTGCCAAGTAGGTACCAAGTAGGTACCAAGTAGGTACCAAGTAGGTACCAAGTAGGTACCAAGTAGGTACCAAGTAGGTACCAAGTAGGTACCAAGTAGGTACCAAGTAGGTACCAAGTAGGTACCAAGTAGGTACCAAGTAGGTACCAAGTAGGTACCAAGTAGGTACCAAGTAGGTGCCAAGTAGGTACCAAGTAGGTAACAAGTAGGTATAGGTACCAAGTAGGTGCCAAGTAGGTACCAAGTAGGTGCCAAGTAGGTGCCAAGTAGGTACCAAGTAGGTACCAAGTAGGTGCCAAGTAGGTGCCAAGTAGGTACCAAGTAGGTGCCAAGTAGGTACCAAGTAGGTGCCAAGTAGGTACCAAGTAGGTAACAAGTAGGTACCAAGTAGGTACCAAGTAGGTACCAAGTAGGTGCCAAGTAGGTACCAAGTAGGTGCCAAGTAGGTACCAAGTAGGTACCAAGTAGGTGCCAAGTAGGTACCAAGTAGGTACCAAGTAGGTACCAAGTAGGTGCCAAGTAGGTGCCAAGTAGGTACCAAGTAGGTACCAAGTAGGTGCCAAGTAGGTGCCAAGTAGGTACCAAGTAGGTAACAAGTAGGTACCAAGTAGGTGCCAAGTAGGTACCAAGTAGGTGCCAAGTAGGTGCCAAGTAGGTACCAAGTAGGTGCCAAGCAAACATCATAATCCCAATAATATTATAAATGTGAAAGTTTGGATGGATGGATGGATGGATGGATGGGTGGATGTACGTTTGTAACTCAATTACGCCAGAGCGGCTGAATGGATCTTAATGAAATTTGGCACAGAGATAAATTTTATTATAATCGGGAATTGCACACAAGGATACTTTATATGATGGAGGGATTTTATTTTGTTTATTTATTTGCCATCAGCTTAACCATAACTATTAACAATAGAACTTAAAATAGATACAGAAAGCTAATAATAGGCACTCGCTAATAGAAACATAATAAAATACATAAGTGTGAACACAATTTCGTACTTAATAAAGTAATAAAATGAACAAGTACAATTATATGTAAAAATTAAAAGTATGAGCAAAAAAAGTTAAGAGTTATGCATCGCCTTGCCCTGTGAATGCATCGCCTTGCCCTGTGAATGCATCGCCTTGCCCTGTGAATGCATCGCCTTGCCCTGTGAATGCATCGCCTTGCCCTGTGAATGCTGGTGTTGAAAGGGTCAATGTTCAACATTCTGCTGAATTCATTGAGAGTGCCGCTCGCTCGCACTATAAATGAATTTTGTCTATAATTAGTTCCAACAAGTTGGACATGTAGAAAGGGATTGTGTCTAAGCTGCCTACGTGGTACATTGAAGTCTAATTTGCCAACAAGTTCTGGACAGTCGACATCGTTGTTGATAATCTTAAGTATATAAAGATAATCAGCTATGTCCCGTCTATTTTTGAGTGGCAAGAAATGGAACCTCTTGCAGAGTTCATCATAGGTTAGAGATTTGTAAGGGATCTTTACTCTAAAACACAGCTATCTTAAGAAACGCCTCTGAATATTTTCTATACGATCAATGTACTTCTGGTAACGCGGGTTCCATATCTGAGATGCGTATTCTAGATGGCTCCTTACAAACGTGCAATATAAGTGTTTAAGAGTTTTGACGTTTGTAAAGCTCTTAGAGATTCGCATCACAAATCCCAGGGATCTCGAAGCCTTACTAATTATGTTGTCAATATGAGCGTTAAAAAGTAGCTTTGAGTCATGGTAGACTCCAAGATCACGCATGCCAGTAGCTTTAGTAAGTAGCTGTAAGTAGCTGCGGATGATATATAGAAGAGAATAGACAAATTTTCATACCGGAAAAATGCACGGTTCCTTTGGGATAGCATACAGAAACTGTGTTTTAAAGGGTTTAGTAAAAATGCGTGAAATAGATTTTTAGCGCATTTTTTGATTATTTTTGAATTTTAATTGGTCAATGCGGTGTCCTCCACTACACGCAAATTTTGCTTAAAGGGGGACTCCAACATGTACCTATGTATAAATTATAAGTTACCGAAATAAACATTTATTAATATTATGACACTTCATTTATTTTAAAATTTCGTTAAAAATTCATTTTTAGGGTTTCAAAGATCGGTTTTGAAACCCTTATGGTCTCGCTCTGTCCGTCCCCGCTCTTTCTTGAATATCTCAGTAACTACTGCAGCTATTAACTTGAAATTTAAAATAATGATACATTTCGTGCGCAATTACTGATTTCAAGAAAAATATATATAAATAAATGAAAAATGAAAATGAATATTTTCAGTACCTACTGAGTTTTCAAAAGAGACCTAGGAAGGCAAATGGGGTATCAAATGAAAGATATCGTTTTGACCATTTCAAAACACTTTTTGAAATTTCTGTAAGTTTCATACTTTTGAAATATTTCAAAAAAAGTCGAAAAATTGACCATCCCCCCCCCCCCCCTATCTCCGAAGATTGCAGACCGATCCATGTACAATGTATTAAGCGTTTGTAGATATGGATCTATATTTTACAGAAAAAATATAAAGAAGTCTGTAATAATAATAGTTTTTGAAAAATGGTCAAAAAGGGGGGGGATTTTTGTTTCAAAAGAGGGGGTACCTACCCATGTGGGGTATCAAATGAAAGGTATCTTTTTGACCATTTCAAAACACTTTTTGAAATTTCTGTGAGTTTCCTTCATATCTCCGAAGATTGATGACCGATCCATGTACCTACAATGTATTAGGCGTTTGTAGATGGATCTATATTTTTCTGGAAAATATAGAAAAGTCTGAAAAAAAACATATTGAGAATGGTCGAAAAGGGGGATATTTTTTATTGAAAGGGGGCTATCTACCTATTGGTTTATCAAATGAAAGGCATTGTTTTGTACATTTTAAAACAGTTTTCGAAATTGTTGTAGTTTTCGTACTTTTCAAAATATTGCCATTCGAAAAAAGAAGGAAAATTGATTAGTCCAAATAATTGGCAAATGTTTGAAACCCTCGGCGCGCGAGTTACACTCGCACTTGACGAAATAAAAATAATAATAACGCCTTAAAAACCACAGAGATTTGTAACGGAGCGCTATTAGTGAGCCAGTCTAGCGATAGTACAAACATCATATTTGTAACGGAGCGCTATTAGTGAGCCAGTCTAGCGATAGTACAAACATCATATTTGTAACGGAGCGCTATTAGTGAGCCAGTCTAGCGATAGTACAAACATCATATTTCTTATTTGATAATAATGACTATTTATAAACCTGTTTATAGTATTAAATTTGACTTGTCTAAGTGTTTTTTTTGTAAGCCTGAAGATATAAAGTTATTGAGTTTGAATTTTTTGAGTTTGTGATTTGATTAAATAAAAATATATACATTAAACGACAGGTAGATATTGAAAACAAGCTTTACAACAGCTATTATTAACATGCGTTACAATAAGCTATACACACAGCTATTATTAACATGCGTTACAATAAGCTATACAACAGCTATTATTAACATGCGTTACAATAAGCTATAAAACAGCTATTATTAACATGCGTTACAATAAGCTATACAACAGCTATTATTAACATGCGTTACAATAAGCTATACAACAGCTATTATTAACATGCGTTACAATAAGCTATACAACAGCTATTATTAACATGCGTTACAATAAGCTATATAACAGCTATTATTAACATGCGTTACTATAAGCTATATAACAGCTATTATTAACATGCGTTACAATAAGCTATACAACAGCTATTATTAACATGCGTTACAATAAGCTATAAAACAGCTATTATTAACATGCGTTACAATAAGCTATACAACAGCTATTATTAACATGCGTTACAATAAGCTATACAACAGCTATTATTAACATGCGTTACAATAAGCTATATAACAGCTATTATTAACATGCGTTACTATAAGCTATATAACAGCTATTATTAACATGCGTTACAATAAGCTATACAACAGCTATTATTAACATGCGTTACAATAAGCTATACAACAGCTATTATTAACATGCGTTACAATAAGCTATATAACAGCTATTATTAACATGCGTTACTATAAGCTATATAACAGCTATTATTAACATGCGTTACAATAAGCTATACAACAGCTATTATTAACATGCGTTACAATAGAAACAAGTATGAGGATAACCTAATGGCACATTTTTTCTACTTAGGTATGTAAGTGTATTAGGAGATAAACTTACAGGTTATTATTATTTCTTATTCTAAACATGATTGTATGTAGGTCAGTACCTAGTTGATAGTGGAGTTGGGTAGGCAAGTGGTTCAGAAGCATTATTGATACTCACGTACGTAGGTTCGATAGTAGGTACGATTACAATTTATGTTTGATGTTTTCACGTGTTAAAGTGTCAAGCAGTGCGGTTGGTAATTCATTTATAAGCCGAGGGACAAGATAACTGGGTGTCCACTCGCCGTAGGTATGCATTGTAAGCGCGCGTAGTGTTAGCTGGTTCCGAGCAACAGCTCGTGTATGTATAGGGTGACTCACAACAACATGTCGAATACTTTCATCGAAGAAATCATTTCGCAGTAGCGACGTAGCGTATACTTAAGTTGAGTATGAACAGGCAGTACCCCCCCCCCACAAGGTTCAGATAGACCCAAATCATCATCACTGAATTGCAGCTTGACATTAGATCATACTATTTTCTTTAATATTCTTAACTGGAGGTTATAGATTTGATTAAGGTAAGTAGTGTAAGTACGACCATAGCTACTTAGGCCGTATTGAATATATGATTCCGCTAGCGAGGTGTACAGCATGAGCTTTACCTTGTAGGGGATATTACCTATGATCCTTAAGGATTGTTATATTCGCTAGGAAATGTCGCAATTTATTACAGACTCTATATCTATTACTAGGCCGAGGGACATCTGATTACCTACTAGGAGATTGTGGCGTTTCCGTTTATGTAGTAACTTGTGAATGTGTAATGTGTGTAAGTGCGTGAGTGCATCTGTCGTGTTCTTGTACTGATGTGGTTCACGAAGCCTTATCTGCAATGTTCCAGGCGAGGCGAGCGGCGCGACGGGCGTGGCGGGCGCGGCCGCGTCGCCGGCGCGCGCGCCTCCCGCCGCACTCTCCGCCTCGGTAAGTCATACTATTCCAGACGAGGCGAGCGGCGCGACGGGTGCGGCGGGTGCGGCCGCGCCTCCCGCCGCACTCTCCGCCTCGGTAAGTCATACTATTCCAGGCGAGGCGAGCGGCGCGACGGGTGCGGCGAGCGCGGCCGCGCCTCCCGCCGCACTCTCCGCCTCGGTAAGTCGTACTATTCCAGGCGAGGCGAGCGGCGCGACGGGTGCGGCGGGCGCGGCCGCGCCTCCCGCCGCACTCTCCGCTTCGGTAAGTCATACTATTCCAGACGAGGCGAGCGGCGCGACGGGTGCGGCGAGCGCGGCCGCGCCTCCCGCCGCACTCTCCGCCTCGGTAAGTCATACTATTCCAGGCGAGGCGAGCGGCGCGACGGGTGCGGCGAGCGCGGCCGCGCCTCCCGCCGCACTCTCCGCCTCGGTAAGTCGTACTATTCCAGGCGAGGCGAGCGGCGCGACGGGTGCGGCGGGCGCGGCCGCGCCTCCCGCCGCACTCTCCGCTTCGGTAAGTCATACTATTCCAGGCGAGGCGAGCGGCGCGACGGGTGCGGCGGGCGCGGCCGCGCCCTCCGCCGCACTCTCCGCCTCGGTAAGTCGTACTATTCCAGGCGAGGCGAGCGGCGCGACGGGTGCGGCGGGCGCGGCCGCGCCCTCCGCCGCACTCTCCGCTTCGGTAAGTCGTACTATTCCAGGCGAGGCGAGCGGCGCGACGGGTGCGGCGGGCGCGGCCGCGCCCTCCGCCGCACTCTCCGCCTCGGTAAGTCGTACTATTCCAGGCGAGGCGAGCGGCGCGACGGGTGCGGCGGGCGCGGCCGCGCCCTCCGCCGCACTCTCCGCTTCGGTAAGTCGTACTATTCCAGGCGAGGCGAGCGGCGCGACGGGTGCGGCGGGCGCGGCCGCGCCTCCCGCCGCACTCTCCGCCTCGGTAAGTCGTACTATTCCAGGCGAGGCGAGCGGCGCGACGGGTGCGGCGGGCGCGGCCGCGCCTCCCGCCGCACTCTCCGCTTCGGTAAGTCATACTATTCCAGACGAGGCGAGCGGCGCGACGGGTGCGGCGAGCGCGGCCGCGCCTCCCGCCGCACTCTCCGCCTCGGTAAGTCGTACTATTCCAGGCGAGGCGAGCGGCGCGACGGGTGCGGCGGGCGCGGCCGCGCCCTCCGCCGCACTCTCCGCTTCGGTAAGTCATACTATTTCAGACGAGGCGAGCGGCGCGACGGGTGCGGCGAGCGCGGCCGCGCCTCCCGCCGCACTCTCCGCCTCGGTAAGTCGTACTATTCCAGGCGAGGCGAGCGGCGCGACGGGTGCGGCGGGCGCGGCCGCGCCTCCCGCCGCACTCTCCGCTTCGGTAAGTCATACTATTCCAGACGAGGCGAGCGGCGCGACGGGTGCGGCGAGCGCGGCCGCGCCTCCCGCCGCACTCTCCGCCTCGGTAAGTCGTACTATTCCAGGCGAGGCGAGCGGCGCGACGGGTGCGGCGGGCGCGGCCGCGCCTCCCGCCGCACTCTCCGCTTCGGTAAGTCATAATATTCCAGACGAGGCGAGCGGCGCGACGGGTGCGGCGAGCGCGGCCGCGCCTCCCGCCGCACTCTCCGCCTCGGTAAGTCGTACTATTCCAGGCGAGGCGAGCGGCGCGACGGGTGCGGCGGGCGCGGCCGCGCCTCCCGCCGCACTCTCCGCTTCGGTAAGTCATACTATTCCAGACGAGGCGAGCGGCGCGACGGGTGCGGCGAGCGCGGCCGCGCCTCCCGCCGCACTCTCCGCCTCGGTAAGTCGTACTATTCCAGGCGAGGCGAGCGGCGCGACGGGTGCGGCGGGCGCGGCCGCGCCTCCCGCCGCACTCTCCGCCTCGGTAAGTCGTACTATTCCAGGCGAGGCGAGCGGCGCGACGGGTGCGGCGGGCGCGGCCGCGCCTCCCGCCGCACTCTCCGCCTCGGTAAGTCGTACTATTCCAGGCGAGGCGAGCGGCGCGACGGGTGCGGCGGGCGCGGCCGCGCCTCCCGCCGCACTCTCCGCTTCGGTAAGTCATACTATTCCAGACGAGGCGAGAGGCGCGACGGGTGCGGCGAGCGCGGCCGCGCCTCCCGCCGCACTCTCCGCCTCGGTAAGTCATACTATTCCATGCGAGGCGACGGGCGCGGCGCACAGACCTCTCCACGTGATTTGTGCGTCCAATATCCGCCGGCCGCCAGCTGCCGCGCAGATATACGCGCCTCCCCGTAATATCTCACCTCGCATACCTGCTTAATAGCACTTTACATCGAAAGGTCATCTTTAGTGGTATCATAAACCTCTTCCGCCTATCCATCATGTATAACGATAATATGAATACTGATCAGCATGGTTTCAGAAGCCGCAGGTCAGTGAATACCAATTTACTCACTCTTGTCGAATATGTCTCCAAGCAACTTGATACGAGGAGACAGGTAGATGTGCTGTACTTTGACTTCCGGAAAGCGTTTGATAGGGTCAACAATGACATACTGTTGGCGAAACTTAGCGCCATAGGCTTCGCTCCTGGCCTACTTCAACTTATAGTGGATTATCTACGCGATCGGCAACAGTATGTTAGGCTTGGAATCTACGAGTCTAGACCATCATACGCGCTGCGGAGTAAGTCAGGGTTCAGTTCCTAGGTCCCCTGCTCTTTTTGCTGATGGTGAATGATCTACCCGCCTCCGTAAAATTTGCAAAGTGCCTTCTAGGGTCGTTCTAATTACACAAATAAATAAAAAAATAAATAACATTGAAGGTGTGTGTTTGTGTGCAGACGTGCAATGGGCCGGGCGCGTCGTGGACGTGGGGCGCGCGCGTGGCGGGGTGCAGCGGAGCGAGCGCGGCGCGTGCGTTGGGGCGCAGCGCCTCCTCGACGGGCTCGCTGCGCGCCGCGCCCGATCTCAACGTGGACGCCATAAAGGAGAAGCTGCTCGACCACAGGATCCCTGAGTCCTGCGTCTAGGGCGCCCCCTCCCTCCGCGCTGTCACCACACATGTGGACTCCGGAACATTTCTGTGGAGAGTGACGCGCCGCGTCTGTCGCGTGTGTGAACGTGAACTGAAACTCGGTGATCTGTGTCAAGTGTTTGAAGAACTATGCGAGTACTTGGAGCGCTATGTTAGAGCACTACGATGGGCCTTCGCCGTAGAGCTCTACGGAGGGCCTGCACTATAAAGCACTACGATGGGACTAAGCCGTAGAGCTCTACGGAGGGCCTGCACTGTAGAGCACTACGATGGGCCTTCGCCGTAGAGCTCTACGGAGGGCCTGCACTGTAGAGCACTACGATGGGACTACGCCGCCGTAGATCGCTTCGATTGCGCTACAGCGAGAGCAAGCGCTCCAATTCTCCCGAATATTGTAATTAAACGAATTATGTGATGTAAATAGTAGCCGTAAGCGACTGAGTCTTTGCCACTTTTTTACAAAACTATGAAACTAGGTTAATTTAATGAATATGTACCTGTTGTTATTTATGAGTTGAATTTATACAAAAAAAATATTTATTTATTTTGTAAACAGTATAAACATCATAACACGTTTTTTTTTAACCATAAGGCGATGTTATATGTAATTTATTATGTATATATATATTTTTCAAATTTAGTCTGATAAGAGTACAACCTACTTGTTGTGTCAATGAGCTGAAGGTATCTCGGTGAGAGTACAACCTACTTGTTGTGTCAATGAGCTGAAGGTATCTCGGTGAGAGTACAACCTACTTGTTGTGTCAATGAGCTGAAGGTATCTCGGTGAGAGTACAACCTACTTGTTGTGTCAATGAGCTGAAGGTATCTCGGTGAGAGTACAACCTACTTGTTGTGTCAATGAGCTGAAGGTATCTCGGTGAGAGTACAACCTACTTGTTGTGTCAATGAGCTGAAGGTATCTCGGTGAGAGTACAACCTACTTGTTGTGTCAATGAGCTGAAGGTATCTCGGTGAGAGTACAACCTACTTGTTGCGTCCGTATCGAGGACTCTTTGCCGAGAAGTACAAACACAATCAATGGAAACACATATCTAATGAAACCTTTGCGTATCTTCATAATATCATTTTTCATCGGAAATGCATATTATTTATATGTGTGTAGGTACTATTTTATTAAAACCAAGGTTTATTATAATGTACTTAATTATTTCTCATTTACTGACAGACTGCGATCCTTTTTCTTGTAAATACGTCTTTGTAAAATAAAATAACTAGATTATGTATAATTTGTAAGTATTAAGAGATTTGTTATTATAAAGTTTAATCAACTCGAAGAGTTCACCTACCTGTTGACTTTCTTTTTTGGACGAGATTAAAAGTTGTCTTGAAGCTGTTCTATTATTTACGTTTCCAATATTCCGGGTTACTAAGGATTTCAGTTAACTCAAAACTTTAAAAATTCTTTACTGCTCACTGGTCCGAAGTCACCTCAAATATGCATCGCAGGTATGGAATCCCCAGAATAATAAATATATCGCTTTGCTTGAAAAACCTCAGCGGAAATTTCTTAAGTTTATTAATTACAAGCATAAGATCATTAACCCCGACTACATAAATAGCTGCAAACAGCATCACTTGGTACCGCTTGAGTTGAGGAGAGAAGCTGCTGACCTGTCACTATTACTCAACATTGTTTTGAATTTGGTCGACTCACCTTCACTCTTATCAGGAATAGGACTAACCCGGGACTAACCGCTCCGTTCAAGCGAGCTTCTCGACGTAACCTGGGACTAACCGCTCCGTCCAAGCGACCTTCTCGACGTAACCTGGGTGGGACTAACCGCTCCGTCCAAGCTAGCTTCTCGACGCAACCTGGGACTAACCGCTCCGTCCAAGCGAGCTTTTCGACGTAACCTGGGACTAACCGCTCCGTCCAAGCGACCTTCTCGACGTAACCTGGGACTAACCGCTCCGTCCAAGCGACCTTCTCGACGTAACCACCTTCATAATATATTCCGAATTTCGCTACAAATTACAGGAAAAATGTTTATCTTCTGCGGACCATGCAAATTTTCAACACCAAATACTCCAAGAGTGTTGACCAATTTAACATGAGGCGAAATGCTTTTAAGAAGTTAATCAACATTAATTTCTTCAAATGACACAGGTAAGTACCTAATTATGTAATTAAGTACTTAATTATATAGGTATAATATAATTATAAACTACAAACGAATTTACATAAAAAGACAATTGAAAACATGAAAACTTCTATAATATGATCAATTTAAGAACAAAGGCAATTATTGTATGTGCACAAAATTAAATATCGGCAAGGAAAGTGACAAAGTCCGTCTAGCTATATGGGTGTCGTAAGAATGAGCTCCGACCGTCCGCGCTACCGCTCGAAGGCTCGCCTCGGGGCTGGTCGTTTCGTCTCGGATCGCGTCGGGTAGGAATATTCCGATGCACAACAACTCGCAGCTGCGCGTGACTCAGGCCGCTTGTTATCGGTGGAAATTTTTCGCTAAGTCGGCTTCTCCTGACATCGGAGCGACCTCGCCCGATCACATATTTTATACTGGAGATACAGGATTATGGACATCTATATCGACAACATGGCGCTCTACGTTATTAAACTGCGTGTGAGAGTCATCACTCATCGTTTTCATCTGTGTCTCCTGGAAGCTACATTGTTTGTATTAGTATTTTGGCCAAATAACACAGCTGAAAGTCAGAATAAATCAATTACTTTCAGTAATACCTAAGCTAGTCATAAAAATATCACAGCTGAAAGCAAGAGCGGATCAATTACTTTCAGTAAACGAATCAGGTACATCAAACCATGTGATGCCAAACAAAGCCCAGTGGTTGTTAACAGAACAGATCCCTTGCCTTAAACAGAGCCGGTTGTTCAAGACAAGTCATCTCTTGCATTAACATAGGAAATGGAATAGGATGTGAAAAGGAAGGAGTGCAAACAGTCGTGCCTACTGTGTAGAGCCCGCAGGATACACTGTCTAGAACACAGAGGCCGCGGGATGTGTCAGACATCGCACAGGCCTTCGTGTGATGCATGTGCAGAGTCCTCGGGATGCACTTGTACGGATCCTCGTCAGATCGTACAACTGGCTATGCGTAGAGCCCTCGGGATACGCTAGTACGGGGCCTCGTCAGGCCGCACTGTACACAATAGCCACAAGGAAAAAGGTAGGAAGGATACGAATACAAAGCCCTTGGGGTATATTCGACAGACTTCAGTTGTCCTGACTGAACAGGTTCATATGAACAGAGTGAAGGGTATAGGGAAATGCGCAGAGGAGGAAATTAAAGCTTTTCTATAAATAAATAAAAAATAAATAAAATAAAATCCGTTTATTTCAGGCACTTAAATTAAAGACCCTTAGACACAAAGTTAAATACAAAAAAATACAAAAGATAAAATACATAATGTAAATGTAACTAAACATTTTATGTATGTACACAGAGCAAAATGCTGCTGGGCCGTTATTTTCTATTTCCGTCCATGTGGACGGATATCCAGCTGGTAAATTGGGCTGTTGTACACCGTGTCAGAGACAGCCTTCAGTATACTGTTACCCGAGCGATTCAGCCTACTCCAGAAAGACGCCACTCTAGAACGGATGATGGCAAAGAAGTCCGAAACTCCCGCCTCTGAGAACATGCTTGACGCACTGCAGTACCTCGGTAGCCTAATAAGAGTCCGGTAAGCGTCATTGTACTGGACTCTTATGGTATTAATGGCTTTTCTGGTAAAGCTAGTCCATAGTTGGCACGTGTACATACCCAGACAATATGCACGGAACAAGGTGTTTTTATTGTCGGTACTGCAGTTCGTGAAGCGGCGCGCAAGCATATTACTCCGCACAGCGAGGGCTCTCCATTCACGTTCTATGTCATCATCGTCCTTCAACGTCTCTGTGAGCCAATGCCCCAAATATTTGAACCTTTTGACCACTTTAATGATGTCAAGGTTGATAAATTAATATGAACATCTGGTAGGTACATTATCTGGACCTCGTCCCGACCTATCATTTCCATTTTACTCACGTTATATTTCAGCCCATGAGAAAGGGCATATTTCTCACAGACCGAAAGTAATTTCTTTAGACCTTTGATCGAGGGGCTGAGAAGCACCATATCATCAGCGTAGCTTAGGTTGTTAACGCATACACCGCCCAGGTAACAACCAACCCTGGTGCTTCTCTTCAATCAAATTGTTAATGTACAGGTTGAACAGGTCAGGGAGGTCAACCCCCCTTGACGCACGCCGCACTCTAGTCTAAAATCACTAGAGGTCGCGTCGCCCCATCTCACTACGTTAGTTTGGTTTTCGTACCAGTATCTCAACAGGCTCCTGACATGACTCGGGACCTTAGCGTCTCTTAGTTTGGCCCAGAGAATTCTATAATTCACCAGGTCAAACGCACGGCTCAAGTCTAGAAAGCACGCATAGACCGATGTTTTTCTTGTCGTGTAATAGCTTACAGTGCTTTTCAGGGTCATTATCGCAGAGTCCGTTGACGTTGAGAGACCGGGACCAAATCCAAACTGTGCATCATCAATGTTCATACTCATCCGAATACTTGGGTAAATAAGTCGCTCCATTATTTTTCCCATTATCGTTCCCAGCGAAATGGGACGATAATTGCAGGAGTTACTAAGTTCTGCCGTTTTATTTTTTACAATGGGAACCACAACGGTCTTCATGAGATCGCTTGGAAGATAGTTATATTTAATACATAAATAAATTGTAAAAACATGCGGGTTTTCAAACACTTTGTCGCTACCGTAGAGAATGTGCTCGATGCTCAAGCCATCGTGCCCGGGTGATTTACCCCGTTTTAGTTGTTTTACGGTTTTCACCACATCGGACAACGCGAACTGAATCGGGCTGTCTAGCACGGTGTCTTCAACATCAGGCACACTCTCTACGGGCTGGGGAGTGGTTTTAAATTTTCTTGCTAACAATTCTGCTATAGATGATGGTTCCTGCAAGCCGTCCATAGACACTGGTAAGTTTTGTTGATAATTAAATTTTTTGGTAGCATTTCAGAATTTTGAAAAATTCTTATCTCTCCTATGAGTAGCCAAAATATCCATTTTAATTCTATCTTCATTTTTCTGGCACCATTTAACCTTATTTTTGAAAATTGCTCTTCTATCTCGCATTTTTAGGGTTTCAAAGATCGGTTTTGAAACCCTTATGGTCTCGCTCTGTCCGTCCCCGCTCTTTCTTGAATATCTCAGTAACTACTGCAGCTATTAACTTGAAGAAAGGTATCGTTTTGTACATTTCAAAACACTTTTTGAAATTTCTGTAAATTTCATACTTTTTGAAATATTTCAAAAAAAGTCGAAAAATTGACCATACCCCCCCCCCTATCTCCGAAGATTGCACACCGATCCACGTACAATGTATTAGGCGTTTGTAGATATCGATCTATATTTTACAGGAAAAATATAGAGAAGTCTGTAATAATAATAGTTTTTGAAAAATGGTCAAAAAGGGGGAGAATTTTTTTTCAAAAGGGAGGGTACCTACCTATGTGGGGTATCAAATGAAAGGTATCGTTTTGACCATTTCAAAACACTTTGAAAATTCTGTAAGTTTCATACTTTTTGAAATATTTCAAAAAAAGACGAAAAATTGACCATTCCCCCCCCCCCTAGCTCCGAAGATTGCAGACCGATCCATGTACAATTACAATGTACTAGGCGCTTGTAGACATCGATCTATATTTTACAGGAAAAATATAGAGAAGTCGGTAATAATAATAGTTTTTGAAAAATGGTCAAAAAGGAGGGGATTTTTTTTTCAAAAGTAGGGGTACCTACCTATGTGGGGTATCAAATGAAAGGTATCGTTTTGACCATTTCAAAACACTTTTTGAAAATTCTGTAAGTTTCATACTTTTTAAAATATTTCAAAAAAAGACGAAAAATTGACCATTCCCCCCCCCCTAGCTCCGAAGATTGCAGACCGATCCATGTACAATGTACTAGGCGCTTGTAGACATCGATCTATATTTTACAGGAAAAATATAGAGAAGTCGGTAATAATAATAGTTTTTGAAAAATGGTCAAAAAGGAGGGGATTTTTTTTTCAAAAGTAGGGGTACCTACCCAAATGGGGTATCAAATAAAAGGTATCATTGTCTAGTACCTAAACTTGCAAACTTTCCGACTTGTGCAGAACTAGATGTCGCGATTTAAAGTGACCCACGGCTAGATCGCGCTGACGAGAACGCACGGGTTCTGGTAACTAGGTTGGAGTGATAATTTTGTTTTGTGAGCTCATTAGAACGGTAAGGTGTCTTTGACTTGCAATAAAGTACCATTGTGATTTTCAAAGCGCCGTTTTATTTGTTTGGGCTCAACATTTGGTCCCACGAGCGGATTTACCGCCTCCTTTGGAGAAGCGGATTTTTTAGCAAGTTGTTTCGGCCAATCAGGTCGCTTGCTCCCGGAACCCACTGAGAGGAGTGGGATGAATGTAGTGCACGCTTGTGTGTGTAGTGTGTACACAGCACGTTGCAGCGGCCGCTGGATTGCTCGCCAGCAAAAGGTCAGCGCACGTGCTTTGGAATTGCGCTAGAGGGCGCTTCTGTTCCTGAAACACCGCTGGCGTTGTTGCTGCTGCCTGCTGGTTGCTGGGCCATCACCGCCGCAGCCGTCATTGCGCACGCAGCCAAGGTGTTCTGCGGAGGCGCTAGAGGGCGCCACTGTTCCTGGATCACTGCTGGCGTTGTTGCTGCCTGCCGGTTGCTGGGCCATCACCGCCGCAGCCGTCATTGCGCACGCAGCCAAGGTGTTCTGTGGAGGCGCTAGAGGGCGCCACTAGTGGTTTGTGTTGTGAAACCGTGAGTACATTTTTAATTTAAAGTGAGTGTTCGAAAAATTAAAAATAGACGTTTTTGTAAAATTTTGGGACTTTAACTTTGATTTAAAATAATTGGGACTTGTATTAATTTTGTGTGCATGTTAGATATAAGACTCAAACTCTGTTGAGACGGGGAACCTATGCCCAATTTTCGAATTTTTGGTTTACCTTTCTAAACAATTGTAAAAAAATTAAATTTTATAAGTTAGGACTTAGATAATTTTCGGAAATATAATAATAAATTCACTTGCAAATTATAACTTTAAAAATGGAATCCTTGTACAATCTTCAGTACGATGCTAGGTTGCGTATTGAAAAGGCTATAAGTAACTTTAAAAAGTCACCTAAAGCTCGAATAACTTCATCATACATTCAAACAAGGTTGGACTCATTGGAAAGCACTTGGAACGGTTTAACAAAGGTTCATGAAACGATTGTTCAAAAGAAGAGCGATTCCAATGCCGAAGATAAGTACTTTGAGGATGATTTTTTTGAGACTACTGAGGAATTGTACATTGATCACAAGAGTGAATTAAAAGAAATTCTGATTTCATTTAGCACGAAAGTCTCAACAGAGAGTCCTGTTGAAAATGTCAATGTTAGCAGTACATATAACTATTTTAAGTTACCAAAAATTTCGATTCCTACCTTCACGGGCGAGTACTCAACATGGCCAACGTTCAAAGATATGTTTGTGTCGGTCATTCACCGCAATGAAGGTCTGGAAGATGTGCAAAAGATGCACTATTTAAAGGGGCTGTTGTCGGGTGAAGCGGAGCTGCTGGTGAGAAACCTTGCAATCACCTCCGCCAATTATGCGGAATGTTGGAAAGCGTTGTGTGGTCGATTCGATAACAAAAGGTTTACATCGAATTGTTTGTTGAAGCGACTGATGACTCAAAATAATGTCACAGAAAGCTCAAGCGCCATTAAGGGTCTCTTGGACACTACGATGGAATGTCTAAATGGTCTTAAAAATCTCGGTGTCGATGTTCAGTCATGGGATCTCATAGTGATCTACATTGTCAGTTCAAAACTGGATGTTGAATCCCGGAAACTATGGGAAACAAAAATAAGTTCACATGATCAGTTACCCGCACTTGTTGAGTTTAGAGAGTTTTTAGAAGCAAGATCACGGGCATTAGAATTTTTAGATGTTAAGCCTAAAGCTAAGATGAATGCAAATAAAGCTAAGGTCCACCACACAGCTGCCGCTTCCGCCGACAATAATACCAACGGGAATGTTTCGTGTCCGTATTGTAAGGAAACCCACAAGATTGCTAACTGTAAGCAATTTGCAAGGGAAGGTTACGAAGCTCGTCATGATTTTGTCCAAACCAAGCGTTTATGTTTTAATTGTCTTGGTTCGAACCATTCCGTCAAGTATTGCCGCCAGTATCCTTGTTGTCGCCTTTGCAAGCGTAAACATCATTCGTTGTTGCACCCCGATAATTCTAGCTCCAGTTCAGCCGTGTCTGAGTCCAACACCACGGCGGAAGTCAAATCAGCGGTATCTGCTGTCAAGGCAGCGTTATCAGAGGGCGAATCATCTTCGCAAAAATTAGCTTCACATTTTTCTCAAAGGTCTATACCAACACAGGTTTTGTTGGCCACAGCTCTTGTCGAAGCACAGACAAGGCACGGGTCATCACAATTGCTTAGAGTGTTATTGGATCAGGGATCTCAGGCTTCGTTCATTACGGAGTCGGCGGTTCAACTACTTGGACTGAAGAAGAAATCGGCCAAGACGGTCATTTCAGGGGTAGGTGGCGAGAAGAGCAGCTTTGCTTCCCGGTTTACAGTCACGACGACTATTCACTCGCGCATCGATCCTAGATTTAGCGTCCAAGTAGAAGCATATGTGCTAGGTACGATTACTTCGCTAATACCTTCAGAGAAAATTGTAGAGTTCGACTGGCCAGAGCTACAGCTTACTTTAGCTGATCCAGAATATCACACCCCGAACAAAATTGATATTTTACTGGGCGCTGACGTATATGGTCAAGTTTTAAAAGAAGGGCTAACTCAAGGTCCTTCAGGTTATCCTGTTGCTCAAAATACAGCATTAGGTTGGGTTTTGTTTGGTCGAATCCCATCGAGCGAAGACTCGAACATTCATTGCCATCATGCCACTATCAACATGGCAGAAGAGGCCGATGACAATGCTCTCCTGAAGCAGTTTTGGGAGATTGAATCCACAGTTCCTGGATCTAAGAAGATCCTTTCCGAAGATGAGCAGCGTTGTGAAGAGCTTTACTTGCAAACCACATCTAGAGATGATGAGGGCAGATACGTTGTTCAGCTCCCATTTCGTAGTGAAGATCCACAGTGTCAGTACGGCAGAACGAGAGATTGTGCTGTGAAGAGACTTCTGCATCTTGAGTCTAAATTTAAGAAATATCCAGAAGTAAAGCGTAGATATTCCGAGGTTTTACACGAATACATCGATCTTGGTCACATGAAACTCGTACACGGCGGCGATGACCCTAGAAGAACTACAGCAGTATACTTACCTCATCACGCTGTTGTACGAGAAGACAAGACGACGACTAAGGTTCGAATTGTGTTCGATGCCTCCATGAAAGGGCTGAACGGCTTCTCTCTGAACGATGACTTATTGGTTGGTCCAACAATACAACCACCGTTGCGGCACATCATTATGAAGTGGAGAATGCATCCTATAAGTGTCTGTGCGGACATTGTTAAAATGTATAGACAAGTGAAAGTCTTACCTGAGCACGTAGATTTCCAGAGGGTGGTTTGGCGCGATGATCCCACAGATGAAATTCAAGACTTTAGCATGCTGAGAGTTACCTTTGGTACGTCGTCGGCTCCTTACCTCGCTGTGAAGACACTCCAGCAGGTCGCAGAGGATGAATGCTCCTCACGTTGTCCTGATATCGCTGAAAAAATAAAGCATGAGTTTTATGTAGATGATCTGATGACAGGGTGTCAAACAGTGAATGAAGGATTAAATTTGAAGAAAGAAATGACAGAAGTACTTACCAAAGGCGGCTTCCAGCTGCAAAAGTGGGTCAGTAGCTGCGATGAATTGAACAAGCTGATTTCTGAAGACGATAAGGATCAAGGAACGAAGGAAAAAGACATCAAAATGGATGAGGTTATAAAGATTTTAGGAATCTCTTGGAATAGAGATTGTGATGAGTTTCGATACTCAGTTAAGCTTTCCTCTCAGGAGCCTCCTATCACAAAGCGGCGTGTGATATCGGACATCTCCCGCCTATTCGACCCGTTGGGATGGGCAGCACCTTGTGTTGTCACATCAAAAATATTTATTCAAAAGCTTTGGCTTTCAGGGATAGGTTGGGATGAAGAACTGCCACAGGAACTGTTGACAGAGTGGCAAACTTACCGAGAAAATCTTGTAGAAACGTGCAGGTTCAGCATTCCAAGATGGTTGGACACGTCAGTTGACAACTTCTGTGTCGAATTGCATGGCTTCTCTGATGCTTCTGTAGCAGCATACGCGGCAGTTGTTTATGTAAGAGTCATTGGCGTGGATAAGTCCATAACAACAGGTTTAGTTACAGCTCGAACCAAGGTTACCCCTGTAAAACAGCAGTCGATACCTCGGCTTGAGTTGATGGGCGCTGCTCTGCTTGCTGAGTTATTATCGGAAGTATCTGTTGTCATGAAGATTCCATCAAGCCATGTTCACGCATGGACTGATTCGTCAGTGGTTTTAGCGTGGCTGAGTAGCCACCCCAGCCGCTGGAACACGTTTGTTGCAAATAGGGTTTCTGCTATCCTCTCTCTGTTCGACAATTCACACTGGGCTCACGTCCAGACCTCTCAGAACCCAGCAGACATTGCGTCACGTGGGTTGACGCCACATGAGCTTTCTTGCAGTGTGTTGTGGACTCAGGGTGCGCCTTGGTTGCGTGACGAAGTCATTGAATACACGAGACCAAAAGCCATATCCACAAATATCGAGCAGAGATCGGTGAAGGCTCATGTTATCACAGAGACCGTACCTGATGATTCTTTCTGGACGAAGTATTCATCACTGCAGAGGTTGGTAAGAGTGATAGCGTTTTGTCGAAGAGTCTTGAGATGGAGAAAACTACAAGATGGTGGTAGGAGGTATGAAGAGTATTTGACACAGGAAGAGATGACAGAAGCAACAAAGGTTTGTATTAAACACGCTCAGAAGCAGGGCTTCAGCGAAGAGATGGAAGATTTACGCAAATCTGGGAGAGTTAAATCAAGAAGCAAGCTAAAATCTCTTTGCCCCTTGGTAGATAGTGATGGCATCTTGCGCGTTAGTGGTCGGATCCAGAACGCCAAGTTAAACGCAGACACAATTTGTCCCATCATTCTACCACGGGATAATCATTTTACACTTCTTGTGATTGCTGAATCCCACAGGAAAACTTTGCATGGAGGACCTACTTTGGTTTTGAACTATTTGCGCACTAAGTATTGGGTGATCTCGGCCAAGGACTTAGTAAAGAGGTACGTTCGTAACTGTGTTACATGCAAACGGCATTCTGTAACTGCTCAAACTCAGTTAATGGGCCAGTTACCATCTAGTAGAGTGACGCCGGCAAGAGCGTTCAAGCATAGCGGCGTCGACTTTGCTGGCCCTTTAAGTATTCGCACGTCGAAAGGCCGTGGTCATCAGTCGTACAAGGGGTACATTTGTTTGTTTGTCTGTATGGTCACTAAGGCCATACACTTAGAAGTGGTGAGTGACCTATCAGCACAAGGTTTTATCGCTGGGTTCAAACGGTTTGTAGGACGTCGGGGCGCCGTAAGTGACATCTGGAGTGACAATGGCACTAATTTTGTCGGTGCATCTAAGGAACTTCGGCATCTTGTAGCTGCAGAGAAGTCTTCGGTGGCTGTTGACATAAAGGAGTGGTTAAGTAGCAATGGCACTGCGTGGCACTTCATTCCTCCTCATGCGCCAAATTTTGGTGGGTTATGGGAGGCAGGAGTGAAGTCCACAAAGTTTCACCTAAAGAGGGTGATAGGAACCTCTACTCTCACGTTTGAAGAAATGTCTACGTTGCTTGTCCAAGTCGAAGCCTGCTTGAATTCCCGACCGTTGTCAACGATGCCTAACAATCCTGATGATCCAACCCCTTTAACACCCGGTCATTTCCTCATAGGTGAGCCTCTGATAGCGGTGCCAGATCGTAATTATTTAGAAAGTAACGTCAGTTCACTAAAAAGATGGCAAATTACACAGCGCATGCTGCAGGATTTTTGGCGGAGGTGGTCTCAAGAGTATCTGGTGCATCAAATACACAGGTATAAATGGAACGAACGCACTCCTGAACCTAAAGTCAACGACATTGTTCTGGTGAAGGAGGATAATTTGCCTCCAGCTCGCTGGCTTTTAGGAAAGGTAGTCGAAAAGCATGCTGGTTTGGACAAAATTTGTCGAGTTGTTACGCTCAAATGTAATGGATCGTTAATTAAACGTCCAATTTCAAAGTTGTGTATATTACCTGTTACTGATTGAATGTTATGTATGTATGTCATGTTAATGTTAATATGTTCTTAAGTTTGTTTCTAGAGTCCTTATATATAAATTTAGTTGAGTTAAATTATTATTTCTACAGTCCACATAATGTAAGTTAAGTTTGTTGTTGTAAAATAAGTTAAATAGATTTTTTCACCTTAGTGTGCACCCTACCTAATGTCATGGTGGGCGGATCATATTAAGAACATCTAGTGTCATTATGTTCTTGGTGGGCGGTATGTCTAGTACCTAAACTTGCAAACTTTCCGACTTGTGCAGAACTAGATGTCGCGATTTAAAGTGACCCACGGCTAGATCGCGCTGACGAGAACGCACGGGTTCTGGTAACTAGGTTGGAGTGATAATTTTGTTTTGTGAGCTCATTAGAACGGTAAGGTGTCTTTGACTTGCAATAAAGTACCATTGTGATTTTCAAAGCGCCGTTTTATTTGTTTGGGCTCAACAATCATTTTGAGCATTTTAAAACACTTTTTGAAATTTCTGTAAGTTTCATACTTTTTGAAAGATTTCAAAAAAAGACGAAAAATTGACCATTCCCCCCCCCCCTAGCTCCGAAGATTGCAGACCGATCCATGTACAATGTATTAGGCGTTTGTAGACATCGATCTATATTTTACAGGAAAAATATAGAGAAGTCTGTAATAATAATAGTTTTTGAAAAATGGTCAAAAAGGGGGAGATTTTTTTTTCAAAAGGGGGGGTACCTACCTTTGTGGGATATCAAATGAAAGGTATCGTTTTGACCATTTCAAAACACTTTTTAAAATTTCTGTAAGTTTCATACTTTTTGAAATATTTCAAAAATAGTCGAAAAATTGACCTTTCCCCCCCCCTATCTCCGAAGATTGCAGACCAATCCACGTACAATGTATTAGGCGTTTGTAGATATCGATCTATATTTTACAGAAAAAATATAGAGAAGTCTGTAATAATAATAGTTTTTGAAAAATGGTCAAAAAGGGGGAGAATTTTTTTTCAAAAGGGGGGGTACCTACCTTTGTGGGATATCAAATGAAAGGTATCGTTTTGACCATTTCAAAACACTTTTTGAAATTTCTGTGAGTTTCATAGTTTTTGAAATATTTCAAAAAAAGACGAAAAATTGACCATTCCCCCCCCCCCCTAGCTCCGAAGATTGCAGACCAATCCATGTACAATGTATTACGCGTTTGTAGATATCAATCTATATTTTACAGGAAAAATATAGAGAAGTCTGTAATAATAATAGTTTTTGAAAAATGGTCAAAAAGGGGGGGAATTTTTTTTCAAAAGGAGGGGTATCTGCCTATGTGGGGTATTAAATGAAAGGTATCGTTTTGACCATTTCAAAACACTTTTTGAAATTTCTGTAAGTTTCATACTTTTTGAAATATTTCAAAAATAGTCGAAAAATTTACCTTTCCCCCCCCCCTATCTTCGAAGATTGCAGACCGATCCACGTACAATGTATAAGGCGTTTGTAGATATCGATCTATATTTTACAGGAAAAATATAGAGCAGTCTGTAATAATAATAGTTTTTGAAAAATGGTCAAAAAGGGGGGGAATTTTTTTTCAAAAGGGGGGGTACCTACCTATGTGGGGTATCAAATGAAAGGTATCGTTTTGACCATTTCAAAACACTTTTTGAAATTTCTGTGAGTTTCATAGTTTTTGAAATATTTCAAAAAAAGACGAAAAATTTACTATTCCCCCCCCCCTATCTCCGAAGATTGCAGACCGATCCACGTACAATGTACTAGGCGCTTGTAGATATCGATCTATATTTTACAGGAAAAATATAGAAAAGTCTGTAATAATAATAGTTTTTGAAAAATGGTCAAAAAGGGGGGGAATTTTTTTTCAAAAGGGGGGGTACCTACCTATGTGGGGTATCAAATGAAAGGTATTGTTTTGACCATTTCAAAACACTTTTTGAAATTTCTGTGAGTTTCATACTTTTTGAAATATTTCAAAAAAAGACGAAAAATTGACCATTCCCCCCCCCCCTAGCTCCGAAGATTGCAGACCGATCCATGTACAATTTACTAGGCGTTTGTAGATATCAATCTATATTTTACAGGAAAAATATAGAGAAGTCTGTAATAATAATAGTTTTTGAAAAATGGTCAAAAAGGGGGGGAATTTTTTTCAAAAGTAGGGGTACCTACCCATGTGGGGTATCAAATGAAAGGTATCGTTTTGACCATTTCAAAACACTTTTTGAAATTTCTGTAAGTTTCATACTTTTTAAAATATGCCCAGCCCACTATTTTATGCTTACATCTATAACCTTTCCCCTAGCATAATTAAATTAGCAACGAAATCTCTTGCTCCCGTGATTGCTTTAATGTGTAATTCCTGCTTTAAGCAAGGGATATATCCCGAGGCACTAAAGAAGGTTAAAATCTGCCCTCTTTACAAGGGTAAAGGTAAAAAGTCGGACGCCAAGTCATACCGCCCAATATCTATGGTTCCAGCACTAGGTAAAATCCTAGACACAGTCACTTACCACCCTTTTTTTATTTTTTTGTATCACGTACCTCCATGTTAAATTGTTATTGTTTTCTGTCTGTTTATTTTATTTTATACTTTTGTGTACCTGTGTCTAAATAAATGTATTTCTATTTCTATTTCTATTAGAAGTCGGATTGAACCATAGACTACTAGAGTTTGTGGGCGACCGTGGGATTCTCTCAGACAGGCAGTACGCGTACCGACCGGGCCGAGCCACCACGGACCTGGTACGGGAAGTTGTGTGGCGCGTGCTGAGCGCGCGCGAGGCTGGCCTGCGCGTGGCTGTGCTGTGCTGCGACCTCTCGCGCGCGTTCGACACCGCTGACCACGCCCTTGTCACCAATAAACTACAGTTCTATGGCATCCGAGGCCCAGCGGTGTCTATATTGGCATCGTTTTTAGCCAAACGCACCCAGGCCGTGGTCGGCGATGGAGGTCGAGCGATGTCTTCTGAGTTGAAGAACACCATGGGAGTACCGCAGGGGTCGTGCTTATCGAACACCCTGTTTAGCTTGCTGCTTAACGATCTACCCGCTGCAGTCCGGGGTGCGGAAATCTACATGTATGCAGACGACGTAGCGGCTGTGGTCACCGCGCCCTCGGACAGTCAGCTGGAGAGCGGGCTAAACTCGGTGGTCGAGCAGTTAGAGGTGTGGTTCAAGCTTAATGGACTTGCTCTGAACAGAGACAAAACCTGCTTCATCAATTTCAAGCTGAACGGTGGTAGACCAGCCGCCCTCAAGGTCTACGCAGGAACAACGGGGCTGGAGCAAGTGCAAACAACAAAGCTGCTTGGTTTACAGCTCGATAGTTCCCTCATATGGGACGCCCACATAGACGGAATCTGCTCGAAACTTGGGCGGGCTTCTTTTGCATTGCGCAGGCTGGCGAGCACTGCCACCCGCGACGTTGTGCGATCCTGCTACTTCGCGACAGTCCACAGTACGCTTACGTATGGCGTGGAACTGTAGGCGCCAGCCAGCGATGCCGAGCGGGCCTTTGTGATGCAGAAGAAGGCTATCCGAGCTATAGTGGGTATCCCGAATAATGAGTCATGCAGAGAACATTTCAAGGAACTAGGCATCATGACTCTACACTGTGAACAAATATACCAAGTGGTCTTGTTCACGCACCTTAATTTTCACCTGTTCCAGCGCCGAGGGGTTAACGCAGAACGAGCCCTCCGCAGCAATAAAAACCAGCACAGGCTGGTGTCGCCAAAACACAGGATGCACAAGTCGAAGAGATCGGTATTTATCTCGGGCCCGGCAGTCTACAATAGACTACCAGATAGTATCCGCAATGCAGCCTCCCCCGCAGCGTTCAAGCATCGGTTGAAGACATGGTTGTTGGAGAGGGTTTTCTACAGCATGGGTGAGTTTCTCGAATTGCCCGAACTGTAGAAGAGCCCTCCCCACCAACCAACAATGTAGCTACACAATTGAATATAAATATTTATATTTTTACTATAATTTTTTCACAAGATGAATTATTGATATTATTTATTCATTTTTTATTAAAGGATATACTCTTACATCTTTATTCAGAAAGAAAATAACAATCAAATAACAAATTTAAATTAAAACTAGTATTTACAATAGAAACAATTAAGCTATCTGCAAACTGTTGCAAACAATGTACAGGTAGCTCAACTGATCCATATCAATACCAGTTGGAAGCGTGCCTAAGACACTGGCTGCATTTCCCCGCTGTATAGCAATGCTGATGCGCTGTGCCAGATACTCACCAGCTCTCGGGTCACGCGTCGCTTCGACCAGACGCTCAGATAATTTTTTGAAAACCCGGAGAGCCTCGGTACCCCACGAACCTAGGGTCTCGACTCCAAGGGGAGCAAATGTGTAGGCTCTGTCGAGACCTGCATATTTGCGCCTCTTGAGATCTTCGGCTAAATCTGCCGCCGCACCAGCCCTCACGGAAGTCCTAGGAAGATGGGAAGGCGCGAGTGTGTCGACACATGTAGCGTCCCACACAATAGGCCTCCCCAACTCCCATGGGACTAGAGTCATGCCGTCAGGCCTCTTACCATCGTCACGCAACAGACCATTCGACCATTCCATTTATATTGTATTTTATTCTCAAGAGATAGTGATCTGACCACGTGACATCATATAGAATGTCTGCTGCCACGATTGTTTCCCAAGCAGCTTTAGTTGCCATACAATGATCCAACCACCTCTGGCTGCCATGAGCCTAGCTCATAAAAGTGAAAGAATTACAGTCCCTCCAAAGGAGATTTATGTCGGCGCATTCCCATTCAAGGTCTTCGCCGAACCTAATCAGTTCACGTCCGAAAGCCGCTGAGGGATGCGCATTTAAATCTCCCATAACGTAGGCAATTTGCACCTCGCTCTCTTCAATGATGCCACTGGTCAGTGCCAAACAGTCTGTAAACTATATATAACTTGGTTTTGTTAACTCTGGTTTTTACATTTTTCTTCGGACATAGTTTACTCGACAAGATGGCTAATACAATGATCACATCCATAGACAATATAAAATAGATTTAGTGTTGTGCCACACTTATGTTAGGGATGCACCCACTAACACCTTCTCCTATTATTAAAATTGTTTACAATTTAAATAATACATGCTATTATTCACTAACTCAAAATTAAAGTTAAACAGTGTTTTAACAATACATAGGTGCTTCTCAACTTATTTATTTAACAATATTTTGGCAATAAAAATTAAATTTACTAGATAACAATGGTTTTGTAAATATGTCTGCAGTTTGTTTATCAGTTGGACAATATATGTATAATATTTATTTTACCCTCTTTATAATTTTCATGGATGAAATAGTACCTCACATCAATGTGTTTGGATCTCTTATTAAATGAGCCTGTTTTAATCAGTTGAATAGAGCTTTGGTTATCAACATTCAATGTCATTTCAACTTCAGAACCAATCAACTCCTTTAAAAATGATTTCAAATATAAGCATTCCTTGCAGCAATCAGCCGCTGCTATATATTCTGCCTCAGTCGATGATAAAGCTACTATTGGCTGTCGTTTCGAGCACCAAGACACCGGTCCTTCTGCTAACATTATAACATATCCGGTTATAATGCGTCTTGTCACAATACAATTTGCATAGTCTGCATCACTGTTTGCATTTAGTTTAGAAATATCTCCTCTTTTCTTGTACATTATTCCTTTCTGTCTTGTTCCATTTAAATATTTTAGTATTTTCTTTGCAGCTATCACATCATCTTTGGTAGGGTTTTCTATTTTTCTGCTTGCTTCGTTCACAGCTTGACTTATATCTGGCCTTGTTCTGGTAGATAGGTATAGAATAGAAGTCCTCCTATCAGTTCTCTAGATGGGAAGTTTTTTGTTTCTGGATTTTTTGTTTCTGTTTTCTTTTCTTTATTACAGGGTGTATTAGCAGACTTAGAATTTTCCATACTGAATTTCTTCAAAAGGTTTTCAATATATCTTCTGCTTCAGTGCAACACCTTTGTCAGATTTTTCCACCTCCAATCCGATAAAAGTAGCTGGATGTTTGTATAATTTTATTTCAAATTCCATTTCTAGGTAATTTAAAATCTTTATTAAGGATTCCCTTTCCTTTGCCACAGCAAGTCCATCATCTACATAGATTGCTATTATTACAGTACGGTCCTCATTTGTGAATACACACTGATCGGTTTTGGTGGCTTTCAATCCAAGTTTTAACATTGTTTTTGTAAATCTTTTGTTCCATGTAATAGGAGCTTGTTTTAGTCCATATAAGGATTTCTTTAATCGACAAACTTTTTCAGGTTGTTTTTGATATCCATCTGGTATATTCATATACACATTTTCTTCCAGTTCTCTATATAAGAATGCGGTCTTCACATCGAAAGTCATTATATTATAGTCTTTAGAAGCAGCAAGTGCAAATATAGATTTTAAACTTGACTGACTTACAACTGGACTGTAAATTTCATTGTAGTCAATACCATTTTGTTCAAACCCTCGTACAACAAGTCTAGCTGTGTAAGTGCCATTATCTTTCACACGGAATACTCATTTGTTACTAAGTATTTTGTTGTCTTTTGCCTCTTTCTTGTCTACTATTTCCCAGGTATTATTGATTTTTAAAGATTCCTTCTCCGAATTAATAGCTTTCTCCCAGTTTTCTCCTTCTTTGGATGTAACAGCCTCTCTGTAAGTGAGTAAACTGTAATCTTTTAGGTAAGTAGGTATCTGTTTCTGTCTTTCACTTATTCTTGGGTTACCTTCTTCTTCATTATGTCTGTATCTTTCTGTGTCTTTTGTTTCAGATTCTGATATTGCATCTTCAAATGTGTCATTTCTATTTTCTTCTATTCCTGTAGTTTCTGTTATCTCTTCCTGGTTTTTAATTGTATTTTCTTGTTTGTCTGTAGTCTCATCTTGATTTTCTGTATTATCTTTCTCGTTTTCTATTGTCGCATCTTGGTTTTCTGCAGTACTTATTTTTATTTTCTTACAATTTGCTTTCTGTTCTTCAGTTTCACCTTTTATGATTACAATGTCCCTTGATATCTCTATTTTTCTCTACTTGGCATTCCATAATCTGTACCCATGATTAGTGTATCCAATCATTAATAATTTCTTGCTTCCAGGATCTAGTTTCTTTACATATGGCTGTAGCTGTTTTGCATAGACAGTAGAACCAAACTTTTGCATATGGCTTTTTTCCAGCCCACATTTCATATGGTGTTTTATATTCCAGAGCATCACTTGGCAGTCTGTTTAAAATATAAGTAGCACAGTATATTGCTTCTCCCCACATTTCCTTGTCTAATTTAACATCAAGAAGTAATGCTCTTGTCTTTTCTAGCAATGTCCGGTTTAGCCGTTCAGCTTTGCCATTTAATTGCGGTGAGTAGGTACTTCTGTCTACGTTACATCTTTAATATAAACGAAAGATCTGGTGCTGTTCACCAAACGCAAGATCTGATGCTGTTCACCATACGCACGACTTCTGTCTACGTTACATCTTTAATATAAACGCAAGATCTGGTGCTGTTCACCAAACGCACGACTTCTGTCTACGTTACATCTTTAATATAAATAAACGCAAGATCTGGTGCTGTTCACCAAATGCACGACTTCTGTCTACGTTACATCTTTAATATAAATAAACGCAAGATCTGGTGCTGTTCACCATACGCACGACTTCTGTCTACGTTACATCTTTAATATAATCGCAAGATCTGGTGCTGTTCACCATACGCACGACTTCTGTCTTCGTTACATCTTTAATATAAACGCAAGATCTGGTGCTGTTCACCATACGCACGACTTCTGTCTTCGTTACATCTTTAATATAAACGCAAGATCTGGTGCTGTTCACCATACGCACGACTTCTGTCTTCGTTACATCTTTAATATAAACGCAAGATCTGGTGCTGTTCACCATACGCACGACTTCTGTCTTCGTTACATCTTTAATATAAACGCAAGATCTGGTGCTGTTCACCATACGCACGACTTCTGTCTTCGTTACATCTTTAAACTCTGTGCAAATGCAAATGAAGATTGATCAAACCTGCAATATAAGTTTTATAGCAGACCGACTGGATACAGAATCATAGTCCCCTCGAGATGGTCTGGGAGCACAGCGTGTGCGGCGCGCCGCTACCGTCGGTTGCCATTTTCTCTAGACAAGGTGTCACGTACTTCATCATCGAGCCAGTTGTCCAGCACGCATTCCTGACAGTCCCGGGTGTCGGCCAATCCAAGGCACCGGGTACAGCGGTGACAATTGGCCAGCCAGCAGAAAAGAAAATAAGTCCACACCAGTTCAGTTATTTACGCTTTCACCACGGATATTACATAAATAATCAGAGGACTGAAATGGCGTTGGCATTTGAAGTAAACGGAGAGGTAAAGACAAATAGAGCAAAACGAGAACCAGTTGGTACCTGCCCTAGAGAAGGCAACACGAACAGATTGGCTCAAAAGTCAGTTAGCAATAACAACAAAGATTTGCTTTTCGTAATCATTTAATAGACATCGATAAAACATGTGTTGGGTTCGTCTTTCTTTATATATAAAGGACAAATTTCCCAATACGAGCTGTTATAATAATAATATAATATAAAATGTTATATAATGATTGGGCTGGTACCCCTAACATTGTATATATATATGATAGGGCTGGTACCCCTAACATTGTATATATATATGATTGGGCTGGTACCCCTAACATTGGTCTAAATGTCAACACAAAACTAGGGACGGCGTAGCACTGCGCCACACGGAGCAGTAACAGTACTGGTAGCACTGCGCCACGCGGAGCAGTAACAGTACTGGTAGCACTGCGCCACGCGGAGCAGTAACAGTACTGGTAGCACTGCGCCACGCGGAGCAGTAACAGTACTGGTAGCACTGCGCCACGCGGAGCAGTAACAGTACTGGTAGATAAACCCAGCGCGATGAGACCAAGTTATGAAACTCCTGTTATGAAATTTGATGGCACATGAACGGTTTGGTAAGGTGGAGTGGGTCGGTAGTAGGGTCAGGGTCGTCGCTAGTAGACCTCGACGCTCTCCTGGTGGTGCACGGTGTCCTGCCGGAACATCTCCACATCGGCCTGGCTGTCCGCGTGGATCAATTTGCCACGCCCCTCCTGCACACACACACAAACCAGTCAGGTCAGCAAGGGCCACGCGTGGGAAAGAGGGAGACAGGTGTGTGTGGTACCTTGGGATGCATGAGGATGAAGGGCAGCTCGGCGACCAGCTCGCCGCTGAGCGCGCCGAGGTACAGCTTCACCTTGACGCTGTAGCTCACCACGATGCCAAACGCGTCCCGCTGCTCTGCATCCAGCAGCCTGCACAGAGAGACCCGTGAGTGGTGACGTCACGCAACTCGCAACACGCAACTCTCCTATAGGCGCCCAGGCGGGGGAGGTGCACTCACAGCGTGGTGGAGGCGAGCGTGGTATCGGTGCGCTTCAGCTGGCCGTCGAGCGCGATACCGCGCTTGTCGCGGTTGGAGGCCAGCGCTGGCGTCAGGTGCAGTACCTTCTGCAGGTTGGAGCCGGGCTGCAGCGGGCAGCCGTCCCTGTAACACGAACACGGTCTGGCTTGGAGCTGGCCGCGCTAGCGCCGTCGCGCGCGACCAGAGGAGGCTACTCACTGCGTCTCGGCGCTGGCCACGATGTTCCGGTACTGGCCCGACTGGAACAGCACCACGTCCACGCCCTGCTGGATGGACGCCTTGATCTTCTTGACCACCTTGCTGCTGTGGT
Organism: Eupithecia vulgata; assembly: GCA_946478455.1. Lineage (NCBI taxonomy): Eukaryota > Metazoa > Arthropoda > Insecta > Lepidoptera > Geometridae > Eupithecia > Eupithecia vulgata. The sequence continues at coordinate 206,578 of OX297862.1, read as the reverse complement.
TGCGGATGCACATGTTGATGGCCACCGTCTCGCCGTGCATGTACAACTGCGACACGCAACGACCAACAATTGTTATTGGCACCGACCTACATCTAACTAACCGCAACAGCTCTGTTTGCCAATTATTTGGACAATCAATTTTCTGAAATATTTTAAAAAGTATGAAACTTACAGAAGTTTCAAAAAGTGTTTTAAAAAGGCCGAAATGATACCTTTCATTTGATACCCCACATGGGTAGGTACCACCTTTTGAAAAAAAATCCCCTTTTTTGGCCATTTTTCAAAAACTATTATTATTACAGACTTCTCTATATTTTTCCTGTAAAATATAGATTGATATCTACAAACGTCTAATATATTGTACATGGATCGGTCATCAATCTTCGGAGCTATGGGGGGGGGGGAATGGTCAATTTTTCGTCTTTTTTTGAAATATTTCAAAAAGTATGAAACTTACAGAAATTTCAAAAAATGTTTTGAAATGGTCAAAACAATACCTTTCATTTGATACCCCACATAGGCAGGTACCCCTCCTTTTGAAAAAAAATTCCCCCCCTTTTTGACCATTTTTCAAAAACCATTATTATTACAGACTTCTCTATATTTTTCCTGTAAAATATAGATTGATATCTACAAACGCCTAATACATTGTACGTGGATCGGTCTGCAATCTTCGGAGATAGGGGGGGGGAAAGGTAAATTTTTTGACTATTTTTGAAATATTTCAAAAAGTATAAAACTTACAGAAATTTCAAAAAATGTTTTGAAATGGTCAAAACAATACCTTTCATTTGATAGCCCACATAGGCAGGTACCCCTCCTTTTGAAAAAAAATTCCCCCCCTTTTTGACCATTTTTCAAAAACTATTATTATTACAGACTTCTCTATATATAGATTGATATCTACAAACGCCTAATACATTGTACGTGGATCGGTCTGCAATCTTCGGAGATAGGGGGGGGAAAGGTAAATTTTTTGACTATTTTTGAAATATTTCAAAAAGTATAAAACTTACAGAAATTTCAAAAAGTGTTTTGAAATGGTCAAAACGATACCTTTTGTTTGATACCCCACATAGGTAGGTACCCCTCCTTTTGAAAAAAAATCCCCCCCCTTTCTGACCTATTTAAAAAACTATTATTATTACAGACTTTTCTATATTTTTTCTGTAAAATATAGATTGATATCTACAAACGCCTAATACATTGTACATGGATCGGTCTGCAATCTTCGGAGCTAGGGGGGGGTTTTTTGAAATATTTCAAAAAGTATGAAACTTACAGAAATTTCAAAAAGTGTTTTGAAATGTACAAAACGATACCTTTCATTTGATACCCCATTTGCCTTCCTAGGTATCTTTTGAAATTTCAACATCTTAATTTGTACTGAAAATATTCATTTTCTTTTTTCATTTATTTATATATTTTTTTCTTAAAATCAGTAATGGCGCACGAAATGTATCATTATTTCAAATTTCAAGTTAATAGCTGCAGTAGTTACTGAGATATTCAAGAAAGAGCGGGGACGGACAGAGCGAGACCATAAGGGTTTCAAAACCGATCTTTGAAACCCTAAAAACAGCAAAAACTCGTTTGTTGTATGGGAGCCCCTTAAATATTTATTTAATTCTTGTTATAGCGGCAACAGAAATATGTACATCCACTGTGAAATATGTACATCCACTGTGAAATATGTACATCCACTGTGAAATATGTACATCCACTGTGAAATATGTACATCCACTGTGACAATCACGGTTCATGAGGTACAGCCTGGTGACTGACGGACATACAGACAGATAGACGGACGGATAGCGGCGTCTTAGTAATAGGGTCCAATTTTACCCTTTGGGTACGAAACCCTAAAAGAAGAAGCATAAGAGGAATGAGGGCAAACTACCGACACAGTGGTGGAATTCACAACACCAAACTACCGACACAGTGGTGGAATTCACAACACCAAACTACCGACACAGTGGTGGAATCCACAACACCAAAAATCCTCGAGTTAAATTGAAAGTAGTGAGCCCTGGAAGAAGGCACAGGTACCTGCTTATCCAGCGTGAGCTCCAGCTCCAGCTGGCCAGGCGACAGCACGAAGTCTTTGCGCACCACGGTGCAGGGCTGCGGGCCGGCCTTCTGCGGGGCGAACTGCACCTTACGGATGCCGAGCGCCACCGTGCTGCGTCGGTGCGAGCGGTCGATCTCACTGTCGCCCACGAACAGCTTCACGTAGTAGTGCACGCCGCACGGCTCGCCCTCGTCCTCCAGCCCGGGTTGCAGCGTGACGGAGCCAGGCGCGCCCGCCGGCACCGCCAGCCGGAACGGGAACGCGCCGCCACCCAGCTTCTTCACTAGCCGCTCCTGAACACAAGGAACTGTACAGTGCGCCGCTCGGATAGCGGGACCCAGCCCGCTACATATACACATACGCACCTGCGTGCGTGACAGCTCGTACGACCGCTTCTCGGGCGGTGGGTAAATCTGCTCGGAGGCGAGGAACAGCTCCTTGTAGAAGTTAAGCCCCATGACCTCGTCCTCTTCGCGACCGTACCGGAACGTGCACACCACCTGCCCGAACACCTTGCGCCCGCGCACGTACTCCTCGTCCAGCAGCACCACGCCATCTGCGCACAACGTCACATGCGCTACAGGCATGACCCACCCGTTACAGGTACCTGTCTGCCGGCCTCCCTGCAGGCACGGCACACTTGTTACAAGCGCCTGTCTGCCGGCCTCCCTGCAGGCACGGCACACTTGTTACAAGCGCCTGTCTGTCGGCCTCCCTGCAGGCACGGCACACTTGTTACAAGCGCCTGTCTGCCGGCCTCGCTGCAGGCATGGCACACTTGCTACAAGCGCCTGTCTGCCGGCCTCGCTGCAGGCACGGCACACTTGCTACAAGCGCCTGTCTGCCGGCCTCCCTGCAGGCACGGCACACTTGTTACAAGCGCCTGTCTGCCGGCCTCGCTGCAGGCATGGCACACTTGCTACAAGCGCCTGTCTGCCGGCCTCGCTGCAGGCACGGCACACTTGCTACAAGCGCCTGTCTGCCGGCCTCCCTGCAGGCACGGCACACTTGTTACAAGCGCCTGTCTGCCGGCCTCCCTGCAGGCACGGCGCACTTGCTACAAGCGCCTGTCTGCCCGCCTAGCTGCAGGCCGAATACAAACCAATAGGCTCCACGAAAGAAATGTGATCGACGAAGTCCCGCTTGGCCATGTACAGCGTCACCTTGCCATTGGGCGCGCATTTCTTAAACACTTTGAAATTGTACACCATCGTTACGAGCTTAGTCTCTGGTTAGAAGTAACTGAGGTCGGTTTGTCTGTCTGTCTTTCTCACTGTAATGTGTTGGTCCCGATGCAACTGAGGACTGGCGTTGGCGCAAGCTCCGACACCGGTCGAGCTAGGACTGTGTCGAGCGGAATACGCAGAGGAACTTTTATATGGGATTTAGGTTTTGTAAGGTTTCGTTGATCTCGTTAGACGTATTAGAGCCCACGACATCATAAACGGTAGAAAGTAAGCTGTCTTAGCCATGGAGTACATAGTAGTAGGTATGTTAATAAACTGAAAAGACACAGAATCAGGGGTTGCTCTTAATTGGATCACATAATATTATTTCGGTAGGTAATCAACTGAACTATGTTGAAATCTACATATATGTCTGAGTACGACTGTCTAACTACCTACGGAGAAAGAGTAGGTACTACCTTTTTGCAATGTTTAGGAGGTTCCTTAACGTTAATACATGGCAGTCCGTATCATTAATACATGGCAGTCCGTATCATTAATACATGGCAGTCCGTATCATTAATACATGGCAGTCCGTATCATTAATACATGGCAGTCCGTATCATTAATACATGGCAGTCCGTATCATTAATACATGGCAGTCCGTATCATTAATACATGGCAGTCCGTATCATTAATACATGGCAGTCCGTATCATTAATACATGGCAGTCCGTATCATTAATACATGGCAGTCCGTATCATTGCAAATCCTTGCAAATATCTTATTGAGATGAAAGTTAACAACCAAACTTCAGTAGCCACTGTTTCCCGCGTTCAAATATCAACGCAGATCAATCAATGAGGTTCAAATATCAACGCAGATCAATCAATGCGGTTCAAATATCAACGCAGATCAATCAATTAGGTTCAAATATCAACGCAGATCAATCAATGAGGTTCAAATATCAACGCAGATCAATCAATGAGGTTCAAATATCAACGCAGGTCAATGAGGTTCAAATATCAACGCAGATCAATGAGGTTCAAATTCAAAAACATTATTTAATTAGGCTTGCAAAATAAGCACTTAGACAAGTCAATTTTTTTACTTTATACTGCTATATAACATGTTATGTGTGATAGGAAATGTTTATATAAGAAATGAGATGTTATCTCTATTTCTTTTATTCGGTTAATTTCTTTTTAAACTAGTGGAAGAAGCGGAAAATAAACCACGTAAGTTTATTTAATATCACTTAAAAACTCATCATCATCAGCCTATACCAGTCCACTGCTGGACATAGGCCTCCCCTAATGAGCGCCATAGCGCCCTGTCTTCAGCTTGCTGCATCCAGCATCTGCCAGCAGTCCTTCGCAAATCGTCATCCCACCTGGTCGGAGGGCGTCCTACACTACGTTTTCCGAGTAGCGGTCTCCACTCAAGAACACGTTTACCCCAGCGGTTGTCGGTTCTTCTTGAAATATGGCCAGCCCACTGCCACTTCAGCTTGCTAATCCTATGAGCTATGTCGATAACCTTGGTTCTCTGTCGGATGTATTCGTTGCGAATCCTATCCTTCAGAGAAACTCCGAGCATAGCTCTCTCCATAGTTTTAGATACGCTGCATCGCGGTGTTGGAATAATATCCCCCCTCCAATAAGGAACCTGCACAGTTTTTATGGGTTTAAAATTAAACTACGTAAATTTATTGTTGATGGTCAAAAGAAACAGGAGAGTCATAAAAGCGATTCAAGTATTTTATAATAAGTACTACCTATGTATAATAGTTATTCTGTGTAATACAATACATTTTAGCTTATAATATAATTAATGGTGTTGTGAAGAGTTTATCTACTGTGTGTAACTGTAACAACAATAAGCGCAAGTAACTTGTAACAGAAAACTTCAGTCAGTTGTAGATCTCACATCAATTTTTTTTTTTTTTTTTCATTCTTGTTTTTTCATTTTTTTATTTTTGTGTATATCAACTCCTTCGTGTATATTTCTTCTCAATACTGTATTGTAGTTGTTTCATTTTCCGTGACGTCACCAAACGGTCTTGTCGGAAGATCAGCGTTGGTTGCAAACGCGACTAACATTATGCTGAGACAAGGGCCTTTTTGTGACTCGAGCAAGTTGTTATTTCTGTGTGTTTTTTATTTATGTTTGTTCCTACTTGTACGAGTGACAAATAAAGTTTTTCTATTTCTATTTCTATTTCATAGCTCGCTGGGCGACTTTAAACTGGTAGACCAGCCCTACCGTGAGTGACCACGTCTCAGCTCCGTTGGTCATGACGGGTAAGACGCACTGATTGAAAACTTTCGTTTTCAAGCATTGCGGTATGGATGACGAGAAGACTCGGCGTAGTTTTCCAAACGCTACCCAACCTAGCTGGATCCTCCTCTTGGCCTCCTTCTCGAAATTGTTTTTACCCAACTGCAGAATCTGCCCAAGGTAAGTGTATTCGGAAACAATTTCGAGAAGATGACCATGTACGACGATCGGTCCCGGATCAATGTGGCCATTGATCATGACCTTGGTTTTATCCAAGTTCATGCCAAGACCGATGCGTCGTAGGCTGAAGCTAGGCCGTCCAGCATCCGGTTAAGCTCCTCCAGCGACTCCGCCATCAAGACTATGTCATCAGCGAATCGCAGGTGTGAGATGTAATCGCCGTTTATGTTGATGCCCTTACCTTTCCAGTCCAGCATCTTAAACACATCTTCCAACGCGCTTGTGAACAGTTTCGGGGATATAACATCCCCCTGTCTCACACCTCTGCGCAGTTGGATGGGTTTGGACTGCTGGCCCTGTACTTAAAAACTAATACATGTTTTTTTTATTATTTTAATGTCCACCAGCGAGCTATGCTCGGAATTACTCTGCAGGATAGGATTCGCAACGAATACATACAGAGAACTAAGATTATCGACATATCTCAAAGGATAGGAAGCTGAAGTGGCAGTGTGCTGGCCATATTTCGAGAAGAACCGACAACCGCTGGGTTAAACGTTTTCGAGCATGGAGACCGCGACTCCATACATCCCGGGGTGTTTTGTCACTGTCGCGAAAGTAGAGAAAATGGCCCGAGCCTAGGTGTTACGCTGTCCTCCCGAGGACAGCATGTGAAGTCCACAGAGAGGTCTGTGGACTTCACATAACCCGCGCTAGAAGGTGGTTAAGCACCAGAGTGCGTACTTTGAACGTTGCCAGGGTCAGTTGTTTGTGGCAGCCTGATGTAGCCCGGTGATTCCTAGCACCCCCTTCCCCGCCGTTACCATGGCCGCTGCCATGGACAGGAATAGCGTGGCGACCGGGAACTGGGGTCATTTCCTGTGTCGTAACATCATTTAGAGGGTAATGCCTACGATCCCCACGCTTGGCATGCTAGTTGGGGATGGCCGTTCGTTTGTTGTGCTGTTCTTCAGGGGGTGCTGCTGCCCACCCCCCGGTGTATATCAATTAGTCGCCTCTTACGACACCCACGGGAAAAGTTTGATTGTTGCTATTCTAGGCCGACACCACACGGTCAAGCTTATAGTTGTTAAAAATATTGATCTGTTTCTAAATCACATAATATTTAGGCGGGCAAATAATCATGTACTAGTTTTTAAATGATATTAAATAAACTTGCATGTGGTTTATTTTCCGTTTCTTCCACTAGTTTATTTTCCGTTTATTTTCCGTTTCTTCCACTAGTTTAATTTTTTTTTAACTATTGGAAGAAACGTCTACATCTCATTTCATTTCTCATTTCTACATCTCATTTCTTATTTGAACATGTTATAAAGCAGTTTATTTTAAAGTATATATTCGTGTAGAAGTATATATTAGACGCGATAACACCTTGGCTTCGGAGATACCATCACGCATTGCAAACGCCGCTGCCAACTTCGGGAGACTCACTGATCTTGTATGGAAGTCCCATGATCTCAAGCTGGAAATGAAGGTAAGTGTCTTTAAGGCGCTAATCATTCCCGTCCTATTATATGGCGCAGAGACATGGTGCCTCTATAAACCAGACATAAAAAAGCTTGACACATACCATGTCCAAGATCCATCTTAAAGATTAAGTGGCAGGACCGTATTCCTAACTCTGAGGTTTTACGTCGCTCCGGAATGTGCGGCATAGAAGAAGCACTTCTGATGCAACGGCATGTGCGACATAGAAGCACTTCTGATGCAACGGCATGTGCGACATAGAAGCACTTCTGATGCAACGGCATGTGTTCAACCGACACCTCACCGCTTGCGATATTGACCTGCTGTGTTGAGAAAAGCTTGCTTCCCGTAGGTCATCTTGGAGACGTACTATTTACACCAGCATTAAAGCATTCGAAGAAAAACGCCTCGAGACAATAGACGCGAAACGCCAGATACGAAAAGAGAGACCTAAGCCCTCCTATACGTACACTTATAACTCCGCGGGCCAACTCTACTGCCTTACATGTCGTAGAGTATTCAAGACCAAGTTCGGTCTAGCGAGCCATATTAGGGTGTCACCTACCTAGATAGCCCTAGGGGTGAGCAAAAAATAAAAGAATAGATATGAGAATAAAGAAACAAGAATTTACTAGACAAGAAAAGGGTTCGTAGGTCGGCCGGGTCAAACTTCACGATAGTTAGGTAGGTAGATATCGGTAACCGCACTCTTCTGCAGGGCAATCCCGTCCGGCCGCGGCGACAGTCCTCTTCAATCCCGGTCCGGGAGTCAGGAGCGTCAGGAACGGGGCGCCTCTACGGCGACACCACGTCCAGGAACGTATGGCGGGAAAGGCTAGCTCCGGCCACGATAAGTGTCCGCAGTGTAGACGGAGGGTGGTTCCAGTTACCAAGCCGTAAGGTGTACTCATGGTAGAAATAATAATTCTTAATGTCTAGGGTCGCCGTCATCGAAATCGATGAGGATGTGATGAGCAGGTGGGCAGAAACAGTGATGAGCAGGTGGACAGAAACAGTGATAAGCAGGTGGACAGAAACAGTGATGAGCAGGTGGGCAGAAACAGTGATGAGCAGGTGGGCAGAAACAGTGATGAGCAGGTGGGCAGAAACAGTGATGAGCAGGTGGGCAGAAAGAGTGATGAGCAGGTGGGCAGAAACAGTGTTTCTGCCAATAAACCCAACTATTATTATTATCATTAAATGTGCAATTATTTTGCACGAACATAAATAATAATATAAATGACCTATTTGACCTGAAATTGAAATAATCGTCGAAAGTACGACGCGCGCACACTGCCTTGCCTAATGAGTAGTTGAATAGTGTTATTGACAAAGAACCTAGTTATTATTAAGTATTACCATTTATTGTGCAAACATATTGCACACACTTTCGTTATATAATAAACATATTGCACACACTTTCGTTATATAATAAACATATTGCACACACTTTCGTTATATAATAAACATATTGCACACACTTTCGTTATATAATAAAGCTTTATTCCCTGTAAACGACAATGTGTGTACCTATGTCCAAAAAGTATTAGCAATATGTCTGAATAAAGCAGTTGCATCGGATCAAAGATCCATCGGGAACTTTTATGTGATCAGATGCAAATACAATCTGAACATATGATCAGACGGAAACAACCCCAACGAGCGGACTGTTTAGTAATATCGTTTAGTTTTATACTAATGCTTATATTTTGAATAATAGGTACCTAGATAGCAAGCAAAACTTACTGCCTATATATATTATCTTTTTCACAAAATGGTGTCTTTTTTATTTTTTTTTATCTACAATCGGCTGTTTAGCCATAATTAGATATGGTCTTGGGTGGAAAATTTAGTTGCCATTCCAGTGAATAGCACCATCTTTGGTTTGAACACTTAGTCTTCAGTTCCTTTGGTCAAGTTCGAGTATGTGCCTTCTTTTAAGGCGTTTTATGTGGTCTTTGTCCTGAAGAAGGGTTTTAGCTCACTAGCTAAAACCCTTCTGAGAGACTGAATAATCACATCAACTCACTAGTTGATGTGATTATTCAGTCTCTCTTTGTACTATTTGCTGTGATTGATTACTTCTTCTCTTATGGTTGGCATTTTCAAGAATTCGTGTATTTCAGAGTTTCTCACAAACCAATGTGCGCTGGATACCGTTCTTAAGGCGAGGATTCCCGAGCGGCCGATGCTATAGCTCGGCGAGTACTACTGAGCAAGACGATGCGCAGGCAGCCGAGCACGATTTTGTAGGTATTTAGGTGTTTTGAAAAATATTTGTATAGCATATTAAAATATTTTCTAGTGATGCACTGCGTAATAACGTTTGCAATGTTTTGGGATACATTTTGTGTCATTTTATTCATTTTTCTATTCACACTGATCATTCAAAGTTTGATTTAGAGGTAACTTTGTAATTTTTTTCTATCTCGTGAAATATCACCAATCGTGTTTTGGTCTAGTGATGCACTAGAAAATATCCTCAACTATAATATGTATGAATTTCAAAACTATAAGCCTTATAGTTATTGAGGTACGGACAGTTAAAAATTCCGAAATCGGGGAATCCTCGCCTTAATGCTATGTTTTGGAATCGCTGTAGTATCTCTAGGTTGGAGTTGCTGGCCGATCCCCAGAGTTCTATTCGGTAGGTCCTGATAGGTTTTATTATAGCCTTGTAGACGAGTAGCTTATTGTTGAGAGAGAGTCGTGATTTTCGGCCCAATAGCCATGAGAAGTTCTTGAATTGTGTACGGTTTGCATAATATACAGAGTGACAGGTTCCCGCGGGTCAGCAGTTTACGTTATGACGTGTTTCTCAGGCTTATTAGTTATTACATTCAGTCGCAAACAACTGTCCTTTGAACACCACGTCACAGCGAACACTCGCGACCATAACAAAACCTTTAACATAACGTACGATTAAACCGAGTAAGTTTAGAAAAAAAACATTTTGTATGTTTGCTTCTGTTCTTTTGGCTTTGATGTGGTTTGCCCATGTCAGTCGTCTGTCTAGATGCAGGCCTAGGTATTTTACCGTGTTGCTGGGTGGTAGGATTGCTCTTTCCATGCTAACAGGTGCACAATTTCCTTTTCTAAGGGAGAAGGTGACAAGTGTTGACTTTGTCACGCTGGATTTGATTCTCCATTTTTGAAGCCAAGTGCTGATATTATCTAGCTGCGCCTGTAGTTTAGTTGATGCCTTCTCGGCGTCGGTGTCGCTTGCAAGACCTGCAGTATCGTCTGCATAGGTCGCTGTCACTACATCTGGTGTCTCAGGCAGATCAGCCGTATATATATGGAATAAAGAACAAGTAGGAAAAAAAAATTGTGTCATAGAGATCCCTTAAATCTTTGTCTACTACGCGCCGCGCCGCGCCGCGCCGCACCGCGCCGCACCGCGCCGCACCGCGCCGCACCGCGCCGCACCGCGCCGCACCGCGCCGCGCCGCCCCGCGCCGCCCCGCGCCGCACCGCGCTCCGATTTGGTCCGAAAAGATCCGCAAACTGTTATGATCCGCAAAAGATCTGTAGAGGTACATTATAGTTTAATAAAAGTAAAACACCAAGTAATAATAATAATATAATAATAATATATTCTTTATTGCAGACACAAGATCCATATTTACTAAACACAGTGGATTATTATTACAAAAACAAAGAAATTAAAATATAAAAATATCTAAAAAATTAAGGTACTAGGTTAAAAGTACACAGTGCGTCAGGTGGCAATATACACCCACCGTCTATAGGTGTCTGATAACATCAGACTGTCAGACAGGCTTACAATAATTTCGTTTTTACACATGTCAACTCTGGACATGAATGAGGCAATTCTCTTTCTTTGGATGGCATTGAAAGAGTCTACACGGGCTTCTGTAAACATTTCACATGAGATGCCTAAAGATGGTATTATATGCCACTCTTATACCATTATGCGATCTTATGGTATAATTAGTCCAAAGTTGACACGTGTAAAACGACTGACAAAAAGACTTAAATAAAGTTATTTTCACATCAGGCGAGCCTTTAAAGAACTTTCTAGCGATCATGTTCCCAACAACGCACAGTGACCTTCGCTGTCTCTCCATGTCATCATCGTCTTTTAAGGTGGACGTGACGATATGACCCAGATACTTAAAATTATCCACTATTTTAACAGGCCGTCCGCTAAGACAAACCTTTGGTACATTGTCGGGACCTTTTCCCGATTTAAAAATGACCAATTGCGAGTTAGACTCGCGCATCAAGGGTTCCGTACAAACTCCTACTCTTCAGCAAAGAAATCAACCCAGACGAATAAGGCACAACAATTTTCTGATTTGATAACGATTATGACGTAACTTATTTAGTCCCTCGAACTATTGGTCCCATCCCCCGTCTCGAGACTAAATAAGTTACGTCCAACCCTGGTGTAACAATGTACTATTTTCTATGAATAAACCACAAATTTACGGTTTTCAGATTTTTTCCTTTACTTGTGCTATAGCCTATAAGACTTTGCTTCTTGCCTAATTTCATGGTTCTAGGTGAACGGGAAGTACCCTTTACATTTTTGGTCCATGGCGAGATTCGAAAATTATTTTTTCTGTGATTAAACTACAAATTTACGGTTTTCGGATTTTTCCCTTTTCTTGTGCTATAAGACCTTGCTTCGTGCCAAATTTCATGTTTCTAGGTGAACGGGAAGTACCCTATACTTAAGTTTTTGGTCCATGGCGAGATTCAAAAATTATTTTTTCTATGAATAAACTACAAACTTACTGTTTTCGGATTATTCTCTTGATTTATGTTATAAGGCCTTGCTTCTCACCAAATTTCATGGTTCTAGGTCAACGGGAAGTACCCTATAGGTTTTGTGTGCATGTGATTCCCTTGGAAATTTAAAAAAAAATAGACATAAACAGCTGTAACTTTTTGTAGGAATCGCGGCTAGCTCTTCCCGGGATGCTAATATAAAAGTCGTGTTTAGGAACAATAGCTATATTGTATAAAACTACGACTAATTATGGTGTTAATGAGTGCGGTTGTAATGGCTGCTGCTGATGCACTGACCTGCGTAGGCGCTCGGTCCGCGCTCGCGGCACGAGTAACCTACTTAGGTCAAACTGCTGATGATGCTGATATCCCTACGTGATCGATGTATCGAACATACTCCCGAGGGCGAGGTACGAGATGAGAATGAGATGAGGCGCTACAATTGAGGGAGTTAGTATTACATAGGTGATCATTGTTTTGCTTAGGCTAGGTGAATGTTAGGACAATGCTTTAATGTTTCTTAATCTAAATTATTGCTGATGGCTTAGTTACAAAACTAATCCCTATTCTATAGTAAAAATTGATTGTCTGCTGGGTCGCTGCTTGCTGATGGGCAAAGTTATTGTGTGTATATCACGTAAACTGGACCACCGCACGGTCCCACTCGCACTATGCCCTAGCTCGGACACGGGTTGGTTACGCGCACTAACACTGGCTCTGCTGGAGGACGCCTCCCTCGGCGGAAGAGGCGCGGGGAGCGGCACGGATAGGTGAATGAGCCCGGCCTTGCTGACTTGGCGGACTTGAATTACATTTTTCCTACCGGGTCGTAGTATAACGACTGGTTGCTGCTAAATTATGTTAAGTTAGCTGGTACGCTGGACCAAATGATGCTCATAAAAAGATCCATGCAAATGCAACGTTAATAAATTTAGGATGCTGCTTATTTCTACCTAATTGTTTGCTAGAGTTTGATAATTGTGCCTTATTTTGCTTACTAATTTCCTCTTCCGCTTTTACTGCTTTCTTTTGTGCTTTAGATAAATGATATAGATTTGATTATACTACTTTACTAAGTGATTTGACTTGCTGCTACGTAGGTATTCTACGTCATTATATAATTCATTGCGCTGTAAATGTTTTAGTCACCTGTTATTTGCTGATCTAAGCTGTGTAATGTGAGATACTCCGGCCGGCTTTGTTTACCAACATTAAAGGTTAACAACTGCCGCAGTATCCATGCTGCTATACGAGCCCCTGTAGTAAACGAGCTGTGATAATTTAGTAAATCTTTGATTATGATGCTGCTGCTATCGGAGATTTCACAAGCTACGTTTCCGTGCTTCCGAACTTATTCGTTGCTTTGAAACTTCACGTAGTTGCTGCTTTGGCTTGAAGTTATTCAACGTTAAGAAGGTAGGAAGGAACTTGCCACCGCAACCGACGCTCTGTCAGCTGTGATGACGTCAGACCTCGGCTCGCTACGTCGTCGACTGGATTCTCTTTGCTGTTTATATTTTGCCAACACTCTGGTGGCATAGTGATTTCAATTTTCCTCACCCTGTTTGCTACTAAAGGCTTCCAGCTCTTCGGAGAACCTTGAGTCCAGCCAAACATCACCTTTGTCGATGCGTCACGGAACCTGTATCGTTCGATGACGTCACCTTTTTGCTGTGCTAGATCCAGCTGTACGTCTGGACCTTGGTTATACTTCGGCTCGTTAAGGCTGTGACTCGAGGAAGTTTTAGGTTTAGGTAGGAGACATGCTAGCTCCACCCTCTGATTGCTGCTGGTTGAAGTCGCTAACTTCAATTGATTAGGCTGCTGATAATCGCTTTTAAATGCTGATAATTGCTTAACTAAGGATTGTTGTTTAACTAACCTACGCTCTAAATTACTAACTTGTGCTATGCTTAATTCTACCTTAGATGCTACCAGTTTCTTCTTGGTTTTCGGTTTCACTGGTAAACTTCCTTTGTTACGCCCGCTGTCTAGGCGTGTTGTGGTAGGTTTTTGATAATCTGCCGGCATTTTCGTGTCATCCATCTTCCAATGCTGATGTGTATCATTCATGCTGCTTAGGATAACATTACATTGGAAGACAGTCTTTACTCTACCACATAGCAGCCATCCTAGTTGTGTATGCTGTGCTAGAGGTTCCGATTGAGCTTCTCCGCGGATTAACCCCTAGGATGATGTTGGAATAAACATCAGCTCCAAGAAGAAGGTCAACCGGTCGACCCACGTTGTAATCCGGGTCTGCTAGGCTGATGTGTGCTATATGCTGCCATGATGGTTTGGCGAAAGTCTTATTTGGCAGATTTTTTATTAAGTTGCTCATTATTAAAGCGTCCGTGGTAAACTTAAAATCAGTATAAGTCGATTGACAAGTAATTTTAAGCTTACCCTTGCAGTTATTTTCTCGCTCTCCTACCCCGAAAATAACTCCTTTGCTTTTCTCACGCTTTAACCCTAACTGCTGCGCTGCTCTCTCGCTGATAACCGAGACCTGCGAGCCCTGATCGATCAGTGCGCGCATCACGTGCTGACTGTTATCTGCTGCGGTAACTTTTACCAAAGCAGTTGCTAATAAAATCTCCGAAAGCTCATCTCGCTGAGATGTATAAACATTACTGATACTATGCTGCTCTTGCTGTTCCGAGTGCTCTACAAAATTAGCTGATTGTGATTGATTTGCGAAATAATCATGCAATATTGTGTGATGATTATCGTTACATTTGTGGCATCTTTTCGCTGAGTAGCATTTGGCCCCGCCGTGGTCATAAATGCAATTTGTACAAAAATTTAATTTATTTAACAATTTAATTTTTTCTTCGTTGGCTAATTCTAGAAATCGTTTGCAATTAATTAACCTGTGATCAGAATCGCATTGAGGACAGTTATTTGCTGACATATGCAACGATTTCGCAATTTCGTGCGCTTTGTCACTATCGGTATAATTAGGTTTATTTTTAGGATTGTGAAAATGAGATGATTGCTGCTGCTGAGATGATGTTTTAGGCGTTCCATCCTGTCGTCGCTGTGATGATGATTCTAGAGTAGTGAATTTTTTCTCTAAGAAGTCCATAAAGTCTTGAAGTACCGGTAGCTCCCGCGAATTCTTCAAGGATTCTATGTACTCGGCAAAAGACACACTATCTAGCTTCTGAGACAAAATGTACACAAGAAGAGGGTCCCATGACTTGGTGTCTATACCAAGGTTTTTGATGGCGTGGAGACTCTCTAATGTGACGTCATGGAGTCGTTTGATGGCTGCGAACGACTGCTGCTGTATATTGGCAAGATTGTAAAATGTGCTGATGTACGACGTGAAGATGTGCCTTTTATTGTTGAACCTGTGGTTTAAGATTTCCCAACAGGTTGCGTAGTTATCCGTGCTGATGGGAAGATGTTGTATCAAACGCTCAGCTTCTCCCTTAATTTTGCTCTTAAGAAATTGCATCTTTTGAGCGTTTGACAAGGATGGATTCTTGTGGATAGCTTCATCGAAGAGATCCTTGAACGATACCCACTGCTGAAAATTGCCTGAGAAAACGGGGATATCCATCTGAGGTGTGGTTTTATCGCGATACGATGTTGACCACATCCTAGAGCTTAAAGCTTTTCTCAGGCCGTTGTAGGTACGCTCATGCTTGTTGTAGTTGAACTCGTACGCTTCGTCCTCGCCCAACTCCAACAAGATCTCCCAATGACAGTTGTCCGCCACCGTCCAACGAGTTTGTAAGGCTCGCAGGGCGTCTTCGTATTCCCACTTTTCTTGGTAGGACTCTATATCTATGCTTTCGACAGTTTTCATAAAAGCTTTAAAATTAATCAACTGTCTACGTAGCATGAGATCTAGCTTGCTGTGGTTACCACTCCTCGTCTTGCTGTACGCGGGAGGTAGGCGGTGCTGGTGCCAGGGTCTGCGGCCGCTGCTGTCTGCCGCTGGATGGACCTGCTTCAGCCTGGTTTTCTCCGGGCTCAGAGACACCTAATTGCTGCTCTAAGTCTAAGTAAAACCTATCGATCGTCGTTTTCGCTGCTAGGTACGAATTGTAAGTTCGCTCAAACTCAGAATCGGCAAAGTACTTATGACCTTTTCTTTCGAAAAGCAAAAGCTTTTGGTGATTTTGCTCATACTCTCTCCAATACGATTCTAGGACGCCTATTCTGCGTTTACCGTATTCTATAGACTTACGCTCGCTGCTATCCTTCTTAAAATTACTAAGAACTTTCCCAATATTCTCCGCTAACTCTGTTTGTTGAAAATAAAGAGCCTCCATAGCGTCGGTGAAAGTTTGAACGAATGTAACAGGAACGCTCTTACTTGTAAGCCGTTTGTCCTACGGCTGCTACTGGACTCTGCGTGGGTAGCTCCCCACCGCAGTGCTGGCTGAAGATGCTGAGGGCGCGAGCGGCGGCTCGCTGCTGCTGCTGGACTCTGCGTGGGTAGCTCCCCACCGCAGTGCTGGCTGAAGATGCTGAGGGCGCGAGCGGCGGCTCGCTGCTGCTGCTGGACTCTGCGTGGGTAGCTCCCCACCGCAGTGCTGGCTGAAGATGCTGAGGGCGCGAGCGGCGGCTCGCTGCTGCTGCTGCTGCTGGTACGTCGTGGGTGCGGTTCGCTCCACACGACTCCGCTGCTCTGTTGATGAAGGCGTGAGCGGTTCGCTCACTGCTGCTGCTAGCCTGACTGAGTAGCTCCCCACGTCAGGTGTCGATGTTAGCTCTCCAATAAGCTCACTGGTAAAGCTATGATCACTGCAATCCAATTGCTGCTGGTACGTTCGAAGCACTCACGGTACGACTGTTACGATCGCGCTATGAATCCTCGAACGAAAGCTCGAAGGACCATGTAGGAATCGCGGCTAGCTCTTCCCGGGATGCTGATATAAAAGTCGAGTAGGTACCTATAGAAACAATAGCTATATTGTATAAAACTTCGACTAATTATGGTGTTAATGAGTGCGGTTGTAATGGCTGCTGCTGATGCACTGACCTGCGTAGGCGCTCGGTCCGCGCTCGCGGCACGAGTAACCTACTTAGGTCAAACTGCTGATGATGCTGATATCCCTACGTGATCGATGTATCGAACACTTTTGATTGCGTTGACTTAGAAATTTGATTTTTATCGAGGCTTCAAGAGGTTACGTACGAGCTTGCGTATATGATGTGAATATTAACTCGATAACTCGTTTCTGAGAAAAGAGGGTTGACAGACGGACAGACTGACAGACGGACAGACGGACAACAAAGTGATCCTATAAGGGTTCCTTTTTTCCTTTTGAGGTACGGAATCCTAAAAAACGTCAAGTGCGTGTAAGACTCGCGCATCAAGGGTTCCGTACAAACTCCTACTCTTCAGCAAAGAAATTAACCCAGACGAATGGGCGTTTTTCCATTAGCCAGCCCGGCACCGGCACGGCACCGGCATGGCCGTGCACCGGCACCGGCACCGGGGTTTCGTTTTTCCACTGCGCCGGTGTCGATGCCGGTTTACGCCCGGTGAGTGGTACAGTACAGTACTAACACGGACTTCAGCAGTTAGGTACACACTCACACGGCTACAATTCATATAAATATGCAATACACATGCAATTTTGCCGGGCCGGCACCGGTGGGAAGCTTGCTACCCCGGGGACGGCGACGGCGCCGGCAGGACTCAATGCCGGGCCGGCGCCGGCGCCGCTGGTAAGTAAAAAAGCGAGCCATACATTTTCATACATTTTTGCTTCCCCGGCAAAGGCACGGCGCCGGGCCGGGTAATGGAAAAACGCCCAATAAGTCACAATAATTTTAATTCTATAACGATTATGACGTAACTAATTAAATCTCTCGAACTATTGGCGACAAATAAGTTACGTCCAACCCTGGTGTAACAATGTACTATTTTCTATGAATAAACCACAAATTTACGGTTTTCAGATTTTTTCCTTTACTTGTGCTATAAGACATTGCTCCTTGCCAAATTTTATGGTTCTAGGTCAACGGGAAGTACCCTACAGGTTTTTGGTCCATGGCGAGATCAGAATAATAATTATTTTTTGTGAATTCATTACAAATTTATTGTTTTCTGATCTTTTCCTTTATTTGTGTTAAAAGACCTTGCTTCTCACCAAATTTCAAGGTTCTAGGTCAACGGGAAGTACGACCCATGCAACAACGGGAAGTACGACCCGTGCAACAACGGGAAGTACGACCCGTGCAACAACGGGAAGTACGACCCGTGCAACAACGGGAAGTACGACCCGTGCAACAACGGGAAGTACGACCCGTGCAACAACTGCGGTTTCGGTTAAAATTTCATAATTATTTATTTAAATGTCATAAACATTAAAACAAAAAGTCGCACCTACTTTATTATGCTCATAAAGTGTAGAGTGCGCTGGAGAAGAAGAAATACCTTGCAATTTTTACATTAATAAAGTATCTATGTGGATAAGTAATATACCCTGGACCGCCCCCGCCCCCCCCCCCCCCCCCCCCCCCCTGCCCCTCGTGAGTTGTGTACTGTGTGTGTGTGCTACACAGTACACACGCGTTCCTCCAGCAAGCAGCAGTGACGTCACAGTATGCGCCAAAACAGAACGTATCGCCACGTCCACCTCCACCTCCACCTTCACTTCACCGCGCGCGCGTACAGTTATGTAGGAATGCTTGCGCCACCCCGCCCCGCCCCGCCCCGCCCCGCCCCGCGGCGCCCGCGCAGCGCGCACTCGGCGGCGAGCCCCGAACCCGACCACTCACTTGTGTGATCTTGCTGGTACGGTTAATGACTAGGTACCGTTGTGTTTAGTGTTGTGTATCGTCGCGTCGCGTCGCGTCGGCTGCATCTGCAATCATCTGTTTACGATCGGACCGGAGCGAGCATCAGGAACCCGGTGGAGGCTTCAGGCTTGCTGGAAGGGAACCGAGCGACCTCATCCACTCACTGGGTAAGTACTCTCTTTGGCAGTGCCGGTTTTAGCACTACCAGCGCCCTGGGCGAGATTTATACGGCGCCCCAAACCCATATGAAAAAAGGAAAAAGATATAATGAAATTACCATTTACATATTAAAAGAAATAACCATTTGTTTAAAAAAACTAATAAAACTTGACTTTTCTAGCCTTTCTGTCGGCGAATTCTGGCGGCTATAGAATAGCACCCCAACTCTTCCCGTGGGTGTCTTAGGAGGCGACTAAGGGACACAAACCAGGGGGTGGGCAGCAGCGCCCCTTGCATAACAATCCGACCACTGAACTGCGATCCTCAACCCGCATGCCCAGCGTGGGCATTATGGGCATTACCCCTCAATGATGCAAGGAACCAAAAAATGGCCCCCAGTTCCCGGCCGCCTCGCTATTCCAGGCCATGGCAGCGGCCATGGTAACGGCGGGGCAAGGGGTGCTAGGAATCACCGGGCTACCTCAGGCTGCCAACAACAACTGACCCTGGCAACGTACAACGGACGAACTCTGAGGCTTGACCAACATCTAGCGCAGTTGGAAGTGGAGTTAGAGAACATTAAATGGCATGTTCTGGGGTTATGTGAAGTCCGCAGAGAGGGGGAGGACACCGTAACCCTAGACTCGGGCCATCTTCTCTACTTTCGCGAGGGTGATAAAACATCGCAGGGTGGCGTAGGTTTCCTCGTCAATAAGGCCCTCTAACAACGTCCAAGAAATCTCCAGTGTGTCGACCAGGGTAGCGTACCTGATCCTTCGGCTATCCAAACGGTATAGCATGAAGGTAATTCAGGTCTACGCACCGACCTCGGCACACTCGGATGATGAAGTGGAGGATATGTATGAAGACATATCCAAAGCCTTGCATAACACCACTAAGGCCCACTTCAACGTTTTTATGGGGGACTTTAACGGCAAGGTGGGAACCCAGAATGGCAACGAATCCCGAATAGGCCCGCATGGTTATGGAGTTAGGAATCACAGGGGGCAAATGCTTGTCAACTTCCTTGAGAAAGAGGAGCTTTTCTTAATGAACTCTTTCTTTAAAAAGCAGCCTCAAAGGAAGTGGACATGGCGAAGCCCCGACACTGTGACTAAAAATGAGATCGACTTCATCATGACGGATAGCAAGCACATATTCAGAGATGTCTCAGTGATCAACAGGTTCAATACCGGATCTGATCACCGACTCCTCCGAGGCTCTCTGAATATCAACTTGAAGCTTGAAAGAAACCGTCTGATGAAGTCCACGCTCCGACCTAACACAATCCAAATCATGGCGGGCACCGAGAAGTTCCAGCAGCTTCTCGGGGATAGATTTGTTGCCTTGGAACCCACTGATGACGCTGACAAGACCCTGCACAATCTGGTCGAAACGCTGAGGAAAGAGGGCATCATGTTTTGTAAAAAGCAGCGTACTGGCAAGAAATCCAAACTCTCGGACGAGACTCTCGGGTTGATGACAAGAAGACGGGAAACCACCCAGGCGACTTCGTCAGAGAGGTCAGACCTGAACAAGCGAATTGCGAAGATGGTACGGCGCGACCTTCGGAGCTCCAACACACGCTTCATTGAAGAGGCAATAGAGCGAAACCGAGGGTCCAAAGTATTCACTCAGCAGCTTGGCAGGAGCCACCTAACGAAGCTTAAAACGCACGATGGGAGGACCGTATTGTCGAAGCCGGAGATCTCTGCTGAGATAGAGGATTTCTATGGCCGTTTATACGCTGCGCATGCCCCTCGTGCCCAACGGGACGACCACGATTCACGAGCCACCCTGACATGCCACTACACCGACGAACTGCCAGACATCAGTCAAGACGAGATCGTGATGGCACTGAGACAGCTAAATAATAGAAAAGCCCCCGGTGAAGACGGCATTACTTCAGAGCTTCTGAAGGCAGGAGGAGCCCCTGTTTTGCAGGAGCTTCAGAGCCTATTTAACGCCGTTCTTCACAGTGGGAGAACTCCAAAGGCGTGGAGCGGGAGTTTGGTGGTGCTCTTTTTTAAGAAGGGAGATAATACCCTTCTTAAAAACTACAGACCCATCACACTCTTGAGCCACGTCTATAAGCATTTCTCACGAGTGGTCACGAATCGTCTCGCCAGGAGAGAACATAACGATTTTTTCGCTAAATTTAGGGAATTTACGAGTAAGTAGGCCTCGCTCAATGAGCGAGAGGAAATAAAGGGGCGCCTGCGGCGCCCCTTTATATCCGGCGCCCTGGGCGGTCGCCCAACCGCGCCCCACCCTAACGCCGCTACTGCTCTTTGGGTACCTAACTAACTGTCTCTTCTCGCCGCGCCCCGCGCCACCCCGCGCCGCCCCGCGCCGCCCTGCGCCGGTTACCTGCTGGGTTTCTTAGAGATATTACTCACTTAAATCATTGATCTAAGTAGTTATTATTACTAGCGTAACTTCAATAAAACAAATAATTATAAAAATTATGTAGGTAACTAGATTAGCTCTTAAAGAATGGCTTTTGCGATGGGAGTGCATCATGCACTCCCATATTTTATTATCTAACTAATGACAAGATCCGTCAAGTGCGAGCGCCGAGGGTTTCAAACATTTGCCAATTATTTCAACATTTTTCGAATGAAAATATTTCGAAAAGTATGAAATTTACAGAAATTTCTAAAACTGGTTTTAAGTTTTCAAACCAATGCCTATCATTTCATATCCCATTCAGGTAGGTAGCCCTCCCCCCTTTCAAAAAAATCCCACATTTCAGAAGGTAGGATCGACTCGTGCCAGCGTCGCGTCGATCCTACCTTCAGAAAGTGTCGACTCGCGCCAGCAGCGTCGCTTCGATCCTACCTTCAGAAAGTGTCGACTCGCGCCAGCAGCGTCGCTTCGATCCTACCTTCAGAAAGTGTCGACTCGCGCCAGCGTCGCGTCGATCCTACTTTCAGAAAGTGTCGACTCGCGCCAGCAGCGTCGCTTCGATCCTACCTTCAGAAAGTGTCGACTCGCGCCAGCGGCGCGTCGATCCTACCTTCAGAAAGTGTCGACTCGCGCCAGCGGCGCGTCGATCCTACCTTCAGAAAGTGTCGACTCGCGCCAGCGGCGCGTCGATCCTACCTTCAGAAAGTGTCGACTCGCGCCAGCGGCGCGTCGATCCTACCTTCAGAAAGTGTCGACTCGCGCCAGCGGCGCGTCGATCCTACCTTCAGAAAGTGTCGACTCGCGCCAGCGGCGCGTCGATCCTACTTTCAGAAAGTGTCGACTCGCGCCAGCAGCGTCGCTTCGATCCTACCTTCAGAAAGTGTCGACTCGCGCCAGCGTCGCGTCGATCCTACTTTCAGAAAGTGTCGACTCGCGCCAGCAGCGTCGCTTCGATCCTACCTTCAGAAAGTGTCGACTCGCGCCAGCGGCGCGTCGATCCTACCTTCAGAAAGTGTCGACTCGCGCCAGCGGCGCGTCGATCCTACCTTCAGAAAGTGTCGACTCGCGCCAGCGGCGCGTCGATCCTACCTTCAGAAAGTGTCGACTCGCGCCAGCGGCGCGTCGATCCTACCTTCAGAAAGTGTCGACTCGCGCCAGCGGCGCGTCGATCCTACCTTCAGAAAGTGTCGACTCGCGCCAGCGGCGCGTCGATCCTACCTTCAGAAAGTGTCGACTCGCGCCAGCGGCGCGTCGATCCTACTTTCAGAAAGTGTCGACTCGCGCCAGCAGCGTCGCTTCGATCCTACCTTCAGAAAGTGTCGACTCGCGCCAGCGTCGCGTCGATCCTACTTTCAGAAAGTGTCGACTCGCGCCAGCAGCGTCGCTTCGATCCTACCTTCAGAAAGTGTCGACTCGCGCCAGCGGCGCGTCGATCCTACCTTCAGAAAGTGTCGACTCGCGCCAGCGGCGCGTCGATCCTACCTTCAGAAAGTGTCGACTCGCGCCAGCGGCGCGTCGATCCTACCTTCAGAAAGTGTCGACTCGCGCCAGCGGCGCGTCGATCCTACCTTCAGAAAGTGTCGACTCGCGCCAGCGGCGCGTCGATCCTACTTTCAGAAAGTGTCGACTCGCGCCAGCAGCGTCGCTTCGATCCTACCTTCAGAAAGTGTCGACTCGCGCCAGCGGCGCGTCGATCCTACCTTCAGAAAGTGTCGACTCGCGCCAGCGGCGCGTCGATCCTACCTTCAGAAAGTGTCGACTCGCGCCAGCGGCGCGTCGATCCTACCTTCAGAAAGTGTCGACTCGCGCCAGCGGCGCGTCGATCCTACCTTCAGAAAGTGTCGACTCGCACCAGCGGCGCGTCGATCCTACCTTCAGAAAGTGTCGACTCGCGCCAGCGGCGCGTCGATCCTACCTTCAGAAAGTGTCGACTCGCGCCAGCGGCGCGTCGATCCTACCTTCAGAAAGTGTCGACTCGCGCCAGCGGCGCGTCGATCCTACCTTCAGAAAGTGTCGACTCGCGCCAGCGGCGCGTCGATCCTACCTTCAGAAAGTGTCGACTCGCACCAGCGGCGCGTCGATCCTACCTTCAGAAAGTGTCGACTCGCGCCAGCGGCGCGTCGATCCTACCTTCAGAAAGTGTCGACTCGCGCCAGCGGCGCGTCGATCCTACCTTCAGAAAGTGTCGACTCGCGCCAGCGGCGCGTCGATCCTACCTTCAGAAAGTGTCGACTCGCGCCAGCGGCGCGTCGATCCTACCTTCAGAAAGTGTCGACTCGCGCCAGCGGCGCGTCGATCCTACCTTCAGAAAGTGTCGACTCGCGCCAGCGTCGCGTCGATCCTACCTTCAGAAAATAATGAACACCAATTGCACTTCTCTACTTCACGAATCTGTCTTTAGTCTTTCAATACCATATTTCACGTGATTTCAATCGCAACATATTTCTGTAGGTCTGTCATTACGTTTCGAAATATTTCGAAAAAAGTTGAAAAATTGACCATGCCCTCTCTCCGAAGTTTGAAGATCGATCTATGTACAATGTACCTATGTGGCGTTTGTAGATATGAATCCATACAATACAATACAATACAATATATTTATTAATAACATAATGTTATAAGTCGCGTACTACAGTTGCAGTTGGTTCTATATAAAAATAGGTACCTACCGACTATTAAATAATTTATATAAATTTTCAAAAAATAGGTAGTACTAAAATAAAATATAAAAATTAATTATTCATTTCATTATACATTCAACAGATAATAGGCAGTTCGTAGAACTCATTGATTGAGTAAAACGAACCTTCTATAAGCCACTTGCGTAGTCTCGATTTAAAGGCCGTCGTGGAGGTTGCATCCCCGCGGACTGTGTCCGGCAGCCTGTTATAAACAGAGGGGCCCATGACGTACACGGACCTCTCCGATTTGCACAATTTATGAGCCGGTGTGACTAGGAGATGGGCTAGCTTATTGCTGCGGAGAGCACGGGTGGTGTTTACGCCTCTACGTTTGAAAACGTCGATGTTTTTGTGGGTGAACATCGCCACCTGGTGGATAAGTTCGCAGGCGACCGTCATTATACCTAATTTTTTAAAATATTCCCGACACGACACGTCGTCTGCCACGCCAACAATAGCGCGCACAGCACGTTTCTGCATGACGAAGACTCTATCTACGTCAGCGGCGCGCGCCCAAAGTTCCACACCGTACGTGATAGTGCTGTGCACCGTCGCGTGGTAACACGCCAGCACTACGCTGCGCGTGGCAGTCTCGGCGAGGCGGCGCAGCGCGAAACATGTGCGGCCCAGTCTAGAGCAGAGCTCTTCTATGTGGTTTTCCCATGTGAGACCGCTATCGATTTGGAATCCCAGTAGTTTTGTGGATTCGACCATCTGTAGGGTGGTGTTTCCAGCAGTCACTGTGAACAGTGGCCTGGGTGTGCCGTTCAGACGGAATGTCATATAGCATGTTTTGTCTCTGTTCAGCGCTAGACCATTTGATCGGAACCACCGCTCTAGATTCTGCACGATGTTGTTCAACCTTACCTCCAGTTCGGGTGCGTTCGGAGCAGCTACAATGACGGCTACGTCATCGGCGTACATATAGGCCTGCGCCCCAACGGCGGCTTTAGGGAGGTCATTCAGCAGAAGGCTGAACAACGTGTTCGAGAGGCAAGAACCCTGCGGTACTCCTATGGTGTTCATCAGTTCAGCTGACTTCCACCGGCCACGATCACCTACCACGGTCTGCGTGCGGTTGGACATGAAGGAGCTAAGCAAGGATAGAGTCGGGCCCCTTATTCCGTAGAACTTGAGTTTTTCGCAGATGAGGTGGTGATCGGCGGTATCGAAAGCGCGCGACAGGTCGCAGCACAGCAGCGCCACGCATTGGCCGTCTTCGCGCGCGCGCAGCACGCGCCATACCACCTCCCTCACCAGGTCTGTGGTGCCGCGCCCGGCTCTATACGCGTACTGCCTGTCCGACATTATGTCTCGATCACAGATAAAAGATAGCAATCTTTTGTTGAGCCCGACCTCGAAGATCTTGCTAACGGAGGGAAACAAGTGAAATCGGCCGGTAAGATTTGATTTCCGATTTTTTTCCTTTTCCTTTGTACAGAGGGGATATTTTTACTCTTTTGAGGGGCTCGGGATATGTTCCCGCACGGATGCAGACGTTGAACAGGTGAGCAATAACTATCGCAATCGACCTCGCAATGGTCTTGAGCAGATTTGATGAAATGCCATACAAGTCAGTGCTGTTTTTTGAAGCTATGAATTTATTTACTATTAAAACTATTTCATCCGGCGAAAACAGCTCAAACCGTAGCGATGCATCGCATGCGGGTGTGTCTGCACTGAGGGAGGCGTGAGCGCAGGCGATGTCAGCTGTCGGAGCCCCGCACTTGCTGGCCGCGGTTGTGAACTCGATGTTCAACGCGTCTACTAGTTCTGACTTGGAGCGGAAGGGGGCGCCGTCAGTGTTTCGCAGGAGGTCGGTGTAATCCACCCTTTCGCTGCTCCTCCGCCCGAGCTTAGCCAGAGAGCCATATTTTACAGGACAATATAAGAAGTCTGTAAAAACTACCGTTTTTAAAAAAAAATACATTTTGAAAATGAAAAAGGGATTTTTTTTGTAAGGGGGGGAAGGGCTACCTACCTGAATGGGATATGAAATGATAGACATTGGTTTGAAAATTTAAAAACAGTTTTCGAAATTTCTGTAGATTTCATACTTTTCGAAATATTTTCATTCGAAAACACTTTCTGAAGGTAGGATCGAAGCGACGCTGCTGGCGCGAGTCGACACTTTCTGAAGGTAGGATCGAAGCGACGCTGCTGGCGCGAGTCGACACTTTCTGAAAGTAGGATCGACGCGACGCTGGCGCGAGTCGACACTTTCTGAAGGTAGGATCGAAGCGACGCTGCTGGCGCGAGTCGACACTTTCTGAAGGTAGGATCGAAGCGACGCTGCTGGCGCGAGTCGACACTTTCTGAAGGTAGGATCGACGCGACGCTGCTGGCGTGAGTCGACACTTGCGCGAAAAGTCACCAAACTCCATGTCTCGAAACAGACGTTGCACAGCCTTGCAGGTCGCACCTCACACTGTGGGGCATTTTATACGTCTAAACTTTCCCTCCCCCTCCCCCTCCCTTCCCCATAACGATACACATTTCACCGTAGATCTTCGTAACCCGTGCTACGCCGCTAGGATGGTTCGTCGTAGCATTCCTACAAAAGAAAGACTTCAACGCGCACCCACTGTTCTACTACATACTAAATTCTTTATAGCTACTAAACTAATAGTACCTTTTCATATTCATCGTTTTTGTAATCAATTTTTATTTGCTGTTTGTCCACAAAAAATGCAATAATGCTACATTACCTATATTATGTCCGTTCACCGCACTGCGGGCTGTCGACTTGACTTCCTTGTCTTTGTTGCTAAAGCGACCCCACCATACTTCAGAATGTTACAGGCTCACTCCGCTAATGTTACAGGCTCACTCCGCTAATGTTACAGGCTCACTCCGCTAATGTTACAGGCTCACTCCGCTAATGTTACAGGCTCACTCCGCTAATGTTACAGGCTCACTCCGCTAATGTTACAGGCTCACTCCGCTAATGTTACAGGCTCACTCCGCTAATGTTACAGGCTCACTCCGCTAATGTTACAGGCTCACTCCGCTAATGTTACAGGCTCACTCCGCTAATGTTACAGGCTCACTCCGCTAATGTTACAGGCTCACTCCGCTAATGTTACAGGCTCACTCCGCTAATGTTACAGGCTCACTCCGCTCCTCCTTATTTGTATCGGGTCAACTTTAATGCCTCAAAAACGTAAGCCTGTCTATTATCTGCAAAAAAAGTCCATAGTCCAAATTCCTGTTTTCCGAGATGTGCCGGTACCTATAAAAGTCCATAGTCCAAATTCCTGTTTTCCGAGATGTGCCGGTACCTATAAAAGTCCATAGTCCAAATTCCTGTTTTCCGAGATGTGCCGGTACCTATAAAAGTCCATAGTCCAAATTCCTGTTTTCCGAGATGTGCCGGTACCTATAAAAGTCCATAGTCCAAATTCCTGTTTTCCGAGATGTGCCGGTACCTATAAAAGTCCATAGTCCAAATTCCTGTTTTCCGAGATGTGCCGGTACCTATAAAAGACCGACTTGAGCTCCTCGGTGTCACTCTCACCAACTCTCAACGTTGCCTTCATCGTGTCCGTGATGGTAGCGTACACATAACCGAATTCACGTTTGTTGTTATGCCTAATATATAGCGTGTATATAGAGTATAACTAGTGCAAAAGTAAAATAAATAGCGCCTCCTTGGTTTAAGAAATAATGAGCATTGTTTGTGGGTACGCCAGCATAACGTTATGCTAGCGTACACACGACCGTTCTCAAAAACGGCTTATACTATAGCAACAAAATTTATACACAATTTTAGAGTATAAATATCGTTTCAGCTATGCAAAATTTCATAATGATTGCTCTCATAGGAACAGAGATATGGAACAAGACTATAAAATAACACCTGAGCTGACGTTATGCTAGCGTACCCATTAAAAACCGATATAGTTCCAATAGAAAACGAGGTTCTCTTAATGTAAATGTTATATGTATAAATAGAGTGTGAAATCCTCTTTCTCCCAGTAGTCATACTTTATGCAAATTCGTAATTAAACACTATAAAAAGTTGATGTAACAGGAAGAGCGAAAACTGTAGGTAAATAACTCTAAAATGAGCGCGAGTGACGGAGCACTGCTGCCCCGACCATGACGACGCATTATCTCTATCTCTTTCACTTCCATGGATAATTCACATGCATCTTTCTCTATCTTTCATTGTGACCAATACCTACATTGCTTACTGCTCAGAGTACACACAAGATCTAGGAATAACGATATGCAATTCCATTCGTACAACTAATCAAAGAATCTCATCCGAAAATATAGGTATGTAGGTAAGTAGATGTAGTTAAAAATAAAAATCGAAGATTATGGGATATTGCTCTCCGTTGCAATGTAGTTCCGCCGTGATCTGCTAGATGGCGCTAAACGTGACTTCTGAACAAATAGGTAAATTAACAAAACCTTATGAAATGCTTTATATGAAGCTAAATATAGATAAAAATACTCGTGACAGCTCATTTATAGTAACAAAACGACTAATTATTACTATCTTCTACATTGTTCGGTGTATTGATTCACTAATAACTTATTTTTTGTTTGCGACAGTAACTACCACAACAAATTTGTGTGTCCGTGATGGTAGCGTACACATAACCGAATTCACGTTTGTTGTTATGCCTTATATATAGCGTGTATATAGAGTATAACTAGTGCAAAAGTAAAATAAATAGCGCCTCCTTGGTTTAAGAAATAATGACCATTGTTTGTGGGTACGCCAGCATAACGTTATGCTAGCGTACACACGACCGTTCTCAAAAACGGCTTATACTATAGCAACAAAATTTATACACAATTTTAGAGTATAAATATCGTTTCAGCTATGCAAAATTTCATAATGATTGCTCTCATAGGAACAGAGATATGGAACAAGACTATAAAATAACACCTGAGCTGGCGTTATGCTAGCGTACCCATTCAAAACCGAAATAGTTCCTATAGAAAACGAGGTTCTCTTAATGTAAATGTTATATGTATAAATAGAGTGTGAAATCTTCTTTCTCCCAGTAGTCATACTTTATGCAAATTCGTAATCAAACACTACAAAAAAAAAAAAAAAATTATAAAAAGTTGATGTAAAGTTCTAGGAACAAATTTGTGTCCGTGATGGTAGCGTACACATAACCGAATTCACGTTTGTTGTTATGCCTAATAAATAGCGTATAAATAGAGTATAATCAGTGCAAAAGTAAAATAAATAGCGCCTCCTTGGTTTAAGGAAATAATGACCATTGTTTGTGGGTACGCCAGCAGTCGTAGGCCCGCGCTGGTCCCGGGAGGCATGTGCGTCGCAGGCCCGCGCTGGTCCCGGGGGGCATGTGCGTCGTAGGCCCGCGCTGGTCCCGGGGGGCCTGCGACGCACATGCCCCCCGGGACCAGCGCGGGCCTGCGACGCACATGCCCCCCGGGACCAGCGCGGGCCTGCGACGCACATGCCCCCCGGGACCAGCGCGGGCCTGCGACGCACATGCCCCCCGGGACCAGCGCGGGCCTGCGACGCACATGCCCCCCGGGACCAGCGCGGGCCTGCGACGCACATGCCCCCCGGGACCAGCGCGGGCCTGCGACGCACATGCCTCCGGGACTTACTTCAATTTAATAATGTTTTTATTTATTTAAGCCCTACTGAAAAAATACACATGCCTAAAACAAAATGTTATTCCGAATCACCTTCTTTTCCTCTGCCTATTTCAGTGGAATACCCTGAGAGTCTGCGCAGCTGACGCCCGCAGCTGACGCGCCTGGCGCGCGTGCGCGACACGGCCGCGCCTGCCCGCGGCGAGGACCATGCCCGACGGTGGCGCCGCTGCGGACCGCTCGCCAATCATACCAGGTCACTCAATAATATCTTCCCACATACCAACTACAATATAACCATTTCAATTAATGTTTTAAAATTTTGAGATAATTTTAAATGGTAGATTGAATTATATTAGCGCTTATTTTGTTATTTTTAGGGTTCCGTTCGTCAAAAGGAAAAAAGGAACCCTTAATTAAAGGATCACTGTTCGTCTGTCAACCTTCTTTCCTCAGAAACGCGTGGAGGTTTCAAGTTGAAATTCACACCACATACTCAAATTTGTAACTTCTTGGAGCCGCGATATAAATCAAACTTCTAAGTCAAGGCAATCAAAAATTACAGACGTTTATGCCGAAATATTTTGAAATTTTCTCGGGTATCACATGCACACAAAACCTATAGGGTACTTCCCATTGACCTAGAATCATGAAATTTGTCAAAAAGCAAGGTCTTATAGCACAAGTAAAGGAACAAATCCGAGAACCGGAAATTGGTAGATAAAATTAAAGATTTTTTTTCTTGCTAGTGACCAAAATTTGTAAGGCACTACTTTCCGTTGAACTAGAATCATGCTATTTGGCAAGAAACAAGAACACACACAACAAACTCTTAATTATACGGAACCCTCGGTGCGCGACTCGCACTTGAAGTTTTATTTGTAGTATGGACACATTTGGCATACTGTTGGGATGGCCATGAACTAGATAGTTTGGCATACTGTTGGGATGGCCATGAACTAGATAGTTTGGCATACTGTTGGGATGGCCATAAACTAGATAGTTTGGCATACTGTTGGGATGGCCATAAACTAGATAGTTTGGCATACTGTTGGGATGGCCATAAACTAGATAGTTTGGCATACTGTTGGGATGGCCATGAACTAGATAGTTTGGCATACTGTTGGGATGGCCATGAACTAGATAGTTTGGCATACTGTTGGGATGGCCATAAACTAGATAGTTTGGCATACTGTTGGGATGGCCATGAACTAGATAGTTTGGCATACTGTTGGGATGGCCATAAACTAGATAGTTTGGCATACTGTTGGGATGGCCATGAACTAGATAGTTTGGCATACTGTTGGGATGGCCATAAACTAGATAGTTTGGCATACTGTTGGGATGGCCATGAACTAGATAGTTTGGCATACTGTTGGGATGGCCATAAACTAGATAGTTTGGCATACTGTTGGGATGGCCATGAACTAGATAGTTTGGCATACTGTTGGGATGGCCATAAACTAGATAGTTTGGCATACTGTTGGGATGGCCATAAACTAGATAGTTTGGCATACTGTTGGGATGGCCATGAACTAGATAGTTTGGCATACTGTTGGGATGGCCATGAACTAGATAGTTTATCAGTAAATTGTAAGATCAGGCACTCGCTTTGTTTATTTTTTTTTTTGATTCGATCCAAAGTGGAACTCTCAGTTTTAATTTTTACTTTTCAACACTTTGTATGCTACGAATGCATAGCTGCTTCACCTACCTAGATCTCAAGTCAATGTTACTTTTAATCGGAACATCATAATGCTTTAAGTTATTGAAAATAATAATAAGGTAACCTATTTTAGTCTAAATTTGTAGGTATAATGTAATTAGATACATGTTACTATTTGTAGGTATAATGTAATTAGATACATGTTACTATTTGTAGGTATAATGTAATTAGATACATGTTACTATTTGTAGGTATAATGTAATTAGATACATGTTACTATTTGTAGGTATAATGTAATTAGATACATGTTACTATTTGTAGGTATAATGTAATTAGATACATGTTACTATTTGTAGGTATAATGTAATTAGATACATGTTACTATTTGTAGGTATAATGTAATTAGATACATGTTACTATTTGTAGGTATAATGTAATTAGATACATGTTACTATTTGTAGGTATAATGTAATTAGATACATGTTACTATTTGTAGGTATAATGTAATTAGATACATGTTACTATTTGTAGGTATAATGTAATTAGATACATGTTACTATTTGTAGGTATAATGTAATTAGATACATGTTACTATTTGTAGGTATAATGTAATTAGATACATGTTACTATTTGTAGGTATAATGTAATTAGATACATGTTACTATTTGTAGGTATAATGTAATTAGATACATCTTACTATTTGTAGGTATAATGTAATTAGATACATCTTACTATTTGTAGGTATAATGTAATTAGATACATGTTACTATTTGTAGGTATAATGTAATTAGATACATGTTACTATTTGTAGGTATAATGTAATTAGATACATGTTACTATTTGTAGGTATAATGTAATTAGATACATGTTACTATTTGTAGGTATAATGTAATTAGATACATCTTACTATTTGTGCCGTGTGATCACTCGTTCAGCTTACGCGTCCAACCAAAACATCGTTGGTAAAAATACATCGTCAACTTTTGGCTCATAACTTTATCGTACTTTTTTCGTTAGTAATTTCAAATAACCACACCACAACCAATTCCAACTCCACAATGAAGTGTCCGATCTGCTTTATTGAATTCACTGATGGGGTTCAGTGCTCCATCTGCTGTAACCACCTGGACTTTGGATGTGCCATGATTTCTGAGACTACTTGGAGGAGATATGGCCTTGAAAGGAAATCTCAGTGGAGATGCCCGTCGTGCCGTGCACCATCACCGTTGTCACTGGCGCCCTCTGAAACTGCCTCTTTCGATTCCATCATGAAGGAACTGCGGGAGATGAAAGGCCAGCTGTCAAGCCTACCGAAACTCAGTGAGGATATGCGGTCGATCAAGCAGGAGCTGTCAGAGCTAAGGGGTACATGTGACTACACTAGTCAGAAGCTAGATGAGCTCGGTGGAAGGCTTACTAACGTGGAGAATAGGGTAACAACTCTCGAGAAGTTGCAGGATACCGTTCTCAGCCTTCAAAACGAGGTGAGCAAGGTAAAACTAGAACAGTCGGCGCAGGAACAGAGGTCGAGACTAAACAATATTGAGATCAAGGGAGTGCCCATCAAGAAGGATGAAAATCTATTTTCTATTGTAGACAAGATTGGTAAGAAAGTGAACTACGTCGTGCCAAAAACCCAGATAAATTACATATCTAGAGTTCCTATGCACAATTCGAAGGAGAAACTAATTATAGTCAGCTTTATAAACAGATACATTAAAGAAGATTTCATAGGAGCTGCGCGTACCGAAAAGCTAATTACTACGGACATGGGCATCTCAGGGCCTTCAAACAGAGTCTACATTAATGACCACCTCAGTGCGGATCAGAAAAAACTACTCACCCTGACGAAGACTACTGCCCCAAACAAGAGCTTCAAATTTGTGTGGGTTAAGCATGGTAAAATCCATGTTCGCCGGGATGAATCTTCGAAAGTTATCGTCATTAGAAACGAAAATGATTTAAACAAAATTGTTTAACATGCTGGCAACACCAATGCATCCTAGTATTAATTTTCGTAAACGTAGATTATTTTTATAAAATAACCTTAAGTAATATTACCATCTTAATTTCACTACTTTGTAAATTGTTGTGCACCCCTGCCTTGCTAATGACTTTTGTCTTTAATTGCAATCTTTACTATTTCGTCATGCTACTTCGCGTAAAAATTGTCAATCATATGTTTTGTGTCTCGCCCGCGTTTATGAATACTGCTTACCATAGCAATCTACTTCGAATGCTTTACAAATGTTATTTGTTGATTACCTCGCATAATTACATTCAATTACTTTCCGAACGTTTTGATACATTTCGATCAGACTGTTTGTTTACACAACATGATCTTATTTCATACATTGCTGCTATTATGTTTTATGATATTATTTTACAATGGTTTCGTTAAATAGGAATGATCGTGATCTGTGTATTTATTACCAGAACGTTCGCGGATTAAGAACAAAAACTGAGGAGGTTTTTCGTAATGCTTGTTTGAGCTCCTATGACGTAATAATATTTACTGAGACGTGGTTAGTTGATAGCATTTCTAACTCCGAGTTTTTGGATGATAGGTATCTAGTGTGGCGCCGTGATCGTGATTATAGTTTGACGGGTCAATCAAAAGGTGGTGGCGTGTTAGTAGCAACACGTAAGGACTTGCAAGTTAAGTTGTTACCCCAATTTAACTCCACAGCTGAGGATCTGTGGTTGTGCGTACGCATGAAACAAACCAATACGCGTAAATGGGTTGATTTATATTTATGTGTTATTTACTTATGTGGTCAAAATAATGGTTTGACATTTAGTTCTCAATTAGTTAACTTTCTGACTAAACTAAATTTTGTGGCTTCGGTTAACCCCTCAGATGCGGTCCTTGTCGTCGGTGACTTTAACCTAAGTAGTATTTCATGGTTACCTACAGATAATTTTAGTTTTTCCGCGACAAACTTAAACAGTACAGATGAGTTTCTGCTAACTGATGAAATGTGTGCATTAAACCTCAGTCAACATAACGGTATAGTTAACAAAAGTGGAAGAATCCTTGACTTAATATTTTCTAATCAATCAGTAACTGTTTCTGAGTGTGTAGATCCTCTCACGCCGATTGACTCGCACCACCCTGTCTTATTAATTAACGTGAACTCGTTTGAAATGCCATTGTTGAATTATGCGCCACGCACCCGCTACCTATTTGATAAAGGTGACTATGAGTCGATTAATAATGCGATCGGTGAGTTAGACTGGAGGACTATGTTTTTATCGCGCTCTATTGACGAGTGTGTTACTATATTTAACGCGAGTATTCATGATCTTCAAAACAAGTTCATACCAATGAAAAATATTTATAACCACTCTTACCCTGTATGGTATAATTCGGCACTAAAAAGCGCCATTAGGGAAAAGTATAAATTTTACAAGAAATTTAAAAACTACGGCAATAAGTCGGATGAATTAACCTATAAAATGTTGCGTACCAGAGTTAAAAAAATGGAATCAGCATGCTACCTAAGTTATATTGAATCAACCGAGAATTCGATTTTAAAAAATCCTAAATATTTTTGGACGTTCGTGAAAAACAGATCTAAATCTTTTTCAATGCCCAGCTCGGTGACTTTTAATAATGCTACTTTTTCTGGTGGTGATTCTATTTGTGATGCTTTTTCATCATATTTTAAATCTACTTTTCTACATGCTAACAACACTAGTAATTTCGCTCCAGGTCAGATCAGCTCCATTGTAACTGATCAGTTAGAATTTGACATCACTTCTGACATCAGTAATGTTGAAATTGTTCCAGCTGACATTATGATCCTACTAAAAAAGTTGGATGCGTCAAAGGCGCCTGGACCTGATAACATATCTTCTAAATTTCTTATCAGATGTGCTTCTACTATATCATATCCTATATCACTTTTGTTTAGAAAGTCTCTTTCAACGAATACTGTACCTAAATTGTGGAAATCTGCATTCATCACCCCAGTCCATAAGAAAGGATCTAAAACAGAGGTTTCAAATTACAGACCTATCTCTAAACTTTGCATTATTGCTAAAGTCTTTGAAAGAATTATCTATAATCAAGTTTATTCTTCCCTTAAAAGTACATTTAGTCCCTTTCAGCATGGGTTCTTGCGAGGTAAATCAACAGTTTCAAATCTTATACTCCTAAATGATTATATAACTCAAGCTATGGACAATGGTCACCAAGTTGATGTAATATACACCGACTATAGTAAAGCGTTCGATAGAATAGATCATTTTACATTGTTAAAGAAACTTTCTCAAGCAGGTATAAGAGGTGATTTGCTAAGATGGTTGGCATCGTATATTGATAATCGATCACAGGCAGTTGTTCTTAATAACTATATTTCTAGTTGGGTTCCTGTTCCTAGTGGGGTTCCTCAGGGGTCTCTGCTAGGACCACTACTTTTTACATTATATATTAGAGATATTGACTTATGCTTCAAATCATCAAATCTGCTATGTTTTGCTGATGATATGAAGATATTCTCCACTGTTACATCCAACCTTGATATCGTTGCTCTTCAGTCAGATCTCTCCCGTCTTGAAGACTATTGCCTATTAAATAAGCTTGAACTAAATCCCAGCACATGTTTCGTTACTACTTATACTCGTAAGCCTCTGGCTATTCCGTCGTGCTATGCACTGGCAGGGCAGCTACTTACTAAAGCTACTGGCATGCGTGATCTTGGAGTCTACCATGACTCAAAGCTACTTTTTAACGCTCATATAGACAACATAATTAGTAAGGCTTCGAAATCGCTGGGATTTGTCATGCGAATCTCTAAGAGCTTCACAAAGGTCAAAACTCTTAAACTTTTATATTGCACGTTTGTAAGGAGCCATCTAGAATACGCATCTCAGATATGGAACCCGCGTTACCAGAAGTACATTGATCGTATAGAAAGTATTCAGAGGCGTTTCTTAAGATACCTGTGTCTTAGAGTAAAGATACCTTACAAATCTTTAACCTATGATGAACTCTGCAAGAGGTTCCATTTCTTGCCACTTAAAAATAGACGTGACATAGCTGATTATCTTTATATACTTAAGATTATCAACAACGATGTTGACTGTCCGGAACTTCTTGGCAAATTAGACTTCAATGTACCACGTAGGCAGCTTAGACACAATCCCTTACTACATGTCCAACATGTTGGAACTAATTATAGACAAAATTCATTTATAGTGCGAGCGAGTGGAACTGTCAATGAATTCAGCAGAATGTTGAACATTGACCCTTTCAACACCAGCATTCACAGGGCAAGGCGATGCATAACTCTTAACTTCTTTTGCACTTGATGTAGCTATATTTTTAATTTTTTACTTATTGTACTTGTTCTTTTATTACTTTATTAAGTACGAAATTGTCGACGATTTTTTTTTTTTTGTGTTCACACTTAGGTTTTTTATGATGTGTCTATTAGCGAGTGCCTATTATTAGCTTTCTGTATCTATTTTAAGTTCTATTGTTAATAGTTAAGCTGATGGCAATCCGAATATAAATAAATAAATAAATATTTGTAGGTATAATGTAATTAGATACATCTTACTATTTGTAGGTATAATGTAATTAGATACATCTTACTATTTGTAGGTATAATGTAATTAGATACATGTTACTATTTGTAGGTATAATGTAATTAGATACATGTTACTATTTGTAGGTATAATGTAATTAGATACATGTTACTATTTGTAGGTATAATGTAATTAGATACATCTTACTATTTGTAGGTATAATGTAATTAGATACATGTTACTATTTGTAGGTATAATGTAATTAGATACATGTTACTATTTGTAGGTATAATGTAATTAGATACATGTTACTATTTGTAGGTATAATGTAATTAGATACATCTTACTATTTGTAGGTATAATGTAATTAGATACATCTTACTATTTGTAGGTATAATGTAATTAGATACATCTTACTATTTGTAGGTATAATGTAATTAGATACATGTTACTATTTATCTTCTGTATAATAATATTATAATGAGGAAAAATTTGTTTTTTGTTTGAATTCAATAGAATCCGGAAATACTGGACCGATTTGAATACTCTCTACTATCTCTGATGAAGATCATTGATGAACATGACGATAGAATATACCCGTGCGAAGCCGGGGCGGACCGCTACTATATAGAATATACCCGTGCGAAGCCGGGGCGGACCGCTACTATATAGAATATACCCGTGCGAAGCAGGGGCGGACCGCTACTATATAGAATATACCCGTGCAGAGCCGGGGTGGACCGCTACTATATAGAATATACCCGTGCGAAACCGGGGCGGACCGCTACTATATAGAATATACCCGTGCGAAACCGGGGCGGACCGCTACTATATAGAATATACCCGTGCGAAGCCGGGGCGGACCGCTACTATATAGAATATACCCGTGCGAAGCCGGGGTGGACCGCTACTATATAG
The DNA here is from genome assembly GCA_946478455.1 of Eupithecia vulgata. Classification (NCBI taxonomy): domain Eukaryota; kingdom Metazoa; phylum Arthropoda; class Insecta; order Lepidoptera; family Geometridae; genus Eupithecia; species Eupithecia vulgata. The sequence goes on along the minus strand of OX297862.1, from coordinate 168,907 downwards.
AATATACCCGTGCGAAGCCGGGGTGGACCGCTACTATATAGAATATACTCGTGCGAAGCCGGGGCGGACCGCTACTATATAGAATATACTCGTGCGAAGCCGGGGCGGACCGCTACTATATAGAATATACTCGTGCGAAGCCGGGGCGGACCGCTACTATATAGAATATACTCGTGCGAAGCCGGGGCGGACCGCTACTATATAGAATATACTCGTGCGAAGCCGGGGCGGACCGCTACTATATAGAATATACTCGTGCGAAGCCGGGGCGGACCGCTACTATATAGAATATACTCGTGCGAAGCCGGGGCGGACCGCTACTATATAGAATATACCCGTGCAAAGCCGGGGCGGACCGCTACTATAGAATATACCCGTGCGAAGCCGGGGCGGACCGCTACTATATAGAATATACTCGTGCGAAGCCGGGGCGGACCGCTACTATATAGATAAGCACAATATTGATTTTCTCACATACCTACCTCTATTGTCTGTGGGAAACTGGGCGACATCCAAGTATTAATATCATTGATGTAATTACCATGGAGTAGAAGTAGAAAAAGGTTTTTTTGATAAGACGCCAAAAGATATGTTTATAACCTTCTCGTGGAAACTGGGAACTCAGTACCTACTCGTAGGTACCTACTTACCTACTAGTTCCATACTCGCACAATAATTAGGTAATGGTGATTATAACACAGGAGCGGGAGACCTGACCGAGGCGGCGCCGCTGAAGGCACGGGAGGGGGCGCGTGCTGGGGGCGGGCGGTGGTGCGCGGGGGGCCCCCGGCTCATCATCCTCTGCTTCGCCGCGCTCTCGGCCGCCATCACGCTGGCGCTCTTCACGCAGATCTACTACGACGAGTACGAGGTGGGTGCGGGGTGCGCGGAGGGGGGCGCTGCAGGCAGACCGGGAGTGTGAGCGTGCGTCGGTTGTGTTGCAGGTGGTGCCGCACGGCGGCGTGTCGTGCGACGCGGCGGCGTGCGCGCTGGCGGGCACGGACGCGCTAAAGGCAGGAGGGCGCGCGCTGGACGCCGCCGCCGTCGCCGCGCTCTGCCTGGCGGTGCTGGCGCCCCACGCCACCTCGCTCGATGCGTAACTACACTACACTATTGCCTCACAGCGCTCTGTCTCTAGGGCTTTTGTGTTCTGCTCCTGTTGCCTATGAGATAGCTCAAATAGAAAAACCCTCGGACTAAAAACCTTCAGAACTTCTGTCTGAGAATCCTTGTAGCAAAGGAGAGGGCAATCGGTTTGCCTCTAGTTAGAGCACCACCCTCCTTTAATATAATAGTTCCGTGCAATTATTTAAAGGAGGGTGGTGCTCGGCAGACCGTGCGGCGTGCGCCACATGGTAACTGGGGGTAGGATGGTGATTGGCAGACCGTGCGGCGTGCGCCACATGGTAACTGGGGGTAGGATGGTGATTGGCAGACCGTGCGGCGTGCGCCACATAGTAACTGGGGGTAGTATGGTGATTGGCAGACCGTGCGGCGTGCGCCACATAGTAACTGGGGGTAGTATGGTGATTGGCAGACCGTGCGGCGTGCGCCACATGGTAACTCGGGGTAGTATGGTGATTGGCAGACCGTGCGGCGTGCGCCACATAGTAACTGGGGGTAGTATGGTGATTGGCAGACCGTGCGGCGTGCGCCACATAGTAACTGGGGGTAGTATGGTGATTGGCAGACCGTGCGGCGTGCGCCACATAGTAACTGGGGGTAGTATGGTGATTGGCAGACCGTGCGGCGTGCGCCACATGGTAACTCGGGGTAGTATGGTGATTGGCAGACCGTGCGGCGTGCGCCACATGGTAACTCGGGGTAGTATGGTGATTGTTGTGTGTGTGGTACCTAATCTCGGCGGACTTGAAGGTGTGACGGCTTACGCACTACAGTAACAAAAACCTTAGCATAACTATTTTTTTTTAATATCTACGAAATTTGAATTACCTGGTCGTGTAAACATATTGTGTAAACATATTGTGTAAACATATTGTGTAAACATATTGACACAAAGTTACGTAACACAAAAAAGTCAATAAACAAACAAATGAGTAAAATTATTCACAATAATTCCTCGTGAATGTAGAGAATGTACCTACACAAGTTCCCTAAGAGCCCAAACCTTCCTAGAATGTCTGTGTACCTCTATCTGGACCTGATCAGCCTATCATGGTCCACAGCTGGCCGCAGGCCTCTACCAAATTTGACTTGTTTAGGTGCTCAGTTTGTAAGCTTAAAGAAATAAACGTAATTGAATTATGAGGTTTTTGAAAATATACACAAAACTATTCGTCGAAACTATTGATAAAAAATAGATTCATGCCAATTCAGGCGTTACTTTGCGGAAATCTATTGCAAAATATAAAGATGAAAATTATTTAGTAACAATTCCGCGCAAAACCTCCTCCGATAAGCTCTAACAAAATGTAATTAGCGTTGTAGAAGAAAAAACCACACCAACTACAAAATGAAAAGAAATCTATCAAAGCAAGACGTCAACTAGTTTCGTCTCTCCACGAGACATCTTCAGGCCACCACAATACTCGACCCTGACACTGAGAGCGCCGAGCAACACCGGCAGAGTCTCACCACCACCAGAGATGTTGCCACTCCGAGCTCCGCGCGCCGAGTGAAGCATTGCCCGCAAAACCCCCCTTTTTAGGGTTGCTAGTTGTGTCCGTCCCCGCTCTTTCTTGAATATCTCAGTAACTACTGCAGCTATTAACTTGAAATTTGAAATAATGTTACATTTATTAATATATTTACATTATTATTTCGTGCGCCATTACTGATTTCAAGAAAACAATATATAAATAAATGAAAAATGAAAATGAATATTTTCAGTAGGTACTGAGTTTTCAAAAGAGACCTAGGAAGGCAAATGGGGTATCAAATAAAAGATATCGTATTGTACATTTCAAAACAGTTTTTAAATTTCTGTAAGTTTCATACTTTTTGAAATATTTCAAAAAAAGTCGAAAAATTGACCATTCCCCCCCCCCCCCCCCTATCTCCGAAGATTGCAGACCGATCCATGTACAATGTATTAGGCGTTTATAGATATTGATCTAAATTTTACAGAAAAAATATAGAGAAGTCTGTAATAATAATAGTTTTTGAAAATTGGTCAATAGGGGGAGGAATTTTTTTTCAAAAGGGGGAGTACCTTCTTATGTGGGGTATCCAATGAAAGGTATCGTTTTGACCATTTTAAAACACTTTTTGAAATTTCTGTAAGTTTCATACTTTTCAAAATATTGCAATTCGAAAAAAGACGGAAAATTGATTGTCAAATTGATAGTTTCAAACACTCGCACTTGACGGATCTTGTTTACTGTCACATTCAATCAAATAATGTCAAATTTTGGGTTTGTGTAAACGGATCCCGGGATCAGATTTAATTGGCCACTGATACCGCCAAGTTTTATCCACCGATACCGGGATCGGTTTCCAATGAAAAACTATTAAATATTTTTATCCACTGATCCCGGTATCCGTGGCTACAAGAAATTACTTAAAATAGTTTTGCAAACGGATCCCGCTTGTAGTGTTTAGAAGTTTAAATTAAAACAAATGTACCTATATTATTGAAAATATGTTATATTAATCAACAGTAAATTACTTTAATAAAATTATTACTCTTACTAATCGAGAATTGTTTTATTATAACTGTGTATTGCATTTACATAGGTATTCAATCGGCAGCAATGGTATCATTGTGCTGAGAGCAACAGTCCTCTTGGTTTCACTGCATTTAGTGAGTTTTAATTCTTTTCCCCTTCTCCACACAGCTTGGGTAAAATGGAAATAACACCCCTTTATCTGAGCTTGTGGAAATTCTTTTTCCTGATATAGCAGCTTTCTCGAAATCAATTGTAAATTTTTTAGGGTTAAAATCTGTCAATCTTTTTTTAATTATTTGAAATAATCTTACATTATGCTTGTTTGTTTCTTTTGGTCAACAGAGCGTAAATTATGTGTGTGCGTATTTGTGCTGCCTGCGTCAGCAAGAAAAGTATAGAGCTCACTAAAACCGCGGGGAACAATGATTGATCCTAAAGACCTATTTTATATTAATTAAGGTGAAGTAAGAGTCCCATTTCATTAAAAATAAATGTCTTAGTATTAAATTATAAGAGAAAATAATTATTTATGCTAGCAATACACAGTTATAATAAAACAATTCTCGATTAGTAAGAGTAATAATTTTATTAAAATAATTTACTGTTGATTAATATAACATATTTTTAATAATATAGGTACATTTGTTTTAATTTAAACTTCTAAACACTACAAGCGGGATCCATTTGCAAAACTATTTTAAGTAATTTTTTGTAGCCACCGATACCGGGATCAGTGGATAAAAATATTTAATCGTTTTTCATTGGAAACCGATCCCGATAAAACTTGGCGGTATCAGTGGCCAATTAAATCTGATCCCGGGATCCGTTTACACAAACCCCAAATTTTGCAAAACATTTATTAGAATCTGGTCATTCATTAAATGAAAATCACGCATTTTCTATTTTACATACTTGTGATAAGGGATTTAGGTTGTCAGTCTTAGAAAATTTAGAAATTACAAAATACAGTAATAATACATTGTTGAATGAACTACGTACGGGTTTGGGGTACGCGCGCGCGGTACCGGCACGAGCGCGGAAACGGTGACAGGCACGGTGCGTCACCAGCATAGAAAACTAAACTCCTAGCGGAGGTCACCAGTGACTGACAGTATACAAGGGGGGTTTTGCGGACAATGCTTCACTTCCGGAGAAGCGCCTTCCGCGCCCGCCAAAAGGTAACGCTGTCATGGCCATCTGCGGTCAACAGCATAGGAGTCAGGTAGAAACAAAACTAAATTTTTCACTCGGCGCGCGGAGCTCAGAGTGGCAACATCTTTGGTGAGACTCTGCCGGTGTTGCTCGGCGCGCGGAGCTCGGAGTGGCAACATCTCTGGTGAGACTGTGCCGGTGTTGCTCGGCGCGCGGAGTTCAGAGTGGCAACATCTCTGGTGAGACTCTGCCGGTGTTGCTCGGCGCGCGGAGTTCAGAGTGGCAACATCTCTGGTGAGACTCTGCCGGTGTTGCTCGGCGCGCGGAGCTCAGAGTGGCAACATCTTTGGTGAGACTCTGCCGGTGTTGCTCGGCGCGCGGAGCTCGGAGTGGCAACATCTCTGGTGAGACTGTGCCGGTGTTGCTCGGCGCGCGGAGTTCAGAGTGGCAACATCTTTGGTGAGACTCTGCCGGTGTTGCTCGGCGCGCGGAGCTCAGAGTGGCAACATCTCTGGTGAGACTCTGCCGGTGTTGCTCGGCGCTCTCAGTGTCAGGGTCGAGTATTGTGGTGGCCTGAAGATGTCTCGTGGAGAGACGAAACTAGTTGACATCTTGCTTTGATGGATTTCTTTTCATTTTGTAGTTGGTGTGGTTTTAAGGGTTCCGTACCTCAAAAGGAACCCTTATAGCATCACTTTGTTGTCCGTCTGTCAACCCTCTTTTCTCAGAAACGCCTAGAGTTATCGAGTTGATATTCACATCATATACGCAGGCTCGTAACCTCTTGGAGCCGCGATATAAAACAAACTTCTAAGTCAACGATCAAAAGTTACAGCTGTTTATGTCTATTTTTTTTTAATGTTCTAAGGGAATCACATGCACACATCACATGTAGGAGTTTGTACGGAACCCTTGATGCGCGAGTCTACTATCGATAAACCTGTGTGGGTGTAGGTGTGATGTCGGTGAAGTTAGCAGAGCATCTTCCAGCAGAGCATAAATAAATTAGAGTTCTGTTAGCGTGCAGGTGAGTTCTATAGTTCCTGATACTTTTCAGGAATAGTTCTGGCGTTTTTACACAAAAAAAATGAAGTTGAATTATGCTCTGCTAACTTCGCGTAGCAGAGCATTTTTCAAAAAGCTAAAATAAAATTAGGTATTTTTATACCTTTCCATAATATAAACAGTTCCTAATTGATTTCAGAAATAGTTCCGGCGTTTTTACTGCACTAATCTTAATTTGAAGATGTCATCAAGTACATTTTTGATCGAGTTGGAGTCATGACACAATGTTCCTTACATCCGAGCAAGCGACTGTTTAAATAGATTGCATCGAGAAAAAAACGAACAAAGATCTGTTCTTAGGGATTCTACAAGTTCTAGTAACTGAACTCCTGAAATTTTAATTCAAAACGGTCTTGGAAAAAATGAAGAAACGAGTAATTTCTCGTCCAAAATAGAAAAAATTCAAAAAAGCATTATAATAAGTTGGATAAGAGTTCTGTTAGCGTACATTAATTATAAGCTTAAAAAAGGTTTGTTCTTAAAATACAGATAAACAAAAAACGCAGCACTTCTGAAATTTTCATGAAATCGATCGATGAATATTGACAAAATCTGAGTTATGCGCCTCGAATTTGTACAGATTCAAAGGACTATAGAGGTTTTTGTTTAAGAGTTCTGTTAGCGTGCATTGAGCATAGGCTTAAAAAAGGTCTGTTCTTAACACTTAAATACATAACAGAAGCAGCACACCTAAAACTTTTATGAAATCGATCTTGGAAAATTGACAAAATCTGAGTTTTTTGCTTCGAATTTGTAAAGATTGAGAGGACTGTAGAGGTCTTTTTGTATGAGTTCTGTTAGCGTGCATTAAGTGAAAGCTTGAAAAAAGTCTGTTCTTAACATTTAGATACATAACAAAAGCAGCACAATTGAAATTTTCATTTAAATCGATCTTTGGAAATTTACAAAATGAGTTATGCACCTCGAATTTGTACAGATTCAATGGCCTATAGGGCTTTTTGTTTAAGAGTTCTGTTAGCGTGCATTGAGTATAGCCTTAAAAGAGGTTTGTTCTTAACATTTAGATACATAACAGAAGCAGCACACCTGAAATTTTCATGAAATCGATCTTGGAAAATTGTCAAAATTTGAGTTTTGTGCTTCGAATTTGTAAAGATTGAGAGGACTGTAGAGGACTTTGTGTATGAGTTCTGTTGGCGTGCATTAAGTTTTAGCTTAAAAAAGGTCTGTTCTTAACTACAAGATACAAAACAGAAGCAGAACACCTGAAATTTTCATGAAATCGATCTTGGAAAATTGACAAAATCTGAGTTTTTTGATTCAAATTTGTAAAGATTGAGAGGACTGTAGAGGTCTTTGTGTATCAGTTCTGTTAGCGTGCATTAAGTATAAGCTTGATAAAGGTCTGTTCTTAATATTTAAATACATAACAGAAGCAGAACACCTGAAACTTTCATGAAATCGATCCTGGAAAATTGACAAAATCTGAGTTTTTTGCTTCGAATTTGTAAAGATTGAGAGGACTGTAGAGGTCTTTGTGTATGAGTTCTGTTAGCGTGCATTAATTTAAGCTTTAAAAAAGTCTGTTCTTAACTACAAGATACAAAACAGAAGCAGAACACCTGAAATTTACATGAAATCGATCTTTGAAAATTGTCAAAATCTTAGTTATGCGCCTCGAATTTGCACATATTCATAGGACTATAGAGCTTTTTGTTTAAGAGTTCTGTTAGCGTGCATTGAGTTTAAGCTTAAAAAAGGTCTGTTCTTAACTACAAGATACAAAACAGAAGCAGAACACCTGAAACTTTCATGAAATCGATCCTGGAAAATTGACAAAATCTGAGTTTTTTGCTTCGAATTTGTAAAGATTGAGAGGACTGTAGAGGTCTTTGTGTATGAGTTCTGTTAGCGTGCATTGAGTTTAAGCTTTAAAAAAGTCTGTTCTTAACTACAAGATACAAAACAGAAGCAGAACACCTGAAATTTACATGAAATCGATCTATGAAAATTGTCAAAATCTTAGTTATGCGCCTCGAATTGGCACATATTCATAGGGCTATAGAGCTTTTTGTTTAAGAGTTCTGTTAGCGTGCATTAAGTTTGAGCTTAAGAAAGGTCTGTTCTTAACTACAAGATACAAAACAGAAGCAGAACACCTGAAATTTTCATGAAATCGATCTTGGAAAATTGTCAAAATCTGAGTTTTGTGCTTCGAATTTGTAAAGATTGAGAGGACTGTAGAGGACTTTGTGTATGAGTTCTGTTAGCGTGCATTAAGTTTTTGATTAACAAAGGTCTGTTCTTAACTACAAGATACAAAACAGAAGCAGAACACCTGAAATTTACATGAAATCGATCTTTGAAAATTGTCAAAATCTTAGTTATGCGCCTCGAATTTGCACATATGCATAGGACTATAGAGGTTTTTGTTTAAGAGTTCTGTTAGCGTGCATTGAGTTTAAGCTTTAAAAAGGTCTGTTCTTAACTACAAGATACAAAACAGAAGCAGAAGACCTGAAATTTTCATGAAATCGATCTTGGAAAATTGACAAAATCTGAGTTTTTTGATTCAAATTTGTAAAGATTGAGAGGACTGTAGAGGTCTTTGCGTATCAGTTCTGTTAGCGTGCATTAAGTAGAAGCTTGATAAAGGTCTGTTCTTAATATTTAAATACATAACAGAAGCAGAACACCTAAAACTTTCATGAAATCGATCCTGGAAAATTGGCAAAATCTGAGTTTTTTGCTTCGAATTTGTAAAGATTGAGAGGACTGTAGAGGTCTTTGTGTATGAGTTCTGTTAGCGTGCATTAAGTTTAAGCTTAAAAAAGGTCTGTTCTTAACTACAAGATACAAAACAGAAGCAGAACACCTAAAATTTACATGAAATCGATCTTTGAAAATTGTCAAAATCTTAGTTATGCGCCTCGAATTTGCACATATTCATAGGACTATAGACCTTTTTGTTTAAGAGTTCTGTTAGCGTGCATTGAGTTTAAGCTTGAAAAAGGTCTGTTCTTAACTAAAAGATACAAAACAGAAGCAGAACACCTGAAATTTTCATGAAATCGATCTTGGAAAATTGTCAAAATCTGAGTTTTGTGCTTCGAATTTGTAAAGATTGAGAGGACTGTAGAGGTCTTTGTGTATGAGTTCTGCTAGCGTGCATTAAGTTTAAGCTTTAAAAAAGGTCTGTTCTTAACTACAAGATACAAAACAGAAGCAGAACACCTGAAAATTACATGAAATCGATCTTGGAAAATTGACAAATTTGTAAAGATTGAGAGGACTGTAGAGGTCTTTGTGTATCAGTTCTGTTAGCGTGCATTAAGTATAAGCTTGATAAAGGTCTGTTCTTAATATTTAAATACATAACAGAAGCAGAACACCTGAAATTTTCATGAAATCGATCTTGGAAAATTGACAAAATCTGAGTTTTTTGCTTCGAATTTGTAAAGATTGAGAGGACTGTAGAGGTCTTTTTGTATGAGTTCTGTTAGCGTGCATTAAGTGAAAGCTTGAAAAAAGTCTGTTCTTAACATTTAGATACATAACAAAAGCAGCACAATTGAAATTTTCATTTAAATCTGAGTTTTTTGCTTCGAATTTGTAAAGATTGAGAGGACTGTAGAGGTCTTTGTGTATGAGTTCTGTTAGCGTGCATTAAGTTTAAGCTTTAAAAAGGTCTGTTCTTAACTACAAGATACAAAACAGAAGCAGAACACCTAAAATTTACATGAAATCGATCTTTGAAAATTGTCAAAATCTTAGTTATGCGCCTCGAATTTGCACATATGCATAGGACTATAGAGCTTTTAGTTTAGGAGTTCTGTTAGCGTGCATTAAGTTTAAGCTTTAACAAGGTCCGTTCTTAACTATAAGATACAAAACAGAAGCAGAACACCTGAAATTTTCATGAAATCGATCTTGGAAAATTGACAAAATCTGAGTTTTTTGCTTCGAATTTGTAAAGATTGAGAGGACTGTAGAGGTCTTTGTGTATGAGTTCTGTTAGCGTGCATTAAGTTTAAGCTTTAAAAAAGTCTCTTCTTAACTACAAGATACAAAACAGAAGCAGAACACCTGAAATTTACATGAAATCGATCTTTGAAAATTGTCAAAATCTTAGTTATGCGCCTCGAATTTGCACATATTCATAGGACTATAGAGCTTTTTGTTTAAGAGTTCTGTTAGCGTGCATTGAGTTTAAGCTTAAGAAAGGTCTGTTCTTAACTACAAGATACAAAACAGAAGCAGAACACCTGAAACTTTCATGAAATCGATCCTGGAAAATTGACAAAATCTGAGTTTTTTGCTTCGAATTTGTAAAGATTGAGAGGACTGTAGAGGTCTTTGTGTATGAGTTCTGTTAGCGTGCATTGAGTTTAAGCTTTAAAAAAGTCTGTTCTTAACTACAAGATACAAAACAGAAGCAGAACACCTGAAATTTACATGAAATCGATCTATGAATATTGTCAAAATCTTAGTTATGCGCCTCGAATTGGCACATATTCATAGGACTATAGAGCTTTTTGTTTAAGAGTTCTGTTAGCGTGCATTAAGGTTAAGCTTAAGAAAGGTCTGTTCTTAACTACAAGATACAAAACAGAAGCAGAACACCTGAAATTTTCATAAAATCGATCTTGGAAAATTGTCAAAATCTGAGTTTTGTGCTTCGAATTTGTAAAGATTGAGAGGACTGTAGAGGACTTTGTGTATGAGTTCTGTTAGCGTACATTAAGTTTTTGATTAACAAAGGTCTGTTCTTAACTACAAGATACAAACCAGAAGCAGAACACCTGAAATTTACATGAAATCGATCTTTGAAAATTGTCAAAATCTTAGTTATGCGCCTCGAATTTGCACATATGCATAGGACTATAGAGGTTTTTGTTTAAGAGTTCTGTTAGCGTGCATTGAGTTTAAGCTTTAAAAAGGTCTGTTCTTAACTACAAGATACAAAACAGAAGCAGAAGACCTGAAATTTTCATGAAATCGATCTTGGAAAATTGACAAAATCTGAGTTTTTTGATTCAAATTTGTAAAGATTGAGAGGACTGTAGAGGTCTTTGTGTATCAGTTCTGTTAGCGTGCATTAAGTAGAAGCTTGATAAAGGTCTGTTCTTAATATTTAAATACATAACAGAAGCAGAACACCTAAAACTTTCATGAAATCGATCCTGGAAAATTGGCAAAATCTGAGTTTTTTGCTTCGAATTTGTAAAGATTGAGAGGACTGTAGAGGTCTTTGTGTATGAGTTCTGTTAGCGTGCATTAAGTTTAAGCTTTAAAAAGGTCTGTTCTTAACTACAAGATACAAAACAGAAGCAGAACACCTAAAATTTACATGAAATCGATCTTTGAAAATTGTCAAAATCTTAGTTATGCGCCTCGAATTTGCACATATTCATAGGACTATAGACCTTTTTGTTTAAGAGTTCTGTTAGCGTGCATTGAGTTTAAGCTTGAAAAAGGTCTGTTCTTAACTAAAAGATACAAAACAGAAGCAGAACACCTGAAATTTTCATGAAATCGATCTTGGAAAATTGTCAAAATCTGAGTTTTGTGCTTCGAATTTGTAAAGATTGAGAGGACTGTAGAGGTCTTTGTGTATGAGTTCTGCTAGCGTGCATTAAGTTTAAGCTTTAAAAAAGGTCTGTTCTTAACTACAAGATACAAAACAGAAGCAGAACACCTGAAAATTACATGAAATCGATCTTGGAAAATTGACAAATTTGTAAAGATTGAGAGGACTGTAGAGGTCTTTGTGTATCAGTTCTGTTAGCGTGCATTAAGTATAAGCTTGATAAAGGTCTGTTCTTAATATTTAAATACATAACAGAAGCAGAACACCTGAAATTTTCATGAAATCGATCTTGGAAAATTGACAAAATCTGAGTTTTTTGCTTCGAATTTGTAAAGATTGAGAGGACTGTAGAGGTCTTTGTGTATCAGTTCTGTTAGCGTGCATTGAGTTTAAGCTTTTAAAAGGTCTTTTCTTAACAACAGTACAAAACAGAAGCAGAACACCTGAAATTTACATGAAATCGATCTTTGAAAATTGTCAAAATCTTAGTTATGTGCCTCGAATTTGCACATATTCATAGGACTATAGAGCTTTTTGTTTAAGAGTTCTGTTAGCGTGCATTAAGTTTAAGCTTTAAAAAGGTCTGTTCTTAACTACAAGATACAAAACAGAAGCAGAACACCTGAAATTTACATGAAATCGATCTTTGAAAATTGTCAAAATCTTAGTTATGCGCCTCGAATTTGCACATATTCATAGGACTATAGAGCTTTTTGTTTAAGAGTTCTGTTAGCGTGCATTGAGTTTAAGCTTAAGACAGGTCTGTTCTTAACTACAAGATACAAAACAGAAGCAGAACACCTGAAATTTTCATGAAATCGATCTTGGAAAATTGTCAAAATCTGAGTTTTGTGCTTCGAATTTGTAAAGATTGAGAGGACTGTAGAGGACTTTGTGTATGAGTTCTGTTAGCGTGCATTAAGTTTTAGCTTTAAAAAAGTCTGTTCTTAACTACAAGATACAAAACAGAAGCAGAACACCTGAAATTTACATGAAATCGATCTTTGAAAATTGTCAAAATCTTAGTTATGCGCCTCGAATTTGCACATATGCATAGGACTATAGAGGTTTTTGTTTAAGAGTTCTGTTAGCGTGCATTGAGTTTAAGCTTTAAAAAGGTCTGTTCTTAACTACAAGATACAAAACAGAAGCAGAAGACCTGAAATTTTCATGAAATCGATCTTGGAAAATTGACAAAATCTGAGTTTTTTGATTCAAATTTGTAAAGATTGAGAGGACTGTAGAGGTCTTTGTGTATCAGTTCTGTTAGCGTGCATTGAGTTTTAGCTTTACAAAGGTCTATTCTTAACTACAAGATACAAAACAGAATCAGAACACCTGAAATTTTCATGAAATCGATCTTGGAAAATTATCAAAATCTGAGTTTTGTGCTTCGAATTTGTAAAGATTGAGAGGACTGTAGAGGTCTTTGTGTATCAGTTCTGTTAGCGTGCATTAAGTATAATATTGATAAAGGACTGTTCTTAACATGTAACCTTTTGTGCATTGAGTTTACTCAAGGCACGCTAACAGAACTCTCAAAAAAAAGTTTCTCAGACCTTTGAATCTGTACAAATCCGAGGCACATAATTTAGATTTCGTCTAATTTCGTCGATCGATTTCAGAGAAAATTTCAGTTGTGCTGCTTCTTTTATGTATGTGACTTTCAAGAACAAACCTTTGTTAAGCCTTAACTCAATGCACGCTCACAGCATTCTTATAAAAAAAGCTCTACAGTGCTTTGATCTGTACAAATTCGAAGCAAAAAACTCAGATATTGTCAATTTTCCAAGATCGATTTCATGAAAATTTCAGGTGTTCTCCTTCTGCTTTGTATCTACATGTTAAGAACAGTTCTTAATCAAGCTTATACTTAATGCACGCTAACAGAACTGATACACAAAGACCTCTACATTCCTCTCAATCTTTACAAATTCGAAGCACATAGCTCTGATTTTGTCAATATTCAACGATCGATTTCATGAAAGTTTCAGGTGTGCTGCTTCTGTTATGTATCTTAATGTTTAGAACAAACCTCTTTTAAGGCTATTTTTAATGCACGCTAACAGAACTCTTAAACAAAAAGCTCTATATGCCTTTGAATCTGTACAAATTTGAGGCGCATAACTCAGATTTTGTCAATATTTAAAGATCGATTTCATGAAAATTTCAATTGTGCTGCTTTTGTTTTTTAATTTATTTATAAGAACAGACCTTTTTAAAGCTTAAACTCAATGCACGCTAACAGAACTCATACACAAAGACCTCTACAGTCCTCTCAATCTTAACAAATTTGAAGTACAAACCTCAGATTTTGTCAATTTTCCAAGATCAATTTCATGAAAGTTTCAGGTGTGCTGCTTCTGTCATGTATCAAAATGTTAAGAACCGACCTTTATCAAGCTTTTACTTAATGCATGCTAACAGAACTGATACACAAAGACCTCTACAGGCCTCTCAATCTTTACAAATTCGAAGCAAAAAACTCAGATTTTGACAATTTTCCAAGATGGATTTCATGAAAATTTTAGGTGTTTTGCTTCTGTTTTTTATCTTGTAGTTAAGAACTGACCTTTTTAAAGCTTAAACTTAATGCACGCTACCAGAACTCTTTAACAAAAAGCTCTATAGGCCTATGAATCTGTACAAATTCGAGGCGCATAACTCAGATTTTGACAATTTTCAAAGATCGATTGCATGAAAATTTCAGGTGTTCTGCTTCTGTTTTGTACTATGTTGTTAAGAAAAGACCTTTATAAAGCTTAAACTTAATGCACGCTAACAGAACTCATACACAAAGACCTCTACAGTCCTCTCAATCTTAACAAATTTGAAGCACAAACCTCAGATTTTGTCAATTTTCCAAGATCAATTTCATGAAAGTTTCAGGTGTGCTGCTTCTGTCATGTATCAAAATGTTAAGAACCGACCTTTATCAAGCTTTTACTTAATGCATGCTAACAGAACTGATACACAAAGACCTCTACAGGCCTCTCAATCTTTACAAATTCGAAGCAAAAAACTCAGATTTTGACAATTTTCCAAGATGGATTTCATGAAAATTTTAGGTGTTTTGCTTCTGTTTTTTATCTTGTAGTTAAGAACTGACCTTTTTAAAGCTTAAACTTAATGCACGCTACCAGAACTCTTTAACAAAAAGCTCTATAGGCCTATGAATCTGTACAAATTCGAGGCGCATAACTCAGATTTTGACAATTTTCAAAGATCGATTGCATGAAAATTTCAGGTGTTCTGCTTCTGTTTTGTACTATGTTGTTAAGAAAAGACCTTTATAAAGCTTAAACTTAATGCACGCTAACAGAACTCATACACAAAGACCTCTACAGTCCTCTCAATCTTTACAAATTCGAAGCAAAAAACTCAGATTTTGTCAATTTTCAAAAATCGATTTCATGTAAATTTCAGGTGTTCTGCTTCTGTTTTGAACTAAATTGTTAAGAAAAGACCGTTTGAAAGCTTAAACTCAATGCACGCTAACAGAACTCATACACAAAGACCTCTACAGTCCTCTCAATCTTTACAAATTCGAAGCAAAAAACTCAGATTTTGTCAATTTTCCAGGATCGATTTCATGAAAGTTTCAGGTGTTCTGCTTCTGTTTTGTATCTTGTAGTTAAGAACAGACCTTTCTTAAGCTTAAACTCAATGCACGCTAACAGAACTCTTAAACAAAAAGCTCTATAGTCCTATGAATATGTGCAAATTCGAGGCGCATAACTAAGATTTTGACAATTTTCAAAGATCGATTTCATGTAAATTTCAGGTGTTCTGCTTCTGTTTTGTATCTTGTAGTTAAGAACAGATTTTTTTAAAGCTTAAACTTAATGCACGCTAACAGAACTCATACACAAAGACCTCTACAGTCCTCTCAATCTTTACAAATTCGAAGCAAAAAACTCAGATTTTGTCAATTTTCCAGGATCGATTTCATGAAAGTTTTAGGTGTTCTGCTTCTGTTATGTATTTAAATATTAAGAACAGACCTTTATCAAGCTTATACTTAATGCACGCTAACAGAACTGATACACAAAGACCTCTACAGTCCTCTCAATCTTTACAAATTCGAAGCAAAAAACTCAGATTTTGTCAATTTTCCAGGATCGATTTCATGAAAGTTTCAGGTGTTCTGCTTCTGTTTTGTATCTTGTAGTTAAGAACAGACCTTTCTTAAGCTTAAACTCAATGCACGCTAACAGAACTCTTAAACAAAAAGCTCTATAGTCCTATGAATATGTGCAAATTCGAGGCGCATAACTAAGATTTTGACAATTTTCAAAGATCGATTTCATGTAAATTTTAGGTGTTCTGCTTCTGTTTTGTATCTTGTAGTTAAGAACAGACCTTTTTAAAGCTTAAACTCAATGCACGCTAACAGAACTCATACACAAAGACCTCTACAGTCCTCTCAATCTTTACAAATTCGAAGCAAAAAACTCAGATTTTGTCAATTTTCCAGGATCGATTTCATGAAAGTTTCAGGTGTTCTGCTTCTGTTTTGTATCTTGTAGTTAAGAACAGACCTTTCTTAAGCTTAAACTCAATGCACGCTAACAGAACTCTTAAACAAAAAGCTCTATAGTCCTATGAATATGTGCAAATTCGAGGCGCATAACTAAGATTTTGACAATTTTCAAAGATCGATTTCATGTAAATTTCAGGTGTTCTGCTTCTGTTTTGTATCTTGTAGTTAAGAACAGACTTTTTTAAAGCTTAAACTTAATGCACGCTAACAGAACTCATACACAAAGACCTCTACAGTCCTCTCAATCTTTACAAATTCGAAGCAAAAAACTCAGATTTTGTCAATTTTCCAGGATCGATTTCATGAAAGTTTTAGGTGTTCTGCTTCTGTTATGTATTTAAATATTAAGAACAGACCTTTATCAAGCTTATACTTAATGCACGCTAACAGAACTGATACACAAAGACCTCTACAGTCCTCTCAATCTTTACAAATTCGAAGCAAAAAACTCAGATTTTGTCAATTTTCCAAGATCGATTTCATGAAAATTTCAGGTGTTCTGCTTCTGTTTTGTATCTTATAGTTAAGAACAGACCTTGTTAAAGCTTAAACTTAATGCACGCTAACAGAACTCCTAAACTAAAAGCTCTATAGTCCTATGCATATGTGCAAATTCGAGGCGCATAACTAAGATTTTGACAATTTTCAAAGATCGATTTCATGTAAATTTCAGGTGTTCTGCTTCTGTTTTGTATCTTGTAGTTAAGAACAGACCTTTTTTAAAGCTTAAACTTAATGCACGCTAGCAGAACTCATACACAAAGACCTCTACAGTCCTCTCAATCTTTACAAATTCGAAGCACAAAACTCAGATTTTGTCAATTTTCCAAGATCGATTTCATGAAAATTTCAGGTGTTCTGCTTCTGTTTTGTATCTTGTAGTTAAGAGCAGACCTTTCTTAAGCTTAAACTCAATGCACGCTAACAGAACTCTTAAACAAAAAGCTCTATAGTCCTATGAATATGTGCAAATTCGAGGCGCATAACTAAGATTTTGACAATTTTCAAAGATCGATTTCATGTAAATTTTAGGTGTTCTGCTTCTGTTTTGTATCTTGTAGTTAAGAACAGACCTTTTTAAAGCTTAAACTTAATGCACGCTAACAGAACTCATACACAAAGACCTCTACAGTCCTCTCAATCTTTACAAATTCGAAGCAAAAAACTCAGATTTTGTCAATTTTCCAAGATCGATTTCATGAAAGTTTCAGGTGTTCTGCTTCTGTTATGTATTTAAATATTAAGAACAGACCTTTATCAAGCTTATACTTAATGCACGCTAACAGAACTGATACACAAAGACCTCTACAGTCCTCTCAATCTTTACAAATTTGAATCAAAAAACTCAGATTTTGTCAATTTTCCAAGATCGATTTCATGAAAATTTCAGGTGTTCTGCTTCTGTTTTGTATCTTGTAGTTAAGAACAGACCTTTTTTAAGCTAAAACTTAATGCACGCCAACAGAACTCATACACAAAGTCCTCTACAGTCCTCTCAATCTTTACAAATTCGAAGCACAAAACTCAAATTTTGACAATTTTCCAAGATCGATTTCATGAAAATTTCAGGTGTGCTGCTTCTGTTATGTATCTAAATGTTAAGAACAAACCTCTTTTAAGGCTATACTCAATGCACGCTAACAGAACTCTTAAACAAAAAGCCCTATAGGCCATTGAATCTGTACAAATTCGAGGTGCATAACTCATTTTGTAAATTTCCAAAGATCGATTTAAATGAAAATTTCAATTGTGCTGCTTTTGTTATGTATCTAAATGTTAAGAACAGACTTTTTTCAAGCTTTCACTTAATGCACGCTAACAGAACTCATACAAAAAGACCTCTACAGTCCTCTCAATCTTTACAAATTCGAAGCAAAAAACTCAGATTTTGTCAATTTTCCAAGATCGATTTCATAAAAGTTTTAGGTGTGCTGCTTCTGTTATGTATTTAAGTGTTAAGAACAGACCTTTTTTAAGCCTATGCTCAATGCACGCTAACAGAACTCTTAAACAAAAACCTCTATAGTCCTTTGAATCTGTACAAATTCGAGGCGCATAACTCAGATTTTGTCAATATTCATCGATCGATTTCATGAAAATTTCAGAAGTGCTGCGTTTTTTGTTTATCTGTATTTTAAGAACAAACCTTTTTTAAGCTTATAATAAATGTACGCTAACAGAACTCTTATCAAACTTATTATAATGCTTTTTTGAATTTTTTCTATTTTGGACGAGAAATTACTCGTTTCTTCATTTTTTCCAAGACCGTTTTGAATTAAAATTTCAGGAGTTCAGTTACTAGAACTTGTCGAATCCCTAAGAACAGATCTTTGTTCGTTTTTTTCTCGATGCAATCTATTTAAACAGTCGCTTGCTCGGATGTAAGGAACATTGTGTCATGACTCCAACTCGATCAAAAATGTACTTGATGACATCTTCAAATTAAGATTAGTGCAGTAAAAACGCCGGAACTATTTCTGAAATCAATTAGGAACTGTTTATATTATGGAAAGGCATAAAAATACCTAATTTTATTTTAGCTTTTTGAAAAATGCTCTGCTACGCGAAGTTAGCAGAGCATAATTCAACTTCATTTTTTTTGTGTAAAAACGCCTGAACTATTCCTGAAAAGTATCAGGAACTATAGAACTCACCTGCACGCTAACAGAACTCTAATTTATTTATGCTCTGCTGGAAGATGCTCTGCTAACTTCACAGACACGTAGGTGTGGACTTTGCAAAATTATGGCACAAATTATTAATTCAAATTTAGGAAAAATATCGAAACGATCAGAGACCTCTATAATGTCAATAATTTTAAATCAAAACTTAAAACTATATTGCTGGAAAAACAAAAGTCTGTCTAGCAATGAAACCCCCAGTTACCATTTATGTGTCTGTTCACGTAACAGAACTTTGACTTTAGGAACACCTTACACAACACACCGCACATATACTCATATTATACTTACTATACAAACACCCTTAGGTAGGTCCTGTTGCCCGGACTCTTACGAGACCGGTGTCCTCAGGAATACCTTACAACTCACAAACCCACGCACATTATTCTCACACACGCACACACACAGTCGGTAAATTTTATACTTACTACACAAACACCTCTGGGTAGCTCCTGTTGCCCGGACTCTTACTGAGACCGGTGTCCTCAGGAATACCTTACAACTCACAAACCCACGCACATTATTCTCACACACGCACACACACAGTCGGTAAATTTTATACTTACTACACAAACACCTCTGGGTAGCTCCTGTTGCCCGGACTCTTACTGAGACCGGTGTCCTCAGGAATACCTTACAACTCACAAACCCAAGCACATTATTCTCACACACGCACACACACAGTCGGTAAATTTTATACTTACTACACAAATACCTCTGGGTAGCTCCTGTTGCCCGGACTCTTACTGAGACCGGTGTCCTCAGGAATACCTTACAACTCACAAACCCACGCACATTATTCTCACACACGCACACACACAGTCGGTAAATTTTATACTTACTACACAAACACCTCTGGGTAGCTCCTGTTGCCCGGACTCTTACTGAGACCGGTGTCCTCAGGAATACCTTACAACTCACAAACCCACGCACATTATTCTCACACACGCACACACACAGTCGGTAAATTTTATACTTACTATACAAACACCCTTAGGTAGGTCCTGTTGCCCGGACTCTTACGAGACCGGTGTCCTCAGGAATACCTTACAACTCACAAACCCACGCACATTATTCTCACACACGCACACACACAGTCGGTAAATTTTATACTTACTACACAAACACCTCTGGGTAGCTCCTGTTGCCCGGACTCTTACTGAGACCGGTGTCCTCAGGAATACCTTACAACTCACAAACCCAAGCACATTATTCTCACACACGCACACACACAGTCGGTAAATTTTATACTTACTACACAAACACCTCTGGGTAGCTCCTGTTGCCCGGACTCTTACTGAGACCGGTGTCCTCAGGAATACCTTACAACTCACAAACCCAAGCACATTATTCTCACACACGCACACACACAGTCGGTAAATTTTATACTTACTACACAAACACCTCTGGGTAGCTCCTGTTGCCCGGACTCTTACTGAGACCGGTGTCCTCAGGAATACCTTACAACTCACAAACCCACGCACATTATTCTCACACACGCACACACACAGTCGGTAAATTTTATACTTACTACACAAACACCTCTGGGTAGCTCCTGTTGCCCGGACTCTTACTGAGACCGGTGTCCTCAGGAATACCTTACAACTCACAAACCCACGCACATTATTCTCACACACGCACACACACAGTCGGTAAATTTTATACTTACTACACAAACACCTCTGGGTAGCTCCTGTTGCCCGGACTCTTACGAGACCGGTGTCCTCAGGAATACCTTACAACTCACAAACCCACGCACATTATTCTCACACACGCACACACACAGTCGGTAAATTTTATACTTACTACACAAACACCTCTGGGTAGCTCCTGTTGCCCGGACTCTTACTGAGACCGGTGTCCTCAGGAATACCTTACAACTCACAAACCCAAGCACATTATTCTCACACACGCACACACACAGTCGGTAAATTTTATACTTACTACACAAACACCTCTGGGTAGCTCCTGTTGCCCGGACTCTTACTGAGACCGGTGTCCTCAGGAATACCTTACAACTCACAAACCCACGCACATTATTCTTACACACGCACACACACAGTCGGTAAATTTTATACTTACTACACAAACACCTCTGGGTAGCTCCTGTTGCCCGGACTCTTACTGAGACCGGTGTCCTCAGGAATACCTTACAACTCACAAACCCACGCACATTATTCTCACACACGCACACACACAGTCGGTAAATTTTATACTTACTACACAAACACCTCTGGGTAGCTCCTGTTGCCCGGACTCTTACTGAGACCGGTGTCCTCAGGAATACCTTACAACTCACAAACCCAAGCACATTATTCTCACACACGCACACACACAGTCGGTAAATTTTATACTTACTACACAAATACCTCTGGGTAGCTCCTGTTGCCCGGACTCTTACTGAGACCGGTGTCCTCAGGAATACCTTACAACTCACAAACCCACGCACATTATTCTCACACACGCACACACACAGTCGGTAAATTTTATACTTACTACACAAACACCTCTGGGTAGCTCCTGTTGCCCGGACTCTTACTGAGACCGGTGTCCTCAGGAATACCTTACAACTCACAAACCCAAGCACATTATTCTCACACACGCACACACACAGTCGGTAAATTTTATACTTACTACACAAACACCTCTGGGTAGCTCCTGTTGCCCGGACTCTTACTGAGACCGGTGTCCTCAGGAATACCTTACAACTCACAAACCCACGCACATTATTCTCACACACGCACACACACAGTCGGTAAATTTTATACTTACTACACAAACACCTCTGGGTAGCTCCTGTTGCCCGGACTCTTACTGAGACCGGTGTCCTCAGGAATACCTTACAACTCACAAACCCACGCACATTATTCTCACACACGCACACACACAGTCGGTAAATTTTATACTTACTACACAAACACCTCTGGGTAGCTCCTGTTGCCCGGACTCTTACTGAGACCGGTGTCCTCAGGAATACCTTACAACTCACAAACCCACGCACATTATTCTCACACACGCACACACACAGTCGGTAAATTTTATACTTACTACACAAACACCTCTGGGTAGCTCCTGTTGCCCGGACTCTTACTGAGACCGGTGTCCTCAGGAATACCTTACAACTCACAAACCCACGCACATTATTCTCACACACGCACACACACAGTCGGTAAATTTTATACTTACTACACAAACACCTCTGGGTAGCTCCTGTTGCCCGGACTCTTACTGAGACCGGTGTCCTCAGGAATACCTTACAACTCACAAACCCAAGCACATTATTCTCACACACGCACACACACAGTCGGTAAATTTTATACTTACTACACAAACACCTCTGGGTAGCTCCTGTTGCCCGGACTCTTACTGAGACCGGTGTCCTCAGGAATACCTTACAACTCACAAACCCACGCACATTATTCTCACACACGCACACACACAGTCGGTAAATTTTATACTTACTACACAAACACCTCTGGGTAGCTCCTGTTGCCCGGACTCTTACTGAGACCGGTGTCCTCAAGAATACCTTACAACTCACAAACCCACGCACATTATTCTCACACACGCACACACACAGTCGGTAAATTTTATACTTACTACACAAACACCTCTGGGTAGCTCCTGTTGCCCGGACTCTTACTGAGACCGGTGTTCTCAGGAATACCTTACAACTCACAAACCCAAGCACATTATTCTCACACACGCACACACACAGTCGGTAAATTTTATACTTACTACACAAACACCTCTGGGTAGCTCCTGTTGCCCGGACTCTTACTGAGACCGGTGTCCTCAGGAATACCTTACAACTCACAAACCCACGCACATTATTCTCACACACGCACACACACAGTCGGTAAATTTTATACTTACTATACAAACACCCTTAGGTAGGTCCTGTTGCCCGGACTCTTACGAGACCGGTGTCCTCAGGAATACCTTACAACTCACAAACCCACGCACATTATTCTCACACACGCACACACACAGTCGGTAAATTTTATACTTACTACACAAACACCTCTGGGTAGCTCCTGTTGCCCGGACTCTTACTGAGACCGGTGTCCTCAGGAATACCTTACAACTCACAAACCCAAGCACATTATTCTCACACACGCACACACACAGTCGGTAAATTTTATACTTACTACACAAACACCTCTGGGTAGCTCCTGTTGCCCGGACTCTTACTGAGACCGGTGTCCTCAGGAATACCTTACAACTCACAAACCCACGCACATTATTCTCACACACGCACACACACAGTCGGTAAATTTTATACTTACTACACAAACACCTCTGGGTAGCTCCTGTTGCCCGGACTCTTACTGAGACCGGTGTCCTCAGGAATACCTTACAACTCACAAACCCACGCACATTATTCTCACACACGCACACACACAGTCGGTAAATTTTATACTTACTACACAAACACCTCTGGGTAGCTCCTGTTGCCCGGACTCTTACTGAGACCGGTGTCCTCAGGAATACCTTACAACTCACAAACCCACGCACATTATTCTCACACACGCACACACACAGTCGGTAAATTTTATACTTACTACACAAACACCTCTGGGTAGCTCCTGTTGCCCGGACTCTTACTGAGACCGGTGTCCTCAGGAATACCTTACAACTCACAAACCCACGCACATTATTCTCACACACGCACACACACAGTCGGTAAATTTTATACTTACTACACAAACACCTCTGGGTAGCTCCTGTTGCCCGGACTCTTACTGAGACCGGTGTCCTCAGGAATACCTTACAACTCACAAACCCAAGCACATTATTCTCACACACGCACACACACAGTCGGTAAATTTTATACTTACTACACAAACACCTCTGGGTAGCTCCTGTTGCCCGGACTCTTACTGAGACCGGTGTCCTCAAGAATACCTTACAACTCACAAACCCACGCACATTATTCTCACACACGCACACACACAGTCGGTAAATTTTATACTTACTACACAAACACCTCTGGGTAGCTCCTGTTGCCCGGACTCTTACTGAGACCGGTGTTCTCAGGAATACCTTACAACTCACAAACCCACGCACATTATTCTCACACACGCACACACACAGTCGGTAAATTTTATACTTACTACACAAACACCTCTGGGTAGCTCCTGTTGCCCGGACTCTTACTGAGACCGGTGTCCTCAGGAATACCTTACAACTCACAAACCCACGCACATTATTCTCACACACGCACACACACAGTCGGTAAATTTTATACTTACTACACAAACACCTCTGGGTAGCTCCTGTTGCCCGGACTCTTACTGAGACCGGTGTCCTCAGGAATACCTTACAACTCACAAACCCACGCACATTATTCTCACACACGCACACACACAGTCGGTAAATTTTATACTTACTACACAAACACCTCTGGGTAGCTCCTGTTGCCCGGACTCTTACTGAGACCGGTGTCCTCAGGAATACCTTACAACTCACAAACCCACGCACATTATTCTCACACACGCACACACACAGTCGGTAAATTTTATACTTACTACACAAACACCTCTGGGTAGCTCCTGTTGCCCGGACTCTTACTGAGACCGGTGTCCTCAGGAATACCTTACAACTCACAAACCCAAGCACATTATTCTCACACACGCACACACACAGTCGGTAAATTTTATACTTACTACACAAACACCTCTGGGTAGCTCCTGTTGCCCGGACTCTTACTGAGACCGGTGTCCTCAGGAATACCTTACAACTCACAAACCCACGCACATTATTCTCACACACGCACACACACAGTCGGTAAATTTTATACTTACTACACAAACACCTCTGGGTAGCTCCTGTTGCCCGGACTCTTACTGAGACCGGTGTCCTCAAGAATACCTTACAACTCACAAACCCACGCACATTATTCTCACACACGCACACACACAGTCGGTAAATTTTATACTTACTACACAAACACCTCTGGGTAGCTCCTGTTGCCCGGACTCTTACTGAGACCGGTGTTCTCAGGAATACCTTACAACTCACAAACCCAAGCACATTATTCTCACACACGCACACACACAGTCGGTAAATTTTATACTTACTACACAAACACCTCTGGGTAGCTCCTGTTGCCCGGACTCTTACTGAGACCGGTGTCCTCAGGAATACCTTACAACTCACAAACCCACGCACATTATTCTCACACACGCACACACACAGTCGGTAAATTTTATACTTACTACACAAACACCTCTGGGTAGCTCCTGTTGCCCGGACTCTTACTGAGACCGGTGTCCTCAGGGGTGCCCTAAAAAACACACATACACATTAAAAACAGTAATTGTGTTTGTATAGGTAATACAAACACAATTACTATTTTTTCGTGACATAAAAATATGTTTAATTCTTTCTACTTATTATTATTTTTTATTTTATTTTATTACACTTGATGTTGGCAAAATGTAAGTAACCTATTATTATTAGCTTTAGTCTTAAATAGTTTTTATTTTTTATATTTTTCTATTTTATTTTTATGTTTCTTGTAATTGTTCATAGCGTAGGCATGTTCGTGACGTCACCTGTACAGGTTCTGACGGGAGACCAGCGCTGGCCAGGTCTCTGACGGGAGACCAGCGCTGGCCAGGTCTCTGACGGGAGCTTGGCCAGCATGATGCTGAGTTAGGACCTTTTTATAACAACATTATACATGTATATATTTTATACAGTGTGTCATAATTTAATTGTTGTATTGTATTGTATAGTCAAACTATTGCACTTGATTCCACCATCCCCCTGTACCAGATGCCACACGGTTTGATTCCACCATCCGCCTGTACCAGATGCCACACGGTTTGATTCCACCATCCCCCTGTACCAGACGCCACACGGTTTGATTCCACCATCCCCCTGTACCAGATGCCACACGGTTTGATTCCACCATCCCCCTGTACCAGACGCCACACGGTTTGATTCCACCATCCCCCTGTACCAGATGCCACACGGTTTGATTCCACCATCCCCCTGTACCAGACGCCACACGGTTTGATTCCACCATCCCCCTGTACCAGATGCCACACGGTTTGATTCCACCATCCCCCTGTACCAGATGCCACACGGTTTGCCGAACACCCTGTATAAAGTCCAATAAAAACAGAACCTCAGGCCACTCTTGTGCCGGTCCTGGCGGAGCCATGTTACTGGAGATATAACTCAGATCTGGTGAGTGAGGTGAGTATCCATTATGTCTGGTTGTAGGAGCGGCTCGCTGCTGTACTGGGAGTACCGCGGAGCGCGCGCGGGCGGCGGCGGGCCGCAGCTGGCGGAGTGGGGGCCCGGCGCGGGGCCCGGTGCGGAGGCCCCCCGTCTGCTGGCCGCGTTGGCCGCGCTGCACGCCGCGCACGGCGCGCTGCCCTGGCGGGACGTGCTGCAGCCTGCCATCTCCCTAGCCAAGTCTGTAACTTCTCATTCACTTCACCAAATCTGAAGGGAGTTTAATAACCCTGAGGATTTTAATTTTGCCTGAACGATTATTCGAATAAATCGAATAAATATTAAAGCACTAGCGCGGGTCCGTGCCTCGCCGTGCTAGCGCGGGTCCGTGCCTCGCCGTGCTAGCGCGGGTCCGTGCCTCGCCGTGCTAGCGCGGGTCCGTGCCTCGCCGTGCTAGCGCGGGTCCGTGCCTCGCCGTGCTAGCGCGGGTCCGTGCCTCGCCGTGCTAGCGCGGGTCCGTGCCTCGCCGTGCTAGCGCGGGTCCGTGCCTCGCCGTGCTAGCGCGGGTCCGTGCCTCGCCGTGCTAGCGCGGGTCCGTGCCTCGCCGTGCTAGCGCGGGTCCGTGCCCACTCGGCCCGCGCGGGGGCACGCGGCCTATTAACCTAAATAAACATAATGACAGTCCCATGTCAATATATTTATGAAAACTTTATTCAGAAAGAAAATAACAATCAAATAACAAATTTAAATTAAAACTAGTATTTACAATAGAAACAATTAAGCTATCTGCAAACTGTTGCAAACAATGTACAGGTAGCTCAACTGATCCATATCAATACCAGTTGGAAGCGTGCCTAAGACACTGGCTGCATTTCCCCGCTGTATAGCAATGCTGATGCGCTGTGCCAGATACTCACCAGCTCTCGGGTCACGCGTCGCTTCGACCAGACGCTCAGATAATTTTTTGAAAACCCGGAGAGCCTCGGTACCCCACGAACCTAGGGTCTCGACTCCAAGGGGAGCAAATGTGTAGGCTCTGTCGAGACCTGCATATTTGCGCCTCTTGAGATCTTCGGCTAAATCTGCCGCCGCACCAGCCCTCACGGAAGTCCTAGGAAGATGGGAAGGCGCGAGTGTGTCGACACATGTAGCGTCCCACACAATAGGCCTCCCCAACTCCCATGGGACTAGAGTCATGCCGTCAGGCCTCTTACCATCGTCACGCAACAGACCATTCGGTTCGAGAATAGCTGGTACGTTAGCGGTGGTAAAGGCCCGCCGGATGATGTCGTTCAGGCTGGCATGACGAGATATCCGACCGGCAGCCCTAGTACACGATAATCCGCGATGACCGAGCTGTTCGACAGCAGTACCGCACTGGCATTGATGAGGCGCGCAACACCTTGCGAACCAACACCTTGAAAACTTGTTGTACACTCATAAAAATATCAAAAGCTTCCCTAAAAATAGCGATATACATAATATTAATACTAGAAATAAACATAAACTCGCTGTGCCCACAACCAGGCTTCACAAGATAAATGTATCTTTCAAAGGGCAATGTATACGCTTCTACAACAAAACTCCTAGTGAGTTGCAAAATCTATCAATTAATAAATTCAAACAAATTGTCAAAACTTTTCTGTGCAAAAATGCTTACTACAAAATATCAGATTACTTAGAAGATAAAAAAGCTTGGGACGGGTTTTGCTCCAACACGAAAAATAACAACTAACAGGCTGATTATTTACAAGATAAAAAAGCTTAAAAGCACGCCAATCAGAATCAGTGCGGTACTGGGCCGAAAGACCTGGAATTTGGATTCCGAGCGGAAGTGCCAACTACCCAGCTCTACGTCTCACGCGTTCACTACTGTGTGGACTCAAAAGAAAAACGGTACTCTCGATGCGCGTCGAGAAGCTGGACTCTCGCCATAATGTGAGCTTCATTTATGGTCAGAGTTCCAACTCAACATCTCTCTACCTACTTAAGCACAGAGTTTTGGCCGATGGGTGTCAAGTTCCGACGGTTCACTGGCCGCCTGAAAGGAGACACCGCCGTGCACCGTCGTCGCCAGCTGACACTCTGATTGCGTCATCACGTCGTCGCCCAGGTCCCAGGAATATAGAAGAGAAAGAGAGATTTTATAAAATGATGATCATAGATCATAATGATAAATATAGTACAAAATGTAGGTACCTATCCTGTACATTTGTGAACCACTTTATTTTGTTTACATTATGTACGAATTGTATCTATTGCGTATACATATTTATGAACAAATACTGTATACATCTTTGTGACACTCTATTATTATAATAATCATACATCATTACCACGCCGGTCTTGGATATATTATTTCACTATTTTTAATGTTAAACAAATATTTATGTTTTGTTTTTTTATATATGATAAAAAAATCAGGGGCAGCCTTGCGTCCAGCAGTGGACCATTATAGGCTATTGAGTTGATGTGAGGATACAAATATTTGACTATTCCTGTACTGACTAAATAATGGTAAACAAGTAAACATAACATAGGTACCTACATTACTAAAATAAACTGTATACCGCATTTTGACAAAAAAAATGTTGCAAAAAATGTTGAAAATTTGGGTGTAATACATCTGTACGTGTACTTACATAACATGACCTCTACCAGATCCCGCGTTTTGAATTAGTATCTACATTAGTAACTTTATTCGTTCAGGTGGCATTTTTTGACGACCTCTGTGGCGCAGTGGGCGAAGGTCTGCCCGCGACGCAGGAGGTTGCGGGTTCGATTCGCGCCTCGGGACAAATGTGTGTACGATCTGCAGACATTTGTTCAGGGTGTTTCTGGTCGTTTTCTATGTACTTATAATAAAAAATATCTATTTGTGTATTGTACATTATTACTAACATATATAATTTTGCATATATTATCAATTATCTAGTACCTACCCATAACACAAGCTCTGCTTAGCTTGGGGCTAGATGATGCTGTGTGAATCCAGCATTATTTTTTGTTTATTTATTTTATTTACAGACGAATAAACAATTTCCATTCCATTATTTTTGTTGAAAGTTTAAACTCATGATTTAGTCCATAGGATAATGCGGTATTGGAGTCCCTAACGACGAGGGATGACATTGCAGGAGTGGGTTCGAGGTTGGGGCGGGCCTGGCGGAGGCGCTGGCGGCGGCGCCGGCGGGCGCGGGCGCCGCGCTGGTGCTGGCGGCCGGCGGAGCGCGCGCCGAGGCGCCGCGCCTCGCCGTCTACCTGCAGGGGCTGCAGCGCAACACCAGCGCCGGTACACGCCTCCTTCATTACGAACTAACACTCCTACAGTGAAACTATCGATGGAAAACCTCCCTACCTCTTTATTTGATCACTCCATTTACATTTCCATATGCTTTTGTTTTGATTCTGTATAATTAGAAATGCGTCCGTTCTTGTGCACAGAGCTGAGCAGAGCGTGGGGTGCAGGTGCGGTGCGCGTGTCCTCGGCGGCAGGCAGCGCGGCCGGCGCCGGGCGCGCGTTCGTCGGAGGGCCGCGTGCCGGCGGCGTGCAGCGCGCGCTGCACGCCGCGCTCAGCACGCCGCCCGCCACGCTCGACGCGGCCGAGGCCAGGTGAGGCGGAGCGAGCGGGCGCGGTGTGCCGTGCTGGCGCGCCGAGCTCCAAGCTGACTCGCTTGCACTCTGTTTCAGGGCGGTGGCGGCGCTGCAGACGGAGGCGCAGCAGACGCCGCCCGGAGTGGCCACCGGGCTCGCGGTCATCGACAGCTCGGACGCGTACGTCGCGCTGGTCATGTGAGTGCACGCCTCCCGTTGAGCAGTAGGCTGCGGGCGGAGTGCTGACTGACAAGTGGTTCCGTTGGCAGGGGGCTGTCGGCGCCCTTCGGGTCGGGTGCGGTGGCGGCGGACGGCGCCTGGCGACGCGACGCACCCCCCGCTCCGCTCGACCTGGCGCCCGCCATCCTGGTGGACGAGCATGTGTGTGGTGAGTGCTGCGCTGACGGTACACTATGTACGAGCACGTGTGTGGTGAGTGCTGCGCTGACGGTACACTATGTACGAGCACGTGTGCGGTGAGTGCTGCGCTGACGGTACACTATGTACGTCCAGACAGAGTATCACCCCTCTTCCTCTCCATGCAGGCACGCGGTACGTAGTGGGGGCGGCGCGCAGCGCGGCACTGGCGGCGGCTGGCGCGGCGCTGGCGGCGGGCGGGGGCGCAGGCGCCGTGGAGCGCGCGCGGCCCCCGGGGGGCGCGGCGGGGGACACCGAGGGGGCGGTCAACGTGCTGCAGCAGAGCGGGGACGCGCTTCTGTCGCACGCCGACTCGCGCGGGGGCGGGCTCGCCTCGCGCTTCTGATCTCCTCTAGTCTCCTGTTCAGCGCTACCAACACATAAAAGTTCGATCGACATTATTTATTTATTTATTTAATTGTAATTGACAAATAACCCGCGAAACGCCGTTTCCTAAACACAAAGATCGTACGTCGTACCTATAATTATGAACGTTGGACAGACACATTGACTGCTATTGTTTTTATTTTATTACATGTTATTGACATCATACTGATTATTTCACTTTTACCATAATTGTATTTATATTTACCTGGAAAATTACAACAACAGAATAAAACAATTATACCTACTTGTATTGACACTTTTTTCCTAAAAATATTTACATGCCTACTGAGACTCCGCGAAGATATGCGGTAGATCAAGCAGGAGCTGTCTGAGCCAAGGGTACAGTACATGTGACTACACGAGTCAGAAGATATGCGGTAGATCAAGCAGGAGCTGTCTGAGCCAAGGGTACAGTACATGTGACTACACGAGTCAGACGATATGCGGTAGATCAAGCAGGAGCTGTCTGAGCCAAGGGTACAGTACATGTGACTACACGAGTCAGAAGATATGCGGTAGATCAAGCAGGAGCTGTCTGAGCCAAGGGTACAGTACATGTGACTACATGAGTCAGACGATATGCGGTAGATCAAGCAGGAGCTGTCTGAGCCAAGGGTACAGTACATGTGACTACACGAGTCAGAAGATATGCGGTAGATCAAGCAGGAGCTGTCTGAGCCAAGGGTACAGTACATGTGACTACACGAGTCAGAAGATATGCGGTAGATCAAGCAGGAGCTGTCTGAGCCAAGGGTACAGTACATGTGACTACACGAGTCAGACGATATGCGGTAGATCAAGCAGGAGCTGTCTGAGCCAAGGGTACAGTACATGTGACTACACGAGTCATAAGATATGCGGTAGATCAAGCAGGAGCTCTCTGAGCCAAGGGTACAGTACATGTGACTACACGAGTCAGAAGATATGCGGTAGATCAAGCAGGAGCTGTCTGAGCCAAGGGTACAGTACATGTGACTACACGAGTCAGAAGATATGCGGTAGATCAAGCAGGAGCTGTCTGAGCCAAGGGTACAGTACATGTGACTACACGAGTCAGACGATATGCGGTAGATCAAGCAGGAGCTGTCTGAGCCAAGGGTACAGTACATGTGACTACACGAGTCATAAGATATGCGGTAGATCAAGCAGGAGCTCTCTGAGCCAAGGGTACAGTACATGTGACTACACGAGTCAGAAGATATGCGGTAGATCAAGCAGGAGCTGTCTGAGCCAAGGGTACAGTACATGTGACTACACGAGTCAGAAGATATGCGGTAGATCAAGCAGGAGCTGTCTGAGCCAAGGGTACAGTACATGTGACTACACGAGTCAGACGATATGCGGTAGATCAAGCAGGAGCTGTCTGAGCCAAGGGTACAGTACATGTGACTACACGAGTCAGAAGATATGCGGTAGATCAAGCAGGAGCTGTCTGAGCCAAGGGTACAGTACATGTGACTACACGAGTCAGAAGATATGCGGTAGATCAAGCAGGAGCTGTCTGAGCCAAGGGTACAGTACATGTGACTACACGAGTCAGACGATATGCGGTAGATCAAGCAGGAGCTGTCTGAGCCAAGGGTACAGTACATGTGACTACACGAGTCATAAGATATGCGGTAGATCAAGCAGGAGCTCTCTGAGCCAAGGGTACAGTACATGTGACTACACGAGTCAGAAGATATGCGGTAGATCAAGCAGGAGCTGTCTGAGCCAAGGGTACAGTACATGTGACTACACGAGTCAGAAGATATGCGGTAGATCAAGCAGGAGCTGTCTGAGCCAAGGGTACAGTACATGTGACTACACGAGTCAGACGATATGCGGTAGATCAAGCAGGAGCTGTCTGAGCCAAGGGTACAGTACATGTGACTACACGAGTCATAAGATATGCGGTAGATCAAGCAGGAGCTCTCTGAGCCAAGGGTACAGTACATGTGACTACACGAGTCAGAAGATATGCGGTAGATCAAGCAGGAGCTGTCTGAGCCAAGGGTACAGTACATGTGACTACACGAGTCAGAAGATATGCGGTAGATCAAGCAGGAGCTGTCTGAGCCAAGGGTACAGTACATGTGACTACACGAGTCAGACGATATGCGGTAGATCAAGCAGGAGCTGTCTGAGCCAAGGGTACAGTACATGTGACTACACGAGTCATAAGATATGCGGTAGATCAAGCAGGAGCTCTCTGAGCCAAGGGTACAGTACATGTGACTACACGAGTCAGAAGATATGCGGTAGATCAAGCAGGAGCTGTCTGAGCCAAGGGTACAGTACATGTGACTACACGAGTCAGAAGATATGCGGTAGATCAAGCAGGAGCTGTCTGAGCCAAGGGTACAGTACATGTGACTACACGAGTCAGACGATATGCGGTAGATCAAGCAGGAGCTGTCTGAGCCAAGGGTACAGTACATGTGACTACACGAGTCATAAGATATGCGGTAGATCAAGCAGGAGCTCTCTGAGCCAGTACATGTGACTACACGAGTCAGAAGCTTGGTGGTGGAAGGCTCACTAATGTGGAGAATAGGGTAACGACTCTCGAGGAGTTGCAGGATACCGTTATGAGCCAGCAGCACGCACGAGGAGGGACAAAGTCTACCTGGAGCACTCAGCGCAGGAACAGAGCTCGAGGCTGAACCATATCCAGGACAAGGGAGTGCTCAATGTGCAAATCAAGAAGGATGAAAATTTATTTTCAACTGTGGAAAAGATTGGTAATAAGGTGAACGGCGTCGTCGTGCCGAAAACCCAGATATATTACAAAGGTATTGTTACGCCGGTGGATTAGACCATAAACTTCAGACGGCAATTTCAGTGCTTTAAAAGCGTTTTCAGCAGGCTGAAAAGTCATTTCGGACCGTTTCAGGAGTAGCTCTATCACATAGTGGAAAATCAAAAATTCACCCATGTTGCCGTCGTTTTCAGGCGCCTGAAACATGTTTTCAGTCCGTTTCAGGCCACTCTCTATCAGATGACGCAATAACCTGAAAACCCGTTTTCAGGCGTTTTCAGGACCACTTATGGGCCTTTGAAGTACATTTCAGTATATGGCGAAATTTTCAATAGGAGTGAAAGAGAGCACTATTAGAAAGAGATAGCCATACTCGGAACATTCGAGACGTCATCAGTGACAAGGACAGCACCACTAGAAAGAGATAGATATACTCAGAACGTTCGAGTAGGCAATCCGTAGGATATGATGGTATATCCACCAAGATTATAAAAAATTGCTCAGCAGAAGTTTTAGAAGTTTTAACTTATTTAGTAAATTTATCTTTTCAAGTAGGACAATTCCCAATAAAACTGAAAAAATCTATTGTAAAACCTATTTTCGAAAAAAATGACCCATCTGATATAAATAACTATCGCCCTATAACACTTATACCGATATTCTCAAAAATATTTGAAAGAGCTATGCACTACAGGATCAATAATTATCTGAATAAATATAATATCATAAAAAGTAATCAGAACGGATTTCAAAAAGGCAAATCGACTACTTTGGCAGCTTTTAATCTAATTAAAGCCATACTTGAGAATGTTGACCGAAATAAGTTTGTCTCAGCAGTGTTCTTTGATATGAGCAGGGCGTTCGATTATGTTTGTCATGAAAGACTCTTAGCAAAGTGTGAACTGTGTGGTATTCGTGGACTTGCTTATGATTGGATCAAAAGCTACCTATCAAATCGGACACAATGTGTAGAAATAAGAAAATTGAATGACAAAAATGAACTTACTGAATTCAGGTTACCTTTTAGACATAATGCTCTTGGTGTGCCTCAAGGCAGTGTTCTTGGTCCACTTTTGTTTCTACTATATATAAATGATTTACCAGACATCACTAAAAACCATTGTACACTGTTTGCCGACGATGTCTCTATAGTAGTTACAAATGACAATGAATCAGAACAAATACATGACTTAAATAACACAGTCGGATGTTGTATTGACTGGTTAAATAAAAATAATCTAAAGGTAAACGTAACAAAAACAAAGTTCATTAAATTTTATAATCGAAAACCAAAAGGAAATGCATTTAAGTTAACTTATCAAAATGAAGAAATACAAGAAAGTGATACGATTTTATTCCTTGGTCTGAAATTAGACAATGTATGCTCCTGGGTACCGCACATCGAGCATATTAAATCCAAAGTAAATAGTTTCATTTATGCTTTATGGAATATCTCAAACATAACTAATCACAAAACTGCCCTACTAGCGTATCACGGCTATGTAGCATCCCTTCTTAGATACAATGTTATTATATGGGGTAACGCAGTTAATGTCAAGGCCTTATTTATAGCGCAAAAGAAATGCCTACGTGCAATATTCCACAGACCCCCATGGGAACCTTGTACCCCAATATTTAAAACACATAAGATCCTGACTTTGCCGTGCTTGTATATTTTAGAAATGTGTAAATTTGTGAAATCGCATATGGAATTATTTGAAACTTTTGAACAAGTATATAAATTTAGCTCTAGGCATAATGACAGATTAGCAATACCTGCAAAAAAAACACAATTAATAATAATAATAAATTCTTTATTTTCAGACACGAGATCCATAAGATTTAAATATAATTCTACTTATAAATAATTAATACTAAGACATACATGAAACAAAAAATATACAAAAAGAGGTACATACGTAGGGTGCCTACCTACACAAGTCAAGTCAAAAATAAATAAATAAAAAATATTCTGTAAATTGTATAGTCGCAACCAACTAACAGTTGGTCCACCATGGCTATCAAAATTTATAACAAATTGCCAAACAATGTAAAAGAACTGAAGGGTCCCTTATTCCATAGAAAGTTATTTAATTTATTTATTGAACGTTGTTTTTATTCTGTGGAAGATTATCTTAATTTTAAGTTTTGACATACTGAATTTAACAGAGATTTTAATAATATTTCTAATTATTTATAAATTAATTATTACAATGACATCTAATTTTTATGTCTATAATTGTAGGTTTAACACCTAATATATTCACGTGCCTGTACTCGGGCGAGATATGCAGCTCTACTGTATTGTTCCACGAATGTTTTTTGTACCATGTCTTATGTGAATAAATATTACTGAATTACTGAGACGGCATCAGTGACAAAGATAGCACCATCAGAAAGAGATAGCTATACTCGGAACATTCGGGAAAGTTCGTGATGGGTCCTTTAGAGCCAGTAATGGACGAGAACGTTCGAGAAAGTTCTTCGGAGTATAAAAGGCAGCTGACTGCCGCCACGGAGTTAGTCTCTCCTCCGTAGACCGAGACACGTTCTCGGTGACCCGGTTGACCCAATCACCGACGCTAACCCGGAGGTGACGTCAACAAGTACCGATTCGCATCCGCACACTACACACCCGACCAAAAACCGACCCCGCCGGATGCGGGGTCGAAGAATTCCCCGCTTCCGCCCATAGGTGCACTCGTGCACCTCGGCGAAACATCCATTACCCTCTCGTAGCATCTGGCAACAGCCCAAGCCGAGGCTCGCACCTAAGTGGTGGCCCTTGTGCGTGTTGCCCCAACCCACGTAGTGAAAAAATTCTATGTCTATGCCCCAACCTAACTTTACCGGTGAGGCGCCTTCCGCGCCCGCCAAAAGTCCGGTAACGCTGTCATGGCCATCTGCGGTCAACAGCATAACAGTCCTTTCGAAAAAAAAAAAACCACGGAGTTAGTACAGTTTTAACCGCGATACAGTGAGTTGTGTTATGTAGTGAGTGTGATACAGTGCGTTCAAAGTGATACTCGGAGCGAAGGATTGTTTAAGTGCTTAGTGTGACTAGTGGATTTTTCACGTACAGTTTGTGTTATTTCTGTGTTAAATTTGTAGTAAAGTGTTGGTTTTAATTAGTGAACTAATTAGTGCATTTTTCTATTTAACCCGAACCCCACGCTCGTAACAGTATGTAGGGTTCCCATGCACAATGCGCAGGAGCAACTGATAATAGTCAGTTTTATAAACAACCACACCAACTACAAATTGAAAAGAAATCTATCAAAGCAAGACGGCAACTAGTTTCGTCTCTCCACGAGACATCTTCAGGCCACCACAATACTCGACCCTGACACTGAGAGCGCCGAGCAACACCGGCAGAGTCTCACCACCACCAGAGATGTTGCCACTCCGAGCTCCGCGCGCCGAGAACAACAGGACATGCCACTTGATGTTCTCTAGCTGCACTTCCAACTGCGCTAGACGGTGGTCAAGCCTCAGAGTGCGTCCGTCCGTTGTACGTTGCCAAGGTCAGATAAATTAAAATTAAATTAAATAATAATTCTTTATTGTAATACACCAGTTTGCTGTGAAATAAATATTTATTTAACAGCAAGAAATAATTACAACTAATACTTACAATATATAATATATATAATATTTACACTTACATCTATTTTCAAAAAATCTAAGCTGTCACCAGAAGGCAGAGTGCTCAGAATGCTGGCAGCATTGCCACGTTGAATGGCAATGCTAATTCGTTGACCAAAATAAAAACCAGCATTCCGGTTACCTGTGGACTCTATTAGTAGTTTTGTAAGATATTTATAGATACGTGTGCCCCAGGACCCCAAGGACCTAGGGTTTCCACCCCAAACGGCTCAAGTAGGTAACCTCTGTCAAGATTAGCGTATTTTCGCCGTTTGAGGAACTCCGCTGATGTTGCTGCGGAGCCGGCCCTTACTGATGTCCCTGCAAGATGAGAAGGTGCTAGGG
Source organism: Eupithecia vulgata (assembly GCA_946478455.1). Lineage (NCBI taxonomy): Eukaryota > Metazoa > Arthropoda > Insecta > Lepidoptera > Geometridae > Eupithecia > Eupithecia vulgata. The sequence continues at coordinate 131,966 of OX297862.1, read as the reverse complement.
TATCTACACACGTAGCATCCCAAACTAAAGGCTGACCCATCTTCCAAGGAATCAGAGTCATACCGTCAGGCCTTTTACCATCATCTCGCATTAGGCCACATGGTTCGAGAGTAGCTGCCACACTGACGCTGGTAAAAGCCCGACGGATGATGTCATTAATTGAACCATGGCGGGACACACGTCCTGCACTAGAGACACATGCCAGTGCATGGTGACCGAACTTATCAACAATTTCACCGCACTGGCAACGGTGTGGCACTAGGCAAGGAGAACCTAAACGCAAACCTCCCGAAATGAGTTATTGTCTAAAAGGGTACCTAAATTTTTGGAAGGCAAAACATATAACCAAAGTCCTGATTCCCACTCGGAAACGGCGAGTAGACGAGCGCGTTCTGATGAGCTGGTAGACGTATTAATAAGATTGTTCCGTACCAACTCACATAGCGGCTCATCCCACAGTCTCTGAGAAGAGAGGACTTTGGGAAAATTAGTGTCAGGACAGGCTATTTTCCAAGACGCTAATGATTCCTCGAAACCATTTCGACGCAAGAGGTTGCGGGTTCGATTCCCGCTCTGGGACAAATATTTGTACGATCTGCAGGTATTTGTTCCGGGTGTTCTGGTCGTTTACTATGTATAATAAAAAATATCTATCTATGTAATGTATTGTATTATGTATATCAGTTATCTAGTACCCATAACACAAGCTCGGCTTACCTTGGGGCTAGATAATGCTGTGTGATTGTCCAACATTATTTATTATTATTATTATTATTTATTATTATTTATTATTATTTGACAATTTTGTGTTTTTTTTTTGTTTTCTTACTCAGGTGTCCTCTCACTTTAACCTTAATAATCTACTTCATAAAAATCAATTTGGCTTCACCAAGGGTAGATCGACAACCGATGCTGGTACAGCTCTATTAAAGCATGTATTGGATGCCTGGGATAAGGCGAAAAACTCTATTGGTTTATTTTGTGACCTTTCTCAGGCTTTTGATTGTGTAGATCGTAGTAGACTAATTGGAAAATTGAAACATTACGGTATTGGCAACAAGGCACTGGACCTTTGCAATCGGCCCCTTTTTATTTTTTGTATATGTAAATGATCTCCCTTTTTTAGCAAAACATCTCTGTGATATGTGATATAGTCTTAATTTGCTGATTATTTGCTTCATTTGATTTTTAAAGTTGACAGAAATAAATGTAATTATGACGACGTAAATAATTCGCTTTCACAAATACTAGATTGGTTCACCTCCAACAACCTCTTACTCAATGGTAAAAAAACCAAATACATAAAATTCATGTTACCAATTAATGTAAGAGAACTCCCAACGAAAAGTAAATTAAAATATCAAGTTCTTCGTCGTTGATCATGTGGTTTTCTTGCTGTGGTTCTCTTGGCTCTTGTGTGTTCTCTTATTTGTCTATCAGGATATTTTACGCTATACCACCGCAAACTTCTAGAGATATCTTTATCGTTCAAAAAATATGCTTCCATTAGATCAAAACTTACTTGATATGCCATGTTCGTAATAAATTAACACAAAACTTGTCTAAGTGAATTATTCAGACTAAACAGATCAATCCAAAAACAAACGCTCGCACACACTGTTCCATTTTTAAATTTAAGAACAACATTTAAAAATATTAGTTCTTTTTAAAAAGTATGCATTCAAACAAACGCTCTCATAAACTGTTCCATTTTCAAATTCTTTCGATTGGCATCATAGAAGTAGGATGATTTTTTTTTTTGACATTTAAGTCGGTTCGATTCCCAGACGAATAAATATTTTTTTTGAAAATCTATGAATGCAGAATTACTAACAGTTTTAAAAGTAACATAAAGTCTTCTTTCAGCAAAATACCCTATCTACGATATTTAAGGTACTTCCCCTTCATGTCCCATAAGTTTGGGACGCCCTGTATATGTAGGTATTGTATTATATTATTATGTACATCAGTTATCCCTATATAATATAATTAGTACCCATAACACAAGCTCTGCTTAGCTTGGGGCTAGATAATGCTGTGTGAATTGTCCAGCATTATATATTTATTATTATAAAAATTTAGAGGTGACTGCGATTTTTTTTCTATCGAGGAAATTTTATGGAATCGTGTTTTTTAAACATAAGCCCTGAACTTTATCATATTTAAATTTCAAAATTAAATATTTAGTAGTTTGGAAGATATGGGATAGGGATCTGATGGAGTTGATTAAGGACATTTAGATTATACTTTAATATGTACAAGGAGATTTAGATTATACTTTAATATGTACAAGGAGATTTAGATTATACTTTAATATGTACAAGGAGATACAATGCAATATGCAATATGTTTTAACTAATAATGCCAAAGTACTCAAAATGTTGTGCTCTTTCGTCTGGGAAAACCCATTAACCGCTATGTCTTTTAGTTTCGCTGCTAGCGAATGTGATAATCAATTACTTCAAGCATTTTATAATTTGTTGTCAAACACAAAACATTAGGCCGATTTAACTTGACTGCCACCATAATCGTCCCCAATGAATGTCAGTTAAATTCATAAAATCTGTTTTACTCCCACGAGACCTCTATAAATACTTTATTTTTTCCTCGGGGAAAACCATTTTTAAGACTTAAGGCTCAGTACTTGAATAAAATATTCAAATAAAAACTACTATAGCATTTTATTTCGTTTTACCTGATGTATTTCATACGTCTCAATACAACAATTTTCAAAGATAAAATGATATATCCAGATAATTGGTTTTACCTGACGTATTTAACATACCTTAATACAACTTATGGTCTAAGAAAAAATGGTATATCTAGATAATTGGTTTTCTATATGGTACTATTACTATGGAATAGGTACTAGGTATACAACAACTCAATACAACTTTGCTACAGCGAAAAGCGATTAAACTTGTTGAGTTCTGCACTCTGGCGCTAGTATCGGCATTTCGGGCCTGTTTTCGCCATTTGCGCTTGAGTGTCGATTATTTAAAATACTAATTAAAACCTCCAGTTTTAATAAGTATTTTCAAATGTTTTTAGTGGGTGTGATATTTAGAATTTATAGAAAAAATTGTCAAGAATGCACAAAAAGATATAGAGGGAAAGCAAGTGACATGGTTAAAGATAAAGCGTCTAAAATATGTAAAAGGGGAGAGCAAAATATACTTTAACTACGACATGTCTGAGAACTTGTCTGTAATTGATGTTACAAACAAAAAAGGAAGAAAAGAAAGTCTAGCCAGTGAATTTTAGAACCTGAAAAACAAAAAAAGCATAATTGCGGAACAAACAGAAAGAAAAAGAATAAAGATAGCATGTATGAGTCCGTTGTTACAGATAAAACATCTGGAATCAGGGAAGTCAAATATTATTTTCCTGATGAATTATCACATCTTTACAAAAAACCTTTGGGGATCAGGGATCAGTGTTGTAAAAATAAAAGATTTGCAGCAAATCTTTTATTTTTACAACACTGATTATGCAACAAAGGCATGATACGAGTAACATATATATATGAGGAGTATTATGCCTGGTTTGAAAATTTAATTACTGATGTTGCAGGCAAAGACAGGACCTGATTGTAGCATCTCAGAAACTGAACCTGGTACAACTTCTGAATAAGATTAAAAAAAGGATTTGTTGTAGGATATTAAGCTGTAATAAAGCTGATAGGAATCGAGATCAACAAGTTATACGGAAGAGAGTTATAGAAAAGAGAGAGAGAGAGTTAAGAGTTATACGGAGAAAATTCACTGGCCCGTTATGTCGGGGCTTAATTATTATTTTTTAATTTGTTATTGTCTTTGTTTACTTTTTCAATGCGATTTGTTTTCGTAGGGATTAAAATTATTATTTTCATAAGGATTGGTATTTCATTAACTTTTTCTCGCTTACTCCTACTTTTATTATTATCAGGTTTAGAATTTAATCCAGGTACTTGGTTTCGGAAATCGGTGATGTCCAAAATGTATGGGCCTAAGCCAAGTGCGCTTCAGTGGGTCTACGGTTGAGAGTTCGTTTTGCAAAAACTTCTTCACGATTCTGCAAGTATTTAAAATTACGGTTTTTGGAGAAGAATGTATGTGTGCTTTGGTATGTCTTAAAATTCTAATGATTGAAACAGTTGTTTGGGATTACTCCTATTGTAGATATGACTATTGGTACTATTGTTACCTTTTGCAGACGCCACATGCGGGTTATTTCGTTTTTAAGGTCAATATACATACTTGGATAATTCCTCTGCAATGGAACTCTGCAGATTGTGAGTGTTGGGAACGGCAATGTCGATGAGGAGTGCTGTTTTGTTGGTTTTGTCAATCAGTGTTATGTCGGGTCTATTGAAGTGTGTGGTTTTATCAGTAAGGATAGCTCTGTCAAAATAGATTTTATGTGTGTGGAGTATTTATTATTAATAGGGTGAAAGTTAATGAGTGTGTGTTATGTTTGTTACTTCTTCACACTCAAATGGCTGGACCTATTTAGTTTTAATTTGTTATTAAGGTAGCTGACATCCTGGATTAACACATAAGCTACTTTTCATCATCATTATCAGTGAGCAAAGCCGCGGGAAGGAGCTAGTAAGATAATAATTTTATTTAGAACCTGGAGTGACCAACTTCGTATAGGTATTTAAATTTACTGACGAGTTTCGGGAAATTTTCTACACGGAATGATCAAAGGAACATCTAGACATAATTTAGGACATCTAGCAAGCTTTAATCTAAAATATTTCGACTTTAATTTGAATTGTACTAATGTTAGTAATTCATTCAGCGTTGGTCCACGTTTCTTCATTTAGTATAATAAAAAGATTGGCACTGATTAATGACTATTGAAGCTTGATATTTAAATTAATAAGGTACTATAAGTTTTCATAATTTTATGAAGTCAAAATTATAATATTAACTGAAAGTACTGAAACCGTAACAAAATGTAAGTTAATTCATAGGTTCTTAAAATTTTCTACAGGAAAAACCAATTAACTTGATACATTTTCACATGTAACTTCAGAAGGAACAGCTGTTTAGGTATTTTTAGGGTTTCAAACATCGGTTTTGAAACCCTTATGGTCTCGCTCTGTCCGTCCCCGCTCTTTCTTGAATATCTCAGTAACTACTGCAGCTAATAACTTGAAATTTAAAATAATGATACATTTCGTGCGCCATTACTGATTTCAAGAAAAAAATATATAAATAAATGAAAAATGAAAAAGAATAATTTCAATACAAATTTTGATGTTGAAATTTCAAAAGAGACTTAGGAAGGCAAATGGGGTATCAAATGAAAGGTATCGTTTTGTACATATCAAAACACTTTTTGAAATTTCTGTAAGTTTCATACTTTTTGAAATATTTCAAAAAAAGTCGAAAAATTGACCATTCCCCCCCCCCTATCTCCGAAGATTGCAGACCGATCCATGTACAATGTATTAGGCGTTTGTAGATATCGATCTATATTTTACAGGAAAAATATAGAGAAGTCTGTAATAATAATAGTTTTTGAAAAATAGTCAAAAAGGGGGGGATTTTTTTTTCAAATGGGAGGGTACCTACCCATGTGGGGTATCAAATGAAAGGTATCGTTTTGACCATATCAAAACACTTTTTGAAATTTCTGTAAGTTTCATACTTTTTGAAATATTTCAAAAAAAGTCGAAAAATTGCCCTTTCCCCCCCCCCCCCTATCTCCGAAGATTGCAGACCGATTCATGTACAATGTATTAGGCGTTTGTAGATATGGATCTATATTTTACAGGAAAAATATAGAGAAGTCTGTAATAATAATAGTTTTTGAAAAATGGTCAAAAAAGGGGGGAAATTTTTTTCAAAAGGGGGGGTACCTCCCCATGTGGGGTATCAAATGAAAGGTATCGTTTTGACCATTTCAAAACACTTTTTGAAATTTCTGTAAGTTTCATACTTTTTGAAATATTTCAAAAAAAGTCGAAAAATTGACCATTCCCCCCCCCCCTAGCTCCGAAGATTGCAGACCGATCCATGTACAATGTATTAGGCGTTTGTAGACATCAATCTATATTTTACAGGAAAAATATAGAGAAGTCTGTAATAATAATAGTTTTTGAAAAATGGTCAAAAAAGGGAAGAATTTTTTTTCAAAAGGGGGGGTACCTCCCCATGTGGGGTATCAAATGAAAGGTATCGTTTTGACCATTTCAAAACACTTTTTTAAATTTCTGTAAGTTTCATACTTTTTGAAATATTTCAAAAAAAGTCGAAAAATTGCCCTTTCCCCCCCCCCTATCTCCGAAGATTGCAGACCGATTCATGTACAATGTATTAGGCGTTTGTAGATATGGATCTATATTTTACAGGAAAAATATAGAGCAGTCTGTAATAATAATAGTTTTTGAAAAATGGTCAAAAAGGGGGGGAATTTTTTTTCAAAAGGAGGGGTACCTACCCATGTTGGGTATCAAATGAAAGGTATCGTTTTGACCATATCAAAACACTTTTTGAAATTTCTGTAAGTTTCATACTTTTTGAAATATTACAAAAAAAGTCAAAAAATTGACCATTCCCCCCCCCCCCTAGCTCCGAAGATTGCAGACCGATCCATGTACAATGTATTAGGCGTTTGTAGACATCAATCTATATTTTACAGGAAAAATATAGAGAAGTCTGTAATAATAATAGTTTTTGAAAAATGGTCAAAAAAGGGAAGAATTTTTTTTCAAAAGGGGGGGTACCTCCCCATGTGGGGTATCAAATGAAAGGTATCGTTTTGACCATTTCAAAACACTTTTTTAAATTTCTGTAAGTTTCATACTTTTTGAAATATTTCAAAAAAAGTCGAAAAATTGCCCTTTCCCCCCCCCCCTATCTCCGAAGATTGCAGACCGATTCATGTACAATGTATTAGGCGTTTGTAGATATGGATCTATATTTTACAGGAAAAATATAGAGAAGTCAGTAATAATAATAGTTTTTGAAAAATGGTCAAAAAGGGGGATTTTTTTTTCAAAAGGGGGTACCTACCCATGTGGCATATCAAATGAAAGGTATCGTTTTGGCCTTTTTAAAACACTTTTTGAAATTTCTGTAAGTTTCATACTTTTTAAAGTATTTCAGAATATTGATTGTCCAAATAATTGGCAAATGTTTGAAACCCTCGGCGCGCGAGTTACACTCGCACTTGGCGGATCTTGTTTTATCATAGTTAGCGAAGATTATTTAGATGTAATAACTGATTTCTTAGGTTTTGCTATATTCCAACAAATTTAGAAAATAAAGAGATTTGACAACTTACTGGGAAAAACAATTAAATTGGAGACCTAGTGACAGTTACCGTCAAATTCAATTAAAAGCATTAAGTTTTTTATAAACCTATGGTTACATACTAATAGAACATGAACTAATGTACTATTGTTATTATAGTATTAATACCAATAGAGACTACAAACTATAATTTCAATACCTTAAACTTTACAAACGCGATATCTCAGTTTGAACTTTTTGGCAGTTAATTGATTATCGCTGTATAGCGGCGATATACTTACTATAAGAAACAAATTTACAAAAACAAAACAACCACAACAAACTTAAATGAGATTTTACAATTGGATACCTATTTGGGTCACTATAATGCACGACAATTTATTGTACGGCCGAATAATGTACACTTTGATAACCCGTGTCAAACCCTATTACAATTATTGGAAGCCATGACACGGATTATCAGGGTGTACATTATTTGGCTGTACAATAAATTGTCGTGCATTACAGTGACCCAAATATTTCACCGTTCTACTTCAACTTCTTTCTTATCGGCGCCACCGAGATATCAGAGGAAAAACTATAATCGATAAGATGTCTTTACATGCTAAGGGATTTAGAAAGAGAGAGAGTTTATGTCAAAATAGTTTCAATTGTCAAAATAGCTCGATTGTCAAATTATTGTAGTTTGTCGTCCTAAATTCACTTATTGCATATAGTAAGATTATTCAGTCAATAACTTTGTCAGGGCATTTTTTTAAATATTTATATTGTTGATGGCTCGTATAGACGATGGAATCTTATTATATGGGTCTTACGAGTTGGGGTTTTTGGCATGGTTCCCAAAGGGTTCCCATACAAAAAACCCCAACTCGTAAGACCCTCGATTTTGCACTATTGCGCTTTAAAATACCTGCGCGTCGGCAAGAAACCTTTAGTCCAGACAGGACTAAAGGTTTCTTCGTCGCTTCTTTACTTTAGTACGATACGAAATCAAAAATATTATTTTATTTTCCGTGTCAATGTTTTATTTTAAGAATTCGACCGTTTCTAAGTGTACATTTTTTATTTATGGAAATAAAGACTTTTTGGCTTTTGGTCAACCCCACTGGTAAACTGGACTGGTTCTCCTTACCTCGCAAACTGGTTGTAGAGGACCAGACTACGGAGTACATCTTTCAGCGGTGCCCCGCCAGCACTCTACTCCTATCCAAGGACCTGGAGTGACCTGGGAGATCTTCCGCCACAAGCCACACCTGGACACAAGCAGTCAGTCACCTGGCTCCAAAACCTGAACGTTAACTTATAAAACTTATGAATTGTGTAACTAATTTTAGAAATGTTGTCATAGCGATTATTATTTAAGCCGCGCGTGGTATGTTGTTTACGTATGTATTTAAGCCGCGCGTGGTATGTTGTTTACGTATGTATGGTGAAACCGTACATCATCATCGTCATCATCAGCCTATATTATAATCCACAGCTAGACATAGGCCTCCCCTAATGAGCGCCATAGCGCCCTATCTTAAGCTTGCCGGATCCAGCATCTGCCAGCAGTCTTTCGCAAATCGTCATCCCACCTGGTTGAAGGGTGTCCTACACTACGTTTGCCGAGTCGCGGTCTCCCCTCAAGAACACGTTTATCCCAGTGGTTGTCGGTTCTTCTCGAGATATGGCCAGCCCACTGCCACTTCAGCTTGCTAATCCTTTGAGCTATGTCGATAACCTTGGTTCTCTGTCGGATGTATTCGTTGCGAATCCTATCCTTCAGAGAAACTCCAAGCATAGCTCTCTCCATAGCTCGCTGGGAGACTTCAAACTGGTGAACCAGCCCTACCGTGCCGCATATCCCAGATGTGTGTTATAGACATAATAACAAGTGATAACACATCACTTGTTACTGTATTATTATGTCTACAAATATCAATAACGTTTATTTCTGTAAGCTTACAAAATAAGCACTTAGACAAGTCAAATTTTATACTATAAACAGGTTTATAAATAGTCATTATTATCAAATAAGAAATATGATGTTATTGATTTTATTCGCTTCAATTTTTTGTCCACTAGTGGAAGAAGCGAAAAAGAAACCACTAGTAAGTTTTATAAATCTTAAAATTAATACATTACTTATCTCAGTCTAAATATAATCTAATTTGTATATAACTCAATATTTATATGAAACTAACTAAGCTTAACATTATATCCCTTATATACCATTGTCGGTGTGGAACTGAGCGACATCTGGCCAAGCATTTACATCATTGATGTAATCATCTATGGAGTAATAGGCTTTCTTTATTAGATTTCGTTTTATGTACTGTTTAAATTTACGAATAGGAGCTTCAGATGGAAGCTTGTTATAGAAGCGTACGCAATTTCCCATAAATTATTTCCCTACCTTTCGTAATCTATATGATGGGATGTGCAGTTTGTTCTTGTTTCTTGTATTTACTTTGTGAACATCACATTTTTTTAAAAAGCTATCTTTGTTTTTGTGCGTATACATTAGATTTTCATATATGTATTGCGATATTACTGTCAAAATATTTGTCTTAAAATAATTCCCTCAAAGCGTGGTGTGGCTTTAATTTATAAATTGCGCGTACAGCCCTTTTTTGGAGAACAAAGATAGTCTGAATGTCGGCTGCCTGTCCCCAAAGCAAAATACCATAAGACATGATACTATGGAAGTAACTGAAATAAACTAACCTAGCTATATCTTCATCGGTAATATACCTAATTGTTCGAACCGCATATGCTGCTGAACTAAGTCTGCCTGCAAGAGCCTCAATTTGCGGTCTCCATTGAAGAGAGGAATCAATATGTAACCCTAGGAAAACCGTTGAGTCGACAAGGTCAACGATCTCATCCTTTAGCATTATCTTAGTTGGAAGTTCTCTTACATTTGGTAACATGAATTTTATGCATTTGGTTTTTTTAGCATTTAGTAAGAGGTTGTTGGAGGTGAACCAATCTAGTATTTGTGAAAGCGAGTTATTTACATCGTCATAATTACATTTATTTCTGTCAACTTTAAAAATCAATGAAGTATCATCAGCAAATAACACTATATCACAGAGATCTTTTGCAAAAAAAGGGAGATCATTTACATAAACTAAAAATAAAAAGGGTCCTAATATTGATCCTTGTGGGACGCCCAATTAAATTTTTGAGCCCCGAGATCTTTCTTTACCAATATCTACTGTTTGGACTGGACCAGATAAATAAGATTGCATAAGGTCCAGTGCCTTGTTGCCAATACCGTAATGTTTCAATTTTCCAATTAGTGTACACAATCAAAAGCCTTAGAAAGGTCCCAAAATATACCGATGGCGTTTTTCGCCTTATCCCAGGCATCCAATACATGCTTTAATAGAGCTGTACCAGCATCGGTTGTCGATCTACCCTTGGTGAAGCCAAATTGATTTTTATGAAGTAGTCTATTAAGGTTAAAGTGAGAGGTTAACTGAGTTAGAATAATTTTTTCCAAAACTTTACTTATTGCAAGGAGTATTGAAATTGGCCTGTAGTTGTCTGGATCAGTGTGACTACCAGATTTATAAAGAGGTACTAGTTTACTATATTTCATGAGATCAGGAAAAACTCCTGCGTCGACACAACTATTGAAAGTGTAGGCCAAACAAGGAGCAACTTCCTTAATAATTGAACTCATTACTTTGGTGGAAATACCCCAAAGATCCTCAGTATTTTTGATGTTAATTGACTTAAATGTTTTTACTATATAATTAGCATTTACATGGCTAAAGATAAAGACCTCCTTACATTTTTTAACAGATGATTCTAATAATTTAACGGCCATTGGAGGTGAGGAGTTTAGAGACCCGGTAACAACTTTAGGAATAGCCTACCTTTTCTATGTTATTTTATTTTCCGAATCATTAAACAATGTTGAGTTTAAAATACTTTTTTTTGTGTAAAAACGCACTACCACAGATAACGGTCGTGATGTGACCTGCTTTTTGGCACACTGAAAACCAGCGCTGGGTAGACACACCTGGTCTTCCCAGCACAATGCTGAGTGTGGGCCATATTTGCCCTAAAAACTGCTAGCACAAAAAAAATTAGACTAAGCCCTTCTGTAGTTTTAAGGCAAACAAATATATTTTCTTCTTCTTCTTTTTCTTCTACCGTACATCAACCATCACACTAATATTATATATAAAAAAAACTAACGCATTTATATTATATATAATAAGTAGGTAGGTACTTGTGTACGCGACCTACCTACTTACTGATAAGTAGGTAGGTACTTGTGTACGCGACCTACCTACTTACTGATAACTTTAAGGTCAGAGGAGTCAGATAACAAAATGCATTAATCAGTACCTATTAAGTAGGTAGGTCAGGTAGGTCACTAGAAGTTTGCATCAGACTCGGCTCGTCGGAGAACAACACCCTGCTGTCTGAGATCCGCCGGCCGCTCCCGCCGCCCGCTCCCGCCGTCCCGAAGTTTGCATCAGACTCGGCTCGTTGGAGAACAACACCCTGCTGTCTGAGATCCGCCGGGAGCCCCCGCCGCCCGCTCCCGCCGCCCCGCGACGATGGCTACTCGTGTACTAGGGCTGCCGGTCGGATACCTCGCCCTGCCAGCCTGAACGACACCATCCGGCGGGCCTTTGTCACCACTTACGAACCAGCCAACATTCTCGAACCGAATGGTCTGTTGCGTGACGATGGTAAGAGGCCCGACGGCATGACTCTAATCCCATGGGAGTTGAGGAGGCCTATTGTGTGGGACGCTACATGCGTTGATACACTCGCGCCTTCCCATCTTCCTAGGACTTCCGTGAGGGCTGGTGCGGCGGCAGTTTTGGTCGACGATCTCAAGAAGCGCATATATGCAGGTCTCAACAGAGCTAACAAATTTGCTCCCCTTGGTCGAGTCGAGACCCTAGGTCCGTGGGGTACCGATGCTCTCAAAAAATTATTTGAGCGACTGGTCGAATCGACGCGTGACCCGAGAGCTGGTGAGTATCTGGCACAGCGCATCAGCATTGCCATACAGCGGGGCAATGCAGCCGTGTCTTGGGCACGCTTCCGGCTGGTATAAGGATCAATTGAGCTACCTGTACATTGTTTGCAACAGTCTGCAGTTAGTTCAATTGTTTCTATTGTAAATAACTAGTTCTAATTTTATTCAATTACTTGGTTGTAATTTTCTTTCTTTAAAAAGATTTTATCGTATATTTACTTACCTAACCTGTTTGTTGAACCTAACTAGGTAGGTCACGCTCCGGGGTGGCTTTTAAAAAAAGACATATATCAACCCTAATTAATTAGCCAAAAATAACAATAAGAGACTCATTCGAAGTTGGAATCGAGAATGAAGAGTATTCCTTATGATCTAGGTAAATGAAGACTTCGCGATTGACGTCATTAACACGAGCCATCGACACAGCATAACAAGAGCCGTCGACACAGCATAACACGAGCCGTCGACACAGCATAACACGAGCCGTCGATACAGCATAACACGAGCCGTCGACACAGCATAACACGAGCCGTCGACACAGCATAACAGGAGCCGCCGACACAGCATAACACGAGCCGTCGACACAGCATAACACGAGCCGTCGACACAGCATAACACGAGCCGTCGACACAGCATAACAGGAGCCGCCGACACAGCATAACACGAGCCGTCGACACAGCATAACACGAGCCGTCGACACAGCATAACACGAGCCGTCGACACAGCATAACATTCCAAGTTCATGCAGTATTGAGGTCGTGCAAGTGCAGCAATTTCCATACCTACCTTTCCAGCCTTGCGTAACAACCTACCAAAAAGGATGAAGTACCCTTCTTAGGTACGTCACGTACGCCCATCTGGTTTTCAGCAACTTGGAGTCCCACATGATCGTGCTGTCTCCCCGCGGCGGCAGTGCAATGTGCGTGATATTGCGTGGGAGATTTGTTATTTGTTTTCAACACACTTGCTCTTAAAATGGCTCTTATTTCACCGCAATTAGGCACATAATGACATCTGTAATCAAACTGTGACTTTTTCATTACTATTATTCACAAGTGAGTTATACGCTTTTTTTTATTTTATTGGTTGAGTTACTTTGTTCTTTAAAAAGTTTCGATACAAAAAATATCGTGTTCAATAGTACAAATAAACTTTTTATTACTAAATAGAATGATTATTTTATTCACAAGTGTGTTCAAAAACGTAGTTCTGATACACGTGTGTATTGATGATCACCGTCCTCGTTCTCAGTGGTAATCACCAATATCGACTGTTTCCGATACAAATAAAAAAAAAAAAAAAAAAAAAAACACATTTATTTCAGACACAGTAAGTTACACATACATAGTCCATAAAACAATAATAAAAATCAGAAATACACAGAAAAATTATACTAATAATACACTAATTTTAACATTTAACTTTACAATACAAAATCACAAAAAAAAAAAAAAAAAATACAATATAGTTAAATTGAAGACTATAGACATCACATAATTATATTAACAAGAACCTAACAGTAAACATGAGCCTTCGTCCAGTGCTGCATGAAGAGAGAGGCTGTGTCCAACCTTCCTGCAATGACCTGCAGGTAGCCGTTGGCGCTGCCTCGCACCCTGCGCATCAGTGATGCCGTTCTTTTGCGCAGGATCGCAGCGAACCCATCGACCCGCGCGTCCGCGAACATGCCTGATGCGCTACAGAAGCGAGGCAGCCCCATCAGCCACCTGAAGGCATTGTTATATTGGACGCGAAGGGCGTTCCAGGTCTTCTGCGTATGCTTGATCCATAGGCTGCACGTGTAGAAAGACTGGCAGTACGCTCTAAACAGTGTCGTTTTGACCTGAGCACTGCAACGCGCAAACCTACGGGCCAACATGTTAGCTCGGACCGTTAACGCCCTTCGCTCCCTCTCCATGTCTGCATCATCCGTAAGTGCCTCGGTGACCCAGTGGCCCAGGTACTTAAACTCGGACACGCGCTTCAGCTGCCTGCCATTGAGTGTAACTGGTGGGACTGTGGCATTAGTTTTTGAACCCGCCTTGAAGACCAGCAGTTCACTCTTGGCCGCGTTATACCTGAGCCCGTGGGCCTCCGCATAACACTCACAGATGCCTACTAGCCTTCTGAGAGCACTGATCGATGGGCTCAGCAGCACCATATCATCAGCATAGCTAATGTTGTTCACGGTGACCCCGTCAATCGAACAACCTATTTGGGTGCTGCTGAGCTCACGGATCAGACGATCTATGTATAGGCAGAAAAGCCTCGGTGAAGTCCCCCCACCCTGCCTCACTCCGCATTCCAGCCTATACACATCCGATAATGATCCCGCCCAGCTTACATTGTTGTCCTGATTGCCATACCAGTACCTAAACAGCGAAATTAGCTCTGGAGGAATTTGAGTCTCGGTCCCGAGCTTTCTCCACAGCCTGTCATACGAAACAAGATCAAAAGCTTTTGATAGATCTAAGAAGCAGGCGTAGACAGGTGTGCTTCTGCTCGTGTAGTACTGGACGGTGTGTTTGAGGGTTAACACTGCAGTCTCAGTGGACAGTCCAGCTCTAAAGCCGAACTGTGCATCGTGCAGTTTAAGGTGTTTTTCTAAATGCCTGTCAATTACACCGTCCAGCACCTTAGCCAAGACCGTGGCGAGTGATATCGGCCTGTAGTTGTTCAGGCTGGATGCGTCGCCAGTCTTGTTCTTAAGGATAGGAACAACCACAGTCCGCATCATCGCCGCTGGCAGGTACGAGTGCCCGACGCAGAGGGTGAAGAACATGGCGAGCACGCCCGGTAAGTGGAACCCCGCATGCTTTAAGTGCTCAATGCTCAACGCGTCGTGTCCTGGGGACTTACCTCTCTTCATGTTCCCCACCACCCGCGCCACCTCCTTCGCTGTTATCTGCGCAATAAGCTCGCCCCCACACCTTCCGTCCTGCTCCGCCCCCTCGGACGCCGGCCCCAGTGGTGAGCGTACACAAAAATGCTCCTTAAACCGGTTGGCGATCTGAGCGGGATCACTAATACCCTCCAAAGGGCGTAAACACCATATTGGGCAAAATGACTTTTTGATGCAACCTTGCATAATTTTTCACGCTCTTTCGATCTGTGTCTTTCCCCTACTCCAAGTCATTGACATCAAAGCAAAATGAAAATTTGAGTCAAAATAACATGCTGATGTACAAATGACATGTCGTCATAGTAGTAATGTATTGTTTTTTGATACTAATAAATTTATTAGTAAAACTTTTTTGACTAGGGGTACAATGTACCTAACCAAACATAGTAAAATAATAATTGCTAAATTGTTAGCATATAAAATTTTTGATCCCGTTATAAATAGTATAACGCAGTTACCCGACGAGCCTGTATGTGTAGTTAGTAGTAGTACTAATGAGG
The DNA here is from genome assembly GCA_946478455.1 of Eupithecia vulgata. NCBI lineage: Eukaryota > Metazoa > Arthropoda > Insecta > Lepidoptera > Geometridae > Eupithecia > Eupithecia vulgata. The sequence goes on along the minus strand of OX297862.1, from coordinate 116,324 downwards.
GCATTAAAACGACAGTGTCAGCAAATTTAAACTGACTACGTCGACAATGGGTAAGCAAATAGCATTTCACATGGTCCATCAGAATATACAAGGCTTACCTAGCAAAATCCTAGAATTGGAACTATTTTTTAAATTATTCAAACGTTGATGTTATGTGCAGAACACTGGATTGTGAAAAATCTGTTATTTCCCTTTTATAATAACTATTGTTTTGCAAGTTCCTATAAAAGAGAAGCTGCAATACGTGGTGGCTCTTTGATTATAGTTAAAAATAGTCAAAAATGTAAAGAACGGAAAGATATTGTAAACCTCGCTATTGAGAGGACTATTGAACTTTCTTGTGTGGAACTGGAGCGACACATCATTGTGTGTGTGTACCGTCCTCCCGACGCAAATCAGGTAGCTTTTGAATGTACTATGGAAGAAGTTTTGCTTAAAGTATTTACATTGTTGTTTATTGTCATGTCATTGTTTGTGGGGACTATAATATAGATATTTTAGCTAATCCCCTTTCCGAAAGACTGCTTAATTTATTCAAATGCTTTAGTTTACAACATCTTTTCAATGATCCTACTAGGGTAACCCTTACATCTGCAACTTGTTTAGATAATATTTTCTGCAGTCAATCTCCAATCAACAAAGCAGTGATCAAGCATTTCAAATCAGACCATTATGGTCAGAGTGTTTATTTTAGTTTTAATTTGAACGATAAAAACAGAGTTCAGAAATATACCTACAGGCCCCTCACAGAGAGCCGAATTAGGAATTTTCAAAGTAAAGTGGAACTTGCAGTAGCTACTATTATCTTCTTCTGATGACCCTAATCAGTTATTTGCTAAACTTTGAAATGTTATAAATAAAGAGCACAGTGAAGTATTCAAACTTAAAACATGCGTAGTTAGAGACAGGGTCGGGTTCACTGATTGGGCCACTCCCGGCATTTATTTATTTTATTTATTTATTTATTTATTTTACTTTAATTAATACGGTAACACCAATTACATTAATTAAATTACATTATAGAAGTAGGAATAGACTGTACGATCTTTATGGTGCTAGAGAAGCTATGTTACATGATCCTGCGTTTCTTTTATATGTAACCAACTACTCAAAAACATTTAAGAAAGTCTGCAACGCTGCGAAATGCCTGTTTTTGAGGGAAAAAAAAACTCATCAGATAAAATAAAAGCAACATGGAGACTAATAAACAACGAAACTGGCAAATCAAAGCCACGTAATAGAGAAATAAGGTTAAAAATTAATAATACAATACTCATACACGATAAAGATATTGCCGATGCTTTTGATACATTTTTTTCTAATATCCCTAAAGTTGTTACCCAGTCTCTAAACTCCTCACCTTCAATAGCAGTTAAATTATTAGAATCATCTATTGAAAAATGTAAGGAGGTGTTTATCTTTACCCATGTAAATGCTAATTATATAGTGAAAACATTTAAGTCCATTAACATCAAAAATACTGAGGATCTTTGGGGTATTTCCACCAAAGTAATGAGTTCAATTATTAAGGAAGTTGCTCCTTGTTTGGCCTACACTTTCAATAGTTGTGTCGACGCAGGAGTTTTTCCTGATCTCATGAAATATAGTAAACTAGTACCTCTTTATAAATCTGGTAGTCACACTGATCCAGACAACTACAGGCCAATTTCAATACTCCTTGCAATAAGTAAAGTTTTTGAAAAAATTATTCTAACTCAGTTAACCTCTCACTTTAACCTTAATAGACTACTTCATAAAAATCAATTTGGCTTCACCAAGGGTAGATCGACAACCGATGCTGGTACAGCTCTATTAAAGCATGTATTGGATGCCTGGGATAAGGCGAAAAACGCCATCGGTATATTTTGGGACCTTTCTAAGGCTTTTGATTGTGTACACTAATTGGAAAATTGAAACATTACGGTATTGGCAACAAGGCACTGGACCTAATGCAATCCTATTAATCTGGTCGAGTCCAAACAGTAGATATTGGTAAAGAAAGATCTCGGGGCTCAAAAATTTAATTGGGCGTCCCACAAGGATCAATATTAGGACCCTTATTTTTTTTTAGTATATGTAAATGATCTCCCTTTTTTTGCAAAAGATCTCTGTGATATAGTGTTATTTGCTGATGATACTTCTTTGATTTTTAAAGTTGACAGAAATAAATGTAATTATGACGATGTAAATAACTCGCTTTCACAAATACTAGATTGGTTCACCTCCAACAACCTCTTACTAAATGCTAAAAAAACCAAATGCATAAAATTCATGTTACCAAATGTAAGAGAACTTCCAACTAAGATAATGCTAAAGGATGAGATCGTTGACCTTGTCGACTCAACGGTTTTCCTAGGGTTACATATTGATTCCTCTCTTCAATGGAGACCGCAAATTGAGGCTCTCGCAGGCAGACTTAGTTCAGCAGCATATGCGGTTCGAACAATTAGATATATTACCGATGAAGATACAGCGAGGTTAGTTTATTTCAGTTACTTCCATAGTATCATGTCTTATGGTATTTTGCTTTGGGGACAGGCAGCCGACATTCAGACTATCTTTGTTCTCCAAAAAAGGGCTGTACGCGTAATTTATAAGTTAAAGCCACGCCACTCTTTGAGGAAATTATTTTAAGACAAATATTTTGACAGTAATATCGCAATACATCTGTGAAAATCTAATGTATACGCACAAAAATAAAGATAGCTTTTTAAAAAAATGTGATATTTACAAAATAAATACAAGAAACAAGAACAAACTGCACATCCCATCATATAGATTACGAAAGGTAGGGAAATCATTTATGGGTAATTGCGTACGCTTCTACAACAAGCTTCCATCTGAAGCAACTGAGCTCCCTATTCGTAAATTTAAACTGTTGTAGATGATTACATCAATGATGTTAATGCTTGGCCAGATGTCGCCCAGTTCCGCACTGACAACGGTATTTAAGGGAAATAATGTTAAGCTTAGTTAGTTTTATATAAATATTGAGTTATATACAAATTAGATTATATTTAGACTGAGATAATGTATTAAGTTTAAGTTTTATAAAACTTACTAGTGGTTTCTTTTTCGCTTCTTCCACTAGTGGACAAAAAATTGAAGCGAATAAAATCAATAACATCATATTTCTTATTTGATAATAATGACTATTTATAAACCTGTTTATAGTATAAAATTTGACTTGTCTAAGTGCTTAGTTTGTAAGCCTAAAGAAATAAACGTTATTGAGTTTGAGTTTGAGTTTTGTATCTAAAGTTGCTCTACGACGAAAAAAGTGGTTCTTACCACCTAATTTATTTTTTTAGCTAATCATTATTTTCCTACAAAATCGGGTCGTAAAACCCCTACCATTCCCGGTCATCCTATACAAGATAGCCCTACCATTCCCGGTCATCCTACACAAGATGCGACATATATATAAATTTTACATAAATTTTAGTTGTAATTGTAACTGAATTGTTAACTATTTCTTAACCACATTAAACAAAAACGTTGTTGATTACGTTCCTTCCTACTATTTTATGTAATTGTAATTGATCAGCTCTCATCCGGATTAAGGAAACTTAAAACTTTTACCTGAAGAGTTTGTTTCATTGCATTGTGTTCAATTCAAATACAGTACTTATCATACATAAGCTTTAACTATAATAAAGATGCCTACAATTTTACGCATCTCGTATAATTGTATCATTTATCTATATTTTTCTAGAATTACAACTTCAGAATAGGAAAAAAACATTGACTTATTTACCATTACAAGATACATTGAACTTACCATTTTGATAAAAATGTGTTAAAACATAAATAAATGAGTTTGCGTATTGATTCTATAATTGTTTTTTTTTTTTACTTTTATTAATCATTTAACCGATTATAATAATGGATATGCCTGAATTCTATGTCTTTGCTTATTTCTAATTTATAGCTCATAGAGTTATAAAATAAGTATTAACAATAGGGCGTATTCAATATCAATAACGTTTATTTCTATAAGCTTACAAAATAGTTAAGCACTTAGACAAGTCAAATTTTATACTATAAACAGGTTTATAAATAGTCATTATTATCAAATAAGAAATATGATGTTATTGATTTTATTCGCTTCAATTTTTTGTCCACTAGTGGAAGAAGCGAAAAAGAAACCACTAGTAAGTTTTATAAATCTTAAAATTAATACATTACCTATCTCAGTCTAAATATAATCTAATTTGTATATAACTCAATATTTATATGAAACTAACTAAGCTTAACATTATATCCCTTATATACCATTGTCGGTGTGGAACTGAGCGACATCTGGCCAAGCATTTACATCATTGATGTAATCATCTATGGAGTAATAGGCCTTCTTTATTAGATTTCGTTTTATGTACTGTTTAAATTTACGAATAGGGAGCTCAGTTGCTTCAGATGGAAGCTTGTTATAGAAGCGTACGCAATTTCCCATAAATGATTTCCCTACCTTTCGTTATCTATATGATGGGATGTGCAGTTTGTTCTTGTTTCTTGTATTTACTTTGTGAACATCAATTTTTTTTAAAAAGCTATCTTTGTTTTTGTGCGTATACATTAAATTTTCATAACTATATGTATTGCGATATTACTGTCAAAATATTTATGTCTTTAAATAATTCCCTCAAAGAGTGGCGTGGCTTTAATTTATAAATTGTGCGTACAGCCCTTTTTTGGAGAACAAAGATAGTCTGAATGTCGGCTGCCCGTCCCCAAAGCAAAATACCATAAGACATGATACTATGGAAGTAACTGAAATAAACTAACTTAGCTGTATCTTCATCGGTAATATATCTAATTGTTCGAACCGCATATGCTGCTGAACTAAGTTTGCCTGCGAGAGCATCAATTTGCGGTCTCCATAAGTATTTTACAAAAATTATGGTTTATACAACATGAAGAATTAACCTCGTATGTACTTAAATGGCTGTTACTTCAGACGTTTGTTACCAGGCCATTAATTAATGGGTCGTAAATCCATTTTTTTTAGGTAATCAGGGGTGTAAGTCCATGTTAACTTTTAAACAAACGCTCGTATAGAACTGTAATTAAATGAAACAAAGGACAGCCGAAATATAAGACATTTCATCCATAGACCAACTTTATAAGTATAAAAACAAAAAAGTTATGTAAAAACAAAAAATTTCGTTTTATGCTCATTGCCACAAGTTGCCCTCGCTTTCGCAAACGCCCTTTGTATCGGAAACAGTCATTATTATACACTTGCACCATAATGTACTATAATAATAAATATATATATAATATAACAAGTGTATATTGCAAGTGGTTAGACACAAATCCTTGACTTGTATTTTTTATTACCAATAAATGACTATTAAAATATAAGGTTATCTATTCTCTCAGAATGTTACTATTACTATGATGGTTTAATGCTTTTATTTAAAATGAATTTGTAATAGAGATATAAGTGATAAATGTGATAATAATATAAAAATGTGCTAGTGGTTTCTTTTTCACTTCTTCCACTAGGTAGTGGACAAAAGATTGAAGTGAAGAGAAATCAATGACTCTTTATTTCATAATTGATAATAATTTATAGTACAGAATTGGGCTTTTCTATGTTGTCTCTCGCCTCTTGAACTGTACGGACGTGTTGTGCTGCGCCCTCCTGTACGGACGTGTAGTGCTGCGCCCTCCTGTCTTCGGAAGCCCCCAGCGATCGCGTTGGGCCGCGCGGTGAAACTTACTACAGGTTTATTTTTCGCTTCTTCCACTAGTGGTCAAAAAATTTAAGCGAATGAAATCAATAACATCACATTTCTTATTTGATAATAATGACTATTTATAAACCTGTTTATAGTATTACATTTGACTTGCTTATTTTGTAAGCCTAAAGAAATACAGTTATTGACTTTGACTTTGGTGAGTTATTGCTCTACTCTGCCTCGATCCAAACATCGCTATCCTACGAGCGTCGCTCGTGGCATTGAACCGATTGACTACGCTAGTCGGGTGACCACTAACTAGACCACCAGAGCAGTGAGCCGCCGGTTCAAAATTAATGAACACATCCTACAAGCTTCGGATCCTAGTCCAGACCTGATTCTATTTCGTGGAAATACACTTTTAGCTAATTTTTATTTTGTCAAGCTATGCCTATTCGCTGTTAAGCCTGCAAAAAGACAAATATTATTGATATAAACACCTTTCTCAGACCAAAACAATAAAATTCCTATCGCTTGATATTTTCCTAAGAGCAATACACAATACGGGTTGCCTTAAAAAGCAGAAGTCTGTCCTGTTTCCTAAGCTTACAATAATCATGATGCAACATACGCCACCAAAAACAAACCAAATGGAATCGGAAAACCCAGGTACAAGCCTTTCTGAAGCTGAACAGGAAACCGACCATAGTTCAAATAGTCGACTTTCAAAACGAAGAGCTCTACGTAGCCCAGAACTTGTAAACTCTATCAAGTTCGAAGGAACACTAAAAACTTTCCAACATCAGATTACTAATCATATGACAAGATTGTTTAAATCATTTCAAACAGCTCAAGACAAGAAGTTTGCAACTCTTATGACTGACTTAGATACATGACATTAAACAGGAAGTGCAGGAAATCAAAAACTCGAAAGCAAGAGACTGACAATAAATTGAAAATTCTCAGCTCAGATACCGAGAAGGTCGTGTTAAAAACTACAAAACTGGAAAATGTTTTGGAAATCAATGCGGGAAAGGTGAAATTATTACAGAAAAAAATGGATTCTATGGAAAGGCAACTATGTCAGTATAAAATTGAAATCAGAAATTTACCATCCTCGGCTCTAGAATCCAAGCAAGAACTCCAACAAGTACCTAGTCCAAAACCTACTGAAAAAACTAAACCTGGAGACTCCAGGCAATGAAATTCGCAATATAAAGAGATTACCGGGAAACCAAACGCACATAGACCAGTCCTGTTGGAAGTCGCAACTGCTGATGCCAAGGCTAGTATCATACAGGGTGCAAAACGTTACAACAAAGCAAACAGTACCGACAAGCTCAACACTACCCACTTGTCCTTATCCGGCCCGCCTCAACCTATATATGTCAGTGAACACTTAACATACAAAGTTAAAGGTCTTTTCTACAACGCAAGAGTCTACGCAAAGCAGAACAACTTTGCCTACTGCTGGACCTCAAACGGACAAGTATGTATGAGCAAAGAGGATGGCGCTAAAATAATAATTTTTATTAAAAGTGAAGTGAAGTGTGACAACCGCTGGGGTAAACGTGTTCTTGAGTGGAGACCGCGACTCGGCAAACGTAGTGTAGGACGCCCTCCGACCAGGTGGGATGACGATTTGCGAAAGACTGCTGGCAGATGCTGGATGCGGCAAGCTGAAGACAGGGCGCTATGGCGCTCATTAGGGGAGGCCTATGTCCAGCAGTGGACAAATATAGGCTGATGATGATGATGATTAAAAGTGAAGACCAATTGAACGAATTAAGAAATAATGCATGACTAGGATACTATAATCGACTACTCATAAATGATAAAGATATAGCCAATGCTTTTAAAGCATTTTTTCCAATATTCCTAAAGTTGTTACCGGGTCTTTAAACTCCTCACCTCCAATGGCCGTCAAATTATTAGAATCATCTGTTGAAAAATGTAAGGAGGTCTTTATCTTTAGCCATGTAAATGCTAATTATATAATAAAAACATTTAAGTCGTTTAACATCAAAAATACTGAGGGTCTTTGGGGTATTTCATCCAAAGTACTGAGTTCAATTATTAAGGAAGTTGCTCCTTGTTTGGCCTACATTTTCAATAGTTGTGTCGACGCAGGAGTTTTTCCTGATCTTATGAAATATAGTAAATTGGTACCTCTTTATAAATCTGGTAGTCACACTGATCCAGCCAACTACAGGCCAATTTCAATACTTCCCACAATGAGTAAAGTTTTTGAAAAGATTATTCTTACTCAGTTGTGCTCTCACTTTAACCTTAATAGACTACTTCATAAAAATCAATTTGGCTTCACCAAGGGTAGATCGACAACCGATGCTGGTACAGCTCTATTTAAGCATATATTGTATGCCTGGGATAAGGCGAAAAACGCTATCGGTATATTTTGCGACCTTTCTAAGGCTTTTGATTGTGTAGATTGTACACTAATTGGAAAATTGAAACATTATTGGTATTGACAACAAGGCACTGGACCTTATGCAATCTTATTTATCTGGTCGAGTTCAAAAAGTAGATATTGGTAAAGAAAGATCTCGGGGCTCAAAAATTTAATTGGGCGTTCCACAAGGATCAATATTAGGACCCTTTTATTTTTAGAATATGTAAATGTTCTTTTGCAAAAGATCTCTGTGATATAGTGTTATTTGCTGATGATACTTCATTGATTTTTAAAGTTGACAGAAATAAATGTAATTATGACGATGTAAAGCATAAATAACCTCAGCTATGCCGACGATATGGTACTGTCGGTGCGGGCGAATATGGTTGCCAGGAGGTTTGCGCGTGGCTCAGAGAAGGTGAGGTTAAAGCTCTTTAGAGCGTACTGCACCTCTTTGTATACGTGCAGTCTGTGGGAGAAGTATACGCTCGCGACGTACAGCGCCATCCGCGTCCAGTACAACAATGCGCTCAGGGCGGTGTTGGGGCTGCCCCGCTACTGTAGCGCATCAGGGATGTTTGCGGCGGCGCGGGTTGACTGTTTCCATACCACCATGCGCAAGCGCGCCGCCTCTCTGGTGCGCAGGTTGCGGGCCAGCTCCAACACCGTGCTGGCAATGATAGCTGGAAGGCTGGACTGCCCGTACACCAGGCACTACTGTGAACGCCACCTTCCCAGCAATCCTGTTAGTTTTTAGTTTTTCTTTGTAATCCTAATGTTATGAGTTCTTAAATTGCTTGAAATAAATACATTTTATATTATTTTATTTATTTTTATTGCGGAATGGATAACGAGAAGACTCGACGTAATTTCCCGAACGCTGCCCAACATAGCTGGATCATCCTCTTGGCCTCCTCGAATTTTTTTTACCCAACTGCTAATTCTGCCCAAGGTAAGTGTACTCGGCAAAAATTTCGAGAAGGTGGCTATGTACGACGACCGCTCCCGGATTAATGTGGTCATTGATCATGACCTTGGTTTTACCCAAGACCGATGCGTCGTGAGGCTGATGCTAGGCCGTCCAGCATCAGGTTCAGCTCCGCCAGCGACTCCGCCATCAAGACTTAATATGATGTCATCAGCGAATAGCAGGTGTGAGATGTAATCGCCGAGCTTGTGTTTAAACTGCTGGCCCTGTACTTGGATACTCATGGTGGCGGCATCATGCAGACATCTCAGCACCTCGATATAACGATAGTCTACTTGGCATCGCTGTAAGGATTCCAGAAGAGACCAGTTTTCGACAGACTCGAAGGCCTTTTCATAGTACACAAAGGCCAGACACATTGGCTGTTTATACTTTTCGGACTTTTGTATAATCTGCCGCACTGTGTGTATGTGGTCTATGGTGCCATTTCCTCCGCGAAACTTAGCCTGTTCCGGTGACTGGTACTCGTCGAATCTCCTGGCGAGTCGATTTGTGACTACTCGTGAGAAAAGCTTATAGTTGTGGCTCAGGAGTGTTATGAATCTGTAGTTTTTAAGAAGGGTTTTATCTCCCTTCACAAAAAAGAGCACCACCAAGCTGCCGCCCCACACTTTAAGTTGGGAGTTATTCCACTGTGATGGACGGTGTTGAACAGGTTCTGTAGCTCCTGTATAACAGGGGCTGCTCCTGCCTTCAGAAGCTCTGAAGTATTGCCGTCTTCCTGGGGGCTTTTAAATTTTTAAGCTGCCTCAGAGCCATCACGATTTCGTCTTGACTGATTTCTGGCAATTTGTTGGTGTAGTGGCGTGTCAGGGTGGCTCTGGAATCGTAGTCGTCCCGTTGGGCACGAAGGGCATGTGCAGCGTAAAAACGGCCATAAAAAATATCTATCTTTCTAGGCTTCGACTATACGGTCCTCCCATCGTGCGTTTTAAGCTTCGTCAGGTGGCTCCTGCCATGTTGCTAAGTAAATACTTTGGTTTGCGGCGTATGTTGGAGCTCCGAAGGTCACGCCGTACCATGTTCGCAATTTGCTTGTTCAAGTCTGACCGCTCTGACGAAGTTGTTTGGATGGTTTCCCGTCTTTTTGCCATCAGAACGAGAGTCTCATCCGAGAGTTTGGACTTTTTTCCAATGCGCTGCTTATTGCAGAACTTGATGCCCTCCTCGATCAGACTATGGAGGGTCTCGTCAGCGTCATCAGTGGGTTCCAAGGCAGCAAAACTCTCCTCGAGAAGCTGCTGAAACTTCTCGGTGCCCGCCATGATAATGGACAGGGTTAGGTCGGATCGTGGACTTCATTAGACGGTTTCTTTCATGGTTCAAGTTGGTATTCAAGTAGCCTCGGAGGTATGGTATTGAACCTGTTGATCACTGAAACATCTCTGAATATTTGCTTGCTATCCGTTATGATGAAGTCGATCTCATTTTTGTCACAGTGTCGTGGTTTTGCCATGTCCGCTTCCTTAAAGGCAGTTCAGGGGCTTCAGGGGGCGCTGCTGCCACCCCCCGGTGTATATCCCTTAGTCGCCACACACCTACGGGAAGAGTTGGGTGGTGCAATTCTAGGCCGACACCACACAGCCAAAACCTTGTATTATTTATCACTTGATACGTGAGCACTAAACGGCGATTACATCTCACACCTGCGATTCGCTGATGACAGTCTTGATGGCGGAGTCGCTGGAGGAGCTTAACTGGATGTTGGACGGCCTAGCTTCAGCCTCACACTTACCTTGGATTGGACAGATTCTGCAGTTGGGTAAAAACAATTTCAAGAAGGAGGCCAAGAGGAGGATCCAGCTAGGTTGGCCCGCGTTTGGCAAACTACGTCAAGTCTCCTCGTCATCCATACCGCAATGCTTGAAAACGAAAGTTTTCAATCAGTGCGTCCTACCCGTCATGACCCACGGAGCTGAGACGTGAACACTCACGGTAGGGCTAGTCCACCAGTTTAAAGTCGCCCAGCGAGCTATGGAGAGAGCTACGATCGGAGTTTCTCTGAAACATCTGAAGGATTGGATTCGCAACGAATACATCCGATAGAGAACCAAGGTTATCGACATAGCTCAAAGGATTAGCAAGCTGAAGTGGCAGCGGGCTGGCCATATTTCAAGAAGAATCGACAACCGCTGGGGTAAACGTGTTCTTGAGTGGAGACCGCGACTCGGAAAACGTAGTATAGGACGCCCTACGAACAGGTGGGATGACGATTTGAGAAAGACTGCTGGCAGATTCTGGATGCGGCAAGCTGAAGACAGGGCGCAATGGCGCTCATTAGGGGAGGCCTAAGTCCAGCAGTGGACTAATATAGGCTGATGATGATGATGATGCGTGCGCACACAACTAGACTTCTGGAGTCATAATGAAAACAATGGCAGCCCGGCCTCTGCGGCCTTCACATGTGAAGGTGGATGCAGCAATGTATGGAGCACTGCAAATATTATACATACAGAGCCAACAAATACTGAAGTTTACCGAAAGGTTTAGTAAGGTACCTACCTTACATAAGATAGTTTCCTATGTCGGATCAAATAAAGCTCTAATTTTGATAATATAAATGGATCAAAGTCAAAGTCAAAGTCAAAAATTCTTTATTTCCATAAATACAAAAATGTACACTTAGAAAAAGTCAAATTCATAAAATAAAACACTGACACGGAAATAAAGTGATATTTTTGATTTCTGTCGCTTCGACTAAAGTAAAAAAGCGACGAAGAAACCTTTAGCCTGTTAGTTGTTATTTTTCGAGTTGGAGCAAAACCCGTCCCAAGCTTTTTTATCTTCTAAATAATCTGATATTTTGTAGTAAGCATTTTTGCACAGAAAAGTTTTGACAATTTGTTTGAATTTATTAATTGATAGATTTTGCAACTCACTAGGAGTTTTGTTGTAGAAGCGTATACATTGCCCTTTGAAAGATACATTTATCTTGTGAAGCCTGGTTGTGGGCACAGCGAGTTTATGTTTATTTCTAGTATTAATATTATTATGTCGCTATTTTTAGGGAAGCTTTTGATATTTTTATGAGTGTACAACAAGTTTTCATAAATATATTGACAGGGGACTGTCATTATGTTTATTTCTTTAAATTTATCACGTAGGGATTCTCTGGGACCCATATTATAGATAGCACGAACAGCTCTCTTCTGCAGCACAAATACGGTGTTAATATCTGCAGCGTTCCCCCACACACAGCAGTATACCATATGACATAATACTGTGGAAGTAGCTGAAATAAACAAGTCTAGATGTATCCACGTCTGTAAGAAAACGGATTTTTTTGACTGCATACGCTGCAGAACTAAGTCTCCTCGATAACTTATCTATGTGTGGGCCCCATTGAAGTTTATTATCTAAAGTGATTCCTAAGAATACGGTACTTTTAACAATTTCTAACGTTTCTCCCTTTACGTTTACCTCAGCCTTAACTTGTTTAACATTAGGTAGAATAAATCTAATATATTTTGTTTTGGTTTCGTTAAGCAAAAGATTATTGACACTAAACCAATGGACTACTTTTGAGATTGCATTATTCACATCGTCAAAATTTGTACTCTGTCAATCAGATCAACAGACTTTGGATTTGGTATATAAAACTCAGTCAACAAGTGTTATTGATATTTAGATTGTTATTATGAAATTTGAGCAAATTTCAAAATTTTGAACATTACGGAGTCGTTTAGGTTTGTCTACTCTAGGCGGATTTAGCAATGTATGGAGCTCTGCAAATATTATATAAACGGAGCCAACAAATACTGAAGTGTACTCGAAAAAGTTACCTACTTTACTTTATATTCAGTTTCGCTTTGCCGGATCAAATAAAACTCTAATTTTGATAATATAAATGGATCATATCAACTTACGACTTTGGATTTGGTAGGTATATAAATTGGAGCCAACAAGTGTTTGAGCGTTTCAGAATTTTGACCGTTACGGAGTCGATTGAGTTCGAGTAGTGTCTTAGATCCAGAAAAGGTATTGTAACACCCCACCCCTATTATATCTTTCGTAAATAAATAAATATAACTTCAAAATTGAAGATTCAAGACATTTATTACAAAACTTATTAAACATACCTAGATCATAAAATAATTTATGTTATCTTAAAATTCAGAAAGAAGCTGCAAATCTTCCTATACCAAAGAAACGTCCTACAAAGAGATAGTTATTGAAGATAAACAAATATATAGAAAAGTGATTTATAATGGCCAATGTGATCGTCTAGTGTCGTCTAGTGGTAGGACACTCGTTGTATTGTAGTAACGCAGATTCTTTTAGAAGCTTAGACAAACGAACTAACTACACCCTAAACACCCTAATTCTGAAGAATACCCTAAATAATACCAAATACCTCCGAATACCTCCTTAAACCTGATAAAACCTAATCCTCCATTTACACAATCGAGTAAAATAACTTTCAATCTCACTCTCGCACACCGAACTTACGACGGCAAGGATGAGGGCACCGCCTCCGCCCAACATCTGTGATCCTCGACATCCTGACTGGACAGACCTCCACCGTCAACACAGTAAGACCGCATGCTGGGTTTCCATGCCTACTAATGTGTATATAGGTAAAGTACTGGGAAATATCACAAAAGTGTCAGTCGGGAAAGGAGGGCATTATCTTTTAGCAACCTAAGCCAACCTCAATGTCTGTCATGATCTAGGTATAAAATATACAAATTACAATATCGTTGAATCGAAGATGACCTAGATGATGAAATAGAAATAATATAGGTAGGTATTCGTGATATACGCACGAATCCGAAATAGCCCTGTATTGAAAATAAAATAGATTTCTGACCTGATTCCGGTAAAACCATTAGGTAGGTAGGTACTTACCAAATGTTGGATTCCTTTCCCTTGTATTTAACTTATTATAACCGATGAGAGTTCTATCCTTTCGATATGCATTATCCGTTTCTCTAACAAGAAAATTATTTATATCAAAATCACATGCGTCCCGTCTGTAAACCATTTTCCAACCATCTCTCTTTTTGTTTACCGTATTCTCCTTATGTCCGCGCCACGGATTCAAATTGTTTGTCTATTCTTCTATTCAGAGAAGTTTAAAGAGGTTTTTATGTACCTAGTTCACCAAAGCAGTTTTATAATTGATTTATTGTTAGGGTTAAATATTATTTAAAAGAAACGCTAAATGTAAAATATTTGCATAAAACAGTGTAGCCACTGTCTGGACTGTTACAGTATGAAGTGAAGTTTTTTCACAGCTCCATGCTCGTTAAATTTCTTTTAAATTATTAATAACGTCAGCATTCACGCGTTTAACTACATCTGTCGTGAATTGTCCTTACTCTAAGGACATTGAGGAGGTTGTCCACTGACAACCTCCGGCGGCGGCGCGGGCTGCCCCACTCCCCCGCCACACGACACCTGCGCAGCGCAGTGCGCGCCCGCATGTAGACGTGTCGGCCGCCCGCGCCGCCGCCGCCGCCGTCGCCAGCCACTCGCCAGTCGAGCGGGAGCGCGCGCGGTGCGACGACGTAGACGTACCTATTTACCACATTCTTGTTTGTTTGTTTGTCCCGTCGTCGTGCAACACCACAACAATCTGCTCGCCCCAGAGTCACGCGGGGGGAGGGAGCCTTCGGTACAATGCGCGCCTCGTGCTGGTGCTGGTGCTGTTTGTCACAGGGTGGTTGAAGTGAAGTGCACATCTAGAAGTTCCACCCGTGGCTCGTGCCTGTGCCCAGGCATGTCGGCTAGTGGAAGCTAATTTTAGAAGTAGGTAGGTACCCAGGTACCTACCTTTCTAGGCAATAAACACACATTTTTAAAACCTAAGTACAATCGTGCTCAGGCTAGGTACCTACATAGATTAGTAAGTATCTACCTACCTACATAATTAACTAACAGTTACTTGGTATTCTGTTGTCACAGTCTATCACACACACACACACATACACACATAGCCTATACACACACATGCACAAACAACTCTCCGACAACAAAAATAGACTCAAACAAGTCTGTGCTCGAAACACTCAAATAAAATTATTTCGCTAATTTTATAATAAGTTATAATCTATCTATCTACCTAGGTACCTATACCTATCTATAATAAAAGTTCCTGATCATCCAAATAGTATGTTGTTTGTGGTTCTACGAACAATGAAGGATTCCTCTATACCCACAGGTTATACCTACCTACCTAATGCAAAATAAATACCTAGGTAACATTAGAATTGAGGTATTTTTTAGGGTTCGGGGTAGGTTAGGTAGGTCGAGGTAGGTAGAAGGTAGAGGTAGGTAGAAGGTAGGTAGGTCGAGGTAGGTAGAAGGTAGGTAGGTCGAGGTAGGTAGAAGGTAGGTAGGTCGAGGTAGGTAGAAGGTAGGTAGGTCGAGGTAGGTAGAAGGTAGGTAGGTCGAGGTAGGTAGAAGGTAGGTAGGTCGAGGTAGGTAGAAGGTAGGTAGGTCGAGGTAGGTAGAAGGTAGGTAGGTCGAGGTAGGTAGAAGGTAGGTAGGTCGAGGTAGGTAGAAGGTAGGTAGGTCGAGGTAGGTAGAAGGTAGGTAGGTCGAGGTAGGTAGAAGGTAGGTAGGTCGAGGAAGGTAGAAGGTAGGTAGGTCGAGGTAGGTAGAAGGTAGGTAGGTCGAGGTAGGTAGAAGGTAGGTAGGTCGAGGTAGGTAGAAGGTAGGTAGGTCGAGGTAGGTAGAAGGTAGGTAGGTCGAGGTAGGTAGAAGGTAGGTAGGTCGAGGTAGGTAGAAGGTAGGTAGGTCGAGGTAGGTAGAAGGTAGGTAGGTCGAGGTAGGTAGAAGGTAGGTAGGTCGAGGTAGGTAGAAGGTAGGTAGGTCGAGGAAGGTAGGTAGGTCGAGGTAGGTAGAAGGTAGGTAGGTCGAGGTAGGTAGAAGGTAGGTAGGTCGAGGTAGGTAGAAGGTAGGTAGGTCGAGGTAGGTAGAAGGTAGGTAGGTCGAGGTAGGTAGAAGGTAGGTAGGTCGAGGTAGGTAGAAGGTAGGTAGGTCGAGGTAGGTAGAAGGTAGGTAGGTCGAGGTAGGTAGAAGGTAGGTAGGTCGAGGTAGGTAGAAGGTAGGTAGGTCGAGGTAGGTAGAAGGTAGGTAGGTCGAGGTAGGTAGAAGGTAGGTAAGGTACCTACCTACTGTGTCCAGAATTATGTAACTCAACTTACAAGGAAAAAATAAATAAATAATGCTGGACAATTCACACAGCATTATCTAGCCCCAAGCTAACGTGTTATGGGCACTAGATAACTGATATTGACACAGCATTATCTAGCCCCAAGCTAACGTGTTATGGGCACTAGATAACTGATATTGACACAGCATTATCTAGCCCCAAGCTAACGTGTTATGGGCACTAGATAACTGATATTGACACAGCATTATCTAGCCCCAAGCTAACGTGTTATGGGCACTAGATAACTGATATTATACTTATTACAATATACATAGATATTTTTTATTATATATATAGAAAATTACCAGAACACAAGGAACAAATACCTGCAGATCGTACATAATATTTGTCCCACCCAACGCGGGAATCGAACCCGTAGCGGGTTCGATTCCCGCGGTCCTGCGTCGCAGGCGGAAGGAACCTATACCTACCTATCTATACTACCCTACCCACTTATAGGATCACTTCGTTGTCTGTCTTTCTGAAGAAGCATAGATTTAAATAGGTGATAAAACCGGCCAAGTGTGAGTCGACTTGCACACGGAGGGTTCCATACCATCGTACATTTCGCAAAAGGAACACAAAAACATATTTAAAAAAATTAAATAGGAAAAGGCCACCATGACGCGGTCACCTATCCAAGTACTGACCGCGCGCCCCACTTCGCTCAACCGCAGTGGTCGGTTCTCAAGTACTGACCGCGCGCCCCACTTCGCTCAACCGCAGTGGTCGGTTCTCAAGTACTTCAAGTACTGACCGCGCCCCACTTCGCTCAACCGCAGTGGTCGGTTCTCAAGTACTTCAAGTACTGACCGCGCCCCACTTCGCTCAACCGCAGTGGTCGGTTCTCAAGTACTTCAAGTACTGACCGCGCCCCACTTCGCTCAACCGCAGTGGTCGGTTCTCAAGTACTTCAAGTACTGACCGCGCCCCACTTCGCTCAACCGCAGTGGTCGGTTCTCAAGTACTTCAAGTACTGACCGCGCCCCACTTCGCTCAACCGCAGTGGTCGGTTCTCAAGTACTTCAAGTACTGACCGCGCCCCACTTCGCTCAACCGCAGTGGTCGGTTCTCAAGTACTTCAAGTACTGACCGCGCCCCACTTCGCTCAACCGCAGTGGTCGGTTCTCAAGTACTTCAAGTACTGACCGCGCCCCACTTCGCTCAACCGCAGTAGTCGGTTCTCAAGTACTTCAAGTACTGACCGCGCCCCACTTCGCTCAACCGCAGTGGTCGGTTCTCAAGTACTTCAAGTACTGACCGCGCCCCACTTCGCTCAACCGCAGTGGTCGGTTCTCAAGTACTTCAAGTACTGACCGCGCCCCACTTCGCTCAACCGCAGTGGTCGGTTCTCAAGTACTTCAAGTACTGACCGCGCCCCACTTCGCTCAACCGCAGTGGTCGGTTCTCAAGTACTTCAAGTACTGACCGCGCCCCACTTCGCTCAACCGCAGTGGTCGGTTCTCAAGTACTTCAAGTACTGACCGCGCCCCACTTCGCTCAACCGCAGTGGTCGGTTCTCAAGTACTTCAAGTACTGACCGCGCCCCACTTCGCTCAACCGCAGTGGTCGGTTCTCAAGTACTTCAAGTACTGACCGCGCCCCACTTCGCTCAACCGCAGTGGTCGGTTCTCAAGTACTTCAAGTACTGACCGCGCCCCACTTCGCTCAACCGCAGTGGTCGGTTCTCAAGTACTTCAAGTACTGACCGCGCCCCACTTCGCTCAACCGCAGTGGTCGGTTCTCAAGTACTTCAAGTACTGACCGCGCCCCACTTCGCTCAACCGCAGTAGTCGGTTCTCAAGTACTTCAAGTACTGACCGCGCCCCACTTCGCTCAACCGCAGTGGTCGGTTCTCAAGTACTTCAAGTACTGACCGCGCCCCACTTCGCTCAACCGCAGTGGTCGGTTCTCAAGTACTTCAAGTACTGACCGCGAGCCCCACATTGCTCAACCGCAGTAGTCGGTTCTCAAGTACTTCAAGTACTGACCGCGCCCCACTTCGCTCAACCGCAGTGGTCGGTTCTCAAGTACTTCAAGTACTGACCGCGAGCCCCACATTGCTCAACCGCAGTAGTCGGTTCTCAAGTACTTCAAGTACTGACCGCGCCCCACTTCGCTCAACCGCAGTGGTCGGTTCTCAAGTACTTCAAGTACTGACCGCGAGCCCCACATTGCTCAACCGCAGTAGTCGGTTCTCAAGTACTTCAAGTACTGACCGCGCCCCACTTCGCTCAACCGCAGTGGTCGGTTCTCAAGTACTTCAAGTACTGACCGCGAGCCCCACATTGCTCAACCGCAGTAGTCGGTTCTCAAGTACTTCAAGTACTGACCGCGCCCCACTTCGCTCAACCGCAGTGGTCGGTTCTCAAGTACTTCAAGTACTGACCGCGCCCCACTTCGCTCAACCGCAGTGGTCGGTTCTCAAGTACTTCAAGTACTGACCGCGCCCCACTTCGCTCAACCGCAGTGGTCGGTTCTCAAGTACTTCAAGTACTGACCGCGCCCCACTTCGCTCAACCGCAGTGGTCGGTTCTCAAGTACTTCAAGTACTGACCGCGCCCCACTTCGCTCAACCGCAGTGGTCGGTTCTCAAGTACTGACCGCGCGCCCCACTTCGCTCAACCGCAGTGGTCGGTTCTCAAGTACTGACCGCGCCCCACTTCGCTCAACCGCAGTGGTCGGTTCTCAAGTACTGACCGCGCCCCACTTCGCTCAACCGCAGTGGTCGGTTCTCAAGTACTGACCGCGCGCCCCACTTCGCTCAACCGCAGTGGTCGGTTCTCAAGTACTGACCGCGCCCCCCACTTCGCTCAACCGCAGTGGTCGGTTCTCAAGTACTTGAAGTACTGACCGCGCCCCACTTCGCTCAACCGCAGTGGTCGGTTCTCAAGTACTGAGCCCCACATTGCTCAACCGCAGTGGTCGGTTCTCAAGTACTGACCGCGCGCCCCACTTCGCTCAACCGCAGTGGTCGGTTCTCAAGTACTGAGCCCCACATTGCTCAACCGCAGTGGTCGGTTCTCAAGTACTGACCGCGCGCCCCACTTCGCTCAACCGCAGTGGTCGGTTCTCAAGTACTGACCGCGCGCCCCACTTCGCTCAACCGCAGTGGTCGGTTCTCAAGTACTGACCGCGCGCCCCACATTGCTCAACCGCAGTGGTCGGTTCTCAAGTACTTCAAGTACTGACCGCGCCCCACTTCGCTCAACCGCAGTGGTCGGTTCTCAAGTACTGACCGCGCCCCACTTCGCTCAACCGCAGTGGTCGGTTCTCAAGTACTAATAAATAAATAAAATTTATTACAATAAACTTACGTAAAAAGACAAGACAGAAGTGCACTAAAAATAAATAAAGCAAAATTTAACAATAATTTAGCCTGAACTAGGTAATCCTGTGTTTCAGCCTTTCAGGCGACTAGAGTGCTAATTATTACATCAAATAATCACTTAAGTACGATGTAGGCATTTAGTCTAACAAACAATGTTGTTAAGAGAACAGTTTGTGTATAAATGATACCCTCTTAACTTTCACATTGAGTAAAACTAGATTAATTACTATTCTAACAATGTAGGTTAACTTAATGTATAAAAATGTAATGTACTTGATAATATCTAAAAGTTTCTCTGTACCGTCGTAGGATACGGATAGGAACTAATACACACGGGCTTGCCGAACATCCTGTGTAACTAATACACACGGGCTTGCCGAACATCCTGTGTAACTAATACACACGGGCTTGCCGAACATCCTGTGTAACTAATACACACGGGCTTGCCGAACATCCTGTGTAACTAATACACACGGGCTTGCCGAACATCCTGTGTAACTAATACACACGGGCTTGCCGAACATCCTGTGTAACTAATACACACGGGCTTGCCGAACATCCTGTGTAACTAATACACACGGGCTTGCCGAACATCCTGTGTAACTAATACACACGGGCTTGCCGAACATCCTGTGTAACTAATACACACGGGCTTGCCGAACATCCTGTGTAACTAATACACACGGGCTTGCCGAACATCCTGTGTAACTAATACACACGGGCTTGCCGAACATCCTGTGTAACTAATACACACGGGCTTGCCGAACATCCTGTGTAACTAATACACACGGGCTTGCCGAACATCCTGTGTAACTAATACACACGGGCTTGCCGAACATCCTGTGTAACTAATACACACGGGCTTGCCGAACATCCTGTGTAACTAATACACACGGGCTTGCCGAACATCCTGTGTAACTAATACACACGGGCTTGCCGAACATCCTGTGTAACTAATACACACGGGCTTGCCGAACATCCTGTGTAACTAATACACACGGGCTTGCCGAACATCCTGTGTAACTAATACACACGGGCTTGCCGAACATCCTGTGTAACTAATACACACGGGCTTGCCGAACATCCTGTGTAACTAATACACACGGGCTTGCCGAACATCCTGTGTAACTAATACACACGGGCTTGCCGAACATCCTGTGTAACTAATACACACGGGCTTGCCGAACATCCTGTGTAACTAATACACACGGGCTTGCCGAACATCCTGTGTAACTAATACACACGGGCTTGCCGAACATCCTGTGTAACTAATACACACGGGCTTGCCGAACATCCTGTGTAACTAATACACACGGGCTTGCGGAACATCCTGTGTTACTAATACACACGGGCTTGCGGAATATCCTGTGTAACTAATACACACGGGCTTGCCGAACATCCTGTGTAACTAATACACACGGGCTTGCCGAACATCCTGTGTAACTAATACACACGGGCTTGCCGAACATCCTGTGTAACTAATACACACGGGCTTGCGGAATATCCTGTGTAACTAATACACACGGGCTTGCCGAACATCCTGTGTAACTAATACACACGGGCTTGCCGAACATCCTGTGTAACTAATACACACGGGCTTGCCGAACATCCTGTGTAACTAATACACACGGGCTTGCGGAATATCCTGTGTAACTAATACACACGGGCTTGCCGAACATCCTGTGTATATAATACACACGGGCTTGCCGAACATCCTGTGTAACTAATACACACGGGCTTGCCGAACATCCTGTGTAACTAATACACACGGGCTTGCGGAACATCCTGTGTTACTAATACACACGGGCTTGCCGAACATCCTGTGTAACTAATACACACGGGCTTGCCGAACATCCTGTGTAACTAATACACACGGGCTTGCCGAACATCCTGTGTAACTAATACACACGGGCTTGCAACGAGCAAACACGAGAAAAAAAATCACTTTTGTTGTATGGGAGACTCCTTACGGTTTGCGAGAACCAGTCTGGTGACAGACGGACAGACAGACAGAAAGACAGATCCATTCTGATAGCCTAGGTCTAGGTGCTGGCGGCATATGTGCAAATGAGCCACTGCTTCGGAAACCGGAAACCGGAGAGCGTCTCGTCACTCCTGAGACAAAACCCACGTGCCACGTGCCACGTGCCACGTGCCACGTGCCACGTGCCAACTGCCACGTGCCACGTGCTCACAGTGGTGAGTGGCGAGCGACTCAATCGTACAATTAGCTACTTACCATAACATTGTTCATTTCGTGTTTGTTTGATATACCTATCTCATTTTATCATACAAAGTACCTACACTAAGCGAATAACCTTAGGTATACACGTAAAAACACAGATAGCAAGTAAACGATCCGTCAGACGTTTTTATCGCGTCGCGGTCAGTAGAGCACTAGTTGTTAGAGCATAAAATGCCGATTCAGTAAAATTAGATACATGGTACGTCTTCGTACAATATACATAAATATCACAACAAATAATAGAAATATAATAAATTTAATCATTGAGGGGGCAATTTGTGTGACAATAGTGACTGGTTCTAATAGTTTTATATGTACAAGTTTTTAAGTTGTACAACACGCATTAATTAGTAAAGCATTAAGAGCAGTATCGCTATTCGCTACATCAGCACCTCCTTCGTGACAGCGCAGTCCTGCAGTGGGCAGCCTGCAGCCTCCCAGCACAGCTCCCAATCTGTCGAAGAACCCGCCGTCGCCGCCGCAGCGGAGGGGTGGAGGAACGCGTTCCTGCCGCGCCGCGCCGCGCCCTCGTCCCTTCCATGAGGTTATTTAGTACTTATATTATTTTAAATTATTCTAATATCGATTCATAAATAGTCGATTAATCGGTTGCGCAGCACTAGCAAAAAACATAAATACGTCCACACGTTACAACCCTACGGCGCGTGCATTGTCTATGGTATCAGCAGAGCGAGGAACACGGCACTGCGCCGGCGACCCGGCGACTGACAGACGCCGGCGACTCGGCGACTGACAGACGCCGGCGACCCGGCGACTGACAGACGCCATCTTGTCATCGGTCGTGCTCGTGACTCCCAACCGGAACGACTACGCGTCATCTCTGGCGTCACCTCATAATTTTAATTGAAACAAATATTATTTCCATTATTTTACTAATTCAATCTGTGATAGTGTACAATACAAACCCCTGTCGGGTAAGTTCTGCACTGATGTTTAATATTGTAGGCTGTGTAAAAACTCATTTAGTATTCTAACGGTCAAATGGCATTTTTACTTTGTCTTGTCATTTCACCATATTTCATTGTTATGCGCGGGATTGGATCATTCTTTCTATATTACATTTACCATCCCATCTTTTCATTACTGTGCTCTTCTAGCTAGCTTATTTTTCTTTTCTTTTCACATTGTAAATCACCTCCCGCTCTGATTGTGACTTCCACTGCATCATGAACACTGTGCTTCCGCTTTGTGCTGCCGTGGGAGTCTGTCATCCTTGTATGCGCATTCCAGGGTTTAAAGTCCACCCTAAGGCTGTCTCGTCTCCGGCCGGACTTTCAACGAGCTGCCTCCTTTGCGCACCTGGACCTCGCAATTACCGGGTCTTCCGCCGTCGGGTCTCTGCTCCATCCGCGGCGCACTAAAAGGAACGTTACCGAGAAGAAGAAACACAGGAGAAGACCTTATTTTTCACCACCAACGTAGAATCAGCGTTGTGTAGGAACTACCTTACCTACCTTCTGCCCCTCTGGCTGAGCTAAATTAATTTAAATTTAATTTTAATATAATTATTATAACAGCCCTTCTGGCTCTCTAGTTGATTAATAATATTAAATTATCATTTCAATTGTTTTGTGTCTTTAATTTTTAATGTCCGGACTTTCGCTCATAAATCCGAACTTTCGCGCAAAAACCGGGACAAGGTACGAGCGCATAAATCACACACATTACGTTATATTAGATATTCATTTACAGTAGATAAACGTTCACTTCGACTCCTTGGATCACCAATTCTTGCCGAGTCTTTTTATTCATTTGAAGGTAGATGAGAAAATTCAAAACGTCTACAAAATTTCTGACAGACTACTCAATATGAACAGCCATATTAGTTTTACAAAGATTCTGTTTTGCGTTTAAGAGATTTTGTAGAATAAAAGGAATGTTTTTAAATTTAAAATTGTTTATTAATTGATCATAAAATTCTAATCATCGTTAATACTAAAAGGGAAGTTTCAATTTTATTTATTTTCTCGTATAGTTTACATTTAATATTTGAAAATTATTTTATTATATTTTTATTTATTTGAAAAACTAACAGCTTAATTCAGTCAGTGGTTGGTAATTATAGGTAACTTAACTTAAGTTTAGAAGTTTCCAGTTACTATAGGTAAAAAAATAATGTTGTGTCCTTTACAAAAAATTATAATAATATTAAGCGCAAGCTTAAAATATGTACCTACCTAGTGAAAACTAAGAAACATTTTAAACTGTGATTAAATGATATCAATACATGTACTCCCAATTCTTACTCTACGCAGAAGATCTCAAAGCCTACAAAGTTATCAGATCTACAGACGACTCAATTGCATTCCAGGAAGACTTAGATAGACTATCAACTTACTGTATTAACAATAAGCTCAAGTTAAGTATTCCTAAATGCTCACAAATTACGTTTACTACTAAGACTAATATTATACAATCTACATATAAACTCTGTAACGAATCACTTGCTAAAGTCGATTCCCTGCGTGACCTGGGAATACACCTCGACAAAAAGCTCTGCTTGAACATACACTGTATGGATTTGTGATGAGATCCTCGATGGACTTCAAACGCAGCTCTACATATTTATACCTGTATAATTCTCTAATCCGCCCTCAACTGGAGTATGCTGTCCCCCTATGGAACCCTTATTACAAAAAATACGTAGAGTCAATTGAAAGGGTCCAGCGAAAGTTTTTTACGTGCTACAAACTATAGATGTTATAGACGTTATCTTCCCTATGAACAACTTATAGAGAAATACAATATGCTCTCACTGGAATCTCGGCGTAAATACCTTGAAGCCATAACATTACATAAAATTGTAAGCAATAATTTCGACTGCATTGACCTTACTTCTGGCCTAGGATACCATGTACCTCGTACCGTGCACAAGCGGAAAGATCAAGCAGGTAAACTTTTCCATGTTAACACCTGTCGAACTAACGCGGGACTTCTTATGCCTACTCGCCGAATGATAGAGTCCTACAATGTAAATTTTATAGACATTGATATATTTGCGAGCAGTACAGGAAAGTTTAAGTCTCAGGTCCTGAAAAAGTTAAGTCCTTAATTGTACTTACCATTACTTTTTTTTTTCTTTTAATTATTGTTTTATTGTTGTAAATTTGTTTTTGTAGTTATCTTATAAAATAAAGTTTTGTTTTGTAGTAAATTAGTTATAATGTTAGCAGATAGAAACACATCTCAAGTAATGTAGTCAGCAACCTGTAGGCTGTAGCGATAAGTATTATTAAGCTTTTAATCATATTTGAGTACAACGTAGTGGGCTATATTTACACTAAATTTATTAGGTTATTCTTATAATTAAGTTTAAAATATAGTTGTTTGTTGTGCCTGTAATAAATAAAAATAAAATAAAAAATAAAATAAAAATAAACAAAAAACAAAACCATAAAATTGAAAAAAAAATAAAGTATCAAACATAGACTAACTAACACACAGAACAAAGTAAAATAAAGTATCAAACATAGACTAACTAACACACAGAACAAAGTAAAATAAAGTATCAAACATAGACTAACTAACACACAGAACAAAGTAAAATAAAGTATCAAACATAGACTAACTAACACACAGAACAAAGTAAAATAAAGTATCAAACATAGACTAACTAACACACAGAACAAAGTAAAATAAAGTATCAAACATAGACTAACTAACACACAGAACAAAGTAAATTAGGTACCTATGATAATAGTTATTATGGATTTACTCTGCCAAGAAAGACTTAATTACCTGATCTTTTATGCCATTTTGCCTCATACAAAACACATCTATATTATGGGAATATTTCTTGTTAAATAGGGAACAAGTGCGTGCAAAGAACTAGTTTTTGCGGTAGTTAGTAGAGCAGAGCATGGTGGAACATCAAGTTTCATAGCATGTCGGCGACTGACGTCTGACAGTGCGGTGCGGAATTAGAATTGTAATCAGCGACAGAAGATCAGGACAGTGTATTATGTTCAAGGTGATGTTGTGCAGGAAGGTGAGGTCGGCAGCCTCCCTCCGCATGACAAGAGGCAACACCAACAAGTGATGACGCGCCCGGCTGTCAATATAGTCAGGCAGGACAAACTATTTTGAACTTAAAGTTTAAAAATCGTAAAAACTTTTTCTGGACTCTCTCCAACATGTCTATATATATTCCGTAGCTGGGATTCCAAGCCTGCGACGAGTATTCAAGTCGACTTCTTACTAGGGAGGGAGCAGTATAAGATTTTGGGTGTTTTTACTGATTTAAAGTCTTTTGTTACACGGAGTATAAAACCCAACATTTTTAAAGCCTTTGCAACAATGCTCTCTATATGCTCGTTAAAGCGAAGCTTAGAATCAATAGTCCTCCCGTTTATCTAAATGGTCGCGAGCTGGTCAGGGTGAGTAAATTTAAGTACTTAGGACATTGGGTCACTGCTGATTTACGTGATAATTGTGACATAGAAAGGGAGCGTGGGGCGCTGGCGGTGCGAGGAAACATGCTGATCCGCAGGTTCGCTCATTGTTCAGTAGATGTTAAGGTCTCTTTATTTAAATCCTACTCGTACTGTCAATATTTTTACACCAGCAGTCTGTGGGTCACATATAGCAGTATTATGGACCTTCCATAACACTGCTAGTTTTAGTCAAAGCTTGGTCGTTGATTTTGTATATTGATGAATGGGGTTGGGAGATCTAGTGAATGTGATATTGGAGCATTTAAGAACATTGAGATCCAACATATTGGTAACAGTAATGATGGAAAGCATTGAGGTCTTGTTGGAGGAGGTCCAAATCAAGTCTGCTGTTAATAGTCTTATAAATTTTCATGTCATCGGCAAATAACAAGAAGTGAGAGTACTTAAAACATGCATGAATGTCATTGATAAACAAAACAAATAATAGCGGTCCTAAAATCAACCCCTGGGGTTCTCGGAGGTAATAGGGTACTTGTTTGACGCGAAACCATTGAGGACTACAGTTTGACATCTGTCACTGACATACGAGGCAAACCACCTGTGGAGGTCACCCCGAATCCCAGCGGCTAGAAGGTTGTCAAAAAGCAGGGCGTGGTCTATGCGGTCAAATGCCTTACTGTAGTCGGTGTATATCGCGTCAACTTGTCCCCCAGTGTCCATAGCTGTTACCGCGTCAGTAAAATTGACAAGGTTACTGGCCGTAGACCTCCCTTAAGAAACCATGTTGTTGCGGTAGAAATGTCTGTAAAAGTGCAGCATAAAGTTGGTTGTGGATCACCTTTTCAAATATTTGAAAAGGCTAAAACACAGAGTTTAGAAATAGGCCTATAATTAGATATAACTTGTTTCGGACCTTTTTATGAACTGGCGTAATGTAATGATACCTAGCAGTTTTCCACATAACAGGCATTATTCCCTCATTAATAAAGCGACTAAAGAGAAGGCAAACGGGATAACATAACATAGACTCGGAGCGCAGTTGCGGATTAAGCATGGATGTAGTTCATCCGGTCCAGCCGATTTTTTGCAGTCAAGTGTTTTTAAATGTTTTAATATGTTGCTCTCTACTATTTCGATAGTGCTGATATCAGATGTAGGGACCCCTCCCTACATCTGATAACTAACGCAGGATTCAGCGATACCGTAGCAAGCAGGTAATGTGGAAGTTGGTAAGTACTTGGTGTCAAAAAATTCACTAAAAGTATATGTGTAGTAGGTATCATTTGCCTCTATCTAAAGATATTATATTTAAATAATACCTTGTGTAAATTCAAATAAAGATTTATAAATCTAATCATCATCATCAGCCTATACCAGTCCACTGCTAGAAATAGGCCTCCCCTAATGAGCGCCATAGCGCCCTGTCTTCAGCTTGCCGCATCCAGCATCTGCCAGCAGTCTTTCGCAAATTGTCATCTTACCTGGTCGGAGGTCGTTCTACACTACGTTTGCCGATTCGCGGTCTCCACTCAAGAACACGTTTACCCCAGCGCGGTTGTCGGTTCTTCTTGAAATATGGCCAGCCCAATGCCACTTCAGCTTGCTAATCCTTTGAGCTATGTCTATAACTTTGGTTCTCTGTCGGATGTATTCGTTGCGAATCCTATCCTTCAGAGAAACTCCGAGCATAGCTCTCTCCATAGCTCGCTGGGCGACTTTAAACTGGTAGACCAGCCCTACCGTGAGTGTCCACGTATCAGCTTCGTAGGTTATGACGGGTAGGACGCACTGATTGAAAACTTTCGTTTTCAAGCATTGCGCTATGGATGACGAGAAGACTTGACGTAGTTTCTCAAACGCTGCCCAACCTAGCTGGATCCTCTTGGCCTCCTTCTCGAAATTGTTTACCCAACTGCAGAATCTGCCCAAGGTAAGTATGGTTGAGGATCATCTCTTGACAAAGATGTTTCATTTATTAAAAGCCGAATAGTTTTCGTTATTTTGTTGGTAATTTTACTTTTATTTTGTATGGAATCTTCAATGTAACCTTCAGCCACCTTGCTGGATTTCCACCCACCGTGCCTTTTTATAGTGGTTAAGTTAGCCCCAGCATCGGCTAAAAGTGTAGCTGATGTTCTCCGGAAGCAATGACCTGTGTACAATTCCGGGTTTGCTAACTTTAAATAACTTGCGATTTGCTTCGGCATACTTCTGATGGTATTTGCTTCGGCATACTTCTGATGGTATTTGCTTCGGCATACTTCTGATGGTATTTGCTTCGGCATACTGCTGATGGTATTTGCTTCGGCATACTTCTGATGGTATTTTTTCCAATAACTTGTTAGTAGCACTTGCCTTTGTGGTACTTAAAAAAAATCGGTTGGTGTTTACATTTTCAGGACGAAGATTTCCGACCCTGTTGTTCTATGTTCTCTATTGTTATATTTAATTACTAACAACTGACCCTGTTGTTCTATGTTCTCTATTGTTATATTTAATTACTAACAACTGACCCTGTTGTTCTATGTTCTCTATTGTTATATTTAATTACTAACAACTGACCCTGTTGTTCTATGTTCTCTATTGTTATATTTAATTACTAACAACTGACCCTGTTGTTCTATGTTCCCTATTGTTATATTTAATTACTAACAACTGACCCTGTTGTTCTATGTTCCCTATTGTTATATTTAATTACTAACAACTGACCCTGTTGTTCTATGTTCCCTATTGTTATATTTAATTACTAACAACTGACCCTGTTGTTCTATGTTCTCTATTGTTATATTAGGTCCTTACATATGAAATTGGCGTTTTTCGTACTGGCCACTTTAATCACAAATTTCTCCTCTTTGGTAAGGAATTCCAAATTCAAATTTGTACAGCTATAGACTCATGTATTTGTGCTTCGATGATCGTCATTCATTTGTTTTTTTTCTTCTGTTTTTTTCTGTTTGCGTCACTCATTTTACAAAATGGAAAACTTAAAATATCGCATTATTTACGAGTACGAGTTCCGCCGTGGCACTAGTGCTGCGGAAACAACTCGAAGGGTGAATGATGTGTATGGCGGTCGTGTTGCAAAAGAAAACACAGTTCGTTTTTGGTTCCAACGTTTTCGTTCTGGAAATTTCGACTTGCAGAACAAGCCCCGTGGACGGCCTGAGACTCAAGTTGATAATGAAGAGTTGAAGGCTATTGTGGAAGCGGATCCATCGCAAACCACGTCCGACTATTACGGCTGATGTCTATTGTCAGCAATTGCAAACCATGATGGAAAAGCTAGCGGCTAAACAACCTAGGCTGGTCAATCGCTCCACGCCACTGCTGCTTCACGACAACGCTAGACCACACACTGCGCAACAGACGGCTACTAAATTAGAAGAGCTTCAATTGGAAAGTCTAAGACATCCTCCGTACTCCCCGGACCTTGCTCCAACAGATTACCATTTTTTTCGAAATTTGGATAACTTCTTGCAAGGGAAAAAATTCAACTCCGATGGGGCAGTCCAAATCGCCTTCAAAGATTTTATTGATTCCCGTCCGACTGGTTTTTTTAGTAAAGGGATCAATGAACTACCTATAAGATGGCAAAAGTGCATAGAAAATAATGGTTCATACTTTGATTAATTAAATATATTATATTAAAAAATATTCGACTTTTTGTTCCTCCCATACAAAACGCCAATTTCATATGTAAGGACCTAATATTTAATTACTAACAACTGACCCTGTTGTTCTATGTTCTCTATTGTTATATTTAATTACTAACAACTGACCCTGTTGTTCTATGTTCTCTATTGTTATATTTAATTACTAACAACTGACCCTGTTGTTCTATGTTCTCTATTGTTATATTTAATTACTAACAACTGACCCTGTTGTTCTATGTTCCCTATTGTTATATTTAATTACTAACAACTGACCCTGTTGTTCTATGTTCTCTATTGTTATATTTAATTACTAACAACTGACCCTGTTGTTCTATGTTCTCTATTGTTATATTTAATTACTAACAACTGACCCTGTTGTTCTATGTTCTCTATTGTTATATTTAATTACTAACAACTGACCCTGTTGTTCTATGTTCTCTATTGTTATATTTAATTACTAACAACTGACCCTGTTGTTCTATGTTCCCTATTGTTATATTTAATTACTAACAACTGACCCTGTTGTTCTATGTTCTCTATTGTTATATTTAATTACTAACAACTGACCCTGTTGTTCTATGTTCTCTATTGTTATATTTAATTACTAACAACTGACCCTGTTGTTCTATGTTCTCTATTGTTATATTTAATTACTAACAACTGACCCTGTTGTTCTATGTTCTCTATTGTTATATTTAATTACTAACAACTGACCCTGTTGTTCTATGTTCCCTATTGTTATATTTAATTACTAACAACTGACCCTGTTGTTCTATGTTCTCTATTGTTATATTTAATTACTAACAACTGACCCTGTTGTTCTATGTTCTCTATTGTTATATTTAATTACTAACAACTGACCCTGTTGTTCTATGTTCTCTATTGTTATATTTAATTACTAACAACTGACCCTGTTGTTCTATGTTCTCTATTGTTATATTTAATTACTAACAACTGACCCTGTTGTTCTATGTTCTCTATTGTTATATTTAATTACTAACAACTGACCCTGTTGTTCTATGTTCTCTATTGTTATATTTAATTACTAACAACTGACCCTGTTGTTCTATGTTCTCTATTGTTATATTTAATTACTAACAACTGACCCTGTTGTTCTATGTTCCCTATTGTTATATTTAATTACTAACAACTGACCCTGTTGTTCTATGTTCTCTATTGTTATATTTAATTACAAACAACTGAACTGACCCTGTTCTTCTATGTTCCCTATTGTTATATTTGTCAATTCAATACCTCGGCATGCGCCAGTTACACCGAAGATAAGAACCACCTAAAACATGCGAAATATAAAATTATGTATATTTTATAGGATTGTAATGTAAGAGTAGTATTAACAAGATCCGCCAAGTGCGAGTGTAACTCGCGCGCCGAGGGTTTCAAACATTTGCCAATTATTTGGACAATCAATTTTCCGTCTTTTTTCGAATGGCAATATTTTGAAAAGTATGAAACCTACAGCAATTTCGAAAACTGTTTTAAAATTTACAACACAATCCCCCCTTTCAATAAAAAATATCCCCCTTATCGACCTTTCTCAATTTGTTTTTTTTTTTTTCAAAAATAGTCATTTTTACAGACTTATCTACATTTTTCGCCTAATACATTTTACGTGGATCGGTCTGCAATCTTCAGAGATAAGGGGGGGGGAGGAAAGGTCAATTTTTCGACTTTTTATGAAATATTAAAAAAATTATGAAACTTACAGAAATTTAAAAAAGTGTTTTGAAATGGTCAAAACGATACCTTTCATTTGATACCCCACATGGGTAGGTACTCCCCCTTTTGAAAAAAAAAATCCCCTCCTTTTTGACCATTTTTCAAAAACTATTATTATTACAGACTTCTCTATATTTTTCCTGTAAAATATAGATCGATATCTACAAACGATATCTACATTGTACATGGATCGGTCTGCTACCTTCGGAGATAGGGGGGGTAGATTAGGGGGGGAATGGTCAATTTTACGACTTTTTTGAAATATTTCAAAAAATATACATTTTACAGAAATTTCAAAAAGTGTTTTGATATGGTCAAAACAAACTAGATGGCTGCAGCTTTTTTGATAGCTCACTAAAGTATGTTAAGAACACAGTCTCGGATAAAGACTTTACTCGTTTTTGATAGCTCACTAAAGTATGTTAAGAACACAGTCTCGGATAAAGTATGTTATGAACACAGTCTCGGATAAAGACTTTACTCGTTTTTGATAGCTCACTAAAGTATGTTAAGAACACAGTCTCGGATAAAGTATGTTAAGAACACAGTCTCGGATAAAGACTTTACTCGTTTTTGATAGCTCACTAAAGTATGTTAAGAACACAGTCTCGGATAAAGTATGTTAAGAACACAGTCTCGGATAAAGACTTTACTCGTTTTTGATAGCACACTAAAGTGTGTTAAGAACACAGTCTCGGATAAAGACTTTACTCGTTTTTGATAGCTCACTAAAGTATGTTAAGAACACAGTCTCGGATAAAGAACACAGTCTCGGATAAAGACTACTCGTTTTTCTGTTCGCCACTTTATGAACTCGTCGTAAGTTTTCAAATATCTCTTTAGAAGTTTCAGGCAAAATATTGGTAATTGCTGCTTCAGCTTCCATTTTCATTGAATCGGGAGTGCAGCTTATAATTATCTTCATCACTTGAAGAACTCATGTTTTTCCTAATTAGCACGTAATTATAAAAAAATCTCAAAAACAAACAATATTTAAAGTGAAAGTTTTCTATTCCCGCCTTTTCTTCATTAAAAAGAAACCAAGTAAACAACTTTTTTTTTTTTACATGAACCAAATTGAGCTTCGCCGTTCGATATTTAAAATTGATGACTATTATAGGTACTCACACGAAGACAAGGCTGAATAGCAAAGCGACCTCTCTGGTCGTTGGGCTGACTGAATGCATGATGTCTATTGCCAGTATATGATGGTTAGATCTGCCGTCCTTATCAAAAGTGCAATAAGTCGGTTTTCGGGCCTAACAGAGTTATATACATATTCGTGATCAGTGAAATGAGTTCTAAAGAATGATGGCAAGAATTTTGAGCTATCATGGGCATCGATCGCATGGGTATCAATCGATAGCTCTGAAAATTCTGAATAAATCTGTATATTTTGTTTTTTCAGTTTTGTTCCATGAAAAATTAAATTAATTTTTGAAAATGTGAATAAATCGCAAGTTGGGCGAAGATAAGGTGATGAAAACTTGTAGAAACCGCCATTTTGTTTTTGACGTTGACAGTGCATGTTCACGTGACATCAATCAAGAAAAATGTCAAACGAAAAACCAAAACAAACAAAAAATACGATAATAATTTTATGATAGCTCTCTTTTATTAATGCGAAAATTTATTTATTTATTTTATTTATTTATTTAACATTGCACCAACACAGTGTACACCAAAACATGAATTGAGGGCTGTTTCTTAAAAATAACACATCTAAGTGCCACTACAATTATAGGTACAAATCGAAATCCATTATACAACATTTCGTTCACAAATTAATATTACAAATTCATTGCAAAAACAAACAATAATATTTAATATTTATTCGATTTATAATTTTAAAAATGAGAAAAAATCTAAATTATTTTTCCATATACAAAAAAAAAACAATAATTTACAATCAAATAAATAATTTTCCATTAATTAAATAAAATTTAAATTAACTAAAAAAGCGTTATACAGAGATACTTCTTAAATATTTCTTAAAACTAAATAGGCTGTTTGAAAACAAATCTATTGCGCAGTTCTGATCAGAGTCAGAGCTGCGGCTACTTTGGACGTTAGAGGCTGCGACTGCGACATTTGAGTTATGTATAGCATTGTATGTTTTTAAGACTCTATTTAAAGGAGAGAATGATCCTAAATTAGACCGCGATTGTCCGGTTATGAAGGGTTTAAATTTATTTGTTCTAGGGAGTCCTCTTGGTATAGAAAAACCTATCTGTGACAAAATATAGGGGGTATCAGTAAGATTGTTGACAAGTTTATACAAGAACATGATATCGTGATGTCTTCTACGATTGGCAAGAGAGCTTAGACGGAAGTATTGAAGCCGATCATCGTAGCTAGGTAACTTTTTCGCCAAATGGCAGCCATATGACAGATGCCACAAAAATCGTTTCTGTACACTCTCCACTCGTTTGATGTGAACATCGTAATGCGGGTTCCAGACGATACTGCAGTATTCTAGTGAGCTACGTACTAGTGCGTTATAAATGGTTATTTTCGTGGCAGGTTTCTTAAAATCTTTACAAGTGCGCAGAACAAAACCCAGCATCTTAAAACATTTCTTGACTGTAAGATCAATATGGACATTGAAGCGCAATTTATTATCCAAGTTAACACCTAGATCACGTATTTGATTGACCTCTGACAAAATGTCATTATTGATGTGGTACGACCTGGTAATATTATTTAACTTTCTAGTAAAACGCATTACATGACACTTATCAGTATTCAGACTCATTCCGTTCAGATGACACCACGATATAAGATTATTTAGATCCTCCTGGAGAAGACGACTATCATCTAGAGAATTCACCCTTCTAAAGAATTTCAAGTCGTCTGCAAACATGTAAAACTGGGAGTTTTGGAAACAACTACCGACGTCATTTATGAAAACATTGAAAAACAGGGGACCCAAGTGGGAACCCTGTGGCACGCCAGATCGGGCAGAGAAAGGTTGCGACGAAAAGCCCCCAGCAACAACAACTGAGCTCCTACCGGACAAGTACGATCTGCACCAACACAAAAGAGTCCCAGCTATACCGAACCTTGATAATTTATCAAGAAGAATATCATGTTTAACTCTGTCAAAAGCCTTGCTAAAGTCAGTGTAAATTGTGTCCAGAGAATGCCCGTGATCAACCTCTTTAGCCAGATCCTCAACAAAGGAAAGTAGGTTTGTAGCCGTTGACCTGGATTTAACAAATCCGTGCTGTTCCGGTATTATAGACTGCTTAAAATGCCATGCAAAAATTGGATACACCAGTATCTCGAACACCTTGGCAAAAACTGTAATAAGTGAAATAGGCCTATAGTTTTTAACCATACTAGCGTCACCACTCTTGAACAATGGCAGTATAAGAGATTCTTTCCACTGCGTAGGGAAATAACCAGAGCTGAGAGATGTATTAATTACTATTGAAAGTGGAAGAGCTAAGGCCTTGGCGCAATTCACCACAAAAATGGACGGAATGCCATCTGAGCCCGCGCCTTTTCTAGAATCAAGTCTTTTTAAAACTCTAAAAACCTGGTCACTAGTCACTGAAATTGATGTTAAAAAGTTAGAGGAAGCGAAAGCAGTAGGCGGTGGTTGTGAGGGAGTGACATCATTATTGTTGTAGACTGAAGAGAACTGGGTTGCAAAGAGATTACAAATGTCAGACCCATTAAGAGCAACTTGATCATCAAACGACATCCGGGCCGGGAAAACAGTGCTACCCCCTCTCTTGTGTTTGACGTAAGTCCAAATTAATTTAGGATTTGACCTTAGAGATGACTCTAAATGCTCTAAATAGCTGGCATAATTATGTTTAAGGAGCTTAGAACAGCGATCCCTGAGAAATTCAAAGGTAAGTTCATCGCGGGGGTTGCAATATTTACGAAATTTAATCCTATACTTGTTCTTTTCTTTGAGCGATCTGATTAAAGAAGTGGTAAACCATACTGGGTATTTATTACTCTTGCGTGGTCTAGATTTCGGAACATGTTTAATTATACAAGTCTTTACATGTTTGTAAAATACATTTACCATGTCGTCTACGGTACTACAAACTGTAAGTTCTTCTTCCCATTTAACATTAATCAGATCGCTCATGATTTTTTCATAGTCCGCTTTGTAAAAGTAATACCTAAGATCGTGACTGGGTTTAAGATTATCGGCGCACTTAACAGGAATGCTGAAATGCAACGGGGGATGATAAAGGTCTACTGTAGTAAGTGGGTCAGAGCTCACCTCAAATCGAGACAGGGGTAAAGAACTCAGTATAAGATCGAGGGTTCTATTGTTTACGTTCACGCTAGAATTATACTGTTCAAGATTGTGAAGGGACATAAAGTCCAGCAAGTTGTTGTATAGCACATTATTGGAATTGTCAGTTACAAGATTTAAGGATTGTGTATTATTCCAAACCATACCACCTAGATTGAAATCTCCTACTATGAGGGTTTCACCAATGTGATTTTCTAATCCACGGCTTGAATTATCTATAAACTGGTCCAAGTTCATCACTTTTACAGGTGGGGGTAAGTAAACGCAACAGATATATAAAGTAGATGGTTCGTTACTCCTATCGTTTAATTCTAATTTGACCCATAGGTCCTCGCAATCTGATTCTAAATAGTATAAGCGTTGAGATCTATAGCGCTTAGAAATCGCAATTAGCACACCACCCCCTTCTTTAGAGCAATCGAATCCGCGATGCTCACGATCGCGCCTGTATAGAACATATCGGTTGTCAAAAATCTCATTATCAAAGATGCTACTATTTAACCAAGTCTCCGTGAGAGCAATTACGTCATAATCAGAACACACAATGTTATTAAAAAGATTAGCAGTTTTAGTCCTTAAGCCTCTAACGTTTTGATAGTACAATTTTAGATCCATAAACGTGCCCATAACTACAAAAAAACAACCTTAGCGCATTATGATAAAGAATTTAAGAACTGTATACTCCTCGCATGTATATAGGCCGATTCTTCATTCATCCGCATGAAGACGCGTCCATCGCGAACCCAAACAAATTTATAATTCAGCTCCTTAGCTTTACTGCGAGCTGCAGCGTGAAGAGCTTTGATCTCCGCCGTAAGATGCTCAGCAACATACACTGCGCTTTTCTTGGCAGTCGCAATACCCAGGTGACTAGTGTTCAATTTATCGCTCTGGTTGTTCCTATTAAACTTGCTAGTGGCGGCAAGGAACTGGTCTCGTAGGCGCGGGCTATTGAACTTCACCAGAATTGAGCGAGGGCGAGGGCTGTTGCTGTTCATCTTGGCCACACGCGAGCAGTAATGAATGTTATCCTCGGTGATCGGGCATTTAATTGTTTTGGCCAATTGAACGACAGTGCTTATGAGGTTCTCTTGTTTATGTTCAGGTACGCATTGGATTTCGATGTTAGAGGCCCGCGATAACTGGTCGAGCTGCGTCAGTCGTGCAGCAAGTGCTTGACAGGAGTCTCGCAAGTCTTGATTCTCCTTCTTCATACTTTCCAACGCCGAAGACTGTTGACTTTGTACTGATTGCACCCTTTGTAGCTCTTCACTACAGAAACCTATAGATGCTTCGAGCGAGGAAACCGAGTTCTGAATTTCAACCAATTGAGGAATAAATTGGGACTTAAATACATGTTGAAGTTCTTCGCGAATTATCTCCCTTATGTTGTCAATCGGGATGTGTGTGCACATGGATGCAGCAGCAGCTGGAGCAGAACCGGTGGCAGAGGTAACCGCCAAGGAAGCACGAGCGTCGGCAGCGGCTACGCGTGACTTGGAGCGTTGAGTCACATGCTGCGGGGAAGCAGCAGAGCCAATCATAGTGTTTGAATTGTCGCCGCCTTTTCGGGCTTTACTGTGGCACAGCACACATATCCAGCCAGCTTTATATTCGGTGGTCAGAGCATTGAAGTCACTCAAATTAATATTTACGCATGAATGGTGATATTTGGCGTAGCACCGGGAGCAGCGTAAGAACGGGAAATTCTCTAAATCCCCTCTGCAGCCAGCGCAAACTTCATCAGCCAT
The DNA here is from genome assembly GCA_946478455.1 of Eupithecia vulgata. Lineage (NCBI taxonomy): Eukaryota > Metazoa > Arthropoda > Insecta > Lepidoptera > Geometridae > Eupithecia > Eupithecia vulgata. The sequence continues at coordinate 78,669 of OX297862.1, read as the reverse complement.
CATAAAAAGATCAAAATAAAAATAAAAATGTGCAAAAAGTTTATGCTTCAGAAGAAGATTCGATCCCAGGTACTGCAATGCTGAGTGTCTAAGGTGCAACGTTACAACCAACGAGCCAAAGGAGAGATGTTGAAAGCGACGAAAAATACTATCGGATACAGAGTCCGGTCACACTTATTAAAGTTTTATTTTTGTTTTTGATTTTTGATGTTATTTTATAACTCACAGTCACAGTTTTATAGCAGTTTGTGGTCACTAAAACACTGACACAGAATCTAAATGACACTCAGTTGCGTAGAACTAGTCCTTAGTAAGAGTTCTCACGATTGTTTATAGTCGGGTTTGTCACTCACCGAAAATAACGACTTTATAGTGTTTTATGCGAAGAAAACGATAACACTTACAGATTTTGGTATATCCTACTTGATTTTATTATTTTTTGTATATAATTATCACTTTTTGCAATATTTACAATAAATTTAACAAGGAGCTGTTGTTGTTCGTGGGAGGTCTACCCTCATTCAAAATGAGGCAATTTGTTGTGTTGTATGATCATTTTGTAGCTTTTTGCTGGCCTGGCCTGATTTCGGTGTACCTTTATGTTTATTTGATAAGTAGAGATTCTTTTCGTTGGCATAAATGGACCTGTAGGTTTATGAACCCAAGTGATAGTGATAGGTACCTACCTGCGTAAGTAAAAGATTATTTAGCATTATCAGTGATAATTTATCACACAAATGAACAAGACAACACAAAGATGAACTTAGGCTATAGAATATATAACGGAGCGGACCACTAGTATTATATAAAATAACCACCAATGCTGCCACGATGGTCAGTTAGAATGCAAATCAGAAAACAAGGTAAACAACTAAATAACCCACTGTCACCAACAACAATTGGTTAATAACTGGGGGGGTCTGATTTCTTCCATCCACGACCTATTCCAATGTTGGATTCTGACCTACCTATAGGTATTGTATATAATCTACCTCCAAAGCAACATAAACTCTTGAAGTCTTAATAAATATGAGATAAAGAGGCAGCAAACAGGATTTTAAACTAGATTACCTATAGTGCTGGTTATTAGAATAAAATAACTTCCTAAAAATAAGTAGGTACGTAGGGACCTACAATGCAACAAGGTGTTGTATGTAGCTTGAATTGAATTTTTCAGGATATTTGAGATCGTAGATATTTATATTGGGAACAATATTTAGCCCTTATTTCAATAGGGAAGGTAAATTAGAAAGTTACTACATCTCACATCAGAACATAAAATAATTATCATGAAGGTAATTAGGAGATTTCAGGATACAACTTCTTATCATCAAATATCATAGCATCCTATCTCGTTTTGTGAAAACAATTGGGTATTCGTACAGTGACTAGTCTATTTCTTTTATTTTTAATGGCTTTAACAAAATCCACAGCCGTTAAACAATAACTATCATTTCTATAATCATTATCAGCCTGAAAGCTTCTCCGTTAGAAACATGTGCACCTACTGAGTTCTCAGAAGAAAATAGCTGTTTTGTTTTTGGTTAAATTCTACACCAGAATGAAAGTGTAGAGAAAAATAAATTATCACAAGTGTCACGTGATTTAAACAACAACAACAAAACAAATGTGATTACAGCATCTCTAAAATTGCTAAAATTAATGTTCTGTGTTAAGGTTCATAATCCCGTAGTTCAGGACCTGCTGTTTAACACATAAAACCTAGCAGTATTATTATATTTACTCCTATTTTATAAAGCCATTGGCACAGTCCATCCTTGCCTGCATCATCTGCCCCAGGTTGTCCTGGACGAAGTTGTACATTTTTCTTGTTGGTAATTAAAGTGTTAGTATAATAAAATACCTATGGAATGTTTTATGTGCCTGGTACCAACTATTCTCAATAAAACATTAAGTGTAAATTGTATATTATAATTTATATCTAAGGGTAAAAAAATAACATAGGTAGGTACTTTGTTATAAAAGTAATACACAACTCTTGAATAAATAAAACGGGAACATGTCATCATCAGCCTATATAAGTCCACTGCTGGACATAGGCCTCCCCTAATGTACGCCATAGCACCCTGTCTTCGGCTTGCCCCATCCAGCATCTGCCAGCAGTCTTTCGCAAATCGTCATCCCACCTGGTCGGAGGGCGTCCTATTCTACGTTTGCCGAGTCGCGGTCTCCACTCAAGAACACGTTTAGGTATCGGTTCTCGGTTCTTCTCGAGATATGGCCAGCCCACTGCTACTTCAGCTCTCTAATCTTTTAAGCTATGTTGATAACCTTAGTTCTCTGTCGGAGTTTCTCTGAAGAATAGGATTCGCAACGAATACATCCGCGAGATGTAAACTGAGATATGTCCAAGCATTCTCTGTTTTGAGCTAGGATTCTTTGCCAGATCACTGAATGTACCGCAGATTTTGTCGTTTTCCATTCTCTGTAAAAAGATTAGGTACCTATTAGAAAGTTATCTTAGTTCGATATCGATCGTTTCACACATGCTCAAATATAGGCACTTTTACAAGGTGGTACCTATGCCTTCTGCCCAATGGACAAAGGCGGGAATCGAACCCGCAACCTCCTGCGTCGCAGGTAGACCTTCGCCAACCGCACCACAGAGGTCGTTCGTCTTTACCTTTAACATTGAGGTGGACAAAAGAGATTACTTTATTTCCTAGTTTTACATAAGCAATCTGAGTTTTGTGCAGTCCTGTTAGGTATAAAGAAAATAAAGCACTGAGTTTTGAATGGTGGGCATAGACAGGTGAGCTAGGTACTAAATAATGGATAAAATATTAGTGGTAGATTTGTAGGCACTTACTATACCTATATTGGTGTTATCCACTCGGAAATGATAGGTAAAGTTCCTCTTCATCCTCTTCAAAAACAACACTGTTTGACTGTCTCACCAAATTCAAATTAATGCTGCAGTTTCTACAGCGATTCATGTTTTCAATTAATTAGGTAAGTAAATCAAAGACTTCGATTGAAAATAAAAAGCGCGGTAACTTGTTGAGAGTTAACTTCACGGAAAAAGTGGTTGAATTCACCGCCAATAGATTTACTCTATTCTACCTTTCTCCTGAAACAAAGGAGGTTGGTTTTATTCCTTTCCCCTACCCTGAAACCAACCTACGGCATTGAAACCTTTTTTGTCACCCCACCGCCATTTGCAATGAATAGTTAACAAAGAAAAGAAATTATTCTGCCAATTTTCAAAAAAATATTTAATTTTTTCCAGAACAAACATGGAAAAAGTAAAAATGTAGGGTTCCTTAGAATTTTGAGATGAATCGAATGGTATATTTCATATCGTTTCCCAAATTTTTGGGACAAACCGTAAGGGAAACTTGCCATTGTTCTTTTCTTCTTAGACGGTTTTTACGTATCTACTGCCGATCCAGTTTTATTAATAGGCATAACCGCAATATATATGGGATTTGGTTTTGGATACATAACAAGAGTGAAATAACTTGAGTTGTGGCAACGTAAGGTAAAATAATACGTTGTAGTAGAACGTCCTAAGGTTCATACTCGAGACACTGGCAGCCCCATTGGGTCGGGTGCGTCGGTAATGCCAAGCGATGTCGTGCCGACAACTAGCGCCCTCTCTGCGCGTGGGCGCAAACTAAGACGACCGAAGCGTTACTCTGATTAGAGAGTTCGCACACGCTCGGCGTCGAAACCAGTCGCTATTACTACTGTATATCTTGTTACTGTTTGTTTTCTGTTTTTATCCTGTGTGTTTATTATATAATCTGACTGTGTGAACGAACGTGGCCTTTTTATAACGAACCCTTAGACTGAGCCAGCCGTAGCCGGGCATAACTGCTACCTTAGACTGAGCCAGCCGTAGCCGGGCATAACTGCTACCTTAGACTGAGCCAGCCGTAGCCGGGCATAACTGCTACCTTAGACTGAGCCAGCCGTAGCCGGGCATAACTGCTACCTTAGACTGAGCCAGCCGTAGCCGGGCATAACTGCTACCTTAGACTGAGCCAGCCGTAGCCGGGCATAACTGCTACCTTAGACTGAGCCAGCCGTAGCCGGGCATAACTGCTACCTTAGACTGAGCCAGCCGTAGCCGGGCATAACTGCTACCTTAGACTGAGCCAGCCGTAGCCGGGCATAACTGCTACCTTAGACTGAGCCAGCCGTAGCCGGGCATAACTGCTACCTTAGACTGAGCCAGCCGTAGCCGGGCATAACTGCTACCTTAGACTGAGCCAGCCGTAGCCGGGCATAACTGCTAAAACGTTATATTACTATACTAGTAATAACTGCAATAAGTATAGTTATTTTCTTTCTTTTTAAGTAAGTGAAAAAATTGTATTCGTCTTTTACTAGACATAAGAGCAATAACTATTAGTCATTGCATTTTTACTTAGCACAATATATTTTGTGAGCCCTTCCTACTAATCAACATTGCAATAAGTTGTTGAGTTATTTCCGTTATGTTAAGGAATGCCATAAATTTTTATTAAATGGTCACTAATATTTAGAATAACTAGTAAAGTTATTGCATTGATGTGTAGGATAACCACACATGAACCACATACCTGCATTGATGTGTAGGATAACCACACATGAACCACATACCTGCATTGATGTGTAGGATAACCACACATGAACCACATACCTGCATTTATGTGTAGGATAACCACACATGAACCACATACCTGCATTGATGTGTAGGATAACCACACATGAACCACATACCTGCATTGATGTGTAGGATAACCACACATGAACCACATACCTGCATTGATGTGTAGGATAACCACACATGAACCACATACCTGCATTTATGTGTAGGATAACCACACATGAACCACATACCTGCATTGATGTGTAGGATAACCACACATGAACCACATACCTGCATTGATGTGTAGGATAACCACACATGAACCACATACCTGCATTTATGTGTAGGATAACCACACATGAACCACATACCTGCATTGATGTGTAGGATAACCACACATGAACCACATACCTGCATTTATGTGTAGGATAACCACACATGAACCACATACCTGCATTGATGTGTAGGATAACCACACATGAACCACATACCTGCATTGATGTGTAGGATAACCACACATGAACCACATACCTGCATTGATGTGTAGGATAACCACACATGAACCACATACCTGCATTTATGTGTAGGATAACCACACATGAACCACATACCTGCATTGATGTGTAGGATAACCACACATGAACCACATACCTGCATTTATGTGTAGGATAACCACACATGAACCACATACCTGCATTGATGTGTAGGATAACCACACATGAACCACATACCTGCATTGATGTGTAGGATAACCACACATGAACCACATACCTGCATTTATGTGTAGGATAACCACACATGAACCACATACCTGCATTGATGTGTAGGATAACCACACATGAACCACATACCTGCATTTATGTGTAGGATAACCACACATGAACCACATACCTGCATTGATGTGTAGGATAACCACACATGAACCACATACCTGCATTGATGTGTAGGATAACCACACATGAACCACATACCTGCATTGATGTGTAGGATAACCACACATGAACCACATACCTGCATTGATGTGTAGGATAACCACACATGAACCACATACCTACATAATAAACTCGAAATATATTGAAGATATTGCTAAGCAAGCACCTATTTTTGAACCCATCAATTGGGGTACGGGGGGAAATTAAAATTGTCTCACGACGAAGATGAATGTGGCAATTCTGTGAAAGAATGAAGAGCAAGCTTCTTCCGATAAAGAGAATATTATTTACTTTTCTGTAGATTTACAGAAAGTAATCATCATGCTTCCCAGAATGGAGCAGTTTCAATAAAATATGCTATTACTAGCTTCCGCCCGCGGCTTCGCTCGCGTAGAAGATTCGATTTGTAATTGCTCTTCAATCTAATCCCACTAATCAGAAGCCATGGTACGAATTTCAAACTTGAATAAGGCCATTTACCTAATTTTCATGAATATTTTGAAATATCATGAAACACGTGTTCTAAAGTTCTTTAGGGGTTTTTGTGAAAATTCTCCTCGAACACCCTCGAACCACAAACTTTAGTAACCCGATTATTAAACCCAATTTCAGGAAAATTATGAAAAATCCTGATACACGTGTTCAATACTTTTGTATTTTTAGTATTCTCTGTTTGTTTTAAGCAAATTGAGCCATTGGTTACAAAGTTACTTAAGAAAATCTCAATAACTTCAAGCCCCATTTTACCCTTCTTTAGGGGTTTTGGTGAAAATTCCTGAAACACAAAAATTTATTGTGTTTTTTATAGGGAGTAAATTTATTGGTATTTATTTTAAATATTAATTGATCAGCCGGAAAAATCAGCTAAAAAACTATTTGAGCAGCATTATATGTTTTGGTCGTCTGTAAAAAAAAACTACCAGCAATACTTGGCTGGCAAAAAAAATATTTTTGGTCATAAAATAAATAGCTGAAAGAGCAGCAAAATTAATGTTTTGGTCAGCCGAATTAATGAAACGATCAGCAGCAGACGATCAGCTGTACAATTAATGAAACGATCAGCAGCAGACGATCAGCTGTACAATTAATGAAACGATCAGCAGCAGACGATCAGCTGTATAATTAATGAAACGATCAGCAGCAGACGATCAGCTGTACAATTAATGAAACGATCAGCAGCAGACGATCAGCTGTACAATTAATGAAACGATCAGCAGCAGACGATCAGCTGTATAATTAATGAAACGATCAGCAGCAGACGATCAGCTGTACAATTAATGAAACGATCAGCTGTATAATTAATGAAACGATCAGCAGCAGACGATCAGCTGTATAATTAATGAAACGATCAGCAGCAGACGATCAGCTGTACAATTAATGAAACGATCAGCAGCAGACGATCAGCTGTACAATTAATGAAACGATCAGCAGCAGACGATCAGCTGTATAATTAATGAAACGATCAGCAGCAGACGATCAGCTGTACAATTAATGAAACGATCAGCTGTATAATTAATGAAACGATCAGCAGCAGACGATCAGCTGTATAATTAATGAAACGATCAGCAGCAGACGATCAGCTGTACAATTAATGAAACGATCAGCAGCAGACGATCAGCTGTATAATTAATGAAACGATCAGCAGCAGACGATCAGCTGTACAATTAATGAAACGATCAGCTGTATAATTAATGAAACGATCAGCAGCAGACGATCAGCTGTATAATTAATGAAACGATCAGCAGCAGACGATCAGCTGTACAATTAATGAAACGATCAGCAGCAGACGATCAGCTGTATAATTAATGAAACGATCAGTAGCAGACGATCAGCTGTATAATTAATGAAACGATCAGCAGCAGACGATCAGCTGTACAATTAATGAAACGATCAGCAGCAGACGATCAGCTGTATAATTAATGAAACGATCAGCAGCAGACGATCAGCTGTACAATTAATGAAACGATCAGCAGCAGACGATCAGCTGTATAATTAATGAAACGATCAGCAGCAGACGATCAGCTGTATAATTAATGAAACGATCAGCAGCAGACGATCAGCTGTACAATTAATGAAACGATCAGCTGTATAATTAATGAAACGATCAGCAGCAGACGATCAGCTGTACAATTAATGAAACGATCAGCAGCAGACGATCAGCTGTATAATTAATGAAACGATCAGCAGCAGACGATCAGCTGTACAATTAATGAAACGATCAGCAGCAGACGATCAGCTGTACAATTAATGAAACGATCAGCTGTATAATTAATGAAACGATCAGCAGCAGACGATCAGCTGTACAATTAATGAAACGATCAGCAGCAGACGATCAGCTGTACAATTAATGAAACGATCAGCTGTATAATTAATGAAACGATCAGCAGCAGACGATCAGCTGTATAATTAATGAAACGATCAGCAGCAGACGATCAGCTGTACAATTAATGATAATATTGTGTTCATTAGTTTTATATTTTTAGTATTCTCTGTAAGTTTCAAGCAAATCGGGCCACTGATTAAAGACTTACAAAAACACCAAAAAAACTCATTTCAGCTTTCTAGCTTCAGCGGTTAAGGCTGGGCGTTGTCCCCAGAAAATCGCTTGTTCCTTTATATATTAAGATTTGTCCACGTATAATTACGATATATCCTGATTTACTAACAATAATTGCAATAACTACACTACTTATTACGGTTATGACTAGTAAACTTTCTGTTTATTTATGAAACGGTCCTAAACATTAGTACAATACCGTGAGTTTTAATAGCTTAATTATCATATATTTTAGCGATTCTAGGTACAACTTAATTTTTAATTTTTTATCTATAATCTTGTGAAAGTTTCGAGTCGATACCTTGTACCTTGGACCTTGTACCTTGTACCTTGTACGGTGATGGAGATATAAACAAAACAAAAATAAAATCAAAAGTACCCTGAACCTAGTTACTGCACTTCCAATAAGGACGGCAGAGATGTACGCGAACTATTTGAAAGAGTGAAGTGTTTTTTTTTATTACTTACCGCCCTAGGGCTTTTCCAGCTACATTATTATTACCCTAGAGCGCTAATTAGTCACCTACAAGCCCCATTTGGAGGTAATAAGAACCTACTTACCGAACATAAGAGATGTAAAGGTTTCGTTATGGTCGCGAGTGTTCGCCGTGACGTGTTGTCTAAGGACAGTTATTTGCGACTGAATGTAATGAGCCTGAGAACACGTCATAACGTAAACTGCTGACCCGCGGGAACCTGTCACCTGTATGGTATGCAAACTGCTGACCCGCGGGAACCTGTCACCTGTATGGTATGCAAACTGCTGACCCGCGGGAACCTGTCACCTGTATGGTATGCAAACTGCTGACCCGCGGGAACCTGTCACCTGTATGGTATGCAAACTGCTGACCCGCGGGAACCTGTCACCTGTATGGTATGCAAACTGCTGACCCGCGGGAACCTGTCACCTGTATGGTATACAAACTGCTGACCCGCGGGAACCTGTCACCTGTATGGTATGCAAACTGCTGACCCGCGGGAACCTGTCACCTGTATGGTATGCAAACTGCTGACCCGCGGGAACCTGTCACCTGTATGGTATGCAAACTGCTGACCCGCGGGAACCTGTCACCTGTATGGTATGCAAACTGCTGACCCGCGGGAACCTGTCACCTGTATGGTATGCAAACTGCTGACCCGCGGGAACCTGTCACCTGTATGGTATGCAAACTGCTGACCCGCGGGAACCTGTCACCTGTATGGTATGCAAACTGCTGACCCGCGGGAACCTGTCACCTGTATGGTATGCAAACTGCTGACCCGCGGGAACCTGTCACCTGTATGGTATGCAAACTGCTGACCCGCGGGAACCTGTCACCTGTATGGTATGCAAACTGCTGACCCGCGGGAACCTGTCACCTGTATGGTATGCAAACTGCTGACCCGCGGGAACCTGTCACCTGTATGGTATGCAAACTGCTGACCCGCGGGAACCTGTCACCTGTATGGTATGCAAACTGCTGACCCGCGGGAACCTGTCACCTGTATGGTATGCAAACTGCTGACCCGCGGGAACCTGTCACCTGTATGGTATGCAAACTGCTGACCCGCGGGAACCTGTCACCTGTATGGTATGCAAACTGCTGACCCGCGGGAACCTGTCACCTGTATGGTATGCAAACCGCTGACCCGCGGGAACCTGTCACCTGTATGGTATGCAAACTGCTGACCCGCGGGAACCTGTCACCTGTATGGTATGCAAACTGCTGACCCGCGGGAACCTGTCACCTGTATGGTATGCAAACTGCTGACCCGCGGGAACCTGTCACCTGTATGGTATGCAAACTGCTGACCCGCGGGAACCTGTCACCTGTATGGTATGCAAACTGCTGACCCGCGGGAACCTGTCACCTGTATGGTATGCAAACTGCTGACCCGCGGGAACCTGTCACCTGTATGGTATGCAAACTGCTGACCCGCGGGAACCTGTCACCTGTATGGTATGCAAACTGCTGACCCGCGGGAACCTGTCACCTGTATGGTATGCAAACCGCTGACCCGCGGGAACCTGTCACCTGTATGGTATGCAAACTGCTGACCCGCGGGAACCTGTCACCTGTATGGTATGCAAACTGCTGACCCGCGGGAACCTGTCACCTGTATGGTATGCAAACTGCTGACCCGCGGGAACCTGTCACCTGTATGGTATGCACAAACCGTACACTTTTATTCCTAAAACTGTCTTGTAATTTTACGGAAACCTCGGTGCACGAGTTCGACTCGCACTTGACGTTTTATTATTTGTGTACCTGTAATATAAAGTTTTATTCTATTCTATTAAGTTAGTCTTTCGAACAGGATTTATTTTATTTGATTTTTTATATTAATTCTGTTAGCCATAGGTTGTTCATTACAATCCTTTGGGAGAGTAGGTAATGAACACTGGTGGAGTGACTGGACTCACCTTCTTAATTCCAGAGGGCGGGAGGCGAGGGCACTCTTAGCGGCCGCCGTCGGCGCTCTGGTGTGGTGCGCGGCGGCGGAGCCCGGGCCGCTGGTCGTGTCCGCCGTAGCCTTCTCCGAGCGCGCCGGCGCCGGCGCCGCCCTCGCCGAGCTCCTGCGCGCCGCGCTGCAGGCGGGCGGGGGCGGGGTGGAGGTGCGCACCGCGCCGCCGCCGCGGGAGTGCGCCGAGGGCCGCGCGCCGGACGAGGCCGCCTGCCTGCGCGCCGCGCTGGCCGCGCTGGCCGCCGGCGACCTGCACGCACTGCTGCTGCCGGCGGGCGCGGGCGCGCTGCCTCCGCCGCCGCGGCTGCGCGAAGCGGGCCTGGAGACGTGGGGCGCGCTGTCCCGTCGCGGCGGCGGCCTGCGGCGCGCTTGCTACGCGACGGGCGCGCTGCGCTCGCTCAGCGAGCTGGCTGCGCCGCCGCGTGCGCTGCTCTACCGTGCGCCGCCGCACCTCGTGCAGCAGCTCGCGCCCGCGCCGAGGTGAGCATGTCATCCTATCTGTACCGTCGCGGCGGCGCGGCGGCGGCCCGCGGCGCGCTTGCTACGCGACGGGCGCGCTGCCGGACGCTGAGCGAGCTGGCTGCGCCGCCGCCCCTCGTGCAGCAGCTCGCGCCCAGCAGATACTATAAAGTAAAACTCATACATTCTCATATAAAACTGTTAGTAGGTAGTACCTATGTACCGCGTGTGCGGCGGCGACTACGCCTGCGCAGGCCGTGCCCGTAGCCGACTGAGTCTAATATCGTGTCCCGTTCGGAGACGAAGGTTCCCTTCTGCCCTGTTTTAATTCTTCTGCTTGAATAACTATAAAACTAGGAGCACAAGAATATATGTATACAGCAGCTGGCTCGGCGTTACAATAAACCTAACCTCCTGGTGGAGGTTAGGTTTATTGTAGTAGCCGTCCGTCCCGAGTGATGTATGGAGTAGATACATAAACCTACAATAACCTAACCTCCACCAGGAGGAGGTTAGGTTTATTGTAGCCACTTTGTGATGGGGAATTGTATGCAGGTACTTCTGTGGCATGGAAGAGGAGGAGGGGTGCTCGGGGGAGGGCGCCGCCGCCACCGCGCTCGTGGGGCCCGAGGCGGAGGCGCGCGCGCTGCTGGCGCTCGCCGCACGCCACTCGCTGCGCCTGCAGGCGGTCGCGCTCGGCGCCGACTGGGAGCCGGCGCGCGCGCTGGCCCGCCTGGCCGCGCTCTCGGACCAGCCGGTGCTGGTGTGCGGCCGTGCGCTGGACGCGGAGGCGCTGGCACAGCGAGGCGCACGCCTCCTCGGCCCGCCGCCCTGCGACCTGCCCGACTGCCCCTTCGACGCGCGCCCGCTGCACAAGCTGAGCGCGGCGGGCGCGCTGGCGCGTTCGCCCGCCGCGCGCGCTGCGTTCGACCGCCTCGCGCTGGACGAGGCGGGTGTGCGCTCGTTGGAGGCCCGCGCGGCGGCGCTAGGCCCAGCGGCGGCGGCGCGCGCGGCTCTGCAGGAGGCCGGCGGCGGCGCGAGCGTGCGGGGCGCCGAGGTGCGCGTGGCGGTGCTCGTGCCGCTGTCCACGGGCCGCGACGCGGGCTCGGCGCACGCTCTCCGCGCCGCCGCCGAGCTCGCGGAAGAGGACGAGGTGCCGGGGGGCGACCCCCCTGCCCCGCTGCGCTTTAAGGTAGAGCTCGTTGACTCGGGATGCGCGGAGGCGCGCACCCTCAAGTACCTGACGGATGCCCTCGGCTCGGAGTTCCACGCGCTGTCGGCGACGTTCGGAGGCGCGTGCGCGCTCGCGTTCGAGGGCGTGGCGCGGCAGAGCGCCGCACTCGACCTGCCGGCGGTGTCCATGGCGTGGCGGCGGCGCTCGGCGGCGGGCACGCTGCTGGCGGCGAGCGACGGCGCGGCGGGCGTGGGTGCTCTGGCGGCGCTGCTGGCGGCGCTGAGCTGGCGGCGCGTGGCTCTGCTGAGCGAGGCGGGCGCGCTGCCGGCGAGCGGGGCGGCGCAGGCACTCGGCGCGGAGCTAGCGGCGACTGCTGAGCTGGAGGCAGGCGAGACGAGTCCGGCGGCAGCGGCCGAGGAATGGGCCTCGCTTGCGGCGGCGCGGGGCGCGCGTATCCTCCTGCTGGCCTGCGAGGACGCGCGTGCGGCGCGCGCGGCGCTGTGCGCGTGCGAGCGCGCGGGCCTGACACCGGAGCGCGGCGCCGTATTCGTGGTGCTGGGCCCGCTGGGCGCGCGCGGAGGTCTCTGGCTCGCAGAGGGCGAGGCCTGCGCGCGGAGACAGGCGGAGGGCGCGCTGCTGCTCTCGCCGGAGTGGGCGGCGCGCTGGCGCGAGACGAGCGCGCAGGTGGCGTGGTCGGCGCGGTGGCGCGCTCGCGCTCGGGCGCCGCCCGGCGCGACACCGACGGCCGCCGCGGCGCTTCTCTACGACGCGCTGCGCCTGTGGGCGGCGGCCCTGCTGCGACTCGCCCACTCCACTCCGGAGGCGCTCGACGATCTACATCGACCGGACAGAGTCACGTGAGTCACTACTAACCTACCCGTCCGTCATGCCATGAGAGTCACGTGAGTCACTACTAACCTACCCGTCCGTCATGCCATGAGAGTCACTACTAACCTACCCGTCCGTCATGCCATGAGAGTCACGTGAGTCACTACTAACCTACCCGTCCGTCATGCCATGAGAGTCACGTAAGTCACTACTAACCTACCCGTCCGTCATGCCATGAGAGTCACGTGAGTCACTACTAACCTACCCGTCCGTCATGCCATGAGAGTCACGTGAGTCACTACTAACCTACCCGTCCGTCATGCCATGAGAGTCACGTAAGTCACTACTAACCTACCCGTCCGTCATGCCATGAGAGTCACGTGAGTCACTACTAACCTACCCGTCCGTCATGCCATGAGAGTCACTACTAACCTACCCGTCCGTCATGCCATGAGAGTCACGTGAGTCACTACTAACCTACCCGTCCGTCATGCCATGAGAGTCACGTGAGTCACTACTAACCTACCCGTCCGTCATGCCATGAGAGTCACGTAAGTCACTACTAACCTACCCGTCCGTCATGCCATGAGAGTCACGTAAGTCACTACTAACCTACCCGTCCGTCATGCCATGAGAGTCACGTGAGTCACTACTAACCTACCCGTCCGTCATGCCATGAGAGTCACGTGAGTCACTACTAACCTACCCGTCCGTCATGCCATGAGAGTCACTACTAACCTACCCGTCCGTCATGCCATGAGAGTCACGTGAGTCACTACTAACCTACCCGTCCGTCATGCCATGAGAGTCACGTAAGTCACTACTAACCTACCCGTCCGTCATGCCATGAGAGTCACGTGAGTCACTACTAACCTACCCGTCCGTCATGCCATGAGAGTCACTACTAACCTACCCGTCCGTCATGCCATGAGAGTCACGTGAGTCACTACTAACCTACCCGTCCGTCATGCCATGAGAGTCACGTGAGTCACTACTAACCTACCCGTCCGTCATGCCATGAGAGTCACGTAAGTCACTACTAACCTACCCGTCCGTCATGCCATGAGAGTCACGTGAGTCACTACTAACCTACCCGTCCGTCATGCCATGAGAGTCACGTGAGTCACTACTAACCTACCCGTCCGTCATGCCATGAGAGTCACGTGAGTCACTACTAACCTACCCGTCCGTCATGCCATGAGAGTCACGTGAGTCACTACTAACCTACCCGTCCGTCATGCCATGAGAGTCACGTGAGTCACTACTAACCTACCCGTCTTTTTACCATTGAGTAAGAGGTTGTTGGAGGTGAACCAATCTAGTATTTGTGAAAGCGAGTTATTTACATCGTCATAAGTCATAATTACATTTATTTCTGTCAACTTTAAAAAGCAATGAAGTATCATCAGCAAATAACACTATATCACAGAGATCTTTTGCAAAAAAAGGAGATCATTTACATATTATACTAATATATTTGTATTGTATTATATTATGTATATCAGTTATCTAGTACCCATAACACAAGCTCTGCTTAGCTTAGGGCTAGATAATGCTGTGTGAATTGGCCAGCATTATTTTTTTTAATAATAAAAAGGGTCCTCATATTGATCCTTGTGGAACGCCCAATTCAATTTTTGAGCCCCGAGATCTTTCTTTACCAATATCTACTTTTTGGACTCGACCAAATAAATAAGATTGCATAAGGTCTGTTCTGGACCTTATGCAATCTTATTTATCTGCCTTGTTGCCAATACCGTAATTTTTCAAACAGTACTATGATCTACACAATCCAAAGCCTTAGAAAGCCAGCAAATATTTGGAACCTCCAAGGGACCTTTCAGGATGTGTGTTACAGGATATATAAATGTCAGAGCTCCACAATCAATATTTTCGTCGGAAAACGGGTTCGAAAACACCTAATGTAAAGGGTTCGGTCTTGTTATGGTTTAGTCCCGAAACCCTTTGTGTGTGTTGGTATTATTTATAGTTGGTAAAGTTAAAGTCACTCGTTTAGTATGTTAACACTTAGGTATATTGATACAAATATAACTAATTAACTAAACTGACTGACTTAATTATGGTAATAGTATCATGATGGTAATGGTATTTAATGGTGGTGAGCACGCGTGGTTTCGGTGGTATGCCCGATCGCGAACTGGTTAAATTTGGGTGAACAACCGCGAGCGAAGACGCGTAAATCGCTAACCAAGCAATATCGCGTAATCGCTGCGTGTTCGGTTTTAACTCGAACATATTCCCGAGAACAAGGATGAAGATGCTGTGTTGCGGCAGTGTCAGTGTGCCCAACAGTAAGTTAAGTTAGCTATAGTGAGCTGAGTAGAAGCTAAGGGTTGTTCCCCTAAAGCTTCGAGCTGATAAGAGGGTTGATCCCCGGAGGGAATTTAAACAACCGAGCTAGTTGAATGACTGTAAGTAAGTGTTTATTGAAGCGTGATTTATAACTAAGTAAATTACAAGATCACGTAGAAACGTGCTATTAATATATTCCGCATTCCTCTAGCTAGCTAAATCTGTACGGCTCGTACATGCTGGTTATGGGTTTATGATACATTTTAAAAGTATTTCAAAAACATGAAAGAAATTTAAATACAGTAAGTACAATATAAATTGGTCACGGTACACTTACTTAAATTGGTTAAATATAATGAAATGGTTTCTTAAATCTAACAAAACATTATAAAAGCGTAAAATAAAATAAACAATGAAAGGTGAAGAAGATAGCTGTAGGTACAACTGATGGTTAAGCTACTAGAATAAACCTAAATAATTTTTAGCTTAATGTATAAATATTACACTTTTGACTCTTCTGTGTCAAAACCGTGATTCACAAGTCCTCTGTCCATTTTGCCCTGGCTGGCTATATTATTACGGTTCGTGTTTAGATCCGCGTTAAGCGCGTTTACGTCTGGCCATCGTTTGGCATAGTTATGGAGCTCAAACCCGGTTACACTTTTCCTACCTGCACTAGCACACACACACATTTGGCACTTATTCAAATCACTAGCACAGGACACTTCATTTGGAGGTGGTGGTGGTGCCCTGGTGGGCCTCGGCGGAGCGGAAGTATCTTTCTCTCGTAGATGGCGACTTCCGCGTCGACGCCGAGGTCTTGGTGGCGGCGGGGTCGCCGCCTCCACGTCCCGCGGGCAGAGACCCTCGCCGCGGCGCCCCGAAGCAGCCCTCCGACACTGGCAGCATCGTCCGCTTCTCCACATCCACACTAGAGATGCAGTCACCAGACCCGCTAGTATACCATAGCCGAGTACGTAGTGGTGGACATTGTGGTACGATACATCATCCATTTTTCAGGGTTCGGATCGACTCTCCTAAACTAGCTGGCTAACTAGGCTGGTGTTGAGACTGGAGTCGTCCTTTAATGATGTATCGTCCTTTGGGATCTTTATGTTTACGAAGTGATTTATCGGGTCTATTTCGGGGATGACCACGTCTGGTGAATAGTTCATCTGGTTTGTTTGGTGCTGAATATGAAATAAGGTGAAATCTTTTCCCTTGACGGCGCATTCCTGGTTAGCAGTTAGTATTCCACTTCCGCTAAGCTGGTGTATGGTCACTCGATCACCGCAAATTACTTTTATTGCGTAATTATCGCAACAGAAGAAAAAATGCTGACTCGATGCTTGTAGTGGAATCCATGTGTCCGCGCAGGTAGATTTTTCGAGTTGGCACTTATTGGTCGATTTATTAATTTCACAGAAACTCTCATCGCTTTGTATGTTTTTTATTGGATTTCGTTGTGGACATATGTACGACAATCCATGATGTAGACAATCCATCAACTCGATTTTTGTAACTGTGAAATACGAATCTTTCCTTAAATTGACTGCCACATATTCTGATACAGGTACTAATTTGGTCATCTGGTTTTTGGTTTGCTGAGGTACTGACAACAATCTATACAGTTGATAATTCTCCCTGGCTATAAGGGGGAATGTGACCTCTATTATGACATACTTCGCGGTGGCTCTGGCTTTGACCTTTAATAACTGGTACAGATATTTGAAATCGCTTTCTATGTTAGCTATTGGTAGAGCTAATTCGGCTGGCATCTGGCCGCTGATGACTCTAAGTTCGCTCTTCAGTTGAGCTGGAGTTAGCAAATGCATACTCATTTGGCCATGGTAGATGTCTGCAATAGTATCTAGTAGCGTATTATTTATTATTTATTAACACTTTATTGTACAAAGAAAAAAGAGAAAATACACGAATAACATAAAATCTTATATCTAAATATAAATTTACTGTACAAAAGGCGGCCTTATCGCTGAGAGCGATTTCTCCCAGGCAACCTTAGGATGGACAAAGAAGATATAAGATAAAGTGGTAGTGCACAGACAGTAAATAGCTGAACCAATTTAGTACAATACATGACATACATATTAAAAATAAAATAAAAAAAAACAATAAGTAGGTACACAAGGTAAAGGTGGGCAAATTAGTAACCAATTAAAGCTGCAATCACACCCATAGTAACCAGAAGAAGTGCATAATGAAAAGAATGAATTTGGATTAGACAGCTGAAGAAAGCAAATGGGACTTCAGTTTGGATTTAAAGGAGTTGATGGAGGGAGCAAGTCTGATTTCGACAGGCAGTTTGTTCCAAAGACGAACAGCCTGTACAGCAAAAGAATTGCCATAAAAAGATTGGGAATGAATGGGAAACTTAAGAAGTAAGTTATCAGAAGACCTGAGATGGTGAGAGTTTGAAGAATGAAGGAACTCAAAACGTTCTTTAAGATATTCAGGTGAAAGAGGATTGAAGAGAATAGAAAAAAGAAGAGAAAGAACATGCATGTCACGACGAAGTCGAATAGGGAGCCACTTGAGCATGGTGCGAAAAGGAGAGACGTGATCATATTTGCGTAAACCAAATATGAACCTTATGCAAAAATTTTGGAGTCGCTCAAGTTTGTCCAACTGTTCCTCAGCAAGATCTAAGTAGCAGGCATCCGCATAGTCCAGAACAGGGAGAAGAAGAGACTGGGCTAAAGCAATTTTAGTAGCGGTAGGCAGAAAGTACCGCAGCCTCCTAAGTGAGCCAGCTGAAGCATAGAGCTTTTTACAGGTGACATCAATCTGAGGACACCATGAAAGCTTACGATCAAATGTAACCCCTAGGTTCTTAACGGTCACACTGTACGGAATGGGTATTCCATCAAAGACAACTTGGGGCACAGTCTGCCAGTCCAATCTATCTATCAATCTCGAGCTCCCAATGATAATAGTCTGGGTTTTAATAGGATTTATTTTTAGACCATGAGCTCGACTCCACTCAGCGATTCGACGTAAATCAGAGTTCGTTTTGTCAACTGCGTCGCCAATACGATCGAGCTGAGCCTGAGAATAAATCTGCAAATCGTCAGCATACAGGTGGTAGGATGAGGTTAAATTTAGAGAGATTGAGTTAATAAAAGCAGCAAAAAGAAGAGGTGAGAGGACGCCACCTTGTGGAACACCGACAGAAATGTCACACCATGTTGAGACAGCCTCACCGAGGCGGACTCTCTGTCGACGGCCATGCAAGTAATTAAAGAACCAGTCAACAACCCTTTGGGAGATGTTAAGAGAGCGAAGGAATGCAAGGAGAATGTCGAAGTCCACAGTGTTAAAGGCATTGCTGAAATCCAGCAAGGTCAAAACAGTAAGTTGTCGACTATCCATGCCCAGGCGTATGTCGTCCGTTATTTTGACTAGGGCAGTCACCGTGCTGTGTCCTTTACGGAAACCGGACTGCAGGGGGTTAAGTGCGTTGTGCATGGAGAGAAAAGAGTTAAGCTGATTGTGGACAAGCCGTTCTAAAATTTTGGACAGAAATGGGAGGATAGAGATAGGGCGGTATTCAGAAAAGGATTTGGGATTGGATTTCTTGGGTAAAGGAATCAATTGGGCTTCCTTCCAACTGGATGGAAATACCCCGTGCTCCAATGAATAATTAAAGATATGGCATAGAGTTGATAGGATAAGGTCTAATATGGGAATTAGCATGTTAAGGCTGATACCATCAGTCCCAACAGCTTTGGAGGAGATGGAAAGAATACTTTTCTTAACATCTTCTGGGGTGACTGGCTCGAAACAAAACTGAGAATGATTGGGAATTGGAGCGGAAGAAAGGTTTCTGAGAGTGTTAATTTTGATAGCTTTATCAATAGAAGGAGCAGGTGAAAAATGAAGATTGAGAGAGTTAATATCTAAATTATTAGGAATTGAGTCGAGTTTTGACTTTCCGACTCCCAGTGTTCTGAGAAAATTCCAGACCTTGGCAGGATCGTCCTGTGAAACAGATTCGTGTATGTAACGACGCTGCGCATCCCTGCACATTCTGTTACTACGATTACGAAATTGTAAATAGGAGGTTTTATTTCTTTCGCTTGGATTGATTTTATATCTAGTTTTAGCACAAGATTTTTGATGCATAAATCGCTTAATGTCGTCCGTTAACCATGGTGCAGGGAGATGTTTCAATTTAATAGGACGAAAAGGTGCATGCTTATCAAAAAGATGAGTTACTAAAGCGTTAAATGTAGCTACCTTATCATCTAATAAATCAGCTTCATAAACAGACGACCAGCTTAAATCTTGTGCATCAGCGCGGAGCTTATCGTGGTCAATGCTCCCAAAATTACGTTGTAGGATTACTTTAGGTTTAGATTTAGGGGGTCGAATTTTATACGATAAGAAGATTAAGTCGTGATAAGAAAAATTATCGGCGGCAAATTGACCATGTCTGGCAGCAAAAAAAGGAGACGAAACTATAATTAAATCTAGAAGAGACGGGGAACAGTTTGGAAAATGATGGGTTGCTCCAAGAGGGAGGATATGTAGATTGCAAGACTTAACAATGCTCTCAATTGCTGCGGTGCGATGGTCCCTCTTGAGAAGGCAGGTGTTGAAGTCACCCATGATTATAGTTTGACTGTAGATAGGAACGAAATCTTCCAACAATTTTTCAAAAGAAGAAAAATAATTGATCCGGAGGGAGGGACAGTAGAAAACTCCAAGCAAAATTTTCGTGTGAGAGAGAGTTACCTCAACAAACAGATGTTCACCTGCATTGGGCGGCGGAGGCTGGGGTGACATGCTTATAATAGAAAAAGGAATATGTGACCGTAAATATATGGCCACTCCGCCGCAGCGCGCGCCTACACGGTCATTACGAATAAGACGAAAACCTGGAAGAGCGAAAGAAGTAGAAGGTAAACAAGGCTTAAGAAACGATTCGGAAATAAGTATAGCATGCAGGGATCTATGATCAAAAGACGCCATCATATCAGGAAAATGGTCCGGGACACTTTGGGCGTTGATATGTACAACATTGAAGTTTTTAGGTTCATCAGAAAACTGGGCAGCAAGATTTTCGGACAGTGAAGGAATACTGATGAAGCTGTCATCACTAGTGTTAGAAGAGGAAGAGAGGGATTCAAATTCATCATCACCGTCACTAGCATCACTAAAAATGTTATGCAGCATCAATTGTGACCTATATTATAATTTGTTAAAAATACCTTCTTAAATATTTGCCAAAAATATTCAAAAACAAATACAAATTTAACTTGTTGTCTTGGCTTCAAACCACTCAATTTACTCTACCTGGTGGTTGTGCATCGCTTAAAGAATTTACAAGCAATTACTAAGAAATAATTAAAACTACAAAGAACAACAGCACAAAGATCATAATCCTTCATTCAGGTAAAAATAGGAATAGCAAGATAGAATATTATTATGTGGTAGGTACATACCATCTGCAAAATAGAGCAAATTACAAAATTTGGACGAACGAAAACAATTGTGACTTTGACAGCCTTGCTTGGAAATCAGACACAAGAGCAAGAAGTTGAAGAAAGCAGATTGTCAAAGTCATTACAAAAAAAAAACAAAACATTACAATTTATATCGAAAAGTTGCAGCGGGTACATAGTTAGTTTTACATTTTACCCTTGATTTACGTTGAAAGTTGAGCTGTGGTTATTACCTATGTTATGTAGCAACAAACGATAACGAGAGGGGGGAGAGAATCACCTTCTTCGGCGGCTCTTCGACTGCCCTGCCGCCGACGACGCTGCCGCGGCGGGTTGCTTGAGGGCTGCCGAAGCCGGCATGGGCTCTTCTAGCTGACTAACAATCCTGTCAAGCTCCTGTTGATGACTTATGCGGTGGCGGACACCGTCGGTGCCAAGAATGACAATATTTCCTTCCTGCGTCCAACATTTCGCCAAGCCGAATCGTTGTCTTGCGGCCATAAAAGTTTCGTGCCGTGGCCTGGTTAGGAATTCAGACAACGTGATGCCAGTGCCTTTTAGCTCGGTTTTAGAGAACCATACCTCATTCCTGACCTCAGAATCTCGCAGTTTGAGTAAAATAGGTCTAGGACGATCAGCAGAGCTAGGCCGGCCCATCCTGTGACACCGACTGATAGAAGTACTGGTGAAGCCAGCTACCTTGAGCTTTTGGACAATGGTCTGAACAATTACGTCACTGGTTTTCTCACCCTTGGCTTCTGGAACACCATGCACCAATAACATTTTGCGCCTACTCCTCATTTCAAGGCTGTCAACTTCACGGCTGAGAGCCTGAAACTGGTCCTGCAAAATCTTCAAGGCTCCCATGATAAAGGTTCTGAATGTAGCAAGCTCAGTAGCAAGGCTTAAAGCTGTGGCCTTGCTCGGTGTACAGCTTTGCTCAATTCTGCTGCTAAAGTCCTCCATTTGCGTCACGAACAAGGATTCCATTTCCCTCATTGATTTGGCCATAACCTCCAAAGATTTCTGTGACATTGTGATGTGACAAAAGTGCTTGTTATATGTGTGTGATATTGATGAAAACACTCCCACGCAGGTATTGTAAATCAAGCTTTAATTTAATTCATGTAATAGATGCAAAAAACTGGTTAAATTTAATTATAAGGAAATAAAAATAGAGAATAAAAAATTTCAAATGTTTACTTTGCGACTACCCCCAGGCGAAAAAAAGTAGCGTATTTTGTAGCCGTTTTAAACTTTGCAGGAGGTTATTCCCGGCCATGGCGGACAACGTGAAGTCTTGAACATATGACATGTTTTGAATTGCGTGCTGAAGATTATTGTTATTGGTTTGGAAATCTAACATTTTTTGGTTGATCATCTTGCGTTGGTTTTCGATAGTTGTAATATTTTATTTCTGTTCTAGCTCTAATTTTGTATAACAATGTAAATATTACCTTCTATATCCAGTTTTTTATAACATCTGTAATTATTGTATCCATTTTGGTCTCTTTTTCTACTTTTTTCTTAAAATTCTTTGAAAATATTTGTTTTGGTAAAGATTGTTGTGACATAAATGCCAATTTTGAAAATGTCAAAATTTGCTCCGATTTGAAGCAAAGAGGAAAGGTAACATAGGTTTTGGATGAAACCTCGTACGAAATTATAAAGAAAATCGTACAAATTTTGAAATACGTACATTATTTTGAATTCTCAATTCTGGAACTACATTGGAACGGCGGAATATATATAAACAGTGCCAGAACGGCCAAGGGATTAGTTTACCTCTGACTTCGCGACGAATATCTTCTAAAAGGCCATTTCCCGGGCCCAGCTGGCCCGGGAAACTCAAGAAAGCCCTTCAAACATTCAAAAACCTAAACGGCAAAGTTCCAGACCTGGCGTAAAACTCAAGAAAGCCCTTCAAACCTTCAAAAACCTAAACGGCAAAGTTCCAGACCTGGCGTAGAGCTCCACCACCTGGTGTCGACCTCTACGCCCAGAAGAGCATCCATTTAACCTCAAAACCTTTAAAACGTCTCATCTCCTCAACCTGCAACGTCTCCAGCTTCACTCAAAACCTTCAACATCTCCTCAAACCTGTAACGTCTCCAGCTTAACTCGAAACCTTCGCATCAAAATTTTATAAAAGTCTGTAAATAAAAATTAAAATTGTACATAATTTCTAATATTCTTTAATTTGTTAGGATCTTTCTGCCTAGGAAAATTAGGTAGGAAGCTTCTCGAATAACTTGGTGTTACACAAAAGTGTAACATTACAGTTTGGCGCCCAATTAAATCGAACCCTCTGTTCTTCTAAATTCTAAAAAATACTAATACACGTACCTGGTTAAATTTGGATGCTCTTTCGACATATCTTAACTTTACTCTTTCGCTACTTCATACATCACTCTAAACGTGACACTTAACAGTACACTTACTACGTTATACTGCACCCCACACACATGCACCACTTACCTGATTGCCTAGTGTGATCTACATCCTTTCTTCTCTTTGAAGTGTTGAAAACCCTTAGTGGTCACTGATAAGTTGGAGTTTGGAAGACTATACGGCGTGCTACAGGAGAATATCCTGCTAGTAATACGTCCACGCAGGTTCTCAAGCTACATTAAAGTGTACTCCTAGACTTTCGAAGTCGACTCGGGGTACACCCAAAGTACTTGGAACTGAAGTCTATACATTCATAAACACTATTATCATTGGTAAACTAAACTTGATAACACATTGCTCACTAAATATTTACACTGTATATAAACAAAAAATAACTTTGCTCAAGCTTATTAGCTCTACTTAACTCTAAACTTTAATTCAATTGTTTATTTCTTAATTGTTTCTTAAATTTTAATGCGTATTCGTCTAAAACTATAATAACTTAACTTGAATACGCGATTTCCTTAAAATACTACTTAACTTAAATTAATCTTAAACTTAATCTTAATCTTAATAAAGCTTACCTTGATTCATAATTAATCATGGCTAGGCCAATCAAGTACGCGTTACTAAATAAACTTGAACTTGAATATGAAGTGACTATTAGGGCTGAAAAACCAGCTGAAACTTTGACGACTCTTAAAGAACAACTGACAAAACTTAGTCACGTCCTCCCAGAGGATATAAAATCTTCCCCTATTCCTCTTAAAAATGACCTTTCGCAAGCAGAGACTACACTCAATTACATTGAGAGTAAAATCTCTCATCTTGAATCATATGATGACAAAAGCGGTATAAAGAAACTTGAAGCTTTTATGAATCATCTTTATTATCGACTTGAACGTTTAACAGCAACGCCTCCGTTAATTGAACTGTGTTCAAATTTAAGATCTCGCTTTTTCTTACTCCAAAAACGATTTGACGCTTTAACTTCAAACTTAATTGAACCATCCGAAGTCCTGGAAATGGTGGAAGTTCACAACCCTATTCCTCAGGCTGTAACTAACCCTCCGTCGTTATTAATGCTACCTACCTCTCAAAATAATCAAACATTAGAACCATCAACTACTCCTAGCTGTTCTATGCCACACACTTTCGAAATGCTTCAAAATGCTAACACTTCGTCTAATTTCGCTAAAGAATTGAAAACATTTTCTTTTAATGGAAAATCATGTCCTAGATCATTTCTTCAAAAAATAGAAGAATTTCGGATTTCTAGAAACATCCCAGAAGCAATGCTTTGTAAACATGCCTTTGAAATTTTCACTGGAGATGCCCTTCATTGGTTTCGTTTCCAATATAATAGAAACCCTAGTTTAAAATGGAACGAAATTCATATTTTACTAATCAAGGATTTCGGAATCCACGATTATGATTACAAAATGCTAGAAGCCATAAGAAATAGAACTCAAGGAGTGACTGAGACTATTATTATTTACGTGTCTATTATGTTCGGAATGTTTACCCGCCTTTCAAAAAAACTTAGCGAGAACGAACAATTGGAAATCTTGCTACACAATATAAGACCTTGCTATTCAGTCTTTGTTGCCCTCAAAGATATCAAATCTATTGATTCTTTAATTTCAATTTGTCAAAATTACGAACAAATCTCGGAAAGAGATAAAAACTTTCACGAGCCTAGATGTGAAGACACTTCTTGTGCTGCGGAATTTACTTATCGCTCCTCGACTTCTAGATTCTCTCCAAACTTAAAAAACACTAACACAGTACAGGAATATAAACAATCACGTTCTTTTTCTCAAAACAATGAAAACGCTAACAATCTATACTGTTATCGCTGTCGTATAACTGGTCATTCTTTACAGAATTGTACTAAACCTAGATATCTAATTTGCTTTAAATGTGGCCGCAAGGGTGTAAAGATCAATGACTGTCCAAATTGTTCTCAAACTTATCAACAAAAAAAACTAAATGATGACTTAAATAGTACTAAATCTAAAAATGATAAATTTGATCCTATTGATTGGAATAAGTGGTTAAATACTATCCGAAATTTTATGTTCTGCTACAAAACAACTTCTGTGTTTTATGATAGCGAGAAGGATTATAATAGACCTTTTATAAATGTGTCTATCAATAATTTACCTTTTTCTGGTTTGTTGGATAGTGGAAGTTGCATAACTATTTTAGGTAATAACTCTCATAAAGATATTAAAAAGTTAGGCTTCAAACTATTTAAGTCATCAACTCAAGTTATGGTTGCTAATAAACAAAAGACAATGTCTTCTGGTTATTTTATTTTACCAATAAGATTTAATAACCAGACACGTTTTATAAAAGCTTATATTTTTCCTGATATTTATCCTTCTTTGATTCTTGGATGGGACTTTTGGAAAGAATTCAAACTGTCTCCTAAAATACTTTCCCTAGAACTCAACCTTAAATGTAAAGATTTTACAACTTGTGCTATTGAAAATAAAATAACTTCTTTTGATCACCTTACAAATGATCAAATAGACATTTCTAAGGACATAATTCAACGTTTCAAAGATATTTCTTTTGAACAAACGGGTGAATTAGGTCGTACTAATTTAGTTTGTCATCGAATTAATACCGGTGATGCATTACCTATAAAACAACACTGTTATCGTCTCTCTCCTGAAAAACAAAAGGCTCTAATCAACGAAGTTGATAAAATGTTACAATTAAAAGTTATTGAAAAGTGTGAAAGTCCTTGGCTATCTCCTGTACTTATTACACCTAAAAAAGACGGAGAATGGCGTTTCTGCGTCGACAGTCGGAAATTAAATGCGATTACTCGTAAAGATGCTTACAGCCTTCCTTTTATATCAGAAATTTTAGATAATCTTAAAAATGCTAAATATTTGTCTAGTATTGATATTGCTAAAGCTTTTTGGGAAATTCCCTTACATCCTGACGACAGAGACAAGACTGGTTTCTATGTACCCGGTAGAGGAATGCATAGATTTACAGTAATGCCTTTTGGCTTAACTAATGCGCCTGCGACTCAACAGAGACTCATGGATAGTTTATTTACGCCAGACTTTGATAATAAAGTATTCTGTTATTTAGATGACATAATAATAATCAGTATGACGTTTGAAGAACATATTTCACTCCTACTGAAAGTCCATCAAAAACTTTCATTCGCAGGACTGACTATAAACTTTACAAAAAGTCAATTCTTTCGTAAGGAACTTAAATACCTTGGCTACATTGTAGATGAACAAGGTTTACATGCTGATCCTAGTAAAATTGAAGCAATTTTAGCTTATCCTGCTCCCACCTCTAAAAAAGAAGTAAGGAAATTTTTAGGTACATGTAGTTGGTTTCGCCGTTTTATACCTAATTTTAGTTCTATTGCTTCACCTCTCTGTAAATTAACTTCTTCTGGGAAAAATTCCCCTAAAAAGTTTATCTGGAATGATGATGCTGATTCTGCCTTTGCTAAACTAAAGGAGTGTTTAACTTCAACCCCAATTCTAACTTGCCCTGACTTTGACCTCCCATTTTCTGTTCACTGTGACGCTTCTAACTTTGGTATAGGTGCAATGTTGACTCAAGAACAAGACAATAAAGAATTGGTTATCGCATATATGAGTAGAACACTAAATAAACATGAGCAAAATTATTCAACTACTGAACGAGAAACTTTAGCGGTTATTACTGCACTTGAACATTGGCGTTGTTATCTTGACAATGGTAAACGTTTTACAGTTTACACTGATCATGCAGCATTAAAATGGTTCCAAAATCTGTCTAACCCTTCTGGAAGACTAGCACGATGGACTCTTCGTCTATCTTGTTTTAATCTTGATCTGAAACATAAAAAAGGTAAGGAAAATGTTGTTCCTGATCTTCTTTCACGTCATAAAATACCTGCTACTAACGTAATCGGTGGTGCTGGACCTATATCTGGAGACAATGTGTCTCAATTGGAACATTTTAATAAAATTTTTACTAATTGTCGCGATAACCCTGATGCATTTCCGAATTATAAAATTCTTGATTCTAAACTTTATCGTTACAACATCTCAACTGACTACCTTAACGAAGACTTTGCATGGAAGGAAGTTCCACCTCCTTCTGAGAGACTAAATCTTATTAAATCTTGTCATGGTGACTCAGTAAGTAGTCCTCACATTGGCATTTTTAAAACGTATAAGAAACTTTGCTTAAGATACTATTGGTCGGGAATGTTTAAAGATGTAGCAAAAGTCTGCTCCACTTGTGAGACATGCCTTTCTTATAAATATTCGAATCACTCACCTTATGGTCTTATGGGGAAACCAAAAATTTGCTCAAGACCTTTTCAAAACATTTCATTGGATCTAATGGGTCCCTTTCCTATGACTAGACAACGTAATCAATATATTCTCGTGATTACCTGTTCCTTTTCTAAATACTGTCTTATTTTTCCTATCAAACGCGCTACAGCTTCTAACATCATTCTGCATTTAGAAAACTCTGTATTTCTTATACATGGCGTTCCGCAAACTATTATAATGGATAATGGTTCTCAATTTCAGTCTAATGAGTTCCATAACTTTCTGAATAAATATAAAGTTCCTTTTATCTTTTATTCACCTAGATATTGCCCTCAAGTCAATCCCACGGAACGTTATAATAAAACAATTATCACCGCTCTATCACAGCTAGTCGGAGATGATCACCGATCATGGGATAAATTTTTGCATAAAATTCAATTTGCACTAAATGGTTCTGTAAACTCTACAACCGGTTTCTCCCCATCTTTTCTTGTCTTTGGTCGAGAGACAATATCTTGTGGATCATTCTATACTAACTGCTCTAACCTTGATAGCGTCATTTTCCTTCCTCGAGATATCTATGCCGCTAATTTAGGATTACTATCTGCCGTCTTCGATAAAGTACAAGTTGTATTACATACAGCACACGCAAGGAATGCTGCTCATTACAACACGAGACACAGTTTTAAAGAATTTAATGTAGGTGACACTGTTTGGCGTAAAAATTACGTTCAAAGTAATGCTGGTGCTTACTTCAGCGCCAAATTGGCCCCGAAGTACGTCAAAGCCACAGTTGTTGAGAAGCTTTCACCTCTTGTTTTTATCCTGGAAGATCCTAACGGATTGAGAGGCAAATGGCATATTAAAGATATAAAAACGTAATTTATGTCAGTTTTGTAAATGTTTTGTGTGTATTCTGTAAATTATTTTAGGTTATATTCTGTTTATTACTTCATTTTAACTAAACTCTCTCGGCATATTTTTAACACTTTTAGTTTTTAGTCATTAGTCATTCTTAACTTTCAAACTATCTCGAGGTATCTCTATCTTAACCTCGTTATTTCCTCTTAATGTCCTTGAGACCGAGATTAGTTTTCTCAATGAGCGGTACACAACTCACTAAATAAGCCTTTGTGTTGTTAACTTATTTAACTTTGTAAATATCTACTTTAATTTTAAGGTTTTCTAATCGGGTTTTCAAAAAGGTGCGGGTTACGACACCTAAATAAAAAAAAGAAGCCTACGTTATATCTTTTGAATAACTCCTTGTGGAGTATGCGTCATTGAATGTGAACCATTTCCCCTAAGCATGTTAGTAAGAATGATAGGAGTCGTGAAAGAAGAAGCTGTGAAAGATGTATGAAAGGTCAAGTTTGTTATTCCTAACCTTCAAAATTTTCAATGTAGTTGAAAATTTTCTGGGGTTGTGGGGGAAAATGTAATATTTTATTTCTGTTCTAGCTCTAATTTTGTATAACAATGTAAATATTACCTTCTATATCCAGTTTTTTATAACATCTGTAATTATTGTATCCATTTTGGTCTCTTTTTCTACTTTTTTCTTAAAATTCTTTGAAAATATTTGTTTGGTAAAGATTGTTGTGACATAAATGCCAATTTTGAAAATGTCAAAATTTGCTCCGATTTGAAGCAAAGAGGAAAGGTAACATAGGTTTTGGATGAAACCTCGTACGAAATTATAAAGAAAATCGTACAAATTTTGAAATACGTACATTATTTTGAATTCTCAATTCTGGAACTACATTGGAACGGCGGAATATATATAAACAGTGCCAGAACGGCCAAGGGATTAGTTTACCTCTGACTTCGCGACGAATATCTTCTAAAAGGCCATTTCCCGGGCCCAGCTGGCCCGGGAAACTCAAGAAAGCCCTTCAAACCTTCAAAAACCTAAACGGCAAAGTTCCAGACCTGGCGTAAAACTCAAGAAAGCCCTTCAAACCTTCAAAAACCTAAACGGCAAAGTTCCAGACCTGGCGTAGAGCTCCACCACCTGGTGTCGACCTCTACGCCCAGAAGAGCATCCATTTAACCTCAAAACCTTTAAAACGTCTCATCTCCTCAACCTGCAACGTCTCCAGCTTCACTCAAAACCTTCAACATCTCCTCAAACCTGTAACGTCTCCAGCTTAACTCGAAACCTTCGCATCAAAATTTTATAAAAGTCTGTAAATAAAAATTAAAATTGTACATAATTTCTAATATTCTTTAATTTGTTAGGATCTTTCTGCCTAGGAAAATTAGGTAGGAAGCTTCTCGAATAACTTGGTGTTACACAAAAGTGTAACATTACATAGTGGTTTCCATTTTCTTCATCAAGTTAAACTCCGCTTCTATTACGGAAGTTTGGTTTTCCCATAAATTGGCTAGATGCTTTTCATTGTTGTTAATTGTCGCAATGTCCTTGGCATACTGATCCGCAAAACGTGAGTCTAACACTCCGAATAATTCGTTCGCAAGATATCCGACACCGTCGACGAGCCCCCGCCGCCGGCGCCTCGCTGTCTGAGTCACTTCGCGCCGATACCGTCTGGCCGACACGTCGAAATGCTGCGCTAGCAAAAGTTCGTTATAGTGCTCTACTTCCTGGAAATCGTGACGTGCTTGTTGGACGATAGCGTTGCATTGTGATTGTTTTTCTATAGACACGCACAGTTTATCTATGTATTTAGATATTTTCTTATAAGTGCCTATGCCTGCCCAGTATGGTTCCATATCGTAATAAACAATTAGTGTCCATTTGTCCCTAATGAGCTGGATTTTAGATACAGGATCAAAATATAGCGTTTGATTGCTTGGTAACTTTTTAACTTCTTGTAATCCGTATGCCGGAGATATCACAGACACTAGCATTATAAGTTTAAGACATATGCTGAGCATAGTTGTTAATGAAGGCAGTTTTCCTGTGCGTTTGGTTCTCGGAACTGAGTCATTTGTTTTTCTTGGTATGTTTTGTTCTTTCGGTGGTTTCTTATCCTGGTTTAGCGGTAGGACCGAAAGCTTAACGATTGGTCTTTTCATGACCCCGTTTTTTGTTTTTAGAGAGACTGCTCTTACGAGGCCCTCATTTCCTGGATGTGTGTCGATGACGCGGCCGAGAGCCCACTTTCCAGGTGGTAGATTGTCATCATGGATCACTACAAGGTCGCCGATTTCGATGTTTTTCTGTGGTTGCATCCACTTGGTACGGGATGACAGTTGCACTAAGTACTCTGATTTCCATTTCTTCCACAGGTCTTAGAACAATTTGTATGTTATATGCCATCTGGTTCTGGCATCTAACTCCGTTTCTATTATGGTGGTTCCTGGTTTTCCTGATAAGAAATGAGCTGGAGTGAGATAGTCGAAATCGTCAGGATCCTCGGTTAACGCGCACAACGGACGAGAGTTGAGACAGGCTTCGAACTTAGCCAACAACGTACTGTATTCGTAAGTTTTAAGATTATCCAGCCTGGTTGGTGAGCTCTCCCTTCGTTGGTAGATGTGCTCGCGACGAGATGAAGTACCTGTTGGAGCCTGTTTCACATCCACGTTTGGTTTTATAGTGGGAAGCTGGATTGAAGCGGGACCTGGTGATGGCTGGCGCTCTGTCCTCTCTGGTTCCCGGGGACTGAGACCTAGCTGTTGAGTAGTACTTATCTGGTCCATGGTTTTTTTTATTTTTTGTTTGATAGAGAGATACAGTTCTTCTGCTACAGCGAAACACCTTTTCTCGTAATAAACGTGTTCGCGAGTTAACTCGCACATTTGAGCATGATATTCCTTCCAATAGTCCTCAACTTTCTCAAGTTTATGTCTGTAGATGGGGAGCGTTCTCCTCTCCGCCGGGTCTCTTGTGAGGTTGCTGAGGAACTTTTTCAGAGCCTCGTAGATCTCGGTCTGGTTGATGAATAAGGTATCAGCGTCCATTTTTCTATTGGTATTTTGGTAATAGGGCAAATACTCAAAAGTGGTAAATGGTTGGGTCTGACCTTGTTGCTGCTACACTCCTCCAATCCTTTAATTCACTGCAATCCTTAATTTTGCACTGTTTCACTTATTTTTAGGCACTGGGTCACTTGGTTTTATGCACTGGGTCACTTGGTTTTAGGCACTGGTTTTATTTTAATAGTTCGAAGGACCATGTAAAGGGTTCGGTCTTGTTATGGTTTAGTCCCGAAACCCTTTGTGTGTTTGGTATTATTTATAGTTGGTAAAGTTAAAGTCACTCGTTTAGTATGTTAACACTTAGGTATATTGATACAAATATAACTAATTAACTAAACTGACTGACTTAATTATGGTAATAGTATGGTGATGGTAATGGTATTTAATGGTGGTGAGCACGCGTGGTTTCGGTGGTATGCGCGATCGCGAACTGGTTAAATTTGGGTGAACAACCGCGAGCGAAGACGCGTAAATCGCTAACCAAGCAATATCGCGTAATCGCTGCGTATTCGGTTTTAACTCGAACACCTAATTTTCTTGTTTTTGCCTTAGTATGCGCCTTAAACTTAAAAATAACTTGCAGGTCTTTAAAATAGATTATGTAGGTATTAATGCGAAAATTTATATCAACCTAATTATAATTTATTAAATTATTTCATTACAATCAGCATGTCCTCCCTCAGTACTATCATACGAATGGTTTTTAAGTAGGTAAGGTACCTAGGTAGTTTGGTGATTCTAGACTTTCGTTGGTGGTTGTTCACGTAAACATTCCTCTTTCGATAGTTTTCTGTATACCTAGTACCTAAATATCCACCCAAGAAACATTACATGGAAAACCTTGAAGAAAAGCGCAGTATTCGTTTGCAGGCCGTCAAAAACTTTGTAAGCACGTCGTCCACCCCGCTGTGACTCCGCTGTGACCCCGCTGTGACTCCGCTGTGACCCCGCTGTGACCCCGCTCTGCTGGGCACAATCTGTGCTGTCTGATTACCAGTCTCAGTACAAATAATTGACGTACCTACTGTCAAACAAAACATCAGCCTCTTTGTACAGCGCAGCAGTAGCAGTAGAGAACCCATCGACAGAGAACCGATAGGTCAAGAACATACTGACTTCAAGCACTGCGCGCTGTGCCCTTTCTAGTGGGAGCAGCAGAGTTATCCAAGACCCAAGACTCACGCAATGTGTTACACATTGGCAAAGATAAATTATTGAGTTGGTATGAGTCGATATCTGTGGTATGAGTCGATATCTGTGGTATGAGTCGATATCTGTGGTATGAGTCGATATCTGTGGTATGAGTCGATATCTGTGGTATGAGTCGATATCTGTGGTATGAGTCAAGTATAAGCAAACTATAACTACTACGACTACTAAAATACTTTACTTATCTTTCTTCACTTTAAAGATTGTTAAGGCTTTTTAAAGTTAATAATCTTCAATGTATGTAGGTTTCTAATGTTGTTTGTTTAGTACAATATTTTCGGATAATTTATTCTCTTTCTAGTGTGGAAGCTGCGTACTGCGTACTGCGTAGGTTATTTTTCTAATGATAAGTGCTTAATTTTGTATTTGTAAAGTTTTTTGTAACCCTAAGACAAATACATAAATAAAATGTTTGCAGAGCGCTGATCACGGAGGTGGTCCGTGCGCCCGCGCCGTACGTCGGAGTGACGGGGCTCTGGGAGTGGGAGGGGAGGGCGCGCGGCGGCGCGGCGGCGCATGTGCGCGTGTCGCAGTGGAGCGGGGGGCGGGAGCGGCGCGCGGGCGTGTGGCGAGGGGCGGAGAGGGGACTGGCGCTGGAGCCGGGCGCGCTGCGGTGGCGCACGGAGGGGGGCGCCGTGCCTGACGACGGAGCCGAGCGCTGTCTGTGGGGGCTGCCGTGTCGCTGGGCGGGCTGGGTCGGCGGCGGCGCGGCGCTGCTGACGAGCGGCGCGCTGCTGGCCGCCGGCGCCTGGCACTGTCGGCGGCGCGCGGCGCGCGACCACCGCGCGCGGCTGGCCGCCTTCGGCATGCGCGCGTTGCCGGACAAGGCGGGCGCGCCGGACCGCTGGGAGCTGCCGCGCGAGCGCCTCGTTATCAACCGTAAGCTGGGCTCGGGCGCGTTCGGTGCCGTGTACGGGGGCCACGCGCTGCTGGCTGCGGGCGGGGGCGGGGAGGAGGGGAGGGCCTGGGCCGCGGTCGCCGTGAAGACGCTCAAGCCGGGAGCCAGCACCGAACAGAAGCTGGACTTCCTGTCGGAGGCCGAGGTGATGAAGCGGTTCACGCACTGCTGCGTGGTGCGGCTGCTGGGCGTGGTGACTCGGTCGGAGCCGGTGTGCACCGTCATGGAGCTGATGCTGTACGGGGACCTGAAGGGGTACCTGGTGGCGCGGCGACACCTGGCGGGCGCGGGGGGCGAGGCGGGCGAGGAGGTGGCGCCGGCGCGGCTGACGGGCATGGCGCGCGACGCGGCGCTGGGGCTGGCGTACCTGGCGCGCATGCGGTACGTGCACCGCGACGTGGCGGCGCGCAACTGTCTAGTGGACGCGGCGCGCCGGCTCAAGCTAGCCGACTTCGGCATGACGCGCATCGTCTTCGACAAGGACTACTACCGGTTCGGACGCAAGGGCATGCTGCCGGTGCGGTGGATGGCGCCCGAGTCGCTGGCGCACGGCGTCTTCTCGCCCGCCTCCGACGTCTGGTCCTTCGGCGTGCTGCTCTACGAGATGGTTACGTTCGGGGCGCTGCCCTACCGCGGCCTGCCCAACCACGAGGCGCTGGAGCGCGCCAAGGCGGGCCGGCCGCCGCCGCTGCCGCCCGCTCTCGAGCCACAGCTGTGAGTACCTACAAGCAGCACGTCCGCGAGGAGGAACCTGCCTGTCTCACGCAGTGTGCGCTCGTCTGCTGCAGGGAGGCGCTGATCCGGTCGTGCTGGCGCGTGGAGCGGCGCGCGCGGCCGACGGCGGCGGCGCTGGCCGGCTTCCTGGCGGAGTGGCCCCGCTTGCTGACGCCGTGCCTGGCGCCGCCGGACGCGCTGGACGAGCCGCTGCAGCATGCGCCCTCCGAGTGCCAGGCCGCCGCCGCGCACGAGGTCTCTGCTGTAACCCTCACCGCACTGCACTACATTCCGCGAGTGCCTCCTCCCCTACATGACACATTTGTCTGTTGACAGGTGGGTTGGGCGGGCTGGGCGGCGCCCACCTCGGCCGGTACGGACACCACGTACCTGAGCGCGGAGCCTGCGCCGCAGCCGCCTCCGAGCGTGCGCGAAGCCCCGGACTCCGCGTCGGCGAGCGATCCCTTCCTGGCGATGTCTTCGTGACATGTCGCACACTCCACTCGCATCATTCCAATATCGCAACGTTTCTAGTCAAAACACTAGTTTGTACCTAGTACCTACCTAGGTACTCCTAGCTTCTTAGATCTAGTTATTAAGTTGTACCTAACATGTAGGTACTAGGTAGAGTAGGTATAGTATACATAGGTACGTAGGTACAACTCTTCCGCGAAAAAACTCATCCGTGGACGGGTCACTATAATACACGACAATTTATTGCACGGCCGAATAATGTACACCTTGATAATCCGTGTCAAAACCTATTAAAATTGTAATAAAACGTCAAGTGCGAGTAAAACTCGCGCATCAAGGGTTCCGTACAAACTCCTACTCTTCAGCAAAGAAATTAACCCAGACGAATAAGTCACAATAATTTTGATTCTATAACGATTATGACGTAACTAATTTAGTGTCTCGAACTATTGGCGCCAAATGAGTTAAGTACGTCCAACCCTAGGGTAACTAACAATCTACTATTTTCTATGAATAAACCACAAACTTCCGGTTTTTAGATTTTTTCGTTTACTTGTGCTATAAGACATAGCTTCTTGCCAAATTTCATGGTTCTAGGTCAACGGAAAGTAGGGTCAAGTGTTCAACAGTGGATTACTTTTTTTCCGAAAGTCATTAACTCGGCTCTGGATAGAGCTAAGTCATTGAAATTAAGAATAGGTATAGTCTAGTTCAACTAGTTTGATCGTGTATTATTATTTTCTTGACTTATGAAATAGGAAAAAAGAAAGAACTGATTTTAAAAAAAGTCGGAAATGAGCCACTGTAGTGGTTGAGTTTAAACATTAGTTAGGTATATTATTATAAAGAAACAAGTAATTACAAAG
Organism: Eupithecia vulgata; assembly: GCA_946478455.1. NCBI lineage: Eukaryota > Metazoa > Arthropoda > Insecta > Lepidoptera > Geometridae > Eupithecia > Eupithecia vulgata. The sequence continues at coordinate 43,089 of OX297862.1, read as the reverse complement.
AAACGATGTCACAAAAAATTTAATTACATTAAGTAAAACTATAGGTACAGTGATCATTTTATATTTTTTGTTCATTTCAATCTTTTTAAACGTAAAGAAGCGAACAATGACTGACTTCCGCGTCACCCTCGCGAGTATCTCAGCTCGTATGGATGGGTTGGAGCAGCGTCTCGGCGCAGTAGAGCAGGAGTGCGCTACGGCGGCGGCGACACCAGCGCCACACTCTCCCGCCATCGCTCACCTGCAGACCGTCGTCAGGCTGCTTCAGCAGGAGGTTGCTGACCGCGACCAGGAGGCACTTCTCTCGGACCTGGAGATAGGCCACCTTCCTGAGGAGCGCGGTGAGAGCGCGCTGCAGGCTGTCACCGTGCTGGCGGCCAAGCTCGGAGTTGAGCTGGAGCCGCGTGATGTCGTGTACGCGGAGCGTGTGGGCGTGGCACAGGGCGCGGCGGCGGGCGGCGAACAGCCGCGTGCACGCCGCTTGGTGGTGCGACTGGCGCGCCGCGTCGTGCGTGATAGCCTGTTGGCGGCGGCTCGCGTGCGCCGGACGCTCACAACCGCCGATGCTGGCCGCGCCCCAGCTGGAGGCCCGCACGCCCGCATCTACATCAATGAGCGCCTGACGCGCACGAACCGTATGCTCTTCGCACGTGCCCGTGAGCTGGCCCGCAGGCACCAGTGGCGCTACGTCTGGACCAAGCGGGGGCGTGTTAACGTGCGCGAAGCGGACGGCAAGCAGGCTATTCAGATCCGCTCACAGTCTGACTTAGATCGGATTTTTGCGCAGGGACCAGTTTGACTCTGTGGCTGAGTGGACTTTATATTATTATACTAGTAAATTGTAACTCTCAAAAGTTAACTTACATCTTTTTTAGTGCATGTATTTTATATGTTAATAATTCATATTTTAAAGCTGCCTTTTCATCTTGTTTGTATACAAACTGGTTTTCGAATATGTATATACTGTATAATTTAGACAAAATTACTATAGCTACTGAGACATACCTCACTGCTGCTCTACTACTACAAAATAACCTGTCAGGTGTTTTTATTTGTACTTTATTGTTGATGTTGAATTGTCTAGCTGTTGATAAATACCTATCTACTCTACTTAACTACCAGTCAAGTCACTTACTTTGCTCCGTATTTACATTTCTATTTACAGTCTATTTTAGGTTTTATAAAATTATTGTAACACATAGCATGTTTATTGATGTTGTTCATCTTGAGTTGTCTATGTGTGCTGATCTATGTCGTGGTACTTGCCCTGTAGCCTGTATCTCCATCGGAATATATTTCTTCGGTCATCAAGTCAGTTTTTTTATCGTTTTATGTAGTCCCTAAGTTAAATATTACTAATGCGTACCACTACGTTATACTTGCATTGCATTTTTCTTTTCTGCGTGTTATTTCGAGTGTTTTAATTTTATTTTTGTACTTATTATTTGTCAGCATTCAAACTGTTTTTTATGTTATCTATGGGATTTCATCAGTTTCTTCAATGTTATTTCAATATGTTTGTTACAATGGGTAACGATAAATTCTTTAATGTTGGTCTTTATAACGCTGGCTCCTTAGGAACTGATCATGATAACTTTATTGCAGCTATGGAGAGGTTTTCAGTAGATGTTATGGCTATTAATGAAACCTGGCTGAAGCCAGGGGAAGAGGGCCGTGCACCAGTGGTACCTAATTACCGCCTCAGACATTTACCTCGTCCAGTAAGCATTCGCGGGGGAAGAGGTGGGGGCGTAGGTTTCTATATTAGACGTGGTGTTAGAGCGCGCCTATGCACCCACCCTGTTAATATTAATGTTGAACAGATGTGGATCAGGTTAAATATTAAATCCACAGAATTGGTGATTGGGACAGCTTACCGTCCTCCGTGGCTGAATGTAAATACGTTCTTTGATGCGATCGCGGACTCCATAGCTTCTTTTTCAGAATGTGATAAAGTTATTCTTTTAGGTGATTTCAACATTAACCTTATGAATTCCCGAGACATTAAAGTAAAGATCTTTAATGAGTTCCTCACCTGCTTTGAGTTGAGTCAATTGATTGATAGGGTTACACATTTTACTGACAGCAGTGAAACGTTAATTGATGTTGTGTGCTCTAATGCGCGCACGCGGAATGTACGTGTTGACCTCATAGGGTCACAATTTGGTCACGCTTTTATAACATGCGAGTTTATTTTCAAGAAACCGAAAGTTCATCCTAAACATGTTGTTTATAGGCCCATAAGAGATATATCTATTGAGCTGTTCAATAATGATTTACATTCTATAAATTGGGATATTATTTGTTCTGGTGAGGATGTTAACACTATGGTTCAGGATTTTAGCGATGTTATTACATTGCTATTTGACATACACGCTCCATTCAAAAAAATTATTATCAAGGACACGCCATGCCCATGGCTTACAGAAAACGTGAGGCTTATGATGCGTCTGCGAGATGAAGCTCTTGCCAGGCATCGCTTAACTAAAGTAGAGAGTCATAAACATTATTATAAGGATCTTAAGAAACAAGTTAAGTTTGCAATTCACAGTAACAAGAAAGCATTTTTTAAACAGAATATTAATTGTTACATTAATAATCCAAAGGCTCTATGGAAAAATTTAAAACATAAAATCCTCCCCCCTAAATCTAGTGATCTGCCGGCTCATTTTGATAACCCGAATGTAGTGAATGACCATTTTCTGAACATACCAGGTAATGCTGTTATTAATATATCTACACTCACGTATTTTGAATTTAACAGTTATAGTAATGCTTCCTTTTCTCTTCAACCTATTGATCCCGTATGTGTCTTAAAATATATAAGAGAAATAAAATCAAATGCCTCGGGCTTTGACAAAATTTCTATTGAAATGTTAACATTAACACTTCCTGATAGTCTTGATGCAATTACTTCAATTGTTAATCAATCTATTTGTTCAGCAGTATTTCCCGATGCTTGGAAAACAGCTATTATTAAACCTATTCCAAAAGTCTCTAACCCACTTGAAATTAAAGATTTAAGACCTATCAGCCTCCTTCCTTGCTTATCTAAAGTTTTAGAGAAGGTGGTCTGTTCTCAGGTTAGCAAATACTTGGAAAAACATAACATCTTACCCGAATTCCAATCAGGTTTCAGAAAAGGCCGAGGCACTAGTTCAGCTCTACTTGATGTTACGGACAATATCAGTGAAGCACAAGATAGAGGAATGGGAACGTTGCTTGTCCTTTTAGATTTTTCCCGTGCATTTGATGCAATAAATACATCACTTCTTCTTTCTAAATTACGTTTCTATGGATTTGATCATCAAACTGTTAGATGGTTTTGTTCATATCTTAATGATCGGAAGCAATACGTTGAGATTCCTAGAGACAACGGAAATTCGTTAGTCTCTGAGATGCAGGTGGTAAAAAGAGGCGTACCGCAAGGTTCAATCCTCGGACCCTTGCTATTTATTCTTTATAGTGCCGATGTTATTCACTGTATACATCATTGTAAGTTTCATGTATATGCAGATGATATACAAATATATCTGTCTTTTAAACCAGACCTTTTACGTAGTGCTGAATCTAAAGTAAACGAAGACCTCGCACGTATACAGGAATGGGCGCTGTCTAACTCCTTGCTTTTAAATGCCAAAAAGACTAAATACATGATTCTCGGCACCAAAGCTCAGGTTAGTAAAATAACTTTAGGTATCCCTCAACTGCGCATTGACAGTGATATAATAGAGCGGGTCACAGAGGCACGTAATCTTGGTCTGGTTGTTGATGAGCAGTTGAAGTTTGAGCGTCATGTATCTGAAATTGTGAGGAATTGTTTTTATAGGCTAAAGATATTGTACAAAATCAGAAATTACTTAAGCACTGAAGTTAGAGTTCGGTTGGTTGACTCTCTGGTGTTATCGAGGTTCAATTATGTAGATACGGTCTATGGCCCTCGGCTTCTAGCCAAAACATCTACACTCATACAGAGAGTGCAAAATGCCTGCGCACGCTTTTGCTTTAACCCTTAGTTGGGCCTGAGCAAAATGGTGAGTTTATATAGTAACTGCAGTTATTTATGTAATGTAGACAGGGAAATAAAGAAGACCAGTATTAAATTTTTTGATATTTTTATTTGTAAATATAAAAAAAATTGTGTGGGAAGTATGTTCCTTCAGCCTTCATAGGACCTGAATGGAAAGTGTCATGTGGGAAATATTTTTCATGTATCTTGTGCAGGAAAATTATTTTCCACATCACAATTACAATGGAACCTTTCAAAGCATGGAGCTGGACATAATGGCACTTGACATGTACTGCAAATGTATTTGGAACGCACTTCTTTAGCACGAGTGCTGCAAAAACGGCATCTTCTAAATTTATTTAATCTTGGCATATGGTTTCCTACATGTGAGAGCCGAAGCTCATCAGGTACACCATACACACCACCTTTTTTGCTTTTGAATACTGGTGGCCTTCTTGTCCTGCTGGAAAAAGAGTCGATCATTGATCGACCTAATCGCAATCTGAAACTTCTGTGTGTGTTCCTTCTGCTGGAGTGACCTTGCATGTACTCTCGGAGAACTTGCAGGTAAGTGAACATCAGGGGCAGGCATTAGCACATCAATCGGAGGAGAACATGCAGGTAAGTGACCATCAGGGACAGGCATTGTCACATCAATCGGAGGAGAACCCACAGGTAAACCAGAATCCTCAGCAGAGATTTGATCATCAACTGGGGCTGGAAAATAAGATTTTTTTGTAAGAATTTCAGTAAAATTTTGCACAGCGAGCTTACACTGAAAAATAATTAGTAGGTTTATACCTGATAATATTTCATACAAATCGTGGTCCGTAACTATATTTTGGATGGAGTCTAGTCTATCATTCAACTCTTCTCCTACATCCTCGTCATCATCGTCATCATCTTCTTCAGAAGACATCATATGTTGTAGTGTGTCATATATTTCATCACGGTGTTTTTCGTTCATCAGAGTAAAAATCTTCCGCCTCTTAGCAGGCTGCAATCAAAGAAATAAAGGTATAAATGACAATTGATACATATGAGGGTGCTAACAACATTCAATCAAAATCGGGCTCTAGGCACATATATCCCACATTTTTGTAAAAGCATTTTACCTCATATAAAACATATTATACGCGTCAAAAACTAGTGCTTCAGGCAAAGAAATAATAAATCTACTAAAAATAACCATTTCTGTTTACTTACCGGATTTTTTTTGGACATAGTATTTAGTTTTCTGAGAAAGTCGCACGAAAACACTAACGTTCACTGAATAACCTCAAAGGAATAAACAAAATTGACATTGACAGTAAAACGGTGCGTTCCGATTTACGCATCTACATTCCGGACCATAGATAATATTACTGTTGTTGTGTGTTTGACATATTGTGGGAATACTTTGCATACAGCTCGAGTAGAACCTCAAAAGTTAATGTGGGGAATATTTTCCTTCAGTCCAGTTAAGGGTTAACGTCCCACCACGTAGTCATATAACGCCCTTTTTAAATCAGCACCGTATCTTGAACATGAAGCATAGGCGGGATCTTCATCTAGCCACATTAATGTTCGGAGTTGTTAAATCATGTAAGCCAAAGTATCTCTATGACAAATTCGAATGGGCTAGAGACCATAACAGAAACCCACCTCGCGCGTGCTCTTTTGTGCTGCGAACTCCGCGACACGGTACAGCTGCCTTCCGCGGTAGCTTTCGATTCTGCGCCACTAAGTGTTGGAACTCTCTGCCTCCGCCTCTACGCCAACTTCAAAATAAGTTCAACTTTAGACTGAAGTTAAAAAATCAGCTACTGGAACTTCAAAGTAGTGAGCAGTGAGGGGGGCAAGCACGTAAAGTGTCTGCGTTTGCTGATTTTTTCAGAAACTGGTCCATGTTCTGGTCATGGTCCAGAACACATGCACCCTGGCACACTCAAACACACTTATACACTCACACACACTACACACTTATACACTTTGCTTCACTCACATACACTAGACTCTGATGCACTCTTTCACACAAACACACCGTATGCACACTCGCACTGCAGGCTTAGTGGTGCAGGATCCGAGACGTTATCTGAAAAACTTATCACGCGTTTCGGATTGAGCAGGTGGAGCACACTTTCTTAATGATATTATCCTTATTCCGTTAAACCCGTTTATTTACCAATTTTCTCTATTTTGCTTAGATTCCTTGTTTTTTCTGTTCAGTTTCGTCACTAATACGTACCTATCGTATTTGTACATTTTTATTTTTTATTAGTATGATATTAATATTACAATTGTATGCTTTTTAGTCTCTGAATAATAACTTAATATACGGTATTTGATTCGGCACCTTAAAGCTTTTTGTAATAACTCGAAGACAAGTTGCCATCATTTTTTATTTATTTTTTAACTTCTCTAGTTCCGTACGTCATTCATCATCATTAAGGTACATGCTGAAAATCAGCGTTGTGGGGTTACTCGCAACATTCAGCTGAGCATGAACCTATTCTGATAGCGCAGGAACATGGCACTGATCATCACACACGGCTTGCTCTTAATTTTAAATTGCATGTTAGTTTTTTTTAAGTAGTTTATAAATATGGTACTGTCATCATATAGGAGTAGGTATATATTGGTTATGTAATGTGTCATGTTTGTTATTTTTATCTGTCGTGTAAGTTTCTTCTTTTTATATATTTACCTGTATATATCAGAATAAATATCATTTCATTTCATTTCATTTCATTTCATTTCATTTCATTTCATTTCATTTCATTTCAACAAGAAAGAAACCAAAAAGGTTTTTTTAAGGCAGACCAGAAAATTTTGTCCGATGAACAATGAGGGAGAATTTATTACTAGCATTTTTTTATTTTAGTTTTAATGTTAAATATGTAAATCTATTCATTACTAAGTAATAATATTTTAATAATATAGTAAAAAGTACATAATGGACTTGTCATGGTTATTTTAATTCGCTACCAAGTGAAAAACATGGACATCGGAAATCATCGATATTAATTATTTATCAATCCCTACGAACTTTTGACTTTCATGCAGTAGTGATACCTGAATACTTAGAGTAATAAGACACCTGAATATATTTTCCCAAGATTTTTGGTAGTTTAGGCATAGGTTAAAAGTAATTTCTGGAGACTAATTTATACTAACAATTTTTTCGAATCTAATGATTTGAGTAAGTCCATTAATGATTATGATTTCCTTCAGACAAATACATAGTAATGCCCACCAGGAAGCTGTAGTTTGCATAGGCATTAATTTTGACTATCTATCAAATAAAAAATAAATAAATTAGAATTGTTCTAACTTATTTCATTTTTTAAACAAAATATTTCACAAACTTTCAAATTTAAGTACTAAGTTATGTATGATTATGTTATGTTATGAATGAGGTAATGAAGTTTGATGGTAGGGATCACCATAAATTTTCCCTATTCCTCCCCTCCCGCTAAAAATGGCAGAATATTTTGTTTGTAGGAAAACAGGCGAGCCTCGTCCTTTGACAGTGGGTTAAATTATCTAGAGTTATGAAGAATATTGATATTTTCACCAGAGCCTAGTTCGTTATCTAGCAGGGTACACCACGTGCAGGTTAGGTTGGCTTGGGAGACAAGATCTTGGAGTCTCCCTTGTACCCCAAATGTTTAAGAGGTTACCATAGATGTAGGTATGGATGTAGGCTTAGAATAACTAGGCATAGAACCCTAGTAGGCGCACGCGAAGTGAAGCAATTTCAAGTTAGCCTTTAAAGGCTACGTACATCGCTCGACGCGTCAGTGCTCAAGGTCAAGGCCTACTGGGAAGAGCTCTACGAATTTTTAGTAAAAATGACGTATTGTGCAGTGAAAGGGTGTCACAACTCTTCACATAATCACCATAAACAACCGAAGATTCCATTTCACGGGTAAGTACAACCTGGCATCTTATATTCTTGAGTAAAACAGTAGTTTATGCATAGATTTAAATCGTTAGATAGGCCCCGACACCAAAAACTGTGGCTTTGTTTTTGAATGTGTGCGTTAACAAAATGCCGACGCACACACACTAATGAGTAGTCAAAAAAAATCGTGTTTCTGCCATTGTACTTATCTGTTGATATTACTATTTCGTGTGAAATTGTATTGCACACACTTTTCTGAAAAAAGTATGCACTTAGATGCCCTGAAATCGAAAATGTTTGAATGTGTGCGTCAACATGGCGTCCAAAAACTGTGCAATTTGTGTAGAAGGTACGGTCCGGTAAGTAGTTAGAAATAGTGTTTTTGCCAATAAACCTAATTATTATTATTACCATTTCGTTTACAATTGTATTGCACTGACTTCTGTGAAAACATAAAGGTCTTATTTATATCCTGAAATCGAAAACGCGTCTGTCTAAAACGTGTGCAATCTACACACAAGTGTACTGAGAAAATAGTGTCATCTCTTTTTCTCCCACATTAGTTGCAAACACTACTTTCTCTTTCGTGCACTCGCCGTTTAAATTTGTTATTTTAGACAGTGCGGAAGGAAAAATAAAAGTTTTTAAATCAAATTGCAATACTTACGAGTGAAATGTTACACCTCTGGCTTTATTTGTGTTTCTAGAATTGTTGTTGTACTTTAGAAAGGCACACGATGGCATTTTGTGACACTAAACTGCTCGCAAACGTCCTTTACAACACGTCCGGCTAACACTGTGTTTGGATGTGCACTGATTCCAGGTTAGTGAGCCTCACTCTCTTCGACCGTGGAACAACACGGCGCGGTCTCACTGCGGTAAGGGCCTATCTAACGATTTAAATCTATGAGTTTATGCACAAAAATAAAATGTAAACAAAACACACGCCATTACAAATAAATGTTGCTAGCTATAGACCAAAAAATATTTTACCCCATAGATATGTAAGTACTAAAAATGTCAATCTTAACAAAATAGAAAAATAAACGCAGCCGCGCCGCGCCGCGCCGCCGCGCCGTCGCCACCCCGCGCCCCGTGGCCGGTGCGCGGTGTGGCCTCGTTCAGCGCAGGTAGCAACGCACGCGGGCAACGATAGGACGGCAGACCGACACGACCGGGGAGAGGTCAAATGCAGGACCGACGGCTTAACGTGCTTTGCGAGGTCTAACACCGCCAACTTCCTAACTCCTTGCTGCTACTGTGAATATTTCAAGAATCTAGGAGTTGGGCGTTGACACTACCACACAGTTTTTAAGCTTCGGTAGTGTCATCGTTTCAAAAGCATCAGTGTACCATTGTAAAAACGATCTGAATAAATGATTTTTATTTATTTTATTTTATTTATTTATTCTTGCTAAAAAAGACCCAAAATCTTGGCCCGACCCGGGATTTGAACCCGGGACCTCATTATCACCGGTTGAAAACGCGACCGCTAGACCAAAGAGGTACCTAGTCGAATAAAAGTATAAATTGTCCTGCATAAAGATGCATTTACTCTACGTTTATCCCAAAATGTTTAGAAATAAATGTCCACCCGTGCGAAGCCGGGACGGGCCGCTAGTTAATTATAAAGTTAATGAAATATCATCTAACAGAAAATTTATAAATGTGCAAATCATTACTCCTTACTAAATGTTACAATTTCCCGACCTTACGGGAAAAATTTTAATTACTTGCAACATTATTTGTGCACTTGTGTGCTTGTCGGCTAACGTGCCGCTTACGCACACATTGGTTGTTTTTTTGCTTCAACTTTGACCAGAATTTTCTACAGAATTTTGTATGAAATTATCACTCTAAGGTACTAGGGATGCTAACGCATTTACGTACGTAGGTACTAAGTAACTGACACTGACAGTCATGTTGACATATGGATAGAGCCTCTGACACAGCAGGACACAGTATACATATTTCACACAAAACAAATGAATCAAAAAAGTATTTCTTTAGCTTCATGTTTTAGATACCTAATAGATTAGTTCTGTTGTCCCTAGTCTGCTGTGTGTGCCCGTAACAAAGAACTCAAAGAAAAAGAAAGACAAGATTGTTACAACAAAAAGAAGGTCCTGGAAGGGACTGGTCGAAATTTTGTGTACCTATTATTAATTTGTGAAGCCTGTTTTTTTGTGTGGATAAATAAGTACCATTCAGTGATAGTTTGATAGAAATAAAACGATCCTCCGTCAGCCCCTCTCAAGTGTTTACACCCACACGATGGGAATTTTCGGCAATTCTTCGCCCTTCGATCAAGATGTCGGTGAGTACTGCGTACCGTACTTGTTTATTTGGTAGAAAGGTAATGTAGGCACCTTTATTTTCTATTCCTATCTTTTATATCTACTTGGGCAAGGTTAGGTAGGTAAGTACCTGTTTTCTTCTAATAAGAATACTTACCACCATAAACTCCCAGTTCCCATATAGGTATACCTATAGGTAATAAAATAGTCAGCAAAACAACAAAGGAGACATTGGTCTCTCGTCTGTTTGGTGATTAATGGTCTTGTGAAATGAGTCACATCAGTGATAATGATAAGACAAGGTAGGTACTTACACCAAGGAAGGTGCACCTCAAGGAACAAGGCAAATAAAAGCTTCTTAAACTATAAGTAGGTACCTACTCTATGTACTTAGCAATACATTACAAAGTAATAAATAAATAAATAATGCTGGACAATTCACACAACATTGTCAAGCCCCAAGCTAAGCAGAGTTTGTGTTATTGGGTAGGTACCTACTAGATTATAATTATATATTATTAATTATATTATATCTGGTAAATTATAGATATAAAACAAAAATATTAAATTTTAGGTTAAAATAGCTTTTTTTACTTACTTTTAGGCTCGCACAAGCTTCCAAGGGAAAATGTAGGTTGCAGCTGATCACAATGTCAGCCAAAATTATTTGATTTATAATTTGTGTTCCTTGTACCTAAACTGTACCAAATCCAATGGAACATTATTTGGTGAAATCTAGGATCTCTACCTGTCTCACTCTAACTCACATCAAATAGCGTTTGCTGAGGTTTCTTTCAGTTATTGTATCTAGTACGTTCCAGAGATACCTAATGGCCTCAGATTATAAGAATTAAATATATTTTAGAGAATGGTAGTAAGTACTAAAGGAGTACACTGCTAAAAGGTCAATATTAAAGTCCTAACATAGTGAGTTTTTTATTTGATATTGATAATTTAATCAAAATATTCTTCAAATAATATTTCAAAAGAAGCTGATGGTCGACTGAATATGCTTACTACAATTGTTTGCTCCAATTCGGCTAGGTAATGCTAGGTAATGCTGTGTGAATTGTCCAGCATTATTTATTTATTTATGCATAAATAAATAAATAATGCTGGACAATTCACACAGCATTACCTAGCCCCAAGCTAAGCAAAGCTTGTGTTAAGGGTACTAGATAACTGATAAACACAATACAATACATAACATAAGTACTTCAATGTTGCTTTCATAGAATGGAGAAATTGAGAAAGTCATGAATTTCTTTAATTATTAATGAGCCGCCGCATGTGATCTGCAAAAAGAGCTACCAACTTGGTGGTTACTGAAACTGAATATGAGCTCACAGCTTTTCAGCCAGTGTTCAGTTAGCAGATGATGTTAATATTAAATTGAATATGAGCTCATAGCTTTTCAGCCAGTGTTCAGTTAAGCAGATGATGTTAATATTAAATTGAATATGAGCTCATAGCTTTTCAGCCAGTGTTCAGTTAAGCAGATGATGTTATTAAATTGAATATGAGCTCATAGCTTTTCAGCCAGTGTTCAGTTAAGCAGATGATGTTAATATTAAATTATTGAATATGAGCACATAGCTTTTCAGCCAGTGTTCAGTTAAGCAGATGTGTTAATATTAAATTGAATATGAGCTCATAGCTTTTCAGCCAGTGTTCAGTTAAGCAGATGATGTTAATATTAAATTGAATATGAGCTCATAGCTTTTCAGCCAGTGTTCAGTTAAGCAGATGATGTTAATATTAAATTGAATATGAGCTCATAGCTTTTCAGCCAGTGTTCAGTTAAGCAGATGATGTTAATATTAAATTGAATATGAGCTCACAGCTTTTCAGCCAGTGTTCAGTTAAGCGGATGATGTTAATATTAAATTATTGAATATGAGCACATAGCTTTTCAGCCAGTGTTCAGTTAAGCAGATGATGTTAATATTAAATTGAATATGAGCTCATAGCTTCTCAGCCAGTGTTCAGTTAAGCAGATGATGTTAATATTAAATTGAATATGAGCTCATAGCTTTTCAGCCAGTGTTCAGTTAAGCAGATGATGTTAATATTAAATTGAATATGAGCTCATAGCTTTTCAGCCAGTGTTCAGTTAAGCAGATGATGTTAATATTAAATTGAATATGAGCTCATAGCTTTTCAGCCAGTGTTCAGTTAAGCAGATGATGTTAATATTAAATTGAATATGAGCTCACAGCTTTTCAGCCAGTGTTCAGTTAAGCGGATGATGTTAATATTAAATTATTGAATATGAGCACATAGCTTTTCAGCCAGTGTTCAGTTAAGCAGATGATGTTAATATTAAATTGAATATGAGCTCATAGCTTTTCAGCCAGTGTTCAGTTAAGCAGATGATGTTAATATTAAATTGAATATGAGCTCATAGCTTTTCAGCCAGTGTTCAGTTAAGCAGATGATGTTAATATTAAATTGAATATGAGCTCATAGCTTTTCAGCCAGTGTTCAGTTAAGCAGATGATGTTAATATTAAATTGAATATGAGCTCATAGCTTTTCAGCCAGTGTTCAGTTAAGCAGATGATGTTAATATTAAATTGAATATGAGCTCACAGCTTTTCAGCCAGTGTTCAGTTAAGCGGATGATGTTAATATTAAATTATTGAATATGAGCACATAGCTTTTCAGCCAGTGTTCAGTTAAGCAGATGATGTTAATATTAAATTGAATATGAGCTCATAGCTTTTCAGCCAGTGTTCAGTTAAGCAGATGATGTTAATATTAAATTGAATATGAGCTCATAGCTTTTCAGCCAGTGTTCAGTTAAGCAGATGATGTTAATATTAAATTGAATATGAGCTCATAGCTTTTCAGCCAGTGTTCAGTTAAGCAGATGATGTTAATATTAAATTGAATATGAGCTCATAGCTTTTCAGCCAGTGTTCAGTTAAGCAGATGATGTTAATATTAAATTGAATATGAGCTCATAGCTTTTCAGCCAGTGTTCAGTTAAGCAGATGATGTTAATATTAAATTGAATATGAGCTCATAGCTTTTCAGCCAGTGTTCAGTTAAGCAGATGATGTTAATATTAAATTGAATATGAGCTCATAGCTTTTCAGCCAGTGTTCAGTTAAGCAGATGATGTTAATATTAAAACAGTCCTTGTACAATTCAAACTGAAGTAGGTAATTTACTTTTTAATCCATAAATATTTTGATGCACCAAGTCAGTAAAGTTGCATTTATTTGACAGGTTCTATTTCTTACTTCCAGAGTGGAGATGTTAGGCACTCTGCCACAGCTTTCAGAATGTTGTTGCGACTGGCCCGCACTCTGCACATCAGGGACGCTGTCTTTTTGTGTATGATGGAAATGCATGGAAATCATCTGTGTGGTACTGCGCAAACATCCCAGATGCACTGCAGAATCGCATCATCCGAAAAATATTGTTATATTGGATGCGTAGGGTGTCCATCGATTGGACCCACAGACTTCCTGTGTAAAAACTCTGATAATAAGCTTTAAAAAGCGTGAGTTTAACATGGCCAGTACAACAGGAAAATCTGTGAACCAGCATGTTACCTCGAACCGATAGAGCCCTACGTTCCCTTTTCAACGTCTTCATCATCGTTTCGGGGCAGTGGTCCAACTGCTCTGTCCGATTAGTTGGACTACGGGCCTTTACTAGGGGCCGTGGTCCAACTATCTTTGCAGTTGGACCACGGCACCGTAGTAGAGTTCCCAGGTCCAATTGAAATAATTTGATCCCTAATCTCGTTAGCAAGTAAGTACCTACATTACGAAATTGAAATATATTTTCAATTTCGTCACGCGATTAATGTTTATGCCGTTAAGGGTTATATTGAGCTTGTTTTTTGGATATTTTTCATGTTTACCATGTAAGTAGGTATTCCGTTTTCTGTACATTATATATATTATGAGCCCATGTTCATCAGCGTAGTTTTCACAAACTCTACAAGTCTCTGACACCTTCCACCGCCGCGCCGCGCCGGGCTCAGCAGCACCATGTCATCAGCGTCACGTTTATACTAACGCCGCTCATGCGGCAGCCAATACGCATGCTGCTGAGCCCGTCGATGAGGTCGTTTACATACAGGTTGAAGAGCTTGGGAGCTAGCTATTTAAGTCCCCACTGTCTCACTTCACTCTCCAACCTGTAGGCTCCCGATAAAGAACTGGCCCACATTTTACCAGTAGGTACCTAACTACATAAAAATCTTTAAGACTTCAACCGGGATTAACTCCCGTCTCCCAACTTCCTCCAAAGCTCATTCATCATAGCCTTGGAGAGGTCGAAACAGGCGTATACCGGCATCCTGCGGTCCGTATAATACTGGATGGTATTTGTACGGTTCGTACAATAAGTATCCCTGTTCGCACAATAAGTACCTACCTAAGTAAATGCAAATCAGCATTCACGTACCTTACCTACCGTGGGACCGTTCGAGGCGCGACATGCGGTCACCCGCGCCAGTAAAAAACAAGATTCGCCAAGTGCGAGTGTAACTCGCGCGCCGAGGGTTTCAAACATTTGCCAATTATTTGGACAATCAATTTTCTGAAATATTTTAAAAACTATGAAACTTACAGAAATTTCAAAAAGTGTTTTGAAATGGTCAAAACGATACCTTTCATTTGATACCCCACATGGGTAGGTACCCCTTTTTGAAAAAAAAATCCCCTTTTTTGACCATTTTTCAAAAACTATTATTATTACAGACTTCTCTATATTTTTCCTGTAAAATATAGATTGATATCTACAAACGCTTAATACATTATACATGGATCGGTCTGCAATCTTCGGAGCTAGGGGGGGGGGGAATGGTCAATTTTTCGTCTTTTTTTGAAATATTTCAAAAAGTATGAAACTCACAGAAATTTCAAAAAGTGTTTTGAAATGGGCAAAACGATACCTTTCATTTGATACCCCACATAGGTAGGTACCCCCCGTTTTGAAAAAAAATTCCCCCCCTTTTTGACCATTTTTCAAAAACTATTATTTCAACAGACTTCTCTATATTTTTCCTGTAAAATATAGATTGATATCTACAAACGCCTAATACATTATACATGGATCGGTCTGCAATCTTCGGAGCTAGGGGGGGGGGGGGGAATGGTCAATTTTTCGTCTTTTTTTGAAATATTTCAAAAAGTATGAAACTCACAGAAATTTCAAAAAGTGTTATGAAATGTACAAAACGATACCTTTCATTTGGTACCCCATTTGCCTTCCTAGGTCTCTTTTGAAATTTCAACATCAAAATTTGTACTGAAAATATTCATTTTCATTTTTCATTTATTTATATATTTTTTTCTTAAAATCAGTAATGGCGCACGAAATGTATCATTATTTCAAATTTCGCTGCAGTAGTTACTGAGATATTCAAGAAAGAGCGGGGACGGACAGAGCGAGACCATAAGGGTTTCAAAACCGATCTTTGAAACCCTAAAAAAGTAAAAAAGTATTTATTAGGTACAACAAAAGACATAGATAATTACATCAAGTGCACCTGAAGTGCACATTCATAACTACCTATGTATTTATGAATAAAACAGAAAGGTTCGTATTTAGGAATAAGGAAGATATAGGTACATTTTAACGTACAAAAGAAGAAGAGTAGCAATATTTATGTTGTACAATGGGCACCACAATCGTCTTCAACAAATCAAAGGGTTAGCGAGAGTGACTAATGCACATTGTGAAAAACATCGCCAGGACGTTCGGAAGATGCACTCCCGTAGCCGTAAGCTTCAACTGTTCAACACTGAGCCGGTCATGGCCGCGAGAATTAAGTACCTACCTAGTTAGCAATCAAACACCTCGGTAACATAATGAATACCTTCTCAATACTGAATCATTTATTGAATTGTAGTACATGTGTAGTGCACAGTACCTACAGAGGTGCTCAAACAGTCGGTCAGAGGTTAGGAACAGACAGACCCTGCTCGGCACACCATGTGTATGGAGAGCGAATGTAAACGAAGAGACGGTCTGTTGCAGAGCGAGCCACCAGCGAGAACAACACCTCCGAGGAGTGGGGGCTCATCATGGAGATCTGCGACCGCGCGGGGGCGAGCGGCGCGGCGGGGCGGGACGCGCTGCGCGCCGTGCTGCGGCGGCTCGGGCATCCCGACCCGCACGTGCAGGTGCACGCCGCCACGCTGTTGGACGCGCTCGTCGCCAACGCTGGCCGCGCCTTCCGTCTCGAGGTCGCTTCGCGCGACTTCGAGCAGGAGTTCAGGCGTCTGCTGGCGCGAGCGCAGCCGCCGGTCCGCGCGCGCCTGCGGGCGCTGCTACGCAAGTGGGCCGAGGGGGACTTCAAGGACGATCCGCAGCTCGACCTGATCCCCTCGCTGCACGCCAAGCTGCAGGCGGAGCACGGCCGCGCTGCGTCTCCGCACCGAGCGCCCGACGCCGCGCCGCCTGCCGCCGCCGCCGCCGCCGCGCGCGAGCAGGACGACCTCGCGCGCGCCATCGCGCTCTCCCTCAGCGAGGCGGTGCTGCCCGCGCCCGTGCCGCCCGCGCCGGAGCCCCTCTACCCGCGCGTCGACGCCGAGCCGCCGCGCCGCGTGCGCGCGCTCTACGACTTCGAGGCCGCCGAGGACAACGAGCTGACCTTCTCCGCCGGCGAGACAGGTGAGCGCGCCCCACCCTACACCGCACCCCGTCCCGCTCACGGCGACTGACGCTCGTCTCTCTGTCGGCAGTGCACGTGCTGGACTCGAGCGACCCTAACTGGTGGAAGGGTCGCAACACGCGCGGCGCCGAGGGCCTGTTCCCGGCCAACTTCGTGCGATCCGGCAGCTCGTCGCCGGAGCCGGCGGCGGCGCGCGCCTGCTCGCCTGCGCCACCGCGGCCGGCGGAGGCGGACGCGTTGGTCATCGACGAAGGCGGCATGGACGCAGCGCTGGCGGCACTGCACGAGGCCGACCCGCACTCGGCCGCCGCCGACCCGCCCGCCCTGGAGGCCCTGGAGCGGCGCGCGCTGAGCATGGGCGCGCTCGTGGACTGCGCCCTGGAGCGCGCGGACACGCGCCACGCGCGCCTGACGCAGCTCTCGGCGGAGCTGGTGGACGCGCTGAACCTGTACCACGAGCTGATGCGCGAGCGCGAGCCGCAGCCGCGCCACTTCCCCCCGCCGCCGCCGCCCCCGCACCACTATCTGCCCCCGCAGCCCCCTATGCCGATGCCGCGCTAGCGGGCCCCGCCGCCGCCGCCGCCTAGCGCCTCCTGGACCACTCCTGCCAAGTGCAGCACGATCAGCGAAGGAACGGGCGCCGGGCGCGGTCATTACTCGGCGCACCCGCGGTGGTGACCGCGTCATCTTGATTATTTTGCTAATTTTAAAGATTTTCAATTATTTTCCGAAATTTGAACTATTAAGTGCTGTAACTTTAAAGGCAATATTATGTAATATTTGTTTAGTTACATGTAGGAGGAGTGTCTTTTCAAAACGGGCTATTTACTTGCTAACGGTTTTTTGGGAAATTGCGAAAAACCTGTAGTTAAATAACCAACTAGCGAAATGAAATTGTGTTAAGTATGTTAAGTAGGTATATTCCATAGGTTTTAGTTCTACTAGGCAAAACTAAAAATGAAATATAAAAATAATCCACCTACTATGATGATATGGAATAAAGAAGTTGTGAGATGAAGAGAGTTTGTATTTGGCCACTTTTGGACCCAGATGTCAGTAAAATAGACACTTAGGTATGTTTGGGACTAATTTGTAAATAGCCTGTTTTGAATAGACATTTATGTAAATAGGTAATATACTACTTTTGATTAGGATTCCTGTAAATAGCCTATTTTGAAAATATAAACATTCTCACTTCATTAATAAACCCGTTTTTATTAAAAATTTACCTTAAACTATAAAAAACTTTTTTCTATTTCGCAAGATATCATCCATTGTGATTGATGAGCACTGAGCATTTGAATTTGCTCTGAGGTTGGTGGTTGCATGGTTTTCGAAAATTAACAGCTTGTGGGTCTTTGTTGATGTACTTTGTACGTTTTGCTTGAGCGCGCCGACGTTTTCGTCTTCCGCAATTTAAATTTTCTTTTCGACAGTTTGTTTATCCATAATTTCTTTTTTAAATATTTTCAAACCTTTTCATACAAACAAAACTCCAAACGGAGTAAACGGCAACGAACTGACATTGCTTTGACATGACTTTGATAAGATAACCCACCAAAGACAAAAACGTCCTGTTGACATTGACGTTTCATAAGGTTAAATGTCAAAGTTGGTTATGAACGTAGGATCCTAGGATCTTTGGTTATTATCAATCAATATTTACACTATCATGCAAAACTTCAAGCAAAACGCGGAGTGCTAAAGTAGGTCAAGTAAAAATAAAGTAATTATAAATAAATAATGTAATATAAAAATAATAATAAATGGGTAGTAGGGTGGGTCGATTTGGATGAAAAAATTTTTTTTTTGTTATTAAATAACAAAAAAAAATTTTTTCATCCAAATCGATTTTTTTTTGTTATTAAATTAAAAAAAAAAAAAAATCATCCAAATCGACCCACCCTACTACCCATAACACAAGCTCTGCTTAGCTTGGGGAACGTCACAGATTAGAAAATAAACCTCGATTTTTACTGTATAAGATTTATTTTACTTTATCAGCAGAACGTATTTACGAGCTACACTCACCAAACAGCAACTTGACGAGTCAATTCTGTTATTTGACCATAGATGGCGGTATTCTCAGTGCTCGCAAATTATAAACTTAATTTCCTTAGACATATGATTGACATTCGCATGATAGGTCGCGACTCGACTAAGGCTGTACCAGGTAGCACAATGAACTACCTACTTTGTCGATATCGATAGATATTTTGCCACAGATTGTCGGCGACGACGGAACCCTAGTATAAGGATATTTAGATCTAATTACACTCTTATTGGTTAGTTTATCTTAGTTTGTATCTATTTAGAGCATAGAAACACTTTTTATAGGAATTTGGTAAGATCGTATTATTACGTAAGTTGAAAGTGTACTTTTTTGTTTATGGTCATTTTGTAGTAAAAACAGTACAAAAAGAAATGTTTAGGCCTAAAACTAGTTTTACCGTTTGTATTAGGTAAATAGGATAATTAGTTTTAGAGTTATTTACCTTTTTGTATAAGGAAAAATGTCTCTTGTTGAGTTTTGTTAGGTTTTAGTTTTAGGCACTTTTTTATTACTTATAAATGTCTAAATATTGTATTTATTTATTGATAAGGTATGTTTTAGGCACCAAGTAAACATGATTTGTAGTATCGATCAAATCAACAGCCGACTTGACTACATCACTAAACGAGTAGCGAAGAACATTCGAGAATAGAAACAATCCAAATTCATGATTTGATTTTGACTGACCGTTCTAATAAATTATTTGTAAATTTTAATAAAATAATATTTTATGACAATGCAATGAAAATGCTACCTATCGATAGGGCATGGACACCGGTATTCGGTATTACCGAAAAACCGGTAATACCGGACGATTTAAGGTAGTTCCGAAAACCGGTATTAAAATTGTAAATACCGGTAATTCGGTATTTTGAAAAAATAAGTTATGATTAATAAATATGCGTGAAGAAAACTCTTATGGCGGCTCTAAATTACACAAATACCTACCAAAAAAATTGATAAACCAACGCGCATCCTCTTTCCACTCCAGGACAAGACGCATATCACATTACCACGGTATATTCATCAAGTACCCCTAGTACTTGATGAATATACCGTCCACTCGCACTAAACGGTTTTCCACCGCCTTCATCATTCGTACCGCTGGGATTTGGAACACGCTCACTGTTGCTGTTTTTCCCGTCAATAAATAAATAATGCTGGACAATTCACACAGCATTACCTAGCCCCAAGCTAAGCAGAGCTTGTATTATGGGTACTAGATAACTGATATACATAACATAATACAATACATAATAATAATAATAATAATAATGCTGGACAATTCACACAGCATTATCTAGCACCAAGCTAAGCAGAGCTTGTGTTATGGGTACTAGATAACTGATATACTTACATAATATAATACAATACATAGATAGATATTTTTTATTATATATAGAAAACGACCAGAACACTCTGAACAAATGTCTGCAGATCGTACACACATTTGTTCCGAGGCGGGAATCGAACCCGCAACCTTCTTGACGACCGATGTGGCGCGGTGGGCGAAGGGCAGGCAGACCTTCGCCCACCGCGCCACATCGGTCGTCAATAGGTGGGGATATCTTAGGTGTCTTAAAGACAAAAAGTTTAAAGTAAATGGGTATCTTCTAAACCTTCGTGACACATCTTCACTTTTTATCAAGTGAGTTTGTGGTCAAACGAAGGTCTTTAGACAATAAAATAAAGTAAATTAACAAATAAATGCACGAAGGTTAGGTTAGGTTAGGTTTTCGACGGTGGACGCGATTCAACGAGTCCGTTCGCTGTCGGACGAGGTAGTGTCCCAGGGCGGGAAGATGTTGGCGGTGTCTCTAGACATCGTCAACGCTTTCAACTCCTTGCCTTGGAGGGCGATCAGGGAGGCCCTCGTATTTCACGGGGTCCCCCCTTACCTGCAGCGCATAATCGGCGCCTACCTGCGTGACAGATGTGTGCAGTATGTGGGCAGGGATGGTACCCGTTATCAGAAGGAGGTGTACTGCGGGTTTCCACAGGGGTCCGTTTTGGGCCCGCTACTGTGGAATCTCGCGTACGATGCGGTCTTGCGTGTCGATCTCCCCGTCGGCCTACACGTCGTCTGCTATGCGGATGACACCTTAGTGTTGGCCGGCGGGAATAACTTCGAGAGGGCCAAGGGGCTCGCAGAGCTTGGGGTGGCATGTGTCGTGGACAGAATCCACGAGCTGGGTCTACGGACAGCGCCTCAGAAAACTGAAGCGCTGTGGTTCCACAAATTCCCAAGGGGAAGGGAACCACCCAGCTTGTCGGTTCGCGTAGGTGACGTAGACGTCCAGGTGGATGTACCTTAGGTACCTGGGCCTCACCTTGGATAGTTGGTGGGACTTCGGAGAGCACTTCAGCCGTACCGTCCCCCGGATCCAGAAGGTAGTGGGTGCATTGCATAGACTGCTGCCAAATCTCGGGGGACCCAGGGAAGGGGTCCGTCGCCTCTACGGAGGGGTGGTGCGATCGATGGCTCTCTACGTAGCGCCCGTCTTGTCTGCAAGACTGGCGGGTGTTGGGCGCTATAGGCTATTGTATAATGGCCTACAGCGCACCATATGATAGCCATCCGTATCGCACGGGGATATCGTACGATATCCTTTGAGGCGGCGACAATCTTGGCGCGGTTTCCGCCCCTTGACATCCTAGCGAGGATGGATGCCCGTGTATACGGGCGTCTCCGAACCGATGACGGGAGTGGAACAGCGCCTGCAGAAGTGCGGGCGCAGGAGCACCGGCGTGCACTTGTGGAGTGGCGTGAGCGGTTCGATGAACCGCGAAGCTCGCGCCAACGCATCGTCGGTGCCATTGCGCCAAATTTCGAAGCCTGGCTGGGAAGGGAGTTTGGGCACGTCACCTATCGACTTACTCAGGTGCTCACCGGGCATGGTTGCTTCGGTGAGTACCTGAGTAGAATTGGACGCGAACCCACACCACATTGTGGGTGGGACCGGGATTCCGCGCAGAACACGTTGGAGCAATGCTCAGCGTGGTGCGAGGAGCGCGAAATCCTTGTCAACAGGATCGGGCGGGATCTCACTCTGCCAAGCGTAGTAAAAGCTATGTTGGCAGATGAGACGGCCTGGATGGCTGTGGCTTCTTTCTGCGAGACGGTCTTAGTCCGGAAAGAGGCCGCAGAGCGTGATCGGGAGAGGGCCGATCCCGCTCGGAGGAGGCGGCGGCGGGGTGCAGGCAACGGCCGCCCCGCTCTGCCTACCCCATAAGGGGGCGAGCGGTACTCCCTGCCGAACAGGGAGTCTTTCGAGTCCGTGGGCAGTCGGAGTGAGGGCTCCGACTGGTCAAATAGCGGTCTTCGGGAGGGCGGCTGGCACATTGTGGCAAGTGCAGCCGTAGCACCGTTGGTGCTGGGATCGCGACTGTGGGTGTCGTTATCCCGGGACGGGTTATTTTTTGGCGATATGCGATGAGGGCTCTGGCGTTGGTCAGTCTGAGGACCCGGAGTCCCTTGTCAAGCATCGAGGCCGGCCACCGGGGTGGTTTTAGTGAGTCGACGAGATCGTCAACCTCACACTACCTTATCGCATTCCCTTAAATGCGATAAGGTGTCTGTGCGCAGATTTCCCCTCGAAAACAAAAAAAAAAATTAGGTTAGGTTAGGTTCCCCCCCGAGGGGTTCCCGCCTTGCCGGGGCGGGGGGGCTTAGTAATCGCGGACTGGTCACCCGCGGTGAAGCTAAGAGGAACCCATGGGGCCGTGCCAACGCAGAGGGCGAAATGGCCGGCCCCGGGATGGACCGCTCCTCTGGGTTTTGCGCTCTAAGCCCAGTTGGAGTGGTAGTAGGTTGCGGTGCTGTATGGGCGGTGCCGTGACTGAGGCGGGCGGCTGTGCTGTATGGGCGGCATGGCCGCAGGGAGATGGAGGCCGCGGCGGGAGAGGAGTGCCGGTATTGCGGTGCGCCGCTTTCCCTGCCTTCCGCGGCCTTGGCGGGGTCGCCACCGTTTGATGGCGGACGCGGTGGGGTCGCAGGGGAGGAGGAGTGTCGGTGTTACGAGGGCCGCTCTCCCTATCCTCTGCGACCGTGTGGCAGGCGACGGGGCCACTTGACTGACCCGTCGCATGGGGACCTGGGGCGTCTGGACACGGGGTCGTTCGGCGCCCTTTTGGCGGGTAAGGTCCCCGAGGTGGTCGCGGCACGTCACGTGTTTCTGGCGTGTTGCGAAGGGGGGTGCTTCACACCCCCCAATGAGGGGGGGCCCGATATCGGGCAGCCGTGGTGGGTTCGTGGATGAGGTAATAAAACGTTCCCATGTTCCCACCACAAGCGGCAGAGACGGAAACACCCTGAGGGTTTTAGTGGGTTGGAGTCCCACATAATCGTACTGTCTCCCCGTGGCAGTGCGATATGCGTGCGCATTTCCCTCAGGATAATAAAAAAAAAAAAAAAAAAGGTTAGGTTAGGTTTTAGGTTAGGTTTTTTTTTTTTTTTTTTTTTATTATTACGTTCACCACAGACTTTTGTCCGTGCCTTTTTTAGATTTATTTTATTTTATTGAGCTTACATTTTTCACATATCTTAAAATTTAGTTACTCACTAAAGGAAACTTATTCTATGTTTACATACATTTATATAAATTAGCTGTACACAATATTATTTCGTTTTATATATGGTAATGATACATATTACAAATTATGATAGCATGCTAAATTTTTATAACAATTTTGAACCTTTTTTTTTTTTTTTTAATATACAGGGTTATTGGTAAATTAGTAACACTACGTGAACTGCAGGGCGTAACACTACGTGAACTGCAGTTTCCGCCCATCATCACAAACACGTTTGTAAAGACGCCAGGTCTTAATTCTCAATTTAATTATTCGTAATAGGTACTCCTCTCCATTCAATAATCGTTTCTTAAAGAGGTTTTACTTGAAATTTAACTTAAAATCGGTTCTGCCCTGAATCAACAGTGGGTATGGGATTGAAAGATTGGTCTTTAGTAACTCGTGGGGTCCAGGCAAAGGTGTTTTTTCATATAATATCAGAGGTGATTTCTAATCTTTTTTAAGAATGAAGACCTGGCGTCTTCACGAATGTGTTCCTGATGATGGGCAGAACCTGCAGTTCACGTAGTGTTACTAATTTACCAATAACCCTGTATATACATATATATATATATATATTTTTCTTTTTATTATTTATAGATGTTACATATGAGATTAAAATTAAAGATAGAGTTTACAATGTTAAATTAGTTTAATTAGATATGGGAAGCTGCCCCCTGATCTGACCGGTTGGTCAGTTTTTCAACGACAGCTGTGTTTCGGTTTTTAATTGCCATTTGGAGATTGTAGTTGATAATATTTTGGGTTGGCGCTGCCATTGCTCTTTTAATGAAGTGCCCGATTGCGTCGTTTGGGTCATCAGCGTAGTAAGTGCAGCTGTTGGTATGCCGCGATATCGCTACCACCGCGTGGGAAACACTTTCGTGCAACTTCATCCCAGACTTTGTTTTCACTATAGCCACTGTCTCATAGGTTAGACCCTGTGCCTCGTGGATGGTTAGGATGCGAGAACCATCCCCATCACCGTATCCTTGGTTCTTAAGGATCTCTTTCTCATCCTGAGTGTGAACTAGGAAGAGCGTGTTAGTGACGGAGTTGGCTATATTAGCTCCCGTGTACATCCTAAGCTTTAGGGAGTGAACCTTGAGTTTGGAGGAGTGTATACCGGAGTATACCTCTCTCAGGGCATAGGCTACATCCATGGGGTTCCGATGCGTACACAATAGCTCCTGGGTTATGTTTGCTACCAGGTTAGGCCTGTTGTACTTAATCTCGAACAGGTTTTCTCTGTCGATGTAGGGTAGTTGGTTAACATCTCCGATTAGAACAATTTCACTAGCACCAGACAAACGTGAGGCCATGATGATGGCTCCGAAGTGGTTCATGAGAGCTTCATCAATCGTCAGACGACTGCACTGCTCTTGCACTTTGAAGCCATTAACTAGGACTGAGGCCATTGTTCGCACCTTGGTTTTCACCAGATCTCCAATGCGGTGCGATAGCTTATCCCTCAAGTCATTTGCTGCCTCTGTTGTTGCCGTGATGATTACGTCCTTGCTCGCGTCAAAGTGTTTGACCACCCAAGTTGTTTTTCCACATCCAGGAACTCCATTGATCCATGTGATTTTTGGTACCACCCAGTCGTTCCATCCTGCCTCGACATCCTGGTCTCCTGAGATGGACTGTGCCCTTTCTAGGATTTTGTCGTCAAGCATGATCTTGGTACAACGGGCGGTGACTACCACCGGATCGCTCTCCGGAGTCAGAAACTTTGGAGGTCCATTTTGCGCCATCTTTTCCTCTTTTTGTTGCACAAATCCATTTGTTGCGCTGTAGGCTGCCATATAACTTCCTGACATCGTGCCCATGATAACTTGGGATTTTTCGTTATCATATATAGCAGCCTCTGCACTCTCGAGTTCCACCTTAAGCAGGTTTTCGTTCCCTAGCCTATAGGCCTGCATGATAGTTTTGCAGGTTAAGGTGTTGACCTCTATAGTTGCTTTAGTTAGAGCAATGAACTCGAGGAATGCATTTATTGCGTGATCAAGTGGGCCTGTGACGGGCCTAAGATGCGGTAGACTGACCTGACCCATTTCCGCTCTGGTAAGAGGCTTTGCCGGTGGAGCTTTTTGTTTGGGACGAGCTGGTGCCTCCGCTGTAAAGCCTTCTGATGTTTTTGAAGGTCTTCCCAGCAGGGTTTTGGTTGCCACGCTGAAAGCATCCACGAACGCTTTGATTCGGCCTCTTTGCTCAGCCGTTCTCTCTTGCTGTTCCGTTCTTGGGATGGAAGCCTCCCTCTCCACAGCCCTCCTCTCCTGAAGGCGTTCTGATCCGCTTGTTGTGGTTGGAACAGGGTATCCCCAGCTATCGGTTGCAGATTTAGTGTTGTTTTGCTTGAGAAAATTAAGGTTTTCACCTCGATCTTCGTACACGATCACCTCATGTTGTTCAGAGGCTTTGATGCAACCTAGCCGGTCTGCGACTTCTCCCTTCTCGTGTTCCACGACCAGCGCATCCACACTTATGACGCGGGGGATGGTGACCTCATCTTCCGTCTTCTGTCCCAGCATGGTGAGCATAGACCTTGCGCACGCAAAAGGTGTCAAACCGAATTCCAGCTCGAGTAATGCAATCGTTTTGTTCTTCGATCGCACTAGTCGGCAGTGATGGTTTGCCACCTCTATCATGGGCAGGGCGCTGTAGGTCTTGTAGCGCATTGTAGATTTTGATGTGCTCCCATTTAGAAGAGAAGATAGCCCCGGAGATAAAGAAACTCGATACTTTTTGCCCGGCCGGCAAAAGCAGAAGCTTATGCCAAACCGTTCATCGGTACCGTTCATAAAAAGTGCGACTCCTTTGATCCTGATTCCAGCAGTTCCTTTCTCACCATGCGCTAAAAGTTGGGATATAGCTAAGCTGTGAGAGTAGGCTCGATGCGAGAGGCATTCTTCCTGTTGTTTTGTAGCCTCTGGAGTCACAAATGCTTGTGGAGTTGAAGGGGGGGAGCCAGGATGGGGGGCACTGGGATGGGGGGTGGAGTTTCTTTTAACTGCGATTTGAAATATCTTTTCCACGTAAGATAGAAAGTGGAGCCTTGATTTTGAATCGCTGAGAATTTGTTGGAGCTCTGACTCCGCTAGGTTTCGATCTATAAGATGTTCTAGATCGTGCCTTTCCGCCAGGAAACGAGGACAGTACAAGATGATGTGCCAGACCGATTCGCTGATCTCTGAGTCGCACTCACATCCTGGGCTGTCCCTGAGCTTGAATCTGTGAAGATATTCTGCTATTCCTCCGTGACCTGTGAAGGCCTGTACTTGAATGGGCGTCAGCTTGTTTGATCTTATTAGCCGATATGCTCTATCAACGTCCGGTAAAAACCTTTTCGTGATAGCGCCAGTGCTTGAGGTCTCGTAGCGATCCTGCCATTTTTGGATTGATTCTTCACGGATTTTCTTCCTAGCGTAGGATAGAGGGACTCTATCATAATCCTGAGCGGAGTCCTTTAACGCTGCTCCTTTAGCCAGTTCATCAGCTCTTTCATTTCCCGCTGTTCCAACATGTGCTCTCAGCCAAAACATGTGAACCTCTCTTCCCTCCCTCTCGATCTTCTCAATACTTTTTCTAACGCTTTGGACCAAGGGGTGACTCAGTTTGGGATTGCGGAGCAAATCAAGCGAAGATCTTGAGTCGCTTAAGATACTGACCCGAGGGTCTTTGCTCTCGCTAACCATTTGAGTCGCCCTGGATAGTGCGTACAGTTCTGATTGGAAAACCGTGCAGGAGGAGTGGAGTTTGAATGTTTCGAACTTTTTCTCTCTACCATCTTCCCACCATGTGAGAGCAGCTCCCACTTTGTTTTCGATCTTACTCCCATCTGTGTATATCTGAGGCCCGGTGACGTGGGCGGTAGATTCCAGGAGCTCGTACTCAATGTGTGTTAAAGTGGAGGGATGTGATTGATCCAAATACCCTATCTTGAGTTCGAGTTCCTTTCCAGGAGGGAGATAATCTTTATAGATGCTCTTTTTAGTCTTGTAGAGATTTGCTGTCTCTTGGATTCTTAGGTCAAGAGGCAGCAAACCCGACAAGACAAGGGCCGAGGTGAGAGAAACGGTGCGGTATGATCTGCAGATCTTTTGTGCAAAACCTCTTTGAATTGCGTTGAGCTGATTCACGTTCATCTGCAATGCTGAAGCTTGTGACCATGCGCTTGAGGCGTATGTCATGATGGGTTCCACCACTGCGATGTAGATGGTTCTTGTGATCTCGCTGTTTAGACCCCAGTTCACCTTCGCTGCACACGCCAGCTGTTTGTGTATTTCTGCTACTTTTTTGCACTGTGCAGACACGTGTGATTTGAAGGTGAGCTTGCGATCGATGATGAGACCCAGCAGCTTTATTTCATCCACAAGGTTGAGTTTGGTACCTGACATGAACAGTTGGGGGACGCTGTACTTTAACTTTTTGGTTAGTAGCATCGCGTTGGTTTTGTGCGGTGCAAAGTTAAGTTTGTTGTGTTTTCCCCATGTTGATACCATCTCCAGTGTGGTGTTTACTTGCTGCTGTAGCACCTCGATCGACCGATCCGTAAAAGCGAGAACTACATCGTCCGCGAAAGCCTGACAGTATACTCCCTCTGTATCCAGTTTGTGCAACAACGAGTCTAGGATAATATTCCAAAAGGTAGCTCCTCCGATGGATCCTTGGACACAACCCTTTGTAGTTTCCTTCTCGTACGTTGCTCTGGCATAGTTGACCACGATCTTACGGTCAGTGAGGTACGAGCATACCATCTCGTAAAGGTTTTTTGGACACCTTTTTTTCGCTAGCTGGTGTTTGAGTGCGGGCCACCATGCATTATCGAAGGCTCCCTCTATATCCAAGGAGATGAGGAGGACGATGTTTTTGTTGTCTACTCCTTTTTTGATGTGCTCCACAAGGTCATAGAGGGCGTCTTCGGTTCCTCGTTGCGGCATGAAGCCGTATTGCCGTTTGTTGAGTGTTGGAAAGATGTGCCATTGAAGCCTGCCTATCATAAGCTTTTCGATGATTTTTCCAAGAACTGGTAGGAGACCTATGGGCCGGTAAGATTTTGGATGGGTGTAATCGGTCTTACCGGGCTTTCGGATGATGACCACATGCGCCGTTTTCCACTGCGTTGGGAAATATCTCAACGATAGACATTTGTTAGCTATCGCCAAGAACAACTCCTTTTCGCAGCGAATGGCCGCTGTACAGATGTCAGCTGTAAGCCCGTCCGGACCGGGCGCTTTTTTTGGATTCAGAGCATGGATGATTAGCTCTAGTTCCGCTGACATAAAAGGTGGATCATCTTCCGAGAGATCTCCGTACGGGTGTTCTTTTGTTAGTGCCCTGAGCTCCGCGTGACCACTGTGATCGGTGCTAGCGGAGTCATCGGGATAGAACGTTTTTCCCAGGAGTTCTGCCGACATTTGTGGGGATAGGGTTTTGCCTTCGGAACTTCTCAGGAGCATGTCTTCTTGCCTTCCTGATGTTTTCCTGATTACCCTGTAGATCTTGTCCCACATGCTCTCTCTCTCCTGAGTCGTGCAGAATTCCTTCCAGCTCTTGGTTTGGGCTAGCTCAGCTTCTTCCTTGTACTCCAGCTTTGCCTTGATGTACTCGTCTAGGACGAGGTTTAGACGCCTTGGAGCTGCATTTCTGATTCTCCTCTTTTTTCTGAGAACCTGTCTTTTTAAGTCATCCAGCTTTCTAGTCCACCAGGGGGGCTTTGGATCGCCCTTCCTGGTTCCTGTAGAAGGGATGATTTGTTCACAGGTTTCTTGGACTGCTTCCGTGTAAGCTGTGACTTTGCATTCGAGGTCCTGAGAAGTTTCAGAATGCGCTACAGATGTTAACGTGATCGCTCTCTTTTCTAGGGAGTTTTTGAAAAGGGCTTCGAACTCTGACCGCTTTGCCTTCTTGGTGTTGTACTTGCGCGTAGTAATAGGCCTTAGAGGCTCTAAGGCTTTTCCTAGCCGCAGTGTGAAGGTGATTGCGTTGTGGTCTGATGTTATGAGACTTCGGTCTACTTGCCACTTCTCTATCTTCCCTAGCAAGGACGTGCTGCATGCAGAGACATCGACCATGCTTGTGCATGTTTTGCCGTCTCTGAAGGTCTCAAAGGTGGGTGTATCTCCAACGTTGAGGATTTGGAAACCCTTTTCGTTAAGAAATGCGTTGTATTCCGCTCCTCTGTCGTTTTCCGAGTTACTACCCCACCAATGACTCCATGCATTGACGTCCCCAGCAACGATGATGTTCTGCGTGCCGAGATTTTCCGTGAATTTTTTGGTTCTCACAAGATAAGGTGTTATTTCTTGATCCCCTTCAAAGTAGACGGATACTACTCCAAGCTTAAGGTCTCCACCTTTGAGTAAAACAGCCGCCTCGGTCTCAGTTACCAGCTGGGGGTCGTGAATGACCTCCAGCAAGTCCCCGAAGATGATTATGGCTGCTTTAACTGGTTTAAGCCTGTTTAGAGTGCACTGGATAACTTTTGTCCCCGGATGTTGTTTGAGGACTCCACTTTTGCCCACGTACGGTTCTTGAACTAGGGCAATCGTTATGCCTTTATCCGTTGCAACTTGGAGCAGTTCCGCAGTCGCTAGTTTTGAGCGTTGCAGGTTTGCTTGGATGAATCGCAAACCTGTTCCGCCTAGCTTTGGAGGGAACGAACTGTGATCTTGTGAGGAGCCCTCAGCAATAGGATACTCGGGACCGCGCTATGGCATCCCATTTTTGGCGCTCTGGGCACTCATTGCTGAAAGCGTTGTGTGCCAGGTTCGCGCTGATTCCGTGCGCGGTTGAGCAGTTTTTGCATTTAGGAGGGTTACCCTCTTGCCTGGATCTGCAATCCTCCCAGGAGTGAGCCCTACCGCAGTAGCTGCACAGGTTAACCTTTTCGCGGCAGACTGCTTTGGTGTGCCCAAAGCCGAGGCACTTGGTGCACTGCACCAGGGGAGAGTGGTCGAACACAGGTCTCCACTGGATTCCTATGTGAACTTTCCCCGCCTCCACGAAGCTTTGGTGAATGATAGGGGACACCTCCAGTACTGGATGACACTCGAGGGGGTTGCGAGTTTTTTTCCTGTACCTTACCTTGATGGTGGATTCCTTAAGGTTGACATCCTTCAGGAGATGTTTGTTCTGCGCGAGGAGATTTTCTACTATTTGAGTGTCCGTGTGGTAGCAGAGAACATCCTTGAGGATGATGAGCGGATTTTCTGCCTTTGCCACTTCTGCCTGAGGCTCTTATCTTGCCGAACTCTGCTCTTCACTAGTTCCAGGTCTTCTTTTGAGCTACAGCTTAATATGACTTTGCTGTTTTTGGCTTTTCGGACCTTATCGATCCTAGCTCCACTGGTTCTAGTGTCTAGAGCTTCCCTTATTCTGTCTATTACGTTATCCCCGGTGTTTTGAGGATTTGTAGAGGTGACGATAAGGGTGTGGTTCGGCTTTTTGGGCAGTAAAGACTTTGCAGCGATCTTTGCGTAGGTTGGTTTGGCCCTGGTTCCTCCGCTGGTTTCCTCTGCTTTGGCCAGCTCTGCTTCGAGACTGAGGACAGGTGGTGGCATTAGCATCTTTTCTTGCCGCATTGTACGCAGTTCAGATGAGACCGCCTCAAGCCTCTCAGTGATAGGCTGGATGTGGTCCTCGATGTTGATGAGGACTGGTTGTGGAATGGGTTCCGGAACTTTCTTCGCCGACATCTCATTTAGAAGGTCCCGGATCTCTGCAATACCTTGGTTATCTACCGGATCTGATGTTAGCGTTTGGTTGGGTTTTGCTTCTAGATAGGCCAGCGTTTTGATGTTGGTTTCCAGGATCTGTTGTGTGTTGGAATGGTCTTTTTGGAGGTCTCTCCTGAGTTCGTCCAGCTGGTTTTGCATAGAGTCCACGCTGGTTTTTAAAACTGCGTGGTCTCCACGCAAGAGCTCGATCTCGTTACTCTTTTCCTGTTTGGATAAACTCTCGCTGAGAGACCTAAACCGTTTTTCCAGACCCTGGATCGCTTCTGCCGTTTCTTTTATCATCCGGTGAGGCTCTTGCGTTTCGTAACTTAGCCAGTCGCGGACAGCTTTCACCTCTTTGAGAGAGGCGGTAATATCGTTTCTGGCGTAGGTTACTTCGCTTGTGAGGTTTTTGGTTATTTCGGCGATCTGCTTGTTATGCGCCCTTTCTACTCTCACGAGCTCACTCGCATGCCTTGTTTTTTCCTTTTCTAAGCTTGAGATGTGCCTTGATCTCGAATCCTGGAGGGAAAGAGCGATCTCGTATAAAGTCTGCAGGCACTCCAGTGCGGTGGTTTTGCACTCCCTCTTCATGTTCCCTGCAGACTCCAGTGCATCTTTTCCCTTAAGCAGCATCTCGTTTGCTAATTTTGTGGCCCTATCCATCTCAATCCCTGTTCTTTTACCCGTGTGTTCGACGAGCGGTTAGGTTAGGTTAGGTTAGGTTTTTTTTTTTTTTTTTTTTTTTTTTTTCCTGTCCGGGAGCGATGTCCCGGCCCGCGAGCTATCCTACATGTTGTTCCTCTGACTTTATCAGAGACTTTGCTGACGGATTGGGAAGGGGTATTTACAATTTTATTTAATGTTTATGTTATGGTCTTATTTCTAAACAATGTTGCTGAGTTTATCTTTATTGCTATTTTATCCTATTTATATTGTATCTTAGTGCTAACAGTTTACTTATTCTATTTATACATTTATGGCAGTTATATAAATCTTCATAATACATATACCGCATAAGTTATATATCTTTATTTCTTTTAATTACAGGTTTTACTATATCTATACAATATTCTATAAACTTATCTCTAATTTCCTTATTTAACATTATTTTATATACAGTATTAATATCTATTTTACAGTTTAGGGCTTGTTCGGTTTCATACCTTCTCAGACCTGTCGTTGGGCAATCAAATAATATGTGCGTTATGATTTCCGCGACTCCCGGTTCGCAGATGCAAGATGGATCCTCCTTACATTTGAATCGGGTCAAATACGCGGAGAATCCACCGTGCCCCGTCATAACCTGTGTCAGTACACCAGTAGGTTCCATTTTTCTCACTACTTTGTAGGCTTTCACTGCGTCAGGGTAAAATATCTTTGTGACTGCTGCGGTGTCCCCACTGATGTACCGTTCGTTCCATTTGTCAAGCGTATCAATACGAATTTGTCGCTTGACAAATGAAGCGGGGCAGAAGTCGTAGTCAGGCTCAGGCCTTCGTTTAATTTTCAGTGCTGCGTCTTTAGCCAAGTCATCTGCCCTTTCATTACCCTCCAGTCCAGCGTGGGCCTTAATCCAGAATAAAGTTACTTCTTTATTCTGGATTTTGATTGTCCTAAGGTTTTGACGGACCTCCACGGCTAGAGGGTGAATGGATCTTGGGTTCGTCACAGTTTCCAGGGCTGCACGACTGTCACTGTATATTCCGAAGCTTGCCTCGGAGCGCTTGAGGATCTCCCCGGTGGCTTTGCATATGGCTAGGAGTTCAGCCTGGTAGACCGTGCAGTAAGATTCCAGCTTGATTTTGAGGGTTTTGGTCTCGGCTTCACCTTCCCATAGGGTTAGCGCTGCTCCGACCTTGCCCTCAATTTTGCTTCCATCAGTATAAATTCTTACTGCCTGATTGTTGTGATGGTCTACATCAGTTTGGTCCACCAGGTTAATGAACTCCAGGCTCATATGGTCTGCCGGGTGGGGAGTCTTGGCGTATCGCACCATCCTCTCTACCTCCCTGTCTCCCAGTGCTGTCTGAGGCTTCCCCCGCTTGGCTTCGTACAGGGCGGCTGCCTCCTGTATCCTCAGGTCAAGCGGGAGTAGTCCAGACAGCACCAGTGCCGAATTCAGAGATACAGTGCGGTAGGCCCTGCTCAACTTTTGGGCGAAGCCTCTCTGCACAGCGTTTAGGTGCTTCTGTACTCCCAGTTTTCCTGTTTCTTGCGCCCAGGCACTTGCGGCGTACATTATTACTGGCTCCACCGTGGTCACGTAGATAGTACGGATAACTTCCGGATGGAGACCCCAGCTGATCCTGGCGGCTCTAGACAGCTTCTTATAGATATTTAGTGCTTTCCTGCACACATTAACCACGTGGTTGTTGAAAGTAAGTTTGCTGTCTATTGTGAGACCCAGGATCTTAATGTCTGTGGACATGCCTATGTCGACCCCGCCCATTCTCAGCAGTGGTGTGTCAAATTTTAGTTTTCTAGTAATTACCATCGCTTTTGTTTTGTGTGGCGCAAACCTTAACTTGTTTTTGACACCCCACTCCTGAACGTAGGCGAGGGCGGCATTGGCTTGTCTTTGCACCTCAAGCGCCGTGTCGCCAGTGAAAACCAGGACCACATCATCAGCGAAAGCTTGGCAGTAGTGATTTCTACTCTCGAGCCCTTTTAAGAGAGGGTCCAGTAGGAGGTTCCAAAATATGGGGCCTCCTATTGATCCTTGTACGCAGCCTCTGTTGGTGTTCTTTACGAATTCCTGACCCGCATACCTTAACCTTACTTTCCTATCCTCGAGGTAGCTGTCCACGACCCTCCTTATATTAACGGGACAATCCTCTTCGGCCAATCTGACTCGTATTGCAGGCCACCAAGTGTTATCGAAGGCTCCCTCTATGTCCAGTGATATCATCGTTACAAGTTTTCTCTGGTCTCGTTTTGTGCGTACATAGTTTATCAGGTCATAGAGGGAGTCCTCGGTGCCTCTTTGGGGCATAAAGCCGTACTGCCGGATGCTCATCTTGGGGATTACGTGCCATTTTACTCGCCCAACGATCATTTTCTCCAAGACTTTTCCCATAACAGGCAGCAGACCTATGGGCCTGTAAGATTTGGGATTGGTATATTCGTCCTTCCCTGGTTTCCTCAAGATTACTACTACAGCCTCCTTCCAGATGGTCGGGAAGTGCTGTAGTTCCAGGCATTTGTTGGCCAGAGTGAGGTATGTTTCCGGGTCGTGTGTAATGGCCTCGTTACAAATGTCAGAGGTCAGGCCGTCTCCTCCCGGGGCCTTCTTGGGATTAAAAGACCTTACCGTGAATTTTAGCTCGTCCATTGTAAACGGTGGGTCATGTTTCTCACCATGGGCCCAGTTGTTTACTTGGCTGGCTTCTCTGCGGATTCGTTGATGGTCTTCGTTGTCCTGGCCTTCTAGGTCCTCCGGGTAAAACGTCTCTGCCAAGAACTTTGCAGATTCGTACGGGTTCATTGTTCTCCCATCTTTTGCCAAGGGAACGTCTTCTTGCCGTTTTGTCGTTCTTCCGATCACCCTATAGATACCCTCCCATAGTCCTTCCTTATCCTGTTTTCCACAAAACTCCTTCCAGCTTACAATCTGTGCCTCTTTAGCTGTGTTCTCATACTTTTCTTTTGCTTGCAGGTACTCATCGACGACCTTCTGTCTTCGGACCAGTGCTGCGCAGCGGATTCGACGCTTCCTGGTGGCGACTTCGTTCTTCAGTTTAGCAAGTTCTTCGGACCACCACGGCAGGGTAAGTTTTGTGTTTTCTTTCTTTTTTGGTATGGATATGTTTGCTGCTTCTATTATTTTATTTATGTATATTGCTACTTTTTGCTCTAGTTCTATTTTATTACTGATTTTACCTATATTTTCTGTATTTTTTTTGTTTTCTTGAAATAATTGGGTCAGTTTCTCATGAAACTGGCTCCAATTTGCTTTTTTGCTATTGTACACTCTTGTTGTTCTTTTAATGTCTATACCCTTTGCTTTTTTCAATCTTAGTTTAAACGTGATGGCGTTGTGGTCCGAACTTATCATGCCCTCGTTTACTCGCCAGTCTTCCACCAGGTTTAGCATCTCCACCGTGCAGGCCGTAACGTCCACAAAGCTGGTGTACGCCTTGTTGCCCCTGATGGTATCAAACGTGGGCGTGTCACCTTCGTTGAGTACCTGCAAGCTCATCTCCTCCAGTGTGCCAGCCAGGTCTTTTCCTTTTTTGTCCATTTTCCCGCTTCCCCACCAGGTACTTTTAGCGTTCGCGTCGCCCCCCAGCAGTAGATTCCTCGCTCTAGTCTGCGTTTGGATCTTTCTCAGCTGCTCCAGGTATGGCTCAATGTCGGTGTGTTCAGGCTCGAAGTAAAACGAAGCAACCACGATCTCCCAGGCACTTGATTTGACTTTCACCACGACGATGTTGTTCGTGGTGAGATCTGGAATTTGGGTCACGTCCATGTCATTATCAAACACGGCGATAGCCGATTTGACTGGGCCGCTGCCATGTATTGTGTTCTGGAAGATCCTGGCTCCTCCGTAGTCCTTCATTTTGCCTATTGCACCGACGTAAGGCTCCTGGAGCAGTGCAAATGCCATCCTTCCTTTGCTAGCCTCTAGCATAATCTCTTGCGTTGCGAGTTGTTTGCGCTGCAGATTTGCTTGGGCTATGAGGTAGGTCTTTGCACTTGCTGAGGAAGTTTGTACGCTTGGGACCACTTTAGCATTGATAGGCTACTGTGGCCCTTGCGAGCGTATCCCATTTCCGGCGGATGGGGCAGTCACTGCTGAACGCATTGTGGTCTACTCTGTCGTATTTTGCATGCGTACAGTTGCAGCATATTGGTGGGGAGCCGGCAAGCCAGTCCGCACATTCGGACCTCATGTGGGGTCCCCCGCAGTGGCTGCACTTCTCAATGGTCTCCTTGCAGAACCGTCTTCCGTGGCCGTAACCAAGGCAGAGTGAGCACTGTATCAATGGAGACTGGTCCATCACTCTTACCCGTTGGAGGTCTATCTTTACGGACTCTGCATGGACCAACCGCTGCCAGACTTTTGGGGACACCCTCATGATGATGTGACTGGTCTGGGGGTTCCGAGTGCGCTTCTTGTAAACAATTTCGGTCTTGTTTTCTTCTTCCCGAAGCTCTTTTAGCACTCTGGGGTTTTGCTTCCAGAGAGCGCTGAGGATGTCTTTGTCGGTGTTGCACGCTAGTACATCCCTAAAGATGACTAGCGGGTCCTTATTCTGCACCTCTTGGACACTAAGGTGCTCCTCGGCACTCCTGAGTCTCTCCTTGATTTTCTGTCTCTCCTCTTCTGTCTTGCACCCCACAATCACCTTCCTGTCTTTCGCTTTCCTCACCCTTTCCACAGTCACATCCCCATCCTTAGCGTTGACTACCTTCCTTATTCTATTTAAGACGTCCTCTCCTGTTTCCGTTTCGTCCTTGGCTGTGACTACTATCGAGTGTAGCGCGGTGTGTTCCGGGAGCTGTTTTCTCGGTTGCACCGCTGCTACACTCGCATAGGTCTGCCTTTCCATTGTCTCCTGCAATCTCTCCATTCTCTCACTATTTTCCTTTATGAGTCTCGTGTGCTCTTCTATCCTTCTGATCAGCTCTGTCTCTGTCTTCTCCTTCTCTAGTATCTTCTCGCTTTCAGGTTCCACCTCCTTTTCTCCTTGTTTCTTTCCCTGTCCCTTCACACTTTCAGACTCTTTTACTAGTTGGTAGAGTCTATCAACGGCCTGTGCAATATCATTTTTGATCTCCGTCTTTGTGTTTCGCGTGGTCGAAAGGTTAAGTTTAACCTTGGTTACACAAGCCCTTGCTTCCGCAAGCCGGTCCGTGTACTTCATTTTTGGCTGCGTTGATGGGCTCCCCACTGTCTCTACCATCGACACCTGAGCTCCAGTTTTGCTCGATGGTGGTTGTGTCTTCTTGGGTTTCGGGGGTTCCACCGGTGCAGTTTTCTTAGGGGGGGTCGGAGATTTGGGGATGGAATCTGGTTTCCCAGATTCCCACTCTCCAATACTCTTCCGAACGCTTGGTGCCTTTACAGGGCTTGATTTTTGTTGGAGGGTCGCCTCTGGTGTATACCCAGATGTTGTTGGGCGCTGGGAGTCCTTAGCTGTAGCTTGGGGCCCCTTTACTGCCGGAGAATGAAAGCCAAACATCGTGTTTGGGATTGTCAGAGGGTCGCGGTTTCGATTTAATGTGAGGATTAAAAGTAAGAATTAATTTGTAGATTTCTAGATTTAAGTATTTAAAAAGTTTGTATAAGTTGTAAATATTTTAAAGAATTTTTAATAATGTAAGTAAAAATGTCCAATAGGTTGAATCACCGTTTCGTCAAAATGTTTCTCTACCTTAGGTAGAGTCGTTCTCTACATAAACAAGGGGGTAATCCTGCTGGTGCAATAGTACAAGCAGTGTCCGCACGAGTTTAGGAAAGCATAACACGACAATACTAATATTTATACTAATGTTTATTTCTGTTTCAGATGGCGCTGGGAATTCTTCGACTGGTCTGGAAGTATGATGCAGGTATGTACAGTTAATGAATTAATCTACAGGTTGTGCTCAACACTTTCGCAGCTCTAATTCGGCTTGGTAGAGTCAATGCTCTACCTAGAGTCGGAACCTTAATGGAGAGCTTGCGAAGGCACTGGGCACCACAACGGTGAAAACCGCGTCTAAATCGGACGACTGGTCTTGGAGATACAACAATTCACAGAAAACCAATATGGCGGAACAAAATGGCCGCCGGGGTGTGGAAGTGCCGTATCTCGAAAACCCGTGGTCCGATCGAAGCGGGATTTTCCGCTGACGGCTTAAGATGTTACTTGCCGTGCTTCCGTGAGCCCAGTTTAGGTCAGTAGAGTCAATGCTCTACCTAGAGTCAAGACTTCGCAGGGGGCTTCCGCAAGCACCACTGATAACAACAAAGAAAATCCCAACTCTCTGCGCCTTCTAGTTCAAGAGAAAACCAAGTAAAAAGATTTCAAAGATGGCCGCCAAAATGGCTGACTCCGGCCTAACTTTGTCAATATTTAAGATAAAGTGGCGGTGTTTGGGCTTGTTGAAAAGGTTTTTAAGAGTTGTTTACAATTTTGGAGTCAAATTATTTTTAATGTGAATATTCTAAGTAATATTTAAGAAAAACAATATAATTTACAAAAAACTTAAAAAAATAGAGGGTTGTTCTGAGAAAAATTTAAATGTTTTTCTACGAATAGTCAATAAATTATATGCTTCAATAAAAGCAATCAAAAAATTATAAAAATCTTAATCCCAAATGGTACCACGTGGGACTGTCAAAACTTCAAAAAATCATAACTCAAAAAGTACTTATTCAAAAAATCCAAAATTTTCAAATATTAAGCAGAGCCTGATGGGCTATAAGAAAATGAATTTTAATTACTACCTAAAAGATTTCGTTTCTGAGATATTATCTTTTGAAGTTTACTAAAATTTTAAAAATTCGAGTCTTCGTCAAAATTTGACTTATCTTAATTTTCAAAGTGCCTCCGTGCTCGTAGAGATGACGTCCACGTAGTCCTGCTCGCAGATTGGTCTGAAGTCGTCGGGATCAGGTACCACGTGGCCACGTGGTTATTGTTTTTTTGCCTTTATTTCCGCGCGCCTGCGCGGAAAAAATCGGCAAAGACGTCAAATGTGTAGAGCTCTGGAAGGCGCTTCCACTGGTCCAATAAAAAGTATAGGTCGTCGCTGCCAATTCAGAGGAAATCGCCTTTGAAGTTGAAATTTTTGTTAAAAAAACCACTTTTTCACTCACAACTTTTCGGGAAAAACACTTAGCACAAAACTGATTTCGGGGCTATGTGCGCCGTCACTTTCCGCAACTTTTGGTGTATTGCACTGCCTTGTAGCGATAAAAAATACTATTTTTGTGATTTTTCCCGAGCGGAGCGGCCGAATTTCGTGGCGTTTTCGATGGCGTTTGGCACGCGACTGGTTAGGTTAGGTTAGGTTAGGTTAGGTTAGGTTAGGTTAGGTTAGGTTAGGTTAGGTTAGGTTAGGTTAGGTTAGGTTAGGTTAGGTTAGGTTAGGTTAGGTTAGGTTAGGTTAGGTTAGGTTAGGTTAGGTTAGGTTAGGTTAGGTTAGGTTAGGTTAGGTTAGGTTAGGTTAGGTTAGGTTAGGTTAGGTTAGGTTAGGTTAGGTTAGGTTAGGTTAGGTTAGGTTAGGTTAGGTTAGGTTAGGTTAGGTTAGGTTAGGTTAGGTTAGGTTAGGTTAGGTTAGGTTAGGTTAGGTTAGGTTAGGTTAGGTTAGGTTAGGTTAGGTTAGGTTAGGTTAGGTTAGGTTAGGTTAGGTTAGGTTAGGTTAGGTTAGGTTAGGTTAGGTTAGGTTAGGTTAGGTTAGGTTAGGTTAGGTTAGGTTAGGTTAGGTTAGGTTAGGTTAGGTTAGGTTAGGTTAGGTTAGGTTAGGTTAGGTTAGGTTAGGTTAGGTTAGGTTAGGTTAGGTTAGGTTAGGTTAGGTTAGGTTAGGTTAGGTTAGGTTAGGTTAGGTTAGGTTAGGTTAGGTTAGGTTAGGTTAGGTTAGGTTAGGTTAGGTTAGGTTAGGTTAGGTTAGGTTAGGTTAGGTTAGGTTAGGTTAGGTTAGGTTAGGTTAGGTTAGGTTAGGTTAGGTTAGGTTAGGTTAGGTTAGGTTAGGTTAGGTTAGGTTAGGTTAGGTTAGGTTAGGTTAGGTTAGGTTAGGTTAGGTTAGGTTAGGTTAGGTTAGGTTAGGTTAGGTTAGGTTAGGTTAGGTTAGGTTAGGTTAGGTTAGGTTAGGTTAGGTTAGGTTAGGTTAGGTTAGGTTAGGTTAGGTTAGGTTAGGTTAGGTTAGGTTAGGTTAGGTTAGGTTAGGTTAGGTTAGGTTAGGTTAGGTTAGGTTAGGTTAGGTTAGGTTAGGTTAGGTTAGGTTAGGTTAGGTTAGGTTAGGTTAGGTTAGGTTAGGTTAGGTTAGGTTAGGTTAGGTTAGGTTAGGTTAGGTTAGGTTAGGTTAGGTTAGGTTAGGTTAGGTTAGGTTAGGTTAGGTTAGGTTAGGTTAGGTTAGGTTAGGTTAGGTTAGGTTAGGTTAGGTTAGGTTAGGTTAGGTTAGGTTAGGTTAGGTTAGGTTAGGTTAGGTTAGGTTAGGTTAGGTTAGGTTAGGTTAGGTTAGGTTAGGTTAGGTTAGGTTAGGTTAGGTTAGGTTAGGTTAGGTTAGGTTAGGTTAGGTTAGGTTAGGTTAGGTTAGGTTAGGTTAGGTTAGGTTAGGTTAGGTTAGGTTAGGTTAGGTTAGGTTAGGTTAGGTTAGGTTAGGTTAGGTTAGGTTAGGTTAGGTTAGGTTAGGTTAGGTTAGGTTAGGTTAGGTTAGGTTAGGTTAGGTTAGGTTAGGTTAGGTTAGGTTAGGTTAGGTTAGGTTAGGTTAGGTTAGGTTAGGTTAGGTTAGGTTAGGTTAGGTTAGGTTAGGTTAGGTTAGGTTAGGTTAGGTTAGGTTAGGTTAGGTTAGGTTAGGTTAGGTTAGGTTAGGTTAGGTTAGGTTAGGTTAGGTTAGGTTAGGTTAGGTTAGGTTAGGTTAGGTTAGGTTAGGTTAGGTTAGGTTAGGTTAGGTTAGGTTAGGTTAGGTTAGGTTAGGTTAGGTTAGGTTAGGTTAGGTTAGGTTAGGTTAGGTTAGGTTAGGTTAGGTTAGGTTAGGTTAGGTTAGGTTAGGTTAGGTTAGGTTAGGTTAGGTTAGGTTAGGTTAGGTTAGGTTAGGTTAGGTTAGGTTAGGTTAGGTTAGGTTAGGTTAGGTTAGGTTAGGTTAGGTTAGGTTAGGTTAGGTTAGGTTAGGTTAGGTTAGGTTAGGTTAGGTTAGGTTAGGTTAGGTTAGGTTAGGTTAGGTTAGGTTAGGTTAGGTTAGGTTAGGTTAGGTTAGGTTAGGTTAGGTTAGGTTAGGTTAGGTTAGGTTAGGTTAGGTTAGGTTAGGTTAGGTTAGGTTAGGTTAGGTTAGGTTAGGTTAGGTTAGGTTAGGTTAGGTTAGGTTAGGTTAGGTTAGGTTAGGTTAGGTTAGGTTAGGTTAGGTTAGGTTAGGTTAGGTTAGGTTAGGTTAGGTTAGGTTAGGTTAGGTTAGGTTAGGTTAGGTTAGGTTAGGTTAGGTTAGGTTAGGTTAGGTTAGGTTAGGTTAGGTTAGGTTAGGTTAGGTTAGGTTAGGTTAGGTTAGGTTAGGTTAGGTTAGGTTAGGTTAGGTTAGGTTAGGTTAGGTTAGGTTAGGTTAGGTTAGGTTAGGTTAGGTTAGGTTAGGTTAGGTTAGGTTAGGTTAGGTTAGGTTAGGTTAGGTTAGGTTAGGTTAGGTTAGGTTAGGTTAGGTTAGGTTAGGTTAGGTTAGGTTAGGTTAGGTTAGGTTAGGTTAGGTTAGGTTAGGTTAGGTTAGGTTAGGTTAGGTTAGGTTAGGTTAGGTTAGGTTAGGTTAGGTTAGGTTAGGTTAGGTTAGGTTAGGTTAGGTTAGGTTAGGTTAGGTTAGGTTAGGTTAGGTTAGGTTAGGTTAGGTTAGGTTAGGTTAGGTTAGGTTAGGTTAGGTTAGGTTAGGTTAGGTTAGGTTAGGTTAGGTTAGGTTAGGTTAGGTTAGGTTAGGTTAGGTTAGGTTAGGTTAGGTTAGGTTAGGTTAGGTTAGGTTAGGTTAGGTTAGGTTAGGTTAGGTTAGGTTAGGTTAGGTTAGGTTAGGTTAGGTTAGGTTAGGTTAGGTTAGGTTAGGTTAGGTTAGGTTAGGTTAGGTTAGGTTAGGTTAGGTTAGGTTAGGTTAGGTTAGGTTAGGTTAGGTTAGGTTAGGTTAGGTTAGGTTAGGTTAGGTTAGGTTAGGTTAGGTTAGGTTAGGTTAGGTTAGGTTAGGTTAGGTTAGGTTAGGTTAGGTTAGGTTAGGTTAGGTTAGGTTAGGTTAGGTTAGGTTAGGTTAGGTTAGGTTAGGTTAGGTTAGGTTAGGTTAGGTTAGGTTAGGTTAGGTTAGGTTAGGTTAGGTTAGGTTAGGTTAGGTTAGGTTAGGTTAGGTTAGGTTAGGTTAGGTTAGGTTAGGTTAGGTTAGGTTAGGTTAGGTTAGGTTAGGTTAGGTTAGGTTAGGTTAGGTTAGGTTAGGTTAGGTTAGGTTAGGTTAGGTTAGGTTAGGTTAGGTTAGGTTAGGTTAGGTTAGGTTAGGTTAGGTTAGGTTAGGTTAGGTTAGGTTAGGTTAGGTTAGGTTAGGTTAGGTTAGGTTAGGTTAGGTTAGGTTAGGTTAGGTTAGGTTAGGTTAGGTTAGGTTAGGTTAGGTTAGGTTAGGTTAGGTTAGGTTAGGTTAGGTTAGGTTAGGTTAGGTTAGGTTAGGTTAGGTTAGGTTAGGTTAGGTTAGGTTAGGTTAGGTTAGGTTAGGTTAGGTTAGGTTAGGTTAGGTTAGGTTAGGTTAGGTTAGGTTAGGTTAGGTTAGGTTAGGTTAGGTTAGGTTAGGTTAGGTTAGGTTAGGTTAGGTTAGGTTAGGTTAGGTTAGGTTAGGTTAGGTTAGGTTAGGTTAGGTTAGGTTAGGTTAGGTTAGGTTAGGTTAGGTTAGGTTAGGTTAGGTTAGGTTAGGTTAGGTTAGGTTAGGTTAGGTTAGGTTAGGTTAGGTTAGGTTAGGTTAGGTTAGGTTAGGTTAGGTTAGGTTAGGTTAGGTTAGGTTAGGTTAGGTTAGGTTAGGTTAGGTTAGGTTAGGTTAGGTTAGGTTAGGTTAGGTTAGGTTAGGTTAGGTTAGGTTAGGTTAGGTTAGGTTAGGTTAGGTTAGGTTAGGTTAGGTTAGGTTAGGTTAGGTTAGGTTAGGTTAGGTTAGGTATAGGTTAGGTTAGGTTAGGTTAGGTTAGGTTAGGTTAGGTTAGGTTAGGTTAGGTTAGGTTAGGTTAGGTTAGGTTAGGTTAGGTTAGGTTAGGTTAGGTTAGGTTAGGT